>JAWNNT010000139.1:17200000-20017500 GCA_035044645.1 Scaptomyza parva | reverse complement strand
TGCTGCTGCTTGCTGCTGCTGCTTTTACCCCATTACAAATCTTCTCATGAGTTCATGACGTTGACTTTGTGATAGGCCCAAGCAATGCAAGTGTGGTGCCGGGCGGGGGGGTGCCCGTTAGTTAGTTAGTTATAACCACATACAATTTTATGCCAAGCATATTGTAAATGTTATAATTTTCACTAACAATTTTTGCCAAGCGCCTGCTTGCTTGCTTGCTGCGGGTGCAAATTCATGAGCTATGCCATCATGACAAGGACGTGTGTATATATGTGTGTGCGGTGTGTGTGTGTGTGTGTGTTGGGCGTGTCTATGACCATAGGGCAGGCAGTGTGTGGGTTCTGGCTTAATGTTGGCCTTTTAGCTTGGGTGTTTTTGGTTTTTGGTTTTTTTTTTTTTTTGTTTAAAGCCGTTAAGGAATGGGGAAGGCGAGAGGAGAGGAGTGGAGAGGAGCTTTAACATGGATGATGATAATTTTTAGTAACTTTTTCGTAGCTACTGGACAGAACACACATAACCCAATCTTTCGCCCCCCCTCCCTCCCTTCGCGCGCACTCTCTGTCATATGTGCACTTAAACGTGCTTGGGGTTTTCAAGTATTATTACATTAAGGGCACACAGAAAGAGAAAGAGAGAGCTGTGAATATGTGAGTATGCCCGACCGATGTGTATATATATTTTTAAATATTATATAAACACACACACACATACACACACATACATACATATATATATATACAGGTGTGTGTGTAGAGTGTATAAATAGTCAATTTGTGGCTGCAAATGGCTGGCAAAACTCGATTTCAATTTGTACACTGATCAACAAAAGTGAGTTTAATCAAGTTATTAAAGTTGGCTCATAATTAATGGGGCCCGCTTTTCCCTTCACTTCACACACTCTATACATATATTGAGTATACGTATTAAGTATACGCCCACTTCCCACACACACATTTTTAATAGTCAAGGCATGCGACGGACCCGGACCCAAACCCTCTCTGCATCGCAATTTACTTGTTTTCCTTAGATATATATATATATAGTATATTTAAGCAATGGCGACATTGCGTTTATTTTTCTGTTTAAGTAATAAAATTTTATACACGACACACACACACACATATGCTTGACACACTCTAGCACACACACACACAGAGACACACACACAGAGACATTTATTTATACACATTTATATGTATACGCACATTTTACTCAATTATAAAAGTTTCCACATTAAAAGTTCATTGCTGAGGCAGGCGAAGCGAGAGACGACGACGACGACGACGACGACGACGACGACGCTGCTGCTGCTGCCGGTCCAAGCGAGCATCTTTTGGGGTAGAGTAGGGTAGGCAGAGGGTAGGGTAGGGTAGGAATAGGGTGGGCTAGGAATAGGGTAGGGTAGGGTAGGGTAGGGTCTGGTAGGGTACGGTAGAGTAGGGAGAGAGTAGATGGTAGAGAGTAGAGCTTTCATGTTGGGTTAGGTCGTGCCAGTCGGAGGCTAAAGTAGATTGTGCTAGCTGCCTAGTTGAGGGTTGGGGGTTGAGGGTGGTTTGGGGTGGGTTTTGGGGCGACAACATCAAAGCCATAGTCAAAGCAAAACGTCTGGCCGTAAAAGTTGTTTTTTGTGGCCGACACAGGAAAAATTAAAAATGTTCTAGTTGTTGCTGAACGTTCCATACAGCTTGCAGCAGCATTCAGCTACGTTCAGCTTACAACTGCAGCAGCAGCAGCAGAAGCAGCAGGCAAATTACACTTTCGTCGGAAAGGTGGAGTGGGGTGGGGATGGTGGTGGGATGCGTTGGAGATGGGGTATTGTCGACCAAAGGGGCTTAGGCGAAAAGCTACCTTTTTGGTTGACCCTCTTGATAATCCAATGGTAATGTGCGATAAAGTTTTTGAGAGAAAACGAAGAAGAAAAAGAGGAAAACAACAAAACCAACAAATAGTGTGTTCTCCAACTGTTATACATACAAACATACATGTCCTACTATGATAATTGCTCTGCCCCCCCAAAAACAAATTTGTATTAAAACTGTTATAACAACTGTATAAAGACATAACAGTTGAAGTATTGTGATTACAAAAACTATTACATCTTTTCCATAATCTGTTATACGCACAACTGTCATAAACAACTTTAATGTATGGTATTAGAAATACTGTTATACTAAAAATCACAGCTGAAGTATTGTGAATACAAAAAGCATTTCAGTTGCATTTCGCTTCCATATACTGTTATACGCAGCTGTTATAAACATCTGCTTAACTGTTATAATAACTGTTATACGAGAAATCACAACTAATGTAGTGTGATTCGCAAAACTTTTGTCAATTGCTCTTTCATAATCTGTTATACGCACAACTGTTATACGCAACTGTATAATCGTATATATGGTTAATTTTTCCACTCTCTCTGTAAACTGTTCTCGACATCGTCTCGTTCTAATAACATTCTTTACTCTTATTTATGGTTAATATGCAAATAAACCGATTTATGCCAAACATAACCTCAATTATTTAACTATCCTAATGAAAACCTCAATTCAACCCGCACACAAAACTAATTATGCTTTTTGGCATTCACATTTACATTACAGGCTATGGCGGGGTATCGCCACGCACCCAATGGGGTCGGATTGCGGCCCTTGTGTACGCATTGTTTGGCATACCGATTGTATTGCTATATCTTTCGGCGATGGGTGAGGCCCTCTCGGCTGGAATGCGTTGTCTGTTTCGACAGCGTGACAAAGGCACCGTGGCAAGCGGCTCAGCAGCCGGTCCCAGCACTAGTCGCAAATCCGACAAGGCCAAAGGTCAGCAACGCGAGCAACGAGAGCAACGAGAGCAGCGAGAGCAACGCGAGCAGTATCAACATTCGGCCAACAAGATTCATCAATACGGTCTGCCAGCTTCGGTATATCAGCAACAGCAGGAGCAGCAACGGGAGCAACAGCAACGGGAACGCCAGCAGCAGCAACGAGAACGGGAACGGGAACGTGAACGGGAGCAGCGAGAACGGGAAAGGGAGCGAGAACGTGAACGTGAACGTGAACGTGAACGGGAACGGGAGCGAGACGGACGGGAGGGACGAGAAGGACAAAACGGACAGCAGAAGAAGCAGTGCAAGAAGCAATCGGCCAGTGTACCCATCTCGATTTGTGTGTGTGTGCTTGTCTGCTATGTGACCAGCGGCGCCATATTGTTCCATCGGCTGCAGAACTGGAGTGTCCTCGAGTCGTTATACTTCTGCTTCACCTCGCTGGGAACCATTGGATTCGGCGAGCTGGCACCCAGCGGCAATCTGGCATTGTACACGGCCTCGGCTTACATCATGGTTGGCATGGCTGTGGTTGCCATGTGCTTCAGCCTGATCCAGACGGAGATTGTTATGTGGCTGCGCCGGTTCAGCGTTCAGGATCATGTTGTGCCCAAGGCCGAGGAGGTGGCTCTCGTCAATGTCAACGTGGCTGTCACCCCGAAACCCTTATGACAACGACCGAGCGCCGAGATGCTGGGCCTTGTCGGCACCACTGCCGCCACAATCGGTGGCCCAGGTGGCAGCCAGGCAGCAGCTGCGGCAAATAGTCTCGGCCAACATCAGACCATGTTCTTTGGACCCGCTCACTCGCTAAGCCAGTACAGCTCCCTCCCACGTCGCAGCCACATCCATGGACCCTCGACCTCGGCCTTTCAACGGAACACGCCCATCCGCCGATCCACTGGCATACCGGAACACCACATGGAATACTTTGTGCCACGCAGCATTAGCGAATTCAATTTGTCGGGCGTTGGAGATTTGGCTCTGCCACCACCTCGCCGCTTCTCTCCCAACATGAATGGAATGGGTGGCATGAATGGTATGGGTGGCATGAATGGAATGGGTGGCATGAACGGAATGGGTGGTGGTATGCCCATGGGCTACAACCATATGGGCATGGGTATGGGTATGGGCATGCCACATGGCCTTCAGCTAGGTCCACCACAAACACTGATCTGTTCCGCCACGCCCACCGCACCGCCCCCGGCTCAACTCCAAATTGTAACACTGAAACCGCGTAGCGAAAAGATGGTCACCTTCGAGGATGAATCCAAGGCAGCAGCAGCAGCAGCTGGAGCTGGAGCAGCTGGAGGAGTAACTGGAGTATCGGTGGCAACAACACATTGCCCCCATGGTGTCCCAACTACACCCCGTAAGTCAAGCGGTGGCGCCACCGCTGACATCTTTATGTGACCGGGCAACAGTAGCTGACAGGCAGCTGCTGGAACCGGAGCTATTCCGAAAACCGGAACTGGAACCGGAACTGGAACTGGATCGGCAGCGGATCTGAAGAAACATGATGACGATGCTGAATTGAATGCGGCAATGCGACTGCGTGACAGCATTGATGATGCCCTTTGCCCCAAGCCGGAACCCGGCGAGATAATACGTGTCTAAATGAAGAACGTTGCAAGTAGCAAGTTGAACGTTGCACGTGGAATGTTGCACGTTGCAAGAAACGAGATCGTTGCACAAGTTGGTGCAAGCTTGTGTCCAAAGTGGCAAGTTGTTGGGACAAACTCACGCATTCGATGAGATGAGATGCTTTGTTCTGTGGAGTGTTGGACAACACAAAAAGGAGAAAAAGGAGAAACGAAATATCCGGAAAAAGCCCGGAAGAAAAAGGAGAAAAAGGAGAAAATTGTTGTAAATATACATACTTATCCATGCATGACATATATAGTGAAATATAACCATATACCAAAAGAAGAAAAAAGCAAAAAAAAAAAATACCTACAATATATAAACATACTAAAACTACATCAAATATATACTGTATTCAAATCTGAGTGGCTAAAGTAATAAAAAAAAAAATACCAAAAAAATACCAACAAAAAAAAATTACATTATAAAAGGCGAAAATTTAAATTCCAAATGGAAAAAATGAATGAATTGCATAAATAATTTAAAGTGCGCGCTGGGCTTGGCTTGGCTTGGCATGGCTTGGCGTTAATGCCAAAAAAAAAGTGAAAAGAAGAAAAATTAATAAATATATATGTACAACATACTACTAACTAACAATGAATAATAAATAACTGTAAAATTTCCAAACGACCAGGCGAAACGCGAGAGAGTGAACGAAAGGGAGAGAGAGCGAAAGAGAGATGGAAATGCAAAAGCAAATAAAATGCAAATTGCAAATGAAAAATGACAAATTGTAGTACGTAGTCAAAAAAACAGAAAACAGAAACAGAAAAAAAAAAAAAACAACAAAAAAGGACAAAGTTTATTTAAGCGATTTGTTAGTTAGTTAGTTTGTTTTGCTCGTTATTGTCCCTTTGTTGTTGTCACTGTTTGTTTGTTGTGTCCGACTCTATCTATATCTGTCTGTCGGTATGTCCGGTATGTCTGTCGGTTTGTCGGTATGTCTGTCTGTCCCAACCCAACGCGGACAACGCGGCATTCTGGATGCATTCTGGCATGCAAATTTAATTGCGATTTCAGTTGTTATTTCTCGTTCTGTTGTTCTGTTTCGCGTTTGTATCAATATTAGCATTGCTAGTAAACTGGTAACTGGTATGCCTTAAATTAGAACTCTTTGTTATACAGTATAACTGTATTTCAATTATTTCTGCTAACTATATATATATGGTTATGGTTAAAACAGTTTTCAAACTGGCCAAAACTAATAAAATATTGAATGTTAGTTCGTGTCTCTCTGTCTAATTGTAATACCAATACTAATACAGTTTAAAAACTGTTATATACCAAGTATAACAGAGTCGTACTGCATGTCTCTATGTCTAATTAGTACTACAGTTAAAGCTAAAAACTGTTATATACCAAGTATAACAGAGTTGTACTGCATGTCTCTCTGTCTAATTAGTACTACAGTTAAAGTTAAAAACTGTTATATACCATGTATAACAGAGTCGTACTGCATGTCTCTCTGTCTAATTAGCACTAAAGTTTGAATGTATAACCGAGTTTTCCTTGCTCTGCCTGTCTGTCTAAAATATACCATAGGTAATAAACTAGTATATACTAGTATATATATGTATAACAGAGTTGTAAACACAACAATATAACAATATTAAATGCATACATATATAGATATATAGAGAAATAAACTAACCAAATGTCAACTGTCATTAACACTCGAATTTATTGGGCTTTTTTGTAAACGACGAGAATAGGCCATAAAAAAAAAAATTGTGGCAATAAAAAGTGAAAAAGTGAAAAAAAAAAAGTGAAAAAGTGGAGAAAAAAACAAATAACAAACATGTGTCCTAATTAACCAAATTGACCAAACTGCAGCTAATTTTAAACTAAGCCAATTACAAATAATCGAAAAATGGTAAAAACCGTAAAAACCGTAAAAACCGTAAAACCGAAAAAGTCCCATCAATAACCAATATCCGCCATATATACATATATATACACACTAACCAACTAACTAGCTAATAAAAAAGTAAAAAACTAATAAAAAAAATACCCTTTGAATGCGATTAGCTGTACAATTTGATCGGTATATTTTTTGCGATTTCTTTCTGTTTTTTTTGGTATTTTTTTTTTGCTGGTATCTGGTATCTGGTGCTGTTGTCGCTACAAGCAGCAGCAATTAGGTTTAAATGCTTTTTAAATGCATTTTGATTGTAGGTAATTGAGCGGCCCGAATGATATTTGCGAGAGATTTTTTTTTTGTTGTGCGAGAGAGATATTGTGAATGGTGCTGCCAACTTGTTTTACGACCACGTAATTCAATGCTGTCAGCTAAATTGGGGCCACTTGATATTTCTGTTTAATTGAAAATAAATTAAATTTTTAGTTTCTGCCAGAGTCCACTTCATTTGTATTTGTATTTGTGTGTGCCATGTGTGCATGTGTGTGTGTAGTTGTATGTGTGTAAGTTGGTTAATTTGTTGCCATATTTAATTTGTGGCGTTAAATCAAAATAATCAAATTGCAGCAGAAAGGGAAACGAAATAAAATGAAATGAAATGAAAAAAAAAACCAAAAAAAAAATACTTTAAATTTATGGGTTGTTGCAACAAAATGAACAGCAAAAAAAAGCAAACAGAAAGCAAACATAAAAAGTAATGCAGTAATAAAGTAAAAAAAAAAAAGCGAATCAACTAATAAAATGCATTTTCGCATTTATTGTCATACTCACTTACTAAAAACATTAAAAATAAAATACCAAACAAGCTGACAGCAAAAAGAAAAAAAAAAGAAAAAATATAAAAATACAAATACAAATATTTAATGTAAGTTCATGTAATTACAATTAAGTCCCACTTTCAAACACACACACACACACACTTTGATACTATATCAACAAGCAAAACAAAGCATAAAATACCAAGAAAAAAAAAACAAAAAAAAAACTATATATATATATATGCAAAAGGCAAGAAAACAAAAGAAAACCACTGAATAGTTATATTGGAAAATCAAACTAAACAATATATAGCAAAAGCATAAGCATAAGAAAAAACATAAAAACAAAAAGAAATGAATTTTTTTTTTCGAATTCTTAGTATTGTAAGTTAATCTCTAGTTTATAGGCTCAATGGATATTGAGCAAACAAACGGCATACTAGTGTATGTGAATACTTTTGGTATATCACAAATAAAAATAAACAGAAAAATAAAAATAAAAATAAAAATACGATTTAATGTTAAATAAATTGCTGTTAAACACATCTATGTAAAACATATGTTACACAACAACAATACAAGATATTCACACGATATATAGATAAATAAGTATATTGATGTATGCGCAGTAGCTATCTATATCTATATGTATAAGTATAACATTTTTTTTGGTGTATTACAGAAACTTACAACTAATTGAATGTATAAGAAGAAGAAAACTAACACACATTAAAAAAATACCGCAGTTCGCATTACATATATATGTGTAAACATAAGTTATATGTGTATAAAATCAAATAAAGACATCATGAAAATTTAGTCAAACAAATCTGGAATTTGTGTTTCATTTTAAAACTGTGTGTGTTTTGGTGGTGTGAAAATCTTTTCCAAAAACACAAAACTCAACTAAGAAGAAGAAGATAATGACAGCTGAGATATTTTCAGTGCCAATTCGTATGAAATTTGAATTCAGAGATATAATCTGGACAGAGAAGGAAGGAAAGTAAAAGATTTTCTCGTTAACTTGTTCACTTATCAAAGGTAACTTGATAGACAAAACCAAATTACTTATAATTTTGACTTTGTTTGTTATTTTTTATTTTTTGTTTATTATTTTTACATCAACCTGAAACAAAAGCCCAAAAAAACACACAAAAAATATTCTTGCCGAAACTTTAATACTGATTTAAGATTGACTAAAACAACAAATAAATCTCGTATTAAATCAATTTTAATTATAATTTGTACATGTGATTACATCTAAAATGTTAATCGACTTATTCTCTACACATACCACAAAAAGTTATTAAGGAAAGATTTTATTCAAATAAACTGTAATTGTGTTTTTGGAATGTTTCTTTAAAGTCATGTTAAAGATAAATTAACTTATTTTATATGATATTAAAGATTTTTTAGTTCATTTATATAATAAAAAATAATAATAATATACATATTTACATACATATTTGATATTTGTGTTTCAATCAGTATAAAATAAATTGACATTAACGTTAGCCAAGCTCAAATAAATGAAGATTGGCAAAGATATCTGTGAGAACTCATCTCAATTTATCGAAAAGCATAAAAATTAACACGCACATGCGATATGTGTTTTTTCTCGTTTTTTTTCGTTTTATCTATGGCAATTTTATTTAATATTTGCACATTATTTATAACAAATAATTTACATTTAAAGATGTGTTTTTTTTCATATACAATTTAATGTTACAAATGAATTAATTTCATTTTTATATTTTTTTATACCCTTAACCCATGAAATGTGTTAAGAAAGGGTATAAGGGTTTTGAGCAATGGTATGTTACAGGCAGAAAGAAGCTTCTCCGACCCCCGATAAAGTATATATATTCTTGATCAGCATCAAGAGACGAGTCGATCTCAGGAACTACAAAAGCTAGAGACTCCAGATTTTGGATATGAGCTCTCCCAGTCCCTAGGCATAGCAAGTTTGTTTCAATTTTTTCGATAACTTTTTCAGTTTACGATATACACATGCAATCGATAACAAAGAAATCTTGAATTTGGTAAACTTGAAAATGAGGATTAAGACTAAGAACAAAATAATGAATATCTGTAAAATTTTTATTCAAATCGGTTAAGAAACACCAGAGATATGAAACCATCAAGCATTGGTCCGGTAGTGCAGGTATGCCTATGTCTGTCCGGTCTGTGCGGCCAAGCGTTAAGGGTATCTTGTAGTCGAGCTTACTAGACTAGAGCCTTGTTATTTTTTTTTTTGATATTTTTGTTGGAAATGTTATGACATTTTTTAACCGATAATTGTTGCTGCTGCTGCTTTGTGGCGAATATGGGTAAGGGGAGAGAGTATATATAGGAAGGGGAAGGTCGGGGGTCGGGGTCGGTTTTTGGTAAAGCAATTTAATTTACTTTTGATAAATATGCTCGTTGCGTTCATTGCGTTCGCCAGACACGAGAGGAAAAATGAAAGAATGAAAAAAATGAAGAAGTAAAGCAATAAATATTTTTTGGCCAAATGAAATGTGAAATGGCTGAATGGCTCCGGCCATCAAATGTGCCAAAAGATATATCAGCGAGTATGTTTTGTGTCTATTTCTTGATATATATAAATGGAGGAGCCGGAGCCGGAGACGGGAGACTAAGGCGATTGCAATATTGTCGATTTGCGATTGTCGAATGCCATAAAATATTTTCGAGTAGATTGCGCAACCTTAAATGGAATGGATTGGAATTGGTGAACATGGCAACATGGCTGCGACGAATCCGACTGGCATCAGAGTGATTTTGTTGCAAGTTGGAGTGTGTCATTAGAAGGGCTTTGTGCAGCAGATTTTGTCAACCTTATGCCGTTACAAATTTTGTGCTGCAAAATAATAACAAAATGGCAAACTGCAAAATGTTGGCAATAATGAAGTGTATTTCGTATTTCATATTGCGAGTTTCATATTTCGAGTTTCATATTTGAGAGCTTACATTTCAAACTTGAATGCGTACAAACTGATTGATATAAGTACACTTTTATCTGTACTTAAGTTTTTACTAACTTCTTTGTTTGATACCTGGCACACACATATTAAATGCATTTTAAAGTAATGTGAATGTGAATGAAAAGCAAAACTAAAATCTTCAAAAATTGAAGCTTTAGGTTCTAATTGTAATACACTTTGCCAAAAACTTTCTAAAGGGTTTAGCTTACAGTAAAGAGATACTACTTAAACGGAGAACGGAATTTGTCAAACCTAATGAGAATGAAGAGAGAATCTTCAGGCTTCAGGCACACATATTAAATGCATTTTTAAGCAATGTGAAGTTGAATGAAAAGCAAAACTAAAATCTCCAAAAATTGAGGCTTTAGGTTCTAATTGTAATACACTTTGCCAAAAACTTTCTAAAGGGTTTAACTTACAGTAAAGAGATACTACTTAAACGGAGAACGGAATTTGTCAAACCTAATGAGAATGAAGAGAGAATCTTCAGGCTTCAGGCTCGACCAAACCTGTCTTTTGTCCCAAAAAGGTGTAAAAGACATTAAAAAATGACGCCCCTTTGCTAACGGTAATAAGTAGTCTATTTATAAGCATTCTGTTTTCTTTTTTTACTCTGTTGTGTCGGCAAAAAAAAGAGCAACACAATAAAAAATGAGAGGCAAAGAAAGGGGAAAAATGAGGAAATATAAGAATGAAAGGGAAAAACCTCATCGTGTGGCAATAAATTCGCTTAAATGCTCTTTGTTTGAGTCATTAAAATCGCATTTGGAGCTCAGTCAACTGACTTGCCTCATAATGATAATGTTGCCCCGCTTGCCGCTTGCTGCTTGCTGCTTGATGATGATGATGTTGTCACTTGCCGCTTGCCACTTGCTCATCATCATCATTGATGACATTAACGTTAAAAGTTGTTGTTATTCGTTGTCAACACATTTGACATATAATTTGATTACGCATACGCATTTTATTAACTCATTTTTAGCGTGCGGAGCGGATAACAGACAGAGACAGCGAGACAGCGAGAGAGAGAGAGAGAGAGGCAACCACAACTCAACTGTTTCAACCAGTTCTCCCTGCTCTGCTGCTCATTACATCTTGTCCTGATGTGTTTATGATATACTCTCTCTCTCTCTCTGTCTCTGTCTTGGTTTGCCTGTGTTTCGCGACGTCAGTGGCAAACACACTTCACATTAACAGTAACGGTTTCACAGTATGTGTGTGTGTGTGTGTGGCCTACTACTCTACTCCAGACTCTAACCTGGCTAACAAGAAGAGGCTCAAGGCAGCCGGCAACTAATTTATTTTTACAACTGTGTAGCAGTTCTTAGGCTTTATAGCAAGGAAAAACGGTAAATACGCATATTACTGTGCGAAATGTCTGTGTGTGTGTGTGTGTGTGTGTGTCTTTTTGTTTACATTGCCGCACAGCTGGCGCGACGCATAGTCAAACCCGGCCAAAAGCGAAGCCAAAACCAATATTCCAAAGGCAACAAAATCAACAACAACAACAAGAACAACAATAACAGTGTTTGCTCACACACACACACACACACACACACACACACACACACACACACCCAAAACTTATGCTGGATCCATTGAAAAGTCGTTAGCAAAACGTCAGACAACAACAACAACAACAGCAACACCATAAACAGTATGTAAGGACCCTTTATGGGTCTCGGTCTCGGTCTCGGTTTCGGTTTAGGTTTAGGTCTGGGTTTCGGTTTCGGTTTAGGTCTCCGTTCTGTATGTTTGGGTTCTGAAAACTGACTACTAAAAACTGTGTCTGTGTCTGGGCAACAGTTCCTGCTGTTACGTTGTTTCCATTTCCTTGGCCAAGCGAAAGCAAGTTATTGATGTCCAAAACTATTTTGGGTGGCTTAGTCAGAGAGAACCCAAACTGATTAACAATAACTTGAGACAGAGCGACAGAGACAAAACAGAGACAGAGACAGAGAGAGACCGAAAGAGGGAGCAATGACACCAGATGTCCCCTGTTGCTGCTAGGTAAACAACAACAACAACAACAGCAACAACAATGTTATACAAAAATAAATCTGCAAGCGCAACTCTAATTCAATTTTGAACAGCTTAAGCTTAAAAGATTGCCATATGAAAAATGGGCAAAAATATATATATTTTTGGCAGAGCTTTAAGTAAATTTATCTGATTTTCTGTCTTACTTTCATTACACTGAAACACTGAAAGAAATGTTAGGTAAATGTATCGATAATCGATAACTAGTTATTTAGCTAGTTTAGTTTCCACACGATATGGCTTTTGGGGCAACATTTTCAATGCAAGCATAAACCATTAAAGATAGGGTCTTGGATAGGGGCAGATTTCGAGAGCAGATGAAGCTTCTTTCTGTGAATAAGCTCTGCAGAAATGTTACGTAAATGTATCGATAACCGATAAATAGCTAGTTTAGCTTCCACACGATATGGCTTTTGGGGCAACATTTTCAATACAAGCATAAACCATTAAAGACAAGGTCTTGGATTAGGGCAGATGCAGCTTCTGTGAACAATCTTTGCAGAAATGTTACGTAAATGTATCGATAACCGATAAATAGCTAGTTTAGTTTCCACACGTTATGGCTTTTGGGGCAACATTTTCAATGCAAGTATAAACCTTTTAAGATAGAGCCAAGCCAGGGGCAGATTTCGAAAGCAGATGCAGCTTCTTTCTGTGAACAATCTTTGCAGAAATGTTTCTTAAATGTATCGATAACCGATAAATAGCTAGTTTAGTTTCCACACAATGTGGCTTTTGGGGCAAATTTAACAAAAACCATTAAAGATAGGGCCAAGATAGGGCCAAGATAGGGCCAAGACAGGGGGACAGATAGGGAGCAGATGCAGCTTCTTTCTGTGAACAATCTTTGCAGGTACAAGCAGGTACCAGCAGGTAGAGCAGAGTGGCGGCTGCTGGCTAAATCCGAATTGGAATGCTATTAACCTAGACTAATGTAGCCAATCCCCCGCTGTATTTGCCATCCCATTTCCCATTCCATTCCCCCGTTCTCTGCTTCTCTCTCTCTTTCGTTCTGTTTTTCTACTTCCTAACTTGAAACGAAAGCGCACTGAGCCAAACAAATGGGTTGCAACCGAATTAAAAGTCCTTGCGCTGTCCGGCGGCAGCCCCCAAAAGACACCGCCATTGCCATTGCCATTGCTTGTCCCCTTGTCCCTTGATGGGCAAAAATGTCGCTAGTACTGTTTCCGTTTCCGTTGCCATTTCCGTTTGCGTTTGGGTTTCGTTTGCAAGGGGCCAAAAGCAAAAGCAAAGTGCAACCATTTTGCGTACGCCCATAAATCTATTAAGACAATTTGGCAATGGAAAAACGGCGCAAAGTTTGCGACATTCGGCCAAAACTGTAACGCGAAACCGCACTGATTTCTCGTCTTGCCACACACACAAACACACACATGCAAATGCACTGACTGTGTGTGTGTGCGACAATTGAGAGGCTAGCAAACAAAAGTCAACTTTTTTATCCCATGTTTTTTAAGTACTGTCAAGGGTATCGCTATCTATCTATAGTCGTGCATACCATATACACAATGTGTGTGTTTATGTGTGTGTGTGTGTGATTATATGACAAGGTAGTATGATGATGATGCTCCCTCCTCCAGCTCCACCCAGCTAAAGTCCCTGGTCCTCATCGCATCGAGTGATGAGGCAAACACGCAGCATACGTTTCGCGTCTCAGTTTCGAGTCGCTTTCTAGGCGGCACTCTTGGGTCCTCGGTTATTTCTTCTTCTTCTTTTTATCTCTTGGCTGACTTCTTCACGCACCCACTTCCCACTCTGCCCACCCCATCCCCCCGTCGTGCACGTTAGTGTCAAGTTGGCGAGCTTGGCTTGGGTTGTGCGCCACGAAGATACTGTCACATTCTCGTTTCTTATGCCGCATTCTGTAATAATCTATCAAAAATTGTACGCAAACAAAATGTGATTTGGCGCAGGCTAGAATATATATATATATATATATATGTATACCCCAGCGATTCCCTGTCTGTCGTCTGCCTCTGCCTGCCTCGATGTGGGCTTGGGCTTGGGTTTGGGTTTGGGTTGGGTTTGGGACTTGGGTTGGGTTGGGGCTTGACTAGATGTTTGGTGGTTTCAGCTTTGGGTGGTTTTTGTGCTGCTGCTCTGCATAAATTTTCTTTCGCTTTTCGCATTTGACAATTGCATGGGAAATATTAGCACCGCCGCAACGCAGTTTGTTTGCCAAAGGCTGGATGGTTACAACCAACACACAGAGCGCGGTGCGGGGCGGGATGGGCGGGGGCGGGAGGGCGTGGCATGGCGGGTGGTTAAACATGCAATAGGGTTTGCGCTGGTAAAGCACAAATGCAACTAGTTGACTTAGTTATGTATGTGTATGTTTGTGTGTGTGTGTGTGTGTGTGTGTTTGTTTTTCTGTCTGTCTGTGTATGTATTACGATAAAATGCGGCGAAAGATGCGATATCGCATTGCACACTGGTTATTACCTTAATAATAAACTCAGAAGTGAATTATAGTCGTTGGAAGTGTGTATCCTTTGGGACTTGGAGTTTGAAGTTAGCTGTGCGGGTAGTTGGGGGGTTAAGGAACTAGTTCATTTGAGGGATAAGTAGCATAAGTTTCAAATTGGATTTATCTCATTTTTATTTGACTGGTAACAATGTATCAAGCTTGAATCTAAGCATTTGATTATGTTTTCGTGTTGCAAGTTCAGTTATTTGATTGTTCATTATGGAACCAGTTCATTTATAAGATTAATAATATTTCTACTGGTTATTACCATAATCTGATGTCAATTATAGACGTTGCAAGCGTATCCTTTGGTACTTGGAGTTGGAGGTTAGTTGAGCAAATTGATCTAGTTCAATTTGGCATAAGTTTCAAATTGCATTTATCTCTTTTAACAATTTATCTAGCTAGAAAATCAGAGATTTCATTCGGTTTTTTTGTGTAGCGAGTTAAGTTATTTGGTTTTGCATTATGGAACCAGTTCATTTACAAGATTCAGTTCATTTACAAGATTAATAATCTTTCTACTGAGTACTGTGGAACATCATGACTTATTCAACTAGCTTAAGTTAACTTTCCTTCGGATTCGTAAAACTGTTTTTGTTAGCATGTCATTCTAAATTCCATTTTGCAAGTAAACTCGTTTATCGACAAGTACAATGGGTAAAAATTTGAGTGTTTTTAGTTTTTTTGTGTGTGTGTCTTGTATTTGTTTTTCGATTTTTCTGCATTCAATTCATGTTCAATATGAAATCTGTTTCTGAATTACTTTTTAAATCGTTTTTGTTTCAAAGTTTGCTTTTTGCCCTGTTGTTCTGTGTTCTTTGCGTTGCGCTTCCCCACCACTTGCCACCTCCCTCTCTCTCTCTGCACACTTTGTGCAACATCTTGAATGTCCTTCTTCACCCCCCCCCCCCCCCCCACTCGTCCCCCACTCTTCTTCTCCATCACAGAGACGCAATCTGTCACTCAATCTCCCTTGAGCCAAGTGTACAACAGCATTTCTTGTGCTTTCTTGCTTGTGTGCCACTTTTTCCAAAAGCGACAAAGTTGAAACTCAACCAGAAATTTGCCTTACACCACACACACACATACGCTCACATCCTTTATGCGTTCGTCCAACCATCCAACCGACCGCCCGCCCGCCTGCAGTTGTCGTCTCTCTCTCTCTTGGCTAACCCATTCTGTGTAATCTCTCTTTCTAGTTTCTAGTTGTTGCCTATCTCTTATCGTTTGCTCCATGTATTTGCGCCGCTTTATGCCTTTGCTCATATTCTGTGGGCGTGGCTGGCAGGCAGGCAGCAACTGAAATTCGTCCTTGGATTGGCAACTTTCCTTACAAACCCACACACACACACATCCATACACACACGCACACACACACACACTGTAGACTCGAAAAGCATCGACGCGACTTTGCTTTTACTTTTGCCGCTCGCCAAACAGACAGACAGAAAGACAGATAGAAGGACAGACAAAAAGACAGAAAGACAGACAAACTAACAAACAAGCAGCCAAAGAACCAAACAACCTAACACCCAACAACAACACCCAACAACAACAACGACAAGAACTGAACTAGAAATTGCAAAAAGCAACACGATGAATTGCAACTGCTTCCAGCGATTGGCATAGCCAAAAAAAACTGCTAAGACAACAAGAAAGCATCAACAGACAAAAAGAATAGAACAATCACTACAGAGGGAAAGAGATAGAGAGAGAGAGAGAGAGTGGGAGAGAGAAAGAAATGTGTAGTCTAAAAGTGTCTGACAACAAATATATCCTTTGAATTTGTTTGTTATTGTTTGTTTAAAGCAACAATAATACAATAAGTGTTGATGACGAAATATATATAATTTAACTTCACTCGATGTATTGAATAAACTATCGAAACCGAATTTAAGTTTTCTCGATGTATTGAATAAACGATCGATAACTTTGTAATGATCGAAAGCGAGAAAGCGAGATCGATCAGTTGGATTGAAAGATTGCAAGAGCGAATGGACTCTGGACAAATGTAATGATTAAATATAAGAAGTAACGTGAATAATAAAGAATATTTGTTGAAGTATAGCCCAACAGATATATGCATAAATAACGTACAATTGGAAGTTCCTGTTCCTGTTCTAACTACCCGAAAAGTGAACTATATTTACAACGAAATAGATAAAACCCCAACAATAAGTATTGACATACTATAGTGTGACCCATTAATCTGACTAATATCTGTGTATAAAACTTTCAGATGCAATGTCTCAAATGAGCTTTTCTCATCCAGCTTTTGTTAGAGCAAATCCTTTCCCTATACGGAATACTAATGATCTTTAGAATAACCTTTTTGAAGATATTTTGGAAGAAACAAACAACACAGGTGAAAAAGTATTTATGCAAAAACTGAAGTTAGAAGGTAAAAAAACACAAACTTAAACATTTTTTATGGCAATTACAAGTACTTAATATTTTACAAAATATATCTAGAGGAAACTTATAATAGATAGAGCAAACTTATAATCAATCCAGCTAAAGAAACTAATATTTGCATTTCTGTTCAAAACAGATTTTTGCTTTCATTTTGTGATTTGTGATTTTCGAATGCAAAGTTTTTCCTATAACATCATCACACACTCATTAATCAATCACCTTTAATCAGCTTCAATCACCTTCAATCAACTTCAATCATAGCTTAACCAAAGAAATTACCTTTAGAATTCGAATCCAACACTCTTGGCTCTCACACTTAACACACAAATCATGTGATAACTTCGATCAATTGCTTCTGTATATAGTTGATATAGTTAATATACCCGTTTTTATTGGTAAGGCCTTGACAAAAAAGCAAAACCTTGCCAAATTGAAGAAGCAAAAACAGCATTTTTCTCGAATTACTCAAACAAGAAGAAGAAGAAGACGTTCGAATGATGATGAAAACAAAAGCGAACTGCAATTTGTGGCTTAGTTCGGTTTTGGTTTGGTTCGAGGTTCGGTTCGAGGCTGCTTGGCAAGCTTGGCCGCTGAATCTGGTAAACATTTGCCATTACTTTTGCCACCCTCACCTCGCCACCCCCCGTCGTCGATTGCACACCGTTTGGGGGCACAACCTGCTGCTGCCTGCTGCCTGCTGTAGCGTAGCGTCGGCAAATCCTATAGAAATTGCATTTGTGGTTGCAATTTGAATTGCAATTGCAATTGCAGCGCACACTCTGGGCAAACTGCCGACCGCCCGCCGGCCCCCTCCCGCCTGCTTTCACCACACTTCCGCTTTCCAAGAGACCCGCCGCCGCCCTTCCCCCCTGCGTGCCCGCCATTTGGCATTTGGTATTCTTTTTTAAAAAGTTTTCTCATCGCCGTTGACTCTCCGACGACGACGACGACGTTTTTTTCCATTGGCCTGGCATTTCGATTTATACCCATGGCTAGTAGAGAACAGAACAGAATAGAATAGAACCCGAATAGAGCCCAAACCGATGAGAGGGATAAGCGAGCGAGCGAGAGGGAGATAGAGATAGTGCCCGAAGCGAACTGTGCAACTCGTTTATCAAAGCCAACGCTTTGAATTTCTGAAATGTCTTTTCCGCCACTGAATTGGACGGACAATTCAGAGAGCTTCGAGAGACTGAGACACTCTGAACGGGGGGGAGTGGGTGGTGGTTGGGGGGGTGCCCCGGAAATGTATTGCAGCAAATTACGTTGGCGTTGTCTCTGTCTTCTGTCCTTGTCCTTGTTGTTGTTGTTGTTGTTGTTGTCGCTCTGCGTTTTACCCGATCTACGCGAACAAGACAAATAGATTAGGCTAGTCCCACTGTCAGCAATTGCAGTCAGCTTTTTTGTTTCACTTCGGCGACAGCAGCAGCCGGAAGAGGAGCGGGTTGGGAGGGTTGAGGGTTGGGGGAAGTGTACGAAGTGTTGCGACAGGATATTTAATGATGACGCCGCCGCCTCAGCTGCAATTAGTTGGGCGCAAGGGGCGAGAAATTGAAACTGTTGCTGCTGCTGTTGTTGCCAGTGTTGTTGTTGTTGGCAGTGTTGCTGTTGTTGTTGTTGTTGGCAGTGTTGCTGTTGCCCTTGCGGTTTTTATTTTGCACACATTATTCTTTTTAGTTTTTTGTTGCTTGTCTTGTTGCGTTTGCGAAACGGCGAAACGGCAAAACTGCGAAACGTCAAACGCATGAAATATTCACGAGAGAAAAGTTGAACAAAAAATAACAGCAACAATGGCAACAGTTACAGCAAATCTAGCAGCAACAATAGCAGCAGCTGCAACAACAACAACAACATGAACAACAACACTGTCAGACACACGTTTTAAATAATAAAACGACGCTGCACAAAAAAATAAAGAAGAAAATAATAATAAAAAAAAAATATGTATAAAAAATAAACAAAGGCATAAAAATAATGGCAATTTCCCTCGCTCTCTCTCTCACTCTCTCTCTCTCTCTCACTCCCACTCCCACTCAGTGTCCTATGTGTGTGTGTGTGTTTTGAATGCACTGTGCTTAAGGCAATACAACTTTAGCACGCATTTTGCCATTTTGGAATATGATTTGCCCTTAACGAGATTTTCAGCTTTAAGTACAATAAATATATATTTTACATAAATAAATCTTCTAAATAAAGTTAATTTTTTCTATTTAATTGACTTATTTTTTCGTTTTTATTTCTGTTATTATTATTATTTCGGAAAAAAAAACCATTTTCTGATGAAGAAAAGGGCTAAAATAAACCTAAAACACGCTGTAAAATTCCCCCAAAAAGAGTGCGAGTGTATTAGTGTTAGTGTATATGTGTGTTCGTTGTGTCGTTGTGTGTGTTTTTGCTTTGTTGTCGTCCCATTTTATGGCATGTTGACCCAGTGACGAAGTGGCCAACAGCCTGATCTATGAGCCTTCTCTTGTCCACTTCTGTGTGTGTGTAGATAGAGAGAGAGAGATGGAGAGAGAGGGAGAGAGAGATGGAAAGAGAGCGAGAGAGAAGGAAGCAAGCCAGGAAGGAAGGACACAAGTGAGTTATAGAGTGTGTGTGTGTGTGTGTGTGTGAAGGGGGAAGGGGAATACGAACTGCAGATGTGACCAATGCACATTTATGGATATTAATTTTTATGCAACACTCCATATTGATAGGCATAATTGCCAAACGCATCTGTGTGTTTCAGCTTTAACACGAATACATGTGTGTGTGTGTGTGCGTGTGTGTGAGTGTTCGTACTCAAAACGTTTTTGTCTTTAAATCTCTATATAAGCAGCTGCAAATAGTTGTCTCTATATTTCTATATATTGTAGCAGGCCAACACTAACACACTAAGATCTATAATGTTATACTCTAGGACTATGTAATGTTAGACTCATTAAGAACTGTAAATAAGAGAACGGATTACATGTTAAGACTTACGCGCTCAGGGCACTCAGTCTTGGGATGATCGTGGATATGAATGGATGTGATATTAAATAAAGAATTAGATTAAGTCAACCCCATCTTTTATTGCCTACTACAATATATTGACCAAAAACCTTACTTAAACTAATTTAAGCAAGGTTTTTTTTAATCAACAAACTAAGTTCAATACACTCAAACACCACTGAACCATCGTACCACTGTAAATGAAAAGCTTCTTACCCAAGTTTTTGTATAACGTTTCGTCTTCTGTCTTCTATCTACTGTCTTCTATCTACTCTCTACTCTCTACTGTCTGACTGTCTGTTACAAGCACAAGATGGCTGCTGTTGTTGTTGTTGTTGTTGTTGTTGTCACGCTAAAGTTTATCCAATTAAATCACACTTCTGATGAACTTTTCACAGCGCCCTTGAGTCAGTCTCCCCCCTCCGCTCACACCCCTCCAGGGGTACGGTGAATGCGATACGTTTTTGTGAGTGAATTCCTCCCCGTTTTACCCTTTTTTTTTCTTCTTCATCGTTCGTAAGTATCGCATTTTCTCAACTCATTATACAAATGTCGGCCGCCTGCTGTTTTGCACGCAGTTCTCTCAGCTCAGCTCGATTCTCTCTCTCACCTCAAAAACAACAACAACTGAGACACAGACTCGAGAACATTCACATTTACGGTTACATTTACACTGGCAGACAAAAGGATTCGCACCACACTCACACTTACTCGCACTCTCACATCAGAGATTCAAGGAGATCCGGCCACATGGAAAAAAACAAGACAAATACAATTTATAAATAGTTTTTGGCTCGAGATGAGCGCAAATTGAAAAACCAAAGCGAACAAAACTACAAAAAACCCAGCTCCAGCTCTTGCCAAGGAGCTAACTAACAAAAAAATACAAAAAAAAAAACAAGTAAGAAGACTCTAGTCAAGTAAGCTCGACTAGAAGATACCCTTAACCCTTGACCATACAGTCGGATAGACGGTCGGGCTAACAGACATACACATATAGCTGTGTACTATCGGACCAATACTTGATGGCTTCATATCTCCGGTGTTTCTAAACCGATTTTTATGAAAGTTTCACAGATGTTCATTATTTTGCTTATAGTTTCAATCCTCATTTTACATTTTTTTAAATTCAAGATTTTTTTGTTATCGATATCATGTGTATATCGTAAACCGGAAAAGTTATTGGAAATTTGAAACAAACTTGCTATGCCTAGGGATTGGGAGAGCTCATATCCAAAATCTGGAGGCTCTAGCTTTTGTAGTACCTGAGATCGACGCGTTCATACAGACAGACGGACGTACCACACGGACGTACCAGACGGATCTGACTATACCGACTCGGCTGTTGATGCTGATCAAGAATATATATACTTTATCGGAGGTCGGAGAAGCTTCCTTCTGCCTGTTACATACCTTTGCACAAAACCATTATACCCTTTCTGAACACATTTCATGGGTTAAGAGTATAAAAACAACAAAAAAACGACAAAAAAGAAATGAAAATGATGAAAGAAAAAAAAAGAAAAAGCGTCGAGCGTTGAGCGTAGAGAGGCAGACATAATAAAATAGAAAAACTTTTAGCGGCGCATTAGGTAAACCGAAAAACTGTGACTCTGCGGTTGTCCTTGGAGCTGTTGCCTAGCGCGGGGGTCGCGTATGTGTGTGTGGGTTTCTGTGTGTGTGTTTCTGTGTGTGTGTGCGGTGGGTGGTGCGTTTTGGGGTGTGTAATGGGTTGGGGGTGGGGGTTGAGGTTGGTTTTTCGGGTGCAGGCAGTGTGAAAATGTGTTGCTAACTTAAATTTATGCGACACGCCGCCACTAGCCTACCCCACCCGACCCCACCGCACCCCTCAAGCACCGCTTCCCTCGATTGGTGCTCTCCCCACTCCGGAAGCAGGCGCAGCACGCCAAAGTGAACGGAATAAAAAAAAAATGAAAGAAAAACGACGCAACAATATCTGAAAAACGAGAAAAAAAACTCGCATAAAATTCAAACGCAAGCGAAAACTTTTTGCAAAGCTCAACCGAAAAGCAACTCACAGTGAACCCAACTACAGATTCCCTCCCTCCCTCTCCACCCCACCGCCATCACCTCGCAAACCCAACCCAAACCAAACCCAACTCAATCCAACCAAAAACTAGAGCACAGCTTGTAGACTGTCCCATTGACACTGGGAACGGACAAACGGCCAGACACGTTTACTCAATAGGCTAACACACACACACACACACACACACACACACATACACACACACGTACACGAAGCCCGGACAAATTGTGGGACAGACCACATACAACCAAATCGGCGACATTTTGATTTAATTATTTTCACACATTTTGGCTGAAACTGAAATTTATTCATTCCCAAAACGAATAAAGACCAACAAGACTAATCCATGAGACGCAGGCAGAGGTTGACCCTAAGACAGACAGATAAGTAGACTAAGCTAAAAGTGCCTTAATTAACACACACACACACAGAGAGAGACGGTTGACAGGGATTAGTCGGGGGAGTAGATCAATCAACTGCCTTTAGATTAAATTTCGATTTTGGAATCGATACTTTCTTATTTCGTTTCTTTATGTCTATGTCCTTGAAGTTGCGAACCGAGCTCATTGAACTTGAACAGTTGAGAAAGTCAACAGTTGATACCCTATACCCTAAGGGTATAATCTTTTTGTGCATAAGTATGTAACAGAAAGCATCTTCGAACCCATAAAGTACCGAGAGTATTTGAGTTAGAGACTACAGAACCCTAGTACTGCTCGTACTGTAGTTTGTTTGATAGTTTTTCCGGTATATACACTTTCATTCATTCATTCATTCACTCATTCATTCATTCATTCATTTATTTATTCATTCATTCATCACATTCATTCATTCATTCATTCATTACATTCATTCATTACATTCACTGCAAGCCCCAAACCTCTAAACGTTCATTCGTTCATTCATTTATTTATTCATTCATTCATTCGTTCATTTATTCATTACGTTCACTGCAAACCCAAAACCTCCAAACGTTCATTCGTTCATTCATTTATTCATTTATTCATTCATTCATTCATTTATTCATTCCTTCATTCATTCATTCATTACATTCACTACAAACGTTCATTCGATCATTCATTCATTCATTCATTACATTCACTGTAAAACCCCAAAAACCTCCTTCAGTCTTTCAGAACCCATAACTTTTGTAAAATTGAATGGATTTTGCATTAGCCTAGGAATGGATATTTACAATAGAATTTTAATGCATCATTTGGTGAACCAAAAATATAAATATAACTAGCATTTTTGAATGATTCCCTTTTGTTGGTAATTTGAGGTAAAACTTATGCTCAAAATATATTCAAAAGTTAATGATGAAACTGAATTGCATTTTAAGTTTGAACAAACACAAAACACAAACTCAAACACAAAGCATTTAATATTATTATTGTGCTGCGGCATTGAGGAAATAAAATGATGATGCATAAAGGACCACAAGATTGTCGTCAGGAATTTAATTTGTTTATGACAATTGAAGCCGATCGACCAAAACACACACACACACACACACAAAAGGCCAGACTAGACAAACGAACCTACGGCTCATTGCGTATATTTAATATTGACAAATCTTTGTCTCCGTCTCTTTCGTTCTCTATCTCTATCTCTCTATTTGGTTTCTGTCAATTTTAATATCTTGATTGCATTACAGCATTCAGCGTGCTCAATGCTTATGCGATAAGGCAATTGTGATTAAGAAATTGAACCAATCAAAAGCAGCCATGTTCAATTATTACCTGATATTAATCTATATGCGGTAAGGCTATGCGGCTTAACTGACTAACTGACAACCTAATTGGTTGCCACATTGGTGCTTGCCACAATCATTGTGAATGGAACAGGAACAGGAATAGATTAGACATTGGGACTGTGTGACCTGAAAGTCAATAAGTCTATCGATGGCATGGGAAAGTTTAAAGAGATTAAATGTTGCTTCTGCACCTGTTTTGAAGTTGCAATTTCCCTTAACTAACTTCAATGTCAGCTGGCAGGTTGTAGGTTGTAGGTTGTAGGTTGCAGGTTGCAGATGGCTGGTTGCAAGTTGTTTTTTGCGCTCCCTGAACTGTGTCAACACTTTGGAACAAATCTATTTATCTACAATTTTAACTGCAGCTGCTTTCGTTCACTTCCATCTCTCCATCTCTCTCTCTCGTATGTGAGGTTCTCCTCTGGGTCCGGTCAATGGGGCTAAAGAAGTGGGGGGGGAGTGGGGTGGGGCTTGAGTTTCGCTCACTCATTTGGCTTTCCGTTTGAATTTCCTTTGCACTCAATGAAATTTCAACTTGATTTCCGTCTAACGTTTGTTACTTTTATTTTCAGCTCAGGCGACAAAATGTCCCCGCGCACACCCACACACACACACTGACAGCTGCTGCTGCTGTTCGTGTAGAGTATTTGTGCATTTGTTTGTTTGTTTATTTGGCTTAATAGTCAGCAGCAGCTAACACCAGCAGCAGCAGGAGAGTGGCCTTGTGTGAAAGCGTTGGATTGTGGGCGTCTAGCCTTTGCCTTTGCCTTTGCATTTGCTTTTGCCTGGCTTGGCACAAAACATATAAAAAATAGAAAACACACACACATACATACAGAGTTAGTATAGAGATGAAACATATAGTCAATTTGGCGAATCCGCTTAAGTGCGACATTGATTTTCGTCAACGATTCTTGACACTGGGCCAGCCATAGCCACAGCCACAGCCACAGCAGCCAGAGAAGAAGCAGCAGCAGCTGCCTGATATACTGAGGCGCTTTTGGGTTCTTTTTTGGGGTCTGAAGTACACAATCTATATTGAAATAGCAGCTAAAAGGCACACACGCATTTGGACACACACACACATACATTCGATTTGAAGGTGTGTAGGTGTGCCAACTGCCAACTGTATACCGCCCGCCCGCCCACATCCGTATTCACACGTTGTTGTTGTTGTTGCTACGACTGCCTGGCGCCTGTGGCACTTTGCAAATCTATGAGTTTCAGTATGGCTGCCTGCGATATATGTACATATATCTAGTATATACTGCACACAAACAAACAAACACACATACACACCCACACACACACATGCACATGGCATATCTATAAAATATTGCTGCCAAACGATTTTTACATACCTCACAATTCGTATGCGTCTTATACATTTCACATTTTCAAGTAGACTGTGTGTGTGTGTGTGTTGGAGTGTGTGTGTGGCATGTGTAGGTGTTAGATTAAATTCAACTAGGTCAATATACAACAATCTGAAGGTTTTGGTTTCGGAGAGCAGAGCAGACTGCAGACTGTTTGGGCAACAAACGACTTGTCATTAATAACTGAGCAATCGTATTTTGGGGGTAGATGAAGATGAGGAGCGGGGCGGAGGAGCCTTTGGCTAAGAAAAGGCTTACAGGCACAATACTGCAATAGCCACAACACACACATACACAGAGAGATAGAGAGAGAGAAAGACAATACTAACTTGATGTCAAATTCCAATTCGAGTGCCAACAAAAGCGCAACAACAACAACTTCTCTGTCGAAACTCGAAATCTTGTACAAAATTCCCTCTAACTCCTAGTTGAGGAGAACTCGTGTGTTCGAAAGTGTTTGCGGTTCATCTTCTGAGGTCTGTCTGAGTTGTCTCTCTTACACTATACTCTCCATCCTCTCCATCCAGCTATTCACTCTGCACAATTGCTTTTCATAAATAATTTCAAATTTGGACAGCACATCGAATATTTACACACTGCCAGCCATTCAGTGTAGTTATCTATCTATCTATCTAACTGGCTGAATAGTAAATACTAAAGTAAACACATAATTTTATTGATGTTATTGTTTTCGTTTTTTGGTTTTGTTCAAATGCAATATCTGCTGGCAAGGTGTTCAATAGATGTCAAGTGCAAAGTGTTTGTTTTAATTCATTGTGTATCTGTTTACAAGTTGTTTTTGTTAAGACACAATTGACGGGGAGACGCGGGGGGAGAAAACAAATATCGACTGGCAAACTGGCAAACTGGCAACTGGACAGTCCACGTTCCAAAAACTAAACAAATAACAACAACATCAATATGAGTATTATTTAGGGATGACCTGAAATGACCTGAAGTGACCTGACCCCCGAACTTTTCATACAATATTTGTCTATAAACAAGCCGATGGCAGATTAAAAACTCAAACATTGTATTTTTTTGAGGACAAGAACTTGACATAATATACTTATATTCGCAATGTGGCGAATGTGGCACAGACTTGTTGCTCTTTTCCTTCCATCTTCTGCTCCCCGCCCCAACAACAATCAAGAGACCTTAAAAGTCACAAGCTCTTGAATTGCCTAAGAAAACACACACACACACACACAGATTCACATTCAAAAATGACTTAAATGATTGGAAGCCCCATAGAGGCAAAACATCCTAATAGCCTATCCATCAATCTCAACATTTTGAGCCAATGACCCAAATCCAAACAGTCTGTATGTATGGGAGATGTATGGGATGGGATGGGATGTATGTATGTATATGGTCTCGTGTACATACATACATTATTCGTATCATATAAAATATGATGCCAAAAGGCAAATACGTTGAAACGCAACTAAATCAAATAGGCACCAAAGATTTGAACAAGCACCAGAAACAGAACCAGAACCAAAAACAGAACCAGAACAGAGGGAAGAAGAGAAGGCCGAAACAGGGGCGGGCGACAAGGGCAAGGGCGAGAACGACTTGCCAAGGGTCAATCAGCTGATACATTTATCTCCAAAAAGTCAGCCAACTCCCATGGCCACACACACACTTACACACACACACACACACACACACACATACGCACACCAACCAGTTCAACGATGTCACATTGCTTGGCGCGTGCCTAACAAACGTCAACCGGCACAAACTGAAAGATGCTTTCAATCAGAACCCGGCCGCTCGCCCGCTCCAGCACAAGCACCCCCTCACCCGTTGCTCCTCATCCGGTGTGCTTCGCTGATGATTAATTGTCGTAGCCTGCATTTTCGGAACGTTAATTTGTCATATAAGCGACGTTTCATACGCTTCTCCTCAGCACCAAAAAAAAAAAACCTGAAAAGAAAACCGGAAAAAAAAACGAAACAGAAAAAACGCAACAGAGCGAAAGCGAGATAGAGAGAGAGCGAATGGAAGATGGGAAAGATGAAGAAAATGGAGCAACAGAAATCAAATTAAAAATGTATAATCGCCGGATATAGCGAGACATGCTTGCTTCTGGCTTCTTGTTAGGAGGTGGGTGGCGTCGGGGGCGGTGGCGGGGATACAAACGGGTACAGGGACAACGGGTTATGATGGCATACTCAAATAATGGTACGCGAGAGATAAAGCCAGACAGACATATAGTGCGAGAGAGAGGGAGAGTGAGAGCGAGAGCGAGAGAGAGACAGCAATGACAGCAATCAAATTAATAATTCATATTATGAGAACGTTAAGGAAACGTTGCGCCAAATTTCAGATTTCCAAGCAAAGTTTTTTTTTTGCGGGCGAGCACATCGAGAGGAGTATTATTTTGCTTGGTGGTGCTCGGTGGTGCGCGGTGGTGGGGCGGGCGCCAAAGCAAATGTAAATTTTCAATGACAACGGTAAGTGCATGTAAATGCAGACATCAGACGAAAAAAAACATACAATTACTGCAACCAAAACAAGCAGCAGCTTGAGATAGATAGATAGATAGATAGAAAAGCAGAAGCAGATCGGCAACAGACAACGGACAGCTTGCAGTAGGATTAGGAGCAGAAGGCAAGGGGGTGTTGAGTGAAGTTGAGGAACGCCCAACTATGCACAAACAAGCGGTAACTAAATATAACGAACAGCATGCCACACACACACACACAGATACACACTAAGGATGCGCTTGCAGAACACAATTGCAATTCAAATAAATTTTCATCTATTTGAGTTTTTGTCCCGTTCTCTTTGTTGTTGTTGTTGGTGTTGGTGATGGTGGTGGTCTCCGCTATACCCGCAGCACTTACCACTTTAGATGTATTTAAATACTTGCACGATTTCCGGTTGTTAGCGCTGTTAAGTTTCAAAATGGCTGCCACACACACACACACAGACCAACACACACATAAATGACATGCAGCCAACAAAATGGCAGAGCCAACATTCGACAGCAGCCAAACATTGTTGTTGTTGTTCTTGTTGTTGTGGCTGTTGATTTCTAGAATTTGTAACTGCAAATGTGCGAAGCCCAATGGCTTCTGTCCAATGACAGCAACAACAACAATAACAGCAACAACAACAACAACAGCAACAACAACAGCTGCTGAAAATGAAATGAATGTTCTAATGGTTGACACAGCTGCAACGGCATGAAACCCGCCAACAAGAGCAGCAGCAGAACCTTTCACCATTCGCCATTCACCATTGAACATTCACCATTGAACCGCACCGCATCAGGGTTAAATGGCTGACCGACCCCAAAGCAATTGCAGCTGGTATATTCAGAATGATGGATGATGCCTGATGACCGAAGCATGATGCATGCTGCATGGCCACAAATTTGTATTCTTATTCGAATTCGAGCTCGAGCTCGAACTCAACTTCAACTGGCATGAACCAATTCAGGCAATGATCGGTTTGTGTATTGGCTGCGCATATTCGAACTCAACTGCTGATGGCATGAACTAATTCAGGCAACGATCGGTTTGTGAACTGGCTGCACATTCGAAATCGCATTCGAACTCAACTTCAACTGGCATGAACCAATTCAGGCAATGATCGATCAACGAGCTTGTGTATTGGCTGCAATTAAAAACCATATGTGGGAAATCGAAAAAACTGCATTTTATTTGAGATTTTAAACTAATCAAAGTGCAAAACTAACTGATTGCAACTTTTTCATGTTTTGTACAGTGTAAATCCACTTGAAAATTCTATTTATTTGCTTAAATTGAACCAAAAGTCAGAGCGCAATCACAAAGCAAATATCATTCGTGAAAATGAAGCAAAGCAAACCCGCTCAGCCAATATCTATTGACACTCACTTTGGCTTTTGCTTTCTGCTACCTGTATAAAGAACGCACATTCCACACTAACTCGCACACACACACACAGAGAGTCCCTTCCCTTTGCTGTTGCTTTCCTATTGTGCTTTTTTCTCATTCTTGTAGTTGTTTGACTCACTTTATTATTATTTTCCGGTTCCCTGTACCCTGCACAAAAGAGCACGAATGGTAGCAGGATGGCATGATATTAGTAATACCATAAAAAACCGTTACTTCATTATTATTAGTGAAGTAATTGAAATCTGTGAACAAATATTGGTTAGCTTCAAGAATTATTACTTCAAAAAATCACAAAAAATCTGAAATCTGATTATCAAAAATTGATATTATATTTGTGGTTCAAGGATCAAAATCACTGTGGACAAGTTTAACATTCCCGTTTAGATGACACACATTTTTTGCGTTCGCATTCAATTTTTGCATTCAGTGCCGGAAGTTCGTTTCAGGTATTTCGCTATGGCATTTCAGAGATGCCGTTACTTTGCCCTGCTATGTACGTTTGTGTGTGTTTGAGTATTTGTGCTATGTGCCACTCCCACAAAGAGAGAGAGAGAGAGAGAGAGAGGTGGCGACCAACCCGTGTTGGTATGCTTTCGATTGGCCTGAAATCGCTACTGAATGAATGACTGAACGAATGAACGAATGAATGCATGAGTTGACTGATTTATAATGATTAATGCGCCCAAGTTATGTATGTCCAAGCAATGACAACGGCAACGCCACCAACACCAGCAACAACAACAAGAGCAACTGCTCGCTAACTAGCATCCCCAGTGAGGCGTAAGGGGGACAAGCAGCTGGGTTGCGAATTGGTCGCCACACCTTGACAGACCTCAATTCAGTCCCATCTGACAGTTAATCAGTTATTAGACATGGGCCCCAACTCTGGTTCTTGTTGTTCTTGTTGTTCGTGTTGTCCACAGATTGTTCACAGTGTCACCATGCCACCATGCCACCTGGCACCGCTGCACTTGACTGATACCGAACAAGTCAGATACAAGAGGGGGCATGGGGGGGGGGGGGATGGTTGTTGGTAAGCCGCTTACAGTTCACCACTCACCACTCACAGCTGACTGCTCAGTGCTTACTGTGTTTACTGCTTATGGCTCAATGCTCACCAGGCGTCCAGCACTCAATGGAAGCTGCTTAGGTAGCCTAATGAGAATGCCAATGAGAATGCCGATGGGAGAAATGTGTGTCTGTGTATGTGTACGTTTGTGTGTGTGTGCATAGGGTGTGAAAGCGAATGTGAATGTGAATAGGATTCCAAATGTAAACAAGTGAAGGTGCTGGTGGTGGCGGTGGTGGTGACAGGGGGTGCAACGGTTGGTTGGAACTGTGGCAATTTGTCCAAATATGATTTCATTCAACAATTACCATAGCTGCAGCATAGAATATAATTGCTTTGTCCTTGCCGCTGATTCGTGGTTGATTCGAGTCCGATTTCAGCGTCCGTCTTTCAATTTGACAATTTGAAATTCAGTTTCGGTGGCAGTTGCCGTTGCCGCTGTTGCCGTTGTTGCCGTTGTCCAGGCAATCACATAAAATATAATTAAGTATTTGGGGCAGTCGCGCCAAAGTGGAAAATAAACTGTCAATTTCGACGTTGGTCAGCGGCTAACAACAACAGCAACACCAATAATGAGCTGAAAATAAGCTATTTGTTTAACAGCTGCAAGTCAGCAAGAAAAGCAACAACTAATAACACACCGATCATGTAAATACACTAGCAAAACTCATCTACAAAGAGTAAAGATTGGCTCGAAACTCAACTATAGTAATGAATGGTTTGAAACTCAACTATAGTAAAGATTGCTCAACTATTAGCATTAAACGAAGTCTAAGATTATTTGTATTTAAAAGTGTTTCCAATCGTCAGGAAAATACTAGCTGAAGATGAATGGACTTAGATTAGATTGGAATATTAAATATGCCAACTTTTACTATAACTTTAGATGGTAAGAATGCATCAGAATATCAAGCTCAAGTAAGCTCAAGTCAACCTCAAGTACTTTCATTTTCTAGTTAACAATAATGGTCAATTGGTCATTTGGTTAACACACAGTCAAAGCGACACATTCAGGTTAGGGTATATAAAGTAAAATGGAAAAAAGAAAAACTGAAAGAAAACAGCAGAATCAGTGGAAAAGAAAAGAAAAATTGTTGGTCCTTTGCCTAGGTGCGATTGTTGTTTGTGTTGTTTTATGGTTGCGGCTCTGACTCTGACTCTGGCTTGGGCGGAAACTGAAACCGCATTTGTGCCACGCACTCATACATACAAATAGGTGTATAATGCTCATATATACATATATATATATAAATATATATATATATATATTTATATATGAAAGTATGTATGCGTGGGTAAAGAAAGTTTGTAAACATGTTGGTTGTTACTCATATTCCCAGCAATAAGCAAGTAAGAAGGCTCTAGTCGACACCCTTAACCATACAGTCAGACTGACAGACATACACACACGTGTACTACCGGATCAATGCTGGATGGCTTCATATCTTCGGTGTTTCTCAACCGATTTTAATCAAAATTTCACAGATTTTCATTATTTTGGTAATAATTTCAATCCCAATTCAATTTTTAAGTTTTCGAAATTCAATATTTTTTTTTTTTCGATTTCATGTGTATATCGCAAACCTGAAAAGTTATCGAACATTTGAAACAAACTTGATATACCTAGGGATTGGAAGAGCTCATATCCTAAATCTAGCTTTTGTATAATAGTTCCTGAAATCACCGCGTTTATACAGACAGACGGACGTACCACACGGACGTACCACACGGACGTACCACACTGACGTACCACACGTACGTACCACACGGACGTACCAGACGGACATTCAGATCTGACTATTTCGACTCGGCACAAAACCATTATACCCTTTTCATGGGTTAAGGGTATAAAGAACAACTGAATACGGATATTAATGAAACTTTACAATAAAATGGTAGAAAAAACATGGCTATTAGTTATTAGTTTGGGCCAAATACGTCACACGCGAGTAAGTGAAGAATAAAGTAAAAATATATATATATATATATATTTATGATTCGCTAATAATATACATTGTTACGCTTATATCGTTGAGCTAACGTGCATAAAAGATTACTATTTAGGACAAATTATTTTCCAAGCGGTCAGAGCCGCGGAAAAATGTGCTATGTTGTAGCATATACATATACATATACATAAATAAGTGTGAGTGGGTCGCTTTGGCCGGGTTTGGCCTTAACCGCATGCTGCTTGGCCAACAATTTTAGCCACGATTTTTACCTATGGGCCGGCCGCGAGTGTTGCGAACGTTGAATACATTTAAAATTTAATGACCTAACCATTGCTGTGAAATTGTTGTTATTGTTGCTGTAGCTGTTGCTGTTGTTGCTGTTGCTGCTGCATGTTAAAGCAACAACAACAACAATAATTGCTGCCATAGAGTGTAACGGTAAGAGCAATATTAAAATTCATTAAAAATGATTTGCGTAAAACGTAATTTTATTTTTGTACATAAAAACAAAAATAAACACAAAAAAAAAGGAAAAACGAAAAACGAAAAAAGAACAACGAAAAAAAAGCGATGAAAAATTACCCACGTAATACGGCACGGAGAGAAGGGGGAAGCAGAAGAAGAAAGGAAGAAAGTACATGTTACAAATAAAATCAAATAAACAAGTCCAGACTTCAGCTTTTTCGTTTTGCTCTCTATTCCTTCCTGTTGTTCCTGTTGCTGCCGGTCAAATCATCTGCTAGATAGTAGAGTGTTTTGCTGGTTGCTTGGATTAAAACAAGTTAAGCGTACGAAATGAACTCGAAACAATCAGCAATTTTGTTGTTTCCTCACATTTATGCATGCAAAACAAACTGAGAGAGATTAAAAACTTCAATATAAAGTTTTTAATTTTCGATTTTGAAGAGAAAGATTATCGGTTCGAGAAACGAAATACATTTTTAATACTACAATGTATCGGAGAAAAGCCGACTTGAATATTTGCAATTATTGAATTGAATTGCATTCCTGATTTAAGTACAATACACTTGAAATAAATGAGAGAGCATCTGAGTACTTGATTCAAGTACAAAATACTTGAGAATGTAAGTATTATAAATTGAAATTTTTTAAAGATATTTTATTTGGTTTTTTTCAACAAGTTTTTTTGTGGATAAACGTTGAAAAGTTTGCTATACATTTTTCATGTCATTTGTAATGCATTTCAGTAGTACAGAAGTACAGGTATAATAGTAAAAACATTCTATCAGCATCGGAAATTGAGTTTATATAAAGACAGCTCTGTTTCTATGAAAACTAATCTATCTTAGCTCTTGAGCTCTATCTATCTGAAACTTTGGTCATGGTCTTCATTATGTTCGACTATCTGGCGAGATTGAAGCAGTATATCATATCATATTTGTGTCATATAAATTAAAAGTCTTTCAATTGATTTTATTATGAATAGAAAACAAGTATTTTTCATACCGAAAATAGTTTCTCGCTTGGTTTGATTACATTAAGATTTACTGCAACCGAAATGTGTTTTTTTTTTTTTGATAGCTCAACAGCTTTTAAAATAGCCTGCAGGTTTCTTCTCTGGCTTGAATCCTTTTGCCCGTTAACCATGTAAACAGGAAAACTCATAATAGTTTTGTCTAATTTCTTCAAATCTCCAGCTGAAACATGAGAAGAATTGGCGGCATTTAAAGAATTTAAGATACAAAAATTAATACACACAAATCTTAACCCCAAAGAACTTGCTTCTAGATTAAAGTATACCAAAAATCAAGAGCAAACAAACTCAGTACAAAGCGTATTGAATCCATTACAGCATCCAGCATTCACACTTTCACTAATTGCGAACATACTGCGGAAAAAGGAACAAAATTTACGGCTATAGGTACAAAAAAAAGTAGTTGATTATTTAAATTAATTCCTGCGAAGTGTTCACTGTAATACTTTTTTTACACACATACAGAACATACATAGTACTATGTTTATATTAAATGGCTTTCACTTCAATGAAAATGTCATTTTTTGTGATTTCAATTCAAATGAATTTTAAGCAATGTAACAAATAATCTTTAATCTCTCAAAGGCTTGGCATGAAAGCACAAATTTCAAGGGAAATTTACAAAAGTCGACAATATCCGTTTTCCTATGAATAACAGTCTTTGGCTTCATGCAGGTAATGGATTGTGAATTCGATTAATATACTTGTACGTAGTTTATTCGTAAAATGTTATTATAAAATACTCCACATTCAATCAATATATTTAATGGGTAATGAAAAGGGTATAATGCTTTTGTGCAAAAGTATGTAACAGGCAGAAGAAAGCTTCTCCGACCCCCGAGAAAGTATATATATATTCTTGATCAGCATCAACAGCCGAGTCGATATAGTCACATCTGAATGTCCGTCTGGTACGTCCGTGTGGTACTTCCGTCTGGTACGTCCGTGTGGTACGTCCGTGTGGTACGTCCGTCTGTCTGTATAACCGCGTCGATCTCAGGAACTACAAAAGCTAGAGGCTTCAGATTTAGGATATGAGCTCTCCTAAACCCTAGACAGGACAATACTGTTTCATATTTTCTATAACTTTCCGGTTTACGATATACACATGGAATCGATAACAAAAAAATTTTGAATTTCGAAAACTTGAAAATGGAGATTGAAAACATTTATATAATAATGAACATCTGTGGAGTTTTGATTAAAATCGGTTGAGAAACACCGGAGATATGAAACCATCAAGCATTGGTCCGGTACTCCAAGTACATATGTGTATGTCTGTCAGTCTGACAAAGGGTTAAGGGAATCTTCTAGTCGAGCTTACTCGAATAGAGCCTTCTTACTAGCTTGTTGTTGCTTTTGGGGCTCTCTCTGCATTTATTCGCTGATTATTTCTTGTTAACTTTTTGCTGTGAGTATTCCACACGCCACGCTTCTTTATGCAGTGGTACAATCAATTAAATACTCTGCTCTTTGACCCACTCTCTATCTCTATCTCCCGCTCTCTCTTTCTCACTCTCTCTGTTGTTGTTGTTGTTGTTGAATGGGTCTATTTATTGATATGGGCTGGCGCGCTTTGGACGCATCAAGCGAATAATCTTCTTGTACTTCTGTTTTTGCCCCCTGGTCAATCTCTCTCCCGCCCCCGCCCCCGCTCTCTCCCTCTCTCTCTCACTCTTTTGGTCCCTCTACAGTCAGTGGACACTAAAAAATTAATGAAAAAATTGGCACACACACACACACACGGAGGCAGCGTGAAATGTGTATGTGTTTGTACATATAAAATTAAAAAATTTATTGCTTTCACTGATAGGTATCCAGGCCATTGGCTGCCCAGAAGCACTACACCCCCCCTCCCTCTCCCATTTCCTCACAACAAATTAAAATAAAATAACAACAAAAACAGCAACAACATTCAGCAACAACATACAGCAGCAGCAACAACAAACAGCAGCAACAGCAGCAACATGGCACAAAACCAAAAAGTTGAAAATTTAAAAATTTTTTAACATTTATAAAAATATTTCCCATCACACACACACACATGTGTGTATTACGTATGTATGTGTGTATATGTATGTATTTTTAACAGTCCATGCATTTTATATGACGCGACACGCTGATGTTCGCGCCCATTGGGCGTGGCACGTGCTATAATTTCCCATGTAGACACGGCAACAAAATGGATAAAAAAAAAATGGAACATCCCAACAACAACAAGAACGACTTTCACCTTGTCACATTTTCAATTTTCATTTCCATTTCCATTTGGCATTTGCCATTTTTTCTGCTCTCTTCCCCCGTTTTGCTTTTCATGGGTCCTTCAAAGATTTTTACTGCCTGTTCTTCTTTTGGGGCTTTATCAAGCGATAGAAAGAGTGTCATATTGGTGGGGGATTGGTTAGGTAGGGGGTGCGGGGACGGGGGTGAATTGAGCGTAAAGATTGCGTTATTGCCGTTATTCGTGCACAATTTTGAGGCTCATTAAATTTGACAAAGATTTGCGCCAAAGTTTTCCCTTAACTTTTGCCCCTTGACTTGACTTTTTTATGGGTTTCCTTTTCACGTCTCTCTCTCGTATCAAATTGATTGCCTAGGCGCATATGTGTGTGTGTGTGTGTAACTCTCTGTGTGTGTAACTTTGTGTGTGTGTGCGTATGCAAATCGCAAATGCTTTGTCAGAAAAGTCAACCCCCGCTTTTGCTCGCTTCAAAGCCAAAGCCAAAGCCAGTTTATGCCAACTGACAACGCCCAATTAGCCACACCCCAAAAACGGTGATAAAAAGGCGACAAAAAGGTGGGCGTGGCCAAACAAGTGCCTTCCTTCCGGTCAACGGGCAGCACCTGGTGCACCTGGTGCCAACAACAATTGTGGTCCAATTGAGGACAGCTTTATTGCCCAAGCCCCTTCAAAAGCTACTCCATTCTCCACGCTGCAAAGTCAACGTCAGCGTAAGCGCTTAACAAAGAACAAAGAACAAAAACAACAACGAAAGATGATTTCTGTCAAGCGAAATGCACAGAATGCAGAATTCAGCATGCAGAATGAATTCCCGTTAAACACTCGAGTCAAAACAGTGAAGCGCGTTGCCAATAAAGAAAAATGTATATATTTTTACATAACAATAAGTTCAGAAATATTTTTTGATGATATTTTTGGTTAATATTTATGTATATCCCAACAGCTTGTAAAGAGTAATGAAGAAAAGAATTTGCTTGCTGCGAAATGCTTTCTGCGAATTGCTTTCTGCATTGGAACAACTGTTCTTTGTGGAAATTGCTGGGAAACGAGTAAGAAGGTTTGAGTAATACCCTTATAAAACCTTGACCTACTTTAATCTTTCATCTCTACATCTCTGGTGTTTCTCAAAACCAGTTTGGAGTCTCCATCTCTTATAGAGTCTGAAATTGACAAACCTATATATCGACTCGTCTGTTAATGCTGATCAACAATATATATATATACACTTTATGGAGTCGAAGTTTCTTCCTGGCGTCAACGATCTGCGATTATACCCATTATAACCAAACCATAACCGAATCAAAGCAAAACTTGACTTTCGTTAGGTAATCTTAACTCGCAAATATCGCTAGGCTTAAGCTATCAATAGTTGTTAGTACGATAAATCTGAATATTCTATATCTTTGTCGGTTTCTAAACCGATATTGATGATGTCCTAATTGGATTATCAACAATAATATCCGTCTTCCGTCTAGAATATTTACACGATCTGCCTGTTACAACCATATGCACTACTTTATTATACCCATTACCATATTTGATTCGAGTAAAGGGTACAAAAAATATTTGATAAGCTTCTCTTTAAGACCCGCTATTGTTGTTAGCATATTCAATGTGTGCAACATTATATGACTTAACTTGCCAAACATATTTGCCATAATTTAGAAGCACTAAAGCTTTTCTAGCTCCAAAGCAAAAATTCGTTTTGCATAAAAATGATTGAACACAAGAAATATGCCAAAACGTGCGGATTTTCATACCACACACACACACACACACAGCCTCACAATTGCGTCCTGTGACCTGAGTTTTCGGACAACCAAACTATGCTGTTTACATATCCTTCCATTCTGCTACCATAAGCTGAAGGAGCGCTCGACTTGGATGTTCCTGGACGACTAGAAGAGATCTCAGAACCATCTAAGTAATCTCGGAATTCCGTAGGTTTCAGAAGACGGGAACACTTGTTCTAGCGACCAAGATCTGCTCACTCGCGAGATAACAGCTGGAAACCATCAGGAGCTGAGTGAGACAGGAGTTAAGTGATTCCTTTCATAACACAATTCCTAATCGGACACGGAGAGTATACGAAATACTTGCTTAGGCACGGGTACGAGAAGGGGACGCAATGTATGCCCAGGATCCAACATCTTTATCCTCGGCGGAGAAGTTGAAGTTCTTTCGAACTGGAATGACCGGAATGTTCCCATCCAAAGAGAAAGACCTCGTAAGAGAGAGAGAGCGACGCGAAGCAGTAAGCGAACCCCAGGAGAAAAGAAGGAATGCTCGAAGTATTGGCTGCATGAGGAGATGACGGGAGACCTGTTTGGCAACCGATTCCCGCGAAGTAATACTTAATCGTGATCCCGTTGGGAATGCGCCGCGTGCTTAATACGTAAAAGTCGTGCATACTTGGTGGTACCGTCCCACCTGTATCTTTTAAAGATTCACACCCGTGGCATGGCGTTCCATGAAAATAAAACACATACACCCACACACACACATACACATACTTGTAGCCTTAACTTTAGAGCTTTTCTCTTACTCTCTCTATATACATTTTCTGTACATTGTGGCATGGTCAGCCCGAGAAAGGACCAGGACCAGGACCAGGACCAGGCACCAGAACGGAACAGAACTGTAAAGAGGCAACAAGCTTTTGCCGTAAAAAGCAAATATGCAAAGCTACATACGCAACAGCCACCCACGCACACACACACACACACCTATACACACACATACATAGGATACAAGGTAACAAGCGGGTTTGCTGAGTTGCTTTTCTTGTTGCTTTTTTGTAGCGCCATGTAAAAAGAAAAAATATTTGGCATTGCCATAGTTGTTGTTGTTGTTGCTAGGGAACACACACACACACTCACACACACACACACATTCAGGTATGTGTGAGTGCCTAGACAGTGTGCCAGTGGGAATATATTGGGTGCGTTGTGTTTTTCCGGTGCGTTGTGTGAAAAGCAGCGTAAAAAAAAATGCTTAAGCTAAAATGGGATTAGAAACAGCACCAGCAAAGGCAGCAGCAACAGCAGCAGCAGCAGGACAAAAAATAAAAAGGTAGCGCAAGGAAAGGGAGGCGAAAGGGAAGCGAAAGGGAGGCGAAAGGGAGCGAAAGGGGCGGCCTGCCCGAAAGGCAGATGGAAAAGCGGAAAATCGCGCAGGATGCGCGGCATGAGTGGAACGCTAGGCACGGGCAACTGGGAACGGAGGAGAACAGGAGAGCGGGCAGCGGGTAGCGGGAATGGGTAGTGTGTTGTTGCTACTAGCACTTTGGGGCTTGAGAATGAGAATGAGTTGGCCACGTTAACATTGTGGCCATGGCAAAGTGCTTAGATGTATGTTTGCATTGGTGTTTGTGTTTGTTGCCAGCCCGTTGTTGTTATTTGAGTGGTCGCACAGCTGGTACACCCCCCCTCCCAAAAAAAAAACACACACATACACTCACATACACACTCCCACACACACATGCAAACAACGGACAAAAAGAAAGCAAACGCACTTTAAAAGCAACGCTCCAAAAAATGTTCTAGGGTCACCTGCAAATAAAAGGAGCGAGAGAGAGAGAGCGAGAGAGATTAGAGTGATGGGAAAGAAGCTGGTGAAAAGGTAAAACTTGCCTCTAATTGAAGCACACACGACTCACACGACACATAACATTGATTCAATTGCGCTTTGATCCAGCTCTATCTGCTAATCAAATATTTAAATATGTTTTTAGGTCTCACAAAAAACACAGAAAAACCTTTCCCAGAAATAACGAGATGAGATTTCGTTTTTCTTTCTAATGAAAAACTAATGAAAAATGAAAAAACTATGAAAAACCTTGATGCTTGATTATTTTATATGTATTCTAGCGAGAGTGTTCATCTATTAAACTTGGATGCACTTCAGTTAACGTTTGAATTATTTATCAACAAAATATCTCTATTGTCTATAAGGGAAACTTCAAATTCCACGTGCCACACCGACACACACGCCCCACGCCATGCCAAGTTTAAAGTGAATATTGAGTGAATTTTGCGCAGACAGCTTGAGAATTTTTTGCCCAGCTTCAAGTAAATGTCGACAGCTTTTTTGCCTCTTGTCTGTCTTCTCTGTCTTCTGTCTTGTTGTGGCTAAAATTATTTAGTACTCCCGCATGGCAATGTCTAGGTTCCTCTTTAACAGGTGTGTGTGTTTTTGTGTGTTTGTGTGTGTGTGTGTATTTTCTGGTGTATGTTTGTGTGTGTGTGAGGCCCACTCATTGCGTTGTGTGACGCATAAAAACCGCATTAAATCTAAAGTAAAAGTCGTCAAGTTCTCACGCAAACAAGCACAAGACACAAATGAAGAAAAGAGGGAGATAGACAGAGAGAGAGAGAGAGAGTGTGAGCAAAAGAGGTTAAGTTAGAGTGGGCTTTATCTCTTTTGTGTCTGTTGTCTTTCCTGTTCGTCGGCTTTGTGTTTTTTTGCCTTTTCGGCGAGTTCACCTTTTGATGTGGACTTATCAGATATCAAAGCGCATAACTGATAATGTGGCAAGTGGTGCGGGGACGCGGGAGCGGGGGGCACAACAACAACAGGTGGTCTAGTAGCCGCCCCCCCTCCGCCTCCTCTTCCTCGGCATTTTCTCTCCTTTGTGTTATAATTTTTGTATTATTTTATTTTCATTTTGGTTTTTCTTTTCTTTTTGCTTTGTTTCTGTGGCATTTCCTGGGCAATGCGGCAATGTTCTTCCCCACCTGAAGATGTTTCGGATTATGCTTTTTTCTTTCTTGTCTGCCCCTACAAGATTATCTTGATTGAACTGAATGACTTGAAGTTGGAACTGCTGCAACAACAACAAAAACAGTTAAAGCAGCTGATAAATGTATATATAAAGAAAAACACACAAAAGAACCTCAAAAAAATAATCACTGGGAATGCCAGACAGAGCAAGTAATTTGGCATTGTCTAGGATTAAGGTCGTCTTACATTTATGATTCAGCTAATATATATATATATATATATTGATTTCTGCAGTTAGTTTCAATTATTCTTTTTACTTCTTACTCAACCTTTTTTGTTTAACAGGGTATCTATGTTTGTGGTATGTTTCTCTTCTTCTCTTCTGTGTGTTTTCGTCTACTTTTCGCTCCCTTTGCTCTCTGCTGTCTGCTCTTTGGTCTTTGGCTGTTGCCTTATGTTTATTTTGGCATTTGCATTTAGCCCCAGCTTGTGCTGCTGTCTGATTTCCAAGGCATTTGATTTGTTTATGTTGATAATGATTACAATGTTTTCGTTGTCGCTGCCGTTGCCCGTTGCCGGGGCAGAGAGAAAACGGGGGGGGCAAAGTGCCGGCCCTGCGGCTATGCAGACCGAACACCGACATCCCGACATCGCCCTTCTCTACCCGAAAAACCCTTTACCCCTTACAGACCCACCAAACACACACACACACAGTCAATTGGCATATCGGGTATGCAGTGTGTATATGTGTTTCTGTGTGTGTGTGTTTCTCCAGTTTTCAGGCTTGTTTCCTTGTGCCACATGCCAGACTCTCTCTCATTATCGCGGCCATCTTTCAAACGTTGCAAGCATATGTTAGTTTTGCGTAAACTTGAAAAGCTGCTTTACATTGTCATGGGCGGTGTATAGCTATACCGGAAGGTATGGGTGGGGTGGGGGCGTGGGAAAGGGAAAGGGAGCCAAAAAGGAAGCAAAGGATATATATTATATATATATATGTATATATATACATTCTGGGCGCACCTTCGCCTTGCACAATCCGATTTCAGCTCGACAACAGCAGCGCCAGCAAAAGTGTGGCCTACTTTTTGGGGCAGCAGCGCGAGCAGAGCAGGAGCAACGCCTCATTCATAAGCACACACACACACACATGCCTGCACGTAAGCATAAAATCTGCTAAAACGTTACCACAGTTCCACACACACACACACACACACACTTACACACATACTGTGATATTTATGCGCCTTGCTGAGCCTCGGCACCAAAACTCTCTACACCTTGTGGCATTTAATATGTGTGTGTGTGTGTGTGTGTGTGGCAGCAGCAGCAGCGTTAAGTAGGCGACTAACGTAAAATGTTTTCCATTGCACTTTTACAACCCCATACAATAAAAAAAAAAATACACACCACCCGCACCCGCACCCCATCCCACCGCCAAGCACTTCTTCTTCTCTTTGCCGCTTCAACTAAGTAAAAACAAACAGTAAAGCAAGAAAAAAAGCAAGAAAAAAAGCAAGAAAAAAGCGAAAAAAAGTAAAGGCGCAAAGGCTTTTCGGGCGAATATAATAATGTCAGCGCGTCGACTTGTTTATGCTTTGTGCTGGCTTTCCACTGAGACAATTTATGATTGAACGCATGTCCTGTAGTAAATGCCTCCAGTTGCAACCACCTACAACTACACACACACACCAACACACACACACACATACACCCAGAGAGAGACTCTATGCTTACAGAAGTGGCTAATTAAAAAAGAGACCGAAACCGAACACAAGTTAAAGCGCGCAGGTATTAATAATGCTAATGCATTTTGATGATATAACCAAACAAAAAAGCTTTTTCCTGTTTTTATCGAAATACAAAGCCTAAGGCTGGAACATAATTAGTTTTCTAAATTATTCATGACAAACAAATGTATTATATCAGAATCCTATTAAAATTGTACAATTGAAAATTGTAATGTTAAATGAGTTCAATTTGAATGTTTTTGTTAATCTCTCACGCAAAACTGATGAAATCATAATTATCATAATAACTAAGTTGATTCGGCTGATGGCTTTTAATTTGTATATACAAATAAATATGTATTTTAGGAGATACTATCACCAATTATCATTTAACCGAATTTGATGACCTTAGCGGTTGTAAAGTGGAAAATAAATGTATTTTATCGATAAGTTTTTCGTTGTATATCGTTTTTATCGCTTCAAATTATCAAGTCTGTAACTTGAAGGTGTCTTACAAAACCCATATACCCTTTGGAGCTCTAAAAGCAGAGTGTAGAAAACGAAACTAACTAGCTCTAAAATGAATTCCCATCTGTCGTGTGAGTAGCACTAAAATAGCACTAAAATAAACTAACTAACCGTTTCCGAACTTAATTTGTTTACTTCACTTTGCGTGACTTATTATTTCCGGGAATTCTTAATAGAATTAGTAAAGAAAAGGTGACCCGACCTCAATTACTCACCATTCACATCAAGTAATAACAAGTAAGAGGACTTTAGTCGAGTCGAGGTCGACGATGAAGTGATACCCTTAACCCTTAACCCTTGACCCTACATCAATACACTTGATGATGAAACTTGTCTCTTTGATATCTGCGATAGAGATTTTAGTACAAATTTTACAGATTGTCATTATATTTTGTTATTGTTTTTGCAAGTTCAAAACTTTATTGTTATCGATTCCATGTGTATTTCGTTAACCGGAAAAGTTTTCGAACATTCGTACTGCTGAAGGCTTTCACTCTAATAGTTTATCATAAAGACTATATATATGTTTGTATATACATTATAAGAATCGGATATGCTTCCTTCTCTGCCCCTATTACACCCTCTTTTACACATATCCATTATACCCTTTCTATCCCATTTCATGGATTAAGGTATACAAAGAAAAAAAACTAATTTTTGCTTAATAACTTTTGATTGTGTTTGGCAGGCAGCAAAGCTGATTTGTGTGTGAATGTGATTGTGATTGTGATTGTTGAGTGTATAAGGAAGGCAAGGTGTAAGGGGGGTCAATGAGGGGTCAGACAAAACAAAAAGTTATAATCGCATTATTTGTTTTTGGCATAGCAATAACTATGAAGCTCTATTGTTCTATTGTCAGGCGATATAAAGAGTTAATTTAATAATTTGAATGGCTTTCGCTTTAGTTTTTCGCCACAATAAAAACATGAAACATGGGCGTGGCCGTAAGTGGGTAAGGCGTGTGGGCGTGGCAATTGTTGTTGCCTGTAAAAAATCTCAGAAAATAATAAAATCCAAAAACTTTGCCAAAAACCATAAATTCAAGCAGCATTTAAAATATATTTTGAAGACATTTTGAAGACATTTTGAAGACATTTTGAAGATATTTTGAAGACATTTTGAAGACATTTTGAAGGATGTGCTCGTGTTTGTGTGTGTTTGTGTTTGTATTTGTGGTGCAATCAGTTTGTTTGTTGTTTGCTTAAATTAATTAAATTATCAATATAATTGATTAGCTTGCAAATGCAAGATGACGCAGCAATAAACCGCCCCCCCGGAAACACCTTACCCCAAACTTTTGGTGTGGCGCCACCGACGGCAATATTTACAATTTAAGAAACTGCATTTTGAAGCGCGTTGCATTCGTATATGAATCGTATGCAATATATAAATCAAATTGCATGCCAATAAGGCGAAGAGACAGAGACAGCGGCAAACGAGGGGCGGTGAGGTGGGGCGGAGCAAACATTTTTGTCGCCTGCTGCTTTTTATGAAGCCAAAAAGAAGAAGAAGAAGCCGCAGCAGCAGCAGCAGGTCGCTCTTAACTGGTTCTGAACTGGGGCTGGGCTGGGGCTGGGCTGGGGCTGGGCTAGTCTTGGCCTGTCCTTTACCCCAGAAAGTAAGTCAAAGTGGGAGCAACAACAACAACAACGAGAACAACAAGAACAACAAGAGGAGGAACATAACAGAAGTCAGATATCACATATACATAAACATATGTGTATATATATATATATATATATATATATATATATATATATGTATTCAATCGCAGCGGGACAGCAACAGACAAACAGAAAGACAAAGAGTCCAAGCGACAGAAAGGAAGGAAGGGAGAGAGAAGTAGAACCAAGGACACTGAAGGGACAGGGAATAGGTCATGGGGCATGAGGTATGATTGGGCATGAGGTATGATAGGGCATGAGGTATGGGGTTTAGGGTATGGGAATACTATTCGAATAGCATTTCGTAGACAATATGCAAAAATATAGCATACTAGACATGCCAAAGCACACACACACTAAAACACACACATACACTAGCACTAACACTAACACACACACTAAAACACACACTAACACACACACAAATCGACTTGGCACCAAAGTTATAGAAATGTGCTGTGCGATTTGCTTGTGTTGTAAAAAGCTTTTTCACTTTGTCCTCGTCCTCGTCGTCGGCGTTGTCGTTGTCGAGACAACCAAAATGTGAAAGCATTCTCAAGCAGACACTTGAATGCCCTAACCAAAAGTTCACTTCGACACACACAGAAGTTAGTAATCGAGTAATCGAGAAACTAGTTTGATTTGAAGTTTTTGATATAAGAAAATCTTTAAAAAATTAACTAAACATTTTTAAGTTTCAATATCAAAAGATTGTAAAGAGAGAGAGGGAGAGTGAGAGAGAGAGGGAATGCCAGAAATGAGTTCATCTCAGTTCCTAATTATTAACTTAGAGAGAGATCTTTAACACAATAGCAGAGATACCTTTTTGTGTTGCGGAAAGTGTAAACTGGACTCTCTGACTCTGACTCTCTAACCGGCCATCTATCTGTTAGCTGCTGTGGCATATGCAATAATTGTGTGTGTGTGGGTGTGTGTGTGCCATATTTATGTGTGTAGGTGGTATAGTATACAATACATACACATATCCATGGCAATGGCAGGCAAAACCTTTGCACTATTCAAAAGACGGGTATTGCACACAAATTTCGCTACGTAAATCGAACAGCAGAAGACGAAGACAAACGGTTATAGAGAACACTTGGGTATAAGCTGACCTCCCACACACACACACACACACACATTGACACACTGACAAAGAGACACGCATGCGTGAACAAGTCAAGCAACAGCGGCATATTGTAAGGCATTACCTTATGCTTGGTAAACAGCTGCAGAAGCAACGGCAGCAACGGCAGGCAGCAGGAATAGATTGATAAACATGGACAACAGACAACGCTCTCGGTTCTCTAAGGAGGAAGTTGCACAATACACACCCACACACAATACACATATGCACACAATACACCCTTACACACAATACACACATATACACACATGTATACAATTACATCTCTACTAGTTGGTTGACACACAGCTGTTGCTGTTGCCATTTTGATGCCTGTTGGCCATGTCGTTGTAGTTGTGTTGTTGTGTCGATGTTTGTTGAGCGGCTTAACGGCTCTCTGGCAAATAGTTTAGCAAATTTAATTAATAATATTTGAGCTAGCCGTCATTTGGTCAACCAATGCTGTCCTCACTCTGATTGTCTCTTCAGTCTGATTGTCTTCAATCTGATTGTCTGATGTTGGATGTTGGATGTTCGATGTCTTCTGTCTGAATGTCTTGAGGTCGGTCGCATGACTGATTTCACATGCAATTGCTCTGTAAATGTGTGTGGAGCCACTTTGTGGCGACTCTGAATGCATTGCCCCAAATTGGCCCACACACACACACACAGAAATGTAACTGCATGTGTGTGTGTGTGTGTTTGTGTATAAAATGTTTGACGGTAAATCCGATTACTAATTAACACTGATGGCTATTTAAATGCTTACTTGCCACATGCAACACATCCATCCAACTGGGAGTCGAGCTGGGAGTCGAGTATCTCTCTCTTCACTCTTCTCAGACAGACAGACAGAAACCAAATTAAACTCTCACGCTGAGAGATCAAAATGCATTCGTTCAAATAATTGATGATAATGGAATTGATTTATTGAAGCTCAAGTGTTCAATGTGTGTGTGGGTGTTCGTGTGTGTTCGTGTGTGTGTGTGTGCGTGTTTTTTTTTTCACCACTAATTGGTAATTGATAACTAGCAATCAATTTAATTGCAATCTCTAAATACCTTTCCCCATTCATATCCCAATTGTCTCAATTAACCCAGCTTGATTCTTAACTCTTTTGATGATGAATATTCAATAAACTGAATATGAATGAGAGATGTAAAAGTCGAATGTTCATGCTGAAACTGATGATTACACAAATTGATTGCCATTATATTAGCCCAAAATGTCACAGAGATTCCAGATAATAGACAACCTGCAGAGAGAGTGAGACAGAGAGACAAAGGGAGAAAGGTAAATAATTGAAACGGAATATCTCAGATTTTATCACCCAACAAACTAAGCGTTTAGCAGAATCCACACACCGAAAACATTCTCAGAAACATGTTAACTCTCTAGATTCTCACACACACACACACGCACTCACACACACTTACCGCAAGAAAACGCTTCACTTAGCAATCAGTTGAGCTGCAAGAACATAATGAATTCCTAATCATCATATATGTGACAACATGCAAGAGACTCTTCCCCTCTCTCTCCCTCTCCCTTTCTCACCCTCTCTCGCATTCTGGAGCTACTTATCTCTGTATGGATGTGTGGTGCAACTGAAAGTGGATGCCACAACATATTTGTGACTCTCTCTTTGTGTGTGTGTGCCTTAAGCTGATGCCACATTTACGAATGAAAACTTTCTGGTGGCATTTACATCTGTGGCATTTACATCGTTGCTAATTTAAAGCTTTCCACTGTCCAAGTGGCAAGCAACTTCAACTTAACTGTGTGTGTGTGTGTGTGTGTGTGTGTGCGGTAAATAGTCAAATGCAAACTATTTACCACACATTGAACAACAGTTGCATAACTAAACATTACAAAGCGACCAAACTGACCGACTCTGAAACTGAACCAGAACCAGAAACCAGAATCAGGACCAGGAAGCCCTACGGAAAAAGAGATTGCAGGGGATGGCTGAGGGGGGTCTGAGGGGTTCGCTCCCGCAGTGTATGCAATTTTAACTGTGTCACAAACACACACACACAGAGTGAGAGAAAAAGAAAGGAAGAGAGAGAGAGAGAGAGATGGAGAATAGCTAGAGAGAAAGATAGAGTCTCAACATGGAGAAACAACATGGAGCCGAGTCGAGTGGCACTCCATTAAACATATAAGTACACCTATTAATGGTCAAAAAGGAAATCAAAATGAAGAGCCAAAACCAACAGCAGCAGCAGCAGTTGCAGTGAAGGGGTTAACAGGGGTGAGTGGAGGGGGTTGGTGAAGAGGGGAATGCGAAATCAAAAGCACAATATTACACTTTATACATTTTTGCCCACATTACACAAATGGAATTTCCCGCACACAGACACAGACAATTACAAAGTGCTTCAAAGTAATACAGAGGAGAAACAGAGAGAGAGAGAGAGAGAGAGAGAATGAGAAAGGGATACTTGGCCATTTAATGTGTAACTCATCTTAAGCACATTAAGCGTGTTGAAACCCAACCCAAAACACACCAGAGTTCCCAAACCCAAAAACCCATAACCCATAACCATCGTCGCCATCGTCGGCATCATCATCATCATCATCATTATCATCATCATCATCTTCATCATCATCATCATCATCATCATCATTGGCCGCAGCAGACAGTATAAGACAGCGGGCGGCCGGCAATGACGATGACGATAATAATGATGATGATGATGGTGAGCTCCTTCATAGGATGGCGACCACAAAAGTACAGCACATACTGTGGTTACCAATGTGTGTGTGTGTGTGTGTGTGTATGGATTAAAAGTCCATCAAAATGTACATAAAAGTCATTGACTTAACAGGCAAAACTTTGGTAACCAAGTTATGCGACACCTGAGCAAATCTTGAGGCATCATTTGCCATTTGCCATTTGCATGCAGCAAAAGCAGAATGTGTTTGTGTGTGTGTTTGTGTATGTGTGTGTGTGTGTGTGCTTGGTATCGGCTGGCTGATTTCATATGCCGCACGACAACACTGGCGCTCGCGTGTGAAATTAAATTGTTTGTTGGTTCGCGGAAAATGAAAATAAAGTCCTTTTTCCATTGTTTTTCTTGTTGTGCTGTTTGTTGTTGTTGCTGTTGTTGTTGTTGCCACAGCCCTGGGCACGGCGCCCTGCCACACAGCTGTGACAGCGACAGCGTCAACAACAGCAGCAACATCCAGCAGCCTCCCACGTGTGTCACTCTCTCTCTCTCTCTCTCTTTCGCTCTCTCTCTCTCTTTCGCTCTCTCTCTCTTTTTCTCTCTCTCTTTCTCTCTGTGTGATGAAAAGCCGCCGAGCTGCTGTCACCTGGTTCTGGTGCTGGTGGCTTCTGTGGTTGGGTCTTGTCTGGTTTTTGCCAGGTGAAGAGATTTTACATGTGTGTGTGTGTGTGTGTGTGTGTGTGTGCCCAACACAATTGTTGTTTTATTTTGGTCTATGATCAAGTTAGGTGACGACAAGATAAGTGAATTTGCTTAGATTAAGTCGCCAGTTTGCCTCAAATGAGACATGAAAAGAGAACTCTTAATAACTCTATCTAACTATCTCTACTATCTTCAATCTTCAATCTTAAATCTTATTTCTTGCTCAAATCTATATATAGTTATAGTGAATATATGACCGAGTTGGGATTGCAAAAAGAACCTGACAACAAATCTTCAGACATGAAAAAAGAACTCTTAATAACTATCTTTATTATCTTCAATCCCAAATCTTGCCTAAAATCTATATATAGTTATAGTGAATGCATGACCGAGTTGGGATTGCAAAACAAACCTGACAACAAATCTTCACTTTTGGAATTCCATTCACAAATAAATTGTAACAAAAAACAAATCATTTCAAAATGAAAAAAGAAATCTTAATAACTCTATCTTCAATCTCAAATCTTGCCCAAATCAATATATGTTGTTATAGTTATAGTTATATCCCGAGTTGGGATTTATATTTCATTTCATTTTCCAAAAAGGGAGAGCAAACAGCAACAAACCTGCCAACAAATCTTCACTTTTTAAAATTCCACACACAAATAAATTGTAATAGAAAAAACAAAAGCATTCCAAAAGTTCTATTGTTTTCCTTTGTGCAATTTTGCATTCATTAGTTCTGGGGGGAAATAGAAAAAAAAAAACAACTATTTCATTTCTAAATACAGTTAAGCTGTTAAGTGGACATGGCATAAAAAAAAAAGTTATGTAATCAAATAACATCAAATAACATGCATCACAAATGAATATTGCATATGCTTAACGCAAAGTGTGGACATGTTATCAATTAAGGAATTCCTATGAAAAACTGAAAAACAACATTGTTCACATTTAATTGAAAGTGTGGAAATATACAGATATGAAAAGTGAGAGATGAGAGATGATGAAACACAGTTGGATTGTAATATGAAAAGTTTGAAATTAAAATGTTGCAATTTCTAGAAAAATGAAATTGCGTTAGATAAAGTTGACCAAACATACGTAATATTTGTTTGGTTTTTGCCTAGTTGGCAAACATATTTCGTACGCAATTAGTTGTGATGTAGTATATAGCAAAAAGGCCTTTGCGCAGAGCAGCAGCAAATCGTACGCTGCAGATAGCGCAGATACACAGTCATTAAGATGCACCCAAACCACAGGCTATGATAAGAAATAGGTTTACACCATCTGTAAGCAGATGCGCCCGAGTCATGGTTGGTGATTAGAAATAGGTTTTCACACCATCTGTTGAGCTGCCTGCAGTAAGCAGATATTATCACAGGCAGGGTCAGAAATAAGATAATTATAAGACATGTACACCCATTGATAATCATTGATTGTTTAGGATAACTTGTAGATAGCTTAACTAGTCTTAAATAAACCTTATACCATAAGAATTCTGTATATAAACCATGCATTTTTACACAATAAATCAGTACGAAAAGAACTTCTTACGTATTCACTTCGTTGAGCCCAATTTGTCCAAAGTACCGATTGCGGCGACATTTGCTACTGGTACATGGAACCGGAAGCATATCAAAACATATTTCAGCATTAGGAAAATGCATCATTTTTCCTACAGAGTGCTTAAATTGAATATGTTCGTATTTTGGAGCTTCAGTAATCATCATCAACATGTTTAATAGTTAATTTTAACCAGTTTCATAGTCAAAAATCGTATTGTGAAATCAATTATGAAAATAGTTCAAAAATGTTCATCTAATTGCTTGCTCTGGGTATAGAATATTATATCATTCATTTGAGACTCCAAGCACTTTGACATAGTATTAAACATATTTCATCTTCAACTAAGTTTAAAGCTTAACCACGAACAGGTTTTATAGTTAATGTTAACCAGTTTCATATTCAAAAACAATATTGTAAAATCAACTATGAAAATAGTTGAAAATGTTCATCTAATTGCTTGCTCTGGGTATAGAATATTATATCATTCATTCCAAGCACTTTGACATAGTATTAAATATATTTTATATTCAACTAAGTTTTGTAGCTTAACAACGAACATGTTTTATACTATGTAGTTAAAACTAAATCAACTATGAAACAGGTTTAGTTTTTTGTTGTAGTTTTGTTTCTCTCTCTGGTTGTGTGTGTGTGGTAAATGTGTTTAAATTGCTCATCAATGCATACTATGTATTTACCATATTGTAAAAGCATTTATCTAAAATATTTCCTAGCACCTGAACTGCGCCCTTTCCCCGCCGCCACCGCCACCGCCATCAGCCAGCCGCAGGCTGTTAGTTAGCACCTGTGCTAGATTCATAGAGAGCCCTAAATTTCAGTTCAATGAGAAGTGCTTTTGTAATGAGTCGAGCATGATTTTGGTTGAATTTTTCGTCACATTCCATTGGGATGCAAAAACCACGTACACACGAACACAAACACGTACACATATATATATATATATATGTATATGTATATATAGTTTTATGCTAGTCATTCAATATGCTTTTCATCTCGTTCCGAAAATATTTCCCTTAAATGACCAGCTTTTGAGCTCAATAATATACATATTAATGCTGTGGTTTTCTGTTTTTTCGTTATACCCTCTCGATACACGTTTTCAAGGGGGGAGGGGGGGGCCATTATCTATGTTGATCGATATGGTTTTGTCTGGCACACACTTGCCACACACCTGCCACACACACACACACACACACACACATGCATTCATAACTGCATATGCATTTTGTGTGGAAAATCATTTTCACTTAGCTATTATTCGTACATTTTTGTGCGACTTTGGGTAAAAATAAAAAAAAATACAGAGATAAAACAAACCTGAAAATAACATGAATGAAGAGCCCCGGCGCTTGAAATGCAACACTCTCCTGACCAGACCACATTCAAAAATCAAAAATCACGACCATAAACGAAAAACCACCAATTCCCATTCTCAAATATTCTACTCAGCAATGTTTTTAAATTCGAAATTCATTTGGACAGTATATGTGCAACATGTTCAACCTCAAACTAAATGCAACTCTGTTTTCTCTGTATATGTATGTGTGTGTGTGTGTGTGTGTGTGTGTGTGGCAGTGGTGTATGTTTTGATACCAATTTGCGATTGTTCACTGTACTGTGTGTACATTATATTTTTCGGTTGCATATTTATGAATTTAGCCTTTGTTTCGATATCAAGTTGAATGAAAGAATAATATTACGTTTTACTCCGCACACACACAAAAACAACAACAGTAACAACAGTAGCAACACGGTCACACTGGCACAAATGGCACAAAAACGTCTCCTCATTCATTCATTATAAACGGTAAAAACGGTAAACGGTAAAAGGTAAAACGGTAACTTTTGTTGTTGCATATGAATCAATCTGAATCTAAACTGACGTTTCTCTCTATATATGTATGTATCTGTTATGTGTATGTGTGTGTGTATGCGTGTATGTATGTGTATGTTTGTATATGCAATAAGTTCCAATTTTCTGTTAGCTTGTGATGTGTGCTGGGCCTCAACATTCTGTGTTGGCTTCATGGCAAAAATGAGTACCGAAAAGTTCATCAATTATTCACTTTTTGGGCCCACCACACACACACACACACACACGCATACACAGAGAGAGAATACAAATGTGTGAGTGCAAATGCAATTACCAAATTGATGCAACGTGAAATATAATTACTGCAAACGTTTCTACACCAAAAACAGCTATATGGTTTTCCACATATATGTGTGATCGCCTGTTTAAGCGCCCATTCTCTACCCGCCCCTTCCACTCCCCATGAAAACAGCCCTTCTCTTTGTTAAATATACTAATTACTACAAACGTTTCTACTTTACCAAAAGCCATATGAGTATATAGTTTCTGATCGCCTGTTTAAGCGCCCATAATTACTACACATACAGTTTGTCAAGAAAGTGTTTACATATGGTGAAAACTTTTGTGTAAACACTTTATTGACAGTTGCATTTTGTTAGTATTTTTAATGTTTCTTTGTTAATGTTTATGTTTTTTAAGTTTTGTTTAATGGGTTTTACGAAATAATTAACTACCAAAAGCCATATGAGTTTCTATATAGTATGTATATATAGTGTATAGTTTCTGATCGCCTATTTAAGCGCCCATAATTACTACACATACAGTTTGTCAAGAAAGTATTTATATATGGTGAAAACTTTTGTGTAAACACTTTATTGACAGTTGAATTTTGTGCATTTTTTAGTATTTTTAATGTTTCTTTGTTAATGTTTATGTTTTTTAAGTTTTATTTAATGGGACTTACGAAATAATTAACTGAATAACTTATAAAAAAAAATAACCAGTGTGAACCTATATCTCTCTAAAGTGAAAATATCAAAGTTTTCACTATGTATAAACACTTTCTTGACAAATAGTATGTGTGTGTGTGTGTGTGACCCATTCCCGCAGCACAGCCCTTCTCTTCTTTTTGGGTGGGGAAGTAATTGCTTGGCATCTGTGGCGCTTTCATAATTGTTCACAGCGAACCCACAACTTTTGTTTAATAGACCCAATCACAAATGTCCTCCAACCACTAACTCCAAGTCTCTCTCACACACACACACACACACACACCAACACACACACACTCAACTCAAGTTTCATTCAATTATTGTTAAGCACCTCAAGTTTTCTTAGCCACACACACACACACACACAACGAAATGCGCCCATATACAGACCACGCCTACAACGCAACGTGTTTAGATAGTGTGTGGCATGGAGAGAGTGTGGGGGGCAGGTATGGGGGGTGGCCCTAAATCGAGGCCACTTGCTACTAGCCCCAAACTAGCAACACAAACAAAAAGCAGCAGCACTCTCTTCCTCTCGCCTCTCTCCTCATCCTGCTTCCCCCACATTTAACTCCCCATAAACACACAATATCCACAGGCCCATGGCTTGTTTGCCACAGCAGCTGTGAGTTTTTTTGTTGTTGTTGCTGATGATGTTGTTGTTGTTGTTGTTGCTGTTGTTGTTGATGTCTGCTTTTGGTTTTGCAGTTTGACAAAAAAATGTTGGCGCACACTTTTCATGTTGGCCAAATGATGCGCCAATGTCTACAGAATAGCAAAAAAAAACGTAAGAATGCTTTTTGTCGTACTTAAGATAGATACAGTAGCTCGACTGGAAGATACTCTGTTTGTATATCTTAAGGTTTGGAAAAGTCTTTTCACTTTTTGAAGGCCAACAATTCTAATATGGAATGAAAAAATGTATGAATATGAGACAAGTTTGTTTAAAATTTTCGATAACTTTTCCAGCTTACGATATACACATAGAATCGAAAACAAAACAATTTTGCATTTCCAAAAACTTGAAAATGGATATTGAAACTATTAACCGAATAATAAAAATCTGTGAAATGTTCATTAAAATCGGTTGAGAAACACCGGAGATATGAAGTCATCAAGCATTGGTCCGGTAGTTCACATCCGTCCGTTTGTCAAGCCCAAAGGTTAAGGGTATCTTCTAGTCGAACTTACTCGACTAGAGCCTTTTTACTTTTGTAATATAAATATGTGTCTATGTTAAATATATGGTTACTATGGAATAGTAATATCATAATTATAAGACATATAATATGAAAATTTTCATCTTAACATCTCAATTACCTTTATTTGAATTATTAATTTTTAAATATGAGTTTTTATTTGAATACAAAATTCATGATATCAATATCTGTTATCTGTTTAACTTTGTTTGTAGCTGAATCAACATAATTATATGGTTAACTTAACTATGTTTCATATTTAAAGATCGCATTCATTATAATCTTATTAGCTTCAAATATTATAATATTATTAGCTCCAAAACACAGAAAGAGATAATCAGATTGTGAGGCTTATTAAATATGAAAAAGCTATTTTTGGGAATGGAAGTTTTCTTCTTCTTTTTCTACAGCCTGTTGCCTGATTTTGCGGTACTACAGTTTACCCTTTTAACTATAATTTCAGGGTATAAGCACAGTTCCTAAGAGAGGAGACGAGAAAGTGTGTGTGTGTGTGTGTGAGTGTGTGTGTGTGTGTGTGGTGAGCCTAGGCGCCATGGTGTGCACTCCCATGGCGAGTCCCGACGAGCCTGACACCAATACTAATGCGTGCGATTAACACTCGAAATGTTTGGGATGTGGATAACGGTAACGGGAACGGTAAGGGGTAACGGTAAAGGCAACGGTAAGGGTAACGGTAACGGGATCTAGAATATGTAGACGGGATGGAGACGGAATAGAGACGGAATGGAGATAAAGACAAGGGCAAATTCTGTTCTGTTCTGTTGACAATGAGCATGGACACGTCTGGGTACACGAGCAGAAACACGGTTGCGACACGGTCAAAAACAGACCAAACTCACATACCAATAATAGAAGCCGCATGTTCACACACACACACACACACGAACGAAAACACACATACAGAGAGAGAGAGTTGCATATGTTGTGATATAAGTTGAGCTCCAGCACAAAAATGTGCGATAAACTACTTGGCACTTGGCAGAGGCTTACCGCTTGAAGGGTGGACTAGAGAGAGACAGAGAAAGAGAGAGGGAGGAGAGGAGAGGCAACAACGGGTCAAGGAGTCACCCACGATATGACCCAAAATGGCGGCACAGCACTCGTTACATGGCGTCGCGTCGTGTCTGTGCCACAAATCAGGGCTGCAAAAATAGAAAATAAACGAAAAAAAAAACCAAAAAAAATAGAGAAAAAAAGAGAAAAAAGAAATTGAAGAAGTGAGCTGAGTAAAAAACAGTGTCAGGTGCCCCCAAAATGAATTGGATTAAGCAAAGTGAGAAAAATAGTTGAAAACGGAACAGAAACTAAAGTTGTGTTCGGTTGGTTGAAACTTTTAAGCGTTGTCTACAATTAAATTTTGCCCAAAAGCATGCGGTTCAAGTTCAAGTCGAGAAACGCGTTTAAAGCACTTAGTTTCAATTCGCAGTCAGCAAAGGGAAGCCAGCCAGCAAGTTGGCAGCCCTAAACGGGCAACCCACGTAACTCGCATAACTTTACTACAATTTACGCCTATTTCACATAAACTTCTCCCTCTCCATCTCCCAACTACCTATAAACCAAAGTCAGAAAAGGGCTGCCAGCTGAATGAGAAGGAGATGGGGAGATGAAAGGTGTGCGTGAAAGAGAAAGAAGCACAAGATGGAAAGAGCAGTTAGATGTGTTTGTGTTTGTGTGTGTGTGTTTGTGTGATTTGGTGATACAGGGCGCCAGGGCGCTTCTTGAACGGAGTTTATTTTCAGTGCGGTTTGATTTTATGCAAATGATTTTGCGACGAGTCGAGTCGCATGCAAAGGGAATGAATGTAAAGAATGGTGAATGCTCAGATGCTTGGCAACTTGCAACAACTTTCAGCCAAATCAATTCGAGCTTGCCGAAGTGACACAACTTCACAAACGCAAACACAAACACACACACACATACACAAACACTTACAGAGACTAACGGATCTAGAGCCAAAACAAAAAAAAAACCAAAACGAATGAAGAAAAATAGAGAGAAAAAAATGGGTGAACAAAATGCGAAGCAAGGCGCCGTTTTTGCAATTTGTGCGCGTCGCTTGTCACAGAGAAAGAAAAACAAGCAAGCGAATGTTCCAGGTCGAGTGCTCTACTCGACTAGTAGATACCCTAATTACTTGCGGTCATGCTTGCCATCGAAATCTTTGTTGTTTCTCAAATGAATTTGATGCAATTTTCACAGCAGTTAATCATTATTTTGTCTACAGTTTGTCAGATCAAGTTTCAAGTTGAGACAAACTTTATACCTTTATAACTGTATACCCTTTCCTTTTCAGTAATTTCATGGGTTTACACTGTCAGCTACAACATCAGTAACAACAACAACTGAGACAATGACGAGCAACATGTAAATGCCAAATGGTCGTTGAATGGAATGGTATGGCATGGTATGGTATGGTATGGAATGGAATGGAATGAAACAGTGCACAGGATATGCAAATAGTCAAATGACAGTTTATAACTGAACTTGACCTTCTGCATTTGTGTGCCATGGAAGTTGGAGAGAGAGAATTCAAATTGGGATTGGGATTGTCACTTGGGGAATTCGACATTTAAAATGGCCGCTGAGCGGTTGCTGGGCAACTTTTGACCTTATAATTGACAGAATTGCCATCAATTTAAATGAAACGGCCACTCTGAGAGCTGAAATTTGCCAAACCATTGCAAAAATGGCAATGAAAGAGAGCAAAAAGAAATGGTTTTTGTTAATATTTCAATTATACACAGATTAAACATTAATCCGATTAAATGAAGAACCAATTAACTCTGCATATATTTTTATTTGCAAAGCTCTCTCTATACAAACTCATATGCTCATATGTTAAATATTCAATTCGATAAAAAAACAGCAAAAAAAAAATGTTATAGATAAAAAATTATTTACAACTCTGAACTCTATTGAAATTTTGTAGCTTTCAGCTGTAAACAAATATTGTGGGCATACATTAACTGCTGTCTGGCACTGTCTGCGCGCGCTAGAATGCGAACAGCAGTTGTTGTAACGGTTGTTGTAACGGTTGTTGTTCAAGTTACAGTTACTGTTGCTTTTGGCTTTTGGTTTTGTGTACTGAATACGTGCGGCTTGTTTATTTGAAGGTTAAAAATGCATAAACTTTTCAGCACTTACACAGACACACACACACAAACATAGCGCGAATACACAAATGGAGGCCAGATCACGTTTTTGCTTAGTTATTAATATTTAAACATGAAATTTAAATGCAATGCATGGAACGCAAATGATCGAACGAAGGCAAGGACAAAAAAGTGAAATTACAGTTGCTGTCTGTTTCGCTCTTTCGCTCTTTCACTCTTTCACTCTTCCTCTTACTCAGTCGCCTAGTCCAATAGTTTTTTCTCATTCATTTGTTGTTGTCGTACTATGTACATGTGTATTTGCTTTTGTGTGTGGTTGCTTGTTGTTGTTTTTAGCAATATATTAAAATTCAATTTAATACAATTTCAATTGTTTGTGCGTGCAAACACAATTCCTAGAGAGACAGACAGACAGAGAGAGAGAGCGAGAGAGAGACAGACTGAAACGGACAGCAAACAAAAATAAAGAAAGAAAACGAAATGAGTGAGAGATATGAGAGATGAGCAGGATGAGGAGGTGGAGGTGGAGTTGGAGAAACAGCTAGCCAAAGAGCGCATTCACCACGCAAATGGCAAAAGGTGTTGATGTATCAGTATGTATGCATATGTATGTATGTATGTGCGCGTATGCGTGTGTGTATTTGTGTGTTTTTTGCTGCGTTTTGCATGCAAAACATGAGAGTTGCTTTTGTTGTTGGTGTTGTTGTTACTTTGGTTGGTTTGTGTTGTGTTGTGTTTTGTTGTCGTCGTATTATTTATGCAACGACAGCGTCCCTTTTGCTGATATTTGCATGCAGCGTTTGCCAGCATCAACTTTTCTGCCAGTTCTTGCACTTGTCGTCGGCGTCGCCGTCGTCGTTGTTATTGTTGTTGTTGTCGCTTAATGATGAGCCCCCCCCAACCTAAGCCTCATGCTGTGTGAGTCGAGACACGAGAATCGAGAAGCGAGAGGAGAATCGAGACTCGAGGTCATTTCGTTTGTCATGTCAATTGCTATTCGTTGTTGTTGTTGCTGCTGCTTGTTGCTGCTGCTTGTTGCTTGTTGCAATTTACATTTAATTTCTGCCTTTGTCGTACAGAAAATGTCATTAAATTAAAGGCTCAGCCAAAAATCAAAATCAAAATTCACAAAGTTCACACAAATTCACAATCGTGTTGCTTATTTTTTTCCCTTGGTTGTTGTTGTTGTTTTTGTTGTTGTTGCCTTCAAATTGTAAAACATTTCAAAATCATAGATAATAGCAGCAATCTAGCAATGTATACACACAGCTAACACACACACACACACACAAACACGCACGTCTTGTCTTGTCTTCTCTTCTCTATCTCTCTCTCTCTCTCTGTGTGTGTTGTATCTGTTGAATTTTCAATTCATAGAGTTAGAGACATTTGTCAGGCTCTATACAATTCGCATTTACTCTGACACATGAGCATAGTATTCATTATTGCTGCTGTGTTGCATTATTACGTGGCAAGAGTCAGGAGTCGGGAGACAGGAAAATCATTTGAGCTCTCTCGGAACTCTCTTAACAAAAGGTACAAACGACTCAATTAATGCACTCGTCCGTAAATGCTGGGCAAAATCTGAATTGAATTGACTTTTCATAAATCAAATTTGGAGCAGGTGTTAATTGGGTCACAAATCGCCCTGGACTCCAAAATAGTATCTGTCATTTATAAAGTCGACAAAAAGTGACAGTTTTTGAGAAAGAAAATTGCAAATCCTTGGCTTAAACAATGACCAAAACCTGACTTATCTGATCGAAAACCCTTTTAGCAGTTTTCTACAAACACCTAACCTGAAGTGCAGCAAATAAAACTCATATATAAGTTATTTTATCTTTTAAAACCAGACTTATCTTATCGAAAAACCTTTTTAGCACTTTTCTATCACATCTAACCTGAAGTGCAGCAATTAAAACTCAATTTGTCGATTCGCTAAAGCTGACTTATCTGATCGAAAAACCCTTTTAACACTTTTCTATCACATCTAACCTCAAGTGTAGCAACTAAAACTCTACTTTTCGATACGATAAAGCTGACTTATCTGATCGAAACCCCTTTTAACACTTTTCCACAAACATTTAACCCCAAGTGCAGCAACTAAAACTCTATTTATCAATAGGATAAAGCTGACTTATCTGATCGAAAAACCCTTTTAACACTTTTCTATAACATTTAACCTCAAGTGCAGCAACTAACACTCATATATAAGTTATTTTATCTCTTAAAACCTGACTTATCTGATCGAAAAACCCTTTTAACACTTTTCTATCACATCTAATCTCAAGTGCAGCAACTAAAACTCTATTTTTCGATATGATAAAGCTCACTTATCTGATCGAAAACCCTTTTAACACTTTTCAGCAACTAAAACTCTATTTATCGATAGCATAACGTTGTCGAAACCAAATAATTTAAGCTAATTTATATTTTAATTTCGATTTTTGGTATTAAATTAAGTGAACCCGTTCATTTTTCAACCCTACTGAACACCTAATGTATCTGAACCGAAAAATCTGTTATTTGCAGACAGTGTACCCCACAGCTCCCCCCCACTCCCTCTCTCCAGTGATTGACATTAATTTTCCTTTGATCCGTGGGTTATCTCTATTGTACATCGCTTGCATCGAGTTTTCTGTTTTATTTCGAATTCGAAATTAACAGCATTTTGTTGATTTTACATTTTTATTAAGCTCATTCTTTATGCACACTTTGTTAGTGAGATATTTTGTTGTGTTGATTATTGTGAAATCATGCTTTGAAGTGTTACATTTTGTGCCGAATGCACAATGAAAGCCAAAAATGTAACAGAAAAAAAATGAATAAACAACAAAAAATTTGTAAATTTAATCAGCAATTTGTGCAAGTGCATCAAATGGACGGATTTTCATAGGGATTCGAATTGCATTTATAAAACATTCTATGTAATTTGTTATTTACAGTTTTTTGTGCAAATCAAATATATATTTAAGTGTGAGACCCTTTGTCGGATAAAACGAAACGCAGAACCCCATAAAGCCAAAAACAAAACAAGTAAGAAACGCTCTAGTCGAGTAAACACCGACTAGAAGATATCCTCACCCTTGACCATACAGAGGAAAAGACGGTCGTGCTTTCATACGTGCACTACCGGACCAGTGCTTGATGACTTTATATCTCTAGTGTTTCTTAACCGATTATAATCAAAATTCCACAGATGTTCATTAATTTGTTAATAATTTCAATCCCCCTTTACGAGTTTTCGAAATTCAAGATTTTTTTGTTATCGATTCCATGTGTCCATCGTAAACTGGAAAAATTATCGATAATTTGAAACAAACTAATTATGTCTAGGGATTATCCAAAACCATTATACCCTTTTTGCCCATTCCATGGATTAAGGGTATAAAACAAAAAAAAAAATAGTTAGACGAATATTTCTTTTGTGTAATTTCAATTAGAGTATCGCACTCAAATGTATTTACTATAAAATAAATATGCAATTTTTCATTTCTGACCAAAATAAACCCGGATTGTGGTTAAGAATGAATAATTGATATGATTTGATTTGATTTTGTTATATAGAAGACTGACGGAGACTAAGCTGAGAAATATAAAAATTGTCATTTAGTTAATGACAACAGCAAATGGAAAATCTTTGGGGACACACATTTTTAAAGACAACCTTAAGCAGCACACACACACAGAACACACACATACACTGGTTGAAGTAATATGTCCCTTTGGTAACTTGGCTTGGCTTTGGATTGGCTTTGGCTTTGGCTCTCGTGTGGCTACATTCGGAATCTGTGCTTCTAATTCATGGCCCACAAAGGAGGTCCGGAAACTGCCAATCAAGGTTCATTTTGTGTTGGCCCAACAACAACAACAACAATAGCGTCAATAGCATTTAAAGCAGGCCCAAGCCCAGGCCCAGGGACAAAACATCTCTCTTTTCGGTTTTTTGTTTTTTTTCTGTTGCTTTCTGTCTTCTATTTCTTTCCCTCTGTGTCGTCGTCGTCGTCGTCGTCGTCGTGTTGCAGTCAGTCTGTGTGGCATAGTTGCAGCTATGTGGCACGCATCTCGTGCAATTAGTTCGTATGCGGCAACAATCAAATGAGGCTGCTGCAACTGCCACACTGTTGCCACTGCACCAAAAAGGGTCAAGCTAGCCCAAAATGCGCAATTTTAAAATTGCAACATAACATTTTTGTGTGGCAATATTCTTTCTAACACGACACTCAATAAGCAACCTGAAACCTGTGTTGGGGGGGGGAGCGGGGGGGACGCCCAGCAATGAAGCTACTTCTAATGAATAAGCGACAGGGGGGCGGCGGCGGGGATGCCTAACAGTCTCTCTCTGGCACACTCAAGATCGTAATTTTCTATTCAGAAAATATTCAAAACTGCTTCACAGTTGACACTCGAATGTCTTTTTGCCAGTCACACAGGGTTGCCACCCCCCTCCCCCCCTGCCACTTCCTTTATCATTTGATTCGTTTTACTGCCATCCAACTGTGCAAAATTATCATCATCATCATCATCATGATGATGGGCAACAACAACAACAACATCTCTGTCTGCCCCAAAAAGTGTTTTGTGTCAGGCTTTATGAAAGGGTAGCAACAGTTTCAGTGTGTCTGTCTGTTCCCCAATGTCGAATCCATTGAACTTTACGGTTTTTTCGGTTTTTCGGCTTGCTTTTCATTCATTCAATACCGTATTTATAAAGTATTTATTTCAAGTTCTACTTGACCAAACCAAAAATCGAAAAAACTTTTCAGTTTATACTCAAAAATCCGAGAACTTACCTTTCGAAATGTTTATCAAAACCAGCTTTTTATTGTTGAGCTGGTTCTCAAGTGAAATTAAACCCGTTTTGGTCTTAGACTAAACGAACTTAAGAACTAGTTTGTTAATCAACATTTCCACATATATTTCATTTGTGTCTAGTCAGAAAGTAAACTAAGATTACATTTAATTTCATTAGTTGAGATATATTTCGACTTTAAGTCCATTTAAGTGTTCTTCATCATTCTCTTTGTCGCTTTCTCTGCTTTTATGTTGAACAACTCGTTTTTCTCTGATTTTGTGTGTGCTTTTTGCTTTTGTTGTTTTGTTAAGTTGTGTGTTGTGCTCTGATATTTCTTTATGGTTTCTTTGGCTTGCAGCCATTGTTCTGCTTCATCTAGGACTCCATTCACATTGGCCAGTTGGACGATGGACGGGTGGACGGGTGGACGAGTGGACGGTGGACGAGTGGACGAGTGGATGGTGCCTCTTATGGTTGCCGAGTGCTGCATGATTTAAGTTGAAGCAGTTGTTGTGGCCAGGAATGCATTTGAAGTACGCACACACAAAGGACGATGACGATGGTATAGCAAATTTCGTTAACAATATACATTTACACACACGCACACACGCACACACACTCACACACACACACACATGTAAATGCACTTTGTTTTATTCAATTCACAAACACTTTAAGTTGAATCTGTCGATTCGTGCACTCGATTCTCCCATTTTCAATTAGAAATGCCAAAAATGATAAATGCTGATGAAGGGATGCGCTTACCAACTTCCCAGGAACAGACAAAAAGGATGCTCACTTTTGAGCCGCTTTCAAATTCCAATTCCAATTCCAAGATTCATGCAATGCCAAGAATGAAAGGGCCGAAATCAGCATACACAAAAATGACCGGTGCCGGTTCAGATAATCAGCTTTGAGTTTTGGGTTTAAACAACTAAAAACAAAGCATTGAATTGAGAGCACAAGTTTAACTCCAATCCTCCATTCAGTTCAGTTTCAGGCCAGCTGCTGCTGCTGCTGCTCTTCTTGTTCCAGGTTCAGGTTCAGGTCCAGGTATAGACTAATTGTTGCTCTGTTTCTGGTGTGAAACTTAACTTAAGATTGATGTCTCTCATGGATTGATTATCGATTCAATGGGAAAATTAATGTATGACAATCGAAAGGTTACATGACCTATATGACCTGCTGCTCTTCTCGTTCCAAGTGCAGGTTCAGGTATAGACTATTTGTTGTTCTGTTCCTGGTGTGAAACTTAACTTGAGATCGATGTCTCTCACCGATTGATCATTGATTCAATGAGAAAACTAATGTATAACAATCAAAAGGTTACATGACCTATATGACCTGCTGCTCTTCTCGTTCCCCAGGTCCAGGTTCAGGTATAGACTAATTGTTGCTCTGTTTCTGGTGTGAAACTTAACTTAAGATCGATGTCTCTTATCGATTGATCATCGATTCAATGGAGAAAATTAATGTATGACAATCGAAAGGATACATGACTTATATGACCTACTGCTCTTCTCGTTTCAGGTGCAGGTCCAGTTCCAAAAACCAAATACCAAAGAGGTATAGACTAGACCTGGTGTGAAACTTAACTTAAGATAGATGTCTCTCATCGATTGATCATCGATTGAATGGGAAAATTAATGTATGCCAATCAAAAGGTTACACGATTATATGACCTCAAGTGAAACGAAACACCTTTCTTAAGTTTTTGGAAACAGGGTAGCGCAATAAAACAAAAGCGAAGCAAAACTTTGAGAACCTTTTGGCTGCGGCACACAGAAATAGATGGGAATTGGATGGAGTACAAACACGTACACGTAAGTACAGTAAGTACTCGGCAGCACAACAACTTGCCGAGCCATAAAGTCAAGGCAAACTAAAAAAAAAAAACAAAAAAAAAATAGAAAAAAAACAAACAACAACTGGGAAAAACTAAAAAGCAATATACCAAAAAAGAAGCAATTACAAACTACAACATTGGCAACAGCTGTGGGACAAGGTGCGCAAAATGGCGTCCATCAGATGCACCTACCACCGACCCAAACCCACTCCCCCCCTTCCTCTAACTTCCACTCATCTCCTCACCCCTTGATATGCCACCATGCATATGTTTATGATGCTGAGCGAATAAAAAATCTTTTTACGACTTGTGCGCTACACATTTACCAAATCTGCAACACTTCTTAGACCCCCCCACCCCCTCTACTTCTACTACCCCTCACTCATATTAGTAATGCGCATAGTCGTATACTAAAAAAAAGTTTATGACCGCTGCCACTGGCATACAATACGTCTAAGGGCCGCCGCCTACATTGCGTATACTTGATATTACCAGCAGCGACTTATCAGAGCGAGAAAAGGATAGCTGCACTGCGACTCGACTCGACCGATACGATGCCACAATCTGCGTCCGTTCACCATCATTTGGCAAAGCGAGCGAAAAAGATCGCAACAGAGACAGACAGAGACAGCGAGAGCGAGAGAGAGAGAGATGTGAGATGGCAATAAAGTGCAAGGAAATGTAATGTTATATTTTGGCGTGCCTCTAGCTAAGTGACATGAAAAAAAAAGTGTAGTGGGACAAGAAGAAGAAGGAGAAGCAACAGCAGCGACAAATTGTGTATGTGTGTGTGTGTGTGTGTGTGTGTTGGCATCCTGCTGCTGCTGCAGATCCTCAAGTTCTACGTGCAACTCGACGCATATCAAGTTGCAACTTGCAACAAATATTAAATCAGTAAAATGTCCTTTAGGGCGCACTCAAATGTAATTCTTGTTGTTGTTGTTGCTGTTGTTGCTAACACTTTTTTCATCTTCAGTTACGAAACGCATCAAAATTGTTGCTCCTGCCTCCCTCCCCCCCGCGAGTGTTTATGGCGCCCGCACGGAACGTCGTCGTCGAGTTAAGTTCTGTAAAGCACTCCACAGAAAAAAAAAATATATATATATAGAAATACCGACTGACATTGACTCTATCTCGCTTTCACACGCACAGTGGCACAAAAACGGTTTGATAACAAAAAAATTATATATTATATTGAATATTAGGTTCTGATTTTTTAGGGATTAAAATCGAATTGGTTTTTTAGCATTTTTGAGTAAAGCCTTCTTTAATCCCTTGAGACCCCATTTGAGATGATTTCTTTTGACCACATTGAGCGTATTTACTGTATTTCACGTGTTTTACTGTAATGTTATAATACATAACCGAAAATTTAGAAAACAACTAGCTGAATATAAGATTGATTGAGTTCTTAACTTTGGTTATTCATTGATCGATGACGAGTCTCACACGTCAAATGTAACCAAAGTAACCCATTTAATAACTAAATTTATTGAACATGAATTTGTTAAGCAGAAATCGTTCAAATCTATTGTGAGATCGCTCTGTGACTCTAGAAATGCTTTGAATGAATCGGATAAGAAATTCCTTGAATGAATCGAATTAGAAATCCTTCGAAAGAATCAAATTTGCTGAACAAAACTAATTGATTCATTCAAATATCTATACTTAAACTCTCAATAAACATTGTTTTATTGGATTCTTCGAAATATTTCTATCTTTTTGCTTGATTTTCTTAAACAATTCCTTAAAAATTCAGTAAATATTTTTATATTCTTCATTCATATATAGAAATTTTGTACACTCTATAAGAAAATATGATTGCAAAACCAAATCAATTGATAAGACTTTATTTCCAGCACAAATATCTATTAAGAACCACAGTGTGTATAGGTTTATGTGTGTGGAACTAACCGAGTTTTTTATTACGCACCATGCAATGATGAGAGACATTGTTGGGCCGCCGCCCATGAGCTGCATGGAGCTGATAGATACCGCTACTTAAGCAGCTAAAAGATTGTGCAAGTGCAAGTGCAAATGCTTTTGCCCGCATATACAATTACGGCCAAGAAAGGACCTCAAGGGGGAAAACCTTGAAGCCAGCCAGCAAGCAGCAACCAGAAGCCAGAAACAGTAACATAACCAGGCACAGAGCGGTGCTAACAAGTGCCAAGTGGCAAGTGCCATGTGGCAAGAGTGGCAAGGAGGTGAGAGCCAGGTGAAACTGAGCCAGCGACAGTGACAATGACTAAGACCGAGAGCGAGACACCGAGACACCGAGACTCAGGTGGATGTTAGGCCGAGAATGAAACGGATGCCAGGACTGAAGCTGAGGCTGGAACTGGGGCTAAGGTTGAGGCTAAGGCTGTCAGTTTTCTCTGTGTGTGTGTGTGTGTGTTTGGCCATTGTAATTTGATGTTGCGGTCCACACGCTAAAGTTGTTGTTGTGTGCCTCTGGCAGCGCGATGCGGTCAACTGTGGCATGCAACGTTTTGTAGCCAGTTTGTTACTCTGCGGATATTCGCGTCTCTTTACCACTTTTTGTGTGTGCATTTGCGCCTGTCGCCAGCAATTTCCTGCCTCAAACACGTTTTCTCTACCTGACACACACACACAAACACACACACACGTACACACACACTGACTTAGCTGAATGTAAGTCATATTGCATGGAACGTCATATTTGGAATTATTTATGATAGCAGCTACTTCGTTGGTTATTATAAATATGTGCATGCATACATATGCATAGGAAATTTATTAAGTTTTATGCTCGAGTGCACAAAAGTCGACACAACATTGCGCATCAAGTTGCTGCCACACGTTGCCACACGTTGCCACACACGCAGTGCAGTGCAGCAAGTGATGCGCTTCTCTTTTTTCAGTTTACTTTTTTTTCCCGGAAAGTTTACTGGAACTCTTAACTCTTCCCTTTGGCATGGCGTGCGTGTGGCTTTAAAGCAAGTTTGTCAACTTTTTCTGTCTAAGTGGGCTACAAAAAGTGGTCTAAATCTAATAAGAGACGGCTGTGTGATAGTGCTAGACCGACCCGACTACAACATACCCTGGACTTGGTTTGCCTAGTCTTAACTTTGATTTGGGAAAGTTTTATGATTCAATCGCTTTCCAGGGTATTTTGAACACAAACTAGCTATAAGTTTACAGGGTATGTGACCTGCCCCTGCCCCTTTACCGCATTACACACATATAGAGTGATACTTTATTACACCTTTTACATATATATACATATACATATATATATAGTTTAGTTTTTGGCTTGGTTTTTGGTCGAAGAAGACGAAAAAAAAACTCTCGAGACAAAAGTCAAGGCAATGTGCATTAGGCACGTGTAATTTCGGTGGAAGAAGTGACGGGGGGGTGGTGGTGGTGTGGTGGTAAACTATGTTAGATTGTGTCATATGGGCGTGGCATTGTCGCCGCTTTGCGCATTTGACGCACACTTTCCTTTAACGAGCCAAATTGTGTCTTTACGTCTTTGCGAAAGTTTCGAGTTTGAGTTCGTGTTCGAGTTTTTCTTGCATTCAAACTACGATTTAGATATATATTTTTTATGCTCGACAAAAAGTTGAAGCCGCTAAGTGATTGATGGGGCAAAAACACAGTGAAACCCACATATGATGACAGTAGTTGGGTTGCAACGCGCTCTGTCAATGTGTAAATGGATTTGCGTTCACTTCAACGCGAAGGACGAGCTCAAAACAACTATTACCGCTTGCCAATTGAGACTTGCCAATTGCGTATTGGCAATTGCCAATTGCCACTTGTAAATTGCCAATTGCTGAGTTATTTTCAGCCAAGATTGACATATTTTACATTGCTTGTGGTACTTCTGCATATACACTGAGAAAAACAAGAGAAAAAACTGATATTTCCTGTTCCGCTTTTTGGTTATAATCTCAAGAAATGACCTGGAACCGGGGAATAACCATAAACCATATCATTCATGAACATATCATTATCATTCATTAAACATTCATTATTTTTGTCTCAGTGTATGCATTTCTCAAAGGTTTAAGTTAATTTTCTTACCCACTGCACCGTGGTGTAGGGAAATCTGTGAACAGTTTTCTTCATTTCATTTTTTTTCCCCCCCGCTTTTCCGTATTCGCCTCTTCCGCCGCCGCGGCGCTCTGTCATTTATATTATTGCTCAAGTTTTATTTTTTTTATATTGCCCTCGCCCCCCCGCCACCACCCCTTTGGCGACACCTTGCCCAATCCCCAAGTAGTTCTTCCCTTTGCTTGTGAAGCCTTGAAGCGCAAATTCAGTTTCAGCATCGGCAACAGCATCAGCATCAGCATCTTGTTCAGCTTCAGTTTCCTTCAGTGACGCCTTATCAGCTATTAAGAATCTTTCATCTCTTTGGCTGCTGACGTATTTCTTTTTCACACAGAGCTCATCAAGTAGACACCAGGGGGGGTGGTGCCCGCGCCCCATTTCCGCTTGATGCGCCCCGCCTGTGCAAATTGCAGTGTTGACAAGCTGTCCCATTAGCCCAGCCCCCCAGTTCCCCCCCCACGCGCCTCAACCAGTACAACAACTTAATTTGCACTATTCAGTGTTGTCGTTTCCCGTTCCCCCTCGTGCCCCATGCCCCATGCCATGGCAGGCATTGCTTTCTTTTTTTTTATTATACTCCCGCTCTGCCAAATTGTATCCGAAGCCATTGTCGTAAAACTTGCGAGCCTCGAACCTCGAACATCAGTGCGTATGTGTGATATTTGTAGCCATTGTTAAGACACATTTACCAGGGCTGCACACACACTTCACACATGCGACAATTGCATGTGAAGAAACAAACTTGATCGTGGGCTCGACTTTATTCAGTGTGACCGTATTGCCATTGACTCAAAAATCAAATATATTCCATTGCCTTAACTTCCTTTGTTTTTTTTGAAAGGTCTACACCCAAATCCGACTGTACTTCTCCATGTCAGTGTAAGAAGTTATCATTATCAGTGTGACCGTATTCATCAATTAACTATTAAGCTAGCTTGGTTTGGAGGGATAATTAAAATACATTCTAGTGAAAACTTTCAGCCAGCCCTGATTGCTTTTAGTAACTTTTACTGTTTTTCTTAGTTTTTAAACACACATCTATATATAGGATATGTATATATATATATTATATATATATAGTAAAGCTGCTGTTGCTGCCATTTTTGATTTGGCTTTCTTTCTGCTTCTTCTTCTCATGTGGCTGTGTTGCAGTTACAGTATGTCTGGTATGTTTGCGTCGTCTATCTCTCACCCACGCCTTTCATATATCAAAATATCGTCAACCCACCTACATATACCCTCCCCTCCCCTCTCCTCCCGCTCCCGTCGAATTCATTCACACTCCCAAGACGTGTCTCCAACGTCAGCGCAACCATCAGCATTTTTATACCCTTAACCTAAGGAATGTGTTAAGAAAGGGTATAATGGTTTTGTGCAAAGGTATGTAACAGACAGAAGAAAGCTTCTCCGATCCCCGATAAAGTATATATATTCTTGATCAGCATCAACAGACGAGTCGATATAGCCATGTCCGTCTGTCTGTCTGTCTGTATGATTGCGTTGATCTCAGGAACTACAAAAGCTAGAGACTTCAGATATAAGCTCGATAACTTCTTAGGTTTACGATATACACATAAAATCGATAACAAAAAAATCTTTAAAATTCGAAACTTAAAAATGGAGATTAAAACTATTAACAAAATAATGAATATCTGTGAAATTCTTATCAAAATCGGTTAAGAAACATCGGAGATATGAAGTCATCAAGCATTGCTCCGGTAGTGTCCGGTATGACAGGTATGTCCCTCAGCCCGATCCCATCTTTTACTCTGTATGGTCAAGGGTAAGGGTATCTTCTTGCCGAGCTTACTCAACTAGAGCCTTCTAACTTGTTTTCTTTTCACAGTTTTTTGCTTCTCATGTTTTTTTGTTTTCATTTTTTCAAATATTTTTTTTTATTTTCTCTTTTCTTATTATTATTTTTATTATTATTATATTTTTGTTGCTCATCGCGTGGCGTGTGTCACAGTTTTAGTGTGTAAAGTGCAAACAATCAACGCAAGCGACTTTCTGCAACTACCGCATGATGCACTTGCCACATACGAGACTCCTTGCTGCTGCTGCTTTTGCTGCTGCTGTTGCTGCTGGTGCGTCCATATGACACTTTTGCTCAGTCATACCCATAGTCAACTTCTCTCCCCCCCTCCTCCTCTCGTTAACACATTACTCACACACACACACACTCACACACACTCGCACACACACACAAGTTTGTTTCTTTCACTCCGGTTGGCATTATTGTTTGTTGTTTTTTCCTTACTTGGTTCCTGCAGCTTGTCAAACGTTTGCAGCACTACTTTTTTTTTTTTTAGTTTTTTCTTCTTTCAGCTTGTTTCTGTCACTATTACATTTCATATTTCTATGCCATCTACCAACCCCGCCCCTTTCTCTCTCTCTTCTCTCAACTCTCCATATGGCTGCAACTTGTCTGCGAGTTTAGTTCTGTCTTTGCGTATTTTTTTCTTGCTTCTATTTTCTTTCTTTGTTCTATTTTTTTGCTATCATTGCATGCTCACATTTGTTTGTTCGGTTGGTTTTGCTTCGCATTAAGCTTAGCGTGAAATTTCACCCATCCTACCCCCCGCACCACCCACCCAACTGCTGGACAGAGCAGCAAACACCTAGCAATTTGTATGCACTTGAAAGCCAAATGATTTGTGTATGTATATATATGTGTGTGTGTGTGTGTGTGTGTGTGTGTGTGTGTGTGTGTGTGTGTACATGAATGAGAAGTAAAAATGATGATTTAACCAATAGATCAGACAAATTGAGCGTATGCTCTCTCCTCAGTTTCCCCCCGCTCTCTGCCCTTAAAGTCTGCTGGTCAGATATGAATTGTGCTGAGAAACAATAGTTGAAAAGCATTTTAAGCCAATTTCTGCTGCTTCATTGTTCTATTATAGATTTGTATGGAATCAATTCCTAGAATAATAACCATCTTGAATGCATCTCAAGACCATTTACCAACACATACACATATAGTATGAACAAATACTCGGATTACCAATTAATCAATGACCTGTGTGCCTTCTATGGAGTACCAACAACAATTCAACAACAATTCATTACATACATCAAATCATGTTAGAACAGAATCAACATAAGCATAATAGATAAGCATTCACTACTTATACTGAGGATAGCCAGATAGATGTGAGAAGTAACGCATTACGCTACTAGTAACAAGTAACGCGTTACGCTAACGCATTCACCACTTTGCCTGAGGATAGCATACTTTGTGACATTAGACAAGTAACGCATTACGATACTACTACCAAGTAACGCATTACGCTACTAGTACCAAGTAACGCGTTAAGCTAACGCATTCACTACTTCTCCTGAATATAGCATACTTTGTGACATTTGGCAAGTAATGCATTACGCTACTAGTAACAAGTAACGCATTACGCTATTAGTAACAAGTAACGCGTTACGCTAACGCATTTACTACTTCTCCTGGAGATAGCAGACTTTGTGACATTTGGCAAGTAACGCATTACGCTACTAGTAACAAGTAACGCATTACGCCACTGGTAACAAGTTAAGCATTACGCGGATAATGATGAAAAGTAACCTTCCTAAGTAATGATTTGCCTAAACAACTTTGGAGATCAAAAACTTAATGCTCTAAGTCCCGTTGGGTAGGCGGATTCTGTTTTGTAATGCAATTAGTATATCAAGTATCTTTGAATAAACATCTACTACCTTGTTCATTCTTTAGGAAACAAGTATGTAGTATGTTCCTGGGCCTTGTTATGCCTGCCAAACAGAAGCAAATACAGAAAAAACTTTTTATGCCACAGTCGTCGTCCGACTCTGACTTTTTATACGCTACGCTTCATTATGGAGCCCAAGACAGATGGCATTTAAAATTTTAAGTTCTCATTGTGTGTGCACTCGACTACTCCCTATCTCACTCCCTCTCTGCCTCGCTCTCGCTCTATCTCATTCGCTTTTAAATGTCAGATTTATACGGTATGTGGAGGCTAGTAAAAAACCTACAAAAAACAAAAAACGAGAACAACAACAAGAACTGGAGAATTGGAGAAATAATAACTCCCTGGTTCAGTCACTGTGCACATTGTTTCTGAGTGAATGATATGAATGTCCGGCATCCCCATCGACCCGGTACAGCGGTATAGTCCTAAAGTTCACTCCAATGCATTCGCATGTGAAACAGTAAAACAGTCAACACCGAACACCAAACCCACAAGTTCTATCCAATCCAATCCAATCCACACAGTTGTTCACTGCTGTCATAAACGAACAGTAGCCGGAGAAGCAGCAGCAGGCGATGTAGTAGGTTTGGGGTCTGGGGTTTGGTAGAGGGACTTAAATAGGAGTTCGGAGTTACCCCTCTTACTCGGTTTGGTATAGTCGGTATAGTCGTAATCCCAAAACATATACTTGCAAGTGCGCTTAAGCCAACAAACAGACAGCCAGACAAACAAACAATGAACAGGAAGCATAACACGGAGAACAGGAAAGTGGGAGGCGGAAAGCGGAAAGCGAGAGGCGGAAAGCGGGTGGCGGGAAGTGAGGCAACAGACTGTTACTGTTGTGTGTGTGTGTTGTTGCAAAAACTGACTAAAAATAATTAAGCTGCTGCTGACGCACTTTTTCGGCACGCTAAGCACGTGACAGAGTGTGAAGGGTACACGGATTGTGAATTGGGATAGAGAGGGGGGGTGGGTAGAGTGGGGAGAGGAGGAGGAGTAACTGGTAACACCCGGATAAGACAATGGGTTGGTAGTAGCTGTAGCTGTGACACGTAACGCCATCAACGAGGTGGCCATTAAGCACTGAGAAAAGCTGAGAAGCAGCTGTAGCTTGTAGCTCCCAAATAGCATTCCTCATTCCGCCGTACCGCCGTACCGCCACTTAAAAAGGAGGAAAAAGCGTGCACCCTTTCAACGCGAAAGTGTTTCTAATTTCCCATTTCCCATTTGGTTGTACTACAAACAAAACATTTCGTTCATTATTAGAATTTTCATTTTATTTCTATGCCAAAAACAAAAACAGGTTCCTCTCTTTTTTTTCAGCCGTTTGTGAGCTGTTTTTATGTTAGGACACTTAAAACTAAAGTATTATTTCCGTTTGGCAGGGCATATGGCAAATTTAAGCAGCCTTGCCTAAACTCTTCCCCGGATAAGTGCAATCCTTAATTCTAGCTTTGAGCTATGTGACATTAATTGAATTATAAAGGTAAAGTTACATATATCAAAGTTTTATTTGCAATTAAGTTAAAGAGAGAGAATAATATTCACAAAATGTTTATATAAATGTGGCTAAGTCTCGACCATTATGTTACTTTCATTTTAATTTCACTTCCTAACTTTTAACTCTTAACTCTTATTGAGTATCACATTATTATGCAATCTACATAAGGTAAAGTGATTAAGTTAAGTTGAGTGATTGGATTTAAGATTTAAGGTTATTTACTATTAAGGTTCGGTTTATCTTAACAACTTTTGTAGTCAAACCTTTTCTGGACAGTGTAATCGGACATAAGAACTTAAATATTTAAGTTTTCTTTACAAAAACCTTGTCCTAATCATTCTCTTTTCTTAACTTCTGATATTAGTAATTATGTAATAAATAGTTCAATGAGATTATTTTTCATCATCTAGTAGATTTTCACAAAGATTCACAAATCCATTTAGGTTTTTTTTGCTTGATTTTCAACATAGTTAGGTTAAGAATGCCGTGAAATAATTAGTTTTAAGATGCCAGATTTGTGACTAAGCGTTAAGAGTTTCTAAGCCAAAGTAATCCTAATGAAGAATAAATGGAATTTTTATTTATTTAAATCCGTTTAAAAAGCAAGTTTTCATAAAATGTTTAAAAACTGGTTCATTAAACTTCCTTTCTCTCTCTCTCTCTCTCTCTCTCTGTGTTTTCCTTACGCTTCGCCGCCTGTCTCAAAAAATGTTTCACATGACCCACTTTGACCCTAATATGGAACACTAACTAACTACTAACTAATCCAAGAGCGACGTCAGCGACGTTGACTGTCATTTCAGTTGAACGTTTTTATGTATTGTTGTCGTTATACTCTGCCAGAAAAAAAAAAGAAGAAAACTAACAAAAAAGTTAAGGAAACCCGTATAATTGGACAAGGCAAATAAATGTTAAAGGCTAACAGAAATGAAAGAAAAAGAAGTCAAAAGATTTTTTTTGGGCTCTAACATTTCTTATTACAGAACAGCTGCGAGTCAGAATCAAGCTTTCAACTCGTTTATATTTTTGTTTATTGTTTTTTCATACACACTTGACAAGTTATTCGCACAACTTTTGAGCTATCAGGCTGAAACTTTCCACAAGGTTTTCTTAACTTTTCTTTTTTGTTCAGTTCGATCTTTCATCTTCATAAAGTTGGCTTTGTTTCAAGTGTATAAGATATTCGGCATGCCAAAGATAGCATACTTCCCCAGCATACTCCCTTTCTTTTTGGTGTGTTCCTTTGCGTCTCCTCTAATGAATATGAAGAGAAGTTTGCATAATTTACAATGCTGCAGACAGCAAAATGGCAAAAAAAAGAAGGAAAACAAGTCAAAAAGTGACAGCAAAACTGAGAATAGGAATGAGAATAGGAATGGGAATGGGAATAGGAATGGGAATGAGAATGACAATGGCGCAGGCAAACTGCAATTGCATTAAATGACATGCGTTATGGTTCAAGAGTAGTCCTTGGAATAGCCCTTCAAATTAGACGTCACCGGACGTTTCGGACGTCTAGAATACAATAAAAAAAACTAAAGTAATGAAGGCATCTCATCGGCATGCCGAATATTATATACACTCTCTTTTAAAGATGTTTAAAGATGATAAAATATCTATCTAACTGACAAGTAACAGATAGATATTGTTTTATTGACTCAGCTTGCGATGCTGATCAAGAATATATATAAATATATACAAATTAGGTCAAACATACTTCCCGACTAACATATGTGTTTCACATTTCATGACAAACTTAAACTTAATCAAGTGTATACAAATGAAGAAGTAAGCTCAACTTGAAGATACCTTTAACCCTTAACTTCATACACATACCGGTATATCTGGTACTGCTGTACCAGTGCTTGATGATTTACTTTCAGTCTTCCATATCTTTTCAAGTGTATACAAACAAACAAGAAAGAAGGCTCTAGACAACTAAGCTCAACTTGAAGATACCTATAACCCTTGCCCTCATACACGTATACCGGTATTTCTGGTACTGCTGTACCAGTGCTTGATGATTTACCTTTAATCTTTCATATCTCCGGTGTTACTCAGCCGATTTTAATAAAAACTTCACAGATTTTCATTATTTTGCTAATATTTTCAATTCCCATTTCTAAATTCTCTAAATGAAATATTTTTCTGTTATCGATTCCATGTGTGTATATCGAAAACTGAAAAAGTTATCGGAAATTTGAACAAATTTGAAAGAGATTCTTTCTTCTGACTGTTACATACCTGTGCACAAAACCATTATATCCATGTCATGGGTTTAGGGTATTTCCAAAAAAAAATCCCAAACGAAACGAAAGTAAAATGTGAAAAGTAAAGCAATAAAGCATATAGAAACAATGAAAGAGAGAGAAAGTGTGGCAACTGGCCAAACAAGCTTTTGCATAATTGTTAAAAATTTCTAGCAATTTTGTGTGTAGTTGACTTTTTTAGTTGGGTGCCACGCGGCGTATGCGCAATATGAATAAGTGAAATGTATGTGCGGGGCGGAGAGGAGAGCTGATTAAAGTAACGACAGACACAGAACACAGGGCACCTGGCACGCACACTGTGCTTCAATAAATAAATAAATAAATAAATGCAAAAGTCAGCTGTCAACTCCCCCTCTCCCCCACCCGCAACCCAAACATCTCCTTCGAAATATATATAAAAAGTTTTTTTTTATTTTTTATTCATTTTTGTATGTGGGCCAAACGCATGTCACTCGCCACACACAGTCAGACAGTCAGACAGACAGCCACAGCCAGTTAGTCAGGCAAAAGTTGAAAAGACCGAGAGAGAGAAAGAGACAGGGCGAGAGAGAGAGAGAGATAAGCTTAGCTGTTAGGACTCTTAGGTGCGCGCATTTGTCAGCTGCGCGACAAAGGGTCGCAAAATGTTTGACGCTTTGACAGCTGCGGCGGCAGCGACGACGACGACGACGACGACGTCTACCTGCTGCCAAAAATCAAACGGTTTTCACGGGAAGCGAAAAGAGAAAAGCCAAAGCTGGTAGGAATTAGAAGAGAAATGTTGCGCCAGTTGATGTTGCTTTTACAACGCACGCAAAAACGTCCTCTTCAATGGGACATTTTCACTTTGACAGGGCCACCGCCCTCCTTCCCCCGCCCCATCGCTGGCGCTAGCAATTCCCAATGATGGCAGCAAAAGCGACGACATCATCTCCATCATCTCCAACATCATCATCATCATCGTCATCATGATGATGGTGCCAAACCAACATAGTATAGACAATGCGTGCATGGGGTTTGGGTTTGGGTTGGGGTTTTTTTGGGGGGTGGTGGAATACACCTTGTTGGGTGGGGGGGGCGAGAGCGTGAAACATGTCGCGGTTGCTGCTCAACTGGCTTAGGCCAACACTTGGCAACTTCCGGCCAAATGGGTTTCGCATGGGAGTGATGTGTGCGAGTGTGTGTGTGTGTGCCAGTTGTGTGTGTGTCAGTGTGTGTGTGTGTGTAGTTGCCCAGCCAATGCCACAAATATATTTCACTGCACGTTCTCCTGCCACTTACGAACGCTTTTCGGTTATTTTTAATATGTGTACGTGACTTTCTTTTAACAAAGTGTGTTGGTGTTGGTGTTGGTGTGTGTTAGTGTGTGTTTGTGTGTGTTGGTGTGTTCTTCTGCCTTCTAACGTCTTTCTGTCTGTGTGTTGGCTAACTAAACGAGGGCTACCAAAAAAGAACTACAAACAACGCAGCCAAACTAACTTTTCAATTCTAACCTTTGGCTTTTTTGGCTTTCAGAAACAGCTTCAGTATCAATTAATATAGCGCCATTGTACCATTGAAAGCAAACACACACACACATACCCACACACACACGCACAATTTGGTCACTAATTGGATAACGTAGTAGTATTGTGAAATGGTACTTAAGCTTAAGCTCATTATTCCGTTGTCGCAGCCCTGGTTAGACTGGTTAGTTGGTCAGCCTGCAGCTTGTACAAACATTTGCACAAAGTCCTCGGAACAGCGAACATGCTAACCAAGGCATATATACCACAGCGGCCCCAAAAACCTCCCCCGCTTCACCCCGCTCCACGTAAAAACATAAACTACAAATGTGCCAAAATGATATGAAATTTTTAGCCGAAAGGCAAAAAGGGAGAAATTCAACATTGCGCTGCCCAATTGCAACTGCATCTGCAACATCTGTATGTGTGTGCGAGTGTGTGTGTGTGCGTGATGATACCTGGATCATATGTGTGTGTTGGTGTTTGTTTGTGTGTGTGTGTGTGTGTGAAGGCACGGAATGCATTCCTTGAATGCTTATTTGACTATGATTTTGCCCGTCTGCCTTTTTCTGATACACCCGCAACACACACACACACACACACACAGTGTGCGAGAGAGAGAGGTAGAGTGAAATCTCTTTTGCGGTTGTTCTTGTTTTTGTTGCTGGTATTGGTATTGGTTAGCGCGTTGATGCGATTTTATGTATTTCCATGATGCGCTCGCTCATTCGATTCGATTCGGGTCGGGTATTATGCGCCCAACCCGCAAAGCTTTCCCATGCATACAAATTGCTAAATTATTTAAGCAGCAGCAACAAGAAGAACACGAACAACAACAAAGTGGCTGCTGTTGCTGCTGCTTTTTGTTGCCTGGAACCCCGCTGCTATTAGTTCGAACTTGTCCCAAATCCTGTCCAGAGCCAACTCGCCAACTCGTCCCAATGTCCAATGTCGAATGTCCAACGGCAGCTTAAGGTCAGACCGCACAGCAGGGACACCCAAAATGTGCAAATGTGCGTGCCATCTCTTTGCTTTCTACGTGTAAGTGTGTGTGTGTTTGTGTTTGTGTGTGTGTGTCAAGCCAATAATAAATAAGTGGCCAAAAACCGTAGCATACTTTCGTGCGCCGTTCAACTTTTTGCGTAAATTTTGTTCTCAGCGCGAACAGCATTGCCTTTGCCTTTGCTGTTGCCGTTTGCTATTGCTACTTTTGCAATTTGGCCAGACATGCTTCCCCTCACCCTTACACCCACCCACCCGCACACACACACACACATACGTACGCAATGACTCTGTTGCTACTCACATGCGCACACGCATTAAATTCAATTTAAAATTCATGGCATTAACTTTAACTTCAACTTAAGTCCACCGCATGCAACTTGTTAAAATGCCAGTTGCAAGTGTATCGGTGTGTGTGTGTGTGTGCAGGCATGTGAAGTAAGTTATCTTAAATCTGGTCTGTTGCCACCGCAGCGCTTTTAACTTAGTTTGCTATCTGCTGCAGGGTTTCCACCGCCAGCATCCCCCCGCCCCTCTCTTTCACCCCATTCCCTACTCATCTGTCTGCAAATGAATGTCGTGTGTCGCTCGCTCTCTCTCTCTCTCTCCCGTGTGTGTCTGTGCAAGCGCATTTCATATATGCCCGGCAACATTTTTGCAATTTTATAATTTGATTGCATACTTTTGGGACGAACATTAACACACTGCGTGACTGAGTCTGCATGCCTAAGTGCGTGTGTGTGTGTCCGTGTGTGTGTGTGTTTTTTTCTCTGTCTATTTACCCAGCAGTTTGGGATGTGGCGATTGATGTGATGTTTGCACTACCTACTTCACTACTTCCTACAAGGCCAGTTCAGTAAGTACAACCTGAAAAGTAATCAGTAATTACACGGAAAAAGAAAGTTCTACAGTAAAATCTTATCTTATTTTATCTTATCTTATGTTATCTTACCACATCTCATCTTATCTTATCTTATCTCATCTCATCTCATCTTATCTAATCTTATCTTATCTCATCTCATCTTATCTAATCTCATCTCATCTCATCTCATCGTACCTCATTTTATCTCATCTTATCTTATCGTATCTTATCATATCTTATCTTATCTTATCTTATCCTATCGTATCTTATCTTATGTTTTCTCATCTTATCTCATCTCATCTCATCTCATATCATCTTATCTAATCTTATCTCATCTCACCTTATCTTATCTTATCTAATATTATCTCACTTTATCTTATCTCATATCATCTTATCTAATCTTATCTTACTTATAAGTATTCTAATTACCACCCGCAGAATGGGTTTGACCAAATCATCGCCCCTAGAATAGGGTCTCATTGGGCTAGATCGGGTTAAACGAATATGAAATGCATTTCTTGGGATTGCCAATTGGTTGGTAATGGTGTTCTAGCCTAGTTGGAAGTGATGACGAACTAGTGCTTTATACTGCTGGGTATATACTAGAAATATAAACATATTTTTAGAGAGGGAGAAAGTCAGAGGGAGAGCGAGAGGCAGAGAGAGAGCTAAGCTAATTGCAGCCGCCACGCAACTTTTGCTTCCAATTGGCAAGCTCAAAAATGCAAAAAAAATGACAGAAAAAAAAAGAAAGAAAAAAAAGTATTAGAGCTAAAAATAAAACACAATACACACCGAAAAAAGGGAGGAGGAGAGGAGAGGAGAGAACCTCAGATAAAATCTAACTAACTAACCAACTAAGTAGGTGGCTTGCAATTGTGTTTATGCAAATTGCTGCGAGTGAGCTGTGAAAATGACAGCTGTATAGACAATGTGGCAAGTGTTGGCATTTACATTTTGCCAAACGAGCTGCATGGACTAAACCGCTCTGTCTCTTTCTTTCTCTCTCTCGCTCTCTGACTTTCTTTTTCTATCTTTGCAGAGTTGGCCTAAAACCCAATTAGCTTAATAGTAAGTTTTTATCATAATTACAAAGTATGCAATTCTCACTCAACTAAAGCCATGAAAGACTTCATTTACGTCAAGTTCCACATACTACTACAGTCATACCTAGATAGAACGAACTTTGTTTTTCTTCCATGTTGCCGTGTTGGAAAATCCTTTCATTATTGAATTCCCATACAATAGTTTGTTACAACACAAGCTTAGAAACGCTTTAAAATGTAAAGAGCTTAAGTTTTTGATTTTATGATTTTCTGATTTTCAGATTTTCTGATTTTATGGTTTCACATCAAAACAAAGCTATTGGCAACAGTTAGTTTCTGAGAACTGGTCAGAACATAATACGGATACAAAGGATGATAAAGGTATTGAATATAACTGTAAAAATGGTAGAAAACATTTCTGCGCAAAATGCGAAATGACACAATACAAAAGTTTCACAATAAAAGTCTCTGGGATGTGTGTGTGTGTGTGTGTGTGTGTGTGTGTGGGAGAAAATAAAGAACCACAAACTATTATCTGGGGCTTTTCAACATTGATTGCTGTGTGATTTCAACTAATCCCAGCTAAAAACTTCCCAGCACTTCCCAAGAACTAAAAACAGTGAAAAAGCTGAAAAAGCAGGAAAAAGCTAAAAAACTGGAAAAACTGAAAAACAAAACAAACTAAAGTTTTCGCGAACAGTTGCAAATGCGACAAATGCAATCGCATTGTGACAACGCGCAGAGAGCTTTCCCAGATGCTCAACAACAATAACAACAACAGAAACAACAACAACTTCAGTGAAAAAGTGCAACAAGATAACGTTGTCAATTGACATTTTGGATTGTTTGCAATGCTGTCATATCAAAGAACGAACGAATTGATGGTCGCGAAGAGTGGAAAGTGGAGAGAGTGGAAAGAAAGAGAATTGTAGCTCATAATGCATTTGTAAAATTACTTCAGGTATATCAAACTTTAACTTGCTTAGCTCTCTCTCTCTCTCTCTCTCTCTCTCTCTCTCTCTGTCTGTCTCTCTCTTTCTTACTCGATTTATATGTGGCATGTGTATGTGGCATGTTATCCCCATGGTTGCAATCAAGATTATCTATGGAAGTCAACTTTAGCCATCTTTTGAAGCTTCCACTTCAAGCGCCTTAGCCTCTTGGCCATATACTGTGTGTGTGTGTGTGTGTGCGTGTGTGTGTGCTCCGGTTAAGAAACTTCAAAGAACTTGAAGCTGAAAACACTTTGGTTTATTAGTTCCCAGCTCTCCTTCATATATATAGTACTATAACACACATCTCTCTCTAGCCATAAGAGCCTCAGCAAAAGCAAAAGCAAAAGCATTGACGTTTATTGAATCAAAAAACCGTTTGTGCCCCGCGTCGCGTCGCGATGCCTTTGCTCTGCGCGTTTCCTGTTTCCCCCCACCTCCCCTTACCAAGCCTCTGTTAACCATTTGCCATTGCATTGTAGCCGCGTCTCAAATGTGTGTGTGTGAAAAAATCTGCGCAAGCACGCAAAAAAAAAACGCGGAAAAAAAAAGAAAGAAAAAAAAGCAAGAAAAAAAAAACACAAGAGATTTCCCCATGGAGCGTGTTCGGCAACAGCCAGGCTTTAGCGTATAACTTCACCATACACCCCCGCACTCCCCAACCCCCCCTCCTCAAACACTCGACGCCAACGCTTGGTGGGGCGCAAACATTTCAAATCGCCGGGTCATGATTCAAGCACTCAGTCAGCTGTATTTTATTGAATTAAGGCGAGGCGAAAGCCAAAAGCGGCAAACGGAGTACAACAAATGCGACTCTAGGGGTCCTAGAGGGTCCTCCTCCCTCCTCCACTCTCTTTCGTAAGAGTATGTGTGTATAGAGGAATGCACACACACACACACACGAACACATATATAGTCAATAACTTCATAAATCAAAGCGTTTGCTCAGTCATTTTTCGAATTTGTTTGCTGCAACGAATTGAAACGTAACCCGATCCACCCACACACACACACCAGCACCAACACACACACACGCAAACACATACACATGATACGGCGTGTCCGGAAATAGGAGGTTTTCTACTTTTTTCATTGCGATGCTTTCTATCATTGATATTGTTGTTGTTGTTGTAATTGCTGCTTGCCAGTTAGTTGTTGTCCATGTGTGTGTGTGTGTGTTACCTATATCATTGTTTGTATGCCTGCTGCCGTTGGGAGAGAGTAATGCCATATATTTTAGCACTTTGCCGCTTTTACCCTGTAAGCCACAAAAGGCCAGCAAAAGAATCGAATCGGCCATTAACCTACGAACCGAACCGAACGAACAATTAAAACATCAAATTTATGTCTCAGAACAATGATGAACAAATCAACTAACGGTGTTCTCTATCGATATATCATTATAGAGTTACCCCTCGATACATATCGAATACCTTTTCTGGATACTGTTTCGTTTTGGAGGTCTTGGAACATGAGATTTCATCGGATTTATCTTTATTATACATACTTAAACCTAAGTTATCGAAACCTATGCGATTGCATTTGACATTTACTTTTATCGATACCTGCCGAATACCTTTTTCTGGGAACTGTTTCGTTTTGGAGGTCTTGTAACATGAGATTTCATCAGATTTATCTTTATTATACATACTTAAACCTAACTTATCGAAACCTATGCGATTTCATTTGTCATTTACTTTTATCGATACCTATCGAATACCTTTTTCTGTCTTACGTTCTTGTAACATGAGATTTTATTCGATTTATCTATATTATATATACACAAAAACTTAACTTATCGAAATCTATGCGATTTCATTTGACATTTACTTTTATCGATATCTATCGAAAACAATTTTCTGGGTACTGTTTGGTTTAGAGGTCTTATAACATGAGATTGTATCAGATTTATCATCAATTCATACACAAACACACTTATGTCTATCTTTTCGAGATATATGCGATTTAATTTGACATTTACTTTTATCAATACATTATCGATACCTAATGAATACCTTTGATTTCGATGCTGTTCACTTTGGAGGTCTTGTAACGGTCTCATACACCATAAAAACCCATAAACTTTTGTATTACAGGGTATTTGGTTAGTCACTGACCCAAACAGCGCAGATGCTCCAACTTAAATTGAAATAGACGTGTCCACATGGAGCAAACAGGAGCGAACGGGTGTGGAAAGTGGGAGTCATTCTGTTGTTGTGCTCATTGATGCGAATTTCACAACGCTCTCTCTCGCTTTCAGTGCTTCAGGCTTTATTGATGGCCAACTCGCAACGTTTTCTATTGCCAAATCCAATCCACAGTGTAGAAAATTCGCCGACCTAATAAGATTTGATGATGCCGGTACTTCAACAATTCAATAATAGTTCACTACTGGACTACCTCACTTGTACTTGAATCTAAGCAGCTTATAGCTTACAGCTTACAACTGCTGCTGCTGCTGCTCCTTGTGCTTTTTTCAATCACCCTTCAACCCTTGACTTATTACCTGCCCCTCGCCAGCAACCCTTTTCAGTTGTCCGCACGTTGTAGGGCTGCTTAATTAGTCTGTTGTTTTCTGAGGAAAACTCTCAACAGACTCGGACTCAAACTCAAACTCAGGCTCCGGCTCCGGCTCCGGCTCCTGCTCCCGTAAGTATGCAGCAAGTTTTACATTACCCAAACAAACATCAGCATCAGCAACAACAACAAAATATGCGGCAAAAAAAAAAACAAAATAAAACGTGAAAAAAGAGAGAAAGAAATTCATTGAAAACAATTTTCCCCAGCGTGCAACCGATCAACAAAAGTTTTTCAACTTATTTTCTTTGTATATGTGTATATAATATATATATATATAATATAGCTTACACAACAAATTTTTCACTTCTCTGCTATTTATTTGTTGGCCATAATTTTATTTTTATTTTTATTTACACGCCCGCTTTGACTTCGACTTGCGGCACAATCAGAAATCAGAAATCAGAATGCCACCTTTAGTCTAGAGTCTAAGAGTCCGGAGTCCAAGAGTCCGAGAGTCCAGAGTCCAGCAGAGTCTAGACGTTGCCTTTCATCGACTTCCACACATACAAGAAGCAACATCAGCAAAGAGCTGAAATTGAAAATAAAATATAAAAAATAACATCACAGCAAAGTTCTTCCGGCTGTGGTCAAAGTTATGCCGCAGGCATCGAACCCATCAACCCCGACCAAGAAAAAAAAATTGCAAAACAGAAACAAATAACAAGGCCAGAAGACTAAAAGTGTGTGCTGCCTCCGAGCCGAGAATCAGTCAAAACACTTTTTGCAAAAAAAGCTCTAACTTTTTTTCAGTAGAGCAAATGGTCCAGACAGACCCTTTTTGCCTTTTTTGAACATCAATTTTAACATATTTTTAATTGAACTAATTGACTGAAACACACTTTTTTTTCATAATTTTTCTCAATATTTGTTTGCTTCATAGTGCAACAAACAGCAAACATTTATGCCACACAGAAGGGAACGTTTTTAATTCGATTAGGCATTGCGAGCTGGCGAAACTTTTACATACATAAGTTTATCCATAAATATGGAGTGTATGATGTATTTTTATGATGATGATAAGTGATGTATATCAAACATTATCTTCTCTTTTTGGATTCTTCTAATTACTGATGATAAGGATATTGCTTACAAATTCTCATTCATTTAGACAAAACTTGTCAAAACATATGATGAACAGAGTCTTAATGTAATGATGTACTTTGGTGATGTTCATTTGATGTATACCAAAAATTAACGTCTCTTATTGGATTCATATAACTGAACTTTGAACTATTCATAATGACTGATAATGAAAAATTTGCTTAAAAATACTTATTTACTTTGTTGAAACCTATGATGATAGGAGTCTTAGTGTAATGATGTACTTTGGTGATGTTCATTTGATGTATACCAAACATTAAATTCTCATTATGGATTCTTCTAACTAAACTTTGAACTGCTCTTAAGGACTGATAATGATGAGTTTCTCATTCATTCAGACTGAAGTTTGCCGAGACATATGATGAATGGAGTCTTAATAGTAGTTTGACGATGTACATTTGATGTATACCAAACATTAACTTCACTTTTTGGATTCATATAACTGAACTTTGAACTGCTCGTAAAGATTTATAATGAAGAGTTTGCTTAAAAATACTTATTCACTTTGTCGAAACCTATGATGATTGTAGTCTTAATGTAATGATGTACTTTGGTGATGTATAAGTGATGTATAACCAAACTTTTTGGATTCATATAAATGAACTTTGAACTGTTCAGAAAGACATATAATGGGAAAAATCTCATTCATTCAGACTAAACTTTGTCGAAACATCTGATGAACGGGGTCTTAATGTAATGATGTACATTGGTGATGTATAAGTGATGAATACCAAACATTAACTTCTCTTTTTGAATTCATATAAATGAACTTTGAACTGTTCATAAAGACTGATAATTAGGAGTTTCTCCTTCATTCAGACTAAACTTCGTCGAAACATCTGATAAACAGATTCAAAAAGAAAAAAATAATGAAACCAGATTGTGTCCAAGTGGACATAATTACATTTATAAAGTCAAAAAAACTGCTGTTTGAGTCGGAATCGGGAGCTATCGTTAAAGTTAAAGCTGAAAGTAAGTGTTAAGCGCTTAAACTTGAACAGTAATAGCCACTTGAAGAGTGCATCGAAAATACCAAACAGCAAAAAAAAAGGAAAAAATATGCGCAGTCAAAGTGGTTAGAGATAAAAACGGTTAAAGTTAAGCCACTAGAGTTAAGCCACTAGAGTTAAGCCACTAGAGTTAAGCTGTGCAATTTAAGCTGTTTGAAGAGAGAGAGAGAAAGAATTAAAGGCATGTTGCATTAAGCCGAGAGCAGTTTAAGCCATGTTGGCAACACTGCAGCACTTCGATAACGATTTTGATGAAGCTTATTGGTAAATAATATTTTTGAGGAATATGTTTTATAAGTCAAGTATTTGCGTGCATTTCCAATACTTTTTATACCCTTAACTCAGGTTTGTTTCAGGTTTTCGATAACCTTTGCGGTTTACGATATACACGTGTAATCGATAACAAAAAAATCTTGAATATCGAAACTGAGAATGCAAAAATGTGAAATTTAAAGATTAAGAAGTATCTTTTAGTCGAACCCACCCGACCAAACGCTTCTTACTTGTTATAACTCAATAAAATGATTTTTTAACTTTTATATTTGAATTTTGAGGTATTGTTTTTCAAGCAGAAACCTTAGGAACATTTTAATTTAACTTAAGACTAGTTTTTGAGTTTACAAATAAAAACAAATATATTTTGTTTTGAGTTTTGCACAATTCACACAAGAATAAATGAAAAATTAAAATATGTAAAAGAAAAATAAATAAAATTGCATAAAATAAAACACAAAAAAGCCAACTTCACCGTAAACAAAGCATGCAACTGTTGAAGTTTGTTTTCGTTTTTGTTTTTGCAACTTGATCACTGCGCAAAATTGATGAGAAAATTGCAACAACAACAACAACAACAACGAACTATGGAGTTTGTCGAAACTGCAGTATCATATCATAAATCATATTTGATATGCACAGTTATTAAAGCATTCACTTTTTCTTTTTTCTCTCTTCTCTTCTCTTTTTTTTTTTGTTATTTTGCTGTAACAGAAGCTGCACTCGTATGTGTGTGTGTGTGTGTGTGTGTGTATGTGTATGACTTCTTATGCTTTCTCGCTTGCTCGCTGAAGTTGGCTTTTGTATGTGAGTTGGGTACAGTTTGGGTTTTGGGTTTGGTCACACACGTGAGTGTCATACTTGTAAGCAGCAATGTTAATCGCTTAACGTAAGCTACAGAACACACTGACACAGAAACACACACACACACCGACACACACATTCGCACACACTACATAAACAAGCACGCTCGTTTTTGGTACAGGTTCAGGCTTCTCGCTGCTGCTGCTGGCTGCTGGCTGCGTTTGTTGTTGTTCTTGTCTGTCGCATTAAAGGATTATAATTTTGTAAACAACTGCACAATGTTTAAGGCATCCATCGATACCCGCTGACAACAGAATGTTTTGACACACACACACACGCACACACACACATACGTACGTAGAGAGAAATAACAGCAAAATCGTTTTTAGCTGTTAATTGCATTTCACCAAAATTCTCAACACATTTTGCTCACTTATTATTATATTAATACACAATGTGTGTGTGTGTGTGTGTAATTATTTTTCTTTGCTGTTGTTGTTTGTTATTATTACATATTTTTATCCCCCTCACACTCGCACTTTTTGCGCTTCACTTAATTGCTACATTATAAATGTTAAGCTCGCTTTGTCTGGCAGCTGCAGTTGCTGCTGTCGCTAATAACGGTTGTTGACAATATTGCTATTGCATTTGCTCTCTCTTTCTCTCATTCTCTTCGCTAACATGACTACCTGTGTGAATGTGTACGTACGTGTATGTGTGCGTGCGTGCGTGCGTGTTTGTAGTTTACATTGCTGCCGTTAATTAAGCAGCATTTGTATTATGTTTCGCATACTGAATACTCGATAACAATTAAAATTCCCCGTATATCATACTCCACGCCTCGTTGCTCATTCAAAAACCTTAAAGCCCAGGCTGCAACTGATGTTGCCCATTGTACACATTGGAGGAGGTGGAAAGGTGAAGGGGATGGTCGCAAGAGGGACTCCAAATTCCTAGCTATTGATACCAGCCGTGATTGCCATCATTTGGTATTGGCACCCAGGTATCACATACCGTAACGTTAATTTAGTACACACATATATCTAACTCACACACAGACAGACATGCAGCAGAGACAGGCAGCAGAGAGACAGAGACAGAGACAGGCAGGGAGGGAGGCAAATGCTTAATTCAAATGCATGTTCAATTGTAGTTCAATCATGGCCTAAATGCATGCCATATTGAGTTAGGAATGGCTTAAGCTTGCCTGACCCAATATTTGGCTGTGGCATCCATCGACAGCAAATGCAAACGATTTTCACATTTGAAATCTAATATTTATAGATTAAATGCATCAATCCATTAGCTTGGATATATCATATACAAATATTCTCATTGTTTCCAAATCATCAAAATTTACATAAACTCAAAGAGCTTTCCTCTTCTTCCCTCCGGGCATTAAAACTTTAAGCAAACTTTAATAATTGTAAAATAAAATAGTTGAAAAAAGAGAGAGGATGAAAAAACCAAGGAGGATTTCCCATGTCAATGAAAGCACTTTTCAAACCACACATTATTTTCCATCAGATTTGATTTCAACTTAATGAGTTGAGTGAAATTTTAATACCCAATTATCATCATCATTATCTGAACAGTGCCAGGCGCTATAATTAAACATTTTTTCCGCTACAATAAACACATGTGGTATATACAAATCCTTATTTTAACCGATATATTTAAATAAATATGATTACTAAATAAATAAATATATGATTACACTGGAACTGTATCCTAGGATCTTGTTATTTATACCCTTAATCGATGAAATGAGTAAGCCCGAGAAACTATTGGAGCTACAAACTCCAGATATTGGTTATAAGCTCTCTTCGATAACTTATCGATAACAGTTAAATCTTCGAATTGATAAATTTGACAATGTGGATTGAAACTAAAAGCAAAATAATGAAAATTTGATCTGATTTGATACGTTGATATGAAATATTAAAGGTAATCATGTAAGGTCAAGGGTTAAGGGAAAAACTTGTCGCCAGTTTCAGTTGAAACTCTTTGAGACTACCATACATAGAAACAGATGGACCGAAAGACATAATACGGATCAAAACCATACAGGTTACGGGTTCGCACTATGCAATCTATGTTCATATGTGTTACCCACTATTACTGTGTGTAAAAAGTTTTAATCCACTTCATATTCAAATTACGAAACCTTTCAACTTTCAAAAGCTCCCTGTCTGAATGTCTACTTGTAAAAGTTAACCAAACAATTAATTAAACAAAACTGTTTTTAAATTGCATACAGAATTAACTACTAAATTCTCAGTTTTTTTGTATTTTTTTCCTTGGAAATTCCACTTTTTCTTTATTAAATAATGCCAGAGTAACAGCTGGTGGTTTTTCTGTATATATGTATTTCACTTCTGCGTTTTCCTTTTTCTGACTTTTGACTTTGTCGGTTTTTGCTGTTGGGTTTCATTTCCCCATTTCCTTATCAATTTTAACCTTAAGATCAGCGACAGCAGCAGCAGAAACAGCAACCACAACAATAATAACTTGCTTTTAAGCCCAAATAACAATGGTTCCTGCCCGCCTTTTTAAACTCGACTGGAATGTCAGCGGGGAAAATGGAGAGAAAGAACAAGTAAGTAAGAAAGACTCTAGTCGAGTAAGCACGACTAGCAGATACCCTTAACCCTTGACCCACCAGACAGACGGTCGGACTGAGAGACATACCTGCACTACCAGCACTACCGGACCAATGCTTGATAACTTCATATCTCCGGTATTTCTTAGCCGATTTTAATCAAAATATCACTTATTTTCATTATTTTCTTAATAGTTTCAATCCCCATTTTTAAGTTTTCGAAATTCAAGATCTTTTTTCTTATCGATTCCATGTGTATATCGTAAACCTGAAAAGTTATCGAAAGATTGGCGATTAGGAGAGCTCATATCCAAAATCTGGAGTCTCTAGCTTTTGTAGTTCCTGAGATCGACGCTATATCGATTTGGCGGTTGATGCTGATCAAGAATATATATACTTTATCGGGGGGTCGGAGAAGAACATACCTTTCCACAAAACCATTATACCCTTTTTAGCACATTTCATGGGTTAAGAAGGGTATAAAAACCGACTGAATGGCTGGGATGTTGGGGGATGGTTCGGGGGGATGGTACGGGGTTGGTTGGTGATGTTGCTTTGCTGGATGATTCTTTTGCCAAGTTCTTAGCTGAGTGTTTGGACGTTGTGTGTGCAAGGTATTAACGTAGTAATCTCAACCGGTTGCTTTTGTGCAATCGTGCTATCAAAATGGTCCCTGCCTTCCTATGACAAGGACGACAAGAACGACAATGGCGTTGCCGATGACAACCACTGCCCCCCCCCCCCCCCCCCCCCTCAAATGATGATGATGATGATGATAGTGATGAGGATGATGATGATGGCGATGACGAGGATGATGATGATGATGGCGCTGACGCTTTCAATTGAGATTGCCACTAGAAAAGTGACCAAAGGGTTTAGGTGAACGAAAGCTGGCTCGCTTTTGTGAGCTTGGTGGACCTTTGAGTGCAGCCTTTTGAGTGGAATTTTACACCATTTGGTTTTACTGTTGCGGTAGGTTCGCTTTTTTTCGTCCCTTTGTAGAGCTCTCGGTGCTGCTAGGCAACAATCACTATATCATTTTGATTCCTGTTTGGTTTTTAATTCATATTTAATTATCCTATGGAATAAATGAGTTTTATGTGGAAAAATGAGTAGGTCAATCCCACAATAATTCCAGACATTTCAGTAGAAGCTAGTAGCTTTTTAGGTCTTTTGTGGCTTTATTTTGTTGCCACACTTAATTAGTCGGCTTTTGCCCCAAAAAAAAAAGGTGTTTCGAAGCATTCCGGAAACTTTTCTACACGCTAAGCTGTTAACCTGGAATCCTGTCCATTGTTTAATGTAATCCCCAAATTACACAAACGAAAATGTTGAGTATTCTTTAAGAAAACTTTTATATTTAGGAACTTGAACATTAAATATATCAGAAAATGGTAAATTCATAGAGAACTGCATTCTGAACTTCACCTTAGTTATCTTTTCTATGCAAAATAGTCTCTTAGTGTTTGAGATATCAAGCTAAAACCTTTGATTGGGTCTTTTTAGTGAGGCATTATGATTTTTTGTCGAACTTGAGTTGAGAACGGACAAACTTGTTATCATATATATATGCTAGATCATAACAAGGTCTGAAACCCTAAAAGATTCCCTGATACCCTAAATGAAATGGTTAACAGTTTCATGCAAAAGTAACGGCATATTCGAGCCTATAAGGTATATATAGTATGATATAATCATATCCATCTGTCTGCCCGATCTCAAAGACTATAAAAGATAGAAACTTTGGCGACTTGAAATCTCTTCTCTTCTCTAAGTTTCCCTTCATCTCTTTCTAGGTTTGGGTTGAATACAGACAGATAGACAGATAATATACTCTTAACCTTCGGTATCCAGAGTATAAAATAAATAGCTGAAACATGATTTTTTTTTCAAAAACATACCATACTCTCTGTCTTTGTATAGAAAAAGTGAACCCAGATAAGGTAAAATGACAACTGCTTTGGACTATTTACATAGGGTTTTCATATTGCATATATATAGAGAATAAGTGAGGTCCTTTTAATATATATATATTTAAGCAATTAAGACATGCTAATAGGGCCAAGACTTGAGTCAAGTGTTTTTAATTAGAACTAAGTTGTTTTTACTTGTTTTTTACTTGTTTTTTCTTGTTTTTTCTTGTTTTTTTCTTGTTTTTTTCTTGTTTTTTTCTGGTTTTTACTAGCTTTTTCTAGTTTATTCTTGCTTTTTCTTGTTATTTCTTGCTTTTTCTACTTGTTTCGTTCCAGACACTTTTTCTTTGTTCTCTTTCGCTTTCTTTCTTGCTTTCTATCTTGTTTTCTTGCTCTCTGTATAAATAGTCCTTTTGTTCATGCTCTTAACTATTCTTTCACCTCTATCTCTATCTTTCTCTCTGTCTCTCTCTGTCTCTTTCTCTGTTTAGTTGAAGCGTGTCTTTTGGACTTATTGTGTTGTGTTTTGTTGTGTGTGTGTGTGTTTTGTTGTATGTGAGTGTGTTTTGTTGTGTGTGTGTGTCGCTTGCATTATTTTGCTTGTTAAGCAGTTGGTGAAGGGCTTTGACTGGCGATGAACAACAGTACAAAAAAACAACAACAACAACAACAATATAGTATAATAGCCTTGACTCTCAATTGCACAATGACAACAACAACAACAACAACAACAACCACAACAACAACAACAAGAACAAACGGAACAACAGTCAAAGCGGCAGCGACATACAACAATAAAAGCCACGAACAACTGTTTGGGTTGGAATTCAAAAGGCAAAACCGTGCAACACGGGGCAACACGGGGCTACTCGGTGGCAACTCAGGGTAACTCGGGGGTAACTCGGGGAAACTCAGGGGCAACCGAAACGGGTGCCACATCCATTCCAAATCAATTCAAGTTGCGGAAACTGCTGCAGTTGTACAGTTGAACGGCCAACCATTTATATTGCTGTTGCTGTTGTTGTTGTTGTTGCTGTTGCACAGCTTTTGGCCTTGTTGTTTGGAGCCCAAAGCCCCCAAATGGATGATGCCCCATTAGATGAACCTTTTGATAAAAAAAAAAAACGCAGAGCTAAAGCGAAAGCCAAAGCCATAGCTAAAAGTCACAAACAAGGCACAAACAACAACCGCAACGATAAGCGTTCCAACGAGAATCTTTTTTTTTCTTGCTTTTTTTCTTTTTTTTCTTTTTTTTCTTTTTTTTCTTTTTTTTCTTTTTTCTTTACATGCAAAAATGTGTTACAGGGAGGGGTTTTCGGGGTTCAGGTTGGGGAAGGGAACAAACTGAAGCTGGTCAAGGCACAAAGCACAAAGCAAAAGGCACAAAGAACAAGGAACGTCTTGTCGGAAACCAAAGAAAGTCTGAAACTTAACCTAAAAAAAAACAGGAAAACATCTTGAAATCCCGAAATCGAAATCGAAATGAGAGATATTATATATTAGAACACGCTATCGGTTTCCGAGTTTTTCCAGGGAGAGGAAGTAGGAAAGAACGAACGACTTGTCGGTAATCAAAGAAATCGTCAACTTTGACTGAAACTCTTAACCTAAAGAAAAGCGTACCCCAAAAAAAACAAGAAAACATTTTGAAATCCCGAAAACGAAATCGAATGAGAGATATTATATATTGGAACACGCTATCGGTGTCCAAGTTTTTGCGGGGAAGAGAAAGGAGGAAAAAACGAACGTCTTGTCGGAAACCAAAGAAATCCGCAAACTTAGTCTGAAACTTAACCTAAAGAAAAGCTTAGCCCAAAAAACAAGAAAGCATTTTGAAATCCCGAAATCGAAATTTAAATCAAAATCAATTGAGAGATATTATATATTGGAACACGCTATCCATGTGTCCAAGTTTTTCCGGGAACAGGAGAGAGAGGAGTGGCAACATCAGCATTGACGTCGTTGGGGTCACAACTGATTAGAGTCTAATAATGTATGCGTGGGGCGTGACCGAATGGTCCATTGTTAATGGGTCACCAAAGGGTCACATACACACACACGAACACACACACATACACACAAATACATATACAGGTCAGGTGCCGTCTTCAAATTGAAGGCCAGACCGAAATCGAAACCGAAAAACGAAACCGAAACCAAATTTTAATAACAATAAAAACCTGAAACCCCGAGAAACTAACCCAGACATGTTGGTCAAGTTAAACCCCCCACCCCCGACCCTCCTCCCCGCACCACGGCCAGATCAATCCTTTCACACATCATTCTGTGTGTTTTGTATTCTTTGTGTGTGAAGCGATTCTTTGATTTTGATGTATTTTTTTGCCACCCAAAAAAAAATCCTCAAATTAAATTCTCTCTCTCTCTCTATCAGCTCTCTCTCACTCACACACACACACACTGTATCTTTGAAGAATCTTTTGACATAAATTAAATTTAAACAGATAATAAAAAAAAATATACGAGCCAATAAACGCGACCATTGAGTCTAAGCAGACGACGACGACGACGATGACAATGAAGATGATGATGATGGGGATGGGAATGTGGGGGGATTGGGAATGGGTAGAGACCAAAAGATAAAGGGTTGTGCCCCCCAGAAAGGTCGTTGGCCTTGAAGAAGAAGAAGCGGGGGGGAGCCCTTCTAATAACAAAAGGCCGCCGTCGCCGCCGCAAACAACACAATGACAGTTTTAAGCTAAAGGAGCAGCTTGCTCCTTGGGAGCTAGTAGTACTTGCAACAGCGCGACTTATATAGTTTAGAGTTTGGAGCAACAAAGGCGGTGTGGCAAGGAGTGGGCGAGGGTAATGCGGGGGGGTTGCAGCTGCAGTGCAAGATAAACTGAACTGAAATGAAGCGACAGCAACACAAAACACACAGACAAGGTCACAAACACACACACACACACACACACATACAGAAGACACACACACAACACACACTCACACACACACACACTTGCACACACACAGCAAACACAACACAACACAACACACATACTGGCATATACACACAATAAACGAGACAATGAAAGCAAATGCGAGTGAGAGCTGATGAAGAAACTGAAGCTGAAGAAGCAGCTAAAGAAGATGAAGAAGAAGGTGGAGATGGAGGAGGAGATGGAGGAGGGGATGAAGGTGGAGATGGAGAAGGAGATGGAGGAGAATATGGAGGAACAGATTGAGGACGAGATGAAGTAGAAGATGTAGGAGCAGATGGAGAAGGAGATGGAGAAGGAGATGGAGGAGGAGATGGAGGAGGAGATGGAGGAGAAGATAGAGGAGGAGATGAAGCAGAAGATGAAGTAGAAGATGAAGGAGATGGGAGTTGCCTCTTGTTGTGGCAACTGCTTTGGATATAAGAAGACGACGACGGCAAAGAAGAAGAAGAAGTAGAAGATTTCAACTGCTTAGTTGATACTTATCCCACGCCCTCCTCCCCCCATCCCCTCTCTCTCTTTCTCTGGTACAGCGTTTTAAGCAGCTACATACAAACACGCATACACACATACATATATAGAGACAGATATTACGTATACGCAATAAGTAAACGTAAACGTAACGTATACGTATTATTTGTTTAACGTGCCTGCAATAACAAAAGCTAAAAGGATTACCCCTTTTGAGTATATGAGGGAGAGGGAAGAGAGGGGAGAGGGAGGGCAAGGGGAAGCAGCAGTAAATCCTTCACGCACTGTGTCATCAATGTAACTGATATGAACAACAACAACAGAACAGAAACACTTTAAGCAAATATTTTATTTACATGCAACTGTGGAAAACTGTGTGTGTGGAAAAGTGTGTGTGTGGAAAACTGTGTGTGGAAAACTGTTGCAAAAAATGTTTCCTTCAACATCAAAAAATGAATTCCATTTAAAAAACACGTTTCAACAGGTTTTAACAAGTTTAAAGTTATCATTTTTTGCGAGGGGGAGGGAAGAGGAAGAGCGGGAGAGCCGGAGAGCGGGGGGTTGCCGAAAACAGTTAATAAAGGCCACTTTTTCTTTGGTTGTTGTTAATTCCCTTTTGAAATCAATTTTGAATGCCAAGCGCTATTTTCCTTCTTCAAAAGTCAAGAAGAAAAGAAAAAATTGCCCTTGAGCACGTTTCGGCCATTTCGTCTGCTTTTTGCGGGCCACTCTAATGAAATGTATATATCATACACACACACACACACTCGCAAACACACACACATACGTATATATGTCTTCAACTTAAAGTGTCTGTGGTGGGGCATGCGGCAAAGCGGCACTCAAAACTATGCTAAATGATTTCCAGAAACAAAAAAAAAAAGAAAAAAGCAAGAAAAAAAAAAAAAGAAAAAAAAAAAGGAAAAAAATAAGAAAAAAAACATAATAAAAATGAAAAATGAAAAATGAAAAAGAGAAAGAGAAATGAAAAAAAATCATACCACGACTGTAATTGCAACAAATGAATGAATATATGTGTGGGAGGAGGCGTTACACCCCCCCGCACACACCCCTTAACAATCAGCCTTTTGTATGCCACAACTTAGATGCAACGCATTGGGGCACGCGCGGAGCCTTATGTCTCCAAAAATGAAAAAAAAGAGAAAAAAAATCGGAAAAAAAATCGGAAAAACCTGAAATGAAATGAAATGAAAGAAAAACCAGCCAAAAAACAACAGACAAACATCAACAGAGCCCAAAAATTGTTGATAAACCTTGAGAGCAAAAGCGGAGAAGGCCAGAGAGACACACACACACATGAACACACACCACACACACTCACTCGCACACACACACTTGCACACACACACACACATACCACACACACTCACTCGCACACTTGAATAAAAATGAAAATGAGCAAAAGTAAGCACCGCCCAATAGCAACACCCCCTCCCCCACTCTCTCTCTCTCTCTCTCTCCCCCTCTCTCTCTCTCTTCCCCTCTCTCTTCCCCTCTCTCCCCCCTCTCTCTATCTCTCTCTGTTGTACTACTCTTGGTTGCTGCTTCATAAATTCAAATTTGATTTTCATGTTGATTATGATGCGAGATGCGAGAGATGCGCAGATGATGACGATGATGATGATGATGATGATGATGATGATGATGATGACGATGATGATGATGATGATGGAAATGAAGATGCCAAATGGCAGACGAGCCTCAACTCAACTCAATTCAACTCGATTCAGAAGCTGAGGCTCAACTGCTGCTGCTGATTATTGCTTTCCTCCCTCCCCCGTCCCCCTCCCCCGTCCACACCTAACCACTCCCCGTTTTTATACCCCTCCGCACCCATGAAATGGTTAAAAGAGGGTATAACGGTTGTGTGCAAAGGTATGTAACAGGCAGAAGGAAGCTTTATCGGTTCCCGATAACTTTCGATAACTTTTCCAGTTTGCGATATACAAATAGAATCAATAACAAAAAAATCTTGAATTTAAAAAATAACATGAAAATGAGAATTGAAACTATTAACAAAATAATGAACAAATGTGAAATTTTTATTGAAATCGGTTAAGAAAAGCCGGAGATATGAGGTCATCAAGCAATCCGGTCCGGTAGTGCAGGTATGTTTCTCAAGGGTTAAGGGTATCTGCTAGTTGTGCTTACTCGATTAGAGTCTTCTTAGTTGAGAATTGAAACTATTAACAAAATAATGAACATCTGTAAAAATTTTATTAAAATCGATTAAGAAATGCCGGAGATATGAAACCATCAAGCATTCCGGTCCGGTAGTGCAGGTATGTCTCTTAAGGTTTAAGGGTATTTGCTAGTTGTGATTACTCGATTAGAGTCTTCTTAGTTGAGAATTGAAACTATTAACAAAATAATGAACAAATGTGAAATTTTTATTGAAATCGGTTAAGAAAAGCCGGAGATATGAGGTCATCAAGCAATCCGGTCCGGTAGTGCAGGTATGTTTCTCAAGGGTTAAGGGTATCTGCTAGTTGTGCTTACTCGATTAGAGCCTTCTTAGTTGTTTTCCATTTATGTCGTCTGTGTCGTGGATTTGTTTTTTCGTCTTCCTTTGGCATTTTAGAGAGCCGCGCTTCACTTTGCTTCTTTTTGTTTTGCTTTGCCTTTTTATGAGTTTAATGAAAGTCTCGCGCTACATCTGCCATTGAACTACACACACACACACACACACACACACACACACACAGAGAGTATGTAATACGCATATGTATGTGTGTATTTGGATTTGTATTAAGCAGTTTTCGAGAGTACAATGAGAGTTCTACTCGACGACGACGACGACAATGACGACGACCACTTGTGGTACCCACTCGTAATACGTAATACGGTTTATGGGCCATTTGATTTTGGTATTGGGGCGACATTTGCCATTGCATTCAAGTGTACTACTATATACATATGTATCTGGTATAAACAGTTTGCCAACTAATTGTTTACACATTGTGAAAACACTTTATTGACAGTTAAATTCTGTGCCTTTGTCAGTATTTTTAATGTTTCTTTGTTATTGTTTTTTAAGTATTGTTTAATCGGTTTTACGAAATAACTAAATGAAAAACTTTAAAAAAATAAAAAAAATTTAAAACAACAGCCAGTGTGATGTTTACACTGCGTGTAAACAAATCCTTGACAAACTGTATGTATCTAGTATTTACAGTTTGCCAATTAAGTGTTTACACATAGTGAAATTAGTGCCTTTGTCAGTATTTTTAATGTTTCTTTGTTATTGCTTATGTCTTTTAAGTTTTTTTTAATGGGTTTTACGAGATAATTAACTGAATAACTGAAAAACAACAGCCAGTGTGACCCTATATCTCTAATGTGAAAGCATCAAAAAATTTGCACCATGTATAAACACTTAATTGACAAACTGTATGTCTCTCTGTCTGTCTTCCGATCTGTTTTTCACTATGTGTAAACACTTAATTGACAAAATGTATGTCTCTCAGCCCATACTATGCTGTGTGAAAACACTTAATTGGCAAACTGTATGTTTCTCAGTCTTCCGATCTGTTGTTCACTATGTGTAAACACTTAATTGGCAAACTGTATGCCTCTCATTCTTCCTTGCTCTTGCTCTCTCTCTCTCTCTTTTGATTATGCATTAAGATAATTTCTGCTTTGGCCAATATTACACATTAAGTATACGCAGCGTTCGGCCAATTATAAATGCACAGCACAGTGGGCGGGGCGCGGGGCGTGGGGTGCATGGGCGGAAGGAAAAGCAAAAGAAAAATGAAAGCGCAACTTTATCTTTTCAGTGTTTATTAAAATTTTAATTTCCAAAGCAATCAAAATAGATTATTTTCTTATCGTTTTCCACTTAACTTGGAAATTGTTTAATGTGCTAAACGATTTTTAGTTGAGTACACACCCCTTTGTTGATGACGAGTCGCACTCGTCCAAAAAGCGCAACTACTTTGCTTAAGAATCTCTTTTTGACTTAGCCTCAAAAAAAAAACTTGTTTTCATCAAATGATGCCAAAAAAGATTCAAGTTGCAAGTTAACAAGTTGATATTGAAATTGTTTCACCCATCCCCACCACCCCCCGAGCACTTTTCATGCACTTCCCCGAAATGACATTCTTGGCATTCTTCTTCTTTTTCTACTTCGTTGCCCCAACTCAACGGAAACTTGATATTCAATCGTTTAAAACGGAATTGCAACACAATTGCAACACTCTCTGTAAGTGTGTGTGTGTGTGTTGGTGTGTGTGTTGGTGTGGCATATCGTATTGCTTGCAACAAACAATTGCCGTTGCGGCAAGTGCAATGCATTCATAAAGTCAACTGATTTTATTACGGGCAACGGGCTACATGCAACATGCCCCCAATTGGATGCAGGCACTTTCATGCAACATTTCGATTCGATTTCAGCATTTCCTGGCCAATATTCGTTAGTACGGTTAATGGCCAAAGTGGCGCGACACATTCCCGTTACCCGTAACCCATTCCCATTACCCATTACCATTTCGATTACGCTCGAACCGATGACGGCAATGCATTTTTATGGCACCCTGCCCCAAATGGCTGGCGACATATGGACGCGAAATGGACAATAACAAACAGATAGACAGGGAGAGAGAGAGAGAGAGAGAGAGAGAGAGATGGAGAAGGCTCTAAAAAGCTAAACTGAGAAATTTTCTTTCTTTTTTTTTTGGTGAAATGCTCAATTAACTTGGTCAATTCTCAAATTGCAATAAGTGTGAGGGGGGGAAGCAATAACAACAACTATCAGTTATGTTGAAAAGTGTGTTGCCACATGTGGCAAGGCCAGCTTGCCCCTTGTAAAATGCCAAACAGGTGGGCGCATCAACAAAAAAAAAATATGTTTAAAACGAAAAAACCGTCAACAACCGTCACAGAGGGAGGGGAGGCGGGAACTGCAATGCATGGCATGCAACAAAGAGAAAAAAGAATGAAAAGGAGTGACAACAACAACAATGCCATTTGACTTTCGCTGGAAAAGCAGAAAAGCAGGCGGCAGCAACAGCAATTTGGCTTGTTATTGAAATTTGTTGAAGCGAACATCGGAAAGTGTCAGCTGCACCAAAAAACCGAACCAAATAGCGAACCAAAGCGAAAACGGGGCAACAAACAGCAGCAGCAGGCGACACAGCAGGCACCATTATGTGTGGCACAAACAGAGCCGTGCAACAAAGGCAACAAAAGGCAACGGGAACGGGCAACAAGCAATTGGTGCCTTATCAACAATCCAAGCATTTGCCACACAGAATGCATTAAGCACCTACGCGTTGCATGCAACAACTGCTAATGATCCCCAACACACACACACACACACACACACACATTGAGCTGTAAGCCAAAGCTGAAGTGACTAACGAGCATATTTTTCCATTTTCAACCTAACCTCAAAGTGAGACTTCAAAGTCGAGTACTGTGCAAAACGTTTAACGGTAAACTAATATGACAGAGAGAGTGTATTTCCCGAGTATTTTCCGAGAATTTCAGCAATCTAATGAGTAGCATTTGCTAGTTGCTTGTTAACTGATCCATTTGGGGTTTTTACTTTTGAAGTTTTCTGGAAACATAACCTCAAAAGTAGTTTCACTTGATTTAATAGAGAACCCATGGCAACTATTAGTTACAATATGTAAATGTTTTGTATTTCATTTCTGACTATCTTAAGTTTAACAATTTGTCAAAGCACCTAACCTAACCTCAATGTAACTAAAACATAACCTCAACAGCTAAAAACAGCTGCTAATTTGACTACTTTTCTGTACTGTTTGGGATTGCCCAACTGATTTCAATCACAAACACATACACACACACACACACACACACACACACACACAGAACTCAGAACAACAATCTGGCAACAACAAATTCTAACCTAAAAATATCTTTATGAGCAAAAGCAGTCTTCTCTCTGTGTGTGTTGGTGTGTGTGTGTGTTTTCAGATAGGCTGTGAACTCATATGAAGAAGTGCGAAGAAGAGCGAAGAAAATACATATATCTTAAGCTAACGGGAAAAGAAAGGAAAGGAAAGGACTAAGGAAAGGAAAGGAATGAAATGTGCATAACTTTCAAGCATTGAGCACAGCTGTTCGAGCGTCACTTGCGACCTTGTCAAGATAGCCAGAGAGAGAGACAAATAGAGAGGGGTGAGGGCGGGGGTCAAAAAGGGGCAAGTACACACCTTCATTTTCCGTCTCGTTTCGTTCTCGTACATCAAAATGCGAAGCAGCCAGCCGCCGCCAGCCGCAAAAGGCTACAAAATTCAATTTACTATGCGCGCTTTATGACCGAATCCTGCCCAGAACCCGGCACTGCCCTGCACTGCCCTGCCCTGCCCTGTCATGTCGTGTCCTGTCATGTCCTGTCCTTCCACACCCGCACACACACACACACACATACACACATACCCAGTCAGGCGCAACGAATCATACTTTATGGCCGTCGGCCCGTTTTTCGTGGTGATTTCCATGTATGAAACACAAACACACATACAAACACACACACACACACACACTAACACAGAGACAAACACATGGTGGAAGGGGGGGGAGGAAAAGAAGTCATTACAAGTGCTTGCTTATTAAGTTCCATGGCTCATTAGGCGCTGACAATAAACGCTGTCAAAACACCAACACCAAACGAAAATGAACGAAACTCAACGAAAACGAACAACAACAACAACCACAACAACAACAACGAGAACAATTTGACACCCTGTTGAGCTGGCCAAACAACAACAACAACAGCAGCAGCAGCACGAACAACAACAACAAGAAGTAGTAGTGGAAGAAGAAGTAGAAGTAGACAAGCCGCCTAATCCCGGCCGCATTATCTAATTGTAAGTCTTAGCAGATGATTACTGTACTAATTTCTTTCGCATAACGGTGCGTGCTGCTGTGTGTGGCCAGACACACTCTATCTCTCTCTCGCTCTCGCTCTCGCTCTCAGCTGGTAAACAGACTAAGCCGATGCTTGAACCATTCGCAATCAGCGGAATTGTAAAACCGTAAACAACAACAAAAACAACAACATCGACCATGGAACATGGACAAACGAAACGTAACGGATGCAAAAATGTGGAGAGAGGGTTGCGCGGGTTTCGGGTCTGTGTGTTTTTGTTTTTTTTGGCAGCCAGAGGAGCAATCGAAGCCGCTAACGCCGCAATCGAAATCGCAAATGTTTACAATGTGTGTGCATGTGTGTGTGTGTGCGTGTGTGTTCGGCTGTGCGTGTGTGCATGTGTTTGTTTGTTTGTGTGGTGAGAAAATGTTGAGAAAATTGGGTAACTGGGAATACTGGTTGCGGTTGTGTTGGTGTGTCTGTGTGTGTGTCTGTGTGTGTGTGCCAGTAAATTGATGGGGAAAAGAACGGGGGAGGAAGAACTGGTTTTGCCAGCGGACATTGAAGAAAATATTTGTCAGTGTCTTTTGTTATTTATGTATGTGTGTGTTTGTGTGTGTGTTTGCTGCTTAAGCAGCCGCCATCAACTTATTCTAACCCTTTTCTAATTTGATAGATTGTCGTATACTTAATTTGTTTCATTTCGCATTTAAGTAACCAATTATTCGACGATAGGAAATAAATGTCAGTTTTAAGGATTGGATTAAGGCTTTGTTGACCTTATCTTCCGACATTTATTAGATAGATATTAATTTTGTGAGTTAAACTTTTTTCTGCTTTCGGTCATCTTTACATATCCCTTCGTTTATGAGGGTCTTTCAGTCCACCACGGAACAACCCGATAACAATTCGATAACAAATCGATTAACATCGATGTGCATATTTGTCAAACCCAGAAAATGTTTCACACCGTTCTTCAGTTCCCTAAAAGGTTTTTATCGAAATATCTCAAATCAAGATGATAAACGATTAATCTTTGTCTTTCCCTATTGCGTATACAGTTATCGTTTTATGTTTTATGTCAATATCTTGAGAATTTGTTTAACTAATCTTAATAAAAATGTTTTAGTTGATTAATATTAAGTCAAAAAATAAGAAAATCCTTGAAATATCACATTTAAGTGTTATCGATTATAAGTGTACATCGATTATGCAAAGAGTTTTTATTGTTGCTTGTATTTCAAATCAGTTTCATTAAGAATATTTACATCAAACGAGTTTTGAGATGACTTTTTTCAACTCATTTTCCATTACTACTAGAAAAAAAACCTATTTTAAATCCGAATAGTTCATCCTTATTTATGTCCGAGGTTGCAATGCTTGTTTGCACTTGTTTAAGGCTAAGATTTTTCAAGAATTTAGTTGAGTTATTTCAGTTATTTATTCCTGGTATTTGATGCTGCAATTATGCTGCAATCTTCTCCATCTCACATTTTAGTATCCACATAAAAAGTGTATATAAATATTGTCTATATATGTTTGTTTTTTCTTCCTTCTTCCTTCTTGTCTGCTCCATACACTTTTTGCACGTTTTTCACATTTTTACCCATGGGTAATGGATGGGTTGAGGTTGAGGGTATAAAAATAAGTAGGCTTCCTGATGATAGCCATCCTAAGTTGTTTTTAATTATTTTTTCTCATTTTTCTCAATCAAAACGTGTACGCAAAAGTGTTCCTCTTCATTTTTATCTTCTCTGGTTTTTTTTGCAATGTTTTCCTATCTTCTTTTTTATTTGCTATTTCGTTTTTTTTTTTTTGCTCTAATTTTTCCGAGCTATGCCTTTTAAAAGAGTTTCCGCTCGTTTAATTGCTTGTCAGCAGTTGGTCTTGGTATTTTTTTTTCATCTGATTTGTATTTTTTTATTTTTGTTTGAGATTTGCTTACGCGACTTAAAGCCTTCCCTCATCTGAGACTCGCTTAATCGAATCATATGAGAGAGGAGGTAACCGTTACTTGGCTCTCTCTTTCTCTCTTTTTGATTTAACTCAACGGTTAATTTCTTATTCAAAGCATATGAGAGAGGATTTCCCGTTACTTGGCTCTCTCTTTCTCTCTTTTTGATTTAACTTAACGGTTAATTTCGCAAACGTTTCTAAATTGAATTTCTCCCTCTCTCTCTCTCTCTCTCTCTCTCGCAATCTTTAGCTCTCTGTGTTTTTTTGTTGCTTTTTTTGCACACACAAAACTTTTGACCCCATTGCAGTAGCAATGCCTCCCATTATATCCCCATGCCACACATTTTTGCAATCACCAATTAAGCTCTGTTTAAAGCACAATTAAGCCTCAGACCCCCCCTCAATCACAACCCCTACCCATACCCCTTCCCTCACCCAACCAACTGACTGACTGGCTGGGTGCCATCTAGAATCAAGCTCATCATCATCAATGCAATTATTGACTACAAATCTCGACGCAGCGCCAAATCCAGGCAACAACAACAACAACAGCAACAACAACAAGCAGGGTCAAAAGCAAAATCGAGAACAAATCGACGGGCGGTCAGACAACAACAACAACAACAACAGCCTCAGAAACAGCAAAAACAGGCATGCGAGAAACGATATATACATACATACATACATACGTACATACACATACACAGATGCCCAGTTGGATCACACAAAGAGAACAACGAGCACGCACACACACACAGAAAAGTGGAACACAGCTGAGGTAGAGGCAAAAGGCAGCACAAAATTTTTTTGGAGCCACATGCGGGTGGTGGGGTGTGGTGGCGGTGGGCAAGTGAAAAATTGGCCACTGATTAAATTCAACACGTTGTGGGATTAACTAACTTGTATTTTATTTGCGGTCAAATTGTGTTGTTAACTTGGACGCACACACACACACACACACACACACACAGCAATTACGTTCTCTCTCAACTTCTTCTTCTTCTTCTTCGTTTGACTCCTCCTCCATCAAAGAACTTTCCTTCGGGAGTGCCCCTCGAGCATTTCAGACACACGCAAAAAACAGTAAAACACAAAACGAAAACGAAAAACGCGCAAAAAAAAAACACACTTCGCGATTCTCTTGACGCGTCGACGCAATTCTTTTATTTTTCTTCGTTTTGTTTTTTTTTTTTGGTATTTTTTTGTGCAATTTTCGCCTTAGGGCTAGTCAACATTTGTTGTCCCCGCCCTCGTTGCTGTCTCGTTGCCTCTTCACCGGCCCCCGCGGCGGTGGCGTCATTAGCGACAATATAGCACAAAAAAAAAAAGCTAAAAAAAAAAGCGGCTGATGCTGTCCAGCATCTCTATGTCGCAAAATCGTTTTTGTTTCAGACTTGCTGTAAACTGGAGAGAAACTCGGAGTTGGAGTTAAAGTCTTGCTGCATTTTGTCGCTATGAGACGCGTTTCGTTTTACCGCTAAAATCAAGAAGCAGCAGCAAGCAGCGTACATCACTTGCGGGCAACTTTTTTGCACTCATTTCGCACGTACACACATACACATATGGATATGTGTGTTATACAGTTTACAGTTAAAAGCTTTACCGTTAAATAAACTCGAAAAACTGTTGTTCAAGCATTTTGTTCAATTTACTCAATGAATTGCTTGCTCCCACACATCGCAACATAAGATTAATGTGAAAGTTTGTCAAAATGTTTGTTGAAACATTAGAATAGGAGTATATGTAGGCTATAATATCTCCTCTTTTTCCCTAATATGACTTATTACATGTTATAATGGCTGTTTACACGTTTTTTTTTACCCATTTTCTGCACTTCTTTTCGGGTATTTGATCTTTAAAAATGCAGTTGAAGCCATTCTCTCATTTCGTAGTACTTATATCTTTTTCCATTTTCGAGAGATCTTCATCTCTGTGCCTGTGTCTGTGTCTGCATTTGTGTTTTGTGGCATATTCTTTAACGCTTGCTGCTTGTCGGCTAGCTGTTGGCTGCTGGGGACAGCCAGGACAATCAGTAAAGGCAGCCAAGGGGATAAAAACTGGCGCTTAGCTCGTTTTTGTGGGGAGGGAGGGGTGAGGAGAATGATGACGGTTAGGGGCTGAATTAGAGGCATCCGACTTACACGAAAATACAGTTAGCTTTAAGCATTTCCCGTATTTTACTGTCACGGCCCAAGAGTGTGCTCTCCTCTTTCTCTCGCTGTGTATGTGTGTGTTTATGTGTGTGTCTGTGTGTAGGTGAGAGGCCATGAAATGTTATGGGATAAAATGGTTTTTGGGGGGGACAGGGGAAGTTGGTAGTTGACATTAGGCTTGTGCCTGGTATTGGAGCTGGGGGCTAGGGGGCGGTTGGGGCTGTTGGGGACGGCTGGTGCTTTGGGGTTTTCGACTTAGTCGTTGTAAATTACTTGATTCGTTGTTGGAATTTAATTAACATTTTGCTAAGTTTTACTTTAGACTTTTAGTGGCTCGGTGTATTTGTGTGTGTGTGTACGAGAGAGAGCGAGAGAGAGAACTTTTATTTTAGTTAGCTCTTACTCTTTTTTTCCTTTGCCTTTAATCGACTCAGTGCGTGTCGTCAGTGCCTAGTATTTAAGCTCCCTTTATGCTTCTATGCTTCTTCTTCTTCTCTCATATTGTATTATGTATTGCCTGCTGCTGTTGCTCTATCTCTTTCTATCTTAGTGCTTGGCATTGCACTTAAAATGCGGGCCAAGCGTTAGTGAGGTTATGTTTACACTCTCGACATTGCTTGTGTGTTGGTAAACAAACAAACACAGACGCACACACACACACACACACATACTCGGAAGCAGGCATATAAAATAGAGAACGATCCATTGAGCAATGCAAATTTTAAAGTGTAGATAATTGCGAATGTAGACAAAATGCTTTTTCGACTATTTATGTGGTTCCTATATCAACGTACGTATGTGTACGTGTGTATGTGTGTGTGTGTGTGTATATATCTTAAATGGCATACCACAAACAAAACCAAGCTGAAATAAAACTTAGAAAACATACAAACAAATATATATACATACATATATGTATGAATATACATATATATTTATGTGTGTGCGATTATCTTCGTGTACTTTCACATTTGGAACTAAATAGCCAACTTGTAGATTTAGTATCCAGTCGAGTTTTATTCAATTCAACTAATCCACTTCGCCTGGCGTGCGACCACACAATATAATATGTATATGTATATGTGTGTGTGAAGAATAATTTACTGCAGATTTCGCCTCTCTCTTTTCTTCTTCTTCGTTCTTCGCATGTTCAACAGTGATGTCCCATTTGGCGTGCTTCTATTGGTTGAAAAAAAAAAGAGAACAACGGCAATTTTTTTCGGCTCTTCTGTTTTACATTCGCCCATTGTGAAGCTTATTTAACGGTATTGTGAATTTATTTCGGGGCTGCCGAAGGTTAAAAAGATAACAGATTTTTGTTTTCTTAAAGCGAAAAATATAATAAATTATTCACAAACACAGAATAAGACAAAAAAGGTAAAGCCAAAAAAAAATATTTTTGAATTAAGCTGGCAACTCTTTGATGTTGATGGTGAAAACATGTTTAAAATATCTTCTTATGTGAAAATTACTTCTTCATTAAGATATTCACAAACTTGTCTTGCCACCCTCGGAACAATTTGTTTTCAGTACAGTTAAATAAATTTACTTAATATGCATGCATTTTCATAGAAGTTGCCGTTATTTTCTCTAACCAAAAGCTGAAAGCTATAAAGAGAATATACTTCAATTTGAGATGGATTAATACAACAACAAAAATATATATATTCATTTACATAAATAATCATGCATAATAAACCAAAATAAAGCAAACATCAATAAGCTTCAATAAAATAAAAATAAAATCAAAATAAATATTAAAACAAAAATAAAAACACACACACACAAACACACACTGATGCACAGAACTTTACACAAATATATTATAAATATATGTATGTAAATTTGATTTAAATTTTAATAAAGTCATATTGCTATGTTTGGAATACAGTTTACGGGCAAATATCCTACAGCTGTCGTATTTGGAATTTAATGTATGATTTATTCAACACATTTTGCATTTAACTAGCAATTAGTGAAAATATATATCTATAATATCTCAAAAAAATCAGTTGTTAAAGAATCAAAATGTTTCTAACCCCAATCCATATCGTGTCGTTTTATAGTTAGACCAGTTGGAATGGAAATGGAATACAATGAAACTAAATTTCAATCAATTCGCAATATATATCCACATAATATTTGTACAAGCGAACAAGGTTTATGTTTTGAAGTTGTTGCTATTCGAGTTTGGAGATGGAAATGGAAACGCCACAAAAAATACAATAATGTTTCCAACATGTTGGGTTAGGGAGAAAAAACCAGTAGATTGGGGTTATCTCTTGTGGGACTTCGATTCAAATCGTGTTCATCACCAAAAAAACGTCGGAAAATTACTTTTTATAGAGAAATTCTTATCAGAAAACAATAAGGATGCCATGTAATGCGTTACATGCCAAGGTAATGCTCCTTAGACGAAAGAGAGAGAAAGACTTAACGGATGACCAAGTCAAGAATCGAAAAGTTTTTGTTTACTTCTTCTTTATGCATTCAAAGAAAGCGGTTTGCAGAAGTCTCCAAATACAATTTTCCAACATATTGGCACATTTGCCATCAATTGATGTTTGTTGGCAGCAGAATAGGTCAACAGAACAGACGAGAGTAAAATAGCGGTAAAGTGGTTGAGGGTTAACTGTACCAACAACAGAAGAAGACGAGAGTAAAATAGCGGTAAAGTGGTTCAGAGTTAACTGTACCAAGTTCATCATCTATCGATTTAACTTGCCAAAGCAAAGGCAAACAAAATCCATCGCCCTCTCCCTCTTTCTCTCTCTCTCTCTCTCGTGTTCGTCTCAAAGTAACTGTTTTGTGCTTCTCAAACGGATGTTCGGTCAACGGCGGAACTTGTGCAGAACGGCAGCTGGCAATTGCTGGCAACAACTGTTATAACTGCAACTGAAACTGCAAAAGCAGCATCTACAACAACAACAACAACAACAGAAACTACAAGAACAGTTATTGCAGTCAACAAGTTTTGCCAAGTGTCTGCGCCTTGCCCTGAAGTACAGTCAAGAAATTGAAAGATGTAGTAGTTTATGATAATGATGAAGAAGAAGCATTCGAACTTCAAAATTTGTTTGTGCATTTCATACAAAATGACAGAAAGTTGTGCGTAAAGTGAACACTCGAAATAATGGAACAGCTACATTGTTAAGGCGAAAAATCGAAACTCGAAAACAGAACAAGAAAACAAATAAACAAAAAGCTTACCTTTTTATAACGAATTGATTTTCAGTTTTTTGTACCCTTAACCCATGAAATGGTTAAAAAAATGTTTAATGATTTCTGTAAAGACGGAATTATTTGGTATAAACAATATCGGGTTGGGAATTTTCAGAAGACAATACGCGTAGAGTTCCCTAACTTCAGGTTTCAGGGTATCTCCTAGTCGGGCTTTCCTGCCCAACGCCTTCTTACTTATTTATAACAAGTACACTTATGATAAAGCTCTTTTTGGGGAAAAAAATTAATGTATGTACATATGGTAAATAAAAAAAATATATATTCATTTCGCTGTTTCCGAGAACCGTTAAAGCCTTTAACCGTTAAAAAAAAAAATCCCATCTGTCAATGTCAATTATAGTTTTTGTTGAGCGAGGCATTTTAAAATTGAAGCCCAAGGATGGAACAAAAACAAAAACAAAATTATTTTACTATATCCAGGCACGACTGTAAATACATTCACATACATACACACTTTTTGATTCCCCTCAATATGGCTTCATGTTAATCATTTCGCTACAATCCGACAATCCGCTTTGCATTTAACATATACATACATACATACATACATACATACATAACATCGTAAATATTAACATTGTGCAGAACAAATAAATATACTCTTTGTTTTTGGCGCAGCGGCAGCTCCTCCACTCAGTCAACAGCTGTACAGTAGCCCATTAGATACTTCCCCACCTCACCATACATATGTATATGTCTGTCTGTGTCTGTGTATGTATGTATGTATATTCAGCTGTCTCCCATTCTATAGTATCCTTATGACAATGTAAAATTTCATTTGCACGCACACATGCACAATCACTTACATACACAAACACACACAAATGCGCACACGCACATAACGCTACATTAATTGATAATTGTTTTGTGCTCAAAAGAAATTAAACAACAGCAACAGCAGCAGCAGCAGCAGCAGTAACAACAGCAACAACAGTAAACGGCATTCTCAACGCTTTTTCCTCTTTCCACCTTTTTCCTCGCCCCCCCCTCCATAGCCCTTGGGAGACTGCTATTTAGCTGCGCACTTTTCGCTCTCCACGCCCCATTACATTCATTGTTTTTTGTTTGTATGTATGTGTGTATGTTTTTGGAGTTGTAGCTTCTTTTTGTCTATTGGCATTTGGTCGTTCCGACTATGCATATGCTCATTTGTTCCGATTCCTTTATGTACATATTTTAGGTACAGTTAGTTACAGTAGTATGTGTTTACATATTATGAACGAACAATTTAATTTTTCAATGTATACATATGTACATATATGTACATTCGTTTTGAACAAAAACATTTTTCTCTCTTCATATTTAGTCTACAGGGTATTTGTTAGGTGTTACCTTTTCTATTAAATAGCCTACACATATGTATTGTTATATATGTGTGAGTGTGTGTGTTTTTTGCTTTTTCATTAACTTTTTGTACACGAAAGCTTGTTTTGGAAATGTTAAGGAAACTGTGGGAGATCCGCCTTAAATGAGCGCTACACCCTATCTAAGCACAACAACTTTCTTACCCCCCTCCCCTTCCACCCACACGACCACTCGGTCCCGCACACCTCGCTGAACATTTGCCAACTTAATTGAACGATTAGTTTTTGTGCTGCCACGCCCCGCGTCCATTGCCCATTGCCGAAGGGTACCTGTTTCAGCTTTTTCCTCTCTCTCGCTCTCAGTCCCCGCCCCCGCTCACCCAGTTTCTCTATTCCTAGTCCTTGATGTCCAATGTCCACGCCCAGAAGAACGCCCACTTTTGTGTGTGCGCTTGTCTGTTTTCGGTCACTATTTAATTTTATCAGCTTTGCTTTTATTTTTCGATTTTTTTTTTTTTTTGTTTTATCGCAGTCACAAACTATGTACAACAATTTGCCAGCTGTCCAGTTGTCCCTCAATACTTATACTTTCATGTGCTCTCTCTTTCGCACTCACACACAATTTAGCGTTATTCAGTTTATTTTCGCATTCGCCTTTTTGACTTTTTCGCTCGCACACAAAGCAATCGCAACAGCAGCAGCAGCAGCACAAAGCAGTGGGAAAAGTCAAACGCCGAAACACTAAAAAGTCAAAAGGCCACAAGAACAATGAATTCAACAACAACTAATAGTTGTAGTTGTAATGACAACGAAAACGACGAAAACAACAACAACAACAACAAGCAGCAACTCTGTTCTTGGGCGGGGAAGCGGGTGGCTGTGGACACAAAGTTAAAAGCGCACAATAAATAAATAAAACAAAGTAAGCGCACGAAACGATACACACTCTACACAGAGAGGGAGAGAGAGAGAAAAGAGCAGAGTGTTTGCTAATGTGCTGCTCATTCTTCTTTCCAAACGACATTTACACACCCACACATTCGCATACATACATGTCACACATACACACATCCATACAAATCGCCTATACGCATGTAAGTGACAGCGAGCAAAGGCTGAAACGTTTGTCGCGGTAAAAGCTGGAGACGGGGAGTAGGAGTCTCGGACGACGAAAAACAAAAATGAAGAGCGGAAAGATGTAGCGGTTCTTTTAGTCAACAGCAGCAGCCGTCATGTCAGTGCCGGTAGCATTCGCCGCAGCACTTGTAGTTTGAAGCAACACCCGTCGACTGGCGTTGTTGTGCCTTTAGGAAGCAAAAAGCAGCACTCTCGCTGTGCCCACAGGCTCTTTCTGCTAGCCACCCGGCCAGCCGTCCAGCCGTCCAGCCGTTCAGCCGTACAAAAGAGCCAGCTCACGCGCGCCTGGTAACTGTTGATAATGATGATGAAGATGCCGTTCACACATTCTGTCAAAAGTCCGTGTACAGTGGAGCACAGTGGACAAACTCTCTTGATCAAACGATGCAAAATAACTGTTTAACATTGGCGTAAATAGGTCAAAGAGCACAGGGAAAAAAACTCAAGCAAAGGCCTTAGTAAGTATTGGGACTCATGTGACATTAAAGTAACGGAGTATAACTTTTTATAGGCATTTGAACTTTTAAAACTGATCAGTGAGAGAGAGAAAGAGAGAGAGAAGAGCACAACTTTTGAAAGTTTGACATGCACTTTGCAGAACGACGCTACTCCACAGTTAATATGTACAAACAAACACATACATATGTATGCGCATATACATACATACATATAATATAAAAACTTTTGAATTCCACTGTGGCAACGGTAGTTGTTTCGTTGCCATTGCCATTTACGCACACGCGCGTGAATCAAGGCGTGCGACTACCAAAAGGTAGATGTAGGGAAGGATGAAGAGAGCATCAGGAGAAGCACCAGCCAGCAGCTTGAGAAGTTGTAGGCTCTGTGTTAATGTCGTCGCCGCGTGACGGCTTGTGTATGTGTGTTGGTGTGTGTGCGTGTATACAAACACACGATGTAATTAATTTTATTTAATTTTCGAGGACAATAAAAGCGACGGGAACAACAACAGCAACAACAACAGCAACACCAGTAGCAGCAGGAGTCAAAAAGCACCTACCATGCCGCCGCCGCCGCCGCCGCCGCCGAAACTATGCGACATTGAGTGCTGCTGAATGGCAGTTGGCAGTTTGCGGTTGCTGGATGAAGGATGGCGGTGGGTGGATGGGGGTTGGGAGGGATGGAGGATGGGGTGGCGAACAGGAAAAAACAAGTTAACAAAACGTCAACAATAAAAAAGAAGAAAGCGGGGCCAAATGGCCAAAAAAAAATATAAAAAAAAAAATTTAGAAAAAACATAAAAACGTTCGGGTCAAGCATATCCGACTATTGGATACACTAGTTTACAATTAAAAACCAATTTATTACAAATTTAGCTTGAAAATCTTAAAAGTAAGCACAAAAATGAATAAAGTACAAACTATTTTAACACAATTGTCTGAAGGCAAACAAAACTTAAGTTAAGAATATTCTCATTATTTTAAGTATGCAATTTTTTGTTTAAGTGTATCTATTCGAATATTCAATTATACAAATTAAACTTCAATCTAATCATCAAAGGTCAAAGTTTACCAAAAATCTCATCTCAAAGGTTTGGAAATCAGCTTTCTTAACTATTCTATACCCTTTCCTACAAAATTCAAACAGGGTATATTAAGAAATGTCCAAATGGCGCTAGCAAGTGGTGTGTAAGTAAAGTGGTGGGTGGGGGGTGGAGCGGAGTGGGGTGGTCAGGATGTGGGATGGACACGAACATATAATTATCAACCACATCAACATCAGAGTCAGAGGCCGAGTCAGCCGCAGACCGACGCAAAGCATTGATAATCAGCAAAGCGCCAAGCGGACAAGCGGACAAGTGGACAAGCGGCCAAGATGACTGATAGTGGGTGCAAGGGGGTCTGGGAGGAGGGGGGGAAGCTAAAAATTGTCCGGACATGGAAAAAGTCACTCAACCAGTTGGCAGACGGGGGAGGAGGAGCAGATGGTTTGGAGGAGGAAAAATGGGCAAAACGAGAAGATGATAGTGAAAGGGAGAGCGAGAGAGAGAGAGAGAGAGATAGGAAATGTCGAAACAAAACGAAGTAGGAAAACAAGTTTAACTTAATTGTCAACATTGTGCCAGGGCAAAGACGAGGGACGAAGAATGAAACGAGAAGTATGAACAAACGAAGAACAACAATAATAAGAACACCAACAACAACAACAACAACTACTCTACGACTACTGTACGGAAACGAAGCAGACAGACAGTTAAAAAGAAAAGGACGAAGAAAAGACGCATGAAAGTGGCGAAAAGCAGTATGCGGAAGAGCATAAAATAACGGTACTAATGATGCAGCACGCAATGGGCCAACAACAACAAAATTGTATACAGATGTACTAGAAAGTAACAGTAACAACAACAGCAACAACAACAACAGCAACACTGCAAAATGGTTAAAGTTGAACTAAAACGAGCTACAAGTCGAAAGTCGAGATGCCAAGGAAGATGATAAAGATGATGCTGATGAGTGCCGTTAAACGCAGCTCAACTCTCAGTTTTGGCAGCTTTAATGCGTGCACACAGCTTAAAAAGGAGTAACGGTATTCGGCAGCGACAGTGCTGCGAAACTAGCTTGAATTTTGCATGCTTGCTGCTATGGCGGGAAGTTTTTGAATGAATATTTCTGTCTCTCGCACTCATTCACAGCAATTGTTTGATTCTTAAACTTGCGAGAGAGAAAATAAAAATGGTATTCTCATTACATTGCGCTATTTGTACTTAATTTAACTTAAACTCTTCAAGCTATTTCAATTTTCGAATTGTTAGCCGAAAAGTAGGCAGCACTAGTTGGCTGTAAAAACAGGTAAACTCGTTGACAGTTGAATCCAATTTCAGAGCAGGCAGCCGCCAGCTGGAGTACAAAATACATACAGCCCCCGAAAACGAAACAACAACAAAAAAAACAACATCAAGAAAACAAAACAAATAACTTGCCTTAACCCCCCCTTGCCATTGAATCAACGAAAAACCGCGCGCGCGTCGCTAATGAGACTCTCCAAACAACACCCGAGTTTAATGCCTCCCCCCACCTCTCACTAACTCCTCACTGGCTGACGGAGAAGAGTCGCTACTGTCGACTGTCGACTGTCGCCTGTCGACTCTCGACTCGTGATGGGCGGCGCGACACACTGGATTCGGTGCCCGCTTAACCCGCTCAAGCGGCATTCCCTAGACAACATGAGATGCCAGCATGTTTCTGGGCCACTGACACAAAGCACACACACATATATACAAACACACAAACATACATATGTACATAGCTAAAATTCAACAAGCAGCTCTCGCGCCGCAGCAATAAAATTTAAAAGCGTGATTATTTCTATACCCGGTTAAACAAAGCCCAGCAGCAGCTTCAGGAGGAGGACCATAAGCCAGGGCAGCAGCAGCAGCAGCAGGAGCAGCAGGAGCAGCATGAGCAGCAGGAGCAGAAGAATCAGAAGCAAATAGTTATGTGGAGTGAGCGAGCGGTCGGGTTGGGTGCTAATTATGATTTGCTTGAAGCAAAAGCTAATTACAACTAATTTCGCGCTAAAAGCGCCAAGACAAACAGAAGCCCAACAAAAACGACAAATGAAAGGAAAAACAAAAGCAAGCAATGAAAAACTCGGAAAGTCACCATTTATTCAATAGATTAATCAAGTCTGAGGTTTAACGAGCGGATAATTTAAAAATATGAAATTTTGTATATGTTACATAAGGAATAAACTAATGAATTTGCATTTATTTCTCTAAATAATACATATTTATTGAATACACCTTTTTGATAAGTTTATCCTTTCATTTGCCGTTAGAATAATTTATTCAAACTCGTTAACATCTGTTAAGGCTAACGGCATGTTATGTTATGTTTATTTAACATAAATGTGGTATTTTCGCAATATTGTTATTTAGCGCATTTTAAACATTGAGTGACGGTGTAATCGATAGTATTTTTTTACTTCAAATATATTTATGCGATATTTTGCGGTATTTCGATACCAATTGAGGATTTTGTTGCGTTTTGACCAATTATATTTAGCAAGTGGCTTCGGGTGTGCTGCACAAAACACAAAACACAAACAGCACAGCAATAATGGGTGATCTTGACAAATGGATTGAAATGGTTAAGAAGTGCAAGTATTTGCCCGAAAATGAATTGAAAAAACTCTGTGATATGGTCTGCGACATACTATTGGAGGAGACAAACATACAGCCAGTGAGCACGCCCGTCACAGTATGTGGCGATATACACGGCCAGGTGAATACCCAGCAAGCAGCATGTAGCATGCAACATGGTCACCCTAAACATGTCCACAATCTCATTTATATATTATTGTTCTGTCCAACAGTTCTATGATCTGGAGCAACTGTTTCGTACCGGCGGGCAAGTGCCAGACACAAATTACATATTCATGGGCGACTTTGTCGATCGGGGATACTATAGCCTGGAGACATTCACCCGACTACTCACGCTCAAGGCCCGCTATCCCAATCGTATCACTTTGCTGCGCGGCAACCATGAGACGCGACAGATAACAAAAGTGTATGGCTTCTTCGACGAATGTTTCAGCAAGTATGGCAATGCGAATGGCTGGAAATACTGTTGCAAGGTGTTCGATCTGCTTACCATAGCGGCGGTATGTTGTTGCCCGTTTCCGTTCCTCTTCTAAATAACAATCTCATTGTTTTTCAGATCATTGATGAGACGGTGCTCTGCGTGCATGGCGGGCTGAGTCCTGAGATTATAACGCTTGATCAAATACGTACGATTGAGCGGAATGGCGAGATACCCTATAAGGGTGCGTTCTGTGATCTGGTTTGGTCCGACCCGGAGGACATGGATTATTGGTAAATGTTAACCAAAAACTAGAAACAGTTTTGAAACAGTTTATAATGTTTTAACTCTCGGTTTAGGGGCCAGAGTCCACGTGGTGCTGGCTGGCTGTTTGGCCATAATGTGACCAACGATTTTATGACCATCAACAAGTTGGATTTGATATGTCGAGCACATCAGCTTGTCAACGAGGGCATCAAGTATATGTTTGAAGAGAAACTCGTCACGGTTTGGTCGGCGCCCAATTATTGTTATCGTTGCGGCAATGTTGCGGCCATTCTCAGTTTTGATACGTCGCAACAGCGTCAAACGAAAACTTTCGTAGCCGTTCCTGATTCGGAGCGTGTCATACCCACACAGAATACGACGCCATATTTCTTGTAATCTTGGATCGGGGAAAAGGAACACAACAACAACACCAACAAGAAGTAACGGAATCGATCAAACCGACCAAAAACACGCCGCTCCGCCCGTTCGCACTGCCAGCGACCAAAAATCCCAAAAAATACTATAAATTGAGTTAACTACCGATGCAATCGGCAATCGGCAGACGCCAGCAGTTAAGCCAAAACACCAACACACACATATATATATAAACACGCATACACACACACACTTGCTTGTTAACACACACATAAGTTAAGCGTAAAGAGTTGAAAAGAAAGAAAACAATAATCGTATTCATAATCATATGCTCAAAAGAATTGTTCAAACTTGTATTTTTGTTCCCGGCTTACACAGCCGCTATTTATATATATATGTTTATATATATATAAACTTTGTATTTGTAAAAATGGATTATGTGGCACAAAGGTGTGGCCCAATCAAAAGAAAACTCATAAAAGCAAAAGACACATTTTGTAAATGCATTTTTTTCGTTTGTTCGATTGTTCGTTTCGTTTAGTTTGTTTCTTCGTTAAGATGTGTATATAGTCTCTATATATATATACTTAAACAAATATGTGCCTGTAATTGTACTTAGATATCTACAAATTACTAAAAGGGGCCGATTACGAGAACCCCTTTCATATACAATATCGTAAATGATTAGTCAAATATAGATTACAAATTATATATGAATCACCCTACACACACACAACATTATTATAATCGCCACGTAACATATCTTTACTTGGATAATCAAAAGAAAAACCATATAGGCCTATATCACTTGATTTGATGATCTTAACTCGAAACTTTAAGCATTATATTGTATACTGTTGGCAACTGTGATTCCAATGTAGAATAGAAATAACTTTGAAAACTATTTAGAATCAAAATTATTGTGCAACAAACAGTTTGTTGTGGTATCATCATGCTATCTCGCTTGCGCATTAAGCATGAACTATCTCTTGTTCTCTCTCGCTCTTCCATAAGACCAAAAAACCCAAAAAGATAGTTTTGAACGCCAAATGTGTTTCAAGTTTCTGTTTATTTTACAATCTGTTAAAGATTCAACAAAATAATAATAATAATAGTGCAGAGCAGTTCTGAAATCATACAGAGTTATGAGAGTATAGATCATTATCATGCCATTTCTATATCTGTTTTTTTAAATCGAATCACTTGAGTTACTATGCAATAATAAACAATGACTATTTTATATATGTATATATAATGAATAAGGTATATAATTATTAATTTTTCTTCCTTTTCTACTTCCATTTTTTGTTTAGTTTTCATGGCTCCCGGCCATGTCACAGTGTGTATATGCAGAGTGTAACAACAACAATTACAATAAATTTATATAAAAAAAAATAAATGAAATGGTTAACAAAATACAATAATAATAGTTAAACCAACAATAGCCCTTTTAGAATTAGCTGCGATTTAGAAAAAAATTGAAAAAAAAAACCTAAAAAAAAAAAAGAACAAACAAAAATCATGCGTTTAAAATTTGGCAAAATAAAATCTAAACAGGAAGAAAAATTTGAAATAATTTTTGTTGTCCGACTTGGGAGGAGATGACGTCGTCGTCGTCGTCGTTGCTGTTGTTGTTGTTTTTGTTGTCGTAGTTTTCGTAGTTCATTTTTGAGTTTTTGTTGTGTGTTTTTAAAGCTTAATCTCATAACCAAACCGAACTAAAACGAATCCTTGAAGCATGATCTATTGGGGCGCAATATAGTTATGCTCAAAGATGTCCAGCTCGTTCTGTATATAGTTGGCCTTGTTGCGCAAGAGCTTTAGCTGCTTCTGATTAGCCTCTAGCACATTGAGCTGCGACTCGAGCGTCTTAAGCTCATCATTCATATCGGTGGTGGCGGTATCCACAGTGCGGCACAAGCGTGCAAAGGTGCTCGACAATTCCCTAGAAAGAAATAGAAACGATTTAAGTGTATTTGTGTTGGTATTCGATTACTACTCACTGTTGCACCTGATGGCTGCAGTTCGCCGATGTTAGATCGACAATCATTTTGAGCTTTTTGGTGGCATGTCGCACATATTGGCTTTTGAAGGTGCGCTCCTTGGCCGAATTGGTCCACGAGAGACGCTCATACAGATAGATGCAGCCATAGAGTGCACCGATGCCGACAAGAACACGCCAACCGATCGTTTTCAGCATCTGTAAGTGTTCGGTATTCAGGACATAGCGATATAATAGCACCTGCCAGGCAGCTGGTAAAATACAATTAAACCGCCTCAACAACTCAACACTTACGATTCCCGCCACAACCAATCCGCCAACGGTGCCCTGTGATCCAATCGAGGACATCGCAAAACGAGATATGACCGACAATTGTTCCGGTGTTATACCAGCAACGCCTGGTGTTGGCAGCAGACAAACCGGTGTCTCCACAGGTGTGCTAACGGGCGTAACGACAGAGTGCTGCAGAATCGAAAGGAACAAGAGAACATAAGATATATGATATATGATATATATATGATCTGAACTTACCCCAATACTGCTCTGGCGATTGACCAAGGCGGGGGTATGCTTTTTGCTTCGTTCACGCACTTTGCCGGTAAAGCGCTGTATCATCGCCGCAATGCCCCAACTGAACTTGAACTCGAGATCCTCCTGGAAGTCAGCGCACAGATTCTGGCAGTTCAATGAGTAGAGCATCTCAAAGGGCTGTGTGCGCACCGCCAGCTTGGCGCTATGTGTGCTCAACTGTTCGTTGGGAACCAGGGCATGCATGCGATCTGTCATGTCCGTTTGGGCTGATTCCACATTCATGGCCAGGGCCATGGAGAGGCGAGCGCGCAGATTGCTGCCCAAGCCGCTTTCGACATGAGCATTGAGCTCCTTCTTGTAAATGTTCAGGACTAGACGTTCGGGATGGAAGGGCATATTGAACTCATCGATGAGTACGCCCAGACGCCAGATCTCTTCGTTGAGTGCTTTCGATACCTTCTCCTCGACCTCTTCGACCATGTTGTGAATCTTCATTTTCATCTCACGCGTCACCTGCATCATTTGCGTCTCAGTGCCCTGGATGCGTTCAGTTAGCATATTCTTTTGATCCTGCTTCAAATTGCGAAAGATTGTAATCCGTTCAAAGATGTTGTCCAGCATGGAACGCATGTCGCCGGAGACGCTCTTGCCCCGAGAGCTGTGCTGTTGAAACTTGGTTTTGACCGCGCTCTGCGAGATGCATTCCTCGAACTTTCGCTCAAAGTCCTGAAACTCAAAGTATCGGATTTGGAAACCTTCGGCAATTGCGCCCATATGCGGCGGATTGCCCTTGGACTCCTCGATGCGTGCCTGCAGCGTCTCACGGGCAGACACAAAGAAGACACGTCCCTCGGCCTCCTTCTCACTGCTGACCTTTAGCTCCTTGGTCAAAAAGTCAATACAACGTTCCGTATGCTGAGATTTAACCTGCAGATGCGACGGGGAGATCCAGAAGCAGCAGCCATAAAAACAAGAAAAATATCAATAAATATAATCAAAAAACTATTTTCATTTCACATGAATATGTCTGGGTTGAAGTGGCCTTATTTATAAGATTTTTAATTTTTTCTTTCTTTTCGTTTTTCGGTTTGTCGTTAAGACATATTCATGCTGGAACCAAAAGGAGTTTGGCTGGAGAGGCAAATCAAAACAAAAAACAGATTCAACAAAGCGAAAATTGAAAAAAGAGCTTGTCAGGGGGTTGTAGTGGGGATGTGTGTTGTCTGGGATGACATTACCTTAGCCAGCTCCTGGCGTTGTTAACATTACGTATGTAGAATTTTTGATTTTTGATAGGGATAGTAAACAAAGTAAACAAAAAGTAATGAAATATACAACAAACATTTACAAATAGGCTAAGAGAGAGAGAGAGAGAGACAGCGAATATATATATGATCTTACCGATTCCTGACACTCGGGCTCATTGGCCGAGGCATCCCAACGATTGTTGAGTATAAAGATATTGGGCTTTGATAGCTTCTGGGAAACAGTGTGAAAGAATTGCTTCTCGGCCCGCGTCATTGTTGACTCCGCGTTCAGGACAAGCACAAATACATCAGCGTTCAGGCAATGATTATCAATCCAATCGTCCAAATTGGCGGACACATCAACGCCCGGCGAGTCCACAAAGACGACATCGTCACGTAACAGACTGCAGCGTTCGCGTGGCCAAAAGATGCGCACCAAACTGCTCTCGGATAGCTTCTCCTGGCACAGTGCATTCGCAAGTTGTTTTATGTCCTGCAAAGGGAATATGAATATATATATATATATATATATGTATGTAGCAAGTACATACCACCACATTAAACTTCTCAGCGGAGCCCTCCTTCATGAGATAGGCCTCGCCTCCATCGCTGCCCTCCACCTGACAGAAACAGTTTGTTGTATGTCCAATGCCACTGGGCAGAATCTTTTCGCGCAACATGGCATTAATCACGGAACTCTTGCCATTCGAGGTGCGTCCAAAGAAGGCGACCTTCATATGATCCCGCTGCAGTACCTCACGTATAGCAGCCACCTTGTGCACATAGCTTTCGAATAGCTCACGCTCCGCCTTGTCTACAATTTCTGCGTCCGCATGAAGAGCTACAAGAGATGTCGGAGATGTAATAATGCCAAAAAGCTTATCATTCATTACTTGTGATGATTACCATTGATGAAGGTGGTTGTCTCCAGCACATACTCCTCGATCTCGCCATAGATATCGTTGATCTTCTTTTTAGCACGCACGAATATCTGCAGCGGCGATTTGTCATTTGGTTGATACAAGCGATTATCGGTCATCGCGTTATAGTTGGCCGACGTCGATGAGGCGGACGTTTGTAGCGATAGATTGTGTCGCGAATCGTCAACGGAGTCGGTTCCCGTCGAGTTTTGGTCGTTACCGGAGGGGCCCGTTTGGCCAGTCACCAGCGAAATGGTGCGATTCAAGTAGGCCGCCATTTGTTTGGGTTTGCGTTAATTTTTGTTACAACGAGAGAGAATTTTGATACAAAACAAAAGGTATGCAGCCTATGCAGATACCCTTGCCCCCTGTCCGTTAATCTGTTGCCGTTGCAAGTCCAAATAAAACCAAAAATAAACAAAAAAAAAAACCAAAAACTCAACGAAAAGTTATAGGAGAAAGGTGCACGTTGTTTTTTTTTTCTTGGTATTTGTGTCGGGTATATCGGTATATCGGTAACGGCTTTGGTTCCTCTTTAATTCTTGTGCTGGTTTCTACTGTTTTTTTGGTTTGCTTTATATTTTTCGTTTTTGTATTTATATTTTTGTGGGTTGAAATACTTAAAAATCAATGGCACAGAACTGAAAAGACAAGGCAAATATAACAAAATATGACATCAAAGGCAAAACTAAACAAAAACATACATATACATATAACAACAAAAATGTCAAATCGAAAAATTAATATTTGTTCTCTCACACACACTCTCTCACGCATACAGTTAGAGCATACAGGTAAAGCTGCTGCTGCTGCTGCTGCAACGGCGCAATTTTTCTGTGTTTGCGAATGTGTGCGTGTGTGTTTGCAATCGTAATCGACGAAAAAAAATATATACTGATAATTTGTTTTTTTTTGTTGGCCCCGTGTTGCGTCTTAAAAATTGAGAGCTCTAGATCGTTCAATCAGACCATCAACTAACCTGATTAGTGCTTATTTCGCTCATCGTATGTTTATGTTTCCGGCAAACGCGATCCAAAACACTAAGCCCGCAAGTTCACGTTGTTATTGTTGGCTTCGGGCTCCTTGGGTTTGTTATGAAATCGCGTTCCAATTGGCAAAATGCATGCACATTTCTACTAACTATAACTAATTTGTTTATCAATTCGCTTTCCGCTGCGCAAATGCCGTTTAATTTCACTATAATTTGTCTATAAATGATGTAACACAGTGTACAATTCGGCCAACATTGCTGCAGAGCAAATCATGTTATATCGATGAACCACAATCGGTGTATATCATTTGAGTGGCGGCCGGACGATACTTCACACAACTGTGTGACCATAAAAGCTCAATAATAAAACGGCTGTTTTGTATGCTTTTCATTTACCGCCCAGATTTGATTTGATTTGTTGTATTCGTTTACAAATAAAGAAAAATCAGCGAATGCGTTTTGTTTGTATATTATTGTTTTGTTTTTTATTACGTTTTTTTTAGAGGTTTTTCATTCCATTTGTTTGTATGTATTTTGTATTTTTCGTTATTATATTTACTGGTTTTGCAATAAATTACATAAAATAACAATATTTTTCCATTGTTTAAAGTAAACGTAAAAGAAAATAACTATTTAGTTATAGGGTAAATTAAAAGTAAAGTGTTATCAAGTTAGTTTTTAGATATTAGGCGGGGGCTCTATGAGTGGTTCGGGTGTTTTTGTTTTTTGTAAGTAAGTTAAGTCAATGTATCAAACGCCTCAAACATAATATTGGCTTAAAGTGTAGTTAAGTAACAAACTTATTAAGCAGTTCAGGAAGGACATGTGTGTGCATACGAAAAAACAAATGCTCAACATAAAAAGTGTTTTCAAGGGAAAAAAAAAGTGTGTCTGTGTGTTTGTGTTGTTGTGTGTGTGTGTGTGTGTGGGTGTGCAAAACAATTGTTTCCCCATTATAGAACTTAATATGGTATAAATAGCGCTTATACACATATATATATTTAAGTGATTTATTTGCTTTTACATTTAAGCATTTTTCGTTTCATTTTGTATATATATATATATGTATATATATATATTTCTGTTTCATTCATAATTTAGCTACACTACTAAATATATAAAGTTTGCCTTATTTCCAACTTATTGTTTTGTTGTTGCAGATTTTGTTAGATACTCGTCTTGCTTGTGATTTCGTATTTGGTTGCTTTTTCTATTTTACTAGATACGTTCAACTTCCTTAACTTTCTTTCGCGCGCGCTCTCTCTTTCTATCTCTCTCTCTCTTTGCATCCACCATATATTTCGTATGATATTATCGTCAATATTCCAACATCTCTGTGGCTTCTCTCTTCTCTCTTGTCTATTGCTTGCTAACTGCTAATAATTGTTTTTGCTTCACGTTTATTATTGTTGTTGGTGTTTCTATTTGTTGCCGTTGTTGTTGTTGGTGTTTTTGTTGTTGCTGTTGGTGTTGCTCTACGTTTTAAGTTGTTGTAACATTCACTGAACTTCACTTCCCCCACTAGCCACAGCCACAGCACTGCATCGAAAAACGTAGGATCTTCTTTTGTTTTTTCGTAAGTAGCTTGTGTGCCAAAGCTTACTTCTTCACCAGCTTCATGAGCGCATCGGTGGAGAAGGACTTGGGACGCTCGATGGGCAGACCCAGAGCACGATCCCAGACAAGAGAGGCGAGGACGCCGAGGGCACGGGACACACCAAAGAGTACGGTGTAGTAGTTCATCTCCTTCATGCCGTAGTATTGCAGCAGGACACCGGAGTGAGCATCTACATTGGGCCAGGGGTTCTTGACCTTGCCGAGTTCAGTTAGAATTGGAGGCACCACCTTGTAGATCTTGGAAACCAGTTGGAACGTGTCATCATCGGGCAGATGCTTGAGGGCGAACTCGCGTTGGCAGGTATAACGAGGATCGGTCTTGCGGAGCACAGCATGACCATAGCCGGGAACAACCTAAACAGAATAGATATTCAAATTTAAGAAAAATATTTTTTTTTTCAAATAGCATGATATGGGAGACGCACCTGTCCGGACTTGAGCGTCTTCCAGATGTGATCCTTAAGCTGATCCTCTGAGGGATTGTTGCCAGCCTCCTTCTGCAATTTGCGCAACCACAGGAGCACCTCCTGGTTGGCCAGACCGTGCAATGGACCAGCCAGACCGTTCAAGCCGGCGGCAAACGATAGATAGGGATCGCTGAGTGCAGAACCAACCAAATGCGTGGTGTGAGCGGACACATTGCCGCCCTCATGATCACTGTGAATTGTCAGATAGAGACGCATAAGCTCGGTGAAAGCGGGTTGGTCATAGCCGAGCATCTTCACAAAGTTGGCAGACCAATCGAGGTTTGAGTCAATGGCACGGGAGCCCTTGCCGCCGCGATAGGTATTGCAGTAGATGGTTGCAGCAACAACTGGCAGTTTAGCAATCAAGTCCATGCTGTCCTCGTAGGTCGCCTCCCAGTACTTGGACTTGTGGACGCCCGATGAGTACGCCTTGGCGAACTTGCTGTCATGATTGAGGGCCGTGACGGCAGCCGAGAATTGCGACATTGGATGCAGTGTAGTGGGCATGTTATTAAGCATGGTAACCACATGCTGTGGCAATGCAGCACGATCAGCCCATTCACAGGACAATTGTTGGACCTGAGCCTTTGTGGGCACCTCACCGGTCATCAGCAGCCAGAACAGACCCTCGGGCAGTGGCTCGCAGCCGCCATCGGCGGCGGGCAACACCTTCTGGCATTCGGGAATGGATAGTCCACGGAAACGAATACCCTCATCGGGATCGAGCACAGAGGTCTCTGTGACCAGAGCCCTGATGCCGCGCATGCCACCGTACATCATATCGATGGTCGTCTCGCCCATTTTGGTGGCACCATGTTGTTTTCTGAATGCCTTGACGCGTTCCTGCTCCTGAGGGATCTTGGCGGCAAGAACTTCGCGCAGTGAAGCGCCATCAGAAGCAATTGACCGCACATAAGCTCCAACAATAGGTGCTTTCTGTTGAAAAAAACACAAAAATAAAGGAAAGAATAAAATATTATTATTAAGTGGTTTTTGGTTTTTTTTTCTTGGGATAAAAGTTTCAATAATGTTGATGGGTGAGCACAAAACAGTTTTTTTCAATTGTAACAAAAGTTGGCAGCACCAATTTTTGACTGCTTAACTTACCAGCCAAACAGTGATAACAGATTGTTTGGTTTATCGATAACCCATCAGCTGAATTATGACATTCCAATTGGATGTCATTGAGCTGCACTTCAAGGCGCAATTGCGCGTAAAATTACACTCAATTCAAACTGGACTGATAAGCAGCCGAGAAGCCAATCCTCATCATGTACACGCACACACACACACACAACATACACGTACGTGTTTATTGTTTGATAAGCACAGCAGCGCACAGCGGCGATTGCAGCAGCCCCATTTCATCTTCATTCCTCATGACTCAGTCCCATTGATCGATCAGACATTGCCCCAGAGTGGCAAAAGTTCTTTTTCTTTTTGTATGCTGTAGTTCTTGTTTTTGTTGCATAATTTGCTGCGAAAGTACACGCAAAAACAAAAGCAAAACCAATAACGCAAAAACGAACAACGACGACAAAAAGCGCCATTCACACAAAAGGTCAGCGCAAATTTGACCGCTAGTTAGCGGAAGAATGAGCAGAGGCTCAAGTCCGGTTACAACTAGTTTTTTTTGTTTCTTGTGATCAGGCCATCGAGAAACGATTAAAGCGGCGACAGGGAAAATTCCAAAGCCAAATGGCACTGGCACTTTGTTGCTGTTGCTACGCGTGGCGTTTAGCCAGACACAAAACGAAATGGAAATCAAAACGGAATCCAAGCTCAAGCGCAAAGTGCAATTTGCAGTGATTGACAGTTAGCGCAGCCTAAACGGTTGCCTCTCTCTCTCTCTTTTTCTTGCTTTTGCTCTCTGCGTCTCCTCCTTTGCTATTTCTCACTTATTGCGCTCGTTAAAGTTTATTGCTATTATTGTTGTTGTGCTCATTTTTTTTGCGGCTAGTGGGTCAGCAAATTCAATTAACCATGTGAACTTGTGGCGCCGCCAAGCGACAGACTCGTTTTCAAATTGAATTGCATGCCTTTTTATACTCTCGATATCGAAGGTAAAGAGTATATTAGTTCTATACAATATTCGTCCGACAGGCAAGTTTGTTTGATACATTTGTAGCGCCCCCCGTACATCCCCTTTGCAAGAACACTCTTGAATACCCGATTTTATATTAATATAAGAGTATCCAGCAGTCGGTTGCGTTCAACTGCAACGTTTTTCACTTGTCTTTGGTTAAGCTTGCTACCGTTTGAATACACATGCATGTATGTATGTGTGTGTGTGTGTGTGTATCGATTTTGATGTGTGTGCGCACAAACATAAACATACAAACCGGTTAACTGGACCGGCCCCAAAAGCGCGATTTCATTGATAAAATTGAATATGCAATTTACGCGTACGTACGCCAATCGATTATCGATGCCAGGAGATGGTCTGTCAAACAGCTGATCACTACGTCACCAATTACAACGTTATGCATATGGATGAAGAGTGCACGCCTTCACATCATCTAATTTGCATACACAATGCACATATGATTTATTGAATAATTGAGTAATATTATATCGTAGAATCGTGATCGTGATATCGCAATGGGTGCTTACGCATCATAAGGGCGGCAATGTTGCGTCAAACCAAATTAAGTAATCAAGCTGCTGTGCAGAAACTCGATACTCATTACTATAAAATGAAAAGTGTGACCAAATGATCAACTCAACCCGATAAATGCAATATGAGCTTCTGTGTGCTGGAAAGCGAGAAAAAACAAACCAAACGCCGTTTTGTCAGGTGCACAAACCGCAACCGCGACGTCAACATTAATATTAGTACTTTTCAAGCACTGTCGACGACGTCGGGTGCTAATTAAGATGTCAAAGTTTGGTTGTCTGTGTGTCTGTATCTGTATGTGTGGCTAATCATGCGCCAAAAAGCAATGTAGAAGAAGAAAAGGCGACAGAGGACTGATACCAACTGCTTTACTTGCGTAACAACAAGTACAAATAATGGATACAATATACTACGTCATTTACTGCACAAAAAGAGAGTTGAAGCAATATTTTTACGTATTGCATTTAATTTCGAAAGAGCGTAATTTATGCGTGATTTCGATGCAATGCAATTGAGAGAGCCACACTCACACACACATAGGCACATTTACCGCTAGCTTAGCAAACTGCTTGGCTCATTATCTTATCGCTGCCGCCGAGCGAGTTAAATACACTTTCTTATTAATACTTGATTAGTTGTGTTTGCACATACTTTTTTTTGTCGTGCTTTTTTGCGTAAAGTACAAAAGTAAAGTACACACATACATACATGCATACATGTGAAATAGTCATAAGCATATAATCAGATTTGTTTCACGGGCGACGGGTGACTGCTTTCTTGCACCAAGTGTGACAGACAGAGTGAGAGAGAGAATGAGATAAGCGACGAGGGGGGAACGACGTTGGTTCCGTAGTAGCAGTCAGCGTCCCGCCGCCGCTGATAAGCGCTTGCCCCATTGAAATTTGAAGGTCCCCGAAACAACGGTCTCTCACGCGCTTCCCAACTTATCGCCCCTTCACATGTACATATGTATGGTGTATATAAAAAACATATATATTTTATATGGTTTATATATAATCTATGTGCTTGTAAGTACACATCACATTTATATATGTATGTATGTACGCGTGTTAAGCGAACAGTGATTACAGTTTAATTTTTCACCAATGTAAATTGCATAATCATTCGAATTCGCATTCGCATTTAGTTTATCGAACAGCTAAAGCTTTTGTGTTTTCTTATTTAATTTGTGGAGTACATTTTGTATTCTGAACTGCAATTACGACTGGCACATGACGGGCTAAATTAAATACAAACAAACACACACACACATACACATACACAGATCCCCATAAACAAAACGCTTTTTTAACTGCAATCATCAAAGTCGCATACTTGACGCAACCTTCACAATTCAAACATTAACGGGAACAACACACACACAAACACCTCGACTTATTGCATGCGCTCTAAGTTTTGGTTGTCGCCATCAAGGTAAACAAGAGAGACATAGTTAGAGAGAGAGAGAGACAGAGAGAGTAAGAGCTTATATTCCGGTAAAAACGCTCTTGGCAGTGACTTGGCGCATTTTGTTTTTACGGATCAGCTCATAGCAAAAAGCAAGAACACATTTTTCCGCTTCATACACTTTTCATAATTGCCCTCGAAAACATCTTCCCCCCACCCCCACCACCCACTCACAGACAGCCGTCCTCCATTTTCTTAGTCGCGTGACGCTTTCAATTGTCCGCGTACTCTATGGCTATTACTATTTTTTTATTACCCAATGGACGAGTTTTTGTGTAATTGTTTAACAAGCCGCTCATTAACTTTCTCGCTAATAATTTAATTTCAATATGTATTCACAAAAGCCAGAAGTGCCGCTTGTTTGTACTTCCCCCCACCCCCACCTTCTTCTTACAAGCTACTTTGATCTTCTTCTTTTGTGAAAAACACAGTTAGTTCGTTTACGTACTACGTGGATAACGTTCAGATCAACGCCGAATGACGTAACCCCGCCGTCGCCAGTGAGAGATGAATCGTTTTGATGGAGGGGGGATTTACACTGTCCCAACTAATGATTACATGCGCGTTAATTAAAATAACTCTAGTGAGTAAATCTCTTTTGTTAATGACGAGAACTCGGTTCTTGTGAGTCAGCTAATAAGTTGACAAGTCTGACAACCAGTTCCGAGACGCGCTTGCTCGTGGCAGCAGTTCGATGAAACATTGTTGCAAAAGTGTTCCGTCAACTGTTTTGTTTTTTCAATGTTAACAATTGTTGTTAAAGTATATAGTAGTTGTAAGTACAGAGAAATACCAATCACCATCAATCATTGTCAATCAAGGTTAACACTCATCAAACATTTGAAAGCTCTATTTCCTTTCTTTACTGACCCTGAACCCTCGAAATGAAACCCATAACTATATAAATTCTCGATCGCAACAATATCAGAGACTTGATCAAGCATTGTGTATCTCCTAGTCGAGCTAACTCCTTACTTATTTCTATATATTTTTGGTATTATTTTTGCAGCTTTTTGTTCATTAGCGAGCCAAAAGCTATGCCAATATTTGAGCTGCGTGTGATAGAATGTTTCGTATTTCGCTCTATAAATATTTTGACATTTGTTGGTTGGTATTATTTGTTATTTCTATATTTTGTTTATCAATCGTCCTAATTAAATTAACACCTTAACCAGGCTAGCTGTGTGGGCCACCAAATCCATCGTCCATCGTCTTGAAATTTGATACGTTTCTTTGCGATTTTCGATTCGAGTTTTCAATATATATTGTTGTTCCTTTATGTTATCAGCGCTCACGTCAAACGTTTGTGTTGGTTGCGTGTGTTCCGCCGATCGATTTCGATCTCGATCATGTGCCCCCATACAAATTTGTCATGCTTATCAGCAGTTAAGCCCCTGTTACATTAGTGTAGTGCAAGCCTTAAGGAAACGATTGCAAAATGTAAACATTCGCAAAAACATAAAAGCAAAATCAACACTTTATGAGAATGCAGTTTTTTCCCAATCCCAATCTCTAATCTCTCACTCTCGGTTAAACTGATTGGATCACATGATGAACAGAGTTAATGGCTTCTCTTATCAAACTTTATCACTGTCGACTATATTTTATTACCATGCAAAGTTTCCATGACGCCTTCGCCATTTGTTATCTATACTCAAGCAAGCATTAAATTTAAAATATCTATGGAATTTTGAACAAGCTGAAGAAACACAAAACAGAAGCAAACAAAAACAACACATCGCAACAGAGCAACAGTGCCGAATCGCAGGTGAAACCTCTCCAAAAATACTACTCAAGATAAGCCGCCAAGCACAATCTTTCGGTGATTAGACGCAAAGCGGCAAGTTTAGAATCATAAATTTAACTCTTTATCAGTTTAGAACTTATAAATAGCTTATGGGGGGTTAAGCGAAGTCAGATGGACATAATCCGATACCTAATTTGGTCAATTTTTTTTCTATCGCAATTGCGCTTGATGACGACGGCTAATGTTAAATCGTTTGCTATTTTCGATAAGGATTCGAATTCGAATTCGAATCGATTCGAATTGGAATACGTCAAATTAGGTGACATTTACTACTACTTATGCAACAGTGTGATCAGCTGTAAAGAGAGCAAAGCGCAATTAGCGATGCGCTCTTTCAAACAGACAAACAGACACACACACACACGCATATACCAATGCATATATTTGAGGTATTTTTTGTATTTTGCCAAAAGGGCAGAGACGCTACGCTAAATGGCAACATTTACGTAAGCATTGGTCACGTATCATGACGTATTAGCGTCTGGGCGTTAAAAAACTTCGCGTGTTTGTTATTAAGTTGGATGGATGGACGGACGGACGGACGGACGGACATTAAATGCTACTGCCTTGCGTGTTGCATTCGTATGATATTCTATATATATTAGTATCTAGAGATGTATTATTCAGTTGGCAATATTAGTAATTGCACTTACAAAATTAGTACCGGATGCGAATGCATCGCAAATATTGAGCCCTTTTTCACTCATTTACCTACATATTATTGTATTTATAGCCAAGCCAAGTGGTAGTAGCAACAACAGCGTGAAGGACGTTTGTGTGTTGTTGCTAAATGTTTCGTTTTTGGCGTAACGCCAACAGCAACAGAAACGGCAAAAACAAAAAGACACGGAAAATTTGTGTTAGAAGAACAGAGCTAATGGCATAACATTTAGAAAACGCAAAATAGATTATTTAACTTGTTCGTATTACGCATCGACAAAATGTTTGCGTCACATTCACTCATTCGATCCATTCCACTCACGCTCTCTCTCTCCGTCGCTCTTACTCTCTAACTTTGTTTTGCAGTTGGAACCACAGTCCCTATCGTCCTCTCTCTCTCGCTCTCTCTCGATATAGTCGAGAACAACAGAAAGACACCCCCGAAAACAATATGTATGCAACAACAATGCCCTCAAAAGGAGGCTCGTCCTGTAAGTCATGTGAATGTGTTTGCCGCTATATTGATTTTTTAAATAAAAAAACTTTTGCCAAGAATTGTGTGCTGATTTTTCCACATTACATAATCCACCACAAAGATACATACACATATACATATGTGTATAAGTAACTATTTGCATATGTATTTACGTGGCATTTTTTCGTTTAATTTGTTTTGCAGGCTGCGTTTGGCTGGCGATGGATGTGCTTTGTTCTTAAAGGTCATTCGACGGACAATCTTTTGGCTATATGTTTAGTTCTGAAGCAGAAGAACAACAACAACAGCAAGCAAATGCAGAATCACTTTTTGGCAACAGACCCAAAACGCCTCTCATATGCAAAGCAGAGCGTCAGCACTAGCTCCAACAACAACAAGAACAAGAAAAACTACAACACGTGTCGCGTAACTTTGTAACCCCGGAGAGTAAAAGAGAGAGCGACGAGGGAGAGACATAGCAACAGCAGCAGCAGAGAGCAATATCGGCTGTGCTCTGCTACCTGTACGGCTGCTGCTTGTGTTTGTATTGAGAGCCGCTCTTTTTTTTTCTTTTTATTATTTGGATGTGAGCGTCAGCAAGAACCAAACAACATTGTTGTTGTTGTTGTTGTCGTTGCTGCTGCTGTAATATTACAAGAATAAGACCGCTTATACCGCGTGGTTTTAAGCCTAATTTCAAGCCAGAAATAGCGAGAGCGAGATAGAGATGGAGAAGGAGAAGAAGAGATGCGTTTATGGTAATTAAAAACAACAACAATCAAAACTAAATATATAAATAAATGGCACAACGAACAAAGATGCAGCTGCAAACGGGCTAACAACGTTCAGAAGAAGTTCATTAAACTCAAACTGCGCTGTCAAAGTGCTGCTACAGCGACGACAGCGACGGCAACTGCGACTGCGTCTGGTGAGAGTTTTATTTATAAAAAGAAGATTCGCGCTTTGCTATTTTAGCCAAGTGAAAATTCTGTGCGATTATGTAATCACCCACTGACCGGAAAATTAGCACATACCAAATAAATGTATGCATAAAGTTCAATTTTTATATCTGCTTCATTTGAGTCGTCAGTAAATTGCGGGAATGGAATTAATTATTCACGCTAAGTAGTAGTATTTTTTTGTATAATCGCAAGCACATGGCTGAGTATTTTTTTTTTTTTTTTGGCGTGACGTTGCCCTTGCCAACAACAACGCGCTCACGCACACACACATAAACGCATACATTTGTGTGGATGTACATGTACAGGCATAGAAGCTAGCGCGTTGTGTGTATGTGTGTGCTGGCAAGCCACGCTTAAGTATCAAAAGAGATCCTTTATCAAACAGCACAGCCAACAATAACAATAATAATAATAATAGTAATGCGTCCGAATGAAGTGGCGTTGGCCATTTGAATGTTAGTTATAAAGTTAATGATTGGTTGGGTTGGATGGGGTCATTGAAAACTAAACTCACCTGTGCGTCGACTATTTTACGTGCAGAAATGCGATAGAACGCCATGATTTATGCTAATTTGGCTGTTGGGTTTGTGTAGAAAGTCGAAACACTGTTTTCAAATTTTTTGGAACACTAACACGCACACACACAGAAAAAAATTGCTTTTCCCCAGTGAAGAATTTTTGGAAATGTTCTTTTCTTGTGGCGTTTGTTTGGCGAGCGAAAAAAGTTTCCTACTCTCCCTTCCTTTACGGCAGCTGCGCGGCAACTGAATGTTAAAATATTCGAATTCGAATGGTTAGTTGGCTTTCAGTTGCGTACCATCGATTGTTTTTGATTTTGTTGCTGCTATTATCGATATATTTATAATGCGCATGCGAAGCATAACATATTAAAACAGAAGTTCAGAAAAAGAATTTAGAAAATCACAGATTGGTTATTAAACATTAATTCAGTTACTATTTCTTTTTAAACAGCTATATTTTAATAATATTTATGTATTTCTACGAGCATACATGATATTCTTAATATCGACAGCGATGAAAATACCAAAGAAATACTGTCCCACCCACGCAAGACACAGCTGATGAAAGCACTTAAAATATCGTCAAGCGCGCAATGTTTGAAATTATTTTGGTTTTATCTAATGGCTCACCTGCTGATTGTTTTTCTCACTGGCCTCCTGCTCCATTGGCTGCTTGTGAGACAGCGTCTTCTTTAAGTCTAGACGTGAAAGAACTTGAGCAGCTTGCTTCTTAAAGTTGCGGTATTGATTCATTGATAGAAAACACCGCCCTAAAGTAAGATTGTGCAAAAGTGCCATGCTTAATTGCAAATAAATCTAGTTGAGGTTTATTTTTTCTGAACACACAATATATGACGATACGTAAACGTAAACGAAATATTTTTCACGCACAGTTTGATTTGACGTTCGTTCTTTGTCAGCTGTCAACGCTGCCAGAAGTTACAACTGCTTATAAATACTGTTTCAGTATTTTAAACATATATACTGTTAAATGTTTAAACAGTTAGTGAAGTTAATTATGAAGCAATAAAGTTGATCAACATAATATTACTGAATAGAATACGCAAGTGAACAAGAAAAATATGTAAATCACTTAATGTTAAAAACATTAAGTTAGGCTTTTGTGCATTTATTAACTTGGTATTTTGCTTTGCGTTGCTGTTGGTCACACTGCGCTGTATGTTATGCAAAAGGCGTCGTGAAATTTTGACAGTCAAATTCCCAATTTTTCACCAGATTCTCACAGCGTAAGTTAATATATTAATGGCTCAGTAGTTCGGCGCATGCTATAAACATATAACTGTATTATTTACAGCAGCCATAATGGCGTCGGCCGTGTCGCATGTGCCTCCTAAGCAGGACCTGCCACCACCCGGTGGTTACAAGAAGATTCCCTTCGCCCGTGTGCCGCCCAAGAGCTATTTCACAGGTACGCTAACAGCAGCCGACTATTATTATTCGTATATAGTATCTTAATAACTCCACTACACAGGCTTCACAATGATTGGTGCCTATGTGGCGGTGACCACTGTCGGCCTGGGCATCTACTATTTGACGGCCAAAAAAGTCAGGCGCGACGAAATTGAGATGCGCTCGGCCCAGAACGTCATCTTTCCGATACTGATTGCGGAGCGCGATCGCGAATTTTTGCGCCAATTGCGTCGCAATCGTGACGAGGAGGCTGAGCTCATGAAGAACGTGCCCGGCTGGGAGGTAAAATGACCGAAAAACAAATATATTTGAATTGTGTAAAATATTTCTTTACCTCTTAGGTTGGCACCTGGTATGGTGAGCCTGTATACAAGACACTACCCGAAGATTCTCTAGTTACACCAATTTTCAAGGAATTCTACGCCCACACCGACTGGAAATCGTACGCCAAGCGCGCCCATCTGAAACTCTGGTCATAAACACAAGAGTTTCGTAGCGCCGAGGGGGACTGGGAGAGCAACGATGACAACGATGGCCATCATCTGTTGCTGCTCCCAATCTCCATTCAGTTAATTAGTTAATGTACATTTGTGCAACATTATTGTTTGTAGCTGCGCCTTAAATGAATAACACACCAAATGCGGTCCGGCTTTGGTTAATATAACAAATGAAAAACCAAAAAGAACGAAATCAACTTTGTTTTTTTTTTCATGGTACTGGAAGATTATGTTGCAACCATCATTGGAGCACTGGAGCCATGTGAAGAACACCCAGCAGGTGTGTTTCTTTCTTTCCGTTTTCACGTTTCGTCTGGTTTTGGATTTGACATTTTTTTGGTAAAAAACAAAAATTTTCGACCGAAGAGAACAAAAATGCTTTCTGATGTTTCCAGTTTGGATAGTCAAGATAGATATTATTATTACGTTTTTGTATAAAACAAATATGGTTTGGATTAGTTTATCGTTTTTATATTTAGTTTATTATTGAATTTAACCATCAATGAAATGTTTGGTTTTCTTAGGGGAATTATACATTATCTGATATCTGATGAACAGCATGTAAATGATAATGATGATTATTAAGTATACATCGAATTTAAAAGTACATAATATATGTATGTACGTACGCTAATCGAACGTCATTGTGCAACGAAAGTATAATAATAAAAAGCAGCCCTGAAAATGATCATGATTATGGGGTATGATGAATGATAAACTAAAACAAAAAAAAAACTATATATATAGCTCCTCGAAACTCTCATAACAAATTCTTATAGTTATTATTACATATTTAAAAAAAAAACCCCGCTTTTCTTGCTTTCTTTTCTATGATGTTGTTTGTCATTTGAATTCTTTTTTAGGATGATCCTTGCGATCAAATATATAGACACATATATAAGTATATAGATGTTGGATTTTTCCCGTTCTTTGTGCAGGGAACGAAGACTGTCTAAAAGCTAATATTAACTATTCGGTGTGAGAGAATTGAAATTTTTAAGAAAAGTGATTTTTTTTTTGTCTCCCTCGATTGCAAATTTTGTTGTTGGGCAGCCTCTAGGGCTAATTATCGTGCTCTGCATCCACATCTGCATCCGCTTCCTCCTCCACCTCCTCCACTAACTCGTCCAGATATTCACCATCATCGACGTCGTCGTTCTCATCTTGATCCAGCTCCTCTGGCTGTTCCTGCTTAATTACAACGTAACGCATTGGCGGCGACATAAGCACCTGCTTCTCTTCCTCCTCCTCCTCTTCGACGTATTCCTCCTCCTCGTGTTCTTGCTGCAGTTGCTCCACCTTCACTTCCTCCTCCTCTGCCTCTGCCTCTGCCTCCCTCTCCGGCTCCGTCTCTGCCACCTCTTCCTGTTTCAGCGTCTCAGATCTTTTACGCCGTCTCCGCCAATTGCCATCACGTTGCTGCCACCTCTACTTCATGTCACGACGACGCTTAATGCTGCCATCGCATGTGGGCAGATGGCGTTGCAGGAATCCCTCGAAGACAAACTTGCGGCCACAGCGTTCGCAGCTAAAATCACGCTTCTCCTCCACCTGCTGCTTGTGCTGACGCAGCGCCTCGGCGTTTGAGTATTTATCGCGGCAGGCATCGCAAGCATAGCGACGCTTCACCTGGCCAACGTCAAAGACAACGGTGAAGTTCTCCGAACAGAAGGAGCAACAGAACTCCTTGACGACCACCTTCTTGCCGCCATGCTGGGCAGCAAGGGCTTCGGCCTCGGCCTCTAGCTTATCCTGATGCTTATGCGAATCCATATGTCTATCGTATTTGGACTCGTCGACAAATTTGCGATAGCAGCGAATGCAGCGATATGGCTGTTCCCCGGTGTGACGCATCATGTGCTCCTTGAGATACGCCACCGAATTGAAGATCTTGGTGCACACCTTGCACTTACGGTCCTCGGCAGAGACCTCGTTGCGTTGACGCAAACAGGCGCGCATGTGTAGCTTCAGTGAGCCGGCGGCGCTATAGCAATTGCCACAATTTGGGCAATAAAAGGTTTTGTTGCGCGACGGCGAATCCGACTCGGGACTGTTGTCGATGGTGCCCTCAAAGACGATTGAGCCCATTTCATCCTCTTCCTCTAATTCGGCATCATCCTGGTCGACGCCAACAATATCATCGTCATCGTCCTGCTCAATGTTATCGTCATCGTCGTCTTCTTCCTCATCCTCCTCGGCATCGACATCGCCCTCATCCTCGTCATCGGCCATGCTGGGCACAATGTGCAATATGGTGTGTGTGCCGTCGCCCTGATCAATGGTTTCCACCTCCTCGACGGTGCTGTTCTCCACTAATTGCTGCAGAGTCACCGCATGCCCGTTCTGATCGATAATTACCTCCTGGGCATTTGCAAGGGCCTCGTGATCCCGGAGTGTCACCACGGCCGTCTCGGTATCATCCTCGGTGGTGGTATAGGCATAGGTATACTGTGTGGACTCAACTTCCGGATCGTGTTGTATGATAACGGGAACGATTTCCTCTTTCGACGGAGAATCGGTGGAGCTAGCCAGCGTTGTGTATTTGATGCGCTTCGAATTCATTTTGCTGGCGGCCGTTCTCTTTTGCTTTTTATTAGTGCAACTAACTAACTAAGTCAATAAATATTTATTTATGTTTTTCAATATATTCGCTGCGTTTTGTTCGGTACAACACACACGAAGATATGTGGGTTTTTATATATAATTTTTTGTTGTTTTACGCGGCGTGGCGTAGCGTCAGCGCCTCTCCTCCAGCGAAAAAAAAATTTTCTTTGCGTGTGTGTGTGTCAGTTTCTTTAAAGTTACGTTTTTTTGATAAATTTACGCTTGATTTGTGAGCGCTGTTGCAGCAAAATGTTTTTTAACAATGCCCAAGTTGGTAAATTCCTTTTGGCGCGTTCAAATTATACTTTTTCTTACAATAGTCAACACTCTTTCGCGACTTTCTTGCCACCAAGTTTAATTCTTCCACTTCAATATCACAATTTTCGTCGATTGTGGCAACATCGTCTTGTAATGGTCACACTGGTCGGAGTGCTACGTAGTTTTTAGTATTATTCGCTTCAACGTTATGTTGGCTGCATCACGAAATCAACTCGCACGTCACGTATAAAGCGCTTACGTTATACGTATTGTCAACCGTAAACAAATTAACGTTACGTAAAACGTCAAAATGCCAAATGTCAAATTAAATTGACAAAAAACAAACACATTAAGTGAAATATATTGAAATAAACACAAAAATTCACAAGCAAATTGATTCTGCATTTTCAACATTCGGTTACGTATATTGACATAAAAAGGTGGCAGCGCTGCACACTAACGTGCGTTCAGTACAAATAACTGTTGGGCAGCTGTTGCCAAATAGCGGTAATTCTAAAAATTTCTCAATTGCGATGACACTAAGACATAGATGGCGCTAATGTATTTATACGCTGTAGATGGCGCTAGTCGATTGATGTCAATCGTCAGTCCACGGGGCGCCAAATAATACAAAACTGTTAAATACACTATACATAACATATGTACTATGTACTGAATGCACTTGCTTGTTGAATAGGCACATTTTTGTCACGCTGCCAAGCAATTTGGGTGGAGAATGTATTATCTGCAGTTAAGCAAAAACGTGTACACTTTTCAAATATATATTCACAAAATAAACAACTATGCTTAAAACTATTATCTTTAGAATTTACTTACGCCACGGGCTCTTCGGATCATTTTGGATATGATTCACACTAATTGAAACAACGATAATCCCCAATTTTACAGACTAAAGAAAATTAAAATTACAATTTTAAAAATAAATTTTGAATCTAGCTTAAAAATGTCTAAAGACTTGAATTTCTTTAACGGTACAAAATATGTATTTTTGCCTAACATTTCTTAAGCTTACTGCGATCATAAAAAATCTTTAGGAGCGTTTCAGGGTTTGATTTGGTAAAGAATTTTATTTTCATCGACCTTAAATCAATTAACAATACAAATGTGCTATGAATGTGCATTTACAATTGTTAATTGCAAGTCAAGGAATATTTTCTTTTCTTGTTTGCATTTGTACAAATGTTTTTCTTTCTTTTTTTTTTTTTTGTGCATTTCTTTTTATTATTTTTACTTTCACATCATTACAAGCAAAATTTCCATTAACGTTTGCAAATTTCCACAGCTTAATGTCAGTTGTTATTGTCATTCTACACTTCCCTGTGGAAAACTTTATTTTCCACTTACACCAATATGTGTATGTGTGTGTGTGTGTGTGTACATTTAGTTTTCGGTTAGCTAAGTGAAAAATGAGCCTTCAATGAGCTGTCAAGATCGTTCCATACGTCATTTGGAGGTTTTTTCGTTCAGTGCGAGAGAGAGAGAGAGAGAGAGAGGGAGAGAGAGCGCATCAAACTACAGTTATAACAAGTAAGAAGGCTCTAGTTGAGTACGCTCGACTAGAAGATACCCTTAACCCTTGACCATTCAGACGGACACATATGATCATATGTACTACCGGACCAATGCTTGATGGTTTCATATCTCCGGTGTTTCTTAACCGATTTTAATAAAAATCTCACAGATGTTCATTATTTTGTTAATACTTTCAATCCCCATTCTATAAATTCTTTGAAAATCAAGATTTTTTTGTGATCGATTACATGTGTATATCGTAAACCTGAAAAGTTATCGAAAATTTGAAACAAACTTGCTTTGGGATTAGGAGAGCTCATATCCAGAATCTGGAGTCTCTAGCTTTTGTAGTTCCTGAGATCGACGCGTTCATACATACGGACAGAGGGGCATGGCTAAATCGACTCCGCTGTTGATGCTGATCAAGAATATATATACTTTATGGGGTCGAAGAAGCTTCCTTCTGCCTGTTGCATACTCTTGCACAAAACCATTATACCCTTTTTTTTACCCATTTCATGGGTTAAGGGTATAAAAATGTGCTTTGACAGAATAATAACAAAAATGCGCACTTCAATTGCAGCCAGCTGAAACATTAGTCTTAAGCATAATAAGCGAAATTGACAATGTTTATGCAATCTGAATAGTTATTTTTAAAATCAGCAAGATGCTAAAACAACGGGGGTTCGCGAGTGGTTCAAGCGTTAAAGCAGGGTGTTACGTACTTCGACTTGGACATTGACGCATTGCCCATGCCCAGTCACGTTCGCTTTGTTGACTTTTATAGGGTATCAAAATGCAAAATCACAATTGTGTTGCACTGAAATTGGAATATTCCACAAATAGATTGACAATTTTCGTGTGAAAATCGATTATTTTTTGCAGTTTTTTGGGTATTTTTTTACTTAAAATTAAACCTGAAGCAGAAAAAAATTGATGTAAGGTTCAACATCACTTGTGAAATATTTGGACTCTAACCTTTTAGGGTATATGTCGTTTTCTAACAAACGTGACCATTTATAGTACACACTTAATAGTCGATAAATTTTTGTAGTTAACTATTAAATTTATTTTACATATTATACATATAATATTATCTGTATTTCATATGTGAACAAGCTATTCTAACTAGTTTTTTTTAGAGTCAAAGATTTGCTCTGAAGTCAAAGATTTCTCATTTGTATGTGTGAACACTGTACCATTATCTGTATCTATTTATATGCACTTGCACATACATACATACATACATACATACATATGTACATATAAAGTACTTAGTAGTTGTAGATTTGACAGCTGCATTTGAACGTATTGCGGTAGGGCTTTTACAGTTTATCTGGCGATCTGTAATTGCGTCATAAGCTGCATTCACGTTTTTATCTCTACTCGTTTTATTGAGTGATATATTTTAAGTGTACCTACATATGTATGTACATATATACATCTGCATGTTATATATCGAATCATCATACACTTGTCGCTTATTCTGAGTAATGCCATTTTTTTTTTTCTATTTCAAAGCGTTGTGCAATAGATAATATGCATGTATACGTACGTGTACTTTAAAGTTGACATGACGACCAATTTCTAGAATTTTTCATTTTACGGTAAATCCACTTGGTAAATCTGTACATGCTAGTACATAAATTGTGATATTTATTATTAAATCTTGTTTGTCTGTATTGCACATTACTATGCTTATTGTGTTGTTGTATTTGTGTTGTATTTTTTTCTACCCCTCTCAGTACGTGACCGAGCTTAATTCTTGGTATTGAAACAGTTTTTATTCTTTCATCCAAACATGTCAGTGGAAAGTTTTTTGTTTCGTTTTCTCGTTTTGCATATGCGTATATGCACATATGTATGTATGAGTGTATGCGTACACATTTGCGTATTGTATGTTAGAGTATATTTGTATACATATGTACATCTGTATGCTAGTTCCGTTAGTAATTTGTTTTTGCTTACTAGACTGACTCTCTTTTAATAAGCAAGGCGTTGCCAGACAACAGCTGAACATAAACTTTTGTTAAGATTTGCATAAGAATGTATGTATGTACATGCACATATGTATGTATATATGTTCATATGTAGATATGCATTCGAGCAACATCATACATACATATGTACATGCGTATGCGTATTTATTATGTGTCGGCACGTGCTGCAGCAAAATGCAATAGCTTCGATCAATGTCCATAAATCCAACAACTTTGTTTGCTCTTCCAACTGTAATTGCATTAACTGTGCATGTGTGCATGTGTGCGTGTTTATATTACTGAGTATGCTTCACTTTTGTTTCGATACTAAAAAAATGTAATAATTCAATTTAATATTGGGCCAATGCAAATTTCAGCGGGCGCAAAAAGTTTTTGCATGTGTTTTTATGTGTGTGTGTGTGTGTTGGTTGGAAAGGGCGCTTACAATGCAAACGCACTCATCGAGAATGGAATTTTCCATGCAATTTTTCGTGTAATTGCTGGCAGCTAGTGTATGATTTCTGTTGTGTTTATTCTTCTTTAACCCTAGAGTGGACAGTGTTCAGTTTATGCTTTTGCACCTGATAGACAGTCTCGCTCTAATTGTAACCTAAACTTACTAAACTCTCCATTAGGCGTGTCTAATTGCTGACCAGTGTCCAGTGACCAGAAGCAACAGCAGCACACACATACTAGTACATATGATTATCCCAACAAAAGGCATGTGGTGCAAAACGACTCTCTGGGGCTTGCATGGGTTTAATTGCACTCTCGATGCTGTTGATTGTGATTTTTGTTGTTGTTTTGCTGTTTCGTTTCGTATTCGTTTTTGTTTTTGTTTTGCTTGCGCTAATGGCATGCGAACGAACGCGACCAAAAAAAGCGGCCAGATTGACTGACAAAGAGAAAGAAGAACAAGCAGCTGCAAGAAAGAACAAGCGGCGGCAAATTGCAATGAATTTGCTTTTTTCGTTGTTTTTTCGTTGAGTTTGTTGTTGTGTTTGCTTTTGTTTCGTTTTTGCATTTATTTCGAGTAGACTCAACTTAAAATTACACAAAAAAAAAAAAAATAAATGTATGTATGCCTTTTAACTTTAACTTGACAATCAAGACAAGCGCTAAACCGAAACTTAATTTAAAAAATAAAAACCAATTTAAAAAGTTCTTACAAACTGGTTACTAACTGGTTACCGTTGCACTTCCAAACAAGTGTTTTCTTTGTTTAACTCGACGCACGATCCACTACAATGGTCTCTACGCCTTCCTCAGCAGCAGTGGCAGCGGCAGAAGCGGCAGCAACACGCGTTCCATGCTGTCCATTCTGACCACCACCACCTTGACCATTCTGTGTAGATGACGGCGGTGGCGGTGGCTCGATTGGTGGCAGACCAACTAGCTTCTCACTCTCACGCCAGAGCCAATCGGCGGTGTCGGTGTCCCGTGCCCAGGGCACCAACGGGAATCGCATGCTATCCGAATAGTAGTTGCCCGAGGAGCATTCGAGTACGGGATCTAGGGCCAGACGCAACGATGTCTGTGCTCCGGCACGCGGAGTCTTGAAAAAGTAGAGCGAAAGCACTTTCAGCGCCTCCTTTGTCCAGTTGGGACCGGCATAGTGACGATTCAGCTCCGTTCGGACCACACCCGGATGGCAGCAGTTCACCGTCACTCCGGTGCCGTTCAGAAGATTGGAGAGCTTGCGTGTAAAGAGTATGTTGGCCAGCTTGGATTGACTGTAGGCACCAAAGAACTTGCTGTACTTGCGCTCGCTCATCAGATCCTCTCGATTGATCCGGCCAAAGAGATGGGCGGCCGAGCTAACGACCACAATGCGACTGGGCGACGCCTGCTTGAGACGATCCAGCAGCAGATTGGTGAGCAGAAAGTGACCCAAATGATTGACGCCCAGCTGCTGTTCAAGGCCATCGGCGGTGAGGGAACGGGGGCAGGCCATAATGCCGGCATTGTTGACCAGCAGATCGAGACGCGTCTCCTCGGCCTTGAAACGTGCCACAAAGTTGCGCACCGATTCCAGTGAACCCAGATCCAAGCTTCTATTGAACAGCTGCTGATTCTGTGTCCGATCAATGATCTCAATGCGTGCCGCTTCACACCTGGCCGGATCTCTGCACGCCATATAGATCTTGGCCCCGCGACGTGCCAACTCCAGTACCGTCTCCTTCCCAATGCCGGTATTGCAACCGGTTACTATGACCACCTTGCCATCTATGCGATTCCGTTTGCGATAGACTGGACCCTGGATTATTTTCCGCAACAGCCACATCACGAACACAACACACAATCCAATAAGGAGAATCAGCACCAGCCACGCCCACACGCCACGAAAACAGAGCGCCTTCTCGGCCCGCTGGGCGGTTAGGTCGTCGTCGTAAACTGACCTCGTTATCGTCGTCGTTGCCGTCGTCGTCGATGGGATAACAGCTTCCGACATAGCTTCTATCTCTATGTCTTCGACTGTATCTCTGTGTGTGTGTGTATAAGTGTATGTGTGTGTGTTTATATGTATTTGTGATCGTCAGTTGATGACTGTTATGGAGAGGTACGGCAAGTCAGGTGTCTATGGATAGAAAGAAAAGAAAAAAAGTAATGTATGCCATAAGTTGGCAAATAACTATCAAAGAATACTCTAACTTTAACTAATCGATAAGTATAAACTAACAATATTTATTGCCTGTAAATAATTTGAATGTCAAAGAATCAGTGAATAAATTATCAATTAGAACTGATTGATAAATGATCAATATTCGACATATAACATAGCAATTAAGTCATATTGAGATAGCTTATTGATATTCGAACTTGAACGTTTAAAATTCAAAAATCGATAAGCTATCGATAAGTTGACATTAACATTGAAATTGCGATAAGTCAGTTACGTCAAGAATTGATCATTATCGATACCCATCGAACTGCTTAACGATTCAAATTGTAGTACAAATTATTTTGCTTGTTGTTGTTTTGTTGTTGTTGTTGCGAAATGGCTTGCAAAACAATATAACGGCATTTCACATTTATCTTGTTATTGCTGTTTTACACGCATTTACCGTTCGTCTTGTTAGTCTATTCTCTAAAGCGCGCACTTAACGAAACGAAAGAAAAAAAAACACTTTCCAAATAATTTCGACACTTGACTTGTTTAACGAACGATGGATGCTCTTACTTGCCAAATACTATGACGAAAACCCAACTCTTTTTTTTTTTGTCTTTTTCTTTCGTTTTGGTTTTATTTAAAGAGTTATGCTGTTGTTGTTGTTGTTGTTGGCAACACTTCCTCACGCGCCAATTTCACACATTTGTAAGCGGCAAAAACAACACAAACTAAAACAACAACAACAACGACGACGAAGTCGACGACGACAGTAAGCAGAACGAGCAGAGCAGAGCTAGTACAATAGCTTTCGTTTACTTGAGCACTTGACGAATGAATATGAATGAATGGAATATGTATATGTACTTTGCCGGTTATCTATCTCTGATCTCTTCTGTTGTTGTTGTTGCTGTTGTTGAGGAATGTTTTCTTGTTTGTTACCGTTGCGTCCAAGCGTCTCGCACGGTCTTAACCAACTGAAACTGGCAATGACTCTGACTCTGACTCGGACTCGGAGCTGTGGCTTCCAATGGCAGGCCGACAGACAGACAGACAGACTGAAAGAGGCAGGCAAGCTCCACCTGAGCCGCTAACACGTTAAAATAACCTGAATACAATATTGAGCGGCGTCGCAGTTACCGTCGCCGTCGCCTTCGTTGTCGGCTTTGCCAGCGGCGTCTGTTATTAACATATGTAACCATATGCATGTGCATGTGTCGCTGTCGCCGTCGCCGTCGCAGTTAACGTCGCAGTCAACGCTCTCCCTGGGCAAAACCAAAACCAAAACCAAAAGCACAACAAAAAACATAACCATAACTATACTAGAAGCCGCAACGGCTGCCGCCAGTTATTCCCATTTCAGTAGATGTTTTTCTGTTGTTGTTGCTGGCTTTAATTTCTTTTTTTTCTCTTCTCTTGCATGTTTTGTTGTTGTGCTTTTAACTTTCACTTTGAGGCGACTTGCTTTGCGTTGAACGCTTCGGTGGCGAACGCTCGACGTTGAAGCCGTCGTTAAATATGTAACTTTTACTTGCATTCCGTTATCTTTCAATGTGCAGATATTCTGCATCTTCTTCTTCTTTCTTTCTATCATCTTTTTCGTGTTTGTTTTGATCATTGACGCGCGCTCTCTCAATCTCTTTTCCCCGTTCCCCGTTCTTCATTACACCTGCTAAAATCATTGCAGGCGAGTGAGGCTTTGAAGCATTTGAAATGGGCTCAAGCCGATTAGTGAATGCTCTTTTGCAAGGTTTTTTTCTATCTCAATATTTGTGTATTCAATATCTTTTAGTTTTAATAATAATACAAGTATTGTATTATAGACATATAAACGTCGGGTTGTGATAAGATCATTTTTGGGGCGTCCTTCATTTGTAGTCCTCACTGCCATAATGTGGTATGGAGAAGCTACCAATTTGTTACTCCACCATTATTCCAATATAATGAACTGGCTTATGGTATTTAGGTTTACAATCATCTCTCGGATGGAACTACCACAGTCATTCGCTATTCTTCGTCAACTTGCTGACACCCGGAACATAACAAAAGTACACCAACAGAATTCTGATTTTCGTCAAAATCGAATTGAGAACAATCCCCAAATCAAATCCTCTCCATCTAAATAGATGTACTACTGAGCTAAGCCCCTAACTGCCACTTTCAACTGGCCGCTTCCGAAGTTCCAATAACAGGTTAAGGTCAGGTCATACGCATTTCTCCTGTCCAGAGTCTCCAGCTAATCTTTAGTTAACCCAGGGAAGTTAACAGCTGCAGTAGAGTCTTTTCGCACCCTATGGGATCGCAACAGAACATAAACATATACGATAAGACAGCTCTAAGACCGTTCGTCTCCTTGCCATCTCTCATGTGTGTGTGTTGCAACCGGTTATGATGACCACCATGCCACCGATACCTCTCGTCTAGCAGCTTTAAATGGAGTTCCACTAAAGGAATACCACACTGTCATTGCTCCCAGCAGCAGCAGTTGATATCAGATGTGGAGAACTGGGGCATTCATTGGTTGTGTTCAATATCTCATTACCGAATTTGTCGCGAATAGTTGAACTAAAAAGCAATTTCTTTGTTACGGATATGAAATAAATGGTATTGCTTCGAAAAAGCATCCGTTAAAGTTTAATATCTTCAATTGTCAATAGTAAGAGTCTAAAAAATAAACAAAAAATATATCAAACAAGTAAGTTTTCAATGGAATTTTGCTGTGTCACTTGACTCGGTTCGATTGACAGAAAAGTGCGTTTCAAGTATCGAGAATTGAATCTCAGTTGCAAGTTTCAAGTTTGAGACCAATTTGCAGAAGCACTCTTTTGGCCCTACCCTACCCTACCTTTAGGAGTCCTTCTTACCTCTTATTACCTCTTGACAGACACAAAAAAAAGAACATATTTCCTATGAGAAAAGTTTGTGTGTTGCTAGGAAATTATTAAAAAAAGGAAGCAGCTGACAAAGGCTCCACCAAGAAAGATAGCGTGTCATAAAATATGTATGCAGTACTTTTAAATATATTTTATTACCTTAAAAGTAGTAATTGCGGCAGGTCACTTTAATATGAAAATTATGCTTAAATGTCCTGTCACGAGTTGAAGCATTGACTTCACACAGAAGTGCCAATTAAATGCAATAATAATGAGATTGCCGAACGCAATGAGAAGAAAATACTGAATGCAATTATGTTTTCCGGGAAAAAGTGCTCGACGCATTTTCCAGTTCAAGGAATTCTGTAACAAGTGCTTAGTAGTGCGCGCTGGTCGACAACTGATCGACTTTTAGATACCTTTTTGAGTGAAATATAGTTAAGATTGTTTTCTATTTAGACAGATCCCAAGAGAAATAATGTATCCTATTGGATTTGAAGTTTTCTTCGGTTAACCTGCAATATATTTTGAAGAACTTACGCGAACTAACCTCCAAGTTAGGCATTTTTTGTGCACAGGGTATAACAAAATATAAAAATAAATCTGATTAAGGTACAAAACTTACGCACAGTGGTATGTCAATAGTTATTTTGATAGTACAACTGTTTGTTCACATAATGTTTTTGTGGGTTAATGATATACTAATCCTTAACTTTTCATTGTTTTTGGTATGCTTTGGTCAAGTATGTGTATAATTACCCCAAATTACAACCAAAATCCAAATTTTCCCAAGTTTGGTTAAGTTGTTGTTTTCGGATAAGGTAAATGACCGAACCAAGAATAATAGGGAATTAAATTCAAGCAATAGGGAATTCAAACTCACGCAAAGCGTAGTAAAAAGTGCGCACAAACACAGTTGAATGCCCTTGATACTAGAGACTTAAGATGTTGAAGGAGCAACGCAAGAGTTGGTTGGATATTGGACATGGCACGAGGACAAGCTGTCAATTTTGGGTGTCATGGTGCAGACAAGGCGGTTTCTACGCTTGTCTGACAACATTGTCCCCGCTGTGGCTGACGTAAGTTAACGCCTGTTTATGTCAGTTTTAACTCCTGCACAGAGAAAAAGAGAGAAAAAGACAGAGAAAGAGCGAACGAGAGTGAGAGCAAGAGTTGCGCATAAGGAATTCCGTTTTTTGACTAGGTCAGGATAACAAGGCGTTTGTTAAATCGATGGACATATCATAAAGCAACCCTCTCTTTTTGGGCATTTACTTTTTCGGTTCGGTTCGAAATTTTATGCTCTTCTCAGTTTGCCGTGCCGTGCCCTGCCCTGCCGTGCCCTGCCCTACCCTACTGGGTCTTTCCAAATAAGAGCCCTCGACTCCGGTCCTGACCCAGCGTTGCCCTTTATTGTTTATTTTCTGGGCTGCACGACAAGTTTTTGGGAATTTTCCATTGCATAAATATGTGAGTTTAATGAGAGACACAAATTGAGTTCCATCTTGATGGGTATGCCGCAGGTAATCGATAGAAACCGTTTAATTATCTTAATGTAATATGAATATTGACTAACTAATCAACTTAGTTAACTGATTAGGCTCAAGTTTCATATATAGAAACAATAAATATGTATACCAAATGCTGTATTTTACTTTTTAGTTTGAAATTACAACATTTTGTCACACTGTGCATCATGATTTTGCTTTGCTTTTTGCGTTGAAGAGCTTTCAATGACCCGTTAAATGCGCGCTCGTCTTGCCAGCAGCATATCCCGTTACCATCCTCTCTGTTTAGCGTGCACTTAGGTGCGCTTATTGACTTAATTGTTATTGCTTGTGAATTTGCTTATTCTGAGAAGCAATAATTGGGAGACAGCGAAAGAGACAGAAATAGAGACAGAGAGAGCGGGAGTCTTTCGTTGAATAAGCTTAATTGCAAGATTGCCAACAACAACAACAACAATTCGGCATCCTTCGATGTTTTTGTAATTGCTTTCGTTCACGCGTTAAGTGGACGAAACTGTGTGTGACGTCAATGAAAATTAGCGGAAACCTAAGAGTCAAACATCTATTTCTATCTATTCTATTTCTATATGTGTTAAAAACACATTAACACACACACACACGCACACTCGCAAGCAAGAGAGAAACAATCGCGTTTTTGTTTTTCCTTCTTTCGGTTTTTTTGGCACCAACAAACTGTTTTTATCCTCTGCCCCATCACCTTGATCTTCAACACGGATCTATAAACAACAAAATCAAGATGCCAAAACGCCAGACACACGAAAATAAATCAATCAATGTAAGCAACTTTATCATGTACATACATATATATATACATACACATATATACACATATGCACATAATTGACTTGCTGCATGTTATCTTTTCGTTTTGTTTTGTTTTGCAAAGCTGTTTTGAGTACACAAACGCAAATGTCAAGACAAAAGATAATAACAGATTTTCGTTAAATTGCACCATGCAATTGGATAATCGCTCACACACACACACACACACACACGCACACGACTTAGGCATCAAATAATCAAAGGCTGCAAAAGACATTATATTAAAAGCGTCGTTGTGACTAATTATATGTGTGTGTATGTATGTGTGTACATGCACATCATAATTAAAGACACAAAGGCAAAGACACGAATACGAAAGAGCGTATACTCATACATTTATATCAACTTAACGACAACTCAACTCAACCGATATTTAATTGACAACGGGCGGCGGGGGGTGAGGAGGGAGGTTCATGTTCAAGCATTTCGTCTTAAGTGTCACTGGCCGGGACAACGACGGAAAGCTCATTTACATAAGCGCTGACGTCGGCTTACCTAGCAAACAGTTATGTTTTTGTGGCTGTACGTGTGTGTGTGTACAACTGCAATTGACAAAGAAGAAAACTGCAAGAAACTTATTTCCTTTGTCGTCATCATTAGTTATTCATGCTGGCCGAATGTTTTTGACGGGATGAAACGAGAAATTGTTCATCAACAATTCATAATTGGAGAATTGAATGGAACACGCGCAACACATTCATGCGGTTAACATTGATTGGTCAGTGTGGTTTGACGTGCGGGCGGAGGAAGGAAGGGGTAAATGTGAAATGTTAAGTGAATGTTGGTGCGGTACGGGGTGGGCTGTAAACTGCTGTTGCTATTGTTGTTGTTATCTATACCAAGGAAAACCTGTTGCAACTTGTTGTTTGTGGCTGCCTCGCAAAAACATCGAATAATCATATGAGGAATCTTTCGGAACTTCAACTGATCGACGAAGAGTTTACCCTGTAATTGACAACTTTATTCAAATAAATTGTTCAAGAAGTGCTTAAGAAATATCTGCTCTCTCTCTCTTTCTTTCTCTCTGATTCCACCTGTTGCTTACATAGAAATTTTGCATAACTTAAAGAGATACCCGCATTTAACATTTCACGGGCACACGAGGTATGTACACACACAAACACACACATACACATACAACTAGAAAGAAAAAAAATGTGGCGAGAAACAGAAACAGAAACAGCGGCCTCGACCGAGTCGTAAATTAGCAAATAGAATCGAAACAACTGAAATGTAACAATAACAAAAATAAAGCACAAAAAAAACAACAACAGCAAGAACAACAACAACAATATCAACAATTCTTAACCCATGTCAAGGCTAGCCCAATTGCTACTGGGTATGGCATGCGACGAAGACAATGAGTATCATAGAAGAAGGGTAGAAGAGTAGGAGAGAGCGAGCATGACACACAAAGGAAGCTTAAATATGAAATTGACATGAGAAGAATAGTGTTTGTGTGTGTGCGTGTTTGTGTCAAAGCACATACTTATACATACACCGCGGGTCAGCATCGATAGATGCCATTCATACAACTGTAAATGTGCATACATATGTATGTGTGTGTATGTTATAACACATGTCAATTTGTATTTGTATGCATTGCATTCGTTTGCATTAGACGGCATTCGATTTGGCAATGTTTGATGGAGCATGAACAAAACAACTAGTCGGCATTTTTTTCAAACGCTGTGCACGTGGGGGGAGCGGGCGGGCGGGGGATAGAGTGATTAGTTTTAAAGTTCGTTAAACACAAACAATCACATAAATAAGTGAAAAAATAGAAAGAGATGGAGATAGAGAGAAATTCGTCACTTTTTTGCAATACTTTGTATTGTTTTTTTTTTTTGCATTGCACAACGCGCTTCCCATCAATCATTCAATATAGTACTAATTTATGGTATTATAAAAAAATACCGCCTGTAAATCTAAAGCCTGACATTTATGAATGCATAACATGACATATTATATATATATGTATGTATATGTACATCATATCTGAGTTATCTTTGAGGTTTAATTGCGTAGCTGCGTTTTCCCTCTAATATATTTTTGTTTTGTTTTGTTTTGGTTTTATTGCCATGTGAACTTGAAATATGCCTGGCCAAAAAACTGATCCGAACCGGTTATTTGAAAGCAGCAGCTATCGATAAGAATCCATTGATAAGAACATACACCCGAATATGTGTACATACATATCTATTGTTTATGTGTGTCAAAAAGTCTCAAATCAGTGTACATACATACATACAGTGTAATAAGTGTATGTAAGTGTATGTGTATATTTTACCGTTCAATGCAATGCACTTGAAATTGTATTAGTACAATTCAATTTCAATTTCTTCACATGACTAATTGAATGACAACAGAAGAAGAGAAGAAGCAGAAGGAGAAGGAGAAGTAGAAGAAGAAGAAGAAGACAAACAATAACAACAACAACAGTTGAAATATTCTTACGTATCTTTCTTTCATATGAAATTGTCAACGTATGTAGTTCCAAGCCAAAGTCCAATATAGTCAGATCAATTTAACTCTCTCTCTCTCTATATATATATATATATATATTTATTGCTTACCTTTCGAATAATTTCATGAGTTTTTATGAGTTACAATTGTTACTAATCTCTAATTATTGATACACTTTCGTTTTTAAGGTTACAGAACTTTATCTGCAAACACGACCAGGTTCTTAACTTAGAACCTCTTTTATAGTTACACACTTAATAATACTTTTGAAACAATATTTTTTGACTTACTTGGTTTTACCTTTTACTTTCTAAGCGATACGCACGACTGTATTGAATATAAAATCACTTCTGATGCTGATGCAGAAGAGAAATTTCTGAAAAATTTCAATAATTACTATCAGCATATTAATTCATGGAGTCAAATGTTATCATTATTAAGTCATCAAGTTTCATTCAGCATTTATGTCTCAATGCCAAGACGATATACATATACTATTTTATAAGTAAGAAGTCAATTAGAGAAATAAGTTAATGCTATTGGTTACCCTGTAATACTAAATCTTTATAAGGAAAGGGAAGAAAGGGTAAAAAGAATCCAACTTTCGAGCCGATAAAAATGTATTTTTCCTTAAGCAACCTAAATATTCGAAAGAAACAAACAATAAAAGTAAGTAAGTAAAAAAATCAACGATTTATAATTTTTTGTTTCAGAAACATTAACTTTAATACTGTGATCTGTTTAAATCTCGAATTGCGTCTTAGGGTCTCAGTCTATCCACTTGTCAAGCATTAACTATATCACTATATCATATCAGAAGGTTAACCTTAGCCTATACTCAAAATACTCATAAATATTTAAGGTACAAAGAAGAAATTGTTTTCACATAGTGAAAATTCTTTATATTTTCACTTCAGAGATATAGAGGGTCACACTGGTTGTAGTTTTTTTTTATTTTTTTTATGTGTTATTCAGCTAATTATTACTTAAAAAACATAAACATTAACAACGAATCTTTAAAAATGCTAACAAAGGCACAAAATTCAACTGTCAATAAAGTGTTTACACACATATATTTCAAAGTGTCTTATTTTTTGATTACCAAGGAATTGGAATGCTTGCCAAAAGAAAACTTTGACGCAAACATTGATATGTAGTATAGTGAAATGCGTTAAGCAAGTTTGTTAACAAGATCTTGGTTCAAGTTGAATCCCACCATAAGCCACATAACAGTAAATTCGCAAACGTGACTAATTGGTGTTACTTTTTTTATTACCATTGCCATTGCTATTGATTTTCAGTCAGCTTCCTTTGTGCTTCATCGTATTAAATGAAATAAAATCCGACTCAAATCCCACTGAAAGTCTTTACTTTACCCCGCACACACCGCGAAGGTGGTCCATTCCAAGAAGCGAGAAGGTGAAGTGTTGGTGGGAGAAGGTGGTTTTGGGGATTTTGTAGTGCATATACACACATGTACATATACTATATGTTACACGATGTGTGTACAATGTACACAGTACAAAATACAGTTACATATGTATGTACCATATATGTATATGTATATGTGTACCGGTTGGCGCCCAACTCATTTTCTGCGCATTTGGCATGCAATGTCAGCTGCATATCTATGTATCTCTCTCGCTCGCACCCGTGCACGCTCGCTTGCTCTCTCTCTCTCTCTCTTTATCTTCGCTCCTTTGCTCTTTGATGGCAGGCAGATGACATTCTCTTCTTTCTGCTTGATTCGTTGCGTTTTCCGGTATATTCTATGCAAAGACCCCCCCTCAAGAAAAAAAATAAAAAACGGTTATTCTCCATTTATAACGATATAATTTATTTGTCAATTTTTGTTGTTTTTTTTTGTTTGTGTGTATGTTTGTTTGTTGTTGTTAAAAAAAGTTGAAACTAATCACTAAAAAGCACATTCATCATACATCGATTGTACACATATAGTATATATATAATCCAAAAAAAAAAAAAAGAAAAAAATTAAAATAATTATATATATTATAATTAGAATAACACGTATGTATAGGTACAATTGTATGGCATTTATAACATACCAAATATTATGTTTAACATTATACAATATATTTTGTCAAGTCTGTTTTGTTTTTTTGTTTCGTTTTTGCTCGCAATTGTAAATAAATACATATATATATTGTATATAGCCATTTACACATTTAGATATACATATATATATATAGTATATAGCTTCATATAAATAAATATACACATATTGTCATTAAATTGCGCTTAAATTTACATTTTTTGTTTTCTAGTATTTTTTTTTTGTATATAGCAAAATCTTGTGGTTTTATTTTTAGTGTCTTTTGCTACTCATGTTTGTTATTTGTTGTTTTTGTGTTTTACTTTTGTGTGTTATGTTTAGTTGTTGTTTTTGTTGTTGTTGTTGTTCTACAATGCAATTGGCAGTTGCAATTTTGTCTCATTTGTTTTGTTTCCCTTTGTTGTTTTGTTGTATTTGTTGGTGGCGAAACCGTTATGCTTAATACTTAAGCTTTATTTGTATTTCTTCTATGGATTCTCTTATGGGTGTGAGTGTGTGTGTGTGTGTGTTTGTGGGTGTCAGTGTGTGTCTGTTGTGGTGGTGTGGAAGCCTTTTATATTTACCGTTTCATGAACTATCATGAAACACACATACATACATAGATATGTAAGAGAAAAAGAATTACAATACATTGATTTTATATGATGTTTTGTATAAGTTTGAAGGAAAAATTGTCTAAAATCAAATTCACAATTAGATATCAAATAAAAACAGCAAAAAAAAAAATAAATATATATGTATATATTTTGCAAACAGCTGCCAACTTATTCAACATGCCGCCTTCACCGTCGTCGCCCGCCGCCGCTGACTTTTTGCATTCGCGCGCTCTACCTGTTTCACAATATTCGTTCGCTTATGCCGTTATGCGCCGCTCTGTCCTCATTCTGCCTGCCAGTCGTTGCTCTCTTTGTCAGTTTTCAGTTGCAGCGACGACCCAGTTTAATATTAGCACATCTGGCAACGCTCTACTCCCCCGCCGTCTGCCATTGCAGCTGCAATCGCATTCGCATTCCAAGCAAATTCACAAATTCGAATTTCCTTTTTTATCGAATTCGTTTTTGGTCACACTATTCCCGAAAAAGCGGTGTGTGTTGCGCACTTAGCCCGGCGATGAGGTGGTGCGGCGCAGTCGCAGCTTTAGGCGATTAAGACTGCCGTTGCCGCTGCTGCTGCACCGACGCCGGTGACAGCGACGCATCGCATAAGGACTGCCTGCAGTTAGCTGCTCCGAACTGCCACCGCTGCCGCCGCCGCCGCTGCCATCATTAAAGTCCAACTCAGTTGCCGATGCAGCCGATGTAGCTGCGCCGGCCCCGGCCCCGGCACCGACACCAGCAGCGACAGCGGCTGCGCCAAAAGCCCGGCAGCAACGCCTGAAACGACGACCTATGCGGCTAACGACACTAGCTCTGGGAGCAGGACGTTGCTGCTGCTGTGGCGGCGGCGGTGCCGGCTGTGTGCTGCTGCTGCCAACGTCGCTGCCCTCCAGCCAGGCGTTGTTGTTGTTGTTGTTATTGGTAGCGTTGTTGTTGTGGTGTGTGTTGCTAGTATCGATGTTGATGTTGTTGTTGTTGCCGCTGCTGCTGTTGTTGCTGTTTGTGTGGGTGGTGAAGGTGACGCGTTCTCATGACCGCTTGCCGTTATCCTTGCGGAAGGACTTGCGCAGCTTGTCCACAAGTCGCACATGAAATTTCGTATAATCGTTGCTGCTCTGCTCCGATCGCTGCTGCTGCTGTGCCGCTGCTGCCGATTGGGCTGCAGCCTGGGCAGCGGCCTGACGTTCCAGGGCCGATGCGGTCTGGGTTCGGCCTGGTGGACTGGAACGCGTTGGCGACATAATTTGCTGCATGGAACCGTTATGCGAAGTTCGGGATGTGTTGCGCGTGAATCCTCGCGAGCTATGGCAACGCTGCATCTGCATGCGATGGGCGCCCAGCTGACCATGCGACGGCGATGTCGCAAAACTCTCCGATTTGCATTCGGACACCTTGCGGCGACGCTGCTGTGCCGACTGAGACTGCGACTGAGCCGGTGTGCCTAGAGCGTTGGCCAGCGCTGCCGTTCCAGCATTATTGCTGGCAGCACTTGCATTGGAACACTCAGATGTTTTGCGCGAGCGTCCACGCGTATCCTTATAGATATCGTAGTTGTTCTTCATAACCGGCATCATGAAAGCCATTTTCGATATTCTTTGTGTTTTACTTTTCGTTTACAGAAGAACCACACAGAGGAAACACAACCAGAAAAAAATATGTATACAAAAAAAACAACAACAACGTCTCGGAGTTTCAATTAACGGAATTCGTTTCAACTTCTCTCACTCGTTATTCCAGAAGTTTCTACTATGTGTACGTGTATGTGTGCGCGCGCGTTCGCTTGCTCTTTACCACTCTACTATCGTTCTTGAACTGTTCAGTGCGCTTCACAAATGCATATCAGAATGCAACTCAACTCGACTCGTCTCGACTTACGGTCACTTTTTCTTGTTGATTATTGTTAACAAACTTTTGCACACAAGCGGCGTACGTCTTTGCCGGGCAACTACTGATTTGTAAATGAATCGTTTTTATAATAAACGTTGCAGATTTTACGCGGCGGCCGCTGCCAAAGAGCGTGACAAACATAAAATACAAAAAACACAAAAAAATGAGAGAGCGGCATGCGCTCTCTTGTGACGTCACCCAATACAATTGTGTGTGCGCGACGCGCCGCGCCAGTCAGTGTCTGTCTCTTTGTATTGTTGTGTGTGTGTGTGTTCAAAAAAAGAGTGCGCGTTTGTGGGAAAGGTGTTTGTTGCTGTCGGCGGCGGGAGGGGGGCACCTTGGTGACATGCAATTGGGGATGTTTATATATTTTTTGAAGTAGACGATATTGATTATCAATATCGTTTCTCAAATGCTTCCGTTAAAACAATGAGTGAAGTGCAAATTTACACAATCTAGAATACAGAATTATTACCTGATACCCTTGGCAGTGCAGGTAGTAAAGTTTTCTAAACATTTCTTTATAACATGATGTCAGCGAGTTTAAACTGTATTGGATGTCTCTATTGCTGCTAACAAAGAAATTTACGATATTCGCGATACATGCAGCGATCATTTTGTGAACGTGTGTGCAAGAGAAGTGTATATTCTCTTTTAAAGATGATAGAGGCAATGAACGACACTCTCTCTTTATAGAAGAAACAGTTAGAATTAACATAAACGTAACGGAGTTGGTCTGAACAACAACAATAATCTTCAACGTTTGCCAAGTGCACTCACGATATTCACGATATAGTTCACACACCAACCGATAGATGGAGCGGCTTTACAATTGCAGTTTCAGAGAACGGCGCACAGGATGATAGCGAGAGAGAACGAGAATGAGAGAGACGTAAGAGAGCAAAGAGAGCGCGCATGCGCTGTTGAGCGGGTCAGTTTGTAGTACAATGATGCTGTTGAATGTTTACACGATGACGAGCAGGTTGCGTTGTTTGTTTTGTTGTTGTCTTCAATTTACGATAAGCTTGACAAGATGCTTTTTGGCAACTGTTGGCAACGTGTTGAATGTGCGCTCTCCCTATGCTGCGCTGCCGCTTCTCTGCCGGCAGCACGTTACGTAACTGCAGCAAACTGACACAAAACTGACACAAAGAACGTATTATTATTGTTAGTTAGCTTAACTATTGATAATCATGATAAATTGACAACGTGAACGTGATTGTCAAAAGTCAAAGTCAACAATTAATTCCAGGGTCTGTAGATATAGTATTAATTCTTATCAATTGCAGTGCAAATGTGACTTCAAATGACTTCTATATCTGCGTATTAAGTCTTTGACTTTGAAAAAATAAAAAAATTTTTTTTTTTTTTTGATTTTTATTTTTTTCACTTTAATGAATAATGTTCAATTAATAGTTATTTTCTTCTTTTTGCTTTTCTCTCGTTTGCTTTTTTTCTTTCTTCGTCATATATGTCTCATACGATCTGGTTTATATGTATATATCTTAATGAATTGTTAAATAATGAAAGTGCATAAACTCGAAGTTTGTTTTATTAATCCATTGAATTTTTTGCATTTTTTGCTTTTTTACTTTTTTTGCTTCTAGATTTTTTGTATACATATACATACATACATCTATATATGGAATGTTTAAAGGTTTCTTTCTTTTTTCTTGTAACAATTTGAGTCAATTTGAGTTTGTTTTATTTTTTGATTTGCTTATTAAATTTTAACTTTTTAGTTCTTTATTTAAATGCATTTTTCAACAACAGTTTTGCTCTTTTCGTATTCGTTTTCGTATTTCGTTTTTGGGTATTTCCTTTGGTATTTTTTAGTTTTTTCTTTTTTCTTAACTCTGATTTGGTTATACGGTAAATAGCTCACAATCACAAAAAAAAAAATTCCCGTTTATTATATTAGTACATATATATCTGTGTGTATATATGTGTGTGTAAACATGTGTGAAGCATTTTATAACGGTATGCCGAAAAAAGAAGAGTCGAAAATTGAAAGAAATTCTATATATAAATGTTTTTTGTGTGTTTTTGATTTTTTTTGTTTTGTTTTTGTAGATTACAATATAATATAATATATTGTGGAAATTATTGTACAAATTGGTAACATTTTGCATAATATCTTATATAAGTTTAAGATTTTTTATATTATTATTATTATTTCTTTTAAGTAGTAAGTGCAAGTTTTTGTGCTTGTTTTTTGTTTTTTGTCTTTTAGGCGTTTTAAGTTCAGAATCTACTTTAAAATAAAAAAAAAAAGAAACAAACACACACACACACACTCTCTTTCTCTTTCTATCTATCTCTATCTCTCTCTGTCAATTGCGTCAAAAGACTAATACATATATATTGCAATTGGATTATACATATATATATATTGTTTTTCGTGCCCAAAAACTACTAAGATTGTACACAGATTTATTTATATTAGTTTTTTTTTTAGTGAAATTGTGTGTATGTATTGTATAATTTACCTAAAGTATTATTTTTTGTTATTAATTTTCTATTTTATTATATTTTTTTGTTCAATTAAATGAATGTCCGTTGCGCTAATATCAATCAATTTAGTATTAAAACACTAGCTAAAGTTTCTTTCTTTTTTTCAAAATAATTTATAATGTCATGGGATATATTCGATATTTGCTTGAACCCATTTTTGGGTTTAAAACAAGTTTGTTCTCAAGGAAAAACTGGTTTCCCAATTTTACTCGAGTTCAGTTAAGTTGAGTTTAAGTTGAGATAATCAATCGAAAGCATATACCTAAGCATATAAGTAAGGGAGGGCTACAACAAAGCTGGCCAGGGTTGCCAGACTACGCGCAAGATGCAAGATGTATGTAGGCGAAATCCTATTATTTTTTTTGGTGGGCGGTTATATAAAGTACATAGATACATAGATGCTAACAAGGTTATATCCGGTTTGTCAGTGTTGTCAGTCTTCAGACATTATCAATTTATTAGGTTTTTTTTTTCTTTATTATAAATATTATTATGATATACCATATATATGTTTGTATGCGTGTAATATTATTATATGTATGTGCTGGTTGAGTTTTCTTTTTTTAAAGTGTGTGTGTTGAGCTTTAACAGTTATAAGTTAAGTTAAGTTAAGTTTATCTGAGCTACTGTGGGTAAAAACTACATTTATATATATATATATACTATACATATATAGATTTAAGTATATGTGTGTGTGTGAGTATTACTTAGCGACTTACGTGTTAGGATCTGAGAATTACAGTTAAAGATACAGTTACAGTTACAGATACAGATACAGATACAGTTACAACAGATTGCAGTTTATCATAATTCTCTCATACACATATACGTATATAGTTGTAGTTGTAGTCGTAATCGTAGTAGTAGTAGTAGGTACTATATAAATCATAACATTATTCAAGATCACATCAAATTTGCCAGCGAATCGCCTCCGAAAAGCATTTGCACTTGGGTAAATACATATGTATATGTACTATATGTAATGGGGGTGTAGAGGGCGGCGAGGGGGCGCGAGTAGTGTGAAGTGTGGCCTAGAGATAGAGTGCGAAGGGGGCGTCGTCTAGATATATATATATATATATACGTATATACTATATATGTGAGTTAATTGTTGCTATCAAAAAGTTATACTAAATACACATATATATATGTATGTATACACAGGTATATGTAGGTATGTATGTATGTGTAAGTATATAATAATTTGAATTCATATTATCGTTAGTAAGTACATATATATATATATTTAAGATATATATTCGAATCGAAAGGAATTACTTTAACGATTCAACGATCGATCGATTGATGAGGAGGCATTTGTCAAATTTTTCTTTTCTTTTCTTTTGTTTTTTTTACTGCATATTATTTTTGTTTGTTTTTAACAACCGCACTGCTCGAGGTACATACATTGAGGATATTAACCCAAGGACTTTTCGTAGCCTTTAGCGTTTTTTTCTTCATATTTATTTCTTATATAGAGAGAGATTATTGGTTTTTTGTAGCTACCCTGAAGATGCAATAGTTATGTAGTAGAGGTTTAGGAAAAAACACGAAAACTCAAAACTTAAACACTTTACTTTCTATCGGGAAATTTGCGATTTCTGGAACTGGAGGCAGCATCGCGACGTGGAAACTCCTCCGACTTGAAAGAAAGAGAGAGAAGACGAAAATGAGTTTTCTTTTTGCGCTAGATCATTATTAAAAGAAAGGGAGATCAGGGGAATCAAAACTTCGATTCGGACCTCAGGTCAACAGGAACTACACACATCTCTCTCCCAATCCCAATCCCAACAGAAAGAATCAGATCAACTTACCCTTTGTCCCGCATTTTTATTCCCGTGTCGCACTGGAGGCGATGGTGGCTCATCTGTGTAGACTCTGTAACAAAAACAGCAAAAAGGAATTTTATATTCCTGCTTAAGATGTAGTCCCTGGGACCTCTTACCTGCTCTCTACATGGGTTTCGGACTCGAGCAGCGGCAACATATCCTCACCATGTTGCAGTAGCTCCACGGAAGCCAGGGAATCACTGCCAGTCTCAGTGCCAGTACCTGTGCCGGTGCCAGTGCTGGTATCCTTGTCCTTGTCAACGGTGGTGGTGGTACTGCTGGTGGTGGTGGTGGTAGTGATGGCTGTGGCCGCAGAAGATTCACCACGTTCCGCTTCGTGACACTCGCACTGACAGTCCTCGGGCTTCACGTAGTTGTAGTGCAGCTTGTCACCGGCATCCTGGCGCTGATGCTGATGCTGGTGATGATGATGATGATGATGATGATGACTGTGATGCGCATGCGAATGGCCGGGCATTGAGCGACAACCAGACCCAGAGGCAGAGGCAACACTTGGCATTGCAGCGGTGGTTGTGGTGGTTATTGTCTCTTTGGGTAGCGTGGTGATGCGCTTGGCGGGCTTACGCTTCTCTGGTATGTTCTCAAAGTCGATCCAGTGGCCGGAGAGTTTGCGCTGTGTGGAAACCTTGGGCTTGGGCTCCTCCAGACTGGCCGGCATGCTGCGCGGCTGGTTGGAGGAGGAGGCTGATGGCACACCTGCCACGCTGGTGGCTGTGGTTGCGGCAGGCAGCAGCTGTTTGTTGGAGTCCTTGCGCTCTAGATTGTTGGCACGTAGACCCTCCTCGGCGAACTCGAACCAGGACTTGCCGCTGGCGTTGGAGATGCGTCGCGGTGACTTTGAGCTCTGTGTCTTATCCTTGATGGCTGTATCTTTGCGGGGCAAGCTAATGCGCAACTTCTCGCCGCGCACAGGTCCTGTGGCATCCTGTGGGTCATGGCTAGCTAGTGGCGACTCCTGTGGCGTCATTATACCCGTGCAGTACTCCTCCAGATGCGAGGGGTTTAATGGCGTTGTCGAGCGTGGCCGGTCGACGGGACACGTTCTTAGCTCCATATTGGCACGCTCCTTCATTGGGATTAGGGGAATGCCCTGAGCCCGCTCCTCAGGCAGTGTTGTGGGTATATAGGGTAGCTCGTCGTCGAAGGACTCCTGCGACACAAGACCGGTGCTCTCGTGCTCCTCAATCAAACAAACGTTGCTCGGAAAATGATGACGCTTCGCCTCTGCACCTATCGGCACGGCTGTCGTCATGGACGAGTTTCCCGCCATATCCGAGTCACGTTCACTCTCCGACGACTCAACTGGGTCGTGCTCATCTGTGGAATGCCGTTCCGAGCACATACCTTCTGGCGGTGGTGTCAATGCCTCCAACTCCTCGGGCTGTTCCGGGTCCGGGCCCGGACCTGGTGTTTGCTGTTGCTGTTCTGTTGTCATTTCCAGCTCAGGCAAAGCTCCGCTCTCTGCTGTGGAATCAACGGATTCTTGATAAGAAATATCTTTTTAATTGCCAATTGATTTGTGAATAAAATCAGAGCCTAGTTCTAGTGACAACTGCTATCGATATATGTTTTCTTCTTCTTTAACACTATTCAACTTGTTTGATTTCTTTTCAAAAACATTCTGTAGACAAGTGAAAGTTATGTAAGTTTCGATAATTTGACTAAATAACTTGTAAAAACCATTAATGTGTTTTATGATAGTGAAAACTTGAGAGATCCCGACTAGGTTAAACCCATAACCCGTTTTTTAACGAGTACTGTCTTTTATGTCTAAGGCTGTTGATCAAGAATATATATACTATACGTATATTCAGAAATGCTTTCTCCTATCGGTTTCTCAATTGATAATAGATGTTTAAAATCGGATCTTTACTGAACCCCAAATCTTCTTGGATAGGCAAACCTGGTTCTGATTAACATATTTGCTTTAAAGTCATTTAATGTACTTACGCTTTGGATCTGTAACGCTTTGACGCTTGGGTTTGCGTGGCACACTTCCTGTCGCGACGCTTCCCGACGTCCCGACGCTTTCTGGCACACTTCCCGTCACGTTGGCAGCGACGTTCTCGTGGAACTTTTTACGCACATCGAAGTTCTCGAGGTAGCGCGAATGACGCACATCGGCGGCAAGTTGTGGTGGTACTGGTGCACTGGCAAGTGGTGGTGTTGCACGTTTTGATGTGCCTCCTGTGCTCTCCTCTTCGGAGTTGGAGCATGACTTGTGTTTGGAGCGCATGACGACAGCGGTGCTAATAAAAACTGGCGCTTGCTCCTCCTCAGAACTCGAGAGTGTCGTTGTCGCTCGTGCTCCCCGTGGTGGTGGTGGTGGTGTTGCTGGAGGTGGAGCTGGTGGTGTTACTGCCGGTTTAGCTGGTGGTTCAGGTGGTGGTGGTGCAACTCCAACTGCAGCTGCAGCTGCAGGTATTGACGCATCTGGTCGCCTAATGACTGTACCCTGTCGCTGCAGTCCGTCTGTGGTGCAATCAGATGCCGTTGAGGTTGAGTCGGGCAGCTGGACCTGCTCGGACAGCTGGCTGGACTGGCTCTCCGTCTTCGAGATGCTAAACTGTGTAGAGAATATTTGCTCCTGACTGCCGGAGCCGAGGCGTGTGGCGAAGAGCAATCGACGTCGCTCCTTGGCAACGGGATCTTCAATCGGGGCATTAACGGTGGCAACTGTCTGGACAAAGCGTGGCTCGCAGGCGCTCTGATTGCTGTCTACCGATGGCAGACGTTGTATATTCCCATTATCACGAACATTAACCACATCCGCACGGATAACGCGCTCGGTTGTGATCTGTGTGAGATTTTCGGTACGTGCATAAACCATCGAATGAACCGTTTGTGGGGTCTGCCGGGTCTCCCGGGTTTCCATGGAGCGAATGGTACTCTGTGCTTGTATGTTCCAATCCACGTTCCGGTCCTCAATTGTTTGTATGGCATCCAAGTCGGGTCGTTGCACCTTGGCACGTTGCTGTCCCACTGGACGCAGGGCAGCCGCTGCCGCCGCAAGCTGGCTGGCTGTGATGACCGTCGGCTGAGTTGGTTGGGTCGTAACGGTCGCTATTGTGCTGCTGCCGCTATAGGTTGGACGCTCCATGGGAGGTGGCGATGGTGCCGTCAGCTGCTGTATGCCCTGGAGAAGAGTACGTGCCTCACGCTCCTCTGGCGGTGTGTGAAGTGGTATGTGAATGACGCCCTCTACGGGCTCATCATAGTATCTCAGACGACTGTTGGGTCGCGAGCTAGCCGGTGTACGACTTCGTGCACCAGTGGAGCCGGGCACCGGCGGTGGTGGTGGCGGTGGTTCACCGCAATCGATGGGCGAAGAGCTCTTAGAGCTTTTACCATCGGGGCCGGCGCTACTGCCCCTTTTGCCTGGCTTGAATATGGCCAGAACCGATTTCTGTTTGCTGGGCGTCACATTCTGTGAACCGGTAGCTCCTGCACTTGAAAGCGTCGCCATTGCCGTTGAAGGTCGTTCTTTGCTCTTGCTGCGTGACCGACTCGTCTCCCTTGGGGAATCCGGGGAATCCTTGCCCAGTCGAAACAGCGAACTGAACGAACTCTTCCGGGAGACAGGTGCATTGGGTAGTGCAGCGGGCGAGGGTGAACGACTGGAATGTCGCATCATGTGACGCGATGGTTTCGGACTTGCTGTCGGAGTTAGACGATGCTCATCCAAGCCTCCCGACTGCAAACTGAGCGATGCTGGCTTCGATTGCGACTTTGAATAGACCGGTGTCAATGTATTGGGCGCCTCAACGACCCGCTCATTGGGTGCAATGCCCTTGTCGCTATACATGTGATCTGGACGCAGATTAATGCGTATATATTCCGTACCACTGGCCATTTTGCCAATGACCATCTGGCCAGGACTTTTGTTGCTACGTCGCTGGGCGCTCAAAACTCCCGAGCTGGGTTTGGTTGAGCTGCTGCTGCTGCTGCCACCGCCGCCGGCGCCGCCGCTGCTGCTGCGGGTCTTACCCGAACCATTGGCCAGAGTGTTGGGCTTGGAACGACGCAAGGCAGGTGACTCCATCATCTGAATGCCCTCGGCCAACACCGCTTGGGTGGGATCGTGTTTGGTGCGTGCCAACAATAATTGCTCGACGGCGAGCGTTGCCTCGGCGAGACTTTGAGCAGAACTGGGTGCGGTTGAGGCATTGCTGGCGCCACTCATAGCTCCGTCAGAGCACTCCACAGGCTTGGGACCGCAAAACGATGTCTCGAGCAACATCCGATGGGGCGATGGCGAACGCGAGATGCACGAGACGGCCGACAGTCGACTGACCGCAGAACCCTGACTGCCAACACTTGAGATGCGACTGGTGCGACCGGAGATACATAGTAGGGCGGCCACCTCCGAGCTGGCGGAATCCTTGCGCTGATGCTGCTGCAGATAGCTCTGATGGTCGTCAAACTTAAAGATGTGCGGCGATGTCCGTTTGCCCTGTAGCATCAAAAATAGTTGCAGTTAAAATACACAGTACACACAGAATCAAAAAGGATTGGAACAATAATGCTAGTCTAAGCCAGTAGAACACACAGTACGGACAAAAAGACAGAGAGGGGGTGAGAGTGAGAGAGATAGAGGGAGACAGAGAGAGAGATAGAGGAATGCTTTATCTAAGCTAACGACAATTCGACAATGACAAATGTCACTTGAAGCGTCGCCCAAGTAGACATCCTAACCTAACTCAATAACCGCAGCACAAATGCGGTAAAAAGGCACCGACTAGTAAATGCCCTGTGCATTTAAGATTGTTTACTTGGATACGCGCTTTAGTTAAGTATTTTATTCCAATCGCTTTTAAGTTATATGTCGATCTAATTGTATCATTATTGAAGGATACCGTTGAAATCTCGAATTTTATCTTCAGGTCATCTTACATCAAGTAACTGCAACAAATTGAACGGACGGGCAGTAATATGTATATGCTTTATGGGTTCGGATATGTTCTTCTATCTAAAATCTACCCTAACAGCTAACAATGGGTATAAAAAAAAGAAACAAATGCTAAACAGCAGAAAATGCTTGAACTAAAAAACCACATCACGTGCTACGTGACAGCCCCAAAACACAATCTCTGGCGTTCATTCAATGCAATTGCATGTCAAAGGCAGTCACCAGGCAGCCACGAGGCAGGCACCAGTCGGCCCGCACCTTGCAATCCCAAAGCGTTCAATCAACGGTGTTCTCTTAGGGGCTCCGAGGACATTGTGTGCAGAGGGATAGAGAAAAGGGGCAAAAAAAACACACACACACACAGAGAAAGATAGCGAAAAGCAGAGAGTGAATAGAGTGAAGACTCAAAAAGAGAAACATGCAAGCTAACTGATATAATTGTTGAGGATTAGAGGTAAGGGGAGCTCTTTGAGGTTTTTTTTACGTGCAAAACTGTCTGTCAAGGGACAGAACAGAACAGGAGAGGACAGGGCATGAGAGGAAAATGTAACTCAAAAGCAATAGCCAAAAATAAATTAATTAGAAAGTTGAAAAAAAGTTTGTAACGGGTTTACAAAACCGTTGAATACCAAATGTGAGATTAAATATTTAATTAGAATAGACAGTTTTTTATTGGTTAAAAAAAAACTGAACTGAAACTGAAAGAAAACTGTTAGTCACCCCATAAAATTGGATTATATACCATTTGTCGCTTAGGTTAGTAACTAACAATTAAAGAAATTCAAGGTTTTCTGTTTTGACCCACACACCCATACACACACACACACACACACACACACACACAATGACAATGGCAATGCCAATGACAATGCCAATGTAACACAAATCTAATCTAAAATCCACAGCGTTTAGACAGTTTTAAGGTCGCTGGGTCTTGTTTTGTAATGCGTGAATGGGGTGAAGGAGGTTTAAGGTAAGGGTTCGAGGTTGAGTTTGAGTTTGAGACCATTTAACAGTTGCAGTTGTGGCAATGACAGGGTAATATCCAATTCACTTAGACATTTACAAAGTGATAGTTGCGATTGACCGAAGAAAAGTGTACAAAAGTGTAGAAAAGTCTCATAAATTATGCATTAAACATATTGAATCTTATTGAATATGATTATTGGACACAAATCTAGGGATAACCCTTGAAAACTTTCTATAGTTTATGCACAGATGACCAATATTGCTTTAATGTAATCAACAACTTTGAAGTCGGAACAATCTTGGAAGTTTTTCTTCTTAGCTTCGTTACAAAAAAGAGAGCATAACTAATCAGCTTATTAAGCTGTCAATTGTTGAAAAACTTCACTTAGTTATTACTTAAGGCACTCTCTCTTTGCTAGTTAGCCCAGATTTTCTGTTACTTTTAGTTACCATAACGTTTCACGGAAAAAGTTTCTTGTATATATTAGTAGTAGTCTTCGTCTTCGTCGAAGTAGTTACATTAAACTTTTTAATTTACAGTTGCAGGGGATAGCATGGTATAGTATCTTGATGCCCCGTCAATGGCAAATTGAAAAGTTGATGAGAGCAGGACAAGTTCTTCGGTTCGGCAGCTTTTATTAATAAGTTTCCTGCCTGCCTGGCACCGTCTGTCGCAGTTTGGTAAAACATTTTGTTTTGATTATTTTCCAACCTTTTCTACCCTCCCAACGCAACCCAACAACAATGTTACGTTGATGGCGGCGTTGCCACTTTGTTACTGTTTCAATTAATAAACTTGCTGACAATTGGTCGCTTTTCCGTTTTCCGTTCATTCCGATCACGTTTCGTTGCCTTCGTCCCTACTCTCATCTACGCAACTCTTGCTTCTTGGCTAAATAGAAACGGGCTACGGAAATGAATAGAAATTGTTTAAGGCGACTTCACTTGTTCCCTTTTACAGTATCTAAGCAACGCGGAATGCAATCGCTAAGAGCAAACATCTTTTTTTTTTTGCTTTCTTTCTGCAAGTCCTGCTCGTTATTTTCCCCCTAAAGAAGGAAAAGTCAACTAGTACAAGAGGTATTTAAAATGAACACAAAAAGGGTTTTATTGTGATTAAGTTTTTATTCTCTTGCTTTCTTGCTTGTAAATTTAATTGATTTGTTTTCCTAATGAAGTTCTTTTGCTCTACACGTCTTATAAGCTGTGCTGTTTCGCGGAAACCTAAATAGGTCATCCTACCATTTGACCTAATGAACCTAACACATTGTTTGCAACCCTGCAGCTATCTTTAAGTACTACACACTCAGGTGTTAGCCATTGTTGTTTTGTAATTTGTAATTTGTAATTCATGCCACAAATGCAAATGATTTGATGTCTCAGAGAGTCGCCGGTAGTAGTAGTCACTAGTTAGTTAGTGGTTATGCCAAATGACAAATTTTTGGTAATAGTCATATAATATGTGTGTTTTTTTGGGTTGTCTGTTTGCAACTATTTGCTGATGTCTTTGCTGCATTTGTCAGCTGACAGTTTTTTTAAAGTTTATCCTTCGCTTTGCTGCTGTTTGTTTACCCAGCACTCCTCTCCTCTTGTCAGTCAGCAATCAGCAGTCAGTTGCAGTTGCCAGGTAGTAGTTAAGCCGTTAGTCGTCAACCAGTGTTGCCACCCCCCCCAATTTCCGCAGCGGGTGGATTGGGTTGGTGGAATCGCGACTTTTACTTGTCACTGGCATTGCGAGTTTCATTTTTCAAGTGCATCCTGCACAATATTAACATTTTTTAATTCAACTTTGTTGTTAATGCTTTTTGGGTTCTGCTTTCAGCTTTCTGCTTTCTGCAGCTGTCTTTTCTTTGGGCACATCACTTCACTGCCAGTGTTAAATATTTCAATTTCCGTTCTGTCAATTTTTCTTAGATATTTCTCTCTTACATTTTCATTTTTCCTGTCATTTTTTCTGTGTGTTTGTTTATTGTAGCCTTGGCAACTCTGAGACGGTATTTCTGCAAACTAGTTGTTGTTGTTGTTGCTTGCTTGTGTTGCTTGGTTATTGCGGCTTGGAGGATGCAATAGGAAGTTAAGTAGGGATCTCTGGTGCACAAGAAGAATTTTAATATTGCTGCAAGGAAAACCTGTTAGTTAACCAACATCTGGTTCTGGTAAGCTCTGAGCTCTGAGCTATGTGTTTATTATCCAGTTAGGGGGAGAGACATTCTAGGAATTTTCATATATTTTTATTTTCAATATAAACTACAATAAGCCTTATCTCTGCTGCTGCTGTTGCTGCTGTTGTGTGCTTTGATGGAATCAGAAACTCACTCAAGGCTATTCAATGGAAAACCAAGTGATTCTTGAGGCCAACAAGCAAAATTATTAAGGCACAAGAGATGATGTTATTGGGATTCCTTACTTTAAATTTTCAATGGCTAACTTTACACAACATCCAAGCGATGTACATTTGGCATAGAACATAACGAATAAGTTTACCTAGTAGTTCTTCCATCAGAGTTCTTCCATCTCATCCCCACACTCCCCCCCGGCACTCACCTGCTGATGTTGTTGCTGTTGTTGCTGTTGTTGCTGCTGCTGTTGGCGCTCCTGTTCCTCACGCTTTTGCTCTGGATCCATAAAAAAGAGCTCTTCGGTGGAGCTACGCAACTCCAAGGCGCCCTCCTCGCGAAAACCGAGACCAATGGCTTCCTGTAGGGTGCCAGTGCCAACCTTCATAGCATTAGTAAAACACATTGACCACCCAATACACACACACCCAAAAAACACACAAACACAAACACGAAACACAAGCACGCACACACACGCGCACATATCATTGAAATTTTTAGCAAGTTAAGTTTTGAGTGGGTTTGGGGGGGAGACAACAAAAGCATGCAGGGGTGGGGGGTAAGCCAAAAGCAAAAGCAAAAGCATGTGACGATAGAATGATGATAAACATAAATGAAAAAAATCACAAATCAACAAATCAACGGCCAATTTTTTGTGTGCATTGCGGTGCGGACGTCAGTGTAACCGGAGTAACGGGATTTAACAGTTGGATATGGAACGGGACATTGGTGTGTGCGTGGGTATCGTTTGTGTGCGTGTGTGTGTGTGTGTGTGAGTTACAAGTTTGGTGTTCGGTGTTGGTATTGGTGTGCATTTGGTGGGAGAGACACATACAGGATATCGACAGAGAAAGAGATAGAGAGAGATAGAGAGAGGGAGAGAGTTACGCAGAAGAAAGAGAGTCAGAAAGAAAGTGATAAAAAAAATAACAAGAACAAGAACAAAGTACAAATAATTAGCACAAAAATGATTCATTAAATGCGACGACGACGGTGACTGCGACTGCGACGTCGACGACGACGTCGTGCGGTGTTGTTAGCTGTTAATTACGGTTGTTGTTGTTGCTGTTGTTGTTGGTTTCTCTGTTTTTGCTTTTTATTATAACTGTTGTCTTTGTTGTGTTGTTTTGTGTTCTGCTATTTTATAACCTTGCTTAGAATTTTGCGGTACCTTGCAAAAAATACTGCACAGAAATTAATGAGGAACTAAACTAAAGCTAACTGTTTATGCTGTCAAGGTTTTGGGTTTTTTGCTTTTTGAACTAATTGGAAGTGCATTGGAGTAAAACTGCTAATTGGAAAAATATTGGAATTCAGAGCTATTAACCTTGCTTAAAGAATAAATACTGCTCGAAACTTAATCAACTGATTATCAAGGTTGAACTTTGAACTTCATTAATTGAAAATATTCGAAAAAAAAACCAAATTTAACAAACAAACTTAATTATTTGGCAGTTTAATGCAATGCAAACATGATTTAACTTGGACTTTAGATAATTAGATCCCAGCAAGGTATATAAAAAAAGCAATGCCTTTGACATTTGGCCAAAGCTAAGCGCAGTTTATTAGTGTTGGTTGGTTGTTATGTGTGCCTGTGTGTGTGTGTGTATGTGTGTGTGTGTGATGGTAGTTAGTATGTGTGTGTTTTGCTGCTCTAAAAGCAAAGCTACTACTAAAGCCACTAAGCCGGACAACGACTAAGGACCAACTAACGGGTAACTGGGTGTATGTTGGTGTGTGTGTGTGTGTGCCACACGGGGCAGGCACACACAGGCTTACCTGCTCGAAAACGTTCTCGGGACTACTCTCGCGACTGTCCTCCTCGTGATGTGACGAACTCGAAGCGCGGCTCAGTTCGATGCGTGGCGTTGAGGGTGTTGTCAAAGTGGCAGCACCACGATAGGTGCCACCACCTGGAGCTGTGGCACCCAGCTGAGGCTGTGGCATCGGCTGTCCACCCTCATTGCTGCTGACCAGTGTCGTTGTGACAGTTGTTGTTGCGGTTTTAAGCGGCGGCGGACGTTGCTTGGCAACAACAACACTCGTTGCATTCGCTGAGCATGTCGCTGACGAGGCAGTCGATGTCGATGCGGATGCGGATGCGGATTGCGATGAGGATGATGATGGGGAGCTCGTCTCTGTCGTCGCCGTCGTCGTTCTATTGGGCAGTATAGACGATATGCTTGGTGCTTCACTGGCATTTGGATTGGATTGTGTTGCAGTTGCAGTTGTTGCCGTTGCTGGTGTTGCAGTTGCAGTTGCACTTGTTGTTGTTGTTGTCGTTGTCTGTTTGCGCAACGCTTTTTGCTCCATCATCTGCAACATGCCACAGAACAAAGGGGATCAAAAACTTGCATCAAGGCATTCCCCACTTAAATTACATTAAGCGTGCACACAAAGAGATACAAACAGAAAGAAAGAGAGCGGTGGGGGGAGGGGGTGGAGCACGCATACACACACACACACACACATGTTCACTTTTGACTTACATTTCGCAAATTGAAATCAAATGTACCCCCCTTCCCCACCACCACCCCCCTACACCCTGTTACACAATGTTGCGGCGCTTAGCAACACTGGCCGCGCCCCATCCTATACGTATGTGTGTGTGAGTGTGTGTGTGTGCTTGTGTAATGAGAGCAGCTTTAGTATTATATGCCCCAGAGTGTTGCAGCTGCTGCTGCTGTTGCCACTGTTGCTGCTACTGGTTGCTGCCCCCAAAACCCAATCACAATCAACTTTAATTCCTTTATGGCTTGCATATAGCATATGATTTTAATGAAAAATCAGACTTTTGCTCTCATTTTTTCCCAGTTTCTCATTGTCTAACCCACACACACACACACACACATACACAGAGAGTCAGATGGAGATAGAGAGAGAAGGGGGCGAGCGATGGGGGGCGGATTACCTGCTGCTCGAATGGCTGCACTGGTTTTTTAATTGAATTTCCTTTGAAAGCTTTTTAGAGGCGATGAATGGACTTTGACAATTTTCTTTCGAACGAAAAACAAAATAAAACAAAAATGAAACAAAAAATCAACAAAAACCAACAAAAATGAGTTCGCTTTCAATAGCTACAACGACTTTGTGTTACTCTATATATTCAACAACTTGTGGCATCTTCATCATCTCGTTTTGTTTGCTAAGACCACAATAAATCATATCATATATTGCATTGTTGCGGTAGTTCCGTATAGGTAGGACCGTGTAAGATCAATACATATATATATATATGTATATCTATGAGTGAACATATCTATTCAATGCTTCAAATCTGGTCAAAACAATTTGGTTTTTCAAGGTAAGAAGACGACTAGAAGAAACCCTTAACAGTTGATCTTACACGGAACTACCGGAACTACCGGAACTACTACTATATTTAGTTTTCAGCCGAGATCGATTAAAATTTGATTATACATAAACTTAGCTGTTGTTTCTGATCAAGAATATATATTCTATCTTCTATTGGTTACATAGTTTTACACAAAACCATTATACCCTTTTTAGAGTATACAAATATGGTATTTTGCATAGCGAAAAAAAAACATTATGCAGATTGGGCAGCCGATATGCAAAAGCATATGTAAAAGGAATTAATTTTCAGTTTCAATAGAAAATGAAAAGGGAAAAATGTTTTTTTTTTTTATATTCTGATAGCAAATAACCTTAGAAATGAAAAGATTTAAGCTTGTTGTAAGAACTATGAATGAAATGAATGAAAAATATGTAACACATTTGACAAAATTAGTTTCGTAAATACCAGATATATTAAAATCCTCAATTTTAGGTAGTTTTTGGTAACAGGGAGAAGGAGGCTTCTCCGACCCCATAAAGTATATATACTCTTGTTTAAGTTACTTTACCTATGATTGTGATGATTTTTGTGGTTTTTTTATGTTTTCCCTTTAGCTTAACCATCTTCAATTAACGCAAAAATTATCCTTAACCCAAAATTTATTTCGGAAATACCAGATATTTTAAAATCCTCCATTTTAGGTGCGTTTTATAAGTTACTTAACCTATGATTATGATGATTTTGGTTGTTTTTTGATGTTTTTTGATGTTTTCCCTTTCCCTTTCAATCTTCATCTTCAATTAACGCAAAAATAATCCTTAACCCAAAATTAGTTTCAGAAATACGAGATATATTAAAAGTCCCCCATTTTAGGTGCGTTTTATAAGTTACTTTACCTATGATTATGATGAATTTTGTTATTTTTTGATGTTTTCCCTTTCCCTTTCGCATTTTCAATTAACGCAACAATAATCCTTAACCCAAAAATAGTTTCAGAATCCCCCATTTTAGGTCCGTTTTTAAGTTACTTTACTTATGATTATGATGATGTTTGTTGTTATTTAATGTTTTCCCTTTCCCTTTCGCATCTTCAATTAACGCAAAAATAATAATCCTTAACCCAATTAGTAAGTTAAGCAGTAATTTTGGGTTTTTGGGTGAACTTTGACACCTCTAATTTGTGTATGTTCGAAACAGTACTCTCCCATTCATTAAATGCACACAAAATGACCGTGAAGAACTTTGCTTGCTTGCATTCCTCACATTTCACATTCCACATTGCACCATAAACCACTCTAATTAAATGCAGAGAAGCGTATGTATTTTGGAGCTGAAAACCGCAGAATTTGGGGTGACCTTGTCGCCATGCCCTCCCCCCAAAACTGAGGCTAAGCAGAAACAGTAAGCTTTGTCACTCTACTCTGCTTCAGCTGCCTGCCTGCCGTACCATACCATACCACATACAACACCCCCCCGTTTAAACCACAACGGGGTGCTAAACGCAATGTCAATGCAATTATCCCATTTCAGCTCAAGACACAAGCATCCAGCTGAAAGACCCGTCTGTTATTGCAGGGGAAATGCGGTGTGGTGAGGGGGGGAGACAAGCACAAACTGAGCTGGGAAATTGACGCAATAGTTTACTGGAGCAATAACCAGAGGGACACATATTCTCCACGCCTGAAATGCGCTAAACTAAAATGTTGAAATGCAAGCGCATCAAATGCGTTCAAGGAGAAGTCCTTACACACATGCATACACATGCACATGCATACACACACACACACTCATACACACACACTCGTACACACTCATTCACACTCTGATTGACACATGGCGGGGATGCTTATGCGAAAAGCGAAAAGTACGCGTTTATTGTTTGGAGCATAAGGATTAGAGTTGACAGCGTGTCGTGACACGAAAAACACGAAAACTTAAACAAATTCCGACGTAAAGTCTTACAACTTACTTAAAATAAGTATAAAATACTTAAAATAGTGTTGCATATATAAGAGAAACTAACTTTGATTTGAATAAAACTTTACTTGGTCGCGTTTCGTGACACGAAAAACACGAAAACAACCTACAAATTCGAACGTAAAGTCTGAATATAGGTACAACTGACTTAAAATAAGTATAAAATACTTAAATCAAGACAAAATACTTTTGCATATAAGAGAAACTAACTTTGATTTGAATAAAACTCTGCTTGAATTCGATTATGATATTATGTTGATTGATATTATGAATACGAAAAGACGTCTAAGAAAGAAATTTGCGTTTTTTTACGATAAGAAAGAAAGAAAAATGGTTATAAATGGTTATTTTCGACTTTAACGGTAATTATTCACTACTTATTTTCAAACTTTTACCGTTAAAATCGAAAATAAACATGTCCAAGTGAATAACTATTCGGTTTAAGCCATTTTCATCAAATCCAAATGCTATGTAATTAATTTAGACCTACTATGTAAACGCAAACCAGGAGAATTACAAGGCGTAGTCGCCGAAAACGTTTTTTAAAACAAAATCTAAAGCATTTAAGTATATAAATTATAGTTATTGTTTATTTAGAGCCAAAATGTTGTATTGCATGTTGAAATAAAAAAGATGAAAGCTGAATTTTTCGTGCTTCTATGTCAAAATCTTGGGATAGCCCTAGAAACACACACACACACACACGCACACATATAAAAACATCAATTTAAAGCTGAGATACTAAAAACTATGCAATGCTTTTTCACGTGCTATCACTCGCTCTCATTCACACATACACACACACACACATACAAAGCACACACATTCGCCCGCTCACCCTCACTGTCAGGCTGTAGCCTAGCCTAGTGTCGCGCTGTCTAGCTCACACACTTTTATTAAATACCGCCGTGCACGCCGTGGCGCATACATAAAAATTGTAATTAATTTGAATAAACAAGAGCCGGCTTGGCTTGGTAACGGGACGAAATTCTTTGAATTGTTGTGGTTCGCCTTTCTTTAGTTCTATAATAATTTTTGTGGTGTACAGAAAAAGGCACACACAAAATACTGTGTATAAAATACTACAAGAAGAACGAAAAAAAACAGAAAAAAAATCAGCCAAGAGGCAAAAGAGGCACAAAATGGGGCCATTCGAAAGGGCAACGAATTGTGTTTATTTTCTTTTTTGTGTCTTTTTGTCTTCTATTTTTTGTTATTTCTCCTTACACACACCATTTTCGGTGTGTTGGAAGCTGTGCACGCTTCCAAATGTCTCGTGATAATTATTATAATTCGTATTTTTAATAAAAGCAGCATTAACTGCACAGACACACACACACATACGCGTGCTATACTCTGCATGTGTATGTATATATGTATAAATATTATATGTGTACATATGTATTGCATGCTGAGAGACTCTGGAAGTGTGCCGTTGTTTCTCTGTTTCTGTTTATTGTTAATGTTGTGTCCTCAACACACACACACACACACATACACTCGCATTTACACACATACCAACACATTCGCATTCACATGTCATCTTGTAGGCCCGCCGTTGTATGCGTATTTTTACTCACCGTGTGCCAAAACTTGATGCTATTGCTCTCTTGCCCTGTGTATTACAAAAAAAATGTGTGTGTGGTTTGTTTGTATATATTTCGTTTACTGGTTTTTGTTTTTTGTTGTATTGGTATTTTTATCGCTGCCGCTTGCTTGCCCAAACTTGTGCTTATTAATTTTTCATTAATTTTTCTTGCCTTAACTTTCCACCGAAAAAAAAGCAACCGAAAAAAAAGTGAGAAATGGCAGCGGCGCTGCGACGCCGCAAGACGTAAGGGAAGCGCAAAGTCAAATACGATTTTTTTTTGGATGTTGGTTCACTTTTGGTCGCTGCCTGCCTGACTGCCGCGTGCGTTCGTTCGTTCGCTTTGGTTCGCTTCCTTTTGGCTTTTGGTTGTGTTTCCTTCGCAGCGCGCGCCCGCTCAGCACTCCACACACACCAAACTCGCGCTCTCGCTTAGCCAGCCAGCCTCTCACTCTAACGGCATTTGTTATGCACGTTCACCGATTTTTACCGATAGACTGCACGCATACAGCGCCAGTGTCGTACTGGTCCGCTGCCGAAAAGTTTACTATGCTGATTGCTGCGACGGCTGCTGCCAGCGTACATTCATAGCAGCAGAGGGTGACCGATTCGAAGAAAGCTGTCGTCTGTGCTGCTGCTGCTGCTGATGTTTAACCTGCTGCTAAAAGCAAAAGCTTCACGGCAGGAGTTTAACTGAAAGCTCCACTGAGCGTCGCTGCACACTCAGCTGGCTTTAGAGCTTTGGCTACAGCGCTCAACATAAAATTAACAGCATGACAAAAAGCACAGTTTTGACAAGCTAAGCATTATTTTCGCATATTTCCTATTGAACGAAATGAAAACTGAGCGCATTTAAGAAATACTCGTACTCAGTTTAGGAGTTTTAAATAATCAAAACTAGCCAATACAAGGGAAATGCCCATATTTATTAAATTTTAGATGTTATTTTATGGTAACACAAGCAATGCCAACTTTATGCAAAACAAGTCTATATTATTATTAATGCACATTTAAAATTTATTTATGCGAGCTGTTTCTAAACATGTTTTGTGCAATATGCCAGGCTCGCTTTGCTCTCACACATTCGTGCTCTCTCTCGCTCGCTTTCTCTCTCAGTTTTATGCTCTTAGTTATTCCACAGCCTCCCAATGTTTTTGCATGTTTCATTTTTAACAGTATTTGCCCGACCCATATACATAAACACACAGACACACACACATACACACACATACACATACAGTGTCATGCATGCTTTACAAGCTCTTTCCAATTCCTCTCGCTCTCAATCTTCGCCCATTGTTAAATGACATTATTTGGAGCATTTCCACTTTACATTTGATTTGACGCGTGTCAAAATATTTTCGTAATTGTGCTCGTTCCACTGTACCCGCACCCGCACCCGCACCCGCATCCTGCTGAACCACAAACAGTTCGACAGTTGTTGTTGTTCTGTTTTTACTTCTTCTTCTTCTGCTTGTTATATTTGTTTGGCTTGCAGCTGCTGCTCCTCAATAATGTTGTTGTTGTTGTTTTTGTGCTATCGTTATAATATTTGTGGGCATCGTCGCTTAAGCTTCGTTTTTGTTTATTAGCCAAAAGCGTTTTGTTCGTTCGCCTGTCTTTTAAGTGGCCATTTGCATGTTTTTGGCATTCACCCAGAGGCCAGAGCCCAGAGCATTCACCCGGCTCGCCATTTCGAGCCTCAGCCTATTCAGCCTATCAGCCGCCATGCCGTCTGTTCCTTCACCCCCGCTGACCAACAAAATGCGCTGTAAAGCTCTTTTGCAAACGTAAAACTTACAGAATTCCGATGGAAACTAAGTTGATTGTATGTTTGGGTTAATTAAATTTTTGTCCCCAACCATAAATAAATTATGTCTCCATATATACTTACATACATATGTACATATATACATAGTGAAAAATATGCAATATATATATATATATATATAACTTACCGCTGTTCGATGCGGTTGCTGTTGCTGTGCAGCAGTTGTTGTTGCAGTTGCGGCTGTTGTTGCTGTTGTTGGTGTTGTGGCTGTTGTTGTTGGTGCTCTTGTTGCTAATGTTGTTGCTGTTGTTGCTGTTGCTGCCATGGTGGTATTGTCCTCAAATGACTTTTCGAACGATGCAATTGGCGCTGGGCCAAGCCGCTTCTGTCGTCGCGCATCCATTCCGGCGGGGTCTCAGCATGCACAACTAGGGCTTACCCACAAACACACATACACATGCACATGCACGTACTCACTCACTCACAAACACATACTAACATGCATGCATATATGTGTGTAGAGACATTGAGCTTCAGAGACGTCCTGCAGGCGGCGTCGCTATCAACGGTACTAGTAACGGGAGAGAGAAAGACAGAGAGAGCGTGAGAAAGAGAGTGAAGGAAACCGTTAGACGGCTATTGGCACGCTTCCTTTACTTGGCTTTTCATAATTGCCACAGCCAACAATAACTATCTCTAACAACAACAATTGGTATGGTATATAGCGCAAAAGTCATCTCGACTAAAATATACCCTATAGTTGGAAACTTAACCAAGAGAACTTAACTAAATGTGCAAATACCTTGATTTTTACAGGGTATTCGAGCAATAATTCTCATACATGCCATCAATAACTGGGAAATAAATTTCTAAAAAAATAAAGAAGTAGAAAGTAAAGAGAAAACAAAAAAAAACACCTACTACTACTCTGTATACTCTTCTTTGCAATGGCAACAAATTATTGGCGTAATAACTGTAGCCAGCAAATTGCCCAGACATTTCGTGTCTGCAGTTCGTTGAACTGACTTAAATGAAGTAATAACAGCAACAACAACAATAACAATAACAACAACAACAACAACAATCACAATAACAACAATCACAATACATATACACATATATTATTTATATATGTACAGTTAGCTTTCAATCAATAGTATAAAAACTGTTTGATTTAAGGCACAATTTTCAATTGAACTTAAGCGTTCTTATGCATTATTAAGAACTTTTATTAATAACTTATATAATCGTTTATTAAGAACTTTTATTAATAACTTATATAATCGTTTACTAATTAACAACAGGAATAGTTACCATATTAATTGGCAATAATATTTTTTTGCTTCAAAATGTGTGGAATTTCTCGAAAGGAAGTTCATTTAGTCATTTAGTTCCTTCAAAAGGTTAAAACGAACTCTAATCGGAATCGGAAAAAGATCAAAATAAATGAAGAAACTAAACGAGCTACAATCAGGAATGAAATAAACTTTCTTGTTTTCTATTCACACAACTTTTAGTTAGAATTTTTCCAGCTAATCGGTTATTTAGTTCGTTCACAAAGTCGAAATGAATCAAAACAAATGAACGAACCAAACCAAAATTCATATCAAGGATACTAAACGATACAATCCTACTTATATTATGAAAATGTGAATATGAAACTTACTTTTCTTGTTTTTCTTTTTTTTCTATTCTCAGAACTTTTAGCTTTGATATTTTTTGGCAAATCAGTTTGCCAAAACATTTAGTTTGCTAGTAATACTATTAGAATGAGGAATTTGTTGGCCAAAAACTGAAACTACAACAAAATGCTATACATCAATGTATGTTCAAAATGACTTGAACTGTGTAAACAGTTTGGGTTTTTGTGTAAGCTCCTAACTCACAGAATGACAAACAGACATGACTTCATCGACTCAAATTGAATATAAGCTCCCAATATATATATGTATGTATGTATATATGGGAGAAAACTATGCCAAAAACTGAATGTAACGGTAACAAGAATGTTTTCATTTTTGGCTAAACGGAGAAATGTGTTTGAGCATGCTTTGCCGAAAAAAAAACACAGCAACGGTTAATAAACACACACACACACGCACACACACACAGACATATGACATTATTACAGTTGACTGCAATAACGGGAAAACCCAGTGAGAACGCTAAGCAGTAAACGACTGTGAAATACACTGACAAATGTTTTTTTTTTTTGTGTATTTTCTATTAAATGTCTTCTTCTTTCAGCTTACTTAAGCTACTTTGTTTATTTGTTATTATTATGTAGTTTTTGCATTGAAACCGTTACAACTGCATACATATCTGCATACATTTTGCGTAGATGCATTGATATAACGGTAAAAAGTTATATTACAGTTTGAATTGAAGCGAAAGAAGAAGAAGAAGAAGCATAGAGCAGGACTTGACACACATTTTTCAACACCTTCTTTGCAAAAGCAAAAGCAAAAGCATAGGTGAAAAGTTATCGCTCTCAAGTTGGACATTGAAAAAACAAGAAGAAGACAAAGTAGAAGAAGGTTGAGGAGGGGAAGGGAAAGGAATATGCTCCGTTATTTGTTCGCCATTGGGAATCGAGTGTAATAAAACTTTGTTGTTTGTTTGTTTGTTGTTTGTTGTTGATGTGTTTTTTTTTGTTCGTTTCGTTTTCAACAAAATTGTATTTTGCAGTTATTGTTGTTGTTGTTGTTGTTGTTGCACCAACTACTACTACTTGAATATGAGTAAAAGCTTTTGCCCCTGGGAATTTTTCGGGAGCTTGGCTGCATCGAATTGATTGCCTACTTTCTGGGGCACCATCAACTGCCTTCAACTGCAGCACCCTCCCGCTCGCCACTCCCCGCTCGCTTTTCGCTGTTGCCAATTATTCACGTACATACATACATATATATATGATTGCATATTGTACGAATATATAGATGTTTATATATTGGAATTTGAGATGTTTTTTGGGTGTTTGCATAATCTTATGTTTGATTCTCTCTCTCTGTGGACACACTTCGATTTCGATTGTTTGTCTAACTTGGAAATATCATAAGCTATATATACACACACACACACACATATGTCATATGCCAGCTGCCAATTACCATGGAATTGATTGACATCTGGTTAAATGGTTTTGATTTCCAATAATGAATCGACGAAACTTACAAAATAATCGCAGAACTAACCTTGACTTGAAACAAACAAACAACAACTTCTCTCTGTGTCACTCTAGCTGTCTGTGTGTGTGTGATTGTGTGTGTGTGTATTTTACTGGAATTGTATTTATAGAGGTGTTTGGCATTGGCTTTCTTGGCCATTTTAGTCAGGGAGGCAGCGAGGCACCTGGGCGCAAGCGTCGGTCGTCACTGGAGCTCGTAAAAGCAGCTGCTGAGGCTATGCCATTTAACATTTAGTGTGGGAAGCACAATCACACACACACACAACCACACAGACACACACACAACCACACACATGCACACGCCAATATTGATGTAGTTTAATGATAAACTTGTCAGCTTCGCTGCTGCCACACGCAGATTTAGTTTCTAAACCTATTTCGTGTGTGTGTGTGTGTGTGTGAGTGTATGTCTATGTGTGTGGTGTGTGTTAGTGTATGTCTGTGTGTTTGTGTGTTGTGTTTCAGTCTAAATTTATAGCTTGCTGCCGCACGGTAGGGCGTATATTGAAATATTAAATTGTAGATGAGTGCGTCCATGAGCATTTACCATTAACAAACACACACACACAACCACATACACACTCACACACACACACACACACCACAAACACACATGCACACTAATACACAAACAACAGAAGCGCTTAAGGTTACACTAATTCGCTGAAACTTTAGGAACTTAAGCAGACGAGCTCATTGTAATGACAGAGAAAGCGAGTGAGAAAGAGAGAGAGAGAGAGGATGATGGGTGAAGGGGGCAGAGGGCGGGATGCGCACATCTTAATATGATTCCCTCTGCATTTAAACATGCTTTAAAAACACAAAACTATTATACCCATTTTCTGGGTTAAGGTTTGAAGTAATAACATATCGATAACTATATCGATAACATAGCACTTCGATATATGTGTGTATACCAAAAATATATTTTATTATAACCATTTTATGGGTTAAGGGTATAAGAATAATAGCTCATTATTTGTAGTAATAACATATCGATAACAATATCGATAACATAGCACTTGATCTATGTGTATACCAAAAATATTTATTATTATACCCATTTTATTGGTTAAGGGTATACGAATAATAGCTCATTATTTGTAATAATAACATATCGATAACAATATCGATAACATAGCACTCGATATATATATATATACCAGTATACCAATACACAATATATCTTTCATTACAATCCATTTAGTAGATCTTGAGTGAAACAGAGTATCATCAAGCATCCCAAACAAACTTTCACATTTATAGAATAATAGTGGGATGACCTTTAAGAACTATTAATGTTCCGCATTCTCTGAAGTCTCTAGCTTTTAGTCTCTCTAGTCACTCAGTCACTTAGATTGATGTGTGTTGATGAACCAGGACAGGCATCCCTGTCACAATGTCATTTTACCCTTTTCAACCATTTGTATTGCTTTGGCTTTTAAGAGAGGTTGTTTAGTTCAATCAAGAATTGGAATTTCCCATCAATTATCTTTCAACTATGACCTACTGATACACATGATTATACTACTTAACCATAGATGAGTGAACAACAATAACAACAACAACAACGGCAACAAGTTGCCACAAACCGGATGCATTTCATATACAGCGTACTCAACCGATGCACCGACGTACCGACGCACCCGATGAAAACGAGTGTGAAAACATAAGCATACATAATCTATGCTGAGCATGTACTCATGTGTCTATGCGACACTCGAAAGTCCACTCCACACACACACACTCATGACTAGCTCAACACCGGCTAAGCCCACATTAGCTGTACCCATATCAAAGTCAAGTTAATGGAGCTAAAATTAATGAATGCCCGCGAAAACCCCGTACAACCAAAAGCAAAAAGGAAAACTTTTTGCCACACACACACACTGTATATTCACATATAGTTAGTGTTGTGGCCAAAGGGAGCTTAGCCTTAAATCGATGACAGTTGGACAGTTGGCTTTAAAGCTAACGAACTACCGGACAAACGCGCAGCCTCTCACGGTTCGTCATCGTCGTTTTTTAGTTTTTAAGTCCGCAACTTTGGCGACATTCATTGAAAATCGATAACAAGCTGACTGACAGGCGGTAAGCACGCGGTTTTTTTTCGGATGGGTAAAAGCCCCAACTATAAGCTCCTTTTCCCTTCTCCACCCTTTTCTTTTTTTTTTGGTTACCATAACTTTGTAGTGAGCCAAAACTAGTCGCCAAAAAAGCACAACAACAACAACAACGAAAAAACAAGTAAGAAGGTTCGAAAGTCGAGTAAGCTCGACTAGAAGATACCCTTTTAACCCTTGACGCGGACAAACCTGCACTACCGGACCAATACTTGACGGCTTCATATCTCCGGTGTTTCTCAACCGATTTCAATAAAAATTTCACAGATATTCTTGTTTGTTTTATTAATAATTTCAATCCCCATTTTTAAGTTTTTGAAAATCAAGATTTTTTTGTTATCGAGTTCATGTGTATATCGTAAACCGGAAAAGTTATCGAAAAATTAAATCTAGCTATGTCTAGGGATTAGGAGAGATTAGATATCCAAAATCGGAGTCTCTAGCTTTTATAGTTCCTAAAATCTGAGATAAATCGCCTCGGCTTTTGATGCTGAACAAGAATATATATATACTTTATCGGGAATCGGAGAAGCTTTCTTCTGCTTGTTACATGCTTTTGCACAAAACCATTATACCCTTTTCATTACCCATTTCATGGGTGTTAGGGTATTTAACAGCGATGACTTTTTCCAACATTGGCCCCAATGACATTGGCACAAAGTAACAGAATCGTAGGGGTAGGGGAGAGGGGCGTGTGGCGTGTGGCGTGTGGCGTGGGGGGTTACGCGGTTTTATTGTGCGACGTCGCCGCTGTCGTCGTCGTCGTCGTCGTCATTTTGGCCCAATTGCTTTCTGCTTTTTGAGGGAAAGAGCTGGCCTGTGTGGGGGAGGGGGCGAAGGGGGGAAAGATGGTTGCGCGACAGGCGGCAGCAACAATTTCATTGACCTCATAAATTGTGACCCTAAAACCGAGAAAAAAAAAGTCAAACTCGGTTCCCCTAAAAACGAACTCCCCCCGCCGCCGCCGCCAAAATGGCACCCACAAAACATGAAGAAAACTACCCGGCCTAATCACCCCCCCAAAAACCCCCCAAGAACCCCGCAACTAACATAACAAAAAACAAAAGAAAAACAATAAGAAACAAAAACGGCAGAATATTAATAGCTGCTCGGGGCTTAGTAATAGGTTGAAGTAGGACCAAAACCAAACCAAAAAACCCAAATTACGAATCCAAAAAACCGTTTTTTGGGCCAGGAGCAAGTAGTTAAGGCAAGGGAATTGGGGGGCAGTTAAGTAAGCGAAAGTCCAAGGCGAAGGCGAAGGCGAAAAGCTGAAGGCTGACCTTACCTTATTTTACCTTCAATAAGTTTCGAGTTTTTGTACAAAATGGTCGAGCGGAAACGGAAACGGATGCGCATATGCAAAAATGCATTATACAAAAAGAAATGTGCTCTCATTATGGTATTATGACGAGTTGGCCTGGGGTTCCAGGGGTTATTACATCAAAACCGAGTGACCTCGAAATCAAAAACCTATATTTAGTTCAAGTACAAGTAACCGGAACATTAACTTGAGTCAAGTGGAAAGAAACTCTACTTGAATTACATGAAAAATGCTTTGAAAAGTTATCAAAAAAGGGAATTGGGTATGATTAAACAGATTTCTGTAACTTTCTCTAAACCGGTTCGGTGTGAAAACTCTCAAAAACTCTGTTTGTTCTCAACTTTTTCAAGCGGAAATTAAGTACAAAAACATTTGACAGTCAAAAAAACAAAAATATTCTAGCAAAAGTTGTGTACAAAAGTTATTATAAAGTTAAAAATAATATTTATATATTTTTAGCTCAGTTCCAAAGATAAACGGAAACATTTTGCAACACCTCCCGACGACGACGAAAGCTTACTCTGTCGCTTCAAATGATATAAATACTCATATCAAGAGCGAGACAGACATAGAGAGAGAGAGAGACAGAGAGAGAGAGAGAGAGAGAGACAGCTCCAAAGTAGACAGAAAACAGAATGGAAGAGAAAAAAAATTGTTGTTGGCGTTGCTTTTGATCGTTTGCTTTTGATAAGCGGGAGGCAAACTGCTTGCAGCCCAGTAAATCAGTTTCTCTTTGATTGTGTGTGTGTGTGTGTTTGAGTGTGTGTTTGAGTGTGTGTGTGCTTTTTTCATTATGTATTGTAGTACTTTGTAGCGTAGAGTCGTTCGGTCGTCTGACAATTTAGGCCAACTTGTGGGCAGGTGCTCGGCGGCTTGCTGTCATTTCGTTCTGATTAGTTCGTTCTGTTCGTCTGTTCGCATACCCTGTAAAGTGGGGCAATGAAAAGTGAAAAGTGAATCAAAACAGTTCAGTTGATGAACTAGAGAGAGTAGATCAACGATCTGGCAACGCTTTCACTTCACGAAATCAGTAACTGTCTACACACACACACACATACCAATCTCTTATTGTCGCTTCTTCTTCTTCTTGTTGTTGTTGTTTTTGCCCGTCTGCCAACCAACCAGATGCTGAATATAACTGTACATGAGGTTGCTTGCTAAACTGCTGCTGCTGCTGCTGCTAAAGATACAGTTATATCTAGTACGTATGTATGTGTATGTGTGTGTGTAGTTCTTGCTATACTCTTTCGGCTACACTTTCGGCCCCCTCCTCCCCCTCTCCGACCGCTCTATAGTCATCAGTCGTAAGTAAGTAACGTTAAATGCGATTACACATTTGACTGCATACTTTGAGGGGGGGGGCCGCATACGAAAGGGACCAGAAAGGGACAGAGAGATAGGAGATAGAAGCTAATAGGAAACAGAATGAAATTAGCATGCAATAACAAAAGGCAAATAAACAGTGAGCCATGACTAATACTCGAAATGTTTGCACCGTTGACCTGGCGTCGTCCAACAACAACGTCTTTTGGGGGTAGTTCAAGCTGACAGTTAGTTTGTTGTTTTTGTTGTTGTTTTTGTTCTTTTTGTTGTTGCTATTCTGTTCTATTCTCTCCTCTTGTTGCTGTAATCGTGTAATAGCGTGCAGACGGATGTCAGTTTGTAGGTGTTAAGTAATGGCACACACATATACACACACACACACACACTAACACACACACACACATACATACACATACACACACACACATACATACATTGGGGTTATTCACTGCAGTTACCCAGTTTGAGCCTCATTTGCTAATAGAAAACAGCAGCAGCAGCATGGAGGAGCAAAAACTTATTTTTTTTTGCCAAGTTGATGGCGGGGGGGAGAAGTTCGGGTGCCAAAGTAACCGCTGGCAATGACAACATCTGAAGCTGTTCAAAGTACTATGACAAAAAGAAGTACAGAACTCAACTGATAAACTTTAGACTTCAATGATGTCATTGGAGTGGCAAGTTTTTCGATTTTTAAGTTTTACTCAGTTCCACTGCTACATACACTGGGAAAAACTAGAGATGCTGATTGAAATTTCGACTAAAATTACACAAATTAGTACGAAAAGCAATCGAAAATTTGTTTTTTTTTTGTTACAGTTTTACAGATCATTTGTGAAAATCAGTAAGATCGGCCCACTATATCATATAAAGAGTATAGAGAATAGAGTAAGTTTTTTTTGTCAAGTATATATAAGATTATGCCATAACTTGTTAAAGTTATTGTTAGAAAGTTAAAGATATCATAAGAAGGGCCCATTTTTTCTTTACTGTACTTTTTGTTCTTAGCTTTGAAATATTGCGCCAATAAGTATGCTCTAAAAAGTTTTGACTCAACTTGTATGATAAATATCGCATATTTGCTAATGATAATCAAGAAACATTGAAGTAACTTCAATTGTTGACTGTTTCGATTAAGTTAAGTCTTAGGAAATCGAAATTTCCCAACATGAGGGAACAAAAGTTAAGAAACACAAACCAAAACACGCTCACTATATTGATATGTTACTAACGAAATGAGCGCTTGGTAACAGCATTTTACAACTTACATAATGTGGCAAGAGGCACTCACCCAAAACAAAAAAAAATAACAAAAACTAAGGCAACAAACAACAACAAAACACATACATCATAAATAAGTTAGGCCAAAAAAAGCGCCAACATTCTTTTTTTTTTTCTTTTTTGGGGGAGACCTACTTAAATACTACTATAAACCAAATAAAAAACACACAGACATACCCAAAAACAGCTGAACGCTGTACTCCTTTCGAAGCGGAGAGTGTGTGGAGAAGAGATTAAGACGATAAGAATATGTTTTTGTTTGAATTGGCGCGCGCGCTCGTTTACAATAGAATTAAATGAAAGAGACTCTCACTCGAAACACAAACACGAAAACAAACAACAACAAAAACACTTTCACAGTCAAAAAAATGTCAAAAAACAACTGAGAGAGAGAACATCACAGAAAGAACAGTTAGAGAGAGCGTGCACAATGTTCAACTAGATCGGAATAAACCGTTAAACGTTTTTTGTAGCGAATTCGTACACGCAGAATGTACAGTTATTATAATAGAAGGACACCGTTAACTGTTCACGGCGCCTGCCAAACGCCAACTGAACTTATCACTCACTTAGCCCAAGCAGCGCAGCGAATGCGGACGCTAAAGCTTCTCTCGACAGCAACAAAAACAAAAACTATCGAGTGTGTGTGTGTGTATGTGTGCGTATGACCAAAGCACAGGCAATGTGGGTGTGTCTGTGTCTGAGTGAGTGAGTGTGTGAGTGTAAGCGAGCATTGTTGACTGCACATTTTGATTGTTGTTGCTTTTGCTGCCTGCTTGCTTCTTACTTATTCTACTTGTTCTTGTTGCTGTTGCTGTTTCTGCTGCTGCTGCTGCTGCTAGTGCTGCTTTTGCAGTTACAGTTGCTTTTGCTGCTGCTGCTGCGGCTGCGGCTGCGGATGTTAGTTTGTAACCTCAAAGTTGAAGTCAAAGTGCTGTGCACGTCCAAAACTTGCTTCAACTGCATGTTAATGGGGTCGACCGCAATGTCGCCCAACTAGCGCCTATTGTGTATGTGCAAGGCGCGCTCCTTCCGATTGTTGTCGTACTCGTACACACACACACACACGCACACACACTTACATATTCATACACTATGAGAAACAAATAGTTCTTAGTTTTATGTAAATTTTCGTTTTTTTCTTCATTATAAATGCATCAGTTAATGATAAGGTAAAAATGTAAAAATATTTCCATTAACGTTAACTCCATTCATTCATTTAGGATATAGTGCTTTCGTTTTTGTCAGTGTACATATGCAAAAATTAAACAATTTTGCAGGGCGTCATGTCCTACACACATACACATGTACACACATATGTATATATGTATTGGTTTGGGGTCGACGCTTTTAGTAGTAGGCGAGTCTGGCTTTGGCTTGGCTTTGGCCCAGGCGTGACATACACAGGCTTTGACCACTTTGCCTTGCACCGCATATTAAGCCCCCAAATATAATTAATGCCACCCCCTCCAACAAATCACCACCCAACCACAACCCGAAACAGCAACAACAACAACAATATCGAATGCAATGCAGCAATATATCCATATATGTAGATTCAATTTCTGTTCGGGTTCTGCCTGCCATAACGTTGATAACGTTGGCTATGATTGGTTCAGTTCGGTTTGTCACTCTGTCCGTTTGTCATTCTGTCATTCTGTCGTTTTGTCGCTTTGCCATCTCATCGCATGGTTTAGCACACGCCTTAATTGTGTTACACACTTGCTGGGCTGTCATATTTGCTGTATGTGGCAATATTTAAGGGTTAGGCATAGATGACATTTTGTATGCGCTAAAAATGCATTGGGGAAACTATTTTGAGATCTTAAAGTTACAAATTGAAGTTTATTTGAATGGAATTTCAGTATTTTCAAGTTAAAAAGTTTGTTGAAATAAGTTAAGTCAGGAAAAGATGGACTACAATCATAAATATCATTTGAAACTTCGAACAAGGTTTGGCTTTGGGGCTGCTTTCCAGTCGCGAACCGGATTGGATTCCCATTTATAACATATTGAAGATCAGAAGATCGAAGAATGACAAAACTAAAAGGACTACAATCATAAATATCATTTGAAACTTCGAACAAGGTTTGGCTTAGGGCCCCTCATACAACATTTAACTTACAGGTTCCAATAGCGAACCGGATTGGATTCCTATTTATAACATATCATCAAGATCATAACATATGAAGATCAAGTTCTTCAAGATCAGAAAATACAGATGATTTAATTGAAAAGTGTTATAAGATAAAGCTAAATCTTTTAATTTTGTTAAACCGAATCAGATTTCGTTTCGATTCAGGTTCAGAAACGGTTTTAGTCCCTGTTATATAGAATTAATCAAGTCTAATTAAAAGAAATAAATGGTTTACCTATTAATTATTAACATTCATAACTATTTTATGTAGATTCCATTTAGAAATGAAAATTATTTGAACTTAACTTCAAGTTCAACTCTCTAGTTTATTAGCTTTAAAGTAATCCTCTTGTGGCTACATTTGGTTTACCGAGTTTTCCAAGAATACCTCTAAATTATTGACAGTTTGCCTAATTTTGGCCAAGTTCCTCCTCCTCCTCCTCCTTCAAGTCCAGCTATTCTATTATTTTAACTATAATAGGGCACCTCTCAGCAAACACATTTGCCTTTATTTACTATTTACTCTCTCGGTGTGTGTGTGTTCATCTGGCACTCCCTGGGATAAGTTAAACAAAAACCGAACCGAACCGAACCGATGTGCCCCTTCTGCAAAGTGGCAGGCTGCACAGCTTTTAGCGCCCACAGCGCCAGCGTCCACACACACAATGCCACACAGGCATCGTTTGTTGCATCTTTGGACGCTCGCTTGCTCGCTCTATTGTGCTTCATATTCATTTGGTGTTCGTGTGTACGTGTGTGTGCTGGTGTGTGTGTGTGTTGTGCATGAACACATACTCTCACCAATAAAAGATATAAATGGGAAACACAGAGAATTACTAGTAAGAAGGATCTAGTCGACGAGCAGATGCCCTGAATCGCGTACGAAGTTTGTCAATAAAGTGTTTACACATAGTGAAAATTTGTTGATATTTTCACTTTAGAGATATAGAGCACACAGATTGTTGTTATTCAGTTATTCAGTTAATTATCTCTTAAACCTATTAAACAAAACTTAAAAAACATAAACATTAACAAAGAAACATTAAAAAATACTAAGAAAGGCACAAAATTCAACTGTCAATCAATATTTGCACTATGTGTAAACACTTTATTGACAAACTGTATTAAGAAAGTAAATGCTACGTTGAATTCCCTACTTACTTGATATAAGTTTTCGACATATATATAGTGTTTCTAAGCCGATTTCACAGGTTTTCATTAGCTTTTAGTGTTATCGATTGTTAGAATGTATCGGATTCGCATAAGACTTATCGATAACGGTATAGAAGAGCTTATATACATACGCACGGCAGAACGACGGATCAAGAATATATATATGTCTATATAGTTATTCGTGGAGTCGATGATGCTTCGTCTTCTTCGTCACAAAACCATTATACCCCATTTTTTTAGCCAGTGCTTGGGGGTTAGGGTATAAAAAATGGTAAAACAGAGTTACCACATAATTCGATTACCAATAGCATGCAGTGCACGTCTCTCTGGGATAAAAGAGTAAGGCGGCGGCAGTGGCAGTGGTCGAGGAGAGCTCGAGGGTGCGACAGCGGCTATGGCTAGTCTTTGGCTTTGGACTGGGAGTGCCTGTCACACACACACACACAACCACACACACACACACGCAACACCTCGCTGATGGATGGATTGGCAACGTTAAACGGTGTTAAGCGTTGGGCTTTTCCACCTGCAGGGCACTGCATGTATGTAAACATACACATACATGTACACATATATATTTGCATATATGTATGTATATGCTTAAACATTGCCAGACAGACAAGAACATAGCAGAACAGTATCGTTTATTGGGTTATTCACATGAGAATGATGTGCGTGTGCTTCTTTATTTCATTTTCATTTTTTTCATTATGAAAGCTGCCAAGCTGCACTTTAATGTGTCGCATCCTCAAACACACTCAGAGTCAGTCAGTCTCGCTGTCTATCTGCATTGTGTCAGTTCTCACTCTTTATTATGCCGTTGAATGTGTTATTGACGCCAGCTGAGCTCAGCTGAGAAGTGTATGGGAGCGCGCTTCGTTTGCCGTCACAGGGTGGTGTCACAGGGTGTCGGCGGACATGTCGATATGCGCATTATGCTTTCAAGTGCTCTACGGAACGCTACTGCTCCACTTATCTATCTATGTATGTATCAGTCTGTCTGTCTCTGTCTCTGTTCACTTGTTCCACCAACCTACCTGCTGCCAATACATACAACATATGTATGTACATATGCTCTCTTTCTCTTTACATGCATACACATACACATGCATATAAAATCAACCGTTGTAACAACCGTTCGAATGCGAATGCGAATGCACTGATAGAAAAACAAAATGCACTTAAAAGCTTATTTCACATTTCATTTGCACATGTATGCACATGTTCGTTCATGTATGTGCATAATGTAATATTAATATTACATTATTGAAGTACTTTTTCATGTCTGTAGATGTTGCATAGAGTTTACTGAACCGACGCACAATATTCACAATTAATTCAGACAAAGTTAATAAAGTTAGGTCGAGTTCAAATTATGTTTTTTAAGCTCGCTTTTAACACCCATTTTTTTTACCCTAATCGTTCACCTCATTAAAAATGATTTTTAGTATCTGTTTTTTGTTGTTGTTGATTGTTTTTTGTTTGTTTTTTTCGCAGTGGCTGCAAAACTTTTACATGAACGCTGTCTATCTCTCTGTTCTGTCAGTTCATGTTAAAATTTCTAGTGGCTTTTATCTGCTTTACCGTCCCTAGTTGGCCCTCTTAATTGCATCAAGCTGGCTGGCAACAACATTTTTCCCCGAATGATGGCGATGAGGGCGATGATGAAGTTGTGTTGGCATTGATTGAGATTATATGTTGCATGCAGCGAGCGAATGGTTGCGAATTGTTGTGCGAAAATTCTCCGAATCCGACCTCCATCAGGCAGGCTCCTAAGCTTACACAAAACAAAAGCATGCTTTCAAGGGTTTCAATTAAAACTTTCGCAACAAGAACGCACACGCATACACACAAACAAAACTTGAACTGAAACTGCAACTCAAAATGAGAAAAATGAAAATAAAAGAAAGCTAAAAACACACAAACAACGTCGTAATAATAATCATAATAATAATCATAATCATAGTAATATGAACATCGTTAGCAAGGCAAACCTGCAAAGTGCAACAGTTGGAGTTGTTTTTTTTGCTGTTGTTGTTTTTGTTGTTGCTGTTATTTGTTGCTCGTTTTGCTGGGGTATTATAATTTAGTATTCTTGGAAGGCATCTCTCTAATCCGAGCGCATTTATAAAATTCACAAAAGCTTTAATCCCCTTGTTCGTGGAATACTTCCAAGGTTCATTCTATGCATTGCTTTGCTGCCGCTGCCGCTGCCGCTGCTATGGCAACGATTTACCGTTACCACTACCGCTAGTTGTTACCGTTAGTTGAGTAAGGTAATAAACCAAAGGGCAAATGTTTGGAATTTGCAAGAGTGTAGGAGTGCAAATTGCTTTAAACTAACTTTTTTCTCACATTTTTTGTAGCAAACCTGAACCTGCAAAAAAACTAGTTTTTAGCAAAAAAAGTAAACAACGGTTTGTTTAAAAAAAAGTTTTCTTTATTTTATAATAAAATTTTGTTACATTGAAAACTGTAAGGCAAAACCGAAACCTAAGCCAAAGCCAAAGCCAAACTAAGCCAAAATAGTTTGTTTTAACACTAATTAAGTAAGTAAATATAACTTTATTAAGTTTGTGAAGAGTGAAGATTGCTGTTTTATCGATGTGAAAGCGGATGAAGACTTTCAGAAAACAGTTTAAGGACGGTCTTAAAGACATCTTCTTATCCCCATATTCTTAGCCCATTCACCAAAATAGTTGAAGATTAGCACAACTTTCAATTTGCATTACACAATTGTGCATTTGAAAACAAATATTTACTAAAAAAAAAGCCAAACCCAGCTGGGGAATATGTACAGTTATGTAGAGTAGAGTAGAGTAGGTATATACAGGACAGGATACAGGAAAATGCGGTTATTATATTAATCGATTTCGAGCGTCTTGAGACTCTGCGTCAACGAGTCGGAGGATTTGCTGCCATTGCCACTGCCACTTTTCTTGCCACATTTGTTGAGTTGCCAGTTGGATGCATTGCTCAGATACTCGCTGGGGAAAAAACGAAAAACAGAAAACAGAAAACGAAAAAAAGAATGTTAAAGTCTAACGTTTATTGGGGTTATCAAGTATGTAGTTATGTATAGTTACCGCTGTTGTTGCAGCAATTGCATCCAATGCTCTTTCAAGTGGCACATTTTGCCCGCCTCACCGCCATACTCCTCGGGCAGCATGGAACGGGGAAAGTGCTTGTAGGGTGTGTCCGCATCGGGTAAATGAAAATGGATAAGCTTGAACACTTCGCTCTTGATGAACGGCTTGACAACGGTCAGCACCTTGTCCAGATACGATGGACAATTGAGCACATGGATCTCTTTGAGCCGCACCGGATGCGCCTCCTGCACAAACTTCATGTAAACCCGCAACGAACTGAGCACCGTCTTTGTCAGATGTCGCAACGAATACCCAGCCATATCAAAGATTGGTATCTCTCCATCCGACAAACGACCGTCTGTCTCTGTGGCAAAGCGACAGTCGGCCACCATAAAGAAGACCTTGATGCCTGCCGTAAAGTTAAACTGGCAAATTGCATTTTACATTACATTGCGTTTTGCGTTTGCAATTTGACAAATTGATTTAGGTTACGTTAGATTCTGTTAGGTTAAGGTAGGCTGTGTATGCTATCTCTCTCTAACGACTGCTTGACTGTTTCCGCTAAGGCTTACCTTGTCCGCATCGTAGTCAATCAAACGGTAAAAGAGCAACTTGTTGTTCTCCGGCGTCAGGCCAGGCAGCGGGACCAGATCACTGCAATCAGCAAAGAGCAAAAAATCAAACACAAACAAACAAAGAGAGAGAGAGAAAGAGATGTTGCCAGACAATGCAAAAAGAAAATAGCAAACCGGTTATGGGGACAACGCTAGAGATGAGCATTTGGCGTGTTTTAAAGCTATAACTTAAGACAACATGAGAGACATGAGAAATCTAACATTATTAAACCTAATTGAAGTCGTAAATATACATTATTGCAGATTATGATAATAATAATCAGGTTCTTCTGTAGGAAGTTCTTTGGTTCTAGTTTGAATCCTCCAGAAATGTTTTTATAATGATATGTATAGTTATTGATTGAAATATATTGAGAAAATGCTAAATGGAAATCTTATTGTATTGTATTAAGTATTTGAAGGATTTCGTGTTGTCTGCACGTGGTTTCTCTTATTCTCGTGTCACGCTCGCTCATCTCTAGTTTCTACTAATTTGTACTCACGCGACTTGCAGCAACTGCTGGGAACTGGCATCGAATGGATCGCGCTCAATAAAGATTTGCGGGTGCTTGTTGCGCATGGCATAGTTGAGTTGCAGCAGTTGCTGGGCGGCAACCAGATCTCCCCTCGTTGTATGCAGAAAGCGTCGCAGCAATGTGGAAGCTAATCAATGTGACAGCAGCAGCAGCAGCAGTGTGGAATGTGTGGATGCAGTTGCAGTTCCCATTCCCATTCCCGACCCGACAATGTTGATGAGGTTTGAATAGAGAGAGAGAGAGAAGGAAATGTGCAATTTAGTTGTGGTTAATGTGGTCAAAACGATGCAACAACTGCAACAAAACACAGTTATGCAACAGCTGCAAACAGCATGATTGCATTCAAGTTAGCAGTTAGTTTTGTGGTTGACCCACAAAAGTGGCCCGAAAAGTGTCAGCCAAGACTAAACACACTTCACATGATATGACATGACTCTTCCAACTCACGAATCACAAATCTCGTCGAATCCAAGCAATTTAACCACCTGGGTTTGGGCTTGCGTAACTTTGGCAATCACATGTACTTGGAAATAATTATGCATGTTTTTCGATTATGAGTTACGGCTAGTTAGATTTCGGCTTAGATTTTTACAGTCAGCGATTTTGATTGTTTGGGACATTCACTTTAACCCCTTGAAACCTTTTTTTCTTACTAGCTTTTCGAATAACATCTAAGTGCAATGTTAATAAGTATCTAGAGATACTTTGTGTGTCAAATGTTTATTCTTGAATCACGTAAGAACTGAAATTCCATTTTTAAAGTGTTTCGGTCATTAAAGTTGCATAAGTTTAAAGTTAATAAGTATCTAAAGATAATTTGTATCTCAAATGTTTATTCTTGAATCTCGTAAGAACTCAAATTCCATTTTTTTTAAAGTGTTTCGGTTATTAAAGTTGCATATATTATACATTGATAAACAAAACAACACGATTTTTTTCACTGTTTAGATATAGTAAACAAGTTCAATACTCGTTCAACAGCTATTCTTTACAATTCTGAACCGTTTGCCCAATTAGCGCTTCATTAAAATCGTTGTTTTCTTGGTGTTAGTTAGTTTCGAGTCTATACAATGTAATTTTGTTTTATACTATTATAGTTTTTACTTATTAAAATCAATAAAATTTTATTTTGATAATCTTTTATAGCAGTTTTGAGGTTTGCACTTCGAAAAAAAGGCAATTCGGGTTTCGGTTTGAGTTCAAATTGAAAGCTAAAACATATTTGGTTTACATTTGATCTTTGCCCATTACCGTTATACACACATACATACATATATTGTGCGGTAGCTGCGGCTGCGACTTTAGAAATTCCCGCAATTCATCGATTCGCTTTTGCATCAGCTGTTCATCGTCCTTTTTGTGCACCATTGTGTTTGCCAACACTAATTCTTAATATGTAAATCGAACGATCACAAAACAAAAAACAAAAACAAAGCAAAAGAGAAGAGAAGAACAATAACTGTGCTTTCGAGAGCAAGAGAAAATAAAAAGCGCGTCTGTGCGACGCTAATTCGCGACTGCAACTGATTTGTTGTGTGTGAAGTTTCTTACGTTTCTTGCTGGCGGCTTTGCTGGCGTTCGCGAAAAATTCGAAAAATAAAAAACAACAACATCAACAGTAACAATAACACAATAACAGTAGCAGCAGCAACAAAGTTCGCCTACGAAAATGAAGATAGCGTAAAGGGGGGTGGTGAGCGGCAGGTGGAGAAGTTGGTTGGAAATGTCAGTTTTGGTAAAGGCATTGCACTCGCCAATGCGGCTTAAGATCAACCTCTCTATCACACTCTATCATTGTCTCTTTCTTGCTGCACACATAGACTTGGGTGTGTCTGTGTCGTGTGCGTTTGTGTGTGTGTGACCGAACTGAACTGACGCAGCGGTATTGTGAACTGTGGCTTGGTTTTTCATGCAATGCTTGTCGAAATGAAATTTTGTTTTGTTTTTGGTCCGTTGTGCTATTTACGTAACCTATTTGCAATTGTTTTATGTGCCGGAAGGTCGACTACGTGTGTGTGTGTTTGTTTGTGTGCGTGTGTTCTATGAAGCGTACACGTGGCCATGCCCGTCAACGGGCGTTTTTTGTGTCCATTCGACTACTCTTAACAATGTTACTGTATTTTTCACCTCTGCACGTTTTACATACCCTGTTGGCAGAAAATCTAACAATAGGGTGGCCGAAGCCGGAAATAAAAACACATCGAACTAATAGTAACGATACTAGATGAATGTAGAGTATGTTTAAAACCATTCAACTTAAAGTAGTTGAAAAGCAATATTTAAAGTTACGCACAAGTTAAGCTTTCTATTGAAACAGAGTATCTGCAAATTGGGCATTCTTGTTTTTTTGGTTTACGTTTCTCTAGTTTTCGGCATTTTATCGCGACATTGGCAAACAATTTTCGTATGCGCTCCACTTGCTATGCCCAACGTTGCTGCCGCTGCTGCTACTGCTGCCACCCCCCTCACCAACAACATTCCCGAACTGCCCGCGTACAATTCGTTCAACTTACGTGTTTTGCAAGTTAAACTAGGCGACGCACAACTTGGTATTAAAACAAAACAAAATAGTAAAAACAAGAAGCAGAAGCAACAGCAACAATCGCCCCTTCCCACTTCCCACAAACACAATGCATAGAAGTCGCGACTGAAGCAGACAGCAAAACAGAATAAAAGAAAAACAACAACAAAAAAACCAACAATGATAACCACAAGTCAAAAGCGACATTTTCACATAATAAAAACAAACAAGACCTGTTTTTTGGCAGAAAGATAACAGAAATAAAGTAAAAAAGAACATAGTACATAATTGAAAACTCCTTTTTATTATAGTTTAGATTAGCACGATTTCGATATGCAAACACTTAAAACCGGATTGCGACTAGCACAGATGTTTTCCGTTATATGATGCCGCTACACGCTTTGCACTTTTTCTTAATGCCGTTAAACTCTGTGTTCCAACCAATGGGAGCACGCCAACCTTGACGTCAGTTTTGAAGACAGTTCAATAAAGTTGATCACTTTTATTTGCGGGATGCGGGATGTCGCCGGTTGGTCTCGAATCATTTTTAGTGTTGGATCGTTTAGGCGAGAATTTTACCTTAACCTCAAATTGTACATTCATTTTTAATGTATGCATATAAACGTAAGAAGGTAATCCATCGAGCTTCGTCAACTGTAAAGTTAGTTTCGTGGTAAGTTGAGCACTTTTAGCGTACTCGTATATTTAATGCGCTCATAAAATAGACAAAATACTTCAAGCATACATACAATACACATACATTCATAAAAGAAACACTGTTGTTAGTTTTTGCCTTTATTGAAAACTGTTTGACCTTGCCCAACACTCACACACACACAGACACACACGCATACAATTTGAAACTTGAGAAAATTGCCTTGTGCAATAACCCAAAAAAGCACAAAAATAATAGATTCCATCATCATGTTTCATGCTAAACCAAACAAGTTACGCTAGTTTAGAAGCCATGGTAAAAGCCAAGATCGCAATACAAGCTGGCAGGCATTATGAATTTCAAAAATTACATTGCAATTCAAAATATTTACACTTAAAGGTAATGTACATTTTTATTAAAGAACCTGGTGACAGTTAAGGTTATAGAGCCTTTCCATTGTATTGTTAAGCAAGTGGAAAACACAACTAAAGCAGTCTTTTTTTTTTAAGAAAAGTGCTTCTGTCATTGCAATTGTGCAATTTTGAAATCTTATGTTGTTAATTGCAGGCTTAATTGTCGCAAATTTGTTTGTGCATTGTCTACATTTGGTTTGATTATTGGGTAAAGTTTGCAAAATTTGCCGGCGATTGTGCAGATGATGCAGAAACGGGCAAAAACTTTGTAAAATGTGGGTAAATTGAGTGCTTGCAATTAAGTATGACCACGCAGTTAATAGCAGGGGCTTGCATTTCCAGTGGAGTATAAACTAAGTCTCATTTTTTCTTATATTTTGTTTTTTTTTTAAGCCAGTTTGCAGTTTAAGCACCTCATAATTTCAATTCGGCTTAAATTATTTTTGGCGCCGACATTTTCAAATGTGAGTGCTACAGCAATCAGCTTCGGTGCGTATGCTGGGCGCACCGGACATCTGAGAGTCAATATAGTGCTGCCGCTGCTCAACACTGTGAACAGCCGCAAACTGTCATCACAACTGTCAAGAGCGCGCCATGTTTTAGCTCACGCACGCATTGCAGTGGAAAGAAGAAGCACGTGCTACACAAAAGTAGAGCAGGCAGAAAGCAAACAAATTGCATTTGTTGCAACTGAGGCAACCAGTAAGCTGCACAGCGCGCCAACAGTAAACACACATTAACAAACGGCGCCGGCGCTAACGTCTGCTAAAGGTAACTATTCAACTGCACAACAAATAACAAAAACAGTTTTTGGCAAAACGGTCCAAGCGTACAGTGAAGAAGAAGAAGCACGCCGCGCTACAATAACACGAGCGGAGGGTGAAAAAAAATTGCAAGCAGCCGCTGCCGCAACAGCAGCAGCGCAGACTCTCTAGGCGCATAGCTTAAAACGAGAGCACTTCCCACGCCGGTCGCCAAGTGGTTGCCAATAACCCAAAAAAACCGCGTGGTTGTGGACTGTTGTTGTTTTTACTGTTAATGCCGTTGCTGTTTCTTGTTGTTAAAGCGAAATTACAAATTTGCATTTCAATATTAACGAAGAAAGCGTTTGTGTGTTTGTGTGCGTGTGTGTGTGTGTGTTTTTTGTGTTTGTGTATACTTGCAGAGACAAGCATAGAGTTGAATTGAAGCACAAAGAACGTTCGCCATGGTGCCCATTGGAGCCGTGCACACTGGCCATCCCGGCGTTGTGCACCAGCAGCCGCAGCAACCGATGCCAACAGCGCCCAGCGGTCCAAACTCTTTGCAACCGGGCTCTGCCTCATCAACATCCTCCAACACAACATCCAACAAGAGCTCGATGTCAGTAAAGCCGAATTACACCCTGAAATTTACGCTCGCCGGTCACACCAAGGCGGTCTCTGCGGTCAAGTTCAGTCCCAATGGGGAATGGCTCGCCAGCTCATGTAAGTTAACATAATAATACTACAATATTCCATTCTTTATTTCTGTATTTGTTTTGTTTTGTTATTGTCTTGTAGCTGCCGATAAACTCATAAAGATATGGGGTGCGTACGATGGCAAATTTGAGAAAACCATATCGGGACACAAGCTAGGCATAAGTGATGTCGCCTGGTCGTCGGATTCACGTTTGCTCGTCAGCGGCAGCGATGATAAGACGCTCAAGGTCTGGGAACTGAGCACGGGCAAGAGCTTGAAAACGCTGAAAGGCCACAGCAATTATGTCTTCTGCTGCAATTTTAATCCGCAATCCAATTTGATTGTGTCCGGCAGCTTTGATGAGAGCGTACGCATTTGGGATGTACGCACCGGCAAGTGCCTGAAGACGCTGCCCGCCCACTCTGATCCCGTTTCGGCGGTGCACTTCAATCGCGATGGTTCGCTGATTGTCAGCTCCAGCTATGATGGTCTGTGTCGCATTTGGGACACGGCTAGCGGACAGTGCTTGAAGACGCTGATCGATGATGACAATCCGCCCGTTAGCTTTGTAAAATTCTCGCCCAACGGCAAATACATACTGGCCGCCACCCTTGACAATACCCTCAAACTCTGGGACTACTCTAAAGGAAAATGCCTAAAAACGTACACTGGCCACAAGAACGAGAAGTATTGCATATTTGCCAATTTCTCCGTTACCGGCGGCAAGGTAAGTCCCCCCCTCAATTCAATTTCAGTCTTGAAATGATTTAACTGTATCAATATTATGTTTTAGTGGATTGTCAGCGGCAGCGAGGACAACATGGTATACATATGGAATCTACAAAGCAAAGAGGTAGTGCAAAAGCTGCAGGGACACACCGACACCGTTCTATGCACTGCCTGCCATCCCACTGAGAACATCATTGCTTCTGCTGCGCTGGAGAACGATAAGACCATAAAGCTATGGAAGTCGGACACTTAGGTCTTTTTGCCACACACACACACACACACAGACACAACCACACAAAATCACAAATACATTTCTTGAATAATCTTATTTAAACACAATTAATTTTAATTAAGACAAATTTTTTTTTCATTGATAAAAACGAAAAAAAACTAAAAAAACAAAAAATAAATAAGAAAATATAAACAATTTAATTATAAAAAACTATTCAAGCAAAATGCTAAGTGGAACATTCTAAATTAACAATTGCAAATAATTGCAAAAAAATTTGTATACTTTTATAAATATTTAATGGCAAAGTATTAGCCAGTTTAAACGACACAGACACACACTCACATACAACCAACGACAACATAAACACACACACATGCAATCGCAGAAACATGAGCAGCCGGTATGGAAGAAAAATGTAAATTTAAAATAAACAAAAAAATCTTAAAGCAAATGTTTTTTTTTGTAATTTGGTATGACTACTAAAGACATGGATCTGCAAACAGCACAATAGAATTTATTAACATAACATACCAACATTTTTAATTTGATATTACTTTAAAGCTACGGAATTGATGGGATTGTTGTGATATTTGTAAGTCTTAATATTGCTTATTTTCATCTAAGAACAAACGAATGAAATTGTGCTTCTGTTTTTATTCGGTTTTATTGCACAAATATTATAAGATAATGTTAAAAAGTTTATTTATTTAATATTAAAATAAGTAAAACCATTAATATAATTCAAGCAAAATAAATAATCTTTTTAAACGCAACTAATTTTACTGAGAGCCACAGCCAGTGTTGTTAAAATGCTGCAGCTGGTGCTGCCCAATATGCGTGCGATAGCTTTCACTGCGATAACATTATCGATTTGTTTCTTCAGCGCTGCCCACCATCGCTAATAAATAATTTGGATTAAGTGCATTTGGCATTCGATTTAACCCGTGTTTTGTGTTATTTTCCCCACATTAAATCAATATGGTAAGTGGTAAAGTACCAATGTTGCTATTGCTGCAACACTTCTTGCTAAATATACATTATTAATCGTTATATTATATCTATTGTTTTTGTTTTTACAGGCAGCTTACACCGAGGATCAGTTGGCTGGTGAGTGTGTGTCATAGGTGCGAGTCTGTGCGAGAGTGTGTGTGTGTGCGTAAGTGGGTGTTGGTCTAGAAACAGGCGCAGAAGTTCAAAGTGCCAACTCAATGCAAAAATGGCCAAAGGAAAAAAAAGCAACAACACCACCAAGCATTTGTGTCTACGTTGTCACCATTTTGCATGTCGCTTTGTGCGCGCCAGTGTATGTGTGAATATGAATGTGATTGTGTGCGTGTGTATGTATGTTACACATCTTCATATGCGGCGCATGAATCATTGATAAAACAAAAACACACATAAACTGACGACGAAAGCAGCCATACGATCGCGTCAATGACTCACACTACGAAAGCGCGGAAAGCGCAAGCGACAAACAACAGAAGAAAAGAAAAAAAACAAAACCGACTTGAAGGATAAATCGTTTGACGTTTGCAGTTGTCCACCAGGACACCGGAACGCGAACTGTCGCCAGCTCAATCTCGGCGGCGACTGCTGCAACAGCGCTGCACCGGCAAGAGCAACAGCAGCGGCAACAACAACAACTTTTTGGCCATATCCATGTTGGATGACAGTCGACAGCTGAGCTGAGGTTGCCATTTAAGGCCGCTTTGTGGGTCAACATGCCACATGGCCCTGGTCAGAAGCGAATCTCTTTACGCAACTCACTCGAAATGTTGATTTTTGCCTTATTGCCGTTTAACCGTGATAACTTAATCAAAAACTATACGACTTGCTTGTCGTTTGGCGATAAGTCAAAGTTGTTGAGTTGTTGAGTTGTTGTTGTTGCTGTTATTGGTGTTGTTGCACTGACGTCAGCTGACCGCATTGCACGTATTGATTTACCAGAACGAGGCGAACGAACGAAGCGAACGAAAGAGAACGCGTCTTGTTTTTGTCGTTTTGGATTCGCTGTACAAATGTCATTGCCATAAATGGACAAAATTCTGTTGTTGTTTTAAAATGCCGTTTTTGGCATTGTTGCAAGCGCGCCTGTTGACAATAATAATAACAATAATAACAACAAAAAAACAACACTCAAAAACAGAATAGGAAAGATGCGTTTTTAGGTAGAAATACCGAAGCAGTAATACTCTCGATCGTTCAAATACTTCAAATACAAAAAATGTTAATTCAGACCTTAAGGAGTATGTTACCAGCGCTATCTTCCCACCAAATTTGGTGAACGTTGACGGTAGGGGTGGGCGTGGCAACTCCAAACTCGTTTTATTGCAGTTGTTTGAGGAAAGTAAGCAGCAATCGTCATACGAAATTTGATAAGTTTAGCTCTTAAAATGTAGGAAATATGTATGTTTTATCGATTTGTACATCCTAGATGTATTGACTTGTTATCGATTTTCTCATATAACGAGCTGGCAACTCTTTCATAATGCGGTCTGTTGCAACTTGTTGCTTTTAAAAATAATTCAACTCGTAGAAAGAGTATATGTCGATGTTGCTGCAACAGATTGTTGCTGCATTTGGCGACCGACTCAGTAGCAGGCAGTGCAGCCAAGCAAACGGTTTTAATTTAGAGTTTAGCGTTAAAAGGCATCATTATGTATTATTACACGGCACACGTGAAACCCACATTTACCACGCTTGAAGGTTGGCTTTGCCCACGGGCATCGTATTACCAAGGATTACTACCAACAATCTGTCAATAATGTGCTGTGTTTCTTGTTTATGTTTTCAGAGTTCCAGGAGGCCTTCAATCTGTTTGACAATCGTGGCGATGGCAAGATACAGCTGGGCCAAGTGGGTGAATGTTTGCGCGCCCTGGGCCAGAATCCCACCGAGTCGGATGTGAAGAAATGCACACATCAACTGAAACCGGATGAGCGCATCTCGTTTGAGGTCTTTCTGCCCATCTATCAGGCGATCTCGAAGGCGCGCTCCGGCGATACCGCTGATGATTTCATTGAGGGTTTGCGTCATTTTGATAAGGATGCCAGCGGCTATATATCATCGGCTGAGCTGCGTCATCTGTTGACCACGCTGGGCGAGAAGCTGACCGATGAGGAGGTCGAACAGCTGTTGGCCAACATGGAGGATCAGCAGGGCAACATCAATTATGAGGAGTTTGTGCGCATGGTCATGAGCGGTTAACCAACTTAACTAACCTCAAGAAGACCTATAAGAACAACATCAACAACAACAACAGCAACAACAACAACGACAAAAGCAAAAACAATAATTATTTAAATAACACTAACCTGCCATGCCTGCATGCTAGCTAGCTGTTCATTCCGCCAAAACTCCACTCCAATCACTCCAAGATTCCAAAACAAAAAATTGCATTAGGAGCAGAAAGGCCTGTCCGATAGTGTTCTGTCTCACTCACACTTACACTCACTTAGCCAGAAATTTGTATACACTTTGTATATTCTTGCATTTCGGATGCGAATAGAATTGATTCCATCTAAAGACAAACTGACGATCCTTAAGCACGACCAACATTCATGCCACACACACACACACACGGACACATACACAAACGATGCAGGGTAATTCACATCGACACACACACAAACAAACATTTAAGGAAGGTCGCATCGTTACATTTTTTGCGTATTATTCTAAAACTAACGAGTATCAAGAAAGAAAACCCGATTTTTACATATTATACATACCTATAATGGGACTCAAGTCTTCAGCGAGTATCGTAACAAGTATTTCTAAATTAATGTTTTTTTTTTTTTGGATATGTATGTATATTCAACTTTAATACGCATTTTGAAGTTTTACATGTTTTTTTTTAAATAATTTAATAATTGTATTTAATAAATCAAAGAAACGAAAGTAGATCTTTTTACAAAAGAAACGTACTTAAAGTTATTAAAACATATGAAAACTAAAATTTGTTGTTTTCTTTTTTTTTTAGTCATAAGTTAAAAGTGAATGTTAAAGTCAGAAAATTTGCAAACTGATTTGCAAATTTTAAATCTTAGTACTGTAACAGCCAGCTTCATATAGTGAACACAATGAGCCGTGGCCAACGGTAAATTCACTGAGTGCTAAGAACGTGACCAGACCATTTGCAGCAGCCTGCAAATTAAATGCCATGTAAAAGTAATTGAATGTAAATTAAATATAATAAAAAAAACCTTTGCCTTTTGGAAGTAGTAAAACAAGCCATTGCCGTTGCAAGGTGTGTCACACAATCTTCAAGTCACTCGACCACTATTTATTTGGTTTTTTCCTCTTTCCAATTAGCGGTCACACTGCTACAGCCAGTATAGAAATAAACAAAAGCAAAAATGCTGCGATTAGTTTAAGCTTCACGCATTGCGAACAGTGTCAAACTGCATTCCTTAATAAGCGCTTAGCGTTGTTTTTATTTTTATTTGCGCTTCGCTTCTGCAATGTCCAAAGCTACGGGCGACGTCGCCACATTGGCATTCGGCGGTGAACCCAGTTCCCCAGTGCAAAAGGTCTGGAAGCCCGAATGTGAGTAATTGATTGAAATGAATATAATATATAAATGATTAATTGTTGTATGACTGTGTGTTTGTGTTTGTTGGTCAGTGTATCGAATACAATTGGATGCACCAGCACCGAATCCAGTGCGATGTCAGCGCACCCTGCGCTTGCCCCCGGCAAGCACCTCAACCGATGCCGTCGATGACAATAAGCTGGCAGTGCTTTTGTACGGCACCGAATACCATGGCGTTATGGGTCACCTGAAGGCCGAGGAGCTACTTGCGAACGCCAGTGATGGTAGCTACTTGGTGCGACGCAGCCCCAACGCGGACGGCTACTACACGCTGAGCTTATGTTTTAACAAGCTCCCGAAACACTTCAAGGTCTTCTACAAGCCAGGCAAGGGACACTATTTGCGGCAGCAGGATAAGCACTATGAGACGGTGCATGAAATGGTCGCCGACGGACTCATCAACTTTCACATGCAGCTCCACGCCAGTCCCATCATACAGCAGATTAATCAGCAAACCAAATTTTGCTATCAGCAGAGTCCCTACATGACGCTGAATCGCCGCAACTTGCTTTCATTGTCCGATTCTTTTGTGGATAATACTGATGCAGTTGCTGTGCCGTTTGATGGGGCTGTGAAGCCACTGACAGACAGTCAGATTGGCGACGATCAGACGACGCTGCTGCAGCGGCAGCAGTCAGAACAGCAGATTGCCGTTGATCCAATGCCGCTGGTCTATGAGAAGCCGCACAACTTCAAGCTGCACACCTTTAAGGGGCTCAACTGGTGTGAGTTTTGCGCCAACTTTCTGTGGGGCTTTACGGCGCAGGGCGTAAAGTGCGATGCCTGCGGCTTTGTGGCACATAACAAGTGTTCGGAGCTTGTGCCGCCCAAGTGTGTGCCCGATTTGAAATTTATACGCGGCGTCTTTGGCACTGATTTGACCACCATGGTGCAACTGCATCAATGCAACATACCGTTTGTCGTCCGGCGTTGTGTGGAGGAGGTGGAGGCACGTGGCATGCTGCAGGAGGGCATCTATCGCGTCTCGGGCTTTGCCGATGAGATCGATGCCCTGAAGCTGGCCCTCGATCGTGATGGCGACAAAACTGACATGTCTGAGGCCACCTATGGCAATGTGAACGTCATTGCGGGCACATTGAAACTCTATCTCCGCCTGCTCCCCGTTCCGCTCATCACGTTCCAGGCATATCCCAATTTTATGGCTGCAGCTCGTAAGTACCCACGAATATACACAAATTTACGATTAGTCTCATGATTTTCCTACCTCATTTTGTTCAGGCAATGCCAAGCAACCGGAGCAGCTACAGCTCATGTCAAAGGCAGTCCGCCTTCTGCCGCCTGCCCACTTTAGATGTCTTCAATATATGCTGGAGCATCTCAAGCGGTAAGCAAATAATAATGGAAAGTTTTCCCAGTAACCTGTTATCGCATAGTGTAATCAATTTTGTATATGCTATATAAAATGTTAGATAAAAAGGGTCTTATATCTCATTATATAATTTTTGTTGCAGGGTTGCCTCGCACTATGCCGTCAACAAGATGAATGAACACAATTTGGCCACTGTGTTTGCGCCCACGCTGATTGCCACGCCTCAGCATATGACGAATCTGACAGAGGAGATATTTATGCTATCCTCATTGATCACGCACTGTGAGACCATCTTTGCTAGCTCCTCCTGAACAGGAACAGGATTGACAACAACACCATTTGCCCATTGCCCAGAGATTGTGAGATAGCATAGATACCTCTCTCTCTCTCTCTCTCACTCTCTGTCTCCATCACTTTTTGTGTCCCGTCTCTTTCTTATTCGTTGTCTATCTGTGCATCATTGTTCAATCAATCCTTAATTAGTTTACATTTTAGCAAAGCATTTATTTATTTATTAACAACATTTTGCCGCATCGCCGATGCATTCACCAAAAATCTAGACTTAAGACATACACTGAACTTTTTTTTTTTGTATTTATTATAAATACTATTGTATGTATGAGAGAAGTAGAATGTAAAGCCTTCCACATACGATTTATAGAGCATACCAAACAATACTGTATACGTACATACATGTATGTATCTATATATATACATCTTCTGGATTGCCTCTTATGAATAAGCATTGAATGTTGTAAGAACTAACGTACGAATTTACCTTTTTTGGAAAGTGTTTAGCAAAAAACGATATCGAAAATAAACATATACTATTTATTTAAACTAATAACTAATATAGCTATAGAAAAAAAAACATGTTTAAGGAATCGTAAACGTAAGTATGACTGAAATCTAAATTAAGTAAATGCTTTACTCTAAATATTAACATTTGTTTGTCATCTTATATTAAATGTTCGATTAGTTTGGGTTTTACAGAAAATGAATAAATATAGAAACATGTCTAGAAATAATGTTGATTTCAGTACTTTTCCCATTGATGTGGGTTTATGCATCACACAGTTCGCATATTTTTCTTAGAAATCATATATTGATTATACTATTATATTTATAAACTTCTCCTTATCAGCGTGCCCAAACATTATGAATTTAAATATGATTTGGAGTTTTGCCAACGTTGATTGAAATATATTCTGGTCGAAATTTTTGAATGCATTTGAACAATATTACTAGTTTTCAAATATTCAACGGCTGCATTAATGCTGTCTAAAAAGTTATTTGTTGAATCATATTACAAATAACAATACATTTTTTTGACTAAAAACTTTCAGTAGCTCAATTAACTGTTATCGTAGACAAACGGAAGAAAAAACGGTAAAAAGCGCCATCTATATGTCACTTAGGTGAGTGTATAACAGTTTTTTACGTCGCTTTATCTGGCAGCCCGCTTCTAACGGTTATTTCACCGAGTAGCTTTTTTAGAGGCTATGGCTTACCGTTTAAAAGAAAAACGGTAAACGGAAAAAAGAAATAAAAAACAAATGTGGAGATTGTGATTATGCATTTATTAAAAATATTACATTCTTGTATCTTAAGTGCTAAGCGTATGTTTTTTTTAATTAAAATATCATATTACATATGTGTATGTATGTGTGTATTAGTGTCCTCAAATGAAGACAATTGGTTTTTGCAATTTTGATTAAGTACGACGAATAAATAGTTTAAATCTAATAAAAAAAAAATGTTTATTTTTTATGCTTTTTGGGGTTGCTTCTTCCTTTGGGATGTGTTCGATTTCTCTACAGATAAAATACAATTTTTGAGCAGTTGAGCCTAGCGCAGGCCCAAATGAAAACTGTCTGGCAATGATGCCAATGACGTATGACGTCAGACATCATCGCTGGAGGCAAGGCTGCCGCCGCTCGAGGTAAGCTCCATTTTGATGGGTACACCAGTTGTTGCCACCACCACATTTTGTTGTTGCACTTGCGTCATTTGGCTATTGTTGTTGTTGTTATTGTTGTTGTTGATATTGCGCTCTTCACTCTTTAGCATATCAGCCTGCGCCTGCGCCTGAGCTTGAGCTTGAGCCTGTGCCTGAGCTTGTGCCTGAGCTTGAGCCGCAAAGCTGCGCACCTGCAGGAACAGGCCGCCATTATTGAGGAGTCGCGCCTGATGCTCCTGTGCCTTGGCCCGCAGACAGGCAATTGAATTGTTCCTGCAAATGCAAATGTCAACAATTTATCGATTATTGAACGTACTTAGTGAAAATGAAGATAAAACAAGTAAGAAGGCTTTTGTTGAGTAAGCTCGACTGGAAGATACCCTTAACCCTTGACATCACGTCGTGTACTACCGCACGAATGCTTGAGGGTTTCATATCTCCGGTGTTTCTTAACCGATTTTCATAAAAATTTCACAGATGTTTATTATTTTAACAGTTTCAATCCTCGTTTTCGAGTTTTCGACATTCAAGATTTCTTTGTTATCGATTACATGTATATATCGTAAACCTAAAAAGTTATCGAAAATTTGAAAGAAACTTGTCATGCCTAGGGATTCGGAGAGCTCATACTCAAAATCTGGAGTCACTAGCTTTTGTAGTTCCTGAGTAGTTCCACCCATTCATGGGTTAAGGGTATAAATAGGAAATGATTCTTGAGGATTGGAGTTTAAGTTTTGACAGAGAAAAGTTAATCGAAACCTGAATCGAGCATAAAATGAAATGATATTTCTCTTGGAATAAGAATTAAAACGGTTTACACTTCATTTAAGTGAAGTTTTTCCACTCTCAAGTGATTTTTCCAGTTTCCAGGCAAATATGGATAAAATATTCATTAAAACTTTTATTAATATGAATATTACCTAAAGGCATCTGGATCGTGCTCTATGAGCGCTGCTGCTGCTGCTGCGGCAGACAAATGGTGTGCGTGCAACGCCGAATGTGGCAAGGTTGCAGGCGACGTTTGTTGTTGTTGCTGCTGCTGCTGTTGTTGTTGTTGTTGCTGGTGTTGCTGAGCGGCTGCCGCAGCTGCAGCCACTGCCGTATTCATAATCAAATGGAAATCCTTGCTGGAGGCAGCGGCGCCAGCGCCTGCTGCATTTGCCGCATCCAACAGCGGATGATAACTGGGCGTGGCAGCGCCATAAAGCTGAACGGGCGTTGGTTGTTGTTGGTGTTGCTGGTGTTGGTGATGCTGTTGGTGTTGCTGGTGTTGATGTTGGAGCAAGTGTTGCGTCTGTTGCTGTTGTTGGGGCGAAGGGGAGCTGAGCTCGATGTGTGGCGAATTGGAGCTGTTGGTGGTGGCGCCGGTGGGCGTGGTTGCGGCCGAAGATGCCGCCGCATAGCCACTGCTGCCATGCGGTGTCGTCGATGTTGGTGGCGCTGTCGATGCACTCGTCGGACAGCTGCTGGGCGCCGGACTGACCACATTTAGGGATTCCGTGGAGGAGCTCAAGGCTCGCGAATGCGAACGCAACTCGTCCGAGTGTCCCGATTTTGAGCCAGCCGAATCCTCGTGATCGCTAACGCCCGAATCGTCCTTGAGCGTGGATTGTGCTTCAATTGACTTGCGATGCATGCCTAAGAGAGAGAAAGAGACAGAGAGAGAGAGAGAGAGAGAGAGAGAGAGAGAGAAAGAGAGATTTTTGTTAATACTTTGGCATAAAGAGAGTGTTATGGGTAAGAGTAAGCTGGGAGAGTGAAATGATTCTAGTTGGGAAATGAGCTTTTCCTGTTCTTCTTCCACCCAATTCACCACAACTCAACTCACCTCAACCTCAACTCAACCTCAACTCAGCCTCAAACTCAACTTACCTCAACTAAATGAAGCTCTTGTTATAGTAAGCTGTTAAATAAATTATAATATTTAATTTGAGTTGAGTTGAGTTAAGATTAATGAAATGACAAACAAAAATATGAAGTCAAAAAGATACTAGTTCAATTACTTAAAGCAATTCAAGCTGATTATAATCGGTTTTAACATAGAAAAGGCAAAACAAATTGTTTAAAGCGCTTTTCGTTTATTTCCTTTTGGCATATGGTGTGTATTAGAAATGTCATATCGGGCATAATCCCCATAGAATACCATAATAATAATAAAGTGCACTTTTCATTTTCGTAATCAATTGCCAACTAATTTGACATACACATACTTAATTAAAAAATGTTCGCATCTAACCTCAAAGCTGAGCCTTTAAGCCACTTAAGGCACTGGCAAGCGGCTACTTGGGAATTCATTTCCGAAAAACACCCAACGCATTATAAAACCTAAGAATGGAAGGGAAGGGATGGGGAAGGGAAGGGTGGAAAGACAGAGAACAAGTGCCAATAAGACCGGTCTCTCCCCCTTCACCATGCAAAAGCATTTCTCACAATTGAAATAGATAAACGATAAATGCCAAATTAAAGCCATACACAAAATACCCAAACCACCCGTACCGGTACTCCCACCCACCCCTTCCGTTTTTATCCGCTCAACCCCCTTCAATGCGGCATCGCGTGTGCATTTTGCATTTATTAAGCGATTATTAACAAATAAAAGCCGAAAAACTGAAGTCAAAACCAACCCCTGTGACCCGGGAACAAAAACACTTGTTAAATGCTGCGGTACTCCGATGTATCCCGGACCCCATTCCATTGAGCTGTAGTTCGCTAATCCGCAAAGTCATTTGAGGCAGAAGAAGAGTCCAAAAGAAATGTGCTCAACATATGACGACAAAATAGGACAGGAGAGGACAGGACAGGAGTCAAAAGATGCAACCAGGACCAAGCGACATGCACGCAAAATATGCTCACAATTTTCCGAAACGAACCCGAATCCGAAGGACGTTTCTGAAAGTTCGCAGCTACAAACATATAGACATACAAACATATCATTTTATAATCCCTGAGCTGCTGCCCTTTGTCTCGCTCAAAATTCAATTAAAGTTGCCTCAATGCAATGCGATTTATAGATTCGTCGAGTCCGTTATGCGCGCCTGGGGGAGTTGGGGGAAGTGTTTTTTGGGGGGTTTGCATGGTTGAATTTATCGGCTTTCGGATATGGATATATGGACGGGGGGATATATGCATGTAGATATGGATAGGTGTTTGTGTGTGTGTGTGTGTGTAGTTTTGGTTTGATATTTTGATATGATTGTTGCATTTACATTTCTGTTCCATACCTAGTAGCCAGGGTGCCACCGCATCATTTTCCTTGGCCGACTTCAGTATGGTCTCCGGTAGGGGCAGAGAGTGCCGTACCATTGCTCCATACAAGCCGTATTCAGCCATTATAGTGCTGCCACCCCAAACTTTTTCGGTTTTACGCCATTTGGCTCGACGATTCTGGAACCACACCTGAAAATGAGCAAAAGGAAAAAACGTTTTTGTTGGTTAAAATAAATATTCTTTAAGGGGTTCAATAGTGTAATACAGCATTGGGCAACTATATACTTGTAAACTCTTTCAAATTGCATATATATAATCGATTCATATATAAAAAGTCGGGCATTAACTTAACTTTTAGAGCTACACCAAAAGTTTCCTAGTTTAAGAACAATTTTTCCTAGTTCAATCGGAAAATCGGGGGAAAAAAAAATAAATTTTAAAGTTTTTTTCCCGATTTCCCGATTGAACTAGGAAAAATTGTTCTTAAACTAGGAAACTTTTGTTTCGAAAGAGTTTTACTTCAAGATAGATTATTATCTCTTACATGAAACACTTTCTTTACTTTGGAAATACTTAATCTAAGGTCATTTGTACTTAATTGTAACATTATGACAAAGACTTTATAATCGAGCCATATGGAATAGGCAACCCCCCTTTGGAACAAGAAACATTATGGAACCAGTTGGTCATTGGCCGTTTGTAAAAGGGGGCGCCACCAAATGTTGCAGCTGTTGTAGTTGTCGTTGTCTTTCTCGAGTGTCTCATGCAAATTGCGAATTATTAAATAAAAAACTCGTTGAAATTGAAAAAATGTAAATGGAATGTATTCGAAATGCTAATACATTCGGACCGTGAAGGCTTTTAGCACCCACATGAAAGATGAAAGATGACAACATGACCGTAAAACCGATAGAAAGAAAGAGAAAGAAAGAATGAGATAGAGATAGAGATGGCAACACTGTGTTCACACATAATAGCAAATAATATACATATTCGCATATAAGTGACCAAATTAGATTATCTTCCAAAACATTAAACCGATTTTCATGCAACAGCAACAACAACAACAGCAACAACAACAACAATGAGTGAGTGCCACAAGCCCGACAATAATAAGAAAACATTAAATGTTGATCACAAAAGCGACCGGCAACAACAACAACTGTCACAATAAAAGGATTTGCCACAAGCACACATACACACCCGAGAGAGTGAGAGAGAGAGAGAGAGAGGGAGAAGGGAAAAAAAATGAAAACAAGGATGAGCAAGGACGAACGTCGAGAAGCACTCTATATGCATAGCGGCGGCTAGCGGGCAAAGTCAAGCCAAAAGGATTTAACTTTGACTTAGCAACCCTCGCACACACACATACCCCTCCCTGGTACCCCTCCCTGGGAACCCTTCGAGAGGTCTGGGCCACTGATAGACTGGCGAAAGACCGAAAAAGAAGTCATCATTTTTCTGGTCCATCAAATCGTTTAGTTCTGCTATTAGTCATGTGCGAGAGAGACTCAGGACTCAGGACCCAGGACCCAGGACCCCGGACCCAGGACCGAGAGCAAACAGCGACAGATGGATATGAATGGGTAACGAGGGGGGGGGGGGAACGGTTAGTAAGTAAGGGGGTAAAGAGCTTGAGCATAAAGATTGCCCACTAAAGTGAAATCGAGGCTGGCGACGTTTGCTGCTGAAGTGGCTACGACAACAACAACAACGGGGACCAGTGAAAAGCAAAAATGAAAATTTATAATAAAAAGCAAAATATGCAAAATAGGTTGGCATGCAAAAAGTGCAAAGGGGGATGGGTTGAGGGGAGGGTTGTAGTGTTGGTAAAGAGTCAGCAAAAGCAATGTGGCGACATTTTTGCTGAAATTCTTTTTGGCACGGCCCAAAGACGTGGCCAACAACAACAAAACAGAGAAGAAGAAGAGAATATACTGAGAGATTGAACAAATCGCAACAAATCGCAAGGGATGGAGGTGGAGAGGTGGGGGGTTAGTTGAGGGTAACTTCAGCTTCTGTAAACGAAGATAAAGTGATTTGGCATTTGGTTTTGTCAGAGATGCCTACGCATTTCTGAATATATCTATATCTAGCTATATATGGGTGAAGAACTTAATGCATGACCGAAACGAAAAAAAACGAAGAAAACGCCAAGAAAAAAACTGACAACTTGGCTCATAAATCTGGGCATCTGAGAAATTGGCAGCGCCCAAAATGGCAAAATGGCAAAATGGCTGGCAGCCACTCAGTGCGCTTCGTTGCAGCCCCGTAAATTTAGTGGCTAAGCTCCATTTTTGGCCAAGTGCCCACAGTGAATGGCACAGAATTAGTATATAGAACCGAACCAAACCGAACCGTAGCGAACCGAACTGAACTAACATGACATGATTCACTTAGTCGAGTAGGTTCCACTAGAAGATTCCCTTAACCTTATACAAACCAATGCTAAATGGTAAAATAAACTTCAATCTTTCCGGTATCTCCGGTACAGCTTTTCATTATTTTATTAATATTTTTCATTTCCATTTTCCCATTTGCGAAATTAGAAGATCTTATTGTTATTGATTACATGTGTATATCGTAAACTGGAACGGTTATTAAAAATTTGATACAAACTTGTTCCGTCTTGGGATTAGGATCATACTATATCACATCCAAAACCAATCTGGAGTTTTTAACTTTAATACCCATTTCATGGGTTAAGGGTATACAGCTTATATAACTTTTCATCCATTCCATGGGTTAAGAGTATACATAGATCGTATTTATATCGATTACATGTTGTTATCGATTACATCATACTATATCATATCAAAAACCAATCTGGAGTTTCTAGCTATAATACCCATTCCATGGGTTAAGAGTATACATAGATCGAATTGTTATCGATTACATATGTATATCTTAAGCCGAAACAATTATTGAAAATTGTATACAAACTTGTTCCGTCTTCAGATTAGGGTCATACTATATCATATCCAAAACCAATCTGGAGTTTCTAGCTGTAATACCCATTTCATTAAGGTTAAGATTTTAGGGTTTAGGAAACTCATTTTGTGTGGCATTATAGTTCTGCCTGTGGAGGAGGGAGGAGGAAGCCGGAAGCTAGGTGTCCAAGTGTCTAAGTGTCTCCCATGTTTGATTAAGTGAAGTACACTCCTCTCATTGGCATCGGCATGGGGGATCGATGGTGATCGAAAGGTAGTTGTAGTTGTAGTTGATGTGGGATGCGATTACCACTTGCATTCTATCTAGTTGTGGTTGTGGCTTACTGTGGGTTACTCTACTCTAGGGGGCATGCCACTCTGCCACTCTGCCACTCTGCCACACTGCCACTTTTGCCTAGAAACGGAGCTTCCAACTGCCAACTGCTAAATTAATTTACACACACACACATACATATGCAGCTTTCAATGTCGAGGGCAATACAAGTTGCACTTAAGAGCTTTTTGGGGCGTGGCAGCAACAGCAGCAGCAGCAACAACATTGCAGAATGTACTACAAAGCCTTGCCTTACCTTGAGAGCACCCGGGAACGGGCCCAGGCCCATTCCGGAGGCAACAAAATCAAATTAATCCGGTTTGTTATTTCATCATGCAACGTCAACGTCATCATCATCAGTTGCAACAACAGACAAAAGGCGCAACAACAGCAGCAGCAGCAACAACAACAGCAACAACAACAATTTGCAATAATAAATAGCAACAGAGAGAGAGAGAGACAGGGAGATAGAGAGGGGAAGAGAGTGCGTCATGTAAACAAACGTCTGCCAAAGGAGCGGAAAATTTCATTAACAAGGCACACAAGACAAAAACAACAACAACAACAAACAGCAGCAGCAACAGTTGTTGTTGTAGGGCCTTACAGCGCCTGCGTCCCTCCACCCAACCCCCCCTCCCCCAACACGACCCACCAGACCCGACTGCCTGGAGCACTGATAATTTAATCAACTCTCATTGAATTATATCATTTTGCAATTTGGCAAACGCTGCTGCTGCTGCTGCTGCCAGCATCATCTCTCCCTCCCTCCATCGCCCCTCCCCCCCACCCTCCGTCTCTTGGCTCAACCCGAACCGACGTTTGTGTTCCGTTTTCAATTCTCATTATGATAGGCATCCTCCGAACGAGCTGTCGCATTATCGAGAGCGTCCATTTTGAGTGCGGAAATCAAAATAGGAAATGCCATAAATTTGCACCCGAAACGGGAAATTTCATGCCTTCCTTCAACCTCTCTACTATACAACAAGTCTCTCTGTATGTGTGTGTGTGTGTTAGTGTGTGTGTGTGTGTGTGTATAGGGTCTATTTAGGTGCTGTTAACTACCTGGTTAGTTGCTAGTCATTGCTATGCCCTATGACTCTTTCCCTTTCTCTCTCTCTCTCTCTTTCTGTCTTTAAACTATTATCTGAGCCTTGCTTCTCGTTTGCCCATTAGTAAGGCAGAGAGACAGAGAGAAACGATGGAGAGAGTGAGAAAGAGAGAGAGAGAGAGTAAGAAGACCTGGCATATCGCCTTCCTTTTTCCTTCGATTATAACAACACTGAAACGCAATTCAATCTTCCATATCTCCGATGTTTCTTAACCGATTTCTATAAAAATTAGGTTGATTTTTGTTATTTAGTCTATTAGATTCTTAATCGGAAATCGAAAAGGTTATCTACTTGTCTTGTTCTGCCCACGGTTTAGTAAAAGTTATGCTCCTGAAATCCGAAGTCTCCATAAACTCTTATATTCTCTTAGACAGACGGTTCGAATACATACAAAAAAACATATCTATATCCGAGTCGGCTGTTGATGTTGATGAAGAATATATACTTATATAGTATACCTTATGATGTAGAATATCATTTCTTATGATTGAAACCGGGGTATAACCTTTAAATTCCCATTTCATAGGTTCAAGGTTTTGAAAAGTAAGTAAAAAATTTTCATTTAGTCGATTTCTACTTCAATGTATGTTAACTTCAAAGTGTTTTCGACAAACTTTAATGATTATTGTTCCAAAAAACATAACAACTTATTGTCATAAGCAATCAAAGCTAATTGTATTATGCGTTGCATGCGTTAATTGCAACGGCAATTTCACTTGTAAAACTTGTAAAATGGTTGCAATAATGAAGGCATTATTCGAAAGAGAGGAGAGCGGAGAGCAGAAGGCGGTTGTCATTTGTGGGGGGGTTGGGTCGGAACTAAGTTAGTCCACTTTAATATAGATAACAGCTTCGGTTTCGCCTTCGGCTTTGGCAATCTGCCTCTAAATGATTACTTGACCAGACTCATTTCCTCGCTCGCATCTCTGAATATGTTCGAGAATCACGATGTCAATTTGCTGATTGAAAATTTATTATTATTGAGCTTTGGGTTTGCTTTTATGGGCCGCAATGTTCCGAGACGTTGCAAGACGCGCCCCTTTTTTTTTTTTATTTTTTTCGTCTCTTCTTCTTTTTGTTAGCCCCTGGACACTGGACAGTGGCAAGAGCTTTTGGCCGAATTGCTCAAGTGGTTGTTGTTGTTGGGGGCCAGACAGGGCCAAGGATGCGCTTCACTGGCCCAACATACGGCCACGTCCACGCCCACTTGTCTTGAGACCGCCTCCCAAAAAAAAGAAAAAATGCATTTGATTTATTGAACTATGAAGCTGTTCGCCGCCAACAACAACAAAAATAACATCAACTAAAGAAGCACAATGAACGCTCTTTATAATGAGTGAAAGAGAGGGGTGGAGCGGCAGGGGGAGACAGGAAGAGAGAGAGAGAGAGAGATCTTTTTACTAATAAGTAGTAGTTGTTAAGCATTAGTAAATGGATTAGTTAAGCACTTAACTTCACCGTATTTAAGTAATACACTCCTTTTCCTTTAGAGCCCTTTGTGTACATTTGACGAGCGGGACTCGTCATCGATATGAATAGCACAAGTTACAGATCACGAAATTGACTATATAAAATCAAATAAGTTGGGACTCAAGGGGCTTTAAAGAGACTTCCACAGTTAAGGTTACAGCTTATACGATAGGATAGGATAGCATAAGATATGTTAGAGTAGGATAGGAAAGGGTAGGATAGGATAGGGTAGGATAGGATAGGATAGGGTGTGATAGGGTGGGATAGGATAAGGTAGGATAGGATGGGATAGGGTAGGATAGGATAGGGTAGGATAGGGTAGGATAGAATAGGATAGAGTAGGGTAGAATAGGATAAGATATGATAGGATAGGATAATATAGGGTAGGATACAATAAGATGCGATAAGATATGATAAGATATGATAGGATTGGGTACGATAGGATAGGATACGATACGAATCAAGAATAGATCCATCTAATAGAATGTAATAGTGGGTAGAGTATCTTATTGCCATATTATTCTGGCAGATAAAACAGTTGACCTACGGAAAAATATTCGTCTATATGTTGTTCGACTTTCATAAGAGTTTACTCTTGCCCCTGTGTGTGTCCTCAAGTTCAAAAGGTGCCGCAAGCAAGCAGTTGTTGGAGATGGAGGCTGCCCCCAATCATGCAACATGGGGGGCGCAAAATGTGAAACCAATTTTGGACATTCGATCGGCCGGCTGCATTTGGACAAAGGTCAGCTTTGACTGCCAGCAGCAACCGGTCAGCGGGAGGGGAGTGGAGGGGTGGCGAGGCTTAAAACTGTCGGACATAATTAAAATATTGGTAACCAATCAAAGATTTTCAATGGGCCCCCTCCCCCCCAAGTCTTCTCTGCCCACATTCATACTCTCTTTGGGAGGCCGGCAAAGGTGAAGGGGCGAGGAGGAACGGGAGGATGTGGGGTACAAATATTTGCGCACTCGTGCTGCAAAATTGCGCAAATTGCATGCAGCGTGCAGCATGTTGCAGGTAGCGGCGAGAAAGGGGGAAAGGGGAAAAGCAGGAGAGTCAGTTCGAGTTCAGTGCGTTCTTTTCAGGTGACATGTGCAGGGCAATGCATTCGATTGCATGCGACAACCGCTGTCTCCTCCCCGTCCCTCTCTCACACACAATCGTTCTCTCTCTCTCTTATTCACTGTTTGAGTGTGTGTGTGTGTGTAGAGGATTTGGCCTGGCTTTCAGTTTTGTATGGCATGCGGCTTTTATTGGTTTACTTCATCAACTCGACAGGCAGCCAGTAAACTCTGTCCCTTCCTCCGGTATCTCCCTTCCTGCGGTAGCTCCCTCCTTCCGGTAGCTCCCTCCATTTGTCTTTCTGTTTGTTCCCTACCGTCCTTCAGTCCTTTAGTCCATCAGTCCATCAGTCAGTCAGTCAACCATTTGAGGCGTGTGGAAATTTCATAACGACAACGCGTAACCCCCTCTAACACCCCTCCCTCCCTACTCCCTCCAACCCCTTTCTGCTTTACATGCAATATTCAATTGACATTCAGGCAAGGCATTTCGCGGCATTTTTTCATAAACATATTCCCCCACAACTCCCCCCTCACTCTCTCTCACCTCCTCCTACCATTCATTGCGGTTGGTCCTCTTTCTCCTTCTCTGCATACCCCTTACGCACACACACACACACACACACACATAGACAATGTAGTAGGAACTTCAATTTCAACTTTCATATGAGTTTAACTGTCGCGAGGTTTTTTTTTGTTTTTCAATTCAGTTTTCACAACTCTTTTTCCAGCTTTGCGATTACAAAATATGAATGGAAAAAAATTGTCTGAGTTCATTTATGGCAAAATGTGTTTTAATACCCTGAAAAAAAAAAATATATATATATATATGAAAGGGCTATAGGTATATTGAGGGATATAGAATAAAGTTCCGAAAAGTTGTTCTACAAATCATTTTAAAAGATTTTAGTTTAAAGATGATAATCTTATATTTCATTTGGGTTTAACATATCTTAACTTTAACTTCTCATAAACATAATCATTGTGATCACAGGGTATTTTTGCATTCGCATATGTATTTGCATATAGAATAGAGTTCCGAAAAGTGGTTCTACAAATCATTTTGAAAGATTTTAGCTTAAAAATGATAATCTTATCTTATCATATATTTACTTTAACTTCTCATAAACATTGTCATTGTGATTACACGGTATTCTTGCATTCGCATATGTATTTGCATATATAATAGAGTTCCGAAAAGTTGATCTACAAATCATTTTAAAAGATTTTAACTTAAAGATGATAATCTTCTCTTATCATATCTTTACTTTAACTTCTAATAAACGTTGTCATTGTGATTACAGGGTATTTTTGCATTTGCATATCTGATTTGCATCTGATTTAACATTTTTCCACTGTATAGTCATGTTGTTTTGCAGTTTTCGAGTATTAATTTACGCAAACGCAAACGCAAACGGAACAAAAGGCTTGACTTTGATGTCGACACACTCGAAAACCCAACGACTTTTTAGATGAAATACATATATATACATATGTATGCATGTTAGTAGCACTTCTAAATATGGACTAGACTATAGACTAACAGAAACTTGACGACGACGATTAATGACCTTTGGTTGACATTGAGCTGAGGCGTTGCAATTGCCATTGCCATTGCTTTTCTGAAGCTATTAATTACAATTGAAATGATATTTTAAATGCATCATGATTAATGAATGGTTGCGATTTTCTAATTAAACGACTTAACAACACACATAAACAGTGGGTAGGGTAAGGGTGAAGGGTGAAGGGAGGGTTAGTTATTACTCTAAATTGAAGGGGCGCTGTTCAAATGCAATAGCAAAAGCAAAAGCAAATGAGCCTTCACTTCGTTTAAGTAATTTAATTTACAAAATGCATTAACAATTAACAATTACGAACGAAGAACAACAACAATAAACAAACAATCAACTTGTAAACAGAGTGATAGAGATTGGATTATTGGACCTTGACATAATGGATATTACCACTTAGCACAGACTTTGATTTAGCTACGCAAAATGACACTTGAACGGCGTGTTTTAGAAACAAACAAACACTTTTGTTATTTGTATCATCATCAATCGGTTACTTATCCTTATAATAACCTAATGTAGAATTTTGAAGATATTATTTTTGATAGTCGGTAAAGTTTTCTAGGTTTTCTCGACTCTATAATAACAAACACTTTTGTTATTTTCATCATCATCAAACGGTTACTTATCTTAATAATAACCTAATGTAGGATTTTGAAGATATTATTTTTGATAGTCGGTAAAGTTTTCTAGGTTTTCTCGACTCTATTAAAGAGCCAAAGACTCTTAATATGAGCTCTACCCCTAACCCCTCTCTAAGTTCGTTTAATCGATATCTTATCGATTTATTTTCCGGTTTGCGATATACACTTGCAATCGATAACAAAAAAAGGACTTGAATATAGAAAATATGAAAATGACAATTGAAACAATAAGCAAAATAATGATTATCTATAACATTTTAATTGAAATCGCTTGAGAGAAACCGGAGATATGAAAGATTGCAGCAATCAGTGGTACGGTAGTGCAGGTTCGACCGTATGTGTAAGGTTAAGGGTTAAGGGGCTTCCTACTTCTTAGTATTGAAATCATAAAAAATCATAAACCTCAACTCAACTTAGCTGCAAACACCTTAAACCATTAATATGCCAAAACTTATTAATTATTTTATCTTGCGTCAACCTCAATAATCACATCAAACTTCTCATTGAACATCAAAAATAGTTATTCGTTTATCAAGTTTCTAAACATTTTGTATATAAACGATCTATTGGATAAGCTAAGCAAGAATATAGAAGAAATATACTTAGTTCCTGACTTTAGGTCATTAATTCATCAATTTGATTAACTAGTTTTGTTCCTAGCAAGGAAGCACGCGAGAAACTTTATTATGGGAGCTGATTAACTGAACTAAATAACTGGGAATTGATTGAATTAAATAAATTGAAATGTTATACAATGTGCAATTCTCGACTTTACTTTAAAATTGGTTTTCTATTATGTTTTCGGAGCTGTCTCTTTAAGTGTTGAGTTTTCTCTAGTAGAGTTGGTCATCTCTCTCTAGTTGTGTTAGAGCCATGGCCCTAATTCATTTGGAGCCACGCCCCCGCCCCCGTCCTTTCGCCTAGTAGTAGCCTTAGTAGCCGCATCCAATTCACAATCTGTGTCAGAGAGATGCTGGCAAACTCTCGATTCGCTTTTGGAATTACTGCACGTCCGTTAAGGAATTTCTATTTTGCCTAGGACCGCAAAAAGGGGCAGCAGTGGCAGCTATTGTGGGGCACTTGGCATTATTGGCATTTAGAACTTATTAACATTAAATCGCTTTCATTGCCAGAAGCACCAGCAGCAGTCTTTCCCTCCTCTAAGGGATGGTGGGTTAGTTGGGCGCTTGTCTTTCTGTCGTCTCTGTTGAAATTGGAAATTCCTTCATTAATTCTAATAAGATTATTAGTTGACGGTCGTCGACGGTCGCCAGCGAAATGCCTAAAAATGCCAGTAAGCCAAACCCAAAAGGAGCAGCTCCATTCTCATGGTTTCTGTTGAAAGAAATAATCGAATAATTTTGCGGTTTTGGGCCAAAGGTCTCGAACGACGGTCGGTCGCCGTTATTTGCTTTTGTCTATATATGTATTTTGACACCTCGAAGTCAACATCAATTTTGCCATCTCGGTTCGGTTCGGGGAGGGGTAAACTTTGTGGTCGAGGCTCGTGTGAAATTCAAATAAATACCCGCCACAAACCCCATCCAAAACCCGAAAACCCTACCCAAACCACCGCTAAACCCTTCGCAAAGAGCGAGAAAACATTCGTAAATCCAATAAGCATAAGTGTGCCCGATCCCGGGGGATTAGTGGAAAGCGAGTACGAAATGAATGAAATTAGCGCACGTTAATCATAAACAAACTAAAGACAGAAAAGCACACACACACAAAGAATTGGGAACCTTTTGTGGTACTCTTTTCGTACTACGGTACTTCGGTGGATGTACCGCTGATGTTGTTGATGAGTTGATGAGCAACCCTTTTGGGATGTGCGACTCGTCGACTCATTCGAAACAAAACAGTAAAATCAACAACAAATTGCAACAGTTCTCACAAATAAAGAAAACCTTGGGGTGAGGAACGGGTGGTGAGGAGACGGGGGTGCGTAGATGTGGTTTGTCTAACAAGTTACAAAACTAACTGTTTGTTGTTGTTGTTGTTGATGGTAGTACTTGGCAACCTGCTGTGTGAACACGCGGCCAGCCGACGGTCCTGCACTTGCCAATTTGTTGATAACTACTCAAGAGAAAAACCAGATCGACTCCCTTCTCCCTGCCGCCCTTCTCCCTTGCTGTCTGCCATAGACAATGCGTAGTATCTCATTCTGTTTTTTTTTTCGTTAATCGTATAAGTCTGAAATGGACTACATAATGACAATTGGCAGCGTGTCTCCAGCTGTGAAAGCATGTGGCCAACAAAGCCAAGCACTGGATAAGCTTAACGCAGATAGTACTACACTTCACAGTGGTACTACTTGCTTAATTAAGCTAAAGTTGGAGAACAAAAAGCGATCTATACTATTATTATATGATATCTTTAGGGCTGGAATCATGTTGAACATAATATTTTCGCCAGAGCAATCAATATGAAAGGTAGGAAGAAAAAGAAAGTTCAGAATGAAAGATGTTTCTTAGGAACTAATGGGTTTTATTGTTATCGATAACTGACTTATCGAACTACCCAAGACAGGTATATTGTGATTTGATTCACACAGGCTTAGATGATTTATTTTTTAATTAATTACATCGCTTATTTCTATCGATAACTGAGTTGTCGATATATCCTATAGATACCTTGTCAATCAATGTGAAATGAAGTAAGAGCAAATATGTTGTTATGTCGCTAATTATTGTAATCGGTAATTGGTTTATTAATATAACCTAGACAACTTTGAAACTCAGTGTTAGGTACGATGTTACGTCTTTTCTTACTATCGATAACAGACGTATCGATATATCCTGGACAACTTTCAAACTCATAGTTAGTTACAAGTAGGAGAAAGTAAGTTCAGAACGAAAGATACTACGCCATATCTTATTATTGATAACAGACTTATCGATATATCCTAGACAGCTTCAATACTCACAGTTAGACACACTTTTTCTTGTCACTTGTCACTAATTTGCACACCTTATCACACCGAACAAACAGTTTCTTTTGACAGAAAATGAAAAAAACCCCATCGAGTCAAATTTAAATCGGGCAACAAATGATTTATGCAAACATATTTGCACACACAGAGGTGTATACTATATATAAGTATATAAATACTTAATGCTCATCAATGTCTCTCGGTCTTTCGATAATATTAAGTGTGTTTTATCAACAACTCATCGGCTTTTGGCTGAGTGTTGAATGGCCGATTGACCCAACAATTGAAGTCACAGCTGCAGGTGCGTGTCATTGACAGCGATTCACAGTAACAACAACAACAACAACAACAACAGCAACAACAAGGTAAGCAACAACATGAGTGTTGTCAGTGCGTTGTCATCATCATCATTTTCATTGATGGTAAACCAATCATTTTTCAATTATATTCACCGCTGGATACAAATTGTCTGATTTGTTTGAGTGTGTGTGTATGTGTGTGTGTTTGTGTGTGTGTGTCAGTCAGAAGTGCCACGCCTACAAGCCAAGTCTGATTACAAAATCTGCTTGAAAATCTTCAATAATCTTATTTAACTGATTTGCACTTTGCCAAAATATTTTTTGCGTTCTTTTTTCGTATTTTTGTTCATCTTAGGGTATTTAGATTGTAAAAGAAAATAATTTTGACGATACTTTAGTGGAACTTAAGAGATTTTTATTAAAGTTTCTTAGAGTATTAAATAAAGATATTGTGTATTGAGATTAGAAGGTGTTGAAAGATCTTAGAGATTAAAGTTTTCTTGAGACAAGTTTTGCTTAAGAAAAAAAATCTTGTATTTAGATTGTAATGTTTTGAAACAGATTTTGATTTAGAAAAGAAAACAAGAAAATGTTGTCAATACTTTAGTGGAACTTAAGAGTTTTTTCATTAAAGAAATTTATATTACGTATTGGGATTAAAGATTAGAGATTAAAGTTTTCGGGAGACAAGTTTTGGTTTAAGATACAAATATCAAGTTGATTGATGAGTTTGTCGATTTGTCGATAACATTAAAGAGTTTTTTCGTCTATCTGCTTGTTAAAATACTCTTCTTTAGAGCATCTTCAAGTCGATTTGAGTATTTTCAATTGTTTTTTTTTGTTGTTTTTTTTTTACATACTTATTTTGTTTGTCGCTGATTCGTTTTGTGTGAAATGTTTTCTTTTTTTTTGGCGCGACAAAACCAATTGAAGTGTCAAACGCAGTCAGAGACGACGACGCCGCGTGGCGCCACGCCCTCAACAACAGTTGCAACAGTTGATAAAGTGCACAACTTGGCGGGGTTTGGGGCTTCCCCCCCCCAAAAAAGTTCAGCTCTTGGGTCTCTTCAGGTCTTTTTGGCTTTGGCTCGTTTCGGTTTGGTTTCGGTTTTGGTTTGAGATCCACTTTTCTTTTGTTGCTGCTACATGTTGTTGCGACATGCTGCATGCTGTGTGGCCATTATGAGACCATAATTTGCTGACAATTCTTCAATTAAGGGCGTCTCGCAGGTAGACAAGGCTCATTGCCTCTCCACCCCCCTCCACTCTTTCTCTTTAAATCCAGCCCAAAACAGATTTTCGTGAATGTTTTCTAATCTATAAAATTAATTTTGTCAAAATGTTTGTGTCGAGTGTTTTGTTTGGTCCTCTAAAGTGTCACCCACCCGCCGAACCAACCATCCCTTAAGGTGGCAGCGGGGGAGGAGTGGGGCGGGGGTAGCGGCAAAAGCTCCCCTGGGGAAACATGTTCAAGAATTGTAAAATATATATTTTTCGCTGGGCCTCTTTTGAGAGTTTGAGGGGCGGGATTTGTCGTGGGTGTTCTGTTTTGTTTGGTTGTCTCTGCCCCTCCCTTCCCCCACCCCCGCCACAATCGCATTTGCTTTCACTAATCAGCAGTTTCAAAAGCTGTATAGTACATACCTCCTGCCACAAAGTGTGTCTTTGAGGCTTTGAGGCTGTTGCCGCTTCTTGTTGCAAATTAGCGTGAAATGCGATTTATAATGTCAATTGTATCGGAAAGCTGTATGAAATGCTCTCTCTCTCTCTCTCTGTCTGCCTCTACTTGCAGCACATGGCCATAATTGAAAAATATGCTCAAAACACATACACACACACACCGACACACACACACACATATATATATAAGTAGAGATGAGATGAAAGTGTGGATTAGTCTGCGTGAGTTTAAAGATTTAAAACCTCTTCTTGCCCCCTCCATTCTCTCGCCCATCAATCAATGCGATAGACAACAACACAAGTTAACTCCCTCACACCCTTCTCTCCCCTACCCCTCTCTAACGCTCCTTGTACTGCCCATCAATCAAAGGACACACAGCACAGCACACAGCACTCGGAAACTATTTGCTCTAATTGCATAACACGTTGGCCGACGCCGCCGCCGCCGCGCCTAATTTTCGTAAAGCCAAGGCAGTGCCAGAGTTGCCACCCCACACCGCGCACCTCGCATCACCCACTGAAATGCGCATCCGCAGGTAGTAGAGCAACCCTTTTTGGACAAATTTTGTACTTCTCCGCTGTATTTTCTGCCGCTTTTCTGCTGTGTTATTGTTTTTCTAACAAATGGACAACAGTTTTCGTGTCGCCGGGACGCGAAAGACGGAAGGAAATTCGTTAACTCAGCACAGAAAATGGCTAAAGAACTACGACTAGCTGGTAACTGGAAAAAAAAACTGCTGAATGTTCCAGTCTCTGCTAATGATGTTAATAAGAACAATAATAACAGTAAAGGGTAATGATGATGATGATGATGATGATTTTGTTTCTGTTTCTGTTGTTTTTCGCCAACTGACAATTGAATTTAATGCTTTAAGTTTTTACTTAGTCAGTTTGTACAATCATCATTTTGAGATAAATAAAGATATATATCTTTTCTGATTCTTACGCGTTTCGTTCACATTAATCTTATTAGTTTAGGTACCTTTAATAGTCTGAGCCTGAGTCTATGAAATGGGTAAAAATGGAAATAAGGTATCTTTGACGCCATAAATTGTATATTTTATTAATCAGATTTGAAATTTAAGCATTTCTATATCATAGTTTGAATAAAATTGTCTTAATGTATCGATAACTCTGCGCGTTTTTGATATACACATACAATCGGTAACACACAAAACTTGTAGTTTAGAAAACTTGATGATTATTTTTGAGCATATTTATATAGAGCAAATATTGAATATCATTTTCGATATCCATATTTAATCGATAACATTAAAACGTCTAGTTTAGAAAACTCGAAGATAATTCAAGCAAAAATTGAATAACTGTAAAATTATCGAAATCGCTTAAGAAACATTGGAGTTTCAGTGACGAATACATTTTAGTCATCAGGCATTGGTTTAGTACCACATGTATGTAGGGTTACCGTACCGCACATAGGGTTCAAAATTTCTCAACTAGATCTTTCTTAGCTGTTTTCACTTACTTAAAGTGCAAGTATTTATTGCTTACTTATACTTCTTTTGATCTTTCTTTCAATTCGAGATATATTTGCTACTACACAGGCATTACCGTGCAGTACCGGCATGCATGGGGTTACCGTATACATAGGGTTAAGGGTTTAAACTTTCTCACTTGCTTTCACTTACTTAAAGTGCAAGTATTTATTGCTTACTTATACTTCTTTTGATCTAACTTTCAATTCGAGATATATTTGCTACTATACAGGCATTACCGTGCAGTACCGGCATATATAGGGTTATCGTATACATAGGGTTAAGGGCTTAAACTTTCTCAGCTGTTTTCACTTACTTAAAGTGCAAGTATTTATTGCTTACTTATACTTCTTTTGATCAATCTTTCAATTCGAGATATATTTGCTACTACTCAGGCATTACCGTGCAGTACCGGCATGTATGTGGTTACCTACTCTTAGTTATTTGTCTTACTCTATCGTAACACCATCTAATATCATAATGCATCTTGCTCAAATCGACTTAATAACTTGCCAAACAACCAATCCAATCCTAACCCAAAGAGATACAGATATAAATGTTGCTATAAATGGGTTTCCACACAATCGAGGAACCATATTTGTAAGATAGTAAACTCAACAGTGCATTCAACTCACAACACATTCAACTCAAGAGCTCCCCACCAAAATCGATCAATTGACAAAGAGACAGCAAATCAAACACCCCCCCCACACCCCGTCCTCCTCCCACACCCGCCCCATATCAACAAGTTCTCTAATGAGCCAAATGAAACAAATGAATAAATAAATAAATAAACGAAGTCAACAATCGAGATTTGCTGCCGCACCACTCAGTGGTTCAGTGGTTCACTGGTTCGGTTCGGTTCACTCTCAAACACTGAGTCACACATATACATATGTATATGTATGTAGTAACAATTGTGAATGCGATCATGAATTGCCCCCGATGATAAGTCTAATTTAGCGACTATTTCAAATGTTGGTTAATTTGCGCACAAACCTTTCACTTTTTTTTTTTGCGCTCTGTTCTGTTTTTTTTCCGCCGTTTGTAATTTGCAACAGCTGACAATGGCTACACACAGGCGACAGGTGGTTTGGGTTATAGTAGAGGGAGTGTGGGAGGGGGCGAGGGCGGGGAGAGACGGGTTTTCAAAATAGAATTAAAAAAGGTGTTATTATATTTTCACGCCTCGACTGCAAGGCAACTGGAAAAGTCAACAAGCTGCGACTCATCCGCACATACACACACACACACATATACACAGAGATTTAGTGTGGTTCGTCTGCTGGCCGGCAGGGGGCGTGCGGTGGCAGCCCAAAACGTCAACGACTCCGAAACGAAACGAAACGAAACCGACGAATTATTTGCAGAATCATCAAATTAAAGGTTTGATGTTGATTTCAACAAGCGGCAAGCCGGGCGGCTCGAAGGGGTAGGGAGGTAGGGAGACTGAATATATATATATATACATATATATAAATGGAACTGGAACTGAAGTTGGATTTGTTGATGAAACAACAACAACAACAGCAGCAAAATGCATATTGAGGCGAGAAAGAAAGAAAACGAGAGAAAAAAAAAACTGTTTAGTCATGCAACTGACTTCATCACTGCTGCACCCCCGCTCCCCCACCCATCATTCCCGCGCTCTATCCCACTTACACACTGTTGCAGCTTACAGCAGCAGCACCTCTCCTCCCCCCCTCCACCCTTTGACCAAACCATCAACGAACGATGAGCAGCCGCCGCCGCCGCCGAGTGTCTGTATAATTTTCGTTCGTTCTCTCGAATTGGCTGTCATAAGTTTTGAGTAGAAAATTGGTGTGCAACACAGGCAACAACAACAACAGCAACAACAACAGCAGCAAAAAATCCCAACAAAATGTTACCTATTGTTGTTGTTGTCAAGTGTGACACAATGAAAAAGCAAATGGAGAGATGGAGAGAGAGAGAGAAAACAAAGTGAGTGAGAGAAGTTGAAAAAAAATAAAGGATTTCTTGATTGCGATAATGAGTTATACTTAATTTCGAAAGCAAATCACTTTAAAACTGTGAGATCGGGAGGAAACAGCAGCCACTTGAAAGCTGCTGACAACAGATCCATCCATGCATCCCTCGTCCTGAGGGTCCCAGGTTGTACCAGGTACATACTAGATATACTCTCTAGATTCCCTCAACTATTATGCATAATGAATGTGGAGAGAGAGAGTAAAACAAACAAGTGAAGGAGAAAGTAACTGCCAAATAACATTTTATAAAGTCTTACTGAATGGTTAAAATGGTTCCTTGAAAGATAACTTAGAACTAATCAGGCTTTTCTGTTCCCAATGTTGAAAAGAAAGAAACTATTAAATGTAATTCTTGCCTTTATATATATGAACAAGTAAGAAATGCTTTTTCTTTTAAGCTTGCCTAGAGATACCCTTAACCCTTAAAAATACGGTCCTACTACGGCACTACCGTACCAATGCTTCCCAACTTTACTTCAATCTTTCATATCTCCGGTGTTTCGCAACCGTTGGTTAAGGATTTTTGTATTGCGGAATAGCTATCGTAAACTTTAAACAAACTTGTACTGCCTACAGATTGGAAGAGCTCATATCCAATATGGAATCGATTACAATAAAATCAAAATTCAAAAATTGAAAAATGGGGATGGAAAACATTTACAAAATAATGAAAATCTGTGAAATTTGTATTAATGTCGGTTGAGAAACACCGGAGATATGAAACCATCAAGCATTGGTCCGGTAGTACACGTATGTGCTTATCTGTCAGCCCAACCGTCTGTCCGTCTGTATGGTCAAGGGTTAATGCTATTCTTATTCTTACTCTTTGTATATATTCCAATTGTAACATTAATCTTATCAAACCATATTAATACGAAAAATATTAAGTTCAAAACTCAAGTTACACCATATTAGCTAACAACCCGTTCACTGGCCAAACTAACAACATAATTATAGTGTTCAGTTCGTTCAGTTCAGTTCAGTTCGTAGTATGCCTAACGAACATATTCAAATTGAAAGTTTTCTAACAAGAGTTCCGCCCGTTTAGCTCGGCTCTTTGCCTAATTGTAAGTACCATAAATTGAGACTTAACTTGCCCTGAGGATGTAAAGAGCGAACTTACGAGCTGTGAGCTGATTGAACCCCGGCCACATTTCAATTGGTTAATTGGTCCGGCGGCACAGGAAATCTATTCAGCTAAGTTGAAAAAATCTCGAATGACTAATTTTCGGTGTCCAAACACTTTGGCCGTTGCCCAAAACAACTTCTCACACTTCTCGCACAGTCCAGAGGCCCCAATCAAAAGTGTAATAACAAAATAACAATCTATTGTGTATAGGTGTGTATGTGTGTGTGTGGAAGTGTTGTTGTGGGTGTTGAAAATTGGTTTTTTGGTTTGGTTTTTGGGTTTTCGAATGGGTTTTAAGTTGCTTGAATTTCCCAAGCAACTCGCAAGATCGAAGTCAGGCGATTGAGCGATAATATTTATTGAGTAAATAAAAGTGAATAATGCATCGACCGTTTGATTTGTCATGCGATAATTACGCTTTTCAAAATTCGATAATAGGCCTCATTCAATCGCAAGTCCGCAGTTTGCTACCTCTCTGACTACCTCCACTCTCTACTACTCTCCCGGTTCCCAAAATGATTTGATCAAAAACCAGAGCTGACAATGATGATGATAATGATGAAGCTTGAAGAGCAGCTTGTTAGCGATTGCTCTAATTGTTTGATGAGTTTTGATTTGCTTTCAACAGCAACAACAACAACAACAATCGTAACAAACATCACCAAAAGGTGTTTCAATTATTTGTTTCTCGAAAATTATTTGGCATTTATTTGGATGAGTCAAATTGGATATTCTCATATAGGGGGAGTTAAGCAATTTGTTGTTGAGTGAGCAATACCATTGATATATATGTATGTTACTTAGAGACAGAGAGAGAGAGACAGAGAGAGAGAGAGAGAGAGAGAGAGCGAGGGAGCGAAAGAGAATTAGGTCGATAACCGATTAGTTACTATGGTTTCTAGCAATTATCGATATCACTAAACGTTATCACTTCTCAACTTATCGATTTACTTGCCCAATTAGCGTATGTATGTTACTTAGAGACACCGAGAGAGAGAGAGAGAGAAAGCGAGCGAGAGCGAGAGAGCGAAAGAGAATTAGATCGATAACTGATTAGTTACTATGGTTTCTAGCAATTTTCGATATCACTAAACGTTATCGCTCCTCAACTTATCGATTGCTTAGCCATTTCGATATCATTCCGATGCATGAATATGCATATGCCTTGCCCAACAACTAATTCCCTTCCAATGGCCAATGACGCCAACTCCCCCTACCCCCCACCCAACCACTCTAATCATCGGTAAGCTGTGAGTTTTCTTGTTGGGCCTGTACAAAATCCCAATTTGTGCCCATCAGCTGAAGCGTTAAGTGTTTAACAAGCTACTTTCCCACTTCAAAGCACCATAAAAGTAGCAACAACTGACAAAGAAGACAACAACAACAACAACAACAGCAACGAAAAAAAAAGCAAAATATTTCGAGTTGATAAGTTTTTTTTTTCACATCTTAGCTGATGAGATCTAAATGAGTGTGCGCACTGTGCTCATTTTGCGCTAATAAGTCCAACAACAACAACAACAACAACAATAACAATCTAACAACCTGGAAAGACGTGAAAGACGTGCGTGTCGAGCGCCCTCTGGCGTTGGTTTTGTTCTGGTTTGTGTTGGGTTGGGTTTGGGTTTGGGTTTGGCTCTCTCTCTCTCTCTTTTTTTACTGCGCAAAAATCATTATCTTTGAGTCGCGCGCTAAGTAAGCGAGATGGCAGCGGCATCAAAACCAAAACGAGGCGAAGGTCACGTTTTCGCGCTGTGGGTGGCAAATGGAATGCGAATGGCATTTCCCTTCTTGAAATAAACAACAAACAAAACGCAGCAAATTAATAATAATAACCAGCAACAAAACAGGCAACCGGACAACCCAATCCCACCCCACACACACACACTCAACTCAACTCAACTCAACTCAACTCGATTCCTATTCTCACCCCAAAAGTTTTTGGGTGCGTCGTTGTCGCCGCTAACAGTCGGATAATTGCGACAATGTTGCTGCACTTACACGTGTCTTCATCATCATTATCATCATCATTATCATCAACATTATCATCATCATCATCGTCAGTGTTGTTATCATCGTTTAGAACATCATACGGAGCATTAGCGGCCTCATCAGCAAACTGGCACTTGCCCAAGCAATTGCAACCCTTAAGCTCTGTGATACCCGAAAACAAACCCCCCACACCACTTCACCACACCACAAACACTAACACTAACACCATCATCAACACACAGCAAAACCCAAATCCAAACCCAACCCTGCTGCTTAGTCAAACCACAGTCCTACACACAACACATTGTTGCCATTGACTTTTACATGTGTTTCTCAGACCAAGAACTCGAACACCCAACCCACTTTCTCCGTCTCTATCTATGTTTGTTGTTGTTGTTCCTGTTGCTGTTGTTGTTGTTGTTTGGTTATTATAGGGTTTCTTTTTACTGTTACATATGCAAATATTGATAGTTGATCCAATTGATGTTTATTTGTGAAGTCAAATTTTGTCTTATTATGTTTATTATATGCACCTTTATGTGTAATGTACAATGAATGCATTACATTTGTAATGCAGGGGTTTCCAGTTCCATTGTTCACTTACGCTTTTGTTGTTGGACAAAAACTATACACGTATACTATAAGCCTTTAGGGAAAGACAAAGACAGCATCAACATATTTATTGCATTTTACAGTTAGCTACGTGATGGTCGCCCATTCTCTTACTTTCGGTGTGCAATTAACCGTTAACTACGTGATATTTGTTCGTTCTCTCTCAATTTCGCTGCTGAGAGAGGCGTCGGCGTCAATGCAAGTGTTGTTGTTGGCTTTGATTCATGTTTGCACTTGTCAAAATCTTTAGGTATTTCGTTTGCCGCCATAAGAAAATGCTAATTTATGTCGTAGAACTTTCATTAACGAACATTGATATTAATATCAATTATATATTGTTACATAATATTTTAATGATTTTTTGTTTACTTTTTAATTTGTTTGTAATTTTGCAACTTAAATCTTTTTCAGTGCATATGCTCATAAATAAAAACGGTTGTTTTGGAATGTTTTTGTGTTTTTCTTTAATTGTATTGATATTTGCTTTCTCGTAAGTTCTGTTTGGGAAACCAGCAACTATTCTAAGTTCAGTTTTGATTTCAGCACGTTTTACGCCTTTTAAATGAAATTTTGTTATGAACTATTTGCTAATTTCTAGCTGAAATTGATTTGTAGCTTCAAAGGTCTACCCACTCTAGCGGTATTTGAAGGCCTTAAGTATTGTTTTAGTGGGTTCAAGTACAAAAAGTACACAAAACGACTTAAATAAAGAATTCCGGTATCAAAATAAAGTTCTTATATAAAAATCTTTGTACCAATGACCCTTTTTTGTATTATACATATATATTCTCCTAATCAATTTCTGGATATCAAATATCTTAATTAGTGTTTTTGATTCGATTCGAGGATTTCAACTGGGTCCACATAACCAAAAATATTGCTTGCTTGCAATCTCCATATATAAATATGTCCGATGTATACAACTTTTAGTTGTATATAGTAGTATTTCCAGTTTCAGTCCGTGTTGCATTTCAATTGGGAGTCCGAGCCACCCACTTTCTGTCGCATTTCCGTTGCATTTTTTCTCAGAATTTCAAGTATAGAAAATTAAAAACCACTTATAGCCTTGCCACACCATATCTGCCCCAATCTGCCCCACGATTCCCAATCTCCAATCCCCCAATACTAACGAGAGATCTATTAACACACGCAGGGTTGACATATTCAGTCAAAGAAAGCAAGAAAGAGAGAGAAGTGTGAGAAAAGGAGGGGGTAGGGGATGCGTAAGTAACACAATACGACTGGCAGCACAGCGGCAGCAACAGCGGCAGCAAGTAACTACTTAAAAATGCAATTATATGCATTATTTGGCTGTTGTGCTTCGGAGTATTTTTATACAAAAATACGCAGAATATATACAGAATACAACAAAAAAGTCGACAAACGAAAGAAAGAAAAGAGGAGCGAAAAAAACAAACTGAAAATGAAAATAAAAATGGAAGACGAAGACGCTGATGATGACGCTGATGATGTTGATGATGATGATGATGGCGATGGCAACCGCCAAGTATTTAAATGCCCACCTCAGCTACTAATTATTACCAGGAAAAACGCTTGAAATTGACGTTTCATTTTGGTTCGAACCACAACAACAACAAAGGGAGAGGAACACAAGCAACAGAAAGAGAGAGAGAGGGGGGAAGTATTCTTCTCTCCCGTCTGTTTTCACTCACAAATACTCAACGGAAAACGAAAAAAAAGGGGTGTGAGATCCGCGTCGGTGTCGTGATTATGCACAACCGAACCGAACGAGGAGCGAAACAAGGAGCGAGAGGAGACGAAACGATCGACTGCAGAGGGACCGGCAGGCAGGGTCTCGGAGCCACTCACTCACAGCAACTCTTCAACAGATTAACGCACTCGAGAAATTATAAAAAAATAATATTTTTCTTAGAACTGATACCATTTTAAACGAATTGGTACTCGAGTCAAGTCGAACCGCACCGAACCACAAGTAACAAAATAAAGAAGTTCCTCGATCATCATCATCATCATCATCATGGTGATTATGATCATACAGAATCCAGAAGATCCGATCCATAGGGCAAATATGCATGAGAAAATGCCCAAAAGCGTTGACAAGCTGATTGACTAAGAGAATAAGAGGGAGATAGATTGATAGTGAGAGAGAGAGAGAGAGAGAGAGAGAGAGAGATGATGATCGCCGGCGGCCGATTGCAGCAGACGGCATTGCGTCAAGTGGCAGCATCAGTCGAGTCGACATGTCTGCCACAAGTCTGGATAGTTGGTTCGTTGGTTGGTAAATGGTATCCGAACCCGAACCCCAAACCCGATCCCCCCACCAGATCCTCAAACCAGTTGGAGCTTGGAACAGCTTGTTTCGGTTCCCATGGCCAACACTGCTGGGCTGCCTGCCTGCCTGCCAATCGGGTCGAAGCTACTCCAAACAACAAATAACCGACTCCAATGACGATTGCATTTTTCACTCTTTTTCACTTCGTTTCGTTGGGTTTCTCCAAGAAACCAACTAAAGCTTCATTCAGCCATTGTTAAGTGCTGATGGTTCTTCTCTGCCCCACGATTTTTTCGGCACTTGAGTAAATTAGTTTCGTAGAACTTGTAGGCTGTGGCTTCGTGGTTTCATACCGCATTGAAATTAGTTTGGACGGGCAAACGATGAAAGGTAAGCTGAACTGAACCTGGACGGGACGGGACCTGGACCTTCAGGTCACTTGAGAAGGTATTCGAATTGTTTGCTATGCCACGCCATGCCAATTTGAAGATCAGTCTGCCAATTCCAGAACTCCTCCTTAGCTCCTTAGCTCAAAAGTCGAAACATTATCTCAAGTGCGTGTTTTGGCAACTGAATGTGGTGGAACCGTCGTCGTGTCTGAGAATGTACAGTCGTCGTGTCAAGGTCCTGCAAGGAAAGTTCACACAATGCCGTGAAAAAGTTCAATTGAACTATTCACTAAGCGGAACGAATCAACTTTATATGAGAAATACCTGAATGTAGCTCATTTGGATGAATGTAAATTGAACGAAAAACTGAAGATGAGAACGAAACTTAATGAAGATAAGTTGAGCATGTCTAGTATAAAGGTTGTTTTCCTATATCTTCATGAAGATCAGAACAAAACTTAATGAAGATAAGTTGAGCATGTCTAGTATTAAGGTTATTTCCTATATCTTCATGAACAAAACATACGTGTAAAACTCATTTGTTAACTAATTCTTGAAGATTTAACTAAAAAGCTTAAACTATTTACGGTTAGTTTTATGATTTTTGAGTGTAAAAACTCTTTTGATTGACTTTTTACCATAGTCAAATGCAGAAATACGTTGTTCAATAGCAAAAATTCATGTTTCTGCTTTTGAATTTTTCATTTTTTTGAAAATTCTAACAAAGGATTTCTCGTCTGCTTTGAACTAACATTTCGCTGTAATTGATACAAACACACCGAAAATCACATGATTATGAAAATAAAACACAGAAATGTTTGCAAAATTTTTGGAATTTTCATTCGAAATAACGCCAAAATGTCATTGAGAGTGTTGATAATAGAAACTTTGCCTTGTAAAGGAATGAAATGACAAAATAAAATAAGTAGAACAATGCCAAAATCAATATTGTATTTCGAAATAAATGAAAAAAACTTGAAAAACATTAAGAATGCACTGAAAATTATGATTTTATCTTTTGTGATTCTTCAAAGCGCGAAAAAAATAAAATAATAAAAAATTTCCCGAATAACTTTCCATCTTTCTATTTTTCCACTAAGTTCCTTTGTACTTTATCAATATCAAATATCTTGCAACAGCTGCGTGCCACACATACCACACATCCGTGTTCATCGTGTATGGAAATTTGCTTCGAATCGATGCCAAATTTTAAAGTTCAAACTCAAATCGAAAACAAACCGAAATGAACAAAAACGAAAAACGAAAACGAAACGAAAATTTTGTTGCTGCAGGGTTGAAAATTATTCACACACAAATGTGTAATTACCCAGACAGAAGAACACACAGCAGAGCCAACAACAACAAGAACAAGAACATACTAACTAACTAACACACACACACGCACACACACATACACACAGAGAGAGAGGGAAAAAGTTCAGTTGGCAAAAAAGGTTGAAGAGCTTCTGTTGCTGCTGACTCTGCTGCACACATGTATATGTATGTGTGTGTGTGTGTGTGTGTGTAAGGTAGGGACGTGGTTGGTGCCTTCTGCTGCTGCTGCCTCTGCTGCTGCTGTTGCTGTTGCTGTTGCCACTGGCATGGAAAATTAACAATTTTTCAATTAAAATCAATACCGAGTGCTTTTTTTTGGGTTCAACTGTGAAAATTGTGGGCGGCATGTGTGGCATATGTGGCATGTGGCATGTGTAGGGGGCGTATATATTGAGTTTTTGTTAGCTGCAACAGCTCTGCACATGATAACTCAGTGTATGTGTGTGTGTGTCGATGTCGATGTGTGTGTGTGTGTTTGTTGTTGTGCACATTTCAGGCAAATAGCTTAAGTGCCTGAAAATATGCAACACATGCGACAGCAGCCATGTGTGTGAGTGTGTGTAAGTGTATGTGTGTTTAAGCTGCCTGCCTATCTGCATGTGTATGTGTGAGTGTGTGTGTATGTGTGTGTGTTTTTTTTGGGGAGCGCCTTTGCCGCTGCCATCAAGTCAATTTTCTAAACCTTTTTTGCACAACTCAACACTCATAAACACACACACAAGCACACACACACATGTACAGCTAACTGCCTGCAAATGTCATGCAAAATAACGGCACCATTTCTATGTATGTGTGTGTGTGTATGTTTGGGGTCGTAGTCTGCTCTGCTTTGCTCTGCTGCTGCGTTGCGGTCGTTTGGTCTTTAGAGTATTTTGTGGTTGTCTAACTGTTGAGCTGCCAGTGTGTGTGTGTGTGTGTGTGTAGACAGCACCCACATGCCTGTAAGCAACACTAGCTTCACACACACACATACACACCCACACACACACACACACATAGAGAGAGACATAGACAGTCGTTGACTATTTGTGGGCACCGCAAACAACGTTAAATGCAAATTTACGCCAAGCAGCAGCTTCTTGCCCCCCCCATAACCATCAGTGTGTTACACCGCCCCCCCCTTAGCTGCCCTTTACCCCTCCGCACACCGCCCGCAAATCTCTAACAACAGTTATACACAAAATGGCCGTACTTTGGCGCCATTGCCTCAGTTGTTGTTGTTGTTGTTGTTGTTGCTGTTGCTGATGACTATTGCCGTTCTTGCCAAGTAACTGAAAGAGAGAGAAAGAGAGCTGTGGCAAGGGCATGGATAGAGAGAGACAGAAAGAGAGAGGGGAGAAGGCATTTGGTTGAGACTCTCTGAGCCAGAATTGAAGTGTTAGTTGTAATGCTACTAATTGGACTCGCTTTTAGCAACACGCTTCATGTTGCCCCCGAAGCACAGCGCCAAAGCCAAAAGCTTCAACACACACACACACACACATCTACACAAATATGTGAGTGTGTGTGTGTTGGTGTTTGTGTGCTGGTGTGTGTATGCTACTCGAAAGTCTATAATTGGAAAATCTTATACACTCGAAATTCAATTTCGAACTGGAGAAGTTGTTGTTGTTGTCGTTGAAACTATGGGCTAAGTAACAGAGAGAGTATTAGCAAAGGACACCAAGAAGTGGGAGGAGGGAGGAGCGGGGAAAGGAAGTGGTGTGTGGGCAGGTGATTTCTAAAGTGTTGTCAAGGTACTAAGTGGTTAGCAAAGGGGGTCTATCAGATCAGAGATATAGGAGCTTTACCCGGCTGCTGTATGATGATGTGGAAATGTGGCAATGTGGCAATGTGGTGTGGCATTGCCACAAAAGGATTTTGCTGCTGTTTGGTTAGTAAGTTAATAACGTTTTCCCCCAAGCAGGTCAACGGCAAGGAATTATAATATCTGTGTGTGTGCGATTGCTCAATGAAGTCAAAATCAAAATCTGAATTATTACTCAAAGTATTAAAGCAAAAGCAATAACCTTAAATAACCTTCACTCAGAATAACCTGAGTTAACCTTTGTTATATCAAGTTAGTTGTTGTCAGAACGAAGTATAATGATATGCTTGTAAAGTATTTAACACACATTTCATTTCATTTCTTGTCTTGTCTTTTCACTAACCGCTTAAATATACTCTGAAATAAACAAAATATTAAAATTGTCTAAAAATATACAAAAACAAATTGTTTCACATTTCCATTTTGTCAATGTCAAATATTTTACGTATTTCTTAACCGTTCTTTGTGATTTTTTTTTAAATATTTCTTAGTATAGGTCAAACCAAAGTCCAATAAAAATGTTCTTTAAGTATGACTTATGACTTTTTCATAGAAAATTCAATAATAAAGAGTTACGAGTTACACTTAAATATTATAAATTATAATAAAGGAACAAACTTTGATTCTTAACACACACACACACACACACACGGAATACCATACCATACCATACCATACGAAATACCATACCATACGGAATACCATACCATACGGAATACCATACCATACGGAATACCATACCATACGGAATACCATACTTGAAACTTTGCTCAAGGTTTTCTAGATCATTTGGCGAAAGATCAGCAAGTTCAAGCCACTATATCATATAGATATCATATAGATATATATCTTTATCTTGCCATCGATTTGAAGTCGACGTTGGTAAAAACTGGAAACTGTTAGAACTAATGAAAGCGAAATCAAATCAGAAAATAACTTTAAATAACTGAATGATTGTTTTCAAGACAAAGTAAAGAAAGTGACAAAATAATGCTTTACATCAGATCAGATATTGATTTCTTCAATATTTTTTCTTTTTTTTTCTATTACAAATTCCATTGCAAACAAAGAAATTATGTGCTTGGCTATGCCGCAATCTTAGCCTCCACCTGCCACTGCTACTGCTACTGCCACTGCTACTGCCACTGCCACTGCTGCTGTTGCATGCCCCAAGTCAAGTCGTCAGCTGAGTTCTGAGCTAAGTGCCTGGGCCACTTGAGCCAAAGCCAAGCCAAGCCAAGCAGAGCCCAGCCATTAGCATCTCCGAATGAGAGGACAATGAGAACGAGGACGATTCTGTCGTAGTCCGTAGTCCGTAGTCCTACTGTACCCGTCCCAGTTTCTCTCTCTCTCTCTCTCTTACCCCTCCCCCCTTGCCCGTCGAGAGAGCGGAGAGTGGCGCACTTGAATGTGGGTAAAAGGGCAAATTTGTGCTTGGTACTTCGAACAGTAGAGGGAGGGGCGAAGAGTAACTGCGCCATAATCACACAATTTTTTTTTTTGCCTCTTTTTCTGCTTTTTCGATAATTTCTTTTGCTAATCAAACACACATTGAGAGAGCGAGCGAGAGAGAGAGACAGCGAGAAAGAGAGAGAGAGCAAGTATGAAATTTTTAGTGAGCTTTTTAAGGGTGGCAATTTGGCGGTGTTCAAGTTCACTCAATAAAAGCACACACACACACACGCGCACACACATACTCTCGCACTCTTCCTCGTCGACTATCTCGCTCGCACTTATTGGCAGCTGGCATTTGCCTAGAACAATAACGGCCATTAAAATGCTTAATTATAAATTCGCAAACGTGGCTGATTTTTTTTTCACTGTAGCCCCAAACCGCAATGCCCAAAACACCCCTTTGCCCTCCCCCCGTCCCCTCCTGCTGTGATGTTGCTGGCTGGGTAGACCAATGCTCGGCCCTTTGGGTCGACTTTACCCAAAGGAACAATGACAAAGTGAGATAGAGAGAGAGAAAGAGAGAGACAGAGAGGAAAAAGTTCTTCTTCTTTCGACGCATGCAGAAATTCTGTGGATTGCTTATTGGGAATGCAAAAAAGGATTAGACCCAATGAAGATGACAATGATGATAAAGATAATGATAATGATGATGATGATAATGCTGATGATGATAACAATGCATGCGACAATGAAGGTGTGAAAAATCAGCACAAAAATCCAAACAAAGACAATGAGACAAAAAGGAAATGCAAATTCCTCAAAGCCAGCCTTCCCTTTAACCATCTACTAGTACTATGGTACTATGGTACTATGGTACTGGTCTGGCATATATATATATATATATATATATATTTGTTGTGTTTTGTTTTGCCAACAGGTAACACCTTCCGAAGACGAAGACGAAGACTGCACAGCGGATGTAATTAGTTCATTAATTCATTAAGCAGAGCATTTAGATCCACATAAAATATATTTTTTTTTTGCTGAGATGAGATGAGAGATAACAATGGGCCACATATCAAATTACCTGGCACTTATGCCTTCTTATTCTCCATTCTCGACATTCATTTATTCCCATTTCATGACTCACCTGTATGCGATCCTCGGGCAGTTCCGTTTTTAGGGACAGCATTTCGCGGGCATAGACATCGGGATAATGTGCCTCCTTGAACGCTTCCTCCAGTTTCTCCAGCTGATAGCTTGTGAATATTGTGCGACTGTGACGACGTTTCTTTTTCTTCTTCTTGCTATTGGGACCGACACCAACACCAACGCCAGGACCAACACCAAAACCGTTTAAGCCATCCATGCCAAAGTCCTTGGCACCCAATGAGCCTGTCGAAAGACCAAGAAATATATCATCTTATATCAATTTACCAAGTTTTTTTCGATTGATATAATACCAGAAATAGCTATACACAAAACTGTAATCTCTTAAGTTATCGATAACAAGTGTTATCTGAAATCGGTTTAGTTCTCGATTATTCGAATTTGTCTTTATGTCATGTACCAGAAAAGTCGAAATCTCTTATCTCTTAAGTGTTATCGATAGCCAGTGTTATCGGAAACGGATTGAAGTTTCGATTATTTGAATATCTTTTACTTTGTGCTTTGTGAAAAGTCGAAATCTCTTATCTCATAAGTGTTATCGATAGCAAGTGTTATCGGAAATCGGTTAAGATTGCAATGCTACATTCATCACTTTGTTTACTTATAGCAAGTGTTATCGGAATTGGATTGAAGTTTCGATTATTTGAATATCTTTTACTTTGTACTTAGTGAAAAGTCGAAATCTCTTATTTCTTAAGTGTTATCGAAAATCGATTGAGTTTGCAATGCTGCATTCATCACTTTGTTTACTTATACAAAATATAACTAATCTCTAACTAAAACACCTTAGCTCTGCAAAACTTAAGCAATTTTCAACTTTCAATTAAGGTCAGAGAACTTTATTCTGAATCATTTTAGCTTGAATGCGTGTTTGTAGTACACACAGTAGTAATCGTGACACACATTTATAAACAAACAAAATTGATACAAAGTGTTACAATTTCACTTTTACTTTATATACTATATTTTAGTTTTAATCAACTGTCAACTGAGTAGAGTTTTTTCAGCTCTTCCTTATCGAAAATTCAGTTCACAAAACACAAAACACACATTTTGAACGCGCTGCTCCCATGACCTACACACACACAATGTGTAAAACAGCCAACCCCAGTCCCTTAAACCCCTCACCCCTACCCACTTCTCTACCTACCTTCATAATACACATGACACAGACAAGTCGCAGTCGGCGCTGAAGCGCGACTTTAAGTGGTTCTCTGTATATATTTTTAGTTAGTTCACTTTTTTTTTTTGCTTTTTGGTTTTTTGTTTCGCTTCTTTGTTGTTCTTTCCACCGCGACTTGGTCTGTCTGGTTGTCTGGTCTGTCTGTTATTTTAATAATTTAATAATTGTATCTAGTTTCCCAACTTCCTTTTTCTGTTTTCGCCTCTTTTCTTTCAAGGAAAACTCCACTTGACATTATCATGACCCTCGCTCATAAATGGGGGAAAAGTGAAAGCGGCTGACAACGAGGAGGATGAGACAGCGTTGACAGAGACTCACACACTTATAACTTTAAGAGGAGGAGATGGTAGAGGGGGAGGAAGAGATGGTGGTGGAGGATCGAATCTTGTGATCAGTGCCACTTGGCTTCAAGCCCCGGCTAAATCGCAATTTCAATAGGCAAATCTCGCAAAAAATTTGTGAGTGAAGCACCCGGAAAACAAATAACAAATGCGAAAACCGTGAGACGTGGAGAGAGAGAGAGAGGGGGGTGGGAGGAGGGTAAGACGTTGCCGTTGTCTTGTTGTCAGTTTGTTTTTTGGGAAAGTACAACAACAACATGCAACATGCCACAGACTCGACTCACTCGCAGCATATGCAGCATGAAGTTTAAACGAAACCAAACGAAACCAAACGAAACGAAACGAAACGAAAACCAATTCGCATTGAAATTGAAATTCGATATGAAAAATTAAGTAGAAGCACATACATATAAATAAATATCTCTCGTTGTTGTTTTTGTTGTTGTTGAGTTGCTCAAGTGAAGCGCTGACGTGTATCCTTCTCATCTCTACTATTGTTGTTGTTCTTGTTGTTGATTTTCATATTTACTTTCGAGAGTTTTTTCTTCATTTTTTTCCTAATTTTTTTTCCCAATTTTTCTTGTTTAGTTAGGAAAAAGTATTTTCAACTAAATATGCGTGAAAATAAAACAGAAACGCATCTTCTGTTAGTGTGTGTGTGTGTGTAATAAATGCGATCTTTGGTGTCTTGAGTTACAAGCGAAGGCAATTTACCAAAAACAAGACAAGAAATATCCCTAAAGATATTTTTCTTTCATACGTTCAATTAGGTTTAAATCCAATTGAAATTCTGAATATTATTAGTGCTAAAAGATATCTAGTTACGCTCAATTTGTTGCAAGTTGCAAGTGATGCATTAGTGATTACTTTTAATTATTGTTAAATGTGCCAAATGAGAGCTCAATTCTTAATTTTCATTGAATTCAATTTAATTCAATTATTGTGTGTGTGTGTGCAAGTTGTTGCAACAAAATGTGGTATTATGTGGCAGCTTGACGCTAATCAACACTATGTTTATGTGTTGTGTTGTGTGCATATGCATATATCTATATATATATATATAAATCTAATTATTCAATTATGATGATGAGCAAAATGGGAGCGAAATTAGTTAATTCTGTGCGCACAAAAGTAGGCAACATTAATTTTTGTTTTTGCTCCTTTACACTTGGTAACACAGCAGCGCACTTTTAATGAGCTCACACACATATGAACGCACACGCATACACATACACATACATAAACATACACACACACACACCCATACACACACAGCTTTATTATTGAAAGTTTTGCCAACATAAAAGTCGAGGGTGCCCAATGCCACACACACACACACACACACACAGAGAGCACATGCCAACATGCATACTAACACACACACACACACACACTGGCACATGCATCACAACATATTAGCAATTAAAATTTTCTTAGTTAATTACTTTAAGCAGACGACGGCGACGACGACGACGACGACAACACGAAAATTCCAGAGCGAAAAATGTCGCAGCAAATGAAAGGCGACAACACTGTATAAAACAGAGAGAGATAGGGGGAGAGTGGGGGGGCAACGAAGTGAATTTTATGAAATTTATGCGCATTTCACTAGAAAATTTAATTAGGAAATCTAATTTGCTCAAAAGCGCATAAAAAATGTCGCCCAACAACGTTGAATGCTTCGCTCTGCTCTGCTCTGAAATCTGAAAGCTGAAGCCGGGTCCCAGCCCGGGCGCCATTTTTGTTCCAGCATACCACACTCTCTCTCTCTCTCTCTCTTACACTCTCTCTCTGTGTGTGTGTGTGTGTGCGTTTATTGTCAGTGTTGGCTGCGTGAGTGAAGAAGTAGAGCGGGGGGGGGGACTTAGAAGAGACATGCATCAAGTAACCAACAAAATGACTAATTCGTGGCTCATGTGTGAGTTGTCGACACCCTGTATATGCGTGTGTGTATACATGTGTGTGTGCCGCATAAACAGTTGCATGGCAAAATACGCTAATAAAGTGGCTGAGTTGTTGGCTGCTTCGTCGTCGTCGTCATCGTCGTCAGCAGCGACGTTAGCGTCGGCAGCGCAGCCAACCTACACATATTCGTTTCGGGGAAACATTCGCAATTTGCATTAGCGTCAAAGTGGCTGCGTTTTTGTGCAAGTGTGTGTGTATATGTGTGTGTGGGTGCTGACAAAGTCACTTTAGCTATCTCATTCTTACAGTCTGCCTAGTATAGAGTATGAGTTTGCCATTTGCATTTGTTGACATTTCCTTTTTTTTCTCCTCATTTCTTAGCCTTTTTTTTCGTACTAATTAGAAATTAAATTGAATTATTTGCTTGAGAAATCAAAAAACAAACCAAAACACACCAAAAACCACTAAGGAGACAGAGAGTGAGAGTGAGAGGGAGACAGAGAGAGAGAGAGAGAGAGAGAGAGAAGACAAATAAAGGACATACTTGGAAACACTTTAACCAGTTAGGAACGGAAAAAAACAACAAATTTTTTAAGTCTGAATGAATGAAAAATGTCAATTATATGAATAATTTATAAGAATTTCAAAGCATAAACAATAATTGAATGATATATTATTAGTTTTGAAAACTTCTTTGATTTTTCCGATTTATCTCGTTTCAGTAAACTTTCAAGAAACATTTCATTATCCATCTTGACTGACTGAGTTGATTAGATTAAAGATTAATGTTTAAGAAACTCACGAAAATCTTTCCATTAGAAACTAGATAGAGTTTTTTTATGGTTTAGGGATTAAGTTATTCAGTAGTAAGAAAGATGGGTTAAGAAAAAACTTGAAAATATATATTATATCATTTGAACATAACCAAATATATATTTATTTATGTTGGTACCACAGTAGGTACCGGTAGTAGGTAGGTGCCCTACCGTGCTTTACTGTACATCTCCTTTGAAGTTCTGAAGTTCTGCGATATCTTCAAAGAAAACTCGAAATAATATAAAATACAATACCTTCTCTATGTATTAAAACGGGTTATCTGACGTCATTGTGGGGAGCCTGGTTCCCTAATTGCTACAGCTACATTCAGTCCCTCCAGTTCCCAGGTCTTGGGCATCCTTTGCCCCCATTTTTCTCTCTCTCTCTCTCTCGCCCTTCATCTACTCCATCGTTTGGGTGTCGTCGTAATTTGCGCACTCAATGGAAAATTGTTAATTAGATTCCTTGCTTGCCGTGTGACTTTGTCTTCTTCTTCCACGTCGCTCCATCGTCGTCGTCATCGTCGTCGTCGGCCATTGTTATGCACCCCGTACATAATGCCAACATACCGGGTACCGGTACTCTCGCCCCCCCCCCCCCTCCCCCCTGCAGCTTCGCTTTGGCATGAAGCGTTTTGGGGCCCTTTGCTTTGTGTCAAAGTTGGTTAACGTGATTGCTGTTGGCTTCATCTACCCCCTTACCTCTTACCCCTTACCCTTTACCACTACCTTACCCTCTCTCCTCCTGCTTTCCAAGGTGGCTACCTTGCTCAACCAAGTACCAATTGTTTCAAAGCACCTTTCCGCTTCAACGACGACACCAACAGCGAACCCAACGAACTTTAAGTGCAAAGCATTTTACACTAGCAACATCAACAGAGAGCACAATTTTTGCACTAAACTTTTTGCTCTTTCACATTTTACTACTACGAACTACACTCGTCAACTGAGTGTGAGTAAGTGTATGTGTGTGTGTGTGTGTCGGTGTGTGTGTCTTGCAATGTGTTGTAGCTCAGGTTTCGGTTAAGTGAAATCTTGCAACGTTAACGAGTGCAGGAAATAACACGGATGTGGATGTGCGGTGAAGCCAAGCTACGAAACATCTGAACATCCGGGCACATCTACGGCTAAGGAGGACAAGAGCAACAGGACCGACAGGAGAACCGACAGGAGGACCGAGAGGAGGACCGAGAGGAGGACCGACAGGAGGGCGGAGTGCGGCCAAAGTCACCTACAAGGAATGGTGAATTAGTAAGCGTTGTTAACTCCAAATACACAGATGAGAAACTCTACGCCTTGCCCACTAAGGAAATTAATTCATTTGTTAGCCTTTTCAACTCTCATTTTGGGAAAAATATGATACTAACACAAAGAAAGAATGCCAAGGGAATGGAGAACGACTAAGAGATTGAGCGAGTGAGAGGTAAAGAGAAAGACAGAAGCTGAAATCAAGACATCGAGTTCGACTTCGAGACTGAAGACTAATGTTCGAAAACATGTTAGTTACCAAGATTCAACCAAAAGATTTCTAAGCCAGCCAAAAAACTTAGGAAACACCGAATAAGGCAATATGAAATCTTATGGATAATAAGTAAGGAAAAGCAGAAAACGTTTTTGTCCCCAATAAAATACATATATTCGGTTGATCTAGAGTTGATTTAAGTAAGGGAAAGCAGAAAACGTTTGTGACCCCAAAAAATACATATATTCGGTATCAAGAACCGAGTTGACCTAGCCATGGTCATAGTTTGGTGATAGTTTGTCCGTCTTCCCATTCAGGTGGTCCATCCAGGTTTGTCTAAAGATCTTGAAATCAATCAACCAAGTTCGAATTCTTCCCGGTGTTGCTAATATATATAATTTTCGTCGGTTGAGATAAAAGCAAAATATCAGGGCAGATACTACTAAGGCAGCTCTGAAAGGTAACTATTTGGATTTAGGGCAGCCAAGGGAAAAATGATAGTACCTTCTTACTTAAGACTATATGTTCATGTTCCGTAAGATCGCAGATTCAAACACAGTTTTTGCTCAATGATTCGACAGGTTCCCCTCTTCCATTTCCCATTTCCCCTTGCCGCTCAAAAAGGCAATTCAAAGATTCACTCAACTGGTGCGATGCGAAATGCGATTGGTTCCACATGTGCTGAATGTGTGTGCGGGTGTAAATTGTGTGTTTGTTTCAATTAAACAGCCTTGGACAGAAGCGAACGGGAAGGGAAGGGAAGGGAACGGGCAGAAATGCATTCGCCATGGCCAGCAAATAAAACTTAGACACGCTCCATGGTAATGGCGAGCTATATATATGTATATGCGTTCGTGTTCGTGTGTGTGTAAGGGTTAAGGGCTGGAACCCCCTCATTCACCCCCCCTTGGAATTCGCCTTTAAATCGCGAGCCCGAAGGGAGACGCGCGGCGCGCAGAGAAAAATGAGAAAAAATGCCAATTAAAATCTTAGCCCGGGAACAAGTGCATCATCATCATCATCAGGCATCAGACAAGACACAAGACATTAAGAGGGGCGGCGGGGGGGACAGTAATGCAATGTGGGAGTTGCAACTGGGGAATTCTTGATTCCGAGTTCTCGCTTGGTTTGGTTGGTAGATTGTGTGTGTACGCGGGACACCCGACTCCAACTCCCGACTCCCGACTCCAACTCGAGTCGAGTCGAGTTGAGTCAAGGGAAATTGCCCCACTTGTGGAGTTCGTCTTGCTATCCGCCGCTCGCAAATGGCGCAAAAGTGGCTGCTTTTCTTTATTATTATTGTTGTTGTTGTTGTTGTTGCTGTTGCAAGTGGAGAGAATGCAAGCGTCGAGTGGCTGCTACTAAAATACTTCAACGGAGCACAACGCAGCTCAGCGCACTTCAGGTCTTCACATAAAAAAAAGAAGAGAGAATAGCCAAAGAATGCGCTGCCAAGTGGCCAAGTTCGTGTTCGTGTTGCCCAGAGATTAGAGATTAGAGCCAAGTGCACAACAAAAGGCAATTAACTGGGCTAAGACAACAAGAAGGCAGAAGAAGCAACTTAACTTAACAACAACTTAAACTTAAAACAACAGAAACAAAAACAAAATGGAAAATGGCAAATGGAAAATTATAGCAATTTACTCGAAAGTGAAACATAAATGAAGTTAAATACTTTATATATACTATATGTATATCTATCTATATTTATATGTATATCTATCAACATATATCTATCTATATCTATATGTATATCTATCTAGACTCTCTCTATATCTATCTATACTCTATCTACATCTATCTATATCTATTTATATCTATCGATATAATACTCTATCTCTATATATACTCTATCTATATCTATATGATTATCTATATATATATCTATCTCGACTCTCTCTATATCTATCTATACTCTATCTACATCTATCAACAACTATCTACAACTATCTATATATATCTATACTCTATATATACTCTATCTATATCTATCTATATCTATATGAATATCTATCTATATCTATCTATACTCTCTCTATATCTATCTATACTCTATATATACTCTATCTATATCTATCTATACTCTATATATAATCTATCTATATCTATATGAATATCTATCTATATCTATCTTTAACTATCTATATCTATCTATTCTCTCTCTATATCTTTATACTGTATCTATATATATACTCTATCTATCTATATCTATACTCTGTCTATCTCTTTCAGTCTATATCAATCTATACTCCTACCTGTATCTATCTATACTCTCTCTATATCTATATAAACTCTATCTATATCTATACTCTATCTATCTCTTTCAATATAAGCTCTACCTACATCTATCTAGACTCTCTCTATATCTATACTGTATCTTTCTTCTTCTAGTTTTTTGCTTGTAAATTTCATTAAGTTAACACGCTTTATGGGTGGAAAAATAATCAATTATATAGTTGATGTTCAGGGGTAAACAATTCAATTTGTGCTTAACACTATATATATATATATATATATATGTATTCATATAACACCTCTACCCTTAAAGCTTTCCTGCTTTGACATACCCATTCCCCTTCCCTTTCTCATTCCCAAACGCCCTTTCAATTGGTTTTTGTGCCTCTTATTAGACAAGTTTATGTGCGCATCTCATTTCTTTCCGCTTTTGTTTTTTTTTTTCCTTTTCGTGTTTTCGTTTTCGTTTTTGTTTTTGGGCATATGTGAATGCTACACATACTACAAAAAGGGTTAAAGAACAAACACACACACACACACAGACATACACACACATGTACACGAGTGAGAGACACATGTCCTTGCGACATGTGACGTGAGTGAGGAGGATTTGTATGTGTGTGTGTGACGTGGAGATGTATGCGCGTGTAAATTGCGTATAAAAGCGTATGTTGAAAATATTTATTGCCCGTTGCGAATGCAACAAAATGAAAATGAAAATTTCATTAGTTGACTTTTGCCTTTGGCATTCACAAACACATTCAAACACATTCACAAACACATTCACACACATGTGTGCTTCACTTTACACTTTTTTGTGTATTTGTATTTCGGTTGTGTTCGGCTTGTTTTAAGCTAAATTGTTTATTTTATTAGCAATTTAAGAAATTTATTGTGTTCGCCGCTCGTCCCCCATCCCCCGTCCACCATCGATTCGAAATGAAGCGCTGGAATGCCCATTAATTAGCGTGCAGCGGGAGTGAGAAAAGGACAAACGCATAAGCCGACCAAAAAAGAGGTGACTGCCCTTCAGAGAGAGCGAGAGAGAGAGTAAGTAGGCAAAAGCGAGTGCCGCCTACTTACGGTTGTTACTGGCGCCCTCTGTTGGTCAAAACTTTCAAAGCTTTGTGTGTGTTTCGCAAGGATTTTTGCATGTCATGATCACATTGCCTACCTTTGGGCATAAGTTTTAATCGAAAGGATCGAAAGGATCAAAAGAATCTTTGTGCTTAAGCTTACCAGTTAAACATGTGCCAGTGCCGGCAAAGCTCTTTAGCTGTGGGAATGCTGTTGGAGAAAGAAAGAAAAGAAGAACAGAGATGAGCAAAGATTGCAGTGCATTAGGAAAGTTATTTCAATATAAATATATATATTAAGCATGTTATCGATATCTTATCGCCCAAAAATCAATTTACAATATGTGTAGTGCAGATTTTTCTGCTCAAACAGAACATAGCTCACCATATATGTATATCAATACATTTTCTATCGATAACATATCGATAGCTAATTAATAGCTATTAAATGGGACACTATTTACTATATCCGATTGCCCATCAAGTACATTCAATTGTATTGTAGCTTTACTGTGCTCCAAAAACGATTTGAATCGATACATTTTCTATCGATAACAAATCGATAACTCATTAATAGCTATTTAATGTGATTTAATCGATTAATTGGATACGATTTACTATATCCGATTGCCCATCAAGTATATTCATTTGAATTGTAGCTTTACTGTGCTCCAAAAAACGATGAGAAACTTTTCATATACACAATATGTCTTCGGTATGTCTTCACGAGTCGCCGCATTTATTAGCCTTATCGGCCCCTATCCGACCTGACCATGACCCCGTCCCCGTCCCCACTCGCTCTCTCTCTTTCACTCTCTCTTTCTAACTTTGTGAACCTTCTTCTTCCTATTCTGCATAGTATTACAGGCCCGCGAATAAATGCAAAAACCCAGCGCACCACACAGAAATGCAAATTGAGTGGCTCGAACTCAACTTAGCTCAGCTTCAGCTTGTGGCATGGCCCGGGACGGGGCCGGGGCTGGGGCTGTCGGTACCTCCTCCGGAGCCTCCTTCGGAATGGAGTGACATATCAAAGCAAAATCAAATTTGACAGACAACCGCGCTAATTTCTGCTCGATGTTTCATTGTTTCAAGGCGTTCGTTTGCGGTCGCACCAGAAAAAAGCAAAAAAAAAGGGGTTGCGACCTGGTAAATCGTGGTACGGGGTACGGAGTACCGGGGAGGGGTTTAGCCTTTCAATTGTTGTGCGATGATGCTGACGCATTTCGAAAAATGCGGCAAACACAATGAGCGTCGCGTCGCGACACATATGTTTGTGTGTGTGTGTGTGTGTGTGTGTTAGTTCCCTACCCCCCACCCCACCCCCCTCACAAAGGGAGCGACGTCAACAATCAGCACACACATCAAACTGAAAACTACATTTATTAGCCTTTCGCCTCGTTACCAAGACCCTACCCCTGCCCCCCCCTGCCACACTCCACCAATACTCCTTCGGTTTCAGCTTGAGTTGTGCTCAGTGCTGTGCTGTGGCATGTCAACGGCAATCAGCAACAGCAACAACAGCAACGGCAACGGCAGCCGATTTAACAAGAATTCAGAAAATTGTGAAATTCGATATTGCTCGAAATGTTTTTGCTGTAAAGAATTGTTGAGTCTATGCATATACTACCGTATATACGAGTTTGAAGTATGTGTGTGTTTGTTGTGTGTGTGTGTTTGTGTATGTGTGTGTGTGTGTGTGTAGTATACAGCTCTCTATAGAAATGCAAGTGACGAAGTATTTATAAACTGATTAACATTAAACAATAGCTGATATGGGTCGGACAACCTTCCAAACGTTCGTAACTGCCTCTCTCTCTCTCTCTCTTTTTCTCTCTCCCTCTTCTTTCTCTCTCTCTTTCTCTCTCTCTCTTTCCCTCGCTTTTTTGTGGACTTACAGCGAAACTTGCAACAAACACACATAAATATATTTATATACAAATTAATTTTTTTTTTCTAATTGCGCCGACCACACAATGTGAACCTGCCCTACCCTCCCCTACCGTACCGGGCGGCCCATAAGTCGGTGTCGTGAGCTATCGCTCTTGCGGATCTTGCAGCTTGGCCGTGGGGCATGCAAAGTAGCCGCTTCAGTGTCTTCGCAAACAACAACAACAATCAAATACTTAAACTTTTTGTGTGCGATGCGGAACAAGTGAATGGCGCAGCTGGTAGATACAGGTAGGTACCGGTAGGTACTAGATATGAAATATGAAAATATGTTTCGTTTCATTCATATACATTCATATACCCCATCATCCAAAGTGGCATGAAATTGCTTGTTGCAATACCATTCGATTAATTGAACACCCAACAAGTATTCCAAAAACAAGTCAGAAGGCGCTTAACCCTTAACGCACTACCGTACCATTGCTTGATGGCTTCATATCTCTGGTATTTCTAAATCGATTTCTATACAAATTTCACAGATTTTCATTTTTATGCTCAAGTTTTCAATCCCTATTTTCAAATCTTTGAAATTTAAATTTATTTTGTTATCGATTACATGTGAAGTTAAGCTGTAAAGTTATCGGAAAATGAAATTCAGACAAACTTATCCTGGCTAGGCATTAGGAGAGCTCATATATAATATCTGGAGTCTCTAGCTTTTGTAGTCCCTCGAAAATCACGTGAGTCTGTGATCGATTAATATCGATGAATAAAAGTTCATCTCCTTATCTACCTTCTGACTGACGCTTTCTGTGTGGCCGATGATCTGTGAGTTATCTGTAACTGGTATATACCCCACATACTACTTGGTACTATTTGCTATATCTTGCTCAAATTGCTCGAGTGCTCGGTCGATTTGTCGATGAATTCGAGTATGAATATGAATATGTGTTTGAGTATGAATGAACGAATATATGCGCTGAATAATTAGCAGTCATCGGCGGCAAGCAGTGAAAGCAGCCAAAAATAGCCACAGCAAATTAATCAAAACACACAAAAAAAATACATAATAACCAGAAGAAGAGTAAAGTGAATATTGAGACAAAAAAAGATTCAATTCAATTCATGATTTCGACTGAGTTCGAGACGAGCCGCTGAAGAAGCTGAAAGAAGCCAAAGAGTTTCACAAAAAAAAACTAATAAAAAAACAAGTAAGAAGGCTCTAGCCGAGTAAGCTCGACTAGAAGATACCCTTAACCCTTGAACATACAGACGGACAAACATAGACATACCTGCACTACCGGACCATAACGTGATGACTTCATATCTCCGGTGTTTCTTAACCGATTTTTATAAAAATTTCACAGTTCTTCATTATTTTGTTAATAGTTTCAATCCTCATTTTCGAGTTTTCGAAATTCAAGATTTTTTTTGGTTATCGATAACATGAAAACAAAACCATTATACCCGTTTTTTATCCATTTCATGGGTATCACAAAAAAGAAGCTCAAGTGCCAAATCGTGTTTATTTGCGCTATAAAATTAGCGCAGCGTCAAACTCAAGCCGTCTGCTTATAAATGTATCTGTATCTTTAGCCCCACACTACCTGTGTACCTGTAGCTGTGCCATCTATCAGTATCTGTATCTGTGCCATCTATCTGTATCTGTATCTATATCTGTATCTGTATCTGTTGCTGTATCTCTAGCTGTATCTGTAAATGTATCTGTATCTCTTGCTGTATCTGTATCTGTGAGCTTTGCTTTTGGGCACGATTCGGGCCTCGCTGATTGCCATATGACGGGGCATAAAATATCTAGCATATGATTATCTGCTATATATACACACACACACACATATACATATTTATATTAACCATTATTTATTTAAATATAATTAGTGAGATTTGTGATTATTTTTGTGAATAATCAAAAAAAAAAAAGTTGCGGCTAATTCGGTTAAATGTCAAAAAAAAAATGTGACTCAACCTTTTTCTGTATATGTTTTTGGGCCACACACACACATACACGCACTCGCACACACACTGTCGCACACACAGCAAATTAACCCCTTGAGTGGCACTCGAGATTCGTTTGTCAAGTTGCTTTAATTGACTTTTAAATTTGCAGCAAAAAGCAAAAAAATTCACAAAAATCACAAACAAAAAATCAAAGCGACAAACTGTGTGACAGCCTGAGTAGGTAGGTCGGTGGGTGGGGTATGGGGTGGGGTGAGGTGAGGTGTGGGGTGGTATGAAGGCGTTTGAGGTCGACGTCTAAAGTGCAGCAGTGGCAGTGGCAGGCAGGCAGCAACAACAACAACAATTGCACTCGTGTGTAGCGGCAACGTCGTCGTCATAAAAATGTTCACACCTCAGACAATGCACACAAGTGGCATGCGGCAATAGGCAAGAGGCGCGGTGAGGCGGGGTGAGGTAAGGCGCGACGCGGCATGACGAGGTGGCAAGGCAAAGGCAAGGCAAGCGCCAGCGGGCGGGCGGACGGTTGGGCGAGCGAGCAACTCGTTTGGGGCACTTGACTGGACTTGACTGTGTGTAAATGGGTGGAAGAAGGGGTGGAGAGAGGATGAGTGAAGGGGGAGGGGGAGTGAAGGGCATTCAAAATTTGTTTAGTTTCATTAGTTATTCACATTTTTTTTCTCAGTTCTCACTTTATGATTTTCAACGTCAACGCAAAATCAAAGCAATGTCAAAGCAAAAATATGTCTGCTCAGGGTCTGATCTATATATATATATAGAAAGAGAGAAAGCGAGAGAGAGAGGGAGATGGCGAGAGACCTCACACATAGACAATTAAGAATATTTCTATCAGAACCAAAGTAGGGGGCAAGTTGGGAGGGGCGGGGAGGGGGGTCAAAAGCAGAGGCTATTAGCAAACTGTCTCAAATATCAAAGGGCAAAGCTGAGATGGACTGCGACAAGCTGTTGTGTCATCATCATTACCAATCATCATCAACATCATCATCATCATCAACATCACCATCACCATCATCATCATCAACGACATCATCATCAACATCATTATCATCATCATTATTTTAGTAGACATGCAGCAATTAGCAGTTCTAACCATAACAATATATCATCACTATATTTCATTATCAGAATGAAAAAAATGTCGGATCAACATTTGACTTCTGATTCATTTTTCTGATAATTAGTATATATATACACATATGAATATGATGAGTTTCTGATTATTCTTCTGATAAATAGTATATATATACATGATTATATGATATAATTAGTTAACGTTAACGAAGTTTAGTGTTAGTGTTGAATTTATCTTTATAAATGTGGTTTATTTCAAATATTAACTGTCTTAACTTATCAAAATATGGGTCTTTTTAATACCTTGAACCCCTTGAAAATGGTTAAAGACTGTTAATTGGTTATAAGGATTGGTATTGGTATAGAGGAATAGGCATGAAATCATCTATGGATCCCATAAACCATATATATATACATAAATATATATATAATATCGATATCGAAGTCTTCAGAATAGAAAGCAAAAACATAAGTATATCTAAGGTTTTTTTGAGAAACTATGTTTAAGATCAATTTGCATTGTAGAAGGTTTCAAAAAAATGCTAGAGATACTATTAAAGGTTGAAGTTTAGTACACTGAGCAAAACAATGAATGAATTATCGTAGTTTTTCTTCAGTTTTGTTATGTTTTGTTCCTAAAACATGTTCTTACATTACGATCAAACGTTCATGGTTTAAGAACCGCTTGCTTATAGCGTTCCATATTAACAACTTTGGTTCCTCATTTCAAATATTTCTACCAGCTGACCATTATTGACATTGACAATTCCGTTATGAAAGTCATGTTCCCCCAGCATTTAATAGACTGCTTTCGGGTTAGTTCCTTCAGACTTTTTGGAAAGGAAGCATAAATTCTCATTATTCTCATTATATGTATTGTAATATTCAGGTATTCAGGTCACAAATACCCTTCATAAACAAACCATAATCCTTTTTCGCATATATCGGAGTTGTTGTGGTTATGGTTATGGTCAGGAAAAAACCAACAACATTTAAGGGTTTTAGAGCTTATGTCTTTCAATTAAACTAAAATTCAATCATTTTTATTTTAATTTTGTTTTTGACTCGAAGATTCATAATTAATATTCATCATTTGTTCAATTTTGAAACTTATTTTATTTTTCTTGTGGCCCTGTTTTGAATCTTCAAAGCATTTTTCAAATGTTTTGAATAGTTGGCAAGCGCCTTAAAAAAATTTTCAAATGGTTAATTTCAATTGAAACTAATTCGCCAAAACAAAAATATTTCCCTGTCCCTGTCACTTTCAACCACCAGGTGGCGCTTCAAAGTTAAAAAGCCGCACACAGAACTTATCGATATCAATTTGCAGTTAACAAAACTGTCTGTGTATGTGTGTGTGTGTCGGTGTGTGGGGGGGTGTGTGTGTGTTTGTGGGGGCTGTTTGCACACACATCAAAACCAGAGTGTCACAACAAAGCGAAAAGCGAATAGAGTCAAAGTGAAAATTGTCAATTAAATGAAAAATGTGCGTACATACACATACAAACGAAAAAATATATACACATACATATACATATACATTCAAACATGTTTATGCGTTTCTCGTTTACTAATTTGGCGATTTGGTATTTCTTTTTCATTCTTCTTTTTCTTCTTTCGCCCCGTCTCTGTTCGTACGCACATTGTGTGTAAAAGATCAAAGGCACTTAATGGCTTGGCTGAGTGTGACCGTTTGTTTGGTGTTTGGTTTGAGGATTGAAAATGGGACAAAGGTGCGTTGGAAGGGGGGATGGGGGAGGAGGTGCCACTGTTAGTGTGGTGTGTGTGGACTGGGTGGCACTGCGGCGGCAGGAAATCCGTTTGGGCTTTTGGCCCCGAAAACTTGACGGGCGCGACTTTAATTGACGAAAGGGGCAAATGGGAAAAATCAACAAAAGTCAGTACAAAATCAACGAGACAAACATAATACATATAATACAACAACAACAACAATAAAAATGAAATAAAAAAAAGGAAGGCAAAACAGAACGTAGCAGCAGCAGCAGCAACAACAATATGCAAAATTAAATAAGATGACGCGAGTAAAAAGCGCCAACAATAACAGTAACCATCAGAAAACAGTAAAAAAAAAACGTAAAAGCGGTGCCAAAAGTTCTTTCTCACATTTATTAAACAAATTACGCGAACGGTTCAGGGCAGAGAAAAAATATGCGATAAATAAATACACTCACACACACACACACAAAGAAAGACACATTAATACCGTAAGTACGCGTGCATGTACAATTAATAAATGAACCAAATACAAATAATAACAACAATAATGCAGGAAGAAAAGAGAAATCAAGCAAACATGCAAAAGAAATAACGGACGGAAGTTGCCAACAAAGAAAAGTTCAGCTTGAACTTTGCGAGAGAGTGCGAATGCAGAGAGAGAGAGCGTCTGTGTGTGGGTGAAGTGAGAGCGCTCAAAGCGAGGCTTCAATTTAAGCTGGCAACAATTTGGCACAGTGAAACACTAACAACAATAAAAATAACCAACAACAATGCGAGTGATGACGATGACATTTCAACGCTAATTAAAATAATAATAACAATAACAACAACAACAACAGCATCAACCACAACACAACAATAACAGTTGGCACTTCAACCAGCCAGATTATCTGTCTGCTGTGTGTATGCGTGTGTTTATGTACTGTGCTTGTGTATGTGTGTGGGAGAGTCAATCGTTGTGCGAGCTTTGATTGCTGTTGTTGTTGTTGCCCGTCTCGTTTCACTGCGGTGATATTGCCACTTGCTTGAAAACTCAAGCTCGCGCTCTCACTGCCTCTTGCTCCTCTCTCTTTCCATTCCAGCAGCTGCCAGCTTCACGTCTGAGGCGAACTCTTTACGCAAATGTTTCTTTTGTCGCTGCTGATCCGCAAATAAAATCACTTTTTACAGTGAAGCAAAGTATGAAGTTGTAAAAATATGTTTTATGCGTGTAAAACAAACCGAAATAATTGAGAATTTATGATTGCAAATTATAAGTAAAATAAAGTATATTTATATATTATATTTTAAAAAGTCTATCGCTGCAAGTTTTTTTTTATGTTGAATGCCGAAGTTATCTGCTCCACTGTGGCTCTGATTTCGATGCTCTTGCACACACACACACACATACTAACACTGACTCGTATGTATTGCCATGCATTTGTGTTTAGCAATTGCCATTGCAATTAGCAGCTCAACTTGAGTGGAGGAGGTTGGAGGTGGAATGAAGTGTCTCAAAAGCCGAAGCTGTTGCTTGAGCTGTAGTCACTCTTTCTCTATGTATGTGTGTGTGTGTGTGTGTTTGCTGGGCTCGTCGATGGCTCGTTGATTAATTTATTTTTTATGCAAGCTCTCTCTCTTTCTCTATCGGTTTCAATCTTGATTGCCGCTCTGCCGTCTGTGCGAGAGAGAGATAGATGAACAGGCAGAGAGAGAGTGTGTGCAGGTGACAAAACCCGTTGCCAATTGCTAATTGCATTGCACTCAACTGTTACGCTAACTGTAACTGTAACGACAATTGAGTAGTGTTGATGGGTTGGGCGGTAGGGGGGTAGTATCTGGGGATTGGCTTACCCTGGGCATGCAGCAGCGGGTGGTGCGGTGGCATTTGTAATGCTGACGGCGGCGGCGGCGGCGGTGGTGGCGGCTGCTGCGAATGCGTGTGATGTGAATGCGAATGTGAATGTGAATGCGGATGTGGGTGGTGTGGGAGTGTGGGATGCGAATGTGGGTGGTGATGCGAATGCGAATGATGCGGCTGGTGCTGTTGCTGATGCTGCTGATGCTGATGATGATGGTGATGATGCACTGCAGCAGCCAACTGATGTGGCATAAAGGCAGCGGCAACCGCTGCATGTGCATTGAAATACGCCATACGCGATGCGGCGGCCATTGTTAGTTGTTGTTGTTGGTGATCTCTAAATTGTTGCTGTTGTTGTGGCTCCATTGACGCCGCCAAGCTGACTGTTTCATGCGTTGGTGTTGCTGTTGTTGTTGTTGTTGTTGTATCTACAATGCTGCTGTATTGCGCTGTCCCTGTTGTTGTTGTTGCTGTTGTTGATGTTGCATTTGTTGCTGCCGTTGTTGTTATTGTCGCCGCTGCCTGTGTTGCCTGTGTTGTTAAATCGGTTGGCGTTTCACATGCTGCTGGTGTTGTTGTTGTTGTTGTAGCACTAGTTGTTGCTGTTGCTGTTGCTGCCACAACGGCCAAGCCGAGCAGCTCTTGTATGGCAAAAGGCGAACGCTGCGGCATTGCGCTAACTCTTGCTCTCCCTCTCGCTCTCTCTCTCTCTTTATAATTAGTTATTACAACGGAACGTAAATCAAGTTCGAAATTTCTTTGTTTTACAATTATACCGTTAATTTGTTTCGAGCTTTGGTTTGTTCTCTCTCGTTCTCTATTTTTTGCTCTCTTTGTTTCTCTTGCCTAATTAGTTATTAGTTCCGAATTCGAATTCGAGTTCGAAAGCGTAAACGTTTCAACAGACTGCGTGTTATTTTTGCCGTAACTTTGATTTGCAATTATTTTGAGTCAACTCGAAAAATCATTGAGCCAAAATGTTGCTATTGTTGTTATTGTTGTTGCTGCTTTTAACGTGGCTTTGTGTTTGCTTTTAATTAAATGATTTTTGGAAGCTTTTGCTACGCTCGCTCTATCGCTCGGCGCACTATCTCTTTCTAGCTTCGTGGGCTAATATGCCGGTTGTTCGCGTATGTATATGTGTGTGTGTGTATATGTGTGTGTTGGAGTGTGTGCGCTTGTAGGCCGCCAAGGATAACTGCACTTAACATAAAAGAACACTAAAAAAATGATTGTTGCTGTTGTTGTTGGTTATGGTGCAACTATGTTGTATGTAGAAGCTCGCTCGCGTTTGCCACGCGCTTTTTGTCGCGTTTACGTGAATCGCCTGTCGCCTGTCGTCGCAAAAACACACAACAAATTCGCAATAATTTCCACGTTAAACTGTTGCCTGACTTAATGTGCAGCAGGAGTTTTGTCGTTGTCGTCGTCATCATTGCCATCGCCATCGCCGTCGTCGTCGTCGTCACCGTCGTCTACGTCGATGCCTGCCCCAGCGTTGTTGGTGGTTGCGACCTGGCTAGAAAGTCTCTCATCCAACGGTAATGGCACCAGCAACAGCAACGGCAACGGCAAAGGCAAACGGTAACGTGCACGGGCAACGGCAACGGCAACAGCAACGGGATTTTGTTGCCTGTGACTTGGTCCTCGCTAGAGACGTAGTCGTCGTCGTCGTCGATATCGTCGCTGCGCAGCTACTGCGCTGTCGGCGTCGCTGTCACCCAACGGTAAATCGACGTCAACATTCAGGGGCGGCGTCAGTCGGGTAAGTATACACTAGCCGCACTGCTCGCACACATGTGTCACAGAGCGAGCGCGTAAGAGCGGCAATTTCCCCTGCACAGCCAGAGATCCCAATATGGCGCATGTGCAAAACTACGATGTGCGAGTGCGAGCGGCACAGCTGCTGGTACTACTGAGTAGCTAGCTATGCGGCTCTAACACACACCACACTTCCAGTACACTGGAAACCTTCCAGTCGTTGGACCATTTATGTTGGTATGCGTGCACCGAGTTGCGCGTGTAGTGGTGAACATTTGCTGGTGTGCGTGGTGCCCATTTTGTATTGTTTGCGGTACTGGTACTGTCTGCTGGCTGCTGGCTGTTAGTTAAGGAGGAGGGGTTGGGTGGAGGGTTTTTGGCTTTGGGCTCATTCAATGAAGGACGCCAATTTATAGCCCAAAAAACAAGCCGAGACTCACTTTCTGGGAGTTGTAAAAACTATGCTGCACACACAGTTACAGTTAATGTTGTTGTTATTGCTGCTGCTGCTGTTCTCTTCTTGATGTTTGATGTTGTTGTTGTTGTGACATTTGTGTTGGGCGCGAAAGGCAAACAAAAAGTCAGAAAGGTACTAAAAAAGCAGTCTAATTAAAATGTAGCAGAACTTTTGCCATTAAAATGCCCAAAATTGGCATGTACATTGCCACTGGAAGCGGTAGCTGTGGCGGTAGCTGGAAAAGCTGCCCTTAGTTCAGCACAGCAGCAACAGGACAATTGTGCGGCGAATATTAAATACACAGTGGATATCGTAAATTTCTTTATTAATAAAACCTGGCTTTGACTTATTATGTCATGTGTAATTAAGAGTTTAAGAAATCTCACAATAAAATGTTTCTACTGTTTCACTTTTTAGGCCACTGTGACCACTGTAATAAAGCCAACCATGTTGATCAGCTAGGCTAGAAAGTGACAACAGGCACTTGTTAAATAAACGGTGCTTTTGATCGTACTTCCATCTCATCTGTCATCTCGTCTGCAACGGTTTTTCTCACGCCCCCATGCGGTCATTTATGAAGACAGCAACTGAAACGGCAGGCAGGCAGGCAGCCCACGCGAGAGCATTTTCGCCGCAAGCCCATTAAACAATTGAAATGCCAGTGCCCAAAATAATAATAACAACAATAAGTAAGTAGTGTGTGTATTTACGCGCTCTCACGACGACAAAGTTCGCCGTCGTCGTCGGAGTTGTTGTTGTTGTTGTCGTCGCTATCGTCATCGCCTGCGTCGCCGTCGTCGTCTCTTTGTCTGCGCTCACAGCGCGGCCACGCAGTCTGGAGACGGTATGAGAATTTAGTATGAGAGTGCGTGCGAGGGAGATAGTGATAGGCTAACGCTTAGATGCTTGCATTACGCTAAAGGTTAGAGCGAGAAAGAGTGATCGCAAATGCGTAGCTCAAAAATGCGATGTGGAGTAATTTGATATTTTTACTGCGCAGGTTGTGCTGCGATCCTGCGATCCTCTGGCCAAAGAATGGGGAATGGAATATCGTCATAGGTATGTGTGTGTGTGTATGTGTGTTTGGGATGATTCATGCTGTGAGCATTTTTAATGCGAATTTTATCCCATTTCCATTTTATTGATTTGTTTTATTGTTAATTAACTTGCAATTACTGTTCAGGGGCCAGGGGCGAGGGCGAGACAATGCCAATAAAAACATTAAAAAAAAAAAATCTGGCCCTGTCAAAATAAATATTGAATTTCGTCTAAGCGTTTAATGTAATGATGAACATAATGATGATGATGATATTACCTGGTAACTGGATATGCTTGCATACACACACACACACACAAACACACATACATGCATAGTTGTTATATTAGGCAGAAGAATCTTTATTTCTTTCTTTCTTTCAGTTTCATTCAGCTGGCGATAATTTGGCTACAGTCTTCGGACATAACCTCACTAAAAACACACACACACACACACACATTCTATGTAGTTGTGTGTTTGTATTAGTGTCATGTCCTTTAGCTGTTTGTCCTTCAACTTGCAGCTTTGTTTTGCAAATATTTTGACGTTTCTTCGGTTCTCACACAACAAAACACAACAAAACAGACAGAAAAATCTTTTCTCATTCTTCTCATCATTCAGTTCATTATGTATCACAGATACACACAGATACAGGGTGTCTCTGAATATGATTTCTGGTAGTTGACAACAAGCCGACAAATGATTCAATTATCGCCTTTGAAAAAGCGTCAAGTGGCTCGAGCTTTGAGCTTCGAGTGCGAAAGTTGCCCCAAAAGGAGTTCGACTTCGGAGTCTTTCAACAACAACAACGACTGTCAATTATGTGTCGGAGTCTATTATTTACTTATAACTATAAAGAGTACACACGCACACACACACAATTCCAATCATAAAAACCAATTCCAATCCGAATTGATTTGGACAAACTTAATTATGAACAATTAAAGTTCAGTTAGATTTATTTTCATTGTTGTTTTCGCTTCAATCGCCTTTATTTTTTTGTTATTATTATTTTTGGGCAATAACTTAATAACAAAAACAAAAACAACAACAACAACAACAGAAAAATCATACCATAAAAATATAACAAAAAAAAGCTGTCAAAAATCAAAGAAGAAAAAAAAATACTTAAAAAGCCGTTGTAAAACTTGCCAAAATGCCATTGTTCAAATGTTTAGTGTTGTTGTTGTTGCTGTTGTTGTTACTGTTGTTGTTGTTGTTTGTATTGTTGTGTAATTAAGTTGTTTCGTTGTCGGACATATTGTACTATTACCATGGAGCATATAATGAATCAATCTCTTTAATCTCTTCAAACTCTTCAAGCGTTCAGCTTGCTTCCATTTTTAGAGTATGTGTGTGTGTGTGTCAGTGTGTGTGTGTTAGCCATTAACAACAACAACTTAACAATATTATTGTCACACACACAGACACAAAGACAATTGTTGTTGTCTAGTTGAATTAGTTGAAACTTTAATTGCCGCACAATGGCAGCTTAATAATAATCATAATAACAATAACAACAAATAATAAATAACAATAACAACAAATAACAACAAATAACAAATAATAATGATACATAATCATGTTAAACGGTAATGGGCGAAAACGCACAAAAATAATTGAATAATCAATCAAATAATAATTCACAAAACCCAAAACCCAAAATTCAACATCTCAATGTTCAAATACTCTTTGCCCATTTACACTTTACACTGTGCCTATTACTATATAATATATACTATTCTATACCATATTATACTATACTAAACTATACTAAACTATACTAAACTAAGCTATACTATGTTATACTATACTATATTATACTATATACTATACTATACTATACTATACTATACCATACTATATCCTATTCGTGTTCAATTTTCAAACATAAAATACTTGATTTTGATGTTTATTCAAGTTTTTGTTTTGAGAAAAGTTTATCTCAGATTGAGTCCGTATCATAAAATATCTAATATTTCATATATCAAATATGTTTATTAGTCAGATTCTAAGTATTTGAAATGATTATCATACAAATATATATATACATATCGATATTTTGTGTGAGAACCGGTTCAAAAGTTGCTTTTGTATTGAATATAAAGAGGAAATCCATTAAATACTTTCGACTCATTGACTCAACTTAAGATCAGATTGAGTCTGTATCATAAAATATCTAATAGTTCATAAATCAAATATATTTATTAGTCAGATTCCAGTAATTTGAAATGATTTTTATACAAAGTATCGATATTTGGTATGAGAACCGGTTCAAAAATGGTCTTTGTTATGCAGTTATATTGAAAATTAAGAAGAAATCCATTTAATACATCAGAGATATCTTTAAGTCTCTAATAGTTCATAATCCATACATGTTAAAAAATCTAACTCGAATTATTTGAAATGATTATCATACAAATGACCGATTTTCGGTATAAGAACCGGTTCAAAAGTTCGTTTTACATTGAAAATGAAAAAGAAATACTCTAAATACATTTGGAGATATCTTAAAGTCTCTAAAATCTCATCATTTATATGTTTAATAAACGTTTATTCTACAAATTTCCGATATTTGGTATGAGAACCGGTTTAAAAGTTGCTTTTACATTGATAATGAAGAAGAAATCCATTAAATTCTTTTTATAACAAGCGAAAATTCACTTTACTTTACTGGAAGTCGCAAAAGAGTAGATGGAGTTGGTATGCCATATGCGAAAGGGTATACGAATTTTCATTTACTGTATAGGGAAAAGCGTAGAGGACATTTTTTGGTATTAGCCGTCAATTGATGTGCGTCAATTAAAACGAGAGATTTTCGATTTGATTTTTGTATTGTATTTAATTGTATGTGCTTGAATATTGTTTTTGTTGTTTTTGTTTTGTTGCTTTGCAATGTGAGAAAACTAAACTTTGCCATTCGAGTTCAATGGATTTGCTTATTTTTAATGATAGTTTAATTGTTTTTTGGAAAAAAATATGTATGAACGCGTCGATCTCTGGAACTACAAAAGCTAAAGACTCCAGATTTTGGATATAAGATCTTCTAGTTCCTAGGCATGACAGGATTGTTTCAAATTTTTGATAACTCTTTTTTAGATTTACGATATACACATGGAATCGATAACAAAGATATCTTAAATTTCGAAAAATGAAAAATGAGAATTGAAACTATTAACAAAATTATGAAAATCTATGATATTTTTTATTAAAATCGGTTGAAAAACACCGGAGATATGAAACCATCAAGCATTCCGGTCCGGTAGTGCAGGTATGTCTATGTCTTTCCGACTGTATGGTTAAGCGTTAAGGGTATCTTCTAGTCTAGCTTACTCGACTAGAGCGTTCTTACTTGTTTCTTTTGGTTTGCTTAGCAATCTTTGTGAATTAAATCAAAATTGGGAATCTATTGGAAAATTGTATTAAAATTTGATAAAAAAGTGGCTTAAAAATATTTAAAAAATAAATAAAAAAATATATATATTTTTTTGGGGGCATAAAAAGTGCTAAACTTAAAAGTATTATTCTTAACTATATTCAATAAGTTAATGAAGTTCATAAATTAAGTTGTTCTTTGTTGCAACTTCATTTAAGTCTGAGCTCTTAACCCCGAAACTTCACATTTTGATAAAAACTTCACTTGATTTAAGATCGTTGCAGATCGTTTCTATCACAGTAACACACATTTCTAACGATCGTTCTGATGGGTTTGTTCTGTTTTCTGTTTTCAGAACAAGTTTTTGTGGTCAACTGATAGCGACTGATAAGAAGGAAGGCAGCGTGGCCGAGTGGTCTAAGGCGCTGGTTTTAGGCACCAGTCCGAAAGGGCGTGGGTTCGAATCCCACCGCTGTCAGAAAAGAAAGGTTACTTTTGTATTTTTTGTTGTTGTTATTTCTTTTAAGATAGGAACCAAACATAACCTAAAAAGTTGTAAAGGAAAATTATTTTCAATCAACAATATTTTTGGTTTTATTTTAGTTTTTTTAAGTGTATTTAACAAATCAAATCAAATTAGTTAGTAAATTAACAGTTAGCCAGTTAGGCTTTGCGGTTGGTCCTGAATTTTGTTTGTTGTTTTTGAGGACGACAAAGCGGCAGCGAGCGGTCGCTCACAGATGGCGCCACTGTGCCGTTTATGGCTAATTTTGCGGTCTCGGTTTGTGTCTCGGCTAAGGATTTGCTCTGTGTTTTTGTGCCCGAAGTTAATTAAAAACTTTGCCACACAGTTTTGTCAATTAACAGCCAATTAGCAGGATTTTGAGCTTTCTGCTTGCACGAAAACCCGAAAACAAAGCCACATTTAATTATGGAATCGCAATTGAAATTAGTTTTCAAGAGATATTTCAGTTTCTTACTAAACATTCTTTGGATTGAAACTGTGATCTGATCTGAAATTCTACAAAGTTGTTGTTGTTGAAGAAAGAGTATTACATATTCGGCAAGCACTGAAGATATCTCTGTTCTCTTCTTGCAAAAGATATTTGAGTTTCTTACTAAACATTCTTTGGATTGAAACTGTGATCTGATCTGAAAATCTACAAAGTTGTTGTTTAGAACAGATATCTTCAGGCTTGCTGAATATTTAATACTCTTATATCTTATCTTCCGGGCTGCCGACTATGTAACACTCTTATATTGCATATTCGGCAACCCTGAAGATATTTCTGTTCTCTTCTGAGTCTTCTCTCTCTCGCTCTGTCCCACTATACTTAATCATGCCCCATTATAAAGACCGTTAAATTATATTATATGTTAATAGGATTATCTGCACTAATTTTTTTATTTCGGACTCAATTATCATTTGATAATTGTTGTTGTTGCCGAGGGGCGCATAAAAAATGATTTATCATCTGAGAACACTTGAGAGAGTCTGACAAGGGTTCCCCCCGTCTCCCTCTCTATATAAGTGTATGTGTGCTACCGAAGTGGCTGAAGTGTGTGTGTGTGTGTGTGTGTGTGTGTGCTTAACACAATGACGAGGAACCAATTTGAAGGGACAGCTCTCTTGGTTCAGTTCAATTCAGTTCAGTTTAGTTCCATAAAACGAAACGCAACGAAACTTGAGTGCAAACCAATTGCAAACATCTCACTGAAGATATGGGGTGAAGGGTGCGGGGTGCGGGTTGCAGCGAGGTGGTAAGTTGAAATTAGAAAAGTAGCAAAACAAAAGTGCCAGCAAACGGGTGGAGTGGTGCGGGGTGACGGGCCAGGGAGTGAAAAATTAGTTAAACAGCAAAACAAATAAAACACACTAATACACACTAACACTACACAACACACACACACAACACACACTAACACTACACACACACACAGTAGTCCAAGTAAGTGGCAAAAATGGCCGCTGCTTTTGCTTTTGCTTTTGCTGCCTCTTGAATTACAATTGAAGTGTAACGGGAGATGGGTCAGGCGCAGGGAGGGTTAGGGGGTGTGCGGGGGGGCAGTCGCTAATGATGATGGAAGTTTTTGCCGCGCCATGGGTTAATCAAATAATGTTGCGTGCCCGCCCAGGGAGCAGGCAATGCTGTGGCAATGTGGCAAGGCGGCAAGCAACTTATGCAAAGCAGGCAACAAAGCAACAACAACAACAAAAGCAACAACAACAACAACAACATGAAGAAAACTTCAATTAGATGTGAGGCACACACACAGCTGTCACAGCTGCGGGAGGGGGAAGTGCCACACAAACAGGGAGGGGAGGGGAGGGTGAGTTGGGGTGGTGGCGGTGTTGCAACAGAGCAACAACAGCTAAGCAATGGCCAACCAAAAAAAAGGGGCGCAGTACGCTCTCTCTCTCGCTCTCACTCTCTCTCTCGATCTCTCTCTCTCACTCGCTCTCTCCCCTTCTCGCTCTGTGTCAGCATGGCATAAAAAACATGGCAGGCAGTAAGGTAAGGTAAAGCGGAGAGGCGGGGAAGTCGCAAACAGCAGCAGCAGGAGGGTGAGAGGAGGGGCAGGAGGACGAGGAGGCGCCGCCCGTCCATCAGCTGCAGCCACTTTCAATTGTGGCAAATTGCAGGCGTTTCCGGCTGCCATCATTATTACTTCAAGTTTTTATTCAGCTTCAGTTTCTTCCCATACTTCCCTACCCTCTCCCATCTCCCATCTCTCTCTCTCTCTCTCTCTCTCGCTCTCTCTCCGTCTAAAAGATGTATATTTTTTTTATTCTGTGGCATTTTTCATTTGTTAATTTGCAAATCAAAAGTTTTGAAGTGTGCTGCGACATGACGCAAATTTGATTATTGTGCTTTCAAGCTGTGTCCAGAAGGAAGGTGGGAAGAAGGAAGGGAGGAGGTACCGGAGGGCACGGGGGATGGTACGGTACGCGGTACTTTTTGCAGCTTGAACTTGAGGGTTGGCCCTGGCCCAGCCCAGCACCAGCCTTTGTGCAAAAGTTCGCGCGGAACATTTTTCTACGTATTTTTTTTCATTTTTATTTTATTTTTTTTTTTTATTTTTTGCTAATGAGCCATTGATGGATGGACAATGTGCAGAGATTTGCATAGAATGTATAATAAGTAAGGGAAGGGGAAGGGTAAGGGGAAGTAAATATAATGTATATGAAGTATATTATAAACTGATAGAAAGATTAACATTGTTGTGTAAACACTTTATTGACAGTTGAATTTTGTTGCCTTTGTTAGTATTTTTAATGTTTCTTTGTTATTGTTTATGTTTCTTAAGTTTTGTTTAATGGGTTTAAGAGATAATTAACTGAATAACTTATAAAAAATAAAATGAAATAAAAATAAAAATTAAATCTAAAGTGAAAATATCAAAATTTTTTCACTATGTGTAAACACTTTATTGGCAAACTGTATTTAGTCAGAAAAAGTTGCGAGTTTTTTTTCATTTTCTGATTATCATATCAGGAAATACCAGGAAATATTTTACCCAAAACTTAGGAAATCCGCTTTTTGAGCTCTTATCGAACAAGTTTTGCGTAAGTTATTGCTTCCATCAATACAATTTACAATCATTTTATAAGTCGAAGCCCCATAGAACTGAGACCATGTTTCCGGTTAACTTTTCCGCTCAATAGCTTCTATGATATCGTTTCTATAAAATCTGTATATAATCTGACGAGCAAGAAACGTGCAAAGAAATATCTTTCCAAATATTTTTCCAATAACTTTTCTATAAAAACTAAAAGGAAATTGAGTTTAACGTAAGATTTTTGGTGAATTTTGATCTAAAGATTGATGAATAATTCTGTTTTTGAAATGTGTATTATATGTTATTATTATTATTGTATTATATGTTATTGTATTATTATATTATGGTGAAATTTTAAGCGCCTAGAAAGCTACACATACCCCATGATCCCATCAAGTATCAATGTGTCAAGCCGTTTCTATGCGGAAGAACTCTTAAGTTTTCAAGCTAAAACTTTAGTCAAGGTATGTTTTTGTTAAAGTTCGATTCGATTTGTAGAAGATTCTGCAGATATTAATAGAGAAATAGATAAGGCTTCGCCATATCTAAGATAGATTTCTTAGTTTCTCCTCATATGTATAAGTTTTAGCAAAAACATATGAGCTGTTTCGGTATTTAGGAACCCATTATTATATAAAAAAAATAAATGTTAGATTATTGTCGATTTCAATTGAAACAAATAAAAAGAAGTGAAACTGAAAGCAGACATTGATGAACCCTAACTTAACTTTCCTTAACTTAATATTTCATTAATTTTACACGTTTTTACAGCATTTCGTTTGTCTCTGTCCCTTGTTCCGCTTTGAAATATCCCGAACAACAAATGGTGTAAAATACAAAAATTGATTGCTTTCAAAACGAAAACAAACAAACGGGGAACAAAACAAACAAAACGAGAAAGAAATTAAGCTGCAGTTCACAGTAAAAACACGAAAACACAAAAAAAACAATTTGCATATATGTTGAAGGGGGGGAAATGAAGTTCTCCTTCTGTTCCTGCTGAAACCTTAACATTGCTTTGATTGCGAGGCGACAAAAACATACAAAAAATTAATCAGAAATGCGAAATTAAAAAAAGAAAAATCACACAAAAAAACATAAAAGTGCGAAAAAAAAATCGTGAACATGAAGTGAAAGAAGAAAAGGCAGGTTCGGGGCAGGTTCGGCGGGTTCGGTTCATATTTTTTTTATTTATATATATTTTGGTAGGCTTGCCAAATCACGCCTACTAGTGAGTGGGTGGGTTTTCCAATCTTCCACCCAAACCCAATATACCAACCCAATATATACTACAGTCCAACCATAGAAATCTCACTTCCTTAACTGCATTTTTGTTTGTGTTTTTTCTGCATAATAATTGCCTGAATTTGTTTGTTGTATTGATTTTATTCTTCTTCTTGATCTCAGCAGGTGTTTGACAGTGGTACAACAATATTTAAAGGTCATCTGACAGTAAACAGCAGCTAATAGTTTGAGCATTGCATAACTTTTAAGAACTTTTTGTGTAATCAGAAGTTTTTTTAGTGTTAAAAAACATTTTTGCTTCATTTAAGTTTTATTCATTGAAGCTCAATTTTAAGTATAACAAGGAATAGATACATGTTTAGCTAAATGAACTTAAAAAGTTAATCAATTCGTTCAATTAGTTCGTATAGTTGATTTAGTTTCAGTCATTAAGTTGGTTCCAAATGGTTCTTCGGCTCAACAGTAACTCAATTCGAACAGAATTAGTGAATATCTGTTTCATTGATATATTTTTAACTAAATGAACTTAAAAGTTAATCAATTCGTTCAATTAGTTCTTATAGTTGGTTCCATTTTTGTCATCAAGTTGGTTCCAAATGGTTCTTTGGCTTAGAACTAACTCGATTCAGACGGATTCAGTGAATATAGTGACCGAAGATCTGGAAGATCTGTTTCATTGATACATTTTTAGCTAAATGAACTTAAAAGTTAATCAATTCGTTCAATTAGTTCGTATAGTTGGTTCAGTTTCAGTCATCAAGTTGGTTCCAAGTGGTTCTTCGGTTCATTCAAATAATCAAAACTAACTCAACTCAAACACAAGTAGTGAAAAATTATGCCACAAGATACTATACTATATACTATACTATACTTAAGTCAGAGATATAATTGAGCTTGAAGATACATAGATCTGTTTCAGATTCGTGTTGACATCTTTCCTCAACAACAACTTGTTCTAATTGGTAATAATATAATATAGATTTTTGTACATATATCTAATGTCCTTGAAAGCCTTATCAAACTGATTTTAAGTTAAATGTTCATTGGGAGTTCTAACCAAAACTTGATTAGATTAGATTATTATATATTATTATTATATCATTTATAATTGAATAAAAAAATTGAAAATTCTTAAGCGAAACTTTTCGATATTTTTTCGTTTCTCGTTTATTTTTTTTTTGGTTTTTGTCTTTGAGAAATGAGAAACTGCCAACTGGAAATGGCGTAATTGTAGAGAAAAGATAGAAAATGGCTAGAAAAACTACACATCGCAATGCGCCACTCCCCCTCCCCGTCCCTCTACTGTTCCTCTTCCTGTTGCTGCTGCATTTCCACTTCAGTGCGGATTTGCGGTATGAAATATTTGTGGTGCCCCCAACTCTCTCTCTCTCTATCTCTCGCTGTCTCACTCTGCGCGTTGAGATAATGATAATGATGAGGCTGATTTAGAGTCCAAACACACACACACACACAAAAACACACACACACACACAGAGATGTTGCATGTGGTGTGAATTTTCATTTCAATTATGCAAATACGACAAGTGAGTAGAAGAAGAAGAACAAAGATAAAGAGAAACGCCCACAAACCCATCAGCTCTCCCATCCATTCCCCCCCCTTCGGCCTCCCCCGCGCTGCAGTACCTTGCTGCTGGTGATGCTCTTGCATGAACGTCATATGTGTGTGGCATGATGATGTTGGTTGCCTCTCACGCCATTTTGTGAAACAATAGGAAAATGTTGGGCTGAAAACCGCAGCAATTTGTGGCTGCCTCGTTTCTTGTTCCACGTTCCTCCTCGTTGTTGCCACACACATGTGGGGCGCGCTGGCTGGGTGCCTTGGAATTTTGCAATTTGTGCATAATAATCATGATAATAATAATCTCACCTACACACACACACACACACACACACACACATACACACACCAACACATTATCAAGCGTGTCTGTGTGCCCCTGGGGCCAGGGCGTTGGCGTTGGAAAAACCTAAAAAAAAACAAAAACAAAAAACTGTTCGCAAAAATGCGGCAAAAAAAGAATGCCTGATGTTCAACTGATCAACTGGATGATATCCTCTGTGCCTGGGATATGATATGAAAATCATGAGAATTAAAGAATATTTATGGGAAAATGTGATTGGAACTTTTATTTCTTATATATTATATCATAAACTTTACTTTGAATTCTGAAATAAAGAACCATTTCTATATTTCTACAACTTGTTCGTAATACTATACTATACATACTTCCATGTATCCCAAGTTTTCCAAGTATCCCAACAACGAATTCTCATTATTATACTTCAGTTTCCAGCAAACTCTTTATCTTATGTTGTGATATGATATAAAAGTCATGAGAATTAAAAATATATATGGGAAAATGTGATTAGAACTTTTATTATCATTATATCATAAACTTTACTTTGAATCCTGAAATAAAGAACAATTTCTATATTTCTACTTCAACTTGTTCGTAATACTATACTATACATACTTCCATGTATCCCAAGTTTTCCAAGTATCCCAATAAGGAATTCTCATTATTATACTTCACGTTCCAGCAAACTCTTTATCCTAACATCCTTATCATCACAGCTTATGTAAGTCCTGTGCTGTGATATGATATGAAAGTCATGATATATTTATGGAAAAATGTGATTAAAACTTATATTTTCTATATATCATATCATAAACTTTACTTTTGATCAACAGTTAACATAACTAATCCTCTTGATAAAGGAAGGAACAGTTCGTAATACTTTCAAATACTTTACATACAACTTCCATGTACCCCAAGTTTTCCAAGTATCCCAATAAGGAATTCTCATTATTATACACTTTATCCTCCATATCTTCACAGTTTATGTATATGTATGTGTATAATTTTGTTTTTTGGTGCATTTGCAGGGTAAACGTTAAGTTGAAGGAAATGACAGAAGAGATATGTAATTCTCTCATGCGACACGAGAGAGGCGTGGCAGTTTGTGGTCTATGTATATGTATGTATGTGTGTGCGGGTGTGTGTGTGTGGTTTCAGTTATGTGTCTGGTTAATTGCGGTGGTTGTTGTTGGGCTGCCAACCAACAAAACGGAGAAAAAACTAATGGGGAACGTCGCGCGTCAGAAGTGGGGAGAAGTGGGAGGCCTGTGGTGCGGGGGGAAGGAGGACGGGGCGCGTCCTGTTTCCCACTTGTGTGAATTGTGCAATTTTCAATTATTTCTTGCAAGTTTTTTTCTCATATATATATATATATATATATATATTTTTTATACTGCATGCCATACATACTGTGTTAAGGGGTGGGGCGCGGTGGCAAGGAGCGGGCGAAGTGGTTGCTGTTGCCACAGAGACTTTGCATAATTATAAGCTGCGATTGCGACTGCAACTGCGACTGCGATTGCGATTGCAGGTTCTGCCAGCCATAAATCATAATTGCAATGCGTGTGCGCCAAAAATTATGCAATGATTCTGATTATTCAGTTGCAGTTGCAACTTAACCATGTTGCACCAGATGCAAAGTTCGTTAGCATGATTATCAGTTACGTTTTAATTCCATTTTTTTTCTATTGCATAGCAAAAATATAATGATATTGCGTGTGTGTATATGTGCAAAAGATTAGATTTATTAATCAAGTTTTATGTATATATCATTATTATTATCATTATTTGGTCACACTGCTTGGGCAACAATTTTGGTATACGTGAGCCCTCAAGGAAAGACAAAGACAGAACTACTAAAGACTAGGGCAATATCAACAAATGCATTGCAATTAACAGTTAACTACATGATATTCGCTCATTCTCTCTCAACTTTGCTCTTTGGGTGAGCCGGCGACCATGCAAGTTGTTGTTGTGTATTTAGTTTGCCGCTAAACTTATACACTTATACCATAAGCCCTTAAGAAAAGACAAAGAGCGAAATACCAACGACAAGAACAACATCAACAAATTTATTGCAATTAACAGTTATTTACATGATATTCGCTCATTCTCTCACCTTTGCTCTTTGGGAGAGCCGGCGTCAATGCAAGTTGTTGTTGGCGTTGATTCATGTTTGAACTTGTCAAAATATTTGGGTAATTAGTTGGCTGCTATAAGAAAGTGCATCTTTCTTTACATCGGATTTTATAATATAAGCATTTGAAGGCATTGCCAAATTTGCAAAAACGAACTTTGAAAATAATATCGATACTATTTTGTTACATTTTGTTGTTATAAGTTATAAATGGTTCATTCATTACTAGTTAATTTGCTTGCAGCTTAAATCTTTTTCAGTGCATAGGCTCAGAAATAAGAACGGTTGTTATAAATGAGTTCAAAGTATATAATTATTTCTTTTAAAGCTACTCAGCATTAAAGAGCTTTTTGTTCTCATTGTTTGACAAATTTATGATAATCAATTCATATGCAGAACTCATTTTAAGATCTAGCCAATAAAAAATATGTAAAAAGCTTCCCGTTTTGTTGCATAACAACCCCAAGCACTACTCTCTTTCTCTCTCTCTCTTTCTGTCTCTCTCTCACTTCACATTATATTCCAAATATGAAAGAAAGACAGAAAAAAAACAAATCAAAACAAATAAAAGAATGCGTTGAAAATGAATTTCCAAATGAAAGATCAAAGACAAATTTCAATTGTTGCCATTTGCCGGCGGCGCCCAGCGCCAAAGTAATCTAACGGGCGCCAGAGAGTGGGGCCGGGTAAGCCGGGTGGCCTTGGGGGTTGGGGTTCGGGTTGGTGAATGAATGTTTACGTGGGGCGGGGGGTGGAGTGGCATAAACTGCTTAATACGAAATGTAGCAATTATGTGTGTGTGTGTGGGTGTGTGTGTTTCGCATTTCACCAACCGCCACCCCATCTCCCCATTCAGTCATGGCAACCAAGCCCCAAGCCCAACATTACTTTTGCTATGAGCTGTATACACATATTTATTCATTTTTTCATTTTTTCATTTACACATTTTTAATTTTAATTCTCTGCGAGTCAAAAGCGGCAAATGAAGCTCTTCCCTCCGTTGTAACCGCCAACCACCCAAACCCCCTATCCCCCCTACACCATCATGCAATTCGAACATCAGTTTTGCTCCCCATCTTCTTCTTCATCTTCTTTTTTTCCCTCATTTTCTACAACAATGGTCGCTGCTCTGTCGCATTATACACACATACACACACACATTTATCACATGTATTCATATATCCCCTCCCCCTCCACCCTACCACCTCTGCCCGCACTGTCCATGCCCATGCCCATGCCATTTTTGCATTACGTGTACTTAGCATTTCCTCAGTTTTTTGCTCAGTTGCTTTATATGGAAATCAACACACACTTGAAGCCTTCTTCTTCTTCTTCTTCTGTTGTTGTTGTAGCTGTTGCTGTTGATTTTTAATGAAGTACTTTTTCATTATATGTATATTACTGTATATTACACACACACAGTGAGAGAAAAAGAGAGAGAGATAGTGAGAGCGAGAGAGACACTCATCTATGCACTTATACATATACCCACATATTTGCCTCTATGCAATTTCTTTTCATTTCCGTCTCTGTCGCGTATGTAAGGCTGCACTTTGTGTTCTGTATTCTCTAGCATTTCTCTTAATTTCTATTTTAGTTGTCTTTTCATGCAAATGTTCCGCTTAAGTGTGAGTGTGTGTATGTGTGTCTATCTCTGGACACTTCATAAATGTAAATGTATATGTGCTATGCTCCAATTGTCCCTGAGTGAAAGAGTGGAACTAAAGACGAACGAACAACAAACTTTATTACGTGCACACAAGTTAAAGAAAAGAAAACCCAAGATGAATTTCTCAATAACATTTGGTAAGCTCAAGCGGTGTATTGCATTGTACAGTTAACTACATGATATTCGCTCATTCTCTCTCATTCTTTCTCACTGTTGGGAGGACATCAACAAATTTATTGCTTTTTACAGTTAACTACATGAACTTCGCTCATTCTCTCTCACCTTTGCTCTTTGGGAGTTTGCAAGTTGTTGTTGGCTTTGAAGAACAAGAACAAGAACAACATTAACAAATTTATTGCAATTAACAGTTAACTACATGATATTCGCTCATTCTCTCACCTTTGCTGTTGGGAGAGCCGGCGTTCATGTAAGTTGTTGTTGGCTTTGGTTCATATTTGCACTTTTCATCATTTTTGGGTATTTGGTATTTAGTTTGCGGCTAAAATTAGACACATAAACATACAAGCGGTAAGCGGTAAGCGAACGAACGGTACATTAGCTTAAATTGCAGAATCAAAACTTAACTGCAAATGTTTTTCTGGTTTTTTTTTTTCCATTTGATATCAATTTCTTGGTCTGTCAAACAACAATTGGATGAAGATGAAGATTCGATTCATTTGTCGCTCTCTGTTCTGTTAGCTTCCTGTGTGTGTGAGTCATTCGGGATACTTCTGTTCTGTCTGTCTGTTCAGCTTTGATCCTTTTTTGGATATCTTCCTGCTCTTCCTGCGCACTCGTTTGTTTTGCAAAAAGGAAAAAAAATCAAATGAAAAGAAGAAAAAGAGAAGATTTTTGGCATTCTTCTGTCAAAATATTTACACAACAGTTGTCAGCTGGATGTGTGAACACAACAGGCAACAACAACAACAACAACGAATGAAGATGAGCGGAACATTCCAGCACATATGCTCTCGCTCTCTCTGTCTTTGTCTTTCTCGTTTCAAATGAGATCATTGTCATTCTCATTAGGAACATCATTATTATTATTATCCCTCAATTACTAGTAATTATATTATTTGCAGAGCAAACACTAAGCAAACTGGACTCGAGGTGTTTTTTGATGATTTTTGCCAGGATTTCAGTGTCTTTGCCTTTTCCTGCTAATCCCCTGCTCTTCGGTTCGGTTCGGTACGGTTAAGAAGTGCCAATGTAAATAAATAGATCGTTGGGCTGGCCGGGGCTAGGCTGGGATTAGCAGTGGTGTGAACTGAACCTAGCCTTATTATTATCAGAGCTACCATGGTCAAATGGTCAAATGGTCGGCGTTAAGTGGCAGCCACAAGAACAACAACGGCCTCTACAACAAGAATAACAATTACAAGGCACAACACAAATGGCAATACAATGGATACGCATAGAAGAAGTAGCAGATTGAGAACGAGAATGAGAACGAGAATGAGGAAACTGTATCTAAGGATGTGCCTGAAGTGGGCAATTGACATTTCGGACAGCTGAAACTGGAGATGGTACACAAAATTTGTAATCCTTCTATTTCTAATTAGTTGAATATTGAAGATCTGCTTGAAAAACATAATAATATTTAATTTTTAATGTTTATTATCAGTTTTCTAATCCCAGTTTCAATGAAAAAACTGTCTTGATAAGGTAATATGTCTTCAATATATGAGCTACACATAATGATTTGGTAAAAGAAGCCTGGAAAGTCAATATCAATTCAGTCTTTTACTCATATGACAATTACTTCTTGGCATACAAAACCTTTACAAATAACAAGGTATGTATAAGCTTTATTATTGTAAAGTTTCATTAAAATTCGTTTAGTTTAGAAACGAAACCAATATGTTTGGAAGGATACTTATGCCAGGTCTTCAGGTCAGTTAGCTTGTAGCAAATTGCTTCAATAGGATTATAATGTGATTACTCTTTTCTTTCATATACATATACATATACATGCCTTAGACCGTAATTGAAGAAACAAAAGGAAGGACAACAAGTTTTTTTCTTTTCCCATACATACATATGTAATTGCATACATTACATACTTAATAATAAGCTGGTGTGTTTCTATTTCCATATAATCGTCTCTACCTTTTGTCCATTCTTTCCCCAATTTCTTTGTGTATTGCCTTGGTAGCACACACTCATCTATTGCTTCTCCGTCTCCATCGACATCGTCGACACACTAATCGACAGTCACTCTCATAGCCCAATTAATTGCATGATTAACGTCAATCTGCAGCCGCCTTTCCCTGAGATGCGAGATACAAGAAGAGTACTCGATACTCCATCCAGCAGTTGTGAAAAGCGACGCTTGAAAAGCGACGATGAGGCACTTGAGAATTTCTACGTTTACATAAAAAACCAAAAAAAAACAATATATATACATATATAGGGAAAAGAAAAGAGCAGCAGCAGAAGGAGGAGTTAGGAGTTAGGAGCAAGCGAACGAGATGAGGCACTACTGGATTCGGTTTGGTTTGGTTCGCAGGTTTCCTTTTTTGGTGTGTGGTTTGGGAACACACAGGTGCCACCACACAATACACACAGAGAGTTAGATCCATGGCTCAGCAACTTTTTTTATCTGCCACCAGATGAAGAAGAAGTTGGCGTTGTTTTTTTTCCCGGCTTCACTCTACAGCCAGTCACCAACTTGCCACACAGAGCTGCAAGTGGTTCAGGTGGTTCACGGTGTTGCAGGGTGCCGGGTTCGGGTTTGTTCTTAAGCGTGACTAAAGCGTTTCGCCTAACAAGCCGTTAACGAGCTGCTGTAGAGAGTAGAGTCAGGTCGACAGCACTAGAGTTTCACAGTGCCACATGTGGCTGCAACAGCAGCGGCAGTGGTAGCTCCCTGGCAATCGCGTTTAATTGGTAAATGGTTCATTTAGCAGCCAGAACCAATTATGAGGCAGCAACACACACACACACACACACACACACACACACACACACACACACACTGTAAAAACAATTACAACACTTTTCACCTTTTCTTTTGTTCGGTTTTTTTTATTTTTTTAACAAGTCAAAAAACAAGCCGCAAAATGTTGTTTTTTTTTTGTTTTCAAGTGGCTTCAAATTAAGAATGTTTTTTGGTGTCCATCGAGCCGCTTCACCTGTGGCACTTGGGCACTCTCAGCCACGCCCACACGCCTCACCAAGTTGAGCAAAACATTCGTTTGTAACCACAAATTTAAGACAACAAAATTTGCTTAATTTGGAATTTTTGATTGAAATTAACCGAATATGACCGAAAATAACCGAAATGACCGAAAAGTTTTAGAGATCTTTTCAGGTCAGAATTGTGTTTGAATTGTTTGAGATGACAAATTGCAGATTACATTTGTGGGCCTGAAGATACTTGTTTTCGAGTTGAAATGATTAGATATTGTGAAAATGTATTGTTTTGGTGAGAGATATCAATATCTACGGGTAGTAACTGTTTTTCATCTGTAAAATAATATAAAAATAAAGTTCCTTTCAAATATTTTGTGGTAAACTCACCAAAGACACTTAAAATCGTCATTATATATGTATGTAGTTGTTGCCATATCGAGATCGAGAAAATATCTAGTTTCTTGGCATCGACATATAGCCCCCGTTCCCATAAAATGTCTGTAATATATTAAAAAAATATTAATATACACATACATACATACATACATATGTAAATGAAATAGTGACTTACGTTAAGGTTTCAAGATGGTAGAAAAATAGATAAATTTCCAATACGAATTTACAGTTTGATATATGAACATTACTGTGTGTCCCAATGCTGTGTGTTTTGAACTAAAAAATATATATTGTAGAAAATCTATAATAAAAAACTTTTGTTGTTGTTGTATAAAAAACATATAACCAGAGTGCACTCTCTCATCGTCTTATCTGTAAAATAAAAATATATAAAGTTGTATAGAAATATAGAGAATATTACATATCCATACCTTGGAGAGTATACTGTTTTATCGAGACCTTCTCAACCCAAATGGCGTTCGTATCTTTTCTTATACAGAACATAACAAATCAGACTGATGATGAAAAGGATAAAGACAGCGGTGTGACCTTCAGTTGAAAAAAGGAATGTGAATGCCGAACCCAGAGAGCTTGGAGGTTCCGGTTCAGCTTTTGCAAATAGCGTCTGAATGCTGCTCCAATAGCTTTTGGACGCTTGTTTCACCGCTTTGTTGTTCCTCTTACCAAAGATAAGTCTGACAATGGTAATCAAAAAGTTTGATACTCTTGACCGATCCGGATCCGATGTGAACCCAAGCCAGTTTTTCACGTTATTCATAATCGACGACATCCTTTATATAGATAGATATGAAAGCAATAAGAAATGAACTAAAATTGTGTTTGATGTTTCAATACACCAAATATGGTGACAGATTCGGCAAAGGTAAACGAACATAACTTAAACATAAACATAAATTTTATTTCATGTGCTATGTGCTATGTCTGTCTACATATATTTGTCTGTATCAATCATCAATAACATCTTTGACTAACACAGTCTGGGTTAAAGCCCTAATATCTTAAATATATCTTGGTGTAACATCTGCATCAGAAAAAGTGTCGAGATTGGGGCGATACCTGACAACCTGGCAAACCGACAACCCGACAACACGACAACAGCGTATAAGCTTCAAGATCTAAGCAAATCTAGCAATTTGATAGCGCACTCACAACCACCTTCGACCTTTCACGAGCCAAGTTTGCATTCAGATAGTATTTTACCGGTATTATCGGTGTATTCCGAAGTCGGTTGATACACTTACACTGATATATCTTCAGGAAAAACCAGAAGTGAAGATACACAAAACATCTATTTCTATATTTTTCACATAATTTTCAATTACTTTTTGTTTTCTGATACCGAACAGTTGGCAGACAGACAGACAGCAATTGCACATCCGTGCAATCCGTGAGGAGCTACCGGAGGTACTGAGAAACGAAGTTAATACACTTTCTGTATGCAGCAAGTGAAAGCGGAAATACCTATAGTTCCACAACTAAACGGTAGAGTCATGCCCAAGCACTACCGCTTCCAGTCATCCTATACCAGACTGTTTCGTAATCGGTTGCGTCCGACTGCAACGGTCTCTTTTGCTTTCTAAGTTCTCGTGTGTTTATTAACAATAGTTAATATACTTACACTGATATATCTTCAGGAAATAGCAGAAGTAATGATACACAAAACATCTATTTTTTATATATTTTAGCTCACAGAATTTTCAATTACTGTACGACTTATATTTTTCGTTATTTGTTACACATTACAGTTGTGACAGCATTAGCAAAGGTTTCTAAGCAAAACGATTTATTGAAATTATTTCCATTTACGAAATGCACATGATAATACTAAAGTCTTGAAACGGGAAATGAATGGAAGAAAAATGAATAACCCACCTAATACCGCCCCAAGACCTTCTATTTCAAACTGTTTCGCAGTCGGTAGCACCCGCCTACAATGGTCTTTATTATTTTACAAACAGCTATCTGTACGAAGTGTGTTACAGCTAATATCTGTGTATATTTAAGAATGGCTTTCTCACTTACATTGTAGTATCTCCAAGAAAATGCACAAATAGAAGCATACAGAAAAATATATTGATATATTAGTTCACACAATTTTCAAAAGCTTCGACTATTTAAAATTATATTTCCTTTTTCGATACTCAAACAGTTTTGACTGCATTTGCAAAGGTGAGCCATAAAATAATATTTTTTAATTTTGTATTCGACAAAAACAAGTATATAATACTTCAGGTAGGGCGGTTTTTTAAATGGGGAGAGCCAGCATATAGGGCCGTACCGAACTACCAGTGTTTTGAAATGGGAAAAAACCTATACTTCTACAACTAAACGATGAAGCCACGCTCAACCACTTACTACACTCAGTTGTCCTGAATCAAAGTGTTTTGAAGTCAGTTGCACCCGCAGTACCGCATTATACGTATTTCGATATGGGAAGTACCTATATTTTGGCTACATCTAAGGTAGAGTGCAAGAAATCTGGAAGAATCTGGTGGATGCACGCTCATCCACTAGCACTACCACCTACATATATCAAAGTGTTTCTAAGTCGGTTGCACCCGCAGTACCGCTCCAGCTGTGTCTTGTACTTATATTTTTGCAACTTTTTGGGTAGAGTACAAGAAATCTGTAAGAATTAATGGGAACTTGGAAAAACAATGGAGCCACGCCCACCCACTACCACCCCAAGTCCTCCTATATCAAAGCTAGATCCCATTGAAACGTGTTTTGGTCTATTTAGGACCGTACTACAACGTCTTCATTATATATAATGAACCATTGTTCATTTTAGTTATCAAATATATTTTTTAAAACACTTACGCTGCGAAATTCCTTAATGCAAAATTAATAGATATACTTTTTTTTTGGGTATACTTTCCGTTTGCAGGTTTATTATATTTTTCAAAATTGCTTACTGGCACAAATATTGTTTTATTTTCAGATCCACAGTTTTGACAGTTGTATAACCAAAAGTAATCGAATGTCAATATACAGATTACACAAGCTTTTCTTTTGCTGTCACCTCTTGCGAATCTTCCGAAAATCAATGTATAATGTTTAATGCACAAAGTGATTAAAGAAAAAGCTAAAACTTTGGTCAAGTTCTTCCTTGTATTGTACAGTTAAGTCATCATATATATAATATAAATATAGTGCGAGATCTTTAATCGGTTTTAGTATGAAAAAATATGATGGATGGGATTCACATAAATTGGTAAGTGGAAAAAAGTGTTAAGTTTTTATGCATGCACGACTTGGCAATTTGGCCATAAAATGCGGCTTAATTGGTAGGCAACAAATGCAGTTGCATGGCGTATGTGGCATGTGGCATGTGTAGCATTTGACATATGGGGCATATTCATTAGAAATATTTGCCACAAATGGGTTGCAAGCTGCTGCGGTTGCTGCTGCTGCGTTCAGCTTCTGCGCCTCTCAAAGGAAATCAACATATTTTAACATTAATTTGGATGCGACTGGTGCGGGGCAGGGGAAGACGGGGGCGGGGGGAGGAGACGGCGCTACGCGGGGCAAGCGAGTTAAAAGTTGCCCGCATTAATATGCAACGAGAAAAAATGTGAGAAGCACAAAAAATGTGATGTAAACGGATAAAGTGCATGAGGAGGAGGAGAGGGGAGGCGGGGGCGTACTGTGCTCGTCAAGTCGCTGAAATATAATAATGAGGACACACACACACCCGCACACCCACACACACACACACGCATCTCGTTAGGAACAACGACAACGACGACGACGACGACGCCGACGCACCTGCACCGAAATGGAGTATTAAAAATTATGCAAATGAATTCGTGGATTCGTATTCGCTGAGCTGTTGCTCATCTGTGGCGAGGCGGGGGGGGAGGCGAGAGGTAAGGTGGGTAGCCTGTTGTCCTTCAGCGCCACACGCCACACCCACCAAATGCGCGGAAATTAAGCGCATGTACTACCATACCAGAAGAAGAACAAGAAGTAGTAGAAAAAGAGCCTGGCATTACCATCAGCCATCAGGCAGCAGCAAAGAAAGCAGCCGCTGTGAGCTGTTAGCTGTGTGTGTGTGTGTGTGTGCAGACATTATGAATGTTGTAAATTAATTTCTGGCTGGTTCTTGTTCTGGTTCTACGCTCTTTTTTTGTACCCTTAACCCATGAAATGGGTAAAAAAAATGGGTATAATGGTTTTGTGCAAAAGTATGTAAAGTATATTTATTCTTGATCAGCATCAACAGCATCAACATATAGTCAGATCTGATACGTCTGGTACGTCCGTGTGGTACGTCCGTGTTGTACGTCCGTGTGGTACGTCCGTGTGGTACGTCCGACTGTCTGTATGAACGCGTCGATCTCAGGAACTACCCTAGGCATAGCAAGTTTGTTATACGGTTTACGACTATTGAAACTATTAACAAAATAATGAAAATATATGCATTTTTCATTTAAATCGGTTAAGAAACACCGGAGATATGAAACCATCAAGCATTGGTCCGGTAGTGCAGGTATGTCTATGTCTGTTCGTCTGTATGGTCAAGGGTTATGGGTATTTTCTAGTCGAGCTTACTCATTTAGAGCTTTCTTACTTTTTTCTTATTCCTTTTCTTCTTGCTCGCTCACTCGTTTCTACTTCTACTTGAAAAGACACGAGTCGGGCTAAGCAACGGTATGGCGGGTGGTTAGCGGTTACTGGTAGGGTAGGGGCACGGGCAGGGACGGGGGCTGAGGACACGGGACAGTCACTGGACAAATGCGTTAAAACAATTACGCTTTAATTGCAATGATTTCCTCGTGGAAAACGCCAACGAAAATTGAGCTAAAAACAAACCCAACGCGTTCCACTTGCCGCGAGACTGAGAACTAAGGAACCCAGAAGGGAAGGTAGGCGGTGGGAGGTGGCAGATGGGAGATGGGAGTGCTGGGTGGCAGCAGCAACAACAACAAATCTGTTGAAGCTGGCGTACTCATTCACTCATATAATGCATTATGCAGGTGCCAAATAGTACAGTGGACAAAATCGAATACAAAAACATATGAAATTCTTGTGATTTTGAAGTGGCTTAAAACTTTTTTTGATTGTTATCTTCCATAACATAACATAAAATAAAACATCAGGGGCATGTGGCATATGTAATCTACTTATTGTCTCATTAGATAGTTTAGAAATCTGCATTCAATTTCATATCATAATATCATATCAAATATAGTTTGACTTTTCCTCTCAATTGTCAAACATTCAAAAAGTTTCAAAAGCTTATTCTTCTTCTGCTCGTAACAATGGCCGTTGGATCAGTTGGATAGTCCCATTTTAAGTTGAAATTGAAAGAAGATATTAGAATCGAGAGACAGGAAGAGTGTGATAAAAACATATCTTAAAGATTTGCATTATTTTAGCTTAACCAATAAATAGCTTACACGGCATATCATCAATAAACTCGTTATATATATATATATATCGATCAATTGGTAATGAGTTAATTGATGATATGTCGTGTAAACCATTTATTGTTTAAACTAAATCAACTCCAACCATTTATATATATATATATATATATTCTCATGATTTTTGAATGGAATTTATGGGAGTGTGGCCCATTGTGGGCCCTGGTGCCTTATGGCAATTTTAATTTCGCTTAACGAATTATTAAATCCTTATGAGCAGTGAGTGTGTGCAGCGAGTGTATGTGTGTGAATGTTGGGTGTCCGTATGTGTGTGTGTGTGGTTGAAAATCATATTCACATTCATGCTTGAATGAGTTTTTTCTGCAGGCAGGGCACTTGCCTGATCAAAGGACGACACTCTTGAGAAATTATCATAAAAGGATTTGCGGGCAGCGTTGTCGTCGGCGACTCTTCTGTTCTTGGTTTGGGTTCTGTTTGGGTTCTGTTTCATTCCATTTCCATTTCCATATAACAATTTTTGAATAGAGCTCACCTCGCCTTTTGTTTTAGACTAAACACAACTCGTTTTTTTTCTTTCCTTCATTCGAAATTGAAAAATTTGAATTTGAATTTGAATAATGTGCAAGTGGCGTGAAAAACAAAAAAAGAAATATTCATATTCATCATTCATTCGAGACCTAACCATCCATCTGTAGTACATCCCATAACTGATTGCATAATAGGCCTGCATCTGCATTCTGCATTTTGCATTCGGCATTGGCAATGTTGATCCCATTGAAAACATGCAACCGTTTGACTTTGTGACACCTCACCGGTAAGTCATGGCTGTACACCGGTACGTCCTGGCTGTACACCGGTACGTCCTGGCTGTCCAACAATTTGCGGATTCGTATTTTGCGGATTGCAATTAGAAGCCCAAATGGCAAGTGGCAAGTGGCAAGAGTGACACACAAGAGTGTCGTGTGCCGTGTGCCGCGTCTGCATTCACAATAGACAATTCACAATTGGTTTGGTACGGGGAGGAGACGGGCGGGAGGCGGACGGGAGTCGGAGGTCGAAATTGGAAAAATGCTAAATAAGTAATCAAGCGACGCTTAAATTGTTAAGCTTTGCGACTTCGAACTTCGTCTTTGAAGTGCATTTAAACGGCACAATTTTAATGCCTGAATAATTATCACATTTGCACTTTGAAGTGGATGCTGCTGCCGCTTCTGCTGCTGCTGCTGCACTTCAATGCATCTTCGAGTATCTGTTTTCCCCCCAAACACAGAAACCAGATAAGATAGACCTGAACCAAAAATCGTAAGACTATATCGCCTAATTGGCTAGCACAAATATCAATTTTACTGAGGTAATATTTCAAATAACCTATATTATTTTGGTTAAATATTTTATAGTAAGTAGTATATGGACAAAGAAAGCATTGTCCCTAACTAAACTAAGGATATTTATAAGTATTTTTATTATCTTATATACGCTTTATTATCTTATATATTATATTATATTTTTAAGAACAACTCGTAAAACTTTTATAAATCATTAAACAAAGACCTTAAGACTCAATGACAATATGTGTATACTACATCTTTTATAAAGTCATTTTCAATGTAATTTCACAGAAATCTCTCTACATCTCTTCTTCTTCAAGATATTTCCAAGATGAAATGAAAACAAAAATTCTACTTTTTTACTCCCAAAAACATTTATAAGTAATGCATACAAAATGACAATAATATTTATATTGCATTTTCTATAGAATGTTGCTTTAGAACTTAGAAGATATATTCGAAATGATCTCAAGTTTTCGCCTGCAGCGGCAACTTTATGAAATTTGTTGTTGTTGCACTTGGCGCGCGCGGCGGGTTCAAGTCCTGGCTAAGCGCAGAGCTCGCTCGCGCGACATTCGCTGACGAAAAAAAAAAGTTTGCAAACAAGGACAGCTTTCAAGTGTCAACACAGGAGAGCTTTTGCTCGCGTGTCCAACAACAATAAAGGGTTGACACACACGAACACGAACAAACTGGTATGCATATGAGTATGTATGTGTGTGTGTGTTTGTGTGGCCATTGCGCCTGCCTGTCAATTATTAAAGGCAAACGCTGCGTATGCGTCATATGAGATTGGGACTCGGAACAACAATACGCCTACTTTTAATCTGGTAAATGATTCAATTTCAATAATCTATCGACGCAATGGGTAAGTGAAGGGGGGTGGGGGTGGGTGGTTGTGTGTCAAGTACTGCGCAATTTAACTTGATGTATATATATTTTATTTATTTTCGCTTCGTTACGTTTCTCTCTCTCTTTGGCTGCATTTAGCAATTTTCTCGATACACATTGCACACAATCAAAGCGATAAATTCAATTACACTTTCGACCAGAGGGCAACACAGACAACAACAACAACTGACAACAACAACAACAAGTCATAACAACAATTGCAAATATGTCACGGACAGTGGCAAAGTCGACGGTTCTCTCTCTCTTTCTCTCTCTCTCTTACTGCCAGCATCAGTTAGTTCGTTTAAGTAGTTGGCCCAAAGTGTATTTAAGCTAAAAGCTTTGGACTTCACTTGACAATCTGCCAAATTGTCATTGAATGTTGTTGTTGTTGTTCTTCTTCTGCGTCTTCTTCTCATTCTTCTTCATCTTGTTATTTCTGTGTTGTCGTGAAGATGTTGTTGCTGCTGTGTCCTGTTCTGTTTGTTTGTGTGTGTGTGTGTGTTGACATTTCGACCAGCATCATCTCATCTTGTTATAGCTTGTCTGCAACACCACGCCCCCCATGTCCCACCCAGACTAAAGAGAGCGACCCTTTGCCCGAGCCTGAGGCAGAATACAAGATTTATTTGCACTGAAAAACCGACGCCAAACAAGAACAATGGCAAGGCAATGTCAGAGGGGGGTGTGTGGGGGGGTTGGGTTACGGGAAAAGTTTTTTGTATCTGTAGCAACATATTATTATTGCTTTGTTAGTCGCAATCGCAATTACAATTTTCATAATGAGCCAAATTGCATTGAACTAACAAAAGAACAATTAACATCGATTAATTATCGAAAGTTGAATCGATTAAAAAATTCGAGAATAACTTTTCAGTTGTTCACAAAGACACTTTTTTTTCTTGGACTCTCCGGTTAAATGGAAATCTTTACTTTGTACGCGGTAAGAGAGCTGGTAAAGGGGAAGTATGGGAGGGTAGGGCAAGCTTATAGGAACAATTAACATCGATTAATTATCGAAAGTTGAATCGATTAACGAATTCAAGAAAAACTTTTCAGTTGTTGGCACAAAGACACTTTTTCTTGGACTCAGCTTGAATGAAATCTTTCTTTACTTTGAGACGCGGTAAGAGAGATGGTAAATGTGGGTAAGGGAGGTAAGGGAGGGTAGGGCAAGCTTAAGACCTGACCGGAGTTAAAAGACATTTCGCATTTCGCATTTGAATGAAAATTGCTTAACTGCAATTTATACAAAATACACAAAATTTGAAGTAAATGAAGTAATTCCCGTCGAAAAAAGTGAACACAAAGAAAGCACAAACGATGCTGAGATTGCTTGAAAGTCGTCTCAAGCCGAAAGCCGATTGAAAAATGGGGCGCCATTGACATGCAAATGGGAAATGGGAAACGGAAAATGGGAAATTTTTGCTTATGCCGCATAAAAGACGATCTGACGACGACGACGACTGACCCCCAGGTTAGGTTGTTGTTGTTGTTGTTTGCACCTGGCCTTAGCCCAAGAACTAAGTAAGGAACGGAGAGGAAGGAGGCGGAGGTGAGTTTTTCTTCGACAGTTCCACGAATTTGCCTAAAAAACAAAGTTATGCGGAAAAATGTGTACGTATGTGTGTGTGTGTATATGTGTGTGTGTGTGCTTGTGTGTTTATTTGTGTGGAGTGGCAATAACATCTGTCCTCAAATGTGTGTAGTGTAGCGCCTGTGCGTATCTCACGGATACAATGTCCTGTGCGTCCTGTGCGTATCTCCAAGATACAATGGCCTTTTATCGTCGCCCATCGACGACGACAGCCAAACTTACAAAAGGATGAAGTGTAAACATTGCGCATCAACACGAAACAAACACAACACACAACAGGACAGACAAATAGACAGACAGATAGACAGACAGACAAACAGACTGTGACAGCAGAGATGAGGCAAAGAGGCGCAGCACGTAACTAAAGCAAACATGTCAAAAACGAAAAATTCCCAAAATTTTTGACAGGTTGCCCCTGAAGTGGCAAACAACAACGCAACCGTGGCAAAGCCAATGGCAAATGAGGGTGATTATCATCATCAACATCAACATCATCGCACATTTGCAACAATGATAATTATAATTGTTTATGATAACTTTGTCTCTGTGTGTGTGTTTGTGTGTGTGTTTCTATGAGGGCTGCGGGGCTATTATTGGTTTATCAAATCATTCAAATCATCCCGGATCATGCCTAAGAGAAGGGTGCTATGGTTGATTATTCATCTCTCGCGTTTCAGCTGCAATTTTATATATTTTATATATCATTTCAGATCCGTTACATATGCATAATTCACATGCCAAGGACTATAAACATAGAGATAAGTGAAAAATATTCAAGAATATGTTCATCTCAACACATGAACATATTCTTGAATGTGTGTCAATAAGATCTATAGACTTTACCAATAACTTACTTTACTTTACCAATAAGAAATAAATCGAATTTCGATTTCAAAGAGCTTAAGATTTTTTAATCAGAATCTGAAATCCGAATGGATTAAAGTATATAAGAAACACTTCTTTTTTATACAAGAATAATAAACTTTACTGCCTTAACTTATTTGTTATCTAAAATCAATTTGTATTTTAAGCTTCTTAATGTTTCTTCTTGCAAATTGCATTATGAGTTCATATACTGGATATATAATCTGATTTTTTTCTGATTTTCCTATTTATTAAAGCACTCATTGGCCTTTGACTTGGCAATAATATGTTATTCTAACACCCAGTGAAGACTCAACTCGACTCAACTCTGAATATAGTTAGTTTAACTATGCGATTTTTAGCTTTGAAACTTAGATAATTTACCTACAAAACACAAGAGCATGTTGATTCAACTAAAAACCAAGTTAAACAGCAAAATAAATATCAAAATTATTTCTCATACTTTTATATTGAATGATATTAAATACAACTCAAACACGTCTAGTTCATATTTAATATTCAAAATGATATTTTCGCTTCAATATCTCCATATTTAACTGTAACTGTAACTTATCATCCAGAAGAAGAATTAGTATGATCCATATTCAAAAACTAAAGAGCAGGCATCTAGAATTCGTTCCGAAGTTGGAATTAACCGCATACAAAATATGTTCAGCAATAGTGAACTGGTTCCAATCCCAATCAAAACTTATTTCAGTATTGATTTTGATTAGATCAACTATTAATTTTCTATCCAACATTTTTAGTAGACAAAATGCGAGTGACTTTCAAAATCAATCAAAAAATAGTTGGATTAACCATCAATATGCTTATTTCCACTACGCTTTTCTCCGACCGAAGACTTTCGAATACAAACAGTTCACTCTCATATTTTGATAAATAATCAATTTTGTTTACCAATTTTGTTGATCAACTTACAGCAGAGTCAATAGAGAGCTCCAAAGTCAATAGAAACTGTTCAAGCAACAGGTTCGCTCCATTTGCAACATTTGCAACATTTACATGCAACTAGATTCCCCTTTCTAACCATTCAAGCAATGAAATGGATTTGAAATTTTCAATCTCTCTCTCTAACTGAAAATTTTCTATTGCATTTGACAAGTTTACAACTAAAGCTATTTGCTCGACAATGGGGCAACACACACACACACAGAACGTCTGTGTCGTGCACCCCCCGCTCCCCTTCACTACCCCCGCGATAAATAAGTTGTTGCAACAGCAACTAAACATGGCAAATATTGGCAGCACTCGAAGTTCTGAAGTCAAGTTAAATACGGCTAGCAATACTGACTGACATGGCATACAGTTGTGAAAGTAAACAAATAGGTGACTGCCAAATACCCTGTAAAACACAATTCATTGTTCTTAACAAGATGTATTCAAAGTTGAGCTAAAAGTTTAACTAACTTTAAGTATACTAACAAATTTTTCTTAGAAATCGATATACCCAATGCAAATGCATTGGCGCCACAGGGTATAAAGACGCGACTTGCTGATATGCCGTTAGTCGTGTGTGTGTGTGTGTGAGTGTGTGTTTGACAGAAGTTATTAAATCGAATCAACTTTCTACTGACAGCTGAAGTCTGACAACGACTTACCCCCCTTCCCTACACTCCCTTCGCTCGCATCTCAACTCTTGCCTCAACTGGCACAGGTCGCTCAGGTGCAAGTTCGCTGCTTGCGCCATATTTATTGTGCAATCATAATAACACAATATATAGTGAGAACTGGCTGCTGCTGCTGACAGCATCCTTGAACGTTGCCCCAATATGTTGCAAGTTGCAAGTTGTGCAGCTAAAACGAATTTCTATTTCTATTTGCCATGTTGACTATTTGCCTGTTGATATTGCACTTACAATTGAGATTCTGCTTCTTTTTGGAGTACCCTCTATTCACTTATATAGCTAAAACCGGGTATATCTAACTTCTCCCAACATGTGTAACAGGTAATACGAGGGAGCCATATACCATATGTAAACTCCCAACCAAAATAAACTGTAAGGTAAACTTAACTATATCAACTAAGCAACTACTAGTTCTTGGGTACAGGGTATCATCTAGTGTAAACTCTTTCAAACATAGCATTGATTGTGCGTTTAACTTGGTAAATGCCACTGCAATAAATTAGATTTCATTCGAATTGCTGATCTACAAAGTGAAAGCCTTTCGCTAAACTTCGTTCATAAAAAGTTTCCATCGAACCATTCACTAAACTTAAAACAAAATGATCTTTAGATCCTGATTAAGTAATGAACAAATAAGAAAGTTAACAAAAATGATTATCTTAACTCAATTAGACCGCAAATTCTGTCACCAAATTCAACATCGATGAAGATTTTAAAAAGCTGAAGATGAAGATTTTTATATCAATTTAACATTTTTATACCCTTAACCCTTAAAAAGGGTATATTGGTTTTTTGGCTTGTAACAGACAAAAGAAAGCTTCTCCGATCCCCGATAAAGTATATATATTCTTGATCAGCATCAACAACCGAGTCGGTATAGCCATGTCCGTCTGTCTGTATGTATGAACGCGTCGATCTCAGGAACTAAAAAAGCTAGAGACTCCAGATTTTAAATATAATCACACCTAATCCCTAGGCATAGCAAGTTTGTTTCAATTGTTCGATAACTCTTCTGGTTTACGATATACAAAAGGAATCGAAAAATGTATAAAAAATCTTGAATGGGAATTGAAACTTTTAACAAAATAATGAATATCTGTGAAATTTTTATTAAAATCGGTTCAGAAACACCGGAGATATGAAGTCATCAAGTATTGGTCCGGTAGTGCAGGTAGTGCAGGTAGTACAGAATGCCTCCGACCGTCTATCCGTCTGTACGGTCAGGGGTTAAGGGTATCTTTTAGTCGAGCTTACTCGACCAGACCTCTTTTACTTGTTTTTTTTACAGATCGTACTTATTTTCGATTACTTGGCATTCAATCCATTAGGTTGAGCTGCATAACTGCAAAAAATGAGAAAATTCCTAAATAATTCAATTGCTTGGCAACAAAAGAAGAAGCCGGGACGAACAAAACAGAAACAACAACAACAACAACCAACCAACCAACGAGGCGACGCAAGGCGACGAGGAGCACTGAATGTAATTCATCATTGCAGTTACGCTCCATAATGACTTCCTGGGCGCAGCCTCGGGAACGGGAACGGGCACGGGCCAACCCACAATAATAACAACAGCAGCAGCAACAACAACAACAACAGAAGAACAAGAACACGAGAGCTATAACAACAGAACAGAACAGAACAGAACGGAACAGAAGTGCTGTGTGTAGTAAGAGGAGGCTGCGGCCTAAGTCCTGGCAGGCAGCCATTAGCGAAATTCGAGCACCAGCAATAACAACAACAACAAAGAGCGGGGGGGGGCACCCAAAGCGAATCAAAATGGTTGCAGTCAGAATGGGTGTGAATGGGTGGGTGGGCTTTGAATTATGCCTAGAGGGGTAGGTGCCACGAGTGAATAATGCCAGAATTAAGCTGCATAATTTACACAACCCCTTGGTAAAGTGCACTTAAGAGCTTTACAAAAAAAAACAAGAAAAGAAAAAAAACACAAGAAATAAGAAGGAAAAATAATAATAATATAAGAAAATATTTTGAAGCGTTCCTGCAACTGTCAGCCGTAACTGTCGGCCCCAAACTCCTACTCCCACCCCAACCCCAACCCGATTCGCCTGCCAATAGAAAATTGCGTTGATAAATTGACAGACTGACTAACAGACTTACTGAGTGACTGACTGACTGCCTCTCTGAGATGGGATGAGAGAGAGAGAGAGAGAGAAAGACTCGGTACAATTGTCTGCATGGTTGAATGGACATTCCTTGGATAGAGTTTTGGTTATTGCAGGGATTATACAGGGTCCCGCGTAGTCTATTCGATTCGGGACGGGGTATTGGGTTGGGTTGGAGTCAGTCAAGTGTATTATCAATTGAAAGCTTTAGCTTAGTGAAGACACTCTTCGCTGCTTATGGGCTGTAGTTTTTCCATTTCAGACGATCCATTCTTAGTATTTACTTAAATATGCATTGACTCATTACAGATTTTTATTATTATAGACATTTTGAATCTTTCCTCTACTCCATTTTCAATTTTCCGTCTGTCTATTTGAAACTCGGACATATTTCACCTGATTTCTTAAAGTTTCTTATATTATATTTAGAACTCAACCTTTATCATTTTTCATTTTCCTTCTCTTAAGCACTTTTCTTTGTCAGCTTTCATTCAGATTTCTTTAATAATATCCAACAAGTGATCTTACTTTTATTTCTTAAAACATTTCTCTCTAAATTCACGTTATTTATTTCTTTTTTGAAGTTTATCATTCTTATCGTATGGCGCAATTATCATGTTATTGAATAAATAATAAAAAAATGCATACTTATTTATGATATGTAAAGATTTTTTAACCTACAATATCTTTTCCAAACAACTGTAATAAATAATCCTATTCCTTCGTTTTTCTTTTTTCCTTTATGTCGTACGAACAAACTTTGATTGTTCCTCATTCGACTTTTCCGCTTAACCTTTTCTCTGCTCTTCTCTAAGTTAAACGTTTCTTCGCTTAAGGGTATCACTCAAGTCGTCTTGTTTACCCAAACCTATTGAATATCTTTCTTGATATTTTGTTGTTGTTGTTGTCGTTTCCCCCCCTCTTGCACTGCTTTTCGCTAATGACGTTGATGAGTTGACGAGGTAGGTTAGGTTTTTCCAGGATATTAACGCAGCTCGGCAATGACTTGGAAACGCAGGGAGGCGGGGGGATGGGGGGCGGTACCGGAGGCGAGAAGGACTTGCTCGTCGAGGCGCAGCGTTAATGAGGACGATTATAATGTCGCTGATTTTGCGTTCAAACTAACAGCAACTGAAGCGTGTTGCAAACATGTCCCCCCCCGAACCCTCTTACCCTTACCAGTTCCCCCCGCTTTGCCACTGGCATTATCTCCATTATGCCAAGTGCCGAGCACGACGAGAGAAAGACGACGAGAATGAACGAATGAAGAAACGAACGAATGGTTGGCATATTTCCTAGACTAAATGAGGTTGAGTTTTGAGTATTGTCGCGCAAACAATGCCCCCCGCCCGCCCGCCAACTGTATGTATGTGTACCCTAAAGTACCTATTTCCCCACCACCACCACCATTTCCCCCTCCTCCCCACCCACTCGACGTTAACTTAACTTGTGCTATCCGTCGTCGCGCTGGTTGGTTGCTGGTTGATGTTACTTGAGCGAGAGCGGCCCGCCCATTGAATTCAAATTCAAATTCAAATTTGCTGCGTTGCCTGAATGTTTGGATGTTGTTGTTGTTGTTGTTGCTGATGGGGAAATAGGTGTATGGATGCGGATGTGGATGACGATAATGACAACGATGATGATGATACCGATGTCGATAACTGATGACTACTTCACTTAATGCAAATTTTTCACAAAAAAAAAAAAAAAAGATTTGATGAGTGCTCAATGTGGCCGCGGGTGAAAATTCTCCTCCCTCTTCAGAGTCAGAACTGTGGCACTTCAAACAAGGCCATAATACTGCGAATCGTCGTCGTCGTCATCGTATAATGAATGAGTTAAGCCCTCCCCCCCCCCAGCACTACCAGCACCTTCTTCTCGAGCAGATTTCGGACTTAGCCAGCAACAACTCGTTAGCCGTAACTAAAGCCCGTCGTCGTACTCAGAGATAGAGATACACAGAAACCGTAGTTGTGCACAGCTCTCAAGTGCACTTTGAATGGGTGCAAATGGATTCGAATGGGTGCTGTTTGGGTGCTGTTTGGGTACCGTTGGGTGCTGTTTGGGGTTTGGGTGTTCGGTGAGTGAGTGTGGATCAAGCACTTTATACATTTGAAATTAATATGTCATTGTGCGAAAGTGTTTGCCACCAAGTTGCAAAACTCAATTTGCACCTTTTTAATACGGGCGACCCCCCCAACACCCCGACACCCCCAATCCCAACCTCTTTTTGGTTGCATCTACGATTCAAGTGAGAGAAAAACGCTAACGACGAATCCAACAACTAACGAGATTTGCATATGGATGCGAGTTTCAGCTTCCTCCTACAACACACACACACACACATACTACACACATTTCACGCATCATAATCCCCAAACTCAATTCCCAGAACGCCATAATCAACTGACTCTGACTCTGACTCGAACTCTTGCCTCTCAAGATCTGGGGGACACACAAAAAAATGTCGCAAATTTTGCACAAAATTAAAATGAAAATTGCATAAAAATATAAAAACTTCGAAATCAGCAAAGCAAATGAAGCGACAACTCTCCACGCCAAAGCCACAGCGGAAAGAGAACGAAAACGAGAACGAGATATGAAATATAACATGAAAGCTGGCTCTGGTCGAGGAGAGCTCGACTAGAAGATACCCTTAACCCTTGACGTATACATATACGGTCTTACCCGCACTGTAATTTCCATTTTCATTTCATTTCCGATTTCCCAATTTCAAGATATTCCTGATATTGTTATCGATTACATATGTCAATCATAAACTGGAAAGTTATCGATTGTGTTGTACTTGAGCTTCTAGAGATCGACGCGGTCGTACATACAGACGGACAGACGGTCAGACGAACATGGCTATATCGACTCGACTGTTAATGCTGATCAATAATATATATACCTTTTGGAGTTGGAGATGCTTCCTCCTACCTGTTACATACATTTGCCAAAACATATCATCAACCAATACCCCCCTTTTTACCCATTTCATGAGTTAAGGGTATAAAAAGTTGAATTTGCCCTAGAGCTTCTTCTTCTTCTCGTTAACTCTCCTTAGAGACTACATCGTTTCCGTGTGGAAGTTGATTTCGGACTGTTTCGGTAAATAGTTGTTGGCATAAGGCTTTGAGTTAACCTTGAATTTGTTTAGTTTGTTCAATTGGCCAAGAATTAATATGAAATTCGCAACAATTTATTCGTTATAAAACATATTCTGCTAATGACTAGCCTCACTCACCTCTTTCAAAGTGATTTTCTTTCTAATGTCAACAGCCAAATTTCGTTAACAAAGTAATGTTCCGGAAACTATCTGGAAAACAGTCGTTTCTCAGCGTCATTTTATCATCCATCTGCAACGCCATAATGTAAATATGTATATTCTTGATCAGCATCAAAAACTAAGTCGACAAAGATAAGTCTTTATTATCCGTCTGTTCGGTTATATCTTAGAGACTGTAGAGCCATAAAATGTTTAAAAAGGCTGAAGGGGTAGGGGCCAAAGGGCAAATGTATGTCAAAGATAGAAGATAGAATCATCTTCGACCCCATTATGTATGTTCTTGATCAGCATTGACAGCCAAGTGTATCTCAAAGATTAGAGACTTCAAAATTGGGAACATAGACATTACAAGTATGTTAAAACTTAATCATCAAGCACCGGTACAGCAAGCTCTACCGGTTAAGTTCTAAGATAGAACCATCTTCGACCCCATATATAATGTATATTCTTGATCAGCATTAACAGTCGAGTCGATTTCAGAGATTAGAGACTTCAAAATTGGGAACATGGACATTACAAGTATGTTAAAACTTAATCATCAAGCATCGGTACAGCAGGATCTACCGGTTAAGTTCTAAGATAGAACCATCTTCGACCCCATATATTATGTATATTCTTGATCGGCATTAACAGCCGAGTGGATCTGAGAGAGAGACTTCAAAATTGGGAAAACTTAATCATCAAGCACCGGTACAGCAAGCTCTACCGCCTTCTTACTTGTTTCACATATCAAATATATACTATATATAAATTGGGATATAAGACTTTAGACTTAGCACTTCCTTCGTTTCTCCCCCTTCGTTTCTCCCCCCTTTTTCAGACTGTCTTCTTCATCATTTCTCATCGTCCTTCTTCATTATCAACCTGTGTCCTTAGCTTATAATTATTGCATGCAGACCGCAGAGATGCCTCATTAAAACTGACTGTGATATGCCTCATTAAGAACCTGCCACAAACACACACAAACACACATATAGAACACACTTGCATGCATAATTGTTGATTCGTTGCGATTTGATTCGATTTGAATGCAATTGAAATTGAATTGAGATCAAGCCGCGTTTACTGTGTTTACCAGAGTCATTAAGAGAAAGAGTACCTGAATCGTCGAATCACCATCACCCACCCAAACCACCATCACCACCCACCCAATTCCACTCAAAACCGTCATCATAATCATCATTATATGCCGTCAATATTTCCAATCTAATATCAGTTTCGCCCAGTCCATTCGCACTCACAGTCAAAAGCAGTCGTCAGTCATTCAACCAACCAACCAAAGCCCAATCAGGGTCAGCATGGAGACACAGCACATGACCGAAGGGGGCTACTTGCAAATGACGGTTGGGGGTGGGGGGCGAGTGGGTGTGGGAGGGCAAGGACAACGATGGCGCTGTGGCTGTCACTTTTGCACCCACGTGTAGCTTCTGGTGGTTGTTTCTGCTTTTGCTGTTGCTGCCTCTGCTGCTGCTGCCTCTTCTTGTTGCCTGCCTGCGTGCCTGCTGTGAGTGAGCTGTGAGTGGCCATGCGGCTAAACAGGCAGCAACCCCACCACTACTACCAGCCGCTGCCAGTACCCCTTACCCTTACCTATCATATTTTTTTAAAGGTAGTATATACAAATATATATTCAGTTTTTTTTTTTTGTATGTTTTTCGTTTTGTAAATTCGCTTTGTCTGTGCTGATTTTTCAGCAATCATCCTTGATAGGACTTTTTCTTCAGCTCAGCTCTGCAAGTGTGTGTGTGCGAGTATCTATGTGTGTATGTGTGTGTGTGTGTGTCGCATGCCCCTCCCAGTTAATTTGTTTGCTCTCGCTCACGCTGCCTGTCGTCAGCCTAATCTAACAACTTGCTCTTGCTCGCTCTCTTGCTCTCGTTCTTCGCATAAATTCTTTTTCCGACTCTCTCACTCGCTCGCTCACTCACACACACACACACACACGCATTCGCTCACTCACTCACTCGCTCACTGACTCGCTCTCTCTCGCGAGTCTTTTTTCTCAGCATTCATTCATTCATTTTCATTTTATGAATTGCATTTGCGCTCAGCCATCGCGCTCTCTCGCTCGCACGCGCGCATACCTCACCCTGAATGCCATCTCGCTCTCGGCTCTCGCTTTGTATATCCTGCTGGCTTCCTGTCCATTCATTCACCATTCACCAGCAACAGCATTTGCCAAAGAGGAGGAAGCCATTATAGAATGTGTGTTCCTCTTGCCTCTTGCCTCTTGCCAAAGGGGCTGAGCATTTATTAAAACGCTGATTACTCGATTTGCACACCCTTGCAAAAACCAAAAAAAAAGAACCAACAAAAAATTATATATATAATATATATGTATATATATATATATGAGAACAGGGGCTGCTGCTAGTGAAATGTGTCGTTGTGCTTGCAACAACCACCGTGGTTGCAAGTGTCCTGCTTTGACGAAATTTGTGGCCAGCAATCAGCAGCAGCAACAGCATTAATGGCAGCAAAATAACTAATTTATAGCCCACTTCCCACCCCTCCCCCCTTTGCAAACTGATGCTGATAGCGCCCCCTGTGGCAAGGGCATCCATCATCAGTAGCATGTATTTCATTTTTAAGGACTTTACGATAGCCGATAATCGAGAGAGATATAACCAAGCCTCCTCTCCTCTCCCGATTCTAATCTCCCGACATCTCATTCAGTCAAAATATATAATCTAAGTAAGTTTAGTTTATAACTGTTTGAGGAGAAATCTTTAAATTTTCGACAAGAGTTAATGACTATTTAAGCGATCATAAGATGTTTAAGTATATTTTGGTTACAATTTCTAGGAAAAAATTAGAATACATATGTGTAGGAAACTTCCATTGTATGAATAATTGATTGCTTTAACTAAAATCTTTCTGTATTCTGACTAAAATCGAGGCATGGAAGAGTTTGACTTGCCCCAATATTCTGGCAACACCCTCACAAATTATATCGGAAATCCATTTCATTATTGTTTCGTATTGTATGGTATGGTCAACGACCTGTTAAGATATTTTATAATACTTCTCATTCAGAGTATTTCTACTGTCACAACAACAAAGCAAGCTGAATAAACGCTTAGATCTTTTGTTTTCAGATGTTTGCTTAAAAGGTTTAAAATTTGATAATTTTACATATTGTGATAAAGATAAAGATGATGTCCGCCGTATAGGAGCAAAATGTATCGATGCAGTTACTCCGACTTATTCATAGATAATCCTTGAAGCATATTAATGCATATGCAAATTATGAAGCAGTCGTTATAGAGCTGACGTTGCCAGCGTTGCCACAAAGGAGAAAAAAGAAAATGGATGCATAGAATAGAGAAAGAGATGATTGTGCCTTGGGAGACTAGTGGGGGGCGGGGGGAGGTTTCTGGCGCGGTTTCACTTGGTTGGTTCGTTATTTGGTTACATTTCATTATGGCTGCCACATACATAGGTGAAAGGTTGAGTGGAGAAGGAAAGGGAAGGGCGTCGTATAAGAGTGGTTAGCGGAAATTTAATTCCTTCCAGTTTCATGCATATTCACAAGATGACGACGATGAGGAGAACCTGACTCAAACGTAATGCAGATGCAGATGCATACTTTTATAAATTAAGGATAACGAACGTCGTATTTATGTTCGTATGAGTGGGTGGCTCTATTATGCGCCCCCCAACCCCCCCCCCCCCCCCCAACCAACCCCTCTTTAACGGATATCCTTGACTGCTTTGCATAATGTGCAACCGACAAGTGCGTCCTCCTATTCGCTGCTGCTGCTGCCGCTTTGTATCCTGCTGCATTTGGATGCATTTCAACTGAGTTTGAGCTTTATAATTGTTATATGTTTTGCATTTCACAGACATGCAACACCCACCCCGCACCCCCACCACCAGCAGCAGCGCCTTCCAACAAATTGATAAAACACCATAAACAATTATTTTGCATTTTACTTTGAGACGACGATTTCTTTTGACACAGCCCCCAACTTAACATGTTGCCTCCCTCAAGAGAGTGCCACACGTGCCTCCCTTCCTTGCAACGCGTTGCACATTTCAGCAATCCATTTGCAATTTGCAGTGCCCAGCAGTAAATGATCAGCCAACAGCAGCCAGCGGCCATTATTTTTGGAGTAACACTCGCCTGAAGTGATTAACTTTGAATACAACCTAAAATCAAAATTAAACAAATAAGAATGCTCTAGTCGAGTAAGATCGACTGCGAAATACCCTTAACCCTTGACCACACAGACGGTCGGACGATCGGACGGTGGGAGAGATATTCTGCACTACCGGACCAATGCTTGATGACTTGATATCTTCGGTGTTTCCCAACCGATTTGAATAAAAATATTTGAGATTTTTGTTGTTTTGTTAATAGTTTCAATCCCCATTTTCAAATTTTTGCAATTCAAGATCTTTTTGTTTTCTATTCCATGTGTATATCGTAAACCTGAGAAGCTATCGAACATTTGAAACAAACTTTCTATGCTTAGGGATTAGGAGAGCTCATATTCAAAATCTGGCTTTTGTAGTTGCTCTAGCTTTTATAGTTCCTGAGATCGACGCGTTGACGGACAGATAGATTGACTTACAGACAGACATGGCTATACCGAATCGCCTGTTGATGCTGATCAAGAATATATACACTTTATGGGGTCGGAGAAGCTTTCTTCTGCCTGTTACATACCATTATATCCTGATTTTTACCCATTTTTTCGGGTATACGTTGAAAATAAACAGAATCAATAAGCATTTGGAATGCTTCTACACAAAGTGAAATATGCAGAACCGATAGTTCTTAGAAAAAGCTTTTTAAATACATATATTAGATCCCTCCAGCATTTTTGAGATCCTGTTTATTGGATGTTATTTTTCTAACAGAACTATTTCTCACAAATAACATTTGAATCTAGAGATAAGCCAGGACTCTATTAATCGGGACTAATGCTTAGGGTCGTTGTTATGGTGGACGCCGGAAATTACGTAGGATCCTTAATATATTTTTGGTTTCTAATTTAAAACCCTTTTGTATACATTTATTTGTCTATAAGAGTAAAAATGTAACAACCATTATGAAACAATCCTAATGAAATAAGAACGAATTTCCGTTTAGCACTAGATTTGCAAAATATGCATAGGAAATATGTTCAGCATTCGCGCAAGGCAAGGTTAAATTGTATTTTTATTTTTACCAACAGGACAATGTTTGACATTCTATTCCCGCCATTCCTGCTGCTGTCCCCCAACAGTTTCCTTAAGTACGTAACGGTAAACGTATGTTATTTGTTTTTTACGATGTACACATGGAATCAATAACAAATAAAATCTTGAACTTCGAAATCGTGAAAATGGAGATTGAAACTATTAACAAAACAATGAAAATCGGTGAAATTTTTATTAAAATCTGTTAGGACCCACCAGAGATATGAAACCATCAAGCATTGATCCGGTAGTGCAGGTATGTCTATGTCTATCCGTCTGTATGGTCAAGGGTTAAGGGTATCTTCCAGGCGAGCTTACTCGCCCTTGAGCCTTCTTGTTTCATATTAAGAACAATATCATTTGGCCATTTCGTTTTTTAAACAAAATAAGTCGATCTTAAAAATTGTGTTCTTGATTTAAGAAAGTTATTTTCACTGGAGAGAGAGAACTCAGTGTTGTTCCAACCTGTTTTGATCGATCATACCAGAGCTTTTGCCTCTATGTTGTAGCTAAGCTTGGCTGAGCTGTCTCTCAGGTGGGTGGGGGAGGGGTCAGGTGCGTTAATGGCCTGCTCGTTTACATTATGGCTCTCATATTTTTTTTTCATTTAGGTTTGGCGTTGAAGCGTAAAACTTTTCACTCGTCTCTCGCATCTCTTTGAATGTTGTCGGCGGCTAGCTTCTACATCTTTTTCTTTTTCTATTTCTTTTTCTGTTTGGTTTTTTATTTGTCTGAAGCGTAAACTGAAAAGAAAGTTGCACAATTACAAAGGCGCATGGCAATGGCAAAAGGCGCATCGTTTACACATTTCAAATTTCATATGCATGAGCCATCAGCCATGAACCAATCTCTCTTTTGAAGTCAACAAATTATGTGAATGCGAGTGCGGATGCGGATGCAAAATGCGGCATCATCGGGGAATTGGGCGTCCACAAAAAAATAAAAAAGAAGAAAATTTAAGAATACTCAAGTTATGATATCTTTGCCTAACAGATACCCTCTCCTCTATTAACGATATAGCTAAAAAATATATACATCATTATTATATATATATATATTTAGACTTTCATTTTTCATTCATGATAAAACTTTTATCGAAAATAGAAAGATATAAATATTTAAAAATAATCGATAATTATCGATAATATTCTGAAACAAGGATTCCGCTTCCGATTCCTCTTCTTCTTATGCGTTATTCAAGTTATGATATCTTTGCCTAACAGATACCCTCTATTCCCGATAAAGTTCCAAGAAAATATATCATTATTATATATATATATCATATATTCATACTTTCACCTTGAAATTGTCAGTCATGTTAAAAGTTATACAGAAAATAATGATATAATTGTTACAATGAAAAGATTATCGATAATATTCTGAAACAAGGATTCCGTTTCCGCTTCTTCTTCCTCTTCCACTTATGCGTTACACACTTGATGACAAAATTATAATACACTTTATCAAGTGTATAAATATACACACACAGGCAAGAGCAAAAAAGTTATGAAGCGGCTCGACTCGAGTGGCGTGCAACAAACAGTTGCCATGATGGCGAAAACGTTTTTCTTTTAATTTGAATTTTGAGTTTTTGAAATTTGAAATTGGGAGTTTGGATTTGCATTTCAAAAGGGCCGGGTCGCGAGGGGTTGGGGGCCGGATTCCCCTTGAAGACCGCCCACAAGAGCAGCAACAATGGCTGCTTTTCGACCCAGCCCGACCCGACCCGGCCAAGAGATGCACAAAAAGAGCTCAGCTCGAGACGCCCCTTTGTCTATGTGTGTGTGTGTGTTTGTGTGTGTGTTCGTTCTTTACAGTCAAATCAAACAATAAACTGCACTCAAGCACGGGTCTAAGGGAACCTGGGTGGCAAGGTGGCCAGGTGGCAAGGTGGTGTGGCAAGTGCAGCAGCGCACCCACTTGGGCGAAACGAAGGAAGAGAGGAGGGGTGGTGTGGTGTGGGTATCTGGAACACAAAGTTGGCCATATTTGGACGCCATGCTGTGTGCCTTAATTCGATCAAAAGAAGCTGCAGCCCGTAATGGCTGCATTGCCCTTCACATGCCCGCCCCGCTCTCTCCCCCTCGTCCCCCCTGTGTTGCCCTTTGTCCCTTGTGTTGCCATTGTCTCCAACTCTTGTGTGACTACAGCAGCAAGCATGAATGGCGCTTGGCACGCCCCCCGCCGTCGTCGTCGCTGCGACTTTTAACCCTTAACGAGAGTCGCGGCAAAATGCAAAATGCAAAATTTGAAAACTCGAAACTGAAAACTGAGAACTGAGCTGCGGGCTGCGCGTTGAGGGCCTTGTTGAAATTATGAAAAATAAAAAAAAAATTGTTGCCAAAATGATTTATAAAGGGTTGCTGCTTCTTTTTCACTTCAGCGTAGAGTAGTGGCAACGCCCCAGGTGGCATCACTGCAACTGTTGAAGTAGCTGTGTCAGCAGTCAGCAGTGCTCTCATGCTAACCTTATGCAAATTGGTTGCCAGTGTAACAGCCTGAAGATGGTGCAAAAAGAGCTTACAATGCTTTAACGATTACGTTTAATAAAAAGTTTTATCAGCTATAAATTTTTATCGATCTCTTTTATCTCTCTAATCTGGATCTCTTTTGTATACTTAAAAGTATCTAGGTTTAAGGGTTTCGAAAAAAATAATACCGGTACCGGTACAGACTCTTCTAACTTCGAAATTAGATTAAATTTGTATTGTTTTGGTTTTCACTTTGGGAGCGACAAAAGCGAAGACAAACTACTTTATATATTATGTTTACATGGATTCTAAAGTACATTAATCAATAAAAAACTTTTGCCCACCCTTATCACAGCATCGATCTCAATGACTCTGAGAGCTTGAGCTATAAGATGTGGAACATAATCTCATCGAAATGAATAACATAATGCAATTTTCATTTAAACGGTTAATCCACACGGAAAATATCGAAGGATGAAGATTAGTCATTGTTTAGTCATGCGATGGGGATTACATGGACGACTAGAGTAAAAGTGGAATTAATTTTGCAGAAGATCTGACGAATATGTTGACGAATATTGACTGTAGCTGATATCTGAAGAAGATACGAATGATTCTGTTTTAAAGGTCGGGAGCTGGGGACTAGATAGTGGTAGGCCTGATCCATCGAAACCTTGAATGAGGAAGTAATGGGCAAGTATCCAGGTTTCTTTTCACCAAATTTCGTGGCTGTAATCATAAAGGTTATATCGATTTGAACATTGAGCTGCATCGATATCGACTTGATATCGATTTCAATTCTAAAAGTCTTTGACTGGCGAACACATGAATCAATTCTTTCAAGCGCAAAACTAATATACTCTTAATCTTTCTGATACCTAAGGTAAGTAACGGGTTAAGGGTTTCACCTAGTTAAGATTTCCCGACTAGAAAAATATGATATGATAAGAAACTATAAGATTACTCGTCTGCTTTCTTATAACTTATTGGTGTATACTGAAAAAGAAGTGTGAACAAAGCATTTGAAGATTACAATTAATATTATAAAGAGAGATTTTACCCTCATCCGTTCGTTATAATCGATTCGATTCGCTTCGATTACAAATACTGGCTAGCTATTTGTTGAGCTTGAGATTTGCTCCCTTCACACTCGAGATCAATAATAAACAAATTGAATGTGTATGCAGTTAGACAGGACTGATTCTGATTACCACTTCCTGTACTTAAGAGACGCCATTTCACGACCAAGGGCCTCTCGTTCCTCCTCTCACTCCAACCCCAACTTCAACAGCAACTCGATGGCGCGTCTGGCGACCCAATCAAACAATCGACATCAATCATAATTTTCGCTATTTTCTTGTTACATTGATTACATTTATTCTCTGCTCTCTGCTTTCTGCTTTCCCTTATTTATTTACACTTATATACACATTTTTTTCTTCTTATTCCGTTCGGTCTTCTGTATTTTTTCTTCCTATATTTTTTTCCTACTTTATTTTTTTTTTTATTGTAAATTTGTCATTTTCTCGAGCTGTGTTCCATGGAATTTTCTTCCTTCGCCGTCGTCGTCGTCGTCGTCGCGTTGATGTCCTTAATCCTTGTCAACATACACACACACATACACACACACACACAGGCACACACAGGCACACAGCTAACAATGGGTGTCGGGGTCCTGCGGCTGCTCCTTTCGCCTCGACGCCTTATCGCCTTGTCGCTTGTCAGATTTAGCGCTCATTTGTGGTGGGAAAATTGTCATAATCTTTTGACGTGCGCTAACCCCGCACACTCCGCACCGCGCACCGCGCATCCCGTTTCCCTTTTCCCATTTTCCCTACCCCTATTTGCCTTTTGTATTCAATTTTTTCTTTTACCTCCTTTCTTTCTTTTTTCTTTGGTTTTTCCTATCTTAACACCCACGCGACGTTCAGTTTCCCTGCCGCTGTTCAGTTCAGTTCAGTTCAGTTCAGCTCAGTTGTGTTCCTTAGTTCGCCTTTGATACTTAATAATAAGAAATCCGTGTCGTGTTGTTGTTGTTGTTCGCCATTAGTGTGGGTTCGCCTTCATTTGCATGCCCTGCCCCCCGTCCTCCATCCACCCATCCCTCTTGAGTTGAGTCCTCACTCAAAAGGCATATCAATTTACCAGTCATTAAAATTTCATGGCTGACTTTACGCCCGACACCAAGATAGCAAGAAGAGACACCAAAGAGCGCAATTAGCGCTCAACTCGACAAAGTTAAGATTAAAGAACATTGACTATCATAATGATAATGATAATGATATCCGTTCTACTTTCTTCTCCTCTCACTCACTTTCGCTCTATCTTTCTTTTTTCTTGTTTTGTTTGAATCATTTCTTTTTAGGTTTTGTTTGAAAGCAATTCAATTCCGAGTTTATTCTCACATGAACTGCAATTGAATTGAAATGGACGACGACGGTCCATCGGGTTTGTCTTCTTGACAAGACTCGAAATTCAATTTGTGCCGAGTGTCTGCCAAGTGTGAAAATGGAGTGCCAAATGGAGTGTATAGGAATAAATGAGCAAATTACGAGCTAAGGCACAAATTGAGCTACAAATTGGGCAGGATGTAACGAACAACGAAGAAAAAAGTGTTTAATGGGACAGAACCCAAAAAAAAAGAACTGCTGTGCAGCTGCTGTGTTGGCAGCCAGATGAGTCCAGAAAGACACAATTATATTCATCCACTCACAACTCAACCCATTGAACAAGATTATCTCAAGGAACTCTAGATTCTAGACACTTATCTGTGTAAGTTTAGGATCTTAATACAGGAAATAATTCGTCTTTCTCTTCTAATATTGATGTAAAGCAACTGACTCATAGTTCTGATTCATAGTTCAATCTCACTTATAACCTCATAGAACGTAAGGAACGAACCATATTATGATAAGTGTGAGTAGAAAATTTGGTTACATTTATGAAATAACATGAAAAGTGAATATAAACCAAAAGATTTATATACAATTTTATAAAAATCTGAGCTTTAGAAGATTTTTATTTGAAATTAGCCAAGTATCAGAATACATATAGTATAAAATGTGTATAAAATATGTACAAAATTTATTTGATAACCCTGTTGCAAACGTTTCCTTTTCAAATAATCTTTTTGTTAATGGCTTTATTTTGTTCTGTTATCGACTTGTTGGAGTTTATCGTACCAAATGGTATGCCAAATGCAACCCGTTTAAGTCAAGTGACCTTTCCTCATTTTTGGATGCGTTTCGAGTAAAACATTTTGACTTTTTCTCAAAAGTACTTTGCACAAATCAAAAAGAAATATTTCGAATCGCACTTGAAAATCATTATAGACTCATTGCGTATGGACGGACGACTCTCGAATCTTATTTGGATTCGTTTTCCTCTTTTATATTATTTTGTTGCACGCTTCGGTGCTTCGGTAGTTCGGTACTTCGGTGCTCAAATCACCTGCGCAAATTTATGCAAATATTCATTGGTGTATTTAATGTTAATAGGCATAAAAATATAATGATTGCATAATGCTTGCGCAAGGGGTGGCAGGAGGTAGTGTCGATGGGTTGCGAACCGATTTAGGAAAACGGTTCAAGTGGGGGTATATAAGTATGTGTGTGTGTGCTCATCTTTGGCTCAACTGAAGTGGAAAACGAGTTTGGATTTAAATTTAAATCGAGTTTGCTTTCCTTTTGTTTCTCGATGGAAATTGAAGGCAAATTAATGGTACGTTTTCGGTTCGGTTCGGTTTTCTTCAACAAAAACACTTAAAGGAAACTTAACGAGGCCGCCATTTTGCCAAAAGCAACTTGGCATAATGCAAGGAACTGTCTTGTGAAGTGAGTTCTGAGTGAGATTTAAAAGGTTCAGCTCTCTAATTGCGCGTTGCACATCAAACGAGCTGTCAAAACACGCGAAATGTCACTTGAAATTAGAGATGGCAACGTTAATACCAAGGACCAAGGACCAAGGGACAGACAGACAGGATCAGAGTAGGGGTTAGGAGTCTGGAGTCTGTGTACCCTTTTTGTTGGCAAATGCGACGGCGGTGGCTGCTGCTGCAATTTCAAGATGGCGCATTTGATATCCATTTTGATTATTGTGGCTGGCAGGCAGCCAGGCAGTCAAAGCCGAACCGAACCAAACCGAACCGAGACGAGTCACTTGACGTAATTAAAACCAACAACAGGCAGTTAGAGGTAAGAGGCTTTGTCCTTTCGCTCTGGACGAATGACATTTGCGCCAGGAAGCGTCAATTGAATTGGTTTTTGAATCGTTTGCAATCGTTTGCGTTTGGGTTCGGGCTCGGGTTCGGGTTTGGGAGGCTGGCTCCAGCCGCACTTCCTTTTGTAATTGATATCCTGATATCAGAGGCATTCAAGACACAGGCAATCCGAAGTGCCGCAGTCATCCCTTTGACTCCCCCGTCTCATTGTCATTTCTACTTGATCCCTTTGCACTGCTTTTGCACGCAATTTAATCAACTTGACGCGTTTCCTTCTGCTACTGCTTCTTCTTCTTCTGCTTTTTGTGATTTGTGATTTGAGTTTGCCCTTCAATCTAGTAAACACTTTATTTATACTCAAACTTCGTCGTGCTACGCCGTCGTATCAATTACCAAATGTTTTGACAGCAATTGTCTAAATAGGTTCTCGCTCTCACTACCCCCCGCTTACCCCGTTTATCCCGTTTGCCCCCGCCGCAATCGTCATGTGCAAAACCTTTCTCAAAATCAACCTTGAAAAACCAAGCAGCAATTGAATCAAAGTTCAATTATAGCAATCGAATAACATCTAATGACTGAGTCTTCTTCATGTCTTGACTTGTAAAAATAGCTCACAAATTATCTAAAGTTAGTAATTTAGTTAGTATTGAGTCCATAATTGACTTTTTCTTATTGTTTGGATCCACAAACACAAACAAAATCAAATCCAAATTAGCGTTCTGCACATTTTTATACCCTAGTTTTATATGGTTTAAACTAGCTTTAGCCATAATCAGCAAAAAACTTGTATCTAATTGCATCAACATTTTTAATGATCTTCTTTGAAAGCCATCAATTGATATTCTTTCGTCGAAATTGGTTAGTTTTACTATAAGGATATGGGAAAAAATCGTTGGGATGATGATGCATCCTAATCTTCACACATCATGTGACCCCCCAGCGCTCATAGACAAACTAGATTTGAAGTCAAGACAAACGGTCATTGCATTGAACCCATCTACTCTTTTAGCTAGGCTAAGTATAAGAATGGAGTAAACAGATTCTAGAGGAACTCAACTATTAAGCAATTCAGAACGCTTTAGAAGACACCCGAAACCTAAACCTAAGCCAAAACGCTTTAGAAGACACCCGAAACCTAAACCTAAGCCAAAACGCTTTAGAAGACACCCGAAACCTAAACCTAAACCCGAGACCTTACAAGTACAGGCAGGCCTGGACGACGACGACGACTGCTTCAGTGCTACTTGATGACCTGAATTACATCTCCGGTGTTCCTTAACACATTTTTTATTTCTAGTTTTAAAAGCTAATTTAAAGTTTTCCAAGCTTCAGATCTTACTTTTATCGATTACATGTGTATATCGTATACCGGAAAAGTTATCTAGAATTGAAATCAAACTTGTTGTGGCCTGGGAGATGTTTTGTACTGGACGTAATGTATCTATAATCAACACAGTCAACACATACACAGATGAACAGACTGAGGCTATGGCTAAATTTATCCGACTGTTGATACTGATCAATAATATATACCTTATGTATTACTCACGGAAAGGCATTTTAAGATAAGAACATTTATGTGACGAAACTGTGTATTCCCTAAGGTCTTTATTTCCCATTACACTCAACTACCGTTACGTAACTGTAAAGTACTATCTGAGAAGTCAAAAGAGTCTTTGCTCACAAAGCTTACAAAGCATACAGAAAGAATAATGAATAACGTGGAATTATTGGATTATAGAAGTATCTAAACGTTTTCATATTAGAAGCCTCTAGTTGATTTTCTCTAAGAATCGACAAACCGGCTTTTCTCACAGTTACAGTTAGATTGTTCTCCTTCTGTTCTTATCATCAATATCAACAACCTCGAACTTACACCTAACTAACTTAACAAACAAAGTTAATTGATTGTTCATCTCTGTCAAAAGTTAGTCGTATCACCTGGCGATATCTTTACCTGAATGCTTCCCCACTGAACTGTTTCTGCCCCTTGTTAAAGCTCTTCTGCAAAGTTAAATATCCATTATTTGTTGACCATGTCGAAATAATGCCGAAAGTAAATGTAATCAAAATGAAATAATGGCAAAATGTGCCACAAGATTGAATCATTTTTCCAATCAATCAGAAAAGAAAACCTGGTCTGGTGGTAAAGTGGTCAGGCGGTGAAGGGTGCCGGGGGGGCGGAAGGAGGGAGGGAGGGGTACTTGCTTCATCAGCAATAAAGCAATCAATAGATGTTGATGTTGATGTTGATGTTGCCTGGACAGGAAATCATCAATCTGTTATTATTATTATTATTAGTGTATGTAAAAATAAAAACAATTTCGAGGCTCGTTCAAGTTGACACTTTCATTAAGTTCGTTTGGTCAAGCGACGACGACGACGGGGACGGGGACGACGGCAACGGCGACAAATTAGAATAATTTCTTGTCTCGCGCTGGCTTAAAAGGCGTTAATGAGCATAACAACAACAACAACAGCAACAATTACTGGTTGGGAGGGTTGGCGATGAAATTTGATGAGACATGAACAAATTAGTGACAAATTAAAAGTCAAAGCTGCAGACAACCCAAAAACGAAAAAAAAAACATGAAAAAAAAGAAAACAAGAAAAAAGCCAAACGCACCTCGAGGGTTGTTCCAGACGGGGTGTGTGTGTTCGCGTGTGTGTGCGTTTTGTTTGTGCTAACAAATTGTGTCAAATGTCAAAATAAACAGCCCAACTAAACTGATGAGTGTAGTATCACCACCCCTCCACCTACCCTCCACCTCCCCTCCCCACACCAACCCACTCGCTGGTAGTGTCACCTGCTGCGCCGCTGGCATTTTGAGCTTGGCATCCAATTAAATGACATCAAATTGGCACAAAAGGGAGTGTGCGCGGGGGGGAGGAGGGAGAGCGGCTGCGACAGACGAGTTTGCAACAGCACGACTGGCATCATGCCACCAATTAAACTAATGATAAGTCAAAACAGCACTCGTCATGGATAGGAGCGGAGCGGAGAGATAGGGGTGGGATGTGGGTGTGGCATGTCATTGATTTGTGACAAATGTGTATGTGTGTGTCGTATGTGTGTGTGTGTGTGTGGCATGCCATTTACACAGAGAGAGAGCCAAACAGGCAACATGCAACATCGGCAACGGCAACAGCATCGGCAGCTCATCATTATCAAGCTCATGCCTCCGCTCTCACCACCCCCCACCCCGCACCCCACACCCATCCCATAACAAACTTGCAAGTTGGGGCCAAACTAACGGTTGTTGCTTGACGGCACGCTTCATGCTTCCAGAGAGACGTGAGAAATTGCTTGTTATCAAGTTTATTTGGTTGGCACATGCCAAAAAGTATGCTACAAAATTCAGTTACGTGTCTCTGTGCAACACACACACACACATATACTCAATGTTGCCACATGCAAAACTGTTGCACACACACACACACACACAAAGAGACAAACAGACAGACGGATCTCGCTTAAGTGGCATCATTTTGAAATAAAGTTGATTCAATCAGTTTCTGTGACATTCATTTGCAATGCGGCGCCAAAAGATACACATGTATGTATGTATGTGTGTGTGTGTGTGTGTGTGTGACATTTGTAGTGCTACCATCTGTCACGCATACATCCAATGATGCCCCATCATCCCCATCATCAGCCATCAGCCATCAGTCAAACCATCCGGAATACATTTTTGGCAATTTTATTGCTTGATGCCATTTAAATGCGAAGTTTGAATAAATTTAGTTTTGGTTTTCGCACCTGAAATACAAGAAAAAATAACAGAAAAATTTTTATAAATTGTTAAAGATTTGATATAATATATATTTGATATCAAGATTTATTGCATATTTTGTTTTATTTGTTTATTATGTTCATTTCTCTTTAATATTTCAACAAATTTCTATCTTTATACATCCCCATAAATAAATATGCATGTACTTGCTTAGAGTTGAGACCTCAAACCTGAACGTGAACCTGAACCTGAACTCGAACCCCAACCCGAACCCTCAACCTTACGCGTATGAACCAAATAACCGAACTTTAATCCTTAATATGTCCGGTATTTCGCAATGCAATTTTAACAGATTCTTACTATTATCAAGGTTTCTGAGAAGTGAGTGTTATCGATTTCGTATAATTACCAATAACGGCAAGAGTAATCGATAATCAATCATTTAAAAAAACTTTCCCCGAATAACCGAACTTTAATCTTTAATATGTCCGGTATTTCGCAACAGTTTTCAATGCAAATTTAACAGATTCTTATTATTTTCAAGGTTTCTGAGACGTTGAATGTTATCGATTTCATATAATTACCAATAACGGCAAGAGTAATCGATAATCAATCATTTAAAAAAACTTTCCCCGAATAACCGAACTTTAATCTTTAATATGTCCAGTATTTCGCAACAGATTTCAATGCAAATTTAACAGATTCTTATTATTATCAAGGTTTCTGAGACGTTGAGTGTTATCGATTTCATATAATTACCAATAACGGCAAGAGTAATCGATAATCGATAATTTAAAACAAACTTTCTCTGCCTATGGTCTCTGGCTCTGATATCTTTGCGATCATACAGATGGACAAATAGACGCACATGGCTATATGGACTCGGCTATTGATGCTGATCAAGAATATATATGTATATATACCTAATGGAGTCGAAGATGATTCGTTACAAACTCATTTAATGGGTTCTTCATGGGTTCAATTGACTGAAATATGTTGAAGACAACATTCGTCGTCTTTGATCGATAACAAAAATCCACTTTTAAGAACGGAGAACGGAGATGTGTTAAATTCTGTAGTTTGTGAACGGATCTGAACGGATTTCAAACTCAAAATCGTTTGACCGAAGGTATCTTTTATCTTTTACATACAGTCGGCCATGAAGTCGGCCTATAGGAAAACGCAGATTACCTTTTCATTACCCTCCAAAAGCTAGCATTAACCAAATTTAATCAAATATGATTACATAAAGATCAACTTATCAATCGATCTTCTTATCTTATATCTATTATTATCTTTTTTGTTTGATTCCTAGTTTTACATTAAATAAAAGAATTTCATTCTATATTCCCTTCACACATTTAGCATTGTCAGAAAAAGAAGCTTTTTCCTCAACATCTTCCTTATGGCAGCTTCTTAAAAGTTTTTGCATGTAAAAAGCTTTCAGTTTTAAGCTTAGGTTGCGCTGTTTCTGTTTCTGCTGTGCACAAGCCACAGGATACCCGTACGTTGGCAGTGGCGCCATCTACCGTTATGCGACAAACGCCGTTTGCCATAAACCGCCATAAGGCGCGCGTCTGCCATAAAAACGCGAATTGCGCTGAGTTCTCTTCGCGCAAAAAGTTCGCAAAATGAATGAAAACAAATTGATTGAATTTTGGCTTTTGGCTAGTTAGATTTTTGGCTGTTTTTTCGCTGGTTTTTGTTGCTTTTGTTATTTTTTTTTTGGATTTGCATTTTATGGCACATGTGCAAAGGTTTGGACAATATTGTAACTCCTGTCAACTCCCGTTGTCCTGATAATCCTCCGCGGATTAAAATCGAAAACAGAAAACAACAAAAAATACACAAAAAAAACTCTCCATTGACGGGTTTTAACTTTAACTTTGTTGTTTGTGAATGTGTGTGTGTGTGTGTGTAGATGTTTTAATTGAAAAATTTTGAAATGGCATAATTGAGACTGGAGACAGCGCCATCTGGCGTCCACACACACACACACACACAGACATATGCAATTGTAAGCTACGCAATTAGGAAATTTAATCTGAAACTCATACAAATAAATATCATTTGTATGACTTTTGCATTTGTATAACCTACAACCCTCCCAACCCCTCTTATCTTTTGAGACATGGTCAATGGCACACCAAAAAGCCACGTTAACAGAAAGTGAATACCGACCCCCTCCCCACCCACTCGCAGCACACACAGTTTATTGCTTTAGACGCTTTTGAAGTGCTGCTCATTTAGGCGCAATGGCTGGCTGGGCTGCTTTGGCTTTAGCTTTGGCTTTAGCTTGGCCACAAAGCAAAGACAACCCCATAATTATAGCCCCCCCTCTGGCTTCCCCTCTACCGGTGAAGAGTGCTTTTTGAGATTAATTTTGAATTAAGCGCGTTTTGAATTCCATTTAAATGTTTCTTCAATGCGCAAAACATGTAATTGGAAAAATGCGCTTAATACGACTAATGCTTAATGAGCTCAGGGGGGAAATGTGTGTGGGGGGTGGGGAGGTTCTTAAGCATCTCTTTTCTAAGAATATGCAGAATATGCTTTTTATCTTATTATATCATATATTAATGAGAGAGGGACAAAATGTGTTATGAGTTGAGCTTTTCTAAATGGCCATAAAAAAAAGATAATAATAAGAAAAAAAGCAAGAAAAAAGAAAAGAAAAATATGCATTTCGTTTTTCAGTTCATCTTTATTATTTTACTAACTCAAATAAACAAGTTCGTGTTGCAAGTTTATTCAGGTTATCAATCCCCGTGGCCTTCCTTGTCTTCTCTCTTTTTTAAGCATCTGAAAGCTGAGTTTTTGTAGCAGAAACAAGATTTTATTTTGAGAAACAAAACAAGTAGACTTTGATTTTTTAATGTGTATGCAATAATTCCATATATAGTATGACGAATATATATATCGCGATATTCAAGAGTCACCAAAAAAACATATTGAACACATGAGAGCAGGCCCAAAAAAAAAAAAAAATGCAACCCTTAAGCAAGAAAAAAAAACGAAATCACAGCGAAACTCAAATACTCACTAACAAGCAACAGGAAGAAGGGAGAAGAAGAAGAAGGAGAAGGAGGAGGAGAAGGAGGAGCAGCTGCTGATTAAGTAAGGGGAGTGAAAAGAAGCAACTTTTCGAAGAAGTTAAAGCAAGAACAAGCAGAAGAGGAGAAGGGAGAAGGAGTGGCAAGGGGCAAGGGGCAAGGAGCAAGGAGCGACAGCCAGAAGTTGACCAATTATATAAACCACTTAAGTTACAACGCCGAGCAGCGCGGCGGGGCGGGGGTAAGTCAAGCGAAGCAGAACCACCATCACACCAACACATACACACACAATCACACATACCATATAACACACACACACACACACAGGCACACACCATCACACACGCACACCCCAAGACACCATCACACACACACCATCACACACACACACACACCATTCAACACACACACACTTACACACAAATGCCACAAAATAAATATACAAAAAAAAAGCAGAAAAAACAGAAAACGAAAACACGTCAATGCGATAATTATTAATAATTATCCACTCGTCCTTATTCTGGCCTCCAGTCAGAGTTGCCGCCCCACCCTTCCCCACACACACACACTCTCGCACACACACACATACGCCGTTTGCATATGCCAGTGTCGAGGCCACTTGGGTCTCTCTCTCTCCCCCTCTCCCTCTCCCTCTCTCTGTCCTGGTGTTGCTGCTGTGGCGGCGGCATGGCTGTTTGGCTGGTGCTGATTTCTCGCTGAGTGGCGGCGAGTGCAACAAAGGTTGCGCCCGTCTCCAACATTTCATGTTGTTGTTGTTGTTCTTGTTGCTTCTCTTTTTTGTGTTCGTGTTGTTGTTGTTGTTGTTGTTGTTGGCCTCTGTGCCTTGCTAATGGACGCGGGCAAAACTAAATTATGGCCAAAATGGTGTTGGCTTTCTGGCTGGCTGCCACTTATGTGTGCCACACACTCTCGCACACACACACACACACACACACACGCATACACAACAAGCCTGGTCTGGTCTGGTCAGGTCGAGTCGGTTCGGGCGGGGTCGCCCATTTTGGGGCATATACACGAAGCGTGTGGCATGAAACATGTAATTATGAAATTAACGATTTCCAAGTGGCTCAAAGCAATGTTCGTCCCGCCGCCGCCGCAGAGCGGGAGAGGGAGAGGGGGAGAGGTTATGAAAGTGAAAAAACAGTTTATATGTCCACTTCTGGCTCTAGTCCTTGGTATATGCTAGAATCAGAGAGAGCGGAATCCTTTGTTCCGCAACACTTTCAAACTTCAGTTCCCTTCTCTCTCTCTTCCTCTCTCTCTCTCTCACTCTCTCTCTCTTGTTTGCGAGGTGCTTCAACTCTGTCTGCAGTCTGCAGTTTTTTGGCTTTTCGGATTTGATAGTATGTGGGGCAAGCGTTTTTCATACTGCATGCCACATGCCACAAAAGGAGGCAGGACGTAGTACTAGCTGACTTATTGGCAATTTATTTGGTTAAAACAACAACAAAAACATAATATTAACGAGATGGACTTTCTTACTAACTATTTTCCCGCTAGAATCGGCTAAAAGAAAGCTAAAATGCATTATTACATTATATATCTATACATTTCTTGTTATTCCAAGTTATCGGAAGTTTCAGGTCTATGCCTAGGCCTATAAGAGATGAAAGATGAAAGAGAGAAGAAATCTTTTGGACATATTTGAAAATGTGAAAACATTTCTTGAACTTATCGGAAGAATACCTAGTATAGTAGAAGTATACCATACATTTACGAGATAAAAGAGAGTATAAATCAGAAAAAAATCGAACTCAATCAAATTTGAAGATAATAATATATGAAATATCTTTTTATCTTGTGTGTTTCTTTTTGTTTTCACGGAGATTTCTTCTGTTCTTCTTCTGCTTTATAGACCGGAGAGACTTGTTTTCAATCTCGATAGTGGCATGCAACAATATGCGACTTTGCATTTCTTGTTATTCCAAGTTATCGGAAGTTTGAGGCCTATTCTTATGAAAGGCCTGAGAGATGAAAGAGAGAAAAAGTCATTTTCATATTTCAATTATTTGTAAACATAAGATCTTCTAACTCAATTATTTTTGAAGATAATATATGAAATGTCTTTTTATCTTGTGTCTTTCTTTTCACGGAGATTCTGTCTATAGAGAGACGTGTTCAATCTCGATTGTGGCATGCAACAATATGCGACTTTGCCAATTTGGCAAATGCCACAAGATTGTGTTGTGTTGCGTTGCGTCCATTAGCTGAGTGAGTGCAAAAACAATCAAAAACAAAGACGCGAAAGGCGAGAATTTGTTGAAAGCTCCTTCAATAATTTGGCTAAGCAAAAACAAAAGCGGCTAACGCGTTGCGGCATTTGCGGGCAATAAAGTTAATCGAAATGCGGCCAAAATTGAAAAGAACTAAGAAGAGAATGATGAAAAAACCATGTGTCTGTGGCTAATATCGAGAGTTGTGCAACTGCAACTGAACCTTGAACCACGAACCTCGAACCAATTGCAATTGCATATTCCCCTGGGAGCAACGAGACTGAAGTGTGTGCGGAAAGTGAGCAAAAACAATTGGGGCAACAACTGGCTAAGAAAACAGAAACACAGAAAAAAGAATGACAGATGTTAACGAGCTAAAATCTTAATTAGTTGTCCAACGACGAAAAAAATGCTTTTAGTCTAATGAGAAATAAATAAAAAGTTCTATTGCCAGCGATTGGTATTCGGCGAGTAACGAGTTGAGTTCAATTTGCAACGAGTAACGAGTAAACGAAATAAATTAGAAACGAGTGCAAATGAAGCGAGTGCCGAGTAATGAAAAGCGATGTTAATTAGTTGTCCAACGACGAAAAAAGGCTTTTAGTCTAATGAGAAACACAAACACGAAACAAGAAACAGTTCTTCAATTGCCAGCGTTTTGGGCGAGTAACGAGTTGAAGTTCAATTTGCAACGAGTAACGAGTAAACGAAATTAATTAGCTACGAGTGCAAATGGAGCGAGTGCCGAGTAATGAAAAACGATGTTAATTAGTTGTCCAACGACGAAAAAAGGCTTTTAGTCTAATGAGAAACACACACGAAACACAAAAAGTTCATCAATAGCCAGCGATTGGGCGAACGCGTTGATTTGCAATTTGCAACGAGTAACGAATAAACGAATTTAATTAGCAGCGAGTGCAAATGAAGCGAGAGCGAGTGCCGAATAATGAAAAACGATTATGCCGTTGTTCAGCGTTGTTCAGGCAACGCCCATCGCCAGATCAAAGAACCATTTAACATTTTAAGAAGAGAGAAAGAAAAATACTAAATTTGCATTTGCACAAATGTTTTTTTGAAGAAATCCACAACATCCAACATTCACACAAGTGTGCGATTTGCGAATGCGATAAAAACTTTTTTAAATGCATTTCGAGTGGATGTCGAACATCAAACAAAACAAAAGAACAAGAACCAGTAGAAGAACAAGAAACGAGAAACGAACAACAACAAAAAAATGGCAACGAATAGCAAAAAGGCTTTTAGACCATCGTCCTCTGACGTGTTCCTATGAAGTGTGCACACCACACACACAACACACACACACACATACACATGTATTATAAATAGTCACACACAGTGGGAAAGACAGAAAGAGAGAGGTGGAGAGAGGGTGAATGAGGCGTGCAAGTGGCATTTGTGATTTATGCGACGTCTCTTTGAGGCTGAAGTGCAGATTACATTATAAATATGAAATAATACGAGTATTCTCGGCAAAGCACAGGTCCTTGAGGACATACGAGAAACGGAAATTGGAATTCGTGATCAAAATGCTGCCCACAGAGAAAGAGGGGAAGAGTGGGCGGGAGGACGGGCATAGAGTTGATTGCCCCGATTCCAAACAAATACTCTGAAAAACCGTTTTCCCAATTACTTTTTTAAACATGTTTTTGGTATATAACTGGTCATCAGAAGTTTTTTTTACCAGGTTTACCGCCCTGAACCCTATGAAATATGATAGAAAATAGAAATAAACTTATTCGATTTATGTTTGGAATTCATCAAAATAAACTTGAGTTGCATGAATGAATGAAGTGCGGAGAAAGTGAAGACAAGCTAGATATAGATATACATAAGTACTAGCATATTGTTTTGTTATCTTGTTATAATAGACCTTGCATTTCAATGGCAACTGTATGATATAGTGGTCTGATCTAGCTGATTTTCACAAATAATCCAACTACAACAAAGAGAAGACCTTGGCCAAAGTTTCAACTCGATAGCTCTAAGGAAATGAGGAAATTAGGAAATCTGGAATTGATTGAGCTTGTTTCAGATGCTTCAGATATGGATATAGTGGTCCGATCTTGCTGATTTTCACAAATAATCAAACTGCAACAAAGAGAAGACCTTGACCAAAGTTTCAGCTCGATAGCTCTAAGAAAATAGTTGGAATTGATTCTTTGCTAATCAATATATGGAATCGAATATGCGTTAGGCATTTCATGTCTATAATCACTTTGAACCATTTGAAGGTCAACTGCAGGAGGCTAAAAAAGTATTTGATTTCAATTACAATTGAACATTGAACATTGGAGAAAAAAACATGTACAGGATAAAAAAAAAGTACAAATGTGTATGATAAATGCAATTAGCTTTTTCAGCTTTCAGCTTTTCAGCAACAAAAAAACAAGAGACGTGTCAGAGTGTGCCAATTTAGGCTCCATAAACACACCAACTGAAGCCTGAAGTAAGCGATAAGAGTGGAGAGATGGTGTGGGGCGGACAGGGGGGCGAGGGGTGAAGTAGTTGAAGGCAACGTGCAACTGAAGCCTAATTGCGAATGGCATATTGATTGTTATGCAATGCGACTAATTAATCACAACTGCAGCCAGGCTAAGTGGAACGGGACGAGAGTGGGATGGCTAATCGATAACGTTGAAGAGAGAGAGAGAGAGGGAGAGCATAATTAACATGGCCAACAATTTGAAAGCGAACAGAAACAGTAGAAGACAAAACAGAAACAACAATCATTTTCAAAAACATTTTTCAAACCAGTATTGAAATAATAAAGAATTATTTATCGAAAGTTAACGTAACGTAACAAAACAACGTAACGTAAAACAGAGTAGATAGCACATAGTTCTAATATTATCAATAAACATAACAAAAAATAAAGTAGAAAAAAAAAAAACGTTTAGGTGTAAATCACGTAATTCGCTGTGAAACACACACACACACACACGCATACACATGCACACGCATCTACGTCGGTGCAGTGTGGCCCGCCAAATTGGCGGCGCAAAACAAACTGAAACTGAGGCCGCTGCGAGCCCAGCAAAGGCCGAAATCGTCTGCATAATTACACCACACAACGCACACACACACACGCACGCATAAACAAGCATACTGCTTACACGTACAGTGTACACAGTATCGGTGTGTAGCCTTCCAGTCAAGAGCGTAATAGCAAGACGCGTTGAGCATAAGTGCGTGCAGGATAGCATGCGGTGAACACGAATAATTTCCCCTTCAATTGGAATTATAGCGTAGCAATGTGCATGCGAGAGTGAGATAGCCTGCACTGTGAAACAGCTGCCATCTCGCTGGCACGCAAAGATGGCGTAGTAAACGGCAGCAGCGGCGGCCTGCCGCAGCAGACTCAGCTAGCGACAGCATTAGTCGACAGTTAGCGTGCGAAGCAGTTAAAGCTACCCCGGCGACGGCATAAAGAAAGCAGAACTCAAGTCGTCGTCGTCGTGCTCGAAACAGAGTAGCGCAAACGTTTCACGTTCACGTTTACGTTTGCGTTGGCGTTAGCTTCGCAGCTGACGCCGGCAGTGACAGCGACGTTGACGTTAACGTGACGCTTTTGCTCGCGTGCAGCGCGCTTAGGTTTCAGTTCGTTTTCGTACGTTGTCCACGCCGAACGCAAACGGTCAGCACCCACACGCAGAGTACGAATAAGAATCAGAGACAATCAGACGTGAAGACAGAAGAACACACACACACGCACACGTAATACATGCTGTGACTGAGCTAAAAAGCTCTGCTGGCGCTGGTCGTGTCGTGTTGTGTTGTGCTTTAAAGAAGACAGTTAAACAGTTCATCACACACTCATTTCGAATTCGAATCGAGTTGGATTAACAAACATTTTTGGCACTGCGCTCAGCTTCTTATTGCCTTTTGCCTTTTGCGTTTAAATGTGCGTGTGCGACGAGTCGAGTGAGAAGAGTTGTCAGTGAAGTCGCTGTGTGTGTGTTGTTAGTGTGTGCAGGTGTACGTGTGCGTATCCTGCTTCATACATATTTTTTTTCGTGTGAGCTATGACAATTGCTAGCTTTGAACAAGTGCAATAAACACCCGTTAACTTTTGTTGATCAAACTTTTTGCGAACGCTTCATCAAACGGTTTTCCCGACGGCAAAATGCAAGCGACCAAAATGCGAACACCTTTTGCCATACAGGAGATCCTAGGCTTGGGCGTCGGTGTCGGTGCCTATCAACAACAACAACAACAGCAACAACAACAACAACAGCAGCAGCAACAACAACAATCAACGCAAGCTGCTGCAGCGGCCACACCAAGCGCCACAGAGGCGCCCCTTTCACCGGCCGCCACGCCGCCCCCTCGCAATGCAAACACGCCACAACAATCGGCAGTGAGCAGTGCCCAACAACAGTTGCAGCTGCAACTGCAGCAGCATGATCAGCAGCCGTCGCGAGATTCACGCTCAATCTCCCCGGATGTCACCCGGCTATCGGCCGCCGCGGCCGCTGCTGCCGCTGCCGCCGCCCACTGCCAGCTGCCTGTGTTCAATCCGGCGAATTTCTATGCTGCCGCCGGCTATGCCGCTGCCGCCGATCCAGCGAACGCTGCGGCCGCCCATCATCATCACATGACAACGCTGGCGGCGGCCGCCTATTTGCGTGGCTTTTTGCCGCCCGGCTTTAGTACGCCGCATGAGTTTCGCGGCCATTTTCAACAGCATTTCGGCGCTCAGTTTGCAGGTGAGTTACAGTTACAGTTACAGTTACTCTCTCTTCCTCTCAGTTACGTTGAGAAGCGTTACCGTTACTTGCGTTACCGTTACTTGGGCTTTAGCTAATTAAAAGGGCAGCGAGACAAGGACAAAGACAAAGACAAAAGACTTAAAACAGAGCGGGAAGCTTTTGTCTTGTTGTTGCTTGTGGTGGCTGCACTCGAGTGACGCTCAATAGCTCAATGATATAAACAAATGGCAAGAGAATGAGAGCAAGAATGCAATCATCCAACAGTGCTGACAATCTAGCCTGGAAAAAAACGTTATTAGGAAGAGAAATTTTTACAAATGCAGTTTGCAATTTGTCATTTTGTTTTTAATTGTTAATTAATTATAGACACGCTAAAACAGAGTTTTAAGTGTAGCTGTTTTTTCAATGATTAGGTGCGGGAATTAGCTTATTTTTTTTTGAGTGCTGAGTGTTTGGGTTTGTCACAATGTGGGCAACACTGCAACTCAAGCAACAAACACAACAATGAATGCAACCAACTGGCAACAGGCAACTGGCAAGAACCGGCCCGAAAGGGCCACTCTTTAGGCGCAACTAATAAGCTCAAGCCAAAGCCAAAGCTGAAGCTAAAGTTGAAGCTTTGTCAGTGAGAAAAAGGGGTTGCCATCAGAAGCAGGCAACGCAGGCTGCGTTTTGTTCGCCTCGCTGGGCAGGCAAAATTAAAACAATAAAACGACAAATTAAACACAAGTCGTGAACTTGTAGCCGGGGAGGGACATAGGGTTAGGGTGAAACAGCAGCAGCAGCAGCTTATTAATAACACACACAAACACACACACACACATTGACACATTGAGTGGCTCATCACGAGAAGTGTGAAATTTTACACACACTTCAATCGATAAACTCTCTGCTCTCGCCTCTCTGTGTGTGTGTGTGTTTACCGCTAATTAAGCACATAATAATTGTTCAAACTCGTGTATCTATGCAATTACAATAACTGTATATTGCATGTTCAATAATATCCCGTTACTCACCAAATAATATACCATTAAACCGTTAGAGGACCCAATTAGGTGCTAAAATGTTAAATGCAACTGTTAGAAACTAAATATACAGCAATAGAAAAAAAAAAACAGTTTAACGGCTTATTTTTTAAGCAACTTTAATGGAAATCTGTTTTTTTTAACAATGAAAAATAATTGTTTGATTAATTTGTCATTAATTGACATTCTTTCTTTCGCTTGATCTTTCGCTGAGTTTTTAAAAAAAACATATTAGCTTAGAAAGCTAAAAATTTTATGAATTGTTCACATTTCCCAACAGAATTTTTTGGTATTATCGCAAATATTAATCCAAATTTTAAACTGAATTCCATTTATTTTTGATTTAAAATTGAAATTAAATGTATAATGAAACAAATCTTTTAAGAGCTTTTTCTGCTACATTTTCCATTATGCCGTTTTTAATTTTAACCCCTTGAGTCCCCAGATTTATTTGATTTTTTTTTTCCACACATTTATTCAGAAATCAAGTGAAATGATTCCAGGATTGATTTAGATAAACATATACATAAGATTAATTTTAATAATTTGACGGCTCCCACTCGTCAATGTATCCCCAAAGGGGTTAATGAAATGATTCCAAGATTGAATAAGATAAGCAAAAATAAGATTAATTTTAATAATTTGATTATTCATATCAATATGACGGGTCTCACTCGTCAATGTACCCAAAGGGTTTCATTTAGAAAACCTAATAATTTTGAAAATAAATGTAAATGGCATTCCCTTAACACTTTACCTTGATTATTTTCGTTCCTGTTCTTGCTGCTATGCTATTTAAGTTAACGTTTTTAGCCTTTTTTTTCCTTTGGTCCTTTGTCGACTTTTGTGGCCCATATCGTTTGTTCGTTTATTTACATCGTGGTCACGCCCACATACACACACACACACACACCAACACACACACCAACACACACACACACACATAGAGAGAGAGAGTTTTTTCCCGCTGTGTTTATCTATATCTTCACATTTGCTCTTAATTTGTTAAATTTTCACAGTTGTTGTTGTTCTCGTTGTTGTTGTTGCACTGTAAAACTGTGTGAGTTATGTTGTTGTTTGTTGTTGTTGGTTGTGTGTTGACCTTTCTGCAGCGCGTCTTTCTGCTGTTTTTTTTTTTGCTTCTTCTTCTTTCTACAAGTCAGCTTCTGCTATTTGCTTTAGGGCCACATTTTGTCTGTTTGCACAATACAGAGTTTTTCACTCTCTCTCTTTCTTTCTCGCTGTCTGTCTCTTTCTCTAACTGCTTTAGCTACTATTTTACTGTAGTTGTTGTTGTTGTAGTTTCGATTGCTGCGGGCCAAAAAGCTGTAAAAAAGGCAACGTCTTGTCCTTTTCTCTATGGCCTGAACTGTGAACACACACACACAATGGCAACATGGCCAACACCAACACCAACAGCAGCATTGGCAGCACTGGCAGCAGCGTTGCTAGTTGTGTACAAAATAAATCGACTCGAGTGGTTAACCGCAAAGAGCAAAGCTGTAAAAAAAAGAAAAAAAGAGGAGAGATGAGCATATCCTTTTACTAAGGGTAAATTGCTACTTTACTGACTTCTTGTGCTGTTGGCTGTGTTGGCTGGTTCTGTGGTGTTGGCCACGTTGTTAGCCTTAATTTGAGTGGCCATTGAGCAGTTCAGCTCAGCTCGGTTCAGGTTCAGGTTCGGTTCGGTACGGTTTGGCTGAGAACAGTACACAAGGACACACAACTCCTCCGAAGAAGCTACGAGAGTAGTTTCTGTTTCTGTTTCCCTTTTTTTTCTGTCTGTTTTCTGTGTTTGCTTTTTGCTTATATTAATAAATATTTACTTGAAAGTCATGCGAAGTGCGAAGAGAAGGTCCTTCCTTCTCCTCTATATGTGTGTCCTGTGTCCTATTTGCTGCGTCAATGTTGTTATTTCTGCCCATTTTTTCTCGGTTTCTAGTTGTTGTTGTTTTTGTTGTTGTTCTTGTTGTTGTTGTTGTTAGTACTTCTCAAAGTCACACCAAGAGGCAAAGAAGAGGCTTTGGGTTTTGGGTTGTGTTTGGGTTTCGGTTTGTGGCCTCTTCAACTGAGGATCGCTGTCAGCTGGCAACACTTGTCCCACGCTTGAATGTGGTTGTTGTTGTTGTTGCTGCCTTTTTGTTGTTTATGTAATGGTCACAACAACTATTTTTCACACATTGCAAGGGCAAAAGGGCCAAAAAGGGCAATGGTTCTGGGTTCTTGGTTCTTCTTGTTATTGTTGACCATTTCATCATTGCCTTTGTCATTTTGGTTGTTGTTGTTGTTGCTGTTGTTGTTGTTCTCTTTTGGCCTTAGTCATTGAACATTTTTTGTCTGTTTTCTATAATAGCAAATAATTGCGTCTTAATTGGTTTAGATTGAGAAGAAAATAACAAAAAAATGTAACACAAGAAAAAGATAACTTAAAAAAGGTTTTGATTTGAAGCTTTTCCCTTTTCCCAGTTTTACTTCTTTATTTCACTTTCACAAATAATTTCTTTCAGTGATTTTCTTCTTCTTATCCTTAAATCCTTATTATTATTATTGTACCATCTGCCACGCGTGTTCTCGATAATAATGAAAATTCAACAAAAGAACCGCATGAAAATCAATCGCACCAATTTTGCCAACAAGAAAGTAAAAATAATAAAAGATCCTTAAATTCTGAATCAAAATTTTTGCGATAAACATCAGTTTCAAGACGACGAAGAAGAAGGAGAAGGGAGGTGGAGAGGGGCGTAGGCTAAAGATATTTGCGATATAGTATAGAGAGCTCCCAATAGACGCACTTCCGAAACGATCAAAACGAAAAAAAAAAGGTTCTCAAACCATAAGGAAAGACAGAGAGAGACATAAAGAGAGAGAGAGAGAGAAGAGAGCAATGAGTGCGCATTTCCTGCCAGTTCTCGAGCTCGGACAATAAGGTAATTTGATAGTTTTTCGCACATTTTGGGTAGACTAATGTGAAAATTGGTGTAGAAAATTGCTATATCAAGTGTTAATTATGTGACAATGAGTCGACCAAAAATATGAGAAACGAACTGAAAACTACTCCAAAACACAGTGGTAGAGTGGAGAGTGGAGTGTGGAGGGGGTAAGAATTATATATATATTATTATTGTTATAATCATTTTTTAATTAGAAAACTACAAGTTTAGTTTTCACGAAAACTGAACTCTGAACCCAAACCCGAACCCGTACCCGAACCAAAGCAAACAACCGAAACGTAAACAAAACGAATCGAAAACGAGAATTTCCCCGAAATACTCTGAAACGCAAAGAAGGCAGCAAGTGGCACGACCTCAACTGCTGCATAAACAGCAGAAAAGTGGGAAAACTAGGAAAACTAAGAAACTGGCAATTGGGAATCCAGCATTTCGTTGTGGCAAGTGAAAAGTAAGAAAGAAAGAAAGAAAGAAAGAAAGAGCGAGCCGAAGAGCCAAAATTGATGACAAGTGGCAAGTGGCAAGCGTCGAAGACTGGCGCTGATGTGTATTCCCAAACGTTGTTGCATCTGCTGCATGATCAGCCAAAGACACAGAGCCAGAGCCAGAGTCAGAGCCAAAGACAGAGTCAGAGCCAGAGCCACTTCAGACGGCAGCCAAGCTGCCAAGCTGCAGATTCGTCATCATCAGTTTTCTAGGAAAGCAACACTCGAGAGCGATGCATGCAACAGCAGCAACAACAGCGTGTAAACAACTCGCTACAGAGAAGATTTTCCTTTTCTCTCGTCTTCAAACCTTTATCTAACTATATATGTATATATATATATATATCTTAGCTACAAGGCTAGTCAGGGTTACGCTTTTAAGTGGCTTTGTTCCCAGCAGCGCTTAACTAGACAGAGACAGAGACAAGAGACGACTCCTAGAGGAGAGATCTAGGCAAAAGGCGCTGAAAGCCTCTTTTTTGCATGATTTGCATTTAAAAGCCTGGCACTAAACCTCTTTTGGCCAAGTAAGCACTCTTGGTGCTTTTCTTCAGTTCAGTTTGTTATTCAGGAAAGTGGCTAAAACTCAACTTAAGATGAGCTTAGGAAATATGGGAGGCGCCACATGTTGGCAATTCATAGATTTAATTCTCAAATTGAATGTGTTTTATGCTCAAAATGGATCTGTTTTTTATGCGGGTTGAACTCTCGAAAAGTTTCACCACAAATTATTACTTTTTGCAATTACCCCAAGGAAAACTAATGTTAATCGCATCACACAGAGATATTTCGAGTTGGTTTCGAGCTGTTTCGAGTAGCTACCCCGGGCTACACACACACACAGAGTCAGAAGGTCCTCTCACACACACATACTATTTTACAGCATGTTGCGTGCGCAAATTGAATATTAAACGTGTTAATCTTTTTTAGGGCCACGCACAGCCAGTCCCCGCCCCCCGTCTCCCCCCCTTTCGCATTTGAGAGTTCTTAAAACTTTATTTTATTTTGGCAAGCGCAATTTATTTGGGCGATCTTAAGCGCAGTACCGCAGTACTACCGGCACCCGTTACCCAGAGAGAGAGAGAGAGAGACAGAGAGAGAGCAAGAGAAGTCGATTACTTTTGGTACGGTTTTTTGGGGGGTAAGAGGCCTTTAAAAAGCGTTTGACTTTTTATTAATTTCCCTGTTGACAGCAATTTGCAACGCTACACGAATTTGTTACCACCAAAAACACACACAAACACACCAAAAACACACACACACACATACACATTCAGCCGAAGGGGCTGGGCCCTGGGACCTGGAACCAGAAACCAGGAAAAGGAATAGTAGTAGGAACAGGCGGCAGGGCTCCGGGCCGGGCACCGGGTTTCGGGCTCTGGGCTTAAATGTTATGTGTAACGAAACGGCCAAAAGACTTCTGCATGTGTTGATGGGTTAATAAATATTTGAACACACCCAAACACACACACACAACTGACACATTTAACGCCCATGTGTGTGTGTGTTTGTGTGTGTATTTTTATATTTACCGCTATTTCCGTATAGTGTTGTAAAACGTTGCGCCCCTTTTTGCAAAATGGACAAGACCGAAAAGACCACAAAAGGGTTGTTGCAAGTTAGTTGCCCATTTGAATGGCACGTTTGCTGCTGCCACACTACTGTTTCAGGTGAATGGGGAAGGGGGGGGAGATAGTGTGTGTGTTAAGAGTTGTGCAATCAGTATATATATATATATATAGTACAGCCAAATGAATTTTACACAAGGCAAATACACAATTTGGCCTGGTTTGTGATTCGTTGCGGACTCAACGTGTCCACTTTAACTGCTTAAGATGGGTTAAGATGGGAAGAGGTGGAAGAGGTGGAAGATGGGTAGATGGAAGATGGAAAAGATGAACCTGAACCGGATAACCGGGGGATACCGGGAGACGACGAGCACGTACACTGAGCTTGCAAATTATCAATAAATGTTTAACACACACACACCAAGGGTTCTTGAGTGTATTTGGGTAATGTTATCGATTAACTAAATGGGCAGGTTTTCTTTTATTGAAGCAAATGCATATAATAGTTGATTAGATTGGATTATGTGTTATCGAAGAGTCACAATTTAGCTAGAAATACTTATCGTTAACTAATCAACTAATGCCAATTATTGATTAGGTTAGATGTGTTATCGAAAAGTGAATCGATTAATCGATAATAATCACAATTTAGCCATAACTACTTATCAATAACTAATCAACTTATGCCAATTACCATAATTAGTTTGTGTGTTATCGAAGAGTGCATTGATTAATCGATAACAATTACAATTTAACCAGAAAGACTTGTCGATAACTAATCAACTAATGCCAATTACTAGAATTAGGTGTTGTGTTATCGAAGAGTAAATCGATTAATCGATAACAATCAATTTGGCCAGAAATACTTATCGATAACTAATCAACTAATGCCAATTACTAAAATTAGATGAGTACAACAACAATTGAACGACAAAAATAATGAGAAAATTATTTCCTCTCTCTTTCTCACTCTCTCTCTCTCTGAGACTCAAGTGCACAGCCATACTGGCAATTATATAGTATATAATTGAACGGCCGTAGAATGCAAAAGATGAAGAAAATTTTGAAGCGACAACAACAACAAAAAAAACGAAAGGCAGAAAAGGGATATATGCAAGATGTAATAGGAGCGGGGGGCGGGACAAAGGGGCATAAAAGCTCACTAACTACCCAATTATTTCATTCAAGCTTCACTGCTTCACCTCAGCAGCAGCAGGCAATGCAGTCGACGTCGCTGTCGCCGTCGCAGTCGCAGTCAGCGTAGTCATAGTCGAAGAAGCAAAAATGGCAAAATGGTTGAAAAAGAAAAAAGAAAGAAATGCGAGCAAAACGAAACGAAATGAAAGCGAATCAAATACACAAAAATACACAAAAACACAATAAAAGATCTTGCAACAAAACACAACACAAAAACCCAACTTTGGTCAAGTGGCAAGACGGCAAGACGGTGAGGAGTGTAGGGGGTAGGGGGGGAGAAGAGTATATGTTAACTGTAAGCAAATTTAAGCAAAGCACAGAAAAAGAAAATCAATGGCAAAGCCAAAAAAAAATAAAAGAAAAAAAATCTTTTTTACCATGCAACACAAGAAGAAGGAACAACAACAACAACAGTAACGGCAACAACAGCTTAACAATGGCAAAAAGTGAAATTGGAAAATAAGCGTAACACAAAACCCCGGGAAAAGTGTAGTAGCTCGCGGGCTCCATAACCCCCCCCCCCCCCTTGTCATTCCCCCCCTTGCCAACGATGCCAGCAGCGACAAACAGTTGTCTGATTGTTGCCATTTATATTGTTGTTGTTGCTGGCTGCTGCTGCTGTTAACTGAGTGGCATGCAACAATGGGAAATGGCAACTGCAATAAAGAAGCTATTTTGTGCAACTTCTGCTGCTGCTTTTGTTGTTGTTGTTTTTTTATTGTTCTTGTTATTATTGTTTTAGAGAGAGTAATCTAATATGAGTTTGAGACAAGTTTCTAGTTTTTTCCTCTTCTTTACACTTCTAAAATAAGTTTTATTACCGTTATTATATATAGGGTGAAAAAAAGTGAAAAATATTGATAGCCAATGTTTTTTTCTTTAAAAAACACGACAACTCTAATTTCGGGCTGCCAGAAAATTGGCAAAAAGCAAATTAAATTCCCAAACCCAACTTTCGCTTTCATTTTGCCCGCCATCTTGGAAAACAAAAACAAAAAAAACAACGGGAATTTGCCTCATTCCTTAAAATACTCCACTTTCCACTTCCCCCACACCTTCCGACCCCTTCCCTTCCTTCCGCCCCCCTTCCGCCTCGTATTCGTATTTATTACAAAACGGGCCCAAAAAAACACTGAGAGCGCAAATCGAGTTAACGAGCTAACAGCAGGGGGGGTTGGCGGGGGCGGGGGTGAACGGGAAACGGCAACAGTCTAAGCCCAAAAAATTGTCTCCCGCACTGTTTTGCCACTGCTGACTGCCACCCCCAAAAATGGCAGGCAGGCAGCAACCACCAACCCAAACACACACACATGCACGCACACACACACACACACACGCACACACACACGCACACACACTTTCACACACACGCACACAGAACGACTAAGAGCAACCCCCAAAAAAAAGAAGCAGCAGCAGCTTTTGGATTGGGATTGTGTATAACAACTAACAACTTAACCAACCCGCCGCCGCCGTCGCCAGACGCCAGAATGCCACCCAACCACCCACACCTCCCCACCCCGCACCCCCCAGTGGGCTATGGAAAACATTTGCGTTTGCCCACTTTTTCGCATTTGCCACTTTGCTTCTTCAACTTATTTACGTCTCCATTACAAATAATTGCGCGTCATATTGGCTCAGCGAGTTGCTCTATACTTAGAGCTCCCAGTCAGTCAGTTGCCACCCCCAAGTGGCACCCACCCCTCTACACCACCCCCGTCGCTACACAACAACCGTCATAGTACTCTTCTATAGTATTTTTGTTCGTTTGCCAAGTTTTTCCTTGCAGCAAGCAGCAAATAAATACGAAGTAAAAGTGGAAACAGCTCCAAATGTGGCCCCATTCTGCCTAGACACGCAGACACGCCCCTCCCACCCGTCTCTTACCCATTACCCATTTCTCTCTGCTCGTTGCGTTTCTTTGTGTATGTGTGTGTGTGTGTGTAAGTAGTAAATACGCTCGAGTATTATTAACGTAAATGCAAAATTGCCAATTTCGAGTGTATTTCCTGTCAACAGAAATTTCCATCGCTACTACTTTGCCGCCACTTCCCCCCCACCGCCTCCGCCTCCCCCTTCTTCTTGCTTTCCTTCTCACTCAAGGTATTCACAGTGAAATAAAATTAAAAGCAAAAATATTTCGCCGAGAGGCAGAGAAGCAGAGAAGCAGAGACGAGAGACGAACAACTTGCGAGCGAGCGGGAGAGAGAGAGAGAGAGAGAGAGAGGAAAACGAGCTTCTTCTTCTTTTTTTTTATGACGGCTTTTATTTTACATTTTACTTCAAGTTCTCTCTGTCTCTGTCTCTCGCTCTCTCTTTCTCTTTCTCTTTCTCTCTCTCTGTCTCTGCCTCTGTCTCCTCCCGTTGCTCTATTTTTCTTGTGCGTTGTTGGTTGTTGTTGTTGTTGGTTTTACCCGAGCGACTCATTCACTAAATCGTCTTCTTGTCTACTACGCAATGCGGTGTCAGAGTACCCCCTCGTCCCCCGCACCACCCACGGTCCTCTTTGCCGTCCTTCTACCCATCTCCCAATGCTTTTATTAATACTATGTCTGGCAATTTCAAATTGACTTTATTGGTAATTTTAAATTTCATCTCTCTTTCGCTCTCTTGCTCTTGCTCTAAGCGACTTGCAACTAGGCGCAGCTTTGTGGCACATACTGTGAATGTGAATGTGACTGTCATGAGTGGAGGGGTGAGGGGTGGGGAGTGGGGTACGATTGGGGAGAGGATAAGAAGGGCCACTAAACCGATTTGTTGACTCTTTACTGTCATTTATCAGAGTGCTTTAGATGTAAGAAGAAGAAGTCAAGACTAATAGGTAAAAATAGGTAATAGTTATCGATTAATTTGTAATCGATTACTTGTTCTTTCCCCACACAGTTTTTGTCCTGACTGAATTGGCAAATTATCCCATTAGTAATTGTACACTCTGCAAGCAGCCCCCTTCCCCTTCCTCTCTCTCCCTTGCACAGTTTCCACAGTTCTGGCCATTTAATGTAAATTCACTAAATAAAGATATCGATAGCGACTCGACCGAATCAAACAAAGCCAGTTACGGCCGAGCGAAAATTGCTTAATTGAACAATTAATAAACTCACAAAGGAGCTACTGAAGTGGTCAGTAGCACCCCGCACCGGGAACCCCGCACCAGAAAGCCCGTACCAGGAACCCCGTACCAGGAACCCCGCACCAGGAACCTGGCAGTACTGCGTATAGATTTCAGTTGTAGGGAAAAACACAGAGAAAAGATGATGCCGACTTCAATATCAAATTAATTTAGGCGGAAAATGAACCTGGCGCACATAGGACGGGACGGAAAATGAACCTGGCTGGCACACACAGGACGGGACGGGACGGAAAATGAAGCTGGATGGACACGAAAACAAAATCAGAATCAAGGCAAAGGCAAAGCAAGGGCAAAACAAAAGCAAAACAAGGGCAAACCGCAAAATATCGCATGACAGAGAAAATCAAGCATCCCCTCCACCGCACACTGCACCTCATCTCATCTCATTTGACCGGGCCAGACCAGACCCGGTTCTCAACTCAACTCAACTCAAACCAAGCACAGCAAATGAAATTAGTAGCCAAAACGAACGTCGTCGTTGTCGGTGCAGAGTGATAGAGAGCCATAGAGATGACCGAGAGAGAGAGGGAAAGCAGCAACAGAGGCCGGACAGGGCAAAGAGCAAGCTAGACACACAGAGAGAGAGAGAGAGATAGAGCGAGAGAGAAAGAGAGCGGCAGTTGTAGCCGACATTAACATCAACATCACCAGCAACAGCAACATCATCGACATTGATAGCTGACCAAAGTGGCTAGTCGTGTGTGCCCCGACCGACATACCCCGTCCCGACCCCGACCTTAACAAGTGGGCGGAGGCATTCGGTATTATTTCTATTTATAAGTGTGAACGGGGGCCTGGCCAAACGAGGGGACACTGGACTGGACAGCTGTCCGCTGTTAGCTAATTGTTAATTGATGTGTGTCTAATTATGCCCCGCCAAAGTAGCCAGGCAATAAAAAAACAATCACACACAGACACAGCCACATGACAAGAAGAACCAGAACGACAACGACAAGAGGAGGGGAAAACAGTATAGATGTTAGATTAACCAATGTTAATTATTTAGTACTTTTGCTACTTTTCTTCTCTTTGAATTCGAATTAACCCGTTTTGTGCAAGGACACAATTGGTAGACAAGTCACAGTCCTTCAGTTGATTTGAGTTGAGTGAAGTTGGTTCCGGAAACTAATTTCGCTTATGATGAAAAGTGAGACCTCATCATTGTTATCACACACACACACATTCAAATTTTCATATATTTGTACTATATAATCACAATAGAACGCCCCGCGCGACACGCCTAAGCCGATTCCCGTTTAATTTGAGACCTAAGCCGTAAACAGAGGACGAAAGAAACAGAAAAAAGGGCTAAACCACTTAACACCCTAACACCCTAATTGTCACAACAAAGCGCACTCGAAACATACAACACACACACATTAGACACACGAAACCGAAATCATCTTGCCGATTTCCTAAGGCCAGGTTTCAGTTCCCTACGCCTTGCCTCTCCTTCGCTCTCTCTCTCTCGCTCGTCAGGTCTCTGAAGAAAAGCCAAACAAAAAACTGGCTAAAGAAAATATTCTGTGGCAATTTTCTAAGAAGCCAAAACATGCACGAAGTGGAATTGAAACTAGAACGGGGTAGAACACAGGACGATAGACGATTGACGCTAGACGAAAGACGAACGATGAAAGGAGAAAGAGGAAAGACGTGCGCTTAACCCTTCGCTGACATTTGAATAAATCCTGGCAACTTGTCAAAATCTGCACGCTGTTGAATGAAACGCAAGCGAGCATGGAAAAATTTGTGTTCAGCTGTCGCCTATCGTGTGCAAAAAATCTAGGTGCACACAATGGATAGGATAGGAGGGAGGAGGGGGAAAGGGTTTTCTAGGTTTTCTCCTCCTTCAGCATGAGGTTTATTTTTCCTTTGAAGCCGCTTCTGCCCAGGATGAACTCGTATGTCTGACATGCTCTCTATTGTCAGGCATTTAAAGGAAATGAGATTATGATTGGGTTTGGGTGATTGCTTGTGTTGTCTGTGTTTGTGGTTAAAACATGTGTTAAGCAAGCGACAGGAATGCCACAAAAGGCATGCAACATGCGTTTAACCTAACTCCCAGACTCCCTCTCTCTCTCTCTTTGTTACGTAACTATATCTCACGTTGACCTGACCACAAGCACAATCAGAGACATCTCTTATTAGCTTAAAGATGAAGCTTAGCCCAAAACTGCATTGACAATCACTTTTAATACACTTTACCCTGGAAATGGGTGAACGGGGTTTGTGCAAAAGCATATAACAAGGAAGAAGGAAACATCTCGGAGCCCTTAAGGTATATATAGTCTTGATCTTGAGCATCAACATTCGATTCGATATATCCGTCTCTATGGATGAACTCGGCGAGCTAGAGCCTTCAGATATTGGGATATCTCTCTCGCTCTTAATCCAATACAAGTTTGTTTCAAAATTTCGATAACTTTTCCGGCTTACGATATACCCATGTAATAGATAACCATAAAATATTGAACATGTGTGATAGTTGCTTCAAATCGAGTTGATAAAAACCGGAAATTAAAGATGAAAGATGGGTACAATAGTGAAGGTTTGATCGTATATATGTAAGAGTTAAGGATTAAGGGTATCTTCTATCTTCTTTTAACTTGTTTACCTTTAACCTTATTTCATTCTCTCATTCTCGCCGCAGAGCAAGCAGTCGCACGTGGTCAGGAGTATGCCAGTAGTCTGGCCAATGCCAGCGGAGATGAGCAATCACCTAGCAAAGGAGGCGGAGGCGCCACAAGCGGTACAGATGCCGTCTCACTGATTACCTCCCCGACAGCTGCCAGCAATGGACAAGCGACAACAAACTCTGCCAGCAGCGGCGGCGGCAACAACAACCACAACAATAACAATGGCACTGGCTCTGGCTCGGGTTCTGGTTCCGGTTCCGGTTCAACAGCTAGTCGCTGCTCCCCCTTGGCCGGGTCATCCTCCTCGTCGGCGGCAGCACTGGCTCACGTGCAACAGCAACAACAGCAGCAGCAACAACAACAGAGTGTCGGTCAACCGACGGCGGCCCACCATCATGCCGCATTGGCCGCCCATCAGCATGCGGCAGCTGCGGCTGCGGCGGCACATCATCATGCCGCTGCCGCGGCGGCCGTTCATCACGCACACCACGCCCATGCCGCACATCATGCGCACGCCCATGTCCACGGACATGTGCATCATGCGCACGAGGCAGCGTTTCTTGGCGCCGGCGCTGGCGCCGCAGCCAATCCGAACGGGCTGTTGTCCGGTCATGGCGGCGATGTCTTGGTTGGCCCCGGTGGCACTGGTCCCGGTGGCAAGAAGAAGAACAAGCGCAGACATGGACGCACCATATTCACCAGCAGCCAGCTGGAGGAGCTCGAGAAGGCGTTCAAGGAAGCCCACTACCCGGATGTGAGTGCCCGGGAACTGTTGTCCATGAAGACGGGACTCGCTGAAGATCGCATTCAGGTAAGAGATTGAGTCTTGTTTTGTCTTGTCACGTCCCATCCCGTCCCGTCCCTTCCCTTCCTTTCCGTCACGTCACACTGCAGTCCCATTTTTTATGGGCGCTCGTTAAGTATTTGTGGGTTTTTTTTATGGGGCGACACGAAAGGGAAATCAAAAGCGAAGCCAGCTTCGATTTGGTTTCTGATTGGGACTGGGATTGCTGGATTGTTGCATTGATGGTTGGTTCGGGTTTGTGGCACTCTTTTGTGGCAAGTGTTGCCACAAATGACACATGACAAGCATACTACACACACACACACATATAATGAGAGGCACACACTGATTACATAATTACAAGTGTGCCACACACACACACAGCAACAACTCCAAATGAAGTAAGAAAACGTGGCAAGCGACACTCGCCGACACTCCAAAGAATATAATTCAAAAGCGCGGCAACGATCATCTCCATAACCTTGGCGCAGGCCCTGATTTGCAACACTTGCAACACATTGTATGTGTATGCTCCTTAATGTCCCCTTAAAGAGTTGTGCCACACGAGCTAAGGGTTTTTGTTTTCAACACGATTCATAAGCATATTCCAGAAGGAATATACATATTTTGTATGAATTAAGGATACATTCCCTTTTTCCATTCAACATTGAATAAAAATAAAAACCTGGCTTAACTTTATTTGGTTAAAGATGGATAGGAAATGTATATAAAAGACATAAAATCAGCAATACAAATGAATAAGTGGTAAAAATTATAAAGAATAAATAGAATAAAGGCTACTTACTATACAGAATAAAAAGAAACAATGCTAAAAGAGATAAAATATTACTTACTCCTTGTCAAAATAAATCAAATAACAATAAGAATAAACAGAATGAAGGATACTTACGACTTCAAATTAAGTAAAACAATCCTAAAAAATATTTATTTATTAACAGGAAAAAGATAACATATAAATGTGGTTACTTACTCATTGAAATAAAAGAAATCTATATGACTATTTTATTTATATTTTAAGATCAAAGAACGAAAAAGTTTCAACAACATAAAAATTACGAGTGCAACATTGCCTAATGCATATTTTTAGCCCCTCCCCTCCCCTCCCCACCCAACCTTTTCACTGTTTCACATCCATTTCGGCCACTTGATAAGCCACAAGATGGCGCTCGCCCCGTTCAGAGAGAACAGTCGCGGGTTGGGGTAATGAGTATAGCTATAGCTGCGGCTGCGGCTGGGACTTGTGACGCCCACTCGAAGCGAAGGTGGAGTGAGCAGGGTAATGATAAAAGGAATTACACTGCTAAGAAGGGGATAAAATGAAAGAAAGCATCACACACACACACACAGACAGAGACATCATCAACTACAAGTACAACAAGTCTCAGTGGCCAAATGGCTGACGTTCCCTTTCTTTTTCTGCTTGTCCGGTCTAGGGAGTGCGCGGCTGCTTAAGTGCAGCAATGTGTAAGGGGGAGGGGGGTAGAATGAGGGAGAATAACTGCAAGTGCAAGTGCATGTGCATGTGCATGAGTGTGAGTGTGAGTTTGAGTTCTCGCTCACTCACTTACTGTGTGTAATGCGTGTAACTGTGTTTGTGCGCAAATCAAATTAACAAGCACAATTGGCTTACAAAAAAAAATAAAGAACCGTAATACGAAAAACACACACACACATACGAACGTGCGCTCACTCTCACGCATATATGAACATTGAGAGAATGACACACACACACACGCACACACAAACACTTGCACGCATTTCAATTAAGTGCAAATATGGCGCAGCCTGCGCACAGCTTGAAAAAGCGCCGTTCGTTCGGCAATGTCAACGGGAGTTTTGTTGAGTAACTGCTGAATGGCCCTCCGCCCTCCGAGGGAGAGGGAAAGAGGCGAGGCACTCGTTGCTGAGGCAATCATTAGCAACAGCACGACAACAACAGCAACAACAACACACACTGAAATATATAACGGGAAGAGCAGAGTATACGACGAATGCGCGAAATGCGATGCGATGCAATGACGATGACGATGAGTGCAATTTCAAGGGGCTGGCGCGTGAAGGGGGCAACGACAATAATGGCAGCCATGCAAATGCATGCAGACAACTGCAGTAGCAGCAGCAGCAGCAACAACAACAACAACAGCAGTAGCAACAACAAATCGAAGCCACCATTAAAAAGTTTGCTTTGCTCGCGTTGATTGTGTTTTTGTTTTTTGCCTGCCGTTTTTAATTGCATTCCATTTTGTGTGTGTGTGTGTGTATGCTGTGCGTGTGTGTGTGCATTTTCGCCCCTGTGCTTGTAGTTTTTGTTTTTTATTGTGTATTTTTCTGTGACGCTGTCAGCTTGTTGTTATTGCAAAGAAGAAAGAAATATGGCCGGGGCGAAACATGTTTTTTGTGTGCTCTCTCGCTCGTTCTTTCTCTCTCACACACACACAGACCAGGCATGCAAGACCAAAGACTCTCTCTTTGCACACTCTCTCTCTTTCGCTCTACTGCTCTGCAATGGCCGGCCAGAACATTTGGAAATGCTTGCGGTGAATCAAGCAAATTTTTTACAGTTGTTGCTGTCAAAAGTCAACGAAGCTGTTGTCGTCGTCAACAGGCGACAAATGCGTCGGCATCGCTTCGGCCATCTCTTGCTAATGAGCAAGATAAGCTTATTGCTGGAAAGCCTTGCTTGTCTTGTTTGTCGCCTGTGTAACATTTAACTGTTCAATTCTCTCTGTGTGCGGTGTGTGTGTGTGAAACAAGGATAGCAAATGCAGGCAGAACACGAACACACACAGAAAACAGAGGCGGCATTGTTGTTGGCTTACATTGCAATTGGCTCTCAGACTTTGACTAAGTTCCGCTCCTTCGCTACTGCGCTCCTGTGCTTGTGGCTTGCCTCATTTGTGGTGCCTCATTGTTGCATGTGCTAATTTCCACAGGCTGCACTTGTCCACATATTCTTTGAGTACACTACACAAAAAGAACAAAAAACAATAAAAAATCTTTGGAAAAAATACAAAACAAAACCGAAAACCCACAAAACAATGCAACAACATTTGCGAATGCATTAAAAACACATTCGAAATGCACTCCACCGCCTGTTGCAATTGCATATCTGAATCACAATACAACATTTCTCAACTCAAGCACCAGTAATTTCGCCTACTTTATAGCTTTGATCCAACGCAATTGCAATTAGCAATTAATTGCCAAGAGACTTCTCAAACAACTTCTCAAAAAAGGACAACAACTTCCATTCCACATGCATCAAGTGCAAACCTTTTTCAGATAGTTTCAGTTTCCAGTGCTGTGCCAGGGATCTCTAAGGGTAATCAAAAGAAATATCATTAATACCATTATGAAATATGTGAAGATTTCAAATTTCAAATTGTTTTTCAAGCCTAACCAACTGGACTCAACTGTATTATAATAATCTATTTTACCCTTTCTGATTAGAAACAGAGTTAACAATAATTTAATAAAATGTATATAATTATATATATATTATTGAACACAAAATCATTTTTGGACAAAAATAATTAAATTATATTTTCCTTTCCCTTATCCAAGAATCTTAATCTTGTGCGAATTTTGTTGAATGAAGTCGTTCCACCAACGGGAATACCAATACTTGCCCAAGCGATACCTATCCCATCCTTCAGTTATAACAACATTTTGAAAACGTATATATACATATATATATATTTAAAGCCAAAAACTGATAGAAAGAATAACATTGTGTAAACACTATTGACAGTTTAATTTTGTGCCTTTCGTTAGTATTTTTAAATATTTTTTTTGTTAATGTTTATGTTTTTTAAGTTTTGTTTAATGGGCTTAAGAGAGATAATTAATAATAACTTATAAAAACTAAATAAAAAACAACCACCAGTCTGACCCTATTACTCTAAAGTGAAAATTTCACTATGTGTAAACACTTTATTGACAAACTGTATTTATATTTTGGTAGTTGCTCTTCAGTTTAGTCTATCTATCTAAATGGCAATTGAAAATCATTTCCCTTTACTTTCACCACTTGCTAGCTCTGCGCACCATCCCGCCCCTTCCTCCCACCGTCTTCTCCCCAATCATTGCCACCAGGCAGAAGAAGAAGAAGTGTAACAAATGTTTTGCATTCTGCTTCTTTCTTTTTTCATTTTCATTCCTTTTCTTTTCTTTCTGTCCTTTTTTCTTTTTTTTTTTTTGCATAATTGTTACTGCTCAGCCGCGTTTACACATTAATTATACACTTTGCAACACCCCCGCCCCGCCCCGCTCCCCTACCCAACAACAACAACGAGATTCCCTTTCTCTCGGTTTTTCTGTTGCTGCGTTTTTAATGAGCTGTTAATAGACACACACACACACATGTATATGTATATGTATATAGTGCGAGAAATACTGTTAAAAATGATTATGCATAATTATGTAATTAACATTTAAACAAAAGAGGTTATGGCTATATAGAAACAAAGGCATTACACAAATTGCAATTTGCATATTTTTTTTGTTTTTTTGTTTTTTTTTTTTTTATTTTTTGTTGTTTTTTTCGCGCATTGCACATCATTACAGTCTACAAGAACGTCGGAAAAAACGAGAAAATGAAATGAAATAATAACATCATGAAGTGCGCCTAACATAAAAATCTCTTGCAGGATGAACACAGATACAGATACAGATACGTTTATTAATGGGTTTTCACTCTAATCTATAATGAGATTGAAAAATTATTTGTTTTCTTTAGATTTTTATAGAATTGAATGCATTTCGAAAAGAGGATTTCACTCATAAGTTAACGAACGAACGATAAATAAGCGATTTCAAATAATATTTTAGCTTTTATCCCTTTCCAAACTCCAACTAAAACTCACCCTGTCACTTACTAGCTTCAAAATGTGTGATCTTTTTGAACATAAAACAAGTAAGAAGGCTCTAGACGCTTGGGCTGGCAGACATACATTGTATATGTACGTGTACTACCGGACCAATGCTTGATGATTTCATATCTCTAGTGTTTTTGAACCGATTTTAATAAAAACTTCACAAATGTTCATTATTTTGTTAATAGTTTCAATCCCCATTCTCAAGTTTTCGATTATCAAGATTTTTTTGTTATCGATTACATGTGTATATCGTAAACCGGAAAAGTTATCGAAAATTGAGATACAAACTTGCTATGCCTAGGGATAAGGAGTACTCATATCCATAAATTGGAGTCTCTGGCCTTAGTAGTTCTTGAGATCGACGCGTTCCCATTTCATGGGTTAAGGGTATAATAGCTAACAGATGATATATATATAATATACTATATATAGAAAGAAATATCTGCGCGTGCCACACTTGTTAGCATTTTTATGAAAACCAACTCAAACTTAAGCATTATCTCCTTCATCCCCCCACCCCTTAACAACAACAACAACAACAAACTAGTGTAACAAGCTTTTAACAATAATAAAAAAAAAAACAAACGAAACTCGAGAACTTCTAGCTTCTAGGCTAGGTTAGGCTGGGTTAGACTGTTGGCTAGGCGCATTTTAAAAAGTCATTTATCAACGTATTAGCAACACTGATTGAGTTCAACCACCCACCCCCTGCCCACCCTCTCACATGCATTCATTGCAAAGGGGGAAGGGGCAGGTTGGGTTTGGGATTGTTTGTCTTCCTTCTGATGTTGTTGTTGTTGTTTGTTAAGTGTTGTCAACTCAAGTAGATTTAATTTGCCATGTTTTTTGCGCCCTTCTCTTCTTCTTAATTCGATGTTTGCGATCTGTGAAGTGTTGCAACACGGCAAACAACTAAAACAGTGCCAAACAACTGTAAATGCAAATGTTGACATCACACCAACAACACCACCCCCCTTCCCTTATCTAGCCGCGTGGCAAGTGAATTAAATGCGACCGCCGCCGCCGCCGTCGACTTCTATTTTTATGGTCCGCAGAGAATTGCGGCACATGCCGCATGTTGCAGAGACCGAGCGAGCGAGAGCAGCAACCCTGGGAAAGCCTGCTGAACTTTTCACAACAGCAGATTAAGTTGTCTCTTGGGACATCACCCACCCCCCCGAAACGCACCCACTTCACAAGTTGTCTGTGAAATTGAAAATTGACCGTTTAATGGCAACGACAAAAAAAAAAAAAGAAAGAGGAAGCTGGTGGCAGTGGCAAAAACGGCTGGCAACATTTCGTGCCACTAATAAGTACTTCAAAAAATCAGCGCGTGGCACTCGCAAACTTATCGCAGAGAGAGCGAAAGAGAGAGCAAGTGGTGAGGAGACAGAGACAGAGATAGAGATAGAGAATAGAGAAGAGCTGAGCGTGACAAGTGCCAAGTTTCGTCTCTAAATAATCGGCTCAGACGACGTCGGCCAAGCTCGCGTCAATTGTGGAACAATTTCATCCTCCTTTTTCTGCTCCATCTCCTTCCCCTTTCCCCTTCTACTTCTCCTTGTTGTTACTGTTTTGTCGGCATCCTTGTTGCTGTTGTTGTTGTTGCATTTAATTTAATTAGTTTTGGCCGCTTTGCTGCACACTCACACGCTCTCACACACACACACACACATATATCTCCTTCGTAGTTCGTCCTTCGTCCTTATCCATCTATTTTTTGTATTTTGTTTCATGCTATTTATGCGTAATTATCGAATTTGCACTAATGAAACTGTTGTTGTTGTTGCTGTTGCTGTTGTTTGTTGTTTGTTGAGCGGATAATGCGATAAGTGTGATGTCCTTTAGACATCGGATATAGCTCTTATAGGTCAAAAAACGAGAAACGTCAATGTGGTAAAGTGGTAAAGTTGAAGATGGTAAAGAAATATGAGAACATTCATATAGTAAGACCTTGATTGATATGATAGAGACTCTGTTAAGGCTAACCATCGTTACTATATGATTTTGGGGTCGATACGGTTTTTGAGATAACCTCAAATAAACGAATATGCACAGGCTGGTTAGTTTTGAGGTTAACTCGAAAACATTGCTCTGGTGGAAACTGGAGAAACTAAACATAATGAGAACCGCCAATTAAGATGGTAAAGAAACTGAAACATGAATTCATGTATATATAGTCTAGATTCTTTTCAGTCTAATCATCATTACCATATGATATTGGGGTCGATATCCGATTCGAGATAACCTCAACTAAACGAATATGCACAGACTTGTTAGTTTTGAGGTTATCTTGGAAACTGGGTCTGGTAGAAACTGGAGGAACTGAACATAGAATGAGAACTGCCGCAGATCAGATCTTCTTCAAAATAGGTTTAGGGCAACTATTCGGTAAACAAATCAAATGATTTATCTCTTCACTATGGCTTGACTTCTTTTTAAGTATTTTCTGATTGCTTTTTCAAAACCAAATCAATAACATTTAAATAAATTCATAATCCCTCATTTCAATTGTTCTCTCTTTGCGCAGGTCTGGTACCAAAATCGTCGAGCCAAATGGCGTAAGACGGAAAAGTGCTGGGGCCACAGCACCAAGATGGCCGAGTACGGTCTGTACGGGGCAATGGTACGGCACTCGCTCCCGCTGCCCGAGACAATCATCAAGTCCGCCAAAGAGGATGAGTCTGTGGCGCCCTGGCTCCTGGGCATGCACAAGAAGTCCCTCGAGGCCGCCGAGCTCCTGAAGAGTGACGAAAGTGACCGAGAGACGCCCACCTCGGACGATACGAACACCTCCTACTCGGCCGGTAGCACCCACAACTCGCCCATCTCAAGTTTCTCGATCTCGCGTCTGCTGTTCGATGCCCCGCCGCCGCCCTCCTCTGCCGGCAGTGGCAAGCAGAGCAAGCATGCCGCTGCCGCTCACGCTGCCGCCCACGCCCACGCCCATGCCCACGCCCATGCTCATGCCAATGCGCATGCGCACATTGCGGCAGCTAATGCGGCCGCGGCTGCTGCTGCTGCGGCACATCATCATCATGGCGATGCGGCTGCCAATGCGGCTGCGGCTGCTGCTGCGGCGGCGGCAATGCATGCGGGCATGCAACATCATCATCATCACCAACATCAACATCATCATCACCAACAGCAGCAGCAGCAGCAGGGTTCCGGTTCCGGTTCGGGTTCTGGTTCCGGTTCGTCAACAGCAGGGGGACAGCAACAGCAGCATCAGCACCACCCGTACAATCAGCAACAGCATCTGCACCACCTGCAACAGCTACAACAGCAACAACAACAACAGCAGCAGCAACAATTGGCCGAACAACAGGCAGCATTGGAGCGCAGACAGCAACAAGAGCGGCAACAGCAGCAGCAGCAACAGGCAGCCGCCGTGCAACATGCGATGCACTTGCACCACCATGGCACCACCGCTGCTGGGTATGCTGAGGCAGCTGTGGCCGCTGCCGCTGCCGCCGCCGCAGTTGCAGCCGCCGCAAATGCCAGAAATGCGGCTGCAGCAGCCGCCGCTGTTGCTGCCTCCGTTTCCGTTGTCGACTCCGAGCCGGAGGACGAGAACGACAACGATGACATGGACGACATGGACATGGACAAGGATTGTGATGCCGATGTTGATGGTTTGGATGGCGATGCCGATATGAATGTCAATCGATCGATTGTTGCCGATGCCGATGGAGACGCCGATGCCGATGCCGATGGTGAAATCGATATATGCGACGATGACGATGATGATGTTGAGGCGGCGCAGCAGGCGCAGGCCCTGACGCATCAACAGTTGCTGCTCAAGGTCAAACAGGCCCAAGCGATAACCAATCATGTTGCCGCCGCCGGCGCCTCTGCCGCAGATAATAGCAGCAGATGAAACATGTATATCGATGTCTTGTTCTAAATGGGCACACACACACACACACACACATTGACACACACATACACACACTCACACACATTGAAACAAGCTAGATGGGGATGGGGGAGTGGGAGGCAATGATAATTTTGTAAGCAAGTAAATCTAATAAATTAATTACATTACACATTACAAACCACATTACATTTAAAAAAAAGCGGAAAACACATTTTTTTTCATATACCTAAGGCACCTCTTAAAACACTTCGAAAGCGAAATAATAATAATAAAAATAAAACCCACAAAAAACACATAAAACGCATTCTATATATAATAATAATATTAATATAACTAAGTGTATTTAATAACATTTTTTTTTTTTTTTTTTATTGCATTTCATGTAAATATTAAATTATTAAACGAAAAATGCAAAAAAAAAAAAAGAAAGAAAGAGAAAACAAAATATGCTAAATGTGATTTAATTTAGTTTTAATTCTACAGAAAGCAAAGGAAATTTATGAAAAAAAAGGCTTTTTATTGTTTAAGATCAATATTTTTTTTTCCTCAACATTTTTTTTTCTTATCTTTAAACTGTAACTGTAACTGTTGTACCCAAAAAATGTACTCGTAATTCATGTAATTAAAAATAATTAGTAACTATCGATATATTGTTTATTGTCATTATCATCACAGTATGTATATATATATATATATATAGTATATATAGTGCACGCAATTCAATTTTGAACACAGATCTTTTAAGCAAAATCTATTTTGAAAAACTTTCCCACACACAAAAAAACACTTACTTAAAAAACGAATAAATGCAATTTAAAATAATAATGAAAAAAGTTAAAGACATCTGAATTAGTTAATAGTTACACAAACACAGACACACACATTTATTTCACATTTGAAAATTTTTTTGTAAGCTTATTCGAAAATATTATTGGGAATAGCAAGTAATACCAAGAAGAAGAAGCAACAAAATGAACACAAATGAACATAAATAATATATTTGAAAGTTAGATAAAATAAAATAGCAGATATACCACATAAAATACAAATTAATTACAATATATCTTTTGTCTTTTTCTTTTTGCACGAGACAACTATATAGTATACATATTTATCAAGGGGGGGTTGGGTGGTCTCAGTTCAAAAATGTTAATCAATAAAGTTCGTCTTTTTACCATATAAATCGAAATTATGAAGGTATTTTTCTTTCTTTTTTTCAATTTGAATTAGAATTTCTCCAACCAGCAGAACAACAACAACCATATGGCTAAAATTCAAATAATGACTTTGAATGTAACGGCTTGTGCTTGTATAACAGTTAAATGCGTACATTTGTGAGCTATTTTTTTCACATCTCGCGCCTAGATGACGCTGCAATCATGAAAGAAGCGCCATCTGTTATTGAAATGCACAACTATCATATAGTTCTTAATACATTTTTAATATAGATGGCGCTGCAGAATGGACATCTATTCTTGGTGCTTTATAAGCAGCGCCACCTAGCTTAATTAAATTGTTTTAGTTTTCAGACTTGTTGCCTAGATGGCGCACTACAATTATGGGTATTGGCAGCACTGGCAACAAGTTCTTAAGCCTAGATGGCGCTACACAATGCATTTTTTTGTTGTTCACAGCCATAGGTGGCGTTGATTACATATCATATTTTTTTAAGTCAAAATGAAATACTTTAATACATTTGCTTTTAAATACAAGAAAATATAAAAAATGCATTTAAAAAATAAAAAAAATGGTTTCAACCAGCACAAAATTAAATTGCTTACCAAATATCTGCGCCAGCATTTGAACCTGCTCAACACTTCGATTCAGTTTTTCATGTTCTGGAGCATGTGAGTTAATTGAAAAGAGCCCTTTGTTAGTGTAGAGCGTTGAGTTGACGCCCGCCCCTTACGTATTCAGTTACAGGTTCAAATGTCCGTACAGGCAGAATGCCGTTTAGAGTTGTTTCATGGAGTTTCCTTTTCCTATAAGCAAGACTCTTTACTCTACCTCTACCCCTATCGCCACGCGCCGTTTGTTCATAATATTGCAAAATGAGCGTGCCAGTGTATAAAAATATACATTGCCTAGGGGATATTATATAAAATTCTCCGCAGGAAGCCGAGAAAAGTCGTTGAATTTCAAATTCTAGACTCTCGGTGCCAAATGAAACGAGAAACAAATTTCACTTTTTTTAATAGAGATTCTTATGTTGTCTTTGTCGTTATTTATGATTTGTTTTTACTTAAGCTAATTTCAGACTTGTGCGCGGCGTTTGTCATGATTTTTAATGTTTTTCTAAAGCAGCTGGCAGCCTTGAAGTTTTGAAGGTGGTAAATAACAAATTAAGAATTGTAAATAAATGCCAAGTATCATTTTCATTTGTTGACTTTGGCCAAATAGCGCACATAAATCAAAACAATGTGAAAACCGTCCCTCTCACAGGGACATTGAAAACTTCCGCGCTGCTGCTGCTGACGCACATTATTAACTCAAATATATTATAAATATATACAGATATAGATGTAGATATTTATGTATCTATAAGCACTTGCTGCCCCCTCTCAAAGGCTCTCCTGTTGTGACACAGATGACACAGATGTGTTCTGCGTACGCCAAAGTGAGATGCGTGGGACTGGACCTCTCCTCTTTGGCCAGCTGCCAGCAGCACTACATGGGGGGGTTGGTGGTGGGGAGTGGGGCACTGTCTGTGGCCGTGTGTCGCTAATCTGTAGCATTATAAATTGAACCGATCTGGTTGCGTGCCATATAATTCGAAATGTGCTCAGCGCCGCCAACTACATAGAATCTTCAGATTCAAGGGCATGAAATACAATGCTCAAAAATGAAAATGAAAATGAAAAGTAAGTGAAAAAGAGAAAGAAAATTCAGACATTTGATTAATATTCATAATTAGTCCCCCAAAAACAAAAGATATATATATATATGAATAATATTAGGTTAATTGTTTTTGGGTCAAAATATGTCTCGTAGTATTTGGATTGATACCCTCTCGTCTCGTCTCGTCTCGTTTCTCATCAATAAAACTCGAAAAAAATGCCAAGAGATATTCAGTGTGACCAACTGTGTTTCTAAACCACTTTTGAAAGCTATATCAATTATTAGAAAAATGCAATCTGATAGATACAATAAGTAAGCCGAATCGAGCGGGTCGAGTAAGGTCGTCGATTAGAAGAAACTCTTAAACCTTGACAGACACTCGGATCTGCACTATACTGTCTGGAGATTGTGAGAACGGATATCCGAAATGTGGAGTCTTCAGGTTTTATACTTTCTGAGATCGAAGCGATCATACATTCAGATCAGATATGTATACTTAATGGTTTGGGAGAAGCTTTAAAGTTTCCTTCTGCCTTGTTACATACTGTTTGCACAAAACCAATATACCCTTTCCGTGCCTTGCCTTGCCCACTTCATGGATGGGGAAGGGTATACAAAAGAATCTCGCCATTCGCCATTCGATCGGCGGAACAATAAGACTCTCGTTTGCTGTCCAAATTTTGTGTGTCAAAAAAGATGAGAGAGTGTCGAACATGTGTGTGTTTAATAGAAGGAATTTTAAATTTTGAATTTTGAATTTTGAATTTTGAATGCCTGTTTGGCTAAAAATAAAATGCGATTTGAGCCATCAACGCTCGACACTTGCAACGTTTGTGGCTGTTGCACGCTGACTAATGCGTCGAAATGTGAGGAAAAATGAAAAATGTGTGGCACATGCCGCTTATTCACCGCACACACACACACACACACACATACACAAAATATACTCACTCATAAAATAAAAGTCAAACATTTTTAAAATCGAAAAACCAAAGAAGAAAACAAAACAAAACACAAATAAAGAACCAAAAACCAAAAAAAAAAACCAAAAAAACGAAAAAACCGAGCAAAATCGACAAAATGCCCCGCAAAGTGTCAAAAATGCGTCAAGATCAAAGCGAGCTACAAATTTCACCGCCAGTTGGCAAATGCAACGATAAATTGGCCACAAAAACATACACATACATACATGCATATATACATTTAAATGTATGCCAGTGTTACCGTGTGTCATGCAAAAGTTTGTATACTCTTTTCAGTCTTTTTTTGGTATGACATGATCTGGGTCAACTTTTACCTTTCTTTCTTATTGTATCTCTTGTGGATTTTGTCTTTCTTAAGATGAATATATATATATAATGATATTTGGCAAGTTTCTGCACTGAATCATTTCACTGAATATTTAAGAAAACTGCTTTGAATCTTTAATCCTCCGGTTTTTATGGCCATTAATGGCTCAAGTTGAAGGAAAACTCAATTTAATAGTAGAAAGTTTTGAAATGAAGTGTTTTATTAGTGGTTCTTTACACCATCTACGCCATTTCTGAACTGAACTTTTCTTAAAAATGGAAATAAGTTTCTTGGAGCCGAGCGGAACGTGGAGTTTTGAATGGAGTTTAAGTGATTATGGGATCATACATTCCGAATAGTTCGAAACAGAAAACAGCCATCAAATTTGACTTAAGATCGATTATAGAAGAGAGAGTATTCATACTTCGTTATAGTCATCATTATTATTGAGACTTGTTTATTGAGAAGAATATTCATTTTGGGTTTGTTGTTGTTTTCTTACAAATTGCAATTTGTGTTTGTACAAGATATTTTTTGCCTGATGCCTGCTGTTGCCATATGTCCAATGCAAAATCACATACCCCCCTTCACACCCCCTTCTTCCACCCACAAACCCAGCTGCTTAAACTGTTTCCCCCCGCCCTCACATTGGGGCGAGTGACTCAAAAGTGAAATGCTGCCTCGCCCCCCTCTTTAGTTCATTCCTCGTTTTCTGGATAACCTTTTGTATAGTATCTTTGTATCTTTTCTGTTTGTTTGCCTTGGAAATTTCTTCGACTTTGCCGCTTCATTGAGCACACACGTACTGAAGCAACAACACCAACAACAACAACAACATCAAGAGAAGTGCAACAAAGGAGTATTTTAATGCATTTAAATGGGCTCGATTATCAAGTTGGCAGCACTCTGGCCAAGCAATTCCATATGGCGGATCTGACAGCTGTCAATTCGCATCGAGTGGCAACACTGTCACACACAGCGTCCCTTAAACATGATGATGCTGATGATGGGGATCTGCCACTCAACGCTGTTGCAACCCGCTGTTGTAGCCCATTTTAGTCCTGTTTTACACGGTGCAACTAATTGCATGCAACTTTCCCGTGTCTTGCATTGCAATACATTGCAATTAGTTGCATGCAACTATTTCCTATCGATGTAATGAATATGTCTAACATTCACATTCAAGTCAGAAGTTGCATGCAATAAGTTGCATCGTGTAAACGCTTTTTTACTCTCAATTTCAACTTTCATTGAGGCACAACCCTACCCCACTTCCCTTGATCAGGGCCACTCTATTCAGATGGGTTCTCCTCTTTTCTCTCGCCCTAAAATCGATTGATTTCACAAAAATATAACCAAGTAAGATAATAATTATCTGCATACAGACTATTCATATCCTTTTCATTTGTGTGCCGCCATCTGGATTTCGATTCTAGTTATATCATGTGATTCTTGATTTTTATGCGCATTTTATGTAAATTCCGCTATAATTAGAAGTTTAATTTATTTATGGAGAGCTCTCTCGCTCACTCTCGCTCACTCTCGCTCACTCTCCCTCTCACTCTCTCCCTCTCTAACGCGCTAACGAGACAACAAAAAACGAAAACGAACAATAATAAAACAATAATCAAAACATTTTAAGCGCCTCTCAAGGCTGACGACTCAAGCTCTGGGGCCAAAGGGGATTGCGTATTAGTTTGTCGTCTGTCCAACGCCAGGGGCGTCCAAAAAGGGGGGCAGGGATGGCCCTCTCTTTCTCTCTCTCCGCACACTAATGTGCTCTACAATATATCTGTGTGTGTTTGAGGCCAGAACTATTTGAAACAACAAAACAAGCGCAACAAATTAAACAATAATAAAAAGCTGGCTGGGTCAGGGCATGGTCTCGGCAAGGGGGTAGGAGTGAAGCAGAGGACCAGGGAGGAATTAGGGGTGTACACACACACAAAATAAACAAATGACAGACAACAAATTGTAGAACGCAGTCATTTATTTTGGCGCTGTCTGTTGTTCTCAATATACCCTGTAATGAACACGCTTCACAAGCAGAGAGTATTATTGCAGTTGATCTTGAGATGTGTGTTTGAAAAATGATGAAAAATGATTGTAAAATAAATATATAATAAGAAACCTTCAAATATATCGTGTTTGTAATGATAGGAAATGACAGTTCTCATTAATTTTACATTTATATTATATTATATTCTCATTCAAAATAGAAAATTGTGAAAAAAATATAATAAGAAAAATTCAACTTTAATAAAAATGATTGTGAAATAAATATATAAGATGAAAACTTCAACTATATCTTTTTTATAATGATAGGAAATTACAGTTTTCATTACTTTTATATTTCTATTATATTATATATAATTCAAAGTGAAAAATTGTGAAATAAATATAATAAGAAATCTTAAACTTCAACAAAAATGATTGTGAAATAAATGTATAATAAGAAAACTTCAACCTTATCGTGTTTATAATGTTAGGAAATGACAGTATTCATTACTTTTATATTACTTTTATATTTATATTATATTCTCATTCAAAATAGAAAATTGTGAAAAAAATATAAAAAGAAAAATTCAACTTCAATAAAAATGATTGTAAAATAAATAAATAAGTAGAAACCTTCAACTATATCGTGTTTATAATGATAGGAAATGACAGTTTTCATTACTTTTATATTTATAATTTATTATATATCATTCAAAGTGAAAAATTGTGAAAAAAAAATATAATAAGAAAACTTCAACAAAAATGATTGTGAAAAAAATATAATAAGAAAACTTCAACTATATCGTGTTTATTATGATGGGAAATGAATTCAAATGTCATTCAAAGTGAAAATTTGTGTAAAAAATATATTAAGAAAACTTCAACTTCAACAAAAATGAGTGTGATATAAATATATAAGAAGAAACTGTTAACTATATCGTGTTTATAATGATAGGAAATTATATGATATTCTATATAAAATAAAATAAAAATAACAAGAAAACTTCAACTATCCCACTTCGATGTGTATTATTACCCGGTAATGACAGTTTTCATTACCTTCTTTTCTGTTTTCATTACATTTTCAATTGATTTACATTATATGTTAACGAATTGCAGTTTTTGGTCATTGCAGGGTAGCTGCTAGTCTGGTATTCTCCAACTAAATGCTTAGTCCGGAATGTTTTTATTATGGTTGCCAGCGCTTTTGTTGTTGTTGTTGTTGTAGTTGTTGCTCTCTCGCTAAAGTTTTGATTAATTAATTTCCTGACTAATTTCTGCTCAATGCGCGACTCGCTGGAGCCACAAATGTGCCAAAAACGAAAAAGATAGAGCAACTATGGACCGAAACCGAGAGAGAGAGAGAGAGCGAGAGAGAGAGAGAGAGTGAATATAATTTGCAAAAATGTTTTCTATCCCAATTCGCATTTTTTCCACTTCTCGTTTTTTTTGGCATTCATAATTTGAACGAAATTCGCATTTAATTTTTTTCCCCGTCTTTCTTCTTTTTTTTTTTGTACTCTGTTCCACTAAGTAACGTTCATTAGCGATAACAAAGATCAGCAATACCATACCGAAAGCATGAAAAATGTTCATCAACGATGATGCCGACACCTTAAACGGGGGGGAAAGTGGAAAGGGTTGCCGCCAGTCACGTGCACCCATAATAAGAGAAGAGTTGGGAGGGGGAGTAGTGAAAGCACTTTGTGGTTGAAGATGAATAAAAGTGAAAAGTGAGTTAATTCCAAAAATTACATATCGATTAGATGGTCTTACTTAAAGTGATTAGAAACAAGTAAGAAGGCTCTGGTCGAGTAAAAGATACCCTTGACTCTGATATATATATAGGGACAGACGGTCGAGCTGACAGACATAAATGGTATATGTACGTGTACTACCGGACCAATACTTGATGACTTCATATCTCCAGTGTTTCTGAACCGATTTTAATAAAAATTTCACAGTTCTTCATTATTTTGTTAATAGTTTCAATCCCCATTTTCAAGTTTTCGATTTTCAAGAAATTTTTGGTAATCGATTACATGTGTATATCGTAAACCGGAAAAGTTATCGAAAATTTAAAAACAAACTTGCTATGCCTAGGGATTAGGAGTGCTCATATCCACAATTTGGAGTCTCTGGCCTTTATAGATCTGGAAGATCTGTTGGAGGGTCTTAGGTACGGTATGTAATATTGGGACAAAAGCTTCTCTTATTAATATGTGTGTTTGCCAACTCAGTTACATATATAAATAAACAGACTCTAGTAAGGAGAGTAGGCTCAACTAGGAGATATCCTGAACCCTATGTTCATTACGTTCATGTTGTTATGTTCATGCCTGAACTACCGTACCAATGTTCGATGACTAAGCTTCAATGTTTCATATTCCCGTTGTTTCTCAATCGATTTCTATAAAAATTATTCATTATTTATTATTTGTCTATGCTTTGCAAGTTCTCCAATATCTGCCATCTGCAATATTTGATTGTTAAAACTTGCACTGGAAATTTGGAGTCTCCATCTTTTGTACTTGGGTACATCGACGACATTGGTTACTGCTGATCAATATACCCCTATCTATACACAAAACCAAAAACTGATAGAAAGATTAACATTGTGTAAACACTTTATTGACAGTTGAATTTTGTGCCTTTGTTAGTATTTTTAATGTTTCTTTGTTAATGTTTATGTTTTTCAAGTTTTGCTTAATAGGTTTAAGAGATAATAAACTGAATAACTTATAACAACCAGTGTGACCATATATCTCTAAAGTAAAAATATCAACAATTTTCACTATGTGTAAACACTTTATTGACAAACTGTACCCAATGGGATCGGAGACGCTTCCTTTGGCCTGTTAGATAGTTTAGAAAAGAAAATAAAAATCTTTCACTTCTTTTTCGTAAACGTATTCAAAGATCAATTAATTTTTGACTCAACTAAAGAGTAACATCTGGTAATCTCGCATAGGTTAGCCATAGCCATAGCCAGCACTTGATGTGTTAACCTTCGATTAAGCCAAGTTGAGATTATTCAGTTTCAGTTACTTAGCATATTGTGAGTAATGTTGTTGTATCTTGCTGTGACGGCGCAGTCGCAGTCGCTACATCGCTGCTGCTGCGCTGCATGCGTCAGCCTCTACTAGTCAATAGTTAAAAGACTCGACACACACACACACACCGACACACCGACACACACACACATAGAGAATGTGTGTGGCTCGACTTACAGCGACAAGGCAGACTGATTGGCTAGAAAGATTCACAAGATTCGACGAGGCAGCAACTATTAATAGATGACAACCTGATGCCTCTGATGAGTCGAGATGACTCGAAGAGTTGTGTTCTTACAGCAGTTAGGGTGTGAGAGGGGCGCGATAGAGGGGGGAGTGTTGTCGAGCTATCGATAACCAGATGATAGATATGTATATTAGTTGATAGTTAGCGAGAGAATTTATTTGTTTGTTTGTTTTTGGTTTTGGAATTGTAATTGAATTGGCTATCACACTAACTGAAAGATCAAACAAGTGTACACACACACACACACACACACACAGATGGTAAATGTGTGCTTCTATAAATATTTGTCCAACTAACCGGGTGTCATGGATAATATTATTGACGAGACGACGCTGCTTCTGCTGCTGCTGCTGCTGCCAGCTCGATTGCTGGTTGACTCATGCGCAAATAACTTGGCTTATTAGAAATTCAAAGCTGCTAGCCTCTAAACTTGGTTACCCCTACTCCCCCGCCCCCTCTAGTGCCACGCCGCACCTGTATGCCACCATCCCTTTGTCGCACTCTGCTCCCCTTTTGGCTTGACAGTAACATAAAACCAGCGTTGGGTCTTGGCTCTCGGCGATTGGCGAGGCAATGAAGCGGTGGGTAGGGTACGGGAGGGGAGTGGTGAACATTGGGGCAAGCAGGGAGACCATTCACATGCAAATGAGCTTAATCAAAAACAGAGCTGCCAACTGTTGAGCGGCTTTTGGCCAACACTATTGACCAACCCGCTGGGCAAACGCTGTTGACAACGCTGCTGGCCAAAACACACACACACACACACATATACACATTACTAGTTTGTGTGTGGATAAGGGGGCTTGGGAGCTTAGGGGGGGGGCGTGGTGCTAATGAAAAAAGCAAAACAGTTTAATCACAAAATATTTGAATTTGCATATAAATTATCATTTGTCTCTTTTTTTTTTCGTCTTTTTTCAACAATTTCTATGTGCACAGAGCAAAGAAAAGAAAAAAAAGCAAGAAAAAAGAAGAAAAAAACCCGAAAACAAATAAATACCTAAAAAAAAAACTAAATAAATAAATAAATACAAAAAAAAAAACGGCAACAAAAACAACACAATAATCAGCTTAGATTTTTTTGTGTGCTTTTTTTTCTTTTTGTTAAATTGATTTTGCTGAAAAAACACTTCCACGATTGGGATTGGGATTCGGTTGCGGATTCAGTTCTGTTTCTCCGTCTTCTTCTTCTTCTTCTTCGTTTCACATCTGCGTTTTGAGATCGTTAAAACAAAACTCAACACTCAAAACTCATTTGCATCGCCTTAAAGGCAGCTCTCGACGCGTGGGCGAACTAACTAACCAAAAACAAATACAACAGTTTTATATTCAGACATATATATATATATGTATTTAACAAATACTTAAATTTCGCTTTCCCAAAAACGAGTTTGAGAGAGAGAGAGAACCCATTACTTGGCGTTCGAATGGAATGAACTTAACGCTGAGTTTGGGATACTTTTGGGATATAATCAATCAGTTAATCTAGTGGTTAAGAGGTTACCAAAAGCATTCTACCGATATCTATGTGCTAAAGAATTGAACTTGTTGCTATACTTTTTATACCTTAAATCCATGAAATGGTTTAAAAAGGGAATAATGGTTTTGTGCAAAAGTTTGTAACAGGCAGAAAGAAGCTTCTCCGACCCCATAGCGTATATATAGTATTCTTGACCAGCATCAATAACCGAGTCGATATTGCCATGTCCTTCCGTCTGTAAGAATGAAGGTATGAACTCAGAAACTATAATAGTTAGAGGAGAATCCAGATTTTGGATATGAGCTCTCCCTCTAGGCATTACAATTTTCAAAAACATTTACCGGTTTATGATATGCACATGTAATCGATAACAATAAGTAAAATGAAAATCTGTGTAGAATGATTTAAATCGGTTGAGAAGTACCGGAGATATGTTAGATTGAAGTTAAGTCATCAAGCGGTGGTACAGTAATGCAGGTAGGACGGTTTGTGGAAGGTCAAGGGTAAAGGTAAAGGGGTTCTTCTATCGACTAGAGAAGATCTATTTAATTTCTGATATTTGATTTCGAAAGGTTTTGCTTATGATTCTTATATGGCTTAAGTTTGATTTCATATAATCGAAAAACAATGCAAATACACATAGAACATAAAACAGTTAGCTCTCCATAATGCCCGCTAAGTAACGTCTTCATGCCCAATGGAAAATATCATGTATACGCAGTGTCTAACCAGGTAAACATTTTTGTTAGTATGACACAGCATGGAAAATGCCATAGCGAAAAGAGTCATTACAAAATAAGATCATGATTAAATGCCTAACAATCTTATCACATTTTGGACTTTTGCCTCGTAGCCTCGAACTGACCGTAGCAACTCTCTTCAGCCCCCCGTTAGCCCCAACCACCACCCCCAACCCATTTGTGCAGGGCATAATCGCAAATATCAATCCGTTAGCTGTGATTGGTTAGCGATAAGGCGTCAAGTGCGCCAATCCCGAAACACCAGCCAATACTACAATCCCAACAAAATCCAATGGCTCCTCCAAGGGGGGGAAAGGGTTAGGGGTAGCACATTTACCTGTGTTCGTGTTGTGTTCGGGGTCGGCGCAATGCTCAGTTATAATTAGCAATTACAACTTAAGATTTGCCAACGGCGCCGACATTGCTTTGAGTTATCTACTACATGGGGCACATATAATTTATTGCCCTCCCCCTTCTCCTTCCCCACACACCAAGTAGTTAGTGTTGTTGTTGCTGTTGTTGTGATCGCGAGCAAGTATCTTGAATTTATTAGTTAATTGAATTAAGTAATTGTGGCTATTTTGATCAAATGAGTTCACAACATGTTAACCGAACAACGACAAATGACCGAACGACAGACGACAAATGACCGACGACCGAGGACAGACGTCGCGACGACAGACGATGCGACGACACGACACAACAATTGTTTGTCGTTCATCATCGTCGGCTGATCGCGTGAGTCGCGTGAGCGATCGCTGTCAACCCCATTGGCCAATAAGATTTGAACGTGGAGCGTGGGTGGAGCCAACTGCTGATCGCTGACTCAGTCTATATAGTAAAACTCTATCTATAACTAACTAAACGTAGTATATTTGAGTTCCCATAAAGATCTCACCTTCAAATTGTCGATCTATTATCATTTTATAGTAGTTGTGGGTGGAGTCAGTAAGTGCTTGTGCCATAAGGATCATAATAATATGTCATAAAAAACTGAATTACAGATTCATTAGATAACGCTGAGTCAACCTTGTATAGAGATCTTACTTGAATCTTTGATTTCACCAGATTATATTCTTGAAACAAGTAAAATAGATACTGAAACAACAAACAGTTTATAGTTATATATGAGAAGCTGTATGTGAAGTTGTTTCCCTTTGTTTTTTTCCGAGTCAGATACTGTTAGAGTTAGAGGGTAACAAACAATTTTATTCTTAGACTCTTAACATACATTGTTGTAAAATTATAGTATTGTGGAAATCAATTAAATCGCGAGCAGAGCCGCAAGCAAGTTACTGCTTCGGAATTTAATTGTCGCAAGAGTACTATTTTGGATTATCTATAGATCTCTCCAATACAGATTGCAAGCATTAAGATTAAGCTTCCTTCATGTTCTTTAATCGTTTTTGCTTGGTTTCAGTGGATGTTGCTTAGAACACTGACTCACAGATTTATTATCACACAGAACGAACATTAATTGCTTAATCATATAGTTTTTTCAGTGTCAATAATATGGGTTGCGCCTTGCATGTGTTTGCATCACTTCCACTTTTAGTGACCTGACAGGTCTTGTAAGCTTTCGATTCAGTCATCCGACTCAACTCGATCCGATCCGAACCAATCCGATTTGCATATGGGTTAGTCAATAGTCTCGAAATAGGTTGCTTCAAAGAGTTGACGAACTCAACAACTCAAAGTGAAAAGTCGGATATTGAAGCTATAATGAAAAAAAGATTTTAGGTGTATAACTTAAAAAGTTTACTCTATACACAAAGTGAGAAGGATCGACTCCATTTGTATATCGTAAACCGGAAAAGTTATCAAAACCGTATGACAAACTAGGCTTTAGGAGAGCTCATATTCAAAATCTCGAGTGTCCCACTTTTCTACGAATGGACGGACAGACGGTCAGATGGACAGACGGACATGGCTATATCGATCGATTCGGCTGTTGATGCTTCCTTCTGCCTGTTACACACCATTCATTATTCCCTTCTTTACCCATTCCTGGGTTAAGGGTATATAAGAAACGTTGTCATGAAATATGTTACGCATTGAATAAAGCATATAATCGATCCCATTAGCTATATATATTCTTGATCAGCATCAAAAAGATTCTATCAAGCCATCGGTTCCAATGCAACCTAGTTCCTCAGTATCGAGTTGAGCTATTGAACTTGATCAAAGTTTGTCAAAGGTCATTTTGCTTTTGTTGCATAAGATCATTTGTCATACGAATTGAAGGTCTTTAATACGATTTAACTTTGAAACCAAAGCAAGTAGACTTTGTTTAAAGAGAATATGATAGCTTTTACTAGTTTCACTTAGTTTTTAGTTCCAACTATCCATACATCTAGTTTAGTCAACCCAATCATTCGGGTACACCAAATACTCTAGCCAAGTATTCCATTAAGGAATATGTATATTTGAGTAAACATTAGATTGCGATTAGGGGATAGAAATAGCTTTCATTTAAAATTAGTTTAGTATTTTAAGAACACAATCCACACAAACCCCATATATATATATATATCTGGTTAGTTATAATTGGGACTCGGCTTATATCTCATACTCTCTCTCTTAATTTCCTCGTCTGAAGTCATCAGGTTGTCTCGTTGTTTCTTACTGTTAATCTTCTAGCTGATGTTCTTTCTGATGTATTGCTGTTGTCGCCGTGCACACAAATGTAATCTTTATTTAATTTAAAGTTCACTTATAGGTTGAGGATATGATTCATTTTAATTGAGAACATTCCAGAGCACATTTCCACACTGCTCTAACGAACAGAGACGTCGTACAGAGAGGGGCGGGGAGTAGACACTTGCCAGTAGATCTTCGCCTCTTCGTACGCCCTTGCCTCCCATTTCAAACCTTATCAGCTGCTTGAAAGAGGCAGCAAGCAATACAATTCCCAACACATATATGCTGATGTCTAGTAGACAGAAATGTTGAGAGAGTTTTTTTTTTTACTCTATGTGCGTCTTGTCTCTGTTCCGGCGGCATATATCAAACGGACCGATCTGCTCAGAGACCTCAGAGACACCCCTCTCAGTTGCCCGCCTTTGCTCACGTTCCCCACGTTCCCCGCTAGATGATGGAAGACTAGGATTGCTTGGCTTTTAAGTGGCATCCCACGCATTTGTTGACGCCATTAGCCACATGCCGAGTAGGTCCAAATCACATACGCAAATATGTGTCGCCGCTAACCGCCTAAAACCCCCCCCCCCCCCTGCCACCCTAAACACCCCCCCGTAAACTGGTTGGTGGTAGTTGGTAGTTGGAGGTCTTGGGCAAATCGGCAAACAATAAAAGCGAAAAGCGAAAAAAAAACAAAACTAAAGAGAAATTAGTTTTTTTGTTTCGGTCGTTTGGGTCGTTTGGGTCGTTGGGTAGTTTGGGTGGTTGCTTTTGCTACCTTTAATAAAAAGGCGACAGGCGGTGCACAGCGAATAGTAAATCGAAAGGAAAATGGGAATGGAAATGGAAATGGAAATGTCCTGTGCCGTCCTTCGAGTGTTTGAATTAATTGCGTAGCGCACGCCCGGCTGGCGACCAACAGATCCCAGTCCCTTCCTCTCTCTCTCTCTCTCTCTCTCTCTGTGCTGCCTGTCGTCCAGCCAAACAACCTACAACAAACACAACCCACACACACACACACACACACCCCGCACACACACAATAAATGAGTTTATGTCCTAGTCCAGGGCGCTGCTGGCGTCGCCCGGCACATCCGCCGCCAGTCGACAGTCCTCGCAGTCCTCGTCTTCGGCCTCGGTCGTCCTCGTCGTCGTCACTGTTGAAACGCGTGTTGCTTTGTCGAGTACATAAACCTGGCGCCAGCAGTCTGCACACAAAATGGCGGCCCACTTGGCTTGGGGGGGATATAGCGATATAGTAGTTCCATCCCCACCCTTCCACCCTGACTGCCTGCCTGCCTGACTGACTGCCTGCCGCTTTATTATACAATCGTAATTTCGTATCGTAAAAGCGGGCGGCGGCGTCGAAAAACGATGAAGAAAGTTTTCGTGTTGCGTGCAGAACCGTAGCCATAGTCGCCAGCTACTACGTCTCTTCCTCGTCGGACCGCGGACCTCGTCGTCGCCCGTTTAACGGCGGGCGGGAGTTAGTTGGTTAGAAACAGCTGGCGGCACCTAACTCGTCCCCAGTGGTAGTACTCTCGCCCCAAGGTAGTGGAGTCGACTTGTGTGTGGCAAAGCAGAAACTTGTCAAACACATTTCGATAGCGACAGATTGAACGATTCAAGGCGTTTATCATCAAACGGCGCTCGGATTCATTAAGTATATAAAAAATACTATACAAGGTTTTTCCTGGAAAGGACCCAAGGACCCGCTTGCTTTGGTTATTTGGTTAAGTAGAGAAAAACTCGATTTACTAACAAAAAACTTGTATACAGATTTTAATTAGTAAGAACTCACAGTTAGTTCTTATTTACACACACCATTCCCTAATTAATAATTTCCTAATTAATTGCAAAGGGAAATGAACTTTGTTATCCTAGATAGCGGATAGAAAGGGTTAAGCCCTCTCTGTGCAAAGTTCATATTCAAGGCATCACTTAAGTGCTTCTTCGTATCTATTATGTTGGTGGCCCCCTTAAGAAAAAACTGTCAAAATGGCTGCGAAAGCGCGTTTGCCAAAAACGTATAAAGAACAAGAAAAAGGAAAAGAAAAAGAAAAAGAAGAATATATGTAGGGAAAATGGGTCACCAGTTGCAGTTGTTCGACGCTGTCGATTGTCAAGTTTGTTCTTGTCTGTTGTTGGCGCTTCGTGGCGCTTAAATTGTAATTGAAGTTTATAAAGGGCGACGACGCTGGCGACGCTGGCGACTAACAGACTGAGCGAACGACTAACTGACTAACGGACTGGCTGTCTGACATGCGCCCTTGGCAGGCGGTCGGTCGGTTCTCCCTCATTGTTGTTGGAGTTGAGTTGGGTTGGGTTGGTTTGGGTGCTCGTTTGGGTCGCCCTCGTGTTATTGATCCATTTGAAGCAATGCTATGTTTTTCCATTTCCATGAAATAGTTGCATATACACACATACATACATACATGTGTGTACGTATGTAGAACCCTAACCAAGTGCGGTTACCTTTCCTTCTTTCCTTCCCTTCGTTGACGCTTGAAATTGGCGGCAAGGCCGGAAGCGTTTTACTGGCGTGTTGCTTTTGCCCGCTGCTCACAGACAATAATGTTTGTATTGCAATCGAGAATTGTGTTGTTGCTCGAATCGCATTTATTGCATTTGCAGCTTTTCACCTTTTGCATTTGGTCAGCACACACACACACACACACACACACATACAGTGTGCTGAGTTCTAGTTGGTTGGTTTGAGTTCTGAGTTTCTTAGGAATTTCCGCGTAATCATAAAAGCCACAACGCGCAAAGCGAATGCCGCGTCGTGTCGCACACTGCATTGCGAGATATGGCAAGAGTCGACGACAGTTTGCTTTATGAATGAGAATGCTCAATGATTTAATGTGAGGCGGCGCTGATACTTGAAGTATTTTGCGCAAAACCCTCTCCGCACACCCCTACCCTCCTCGAACCAAACCAAACCACTCAAGTGCCTCTTATCGCAGTGGTTACGTGTGGGAACTATCGCTGCTTTCGACCGTAAAAAAGAGTCACAACAAGTAAAAAGAAAGGTCGCACTTGTCGAACTCGTCCTTGCGGGATCAGCGAGTGATTCGAGCAGTAATCACATTGAATGACGAGTGGTGAGTGGTGAGAGGTGAGTGGCGAGTACATCGCTGCCTTTAACCGAAAAAGGGCAGAGCAATGGCGATTAACAAGTTAAAAGGTCTCATTCTTCCCACTTGTTTACCTGTCCTCAGCGAGTGATTTGAAAAGAAATCAAATCTAATGACGAGTGGCGAGTATGACGAAATGACGAAAACTCAATGCTCTACCGGACTTAGACAGGAATCAGCTAACGCAACGAGTAAAATGGCAACCAACTCCAAATGCCTGCCTTACGCTGTATGGAAAAAAGTTCAATTAAAGTTGTACTATATAAGAAGAGTGTGAATGAATTTGGAGGACAACTACTCTTGATCAAAGAAGAATAGCGACTTTTACTTAAATGTGACTTGCAAACGAAGAACGAACGAAGCAAGTTCATTTAAGATTGAGACGACGACCCTTTCAGAGTTTCAGAGTATTAGTCAGTGCACAATGCACAAAAGAAATGTAGATCAAGTCGTTATATATATGGCTATATACGTATGTACATATACAATGCGAATTTACAAGTTCGTGGAATTGATATTGGAATTGGCAAAGCTAGACGATAAAAATACTTGTGTATAGGTCAGCATTTCCTATGCAGAAAGTCGTCAGGCAATTTGTATGAATACATGACCGGACCGGACCGGCCCGGCCCGTCCCGCAGACCGAACTGCAGTTTGACAACAGTTGCTGCATGCAAACGTCGGCAGGTGGCGCTTTCGGCACTAACACCAACATTGTTGCCTGCAGTTGAGTGGTGGTGCTGGCGGTGGTGTTGGCGGTGGCGGTGGTCTATGCCATTTTCCGAATATTTATAATAGATATTCTATACATAGTTTGGCGTAGTCATCGCATCGCATCGCACCGCATAGCTTTCACCCTCTCAATATACACTCAATTCGCATTTTATGGCTTTGCATGTGCCATAAAAACGTCGCGTGCATCTTTGCATGGCCTTTATGAATATACACAGAGAGAGAGAGAGATGGAAGGAGGAGGAGGAGGACTTTCATACACAATGTGCCACATTGTGCCACATTTCACACTGTGTATGTAGGATGGTATATCATCATAATCATCATCATCATCATCATGAAGCTAGTTGAAGTTGAGTTGTGTTGAGCGATGTCTTCATTTCGTTTCGTTTAGGTGTTAACCTTAGCCCTGGCATTTGTTTATTTTAGCCGTTTTGTGTAAGCCGATCAATGCTGTTAACTAACTAGTCGCATATACTTAATACAAGATCACATTAGCATAACAAATTCGAATTTCATAGTTTTGACTAGAAGACGTTCGCGGTTCGGTTCGCGGTTCGCTGACAACCTAATCGCTGTGATTAATGCGTGTCCCACCTCAGAATTTGATTTTGACTAGATTCTCGCGCATTCGCATTGGCATTCATCACATAACACAAGATCTAATATAATAATCAATAATATAATACTTGGTAAACTTGGACAGGTTGACCGTCGGTCGTGTCATTTAACCCGAGACAGCTCAACTCAACTCAACTAAACTCAACCCAACCCAATCCAACCCGATCCGATCCCGCCCGCTGCGCTCCTCATTTGACAAACAATAGACCCAAAGCTAGTCGTTGTTTGGTCGTTTTGTCGCTTTTAAGAGCTGGTCAATGTGTTAATCTTTAAAACATTGCTTTTCAATTTCTATCGCCCCTTCTGCCCCTCTCTGCCTTCCAACACCATGTTGTTTCCGATTGGCATGCGGAAAACGAAATAAAAAACCAAAACACCAAAAAACCACAACAACTAAAAACAAGACAGAATACCACATTTAACCAAGAAAAGACTCTACATAAAGATACCCTGTATAATAGTCAAAGTTTTTCGGATTCTCAGTTCCTTTCAGGTTTCCTTTTCAGGAATCTTTTAATAGATTCAAGTCGATGTATATATATTTAAGTATTAGTAAACGGAATATTTAGTTTTATTGACAAAAGAAACAGAAAAAGAAAACCTACACACAAAAAGTCTTTAATGCTATTGTTGACCCTTCCCTTTTTGGTATGTTTATAGGGTATAACAAAGACAAATCTTAAGTCCAGTAGCCAGCGGGCCAAAGCCGACAGCCGTGACAATATCATTTTAGCACTTGATCATACTATAGTATTATTATACTTGGAATTCAACAACAACAACAATCGATAACAACAAATATGAAAAGTTTCTCGCATTATTTATGATAGCTTTTGCTTTTGGCATGCCCTAAAACTTGAACTACCTGTAGTACCAGCTACACTACTTGGCTAAGAGACAACGCAATTTGGTAGCTCTGCAGATCTGTCTCTCTGTCGGTCTCTCTCTCTGTCTCTGTCTCTCCGTCTCTGTCTGTGCCATAAGCAACAACAAGCAACAAATTCGTTTCTAATGTAAACAACAAGCTCAGATCAACAACAAACGACAACCGTTGACACGGTGATCTGTCAAAAATTTCGGCAGCTCCGGCACACCGTCCACTCTGCGCATACGTAATCTCCTCCCCGCAACCCCGCCACCAACTCCTCTCATTTCTCATAGTCGCACCTGCCACCTAACACCCCCGACCGGCCGACCGGCCGACAACAACACATAACAACAAAAAGACATCACAAATTGTTGTCGACACATCGACTTCGACTTCGTCGTGTGTGTTCTCTCCAGCTGAGCTCCACTGTTAGCGGGGGTGGGGGGTGACTAGACTGGACTGAACGGGGCTGGGTCACAACTTTATGCATTGGCATTGAAAAAAACATGGTAAACAATTCTAGCATTTCTATAAACAACATATCGATAACGCGAGAGAGAGACCTGCTCGATCAAGGCTTTTTGTCTTAACTCTGAATGGTTTTTAATGGGGTGTTAAGCGGGTTAAGCAAAATACAAAATAAATTTAGTCTTCCCCATTTATCTATATAAATCCATTTATTTTTGACTGATCAATCTCAATTCCACTTCAAACTTGACAGACAAAGACACAACAAAATTACTCTCATCAAAGCACAATTAAAAAACCTGAACGCATGACAAATTTCTTATCACAGGTCGTCAAAGTCCGATGGAACATACAACATGCACTTAGTACTCTGTTCTTTCTTATTCCTATCCTTATCCTACTTCATACTAGTATTATAAATGTGCATCATGTTTGTTACTCTATCAGGCAAAAACTTACTGAATATACAATACAATTCAAGAAAAACACCAAAAACCATCACAACACCTTTTTTTTTATCATATGCTCTGAAAAAAAATGAAATAAGCAGCTCTTAAACTAATTACCAAAAGATTTTGACAAGTGCAAACATGAAGAAAAGCCAACAACAACTTGCATGGACGCCGCCGCCTCTCCCAACCGCGAAGTTGAGAGAATGAGCGCATATCACGTAGTTAACGGTTAATTGCAAATATTTTTGCTCTCCCGACAGCGAAATTGAGAGAATGAGCGAATATCACATTCTTAACTGTAAAATGCAAATGCATTTGTTGATTTTGTCTTTGTCTTTGGTATTTCTGTCTTTGTCTTTCCTGAAGGGCGAAACTCTAACAACAGAAGAGCAAGTTGGACTGTCAACGCCTGCTTAACCGTTAATTGCAAATAGTTTGCTTATGCTCTCCCGACAGCGAAGTTGAGAGAGTGAGCGAATATCACGTACTTAACTGTAAAATGCAAATGCATTTTTTGATATTGTCTTTGTCTTTCCTTAAGGGCTAAATACAATTTTTGCCTATCTTGGGCGAAACTCCAACAACAAAAGAGCAAGTTGGACGTGGGATGTCAACGCCTGCTTAACAATAATGCATCTTACACAGAAGAGAGAGAGAGAGATCGAAAGGGAGAGAGAGATAAAATCTATTTTTAGGTCCGACTTCATTCGAATTAGAATTTTCAACTATTCTCAATATGTCACTAATATGCTAAGGGAGATGAGGCATTTGGTGAGTTGTTAAACAAGATCGGCGCTTCGATTTAACGCTTAACAACGAATGGGTTGGGATCGAACAGATCAATATGCAAATACTATATCTATACATATGCAAATTGAATTTATATGTTTTTTTATTATTTTTTGTATAGTATTTGAATTTGTTAGCATTTAATATATGTGACACTATTTCAATTTTTAACTAATTATAATTGTGAGCCGCAAAGTCATTTTACTACGCATACACAGATACAGGCAGGTACACACATACACACATACATACATATACATATGTAAATATATACATTGTCATTTATATGTATATTCATATGGCTGACAATTTATTGCTGTGCAATGCCGTGCAACTGAAACGAAACGAATCGCACCGCGCACCACCCCGCCCCGCAGCGCACCGCAGCGAACCGAACCGAACCAAACTGATCGAGTGAATGGCGCAGGATGAGAGGCGGGTGGGAGGGTGAAGGTGTTGGATGCGCGCAACCGGGCGTATGAGTAACAAGCAAAAGCCATTAAAAATTATAGTCGCCTATTTAGCGACAATTCGTTCGTTGGTACCAGCCAGGGGTGTCAACAGTGAGGGGGGCAGCTGCCAGTGCTGCCTACTGTTAGGCGCTTCAAACGCCAAACGCTTCCAATACCCTTACCCAGCGTTGGGCATACTCACAGTTGCAAGCATTCAGCATCACGTGGAAAACAATGAAAGGAATAATAAAAATTAAAATGTTTGTCATACTGATGTGATAATAATGTATAAAGAAATTCAATTCAAAACATATATTTGTCATTATAATAAAATTTATGAATATGAAATAAATGGTATCAGCTTTCTTTCTTTCTTTCTATGGTCAATGAGTTGCAATCTTTCCTAACGATACGTAAAGCGAGGTAAACAAGTTGAAATTAATTAATTAATGTTTATATGTATATATATTCGATTAGCTTAAGAACATATACACACATACATATATGTATATTCATTAAACGATGATTAAATATACTTATTGTTTTCATTTTTGGTAAGTGTATGTATAATTCGATTCGATTCTTGCTTAGTTTTTTTTTTATGGATTTTGTTAGTTTGCAACTATAAATTTTTATTTGCCTGTGCATACTGTACTGTACTACATACATACACATACACTCATATGAATACATATTCATATAGTTATGCATAAGTGCAAAGCAATTGCTATTAAAATTACTTGTCGTTTGCTGATCGTTGTTGTTGTTGTTATTCTTTACATAACACGTTTTTGCATTTCATTAACAGCATCATTTTTTCGTTTCAGTTATGTTATGCAGTTATTTTGGGCAGCGACTGCGACGCCAAGCAGAAGCGCGCAAAAAAAAAAACAAAACAAGCGAACCAAATGACTGGCGGCTGCCTGACACCTGTTTGTGTGCGTGTACAATTTGTAGTGGGAACGCATTAACAGGCGAACAGCAAAATCAGAAGCTGTCGCGTCCTTCTTTTGCAGTTTGTGGGCTGTGGGCTGTGGGCTGTGTTCGTTCATTTTGGCACGCTTTGTGCGTCGGCGTCGACTTTGACGTCGGGCTGCACAATTTCCATAATTTCAACTTTTGCTATTTGGTTGTTGTTACTGCTGCTGCTGCTGTGGATTTTAATACTCATTTTATTCCTTTATAAATTCGCCATTAGAAGCCGACGAAGCAACAACGACGCCGACATAGAACTTTTGTATTTTGTTTTTGTTGTGTGTGCGCTTTGTGCTTTTCGCTGCCTTAGTAGTTGTAGTTGTAGTTGCCTTCGTCGTTTGCTTGCCGATTGTTGTTATTGCTTTGTACGTCCGCTGTTGGCCAATCAGCGGCGTGATCACGACATTTTCATCGAATAGCGAAACGATATGACGTGATGTGATGTCTAAAAATAGATTCTGAACATTCACTTGGCGAACCCGAACCGATAGCCGAGCCCGTCGTCGCGTCGTCGCGTCAAACGACGGCCTTGGAACATTGGAAACGAAATGTGAGCGAAACAAAATGTGTTGCTCTGCCGCCGGTATCTGGCCGTTGCAGCAGCGCCAATTTCTCTATTATGCTCTTCTAGTTGTAGTATAGTAGTAGTAAGTAACATCGCAAAAACGCAGCATCAATGAAAATGAAAACATAATTGTCATTAGTGTGTGCAATTAATGTTATTTGTTAAATGGTTGACTAAATACCAACCGCAACTTAAACAGTTACAGTATATATTTGCATTTATGCACGGTATAGTAGGAATTTACTTGCCGGAGTTTAATGATTATACATGTGCATACATATGTATGAATATACAGTTAATTAAAAATCTTGTCTTCTTAATGAAACTAACTTCTAATAAACAAACGGTTAATCACAATTTGTCGCCGACGCAGCTGCAGTGCTGCTAATGTTGTTTCCCCATTTCGGGATACCGAAGATTGCATACACTTAAATGAAAAAAAAGTTTGACAATAGGTAGATATAAAATATTTATAAATGATGTTAATTAAATGTATACATTGTTGCAAAAACAAGATGTTTTTTCGTACATTAGGATGCAATACTTTAGCAGTTTGGCAGTTTTCCATTTTTGCAATTAAAAACGCGTATGCTACTCTTCGGTGTTACAAACGATGTGACTTAAGTGAGGAAGAGATGTGCCGAGTCGAGACTGCCCGTCGTCGCGTGAGTGGGACAAACAAGCGTAGGAACAGTGAAAATGAAATTTTTTGCGAAACTGAAACCAAAACAGCCGGTTGTCTTTCGGTCGGTGTCGGTGCTGTTGTTGTTGTTGTTGCTGGTCTTGTTCTCCAGTCAGTCACAAGCAGCGCGCTTTGTTATTGTTTCATTTTTGTTCCCCCAGTTTCGTTGTTGTTTTGCTGTTCTTCTTTTTTGTGTTTGTTGCTGTTGCCGGCTCTTCGCCGGTTGCTCCCCGTAAAATCCAAGCCCATTTTACATACACACGTACAAACATAAATGTACGTGTATATGTATAAGTATATTTATTTACACTCACAAATCTTTAGTTTTTTGCTGCGCTTTGTGGAGAAATAAATCAAAACATTTGATTGATTGTCGACTGCATACACATTTGTAGGAATGTGTATGGGTGTGAATTGTATTTGTTAGTCAACGCGCACTCTTTTTGAAGCATTTGAAGCATTGGCACGTCGCCCATGGCCCGGTATCGGTATCGACACCGCCGTCCCTGCGTCTGCCGTTGACGCTGGCACACTGATAAGCGTTCAACCTCTTATCAGAGGTTGGCGACAATTTGCCTTCCCCCCGTGGCCCAAACCCTTGTTCTTGCTGTTACTGTTGTTGTTCCTACCTTCAATGTTGTTGCTGTTTATGCAATAGTTAAGTATGTTTCCTTTGCCTTATCGCCTTTGCAATTGCACAAACAGCACTCACGCATGTACATACATATGTATGTACATATACATACATACATACATACATACATACATACATAAAAACACCGATGTGAACATATGTATGTATGTATTTGTGCAATAACTGTTCGGAATACATTAAACCAGCCGGCTGCGCATGTCCCGTTTGATGATTAAAAACGAAATTTGTTTTCAAGGTCATGGCGCCGCCGTCCCCGTCGTCGTCGTCGTCGCCATCGCAGTCACTGCATTTGAAATGCGTATGCAGTGCGGCCGGTTGTTTCACTGTCAAATCGTTTCAGCCGAAATATTACACTGACACGCAACTCATTTGTTCAGCATCAAAAGAGAAAATACAGTGGGACCATGCAAAAAAAATGTTTAAATGTTTTATTTTAATAATATTTGGATGGAAGGGAAATGTTTTATTAAAGGCAGTGGGAAATAATTAACTTTTTATTATGTATTTTTAAGGATGTTGTATTTATTGAAACCAAAGATAAGGTGTTTATCTTTCAAATAACTAACATAAATATAAATGTCTGTCTATACATGTACAAAGCTCTTATAGACTTTGATCCAACAACCGACAACATTTTAAACTTTTTATTGTTTCTTTTTCTTTTTCTTGTTTTGTTTTTTTTTTGTCTTTTTGCTTTTTTGTTGTGTTTTGTTGTAGTTTTTGGATAAATTTCAATTCCGTGGCATTCCTTCGGTACAATTGGACGGTTGTCCAGTGGCGTCGTCGCAGCGGTGGCTGCGGTCGCTGTGGGGCCAGTTTAGCCCACACGACTTTAGTACGCAACGTCGCTGTCACTGGGTCGATGTTTGCGGCTGCGTTTGTTTATTTGTTTGCCGTGTGGTGGCTGGTGGCTGTTCCGTTTTTCACCGTTTCGCTTCAGCACTCGGCCAGTCGGTCGGACTGTCGCCTCGTCGCATTTTAGTGCTTTGCGTGTACCAGACTTGAACGCAACACCGCCCGCTGCCTTTTCAGCGCGTCGTCGCCCACCCTAAAAACTTAAGCGCACAAACACACACAAGAAACCCGAACGGCCGAACGTACAACCGAACCGAATGAACGTGCGAACATGCGAGCAACTAAGTGAGTGAGTGAGTGTGAGTGAACAAGTTAGGGAGCGCGAGCGCGAGCGGACGACGTTCTTTCTATTAGATTTTTTTTATAGTGGCGGGTATTGTTGTTGCCTCGAGCTTAGAACGCCAGCAGCAGCAAACAGCAGCAGCAGCAGCAGCAACAATAACACTAACAATAACAATAACAAAAACAACAACAAACGGGCGGGCCGCGCCTTTACATTTGGCTTTAGCTCGATTCGTCGTCGTCGTCGTCGTCGTTTCGTCTCTCGTTTCTCGTCGACTGTCTCCCGTTTGTCGTTCCGTTTCGTTTTGTTCTTTTGGCTCTCGCGTTAGAACGCGCTGCCACTGCCGCTGCCACTGCCGCTGTTCGTCGACGTCGACTGACTTATTGGCTTTAAGCGAATTTGAAATTCGCCCGAACTTTTATTCAACGTGTTGGTTTCGTCGCGTGAGCAACTCTGAAACTGAAACTGAAAACAAGAAGAAAACAAAATAAAACACTTACAAACAACAAGAGCCCCCGAAAAACACTGAATTGAGTTTTTCTACGCCCGTACACACTCACACACCTACACAACAATACCAACAACACCTTCTCGTAACCGTAACCGTTACCGTTACCGTAACCGCAACTGTAATCGTAAACATATTTGTTATATTAAACCCTCTTTTCGTACTGTATATACCGTGTGTTCCGTTAGTGTTTCAATTTTACTCTATATATATATCGATAAATATATATATATATATTTGGATCGCACGCGTCGCAGCTTCCAAACAGATAAAGCTATATAGCAACTGTATCTTTATACATATACAGACATCTATATATCTGGCTGGATCGCATAGATCGTACTATTTTTTTGAAGTGTTACAAAACCCACAAAGTGCTACCAAAATGCCTTACAACAGCATCACGCTTTAGTGTCACAAGTGCTACTTACTACTTAATACTTACTAGAATACTAGAAATATTACCGAGTCCCCTGGGACCCACGAACCAGTGTTGGCTAACAGCTCGACGTTATTCAACAAACAACTGCAATAGACAATCAACAGTTATCCAACACACGACGCATTCTTTCCAAATCAAAATTCTTCTTCATCCACAACGCAACAACTACATAACAACAACAACAACAACAGCAACTGCTTCTTCCGGCTCTTCATCGCATAACAGGTGAGCACTACCGCCTAGGGCGAGCACTACCGCCCTCTTTGTTTATCCCCGGGTCTCCGCGGGTCTACGACTACGTGACTCTACTCACATGCTGGCACATTTATCGCAATGCCCCCTCTTAACTCTCGGGTAGCAAATAGCGAACCCTAGTCATAACCCCTAGTCCCCTAGTCCAAAGCCCAATCTGCTGATTATGGTACTCCCGTGATATGTCAAGCTTTGCGGTTAGGGAAAGTCCCCAAGTACATCGTGAGGATTGGCCTATAGAGTGCATCACACTCTATATATTTCACACTTGCACACACACTGACCCTTATGCGTGACATTGATGGATTTCATTATCATCGGGTTCATTGTGTGTCACGGGTTCTACTAAAGAAAATAAACCCTACGATAGAATAGTTTATTATTCATTTCCTTTAAGTTGGAATAATACAATTTGTTGAGTTATGCAATTAGAACCCATATTTTACTCAATTCATGGTTAAACTCGATGTACTTGAAAGTCTTTTTTTCGGTTGGGAACCATTAAAAATGTTTCCTATTTTATTTCATCTCCAGTCTAAAGAGAATCCACTCTTGAAATTCTTTTCTTTTTGTGTTTACTCTTTCTTCTTTTTGCCAATTTCTAGCTGGTTCTGCTTCTTCTTATTTGGATGCTGTCTGTGTGGGGTGCATAAGGTGTTGGGGGTACGGCGAGAGAGAGAGAGAGAGGGGAGCACCTTGTGGCCTGTGGCAATTATCAGCAGGCAACTGAATGCGGCTCGTGCCATTGCTAAGGGCACACACACACACACATACACATTTGTCTGCTTGCCAACTCATCACACACACACACAAACACACACACAAACACACACACACACATAGAGATACTACCGGGTTAACAGGTGTTTTGCTTCTTTGCGCACTTCTTGCTTTTTGACTTTGGCTGCTTTTCAACAGCCAGCCGCATTCCTCTTTCCCTCTTTCCTGCTATCATCAGCTGCTGCACACACACACACACACACACACACACACATAGTTGTGTGGATTTCCCTTTTGTGTTCTTTTCCTTCCTTCTTTGTGTTTTGATGTATTTTCATTAATTTATTGAGTATTTTCGAACACTGCGCAAAATTCACAGGCATTGTCAAATATATAAAGCAAGCAACCCCCCCATGTTATTTACTTGGGATGGTGATGGGGAGGGGGTAGAGGGGTTGTTTGGCCACCCCCCCGGGCAACAAATAGATAAACTGCAGCTTGATGGTATTACTATCCGAAAAAAGAAGGTTACGCTGGGGGAATGACAATAGGGGGAAACATACTTACTTGGGAGAAAATAAGAGAATAAAGGAAAAGCTTAACGCTGCGCATTTTATCGCATAAGATTTATGCGAACGAAATGCGGAAAATGCCATGGAAAATGTGACCCCCCCTCTACCCCTGCGCTCTCCCCCCAACCAACCAACCAACAAACTACCATAACCAACCAACCCCAAAGAAAAACCCTAAAACTAAACCCTAAACTCAACCCTGCTTTGCTTATTGTTGTTTTCCTTCGCATTCTTCTTATATTATTCTTTTCATACCCTTAACCCATGAAATGGGTAAAAAAAAGGGTATAATGGTTTTGTGCAAAAGTTTGTAACAGGCAGAAGAAAGTATATATATTCTTGATCAGCCATGTCCGTCCGTCCGTCCGTATGTATGAACACGTCGATCTCAGGAACTATAAAAGTTAGGGACTTCAGATTTTGGATATTAGCTCTCCTAATCCCTAGGCGTAACAGGTTTGTTTAAAATTTTCGATAGCTTTTCAGGTTTACGATATACACATGGAATCGATAACAAAAAAATCTTGAACTTAAAAAATTCGAAAATGAGGATTGAAACTATAAGCAAAATAATGAACTTCTGTGATTTTTATTGAAATCGGTTAAGAAACATCGGAGATACGAAACCATTAAGCATTATGTGCATGTCTGTTAGCCCGACCGTCTGTCCGTCTGTATGATCAAGGGTTAAGGGTATCTTTTAGTCGAGCTTACTCGACAAGAGCCTTCTTACTTGTTTTTGTTGCTATTGTTGTTGTCAACATGCGTGTGGAAGGAACGCGGGGTGCCAAGGGGTAATATGGCGATGTATAATATTCACGTACTTATATAAGTTCATATGTACTACATGTAAAAGGGCGAGCCACAAAACTCTTTTCATAAAAATATGCCATCTCTCTCTCGTTCTCTCTCTCTCTCTGTGTGTGTTGTGTGTGTGTGTGGCATGAATGATTTCCATTGTTGGCAGCCAGAGTCAAGCCCAAGACGCAGTAGTTACTGTTACTACCAAACACCCAAACACACACACAGACAGATACATTGTAGAACAATAATTTCGCAAAGTAGACCCCGAAAAACAATAACCCCAAACTCGAACTCGAACTCAAACTCGAATTCGAACTCGAACTTACGAACTTGCGACCTTCTCGCCAGTTCAAGCTCTTTCAATTTGATCGCAGCGCAATAACATTTCCCCTACATTCTCATCATTCCCATTCCTTTTTCCATTCCCATTCGCATTCGCATTCGCATTTTTCCTTCTACTTTTCCAGCACAAATTCCATTCGGGGAGAGTATCTTTAAAGTTCTAAAACTTTGAATGTGAACGACATGTGTTTTATTTCTATGCGAGCAAGTCTTTCTACATATGTATATGTATGTATGTATGTATACTTCTTATATGTTGAAATATTTATGCATACTACACATAAATTTATGTGTGAAACCAAAAAGTTTGTGTGAAATAAAGAAGTTTTCGATTGGTTCCGGAAAAAAAAGTAAGGTTTCCCTATTGAAACTTTCGACTTTCCTTACTTACTTAATTCCCTAATTCCCAAAAATGCTCTTTTCTCCATGTAAGCTTACTTCCCAACCATTTTTAAGACATGCCTAAAGGTTCTGCGACTTTGATACTCTCGGTACATACCGGTACATACATATATACATAAGTGTGTGTTCTGCTCAAAACGCAACTGTACGAATACCGATCCATCTCATTCTAAATTTCGACATGCATATGTACATATTTTGTTGTGATTGTGTGTGTGTGTGTGTGTGTTTGGGACCTCGTGCGGTACGACACAAAACTGTCAAACTTTATGAAGGCGCATTTTTTTTTTTTTGAATGTATGTAGACATGTATGTATGTTTTTGACGCATCATTTCGGTTAATATTTTGTGAAATGTTTTTGTCACCGAGCTGCCAACTAAATAAACTAATAAATGTACACAAACGGATATGATGTCGCTAAGTGAATGTGTTTTGAATATGCAAAATGCATATGTTCAACGTTTTTTTTTCGAAACTTTCGAAACGAAACGAAACGAAACGCGAAGGCTCAATGTAAACACAATTACTCAAACTCAAAACTCAAAACTAAAAGCGAGAGTAGCTGGGAACTGGGAATTTCAACAGATCTTAATGAAAATACAAACCATCTGTTAATGCATACATATGCAATTGCTGTGTGTATAGAGTACAGTAAACATTGACTAAAGGCTATTATAATATTATGCAATTGTGGATTGTCGTTATCGATTCTTATCGAGAAACAAACATAAAAACAATTCGATATATTGTTAATATCTAAAAGATATTTCATTTTAAGAGATCATAAAATTTGTATTCAAGAGTTTTCCCTTTCGCCCCACCACCACCATCACCGTCATTACACTGTAAGTAAGTATTTGCCCTTTCCCTTTTTTTGAGAAGCCCGCATTACTACGCGCCCTGTCCCTGACCCTTCCCCTGCCCCCGCTTTGCAATCAAGACAAGACGAGACGGAACGGAGACGAGAATCGATTGTAGCTTACATTCATTAGGCAATTAACCAGAACAGAACAGAATAGAACACACTTGAATTCAGAATCAAACTCAATATGTTTGTTGTGGTGGTGGCAACCCTACCAATTACCAATTGTCTCTCGTATTATTCTCGTTTTTGGGTTCTGGGTGGGGTGCGGAGGGGTTGGGGGGTGCGCCCACTTACGCTTTCTTTGGCCCAGAAGCGGCGAATGGATGGCACCACACAAAAACTTAGCAAATCGAATGCTTAAATATAAAAATTGTTATCTCTCTCTCTCTCTGTCTCTCTCTCGCTCTATCGCTCTGTCTCTGTCTCTTTCTCTGTGCAGTTGTGATTTACTTAAGCCATTAAAAGTATTTGCCAAAAATGCTAAAAACCGGGCAACACAAACGCACAAACACTTAAACCGAGAATCCGAATCCGAAACCGAAACAGAAACAGAATTTGAGATAGAAACAGAAACAAAAACCGGTTCGCCATTTGTCAAAGCCAAGCGGAGCAAAAGCAGCTAAAGCACGACAGCCAAAAAAACACAAAAAAAAAAAGCCAAAAGCTCCATAAAATAACAATAAAACCTTCCTCAACCTTCACCCCTCCCCATCCGCACCCCATCCGCCCATCCGCAACAGTCAACACTTAACTAAGTCACAATTTTCGTCGTCGTCGTCGAATACGAACTAAAAATACTCTGCTTAAGCATATGGCAATATCATATCATGAATATTATTACGATATTTCTAGAAATTGTATAAATATTCAAAACTAAAATTTGTAATGAAAATCACTTTAAAAAAAAAACACAAAAAAAAAAAAATCAAGAACAAAAACCATGAATATAATTTACAGTTGTATTTCATATTCAAATCTGAATATCAATCAAACGGTTGTACGACCACAAAAATACCCTACACAAACTAGTTCCCCATGCAAATTCCCTTGCATATTGGTTATGGATTGGTATATAGATGAAACTGGAAACTGAATGAATGGAATGGATCCAAAAATTATGAAAAGAGAGTATTGCAAAAAGAAAAAAAAACAAAATGAAGTAAAAATGTTCTTAATCGTTTTCTGTTCTGTGTATTCTGGGCTTATCTTGTTTTGTTCTTTGCTTCTCAAATCGTATTTCCTTCGTCTCTTTCGCTCACATGCTCTCTTTGCTCTTTGCTCTTTTATTATTATTATTTTCTTATACCCCATAAAATGGATAAGAAAGGCTATAATGATTATGCAAAAGTATGTAACAGGCAACAGGAAGGAAGGAAGCTTCTCCGAGACTATAAACTATAAACACCATTCGAGTCGATAACGATATACACATGGTATTCGATAACAATGAAATGTGGAAATTAGAAAATGTGAAAATGAGCATTGAAAACATTAACAAAATAATGAAAATCTGTGAAATTTGTATTTAAATCGGTTGAGAAAAAACCGAAAAACCATCAAGCATTGGTCCGGTAGTACACGTCGGTACCGTCTGTACCGTCTGTCTGGTCAAGGGTTAAGGGTATCTTCTAGTCGACCAGAGCCTTCGCACTTGTTTTTCTTGTTGTTTTTTTTTTCGTTAAATAAGTGTTTGTTGTTTACTTTATTTTCCTTCGTTTTTTTTTATTGTTTAGAATTCATCACGATTTTTATTTTGTTGTATGTTTCTTTTGGCGTAAATTTGTATTTAATATTAACTTTTTTTTTTTGCCTCTTTTGCTTTTTTTGCGCTTTGCCTCCGCAACGTTGCGTCTAACCTTGAAGCACATTAAAAATTCGTTGTTCTCGTTGTTGTTGTTGTTGTTGTTGGAAAATAAACAGCAACAAATACAATCACAATAATAATAATAGCAAAAATAATATAATAGAAGCAACAAAAAAGCCAAAAAAAAAAACAAGAAGAAGCAGCAACAAACGCGCTGTGCGAGATTCTAAATATATATATACATATATATATAAATGTGTGAGGGGGGAATTGCATATATATCTTTAAAATGTGTGTGAAAAAAATAAAAAATTTTCATTTTTTTTTTTAAATTTTCAAAATGATAAACAAATCAGTAAATACAATAAATACAGTTATCGCTGGCTAAAGAGAACACACACTTTTCACACATACATAAGAGAGAGAGTATTCATGAAAATGTTTTTTTTTTGTCTAGATTAATTTATATTTTTTTTGTTTTTTGGGTTTGACGTTGATTCCAATTTGTGCGTCTAGCAAGTCGCATTTATCATCTTTTTTTCGGTTTTTTTTTTCAAAATATTTTTTTGTATATTTTTTTTTTGGTGCTTCAAAAAATACTTAATTGCAGCCATATGTGCGTCGTTTCTTCCTGTCTCTCTCTCTCTTTCTCCCTCTCCCTGTCTTTCTTTCTTTCTCCCACTCTCTCTTTCTCCCACTATCTCTTTCTCTTTTACGCTTTTCTTGGCTTGGTTAAACTAGAAATGTTTCTGTAAATGTATCTGTATTTCTATATCTATATATGTATCTGTATCTGTATCTATATATGTATCAGTATCTGTAAAAGTATCTGTAAATGTATTTGTAAATGTATCTCTATCTGCATCTGTATCTGTATCCTCTATATATGTATCTGTATCTTTATCTGTATTTGTGTATCTATATCTGTAAATGTATCTGTATCTGCACTTCTCTCTAGCCATAGCCGTGCGTTGTAGCCTTTTTGTATCTACGCATTTCTCTTGTCTTCTAATTTATTTTGGCAAAATAAAAAAAAAAAAAGCGATATAAAAAGTGATATAAAAATAAAATAATAATGAGCCAAAGGAAGCGCGCAAAAGTTGTCATTTCATTTATTTATTTATTTATTTATGCATACAGTTTTTCGTTTTTTTTTTTCGTTTTTATGCTTTTCAATAAATTACGCTCTGTTGGCATGCCCCACACCCCTACCCACTCCCCCCTCGACCACGGTAACAGAGCAACCCTCATTTTTGGTCATTTGAATTGAATTGCAGTTGTCGCAGTCGACGTCGCCGTCGCAGTCAGCGTCGACGTCACTGTTGGCGCTACGGCGTTACGCGCTGCTGCGTTTTAATGGCCCAAACGCAACTTTTGCTTTCATTGCACGTACCAACAACAACAGCAACAACAACAACAGCAGCAGCGACAAGCAGCCAAAATTGAACTTGAATTTTGTTGTTGTTGAAGCTTCGTTTTTTTTGCTTCTCACGCCTTTTCCTTCTGCTTCTTCTTCTTTCTTACAAGCTGAAAACTCAACTCAAAAAAACTATATCCAAAAAAAAAACAAAAAAACGTGGGTCATTAAAAAAACGCCGCATGTTGTCTACGCTTTTGTAATATGTGTTGTATGTGTGTGTGTGTGTGTGTGTGGGAGGGGCGTGGCATTGCCCAAGTGAAAAGTGTTTCAGCTTCAAGGTTTTTCCCCCAAAAAAATATTTAAACACATTTTAGGGTTTAGTATTAGTAACGGCAACTTGTGGCAACTTCTGGCTGGAGAAAAGTACTATGTGAAGTGTGTGTGTGTTGCAAGAAGGCACAAATCGGGTTTGTATTGTTCTCAAAAGCGACTTCAGCTTGTGGCAGCAACACAGAGACACAGAGACAACGAAATGTTGCCAGTTTAAGCCCAGTCATTTGACAGCTGCGCTATCTTTGTAGACATCTTCAGCTTCAACTTCAACCCACAACTCAGCAGCTCTCCACACACACACACATACAACCAAGTATGTGTGTGTGTGTGTGTTGTGATTTAACGAGCCTCGTCCGTCTGAAGCTGTAAAACATTGCAGTCAAGTTTTTCAGCAAGTCGGTCTTAGGTCTTTCGGTCTTCGGTCTTCGGTCTTTCGGTCTTCGGTCTTTAGGTCTTTCGGTCTTCGGGCTGGCGTCCCAGGTAGAAAAACACAAATTTGCCAAGTTTGTTTCGGATCTTGGATCTAGCGAGAAGCTCTCCAGTTCTCCCGTTCTCCAGCTTGTTGTGTACAGCTCGACAATTTCGAGCAACTCACAGCTGTGTGGCAATTAGAAAACCCCGAGAATAACAAATGCCCCAAACGTCAAAAAAAAAATAAAACTTTTTGTGCGTGTTGTTGTCGTTAATTTTTTTTTTGTTTTCTGTTTTTTTTTTTCGTAAAAAATGACTTTCCGCTGCGGTGGGCAGGGCCCGACCCCCGTCGGCAGCTTTGCTTTTATTTTACATTTAGATTTTGTCTGTTTTTTTTTCGGTTTTTTTTTCCTGTTTTTTTTTTTTTTTTTATCGGTGTTACGCTTTTTGAGCCATAAAATCAGACAGTAAATGAAAACAGAATAAAACGAAACGAAAAACGAATCTCGTTCGCTCCAAAATAGTTAAGTATATATATATATATATAGATATAATAATAGCGCGCGCATCTTAATTATATAACAATTAAACGTTAGAAAGACAGAACTGCAGAGCGGGGGGCAGAGAGGGCGGGAAAGAGGCACTACAAAAGGTGTATTTAAATTATGTGCTTCCTCAAAAGCAGAAAACAGAAACAGAAAAAAACGAGAACCGAACCGAACTGAAGGTTACCTTAAATATGGGAAAACTGTAACTTTTTTAAGTATTTTTCCTTGTGTTGTTTTTTTAGGTTTTAGTCTGGGAAATAAAAAACCCAACCACCAACAGCAACAACAATAAAATAGTACACACTCTCATTATAAGTAATTTATTAAAAACAAAGAAAATTTGTCAAAAAAAAAAGAGAAAAAAAATAAATAAATTGCTCGCTGGAAAATGATGATCGTTACGGGCTTTCGGTTTGAGCTCAAACAGATTGAGAGAGAGAGAGAGAGAGAGAGATGGAGAGAGAGAGAGAGATGGAGAGAGAATGCAGCGACAAGGTCAAATGATTGCCTTGTTGTCGTCGTTGTTAACATCGCAGGCAATTTGTCAACTCTGACACAGAAACAAAAAAAAAACAAAAAAAAATAAAATGTTTTTGCGTCGTATTATGTTGAAAATATGTTTGAATTGAATCAAGAATGAATAAAAAGTTCAGTAGTAGATCAAATGAAATGAACTAACTAACTGTAAACTGTTCAAATGAACTAAATATGTTTGAAAGAATAAGTTCAGTAGAGTTCTATTCACCATTCACCAAAAAGACACAATGAAATGAACTAATTAACTAACTGTAAACAGTTCAAATTAACTAAATATGTTTTAAAGAAAGTTATATTCCATTCACTGAAAATATCCAATGAAATGAACTAAATAAATTATATTCAGTTAGTTTTGTCTAACAGTTCAAATGAACTAAATATGTTTTGAAGAATTATTTCATCCACATTGCATGGCGGAGAGTTTCTCAAAAGGACAAAGCTTACATTTCATTCGTTTAGTTTATTCCAAAAGACCAAAAGGAAATGAATTATTATTAGGTTTGCAGTTCGTTTAGTTTTGTAAACGGTTCAAATGAAATGAAAATGTATTTAAAGAATAAGTTCAGTAGAGTTTCAGTTCTTTTCCATTCACTCGTTTAGTTTGAGTTAGTTTAAATGAGCCAGTTATGAGTTAGTTATGTAAACGGTTCAAATGAACTGAATATAGGTTTTGAAGGTTGTCCCCGTCTTCCAGCCTTTCAGAATTGTTATTTTATTGGCATGGGGGGGACTGGGGAAGAGTTTCTAAAAGTAAAAAGTACAACGCTTTAATGTCTTTCGACGAATGCAACCCTGGTGGAACTGGAACTGATCCGCAATACACAAAGCATGTGAACATGTGAAAAAATATTGATTATCATTATTATAGTTTGCAATTTTTCCTTTAAAATACTTTGCAGGATATAACATTCCCCTATAATAGCGTTTCGATTCGTTTCGTTTTCTCAAAGTCTGCCGCCTGTTAAGTGGCAAGTCCGCAAATTAGAGGCGCGTGCCACAAGGAGGAGGAACGGCTGCAACAGCAGCAACTTTAACCGCATATTAGGCTGGGTTTCCTGGCCGTCGCCGCTGCCGCCGCCGCGACATGCAACATGCAACATGCAACATGCACACGACGACGACTCTGTTCGAGGAAATGCAAGAAGAGAACTGAGAGAAGAGCTGGGGGGGGGGGGGGGGGCAACACTTTTCTATTCTCTGCCACACACAAAGTAATCAACCGAACTGAAAATGTATCCGTGGGAATTTGTTGGGGCATTCGCAGAACAGGTTTGTTGCCCCACTGTGCGCGGAAGTGTAGATATATCTATGGCGGTGAGGTGTGAAAACCTGCATAGCTCGAAGTCATAGTCCAACTCGAATTCGAACTCGAACTTCGATTAAAATTCAAGATCTCTAACGAAGTTGTTTCTTTTATTCCCTCGATTTTCTGTTTTTTGTGTTTTTTTCTGTTTTTTTTTTGGTTTCACTTCGTTGCGTTCTTATGTGTGAGAGATGGATGCTCACACTCTGTGATTGATTGCTCTAAACACCAATAAACACTCCCCCGCCCCCGCTCCCCCTTCTCCCTTCGGCACGCCCCGTCGCCCCAAAGAAGAAGTCGAATGTTTGAAAGTGATTTTCATTAAGCATACGCCACGTAGAGCATGAATTTGAGTTAGAGTCTCTTCTCATTGTTGTTGTTGTTATTATTATTCTTCGCTAGGTGCTTGAAGGTGTGAATTCTGTTTCAGCAATTGGATTTTGTATCTTTATCTTTGCATTGTTTATGCGACGCGTCGTCGTCTGCGTCGTCGACGATTCGTTTCGTTTTGTTTTAGGTTTATACCCTTTACCCATGAAATGGAAATGAAAGAAATGGTATAATGGTTTTGTGCAGATACAACTCTGAACCCAGAAAGCAGATGTAGCGGATTCGATAACTGTTCCACTTAACGATATACACATGTAATCGATAACATTTTGAGTGTGGATATTCGATGATTGTGAAAATGGGAATTGCAAACATTAACAAAATAATGAAAATCTGTGAAATTTGTATTCAAATCGGTTGAAAAACACCGGAGATATGAAAACCATCAAGCATTGGTCCGGTAGAACACGTCGATACCGTCTGTTCCGTATATTCAGTGAAGGGTTACGGGTATCTAGCTAGTCGACAAGAGCCTTCTTAATGAAAATCTTCAAAATGTTTATCATAATTGATGGAGAAATGCCAGAGATATGAAGTACAGCAGTGAACGGGTTAATGGGTATCGTCTAGTTGAGCTTACCACATTTTGCTTGTATTCGTTTCGTTTCGTTTCGTTCGGTTTCGTTAGTTGGCTTTGGCGCAAATTAACTTTGAACTTCAAAACAATATATAAACATATTGTATATCTGAAAGCAACAAAAACTCAACAATCAACTTCACCTTGTTCAAGGTCTAAGAGCAACGTTTGGCAGCAAATGCTACCCAAACACCAAAAAAAACACAAAACTTAAGAAAAATAAGAGTTGTTTTTGCTGTTGTTTTTGTTCAAATCATTTGCATAGGGAAATTGAATGTTGGGGTTGTTTGTTGTCGTTTTTTTTTTTGGGTTTTGGGTTTATAGTAAAAAATGTCTGTCTATTCAGTTCTATTCTCTGGCAAAGATAACTAATTTGTTGTTCAGGTTTTCAAGACAAGCCCAAATACTACAAAAAACAACCTGCATAACAGGTGTGTGTGTGTGTGTGTGTGTGTGTTGCATCTCTCTCTCTCTTTCTCTCTCGGCGATTAATTGCCAAATTGATTGGGTTTGATTAGAGCCAAAAGAGTTTAATATTATATTGCTTCCGAATCAAAAAGTAAAAACGAAAATTTAAGGTCACAATGAAAAAACGAAAAACGAATTACTTCAAGCATTATTATTACGTTGACCATATTTGCATAATTACTCATTTTATCAAATTATTGAAATCTGTTTTCTGTTTTTTTCATTCATTTTTCGATTCATTCAGTTATTCAGTTATTAATATTATTTTGGGTTGCGTTGGCGTCTCTCTCGACTTTAGCTGCACTTCCGCAGCGAGAGAGACGCCAACGCGGTGAACGAAAAACTTCACATGCCACTTGGTTAGTTAAGTATCTTGTATCTTGTATCTGGTAACTTGTATCTGGCTGCATGTGTGCACGTGGGCTGAACTGAAAACATGCACACACATATATGTATTACACATGTATGCTTAGTGGTTGCATATTAACTGTTGTTGTTGGTGGTGGTGCCATATGGCCTGCTGGCAGGCGATCGGCAGCGGACAGCTCGCTAAGAATATGACCTTCCTTTGTCCGCTTGGCAGGAAATAGCATTAGCTTTCGCTCTCTCTCTCTCTTTCACTCTCGGTGTCCTCTGTCCTCGCCAGGCTAATCATATTAATGCAGCACTCTGTTCCACTGTGCGTACGTATGTGTGTGTGTGTGTGTAAGGGCGCGGCTCTAGGTTTGGCTTCCAGCAGAAGAAGAGGAAGAAGCGCGTTTTGTTGTTGCTACCTTTGCTTTCTTTCGCCCTGCACCTATCTTCCTTCTCTGTCTCTCAATTTGGCTGCACATTGTCTTTTATGGGTCACTTTATTCTCTCTCTCTCTCTTTCCCCCCTGCCTGTCTGTTTGTGTCTCAGTTTCTTCTGTCGCTGGTTGGTTTTTTGGGTCATGTCCATCATTTGGCCGAACCAGAGAACCGAGAACCGAGAACAGAAGAGAACAGCTGGTAATATAATATGCCGCAGGAAGTCCGGCGGGAATCCATTTTAATAGCGTTCGCTAACGTTGTTTGTTGCTTCCTCTGCTACAGCTCCCCCCCTCTCTCCCCCCTTGCTTTTCCAATGCCTGGTGTTTCTGGTTTTGACCAGTGTTGTTAACGCTGTTTTTTTTTTTTTTTCATTTTCACTTTAGTTTCTGTCTTTTTTGTTGTTGTTGTTGTTGTTCGTTTGTTTTGTGTTTCGCACAATATGGGCTCATTAGCACAAAAAGCTTGGAGTAGGGAGGGAAGAGGGCTGGCGGAGGAGGGGTGGGGAGAGGGGGGGGGGGGTGTTGTGAAGCGAATACCGTGCAACCCGCCGCCGCACCCTCCTGTGTCCAGCTCGCTCGTCGAGCTGGCAACAACTAATTAATTATGCCGCCGCTGCAGCAGCTTCGTCACGGGGGTGTATTATTTGCATGCGTAACTGTATATGTGTGTGTGTTGTGTGTATGTGTGTGTGTGTGATAATGTATATTTCAATGTCTACTTTTCGTTTTGTGGCTGTCTTTTTTTTTTTTTTGACTAAATTAACAACAACAAATGCGGCCAGAATTAAAAAAAATTTGCATTGTATTTAGTTACACACGCACATGGTCATGTACACACGATATATACACACACACACATGCACATACACACACATACATATGTATCTGAACATAATGGAGTGCGGTACAGACTTGTTGTACTTCGCACACCTGAACCCTGGCCTGGCCCGGCCCTATGATAAAAAAAAGTGAAAAGAAAGAAAAAAACGAGTCCGAAAGAAAAAAAAATGTTTAAACCAAATGAACTACGATTAAGTGAGGCGAAAGGCGAACGAACCAGTTTACCCAGTTGCCAGTTGCTAAGTGAGCCAGTTCTAAGAAATAGTATATACCCTTTTTTCTTAAGCCGAAGAGTTTCCAGACACAAAAAAGCCGACAGAAATCTAATGAAAAGGGTACATGACTTATGATTTGGGACTAAAATGTAAGGGATTACCTTGGTGTCTGTTTGGGAACCAGTTACGAAAAGTTACCGCTCAACAAAGAACTAGTTCACAAAAAGTAAACTGATAACACTTTTCGCACAAATCCGTTGTAATTGCGGTAGAAAATATGTTAAAAAGTTGAAAATGTTTATCCTTGCAACCCGCTCAACAAAGAACTAGTTCACAAAAAGTGAACTGATTACACTTTTCGCACAAAGCCGTTGTTATTGCGGTAGAACATATGTTATAAGGTAGAATATGAAATGTATACAAAGTTTTGTTTTTCCTTGCATCCAGCTCAACAAAGAACTAGTTCACAAAAAGTGAACTGATTACACTTTTCGCACAAATTCGTTGTTATTGCGGTAGAATATATGTTATAAGGTAGAATATGAAAACAAAATTTCCTTGAGCGGTTTCAACATAGAACTAGTTAAAAAAAAAGTGGAACTGATTACACTTTTCGCACAAATCCGTTGTTATTGCAGCCAAAAATACAACTTTGATTAATATTTAATTGTTTGTTTTGTGGCACATTCACATTAGGCACCAATAAGACCGCCCCGAATGGCATACCAACTGGCATTCTGTGTGCGAGAAGTCTGGATTGGATATATGACCGAGTCATAAATTACTATATGTGTGTGTGAGTGTGTGTGTTTTGTTATGTTGTAAATAGAAGTCAGTAAGTAACTATATATATATATATTTTGCTGAGTGTTCTGAGTTGTGAGTTGAGATATGTAAATTGGCTGTGGCCTTGACGTGGGCGTCGAAACTTTTTTTTGGCTTTTATAACTTTGTTACACTTTGTTACTTTTACGTTGTGTTCTTGTTCAGTGTGTGTGTGTGTGTGTGTGTGTGTGTGTGGGAGCTAATATCTAACACTGACTAAGAAAAATGCGCTTAAAGTTTTTTTTTTTGGCTATTTGTCACATTTTACGACAACGTTTCTGACGTCTTTGTCGCCTGGCACATTGACCGAATTGGCACAAAGGTGTTTGCCAAGAAAGGGTTTGTGTGTGTGTGTGTAGAGGGGAAGGGTGTTTTGATGTGGGAGTGTGTTCTCTCTCTCTCTCTCTCTCTCTGTCTCCATGCCCATTTTCAGTTTTGGAGAGCTTTGTGTGTTTCGACTTTCAAATGGCCCATTGATTGGGCCAACACACACACACACACACACAGACACATTTCTCTATTGCTGTTTGTGGTCAAAAGTAAGAAAGAAAAAAAACTTCATGGCCTGCTCGTCTCTCGTCTCTCTTCTTGTTGGCCTGTCCACCATTTGGCAAACATTCATAAATTATTCAAAACAAATAAAAAATAAAAATCCAACGCTAAGCACTTTTGGCCTCTTTGGTTCATTGGCATTTCATTTGCCATATTCTAAGCCAAAACTGTGTATGTGCGACTGTGTGTGTGTGTGTGTGTGTAGATACTTTTTGTATCTGCAACTTCCCATTCACGCACACTGACGTGCCAGTTGGCCATTCATTAGTTTTGAAACTAGTTTCTCTTCAGCTAAAATATATATATATAAAATATTTTATTTTATTTTTTTTTTTTAATTTCTTTCTTCGTTTGTCTTTCCGTATCGTCATTTGTTGTTGTTGTTAACAATTTATTTGTTTAGTTAACATATTTTTTGATGCTAATTAACAAGCGATACTCATTTAAAACAATAAGCAATTTATTAAAAATATACTCGAAATAAATTCAAATATTTTTTTTTGTGTTTGGTATCTCATAATTATGGCGTCGGGTCTGTCGTATGCATACCAATTGACACAAAGGGGGGCGGGGGCTTCAAAGCAACCGAATTTAATTTGTGTTTTTGGGATATTGCTTCTGCCAAATATGATGATAGCAACTGTTTGACAATTCAACATGTTTGCCTTACGATTGGAGTTAACACATATGGATATATGTTATCTGATCTATGAAAGAGCATAAAAGGTATAGTAATGGGTAGACGGTAGGGTTCTACTCACACTCTTCAAACCTATCTAAAATCCTTACACATTGGTGAAAAATTGAGAATACTGAAACCGCCAAATAGTTCAAAAGTTGATTCAATCAAACACATTTGGCTATATAGTATCTGATCCATGAAAGAGCATAAGACATGGTAATGGTAGAGTTCTATTGGTAGGGTTCTACTGGTAGGGTTCTACTGGTAGGGTTCTACTGGTAGGGTTCTACTAGTAGGGTTCTTCAAACACATATGGATTTATAGTATCTGATCTATGAAAGAGCATAAGACATGGTAATGGTAGAATTCTACTGGTAGGGTTCTTTTTGTAGGATATGGATATATTGTATCTGATCTATGAAAGAGCAGAAGACATGGCAATGGTAGAGTTCATCTTGTAGGGTTTTTCTTGTAGGGTTGTACTGGTAGGGTTCTACTGGTAGGGTTCTTCAAACACATATGGATATAAAGCATGTAATCTATGAAAGAGCATAAGAAATGGTAATGGTATAGTTCTACTGGTAGGGTTCTTCTGGTAGGGTTCTTCTGGTAGGGTTCTTCTGGTAGGGTTCTTCTGGTAGGGTTCTTCTTATAGGGTTCTTCTTGTAGGGTTCCACTGGTAGGGTTCTACTGGTAGGGTTCTACTGATACCATTCTAACCTATCTAAACTATGTAAATTGATAAAAATAGAAATACTAAAACACAACAAATTCTTCCAAAGTAGATTCAATCAAAAGCAATAACATTTCTATGCAAAGTGTTTGTTATACAACATTGTGTTTGTTTATGCAACTCGTGTGTTCTGCGTGTGTGTGTATGTGTGTTGTGTGTTGTGTGTGTGTGTGTGCCACACTATGAAATACGAAATACCATGCTACACTCGTAGCATTATATGCCATTCCATAGCCATTCCATTTGACATAGTAGTACGTAAACGTATTTCATATATTGTTCTTGTCGTTTCTTTGTTGTTGTTCTTGTTGTTGTTGTTGTTCTTGTTGTTGTTGTTATTGCTGTTGTTGGTTTATGATTGCTTTTTGCTTTTTTTTGCCATTGTTCGCATTGTGAAGTGCTTTTCATTTGCTTTTTACCACATTTTTATTATGTTTGTTATTGTTGTTGTTGCCGTTGTTGTTGCTATTGTTTTATTTCACTTTTGTCATCACACTTCTACCCCTTCACGCTTCCCGCTTCCCTTTCACGCTGAGCCCAACTGAGTTTTATAGATTTGTTAAATGTTTGCTTTGCATTTGCAAATTATTTTCTGTTGTTTGGTCGACTTTTTTTTTTTTTTTTTTGATTTGATTATTTGCATTTGTTAGAGTGTCCGAATACACTTTCCTGTCCACCCGCCCCAGCCCACCGACCCCGTCTTCACTTAGTGTAATACAAATAGATTGCTTCAGATCACTTCGTTCTATGTATGTGTGTGTGTGTGTGAGTGTGTGTGGGTGTTGTTGTTGTTTGTTGTTGTTGCATTGTCAGCATTCATTTGCAACTACAAAAAGCGACGACATTGAACAACAACAACAACAACGACGGACAACGTTCACTGATCATCATCCATACAGCTTCCCCCTCCTCTCCTCACCTCACCACCCTACCCATACCCTACCCCTCTGTGTGTATATCGATTGCATTGTGGGGCATGTGCCTGCCGCCGCCGCCGCCGGTCAATTTTCAATTACGCGAGCGCCGCGGTGCGAGTTAATCAATCAATCAATTACTATAATAATGACGAGCTGATTTGTGCGCGATTTTCTGTACAACAACAAACAAAAAGCCGACTAAAGAAAATCGCTTAAAACACCGACCCCCCTCTCCCCGACGCCGACCCCGAACACCAACATCATGGCCAACACGCCCACACACAACACGTCTTTAAACTGAACACACACATACTATATATCATATCATATATATATCTATAGTACTTGTACGGAACACCCAACGTGATCCAAAATTTATGCGCAAAGTGTGCCAAAAGATCTTCAATCTGGCATCATCATCATCACATCTTAATTTCTTCTTCTTCCAATAGTCTTTTTCCACAAAGTTTCTTTATCGACATGGCACGGTGGCGAAGACTGGACGGGGGGGGAGAGAGGGGTGGACTGACTAAAGGAAAATGTAAAACACGCACTTAACCAAATTTATTGTTATACATTTACATATTTCGCATAGCGTTTTTATTCGAAAACTTTTTTGTTTTTTTTTTTTGCTACTTCTCATTAGATGAGCTACCCCTTCCACCGTCTCCCCCTCTCCCCTTTTACCACTTGACAGGTGGACTGGCCTGGCCATTAAGCGTAAATAGTAGAGTATAAATTGTGTGTGTTGTGCGTATAAAGAATTTATGGCACACACACAATAAATCTCTCGAAAACCAAATGCGATGAGAATTTCTTGTTATTTTACTTAGAATTCGCAACGGGTTTATAGGAAATTTCTTGGATTACTCAATCGCAATGTCATCAATGCATTAGTCAAACTGGGTACAAAGTGAAATGCAAACTTGGCCAAGACGAAGAAGAAGACATGACCAAATAAATGCATCAGGTTAACAAATATTTAACAATTACTCACTTAGTACAACTCAAACTGAGTCACGGTCAAATAGTCTCCGTCTCCGTTTCGTCTCGTCTTGACTTTTGGGTCACATGTCTCTCTCTCTCTTTCTCTCTCTTTCTCTTTCACTACCTCTCCCACTCTCTCTCACTCTTTCGACTCTGTGTCTGGTTAGGCATTGCCAAGCACAAACAAACATAATGCGGCCAATACGATAATTGCTGTTCATTATCAATGGGCAAATACAAGTACAGCTCAATCCGACAATCCGAAAACCCTTTAAGTGATCGACTCACAACTGTAGAGGGGTGGGGTAGGAGAAGTAGGGTGGGGTGAAGTTGTTTGCAGCGGAAATCTACAAACTTGTCTCTCTCTCTCTTTCTGTTTTGGGCACTTGAACTTCCCGTTTAAGTCTTCACCATACCCATCCAAAAAAAACTTGTACGAAACGAAAATAACGAACAAGTAAGAAGGCTCTAGTGGAGTAAGCTCGACTAGTAGATACCCTTAACCCTTGACAGACATACCAATAAGTGTACTACCGGACCAATACTTGATGGTTTCATATCTCCAATGTTTCTTAACCGATTTTAATAAAAATTTCACAGATGTTCATTACTATGCTAATAGTTTCAATCCTCATTTTCAAGTTTTCTTGTTATCGATTCCATGTGTATATCGTAAACCTGAAAAGTTATCGAACATTTGAAACAAACTTGGTAAGCCTAGGGATTAGGAGTGCTCATATCTACAATTTGGAGTCTCTGGCTTTTGTACACGGCTAAGCCGATTCGGCTTTTGATGCTGAATATATATACTTTATGGGGTCGGAGAAGCTTACCTTTCCCTGTTACATACTTTTGCCCAAAACGATTATACCCTTTTTTACCCATTTAATGGGTTAAGGGTATAAAAACGAAAAAAAAAACATATTCTAAACATTAACAAGATGTTTTTCTTTATGAGGCGAGAGGCGTGTACTACAAATACAACAAAAAACAGGGTATCTTGTGTCTAGACCATTCTTTTTGTGTGATTTTTTCTGGTTGTTTGTGCCTCCCATGTACTTATTATTATTATTATTATTATTATTTTTGTAATGGCTTTTTAATGGCTGCTGTACTTTGGTACCAACCAGACAATCAATATAACACATAATATATGATATATGATATATGTTTGTATGTATGTATGGTAAGGTAGTTATATCTTACAGATGTATTGTAAACCAGGCCTTCATAAGTGAAGAAATCAAAGCTAACCAAAGCAAAGCCAAAGCAAAGCGCTGTAAGCCTAATTAAACCGGAAGCATTAGATGACCAAAAAGCTGCTGTCCAAGTTGTTGTTGGCTGTAACTGAGGGTCAACTTGGTTTTCTACGGGTTCCATCTAATTCTCTCTAAATATAGTAGCTTTTAGTTTTTTTTCTAACTGGTAGTATATCTGGTATTCCATTCCATTCCAGTTGTCACGCCCCGGCTTTTGTTATGTTTATTGTTTTTTTTTTTGTTGTTTTTTTTGTTTCAAATTATATGTCAGAGAACGAACGAAAATATATTGCCTGGCCATAAATTATATAAAGAGCAGATGCGTAGTTCTCTCAAGTTTTGCGTCGCTTTTTTTTCCGTTTTTTTCGTTGGTTTTTTGGGCATTAGCATTTCGACTTATTTTGCTTTGTGTTTTTTTTTTTTTTTGTGTGCTTGACGTCTCATTTCGTATGGAAATGTTTCGAAAAGCATCCATTAAAAATTAACCATTCTGATTCTCCCACCAACTAAATACTAAAATCGCTTTATAAGGAAGGCTACAGCTGCGTGGTTGGATTTGGATTCGGTTGGGGATTGGAAGATCTCACGAGCAGCATTAGCAGCTGTTGGTGGTAATTTTCAGATTACTTCTCCTAGACAATACCACTTGAAGGGGGTGGGGAGGACCTTGTGTGTTCAAAGGTAGCGCAGATTGGAAGACTTTGCCAATTAGACTTTGGCTTCTGCTTCTGCTTCTTTATGCACTAATTAAACGATTATTATTCAATTACGAGCTTTTCATTCATTCACATGCCACAAATAGAACCAAGTGTGATTTATGTGCAACGCCCACGCAATGGGTACGATCAAAAAAACGATTCCGATTCGTTATCGGAAGCATTGTAATCGGCTTTTGGCGTTAAAGTTCGCCGGCGTTTCTTCGAGACGAGAGACGAAACGGGAGAAACATCTCTCTCGACAGAAGCTGAAAAGGTCAAAATGTGCTCTATTCTAATTGAGAACTTACGATCTAACGATCTAACGATCTAAAACATTATAACGTCGGTTTTCAAATGTTGTTTCACATTGAACCCATTTCCTCCCTTCTTCTGGCACAGTGCCAATCAATTTACGTCAAGAGAGCTTGATTGGTCCACAACCTCTTAGCCCCAATACATATATATATATATAACAATATGTATATATATATATATATGTTTATATATACCCCTTGCAGCCGGCAAACCCAAACCCAAACGATTAATGAAATTAGACAATCAACGAGTCGAATAAAAAGAAATAGTTGAACGCAAAACGAAAATTAAAATCACTTAATTAAATAATTTTTAATGTGCTTCGTTGTGCGTTTAATTGTTGCGCCGCTGTTCGTCTTCTTCTTGTTCTTGTTCTTGTTCTTGTTCGTGTTTGTTGTTCCTAAACATTTTTGTTGTTGCTTTTTACGGCTGCATTTTGTGGAGCAGCTGTCGTTTGTTAATTGCAAAGAATGGCCGTTAAGAGCTTGCTTCTTCTTCATGTTCATTATTCAAATTGGCATCTTCTTCTTCTCCTCCCCCCTTTCTCTCGAAAGCCAAGTGGCATTTCGCATTCTGGAACCTCGCACTGTCTCTGACTAGACTCAAAGACTCATAGACTCATGTTTGGAGATGAAGGCCAGACGATATATTATATGTATATGCGCTAATTGATCAGCAATCCACACAACAGAACAGAAAATAACAGAACAGAACAACTGAAAAGAAGGTTTCTTAGATTCGTTTGGACAAGATTTGATAATAATCGATAACTATCGATCTCAAAATGTTATGATGAAACTGTAATAGATGACAGATCATAGATCGGTTCGATCAGTAAAAGCACACTAATCGAAAAAGATAATAATCGATTAATATCGATTTCATTGGGAAACTGTTATAGCAACCCTTACTGTTATAGGATGACAGACGAATTGATAACAGCTAAGATCGATAAAAGCATACTAATCGAATAGATAATCGATAAATGTCGATTTCATTGGGAAACTGTTATGTCAACCCTTTCAATCAAGCCCTCTCTATCCAGAACCATCGAACTACCGTCACAGATCAGCATATTTGTCCATGTTACGTGCCAAGGCTAAGGCTGAATAATATATATACAAATTGTTATATCTTATGTCAATATAAGATGTAATCGATTAATATCGATTTCATTGGGAATACGGTTATAGCCACCCTTTCAATCAAGCCCTCTCTATCCAGAACCATCGAACTACCGTCACAGATCAGCATATTTGTCCATGTTACGTGCCAAGGCTAAGGCTGAATAAGATATATACAAATTGTTATATCTTATGTCAATGTAAGATGTAATCGATTAATATCGATTTCATTGGGAAACTGTTATGTCAACCCTTTCAATCAAGCCCTCTCTATCCAGAACCATCGAACTACCGTCACAGATCAGCATATTTGTCCATGTTACGTGCCAAGGCTAAGGCTGAATAATATATATACAAATTGTTATATCTTATGTCAATGGGTTAACAAACAAGCAAACCAAACAAACAAACATCCATCGAAACGAAACGAAACGAACGTGCTAGCAAACGTAACAAAAGAAGCGTACATGTATGTAGATATATATACGGCACTTACGATGACAGTATTATAAATCTTATGACTGCTAATGAGACTCGTTAAACACAGTCACATTCATTCTACAGACATACATCATTTGATGTCTCCTCTGACTGTCTGTGCATTCGTATCATACCATATGAATGCCTATATATATATATACACCTATAAAAAAAGTTATTAGCAACACGTTGTACAATTTACAATACCCATTTTTTTATTGGCAAAAAAAACGACAAAAACGAATGTATGAAACTTCATGAGTTTTTATGCGATCTGCGATCTGCGATGTGCGATCTACGATGATGTGACCTGCAAGGCACTTTGCATTTGATTAAGGTCTAATTCAACTCAATAAAACTTGACAATTAAACAAGCATTTTCTTTTTATTTCTGTTTTTGTAATGCAATTTGATATTAATTTTTCATTAAATACTAATCGTACTATCATAATAATATTCTTCCCTGAAATATCGTTTTGTATAAATGATAAACTTCTTTCAAGTGTGTTTTGGGTTGCAACTCTGTGGTCAGGTTTCAGTTGGAACTGTTTTTTGTTTTATGAGCTCCTCTTTTTAGCAGCTCTCTAAGTAGGCACAGCAGGAATTGCTGTTAATTGCGGCTAATTGGGTTTTTGCACATTTCAATGCACAATTTTGTGAAAATTCGCACAAAATAACCAAACGTTCGACAATTGTTTGCATCTCTTACTTTTTCTCTTTCTTTTTTGTCAAGTATTTTTTTTTACTGTATTATACCCTTAACCCATGGAACGGGTAAAAAAGGGTATAGTGGTACGTCCGTGAACGTATGAACTCAGAAACAAAAGATAAAGACTTTAGATTTTGGATCCCTGGGCATAAGTAAATTTGTTTCAAATTTTCGATAACTCTTAAGGTTTACGTTATACACATGAAATCGATAACAAAAAAATGTTGAATTTCAAACTTTTGAAAATTACGCTTGAAACTATCAATATAATAATGAACATTTGTGAAATTTGTATTCAAATCGGTTAAGAAACACCGGAGATATCAAAAGCCATCAAGCATTGGTCCGGTAGTGCAGGTATGGTCAAGGGTTAAGGGTATCTTCTAGTCGAGCTCGAACTCGACTGGTGGAGTCTTCTTACTTGTCTTGTGTTTAGTTTGTGAGCTGGCTTTCCGCTTAACGCCTTTTGGCATTTCAAACAAATTAATGCCATTTAAGATGGCAAACAGCAGCAGCAGATGCAATTTGGAGAGGAGAAGACCGTTCGTAATCCTCACAAATGTTGCAAATTAGGTAGCTCTTTCGATTTTTTAGTTAAACAACTTGCACGAGATGGGGTTACGAATAACAAATATGTATACAACAAAAAAAATACCAAAAAAAATACAGTCGTGTTTGTGCAAAATATACACAAGCGAGAAGCGAGAGCGAAAAAAAACCAAATAAACAAAACGTCTTTCGGTTTCGGTTTTTTTTTTCGGTTTTTTTTCGGTCGTCGTTTGCATTTTCAAAAAAGATTTAAGCCAAATTAATGGACAGGCTGAGGGGGAGAGAGGAGGGTTTTACTAGCAAAAGCATACCTCTTTCTCCCCCCTCTCTCTCTCACGTATCTCACGCTTCTTACCAAAAATAATGTATGTGTTTGCCTAAAAAATTGGCGCTACCTACGCGCGTTTGTTTTTAGCGTCGTTGTTTTTTTTTTGTGTTCTTTTTTTTTTTGGCTGTACACAATTTTTGTTGTATTTTTATTTATTTTTTTTGTGTATTTTTTGTATTTTTTTGTAGTATTTTTTTTTGTATATTTTTCACGTCTTTGTTGCTGTCTTTCGCTGTCTTTTCGCGATGATTCACTTCGCCGGTCCGTCAGTCGGTCCGACGGTCGTCCGCCAATTTAAGCTAATACCCAGATAGATATATATACAATGTGATATAGTGGGAAAAGTGGGCGGGGGGTGTAGCGGAGTAGGGGGGTCGAACGACAGGCGCTTAATCAATAATCATCAATCGTCTTACACACAAAAACAAATAGCCAAAAAATACTCAATGGCAATGGCAAAATGTGACAGTGGTGTGGGGCACAGTATGTATATGTATGTGTGGCGAGTGGGGGGTGGGGAAGGGGGGTTGCCTACGAGCAACTGTTCACCACACAACAACAAAACATAATGGATGACCATAAGCTGCAATTATTGATGGGGCGTAAAATGTGCAAAGAGCAGCAGCAGCAGCAGCCTCGCTTTTGATTACAATTACACACACACACACACACACACACAGACACATACTAACACAAACACACACACTCAGTCAAACACACTTGATTATTGTTGTTGTTGTCTCGCGGTGTTAAAGCTATTAATTTACTATTATTACATTAAACACACAGATTATGGCAATCAATGCTAACCATTTTCCACACCTGTTTCTTCCTCTTATTCTACTCATTGCAGACAAAGTCAAAAGCAACAACAACAAACCGAAACCAAACCAACAACAACACGCTTCTGCATTTTGAGGTGAGTCGAGTCAAAGTTCGCGTAATTAGTCTTAAAAGCCATATTCATAACACCAGCAATCAACTATTTTATTCACTTTTAACCCCTTCAATCCCGATTTATTTGTTTTTTTTTTTTGCTTTAAACACATTTATTCTTTTATGAACAGAGGAAATATTAAGTTTTTGTATAGGAAACAAGTAAATGAATATGAATATTGATACAAGATATGTTTGAATTCTTTGGTTATTCCTATCGTTGACGATTCTCACTCGTCAAATGGGTTAAACTGTTATCGGAGTTTAGGTTCCAGTCAGTTTCTGTCTATATCTTAGGGTTAGAATCACAATCTTAGGGTTAGAATCACGTATATAATGGCAATTAGACCTTTCAAATCGATGACGATTCTCACTCGTCAAATGGGCTAAACTGTTATCGGAGTTTAGGTTTCTGTCAGTATCTGTATGATGTGCTATTACAATAGAATCACGTATATAATGGCAATTAGACCTTTCACATCGATGACGATTCTCACTCGTCAAATGGTACACAAACTGGTTAAACTGTTTTGTTCTGTATCTGTATGATGTGCTATTACAATAGAATATCGTATACAAAGGCAATTAGGCCAGTCGGCCGGCCGAGGCTGATGCCTGGAGTCTCAATTGGGAATGTCATGTGCAATTTGCTGATATGATTTGACATTTTGTATTCAATTAGCCAACTTTAATGCAATTTAACAAGTCTGAAATTGAATTCAGATTCAATTTCCCCCGTTGTTGTTGTTCATAAATTTCTATTCTCTATTTTGCATGTCGACTAATAATAAAAAATATTATTATTATATATTTGTTTGTTTACATCGTTTCCCGGCCATTGCCCGTTTAGCCCCGTTTTAGCCATTTCGACGATGTGTAAACATGCGTTGGCCAAATGGCTTTTAGGTCTAAATTTATAACACCCCCCCGCCCCCCACACACCCCTTCTCGATAACCCACCCACCCGCAGCTTCCTGGACAAAACCACAACAAACAAAACGAAACGAAACGAAATAAAGAAGAAGAAATATCGCGTATACGCATTCTGTCTGTCTGTCTGTTGGGAAATCAATCAAAGACAGAGCTAATTTGCTGCACGCAATCGACGCTCGATATATATATAGTAGTGCCACAAGGTGTGGCAAGGCAGGCAGCTGAAAAAAATGTTGTGACTGCTTCGATAGAGGTGACCGGGCGGGGCGGTGCGGTGCGGTGCGGGGCGAGGGGTTAAGTAGACATAGTGTCGCCAAAACTGTGTGTGTGTGTGTGTGTGTGTCCTTGTGACTAGAACTTGATCCCCGCTCTCCGCTCTCAGTCTACTCGCTGCCAGCTGCTGCTGTATGGCTGTGTGTATGTGTGTGCGTGGCATGTGCCCCAAATGGCGTCAAATCAATCAAAAAACGCGCTCAACGAACACGAAAAAACGAAAAGCGAATAACGAAAAATCTGCCTGCGCTTTGCGAGTTACGCGCAATTTAACCTGTCTGCCAATTTGCAATGCTCCATCTCGCTCTCGCTTGGCTTCTCGCTTTCTCGCTTGCTTGCTTGCTCAATTATCATAATTGCACCCACACACACCAACACACACACACACATATATATACACACTGGCAACACAGACTTAGGGTTAGCTGGGAAATGATAATGTCGGCGCCAGCATTTCCGCTTTTTATTAACGACTCTCTACGTCTTCAGCTCTCAGCCCCCTGCACCCCCCCTCTTTAACTTGAACTCCCTTCTTAAACACACACACCCAACGAGCTGTTTGTGTTTCGATGTGCGTGTGTGTGTGTGAATGAGGGGTATGTGTGTGGGGTTTCCGTATGTGTGTGTGTGCCATCTCATGTCCCTGTGTCCATGTCCCTTGTCCCTGTGTCCATGTTGTGGCTGCCTGACACGCACAATTAAGTGTGTTCGCCCTCTCTCTCTCCTTCTCTCTATCTCTTTCTCTCTCTCTCTCCTTCTATATCTTTGTCTGTTTGTCCTTCAAGGATAACGATAAACGATAAGCGCGCGTCAGGCGATGGCTGCAAGTTTTTTTTTTTGTTTTTTTTTCTTTTTGGTTTCGTTTTCTTGTTTCTCGTTTTTCGGAAAAATCAAATCAAATAAAATACAATTTACTACACTCACGCACGCTTTTAGTTCGAGTATATGTATTTATATATGTATGTGTATCTGTCCATTTTCCACATTTCCCACCCTGTGCACACCCCGCACACACAAACACACTAAACACACACTAACTCTTGCCAGGCCAAATTGTTGAAATGTTTAACGCTTCTTTTTTTTGCCTTCGTCGTCGTCGTCGTCGACGTTCTGGCGCTTTGGCTCGTTTTCATTTTCATTTTCGTTTTCGTTTCGGTTTTCGTTTTTTTTTCGACTATTTTTATATCTATTTAACATTTTCATTTCCGTTTCGCCTTAATGCACTTGACCTTCAGCCAAAAACGACGAACGAACAACAACAGCAACAATCAGAAACACAAAAAAAAAAACATCGAAAAAACATCGAAAGAATCATACAAAATCTATGTTCTATATATGTATATCAAGTTCTATATAGAGTACATTTTGCATCCAACGCCAGACAGTCCAAGCGAAAAACCAAACCAACCGTTTCCAGACACACACACATATACACACATATATGTGGAATATGTTAAATTCTTTTACATTTCATAGTTATTTGAAGAAAGAAAAAAAGAAAAAAAGAAAGAAAAATATATCATGAAGTGCATTAATCCAGTTCCAGTCTTTAAAAATTCGAACATGGAATCAAATTTTGTCGAAAATACTCGAAAGTAAACTAAAGCTAATTTGATTGTTTGGTTTTTTTGTTGTTTGTCTTTATTCTTTAGTTCCAATTTAATTAGCTTAAAACGCAACGAATTAAAATTGAATTAAGTTATTTTTTGCAAATAGCTTTTTGATGATGTTTCTTCATTGTTAAAATGAAAATGAAATAAAAATTGGATAAAAATATATATTTATCTATATAGATATGGCATTATTAAGAGTTGTTTCGTATTCTTAAGATCCTTAAGAAGCTTTCAACAAAATCTTATTTAGATATTTAGATAAAAATATATATCTATCTATATAGATATAGCATTATTAAGAGTTGTTTCGTATCCTTAAGTTCTTTAAGAAGTTTTCATCAAAAACTTTACAAAACTGCGCTGAGCCCGAACTTTGTTTCTTTATAGAGTAGTTCATCTCGAACCATCATTATCATCTATTAATATAGAGATATATCAATTTTAAGAACTTTGTTCCTTTTTGTCATTAGTTCATCTAGTTTGTTTTGCTTAGATTTGTTTATTCTTTCTTCCAACTTTACTTTTTTCAGTTTAATCTTAAAATTTATATTTTTACATCTTTACAATTAAACCGTTTCCCCATTTTAAACCTGACATTATTTCAAGAACTCTTATCAAGATCGATCGAAAAAAAAGAAAAAAGCAAATGAAAATGAAATGAAAAGGAAACAAATTGTTCTAGAAAATCGCCTCGCATGACAAAAGGCCACGTTGCATGCCACTTCCTTGCTCCCTGTGCTCTCCGTGCTCCCCGTGCTCCCCGTGCTCCCTGCTTCTTGTATTGTTTGGCATAAAACATTGTAACATTTCCAGTGTAAATTCCATTAGGATTATATTACCACTCACACACACTCACATACACACACACATATGTGTTGAAGCCACAAAAGTTTCGCTGTCCCATAAACAGAAGAGAGAAGAAATTTCCTTTTATTATCCTTGGCAGAGAGTTGGCAGCGCGAGGACACACACACACACACAGAGACACACACACATACACACAATAATACATATAAAAAGTTCAAATGGATTAGGGCCAAGCTGCAAGCGGAAGCCTGACAAGGCGTTGGCCAACTCACACACACACACACACACACACATAGATGAGCTCTTGTTGTTGTTTTTGTTGTTGTGCTCTGCGTGCCAAGTAAACTATACTGGTTTGAGAGGATATGTGTCAAGGACACATGTGGCAGCAACAGCAACAACAAAGTCGCCAAGTCATTCTTTTTTCTTTATGTACATATGTATATGTATGTGTATGTGTGTGTATGTGTATGTGTATGTGTATGTGTATGTGCGTGGCAACTGCTATCATATACTACACTGTATTATACACTGTTTTTAGCAAGGTATTGTAGAGGCGTGCCTAGCTGCAGTTAACCCACCTACACCTACACACACACACACACACCTACACACATACGCACGTTGTTCGTTTTTCTCCTGGCACACACACTAATTGATATTTTCACAGTTGCCGTTTTCCCCATTTTTCTTCATTTTCATTTTTTTGGCGCGCCTTTCTCGCATAAATTTTGAAAACTTTTTCCCAAAAGACCAACGCCCAGTTGCAAGTTGCCCGTTGTCAGGGTTGCCAGGTTACCAGGGTGCCAGTTTGTCACTTCAAATGGATTAGTATTTAATGACGACTTGGACTTGGATCGGGGCTAAAGAATCATATAACTGAAAACTGTTTCCAGCGATTTATATTTGAATCTTAACATTTTCAAGAAAAACAATAACGCTTAACCCATGAATTGGTAGGATAGGTAGAAGGAAGCATCTGCGACCCCACAAAGTATATACATTATTGATTTTCGATAATTCTTCCTTTCTTTTGACATACACGTGCTATCGATAACAATCGAAAATCATGAATTTCGACATCTTCAAAATGAGGATTGCAAACATTATCAAACTAATGAAAAAGTATGAAACTTTTTTCCAAGTCGGTTGCGAAAACATCAAAGATATTTATTCCGTCTTTCGATACACACGTGTTATCGATAACAATCATGATTGAATGATTGCAAACATTATAAAACTAATGAAAAAGTGTGAATCTTTTTTCAAGTCGGTTGCGAAAACATTGAAGATATGCTAGATGGAAACTTTGGGTACGGTAGTGCACACTTTAATACGGTAGTGCCAATAACTATTTTATGTCAGGGGTTAAGGGTATTAGCTTCTTATTCTTACTTGTTAACATACACAAAAACATATATATATAGTATATTCCAAGTATCGAGAAACCACCAGTTGTTTTCCCTTTCCCCTCCGCCCCTCCTTCTTTATGCTCTAGAAAAAATGTTAAGCTACTTGGAATTTGTATCCGATGTTAATGAATGAGTTTTCCTGCTGGCAATTCTTAAGAATGCCATTGGATGCTCTTTCCATTCCAAACTCCCCCTCTCTCTATCACTCTTTGTGTGGCAGCAGCGGCGAGAACGCGTGCGATTTATAAACACAAAAAGAAAGAAAGGGAGAGAAAACAAAAAATACAAAGTATTTGGCCAATGTGTTGTAGTTACTTATTCGGCCACAAGATGCACGATTCGCTATTTGCATGTTGAATGCCACAAACTGAACAATATTTCCTAGAAGAAGTTGGTAGGCGGGTGGCACGAGGCAGCTGGCAGCTGGCAACTGGCAGCAAGTGGCAGTGGCAGTGGCGGTGGCAAAAGTGGCAGCTGCTCGATGGAGAACCACCGAGCCGAAAGGCGCTTACAAAGTCGCACACAATTTCCATTAGATTTATATTGTAAGTAGTTCTATGTGTGTGTGTGTGTGTGTGTGTGTTTTTCTTTACATTTTGGTCGTTTTGTGCTGGATGCTCGTTTTGCAATGAAATAAACACAATAAACAATTTTAATGCGAATTCCTTCATAAAAATCATGTTGATGGCCTCCGTTCATCATCAACAACCAGCAGCAGCAAGCGGCAGAGGCAGTGGCAGTGGCAAGCGGCAACAGCAGGCGGCAACGACAACAGCAACGGATGCTCATTCTGATCATAGTTGATGCTGCTGCTGCTTCGACTGTTCGACTGTTGACAGCTGTCGCATGGCAATGACAGACCCATAAGATACATAGATACAAATGTATCTATCGCCACAACACACACAGAGAGACAGAGCGAAAGAGATAGAGATACTCGCCACATCATAAAAACGAGGTGTGAAAAGTGTACTAAATGTTTTTAGAAACAAATAACACAAAGAACAACAACAAACAAACTAACCGAAAAAAACAAAAAATAAAACAAAGAAAAAAAAAGCTCAAGCCAATTTAGCTTGATAAAATTCCAAAATAAAATAAAAGCAACACACGCACACTCCTGCACACACACACACACACTAGCTCATAAATATCAATAAATTAAATGGCTCACATTTCTGCAAGCCAAGTTAACAAAAAGCCAAAAAGAGCTGATAATGTCGAATGACGACGACGACGACGGCGACGGCAGGGCTCTAATCAACATAAATCGCTTTGATGTCACACATGTATTAAGTCTCAAAATTAATTAGATTTTCTCAACAACAACAACAACAACTATAACACGAACAACAACAACAAGAAAGAGCCCCAATAACGAGAATATAACTACATACAACTATGCGGAACGATAAGAAAGTGTTTTTTGTATACCCTTAACCCATGTAATGGGTAAAAAAGGGTATAATGGTTTTGGTGCAAAACCTCTCCGAACCTTCTTCGAACCCCCCATAAAGTATATATATTCTTGATCAGCATCAATAGCCGAGTCGATATAGCCAGCAATGAGCTCTCCTCATTTCTAGGCATAGCAAGTTAGTTTAAAATATATCGATAACTTTTCAGGTTATCTATATACACATGTTATCGATAACAAAAAAATCTTGAATTTAAAAAATGTGAAAATAAGGATTGAAACTATTAACAGAATAAATAAAATCAGTGAAATTTTCATTAAAATCGGTTAAGAAACACCGGAGATACGAAAAACCATCAAGCATTGGTCCGGTAGTGCAAGTATGGATATGACTGTCTGGTCCCCAAGCGGTTTGAGGGTATCTTTTAGTCGAGCTTACTCGACTTCTTACTTGTTTTCGAGTGAGTTTCATGTTGCTGCTGCTTTCTGCTGATAACACATCTTTGACATAAGCTAAGGCAGCAGCATTTATTTGATAAGCTGATGATAAACCCACTTCCCCTCACCCAACCCCCACCCCACTCCCCTTTTTAAAAATGTATAATGAAAGTTCTGATTGTGAACGTCCTTGCAATGGACACAACCCAAACAGACAGAGACAGAGACAGAGAGAGCGGTGCACCTGCCGCTTATCTGATTAGTGACTAATGCTATATGTTCATGGGTTAAACATGGGTCTCCGAACATATCACAAAACACTTGTACCGCACACACACACACACAAACTGAGATATGACTTACAGCTAAATACTAGCTAAAAAGATAGCCGAACACCGCGGCGACACACACTGAGCAAAACAAAAACATGTAAATATTTTTGTTTATTTACAAAATTCAAGTTGAACCAAAAAACAAAAAAAATAAACTAAACAAAAAAGATCTATCTTTTTTTTCAAGTAGTCTTTTTCCATTGTCTATCTATCAAGAACACATTCAAGGTTTAAAGTTCTTGTTTTCAAGTTTTCAAGTTCATTTAAAGCTCAATATATCCAAAAATCCAGAAAGTAAAAGACTTTCCTACTTGTTTTTTGAGTACATGAAAAACACATTAAAGGGTTTGAAGGGTTTGAACTTCTTTAAGTAAATAAGTATTCAATCTTATCTAAATGCGAAATGTAGAACACTTTTTCTCGATTTCAAATGATTCTTTTTCCACTGTGTATGTAGATATATATTAAGTAACTGATAATCGTACCTTTGTTATAAATAAACATACAAATAAATATATTTATGTGTATATAAATATATATGGAATTGTTGATACGCGCATTCCTTAATGTTGCTTAATGTTGCTTTAATGATTCACAAGTTTGCATTTTGTGGTGCAATTTATCGATAAATTTGTGGCTACTATTTATAGTTGATTATTACTTAAAAATCAATATTTATGATTATTTATGTTGTGTGTTTGTGAAACGCATTACTTTCCATGATTTACACTCATTTTTGCATTCTATGATGCAACTTATCGATAAATCGATTCACACAACTACTATTTATAGTTGATTATAACATAAAAATCAATATTTGAGATATATTTTGATGTGATATCTCAATTTTATACAAAAAGTTTTACTTTTCTTGCCTCAAACTTGTAGAACTCTCATATATAGTAATAATCGATAACATTCCACAACGCACACACACACATTAATCGATTCACACAACTACTATTTATAGCTCAATACTTAAGATATATTTTGATGTGATATCTCAATTTTATACAAAAAGTTTTACTTTTCTTGCCTCAAACTTGTAGAACTCTCATATATAGTAATAATCGATAACATTCCACAACGCACACACACACATTAATCGATTCACACAACTACTATTTATAGCTCAATACTTAAGATATATTTTGATGTGATATCTCAATTTTATACAAAAAGTTTTTCTTTTCTTGCCCCAAACTTGTAGAACTCTCATATATAGTAATAATCGATAACATTCCACAACGCATACTTTATCTTAATGCTTGTGGCCTGCTTCGCTTATTTAAGCATATTTCCATAAATTTGCCATTTCATAATTCGTTTTCCTTTTCTCAGTTTTTGTTGCTTGGGTTTTATTTTGTAATTCGTTGCGCTCTGTTTTCAGTTTCATTTTCATTTTTAGTTTTCCCTTTTTCAGTTTTCCCCCAAAAAACACAAAAAGTTTAACGCACAAAACGTGCACACAGCAATGTTTTTTTTTTCACTTGTGTGTGCCACGCGCGTTGTTTGCCATAAGTTAGTGGAACTTGCCACTATCGCCCCCCCTCACCACCACAACAACAAACCGCACGCTGTTCCCATTCCTTACCCCAAAAAAAAAAGAACACATAAACATTTATATGTATATATAACTCATGAAAACACAGGACATTTTTGGCACAACGACCGACTCTCTCTCTCTCTCTCTCTCTCTCTCGCTCCATTGGGGTAGGCTAGTGTGTAATGTGAAAGGGGGAGTGGGAAGTGATGGGGGGAGACATAAGGGAGGTGTTTGCCATAGGGCGCGGCCATCGCAGGCGGTCGGCGCGGCGGTTCTCCGACGTTGAATGTGCGAAAAAATTCTTTCGACGGCGGTTTAATTTTTATAACATTTTTATGTGTGTTTGCTGTGGATGTGCATACTAAACACTTCCCCCGCCTGCACCCCCCCTCCCAGCTCCTGCTGCTGCTGCTGCTGCTGCCGCCTCGGGTATATGGCCCGCCCGGCGTGCGGCTCTTAAGTGAATAATAAATTAATTGAATAGCCACGCGGCCCATTTTTGGGTCCGGCTCCCAAAAGCTGCCACAGCTCTTGAGTTCTTCTTCTTCTTCGTCTCTGTGTCTCAATGGGGTAGCGGTGGAGAGAGGGGTGGTTTAATGGTGAGGGTTGCGCGCGTGCGCTTCTTCCCCCCGTGTTCCCTGTTCCCTTTGTTTCGGGCCATTTGTAAAGTTTTATGTTAATAGGCAAGTTTTTATCACGCTGTCAAAAACTCAACCCAGAGTCAACCCAACTAACCCAGTCAACCCCACCAACCCCCAGTCAAACAACCCCCTGCCCATCCAATCATGCAACAGTCATAAAGCCAAGGCCCAACTTCTGCCTTCCCCTTTCCCTTCCCTTCACATTTGGGAAACTAATCAAAAGCAGAGAAGATACATTATCGGAGGGAAAATGCTTTAATTAAAGTGTACAATTTTCAAAGCAATTTTCGCTCGTTCGCTAAAATAATAAGAAAGCTCTTTAGAGACACGCCCACAAATCAAGGCGACGGAGAGCGGAGAGTGAGAGAGAGGGGGAGGGGGAGGGATGGCGAATAGTTGACGCCGAATCAATGACACTTAATTAGAAAATAGCTGACTTTATGTGTTGAGGTGGGCGGGGGGCAATTTTGTATCTGGGAGATACTTTAGCTATTGCACCACGTCGTCGTCTTCTTCTTCTTCTTTTTGTTCTCGCCTGGCTCGTGCCCGGGAATACTCTCCGGTCTCTGTCTCTGTCTCTCTGGTATCTCTGGTCGATTGTTTGGCTTTGGCCAATGCTTTTAATTAAGCCAGATAATAGTTGAAGAGGGGGGCAGAGAGAGGGAGAGAGAGAGAAAGAGTAAGAAACTAAGAACAGCAATAAGAGTTCCATACAATTTTAGTTATTTTCATGAGCGCCCCTCCCCCTCACACTCACAGAAATGGTTGGAAGCCAACCTGAAATTCGTTTAAGCCAAAGTGCAAAGAAAAAAAAAGAGAAAGAATGAAACTTTTATGTGAATAGCCAATGATTGGTTTTGTTTTATATACTATATATCTTTCTGTTTTCCTCTTTCCTTTCCATAATCTCTTCTAAAATCGCATTGTTATCTCTGCTTTTGGTGAATATGCGAACATATATGTGATGTTTGTTAATGCATATTACTAAAAATGTATTCGAAAATAGTTTGCATCCATATTTGAAACTATAACTTCGAATAATCGTTTATTGGTCATATCGTTAATTATCGATATCAGTGAATTATGCCAACAAGTGTATATAATTGTTGTTTGCCAACGCATTTTTCCAAAAATTCGATTAATCGATTATTGACCATATCGATAGTTATCGATATCAATGAACTATGCCATTAAGAAACTTAAAAATGTATTCGAAAGTAGTTTGCATCCATATCTATTGAATCTATAAATTCGATAATCAATTATTGCTCATATCGATAATTATCGATATCAGTGAATTATGCCATTGTGAAACTATACATGTATGTATATATGTAATGCGTAATGCAAAAGCTATGATTTGTGTGTCTGTTGCTTTGTAATGTCAGTCCGTTTTTCTCGATTTTCGCTTGTTTGGAACGTTCGCGTTCGCTTGGATCGTGTGAAATGTGGAGTGCAGCTCCCGTCACGTACAGCAAACAAACAAGCAAGCAAGCAAAAAGAAAGAAAACAATTATAATGGCAGGCGGCACAGACAGCATGATAAAAATGTTAAATACTTAACAAATTGTTTAAATATCATAAGCATGTGCATTATATATTATGGGATTGCACACGATTCCCCGACGATCCGATCCGATGAATATGATGTGTGTATGTTTGTGGCGCTTGCCACAAATCATTGTTGTTGTACCCCGTACCTCATACCGAAGACTCTCGTTATGATAACGAACAAAAGTAATAATAATAAGACGAGTGTTATACAATGTTTCGATGTGAATTATTTCGTGCACATTTCACATTGCGGTTGTTTCCATACTGTTGTTCCATATTCCAAGGAAGACACAATAAATTCGTTTTAATAATTATTGAACGAAATATTGCGGTTTTGTCTCGGTGACTCATTTCGCAATTTGTGCTACGTTGTTTATTATTATTACTACTTTTTTTTGTGTTTCTACATTGTTTTTTTTTTGGTTATTCAGGTTTTTTTTTTACACACATATGCACATACTGTAGATCGCGATTAATGCGTTAAAAATGCAAATGAACAGTTTTTAATACTGTCATTCAAGTTGAAAACAACTGCTAAAATGCAAAGAAGATGTGCATCGAAATGTGGTTTGACTTAACAATCGATAAGAATCGAGACTTTTTGTTATCGACTAACTTATCGATTCCACGACAAACTGATTGAGCTTAAAAAAACTGCTTAATAATAAAGAAGAAAAAGTGTTTTGAGCACATCACTTAACTTGATAATCGATAAAAATCGAAACTTCTTGTTAACGATTAACTTATCGATAGCACGACAAACTGATTGAGCTTAAAACAACTCCTAAAACATAAAGAAGATGTGCATCGAAAGGTGTTTTGACTTAACAATCGATAAAAATCGAAACTTCTTGTTAACGATTAACTTAGCGATATCGATAACAGCTGCCAAACAATAAAGAAGATGTGCATCGCTTAAATTGACAATCGATTAAAGTCGATAAACCTATCGACCTATTGACTGAGCCATCGATAAGCTGCATTTGCTTATTGCTTGATTGATTAAAGTTATTGCCCTTAAAATCTTTTCACATATGCAATGCATTTTTCATTACGATCTTTGCTTTTCCAACCCAACGACCAAACACAATCGAGCCGCACAATCGACAAATGCCAGCGAATCAGCTCAAATCAACAATCGACGAAGGCGACACACACACACACACACACACACATATACAAATAAACACTTAAAACCAAAACATGTTTAGGAATTTTAATGACCAACAAAATAAAATAAAATAAAATAAAATAAAATAAAAGCCAAGTACGAGTCGAGTCGAGTTGAGTTGAGTTGAGTTGAGTCGCCCTGCTGGGCCGATTGCCAGCTGTCAGCTACTCTTCTTCTTCTTTGCATTCGTTGGTTATCGATTAGCAATCGAATCGCAAGTCAAGCGATCTCTTGTCAACTCTCTTGTTGTTTGTTTGTTGTTGTTGCAACTGCTTTTTCACAACTGACAACGCTGCGTATGCGCAATGTGCAACCAGCCAGGCAGAGCAGAGCAGACCCTAGCCAGTATTGCCGTGACCTCAAAAGTCAGTTCGTTCTAGAGGAGTCGACACCGAGAAACCGACTACCACCAGAGAGAAGGGAAGCGGGGAGAAGGGGAGGTTGTACGCATGCGCCGCATTTGGTCAAAAAACAAAAAAAAATGTTGAGATACGCGGCGAATTGAAACTGAAAACTGAAAACATGGCGAACTGAATGTCGAATGTCAAAAGTGATTTGCGTTTTAACAAGTTGCAACAAATACACACACACACACACACATCAAAGGCACACACTACAACAGCAACAACAACAAAAAGGCAAACACTTTCAAAGCAGCAAGCACAAAAATCACAAAAGTTAAACCTCACACCAACAACAACAACAGCACCCCACCAACACCACACCACCATCACCCGCCACCCGCCACACCACATCACATTAAACGCACAAACACACACACACAGAAAGAAACACAAAAAAATAAAATAACATGCGAAAGCCATAAATCATAATTCTTTATTCTGGCTTTTTTCATTTGTTGTCTCAAGTTTTTTTTTTTCTTTACGTTTTTCTTTGCTCATTTTCGCTTTATTCTACATCCAAAAAATATGTATATATATATATATATATATATTTTAGTTTATATATTTTATTTATTTTTGACTGACTTTCAATTTGCACATGTGTCTGTGTGATCGTGTGTGTGTGTGTGTGTGTGTGAGTGAGAAACATAAAAGTGGTACTAAAACATTTCGTGGCAACTGTAGCTGCCGCTGCCGCTGCCGCTGCTGCTGCTGCTGCGGGGACAATAGGGGTTGTAGCAACAGCAACAGCAGCAACATCCAACAACATTCTTGCCAAAATGATAGATGGCCCAAAAGGCAATAATCCAAATTTCAAACGCATGAAGCCCCGCAAGTGAAGCAGGCGTCGCTAGGGGGGAGGGGGGGGGGAATAGTTTATGTGGGCGACTTTTTCTTTTTTGGGGAGATTTTTCAAACACTTTTGCATTTTCACTCGAAAATTGCATAAACTAAATACATAACCGCCCAAACCAACACCAACCCCTTCCCCCCCTCCCCACACCATCAGTCAGCTCAGCTCAGTTTTGCTGCTGCTTAACCTAATCTCTGGCCGAGAAGCAGCAACAACATTTCATACACAATTTCAATTTCCAAACAGAACGCATAAAGAACACAAAAATTCCCTGAAAAACACACAAAAAAAAACCTCAAAGCGCTTCTCGCTCGGATCATTAAAAAACCGAAACAACAAAAACAACAGGAACACCAAAAAAAAAGGGCAACAAATTTGCCATAACATAAAAAACAACTAAAAAAAGCCAAAAACTAAATAACATACTTTTACTGCCGAGCGGAATGCTTGAAAGTGTGGCAAAGTTTTCGGTGAAAAAACATTTGCATTGTTGCAGCAAAGTGGCAGCAAAATGTTGCAAATGTTCAAACTCAATTAAGCAAAAAAAAGGTGATAAAGATGAAAAGTTTATTAAACAAAGAAATGCTTTGTCTTTTTTTTCGGTTTCGGTTTTCGGTTTTGAAGTCATTTTCTTTCGTTCTTGTGGTGGAATTCGAGATGCATCTCATCTTTAATTGACCTATTGCATAGCTGAGAAAATAGTTGCAATAGTTGCAAATACTTCAAATACTTGTGCTACATTTTGTGTGTTTGCATTTCACCTTCAACTGTGATTGACCGCCGCACACCCCAATGGGGATACACACATACATACATACATAGACATAACTCAATTGTAGATCCTCATCTTAGACAGTGTGTATGTGTGTGTGTATGTGTGTGTGTGCATTCTGCATTCAATTAACCGATTAAGTTCTTAATTGAGACATCAACATGGCTAACAAAAAAAAAAAAAAACTACGCACAGCAAATTGCATACATCGCATTGGGTCAGTTGGTTAGTCAGTCAGTCGATCAGTCAGTCATTCAGTTAGTCAGTCAGTCAGTCGATCAGTCATTCAGTCAGTTAGTCAGTCAGTCAGTTAGTCATTCAATGTTGTCAGCTGCTCTCTGCTCATTGCTTACATAAATCAATTTACTTACGCTTATTTTATAATTTAATTGTTTTCGTTGTTTTTTTTTTCGTAGCGAATACCCTGTATGTCATTAAATGTGTGGCATGGGGTATGCACGACTAATGACAAACATTACCAAGTCAACTTGTTATTAATGAGAATATTTCTAGATGAAAACAAAGAAAAACCACAAAAATATATATTATATTAACTTATCATAGGGTATCCATTCATACATACACACTGTTCACAGTTCTTACTTTTTTTCGTTCGCCGTTCAAATACGACGACGAATGCATGATTTGACTTGTATTCAATTCTCACAAAAAAACTGTTTTTTTCTTTCTCTTTCCCTCTCACGTGCTCACGCGCTCACTCACCGACAAACACCGAAACGCCGAAACGACGAAACAACGAAACATCGAAACATCGAACGAAACACACAGAGCGAGCGCGTGCGACTCGTGTTGGTCGTCGTTGTCGCCGTCGGTTGATGTCTCGGATGTGGATGTGGATGTTGATGTGGATGTCGACCGGTGCCGGTGGCCAAAACAATATTCAGTTGAATTCAACAACGCTGTGAGCAACACACACGACGCTGGAAGTGTCGATGGAACCGCGTCGCGACGCAGCAGCGGCAACGGCAGCAGCGGCAGCGACAACAACAATAATAACATATATATATTTGCACAACAACAACATAAACAACAACAACAACAATCAACAAAAACAGTCTTAAAAAACCGCTTAAAAAGTAAATAAAAAGTTTTATTAACAACAATTTGTGATAAAAACGAGAGAGAGACAACAACAACAACAACAAGTCGCGAGTGTCCAAAAAAAACAAAAACAACATTTATATACACTTATATATATACACAATAGATATATACATATATCTATATTTATACAAGCGCATATACAAAAACAAAAATAAAAAATAATTTATTAAAAAAGCAGTCCAACAAATGCAACGCGTAGGCCTTCAACTGTGATTTAAAAGTTTAAAGAAAATAAAAATATAAAAATTTATATATAAAAAGAAGAAGTTCAAGAGAAAAAAAAAAGATATAGAAGAAATATAAAAGTTCTACAAACACAAAACAAAAAAAGAAAGAAAGCGAAAAATAAAAAGATTTTTTTTCTGTTTTTTTTTTGGAATATTTATTTTGTGTGTGTTATCATCGGGTTCTTATATAATTTGTCTTTATTTCTGTTCTGTTTGTTCGCAAATCAAACTAAATCAAATCCGAAATCAAAATAATTAACACCAACCAATACGAACGAACGAGCAACAATCGGCGGCAACAACAACAACAATGTTTAACTCCAATATACCGGCCACAGCTCTGCTGAGCATCGAGGGGAGCGGCCTTGGAGCACATACCCCGAAAACTCCAGAGATTCTCAATTCGCTAATCGCCATGTCCAATCCGTTGGATAATTACAATTTCAATGCCTCCAATTCGTGCAGTGCCGCCTCCACACCCGTTGTTACCATACGCAATTTCTGTGGCAATCCCAACGGACAGGTGAGTTCCCCATCCCTCTCTCCCATCACTAACTAACTAATTCTCTCTCTCTCTCTTTCTCTCTCTTACAGACACATTCACAGGACAGCAGTCATTCCAGTTGCTCGGCATCGCCGCTCGATTCACCAGCGGGGGGCACTGCCACCACGCCCAGTGTGCAACAGGTGAGTGTGTAGCAAGAAGAACCAAAAGATAGCCGCCTACCCCCCTCTCAATCGTTATCAATCGTTTATCTTTCTCATCATTTCTATACCCATTTCACCTTGTACAAATGGGTTCCATTTCCACTCTTCCAGACAGAACCCCTAAGATATCTAGTATCTAGTAGACATCCCCTTTCCAAGTGGAGAATTTCGTGAATTTTCACTTTTTTCATTCGCGAATTCGCAGCACGCGTCGCGTCTTCACTACAAACAACAACAACAACAATACCAACCATTTTCCCTTTCAATTGCCATTCATCAGAGTTTTCAACCAAATCCGAGTGACATTTACGTGTTTCAGCCGCCGTTCCAATTCCATTCCATTCCCCCGTATCAATTCATTCATCATGTCTGCCATTCCGTCTCCGTCTCACTTGTCCCCCAAATTGCATATTGGCTTGGCGCCCACGCTGCTCACGACAACAACAGCAACAAAAACAACAACAAAAACAACAACAACAACGACGACGACAACGACGACGACAATGTGCCAAAATGCCCACGCAATGTGGCTGCTGCTGCTGCTGCTGCACTGGCTCCGGACATTGGCCGGCTTGCATCCGCCAACGCTTTGGAAGGGCGATGGCGGCGGGCGGCGGGAGAGGCAGGGGCGACAGTTAGTCATTTGGTCGATTGGGTGGCGGGCGGAGGGGGAGAGGGCAGTGCGGTCAGCTTTTTGGCTTTGGCTTTGTGTGTGGGCGTCACTCTGTGTGTGTGTTGACGCTTCAATTGCAAAACGTAACCAGAATTGATTTCACTTTTTTATGCAAACACAGATATTGAATAAACTATATATGTATGTGCATCAGCTATACACACATACACACACATATACATACGTATATCAATGTCTCTGCTGCATCTGTATGTGGATGCAGAGAATCTCACTTGACTGACATTGGCCTTAATGAGGCACGTAGCAATGCGACGGGGGCGCGCGATATGCAAAGAGGAGAGGAGAGAGCATTATGGAGGGAGGGGTGGGTGGAGGAGAAGAGTAGTTGCGGGTGCGATTAATGTATATGCAATAACATTTGCCACGCGGCAATTAAAAGCTATTCGAGCTCACAGTTCTCGCTCTCTCTCCCTCGCTCTCTTCTGTCTCGCTCTCTCACACACAACCCAAAGCGGCGCATCCATTTAGATACTTTGATACATTTTCGTATCTCTGTCTATGTGTGTCTGTGTGTGTGCGCGCTGCACTAATTGGCAGGTGTTTGAGTGTGTCTGTGTGTGTGTGCCCGTGCCTGTGTGTGTGTGTGATTTATGATTATTACTTTAAACGAATTTATAGGCATTGAACCGTCGCCAGTTTTAATTGCCGCCGCCAGTCGACTGCAAAATATTAAATACACACACACACACACACTTTCTTATGTGTGTGTGTATAAACAAAACCACACAAAAAGTATAAAATCAAAACAATTTTAAACACTTTTTCAATTTGTTTTCTAACAAATTTTACATAAATTACAAATGTCGAACAGACGACGGCGGCAGAATACATTTGTGTATATGTATGTATGTGTGAAAAACTTGCACTTCCACTCGAACGCACACACACACACACGCACACACACACAATTTTATTACCGTTCGGTTCGTCTTCTTCTTTCTTCTAAAATATTTGTGCAACTGTATTTCAAATGTATTTTGCACATTTCTCATAAGTGCAAAAGGGAGAGAAGCAACAACAACAACAACAACAGTAATATATATTGTACAGTAATAACGAGAAAAAGGCGTGAGAGACAAAATTGAAAATAACTGCAAATATTGAATGTCCGACAACACAAGAGTGACAGAGTGAGAGCGAGAGCACGATAGGAGATAATTAGGTTGCCGAAATATAAATACCCTAGCAGATCATAACAATTAAAATAATTATATATATATGGCAAACTGACAAAACAGACAAAAAATGTTGTTGGCAACAAAACAGTTCAATGTTGAAAAGTAATCTTATAATTAAAATTAATTATAATGTGTAAAAATTTTTGTTGTCGATTCTGTTTTTTTTGGGTTTAAAATGAATATGCCTTTTGATGGAAGGGTATAAAAATAAAAAAATATGGCAAACGAGCGAACAAACAAAATGCGGGGCCAAATAAAAGATGCAAATTTGCGAGACGATTCGTGCGAAATTTTGAATGTTTTTTTTTTTTCATTTTCGTTTTTTCATTTTTGGGGAGCGCTGCTCGGCAAACATCACGCACACACACCGTGTGTGTTGCACACAGATACATATCTATAACCTTAGATACAGTTACACAGATACGAATTCATTTGCACTTTGTCAACGCATTCAAAACGCGAAATGCGAAATGCAACAAAGCAAATGTGCAAAGAAAGGCTTGGACTATGTATATATATATATATATGTATATATCTCTCGAATCTTGTTTGTTCCATGTTCATATATATATATATGCATATATGTATATCTCGTCGTACTTTAAAGTAGGTATAGTTAAGGTGCCCCACACACACTATTAACAGTTTCCCCTTAAAACCAAACCGAACCAAACACTTTTAGTTTTCTGTTATAAGAAAGAAGATGATATCTGTTGTTGGGAATCTTTTTTATCAGTTTAAGTTCAAATCATGTTATTTTCTTCTTAATTTCTTAACTTAGTCAAATTCAATTTGAATATTATATCAAAAGTTATCTATATATAGTAAAAACTTTGTGTTTTGTGCAATTGCAATCGAACTCTTTCTATGGCTTGCTCCAATTACGCACACATAGACACATTTGGATGCCCTGACAACTAGCAGAAAGACCGACAGACAGACAGACTGAGAGAGAGAGAGAGAGAGAGAGATATAGAGAGACAGACAGAGAAACAGTTGCACAATAAAGCAAGCAACTGGAGCCAAGTAGAAAACGCACAAATTTTGTCGAGAAGTCTGAAGGGAACGAAATCTTTTTTTTCTTGTATTTTTTTTTTCTTGTTTTTTTTTTCTTGTTTTTTTTTTTTCTTGCTTTTTTCTTCTGTTTTTTGACCATATGGTCGCCGGGCGGTCGAAATCGAAATTGAAATTGAAGTCGAAGTCGAAGTCGAAGTTGGCGTCGCCATCTCGTTGGCGCATGCGATTATTATGATTATGTTGTCTCTCTCTCTCTCTCTCTCTCTCTCTCTCTCTCTCTCTTGCTCTTTTATTTTTTTTTTGGTTGAAACTGAAAATTTATTTATCTGCTTTTTGGGTCAATAAATAAAAGAGGGGCAGGCAGCGTGCCTAAAATTTAAATGAAACAATGGAAGCGCTGGCGAAAAAATATCAGAAATATCCAGAAATATCAGAAAACAGCAGCAGCAACAATTCAAAAGTCAACACAGATATGTGTAGATAGAAGGGCGCGTTAAGGGGCTGGGCTGAACCACACCGAGATAGAGAAAGAGAGAGAGAGAGGGGGTGTGAGGAGTAATAGTGGGTGTGGTGGTGGTGGGGGGGAAACAGTGGCATTTGAACAATTTCTCAAGCAGACAACAAATAAAAAGCGCAAAACTGAAGATAATCAAGATGATGATCATCATTATGATGATGGGGTACGATAATGACGATGACGATGATGATGACGATAATGATGATGATGATGATGATGATGATGATGATGATGGGCAGGCAAAGATAGTCGGTTGGCTTTTGCCTGACATTTGAATGGGCTGTCATTGAAGTCAAAAAGATTGAAGTGGTGGCCCCTTCCCCTGCCCCTGCCTTAAAGAATGATATTGAATAAGTTATTGAAAGAGTTTGATTGAAAGAAAAATAATATATTAAAAACCAAGGAAAATTCGTGAGATTGCAAAAATTATGAGAGATATACTAAGCGTAAGCGCGGAAGATAAACTATTTGATGGGAGATACTAGAAAAAATGATTAAGATTTGAAGTATAAAGTTTTAAGATTTAAAATACAATTGAAAAAATAATTTCAATGTAGATTAATACTATATAGAAAGAAGAGAAAGAGGAAAATTCTTTCAAGTCAATTTCAATTCAAGTTTCATTTCATTTGCATTTCATTTCACGCTCCTCCGCATTCAACCAGTTGAAATTGTACATACACTTTGTCAACTAAGTGTTTACACAGAGTGAACATTTTTGATATTTTCACTTCAGAGATTTGGGTCAAAAACCAAAAAAATAAAGTGTGTAAACATTTTATTGACAGTTGAACTTTTTGCCTTTGTTAGTATTTTTAATGTTTCTTTGTTAATATTAATGTTTTTTAAGTTTTGTTTAATAGGTTGAAGAGATAATTAACTGAATAACTTATAAAAAATAAAAATAGATATTAAAAACATGAGCCAGTGTGACCCTATAGCTCTAAAGTGAAAATATCGAATATGTTCACTATGTGTAAACACTTAGTTGACAAAGTGTATAAATACACATTTGGTGTGTCTTGTCTTGTCTTAAGTTAAGTTCAGCCCTTTTAAATGAAAGTTGACAACGTGTCGACGTGATGACCATCTGTTGTCTGTTTTCTGTTCGTTGTTGTTCATTCTCCAGCCATAAATGGCGCACGATTCACCGCCCACCCTCACTCTCTGCGAGACAGACACAAGACAGACAGACAGACAGACAGACTCTCAAGTGAAAGAGTAAAAGATAAAGAGATTGCGGGATGGGGAGACTGCACTTGTGTCGCTTTTTCGCTAAACAACCTGTTGTGGCCTTGTTGTTGTTTATTAATCTTTCAATTTTCTTACGTTTTGTTTTTTTCTCTGGTTTTTTCGGTCAACTACTTACTGCATTGTCCTGTCCCCGTTGTGTGTTGGGGGAGACTGGGAATCTGGTTAAAAAAAGGGCGTGGCCGAAGTGATTTTTATCTTTCACTTTAATATTTAAAATTTATGCGAATGTTGCCTCGCGAGTAAATCACAAAAGTAAACAAAACAAAAATGTGCCGCAAACACAACAGAGATAATCTTCTTCGAACCCAAAAACCCAAAAAGCCCAGACCCAGGCCCAGGCCCAGCCCCGTTGTAGATCCAAGTTTTAAGTGTGGCTAAGGAATGCGCGAAATCTCAAGTATTTTGTTGATTCGCCATGCGATCAAAAAACCGACAAAAAAGGGAGGGGTACAACAACAAGCGAGAGAGACAGATTGAAATCTGGTTGAACTTGGTTAGTTCTCTTCTCTGACCAAATGGGTCAAATTGAACAAATGTCAGTCGGATCCCGAATTGGAGTTGTGTCGCGACGTTGTTTGTTCACTTGAAACCCAAAAAATATTTGCTTGGCGCAACTTGCAACTTGGTTAGTTATGCAATTCTTTTTTTGCTACCATCTGTGGCAAGCTCAGCTCAACTTAGCTCAGCTCAGCTCACCGCATGGGACAATGCCAGTTACGGCTATTGGTGACAAACAACTTTTGTTTGGAGGACCTTGACTAATCAATTTCGTATTTATTTGTATTTCTTATACCCTATACACATTGGCCACAGCTCGCTGTGTTGCTCTCACTGATTTTAAGAAATCGATAATTATCGATAACCAAAATATATGAATTGCTTACTGTTGAGGACAGCAAAATGGGTAGCTTCTTAGTCAATTTGTTTTACCGTGTTGTTTTTATGCATAACCCTGTAGAGTTTTCATACTTTCACGAAATTGATAATTATCGATATCCAAAATATATGAATTGCTTACTGTTGAGAACAGCAAAAGGGTAGCTTCTTAGCCAGTTTGTCCTTCTGCCGTTTTTCTTATGGCCCTGTGTCGCTCTCTAGTACTGTTAAGAAATCGATAATTATCGATAGCCAAAATATATAAATTGCTTACTGTTGAGGACAGCAAAATGGGTAGTTCCTTAGTCAGTTTGTCCTTCTGCCATTTTTCTTATGACCCTGTGTCGCTCTCTAGTACTGCTAAGAAATCGATAATTATCGATAACCAAAATATATGAATTGATTACTGATGAGAACAGCAAAATGGGTAGTTCCTTAGTCAGTTTGTCCTTCTACCGTTTTTCTTATAACCCTGTGTCGCTCTCTAGTACTGTTAAGAAATCGATAATTATCGATAACCAAAATATATGAATTGCTTACTGTTGAGAAAAGCAAAAGGGTAGTTCCTTAGTCAGTTTGTTGTTCTGCTGGTGTTTTTTTGCTTATACTTAACACGTCTTGATTAAGTTTTGTTTCGGTTCTTTTTTGTGCAATTGCAGACCTGTTCGCAGCTGATCAAAGCGGGCCTCAAGCTGTCCATACAAAGCAAACGCAAACTGTCCACCTGCGACTCGAGCTCCGGCTCCGAGCAGCCCAACTCGAAGTGTTCGAGACGCGACGAAGACTGCGAGGAGTCCAGCGATGAGGATAGCGAAACGAAATCTGTGCCCAAGGGGCTAACGCCCGAGGATGAGGATCGCCGGCGGCGACGTCGCGAACGCAACAAAATTGCTGCCACCAAATGCCGCATGAAGAAGCGCGAACGCACCCAGAACCTGATCAAGGAGTCCGAGCTGCTCGACACCCAAAATGTTGAGCTCAAGAATCATGTGCGCTCCCTGGAAACGGATCGTCGGCGTCTCCTCGAAATGTTGCAAGCACATTCGCCCAACTGCGTCAAACGTGGCGGTTGCCAGTTGCCCTCCAAACTGCTGCAATCGCCGGCGCTCAAGTATTTTGCCGAACAGGAGCTGGATGGCCTGCTCAACGGAGACAATGGAGCGAACGGTGCGAACAGCGCAGCCAATACACCCACACAGCAGCAGCAACAGCAACAACAGCAACATCAACAGCAGCAACAGCAACAGCAACAGCAGCAGCAGCAACAACAACGCATGCAGAGTATACCATCGATGTCAACGTTCAAGTTTGGCAGCAAGTCGCCAGCGGCAATGGCAGCAGCAGTAGCAGCTGCACAGGCCCAGCAACAGCAACAGTTGCAGCAGCAACAACAGCAGCAGCAGCAACAGTTGCCCAACGGCTATTGCAAACCTTCGCCGTCACCGCAAGAGTTTGAACATGCCGGCTATTTGAGTTCACCAACACAGGATGTGCTCTGTGGTCTGCCCCAACAACAGCAACAACAATCTTTGAATCCCGCCAGCAACAGTAACAACAACAACAATGCCGACAGCAGCAGCAATGCCACATTGTTGCTGAGTCAACAAGTCTCCGACTATGTGCCCAATTGTGAGGGTCTCAGTTTGAATCTGGGCCTAAACGCTGTGGCCATTGCCATATCCACGCCCGTCGCCAACGCCAACGCCAGCAACAGTAGCAACAACAACAACAACAACAGCACCAACAGCAACAGTCTCAGTAGCAATAGTTTAAGCAGCAACCGCAGCAGTAACAACAGCAGCAGCAGCAGCAACAACAGCAGCAGCAATCACAGCAACAGCAGCAGCAACAACAACAACAACATCACCAACAACAACAACAACACAACAGCAATAGTATCGACATCAGTGATAACAGCATTGCCCCCGGCAACAACACCAACCAGCGCCATTGAGTTTGTAAAGAACGAGCTGGTCGACTCGCAGAGTCCATACACCACGGCGTTGAGTGCGGAACGCTTCCTCTTCGATGGCTTCCCGGACATCAAGCATGCGGTCAGTGTGCATCCGAGCAGTCTGAACAATATGGCCAGTGTGGCCAGTCTGGCGGCGCACAACAACAACAATCATCTGATCGACTTTCACAATACACTGCCGCATCATGTTGGTGTTGGCGGCGTTGGCGTCGGCGTCGGCGTTGGCATCATGACGCCCTGCTACGAGGACGAGCAACTGTTGCTGATGAAGAACAGCTGCTATACAAACGATCTGCTCTCCCAGCTGGCCGATGATGATGCCGATTTCGTCGATCTGGATACGGGCGCCGCTGCCTTTATGACTAACGGTGGCTGCCTGGCGTGAGATCGGGCCCAACGTGCTGCCGCCGCCGCCGATCATGAGCTGTTGCTGGCATTCGAGCAGCAACAGCAGCAGCAGCAACAACAGCAACAGCAGCAGCAACATGAGCAGCAGCAACAGCAACACCAACTGCAACAGCAACAACATCAACAACAACAGCAGCTGCAGTCGGTGGATGATGAACTGCAGCAGGATCAGGCTTGGACACATGTCGACTATTGGTGCTAAGCAGCACACATAGCTGGCTTATGTGTGTGTATGTATGTATGTGTTTGTGTGTGTGTCACTTGCCACGCCCAGCTATCGCACCTCTCTCTGTCTCTGTCTCTTCCCCCGCTCCACAAAAAGCAAACATAAATATCCAAGTTCTTCCTCAAAGCAACAACAAAAAAACTCCCACAGCTCTGCGCTCGAATATTCACCCCAAATTCCCCCTCCTATATTCAGCGATAGTCCGTGGTCGTGCCTGTGTGTGTGTGTGTGTGTGTGTGTCTGGAGCGATGCTGTACTACGCGGCTTGACTACCTCATCATAGAAGAAGAAACAAAAAAACAACCTTAAAAACAAAAAATAATTGAATGTAATCTGTTTTTTTTTTTTAACTATTTCGTTTTGTTTTTTTTTTTTTTAATCGCGATCTAAACTGTAGTTGGTAAAAAAAAGAAGAAAGAGGAAGAAGCACCTGTACATAACCCCTTATAATGTGTAATCTATATAAATGTATATGTATATGTGTGTATATGTGTGTTATATATCATAATCATAATAATAATCTTATGTTATCGATAACATTCCGAGCAACAGGCAATTTGTTGGCAGTCACAGCCGCATCAGTAATTATTAATTTTAATTTCGTTAAACGTACCCTTACCCCTACTCCCCCTAACACACCTACACCCCCCTGTGCCCCTCTCTCCCCCCTTGAGCGAGATTATGCAGCAAAAGAAAAGAAAGCAAAAGCAAAATTTTAATATAAAAAAAAAATATTAAGTTAAAAATTAATATTAAAAACAAAAAACAAAAACAACAAAAACCATGCGATATGATGACGTTTGATATTTTTCTTTATACTATATAAATGATAAATGATTTTTTTTTTCTAATTTAGGCTTAATCAGTGATATATATAACAAACAAAAAATCAACAAATAAATCTATATATATATGTGTATGTATGTGTAATTTTTCTCCTTTCCCTTATGTAAATGTAAGTTGTATCTTGTACACATCTCTTGAAGAATAAGAAGAAGAATTCGAAGAAGAAGAATTCGAAGAAGAAGAAAGCTTCTTCACGCTGTTGCCTTAACAAAAAAGAAACAAACAATTCGCTGGACAACTAAATATTAAAATTAGTTCTAAGTTTGTTAATTTTTTGCGAAACTAAAATGTGCTCTTAATACAAAAACAAAAACTGAAAATTCAAAAAAAAAAAAAAAAAAATGCAACAATTTTTTTTTATACTAGCGCCTTATTACATTTAATGAAAAACTAAAAACAAAAAAATATTTACAAAAAACTAAACATGAATATACATGAAAAATCATAAAATCAAAAATCAAGTTGTATAAAAATATTTGAGAAAAAGCGAAAAAAAAATGTTTTTGAAATCTTAAAAAAAAAACAAAAACAAATATTTGTGTATGTGTGTTTACCGCTTGATAATAATATTTTGACAAAAGTCGTATATATATATACAAGATTTACCTATATACAACGTATATACTATTAATGTGTGTGTTAAAGCTATATACAAAAAAAAACATAAAAAAAAAAAACAAAAATCAACAAAAAACTAAACGTTTATGCATCTGAATTCTAAGTATAAACAGCTGTGAACACCAAAAAGTGGCCTAAACGACAAACCGAAACCGAAAGAGATCATCAAAAGTGCTTTTCTAATTGTTTTTTTTTTCTGTCTCTAATCATGATATGAATATAATACATTATATATTTTTTTTTACTTGAAAACAAAAAACTTGGAAACTAAACAAGAAAGGAATAAAATATTGCCTCGATTTGTACTAAAGATTTAATATACAACTATTTATGTAAAATACTATATAAAAAAAAAACAATACTTATATGAAAAACAAAAACATTAAAAAGAAAAACATAGCATTTAGTGAGCACGGCTTTTGTAGTTGTACGATGTCTACCATTATAACATTATACCATTATACCATATAGCATACATACCCTTACAATTAATATATACCCTGCAATTTAGACCATTGATTGGCTCTCTAAACTTCGTAATTTGTGTGTACATTGTTAATTGTTAATGGAACAACAAAAAGAAAAAAAGAAAGAAAAGATTCCCCAAACTTATAAGGAATATATATATATATATATTTAAAATCAAAAAAAGCACAAGGGAAAGTGGCAACAAAAAAGGCCTGATATATGTATACCTATATGATATTTTGCATTCAGCTTCCAAAAACAAAAACAAAAGAAAAGAAAGTAAACCATTGTGAGCTCAGGTCAAAAGTTTGTGTGTGTTGTATAATTGCTCGGGATGGTTCAGGTTTACGATAGGAGAACACAAAGATAATGCAATCGTTAAATGTTATATATATATATATGTGTATATGAATGCAATCAATGTTAATCCCCAAAGAGTTCTAGTGCAAAACCCAAACCCAAATTTGGCTAACAATACACCATACATATTTATTATACAAAGAAACCCAAGAAACCCAAGAAACCCAAGAAACAAAAAAGAAAAGATACCTCTCTCACACATACATACATACATAGTACATATGTTCTCGTTTTCGTGTGTGCCTTGAACTTGAAGTTTTCAATTGTATTCCTGTCTGTGTGTGTGTTGGTGTGTGCATTTAAGATTAAAGTTCCATAAGCATACTAGATCATCATAAATGATCACAAAACAAACATCATACAAAATTTCATTTATAATCGGTTCGGTTCGTTTCGTTTCTTTTCATACATAGTAGTGGCGCATATATGTTCATCTCAATTGATCATAGAGAGATTCTTTATAGAGTCTCTCTCTTCCCCCTCATCCCCTAGTTTAGCTTTTAATTTTAGGTTTACAAGTTTTGATTGCAAGAACAGCAACAATTCACACATTGTTGATAAGCAAAGCAATCAAAATGCGCTACGAAGTACCTGTAAAACGTTATATAATACGATATATATATATATCGATATATATATTCATAAATAATTGTTGTTAAATGTTACATAATGAAAAAAACGCGGCTCACACGGCACACACACACACAATTAAAAAACTTCAACTGCAGGCACGTAAAAAAAGAAAGAAAAAAGGGAAAAGAAAAAAACGAAAAAACATTTTAAAAACTGTTCTATAATAGCTGCTTATAATGTGGATATGTATGTGTATGTGTATGTGTTGTTGTTGAAACCTTTCCTATGAACACTATATAAAGCAAAATCGAATATATACATACATATATATATGTATATTACAAAAATATATATAAACTCCCATAAACTGTGCTAAAACAAAATCAAATCAAAAATCAAAATTGAGAAAAAACAGAAGAAATCCAAGGAAAAAACAAGAGAAAAAGAAAAAGTATTATTTATATATTTTTGACAAGTGCAAAAATATATGCAAATTAATATTTGCGTTTTCAGTTTTGCGTCTTAAAAACAAAAAATATTGAAACCCAACAAAAAAAAAACATAAACGATAAACATATACATATACAATGGACATATATATATATGTAAAAAGTGTGCACACATTATTTACAAGCAATTTGTAATTTAACTTTATTTTTTCCCCCTTCTCCATATATTGTTTTTGTTTTAAACTTGTTATAAATGATAAAAAAAAAGTGCAATTGTTAAACGATTTTAATCTTAATTTTGTATATTTTTGTTTTATTTTATAATTTTTTTGTATTTGTATTTTTGTAATTTGTATAAAAAGCACAAAAGAGAGGCACACGATAAATCACAACTCAAAGCCAAACAACGACAGCTATACTCACACACTGACACACACACACACACACACTGACATACACACACACACAACTACACTTACACAGCTAACTGTTTTAATGCTTTTTAAGATGAAGTGAATAGAAAAAACCACACAAAAAGAAACGTTTTTTTAATTTGTCAAATATGTAATTTATAATGCTAATTAAAGAAATAAATAAAAAAAAAACTGAAAACGAAAAATCCCATTTTTAAAAACACAAAAAAAATACCGAGAAAATTGTCAAAAATTTTGCAAGCAATTTATTTCAAAACACTTTTTTTTTTAGATAGCGTTAAGCAGCTAATACTAAATATATAATTAAAAACGAACTAATAATAATTTGTTTTTTTTTTTATTATTATTATTATTATTATATATAAAAAGTCAAAAAATGGCAAAAATCTTTAAAAATAATTTTAAAAATACAAAAAAAAAAAAGCTAAAAAAAACAAACAAAACAAAAGCAAAAATGTAAAAATAAATGTTCTGCTTCAAATTCAAAACCGTGAATGAAATGTGTATTTGTCTTATTCATGGGAAAACTTCCGGTGGGATTTTTAGGTTTTCACAAAGTTTGAGTTTGAGTTAACTCCCATCAAACTGTTGTCCAACACTGGTTGACTGTGAATAAAATGTGTATTTATCAAGAGAACTAATTCAGATTCTTAGGTTTTTAATAAGTTTGCAGCAAATAATGTCCAAATGGATGTCCAACACTGAAATCTTTAACCCTTAACTTCCATCAAACTGTTATTCAACACTGGTTGACCGTGAATGAAATGTGTTGTGTATTTATCAAGAGAACTCATTGGGATTCTTAGGTTTTTAATAAGTTTGCAGCAAGTAATGTCCACTCTTTGACCTTAAACTCCCTTCAAACTGTTGTCCAACACGGACTGACCGTGAATGAAATGTGTTTTTGTATATATCACTCATTGGGAACTCATTGGGATTCTTGGGGTTTCAAAAAGTTTGCAGCAAATGTTGTCCAACGCTAAACTCTTTGACCTTAAACTCACATCAAACTGTTGACCGTGAAGTGTGTTATCCAACACTGACTCCATATCCAGCTTAGTCTTACCACATTGTTACATGGATTACGCTTAAATGGCTGTCAAATCTAAAAAGCAATCTGCCAAGTAGTCAGCTTCCGTACTATCCGACTCATGTCAAGTTGAGATCGGAACTTGAGAACTTGTGTACACATATCGGTGGTGTCCAACACTACCAACACCACCAACAGCCATGGCTTACTCATACACCAGAGCAGTGGCAAGTGGCAGTGGCAAGTGGACTGACTGCCTCTCAATTGCTCGAGTCTCGACTCAATTAGTTTTTGTTCTTGGCGCGTGTCTTGGCGTGGGCGTGGGACAACCATTGGCACTGGCTGCTGCTAACCGCTAACCGCTGATCACAGATCACAGATTGCAGCCCCCGCCGGCGTTTTGGACGCCCCTCTCTCCCTCTCCACACTCAACATCTACCCCGCTTTGACGACACATCTGGCAGCTAAAGTGCTGCTGCTGCAGCTTGAAGGAGGCGGGAAGGCGACTGAGAATTGGGCATATATATAAAAAAAGACTATGACATCATGTTATTATGCAAAAAGACGAAGACAACAACGACGACGACAACGACAACAACGACGACAACGACGACGACGACGGCTTCATTCAGATTCAGTAGAAGCCGAAGCGCACAGTGGGACAGACAGCAGCTTTTGTATGTCAGCTTCTAAGCTATCGGCGCCGCATTAGCTCTCTCTTTCTCGCTCTTGCTCTTGCTCTCTCTTTCTGATTCTAATATATATGCAAAACTTGAAGGCTTGAGTAAAGCTTTCGGCGCTTGGATGATTAATACGACAACTCCCACTATTCCACTCTGCCCCCCCCGACCGGCCGACGGCCAGCTCGCTGGCATTCACCCTTCGGCTATAGCCGTGATAAATGTCTAATTGCTTATTGAATGTCATAACAGTAATAAAAACATGTAAAATTCTTCAATATGCAAATTGTGTGCCTGATGCTTGTGCGAATTCGTCATTCAATTGTTAAACTCGCATTCACAGTCATCCCTCGATGACTAGCGATGTTGGTCGGTTATCGAAAGGATATCAATTTTGAGAAATAAGAATCAAGAAATCAATATGATGTTGATAGAAGAATCTCACTAAAGTTGCTCACTAACTTGATATCATTATAGTCGCAACCTTGCGAAGAGGACTCTAATGATATTCAAGGTCAGACTAGGTTAGTTCCAGGAGCAGGTTCATATTTCTGGTTCCGTTATGCCCCTTTAACTTAGAATATCTGCTACTAAAATCAGAGCATAGCAGATTTTAGATCTCTTCTTATATAACCTAAGAATGAAACTATTATAGTATTAGATGTAAGGTTTGGTTCGGTCACCTGACTGATAGATAGATAGCAAACGATTTGTTGTTGTCTTTTGGCTATAACTCGGGATTCGCAATTGCAAATCTCTTGTGCTCTGTTCAAAGGTACGGACGACCCGATAACCGTTTGTCAGCGTCATCAGAACAGCGAACAGAGAACAGTGACAGCTGCGAGGAAGGAACGAAAGAACGAACGAAAGAACGGTTACACTGGCCGCAGCGAAAGAAAGAAAAATCGAGTGTCGCGATAAATTATTGTAGTTAATCATATAAAATGCCACCCATAAATAACTAAACGCATTATCATTGAAAGTACTATTAGCAATCACAGTGACAAGCTAAACACACACACAAACACATACACCTACATAGAAAACATTTACAAGTGCCTGTGGTTTGGTTTGGTGTATTTTTAGCTGTGCGTTAAGTGAACAATTATGCCACCTAAGCAACAACAACAACAACATCAACAACAACAACAACAACGACAACAACAAACATTAAGAATAGCAAGGCAAAACCAACACAAGTGCAACACACAAGTGATAAATGGGCTTGTCTTGTGGCCAAAAGGCTCGAGATTAGTTTATTGGCCAGGGACCAGTAGCAGAACCCGCTAAACACTGTCGACATGCTGTCTGCTCTGCACGATCTATGGCTCTATGACTCTATAATTCTATGACTCAGTGAAAGAAAGGTCAAGAGCGTGGCATGCCCGTAAATATGTATTTGTATTGTAAAACTGTTAGTTTCAAGAAGGGAAGAACTAGAAATGAAAACAAGCTAATATATAAACTAAATATCTATACAAAAGAAGAATAACTATACTATTTATCTGTTATATACTATGGAAAACACTTTTTAAATAATAATATGTGAACTTTATTATCAAATTGAAAAGTGTGTAAACAAAAAGTTAACCCAAAAGGTATGAAAGTTTGGTATGCATCCCTGATATACGCACTTGGACTTTCATGTTGACGTATTTGACTAAACGCAAGCTGCAATAATGTATGCAACGCACACACACACACACGCACACACTAATGGCAACAAGTTCAGGTACATGACGCGGCGGCATTAGCCGAGGCATTGCATTATTTGGCGCAACAAATGGGATGTGACGGCCAAGACTGCAAGATGGTTACAAAGAGGTAGCTGCTTGTTTCGAGGGGTAAGAAGAGAAGAGCTGGTGTGTGCAGGTTGCAAGTTTGTTTTTGTTGTTGTTTGGATGTGACAAAAACAAATGCGCACTGCGCATAATGTGCAATGGCCGTCAATCATTGCTATTATTATTGTTATTACTATTTTTGCTATTGCATTGCATATTGTTGTATCAGTCAAGTCAATCGAGGTGCAGCCGTGCCGTGCATTTTGGCCGTTGGCTAAGGTCAGGCCACCATTGCGTATGAGTAATGCGGCGACTTAGAAATCTCCAATCTTGTGCCACTGTGCGCAACGCCTACAACACAATGTATACAACATATATATATGTAAGTGCAATATGCACATTTTCAGTCACTTATTATTAGCTGCAACTCGAAATCATATTCAAATTTGAATTCAATTTCATATTCAAATCGATATGACCGCAGGTCATAACAATAACAATAACAAACAACAACAACTACAACAGAACAGAACAGAACCGTGTACGCCATTTTGTATGAAGGCGCGTTCGTCCATAGCTTAGCTTTGCTGAGAGTCTGTGCTGACGCATTGGGGTACGCGTAGCTTGAAACAAGATTTAGTATCTAGAAGCTACTTAATACTGCACATGACTAATTGGCAATCAATCAAGTTGTTGTTTTTTTTAACTTCTTTCGGGCATTACTAAGCAGTGCACCAGAGGCGAGATCGAACCGAAGCGAAACGAAAAACAACAGCAACACAACAATTAATAGTAAATAATTTACATAACGGAGCACTGTTGTTAGTCATATCTTGCGGTTAATGTTTGTGCATATAATTGATTTCTATATTTGTCTTATTCACAGACTATTTTCGTAATTTACGCAATTGGTTGCATTTATGAATTTGAAATAACCGCCTATAAATGAAGCGCGCGCGACCAACTTCATGTAGCGCAATACTGCTTTCGCAGCCAACTTCAAGCGTGCGCATAATTAGGATCAACGATAATGAACGATTATTTTGTGTGATTTGATAAGTTTTCATATCGCTGAGTGACGCCAGCTAAAAACTTGGCGCGTCTTTTTAGATGTAAATATTTAAGTATATGTTTAGTTTTTAATACTTACCGTGTAGTGCCTGGGGCTATGTTTTCACCGCGCAAGGTTTTGCCAGCGCCGGCAGCCCAGGAGTTTGGCTTTCCCTACACGCCATACGCCATACAAGAGCAGCTGATGCAGGAGCTCTTTCTGGTGCTAGAGCGCAAGCAAATTGGCATATTTGAAAGTCCCACTGGAACAGGCAAGTCACTGACACTCACCTGCGGTGCGCTTACCTGGCTGCTCCAGCATGAGCAACTAGTTCGCACCGAACTGCTGCAGCGCATTGGCCAAGTGGAAGCAGACCTCAGACAGCTGCAAGGTGCCAGTGAACAGGCAACTGATTGGATAAGTGCCCAAAGCGAAACGCGTCTGCAACGCGAGGAGCTTCAGCAGCTGCAACGACTACGCGATTTACTGCTGCAGAAAGAACAACAGTTGCTGGACATCAAGCAGCGCAAAAAACAACAGCCAAGGACAGCACGTCGAGCAGGCGAGGATCTGCTTCAGGCGGCAAAGACGGCGACAGCTGTCGAAGAGCTGGATCTCAACTCTGATGAGGAGAACGAGGATGATCACTCAGATGAAATGTTAGAGGATCAAATGCAGCTGGAACAGGAGCGCTTTCGTGATGTCCAAATCTTCTACTGTAGCCGTACGCACTCTCAGCTGGCGCAGATTGTGGCTGAGCTGCGTAAAACACCGCATGGCAAAACCGTCCGCTGCATCTCGCTTGGCTCACGCCAGCAGCTGTGCATTAATACGCAGTTGCGACGCCTGACCAACGTGGCGCTCATCAACGAACGCTGCCTAGACATGGCACGTGCCAAACCCAGCTCTACTACCTCCACTTCAAATCCCAGCAAAAGAGCGCGTTTGACATCACAAGTGCTAACCCGCTGCCCCCATAAGGCACCCGCCCAGTTGCAGCGTGTCAGCGATGCGGCACTATGTGAACCCCTTGACATTGAGGAGCTGGCCGCTGAGGGAGCCGCCTGTGGTGGCTGCCCCTACTATGCCACACGGTCAGCTCATGCACAGGCGCAGCTGGTGCTCCTTCCTTATCCACTGTTGCTGCAACGCAACGCACGTCAGCAGCTTGGCATTGATCTACGCGGCGCCATCATTATTGTGGACGAGGCACACAATCTGCTGGACACAATTGCTCAGTTGCACAGTGCCGAACTTAATCGTGCCCAGCTGCAGTTGGCGCGTCAACAGATGACCGCCTACAAGGAGCGCTATGCACGGCGCCTTAGCAGCGCCAATCTGTTGCGGATTAATCAACTAATCTTTGTAGTGCGTAGCCTGCTGCAGCTGCTTGATTCTGCGGGAGAGTCGCGTATGTTGCGTACTTATGAGCTGAGCGACGAGGGTGACTTCTTCAACATTGATCTGCATGCCGTACTGCAGTTCTGTGCGCGCACACGCTTTGCCCAGAAGCTGCACGGCTTTGGTCAGCGATTGCAGTGTGAAGAACCGCGACCCAGTGAGAACCGTCCACCGCCCACACAACAGTTGCTCCAGCGCCTGGCCAACCAGCATCAGATAAGCCAGTCTCAAACGGGTGGTAAACGCAAACTGCAGCAGCTGGCAAAGGACGAAGAACAGAAGAAGGAAGCGAAAGCGAATGAACAGGAGCAAGTGAAGCCGTCGCCAAGTACTTTAGCATCACCTTCGCCCATACGCCCTCTACTTGCGTTTCTGGAGACGCTCACCAGCAATGCCACCGATGGACGTGTAATGGTCAATGCCAAGGACGGCATATTTAAGTATTTGCTGCTCAATCCCGCCGAACATTTTGCTGACATTCTCACAGAAGCACGAGCGGTAAATAGCCCCCATGATATTAAGCCACTCGAATTAACACGTTTATATTTTTTCCTGTTTGCTGCAGCTTATCATCGCTGGTGGAACCATGCAGCCCACGCAGGAATTGACATCCCAGCTCTTTGCACAGTGTCCGGAGCGTGTGGTGCAGCGTTTCTACAGTCATGTGGTGCCGGCAGATGCAGTCTTACCATTTGTTGTGCCCACTGGACCAACGGGTCACACGCTCTGCTTTAGCTATGCGCAACGTAAAAGCCCCGCCATGGTAAGAACTTACATTGGATACGATCTGCTACAAGAGAGCAATGTTAGAACCCAGATTTCCCTATATAATATGTCTGTTTCTGTTTCATCCAAATGCAGCTTAAGGAGCTTACGATGGTGCTGCAGAATCTGTGCAATGTATTGCCGGCGGGTGTGGTTTGCTTCCTGCCCTCATACGACTATCTGGAGACGGTATATGTGCACCTGGAGCAGAGTGGTGCCTTGCAAAGAATGGGCCAGCGCAAAAGCATCTTTCGCGAAAAGTCTGGAGGCGGTGGCGTAGAGCAGCTGCTGCAGCAATACGCCGATGCAATAGACAGCCCTGGCGGCGGCGGTGCACTATTGCTTAGTGTGGTTGGTGGCAAGCTGTCCGAGGGCCTCAACTTTGCCGATAATTTGGGACGCGGCGTCATCGTTGTCGGTCTGCCATATCCAAATCGCACCAGTCCCGAGCTCAAGGAGCGAATGCGTCACTTGGACGAAACGCTGGGCGGAGATGCCGGCAATGAATACTATGAAAATCTGTGCATGAAGGCGGTCAACCAATGCATTGGTCGCTCCGTGCGTCACATTCGGGACTACGCCTGCGTCTATCTGCTCGACGAACGCTATGTCAGTGAGCGCATTCAAAAGAAGCTGCCCGCCTGGATTGGTCAGCACATATATGTGGCCAGCGATGGATTTGGTGCCGTTCAAGCGCGCACCGCACGTTTCTTCAAGTCAAGAAGCTAAGCTGTAGCTGTAGCTAGAAAAGTATTATAAACAGAGAATCCTCAGAATCTCGTATCAAACTGTATACATATGTAATCTTTGTGGTGCCTTTTTGTTATATGTTTTCCACGTGTATAGATAAGACCGACTATAATAAGAATTTTGAGCTCTAAGCAAACAAATAAAGTAATTTTTTTAACAGAGGATTTATTAACAGTAAATTTTTGTATTGCATGCATTGTATATTTTGGAATAACCGAAAGTACATCATAATGGCTTTTCGATGGCACGGGAATATTGGGCGAACAGGAGGTTGTACGACGGGAAATTGCAGCACTGCATATCGGTACGTTTCCAGTTGGAGAGTATGGAGTACTCAATCTCGAGTTCCTTCATTGTCTCGTAGGCCAGCGAAGATTTGTTAGCAAAAATGGTGACAATAAATTTGCCTGGCTTGAACGTCTTGATAACCTGAGCTATAAGTTTGGTGTAGTTGTTGAGGGCCACATTGCTTTCGAAACTGACATATGAGAACTTCTCCTCTGGCGTTATGTGAATGGTCATGTACTGACCGTTCTCATCGATCCCGTTCATGGAGTAGCCACAGGGATCGAAGAGAAAGTCATCGATATGCATTTCGGGAAGTATTTGATCGATGCCCGATTGCGCGGTTGCCTCGCGCCCTGTGGTTAATGTGCTCTTACTAAAGATGGACATAACATCCTTGTCGAGATTCTGCATAAGTATCTCAATGGTTTGGTCAGGTTCTTCGTCTGTATTGTCCGTATCCTCCAAGATGATGTCTGGCAATGCTTTTGTGTCTGGCTTACTAAATGTATACAAATACCAACATTCCTGGTTTATAGAGCCAAGGCAATAGGATCTTCCCTCAGGAAAAATTGAGTCTAAATAAGTAACCTCCTGAAAGAATCCCTCGTGTGGGGACATTTGAACATCGGGTCGGGTAAAATTCTTTCTCGAGTAGAATATATCAGTTATCACAAGGTACCCCTCGAGTTTGGCCAATTCAAGCAATTGGTCCAGGCACTTCAGCGGTGTTGTTGTTCCACATGTCTTCAGTATCCATCTACGCTTTGAGACGAACATGCTACTCTCGCTCAAAAGAAAGGCATCTATGGAGTCGTTGTTGATAAAGCTAATAATTTCGCATTTCACATGGCACAGAAGGTTTTCCCATTGCTTTCTAGATATATTGCGTAAGTCAGCGGTGGGACTTTCGCTTTCCTCGAACCATATTTCCAGGAGTTTTTCAACACCCTCAAAAAAGTGAGAAGGGTCCGGCATGGCAGAATTATTTTGATCCATTAGATAAACAATCAAACTAGGGATGGAAAAGATACACCGACATGACGATATTATTACGATATTATAATGTTGTCTGCTTATCGATATGCAAAATGCACCGCGCGTTCGATTTTAAGGCAAGTCTGCTGCACAGAGTATTTGCAAATGCTTCATAATATCATGGGTCCCATTTATTCATGCAACAAATTTAAAGTTTTACATTTAAGCAATATATTCAAAACACTTATGCTATCAATGCGCTTTGAACATCTTACCTTAATGAAATGTGCAGAATATTTGTATATATATTACTATTTAATTTCGCTGTATACTCCAATAGTATTCTATTGGTGTACAAATAACATGTGAGACAAAAACCACATGTCAAATATTTGACCTCTGATTATTTCGATACTTTGCGTGCTCTTATCGATACTGCACAAAACATCTCCCTGAAAACGCCTCGGTCTTTATTTCGTTAGTCGCGCTTGGTCACACAGTCGTTGATGTGTGTGTTGTTTGTCGCTGTCTCCGCAGAACTGTGTATCCCAGTTTGTACTTTTACCAAATTGAACATGTAAAACATAAGTGAGCTTATGTGAACAATTTTTAAAACAAAACGAGCTGTATGTGTAAAAAGTACGTAATGAAATCCAAGCAACCAAGCTTGCTCTTGTATTTCTCCCTGTGCCTGTGTTTGTGTACCCGTGTCGGACAATACCTGCGCGTGTGTGTGTATGCGTTGGTTTATGTTTGAAAAGTGCATTTGGATTCGTTATAAATAGCCGCAATTCCATGCGATTTGAATGACCAAACACAACAGCAGCCGCCACAAAGTTCAAGTCCAGCTTTTGTAACGTTCACACGGAATGCTCAAACTGTTCATTCTGAATTCTACATTCACGTTTTCCTATTTACTTTTCACATGTGCTGATAAGGTGCTCGGTATTGGTGGCTCCCCTGTTTACTTATTATATCTCTATCTACTTACGAACGAAACCCTCTGTGTGTGTACGCCTGCTTTTTGATTCATGAACAAGATATGCCGACGACTTGTGTAAAAATCAACAAAAACAACAACAACAAGAACTAAAAACCAAAAACAACAACAAGAGCTATAAAAAAACACTAGTCGCCGCCATTGAACAAATATTTATTACTAATAATATTTCTCCTCAATTTACTTGCCGGTGATAAAACATTGACGCCAGCTTAAGAATGCTCGTGTATTATACCCTGTATCCATTGAAGCGCTTACATAGTGTATACATTCTTGGTTTGAAGTGTTTGAAATATCTATCTTTCTCTTATAGTTTGTACTTTCATTTGTACTTAACCGTCTATTATTTTGTGTGTGTGATATATGTATACAGGGTGTCGTCTTGTTGTTGGGCACTTTCCAACGCAACTCTTATTTTTGAACAGTCTTTGGCTTTGCTAAGCTCAGATTACATGCATGCATATGCAAGTGTGTGCACGACCGACCAGTAACTTGGATAGTTGTCACCGGAGCTGCGGCTTAGCCTGCCTGCAGTCAGCAAAACTAGTAAAGCGTTTAAAGCGGTTATTCTCGTTAGCTGTTGTTATTGTTGTGGCAAACTTGTTTTTATCGCTGACTATGATAAAAATGGCACACATATTATGTGTAATAAAGACAAAAGAAAAGACTAGACCACACCAACAACCAAAATTAAGAATGAAAACTCAGCTGAAAAGCGTTCAAGTGTTGGCCATCCATTTTTGCTTGCAGATGCATTTTAAATTTTCACAGTTTGATATCGTTATCGATATGTGAATCATGCGCCGACTTGTTTACATTCCTGAGCTGTGGCTCAATTTGAATTTCAGCTGCCCCCCAAAAAGTTCAAGCATAACAAAGTGTTCCCGGAGATACTCTTGCAAAAAAGCAGTTAGATATGTGTACATAGAAAAAAAACAAAGAATTAGGCAAACTCAAGACATAAAAATGAATATATATGGTTATATTTCAAATCATTTTATTATGTTAGTTATGTTGTTTTAATATTTTTGACTATATATAAACTAACGCTCTGAGCAGGGCATACATGTTTCGGTGTGTGCGTTTTGTACTCAGAACATTATTTTCTTCTGTTGCCTTTGCAGCCGAAAACGTTGCGCAGGTTTTTCGATTCATTCGCATTTGGACCGCAGTCGCGGCAACAACGCTACTTGCGAAACGAAACGAAACGGAACGGTAAATGAAACAACGCCCCGTGGCCGTTAAACGTGCGTCGGTAAAACTGAAACAAAACTGAACTAAGAAATAAATACACAAAAATTAATTCATTAACTACGCGCGCCGTGCAACAACAACATTTTCGCAAAAGAACTGTGTATTTGTTATTAAAAACAACAACTGTAACTCAAATAATATCTGGCGAGCTGCGAGCTGTGTGCTTTGAACGCTGATAAGCAGCGCCTTTTTATCAAATTGTGTGCAAAAATATATTTTTTCTGCAAACTGTCCTGTTTTTTTTTTTTTTTTTTGTTAAATCCTAACGCTGAGAGCGAGGTGAGCGGCAAATGCCACAGCGTTAAAATCAAAACAAAAAATTTAGTGCTTCGCAATTTTGCAAAGTGCCGTTAGCAGGGGACACGGGCACGGGCACCCACACATATGTACGCATCCATATGTACATATGTATGCCGTTAGATTGCTTACTACAGTTGTGTGTAGAATTTTTTTTGTATTGTTCGTTTCCTTTTTTTTTTTGGGTGTGTGAAAAGTGAAAGTGAAAATTTAGCGCAGGCAACGCACACACTCACACAAACGCAGCACGCTGTCACAGGACATGGCAACAAAACGAAAGAGCACAAAGAGAGTGCAATTGAACGTTCGAGAGAGACAGAGTGAGAGAAAGAGAGAGCGCTCGCTCGCTTGTGTCTAGGCAGAAGAGCATGCGTTTGGGGTCGCGGCGCTACAATTTGGAATTTGGCACAGCGTGTGAAGCGCACGCATTAACACCCCCGCAGCAGCCTCGTGCGCTCTCTCTTCCTCTCTCTCTCACGCTCGTTTGCTTTGCTCTGCGCACACTTTAGTACGTGCGTGTATGCGTGCGTATGTGTGCGTGTGTGTGTAAAGCAAAGTAAAGCATACGAATATATATTCCTACTTCCCTACTTCACCCCCCTTTTTGCAGCAGTGAATGTAATGCGCTAAACTCTCAAGTCAATTTTGCGCTGAAACGAGACGCCGTCGTCGCCGCAGCAGCGGCGTTGTGACGTCAAAAGCAGGAGCAGCCGGAGCAGCAGCGCTCTCCACACTCTCGAGTCACACTTCACACCACACCGCCCCCCCGCCCCCTCTGTTGAAGCCGCCCAGCTCAAACACACACACATTCGGTAACAATAAAAAGGAGCCCGTACCAAAAACAAAAAAAGAAGAAAATAAACTAAGAAGAAGCATAACGAAGACGCTGACTAGCCAAAAATAGGCGTAAAAGAGAGCGACAGAGAGTGAGAGAGAAAGCGAGAGCGAAGGAGCAAAAGCTAGCTTTGTGTGCGAGTGCAGCAGCAGCAGAAGCAGAAACAAAAACAAAAACAAATTCAAAAACAACAACAGCAAGCCAGCAAGAGCAATAACACAGTGACAAAACGTTGCTAAAGGAGCCATCAAAATGGAACAGCCGAGCATACTCGTTAAAATCCTGCATTCAATACCGCATGTGAATTATACATTTCGTCGGGTTAATGACACCTTCAATCCGGATAGCGATGTTTACCTAGAGGTGAGTAAAGCCACAAATCCGCAAATATAACTAAAGGAATTCCCTTATTTTCCTTTCTTTTTCTTTTTTTTAAAAATATCTTGTCATTTGTGCTAATCCTGCGATTACCGAAACCCGATTGCGCGACTTTTAACAGTATTGCATATTTTATGGGAAATCCCCTCTCTCCAATACAGCGAACTTCCATTTTTATGTATCTTTTGTGGAGTGTAGTCCTTAGAGCTGTCTGCCTCAAGTGGCACTTCGCACTGAAGCTGGTTCTGGTGCTGGTGCTGGTGGTGTTGCCCCCCACTTGAGACCCCACAATTATGCACTTGAAGTGCGTTCCAATTTACATTGAATGCATTTTGATTTGTTTAGTTTTCCATTATGTCGATGGGGCACTCCATCTAACTATCTACATATATATGGATGGCTGTGTTTGTACTCGAACTCGAACTCGAACTCGAGTGCTGCCTAAATTTGTGGCTCTCTTTTTACCTGTGTGTTAGTGTGTGTGTGTGTATGAACCGGACGCTCTGCCTTCTTTTACGCTCTTGCTATCCCTCTGTCACTCTCTCTCATTCACTCTCTCTCTCTCTCTCTCTTTTTCTGCGTGCTGTGCTGACTGCTGTGCTGCAATTGCATAGTAAAACTCTCTGCAGCAACAACTGTGCTGTGCGTTGATATATTTCGATACTTCCCATTTTGTTTACGCCTTTTGTTGTCTGCTGCGAGTGCGAGCGTCTGTTCTGTTGTCGAGCCCTTTTTGTTTCATTTCCATAACGTTCCGCCTTACTTGGGCTGCGGCTGCTTGCCATGTGCGCTACATGTGCCCAGATTCTTGCCTACCTCCGCCTTCGCCTGGGGCAGAGGCTCTGGCGGGGGTGATACTACACACACACACACACACACACACACACACACTAGCGCACACACTTCCGGCTTCCCATTTGTGTGTCTTTCTTTTTGTTTGGTTTCTTTTGATTACCGTGCTGCTGCTGCTAAGTATCAATGGAAATGGCTGTTGAGCCAAGCCCAAATCCAAAAAAACTAAAAGAAACCCAAACCGAAGAACTGAAGAACCCTTCAGCCCCCGGCAAAAGCCGCCACTCACCTCAATTCGGGAACACAGCGGGAACCCGAGAAGAACCAGCAGCAGCTGCCTTTGTTTTTGACTGACGACTGACGTCTGTCTTTGGGTTTAACCCCCAATAGACCCCGACGCGCGTTTTGAGTCGCGGGTTATCTCGCATCATCTTTAGTCGCGGCTTTATTCGCATGATAGCGCGAACAAAAACATCATATCAGTTTATTTTTGATTCATCTGCGTAATAGTTAGCTTCCAGTTTTACCATGGCAACAAATATGATTTTTTGGTTAGATGAACTTGGTTTGGGTTGGGATTTTGTTTTTCCAAATCACATTATCTTTTCGCATAAATTGTAGTTTCTTAACAGTACTGAAACGTTGTCTTAGTGCGATAACACCAAGGTCGAGTGGACCTTAACGAATTGCCGTCAACATCAATTACCCAGACCTAAAGAAACGACAGAAACGCCAGAAACAGAGACAGCAATAGTGATACATTACCGACCACTTCGCCCAAAGGCATTGCATGTGCGATCCCTTCGAGGTCCTTTAAGAGGTTTAGGTCATCTGCGCCGGGGTCTGGTTGGGTTTTCGGCTTTTCAGCCTTATGCAAATTTCCACATGGGAGCTGCCAAATGCAGTTTTTTGGTTTATTTTGAGTTGAGTTGGTTTTTCCTTGCCGGCCAGGGAAAATACTTAACTGCGGGATTCAATTCGCAAATTAGCTAGCCATTGCAATTGCTGCCGGCCGTTGGCCGTTGAAGGAGGTGATGATGAACAAGGAGATTGTGAAGAGGAAGAGTAAGAGTCAGAGACAGAGACAGAGACAAAGGTGGTTTTTTAGCGACACAACTACTGCTGCCGTTACCATTGTCAAATTCAGGTCAACTAAGCGCAGCTCCGCCTCCTTTCCATTCCCCTCCTCTCCCCCCTCCCCAAAAAAACACACTCTCCCTCTCGTCGGGCCAATGCTCGGTTTTTTGCCTGACTCGTTGTCGTTGCGCGGTTCGGCTTTGGCTTTGGCTTTTTCTCTTGGATGTCGATGTAGGTCAGCTAACGCCACTGCTGACGCTACTGCTGACGCTGCTGCTGCACTGGGCGTAGTTTTTACGCGCGTCAGCAAGAGCAGCCCGAGCAACCATAGTCACACAATTGAGAGCAGGCAGATCTGGCATGCCAGGCCAAGCCAAGCCAAGCCATGGAGACAGAGGGGTCGGTCATGGATGGGATGGGACGAGGGGTCAAAAACAGTTGCTGCTCCGATTTTGGACAGCAGGTGGATTCACAATTTGCCGGCTATCGACAGCTGTCGCTGCTGGGTTAGCTTGTGTTTGGGTTGCATTCTGGGTTGGGATCTGGGGTTGGGTTGGGTTGGCGCCATCCCGCCCAGAGGTAAGCACGTCACATGGGATTAGCCATTGCCATAATGGGGCTGACAATGAGCTAGCACTTAAGCCAATTCTGTTTGCGGTTCGCTTGCTGGCTGGCAAATGAGACCATTCTAAGCTAATCTGCTTATCGACTAGTTGACTAGATGACTAGATGACTACTGCTGCCTGCTGTTGCCCGCCTGCCTGACTACTCTTTGGCCTTTTGTGGAATGTGGAACGCGACGAACTTTTTCTGGCACAGTGTTGAAATTGCATAAGGATTTATTACTTCACTTCAGCACGAATGGTAGAACCGAAAAAAGTAATATAGAAAGGGTTTGTTATGTATGCTTTCAGAATGACCTATGGTTTAAATAGGTCTGAAAACTGATTACACTTGAAGCATAGTTATCGGCACTTTAAAATAATTACTGCTACACTACACACACATGGGTCATGGAATACACAGGATTAATTATCCTTTCTCATTACATTTGATATTGAATCCTCTCTCCCACTGTCCCCTCTCTCTCTGCCCAAAGCACAAAGGGGCACAACACTATTATGGCTATTATGTGCACTCCATTCCCGTCTCTTAATTCAAATTATGTTTAATCAGCTCATCAGCCCCCCTCCTCCCCTCCTTATACTAGTTTCCACGTCCACGTCCTTTTGTGGTTAGGGTCTCCTCTCACACATTGCAATTCTGCTGGCGTTGACAACGCAGCGATTTCTGTTGTTGTTGTTGCTGTTGTTGTTGTTGCTGTTGATGATGATCAATTTAACCTTCAAATAGCTACACAATTGCTCTTGACAACAACAATGACAACAGCAACGACTACGAGTGTGTTATCCACGCCTCCTCCCACCCCATCTCTCAGTCATATACCATATACAACCTGTTTTTCCCCCCCTTCCAAACGATTTCAACCCACCGCTTCGAATGGGTTGTCTCTCTCTTGATGAAGAGTCTATCTCTGTCGATTTGTCTGTCTGTCGTGTCTCTCCATCATTCTCACTCACTCCTTCTTCCACCGCCCCCGTCCCCTCCACCCCGCTATACCCTTTGCCATCATATTGCATTGCTGCTGTGTCATCTGATTGTCTAGTTGTCTGTCCAAGGTGATGACGCACTGTTGCCGTTGTTGTTGCAGTTGCCGTTGTTGTTGTTGCTGGTTGGTGCAAACGTGCGGGCAGCTTAAAGAGGTGCAGTGAAAATGTTGAAAATTTCAATGGGATGTGGGATTGCTTCTCGCGAGTTGAGTTCCGCTCTTTGGGCTCTGTCTGGCTGTCTGACTGAAAAGCTGATTGAAACCCGCATATCATATGCTATGAGAAGTATTAACAGATTAGATACAATTTTGAATTTATTAATGCCTATTGCTAGAGACATTGTATAAAAAGGGTTTTTGAAAGCAAGTTAAACTTTTTGCCGAACGAGTCGGTCATTTGGTTTTTCTTCCACAAAACGAGGGTGTTGCAACAAGCTGTGTGTTTCTAGCAACTTTCTCGAGGCAAATTGCTGCCAATACTGCAGCAGCTGCTGTTGATGGAGCTCCACAGTTGGACCTCAGCTCAAAGTCAGAGTTTACGAACTCTGTTCTTCGACTATATTTTTAGAGGACCCCAAACGAAACTATCCGGGAATCAAATTATCAGACACTTTGAGTGTCTCTCTCTCCCCCTCTCTCTCTCGCTCTGTGTCGGTGTGTGTGTGTGTGTGTTTGCTGACTTTTATTTTGGGTTATTGCAATTGGAAATGCATCGAAAAGATGGTCTTGGGCCCTTGCATTCTTGTTTGTTTCCCCTGCCCTGCCCTGCCCTGCCCGCCCGCCATCTGTCGCGCTCTCGTTCTCGCTTTGGCTTTGGCTTTTGATGCTGCGAGCAGGCATTCAGCATTCAGTTTTTCCGGCTGTCTGCCTGTCAAATGCAACCACAACAATTACAACAACAATAACAGCAACAACAACAAAATGAACTGTCAGGCAGCTGCCTTCACATTCGCCAGATGCATCTACAAGATGCGCGCAGGCATGGCCTGGCCTGGCCTGGCCTGTCATGGCGGTGCCTACTTACAGATACATTTGTATCTGCTGTCGCTCGTTTACGACGGCTCTCGTCATAAAACTTCTGCAATTCAATCACTTTTGTATTTGTGTCGCGCACACACAAACACACACACACACACACACACACACACACAGATACTTACGATATAAAGAGCCTGCTATCAGGCCTGACTTCTTCTTGTCTCTCTTCTCCCGTCTCTCGTCTTGCGTTCTGCCTCGAGAAACCATCCGGCATTTCAGATCGAATGGCCTTATAGTGTATCGGAGTCGACTGTTTATCTCATTTGGCCGAGCTGCTTGTTTATTTGTGCAACAAACGTCGTCGTCGTCGTCGACTTTGGAACTTTGAAATGTTTATTTGCCTTTTTGCTTGCTTTTTGCTGCATTTGCTGCCGCCGCCTTTGCCTTGCCCCCCGTTCATTTTGCCTGGGTTGCTCTAATTTCGTTTCTGATTCCGATCCGACCAGGCATGGGTCACACACACATATTCACATTCACACACACACGCACACATAGTACAAACGAATCGCCGATGTTTTAATACACTAGCGCTGTGAGCTTTTTTGTATCTTAAAAGAATTTAAACAGAAATCGACGTTTCGTATTCAGTATGTGTGTTTATAAAAAAGACCCAGAGCGTCGCCCGCCGCCGCCGCCATTGCTGCTGCTGCTGCATCGTTTACATTTTTCAAATTCTTTAAGGCCTACCTCCTCCCCCACCGCTCCACCGCTCCACCACCGCTCTACATCACTTTTGGTAACCAGAGCGGCAAACAGCAAACAGAGACCACACGCAGTCGTCGTCGTCGTCGTCGTCATTATTGTCGATACAAAAGAATTCGAATATCAATAAAAAATTGAACCTAACCGCCGCCGTTCGAAACGGTTGAAACTCTTAGCCTTGCTCTTGCCTTGGCCCACGCCAGTTCGAGATCGGAACTTACTAACTAACTAACTGGAACTGGACTGAACTGAACCCAGCTAGTCTTAAGCAGGTTTCTATAACATAACGAATACCAACTAAAAACCAGAAAAACCAAATACCAAAAAACGAAAAAAGTTCAAGTTCAAAAACGTTTCGATTTCATTTTCGTCGTTATGTGCTGCGTGGCTCTTGTTCCGAAATTGGATGTGTCGTCGTCGTCGTCGTTGTGGTCTTGTGGGCGTCCCAAGTGGCTCATTTTGGAAATGATTCTCCCTTCCTCCAGGTCCCCCAGCTCTCTTCGCTTGCGCCGTTGCCATCATCATCATCATCAGTTCTTTTCTATCTATCCCTCGCATTTGTTTTTGGATTGTGATTCACACACAGAGTTTTCGTTTTTAGTCAAGTTTTTCTCTAACAGTCAGTTTTTCTCGTTTTTCGGTTTATTCGGTTGTTGGGGTATCGACTCCCCCTCATTTACGCATATGGGCGACCCCTCCTCTTTTATGTTGTGTGAAAGTTTGAGTGTATATACTATGTTTATAGTATATATGTATCTCCTCTGATTTCTGATTTTCTTCTGCTGTTAATGGCTTACGAAGAAATCTCACGCCAACACACGCTGCGGCATTGTTTGGACTTGGATCTGGACGCCCGGCTATTTGTTTATATACGCATCGATTTTATGATCTCCCCACACATAATTGACTCGATGCTGTTGATGATGATGATGATCTTTTAAATCTTTATTGGTACACATTTGCTGAATCCATGTCAGTTGGTTAAATGCCGCGAGCTGTTTTCCGAACCGATCCGATAATGGCATTTGGATTCTAAAAATGAATACTCAAATAAATACTTGAAGCGAATCCAACTACAATGTTTATTAGGGCTTAAATAATATTATAATGGGGTAATATTAGAAACATCTAAAAATTATTGCAAGTTTCAAAATTTTGAGCACAGGAAGACAGACAGCTTTCAATTTTTAGATCACACATAGGGTTAGGGGTAATATAGGGTTAGGGTTAATAGTATACAGAATTGTTTTGTTCTTGTTTTTCGGGGCGTGTTTATTTCCATTCGCCTTCGCCATTTGCATTCGCATTCACATTTGCATTTGCATACCTATGTGATCTTTATTATCATCATCTAGAAATTGCGCAATTGTAATTCAGTGCTGGCCATTCTTTTTGTTCTTTGTGTTTCTGTTTCTGTTTCTGTTGTTGTTGTTAGTTTTGTTGTTGTTGTTGTTGTTGAGTGCGTCACATCACGTGATTTGCATATGAAATGATACTCCCTCCTCCCGGCTTTAGCTCCACCTACAGCAAGACCTACAGCTGCCCCAAAAGAAAAACTACTTCTTTCCACTCCCACACCCTCTGTCACCCGCCACCTTTCTCTTCAGTTCAGGTCTCTCTCTCTCTTTCTCGGTGTGTGATATGCGTTTGTGTACACATAATTTTACCTGCCATTTGTGCGCACTTCCTCTTGGCTTCCTTTGGCGACGCTTTTTAATAATTTGTGCCTTGGCCTTTTATTTATTCATCGAGCACAAGCACAAGTCACAACCAGTCTCTAGCTGGCCATAGACCTGGCTATAACTATGCCCCTGCGCCAATGCTTAAACATAGTGCTAGAGTAGTATACAACCTCTCTCTCTTTCTACCTCTATCAAGTTATGGTTTTGTGTAGTTTGGACTTTGTCGGCTTTGCTTCCTGTGTATGATGCGTTGTCAAGCCCACAAGAGCTCGATGATGTTTCCGTTTGGGGAACCAACCAAAGCAGCAAAGCCATTTGCCCCATCATGTACGTGAGGGTATGTCTTATGCCAAGGTTTCTCCAAAAATCACAGTACTTAGAAGAGTCCTGGCCAGCTGAGAGAGATAGACTGTTGCTGGTGGAAGTGCTGGGGTAGTGCAGTCTCAGTTCCCATTCTGTCGTGTAGACGGGGACACACATACCATACCATATGCCCTATGGGTCTGTAGGTTCTTTTTGATATACTTTTGATATATTTCAACTTGGCAGAGAGAAATTGCAATGAAGCAATGAAGTAAGGAAAAATGCGACAGGGATAAAATGTTCTTTTCACAAATCTGACTGACTGACTGAAGACCGACTGAGGACTGACTGAGGAACGACTGAGGAACGACTGAGGAACGACTACAATGAAAGGAAAACTTTAATTTAACTTGATACGATTTGCTTTGGGCCGTTATACTGTGACACACACACACACACACACACAGAGAGAATTCTATTAGAAAAGCGCATTTAATCTTCAGTCGGCATTTGGCAGATATTATTTTTGCTTCCTTTTCGCAATGGCGACGGCAACTGCTGCTGTGTTATCATCAATGTGCCTTCAAATTGTGGCATTTGCTGCTTTGTTCATTGTGGAACGCGCTGATTGCAGTTACAGTTGCAAGTTCTACGTTGCATATATGCATATATACATTTATAGTATTTCCAATTGCATTTACAATCCAGTCTGTCTCTTTCTTTCTCTCTCTCTCTCTCTCTCTCTGTCTCTCAGTTGCAGTTACTTTTGACTGGCCCCGGAAACGGTTTGTCATATTGCCGACTGCGACGGCGACTGTCGAGGCATTGTGTTATGTATGTAACATATTGTGATATGATATTATGTCGCATTTGTCGCACGACTCAGATACGGTCACACTCACACACACACATACAGACATAGGCCTCATAACTGTTGTTTGGCTAAGGGCATTTGTTTAATTCGTCGTAGAAAAGAAACTGGTTTTTCCATCAACTTTGGCTTTGCTGTGACGTTCTAATTTCGGCTCTATGCTAAAAGCCAGGCTTGTCAGAGGAGGCCTCCTCTTATGCGGGGTGGAGTGGGGTGGGGGTGGGGTTTGGTCTGGTACGGTTTGGTACGGGGGAACCAGCGAGAGACGACGACAATGTTGTCGCAGCTACAAAAACCTAAAAAACACAACAACAACAACAAAAAAACGATATTACAAGTCACAAGCAACGCCTACGTATGCCCCAGACAGCCCCAAAACTAAAGACCTAAGACACAGCAGCCACAAAAACAACAATAAACAACAACAACAAACAACAACAACTAGATATGTTGCATTTCAAATATGAAAGTTTGTTGTTTCTTGTTGGTGACTCTTGAAGCAGCTAGCTTGAGGAAGCGAGAGAGAGAGATAGAAACGGTGCTGCCAACTTGTTGTTGTTTTTGTTGTTAAGACAAGATGCAGCTGCATTTAAATTATTGTTATTCTGTTTTGTTGCTTTTGTTGGAAAGTTAAGGTTGTTTAGCTATGAAATCAGCTGTGATCACCTATTATTATTGCCAATATTCTGTTATCGAAAGCAAAACACATTTGTTGCGCCTCTCTCTCTCTCTCTCTCTATCTTTATCTCTCCCTCTCTTGCTCTGCCGTGCCAATTAAAAAATATGAAAAAGGGCAGGTGACCCCATTTTCGGTCGTTGCAAGAGACGACTTTTGCTCACTGTATGCATGATGATTGATATATTATATGATAGAAATTGAATTGAAAATGTGTGAAATTTGTATCAAATCGGTTGAGAAACAACACACCTGGGAGATATGAAAGAAAGAAACAAGTTAAGTCATCAAAAAGTAGTACTGCAGTAGTGCAAGTATGACCTAATATTGACCTAATCAAGGGTTACCGTCATCTTCGGGTCGTGCTTACTCGACTAGTGTCTTCTTACTGGCTTCCCATATAAGGAGTAGAAAAACTCACACAAACAATACTTTCTTGTATGAGACAGTGGAAATGAGACAGAATCACGGGATCAGAAAGAAAGAAACTAGTTAAGTCATCAAAAAGTGGTACAGTAGTGCAAGTATGACATAATATTGACCTAATCAAGGGTGACCGTCATCATCGGGCCATGTCTGCTTACTGGTTCCCCATATAAAGAGTAGAAAAACTCACACAAACAATACTTTCTTGTATTAATAGTAGAAATGAGACAGAATCACGGGATTGTCATTGATTGTGTTTGGGGATTCAAAAGCACTTTCAAACAAGAGTAACAAGTCAATATCAATAATGCTTGCGCTTCATTGTGATAAAAATAGTATGTTAATGGTTCCCCCATAAGAAAACATTGATTTACTTAATTCATGCTTGAATATCTCAAAAATCTCAAAAAGCTTTTAGCTGTCTGTACTCGTCATTAGTTTAGTTGCTATGCTAATTGGATTGGCTGGCAGTGACTTCCTCTCCTCGATGGAAGTGTTTGTGGCTTGAATTTGGATGCTTCAAATATTAGCAAGTGCTAATTACAATTACACACACACACACTCAAATCTTCCTCTCTCTCTCTCTTTCTCTCTATATTTCTTTCTGTGTCCAAAATGCACACAATTCCCATAGACACAATTCTCAATTGGACAGTTGGGATTGAAAGGGTAAACACAAAAAATGCGAGGGCATGCAATAATTCTGATTACACACACACACACACACTCGCACACACACACAGAGACAGTACAGAGAAATCATAAATGTCAGCATATCCAAGGTTATTTTGTTGTTGTTTTAGTTGCTTTTGTTTGTCAGTGATAGCAATTTGCTTTGATTTAATTCAATTTAACGGCGTCGTCGTCGTCGTCGTCGTCGTCGCCGCTTAATTTGCCATTTTTAGCGCCAAGTCGTTCCCAAAGCAAAGCAACACCAACAACACCAAGCCAACTAAAAAAGGGTTGTCACCCTTAGCTTAAGGGCATCCACTAAATAGGGAGAGCGGCGACGAGGAGCGAAGGGGAAGAGGAGAGGGTGTTTTTTTTTATTATTATGTTGACTGTGCTGGTTTTTTCTGCTTTTTAGGCCTGTTTTTTTTTTTGTCGTTCGTTCGGCCGAAATTTTCGCCTCATTTTTTGCGCAGTTTGCATAAAATTGCAGAGCGGCGGGTGTCTATAGTGTGTGTTCGGGGGTGGGGGGTGTAAGAAACGGGGCTTCCAGGCTGCGCTCAAGTGTCATTTAACTGCGAGGACACGCAAGTAGCTAACGACAACAACAACAACAACAATAAGAATATGAATAAGAATAAGAATAAGAATCGTGAGCAGAAGAAGTTTGCACTTGCTAGTTTTAATGATTATTTGCATGTTGCACGTAGTACAACAACAACAAAAGGCGACGACTGTAACATGCATATAAATAATAAATATGTCTACCACTCCCACACACCCCCCACCCTGCTACACACCATTTCTGTCCAAGCCCCTTACTATTATTACTAGTGTACCTGTGCTTTGCGCTTTGTGCCTTTTGCTTTCTGTGTGTTGCCAATTTACTAATGCTCTGCCCTATCCCTGTACCCTGTACCCTGCACCTTGTCCCTGTCCCTGTACCCTGTTCCTGTCCCTGCACTCTGTACCCTGTCCCTGTACCCTGTCCCTGCCCCTGTGTAACGCAGTAGAATAGAGTTCTTATTGTTGTTGTGTGTTGACTGTGATTGAACTTGATTGACAAGTTGAGCTACCATTTCGGTTGCGGTTATCATTATTTCTGGTAGCTACTACTCTCCACAGCTTGTTGTTCTTGTCTTTGTCTTTGTTGTTGTTGGTTCTTCTACTTTTTCGTCTTTTTTGGACGTCTCAAGTGGCGTCGCGTTCTCTGTGGATCGATTGCTGACGCTGACTCATGGCCAGAAGTTAAGCTGGCTGTTAGACGACGTTGGGGACCGGACCAACTGCGTTGGTGTCCAATAACACGGCTTGAAATCTGATCAGGGACAATCCCCTCCCCCCCATCCGAAAAACAATGAACATACGTGCATTTACACACACACACACAGACACACACACACATTCGTATTCGTACACCCACGCATTGAGGGGAATTAATGCCCTGGAGTATAACAAAACTTGTGAAGGAGGTCGTATTAAAGTTCAAAATGTAAATATATACCTTTGAGATACATTCTCTGACTGAGCTGAGGTATGTCAATAGTCGACTTGCGTCGAGTTGAGTCGAGTCGAGCTGAACTTTGGCCTGACTTACTTATTTTTTAATGAGTGGCAATGAAATTTCCGTTAAGCTAACGGTTTTTTTGGGCCGTTGCCTTTCGTTCGAGCTAGCTGTTAGCAAAGTTACCCTGGCAACTCTGTGCCAAAACTTTGCTTGTTGGTGTTGTTGTTGTTGTTGTTTCTCCTTTTTAGTCGTTGTTGTATCGTGGCTGAGTGTTGCCAATTCAATTAAATTTTGCACCCAAAACGAGCTCTAGCGACAAAAAATTAACTTTCCAGACGTATTTTTACACATTTTCATTCCGTTTTTTTTTGTTTTTTTTTTTTTTCTTATGTCCTTCTCCTTTTTTTTTGCCAGGGCAGTCAACTAAGAGCCAACACCAACAACAACATCATCCACCTCAAACAGAGGAAAACGAGCAGCAAGTTATTTAATTAAAAGTTCTCTCAATATCCAGAAAACAAATTCGTATCCCCGCCCCTCTTTCTCTCTATCTTTTTCTTTCTCTTATCACTTTATTCGACTTACGCCTGGTTTAATGGACGCTTGGTTTGATCCAGTTCCAGCACTGAAGTCAATTTATTTTAAGGAACGTGACTTCAACAATATTTATGTACTTTAAGTACACATTCAGAGCAATGTACAATGTACAAGGGGTGTCAGGTTAAGTTATGACCTGACCATTGACGATATTGAACTTAGGCAATCATCGAATGCGAATCCGCGACCCGCCAATCCGGAAATTCTGAATATTTTGCTATTGAAACTGCCCCATTTTTAATTTGAAACCAGAAATTTTGTTTACACTGAAGTCTCCGGCTTGGTATCGTATCTCACACGCTTCTCTCTTCTCCTATTTTGCAGAGTCTGGGAATTCTGGCTTCCATTCCCGCCGGCCTACTGATACTCTCGCTGTTTGGACTGCTTCTGTATCTGTTGACCCGCTGCTGCGATCGAAAGCAGCGTAAACCGAGCGCCCAGCGTTGCCAGAGTTGTTCACTGGTCATCATAACGTTGATGACCTGTGCGGCCATTGGACTAGGTAAGTTGAAAGCTGAATGAGTGCAATGAACCCCAATGCATTATGAATGTGTGTATGTGTGTGGCTCCTTTAAAAGCCTTTGCCTTCGCCTTCTTCCGTCTTTTGGCCACGCCCAAAAGAGCAGTGCAAGAGAGCACGTCGCCGTCGCCGTTGCCGTCGCGTGTTTAACTTGGCAATTAGCCAAAAGCCAAAAGTCGTCGTCGTCATCGTCGGCGGCGGCTTCGTCGGCCATTGCCATGCCATGCCATCACCATCACCATTATCCATTGCATTGCTCCATTACATGTGCGGTTTGGTTTTTGGCACGTATCTGGATTTATGGTCGGCCGATCGCCGCCATAGTCGCGTCAAGGGTCAAGCATGAGCGGAATATGACAGACGCTAACCACACAAAGAAATATATAGTATAAACTGAGACTCAAAACTGAAAACTGAAACTTAAAAACACACAAAACAAAAGAAAACCAAACAAAAAAGCCGACCACTTAATTTGCCCATTTAGCATAAAAGTATGTCAAAAAGCCAGAGGTAATGCCCCAAGTCAAATCGAGTTGAGCACATCAGAAAACAGAAAACCGAAAACTGAAAACAGAAAAACCATCATAGAGTGCGACAGCGAATACTCGTATGCCATCATTATAATCCAACCTCCGCATACAATAAAATGATAACTTAATTAGCGCTCTTAATTGACTCAAAAATGTGTCCACGGGCTTTGCCGCACTTGCCACTGCCACTGCCACAGGCCACTCTTGCTGAGCCAATCAACTACATCGCAACATCGCTAAAAGCGGTCAGAGTGGACACAAAGTGCGCAACTCTGGCCTGGCCTTTTAGTAGAGAGATAAAAGGTTCAATTCCAGTGCACCTGATTTAACAGGATTAAACATGATTGAACATGGTCCCAATAGACGACCTGCTGTAACTCTTTTATGTAGTATGGCAAATAGCTTATCGATTGGCATTTCAATTCAATTCAAAGTGCGAGTTAAGTCAACACTTAAATAGAACAGTTCCTACATTCCACACTTAACATCGGTTTTTATTTACACCGTCTTCCTTTTCATGCCCTGCACCCAGGAAATAGGCAAAGAAGGGTGTAATGATGTAACAGGCAGAACAGGGAGCATCTTCGACCCCTTAGTATATGTATATTCTTAATCAGCATTAAATTTTGTACTGTTTAGATATTAGAAAAGACTACATCCTAAATCTGGAGTAACTAACTCTTATAGTTTCTCAGATAGAACGCATCGATTTTCGAGTTGATATAATCTGATTTTGAATATGTAATTGATAACAATGAATACTTGAACTCGGAAAACTTGGAAGTTATCTTTCGAAAATCTGTGCAATTGTTATTAAACTTCGTCAGGGTACGTCCGTACGTCTAGGGTCTTGGGTATCGCCTTCCTACTTGTTAACATTGAAATGCAATTGATTATTAACGTTTTTCTCTTTCTCGTTCAAAGGTTTGTATGGCAATGATGATTTCCACAATGGTCTACTGCAGGCCTTCAGTTCCGGCAAGAAGGTGGAGAGTCTAGTGCTCAATCTTAAACAAGAGGTAAGAGTTCACAAAGTTTACTTAGTGCTTATTCAAAAACAGGAAGCTTCTTGTTGCACTCAACAAAATACCTCTACTACATATACCCATCTTTGACTAATTAACAAGATTCTCGTACTTTAAATTCGTATGTATCTAATGCAAAGTGTAAAGTAAAAGAGCTAAAAAGAGCTTTAAAAAGTTCTAAGCTCTATGCTCAATAGAAAATACCAAAAAAAAAAGGGTCTTGCAAAAGTTGCGAATATGAAATAGAAGTAAAACTATTTTAATCAAGCAAATGTGTCGACTTTGTTTATTTTTTTCGTGAAATGCCATGAAATAAACCGGATTTGAAATCCTCTTTTCGTATGTGCAGGGACAGGGGATTTATGGTTGCATTCGCTCGCAGCGTCTGCGCTTATCGATAAACACATTTCATTCGATTAATGCACTTCCTTAGCGACATATTTATAGCTGGGATTATTTTCAGTTAAACAGCAATTTTTTTCGCAAACATTCTAGAGATGCTAGAGATTTTCCTTGCCCTCCACAGATCGTATCAGCGCGCCATCACATTGAAGTGGTAAAGGCAATGCCAAGCCGTAGCCAAAGAACCGAAGGGTAAGACATAGTGTGAGAGTTTCAGAGGACACACATACACTCTCCTCTGCTCTGCTTTGCTCTGCTCTGCTCCTCCTAGTCAAAGTCAAAGCATTGGCTTTTGCTTTTGCTTTTTCTATTCATAAACTTTGTCAGCTCACATTTATTTTTATACACACATGTACATGAAGTATGTGTGTATGTTTATATTTGAGTACCCAAAAAAAAAAAAAAACAACAAAAAAAAAAAATAGAAAAAAAGCTGATAAGGCAAAAGGTTAAGAGAGCGCGCGCCAAGCAAAAGAAAAAAAAACAGAAAAACAGAAAAAGTGAATGCGAATGCGAATGCGGCGGAACCAAGGCACAAAGTCAGATTCAAAATGGAAGGGGACGGACATCTGGTGTGTGTGTGTGTGTGTTTGCGTGTGTATTTGCGTGTGTGTGGTTTAAGTAGTAGGTGCGGACAAGATGATACTGTGGCCTAAACAGATGGCTGGCATTGCTTGGCTCTTAAGTAAAACGCTATTAATTATCTAGGCACAGGACTAAACACACTCACGCTTATACACACATGCTTACACACAAACCCACACACATCCACCCATCCACCCACACACACACACACACACACACGAGTGCCTGCCAGACAGTGGGTGGAGTTGCTGGTGGGATGGGATGGTGGGGTCTGCTCTGTATTCGCATTCGCTGCTTTTAGGAAAGTCCTCGACCCTATGCCCTGTCATGCTTTCTATGTCTGCACTGCGAGTCCGCTTTTCCGTTTGCGCCACCCCTCGCCCCCCATCGTTTCTCTCTCTTTCTCTTTCTCTCCCTCCCCCATCTTTCTTTCTCTTTGGCTGTGTACTTAAAGCCTTGCACAAGTGCGGAAGCAAAAGCATTACGGTTAAAAAAAACTACTATATTTATGTGCAACGTTTTCGTCCTTTGTTCCTGTCTGCCTAAGCCGGCGACCTCTCTCCATCTAACTGTCAGTCTCTTTGGCAGTGTGTGTGTGTGTGTGTGAGTTCTTTGTGGGGGCTTTCCCTTTACCCATTTTTGGTCATTAACTTTTGAACTGCTCTCACCTGCCGCTGCCGCTTCCCGCTCCCGCTGCTGTTGCTGTTCCTGGTGTGAGTCAGCGGCTCAAAGCTTAAGTAATGGACAACAAACGACGAAGCTGAACCCTATTTTGCACACTTTCAATGGCTTTTCGGGGGTAGCTGTCGCAGGATATCGTTCTTATAATCACGTGCGACAACATCCTGTGGCTTAACAAGGATGTAGTATATAGGAAAATTAAATGTCCTGCCACAATAATTATTCTTACATAGCCACGCCTTGGCTTAAATTTCGCAATCGAAAAGTTTCTTCTTGGTTTGTTGCTTTATCCACATTTGATCTTCCAGGTCCCAGGTTCCGGTATTCCGGATTCTAGACTAGATCGCTAATCTATTATCACTTAAGGGTTGGGATAATGACAACTAACATATGTTTGCAGTGTTTATTTGAATTGGTTTTCCTTAAATATGATTCACTAAAACATTCTTATTCTCCTTCTCACAGACTGAAACCATCAAGCGTGATCTCGAAACGAAAATGGCTTCCCACAATGTAGTGCTTCAAGTGGAGAAGCCGCAGTACAATCAAACCGCTGTTATGCTGCTTATTGAGACGTCTCGTTTGGTGCGCGAAAACACTGCGCGGGCGGTCACCTCGCTGGACAACATGGTCCTTTACTTCATGAAGACAAAGGGTAGCGAGAATGAGACTTCTCTCATGGGCATTCTTCATGTATGTTATTTATTGTTATATAAAACACTTTTGTTATAACACAAATCATTTTCTCATTACTCTCTCCCTCTAATCTAATTAGCTTGGAGATTTGTACGAGTCCATACGCTGGCCGGCAACGTTGGCATTCCTCACACTGTTGCTTTTCTTATGCACGGTTCTGGTTATTGGTGTGGCCCGTCGATCCCGATGCACCTTGATCTTCTTCAGCGTTTCGGGCTTGTTTTGCATCATCATCTGCTGGCTTTTAGCCGGCATCTATTTGGCCTCCAGCGTTGCAGCCGGTGATTTTTGTATGCGTCCACACGAGTTTATGTGCCGGCAAGTGGGCATGGTAAGTCGCAAATAGTCGCATATACTATTTGGAACAGTTGACTATAACTTCCCTTCCTCATGTCGATGATTACAGCGAAGTCCTTATGTCTACTTCCTAAACTGTGGTACGCTGCGAAATCGGTTTATACTGCGTCTCAACGAGTCTCGGGATTTGGTGGAGCGCGCTCGGGAGAGCGTTGAAATGATGCAACGGTAAGAGTAATACGGTAATACTGCCTGACTGTCAGTTGGACTATCTAGCTAGACCGACCGACCGACCGATTTAGAATGAGATACTAATAGGCAATCTAATCAGATATTGGTTAGTTAGTTATTAGTTTTTGAATGATAAACTGCTGACTCTTAGCTGAGTGGTCTGGTAAAGAATGTATTTTCTTGACCAAGTCGGACTGTCTGTCTGTGAGTCTGATTTATCGGTTCGATTTCAAAAACTTCAATAGCTAATCATGTCATATTCGGTATACTATCGATACACATCTAACTAATACCAACAACAAAATCTTAAACTTTGAAAACTTGGGAAGTGCGTTTTAACCGATTGAACCTGACGTTTTTATATTAATATATAATATTATATTTGGTATAGCATGAGTCAGGACACGTATCCACGCATTGACATACAGCGCACATTGAACGCCATGGATACCGATCTGGACGAGACTAAACGCAATCTGACAAATCTTTCGGCCACACTGGATAGACGTGCTATTGACCGGCATTATGCGGAAGCGCTGCACGGTCTCTGTAGCGGTGGCTTACTCGGACTCAGCCTGATGATGGTCGCCGGATTGCTTACATCCTTTTTGCTCACAATTCTCGTCTATGCGGACTCGCATGCCTGGATCTATTTGAGCAAGCGGTAAGAGGCGTTGCCACGGCGTTCGTTAAGTTCTTGGATGGAGATTTGGAATGGAGACATCTCATTAACACACTCTTTGTATTTGTTTGTTTACAGGCCCACTGGAATGGATGGCGACAAGTCGGAGACGGCGCCACTGTTTTCCGCCTCGAATGCGCCAAGCGCTAGCATTTCGCCAACGGCGCCAATGAGCACGGGCACCATCAATCGCACCCTGCTGCACCATCAGCAGGCACATGGGGGACCCATTGGTGGGAGCATCGCAGGCGGAACTGGAGCTGGACAGACGGGCACTCTGCCCAGTGGCGGCAGCTTGGCCGGCGGCAATGGTGCCGGCGGCCCCTACAGGAATGGCACAGCGGGCCTGCGACAAGGGTTGGCATCTTCACCACCATCTTCACAATCAAGCAACAATCAAACATCAACTTACAACCACCACCACCAAAACAACAACCACCACTACAACCACAACAATACACAGCATAGAACTAACTCAACGGCAGCGGCGTCGGCAGCGGCGGCCTCATCCCTGGCCAACCGCAACAACGGCGGTCGTCGTTCGCCGTCGCCGCCGCCCGGCTATGATTTGGTGCATGGCACAAGGCATGAAGTTTAATTTCTTTATTTCTTAGTTATCGTTTTAGTTTTTTGGTCTTAGTTTAGTATGTAGACAACAACAACAACACAATCCGTTAGACAACACAGTCGTCGATTTTGCACAATTATTTCATTTCCTTTTTGTTGTTTATTTTTTTTTTCTCATTACTTGTACATTACTTTACTCTATTTAACTACTTAGTTGTGTCTTAGTTTTCATTTGGATTTTTTTTCTTATTTTTTATTTTAAACACATTCCGTTGTTTTTTTTGTGTGCCCTCTGCCCTCCGCCCAGCACACCCTGGGTCATATCCAACTGCATGACATATAGTAGTTTAGATGACAAACATATATATATTCATATATCGTACAAGAACAATACGCTAACGCATAACAAAACACACGACACATGAACAATCACCTCCAGCAAAACAGAAAACAGAAGCAGGCGCAGCATTAGGGGTAGTATTGCAACTGCAACTGCAACAGGCTAGCGCCTTTATAGATCGTTCCCAAGCATAGCTCTAACCTTAGGTAACTAGATGTCCGTTTTTGGGAAAGTTAAAATAATTTCTTTTCATTCAGTGATGTCATGAAGAATTCAAATATCTGATGTCATATTAAAAGTAACAGAAGTTAGGATAGGTTGATTAGGATTAGGTGGTAGGTTGTCTTTAACAAAAGCGAAACAACGAAAAAGTGAGCTTGCCATTGCCTTAAACATGTCTTACATACAGAATAAGCAACCTTTTAGACAGAAAATGTTTTCCAAAATAATTCTATAACTAGCCTGTTAAGTTTATTAGGTTTTTAAGAAAATAAAACATACGAAACTATTATACGAAGAAAGTCTTAAGTTGTACATTTTTCATTTGAAGACGACATTTCGATCACGTCAAAGCATGGACACGAGATACCAGCCAGATCCTATAGCCTTGTTAAGTGTACACAGGTCATAATCATCTTTAAAACACAAAAAGAAAAAAACGAAAAGAAAAAAGAAAAAATTGCTATGCCTCATTTGCTATCTAACTACTACCCCTCATGTTGCAACTAGTTAAAAGCAGTTCACAAAAAAGTTTACACACTAGCAATTGTTGCAGCTATCGGGAAAACAGCATTACTTATCGCGTATACCGTTATGTATTTGCAGATCCGGCCACCATACGCTGGGCCGTCTGCCATCGCACCACCAACAGTCGGCGTCGTATTTGCCCGGCCCAAACAATGGCAAATACGCAACGCTCAGCAAGCAGTGTAAGACGCTCGAATCGAACGACTTTTACTGAGATTCGCTTGCCTGCAGCACGTATGCAGGCAATAGCAACAACACGCAGCAGCAACAACAACAGCTGCAGCAGCAGCAGCAACAACAGCTACAACAGCAGCAACAGCAACAGATGCAACAACAACAGCAACTGCAGCAACAGCTACAACAGCAGCAGCAACATCACACCAGCAGCAGCAGCACATTAAAGAACATATTCGCATCGGCGACCCTGCCGCGTTCCACAGGCAGCTCCATACGCTCCGTGCTCTCCGCCCAGACGGCCAATGCGATGTGCAAGTCCACGGGCAATGGATTAGACGCTGACGGGCTGCTCGATGATCGCGATCCCCGTGACGTCACCAACAACAGCTTTAATCGTTTCGATCCCAAGTACATAAGCATCGGCCCCAAGGCGGTGCGCGGCAACAACAATCTGAATATTGTTGCTGCCGCCACGGCCAACAAGTGTGCCACGTTGCGGCACGTCGGACGATACGGTGGATCGTTGAAAGGCGCCTCGCCGTCACCGAATTTGCGCAGCGCCAAGACGCCCTCGATTGCCACCGTTTCAAAGGATTACTGCCAGCAGGCAGACTGCATGCCGCAAGTCTATAGCGGCGGCGGCTCCACGGATATGCTGGTGCCCAGCACAACGCCAACGGTGGTGCAGCAACCGTCGTTGCAACACCAACAGCAGCAGCATCAGTTGCAAATTCAGTTGGTATCGCAGCAGCAGCAACAGCAACAGCAGGTGGTGCCACCACCACCGCCGCCGCAGCAGCAACAAATGCAGCCGCAGCCACAGTTGCAACCGCAGCCCGCGCCACCGCCGCCACCTAAGCCAAAGATAGTCAATACCTTTACGGAAATACCCGGCACCACCGGTGTGGGCAGCTCCTATGCCAAGGAGCAGCAGCAGTTGCTTGCTCTGCAGCAGCAACAACAGCAACAGCTGCTCGCACTACAGCAGCTCCAGCAACAGCAGCAGCAACAACAACAGCAGCAACAGCATCATCCACCGACGACACACATTCTGCCTGCCTCGGCCGTCTACAGCATCGAGAGCAGCGCGGTCTATCCGACTTCAGGAGCGTCGGTGGCAGTTGCTCAGCAGACAGCACCAACTGCGGCGCCACGCGTGCAACGCTCTCTAAATCCGGCGTCTATAGTCAATCAGCCGTTGCCGGAGATACCGGTACAGTCACCCACGGGTGTGGGCAACAGTGGCGCACCCATGACCCAATCCAAGATCAGCTCGCAGCCGTTATGCGCTGCCACTTTGGGTCAATATCGCTCGTTGCAGCGTCCACAGGGAGCGGCACAGCAAAAGCTGCAGATAGCGGCGTCACAGCAACAGCAGCCTCCGTCGCTGCCGCCCAAGAATCGGCACAAGACCTCCTCGAGAGATGCCAGCAATGCGAATCATATGCAAACGTTGCCGCCCAAATCCGCAAGTTTGCGGCAGCAGCAATCCGGCAGTTTTGGCTACGAACGCGAACGCGAGCGAGACAACAGAGACCGAGAGCGCGAGCGCGATAGAGATAGAGAGCGTGAACGTGACCGTGAACGAGACCGTGAACGCGAACGAGAGCGTGAAAGAGAACGTGAGCGAGATAGAGATAGAGACAGAGACAGGGACAGGGACAGGGAGAGAGAAAGGGAGAGACCACGTCGCGCCGAAACGTTAGACAATGCGCGCAGCTATGCTGAGCAGCAGCTGCAACAGACGCAATATGGAGGAGGTCAGCCCATGTTAAGCAGCATGAAGAAGCAGCACTCCTACGACACCAGTACCTACCACCACCAACAGCAACAGCAGCAGCAGCAGCAGCAAGCTTATTACCAGCAACAGCAGCAGCAGCGCCAGCATAACAACAACTATCATCATGGCACAGTGACAAGCAGTGGCGGTGGCGGCAGCAGCAGCAAGCACCATCATCATCAACAGCAGCAGCAGCAACAGCAACAATTGCTACTAGAGCAGCAACAAGCGTTATTCTATCGATCACTAAAGCGAAGTGGTGGAGGCACAAGTGGTGCTGCTGCAGCCGCAGCGGCAGCTGCTGCCCATGCCAACAGCGATTTGTATTCTGTTACGGAATTGTAGGAGTGCGCCTGCTGCGGCGGCGGCGTTGATGTTGTGCGACGTGCCACGAGTTGCTCGACGGGCACAAGCACAGCAGCAACATCGCTTCAGCACGCAGCAACGGCGGCAGCCTCAGCCAATACACAGACACAAACCCAATCGCAGGCACCCATACCGTTGCCGCCCAAAAAACATCGTGCACATCAGCAGCAGCAGCAACAACAACAACAACAACAACAGCAGCAGCTGCAGCAGCAACAATCGCTGCCACCCTGCAATGCGAATCTGTGCGATGACCACGAATACGACGAGTATTGCCCGCAGCAATATGATGCCCATCAGCAATCTGCACAGCACCAGCAACAGCAGCAGCAGCAGCGTCATGGCAAACAGCAACGTGCTGCCACTTTTGATGTTGCAGATGCACGCGACTACGAGCTGAAGCGACTTGGCAATCGCCGGTCACAGCAGCAAGCGGCCAGCAGCAAACGCAATGGGGGAACAGCAGCAGCAGCAGCTGCCGTTGCAGCTATCTCCGAGCAGCAGCAGCAACAACAGCAGCAACAGCAACATCATCATCGTACTCACGATCGGGAGCGTTCGCGCAGTGATCATCGCATTGCGAGCTATGCATGCGAGGATGCGGCGACAGCAACGACAGCGCTTTGTAGCGCTGGCTCTATGAGTTTACTTGCAGCTGCAAGCGGCAGCGGCAGTGGACAACAGCCGCAACAGCAACAGTCGCATCGCAGCCATCAGCAGCAGCAGCAGCAGCAACAACAGCAGCAGCAGCAGCAACGGCGAGAGAAAACGTTTAAAGTATGATTTTTAGAGACGTCATAAAAATTGCCCAGCCCGCGACAAGTTGGCTACAACGACGACGACGACGGCAGTGGTTTTGGTGGTGGTGGTGCCGCTGGTGGTGGTGCAGCAACGCGAAGGCGACGCACGCGCTAAACACCAACAACATCAACAACAACAACAACACGACCACAACGATGACGACGACGCCGACGATGAAGCCAACCTGCGTTGCGGATTTTTTTAATAATAAGAAAATTGCACAGAATAACTTATTACAAAAATATTGCCTAAAATGTGACCCTGTCCCCCACCCACCCAACGGCCCACTCCCGCCCCTCTGCCTGCTCTAGCAACCACCCGTTGTTTTTCCCTACTGCCACAATTGGCCCTGCTAAATCGAAAATCTATGCGAAAAACTCTGTTCAATTAAGTGAAAAACCAAAAACAAAAGTTTTTAAATGTTTGCAATTTAGTGTTGCAAGTTGACGACAAGCCGTGCCTCATGCAAATGCACACACACACACACACACACACACACACCCACAACCACACAGAAACACAAACACAAACTTGTACATGCCGCGCGCTCCTGCCCCCGACCCCCCCAGCAGCCCCCAATCAAACAAAATGCGCCGCCCTTGGTTCTCACTCATCATATATATGACTATGTTACAGCTGCCACACCTGCAGCAGTTTGTTGCAACTGCTGCCAAATCAAAATCAAATTAATCAACAATTGTTTGCTCCGTGTTGTTGCCTATTGTTATATATATATATACACACATACATAATTAGAATTATTATCGAATCAATTTTTTCTTTTTTTTTTTTATTAACTATACACACACATACATACATGTACATATGTATGTGTGCCCTACTATAATTATAGTTCTAGGTATGTTTATACTATATAAATTAAAATTTAGTTAGTTTAAGTCATAATTATTTATTTATATATATGCAACTCAACAAAGTAAACAACGCCCCCCAAACCGACCCCTCCCTCCTCTATCCACCCCCCTCTGACCCACTGACCACCCACCACAACCACCACCAACAAACTACCAAAAACGAAAAAGATTTTATTTTAAATAGTATCTGTGGTCTGGTCTTTATTTATTTTAAGTTTTTTTGGTTTGGTTTTGGTTTTTTGATTCAATTTGTTTATTATTTAAAAATCCGTCGCAAGACTGCAAACAACATCAACAACAACAACAACAGCGAAGTGTTCGTAATTTTTATGACGTCAGAAATCTAATGGAAAGAGTATTCAAGAACTTAATCAAAGCACAAACAACAACTGTAAACTGTTATTTGAAACAGAAAACTGAAAACTGAAAATGAAAAATGAAAAACTGCAGCAAGCAATATTTAATAACAAACTGCAAACAAAGCCATGAATATTATAAACAAAAGGAATGTTTAACTACTTTACAATCTAAAAAACAAAAACAAAAACAAAATGAAAACCAAAATCAAATATATATACATACATATACATAACATAACATAACATTCATACATATACATTTATGCATACATAATATTGATATGAAACAAAAAACAAGTTAATTCAAAAACAATTATAATAATAATATTAAAAACAAATACTAATAACAATGATATTATTAATTAACGAATGTTCAGGTCAATAACTGCATTTAAAACAAAACAAATTTGTTAGGCGTTAAATATATATGCTCCTTTTATATACAAAACAAAAACAAAACAAAACAAAAACAAACAAAAATCTATATATACATATTTATACATAAACAACAAACAAATACATATACATATACATACATACATACAAGCTTACATACCATACCATACAATACCACATAAAACAAAACAACAAAAAAGACGTTTGCATGGACAAATGAAAATGAAATCAGAAATTAATGTACATTATATATTATATGAAAGAAAAGAATTCAAAAAAAAAAAAAACAAAAAACTCATTCAAATGAAGAAACACAAAATAAATAATGATTATGATGATTAAAAATAAAAAAAAAACAAGCAATTCTTAAGCACAGCCATATATATATATATATACAATATATCGTATATAGTGTAATGATATACACATGCGTACACACACACACACACACACACACAGACACAAACATAATTATATACGTACATAGACAAAGAGAAAAGAAAAAAGAAAAGAAAAAATTATATTAACAGCATTGTTAACAAATGGAAATGGCAAAAGGCGCATTATGAAAACTTAAAACTCTGCTGTGCAGATGCAAATAAACAGAAAACAGAAAAAACAGAAAACACATAAAATCAAAACAAAACGAAACGAAAGAAAAAACATTTTTCTGAAATGTGAAATGTGAAGAGGGCAAATATTTTGCATAATTACATACATATATATATATATATAAAAACACGAAACAAACGCATGTGTCTCATTCTTTCCGATTTCCGATCACGATTTACTTGATATAGTCCCCCCTCAAGTTGTACATATTTCTAAGAACGGTTCTCCCCCTCTCTCTATCTCTATATATATATATATATATATATATCTCATAAACACAAGAAGTTGAAATTGTTGCACAAAGTAAACCAAAAACAAAACAAAAAAAAACAAAACCAAACTTTAAATGATATACGTATAGAACAAACAACAACAAAACAACAATAACATACAGTAACATTCCATAGAACATATTTGTATACCTCATCTTCCAGTTTCCCCCCTCCTCCACTTCCATTTCCATTCCACTCCACTTTCCCTCCTCCCAGTTAGTAGATGCCCTTTGTCGCACATACAACTTTGCTCAATAATTGAATAATTTAATTGAAAAATAAAAAGAAAATAAATAAAAAAAATAAAAACAAGTTAACAAACACCGAAAATTAGTTCATTCTGAGAATTAGGCAACAATTATTGATTGATTGTTACAGGCTGTTTACACTTGTATATAAGAACATTTACCGTAATATTTATAAGTAGAGATCTGCAACAGCAATTTATATATAGTATATATAAACACACATAAACATATACTATGTGTGGTTTATATTCGAATTTTTTTTTCTTGTGTGTGTTTGTTGCACTTTGAAGACATTTCGTACGAAAAATTAAAGAAAAAATGAAAAACAGAAAAAGAAAAAAGTTATTAGCAAAGGAAGTATGTTTCAAAGAAAAACAAAAAAAGAAAAAGAAATAATAATAATAATAAATTAAAATTGTAGTGTAGTGTGTAGTGTCGTCTACCCTATAAGGCCAAAATAGTTTTTAACAAATAAGAAATTCAATATAGAGTAAAAGAAAATACCAAAAATTACAAAACATTGAACAAATGCGCAGTTATTAAAAATACTTTTAGCAATTAAGTTGAAGGAATGAAACGATAAAAATTATTATAATTATTATCAAACAAATAAAAACAAAAGTATGTAATACAAGCTGCAGCAAACAAAAACAAAAAAAATGAAAAAGAAAACAAAAGGAAAAGCAAAAAAAAGATATATATATATACTATAACAAAGGTGTTTAGACGTTTTAGCTATTGACAAACACGAAAAGAAAACCTAGCGCACGCACTTTTTCTTACTTAAATCAGATTGAATTAAAGAAAAAATGATGCAAATCAAAAATGATACGAAATACGAGCAACCCGAGACACAAACCCTACAGTAAGCGAGAAGCAAGACGAATTTTAGAGTGTGCCGTTTTTAAAAAAAAAACTAACTTAAGATTGTATTTTAATGTTTTTATTTTCAGCTGTACGTGTGTGTGTTTGTTTTTAATACCCTACCAACACATGGCGTATCCTCAAGGGGACTATTGTTGGTTCTAGCCTCTAGCCATGTGTTTTTCAATACGCTGCGAAGGCAGTCGAATACGATCCACACATAAATGTACGTTTTTTTGTTTGTTTTTTGGTTTTTTGTTTGTTTTTGTGTGCTCCAATCTAATGTTACAACAGTTTCAATGCATATTATATGATTATTGTAATAACACAATATATAAGTCTGTACATTTGTTAACAATTCTAAGCTCGTGAGATCTTAAGGCAAGAAGAACCCAGCGTACATCTATGTCGTCTATGTCGTATGTAGTTGTTAGTTAAACCGAATTACAATTGCAAAACACAATTCATCAAAAGAAAAACAAAACATGTGAATTATACAGATTGATTGATAATGATTAACAATTGTTGAAAGCAAATGCTTTAAAATCAAAAAAGAAAATTAAAATTAATTAATACAAAAATCACAAAAAAAAAGTGCAAAAAATAAAAATAATAATAATTATATAACAGTTGTGAACAAATTATATTTACATAGCGTATAAATAAATTGCATAACAATTGATTTAAATTAATCGAAAATGGCTTATTTCTTAGATGGGAAACTTTTGCTTTTTCTACAACGCCAGCCGTTTTGTACCACAATTGCGGTTGATGTATTGGATAAATATAAGAGCCGTGACACAAACAAAAAGACTCACTTCAACAACAAAGATGTTCGTTGTTTCATTAAGCATAATAATATGTTATGTTGAACATTATTACAATTTAAATTCAATATAAACATATATATTTAAATCAATATACTCGAGAATTATAATTAAATCGAACATATTTCTGTAAAAGTATCGGTGCTGACATGAAAAGTACTCAAACATAGAAGCATCGAATTTGAAAAGGTAGCCCTCGCGAACAGCTGCTTATGGCGGCGCGGCGATATGTTATCGATACTTGAGTGCACCAACTTCAATAAGTACGGCACGAGACAATAATAACAACAACACCAATACCATTAGAAACAACAAGAACAATGCACAAGTTACTCCGTGGCGTTGCATGTTGTAAACATGCCGCCAACAGTGGAGCTAACGCTAATCAACTGTTTATACAACGACTGGCCCGCCGCATGCTGAGCAGCACAACTGATCCATCCGATGAGCAGGTACTGAGAAAGCGCAAATTTCAACCACAGCACGCCGAAGAGTTGCATGATTATTTGGCTGGACATCTGCCAGGCAAGGCGCGTGTGGTCATCTGTGGCGGCGGCATCACTGGCGCCTCGGTTGCCTACCATCTGGGACTGCAGGGCTGGGGCGCCGAAACGCTGCTTATTGAACAGGATGGCATTGGCAGTGAGCTACCTTGGAGCGCCTGTGGCTTGGCCGGGCGCTTTGAGCCCAGCTACACAGAACTAAAACTGGCCGAGTATTCAATTGATTTAATTAAGCAGCTGACAGAACGGGGACTGCCCACCGGCTGGAGGCAGGTGGGCAGCCTTAATTTGGCGCGCACCTTTGATCGCATGACCTCGTTTCATCGAATGAAGTCGCTCGCTGTGGCATGGGGCATGAATTGTGAGATACTCACGCCGGAACAGTGTCAGCAGCATTGTTCGTTGCTTTCAATGGACGGTATCGAGGGTGGCCTCTGGATACCCGAGGATGGTGTCTGTGATCCCCGCCTGGTTTGTCAGGCATTCATCGAGGAAGCATGCCGCCTTGGCGTGCGCATTGTGGAGCACTGCGCTGTTAAGAAGATACACAGTGCCCATGGCAAAGTGGCACGTGTGGAGACCACTGCTGGCGATGTGGACTGCGACTACTTCGTAAACTGCACCGGCTTCTGGGCTCGCGAAGTGGGCACACTATCCAAGCCGGTGGTGAAGGTACCTCTCAAGGCTGTTGAACATCATTATCTGCATACAAAGCCCATCGAAAATCTGGATCCATATACACCGTTCGTGCGTGACTTTGACGGACGCATCTTCTTTCGCGAATGCGAGGGACACATTCTGGCTGGAGGCTATGAACGTGAGGCAAAGATGGTCTACGAAGACGGCGTCATACCGCTATCGCAGAAGGCGCGACAGTATCCTCCCGACTGGGATCACTTTCACGAGCTGCTTGACGCGCTGCTGCAACGTGTGCCGTCGTTCCGTGAGGCATCACTGGACAGGTTGACCAACTCACTGCAAGTATTCTCGCCAGATTGTAAGTGGATCTTGGGCGAGGCGCCCGAAATTCAAAACTATTATGTGGCCGCTGGCAACAAGACGATGGGCGTGTCTGCCTCGGGTGGTATCGGTCGCGTGCTTACCGATCTCATCACGAAAGGTTCCACTTATCTGGACCTGCACATACTCGACATCAGTCGTTTTCTTGGACTGCACAACAATCGCAAGTTCCTACGTGATCGATGTAAGGAGGCGCCCGGTAAACACTTTGAAATCAACTATCCGTTCGAAGAGTTCCAAACCGGACGCAATCTACGCATGTCCCCCATCTATCCGCAACTGAAGGAAGCGGGCGCAGTATTTGGACAGTCCATGGGCTATGAGCGGCCCAACTACTTTGATCTGAATGATAAGCAAGGTGCTTTATTGAACATATACATATATTGATCGCTTATTATTTGAATGCCTAATCCTCGTTTTGCAGATGAGTTTGGACTGCCACGCTTTCGCATCTCACAGACGCGCACGTTTGGAAAGCCGCCATGGTTTGATCACGTGGCCACTGAGTATCGCGCCTGTCGGGAGCGCATCGGAATTGCCGACTATAGCTCGTTTACGAAGTTTGATTTGTGGTCGAAGGGCAATGAGGTTGTCGAACTGTTACAGTATCTTTGCTCCAATGATGTGGACGTCGCGGTTGGCTCCATTATACACACGGGCATGCAGAATCATAATGGTGGCTATGAGAACGATTGCTCCTTGGCACGTCTATCAGAACGCCAGTGAGTTTTTAAAAGAGCAAGCGTACGGTGCTCTTTACTAACCCCTTCTACTATTTTCAGCTACATGATGATTGCTCCTACCATACAACAGACCCGTTCCATGAGCTGGATACGGAAGCATATGCCGAATCACTTGCGCGCCAAAGTCAATGTGGCGGACGTGACCTCTATGTATACGGCGATATGTATACTGGGCCCCTATTCGCGTATTTTACTCTCGGAACTCACAGACACAGATCTTACAGCTAAGAGCTTTCCCTTCTTTACATATAAGGTAAGAATCTCTTACAAAGAGAAAAAGAGCGAGAGATATATAGAGATCTCATAACTATTTTCGATTTCTCCTTCGAACAGGAACTCGATGTGGGCTTAGCTGATGGCATCCGTGTTCTAAACATAACGCATACCGGAGAACTGGGCTATGTTATGTATATACCAAACGAGTATGCCCTCCATGTCTACTCACGACTGCACCAGGCTGGTCAAAAGTTTCAAATACAGCATGCTGGTATGTCCGTTGTCCTAGAACCCATTATTATTATTTATACTATCCGATTATCCTATGTACAGGTTACTATGCAACTAGAGCGTTGCGCATTGAGAAGTTCTATGCGTTTTGGGGTCAGGACTTGGATACGTTTACAACGCCGTTGGAGTGTGGACGCAGCTGGCGTGTTAAGTTTAATGTAAGTGGACTGTGGAACAGTGGACTTTTGAAAGGATGGTGCTAATCCACATTTGCTTGATGCTTTTGCAGAAACCAATTGACTTTATTGGACGCAGAGCACTTCTGAATCAGCGAGAGGAGGGAGTGAAGAGGATGTATGTGCAATTGCTACTTAACGATCATGACCACGAGGTGGACATGTGGTGCTGGGGCGGTGAGCCCATTTATAGAGATGGCGTCTATGTGGGAATGACAACAACAACTGGATATGGTTACACGTTCGAGAAGCAGGTCTGCTTGGGATTTGTGCGCAATATTGATGAGCAGGGCCAAGAGCTGGCTGTGAGCAACGAGTACGTGCTGTCCGGGCACTACGAGGTGGAGGTGGCTGGGGTGCGGTTCGAGGCCAAGGTTAACCTGCACTCGCCCAACCTGCCCACCAAGTTCCCGGATCGCGAACGCGCGGCCTATCATGCGACTCGCGACAAACCCGACCAGGCAGATCTGCTCTCGTTCAATTCAAATGTGACAATGACGCGCCAGTGAGCCGAGCCCAGCTTAGCCCAGCCCAGCCCAGCCCAGATCAGCCCAGCCCAACCCAGCCCATTCGCCCTCCAACCTCCACTTGCAGCCAAGTAAAAATGTTCGTCTGGGCGTTGTTACGTTTGGTTTCGTTTTGTTCTTTGATTCGTTCGCTCGTTCGTTTCTGTTTTGTGTATCTTTGAGTCTCAATTGCAAAGCGATATTAGTTTTATAACATTATATAGTATATATAGAGGAAGTAAGATCGGCGAGTGAGCGAGAGTGAACGAGTGAACGAATTAGAAAGCAGACGCGATGTTATATTTTTTATACTCTGATACCGAAGTTAAAGATGATATTCCGTCTGTCCGTAAAGCTAGAGACTTGAATCTTTGCAAATGTCTTGGTCTAGGAAATCGATAACAAGTCGATACCTCTCAAGGAGAAAATCGAGTAACTGCTGGAATTAACAGTTAAAGATCGCCACGCTCAACCCCCTGACGCTCCGTTCACCCCGTTTTCATATATCGGTATCAGAGTATTCTGCAGTCGGTTGCGTTCGACTGCAACGTTTTCACTTGTTTTGCTCATTAATACTGCTCCAACCAAGTGTTCATCAATATTGGTTGTCGATATATTTATCGAACTTGATATGTTTTAATGTGTCAATTAATACCTATATATATATATACAATTTTGAATCCAACTTAAGTACAAACGCTGCTTCAACTATTTTGGATACACTTTCAAAGTTTACAAAAGTTCCTGGCTAAAAGGAGTGCTGTAAATTTTGACAAAAAAAAAAAAAAAACAGTCATATTTTGTTATGAACTTCCATATAACGAATCTTATGGGGATATGAAAAAGCGTCGTTAAAGTTTATGGATGGAACCAAATCGCAGTGTTCTGGATGGGAAACTTCGTTATATGGAAGTTCAATCGTATAACATACAAATACATTTGAATTTTACTCAATCTGCACCTTGTTAAACATTGAACGCACATTAATTGTTGTGCACATTGAAATTGATTGCTCGTTTTTCAGTTCTTGCCCCCGATACCCGATATTCATATCATAAAAAAAAAAAACTGCTTTGCCTTATATGAAGAATCGAAAAAGTTGAAAAGTTGTTAACATCAATCATTTAAGATTGCACACGAAACACGCTAACATTTAATATAACATATTTATACGCATTTTTTGTGTACTATCGTTAAACTTGATATACATAAACATACATACATACATATATGTATAGACATATATATATTTATACACAAATTAAAGAAGAGTTTATACAAAATATTATTGTGTAATGCTTTTTGTATTGATATTGGTATTCTTGGGCATATTGGCCAAAGGCGGCCACAGGCTGTAGTAGCAAGTGTAATGCGCCTAATTCGGCTTATGGTGGACAAGTTTGCGTTGGCCAAAACTACAAACTTGGCCAACAAACTGGCAACAATAGCAACTTAGACCGATGGCTGATGGATGGAAGGGTGAAAGGGTGGTGGTGGGGTTGGGGGAAGTGTTTTGATCAACCGGTGCAGCTGTCGGGCAATATGCAAAAACTTTTTGGCCGCCCTCTCTACGAGTGGGTGTGGCTAGATTTGCATTAACTTAGTTTGCAGTTGTTCTTGCTCTTGTTTATGTTGTTTGTTGTTGTTGTTATTTCAGTGTTTAGCCAAGAAATTCAGGCGTGTGCTAATGCGCAGCAAACTCGTTGCCAAAGATTTTTGCACATGGTTTTGGCCCAAGAAGTTTTCGGCAACGGGCAACGGGTTGGCTACCAAAAACTAACCAGCAACAACAACAGCAACAACAACAACACCGCCACACAACAACAACAACAAAAACAACAATAAGAACAAGAAACAAGCTAACAAAACGGACAAACAGCTACTGGTCCTCATCATCATTGTTGTTGTTGTTGTTGTTGTTGTTGTTATTTGGTTGTTCGGTTGTCCTAGGGGCACTTTTGGACACGCTTGGCTGACTCTCTCGGCCCCGTCGTCCAACTCAATGCCTGACTGGATAGCTGGCTGGTTAGCTGGTTGGCTGGTTGGTTGGCTTACTTGGCTAGCTAACTGGAGGCTCTCTTTCTGGGTAGGATTACAAACTATCTTTTTGTTAGTAATTAGCTGCACACGATAAACGTGACATTATTATTGTTGCCCAGTTGTTGTGCAAAAGTTTTGCGGGCCTTCTCTTCGATTTTCAGCAACAGCAGCAGCAGACTCCGTAGACCCCCTCTCCCTACCCACCTACCACCCTCTTCTCCCGTACACCCCCTTTATGCCCACCCGCGTTTCGGCTTTCGATACCCTGCATCTAATATGAAACGGTCGGTAGAAAGGGTATATAATAAAGTTACATGTATGTTTACATTTCGACTTCGACTTTCATAAAAGGATCAAGGAATAAATTCACTTAAACTTAAACTTCTTCTTCCGTGCTGATAAATGAAATTTGTATAAAAGTTAAATGTGGTATAAAAATAAAATTGTTTTTGTTTAGAGAGAAACAACAACTTCAACAAGTGGAGTCCAACTCCAGGCTAGTTACAGGTTATCTTAACGTCGAGAAATTAAAGTTGATAGTTTTGTTTGTTGCTTGCTTGTTGCTTGATTTGTAACAAGTCGCATTTGAATTTTGAGGTAGTTGGTCTTGCCAAAGTTTTTGACCGTTTTACAAATGAGACTTTTGTTAAATCAAAAATTCAAGTGGCAACGCCGCACTCGATGGCGCCAGCCATCCAACCAGCAGAGTCAGTCAGTCAGTCAGTCAGTTAGTCAGTCGGACTAAGAAAATTATCAATTTCTGCAACTGCGCACATCACAATCACAATCACAGCCCACATCCTTAACCAAGTCGGCATCGGCGTCGGGGTCTGGCTTTGGGCTTTGGGCTTTGGTTTTGGCCTGGACTTTAGGTTTGGGTTTGGGTTTGGAACTGCTGCTGCTGCTGTTGGTCTTTCCATTGGGGGCTTCATCATGTTTTGTAATTTATGCCCATTTATTGTGTGGTTTTCTACCGCATTTCGTCTTGTGGTTGACCAGTCGAACATGGCTGCTGTTGCTTTTGCTGTTGTTGTTGCTGTTGCTATTGCTTCTGGAACTGTAGCCAAAGCTTAAGCGGGAACTGTGTAGCTGGAGCTGTAGCTGGAGCTGGAGTAATCAACAAATTTGCATATGACTGACCAACAAGCAAGAGGCAAGCTGGGCGCCGACTATTGCTAAGGTCAATTTGCGGCCAGCTGCTGGCTTTCAAAATGAAACTTTAGTTATTGCTTACACACACACACAGTCGGTTCCAAATCTGACCATGGGGCTTGAGCGCATCATCTTTCCATTTCAGGTCATTTATGGGTTTTCCTGAGTGTCAAGCATATCTGGTGGGTATGGCTGGCAAATGGTAGAGCGGTAGAGGCGGAGACTAAACTACTCTCCTTATTTAATTTTCGTTAGCTGATATTTATTGCCATTTACTTGCACCTCTTCATCATTCAAATCCGAGTTGTTTTCCTATACGGATAAAGATAATGGTGTTCGATCTGCTCCTTTACTCTCCCTTTCAGCATGGCTGTTGTAGAGCTCTTGGGACTGTGTTTGTGTGAAACCTTCCTACTCTTAGACACTACGATTAATGAAAGTCAATAGACAATCATATATGGAACGATATACAACCCCATAAAGTATATATATATTCTTGATCATAGCGAGCTGATTGAATATAAATGTCTTCAAAACATTAACAAGCCACTTGCAAGTACTGTTTATTTGTGGATCTATGCTCAGTTAATCAATAACACTAATTATACCTACAAATATTGACTTTGAACCGGACTAAGTCGGACTGGTCGACGAATTGAATTGGATTGGATACTTTGGAAATAATTGACAATATTTTAGATTAAAATCTCATATTTTATTGAACATTGGATATGACTGGTCTGCCAATGCTGTCTCTCCAATTCATCCATGGAATCCGGTAAATCCTGGACGCTTTTTGCTCTGAACGCTTCTGCTCTCAACCGATTCCAATCACATCGTTGAACCAATTCAACTGACATGGATTAGAAATTTGAAGATCATACATTCTGTTTGATGCTGAGAGACTTGTTATCACAAACAAGTTTTTGAATTCAAACAATTGGTGTTGGTGTGAGAAGTCTTACCACGGTAGGTTCGGCGGAAGAGTTATAGGTTTAAAGTGTTGAGAATATGGTATTGTTGGCTAATACTCTATACACTTGCAAAACGTACTTCTTTTTTTCATAGTAAAGACCTGGGCGAAATTTTGAGCACGGTAATTTAAAAACTGAGGGACTACTGATGCATAGATACAGACAGATAGACGGAATATGGCTAGGATATGTATGTATATTAGCTCGGAAGTTGTTTAAACAAAGGTACGGAAAGACCGGAGTACCGGGAGAAAGTACACTGAAGACAAACAATTTGAAAATTGCAAATGTAAACAGAATGTCAAATAGCAAATCGAAAGCGAAATTGAAATTCAATGCAACTACAAAAAAACAAATCAAAATATTTATTTATATACTTATTTGTCGGTCTGTGCTCTGTTTGTATCAAAGAATGTTTACATAAAATTAAGAACAGAGAACCCAAAAAGACAAAGCCACACACAAATAAGATTAGTTTTAACGGGATAATGATTTCAAATCTTTTTCTTTGACCCTCCATCTCTCACCTAAACCTTCTATATCTATCCCTTTCTGCCTCTTGTGCTGTGGCCAAACAAAAGTAATGCGCCTCATTAGAGGTTAAGCTGTGGGCGGGGCCCAAATCGTGTTTCTAACTGAAACTGAGAGACAACCGCTGGCTCGCCTTAGGCATTCGCTACCATTCCTATTGCCCATTGCCCATTCCCATTCCAATTGCCACATTGCCACCCCGCCCCCCGCCTGCCTCTTGGTATAAGCAATAGCAATAGCCGAAAGACCCGATTCGGTCTCCAGCTACCGTTTGGCCGTTTGTTTGTTTGCCTAATTTTCCACGTTGATTTTCTAGCCGCAAAACAAATGAAACGTTCGCTGCATATTAAGCATCTAATTTAATTTGCGAGAGACCAGCTACGAAATACCAAACAACATCGGAAAAAAAAAGAGAATGAAACCAATATGATTGCTCCAGTCGATAAGTATCCGACCTGAAAACATATCCTATAAGGTGTCCTAGGTTATAAAAAAGTTCAAAATATTGCCTGAAAGATACAAAATATTCTTTGCGGAAATCTTCGGAAAGTGTTTCTCTTAAAAAAGAAAAATCAATACTTTTTTGCTTATGTTTATAGTCAAAAATAAACATAAATTATAGTTATAGGGTATTGAAAAAAGAACAACGAAAACGGAAAGCTCAGATACGTTTAGCTATCAACCCCTGAGAGCGACCGCAAGGGTGCGCGGTTCGCATCAGTTTCGGTTACGGTTTCGGTATCACTCTACGGATTTTGGGTTTCTCGGTCCACGGGCTACGGTCTAAGGTCTTCGGCTCGGCTCGGCTCGGTCTCCGGGGTTTGGGGTTTTTGGGCGATTGCGAAGTTTGCTTAAATGCTTCATAATGAAAAGCTGTGATAACTTGTCTTGTGGCTTTGATTTAGCCGTATGCTTTTTCAAGTGGTTGATTGTCTGTCAATATGCCGACAAGTTTTGTGGCTGGCTTAGATATCTAAGCTGAGTATTATGATGGGCGGGGGTGGAGGGGTTCGTTCTTTTTTCTGTGTGTGTGTGTGGTTGGGGTACGGGATTACAATTGCCAAATTACGCACGTTCGTTGCGGCCGTGCTAAGCCTTTGATTGCCAAACAGGGCAAACATTTAGTGACCAACTTCCCCCTTCCTTCTTCTTCTATCTCTCAACCCACTGCCACCCCACCCCTTTAGACGAGTCGAACGTCTAGCTAAATTTGCTTTTGTGACTTTTATGTGCACTCAAAGCAAATTGCATTTAAATTCGTGGGGTGTTGCTTAAAACTCTTAACCGCCGCCGTACCCCCCCTCCAAAAACCTCTTTTCAGACGCGTAAGGCGGCGACAAAGTCAAAAGCTACTCCCAAAAATTGTCTGTTTGTTGTTTCTCTCTCTCTATTATATTTTTTTTATTTTATTATATTTTTTTTTTTTTGACTGTTTGACTGTTGGATTTGCATGCGACGACGAGTTTTGTCGCTGTTGCTGTGATTTATGCGCGAGTGAGAGGGTTGCAGTGGGTGGTGGGTGGTGGTAGGGGGGGTTTGCCTCAATAAACAGTCAAAAAACGAAAACGAAAATGAAATCGCGTTGCTGGCGGCAGCCAAAAAGCCAGCTATAGTAGATAGAAAGCCAACAGCAACCGGGCCATAATAGACAGAGTCGACAGAGTCAGCCAGTCGCAGGCGTCAACAGGATGCGTTGTCGCTTCTGCCAGCGACAGGGGATGACACTGACACTGCCACTGCCACTGCCACTGCCACTGCCACTGCTGCTGATGCTGACTGAGTGGGGGAGTGGGTGGGTGGGTGGGTGGAAGGGGTTCGCCCTGTCATTGGCAGCGACGGCTGTCACTTTGCGCTCCGCCAGGCGCAGTGCGACAGCAAAAATTGTTGCTCAACACACAGAACACAACAGAACGCAAAACAATTGTGAAATTTTTATATCTTTTTTATGGCTTTTGGAAATTAAATTGTTGTCCTTTTGCCTTGAATGCAAAATTAACTAAATGCGTGGATGATGTTTCTGCTCCTGCCCCTTCTGCTCCTGCTCCTGATGCTGATGCTCTTTCACATTTGCATAGTCAGAGAAGAGGTGTGACCTGTCGCCCCTGTCTCTCTTTATGTTGCCTGCCTCGTCTGTGTGTGTGTGTTGTCACTTATGTTGCTGTTGTTACTACTATTGTTGTTGTTGTTGCTGTTATTGTTATTGCTGAAAGGCACCCGCTGTGCAGTAGGCCGGAGGCATTTTGTTAAACATTTGATTGTGGTTAAGATTATACGCAGCAGGCATTTAGTTAAATAATAAATGGCAACAAGAGGGATGGGGTGGGGTGGGGTGGGGAGAGAGCTGGCGGCATAGCTAAAGAATGATCTACGAGATTTGAGAAAACTGCTTTAACGATTTTAATATTCCTTCAACAGGATTAACTTTATTATCTGTTGGATTGCGATAAGTTATCAATTGAAATATTAAGAAACAAGTAAAATCTTAGAAAAAATATCTGTATGATTAAAATCAAGTGACCAAAAGGTTCAAGACGGATGCGGAACTATATTGAATACCAACAGACGGATAGATGAATGATAGATAGAAGACGAACCTTTATATATCGACTTAGTTTACGTTGCTGATCAAGAAAAATATATGTTTTATCGGGGATGCTTCATTCAGGATAGGTCATGTCTCTACTTTTCGAGTAATGATGACTCCTTAAGTGCAATCTTTAATATCTTATTATTTATTCTGTTTCGATTTCCACGAAACATTACAGATATTTATTATTTCATCTATAGTTGCCAAAATCAGATTTAAGTGTTTCAAATTTAAGATTTATTGCTATTGAAATTATATTGTGTATGTTGGAAAGGGATAAAGCTATCTATAATTTGAAAGAAACTTGTAGTGCCCTAGGGATTATGAGATTATAAGTCTAAGATTGATACATACATTTCATACATTTAAACGGGCATGGCTATGCTGAGAAAACATATTTCAACTCATGGTATCGGAGATACTTACATGAAATCGGAAAAACTATCTATAATCTGAAACCCTTAGCTCTTATAATCTCTGAGATCAACGCTTTAAAACAGAAAGACTGACGGATATGGGTATATCGACTCAACTTTATGAATTCGCATAACAGATGTTAATTTACAATCTATAGACGCAGGATATAACGAGAAACTTATAGGTCCTGAGATGAAAGCGTTCATACAGAAGGACAACGGATATGGCTATATGTACTCGGGTGCCAAGAACATGCAAATCCATTATAGGGATTTATTAAAATAGTTAAATGTAGAAAAGCATCAAAACTCCGTGTCCTGTCATAAAATATTAAATTTAATGCTAGCGTAGAAATCTTGAAATTATATCTTAAGCTAAAATTTGCAGCCAAAGTATGCCGAAGCCGAAGCCAATTTGCAATTTGATGGTATCAGCAACTGGAAGCAGGAAGACACAGTGTTTGCCGGACAGCTGGACAGATTATGGGTTATGAAAAGACAGAAAGAGACAGAAGAGAGAGAGAAAAGCAATTGGAGTCAAGGCGTGCGTGCGATTTAAATCCCGCATAAAAACTAAACTGGCAGCAATCAATCGATTAAAAAGTTGCACAATTTTAAACAGAGAATTGCCGCCCGCCCCCTTCTCAATCACCAATCACCTCTTTATCTCCATTTACTTCTTACATTTCAAATAAGCCCGCAGTGTGGCCCACCTAGAGTGCAAAGGACGCCCCGGGGACCCGCAGCCGGCTTTAGCTTCTCGAACGAATTCTCATCTGACCTAATGTGTTGCCTATCTCGATATTATTTTGCCATAAAAAAGGAGCAGAATAAGCTCACACACACACACACGGATACGGACACGGACACGGCTACATGTCATTTGTTATGTCACATGACAAGCGGGTGGGAAGCGGGAAGAGGGGGTTACAAGACCTGGTCAATCTTACTTAGCAGCGTCCCTTTCTTGGACAGTGGCAGCATGCAAAATGTTGTAAAGTATCCAAATTGTGGCCAGGATAACACAATGAGCGGCATGCCCCGTGCCCCCAACTGAAACGAGGAGAGAAAAAACTCAAATAAAAATAACCCAAGAAACTTTTCACATGTCGAAGTGAGCAAGAGGATGGAGTGGTATGGGATGGGTTGGGTTGTGATGGGTTGGGGTATTGGTATAAGACGATGTCGCATGGAATGGAATGGACCGTAACGAATGCTGCGGGTTCCGTTGATTTCTGACTGCGTGAATCCCCTTTCGTCTCCGGTCCGTCACCGTCGCCGGACGACACACAACGGATAGGCAGGCAGGCAGCCAGGCAGCCAGGCAGCATGAACAGGAACTGAATCAGGAGCACTCGGTTGCTGCTGTCCACGCGCGTTTCAAATCCCTTTAGTTACACTGTTTCAATATTAAATATTTACATTTTGTATAAGGCCAACAACAGTGGCAGTGGCGGTGGCGATGGCGGTGGCGGATGTGGGCTTCGGTGTGAGTGGTGCGTGTGCGGGGGTCGGAGGAGGAGGCAAGGAGGGGAGGATGCTATGGCCAAGTGTGAGGCTAAGAAGGGTGGCGCACAACTTGGTTACTTGGTGGTTACTGACTTAGCGACAGTTACAGTTTCAGTCACTTGTCTGTTGGTCAGTCTGTTGACATGGAACGCATGGGCAGTGGTAGTAGCAGTGGCAGAGGCAGTGGCGTCGTCAGGTTAGGTTTCCACAAAAGTCAAAGCATTCTTTTCGGTAAGCGGAAGAGAAAGAATAAAGAGGAAAAGACTGAGGAGAACACATCCATTCCTTATATATTTCTAACCAAAAAGAATGTTACTCAAAGATTGTGAAATACTAAGATTGCCATCAAATTAGATGGATTAAAGACAAAACTAAGATATATATATTTTATTTTTAGGGTATATATTGAAAACGCTTTAAACAACCAAATGCGAATGCTCCCCTTTGTCTAAGCTACTGCCCACATCACATCACATCTATCTAAACAGCAATTCCATCGCATTTCTTCATATGATATTTCCGGTCGTTTTCATCTTTGCTCTGCAATTTCCCATTCCATTTCCCGTTGCCCGTTACCCGATGTGGTTGCAAGCTCCTTTTTTTTTGTGCTCTTAACTATATCGAATGTATCAAATCTGTTCCATCTAGTCATATAACCATGTTTCGGTACACAATTTATTTTGTTCATATTTGATTTGGTTACGTCGCGTTTATTTAGTAATTTGTTTGTCTCTTTAGACGAATTAGTCACGGTTTATGGATGACATTTATTTTATGGGCGTGAAGAATATATCACACATATCTCATCCAACCCCGGGCGGGTTGCGGTGGGTGGTTGGGTGTTGCAGGTGCAGGTTTAGGTTTAGGTCTAGGTCTAGGTCCAGGTCCAGATCCATATACCACTTAAGCCAGTTATGATATCGTTTTATTGATGGCTTGCGATTTAAGTGTTAGTTTCACTCCACCCCTCACTCCTTCTCAATTATTGATGGTGTGTAACAATTTTGGATGGACTTATATGATATATTTTGATTAAATCAGTGCAACAGCAACCGTGAATGGGGCCAAGCCCGGCCAGGCCTGGCCAGGACAGTAAGCGTAATCTTTTTGGGTTTTATAAATGTTATACGTTGTTGTTTTCTTTAGTTCGTTTCTGTTTTTCTGCTGTTTTCATTTTGTTTCCTGCTCTTTCTTTTCGTTCTAGGCGCATCAATTATGTTGTCAAGAGGAAGAGAAAGAGAAAGAAAGGGAAAGAAAGAGAGCGAGAGCGAGAGAGACACAGAGAGAACCTAAAAGCCGCACGCATAGAGAGTTATTGGCCTATAAACTAATCGTATAATTGCACAAAAGTAATTATCCTCATCTCATGGCTCATCCTTATCCTGCGCCCATCCTGCACACTGAACACTAAACACTGCTCACTGCAGATCCCATTGTACACCTTTCGCCTTTAGCCAACTGCCGCACATTTCCTACAACAACTACTGATTTTTCCAGTCAGCTGACGAACTATGCGGCTTATCCGCTTCACTGCCGCTGCCGTTGCCGTTGCCGCTGCCGTTGCCGATACTGATGTTTGTCGTTGTGTAGCCAGCCAGCCAGGACGTCGTGGCACAGGCAAACGGTTGGAAAAATGCGAGCGCTCTAAACAGGCTGGCGCAGCATTGTTTTGTTGGCAAAAAATTAAAATCAAGCTGTTGATAGCAATCACACACTTGAGGTAGTTGAAGTGATGGATGGCTGCTGACAAAACCGAAACCGAAAGCGAACCGAAACCGAAACTAAAAAAAATCAAAATGGAAAACCAAAAATGGGGCGATGGGATGCGATGCGATGCGTCTTTCCGACGGCCAGTGTGGCAGTCAGTCGTCGTCTCTAGGATGTATGCATCAATGGCGCAGCGTCGTCATATAGCCGACTATTTCCGGCTGCAACGAGACCGAAAGACCGCTGCTTGCCCCTTTACCTTCCACTGCCGCCTTCTCTTGCTTCTCTCTGTGTGTGTGTTTATTTGTTTTTTGTTTTGGTTTTCTCTTTTTTTCCATTGGGTTGACATCCTGAAGGGCCTTTGCCTGATCCTGTAGCTGTAGCTGGGTAGAAGAGCTGCAGCAAGGCTGGCTTTTGTTGTGTCGCATTCCACACGAGTAGTGTGCTGTTGTTGTTGTTGTACCTTGATTTGTTTGTTAAGCGTGTACTAATTGAGTTTAAGAGTATGTCGCATACTTAGATGTACTCTCGATAAGGATAACGAAGTAAGAGCCGCAAGTACACAAGCGATAGCCGGATCAGGAACAATACGCTTTGCGCTTTGCCCCAAGCAGGATTAATAAATGTCCTAAAAAGACTAACCCCTTAAAGCAGCTTGTTCGGGTTCGAGTTCGGAGTTTAGTTGGAATCGATTTGGATTGATCAATTAAGAGGTCGATTACAACTTTTACTGTTCCTTCACCCGTCACCCTTCAACCTTCACATCACCCGCTTTTTTTTTAGGGAACTCAATCCTGCTGATGCCGCTGCTGTCGCTGCTGCTGCTGCTGTTGCCGTCAGAGACATCCAATTAACCGACGCTGGCAAAATGAAAACATTTCTCACAGCTCGACGGACGCTGCTAATACAGACGAGTCAAAAGTAATTAATTGCAACTGCAACTGCAACTAAGAATATTGCCAGTTGTAAAACAAAAAACCGGGTACTCTTACACACTCTTATACTCATACGTAGTCTCATCGTAGTACGTAGAGTCTCATTCGCATTCGCAGTCGCATTCACATTTTTAAATGGCCAACCAATCGGCTGGAGAGCCGCATACTTTCTAAAGCAATTATCGGATGCCAGCGTGTCCCATCCATCCATCCATCCATTCCCTCTACCTCTACCACTACCTCGTTCCCTTCCGTCCACCTGTCCCACCATCCCTTGCCATACCACCACCCTCCCCCGTCATCGTCTGTCATCGCCTTGGCGTCGCCATCGATGAAGCAGCAGCAGCAGCAGCAGTAACCACAACATTAGTGCCGACTCCGAAAAAGTGCAGCGTCAATTGCACCGTGGGCTGCTTGTAGTTTCATGACGCCAACAACGCCTCATCGTGTTTGGTTAGCCGCCGTCAGAGCCGCCACCGACGCCACACGATGGCTGTTGCCAGCTTGCCAGCTTGCCACACAAAAGCCTGGCTCCAACTTTAGTGCCCCAGCCTCAGAGCCTCAGCTCAGGTTCTCTGGTTCTCTGGTCGTGATCAGCGTCGTGTTCGCAAAATATTTCTACGCATGCCCATTCCCCAAATTGGCCTTGAGGCAATGATTGGCTGCTGCCGTCGCCGCTGTTGCCGCTGTTCCCCCTGTTGCCCCGTTTTCTGTTGCGAGAGTGTTCAGCGTCTGCACCTTACTACTGCATCCCTCACGCCCTCTCTTCAGTCTCCAGTCTATAAGCCTGACTCCATCTCGTTTTGTTTCGTTTCGTTTCGCTGCAATTCGTTTAGTTATTGAGTTCGTTCCTTTTCGCACTACAGCTTGTAAGTCGGTATGTGTGTGCGTGTGTTGGCGAGAGTGTATGTGCATGCGTGCGTGTGTGTGTAAGTGTGTGTGAGTGAGGCGTTGATGGCGATGGCGCTGAAGCTGGCGCGCATGCGCAACGCAGAGACCACAATATTGCATTGCCAGCCAGTCAGCCAAATGTTGTAAGACATATTTCGTTGCTTTTGTTGCTGTTGCTGTTGTTGTTGTTGTTGGCTGTTTTTTTTTTTACTACGACAACAACAGAGAGAGACTCGACTCTGTGTGTGTGGACCTCCCGCAGATAATTGCCCATCATCTCATCAAGTTCCGCCCAGCTATTTAAGTGCAGCAACAAAAAGCAGTGAAACCCACAAAACAAGACACCAAAATGATGAACGCGACCACGCGAAGTAGAAGTAGCTGCCACACAGCCAGCCACAGACTCAGACTCAGCCACGTCTCTGTGCCACACAGCCCATAAGCTCTGGGGTCTGTTCCACCACCAAACGAAGGTGGCTAATAAAGTTTCGAATAAACCATATTTGTGGTTCAAGCCTTTCCACAAAAAGTGAATTTCAAATAACGAACCTCTCATTTATTCATGCAACTGCTTGTCTGACCCTCGCTGTAGACGTAGCGCCACCAACGACAGCTTAAAGCCACAGCAAGCAGCAACAGGCCATCAATAGCACCACCGACGACGACGAAGACGACGACGACGACAACGACGGCTCCAACGACAACGACGAAGATGAAGACGAAGACGAAGAATAAGACGCCAACGAAGAAGACGGCGACGGCGTGGTCCAACCACGTTAATCGAGTCATATCGATTTTGGCGTGGTTCGTGTCTTGGACGTTTTACTTTGAGCACTGGTCAACTGGCAACTGGCAACTTGCAACCAACAACGAGCCATCGGGCCAACGAGCCAGCCAACCAACCAGCGAGGAGAGGCACTTACACAGATCTCATCAGCAATGGTCGCGACTAACAAGCGGTCTGGGTCGGTGACAAGGAGGGAGGGCAGGGTGGTAAGGTAAAGTTGTGTTGTAGCCAGAAGAAGATCATCTGTTGCTGTTGTTGCCGTTGTTGCCGTTGCTGTTGTTGTTGTTGCTGCTGCTTGCGAGTTGCTGCTTCTAACTAAATTGAATGCAATTGCGGACGATACCAAATAACCAGCAAGAGTTAATGAATGAGTGTTGGCAAAATTGTTGGGTCTGACTCTCTACCACACGGCTAATATCTCAATTCGACGGTCGACGGTGGACGGTGGACGGTCGACGGTTGTCGACAAAAACAACAACAAAAACAACAAGAATAGCAACAGCAACATCGGATGGTTCATTGCACTTGGCTTGCAGTGGGGCTAGTGTGTGGGGCCAGTGTGGCCAATATGTGGCAAGTGGTAAGTAAGTAAGCGGGCCACCCACCTGGCGCGTCCAGCTGCTCCAGTTTTTCAGCTGCTGTTGATGTGATGGTGGGGTAAACAAGCCAAAGGCTTCAAAACTTCTAATTGAATGTAAACATGTTGCAAAAGGCTCAGGCTCAGGCTCAGGCACAGGCACAGGCACAGGCTCAGCATCAGCCCTTTCCGTATCCGTCTGTGTCTCCCTCTCCCTCTCCCTCTCCGTTTCCCTCTCTCCAACTAAGGACTCTATGGCAACAGCTTTTCCCTTAGGCTCTCGAGGCATTGTCATCATCATCCTGGTTGAGAGTAGGGGAACCAGAACCAGGACGCGGACCAGGACATGCTGGACAACAACGCCTGTCAAACTTTCAAGCGATGTCATCTCTGTTTGTCATTGTTGTTGTATTTTCCACTTGATGTTTTCTTCGCTTCACATTTTCTCGTTTTCTCGTTGTTTTCCGTTTCCTCGTTTTACTTTTTTGTCATTGCCTAATGGGCACACTTGCCATGGGCCATGGGGGTTGAAATTTGCACCAATCTTGGGCTTGGGCTGCTGCTGATGATGCTGATGCTGATGCTGAGGCTGCTGCTGCTTCATCTCTTCAAGCACTTTTGATGCCTTTGAGCAGCACTTGACCTGGTTCTCTGGCACTGGCTTTGGCTCGCTCTCAATATCCTGCTGTCGCTGTCTCCTCTTTGGGTGCGTCTTTTATACTATGCACATCGCCAGTGCTTAGCCAGGCCAAAGCTATGCTTTTCAGATGCTTCGTGTGCCAAAGTAGTTAATTGCTTGCTATCCTTCTTCCGTTGAACATCCTCCATACTACCACTTTTACTTACGGCTGGAGCACCATTGAAAATGTCTTAAAGCAAGCAGCTGATTAGCTTAATGCTAAAGGTTTTTAAGATTCAAGATTCATCTTAACATAATATCAAAAGACCCTAATGTATGTACCATGCCGTGAAATATTCCATGTATTCCGGATTGATTTGGTTTATTGTAAGGTAACCTTTTATTGCCGAGAAGGTAACCTTTTTTGTTCGAGAACAAACCATATACATTCAGGGATTAGATTTTATATTATATATTATTTACTTTATTTATATATTTACTTCTTTAAAATGAAAAATCATGTATGTAAGTTTACACTTTTCACGAAAGCAAGTAGAAGTGGCACTATATATCAAGATATAACATTTCTACCGACTTATGTATATCGCTGACGAATTCATACGAATCCGTTTTAACCATTGATAAGTTTGTGTAAAAGACATTAGTACAAAACAAAGCAGACAGAAACTAGTATAGTAAGAAGGTAGCTTTAGATTAGTATAACAGTTAAGTCGAATTCCCTCGAGCAGCCCTTAATGAACCCCAGGATGACCTATGGATGAGATGGGAGGTTTATTAGTTAAAGCCAAATCCTGAGAGCACAGAACAGAAATAGTTTTTGCACCGGTTCTATTCTGTTCTGATGATGCAAAATCAATTTAATGGCTTACTATAAAAAATAAGAGTATATATTTAAGACATATTAACTTCCTAATCACAATTATAGAAAATCAAAATGATTAAGCTTAAGCGAATGCATTCGAGAACGGCTTAGATTTACAATCCACTGAAAAATTTGAGTTGTAAGAATATAAAATATAAACCAAGGCCACCGTAAGCGATTGCTTATACTATATATTTATAAATATATATATGTATGTCAGTGTGTGCACAGTTTGACATGCCTTTTAATGCACTTGCCACCCACACACACAGACAGACAGACAGACTGAGAATTGTGAGTGTGCGAGACTTATGCATGAGGGACTAATAAAACATAATAATAATCGCAGTCAAGTACAAGAAAATATATATATAAATGTATTTATATGTATGCCTACATACAGATATAAATATAATAAATTGCCAAAATGAAAACAAGAAAAATGCCGCCAGTTGGAAGACCACCGAATAGGTTTTTGCTGCTGATGCCGCTGAAGCTGAAGCTAAAGTTGGCGGCTGCTTGATTTACTGTTGTTGCTGCCAATACACACACACACACACATCGCACACACACACATATATACATTTGAATAGTGAGGCTTAAAGGTATGAAGGCTGACGCCAATTGGCCTGCGCCATGGCTGCTTAGCGCCAGGGCAAAAATTGCGAAAGCAAAAGCTGAAAACCCAAGTGAAACCCAGGACAGGCATTTTTTGTCCCCTCCTCTTCCATCGCCTCTCGTTCTTCTTCTTCTTCTTCTTGTGTTGTTATTGTTGTTGTATAGACATTGCCGCCGCCGCCGCCTGGTGGCGCCTCAAGTAGCCGCCGCTGCCCCATGCGGACATGCAAGGCAATGGACACGGATACGGATACCGGGAGACACCGAAGAGAATACATAGGGAAACAGTGGTGATGGTGAGGAGGGGAAGAAGCACACACACACACACACATATACACATACAGAGAGGAGGCACGGGCGCATAACTTGTTAAAAACGATTCTCTGGACTATGTTAGCCGCGCTTTAGATGGGGCAGCGTCGGCGGCATCGGCTTCTGATCAAACAACAACGGCGTCTGCTGCTGCTGCTGCTGCGGCTGCGGCCCGCTTTCAATGCCCAATAACAACAGAAACAACAACAACAACAACAACTACAACAAACAAACAAACAAAACCCCAGTTTTTAAAACAAAAGCGCGTTGGCAGTCCAAGACAAAAAAACTGAATGGTGAACGCAGAGAAGGAGCTGGAGGAGGAGGAGGACGAAGAGGGGGAGAGAGGGAGAGGTAGAGGGAGGCGATGTGAAGATGGAGGCCAAGAGGCAATCCTTAAGTCGTGTTCTTTTCATGTCCTTTTGCATTTAAGTGTGCACTCGTTCGATTTTTTTCGAATTGGATCGTCTTTATTTTGTGAGACAACGTTTACTCCGTCTGCTCCTCCGTTGTTGTCCAGAGAGTATCCAGGCAGCAGCAGCGTCGTCATCATCATCGTCGTCGTCGTCGTCGTCTCCGTTGTCGTCGTCGCCGTCGACGTCGTCAAGTTATTCAAGTGGCGCCAGTCAAACATTTTTTTTACTGCAAGCCAAGAAACCAAAAAAAAAACAAAAAAAACAACACAAAACGAAACCGCGAAGAGAGAAACAGAAGAAGCTGCAACAGCAACATTTGTGGGGTTTTTGTTTTTTTGCAGTTGCAACAGTCGCTCTCAAACTGCACAGCAGCGCACTAATTTGTCAAACTGTAGCTAAGAGTGTTAATTTGTCAGCAGCTTTGATTAAGGGGTGTATGGAGTGGGTGGTGGGAGTTGGGGGGTGGTAAGAAGATGAAGAAGAAGGAACTGAAAAGTGAAATGTGCAAAGTCAGCGACAGACAGACAGATAGACAGACAGACAAATGCACGATTAGCTGACAATTTGAATGAATGCAAACTGTTAATGTATCTATATATCTATCTATTCACACACACACACACACATATACATACATATCGTAATAGCTGTGTGGCTGTATTATCTGTGTCTGCATCGGATGTATCAATTCGCAAGTTGCGCTTCCTTCCGATCACGTGGCACAACGCCAACTGCAGCCGTTGCTTCCGTTCAGCCGATAGCTTCCGTCCGTTCGTTCGTTCGCCCGTCCGTCCGTCCACCCCACACACCCTCCTCTCACACACACACACACTTACACACACACACAGAGAAGTCCAGTTACCAGTTAGCAGTACCAAAATCACCCGAAAACACTTCACTTTGTGTGTCAGGGACAAGCGTTTGCTGCAACATCCTATCATCCGCCTCCTCCTCCTCACCCTCCTTCCCCTCTTCGTCTCTCCACTGCTGAACGCGCTCACCCAGCATGCCGCGTGACAATTACTCATGAATACATTTTGCGCCTGGGCCGACGTTTGCGTTTTATTTATGGTTTTATTTGTGGCAAACACAAAAGGGAATACTGACAGGATGAGAACGAGGACGACGACACACACACACATGTACACGCCAGAGGAAATTGTAAGCTCCCGCATGCGTTTATTTGAGTATCTCTCTCAATGTATCTCAATGTATCTGAATGTATCTGAATGTGATGTGTGATGGGAGAGTATCTCTGCTTTGCGGCGCGCCATAACCATAAAGTCAATTTATTTATTAAGTTTTTATCGCAAAACGTCTCGAACGGCTTCAACGGCGGCAACGAATAACATTTCGAGAATCAACATTTCGCAATTGCCACACTCACACACACACACACACACACACACACACACATACACGTACAGACACTTAACCACATGGCCATTAGATACGATTTGTTGTTGTTTTTACTGATTTTATCACATTGATGTGTTATTTTTTTCTTGTTTTTTTCTTTCATTTCTTCTATTTGGATTTGGTGTGGCAGCAACAACATTGTGGCAAACACACAGAGAATTGCCAATATACAATATGCAAATGTGCATGAAACGATTTGAGTTTGGACCAAGTCCAACTAACAATAATAAAGGTTTACAATCAAAAATACTCAACCATATTCGCTATCTTAGCAAAAGTTTACTAATTAGCAATAGCAAAGTGTCAAGTGTAGAAACTGGACAACAAATTAGTAATAGTAAGCCTTTATACAATTACTTATATGATAATTAAGAAGCACTACAGATATTTAAAACTACCTTACAATGTGTCTTTTTATACCATTAACACATGAAATGGGTAAAAAAGGCATTCCCGTCCGTCCGTCCGTCCGTCCGTCTGTCTGTCTGTCTGTCTGTCAGTCTCAGGAACTAGAAAAGCTAAAGATTGAAGATTTTTTATATGATTACTCCCAATTCCTAGGCATAACAAATTTGCTTCAAATTTTTGATAACACTTTCGGTTTACGATATATACATGTAATCGATAACAAAAACTCCTGAGTTCCAAAAATATGAAAATGAGGATTAAAACTATAAAGAAAATAATGAACATCTGTGAAATTTGTATTAAAATCGGTTTAGAAACACCGGAGATATGACACAAACACTTATTCGTCTGGTAGTGCAGGTCCGGTATGTCTGTCAGCCCGACCCGATTTGTCGTCTGCATGGTCAACGGTTAAAGGTATCTTCTAGTTGATCTTACTCGACTAAAGCCTTCTTACTTATTTATTGTTATGTTGTTATTTAGCTCAGAACAATGTGAACTTTGTTCAAGGTATTGGGAAAAAATGTTTATTTTAACAAAATATACATGAACATAAATATGAATTTGTATAATTTTTTTGCTGCTGCTGCTGTTGCAGCTTTAATGTTGCTCTGGTCACACAGACCTCTGTCTACAAGTAACCAATTGCTGCCCTGTTTAATGAGATGGAAATCAAATACCAACGCGCCGTTCTAGCTGACGCCGCCCTCCTTTCTTTCTTGTTGCTGGCGTTGTCCAATGTCAATTGCAACGCTTTTCCGCCACTTTGGTCAGACAAGCAACGCTTTTCCCCCCACTCCCCGCTCCCCCATCCACCATGCCCTCTTTAATTAACGAAAATTAAGTGCAGTCAACGGACATCATCGACATCGACAGCGACGTTGACGTTGACTTCGACGCCTACGCAATGTGGTGCGTGGTGAAAATGGGAAAAGCAGCTGCCGCTTCTCCTTCTTTTGCTTCTGCTTCTGGTGGTACGTTTGTTGTACGCGGGTGCAAAAGACTCGAGCATTTGTTTTGTTGTATGTAAATCAACTTAAATAGCCTAGAAATTAATTAGCAGCGATTGAGATCGTTTGATAATGACAACAACATACTACAACCAACAACAACAACAACCAGCAACAACAACAACCAGCCACAACCCGACCACCGACTGTTTTTTCGAGTGTTCCGCCAGTTGTTTGAACCCTTTTTTCGGTTTTGTTGTTTGTTGGCGCTTGAATTCGGAGTGGCGTCGCCGTTGCCGTCGCTGTCGCCGCTGCGGCGACAGTAATAATGATGCGTTTATCCAAAACGAGCATCAGATAAGCGTCCAGCCGCAGCCGATCGACAAGGTTGATAAGACGCCGCTGAGCAGTCGCTGGGCGCTCAGTGATAAGCCTGCTGCTGCTGGTGCTGCAAGGAGCGAGGATGTTGATGGAGGAGAGAGGGGTATTGTGGCAAGGAGCGCGGCGTGTGCACATCATTCAAATGCCAATTAAAGGCGCCGGCGTACACAGAACCTGAGAAAAACTTGCAAGACCAAAACCGAAACCTATATACGAAACGAAATGTGAGAGGGCGAAAGAGAAAGAGAGAGACAGACCGAGAGAGGGCGAAAGAGAGAGTTAGACGCGATCGAGAGCAATCAGCTGTCAGTTAGAGGCAAACAAAGTGGACATGACTATGGCTGCATTTCATTTTGGCCCAAAAAAAAAACAATAAGAACAAGCGGTGAAGAAGGGTTTCAGCCAACCATCAAATTTTAATGCGCTCCACTCACCAAATAGACCGTAATTTACGACCTATCTCCGCTAATTGAAGCTTCATTTACAGTCGTCGTCGTCGTCATTATGATGGGGCAATATCATTTGTAGCTGATTAACATCATTAAATATCCTTTCAAAGATAATGAGATTAAAATATATAATCGAAATATTGGGTCTAGAACATAGATATAGAATCCTGACTATGCGTTTCGAGTGGTTCTATAGAGAAAGTTTCCCTGTTACCGAACTCGAACTCGAAATTATCCGTTGCAATCAATAAAGTTGGTTTATGATTTCAAAGAACTCTTCTACTTAATTTTCAATTATTCATAAGCTAAAAAGGCCACACACCTGCTGGGAATTTGCGTTAGGGTAGCGCATGACTCCAGTGTGCACAGCTTAATCCATTCTGCATTCTGCAGAGAAGAGAAGAAAATGAAATAAAAACAGAAACCAGAATTGGCTCACAGATCGATTCAGTGACTGCTGCTGCTGCTGCTGCTGCTGCTTATTGCCTTGGCCTGGCCTGTGACTGGCCTGGGCATTTGGGCATTGTGTGAGCCCAACTCAAAAGCGGCGCTTGAATTCGCAACGGCAGCGGCGCCGCGTGTCCCTGGGCAAGCCATCCAGCCAGCCAGCCAGCTAGCCAGTCAACCGCTAACCCGCTAACCCAACCAAACTGCCCATTCATCGATCAAGTTGCAAGCGCCACGACGAGAAACGTGAGGCAACAGCAGCAGCAACAGCAACAGCAGCAGCAGCAGCAGCAACAACAACAACACCAACAACAACAACAATCTTTTGCCGCACATCAGCATCACTTGGTGGTTGCATTTGAATACACATTCGTATACGGATTTGTATGGTCTCCCCCTCCGTCTCCTTGTCTTTTAGCGCTCCTCGATGTCCCTCGATCCATGCCCTTTGGCTGTCAGGCGGCTTGTCAGTGTCGCCAAAAAAGCAAAGCGTCGTCTTCATCGGCGCTGTGAGCTGCGATCTACTTCTCCTCATCCTCATTCACCATCTCCATCTCATTCTCATACACTCATTCTTATTCTTATTCTCATACTCGCGATGATCGCAAGATTCTTGATGGTCGTCGATGTTTGATTCTTCCGTTCTCATTGTTGGGGCCCTGCCGGGATTTTGTCTTTGATCGACGACTGTTTAACATCAGGCCAACTGGCAACAGGTAACTGGTAACTGGTAACTGGCAACTGGCGAACTGACTGCTGACTGTTGACTGCTCTTGACTGTTTCTCGACTGATACCGTTTTGCTGATCACATTTGCTGGCCAACAACAACAACAGGCAGGCGCTCCTGCAATTGATTCGCAATACTTGATCGCATTGATTTTGATCAGCCACGACACACGGCGCCTTACCTACCGCCGCCCTTCCTCTTTACTCCTTCACCTCCCCTTCGTATCCTCTCCTCCTCCTGCTTTAGTTGTACACTTTTGATTCTTTTTGGCTGGCCAAATCTGAGCCAGACGCAAATTTTATTGACAGCATCAGTTGGCAGGGAACGGTTCTCGGTTCTCGGTTCAAATCATTTGGCACTCGTGTGAACGCGAGCTGCGCTTTTGTATCCCTCTCTCTCACTCTCTCTCTCTCTCTCTCTGTCTCTCTTGCACAGTGACTTTCTGTATGCACTCACATAACATCTGGCGCCCAAGCGGAAGTGTAGTGTTAGTTAGGTCGATATTCATTTGACTGACAAACGAATACGAAGCCAGGGTATATTGGAGCTGAATGAGTTGTTTCTTATAATAATTAAAGATATATGGATAGATAAATGTACAGATGGATAGGAAATCGTAGGGATGGAAGGATGGTTGACTGGACGGAAGGAGGGACATGTGGAGGGATTCAAGATCATATTCCACTGTTAAATAAAATAATTTTGAACATTAAAAGTTGGATTTGGCTAAAAAAATGTAAAAACAATGGACATGGAATGGAATTGTGGAAATGCAGTCGTTACGGGCTTTTGGGTTAGCTCTTAATTCACTTTCATTTTGGACGCAGCACTCACAAATTGCAACCAAAAACCCAGAAAAAAGGCAAAGAAGATTTGCCGCACCATTTGCAGCACTTGCACCGTGGCATCACTACAAAGCGCGCCCCACGCTAATTGCGACAATTAAGTGCACAAAAATCTAACGACAAAAATTTTAAGCATTCGGCATTCGGCCGATTCAGCCGATTTGCCAAAAGTGTAATGGTAGTGACGGCTGTGGTCGAGGGGGTCGCGGGGTTTTGGATACTGGGCAGCAAAAGTAAGGCCGATGTGAAGCAGGGCATGGAGAGATCAAGAGTTTGAGGCATATATATATATATATATCCACCACGCTACCTGCCTTTTGTTGTGAGGAATTCAGCGTTAAATGCTCTGCACCCAGTTGCCTTTTGGCTTTTGAAGTTTAATAGTGCCGAGCGCCGAGCCCCCTTACCCGAGCCCCGAGCGCCGAGCGCCGGCTGTGCGGGTCGGTTGGTAAAAAAATATATCGGCCAAATGACATGCAACAGGCCCAAAGAAAGAGAAACAACCAAACTGTCAAACAGTCGAAACAATGCCAACAACAACATTCTGGCGTTTTGACAACTTGTCAAATGCCAGCAGATAATAGTCTCAATCATTTCCACAATACCGAATAGCACATACTCTAGAAAACTTTATTTTTAAGATTTTAGAAAGATTTTTGGCTTAACCCAAATGTATTTTACAGCTAAAGCATATTATATTCTGTTTAAGTTACTTTTGCTTGAAATCAGAAAAGAGGAAAATAATTTTGCTCCCAAATCATGGGAAATTTCGAATTTAGTACAGGTCCTTTCTAGATTTAAGTTAGAAGTTTATAGACAGGAAACTCTAGATGACCTCGCTTAAGAAGAGAGAGAAACACAAGCTACCTGGAGCAGCTAATGTACCTCTTTGCTGGGGACTGCTGGTATAAACACATTATGATATGTTCTTTTTCGTTGTTTTTGGCAAGCATATAAACACACTTTGATAGACGCCAGTTAATGTCACAGAGACTACTTTGCAGTCGCAAGCAGACAGAGATTCTGAATCAGATTCAGATTCAGTTCAGTGCAGCTCCGCTCCTGTCGCCAGTCCCAGCTCCTCCTACACATATGTATATGTATTTGATGGTGCCTTATCTCTGGGACGAGGCAGGAAATTTGCTGCTGTTGCTGTTGCTTTTGATATGAAAGATCGGCCGACGTGCCACTGGATTTTCTGTTTTTTTTTTTTGGTTTTTGATGATGGAACAATATTTTCGCTTGTCTGGCTTGCATCATTTGTGTGTTGTAGCGCCAATTGGAGGATTGCTGCTGCAACATGCAGCTTTCTGTTTTTTTGGGCTGGGTACAGTTCAGGGAACAAGGGAAATCCCTGGCTTTAGACCATCTCTCTCTTTCACTCTCAATCTCTCTCTCGCAGCTTCCTGCTGCTGCTGATGACGCCGCGTTGACAAGGCGATGACAGATTTCTGCGAATTTTTCGCATTAGGCTTTGAACTTTTGCATTTATTTGTTTTTTTTTTTCTTCCCATTTCCAGTTGCTGTTGTTGTTGTTGTTGTTGCTGTTGGTCGCAAGTGACGTTCGCGCAGCCGGCGCTACTGTTTTCGCTCAAGCGCGCAACTCTCTGACGAAACGGAACGGCCGCCAAGTGGCGCTGCCCTTTGATGCCGTCAAGCCCCCATTCCTCCGGCACCACCACCACCACCACCTCCACCACCATCAGCATCAGTAACGCCACCATCGCCACCAGCAATGTGGTGCCCGCCGCCGCCGCCGCCGTCGTCTGACTGGCCCAAAACGCTTTTTGAGATATGCGACTCGATTTCAGCGGAATTGCTAATAGAATCACTGAAAGTCGTCGACGGGTTGCCGAGTTGCCGAGTCGACCCCATCAAAAGCCACAGCAAAACGGCACAGTTGACTTTTTATCAAAGGGTCGACTTTGTCTAAGCGATTGCTGCAGATTTGCTGTGAATTTTTGCCTACGGCTACGGCCTCCGCCTCTGCCACAAACCACAAAAACACAGCAGCCAGCAGCACTCTCTGCCTCTGCCACATCATCCACCTGATGGCGGTGACACGTAGCTCGTTTAGCCAAGCGCCGTCTCGTGACGCCTGTGGGAAAATGGAATCGCTTGACGTTTTATGTGTATTTTTTTTTTGGGTGTGGTACCTTCTCTCGACTCTTCTAGACTCCAAACTCCAGCCTCCAATCTGCTCTCTACTGTCTGCCATTGCCATTGCCATCTCGTCTCTAGATGAATGGTCAAGGAAAAGCAGTTAGCGCTTTGACCCCTTGGCGTAAAATGTGGCAAGAGTTCAAGAAATCAACCCCACAGGCAAGGCCATGTAAATTATAATTGAATTGAGATACCGAACCAATATGAAGTCGCTTTCTTCCTAAGTCAATGTGCAGAGTTTTAGTTAGAAAAGAGATCAAATATTATTTTTATTTGATCAGCTTTATGGAAAAACCTTAAAAAAGTAATTATTTCGATGCTTTTTGAATCAAAATGTAGATTACTTTATTATTATATAAGTTATTTTTTGGAGACCTTGTTTGTCTTGCCAGGGTCAGTCTTAATAAATTAGAACTTACTACTACTAACTGGAGAGTGGAATAGATTCATGGCCACAATGAGATGAGAAGAGAAGAGATGAGATCAGAGATGAGTTGAGAGATGAGATGAGCAACGCTGATAGCTGAGCGACATTTGTGGCTAATGGCGGGCGAAAGGGCGACGAAAGCCCAGTTAGCTGAAAGACACACCAAAACCAAAACCAAACCATACCGAACCGAACCAAACTGAACCGACCAAGCCAATGTAGAGATAACAATCAACAGATCAATCGCGATTGAATCGCAGGCGCCCAAAAACCCAAAAAGGGTCACACAAAACGTGAAGTTTGCAATTCGGCTCATTAGTTTAGTTTTGTCTTCGGGTGCAAAGAATGTCAAAATATTTAGCTACTTCTACTGCTGCTTCTTGTTACTTTTTGCTGCTGTTGTTGCTGCTGTTGCTGTGAGGGTTAGTACTAGAGAGAATGGTGAATGTTATAAATGTCTGTTGTTGGGTTGGAGATGAGATGAGGCAGTCAGGAGCGAATATAAACATTTATGTTTGTCTGAGCAGCGGCTGGACTGAGTGGTGATGGTGGTGGTGCGGGTGGTGCGAATGGCAAATGGCAAAATGGACAAAGGAGGCCGCCCGCCGCCAGATCCATTGAGATTTAATTGCAGCAACGGCAGTTGAGCAATAAAATTTATGACCTACAAATAATAGGTCTTGTTTAACAGACAACAACAACAACAGCAACATGATGAAAACTCTCGGAGACACACGATGCCAATCGATGTATTGGCTTTGATGAATGGGCTCCGAGCCGATAGCAGCAGCAGCAACAACAAAGCTATTGTCGACTTGATGGTTGATGGTTGACGATGTGCGGCAATTACGCGTAAAGTGCCCAAACAACTGAGACGAGACTAGATTTGGGAGGGAGGAGTGGGTGTGGGGTTTGCTTAGGGGTGGTGTCTCTACCAACGGGGTAGAAATGTGTGTGGGGGCGGTCATTTAACTCAGATCAATCGGAGCTAAGCCGGCAAGCAGCAGCAGCAGCGCCACCTGGCGACTGTTTGGTGTACATGTCGTTAACGAGACATAGGTTCGGGGTTGTAGTAGGTAGGTAGGTAATGGTAGGTAGGTGTGTTTGTGTTGGCACAAGGAGAGGAGTGAGAGAGGAGTGAGCGACGAGTCGATCTCACTAGATTTTGAGGTAATACTACAAATGCTGTACTCAACGCAAGCGCACTTAATGGCCCTAAACGATTTGGCCTATTGTCAAGAGCCCAACCCCCGCAATCTACATGATTCTCTTTATTCTCTTTGTGCTGCGCCTTGGCATTGTAATCGATAGTTTTTCGCAATGCAACAATTGAAATCAATGAAATTGAGAACATTTGCAGCAAATTGTGGACAAAAACACAGCAAAAACAACAAAAAAAAAAAGAAGGAAAATAATAAAAATAAAAATCGGGGAAAATGGAATTTCGTATGAAATGCAATTGAGGGCTTGCTGCAATTAAATCTACTTGACTGCCTCAAGTACGGGCGGCAAACTCGTACACACAAACTATCTCAAACACACACACACCCCCAATAGGTCTGCATATACATATAGATACAGACATCAGAGCATCGAGACGAGAGCAAATCAACCAACTACCCATATTTCAACTCAAGCCCAAGTACAGCAGCAGTGTGGCCTGCATTTGAACTCTAGACAGCTGTGCGGATTGCAATTCCAGAGAATAACAAAAAAAAAAAAAACAAAAAAGGATCTGTTGGGCTTAACATCTACTTTACTACATTATCAGATTAGAGATGGGATTGCAAATTAGGAACGAAAAACAAGTCAAAGACTTTGTGTTTCACAAGGAACAAATCGAATCGGAAATTTTTACAAATATTTAGGTGGAACTAATGTGGAACCCCTCATCAAAAGGCCTAAGAATGTTTTCATATATACCAAACAATTTGACTAAAAATCAAGAAAACCTCATATATGATACTATATTGAAAGATTTGATATATTTAGGTGGAACTAATGGAACCCCTCATCAAATGACCTAAGAATTTTTTCCTATACTAAACAATTTGATTAAAAATCAAGAAAACTTAAATATATTATAGTATATTGAAGGAATAGATATAATGCAGTTGGTATTTGTATGGTATAGTTCAGTTCAACTTCTTTCCTAACTGCAATAATAACCAGCAATCACATTTAGTCTCCATCACATTTTGTTGTACATTCGATTAATCGTTTTCTTATGCATATACATTAAGGTTTTCTCCTTTCTCTGGTACCACGCCCCCCACCCCCTTCCTCCCTCCCCCGCCCCACATGGACAGTTCCCATTGACAATGGCAAACTGCAATTATAAGCATAATTTCGAAATATCCACACAGTTACAAATTGTCCCCTGACTGACAGTCTCTCTTCAGTCCAGTCAACCAACGAACCGACGAACCGACAACAACGCCGCCCCCTAATTACAGACACATACACGTATGTACATATGTATATGTATATGTGTAGTGAAGAAATTTGTGACTACAAATTGCAAATGCTAAAGAGATGTGACAACAACGGAGTCGAGTCGAGAGTCCAAGTCGAGTTGATTTCAGTTTGATTGCGGGTTTGGTTTGGTGCGTGGTTCGCTCCAGTGGCCGAACCAGTTGACGCCCCCACACATTGCGTCGCCTCATTTATATAATGTTAAGCTATATATATAGTATGTCTGTTACTATATGTTTACTGCTGTATGTTTATTTTTCATGCGAATGCCGAATGCCGAAACAATGCAATTGTTGTGCAAGTGCGTAGTTTCCTTTTGTCCAACGCTGCCATCTCCCCTCCTCCCTCCCTTCTTCTTCTTCTACTGGCAACGCAACATCATTTTGTTACAGTGTGTGAAAAAGATGTTCAAGCGTGGCCCGTCCCTACGAGAGGCGAGAGGCGAAAGGCGAATGGGTTACGCTTCTGGTCGTTCTGGGGTCTGGACAGTCTGTTGTCATATAGGCATAGGTGAAAGTACTTCTTTACCCCCGTCGGTTGAGACCTCTTAACGCTCTCAACCCAACCTCCCCTGAACCCACACACAGCCCTTCTCCCATACCAACTCTCCTCTCGTTTGAGGTTGAGATTTAACTTCGTTTCATTTCGTTTTGTTCCGCGTCTCTTCTGGGTGGGCGATTTTAGTTGTTGTTGTTGTTGTCGTGGGAGCGATATCTGAGAGAGAGGGGGGCGGTGTGGTGCGGTGCGGTGCAGTGGTTGAGTTCGAAGTCATTTTGCATAACGCGACAACATCATGTAAGTTGTGCTGTGTGCTCTCTTCTTGTGGTCTTTTTTTAGTTAGTTTCTCAGGCCAGGCCAATCAAAAAAGCAAAAAGCAAAAAGACAAAAAGACAAACGGCAAAAATTTGAAACCACCAAACTGGTGACGCTGCTGCTGCTGCTGGTGCTGTTGGCGGTGGCGGTGCTGGTTGGCGGCGTCGCCATCATCATCATTGTCCAACGACAACGACGACGACGACGACGTCCATCGTCGTGCATTTACAATTTTCTGCGAATTTCTTAAAGTCCGAACGAGCGCAGCAAAACCAACTTCAGCTTGCTTCAAGTCGATCTTTAGGCTGGCTGCGCTGCCCCCTCCCCCTCTCTCAATGTTTCTCTCAACTAGCCCTTAATCTTGCCTACAACCGTTTACCCTCCACCCACACCCTCAACCGACCCGCTTCTTCAACTTCTACTTGATGTGTCTGTCGGCCCACAGTTTTTGAGTTGTTTTTTGGAATTTTTATTCAACAACAAACTCTGCGCGCTCGCCCGCCATCATCGCTTCGCAATTATAATTAAGTTTAATTGAGTGATTGACGTTTTTAGAGAGTACGCGGTCACCCACAAATCTACAACAACAACAACCGCCACACACAAATGGCAACGGAAGAGATTATGAAATCAACAACAACAACGATCCAGGCGAACGAACCGAAAAACGAAACGAAACCAAACAAAACGAAACGAACGAACCAACCAACGAGACAGCATTGACGACGACGACGACGATGATGATGACGAGCGCCGCCTCGCCATAATCACAACAACTCAAAATGTTGAAAGACAACACAGCTACAACTACAACTACAGCAAAACAACAACAACAACAACAATTACAACAATAGCTGTTGTTGTAGCTCTTCGCATCGCACAAAGCCGCTCGAAAATTGTTTTTCATACGCCCCATTGTCGGCGTGGGTGGCCCCACTCCAACCCGCCGTTGTCCCTCCTCCTCTCATCTCTCCTTTCCCTCCCCCCTCCGCTCCCATCTTCGTACTGCTTCAATAGACATTGCCTGCAATTGCCCCGTTGCCCCGTTGCCAGTTGCAGTTGCACACAGTTGCCTCATGCCGCCGCCGCTGGCCACTGGACATTGCACAAATTCGTCGCTTGGGTCAAACAACAATTGCCAATGTTGACAATTTTTTGCGGTTCAGTTTTTTGTTTTTCGGTTTCGGTTTTTTCGGCGGAAGGCGGCGGTGGGGGGATGTTCGACGGGGTCGGTCGCCTTTTGCTTTTGGGTGGTCCCAAAAACAGACTTGAGTCAATCCTTAAGCATTGTCAAAGAACAGGTAGCTTGCACATTCACAATTACCATTTCCCAATCACCACACTTTGCAGACATATTTAGCCTGACTTCAGGAAATCATATACAAATATCACAGCTATACGAGCGAACGAAGGGTTCTTCCTAGCGACAGTTTGTTAAGTTGTCTAGAATTTGAAACAATAAGACTTTAACTGATAAGCTGTTAATGGAATAAAGTGAAAAGAAGCTGGTGACTAAATATTCTATCAAACAAATCGATCTAATAACCTGCGAAAAGTTTTCCGGCAATAGATGTAACAAGTATTCAAGTCCAAATAGTGCTAGACCTATTGTGGCAAATGGTTCTACCAATCCTTTTGAACTCTTGACACGAAACTGAAGTCGAAACTGAAGTCCTCAAACCAGCAGCAAAACATATTGATCCTTGACCCAATGAAGATTCCTTATTTCCAGCTTATTAAGCATCATTAACAAGTTCTAATGAAGAAATCTTAATATTTGAAAACTGTTTCCAAACCATCAATCGATTCTGCAATATCTAATATCTCTACACAATTGAGCAAGAATAGGGTGAACCTGTGTGAACCTGTTTCCCTTATGCAAATATATGGCTTGTCCAATTAATGAATGATTCTCGATTTGGGCGAACTGCGAGCGCGAGAGACACGCAGCCAGCAGCCAGAATATGTTAATTATAATGTTTGAAATAAAAGATTATACAAATCATTCCGTTAGGTGTTACAAATGACCGAACACGCAACCCGAAAGCACGCGGGCGGGCGGGCGGTCATAAGGGGGGGACGACAATGACCTACATGACAGCGACAGCAGCGTGCGTTGCTCAATTTAAGATGCTTTCAACGCGATGATCGTTGATTTCGATTTTGATTTTGATTTTGATTGTGATTAAACGTTGACGATGAGCGAGAGAAAAACGGATGCTGCACCTTTAGCTTCCAGCCATCATCTATCTCATTTATCCCTTGCTCCCTTTCCTACCGTACCCCTTCTCTTCTCTTCTGTTCTATCACCTATCTCACTTGCTGCTGGTGTCGCTTGTGCGTGCGTGCATTTTATTACGCGCGGATGTGATGTAGATGGGTCTATTGAGATTGGCCGTTAGACACACACAGAAATAACCTCAACCAAAACCAAAACCAAAAAAGCTATATACCGTGAAACCGTGACTGTGACGACCAAGTCTCTCGAATGCCACAAACATTTTTATGGCCACATCGAGAGACAGAGAGAGAAAAAGCGTCTTTTGGCCAAAAAGATGATCGCATTGATTAACAAACAGACAACACAAGTTAAAGACTCGTGAAGCTGACTGTTCTGTCGCCGATTAAAGAAGAAATGGACCTCGATTTCTCGGTCATTAATGATATTGATTATAACGACTCTTTTAGAGGTCAGCGAATTAAAAAAGGAAACGATTAACAAGTTTTAGGCAAACAGGAAAAATAATAAGAGATTGTTTTATATCCATGAAGTCTGACATATGTTGACATTATGGTCAAAACATTTAAAGCTATTGCAAAATCGAATGCTTTATTTGTCGACCTTAAAGCAGATTTTGCTAATTGCTGTGTACACTGGAAGACAAACAAGATTTTTCTTACTTTTCGTTCTTACTTTATTGATATGAAAAACCGTACCATGTGCTCTTGTTGACATTTTAGTCCTAACATTTCAGTCTTTTCTTATATATATAAGCAGAAATAATGTTTTTGTTAAGATTTTCTTACTCTTCGGAACCTTATTGATATTAGAACGACGTTCTTTCAACAAGTTCTTTACATAGTTTTAGTTTTTAAATAATGAACAGAGTTTTTTTTGCGAATTTTTTCATTAGAGCATTTTTACAATTTGATCTATCGGTACCGAATAAAGAACGCACTGACTGACGCAATCGAAGCTAAGGCCCAATAATGTTCCGTTAACTCTGAATGGCTTTATTTCTTCTCAGTGTATGTAAACGATGCTGTGGATGTATGTGTGCCTGTGTGTGTATGTGTGTGTATGTGCTGGCATTCAAAGGATTTGAGGTGTGAGATTGTCGCCAAAATTGCCCGACGGGGTCCACACATGATTTACGCATAGGCGTCAAAGGGGCAAATATTTGTTGATATCAGCCATATCAGTTGCTGAGTGTGCAATGTTTGACTTTGAGTTAGAAGTAAAGTGTTGGTAAAAGTAATTGCAATATGCATTACCCAACCGAAACCGAAACATAGAGTATAGAGTATTCTCATATAGCTAGGGTACCTTACAAGTCCAACAACAATGTGGAACTGTGCATAATATCAGCTTTAAGGCTTTGTCAGCTTATGTCCGAAGTACGCACAAGTGTGAGAAGTGCAAGAAGTGTGAGAAGTGTCAAATGTAAGCCGAGTGAGACAAAGAAAATCCTTCCCCATCGGGAACACACCACTTTGTGTGCTTGTTCTTGTTGTTGTTGTTGTTGTTGTCTACCCCGTCTAATAAAGCGTTTAATTATGAGTTGGCCCGAAACAAAGCTGTGACTCATTTGGCCAATGGCCAATGGCCAGTTACCAGTGGGAGCTGGAGAGTTGACCAGCAGATGACTTAATGACTTTCGGAGGCTCGCTTACAGTTTGACCAGCACTGTGTGTATGCGTGTGTCTGTGTGTGTTTGGCCACCGCCGATGCTGACCAAAACATCATATCACAATAAACCTGTTCGTTTGAGCTTGTTAAGGCGAGGCCGGCCTCACATGCATGCATGATTATGATGATGATCATTATGATCATAATGACGATGAAGGCCTGTACTGCTGCTGCCGCTGCTGCTGCTGCTGCTCTCGTCATAATCAAAAACTTAACTTCAAGTCATAAGCGGGCGGACGCGAAGACCTAAACTTTGTTTCGGCAGACCCTGCAGCTTGTTGTGTGGCTCCAACTGTGCCAGCCAAACGATGGGATAGATGGATGGCATGGGCATGAGGGATGGGGATGGAGGGTAAAGCAGGGGCGTGGGTATGATCTTGTTGTTTGTGTTGTTGCTGTTTATATTGCTCTGCTGCTTGTCGTTAAAGTCGTTATTATTATTTGTGGCTCTTTAAGTGGCTCATTCGCTAACTGCACGACGACGTTGGCGATATTCGTGTGCCTCTGCCCCCCCCTCCCCTCCCCTCCCCGACGACTCCCGGGCCGACTCCATCGCCGACTCTGTCGACAGCCCCGACTGGCGTCGATGCTGACGCTGGAGCTAACGCTGACAGCGACAGCGACGGTGGTCCACTTGGCGCTCTTGTGAATTGATTCATAAAATATTATATCATTTTTCTTATACACTTACTTAAGTGTATCATGCCTTTGTTAAGCAGTATGTGCCCCGAGCATAAATATGTCAATTTGAATATAATTATTTTTCAGATGTTGATGTTTAGCTAGTAAATCTTGTAACTCTAAGCAAAATATTCCAAATATTTGCAATCGAATATGACTAATTTCTTCTTATATTATATATTGTGGTACAAAAGATTCTTAGAATACCGTATAGCGATAAATCCAACCCTTCTCAAATGTTTTATGTTAAGTTATGATAAATTCTCGATAGGAATATCTCATGTACAAAATGATGGTAGGTCGCGATGCATTTAACCAAATAATATTGTTGAATAATAATCTAATATGTTTGATATATTAACATTTTGTTCCGTAAGGGTATTTGTGTTTCGACATCGATTAGTTGAGAAGGAACTTTTATTGCTTTACTTTTTTTTTTTGTGAAGATCGTTTGAGGCTTTGTAATTAGCGTGCATGTTTACCCGAATAATTTCACTTCATGGCGCTCGTTGAAGAAGTTATTATCAAGTCTGTGTTTTGGGGCACGAACCGAACGCGACGTCCGCCAATTAGCGGGGTCCACTACTACCACCAAAAAACCGAAAATTTCGTCTTTTCTTTCTGGCTCTTTTTGGGCTCTGTGTGCAGCTATAACGGAAGGAAGTGGCCCCGCCAGCTCGAGGCTGAACCATGGTGGTGGTGGGCAGAGCAGAAAAACTGGGAATTCGTTGAGCCCCCGAAAAATACAATTCAGAGAGTTTGAATTTGAGAGAGAGTTGTACGACGTCGTTGGTTGTACGATGTCGAGTCGAGTCGAAGCCGCTGGCAATTGCATAAATCAGCGGCTGCTGGATCTTAATTGACATACTCTTATATAGACCACCGTGCATGACGTTTTCCAACGAACTGTCGCCAATTTATGGCGGGTTGCCGAAGGGTCACGTCATCTGCCCGCGCTTGACAGCAGCTCGTAACTTTTTTGAATGAGCTCCCCATCAACAGAACAGACCCAAACCGAACCGAACCGAACAGACTTGAATTGAAAGTAAGGGTTGCACCACAGCATTAGATGGTCTTGGTCTTGGCCTTGGCTCTAAGAACCAGCCAGATGACAGTTGTAGAGCGGTCTGCATTTGACAGGGAATCAGGGAATACCGGGGAAAAGTTTCCAAGGAACATTATTTGAAAACCTTTCAATTGATTTGCTACGATTTCTTATGATTTGAATCAAGTACTAATCTGAATATTCCACTTCCATTTCGTCTTCTTAGCTCAAAGAACTTTAACTCCTCTCCCCGCCTCTCCTTTTCTATCCTCACCTTGATCATAACGAACCTTAGCTTATTATTAGCTAAACGACGGCTCTTTGACTCCTTTCAGTTGAACGACCCAGAGCCGAGTCGAATTATCCTGCTGCTTAGTGCTTGACATATACATACACACACATGTGTGTCAGTGTGTGTGTGAGTGTGTGTGAGTGTGTGTATCCTTCTAGGCAGGCTCAAATTACTTGAAAGAGTTTCGCCTCACTTCATTCATTGGATCGCTGTCGCGTCTCTCTGATCTTTTCGTTGTTTTTGTGTTTTTGTGTTGTTTTTTTTTCGTTGTATTCTACGCTTCATTTTGCTTTGCTTCTTTTTAAATATTTTATTTTCGCTTGCTTGTACCGTATATAAACCCATCCGATCCTGATCAAAAGTGCCGCATATCCTGTGCTTAAATTTCATTCATTGAGCGCCAGCCGCGCGAGTTAGTGTGTGTGTGTGTGTGTAAGCTTGTGAGGATTCACGATCCTTTGATTTTTACTTTATGCTAATAGATGTTTAATTAAGCTGTTGCTAATGCTCTCGTCGTCGTCGTCGTCGTTGTTTTTGTTTTTGTTTTCATTGTCAGCGCAGCTGTATAGAGAGAAAGACAGAGAAAAGCTTTTGGGACTTCCAGGTTCCAGAGGTGTGATTTTGAGCCAGCTGCTTAACCAATTTAGCAAATTAGTCTAGAGTAGGAGGAGTAAGGGAAAAAATAATAATAATGTATTCTTCCCCGTTGGCAATTAGATATTTATGTAATACTTTTATACCAATCTAGCCAAAGCTTGTCTTCCCTTTAAAGATGGAAATGCATGGAGTATAACGGTTTTCCTCCCTTTAGTAATACTACTTACTGTCCCTTTATGGGGAATCTTGTGAGAAATTCCCCCTTTAGTAATACTACTTACTGTCCCAATCTTGTGAGATATCCCTCAGAGTTTCCTGTTTAGGCTAGGATAAGGGACAGAACTTTTAATCGTAAGGATTTTCTTCAGCATAGGTTTCGTTTGAAAGCATTTCGTTTCTTGAGATTGAATCAATCTAGCCAAAGAAAGACATTCTCAATACTACTCTATTCAGACACCCAAATGAGCTAAGGATCAGAAAAGATCTATTGAACATATTTCTTCTTAAATTAAGTTCGGTGATATCGTTTTGAAGAACTTTATAGACTAACTGTTGTGATTTGTGATCTATATATAATACAAGTGAAGAGAGTTCAGATTGGAATCTTTGAAGAAGGTGAGAATTTACTAGCTGCTACGTGAAGATGAGAAGAAGAATGGCTTAACGGATTTGTTTGCTATGCTGTTGAACTGGCGGCTTTTTAAAGACTTTAAAGCTGCCACGCGGCTGTATAAGCAGGGGCATGCGGCTTGAGTAACTGCAACAACCCGAAACCTTCTTCGCGTGGCACATTGCTGAGCGTAGCGCTGTCAAGTGCCGGAGCCAATGCATTGACCTCCTTCACACATACACAAACACACACACACACACAAACACACACACATACACACACACATACACTCACACACACACTTTCATGGCACTAAGCAATAATGGTTGCTCGACTTGAGCTGCAACTGAGGTGTTTTGAATTGTGTGGGCTGGGATGAGGTGGGATGGTGGGATGGGGCTGGGGTGGGTGGTTCAATGTATAGCGTATATGTGTGTGTTAACAACCCCTTTTTTGGGCCCAACCCAACAACAGCAACAACAACAACAACAACTTGCTTGGTCTGCCAGTAGCTGTTAGCTTCTGGTAGCTGCTGCCTTGCCGTTCGTTCGTTCTCTTGTGATTTCCTGCAAAAAGTGCCCAGGCCCGTTCTCTAAGTGGCCTAATTAGCAACCGTGCGGCGATCAACACCACTCGTCACCAGTCGTCGCCGTCGCCGTCGCCGTCGTTGCCACCGCCAACAACAACAACAACTGTTTTTTTCTCTCCTTTCTTTTATGGAGTGGCTAATGTTGCCTTTGTGTATGTGTGTATGTGTGTGTGTGGCACTTACATGCATATGTAAGTGTAAGTTTAAATGTGTGTGTGTGCAAGTATTTTGCATATTATTTCACGCCATTGTAACGCTTTCAACGCGAGCAGCAGCAGCAGCAGCAGCAGTAGAAACTGCTGAAAAAAAAAACTACCAACAATGAGGCGGCTGAGTGGCATAAAAAGCTGTCGCCTGAGTTGAAACACCACACACACACACACACATACACATACATACAACGAGCGAACCAACGAGCCAACGAGCCAGCCAGCCAGCCGCATGCAGCACACACAACATGCCACATGCCACATGCACCTCCATGTCCACTTTTGGCTTTGGTCTTTGGCGTTGCTGCCAGCACTTTGGGCGGTAAAATTCGCTCAGCACACATACACTAACACACACACAAACATTTAGGCGGCGGCCATGGCGTCGTCCATAGTTTACAGTTTGATTGCAAGGTACACATCGTATATATGTGTGTGTGTGTTTGTGTGTGTGTAAGTTTCAGCTTTGGCATGGCTTCCGTTTGCTGACGTGCCACGCACACACACACACACACACATACCAAAGGCATGATTTGTTGCTGTTGTCGCTGTACTTTTTTTCTATCTACCAAACAAGCAGACACCCCGCCCCCCACCCACTTACCACCCCTCACCACCCACCTGACCAACGACCCACCATTATAGGCAGGCATTTTTTTTATACTCTTTTATAACTGCTAACAAGGTGCTAGGCCTGGCCATACAGTGGGATCATTTAGACGACGTCCGTCCTCCGTTCTCGTTAGTCCATTCTCGTCTAGGCGGAAAGAGAGTGGAGGAGAGAGGGGAGGCCATTTGCATGCACCGCCTGCTGTCACACACACAAAGTTCTACCCACAGTCTGGGGCACAGCCAATCCAAAAGCGCACAATTTACACTCTACATACCAGTAAAATAAAACCCCCCCCCCCCATCTCCCCCCGACACCGCCCTCCACCGTATCTAACTCTCTAGTGGCAGGCACCCAACACACAACACAACATACAACAGGGTTGCACTATGTTTGTTAAATGCCCCCCATTTTAGCATAGTCGTAACTCAATCAAAATTTATCCATTGTTGTCGATGCTTTAATTGAGTGCCACTACGCTTAAGTGCTCCATCTAGTATATATCCCCCAATCCCCCCAACCTACACGTATTTATATAGCATAACTCATAGAGAAAATCGAAATTCCCTACGATCTGCATTTGATTCGAACTAAAGTTCAGATCGGGAAACATACTAAACGAGGAGATGTTGGCAGGAAAACTCGGGTTTGCTGTCCCTGATACGGATCATTCGGAGATGAAGGACAATGTTGAAAACCTTTACATTCGTATTTATTCTCATTGTATAGGTAGGTTGGCTTGTTCTTGGACTTTTTTCCACTGAAAGCCAAACAATTGTTAAACTTAATAACATTAATTATGAAAATTTATCAAAACTTTGCCTAGAAATATCACGAAAAAAAACTCGAATGTTGATGGTTGATGGGCTTGACCCAAGCATAGATAGAGACTTGATGTCAAGACATATGTGTAGATAGTTAGATTGAGACACAAAGAGAGATAGAGATAGATAGAGACAGAGCGATTGTTAGGGGTACAGTTGTGTATGAAGTGCGCTATAGCTGCTGCAGTTGGTTGCCTCAATTAGTGGCACGCCTTCGCCTCTACGTGCCTATGTCTAGTGTTGTTGTTGTTGCTGTTGTTGTTGTTGTTGTTGTCGTTGTTGTTGTTGCCTATGCCTATGCAGTCAATGCAACGATGTCGAGAGGGCGAATCAAAGCAAAGTGTGCAAGTGTATGCCATTTTAGCTCAGAGCCACACACTTTGTGTGTGAATGACATGGCACAGCCAGCGGCAACAACAACAGCAACAACAACTAAAAGACAACAACGTCGACATATGCACAAAAGCCGCAACAACAACAACAACCGCAACAACGTGGATGATGTTGACAACAACGAAGACACATCATGGAGGCGGCTTTGTCAACGCTGGGTGACAGTCGTAGAGCAAAAGGCACCAAGTGCCCAGCCGCCACTGGTGTGCTAGGAGGGAGAGGAGTAGTGGGGGGTGGGGTTTGCTCCTCGTCGTGGGTTCGGCTGCTGTTGCTTGTGTTGTGTGGGAATGGAACTCTCGCTGTGGCGAGTGCAACTGCAACTGGCATGCAAATTACTGTCGAGCATGCTCATCTAAATTAGTAGACGACAACAACAACAACAACAACACAAATGTTGCACACACACACATATATACACACACGGTATGTAGTCGCCTAGGAGAGGCACATACTAGTACATATGCTAGGGGAATGGGGCAACGAGCCGGTGGCATATGCATAATTATTTTTATTATTATTTTCTATGTGGCGCGCGGAGTAGGCAGAGATTGTTGCAACTGCTGCAACTGGTGCAGTGCATAGGCTACTTAACCCTATCTTGGTAACCCCTACACCACCTACCTACCATACCCCCCTCTACCATTCCCCCCCGCCATGACTGCGACACAGCGGCGCAATGTGCCGTAAAAATAATTATGGCTGCAAACTGCACAATTTGAGGCCGTGCAACATCATGCTTAGAGGGCAACATTGCGACTAGGGGAGGTGGGGTGGGGGTAGTGGGAGAGGAGGTTGGGCTCGAGCGGTAAAAGGAAAGGGTACTTGGTTCAGTTCTGTATAATTCCACACCCGACCCGAGACTTGCCTGCCTCTGCCTTTTGCTTTCTCCCCCGTTTCGCCCCCAACTCTGAAGAACCTAATGTGCAATTTTGTGTGTGTGTTTTTTTTTCTTTGCTTCACATGCCACGCCTACTTAAAAAAGAGGCACGCAAAGGCAGAAAATTGGGGGGGGGGGAGAGGTGGGTGGGTGTCTTGAGAATGGGGGTCAGAGCTATAAGGTTTTGGTGCAGCAACTGTACCTTCTAAGAAAAACTTTAGGTGCGAAAAATCCTCATAAACAGGGTACCTTTTTCATAAGTGGTATTCCCAAATTTTGGAAAACATTACCCAATTCCGATTCCGATTGGAATTAAAAAGATTTTAAAGCAAGTAAGGAAGCTTTCTTCGGCACACTTGAATACAATTTTGAAACAATGCTATCTCTTGATTTGTCTTCATAGTATATATGTTTGGACGTATATGTACTGAACGAGACGGTACATTCAAGTGGCCCAACGCTACCAAGTTAACCTACCACGGAACCAAGCATAACGCAACCCACCTTCAGCCCAACCGACCGAGGGGCACACAGCTTACACAGAAGTGTCAGCATGTTTGAAGTCGGCGAGCTCATTATATATTGAGCATAAGATCCGAAAAGGGTTTGGGGATATCGTACATAGTATTATAAGTTTGGAGAGAGAGATAGGTAGAAAAGTTCTCGTATGAATAATCAACTTTGCCATCGATATGTTAGTGTAAAAACCTTTAAAAATCCTTGTAATAGACAGACTATGTGTTGTATAAAAATAAATATATAAAGGTATAATAAAAAAGTTTAAATTATAAATAGTAATAAATGTAATGTACTTAAAGTTGAACATTAATTTTGTAGTTCATCACACTACTCAGGCAAAACAAAATCAATTTCCTGATCTGTTCGAGTGTGAAAATGAAATCGGGATTGATTTTGCCGTAAACAAACACATAGTAAAAATGGAGACAATATTTTTAGGTACTTACAGATACAAATTTCAAACTTCAGAAGGAGAAGAAGATTGGACTGTTAGTTTAGCGACAAGGAGAAAGCCAATGATGGTAACATCATAACTAAGTGATTATAATATCCTCCATAAGGAAATCGATTCTTATTGTCGAAATAGTGCGGAGCTCGTTCGAGGCTAATCGCCATACCGGTATTATTATCGGGATTCACAGCAGAAGAAAAAGCATTGCCGAATATATTTCAAATTCTTAGAGCAACCTGCAATGAAGAAAGAAAGAAATAAATTATAGAAAATATCCATCAAGATTGGAGGACACTAAAAAGCACCCAAAAAATGAATACTTACCACGTCAATGACACATCAGTTATAGATTGTTATTATCTGCATCAAAATCGAACTATTTGTGGCAAGAGTTTTGTAATTTTTTGACATCTTTCAGATACTGGATATAGGGTTGTAGAGCGTCTAATGTCCACAGTAGTAGAAGTAGAAGCGGTTACGTATATAGGTAATGTGTATTTGGTATAGGTAATGTGATTTTCCAGCCCCTTGTAAGATTATATCGCTTACAGTCAAAAGCTATACAAGATTAATAAAATACACTTCAGTTTTTAATCAAATTAAATGAAATATGTAACTAAAACTTACCAAGGCAATGTCATCAGATATTACTCTTGATATTATCTGTATCAGAATGGAATTATTCCGTTTTAAATCTCTGACATCTTCAAGATAATGAAAACAGTAATATAAACTGCTACTCTTTGTATCAAAGACACAGAAATATTGTCCCATAGACAAAAGGTGATAACCAAAAACTTTCCTATAACAACCAACAACTTACCATAGATTTAACATCAGTTAAAGATTGTTAAAGATTATTCCCCGCAGGATTTGCGTTTCTCTGACACATCTTCAAGATGTACTGGAAATAGGCTTTATTAAGTGTTAAATTATTTCAATAAAGTGCTGTGGGCAAAAAGTGTGTTTGGTAAAACTTTACCGAAGAACGCTGCAAAACTTGCAATCGCCTCACCTAAATCATTATTACTCCCCCTCCCCCTAACAAACCCCTTTAACATTTGGGTGGTTAAAAGGCTTTGCATTAACACCACCCGAGCAGAGCAGTTAGAGCAGCCATGAGAACCATCGGTAGCGGCAGCAGCAGCATCAGCTTGAGAAAGATGCAGTCAGCCGCCAAGGGGCAGAGTGATATGTAGGGAGGGGTGGGGTTCAGGAGGAGTGTGCGCAAACACCCTAAGCAAGAACAACTTGACGCAGCCAACCAACCAACCAAACGTCAAACGACGAGCTTGTTTCCATATATATTTTTTCCTCTTTTTTTTCTAGCTTCTTTAGCTTCTTTTTGCGTTGTTGTAATGGGATTTACCTAAATGAGAGCGCTAATAATGCCAGTCAGGGTCAGGGAGACGGGATGACGGGATGACGGGGGGCGTGGGGTGGGGGTAGGTAGCTGGTAATGAGTGGAAATATTTCCGGGTGACGCGACGCGCAGCAAAATTTAGCATGCCATTTGATGTCACACGGGTTCGGCAGACGAAGAACCAAAAAAAAAAAGGAAAAAAACGGGGAAAACGGGGAAAAAAAGGGTGCAGGGTGGAGGATTCGAGTGTGGTGTGGTGTGGGGTAGGGAGTTAGGTGAAGACTGCCATGATTATTATTAGCACATTAGAGACGACGGCATCACACACACACACACATGCACACACACAAACACATACACCGGAGTAGAGAAAAGTAGCCTAGAGCGTAAAGTGCATAGCCACTCAAGCAACACACTCGACACTCGATGGCAGCCAAGATGGGGTGGTGGGCAGGGGAGTTGAGGGGTTGTTGCTGCTGCTGACCTGGTTGACATTTTGGAAACTTGGGGTACGCGTACTTTTGGGTACTTGGCAACGGAAGCGGCAAACGGAACTTGCATATGTAAGCAACAGCTGAACTTACGAGGAACAACGCACACGTTAAGATACCTTCAACTCCAACCCTTAGCCACACCCCCCACCCCCAATCATCAGGGAGATGGAGTGGTAGGTCGCAAGAACGACAATTGTCGCGTCTAGAGGCCACTTACGCTAAATTGCATTTCACTTGTGAACTGGGCACAAACACATAAGTGCGTTGCCAAAGAGAAAGGGTGCCACGAAGGGGGTGGTATAACTGAGTGGGGGAGTGGGTGGTACACACACATCTCTAGGACCTCCGTCAGTAAGTCATCAGTGTGTCACAGTTTGAATCGCATACAATAATATGACCATAGAGGTATTTCAAGTGCAGGGTTCTAAAGGTTCTAAAAGGAGGTACCTCTATAGCTATAGTTATAGTTACGTTAGAGGAAGGCAGGCAGGCAGGAGGGAGGAGGTGATGGAAATGCAATTGAACCCGAACTGTGTGTCCAGTAAATATATGAAAAATAAAAAGTACTCAACGCGCATCTCATAATTATCTTCTCGCTTCGTTGCCATTCTGAAGACTTACGGAGACAGTTTAATAATCATAAAAATAACGAAACCTACCAAAAGGTAGGGCCCCCTACCCGATCCGACCCCGACCTGGCCCGACCTGGCCCGACCTGGCCCTCTGAATGAGAAAGCATAGAGAGGTACGGACGACAGCTTGTTGCATGTCTGGTGGTGCTGGTGCTGTTGCTGGTGGCATCATCATCATCATCGTTGTTGTTCCATGCACATTTGTGGTAAATATGCAACACGCTATACACTCAGTTGCACTTTGTGTTTCCTTTTTGTCGCATGTTGGTGTCAGCTGTGTGTTTGTGCAACTTGTGAAGGTGCAAAAGGTCTCAATCGAAACGAAACGAAACGAAACGCATTGAATCGAAGATGTTTTGTTATTATTATTGCCACATATAACTTTTAGAGAAACTTTCAATATGGATTAGTACAGTTGTGCTTCACAAATACTAGCACAAACTATATATATATCATATATAGATTGAAGAAGAGAAAAAAGTGATAGAAAATTCGATCTATTCTAATCTCTTTCTAGATGAACAAGTCCTTAGTCGATATGTTTGAGACAAGGACACAAAAAAATGAGTCTAGAAAGAGTCTTCAATCTGAATCACTGAATATCTAATGAGAGATGAGTTAGGGTATTTTTAGGTGCGACTTGTATTTCTACTACTTGATTTTTGTTTGTTGCAATGTGGCAATTGCGAAAACAAAAGCACAACAAAATGATTTCAATTCGTAACTGAAAATTAAACGTTTTGTTTTGTTATGTTGCTTGTTGGTTGTTGCTGTTGTTGTTGTTGCTGTTGTGGGTTGCTGTTGTGCCATGCAACTTTTACCATAATTGCAGGCCACGCGGAGACAACACACAACGGAGACACACACAACACACAAACACCGACATTATGACATCGGGAAGCGACAAGCGAAACGCAACTGGGTCCATAATTACAACAATTTGTTGCCTAGTGTTTGGCCAACAGAAGCAACAGCAACAGCAGCAACTGAAACTGAAAAACAACAGAAACAGCAACAACAACAACAAATGGTCTTTATTGTCATGCTTGAATGATCCAACTGGAAAAGACTAAAACCGTATAATGTCGAGAGGGCAGCGAGATTGTCACGCACGCACATCCAAAACCCATTCATACACATCCCAGACCAGACCAGCCCAGACCAGAACAGCGCAGCCCATCCAGCTCAGCTCAGCTCAGACGAATGTGGCAAGGTGGGAAAAACATTTCTACCCACCCCCCCCCCCACACACACACACACTCATGGGATGGGGTGTATATGTTCATAAATACAGTTCATGCAACAACAAACAGAAGTCAAGAAGAAAAACTGATGCAAAAAGAACCAATGCACAGCCAGGCAGAGGAACAAGAAGAAGGAGAAAAAGAAGCAGAAAGGAGAACTAGAAGATGTCCTATACAACCCAAAAAAGGAACATTATTGGATAAAGCCATCTAATCGCAGCAAAACAAATCATTCACAGAGAGAAAAACCAAGTTAAATGCAATGTGATTTCTTTTTTGGGGTAAAACGAGGATTATAACTGACGAAAAAACTCTTGAAAATGTTCTCACAAACACCTCAAAAACTGAGAAAAAGTGGAAAATAATCTCGGTTCTAACATGGAGAAAAGATTGTTGAACCAAAGGGACTTAGAAGTGGTATGAAACAACAATCTCTAGCTAGAACTGAATAAGAAGAAATATTTTATCCTCTGAATCTTTCGCTTCCTTTTAGTCTAGTCTAACTGTACTTTGTAGTTTCCCAACTTAGCATTAAAGATATTATTATTCGAGATAACTATTTGTTCATTGTTATCCAACAAAAGATGTTTCTTGTCTCGCTGATTTTTACGTTCAAAACTTGGATGTTTTAGTATACCCAACTTGTTGGAAGGGAAGATACAGGATATTTGATGGCAGAACACAAAAACCGCACAGAGCGAGAGAGAGAGAAAGAGAGAGAAAATGCTCGTCACACTTCATTTGGAGGCTTCTCAACGCTTGTTGCGCCTCCAAATTAATTGCCGCCGACTGTGCAGCGCCAAAATTTAATGGAAAGTTTAGCAAATACAACAACGGCGCCCCAAGCGCCCCCAAAAGCGGCAAGCAGCAGCAGAAGCCGCAGCAAACAGGTCTCTTCTTTACCAACTTTGCCCGCGAACTCCTGACTCCCGCCTCCCCACCCATCATCATCATCCTGCCCCAACTCCCTCCCGATTTTGTCTGTGCAGCTTCGACTAATTAGCCAAACGGGCGTAGGCGCCAGAGTTTGTTTCGGTTTTCGAAGTACACATACAAACTGCAATTCATATTTTTTTGAAAATTGGAGGACGCGGGGGGTAAGGGGCACGGGGCATGTAGGATATGCGCGCCACATGCCTCATTATCAACAATTGCATATTGTGGCATTTTTTACAGTTAATTTTCTGCTCGTTCCTTGGCTTTGGCTTGGTTTCCATTTTTCCCTTTCTCTCCATCTCTCTCTTCCTCTCGCTCTCGCATTTTGAACAGCAGCTGCAACTGACGCCATTTTGAAGTGTTTTGATATGCCCCTTGGGAACTGAACTGCATTCAACTAAAAATATTCACGCATCCACGCAACAACAACAACAACAAAACGAACCTCATACAAGGCAGCAAATGAATTTAAGATATTTTTACAATCTTGTAAAGGATATATATAGTACTAGGATCATAAAAGATTTAACTGTAATAATCTATTTAGCCAGCAATCTCCGTTCTTCTCTCTGTTGTTGTTTTAATGAATGAAATGAATATAGTAAATACAACTCTCGACATCATCCTTTCTCTCCGTTCTCTAATAGATTTAACATTTCGCACACACTGCCTTGCCTTGGCGCGCGGGTTTCAAAAGGCAAAGCGTGAAATTTCGCGCCAAAAAGCGAGCTGAACGCAGTTGCTGCGTGCGGCAAGGATAATAGTACATATATATATATATATATATACACATTCATGCAAACATCTATATGTATGTGCACTCAAATACTTTCATTCGAATGGATGCCCCAGCGGGATTCAGTTTTGATTTCGTATTGAGACTGCTGGGCTGCGGGCTGCGGCTGCTTTCGATGGACAGGACACGCTGTTTGGTGTCGCCGGCATTTCTGTGCTGTGACAAAATGCAGGCAGGATATGCGTGACGGTCGATTTTGAGGCAAACGGACGGCTAAGGCGTTGCTTGCGTCTCGCTTCTGCAAACGGAGTGGCCGCATGCTTACGGTTAAACTCCGCCCACAAAGCGATCGTGCGCATTGTTGTTGTTGCTGCCAATGCTTGTATGTGTGTGTGTGTGAGTGTGTTATTAGGTTTGTGTGTGTGTGTGTGTGTGTGCGCGCTGTTGAGCTGTTGACAAAATTGACGAAACTCACCACAGAGCAACGCACACAACAAAAGAACTCTGCTGCTAATGCTGCTGCTGCTGCTGCTGGCAGCGCTGTGTAATGTGCGAGTGCGAGTGCGAGCAGCATCGCATGCTGTCGATTTCTTTCGACGCTCTCACCGCGTCTGCGCAAAGAGCAAAGAGAGCGCACTCGCTCTACCCCACGCCAAGCGCTGTACCGCAATGTAAAATGGTCGTCGTACAGTGGGCGTTGCTCTACTGTTGTCTCGCTTGCTCACCCACAATCACACACACACAGCACAAGACGTGCTCTCTTACCGCTCCGCTCCGCTCTCTTCACTTTTGTGCTGAGCTTTGCTTTGCTTTGCTACGACGACGACGACTTTGCAGCTTTCGTCGCGCCGTTCGCCGTTAACGAATTTGCATATATTTTTCTTCTTTATGCCTTTTGCATATTTTATTCATTACGTTCGTGGCGCAGCAGCAGCAACGGCAACAGCAATAGCAGCAGCCGCCGCCGCCGACGCTTCAGCGACAGCGTAGACGCCAACGGTGGCTGCTCTACCACGTAACGTGTGATAAGGCATTCACAAAAGCATTTCGTTCAGCAGCAACTACAGCAGCAGCAGCTACAGCAGCAGTAGCTACCATAAGAACCCCCCACACATCCCCTCTCCATACCAATCACATCGACAATTGCGCGCCTCTTACAACGCGATTCTCTTTCCCTTTCTGTCACCGCGATGTTCGTTCTTCTTCTCCACTCAGCCAATTTCTGCCATGTTATTTGGCTTTTGCTTTCGCTGTTTATTTTTGTTTGTTATTTGTTTTTCTTGTTTTTATCATTAATGACACCATTTCTTTTATATTTCATTTCATTTATTTACGTTTGTTGATTTTTTTTTTGTATCATATTTGATTTTTTTTTTCTTTTTCCGCTTCTTGCAGTTCTTTTCTCTACCAAACAGCAATAATGAGAATGAAATGAGATTTTTACATATTAAATCCCAAATTTGTTACATATATATATATATATATATATATATATAGATCATAAATATTAATGAAATATTTCCACTTTCAAAGTGGCGATATTTGCAATATGTTTTAAAATATTCGTATAAATAATCATATTCATATTTTGATAGTGATAAGGCAAGAATATTGGTATTGGGAACATCCTATATTAAACCCTGTTAGTTTTTAAAATAAGTACAGTACTTAAAGGCTTAATGCCATAAGTTTTTCATCTTTTCCGTTAATATGCATACCATGTTCAAACTTAAAGTGGCAAAAACAAAATTTTTCGCAGTATTATGGCTTAAAGTGAACTGTTTTTTGAATAACTATTGCTTTATAAACTGTCTTAAGTCTTCGAACGAATGCCATGATATATCCATTAATGTACGTATTAAAAGCCTTAAGGCCCAAGCTGATCTAATACTAACGAACGAAAACCTTTTCAACTCTATAACCAAAACTCGCCAAATTACTCTAGCTAAGCGTGAATAACAAGTAAAAGGTGTATATAGCTTAAGAGGTGATCTTGTGTGGTGAGTAATTAATACCGTTAGATTGTGAAAAGGTCGCAAAGGGGAAATGTATAGAAACAAAGGTAAAGGAAGTATGAAAGTAACGTCAATTATATTCAATCATTATCACCTCAAAGCAAAACCTTTTCTAATTCTCTGCTCTTGACAATAAGACCTGTGTGCGTGTGTGTGTGTGAGTGTGTGTGCGTGTGTGTGAGAGTATATAAAAGTGGTGTTCTATGTTGTGATTGCTGCTGCTGCTGTTCCAGTTACAGTGACCGACATAAAGCAAACATTATGGGCAAACACACAAATCTGTTATGATGTCTTTAAAGGACACACACATACACACACACACATAGACACACACAGCGGCCAAGTGCTCCTGCGAGACATCCCCAAGACCAAAATGGCTACCACGCGGCACACACACACACACATAAACACATGTAAACCGTTGGCGCTGCTCTTTTGGGTTTTCTTTTTTTTTTTGGCTACCGCAAAGGACACACAACACAAGAGAGCAATAAAAAATATTGAAGAAGACCCAAAAAAAAACAAAAAAAAAAAACCAAAGCAAACAGTTAAATAGAAACATCTGAGGAAAAGCGTATTGCGAGGCTGCGTAGCGCCGACTGCTCATTGCGCGTTATCCTTGCCTGGCTCCAGACGGCCTACAACACACACACACACACACACGTAAGCATATGTGTGTGCACAACACACATGCCTGTGTGTGCTGTAACCGGTTTGGAGTGAATTCCACTCACTCACTCTGCCTCTGCCGCCGTTCGCTCAGTCGCTCGCTCAGTCGATGTCGCTGCTGTCAGCGACGCCATTGCCTAATTAACTGAGCAAATAGCTTATGCTGCTGAGCTGCTGGCGTCGCGCGCTCTGCTATGGTGAGTTTCTTCTGCAGCGACGCCAAAACATCATCGGCCCGAGTGCAGACACCGGAGTCATTTGATGCCGTCCGACGGCAGGCGGCAGGCGGCGCACGACGGCAACATAGCGGAGTGCAACAGTTCTAGTTCTTGTTGTTGTTTTTGTTGCTACTGCCGCCGCCGTTGCCGTTGCCGTCGGGAATGTTGTGACACGAGCTTTTTCCTTTTGGCAGGATCAGTTGCGCTCTCTTCCCGCTAACTTGCTTTCGCTCTGGCGCCACTGGCGGCCATTTTGTTTGTGACACATGTGGGTGGGTGGGCAAGAACGAACGAACAAACAACAACAACAAAAAATCACCATCGTAAAGAAGGGAATAAAAATTAAACGGTGTCAAAATGCTTGTCGCGCATTGAAGCCGCCGCTGGCGACAGCGACAACAACAACAACAACAGCAACAACAACAAAAAAACAAAAGTATGCTAAGCTTGGCTAAGCTTTTACTTAAAGTGTACGACGACGACGATGATGACGCCGTGGTGAACAACGTCAACGTTGCTGCTGCTGCTGCCCCGCGTGCAACATTGTTGCCGGCGTGCGGCATGCGGCGTGCGTCGTTCACTCTCTCGCTCTGCCGGCGTCAATGGCAATGGTTTGCCTGTTACTGATTTTTGTCGCACAGCTTTCGCTGCCGACGCAGCTTTGCCGCTGCCGCTGCCTCTGCTGCTGCTGCCGCTGTCGACGCTGACAACTTTGACTTGGACTTGGACTTGTCTGCTGCGATTGTCTTAACCCGGCCCGGCTGTGTTGCCTGCCTGGTGCTTTGGCTTGGACACGTTTCGGCCTGTACGTTACACGTTATACTACGTTCCTCCGTTCTGCGTTCTGCGTTTTCACCGATTCGATTTCCACGTTCGTTTTTTGCGTTCAACGTTCAACGTTCAGCGTTCAGCGTTTCCACGTCTTTGCGTTATTGCGTTTGCGTTTGCATTTTTACCGTCGCGCATCCAATTCGAGCTCAAACACAATATAGTTCAACTGTCGTAGTCGTTGTCTCGCGTCGTTTTCGTCATATTTGTCGCCGCAGTTCTTGTTTCTTGTCGCTTGTTTTTTTATCGAAAAACTTGTGATTTTCAGTATTGAAACTATTTTGTTTTGTTATTTGTTTTTTTTTTTGGCAAACATCAAACATATGAATATCAAATATCGTGGAAGTCAAAAATGAATTAATATATCTCTGACATATATTTATAAATATATATATATATATATATATATTATACTATACTCAAGTGTGGCTCAAGTGTTTCCCAGTGCTCAAGTGCTTCAAAAAATCAACAGAAACAATTTGTACTACACTTAAAAACATTATTGGAAAAGGTTTGACAAATGCCCTTCCCCAACAAAACATTGGATTTTATGTTGTTTTGGCTGCGGCTGCGTTAATAACATCATCCACGGATTATGATATAACTGATTGAAAAACAAGGGTTGTTATAATAAAGCGACCTTTATTTGGTTGAGATTGAAATTCTTACTTACGCTTGATTAATCCTATAGCTTTTTCGCTTCTTTCTTGTTGTTTGATATCTTTACATTACTTTATATTTCATTTAGTTTCATTCAGAAACAAAGTTCGGTATCTTTGAAACACAAATAACTTTATTTTCGATCCTGTTTTGAGAGTTCTTAATAGGAGATTGGGATAAGAGGGCCCAAAATCAGATTTCCCGTAGTACTTAGGCTTAAGCCCGAAGAAGTTGAAACGTTGAAAAAGACAAACTGACAGTTAAAGGAACGGATATTACTAAATCAACTCAATTGGTCATACTGATCAAGATAATATAATACAAATATTTGTCATATTTGTCATTGATTAAACTGTTTTCTTATCAATGTACCTCAACTATCAATATGCTCAATTTAAACATATTGCATATTGAATGTAAAATGTTGACGTATTTCACATTAATCCAAAAATATATCTATATAATTAACCTAAAATGAAAGGTTAAACTTACAGTTTACAAAATATGATGACCTGTGAAGGGATTTGAACCTGTAAAGTCTCGTTTACTATGCGAACTATGATATAAATCGAAATAGCTGCGGGAAGGAAGCTAGATGCCTGCTCCTTAATTCTAAGAATGTTTCAATTAAATATGAAGCTATTGCATCAAACATTTTATTTGAACTATACGTGCATATTTGGATTACAACTTTAAATCAGCATTGGCATAATTATTTTTTCATATGAATCAACATGTTGTCTAGTTAAATACGTTTCATAGCTTAGGATTTTTCTTATGGTAAAATAAGGTTTATAGATATTTTTCGCATATCGATTATAATCTTATCGAATGTTTACGAAAGTTCTCATACCAAACCGTTAGTTTTACGGTTTAACAGACAGATAGTTAGACAGGCCAACATTGTTCAGTTAACTTCATTGTCAAACTCACTAAGTTGCGCCTATTTATACAGAGAGACATATGAACGAATGAAGAGCCAGAAGGACGACGATTGCAAACAGACTGACGATGTGAATCATAAAACTTGATGTACTTATGATACTGATGATTTGCCTGTTACATACTTGTTTACAACTTCATTTAACACATTTTCAATGGGTTAAGGGTATAACATTTACTCTATATGAAACGTTATTACTTTGTGAAATCTATAATGCTGTCCTCTACAAATGATCTATATATATATATATATATATATATATCATATATACTTACAAAACCTAAATGGTTTACACTTTTATCAGTGAATAGGTGACCGAAATAAAAGAGTTAAGAGTTTATGTTAGTCGTCTCTAATACAGAAAAGTTGCCTTCATATTTTATACTCTTTCTCTTTAGAACCAATCATTAATGTGTTCCTTAGGTAATCTACTTCCCCCTAAAAGCGATTCGTCTTTTCTCAATCAAATATCTTCTGAATTGCAACTCTTTTCTCTTTCTCTCTCGCTGGCTTAATCTAGTATGTATATATATATCTCGGTTTGGCGGGCTGACGTCGGCGCTAATAATCTTTTAAAGGCTGTCGCTTATCACCTCGGCATTTGTAAATACTTATATTTGATGATGTGATAATCTGGTGTATGCCTCTGTCTGGTGCGCGCGCTGTCATTATCAATGAATATGCAACACAAACACAAGCACAACAACATGCAACACATACTGCAACATTGCATTGAAGCTTGAATAGAGCTTTAGAGTTAAAACGCTGAACGCTCAACACGCAGCTGTTGAACAGTTGAAAAGCTGTTTTAGCGAGAGAGAAAGGTGTAAATCGCATTGCAAAATATGCAAATTGCCGGTTGGATTGGATTGTTGGCATGCATTATTATGCCAACTGACATTTGAACGTACATAAACATATTAGTATATTCGGAGTAGAGTAGAGTACACTTAACTGGAAACAACTATTTGTATGGGCTAGAGTGTTTACACACAATATGTGTCTAGATGTGTCTCAGAGACTGACTGTCTGACTGTCTGTTTGTCTGTCTGACTGACTGTCTGTTTGTTTGTCTGACTGTTTCTGACTGTGTCTGAAACTGTCTGAGACTGTCGGGTGTGTATCATTTACATTTGTCAAATCAAATTTGACAGCTATGGAAAACATAATATGCCCGCAAGTCAACAAGCTAAAGACAATGCCCGAACACAGAACCAGAACTCAGAACTCAGAGCCCGAGAACACTGAGCCCAGCCCAAAGCCAGTTGCACAGTTCCAGTTTTAGTTCCGTCAAGCTCGGGCCGGGGCCGGTTTGATCTGAACGAAAAGACGAGGAAGAACATTGTCTAGACTTGGGCCAGAACTTGATTGGCTTTACAAAGCGAGCGAACGAGTGCAATTCGATTACTTGCATATCAAGCTGTACTTGGTACTTGGTAGTACTTGGGAAGATCATCATCAATAAGATGATCCATCCGATGACCGATTCCAATACATTACTCTGGGGTTAGCTATAAGCTATATACATACATGTATGTACATCGCCGTTGGGTATCAATGGCCAGTGCATTTAAAATGCCATGAGTTATTAAGCCCTAAACGTGGGTCGTCGTCGTCGTCCATTCAAAAGTGGTCCGGACTCCCAAAAGTGCCGGGGAGTAATAATAAAGGAGTAGATGAGTAGAGCGATGAGCGTAAAGGACCTGAGCTCGAGGGCGGTCGAAGTTAGCTCTCGCATTACTTTGGCATTGAAATTATTGTAAGCTGTTAAGCGAATAGCAAACGCAGAGGCGTCGAATCAAAGGGGGTGCTGGTTGGAGTTGGGGTGGTGTTGGTAAGGGTAAAACGAGGTCAGAGTCAAAGTCGAGAGTTGGAATTTCGTATTGGGAGTACCACTATAAAATTCAGAGTTTTGTTCTGTGCGTCGACGAACAACGATGAGCTCCATTGTTGCTATTGTTGTTGCTGTTCTTGTTGCTATTGTTGTTGTTGTTGTTCTTACCGGCAGAAGAATGGAATTGCTGTTGGATGGATGCTTGTTACGCAGTTAGAAAGAGAGAACAGAGAGAGAGAGGGAGAAAGAGCTGTGTGTATCATCGGGGGTTGAAAACGGAGGACGACTTCGCCACACTTAACTAAAACATATAAACACCAGAAGGAAAGGAGAGTAGAGGAGGACAGGACAGGCGGGGAGAGGAGAGAAGAGTATATATATGTGGATAAGAAGACAGGCCGAGAAGCATTTACTGCTTTTATTATTGTTCCCGTCGTTTGTTGTATATTTCTATCTATCGACTAACTAACGCGCGCCAGCTGACGCCCCGTGTGCCCAAGGCATTCTGCTTTTGTCCTCACAATCGAACGGACCGACGGACGGACATACGGACGGGCGAACGGAGCTCGGGAAACTTGAATTCAGTTCAGTTTCATTTACAGCGCACGCAATTTTGTATCTATTGAAAAACACTCGATGATTGTTCTTGTTGTTGTTGTTGTTGTTGCTTATGGTGGTTGCTGTTCGCCGGTTATGGCGTTCGAGGCGAGGCGAGGTGAACGGGGAGAGATGGGGTGGAGTGGCGAGGCGAGGGTGGCTTTATGGGTTGGCTTGGTGGGCTTGCTGCTGATTTTCAACGTGTTGTAATCCCATTTGCAGGATTGCGGATTCAGGAATCAATTACGAATTTAATTTATAACAGCGGAGCGTCGTGCACAGGAAACAAGAAATTTAGAGAGTGCCGAAGGGAGATGGTTGGGGTAGGGGAGTGTTTTGCGGGGCTGGTCATATTGATTTTGCTCAAGTGCTCAAGAGAAGAGGAGAGTGGGGTGTGGGGTGTGGGGTGTAACGAAGATATGGGGGATGATGATGATGATGGTTTTGAGCTGGAGCACTTCATTGAGTTCTTAAAAAGCTGTCAAGTCAACGCAGCACAAGTATCTATCTCAAGAAACTTGCCAAAAACACCAACAAGAGGGCAAGAGCTAGAGTACAAGCGGGAAAACAGAGAGAAGAAGAGAAGGAGCGGGGAGTAGGTCGTCCCAAAGTCTGGCAATGTCAGGTGCGTTACTCTCATCTTTCCCGTTCCCATCGCCGTCCTACAACTTCTTCAAGTCAAAATTCTTTTCCTTTTCTTAACATTGCTCAAATGATTTCGGCTACAAAAAGTTGTGCAGCATCCAACCTCTACTTCCCTCTGTCCGTCCCTCCCTCTCTGACCATCTCCCTTATTTTCTGGCCACCCTTACATTCTCTCTGCTCCTCAACTCGAGATGCATAATGTATACAACAATTTGTGTCTAACAATTCGGCGCATTTTCACGCTATTTGTTTGTTTTGTGGTGCAAAACTCAGCCATTAAAAAAAAAAGAAAACCGTTTGACAGACAAGTTTTTGACTCTTGCCTTAATTGCTATGCAAATTTCGAAAGCTCAAAAACGTTTGAGAGAATACAATTTGTCTTTGAAATATATACGTTTGAAGTAATTTCATACCGGGGGGAAGAAGCTTCTATCTTTAAATACGTTTATAATCAGTTAATTGGCCTCAATGAAAAATTTTTAAGTGTAGACCTTTAGGTCATTTTTGTAAATAATTTTCCTTTTACTCACTTAAGTAAGATTAAGGAAGATTAAAATCCGGATTTAAGCAGTGATCCTTGTTTCCCGTTTGACCTGATTCTTAAAAATTAAACTCTTGGATTGACTTGAATCTTTATCGAAGTCTTCTTCTACACAAGAAAGATCGGCTTTACCCTATGCAAAAAAAAAGACCCTTGAAAAAGGACGACAAGAAAAACATTTTAGTTTTGTGCTGACTCATCATCGTGCTAGTTTCTAGGCAAAATGAAAGGACTGACTTTTTGGGCGCATCACACTTAATTCAATATCATAATGAGAGCGCCATTGGGAACGACAAAAGTGAATTCCAATTTCCATTTGCCAATGCGACGGAGACAGTAGTCCATGGCCCAAGTCCAAGACCAAAACCAAAACCAAGACCAAGAAGCCATTTCGCATTGTCTGCGAATTGTGTGCGAGTGCCAGCAAAATAGAAGTAGTGTGTCCGGCACCCTTAACCCAAGGAAAGCAGCTCCCTTACAAACGGTCTCCCTCGCCTTTTCTCTCTCTATCAGTTACTCTCACTTTAGATGTTGGATGCTGCATCTCGAGAGTCTGGGTCTGGATGTGGGTCTGGGTGTGGGTCTGTGGTGTGGGTGTGGGTCTGGGTGTGGGTTGAGCTTTGGTATATTGCGTCTGACTTTTACATTAATGAGCATGTTTTTATTTATAAGTGTTGTTTGTCTTTCTTCTCTTCCTAAGATATTCTCTTCTTCTATTTTTTTTACTTCTTTTCTTTTCATTTCTTGATTTCTTTCATTCTTTTGCTTTTGTTTGCTGCTTGACGCGCTTTGTTGCTGTTGTTCTTCTTGTTCTTCTTCTTGGCTCTTTTGGGGGGGTTTTTTTTCTTTCTTTTTTTCTTCTTCTTGTTTTTTTCTTCTTGCTGTATTTACATTTTTGCGCACAGTTTGACATTTCTCTTGCGCTCTTTCACTCGCTCGATTTCATTTGTTGTGTGTCCTTTTTGGTCACTCATTAAGTTGATTGCAGGGATGTACCTCACAATCACTCGCACCCTCACCCCCTCACACCCTCACCAACTCACTCTCAAACCTTTCAAACCTCTTGTTGAACCGATCCATTGTTGGTGTGGCTGGTCCGGGTCCTGGTCAAAAATCACGCAAAGCTTTCTCTGAATAGGTGTAGGTATTCCCTGTTCTTTTGAAGCTTTTCGAATCCTTCCTTGCCTTCTAGTTGTTGTTGTTGTTGTGCCTTGTTTACAATCGCACCTATGAATCGCGTCTATTGACCTGAAGAGGGCGCCACTCTGCCACTGCAGTCAGTAGTGGTATAATTGCTGAGAGCGTCGTCGTCGTCGTCGTTGTCGTCGTCCGTCTGGCGCCATTTTTATGGCACCTACCAATATATAACACACCCCTTATCCCCACTACCCTCTAACTCCTTTTCTCACTTGCCAGGCAGGCAAATAAACTTTACTACACACACGCACAACTAACACTAACACACATACATATCACGCACAGCTGCATTTCTGAGAGTTTTGTAATGTAATGAGTTGTTAGAGTTACGTGCGGTCAGCTTTTGGGTAGAGTGAGTTAAGGGGGGGGACGAAAGGGTTTGGCTTAGCTGCTGCTGCTCTTCTGTTTTGTGTTTTTCTCTCTTTCGCTTTTTGCTATTTGCTGCCTCTTTTTTTACTTCTTCTATTAGTACTACTACTACTACTGCAGCTGCTGCATATTAAATGAAAAGTTTTGCTTTTTAGCGCATCATAAAAAAGTTCTATGGCCCAGGTGTCATGTTTTCATTTACACTTTGTTGCTGTTACAGTTGTTGTTGTTGTTGTTGTTTATCTTCTTCTTGTTGCTGTCGCACAAATTGTTGATTAGTTTCATACTAAGCCCCACAAGACAGACAGGCAGAAGGCAACAAACAGACAAGGAAATCTTATAAATATCCAATTATGTTGTAAATATGATTTAGCTAAATTGCAATTTGTTGCAATTGTTTTCGAGTTGTATATTAAGATGCTCTTCTCTCTGCGTCAAGAAAATCAATCATAAGCAACAAACAGGCAAACTAATTAAGCTATCAATAACATGGTTAACAAGCTCCAAAGTGTTTCTCTTTCTCTCCCTGTTTCTCTGTTTCATTTGGCTAATCAATCTAATACATATATATTGTCCCCTTTCTAATGAAATGTTGGTGAGGTTTTTGAAGCATATGAAAATTAGCAATAAAATTATATTTTATAAGTACTTTTAACTTGCCAGCGGCTCGGACAGCGTGAAGAAATATATGTTCACATTAGAAACACAATGAATGTATTTCCTTTTTAATCGAGAATCTTTTTTTGCCTATTTTCAATCGTTTGTTAGTACAAAAAGTCTTAGACAAAGGTTTTCATTTAAGTTTACTTTACTTTCTGATGAGAAATAAAGATTTCAAAATGTTTCAAACCAATGTCAAAGTCAAGTTGCGTTCATTATTTGTCTGATGGGATAGGAATAGGTATTCGTCAAAGACAACTCAAGCGAAAACAATTGCTGACTGTCCTAATAAATATAGCCAATGAGTTATTGTGTTATATAAGCTAAATTATTGTAAAGTTTCATTAATATGTTGAAGTTTTTGAAGTCGAAAAGTGAGAAGGGATCTTCTTGCAGCTTCATTCTTAAAGTATTATTATTAAACTTCTTTATCTGAGGATACCAAATAATACTTTAACATGTAAGAAGGCTCTCTAACACACGACCTTCCCTCACTACTGCACTGAATGATGATAATAAAACTTGAATAAAAGATATTAGCTCTTCTTCAAGTTTGTTTATAACTTGCGATAACTTTATCGGTTATAAAAATACAAATGAAACCGATAACAATAACAACTTCAATTTTGAATATTTGGAAGTAGAAATTGAAAAGATTATAAAAAGTAATTAAAATCTGTGAAATTTGTATTAAAATCGGTTAAAAAAAACACACCGGAGATACGAAAGAAGTTAATTCATGAAGCATCGGTACAGTGGTAGTGCAAGTGTGATCAGGTGTGATGAATTAGGTCAAGGGTTAAGGGTATCTTCTTCTAGTCGAGCTAACTTGATTCTATGTGTTTATCGTAAAGTAGTTTCATACATACAGACAGACAGATGACGGACAAAATGACACGACAGACAGCTCGACAATAAGAGACCCTATGCATTAGACCCTTCACGTACGGTCATCCACCTTACAACTTTACCAAGGAGATTCATACAGACAGACAGAAAGACGCACAATTCAAGATTTTGTGGATACTATTTACATGAGTTGATATAAAACTTGTCGTGCCTAGGAATTAGAAGAGCTAATATCCAAAATCTGGAGTCTCTAGCTTTTGTAATTCCTGAGATCGACGCTTTCATAGATACATACAGACAGACGGACATGACTATATCAACCCATTTCATGAGTTAAGAGTATAAAAACATATAGACGGACATATAGATGGACAACCATGGCTATATTGTTTCGGCAATTGATAGAAACAGAATCCAGAAACAATCCAGACAAATATTTATTTTATTTCCCGTTTCATCTGTCTATTTCATATTGTTAGCTTAAGTCCGAAGTTCTGAAACTTAGCAGCTGTAATGCTCAATGACAAACGCAAGTCGTACAGAGAACGTTGGGTTATTCTCTCCCAGTAATTGTTCAATATATTGATTTGTTATATGTCTTCAAGTATAAGACAAAAAGGTACACGGACATGGCTAAAAAGCCTTGACTCGTCAGGAATATCTACAGTTTATAGAGGTTCTACACTATATACTATACATAGATATTACTCAGCCCTTTCCACCCACAATGTGAAAACGAATAGACAAAGTTGGACTGTCATACCAATCTACTTACATACATATATCGAGTTGGATATTTAACAGTAAGCAGGTTAAGCATTTAACGGGAAAATAAGGTAAGAAGCCTTTGGAATAATTCTGAATTATGTGGAAAAAGCAAATCGCATTAATTAAACTTTAGCTACTGTGACATATTTCGTGGAATCATACTTGATGTCTGTTTTAAACAGTATCAAAGGTATTAAAATAATGAATTCCATTTGGGAAATTATCAGGAAATGGAATAAGTTGAAGAGATCTGTTTTGTACAGGAATAAAGTTGACAAGTTTTCTGCAAATTTTACTACTTTGCCTATTTCCTGGAATCATAGTTGATTTCTTTTGGAAGCAAACATCTGAGTATTAAAATAATGATAGGAAATGAAGGAAATTAAAGCGAGGTCTGTTTTCTACAGAGAAAAACTTACATTTCTTTTAGGTATAAATTGAAGGAATTTTGCATTTTTCTTTTTGCAAGTTTTAGTTCGAACATATGTTTTGCTATGCCACCATCTTGGGTACAGCCACGACAACAACAACTTAAGTATGTGGCAGTAGCAGCAGTTGCTGTCAACTTTAAGTAAAAAGACACACACACACACACACAGAGACAGAGAGACACACACACATACATAGACAGAGACACTCTGGAGACACAACAAGGATAACGTTTGCTCATTGGCAAAGAAGATGTAGGCGACACGAATGGGTGTTAGTTGAGGATGGAATGCTTGGCAAGAGGAAGTAATGTTGCTGCTGGATGCTGCCTGCTGCTGTTGCTGGTGTTGTTCCCGAAGATAGAGACAGAGATAGAGAGAGCAGAGAAAGAGAGAGAGAGAGAGAGATGCTGTAAAGAATACTGTCAAGTGTTGGCGTTGGGTGTTGTTTAACTGTATTGGTGTCGTCGCCCCTCTTGTCGCTCTGTGTCTGTGTATGTGTGTGTGTGTGTGTGTGTGAATCTTGTGTGTACTTTTAGCCACTCCTTTGGCTGACACGCCAACAACAACAACAACAGCAGCACCACCCAGAGGAGCAGCACTTGCTCGTGTTATGTTCAGAGTTCGTATGTTCGTTTATTCGTCTGGCCATCTTGGCCAATCGCTTGTGTAAACAAAGCGACCACCCCCCTACCCCGTACCTTCTTCGTCGCAGCAGCAGCCGCCGCCCTTTGCAAACACACACACACACAGACAGAGCGAGAAGAGTTTTTCACACAAAAAGTGTTGGCTATCCAAGTCGCCTAGCACCACATGCTCCCCCCCCCCCCCCCCACCAACATCACTCCACACACACACACACATACACACAATCCGGTACACCACCACCCCGCCACCCGCACACACACACACTGCAGTGCGATTATTCATATTGCATAGCTTGTGCTTTGCCATCCATTTATCTTGCCACATTGTTGGATGACTGGCTGGCTGGCTGGCTAGCTGCCTGTACCCCCCTTCTATCCCCCTCACAACTTCTTCGTCGGTGGTGATGTCGGTGTTGTTGTTGTTGCTTCGTTTTGCCTGTGGCGCGGCGCGCAAAACGCTTTTGTGTGTTTAATTGCTTGTGAAGAGAGCTTTTCAATGGAAAAAGTACAAAAAAAAAAACATAAAACAGAAATAAAAAATGAATAAACACACGCACACACACACACAATGCCAAAACGAATGCAGAGAGTGAGAACGAAAGAAAAGACGAAAGACAAAAGAAGAAAAGATGTGAAAAGCAAATGAAGTTTCTTACGCATCTCCAAAGCCAAATATCTCAAAAGAGAGAGACAAAACATTTGACAACCGCATTTGGCCTAAACCGACACAGGGTTCTGGGCCCCCCCACCCCCGCTCATCTGTCGTAACTTGTGTCATTTAATTATATTGAACACAGTTGGAGAACAACATGCCCTAAGTAAAACACAGAAATAATCTGTAACACGTTTGCACAAAAGTTGCTTAATTTCATTTTTGCAGTTGGCAAAAACTGTTGCATACTTTTCAGCAGCAGCAGCACCGGCAGGCAGCAGCACAGTAGCATAAGCATCCGTCAATCTGTCCATGTCCATATGTGTGTGCGTATGTGTGTGTGTGCAAGTATGTGCAAACAGTCAAGTGCATCTGCCTTATGCCACAACTAGTCGTCTCAGCTACAACAACAAACTTGCTTAAACTGCATCAAAATACGTTCACAAATCAAAATCGAAATCTATGCGAATTGATCAAATACCCTAAATGAACAAACAACATAACTGAAGCTAGGATGATAATATATCTCTATCTGAACTAGAATATCTTGCAGTAACATTTTGTTTTTGATACCTGAAAGCTAATGTTTGGAGTAACAAATGTACTCTATGCACTATATACCCTATTTAAGGGCACATCATGTTGTTTTCTTGTTGTTTGTCTGTGTGTGTGTGTGTGTGTGTAGGGTAGTTAAAAACCATCAGACATCATGGCAGGGAATGCACTTTGTTTTTCACACATTGCCCTAACTGATTAACTTTTGTGTGAGCTGAAAAAACAACAAAAGTTGCATGCAACAGCAGCAGCAGCAGCAGCAACAACAACAGCAACAAAGCTGCAGCATGCGTGGTCTTTGCACAGTTATACAAATACACACACACACACACACATTCACATACATACAACTACATACACATATGCACACACAGATAGCGCAAAGCAAACAACGAATAAACTCGGCGTCTGTACAGCAAATGCCTGTGTGTGTGTGTGTGTGTGTGTGCGTGCGTGCGTATGTGTATGTGTTTGTGTGTGATAGACAGGCGTGAAGTTAATTAAACAATAAATACACACACACACATATATACAAAAGAGGAAAAGAGAGAGAGCGAGCGAGAAAAAGAGGAACTAAGAGGCTACATATACATATGTACATACATATACGTATACATATATACATACATATACATATATATATATATATGTTGTAGGTAAAAGAGACTGCGCGGACAGAGAGACGCGCTAAAAATAGCGAAAAACTACGGACTTCACTTGGCAGCTCCTGGCGTGAAATTCAACACAACACCAATGCGTGTGCGTTTGCGTGTGTGTGTTTGTGTGTGTACACTACCACAAACACATATGCAACACATTGTTGTTGTTGTTGTTGTTTTTGGGTTGTTGTTGGTTGTTGCCTGTTTTCGCTGTAATTGAGCAATTGCCGTTCTGTGCTGGCGGCCTTTTTGCCGGCAGTTCCCAATTTGCTAAGCGCTCAAAAGTAGGCAACACAATTTGTCAAAGTCCAAAATCCATCTAAATTGACAAAACAACTAGCTCTTAATGTATTAAGTAGCTTAGTTAACGACATCTTTGAGCATTATCTCCACTAAGAGTAGTATCAAAAAACGTGAAATAAATTATTAAGATGTCAAGCCAAAGAGAAGCAAAAAGAGAGCTAGAGTTAGAGCTAGGCAAAGGCAAGCTAGAAAGCTGACAAAATGGCGTCGTTTTAATATGCGCTCAAGCTAATGGCAAATCGCCAACAGAGAGACGCCGCATGGCGTTCCATTCTAATTGGATTAAAGCGCCATCGCCATGCATAAAAAAAATACCAACAAACACACACACACACAGATAGAAAGAGTGAAAGAGAGATATGTCGCACAAAATCTTAAATCTGAATAGGAAAACCTGGTCATCCTGGCCGGACTTCGATTACCAAAGACGAGACTTCCACACATTCCAGGATCTAAGTGGAATCCTTTCGCGTCGAGTTCTTTCATTCCTATGTAAAATATATATATATGGAAGGGAATCTTATATCCAATCGTGTGTCGTGTATCTTCCTGCCTCTCCACTAGAACACACACACGCACACAAAGTCAAACACACAAACACATGCACAGAGAGCTATATTCTGTCTGTGTTTACATAAGGCTAGACATTTATTATGGCGCTTTTGTAACTGTTGTTGTTGTTGGTGTTGGTGTTGTTGTGATGCCTCGTCGTGTATGTTTAAATAAGAAATACTCATACACACACACACACACACATACTCGAAGCACGTGCGCGCTTGTGTGTGTGTGTGTGTGTGTGTAAACACACATCCATTCATTGTTTTTGACAGCGTGAAATTTAAGCTTATGCTAATTTTATTGATTGGCATTGTGTCCCAAAGGAGGAAAAACCAAAAACTACAAAAAACTAGAAGAAGAAAATTGCAAAGAAGTGGGCGTGGTTAAAGCAACTAGAAGGACATTTTTTGCTATATGTAAAAGAACACATCTTTGCTTAAGCCAAAAGTCGAGTTTTATTTTGAAACTATTCTCAAGAATTCGGTTAGATTCGGTTCGGTTCAGTTGTTGCCTTAGTTCAATTAGTTCATTTAGTTCGTTCGAAATACCAAAACGAACTAATACGAAAACGGGAAATTGAGTTATGTTCAGTGAGTTAGTTCAATTTGAACTTATTCCGAACTTGGTAAACTTAAAGTGGAACTAATTGAATCAAAGACGGTTCACAGCATTCAGGTTATTCACATTTTTGGTTCAATATTCCGTTAGTAGCTTCCAAAAATGTCTTCTTTATTATTCACACACACACACACATACATACACTGAGAGACAAACACAAGAGCGCGCCAGTCAAAAGTGTTAACCCATTCGTCGTCACCTTTTTGCCCCCAAACATATTTGGATAATTTAACGCGCGCCGCTTGTAAATTTTCACACACACACACACATAGAAAAAAAAAGCAACTAAACCATGTTAAGCAAATAAACATACCGACACATACAACGTGCAACAGTGACATAGAGCGGGATAGCAACAGCGAGCAAGAGAGAGAGAGAGAGAGAGAGAGAGAGAGACAGAGAGAGAGAGACACCCACGGGGAAGGCAGCCAGTCAAATAAACGCCGTCAAATAAAGTTTTTCAGATAATTATGAGGCAGCAAGCACCAGCAAGAGCAGCAACATAAGCATCAGCAACGTAGTGTCTGTCTGTGTGTGTGTGTGTGTAGTGTATGTAGTATATGTGTGCGTGTGTTGATAAGTGTGTTTGTGCACACATAAACTTTTAATTAGCTACAAAGCGCCAACAAAAAATCACACAAATATTTCTATGCGCGCCCAGCGAGAAAAAAAACAACAAGAAGAAGAAGAGACTACTCACAAAAGCTAAGCGAGCAAGAGCAATAGCGTAAGAGCGAGAGAGCGAGAGCGAATGAGATAAGAGAGAGCGAGTGAGCGACAAGAAATTTGCGCTCTCAATGCTTGAAGCTGCTGCCGATGCTGGCTGCTGGCTGCTGGCTGCCGATGCTGGTGTAAGCTTTCGTTCCCAACACACCACACACAGCATCAGCCCACTGCTCTCACACACACACACACACAAACAAAGAGAGAGCGTGCGAGTGAGTGAGCGAGAGAACTAATCAATATACAAACATACAAGCAGCGCGGGCAGAGAATGAGCAGTTTTTGCAGAGGCAGTCAGTCGGCATTTTGGTTGGTTGTTGTTCAACACCTTGCGAGTGTTTGGGTGTTGTTTGTGTTGTTTGTGTGCTTGCTTGCTGCTGCTGCTTGCCAAAGCCGTTAATATGAATATGAATTTGACCCCGCCGCTTAGCATCGCATATACATGTGTATGTGTGTGTATGTGTGTGGAGAGCTCTTATTGTCTTGATTGTCTAATTCTAATTGGAGTTATGATATAATTACACATTTGTATTACTGTGTGTGTGTGTGTGTGTGTGTGTGTTCGTCCCTTTTGACCAGATATGCCATTCACAAACTAATCGCCTTTCACTTTACGCCGCCCAACAACAACAACAACAACAGCAACAACAAATAGAGCAGCAGCAACACTCTCAGCTTTGACTGTCGCGCAGCATCCTCATTGTCTTTTCTTCACCACGGCGACGCTGCTGCTGCTGCCGCCGCTGCCGCTGCTGCTGTAATTTTTCACACCACACACAACTTACATACATACATACCATACATATATGCATGACAAACAAACCAACACACACACAGACTGGCAGCAGGCAAAGAAATGTTGTCACCTTTTACAACTACAACAGCAACAACACGATTGTCGACGACGACGACAACGACGGCGTCGCTCAATGTTTGCCATCTCGCTCACACGCATACGCCTGGCACTAAGTAGGAGAGAGTAGTTGGCATTGCTGCAGAGCCGCCGCCATTGTGAGGTGTGGTGTTAACTAGCTGGCGCGTCGCTCTCTGTGTGTCTGTGTCTGTGTCTGTGTGTGTGTAAGTTTGTATTTGTGGTTAAAACTTGTCACACAAGCTGAGCACTGAGCAACAACAACAATGAGAGTAGAGGCAGTCGGGTAGCAAGTTCAACGTCGTCGTCGTCGTCGTCGTCGTCGTCGTACTTGTCGTAGTCGTCGCTGCTGCTGCTGCTGCTGTCGTCGTCGTTTCGCTTGTCGTCTTTTTCTTGCGCACATGAAGCGCCCATATTGCCAGCCAGCTCTCACACACAGACACACAGTTTATCTCTGTGTGTGTGTGTGAAAACGTGTGACAAAATACATTTGCGTTGCCGTTTTTGCTTTTTGGCGCCGTCGCCGCTGCTGCCAAAGCTTCTTTGTCTGTGTCTGTGTGTTTCTGTGTGTGTGTGTGACTTCTGCTTGAGCTTTCCCTTCATTTGCACGCCTCTCGTCTCGTGCCGTCTCGCTCACACCAATTGCAAACAGCCGCCACTGGCCGTGTGTTTGCGCAAACTTAGCGTCAAGTTTGTCACACGCGCTCCACTCGGCACCTCACACAGTCCATCCACTCCCCTCTTCTTCACTTCACTTCACTCCCCTCTACAGTCCTACGTCCCCGTCCAGTCCAGTCCAGTTGCTCTGTTCTTCTTCTTTTGCTTCTGTTGCCTTTTTTACTCTGTTTTTTTCGCACTTGCGAATTTCGTACTCTGCTTAGGCGACGGCTATACTCTAGTATGTATGTATGTATGTATGTGTGTATGTTTGTGTGAGGCGGCGCCTCCGACGACGACGACGCGGCATAAATTGTCGTATTTACAAATTTCGGACGCATAAAAGCTGCCAAAGCGGTTAACACGCGTTTAGCCATCCTTTTTCCAAAATAACAGAAAAAGAAGCAAAACCAAAAATCGAAAAAAGGCGAAATAAAATCTCATTCCACACTTGGTTAGAGTGTTTAAGTTACTTTTACCACTCTTTATCCACTTTATACATATAACAAAAATAAACAAATAATCATGTTCTATCATGTTTCTTTTAAGCTTCGAAAAGGTTTTTATTTCCTTCAACAGTTACAGTAGTTTTTCGTTTTCGTTCAGCGTTCAGTCGTATAAAATCGTACAAAAAGCTCTTTCTGATCCTCGCAAAAGCTCTCTCTCTCTCTCTCTCTCTCTCTGAAAGCTCACGCACCGAAAAAGCTTTCGCGGTTTCTGATTTGATCGCACTCTCGTCACACGATTTCTCCACGATTCCGATCAGAAAAGGTCATTCTAGGTCAAATCGCGCTTCCATTTCAAACGGTTTTATCCAGCAACTCGTCCTATTCAAACGGTATTATCTCGTCTTTGCGCCATTGCCCTTCCCTACAGCTACAGTTGTCTGTGTGTGTATGTTTGTGTTTGTGTATGTGTTTGTGGCTCTGTGTGTGTTTGTGTGTGTGTTCCTTGCTTTATCTCTGCGCCGCCTACGCGTTGCCTTTTATCGTATTTACTGTACTTTGCTCACTTCCTACACTTCCCTTTCCCCACTGCTCGCTCCTTCTCCTCCTACTCCGCCTACCCCACACCACAAAGAAGCACACATTTATCAAGCGAACCCCCTCTCACCCTTACCCCGTTCCCACACCACCATACTAACCATCAAGCAATTCGTTTCTGGCCATCAAAACATTTGACCATTGAAGCGCATTTTTCGCTTGCGCGTCATTTGTCAACTTGGCCATCCCTCACCCCTCCCTCCCTGCCTCTGCCATTTATATACATATATATATATATATATATGTATGAATGTATGTAGCTCTTTTTTTTTTTGCTTCTTTTGCTATGATTTACTACGCTCTCCTTACTTATTTATTTTTTTTTTATTTTTTGGCTGCTGCTGTTGGTGATTTTCTGCTGCTGTCGCTCACATTTTGAGCCATTTTTCTGGCGCGCTGCACTTTTGGTGTCAGCTGCCTTGTTACTTCTAACACGCTTCATGCTGCTTGTCACACGCCTTGAACGCTGGCTCTGGCGTCTCTGCTATTGCTATTGCCGTTCACGACACTGGCGTCGCCGCTGCCGCTGTTGGTTGGTTTGTCACACGAGAGTCGTGCTGTTCTTATTGTTGTTGTTGTTGTTGCTATTGCTGCTGTTACACACACTTACACACACACACATCAAGCAAAGCGTCAACTCAACACTTTGGTTTTTGGTTTTCTTATTGGAATCCAAAAATCGAGTCTCGTTCTCTCAGAGTGAGTGTGTCTCAGTCTGCCCTGCTCCCACACCCAAACACAGGCGGGCAGGCAGGCAGGCCTCAGTCACGACCCAATCGACTCACTCGCACGCCCAGCCGAACGGCGAATTCAACATACCCAAACACATACACAGACGGCACACGCACGCACACACACAGAGAGGCGATATTACATACACAAACGGCGCGCTCTCTCTTTTGCTCGCTCTCACTCGTTTGCTACTCGCCAAAAGCGTCGGCAGAGCAGCCAGCGCAAAAGCAGCAAGAGCAGCAGCAGCAATAGCAGCAAAGTCGTGTTTTGTCTTCGGGGTTGCGCTGAATGCGTCCGTATGTGTATTTTCCAGTTTGGAAGCGACCGGCGTGTAGTTCGTATCGGCGTCGTCGTCGTCGTTTGTGTTGCCCACCGTGTTTTGTATGTTGTCGTCGTGCCGTTGTCGTTTGCAACCAACAGCACAACCAGCAGCATTAGCAACAACAACAAGCAGCAATAGCTTTATTCAGACTTTTTTTTTTTTTGTTTGTTAAGCAAGGATGAAAGCTGCATTTGTTAACAACAATATCAACAACAACCTGAGAGGAGTCTCAAGTCTCAAGCAACAAAATTAGCAAACGTCGCGTCGTCGCGTCGCCGTCGCGTTGACGTTTTGCCGCCGCCAAAACAACAAAACGGCTAAACACAAAACAAAACAAAGCGCAAAGCAAAGCAAATCACATTTTTTTGAGCAAGAATTTTTTTTTCCTATATTTTTCCGCAACGAAGCAATAGCAATAGCAAATCTCTGAAGAAAGCTTGTGACCAAAAAGAATACAAATCAAATACAAAATAATATTACAAAAATAAAAGAAAAAAAGAAGAAAAAATACAAAAAACAACAAAGATATGACGTGCTGGTGTGAGTGTGTGTGTAAATATATGTAAGCAACAAATAAAAAAAGAAAAAACAAAACAAAAAATCTGCTAAACAAAACAAAAATAATTAAAAAAGTACCTGCCGAACAACAACAACAGAAACAACTGTAATCAAAATTTATATAGATATATATACTACCATATATAGTATATATAGATTTTCCGCGTGACGCACATGTTGATGAAATTGTAATGTAATGAGATACGACGTTCAGGAGCTGCTACTTCATCAGTCTGCTGAGGATCCATTCGCCAGGTTCGCAAATGGGATGGCATATCATCCATTTCTGCAGCTCTCGCAAAGACCCACTGACTTCAGCGTCTCGTCGCTGTTGACGGCGGGTAGCAACAGCATCAGCAACAACAACAACAACAACAACAACAACACCAACAGCAGCAACAACACTAGCAACAACAACAGTAGTTCGGGAGGAGGTGCAGCTCAGGCGCTAAGTTCACCAATCTCGGGCGGCGCCGGCAATTTTCGAAGTTCGCCGTCCCAGCTCTCGCCCCAGAGCAATCACAGCAGCCACAACAACAACAACAACAGTAAAAGTAGCAGCAACAACAACAACAACAATAATAACAACAACAATAATAACAACAATAACAAGAATCACTTAAGCACCACCGAATCACACGGCGGGAACAGCGAGAGTCAGCGAACGACGCCCACAGCGACACCGCCTCCCGCTGGATCCGGATCTGGATCAGCTGGATCGGGATCGGGATCAGGATCAGCAGTACCGCCATCGTCCGCATCATCATCGTCTCTACCCGCGTCTCATCACTCACCGAACGTAGCACAACAACAACACCATCAGCAACAACAACATCAGCAGCCGCCGCCGCCACAACCTGCAGGTCATCCGGGCGGAGGCCTGCATACGCATCCATCGCATCCGCCGCCGCATCCCCAGCAGCAACAGCATTTGGGGCCGCAACAGCCACCACCGCCGCCGTATTTTCCGGCCGCTGCCCTTGCCGCCTTGGCCGGCAGTCCGGCGGGGCCGCATCATCCGGGACTGTATAGTGCAGCCGGCGGTTTGCGTTTCCCCCCACACCCGGCACATCCGCACGCCCATCATCCGTTGGGCACCGCCTACACCACCGCCGAGGACGTGGTGCTCGCATCGGCTGTTGCCCATCAGTTGCATCCGGCGATGCGACCATTGCGCGCTCTCCAACCCGAGGACGATGGCGTCGTCGATGATCCTAAGGTCACGCTCGAGGGCAAGGATCTGTGGGAGAAGTTCCACAAGCTCGGCACCGAAATGGTCATCACCAAAAGTGGCAGGTAAGCACAATCAACCACCCAGTGCCCCGCTCCCATTAGATCCATCAAATCCATGGTGAACACGGCGAAAAACCCTCAAGTGCCTCAAGTGATATTTTCCCCAATTGTGTTTTTTCGGTCCTTTTGGCTTTTGTTCTTATAACTGAGTTCCTAAATAAAAAGATCTCATCTATTGAACGGGTTGTGATAGTGAACCTATTTTCCTCCTTTCCTTTCATCAGGAATATCAGGAAAATGTTATAGGTTAGATTCCTGTTCTCTTCGTTCCTTCAACAGTTGGTGACCTATGTTCATATGCTCAACCACATCAGTATTTTAAATATTCCTATTACTTGTGTGAAGTGTATTTCAGTCCAGTTTCAGCCGGAATACCAGGGAATGTTATAGGTTGAACCGCCGGTGTCATTATTACAAATCATTATTAATAATCTTTTCCTAATACGCATAATTTGGCTTAGATCGACCAAGCGCATAGATAAAATAGATATGTTCTTCAGCTAATTCCGAATTTGGCTTAGATCGACCAAGCGCATAGACAAAATAGATACGTGCTTCAGCTAATTCGAACTACTTGTTAGTTCCTTCATCAAAAATATTCCTACTAAGCTGTTCAAGCTTCATATATGATTTTTCATTCGGCTGGCTTCAGCTCGATTTCCCTGCTACTTTCAATTTGAAAGCTCTTATCCTTCAACTTCAAAACTGAAGTCCACTTGCCACTTCTGACCAACCAGTCCCCCAATGAGCAGCCCTGGACAACCGTAAAGTACATATATTCGCGAAGGTCAACTCAAGGCGAATTTCCTTGCGTTCAAGCAAGTGTGAATCCCCTTATCTCTCTCTCTCTCTCTCTCGCTCTCGCTCTCGCTCATCCTGCATCCCTGGTAGCTTTCGAGCCTTCGATGCCATCTTGCTCAATGCGCGCGGATCTAGTGGCAGCTACTTGAGCACGTGTGGCGTCTCAAGCATCTTCACTGGCTAATGTGGCACACACTGTGTGTGTCGTCGTCAAGACGAGACGAGACGAGACGCGACGAGATGGTCTTCGGGAAAGTAGGTGAAAAACGCATTTTACAATCGTTATATCATCTTCTCAGCCCCCCAACCATACCATATACCATACCGAACAGTCGTACTCTCACACACACATGAATGCAAAAGTACTCTCGTACATTATATCCATAAGTAGTCAGGGCGTGTCATCATCATCATCATCTCCATTTCCATCTCCCATCTTCATCTCGAGACAAGAACAACCAACGCTTGGGCTCAACGTTGACATTCAAGTTGCGTTCGCGCGTGAAAATGCGTTTTAAGATTCACACCTACTTGAACGTGGCATTCAAAGCCACTGAACAACTCACTCTGACTGACTAACTGAGTAAATGTATAAGTGTGTGTGTGTATGAGTGTGTGTGTGTGTGTATATGACTCCGAGCATCTTATAAGTGTCCAAGTGTACAAAATGTAGTATTCGAAGCAATTAAATCAGTGAAAAGTTTTACATTTCAATCATTCAAGAAACATTCAAACGAGTGTTTCGAAGACCCCTTTCGAATAGGGTATACACTCACAACACTCACACACACTCATTCTCATTGTCACAAGAGATAAAAGCTGAAATTCAGTTTGCAAAAAGATCTAAAGAAGAGTATTAATTTGATTATTCACTCTTGTGCGTGTGATTACAATTCGACTGTGCAACATGCGGCAAGGCACTCACTTAGTGCATTCACTCAATGATTCATTTTAACACTCACACACCAACACACAGACACCAACACATAGACACAAATTCAATTAGTTTGTTTTTGTTTTGAGCTTTTGTTTTTGTTTTAAAGCTACAAATTTGTTTGACGCCTCGTGTTGCCGCTTAAATCCCTAAGCCGACACACCGCGCACCTCTCTTCTCTTCTCTTCTCTTCTCAAACCACCCAGCCACCCACTCATCACCCACCGTCCGTCCGGCAGCCGTCGATTTAATCGTTGTTTTTCTTTTTTGCATTTGACTTTGGCCAACAACGAAAAAATGCGAAAAAAAAAAAAATGCTAAACAAATATTTGCAAATAGTTTTCGCAGCAAAAGCGTCGAAAACTTTCGAGTGGCGGCGTCGTCTGCAACGCGTCTGGGGCGTCAACGCCCACCCCCCTCGAACATGCCCCCCACACGCCCCCTCACGCCGGCTGGCACGCCCACCATTGACGCGCCCAAACAAAGAGGCGCAGCCTTTATAAATATGTAACTAGCATTTTCTCGCTTCCCGCTTAAGTCTCTACTTACACTCCCCCGCCCTTCGTCTACTCCTACCTATCTCGCCGTCAGAAAGTTTTGTTTTGTTTTTGTTACGATTGTGTGTGTCTGTGTGTGTGTGTTGCACAAGTTGCAAGCTGCAAGTTGCAACCGGACTCGCTCGCACTCGCACTCGGTTGTTTAGCACTCGTTAATCCTTAAGCTCATTAGCAGCCGGCGCTCAAGTGTGAAACTGAACCAAGTGGCCATCCATAAACATAACCACTCTCCACACACACACACACACACATAGAGAGAAAATATGCTTGCCCCCCCTTGCCTTGCCCCACCATGAGAAGTTGGCAAAAGTCCCGCTCTACATTTCCGGCTAACAAAAATTCCAACAGCGAGTGAATTTTATTTTATTTCTTGCTGTTTTTTTTTTTTTTCATTTTTGTTTTTTCGCACTCGCCGCTCAGTTCATTCGCCTAGCACACCGCACCCCCCGCCACCACCCGCTCAGAGTTTCAGTTGTAATGAGTTTAGCATAACACTTGAAAGTAAAGCTTTCTATACATATACAACAAGAGAGAGAAAGAGAGAGAGACGGAGAGAGGGAGGAAGAGTGGTACGAGTGGGTGGCATTGGGCCGCACAGAAGCTGAATGCTGCGAAAGTGTTGCGCCTAACATGCAATTGTTGTAGCAACAACTCTTCCTCCACCCTCCACCACACCACACTCTACCCTCCGCTCCCCTCTCCCCACTTCTCACACTGTTTGCACTCATTTGAGTGGCTTGTAAAAGTTTTAAGTACTCATTCGTTTGTTCTACCGTACGGTACGTACGGCATACACAGGCACAGGCACAACAGCCACAGCTTGTGGCGAAGGCGCTTGCCACATGTGTAAGTTGCAACTTTTGTTATGGTGCACGCCACACACATGTGTAGTATTGTTCTTGTTCTTGTTGTTTTTGGCATTGCATGCTAAAAGCTATGAAGCTCCTCAAATCTCTTCCCCCTCTCGCCCCTTAACATTCATATCCATGCCCCTACTGACTTTGCCTCCTCCGTAAAACAAGTGCGAAAACTTGTTGTAGCACCAACATCATCATCATAATCATAATCATGAATGTCAAAATTATTGTTTTGTTATTGCCAGCAGCAATAATTTCCCCCCATACCCTCCCCAACAGTTTGAAGGGGGTACCGGGCCTCCATTCGAGCCATTATTCAAGACAAATGTGATTATTTCGAGCACTCGCATTAAATGTTTTAGTTTTAATTGCAGTTTGTTAACTTCATTCACAAATGCACTCAAAAAACAATCTTTGCATACACCAGAACACTTATGTGACTCTACTCAGTACACCGTACCGTTGGTAATACCGGGCGTACCGTAGACCTTAGGTATTTCTTAACTGATCTCAATACAAATTTTACATACTTTACTATTCATGGTAATCGATTACATGTATATACCCGGTAATATCCGTTGTCAATGCCCGAGTACCCGTAGATAAGAAACCCTGAACCGTAGACCAATGTCCCAATACTAACATATCTCCGGTATTTCTTAAAGGATTTCAATACAAGTTTAACAGATTTTCATTATTTTGCTTATACTTTTCTATTGTAAACGATTACATGTGTATACCCGGTGATATCCGTTGATAATACCCGAGGACCCGATTGCCAGAAAATAGATAAGAAACCCTGAACCGTAGACCAATGTCCCAACGCTTCCATATTTCCGGTATTTCCTTACCGATTTCAATACAATACAGTTTAAATGACGTCTTACGGAAAGTAAGGATGGGAAACAAATTCACACACAAAGCCTACTAGACCAAAAGGAAAAAATGTTTAGAACACAATCCTTGAATCCTTGTAATGTATACAGATACATTTAGATATCTGAGAGAACCCCTTTTTAATGCATTTAACTATTGGATATACTACCAAATTTATATTCTTTCGTCTATATTGTCTTTTCGCTTTCCCATTGAGAATTGTGCAATGAATGTCAAAAAGTCTCTTAACTCATTTGATTTATTCGATTTCCAACGATTGAATACGATTCAATGCCAAGCCAAACCCAATTCCCTTTTCATCTCTATATATATAGATATAGATAGATATATAGATATAGATATGTATCTCTCGCTTTAACTCACGCTCTGTTTGAGATTCAAAACCCAATCACAAGACGGTACGGCAAAGCGCACAGCTGATTCATTTGGGTACTCGAAACGCGAAATGCGAAACGAGACAAATGTCGACGACTCTTCGGATTCTGCTGCTGATTCAATTAGCGCAACGCATTTGAATCTTGTTATTTGTTATTCTCATTCTTTCTCTCTCTGTCTCGCTATCTGTCTTTCTGTTCTTCCCGCGTTCAACCCGACCCTCTGCGACCGGCTGGGACCGTCTGCGACCGACTGCGAGTCATCTGCAAAGTCGAAAAACTTGCTAACTGCGCGACAAAATGTCGTTGGCAATTAAATCGCCAAAGCGAATTGCGTGAAATGTTGTCTTCCTCTTTTTGTTGTTGTTGTTTTTGTTGCTGTTGTCGTTTGTGACTTATCAATTAATTGAAATTGCTGGCTAGGCGCAAATAAATAAAGCGACTTCTCGACTTTTCGACTCGTGCGCACGCCGTCGCCGTCGCCGCCTTCTCCACCCGGCCACCATCTCACCATCATCTTCATCCCAATTCACTTGACGACACTTCGCGTCGCGTGAAAGTGCAAAAAAAAAATCACCACAGATTAAATAAGAAACAACTGCCGAATATCAGATACTCTCAAAACTGAAGAATCCAATTAGCAAAGTCTTCTTATAAGTTAAAGTAAAGATTTCTATCGTTCTACATAATCGAATATAATCAAACGGTGCGAAACTCTTTCAAATTATTAGTTTCTGAGACAGTTAAGTCGTACCAGTTACCAAGTCGAGACAAGGAAACTAGAAACAAGTAAGAGTACGCCCGACTAGAAGGTACTCTCAATCCTTGACCATACAGACAGACAGACGATCGGGCTGAGAGACATACATACCCATACCTGCTGCACTACCGGACCAATGCTTGATGACTACATATCTCTGGTATTTCTTGACCGATTTGAATGCAAATTTCACAGATTTTTATTATTTTGTTAATAGTTTCAATCTCCATTTTTGATTATAACATTATATGGTAACAAAAGTGAATAGGCTCTATAGGTGTTACATATCGTATGACATAGTAAGCATACCGCTCTTCTTACGCCTTAGCTTTTTTGTTTTTTGTATAAAGTGTTGAAATATATATGAAATAGATGAAATGCTTTGATTTGCTTTGATTTAGATGATCATTTCAAATGACAACGCATAGACGAAACATGTTTTGCCCCAGGGTCCTGCCCTCCCCGGTACATCTCCTCCCAAAGCACACTGTGTTCTTTGGTTTCCCCCTGTTTTCGACGGTTTTAATTAATGTCAGGGCTTGTGTGTATGTGTGTGTGTTTGTGTGTGTGTTTCGTGCGTTAATGTGTTAAATAGCCGGGCCAAGACAACACCGGTCGACAAATGTTTAATGACACGACCCAAAAGGCAGCCATATATATATAAACCACCTCCCCCATCCGATCCCATTCCATCCCTTCCTTTGAATGTTTCAAAACTATGAGCAACCGCATGTCAAAGTTCACTTGTTTAATTTTCATAAATAAAAATGGTTTCCAAACTTGCCCGCTTGTCGCTTTGCCACTTGCTACTTGCCACTTGCCACCCACATGCGACTTTGGGTAAATATTCAGCTGACGAGTTCCGAGTTCAACTGGGAACAACCTCTCCTCAACCCCTCCTCCTTTCGTATTGGCCCAATTAAATGGGTGTAACCCGTGTTTTCTTTTCCTTTTTGTATCACGTTTTTTATTCCGTTTTCCATCTTTTTTTTTTCTCTTAAAACTATGAGTTTTCTTTTTTTTTCTTTCACCAAACACCAAAGTCATTAGAGTTGTGTGTTGGGTTAAGGAAATTTTGTTACATTTATCGCATCAACCCCTACACAAACCTCCAACCGCCCTCTTTTCCCTCCTCCCATCCTTGGCACGTAAAGCGTTTTTCATAATTGTGTGTTGGAATTCTGAAGAAAAGTGTGTGTGAGCCGTTTGGAGAATAGGGACGGGGGGACGGTATTATCGATGTGCTAAGTTGACAAATGCGTTGCGGCAAGTCCTTCGATTGGATTCTACACTCCCTCCTTTGCCCCGAGACACCCCATCTTAATCCTTGTTGTACGCAAATTGCACGCAACTTGACAAACGACAAACTCAAAGGACGGACGGACGGACGGACGATTAGACGGACCTACGAACGGACGTTTCGTTCTGGCATTTTGTCCAGGGCCAAACGCCAAAGTGGACGAAGGACGGTTGTGGCACGTTGCACGTGGAAGACAATTTTGGCCCATGAAAAATGCATAATAATTGCAGCCACAATTCAGGTTGCAACTTGGTCAGTCTGACCAGCTGACCAGGACTCATCCTTGAGCGAACCGAGCCCGGTCATTATGGCCGGTACGGCATGGGCACGGGCATCGGCAGGAGGGGTGTGGTCAAGAAAACAGTTTATCCTAATGCAATATGCATGTCTCTGGCTTCCAATTTGTGCGTAATTTGTAATGCGTAATTGATTCGAATTTCTAATCGCGCTGTTACAAACGATATATATATATATATATATATGTAGGTATAGAAAGCTAATTGCATCGGCCCATTATATGCAAATCCAGCTGACAATCTATCACAACATCAAACCTAATGACTACAATTACATTTCACAACACAGTCCAAACAACAACAACAACAACCATCATCAGCAAATCGAAATACCTGTACATATACATATACATACGTATACGTATGTGTATGTCGAGACACAAATTCCAATTTCAATTTCAATTCCTAGTATTAGCAATTGAATCCCATATTCGCATTAAACCTTCGTGTAATCATCAACTGAAATAATCTAGAACAAGACAACACAAAAAGAATGAATCGGCAAATTCTTACATAAGAAAATGTCTCGATGAAAAAACGATTAAATTATAATAGTCGAGAAAAAGGCATATGTTACAATTATCAAAAAACCATATATATTTGATTCAAAATGATATATGCATCTGCACGCGTTGCGGTTACAAACTTTTTGAGGTTATTACAAATAGGTTCACTTACCAACTGGAAACTCTAACCTCTAACTCTATTTAGTTGGGTCGAATATGGCGTCGAATTTGCATCGGTTCTTAGGTTAGTTTGTGCAAAATATTGATGCAATTTGGTCTTAACAGCTGCTCAATATACATTTTTTCACTATTTCAGTTTCACAAATATTTTTTTAAATTTTTTTTTGATGTTCACTTTTCAAGTTTCGGCACAAAACTAAAAGTTGATTGGCATTTGAAAACTAGGAATAATATATTTTAGCAAAGCCTACTAGATAGAGAAAAAATGCAACTTAACCAAATGGAAAAATCTAGACAAAACATCAAAGCAATTAGCTTTTGAATGCATTACATCCTAAATATCAAAACAGTTATTTATCGATTCAATAAACATTGTTCTCGTCACAAATGGAACAGTTACTCGTTACCTTATGCTTATTCACTCGCTCAACTTCAGCACTCTGTCTGTCCCTTTCTAAGACATGCAATTTTCACTGGCACAAGAACGAGACAACAGATGACAGTCAGGTGTCTGCTCTTAAGCACATCTGTCTCGTCTGTTAAGATTAATAGATTTGTATATAGATTAACTGTACTAAAACCTTATCTATGCAGTACGAAATCTATATATCAATGATAAGGCTGACATTTGAACAACATTTTATTTTTTTTTTGGCATTAGCCATAAATGGTACAGTTATGCACACACAGGTGAGTGTGTGGATAAGTCAAATGTCGGATCATTTGATATGCATAGAGAAATAGAGAGAGAGAGAGAGAGAGAGAGAAAGGTGTCTTTTTACCCTTTTCGGGGTTGGTTGCAGTGTTTTGTTGCATGGTTCTACTGTGCATAACTTAGATGGATGAACGCGCCACCCAAATAGTTTAAAGTAGCCAGAAGAACCAGAAGAATACACACGCACAAAATTACAATAAAAATGTAATAAAAAATGAACAAAGAACCAAAAGTGGCGATGGAGGAGGAGAAGAAGGAGTAGGGGGAGGAGATAAAAGTGACAGAACTCTCTTGACATAGCATAAATAATTTGCATAATAAACGATTATAAAAATGTTTAACGGCAAATGCTCAATGGGCAAATGGGCAAGTGGACAATGGGCAGCTCGAACCCCGAACCGAACCCCCGAACCAAACCGAACCGAACCGAGTTGAGTCGAGTTTGCGTTGCGTTGCGTTTGTTTGCTGTTAATTTAAATTGCATTTGCGCCCACTTAAAATTAAATGAAAATTAATTTGACGAAAAACATTGGCAGCGCCAGCTAATTAAGTGGACGCTTCCGTCTACCGCCGACGCCGCCGACCCCGCCTACGCAACAGCAACCGAAGAAGAAGAAGAAGCAACAACATTCACAACGGAAGTTTAAAGCTTGACTTTAAATGGGGCGCCCACCATTTTTGGTCATCAAGCGAAACCGAAACCGAACCGAAACCTAGCCCAAAACTCAAGCTCAAAACGCAAGCTAAACACATTTAATATGTTAACGGCCCGGCCACCAAAATTGGTAACAAAATGCCGCTAAGTGGCCAACAACTATTAATTGAGAATTCCGCTGTTTACACGCTCCGTTTGTCTAATGGGCAAATCCCCGTTCCCTGTCCCGGGAAGACCTAAAATTCGCTTATCAGCGCTTTGGTCAGGGTCCCAACAACAGGTGGCGCTTGCCAACTGAACACAACTGTACCCCCAATTAGCCGATATGTATGTACATATATCTAAAAGCAAAGAATGCGCCATAAGAATCGATCTAGTCACAAAACTTTCGCTTTCAAAAAAGACCAGAGACAGAGAGAGAAGAACCCCAAAAAAAAAAAACACAACACAACACTGGTCTGGCCTGGCCTGACTATCCGAAACGAACGTAGAAGAAGAGAACAGAACAGAACAGGAACAAGAATTGAATATTAAACGCATATTGTATAAATTTTTTGAAGTATGCATGAAATGCATAAAGCGAAGATCGCAAAAAAAAACCAACAAACATACAAAATATGACGACGATGACGGCGACAAGAACAACAACACCGATGATGATGATGATGATGATGATAATAAGATCTATATGTATAGGATCGCTGATGATGTTGATGACGGGGGCCTGCTTTATAATGAAGAACATGAGCTCGATTCGCCAGAACCAGAACCAGCAAGACCGACCAGAGGAACCCCAAAAAAAAACAAAACAAAAAAAAAACAAGCTAAGAAAGAAGTAAAAACAACAACAACAAGAGAACAAGACCAAAAAATTCAAAAAAAAAAAAAAAAAAAAGGAAGAATGGAGCCAACAAAAAGCTGCGACGTTCAAGACGGCGTCTTTTTGGCGCCAGAAAAGTAACGACAATGCCTGACGAAATGCGTGGAGCTGGCAAAACACAAGGAGAAGAAGAAGACGGAGAAGAGGACGAAGACACAGAAAAAGAGGTAGAACAAGACGAGGACGACGAGAAGAGGACGAAGAAGAAGATGACAAAGAGTAGAAGGTCGTACAGGCGGTGGGTGTTGTGTAGTTGCAGTGTTTAGAGAAAGAGAGAGAGGGAAAAACACAATGCTTAAAACAATGCAAACAAACTGAAGCTTTCAGCCTAAAAAGCTGATGCTTTCAGCGCGCAGCGAAAGTGAACAAGAAAGCAATAAGAACGAAGACAGAACTGAACGAAGAGCAAGCAGATCAGCAGCGGCAGCGGCACCGGCAGCGACATCAACAGCGGCAGCAGCGCCAGCGTTCGACTAAAAGAAATGTCAAAAACAATGAGAACGGTCCAATGGATTTGACAAACATTTCCTAGATGTGCGCTGGCAGATCAAAGAAGGCGACGACGACAACGGCGACGGCGACGATGGCGACAGCGACGACAGCGACAATCTGCAGACAAAGATCTTTTCATGCTCTTATGCGCTCTCTCGCTCGCGCGCTCTCTCTTGCACTCGCTCTCTTTCAGTCAGCCAAGCAGCAAATTAGTCAAATTAGCATAGTCACACAACGAAAGCTGTCGTTGATCCTCGCAATTCTCGCATCTTCGAAGCTTTTTTTTCCTTCCTTTTTTCTTCGTCAGTTTTGGCTTTTTGTTCTGTGTGAGTGTGTGTGTGTGCTTTGTGTTCCCTCTTTTGTCTCGTGGCATATTCACGCGTTGTGCGCAATCCCGGCTTGGCTTTTAGCATTAGTTTACACTTGATTAGAACGCTAATTGGCTCAAAATCAAAATGAAAAAAAATACAAATGAAAGAAAGAAGTAGAATGAGCGGAGGATGTGTCGCTTCACTGTTTCAGGTTCAGGTTCAGCTTCACCTTTGTAAGTCGCGCAGATCGCTGATCTCTCGAACGAGTACTCGCATCACACTCACTAGCTATTCAGTGAGCTGCGCAATATTCGCGGAAATGAACGCGTTTGATGCAACAAAAGACAAATAGAAAATGATGAAAAAAAAACTTGTTCAGACAGATGTGTGTCAGGGTTTTAATCAACCCGCTTCCATCGTATACATTATCTATATATAAAGAGAGAGAGAGATAAATATGGCAAGCGAGTAGGACTTACTACTAATTGGATTTGTTAAAGCTTTTTAGTTTTTTTTGCCTTCACTGAGTCCGTCATGCGGAAATCGCGATATGAACTAACTCTTTTAGGATAACTAACTCCCTTTGGCTTCATTTTTGCCTATGTATATTGAACCGAATCAATTCACATTGCAAGTGAACAGCTCTCATTGAGATCTTTGAGCTGGCTCTTTTGAGCATCAGATCTCTCTCTCTCCCGCTCACGTATTAGTGTTTGTTCACACGAAAACTTTTGTCAAACGTTTGTCAGATGTTCTTTGTACTATTTCTTTCTCTTTTTGTTTCATGTTAGTGTCAATTATTAATTTTGATTTTAATTCTTATGCGCCCTGCTGCCACAGCGCCTTCTTTTCATTCTCTCTCTCATTCACTCACACATTCACTTACTGGCGATGCTTTTGCTGCTGCTGCCGTCAGCGTTTTGTTTCTGTTGTCTCACGAAAACGCTTTATGAATTTTAAGTGGTTAAAATTGATGAGCTGACGCTTTGGTTTTATTCTCTTTTTATTGTCGCTTATACGCACATACAAACTCACACAGATTCATTTGTATTAGTATGTGCGTATTAAATATTTTTCTTGAGCCAAACGGTTAAATATTATACTACCTTACGTACAAATTGTATGAAACATTTTGTGCGTTTTAACTGCGCTGCGTGTTATGATTGCCTGATGCGACCACAGCGATCAGCGACGTCGGCAGCGCCACCGACAGCGACAGCGACTGAGATTACGTTTACGTTTTTGGTAACACAGAAATTTATTGTAGCCCCTTTGAAATTTATGAATAAAAATTCATTTGTTCTGGGAAATAATATTATTAAATTTATGTAGCACCTCAGAAAAACGATGTTGCATTGAAATTAACACGAATCAGCAGCAAAGAACATCAAAAAGAACAAGAACAAGAGAAGAAAACAAAGAATAAAAGCAATTGCGCACGCACGCACGCAAAACAAGAACAAACAACTAGTAGTAACTGTGCACTGGCACACACACACACACACACACACACGTACGTAGTATAAGAGAGTGAGAGCAGCAGTTTTAACTGATACTCTAACTTACAAACTCAACTCAATTGCCGCCTGCTTCTTCTCCACCCACAATATGTGTGTGTGCGTGTGTGTGTGTCGCTCGTGCATTCGGCTGACGCTACGTCGCTGATGCTGCTGCTGCTTTTACTACTGCTGCTGCTGCTGCTGGCTGTTGTAGGTGTCAATGACGTGCGCTATCAGTTTTCATTCATGCCGCTTACCTTTGGCTTTAGCTGCAAAACTACTTGGGCACAATAACAACAACAACAACATCAGTAAAACCAGCTGGTGCTGCATTTGTTGTTTTTAGCTTTACGCCTTTTTTACATGCGTCTGCTCTGCTCTGCTCTGCTGCCGGCTGTTTGCAATTTTGCTCAGTCAGTCAGTCACTCTCTCTCTCGCTCTCGCTCTCTGCCATGCTCATGCTCTCTGCATGCATGAGCATGTGTGTGTGTGTGTGTGTGTGTTTGTGTGCACTCAATTAACGCCAAACAAAAGCTTAATGTTTTGTGTGAGAGTGTGTGCGTTTTTGTGGGTGGTTCGCTCAAAAAATGAACAAAATGCGGCCGCAACAGCAGCAGTTTCAAATGTTTGCATTTTTGCTGCTGTTTTATTTGTACGTATGTGTGTGTGCATGTGTGTGTTTGTTGTTGTTTGTCTGCCTGCGTCGTGTTAATTGAGTGTGAAGTTGAGCTTTTGTTGTTGTTATTGCTTGCTGCTGTTGTTGCGCCGTTGTTGATTTTAATTGTTAAGCAACAAAAGGCGCGAAATATGTTTTAGCTGTTGCCATTGCAGAGCCAAAAAACAACAAAAAACAAAACAGAAGCTCAACAACAACAATAACAACAACAGCAACAACAACAACAGCAATCACAGCTGGCTTGCGTGCTAGCGTCGCGCCTCAGCTCAGCTCAGTTCAGTTCAGCTCAGCTCAGCTGCCTGCCAAAGCAAGTGTTGATTTCATTAATGCCATTGCAATAATAGCAACAACAGCAACAACAACTGCAGCAAGCAGAGCGACAAGTTTCTTTTGCTCTCTTTCTCGCTCGCTCGCTTGTTGTCTGTTTCGTTCCTTTCCGTTCGTTCGTTCTCTCGCTCTCTTTTGCCATTTGCCGTTGTTGTTGTTGTTGCCGTTTGCCATTGCCGTTGCATTTGGTGTGATCGTGTGTTGACTGCATTTAATTGTCGTCGCTGCCGACGCGTTCGTTGTCACTTTGAGTTAACAACTCGATTACACGCTGCGACTGCACTGCACTGCCGCCGCCGCCGGCCATGTGCAATTTTTGAATTATTAATGAATCTCAGCTGTGGCTGTAGCTGTGGCTCTGGCTGTGGCCAAGGCGCAAGTACAATAAAAATAAAGCAGCAACAGCAACAACAACAGCGACCGTGTTAATAAAAAACAATTAATATAAAGTGTATGTTTAGTGTTGACAGTGTTGATGTTGATGTTGTTGTTGTTTTTTATTGTTGTTGCTGTTGGTGTTGCTTGTGTGTGCTGCACTCGTTGATTATTTGTACTATTATCGCGTTGAGAACTCGTTATTCTGCTCCGTCCTCGTCTCCATTCTTCCATTCTGCGTGTGTGTGCGCGCACCTCTTCCTATGTAATTACTTTTAGTTGGCCATAATTTGTCAATTGCTATTTTGTTGCACGACGAACGACGACGGCGACGGCGACGGCAACAACGTCAATGCCAACCAAGAAGAAAAGCAACGGAAGTGCAACATGCAACGTGCAACAGTGAGTGTTAGAGAGAGAGAGTGAGCAAGAAAGGCTAAAAAGAAAAATTCCAATTTCATTCGTTCGTTCGTTTCTTTTTCGTTGACTTTGTAGCTACTCGCTGTTATTAATCGCTCTTTACTCGCTATTCGCCGATAATTACTCGATCAACTCCTTCTTTAGCATTGTGAGATCTTTAAGATTAGAAGTCATTAGCCAAAGCTGACGGACATCCTTTGTCTGAGTTCGTTGGGCAAATCATAACCATACAGGAAATTAGCTGAAAAGTAATGAAAAGGATTATGGACAATTCATCACTCTCTCCCTCTCTCTCTCTCTCTCGCTCACTCGTTCTTTCTTCTCGCTGAACCTGTTCGGCTGTGGCAGCGACGCCTAAGTAACCCTAATCCTAAGTAAACCCAACAAACAAGCCGCACTCAGTCTAAAACGTTTCTAGTTTAAGAACCATTGGAAATTCACATTCCCTCTCGTTTGTTTGTTTGTTTGTTCGCTCCTTCGGTCATCGTTTGTTCGTTCCGTTCCTTTCGCTTCCTTTTGGGCTCCCTTTGCGGCATGTCCTGCCGCTGAGCCGCTTTGTTCCACTGTTCACTGTTAGCAGGGACAACAGCAAAACCGACGCTTAGTTGTTGAGTTTTCTTCTTATTTATAAGCCGGTCAGCTGTCCCGCCGTCCCGCTGTCCGCTGTCCCTCTCGCTGTTGTTGTCCCTACATATTATATGCGATCGGGCCAGCAACCCTCATCCTTATGCGCCAGCAAGCAAACATGCAACCCTGTACCCTCTCTTTCCCTTCTGTGTATGTGTTTGTTTGTTTGTTTTTGTGGCTGCTTCTGCTTTTGGCTGCTTCTGCTGATGTCGGTGATCGTTCAATAATGGGCCTGGAGCGCCAGGTAAGCCACATTCTCGCAATTCACAACTCGCATTCACATTCGCACACACATTTCACGTTCACGTTCACGTTCACGTTGTTGTCTTGTCTTTGCTCTTGCTGCTACCTTTTCATATGGATGCTTCCTTCTCTTTTGCTCGACTTGCTGTTGGTTGTTGGTTGTTTGTTGTTTGCTTTGTCCATTGAGGCGCTGCCTGCCAGCGAGCGAGCGCTACCCAAAAAGCATCCATCAGTTGACTGCCCCCGTCCCTTGTAGGCCCCTATTGACCCTTTTGCTGGTGCTGCTGCTGCTGCTTTTACTGACAGCATTCGTATCAGCATTTTATTATCATGAGCCGCTGGGCTTTTGCCTTGTTTGCCTGTCGTCGCTTCACTCGTTGGGCTTATTATCGCCACTGGGATCAGCTGTTTTTTTGTCTCCTTTTTTTCTTGGGGAGGAAGGGGGACACTTTTCAGGAAGAGCTTTGAGCTCACAAAATGACAGACAAATGGCTTGTACTTAGAGATCCTGATGTTACAATCAGAAAGGGTTCGGATTAACTTTAATTAGGACCCTAAGTCCAAAACAGTGTAGGTTCTCTGCTTAAGTTGAGCCTGTTCTACCGTTGTAAGGGCAAGTTGTAGGGCAGTTGGGCTGAAGTCTTCCACGAAGATCAAGAGGGATCAAGTCTCCGGTAAGTCTTCTGCTCAAGTAGGGATAAGGTAATAGGTTTTTCACCTGCTTTTCCTTGCGGTCATATGAGTAACACTTTCACAGATTGAGCTCTAAGTAACCGGCTTTAAGATCGTCTAGTTAATTGCCAAAATTGAAAGCATATTTTTTTTTGGTTTGAGTAAGTGCAGATTGCAGACGTGTTGCGTGTTGTTGTTATTGATGTTTCTTCGTCTGTCGATCCGTCCGATTAACACGTTGTCTGTAGTACTACTTCACCCTTTCGGTTGACCGCCCGCCCGCCCGTTACTTACCCTCCCCAGTCTCCTCCATTCTGACAATTCACTGTCGTCCGTCGTGCCGTCGTGCCGTTGGCTGATGAAAAGTAAACATACCACAAATTGGACAGTGGAACACATGTTTGGCGCGTTAAATGCTCGAGCGTGTTATTTATAACGTTTTTTATGCGCTAACCAGGCCAACAACGGACTTCGACTTCGCCTTCGACTGCGACTTCGACTGCGACTTCGACTTCGACTGCGACTTCGACTCCGACTCTTCGAGTCTTTGGCTCTGGCTCTGACGCTGGCATTGGCATTGGCTTTGGCATCGGGGCTCGGAGAGACTCGGAATTGGACTCGGACCGGTGCCCAGACACCTTCCACACACACACACCAGCAGCAGCAGCAACTACAAGTTGTTGTTGTTGATTCTGCTCTTCTTTCACTTACTTAATACTTTGTTGTTGCTGTTGTTCGCTTCTCTGTCTCTGTTGTGCCATGTTGTTGGGGTTCTTGTTAAGACGCGTGTACCCGACCGATTGCCCCTTGTGTCCAATGCCAGTTGTTGCTGCTGTTGTTTGGTCAACACCTTTTGTAGACTTTGGCTTTGGGCAAGAAAGTCCCACCAAAGGCAAGAAAAAAATGAAAAAAAATGAAAAAAAAAAAAAAAAACGGCAGCAGTTGTAAGTTGACGTTGTTCGTTCGTGTTGTTGTTGTTGTTGCTGTTGCTGTTGCTGTTGCTGGTGCTGTTGCTGCCTTATTCAGTCTACCGGCAACCGCAAGAAAAATATGCGTGTAGAGCGGCTGTTGGCCCCGCTGGCTGTGTTCAGTGTGTTCGCTTTCGTCCTTTTAGGCCTTATGACAGCTCACAGCTCACAACTCAAAAGTCAAAACAAGCGTCGTCGTTGCCGTTGTCGTTGTCGTCGTCAGCCGGAGATCTCGTGCCAGAGTGTCAAGAGTCCTTGAGCACAACTGACGCCAACTCTGACGACGACGACGACGACGACGACGACGGCACGCAATGCGACAGGTAACCAGCCCAAAGCGCCAGCAGTCCTAAAGAATTTCAACAAAAAACCAACAACAGCACACAACAAATAACAAATAACCCATGTATGAATGTATGAATACTGAAAGATATGCTCAAGTCAAAGAAATATCTTGCCATATCACAATATTATACTTTTTTCATTCACATTTCTGGGCTAGGCTGTAAACTAACCCAGTATAGACCCAATTATTCCCTTTGCTACAGGTCATCTTGGTTTCAAGACTCAAATGTTTCGAGATCACATTCAGTATAGTTTTTCATTCACATTTCTGGGCTAGGCTGTAAACTAACCCAGTATAGTCCCAGTTTTTTCCCTTTCTACAGGTCATCTTGGTTGCAAGACTGTAAACTAACCCAGTATAGTCCCAGTTTTTCCCTTTGCTACAGGTCATATTGGTTTCAAGAACCTTTTTAGACTCAAAAAGTATCAAAGTTTGTTTCGAGATCGAAGTCACTGTGTGACACTTGCCACATTCAGTACATTCAGTCCTGCCAAAGACATTTCCCTAACGCATATCTCGTTTCCCTGTACACATAGTCAGGGAACTTAACTGATTTGGCAAGGAACTTTAACTATTTTCGTTCTTTCTGTCGTTGAGACTAACAACAATAAAATCGATGCTACCAAATCTTGAGCCGTGTTTTCTGTGGCATTCGCTATGTTCGCAACAGGTGCCAAGCAAATGATTTGCCCCTCCTCTCCCTTCTTCTTCTTCTTCGTCTGCTTCTCCGTTTTGGGGCACAAACACACACACATACCAATATGTTTGGGCCTCGGTTGTTCTCGGTTGTTGTTGTTGTCGCGTCTGGGGGCCCTTATCAGAGACAAAAAAGCACGAAGGATGAACGTGGTTTGCACCACAGTTTCTGCGAATCGTGTTGATTTGATTTATTTAAACAACAAGCCTCCAGTGAACTCGTCGAGAGAGTGCGAGAGAGAAAGAGGGAGTGCAAGAGAGAGAGGGAGAGTAGACCTTATCTCAATTCGATCATAAATAAGAATTATGCTTATAAACATGTGCATTGTGCATTGGACATTGAGCATCGAGCACCACACACACACTACAAGCAACCACCACCCATGAATGGACCTAAAGACAGAAAGAAAGAGACAGGGAGAGACAGAGAGTGTTATCGAAAGCCCTACCTGAAGTTTTGTTCAACAACAAGTTTAGCCTTTCTGCATTTTTTTTCGGTCTGTCAGTTTGTCTGTGGGCAGTATTCTGGTGTGGTACACACTGTGTGTGGGACATTGTACTAATATTAGAAAAGTCTCTCACTCTCTCTCTCTCGGTCTTTTCAGGTCAGGATACTGAGCTATGTGTGCTGCCCCCGATCCTCATCCATTGCTTGCACCTTGTGTGTACAATTGGGCTTGTTAACAACTTTTAAACGCAGCTCGTTTAGAATCTGATTGTTTTCGCAATCACTCTCTCTCTCTCACACTCTTTCTCTCTCTCTCTCTCTCGCTCTACCTGTCTGTTGTGTTGGGTTTTTTTTTTGCTGCTGCTGCCTTCAACGTGCCTTGTTGACTTTGAGAATTTATGAGTGTCTGACGTGTGTGATGACTGTTATTAGCCACAGCCACGTCCTCAAGTCCCTACCATGTTGGCAATCCCTCCCCGACCCGTCATACCCCTTCTGCCCCTCCTCCTTCATCTTCATGTTCATGCACATTTTGCCAGCTTGTTGAGATCGGTTTGAACGGATGTGCGGCTGTGTGCGCATCCAATGCTGTGTGTTGTGCCCCTTTGGCAGCTTGATCATGATTCAACATCATTAACATCATCATCATCATCGGCATCATCATCATTAGCATCATCGTGATCATTCTCTTGGTTGTGATCATGCCACATTGTTGTGGCATCATCTTTGGGCTAACAGCAAACAGAAAGCGTTAATGCTTCATGCACCATAATTTAGACATTAAATGTGCGGGTGCGCCCTTTCCCTCCCCACCTCACCACACCTCATCTCATCTCAACCCCCCCTTCAACCCTGCTAAGAAGTGGGCGTGGCCCGGTTTGATAACTGAATTCCGCTTTGGTGTTATTTATATAAATTTAGCTGTTTCTTCCTATTTACTTTTCGTATATATTTCAATTAAATTTTCATCTACTTTGCACACCGTCTCCAAACCCCACTCTCCCCCCTGCCACCGCTACCGCCACGCCCCCATTGGTTTCTTAAGCGTTTCTTTATCTTTCTTTAGCTTTGGTTTAAGCTCACTTAAGCGCTAAATGCGCATAAATTACTTACACTTTGCCAAGCAAACATTGACAACATTGGCGCAACCCGCAACAACAACACACAAAGCGCAGTTAACCACGCCCCTTACGCCCACACTAACCACCCCGCCCACCCGCACACTCGACTCGACGACGACGTCTTTCTGTCTTGTTTGGAGCCGTTTTGGGCAAATCAACGAGCTGAAAACATTTGACGACGCACAATTTAATTAAAAATAAGACGAAAAAACGAGACGAAATCTTTCCTCCCCGCCGGTACCCGCCCCAAGCAAACCCTCCAAGAAGAAGATGGAAAAGAAAGAAGCATATTTAAATCAAGGCAATAAATATTTAAATAGCGGTCCCCCGCCCCCGCCTCCCCCTGCCTTGACTCTCTGCCAGTCAAGTCTTTACACAATTTTGGTTATCTTTCTATCTATCTCTCTGTCTCTATCTTTATCTAACACCAACCCCGTGAATAAGCATCTTATTTGCTTTTATGTATCTATGAAATACTTTTTTGTGTTTTTTTCGATATGAATCGCCATTCCTTGTTGGCCAAATGTTATTTGCTTAACCTTAACACAATTGACAATCTAATTGGAAGTTCCATCCATCGTCTTAAGAATTCGATTACTTAATCAAAGTTAAGATCTCGTTAATCACGTCTTGTGGCTAAGACTCAGCCTTAGATCAAAAAGCCCCAATGACACTTAACAGAGTTACAGAGTAATTGAACTCAATTGTGTTGAGTAGTTAAATGACAAAAGGTAATTGTCGTCTTGTATTTTGGGTATTTCATCAATAGATAGTTAAGGTCTCAGTTATTAGTAGAGACATTTGTAATTGATGGAACTCTTACTAGTTCCAACTCAAAGTGATGGAAATCGATTAGAATTAGTAATTGAATAAGTAGTTTCGCATAGAGTTCTTGAATTTCAACTAGATTAGTTCTTGAGTTCGTTCAGTTGGTTCAATTTGATCATTTAGTTAGTTCAGATGGAATCAACGAACTACAATATGATCGAGTAAGCGACTAAAAGACTGGAAGATACCCTTAACCCTTTGGTTCTACATTCAAATACACATACCTGCACTACCGGCTTGACGATCTCCTATCTCCGGTGTTTCTCAATCGATTTTAATACAAATTTCGCAGATTTTTATTATTTTATTAATGTTTTCAATCCTTATTTTTAAATTTTTGAAATTCAAGATTTTTTTGTTATCGATAGCATGTGTATATCGTAAACCGCAAAAAGTTATCGAAAATTTGAAACAAACTAGGGATTAGGAAAGCTCATATCAAAAATCTGGAGTTGAGGCTATATAAATATATAAAGCTAGGAACAGAAAAGCTTGCTATATCACTATATCAAGATTAATCAATATACTTCGACTGGTTATAGATGTTCCTATATGAGTTTACTAGTCGAAATGTATCTAAAAAATAACTATTACATATATCTCTTTAAATAATAATCATACTAAATGGTTTCTAATGGAACTTAATAAAGCTTCATATCTGAATCTGAACACAAAGATTATGTTGTTGTGTGGGAAATGAGGCGGGGGCGGGGGGTACTGAGATGTGAGAAGCTAATAAACAATATATCATTTGGTATAAATACATTTTGAGGGCAAAAACAATTGTATATCATATTTATGACTATTTATGCAAATTTGCCTTGGGGCAACAAAACTTTTTGAATGATTGTTGTTGATATTTATTTGTGCCATTAATTTGTTTCGATTTGAATTTTATATGTTTGTCAACTTCAATTAAAGTATTGCGTGTGCAATAAATTGAAAATTGTAAAAATGAAAAAATTAAATAAAAATATATCGCAGCTAAATTGTTTTTTTTTTTTTATGACGTTTTTTGTTGTTGGCGTTTTGTGGCTTTTGATTATTGTGCGAAAAATCACACAACGCAAGCAGCCAGCGGCATGCATATTAAACAGTATGAGCGCGACAGAGAAGGTGGCGGAGGGGTGGGTACAAAGTGGCACCAAAAAAAAAAATAACACATTACTAATAAATTGTTGTAAATACAGCGACAAGTAGCATTAAACGGCGGCAAAAAGCGCACGCAAAACAAAAGAAGAAGAACGAGAGTTGAACAAAACAACAATAAAATCAACAACACAACACAAACTGACAAATCAAAATCAAAATTAAGCAACATCAAAAGACAAAACAACAAAAACAGCCAAAACGTCGCTTTGCATGCAAACGAGGCAGCGCTGTCGCTGTCGCAGTCGCCTTCGACGACGCAGTCGACGGCGTGACAAGTGTAATGAAATGAGCAAAACACATGTGCTCCAGTCAAACTGACAAAGTAGAAGTGAGAGTGAGAGAGGGATAGAGCGTGGGCACAGCCACCAGCACACACAGGACAAGCGCAGACTGAGAACAGCAACTGACCAGCACACACAGCAGCGCAAAAAACAAAACAAAAACCAAAAAAAAAAACGAAAAAGAACTAAAAACAAAAATTAAGCACAGCAAACAAAGCAAAATGCCAGCACACACATACATACACATACACAAACATACGTACGTATGTACATACAAATATGCATAAGCAAGCACAGTAGAGAGACAAAAAAAAAAAGCACCAAATAAAACTGTTTTGCGGGGGCGGCGTAAGCTGTCTCACTTGCGCATACCCAAATGAACTGTATGCGGCCGCTTAACTGCGCCACGCGCAAGAACGAGACAGAGAATGTGTGCAGAACTTCTTATTTCTGTGTGTGTGTTTGTGTATGTGTGTATGCGTTCAGGCGTTTGTTTTAGGCGCAGAACAAAAACAATGACCAAGGGGTGGATCGTGGTGTTGGCGAAGGGGAATGGTGAATGGGTAGCGGAGAGGAGGGTAGGGGATGGTGTGCGACGCCAGGGTGTGCAATCTGCTGGCGTTGCCGCCGCCGTCTCGTGTTTGTGTGTTTGTTTTGTTTGTCTGTGTCAATTGACCAAAAATGATGGCGACGACGACGACGGCCAAAATGTTAAGCAAAAATGGCGCACATATGAGCGCATATACCTATGTGTGTGTGCGTGTGTGTAAACTTGACAGCAGCCGCAATTATGACCAATTATGACCAAAAAAAAAACCTCCCCCCACCCCCACCGAACAAATAAAAACGACAATAAAACAGCAACAACAATGAACAATCAAACAAACAAAAGCGACGGCAATTTGAGGTGCTCGGATTCGAATTCGGATTCGTAGTATACGCATACGTATAAGGGTGGATGGGGTTGGGGGGTAGGGGAAGGCGATGTTGGGTACGGTGGTTGGGGTAGGCTTGGTTTAGGTTTATTGTAATGTGTATAGAAATATTTCATATGTATTAAAAGTTTTTTTATTTATGTTCAAATAAGAGAAGTTAGATTTTGATGTATAGTTTAGTACAAAATAGTTTTAATGGTTTTTTTAAGGAATATTTGTATAAAAAAAGTTCAAAGATCATAATAATATAATATTTTAAAGAACAACATTTTGGTTTTTTTATTCATAAAGCAACTAGAAACAAGTAAGAAGGCTCTAGTCGAGTTCCCTTGACCCTACAGACGGACAGACGGTCGGTACTTCAGTACCAATGCTTGATGGTTTCATATCTCCGGTGTTTCGTAACCGATTTCAATAAAAATTTCACAGATGTTCATTATTTTGCTTATAGTTTTAATCCTCATTTTCAATTTTTTGAAGTTCAAGATCGATTGTTATCGATTACATGTGTATATCGTAAACCTGAACCCTTTATAGCCTTTTTAAACCCATTTCATAGGTTAAGGGTATAAAAAGATGTTGATCAAAGTTTTTAGCTAGAAACAGACGGAAATGATGGACTGAATTCGCCATGCTGTTCAAGAATATATATATTCATGTATATGCTTCCCTTCGTATGCGTCAATTGAATTTTGATGTCTTCACCAAACTGCATTCAAATGGTTATCTCTGAAACAATAATTCATATCATACCGCGCACATAGATTTTAGTACCGCTTTCGTCTTGCCACTTGCCACTTGCCACTAGTGGCACTAACTGACTAAACTGACACAACAAATGGCTCATAAATCAACACCACAAGTCAAAACAGTCGCCACATGCTGCATGCCTCAAGTCGCAAGCTACACACACAACATACAACTACTCATGACCCGTGGCCTCCCCACGCGAGAGACGAGAGTACTCTCACTCTTCCTCCAATTCCTACAATTCCTCTATATCTTCAAATCTGAACATAATGTCGCTTCTTATCGCGGGCAACAACTGCATTTCAATTCATAACAATTAAGTCAAACAACAAACAAAACAAGCAAGGGTTTTTCTTCTTCTTTTTTTTGTTCGGGTAGTTGGGGAAAAAATCTTCTCAATCGGACACTGGAAAAGCTACAATAGATTATCAACGGATCGGAAACTTAAAAGAGGCCAACGGGTTCAGCACGTATCTTTACATTGAGAGACATTTGTTTTGGGGTGGGGTAGTCTTTCTCAGAAACTGAGAGAGAGAGGGAGTGAGAGAGAGAGGGGGGCTACTTATCAAGCACTTCGCTGAGTTATGTGTTTTTGGACGCTTAGAACACGATCGCCCGTTAGGCAGGCTCTCTGGGCAACTGTTGACAACTGACGCTGTGGTATCCCCGCCCCCCCTTCAGACCGTCTTCGAAAATCTTATCGTCTCCTTTGACTCTGATAGGCATTGGTGTTATGTTTTGCTCTTTTTTTAGCCGGGTATTTCAGTTTCTTAAAGGGTTTGGAAGGAAGATGACCTAAAAAGACAGGAAAAAACCGAGAGAAAGCGAAAGAAAGCGAAGACAGTAGACTTCAAAAGGGAAGCTTAAGACTGATTGAATACCGTTCACTGTTATCAGTTTTGCTTAGTTTGGCTGGTTAGAGCATTCAAAATTCGACTAAATGCTGAGCATTTCGGGTTTTCCTCAGCTCGTTTCACGCATTTTTCCGTAATTAAGCGGCCAAATTGTAATTACATGCGATTTGATTTATATATTGAATGATATTTATGTGTGTGTATTATATTCACTTGTTTTTTGGGGGAGAGCGACAGAGAGAGAGGGGGGTGAATAGGGAAGGGGCAAGACCTTACGGAATTCCCACAGGGCACTTGGACAGCTGAGCACTCAATCCTAGAGCGCCACACATAGTACTTCTAGCCAAAGGACTGACTGACTGTGTGTTGTTTGTTTTTCTTTCTTTTATTATAATTATTATTATTTGTTGTTGTTGTTGTTGTTGAGGCATCAACGCAGCGGGTTTCGGGTTATCTCCCTCTCCCTCTCTCTCTCGACCGATGTATGTGTTGTTGTCTTTTGGGCCCGCGCTTAATGACATGGCCATTCATTTTGAGCCACAACGAGCTCTGGGCTCCGACTACGGCTCCGTCTCCGTCTGAGACGCTTGTGGTGGGCGTTGCCGCTAACTGACAGCCAGCGCGCGGGGCATAGAGCGGAAGGAGTCGGAGTCAGTGTGTAGTAGTAGGATCGCGCTGCCAGGACGTCTTTTGCTGCATGCTGGTTTGTTTTATTTCAGTTTCTGTTTTAGTTTCGGTTTCAGTGTGTTTGTGTTTGGGTTTTTTTTGGGGCAGGGGCTGTTGTTATGCCTTCATAAATTGTTTTATTATTATATAGACTTGAAATATGGCATATAACCAGACGTAAGCGGTTGCTGTCAGTTTATTGGTTTAACTAATTTGGTACCTTGATGCCCGCTAACAGCTCCTCCTTCCTCGTTCCTCGTTCCTCTCCTGTTGTACCCTAACCAATGTGCAACCTGTGATCCTCAAACTGTGTCTCTGTCTGTCTGTCTCTGTTTCTGTCGGTTGGGTAATTAGCCTTTATGGATGCAGCTGCTGCTGGCGCTGACGTTGACGTTGATGTTGATGTTGTTGCAACTCAGAAATTTGTCAAATAAATTTTGTAAAACGCACAAAAAAAAAAGGGTTGTGCAATTGGGATAGGATAGGCGGGGTCATTCGCTGTTTGGGGTTATTGTTGTTGACCACAAAAATAATTTGCATGCAATTGCAATTCAATAAAATTCAATAAAATTCAAATTAAATGCCGACAGCTGTTGCTCGATGTTTTTTTATTTCTTTTGGCGTTTTGCTGAATGTTTTTCTCGTTTCGTTTCGATTCGTTTGGGTTTTTCTCGTTTTTATTTTGCTTAGTCAAATGTAAACCGTTGTAATCTTTATGTTAAATATATGCACCCCTATTTGAGAGTTATCGATAGTTATCGGCAAATGCAATGCCCGTCCAAAATGTGTTGACAAACTTGCCCAAAAAGATTAAAGCGCTCCCTCGCTAAACAGCAAACAGCACAAAAAAGAGTGCCTGGAAAAACAAAACAACAAACAATTTTGTTGTCACAAAGGAGAACTGTCAACAGAGGTTGTTGTTCCTGTTGTTGTTTCTGTTGTTGTTGCTGCTGTTGACATCATTGATGGTACTACCTTTTGCCGGTACTGCAGGTGCTACTTTAATCGCCGCGCTTGTTGACAAACCGTCGGCAAACACAGAACGCAACGGACACAATCGACAACGGACAGATCGACGGATCGGCGGATGGCTGGATGTTTCGTTTAGCAAAGACATTTCTTTCGCTCTCTCTCTTTCTCTTTCTATCTATCTCTCTCTCTTTCACACACACACACTCTTTACACAGCTGTTGACGTCTGCGGCTGCATCTTCTTTGGAGTTTTTTTGTTTTTTATCCTGTCCCCGGGCTGCTGCTGCTGCTGCTGGTGCTGCTGTCTGATTTGACCAACAGATAAAGCATTGACAATTGACGCTTCTCTGGCAGCGGCACAACCTTTCGACCTTCTTTTCCCTCTAAAAAAATAATGCACAGGTGTCACTTGAATAGACACAGTTTAGAGTCGGTAGATATGGAGCCTTTTGGTCTTAGAAGTCTTCTATCAATTGATAATAGAGCAGAAGCTATTCGCAAGGATATCAAATGATAGATCATTTCATCTTTGGAGAAGGAGAAGGAGGAGTTTCATCCAGCTTAGAGTCGGTATCTACCGAGCCTCTTGGTCTTCTATCAATTGATAATAGAGCAAAAGCTATTCGCAAGGATATCAAATGATAAATGGAATCCGAATATTCAATTCATTTTTGGAGAAAGGAATTATACATCCAAGACGATCCTCGTAAGTGTTGCGAATAGTATTCTATCGACTAAACTGAAATGCAAATCAGGAAAACTTGAATCAGGTCTTACCTTTATATATATCGCTAAACTTATCATTAGCTTTTGACTCTTAACTAATTCATGTTCAGGTAATTACTCAGTTCTTTGACAAGTTGTTGATAACCTGTTCCCTTCTTGGCTAACTGTTATCCTTCTTCCTTTCATGCTTTAAAGTTTTCCTGAACTAAATAGTAGTTTATGTGTTAAAGATTCTGCCCGCTGTTTTTTTTTTTTGTGTGGTTTAGACCCGAGCTATTACGTAACTCGAGCAGCATTTTCCTTTATCTGTTACGCAGCCCGTTATCTCGACGGTGCTTGAGTCGAAATGCCAATTACAACTCAATCGCTGAAGCATTTATTTCACTCAGGACGAAATGAAAAAGAAGGAAAAAAGGACCGGCACAGTGGACGAGCCGGGCAGGGCCGGGCCCATCAGCCATTCGAAGCCAGAGCTAATTGATTAGCCATTAACCTCAATAGGGACGCAAGCATCGATGAGAGAGTTGTATAAGTGTGTGTGTGTGTGCAAGTGCAGAATAGCAGCGACACCTCAGGCAGCACACACACTACACACACACACACACACACACACACTACACTCGGGTGCATTGCAAGAGAGTCGGCTTAATTAGGCTTAATTATGGGCTCGAGGTTTCCGACATCGACATCGGACATCGGGGTTGGGTCAAGTTAAGTCGAGTTTGGGCCAAGTAGCCTGCTGCCAAACACTTTCAAGCCACATTAACAGCTCGTTGTTGCTTGTTATTTGTTATTGCTGGGGTAATAAAACCAGCTAAACAGCGGCGCGCGAGATACATTCAACATTCAACATTCATACGAGAGGAAATTGAATTAGCTGACAACAAAAAACGTAAACGAAAAACAAAAACCGAAAACAGAACAGAACAGAAATAAATTAAAACAATATTAATAATGTGTGGGCTACCCTGTTTGCAGCAAAAAAGCAACAGCAACAACAGCAACAACAACAGCAACAACAACAAAAAAACGGGGCACACAAAACAAACAACTTTCGGTCAAAAGGTGCAAGTTTTACACGTAACGATTTGCACGAAGCTCAGGAGCCCGAACATCATCATCGTGATGAAGAAGCATCATCATCATCATCAGCATCAACGGCAGCAGCAGCAGCAGCACCAGCAGATGATGAAGAAGAAGAAGAAGTGCCTGGATACCAGCTAAAAGCTACAGCTTCAGATTCGCAGGTCGCAAACACAAACGAGAGCAAATCGTTTTGTTGTCGAGCACAGTTCAAGATGCACAACAGAGAGAGAGAGAGAGAGAGCAAACAAATGAGAGAAAGAGAGGGAGAGAGGGCGAAAGGTAGAGAGGAGGTTTGCGCGTGTAGTGGGCCGATTTGTTTTGGGGCCCAAGCAAGCAAGCAAGCAAGCAAAACTTGGCTCCAGTTGGCGCTTGCGGCTATGGGGCTCCTCTCCGTTCTCTTTATGCGTCGCGACTCCGTCTCCGTCTCTGGGTCTGACTCTGGCTCTGTGGTTCGGGCCATGGCCATAACAAGCTGCCAACAACTGGCGCCAAGTGCTCAATAATGTTAACGAGCTATTCAGTTAAGACAACAACACACACACGAACACATACACGGAGAAAAAACCCAAAAACCAACAACGAAACACACGAAAAAAAGAAGAAAAGAAAACGCAGCCAAAAGGAACCCAACTAACCAGGCAGACGTGCCACGGCCTCAGAGTCTCTGGATCAGTCTCAGTCTCTGAGGCTCAGTCTCGTTCTCGTTCTTGGCCAGCAAATAAAAAATAATTTGCAGTCAAAAAAGGCAGTCAACAGTGGTACAGCACGAACGCAGGGGGGAACGCAGGGTACCGGGGGGGGGCGCAGAATCGAATGTGTGGAAGAGAGAGTGGTGGAGCCAAAGAAGGCTGAAGACATGGGATGGCCAGGATGGTTGGCTGTTTGGCTGGCTCGCTGGGTTTTTTGGTTGTTGGCGTTGGAAAGTCAACGTCAACGTCAGCGTCCGAGTCCGAGTCGGAGGTCCCGAAGCGCCAGAAGGATGCCTTGGCAACCCTGGCACACATACCCTCTAACAAACATTTCCAAAAAGGTATACCATCAAGTTGCCTAACCCAAAACTAACCTAACAGAAGGAAACATAATTTCTTATACATCAAATTAAAGATTTATGGAAAGTGTATAGTTTTGTTGAAGATAGAAGATAAAGATATAGTTTGGGATTTTAGTTTCACATTAGATTAGATTAGATAAATATAATATTTTATCGAATCAATGAATAGACTTTTACATATTTCATTTGAGTTTAGGTCTCTCATACCTCAAAGTCACATTCGCATTCGCATTTCTTCTGACCACTTGCTGTTGCTGGCCAACAGTAACAGTCTCAGCCTCAATATAAGCCTTAGCCACAGATTCGAATTCACAGCCAGTGCCTTCAGTTCATGTTTTGATGCTCTCTAAATAGAAACATCGCTGCATTCGGTCCACAATCTGTCCTGTCCCTCCATTCTTCCACTCTCTCTCTCTCTCTCTCTCCGTTCATCTGTCTGTCTGTCCGTTCGTCAGTTAGTCATTTAGGCAGTCAGACATCAGTCAGCTTGTTAGCTGTTTGCCTGCCTGCCTGCTGCCTGCCTGCCTGCCTGACTGACTGAATGTTGTGGCCCGGGCTTGTTTGGGGGCCTTTTTGTTGGTTTTTTTTTTAGTTTTTTGTTTTTTTTTATCAAAATGCAGGCGCAGCTGATGATGATCTGTGAACATGAACAAGACGTTCGTTAAATTTGATTCATGAGGCGCAGGAGCAGGCGCTGGTGCTGGCGCTCGACCCGCCAGACCGGCCAGAGAGACCCGAGAGGGTGAGAGAGAGACGGAGAGTGACGACAGGGAAGAGGCTCATGCAGCTGTAGGCTGTGGCGCTCGTTTGGTTGAGGCGCAGTCGCAGCGATTGAGTGATTGCTACTTAAACTTATAATTTTCATATTTGTGTGTTTTTTGTGTCTCTGTCTCTCTTTCTGTCTGTGTCTCTGTGTGCGTGTGTGTGTGTGTGTGTGTGAGGGTGCAGCCCTTTACTTGGGTGGGTAAAGTCGACGAGACCTGTGGAGCCTGTGGTCACTGATCGCCTAGCTTGTTTGGTTTGGTTTCGTTTGGGTTTTTGGTTGGGTTTTGGTTGGGGCCCCATGTAATTTTCGAGTTTGCACATTGCCACCAACATGGCCAGAACATGGACTGAGGCTAATCAACAACGGACGGGGCCAACAACGGCGGACGGGGGCCAACAACGCCAGCAAGCAAGACACAAAAGAGCGCCAGGGCCAATTTGAATTTTTCGTCGGGAGTCGGGAGTCTGGAGCTGGAAACAATTTGCGGCTTGGCGCCACTTGATAACCTGGCTTCATTCGCGACTCCATCCACACTCACACACACACACTCACACACACACAGAGAGACAAACTGATCGCAGTTTTTGGTTTTGTTTGCTTTTCCCTCGCTCGCTCCATGCCTCGCACTGATAATGATGATGATGATGATTGTGTGTGTGCGTGTCTATGTATATGTGTGTGTGTGTTTGTGTGTTGATGTGGTTGTGTTTTATAGTCAACACCCGCTTCTCCTCGCTTCTCTCTCTCTCTCAGTGGCTCTGGCTTTCTGGCATTCTTTGGTGCTTGCTGGTGGGCCTCCTGAGAACCGAAGAACCGAAGAACCGATAAGCTTTTGGCCGTTTAGGCTTTATGCCGCTCTGATTAATGTTTTATTTGATTACCCAGCCAAAATGACTTGTGCCTTATCTTACTCTTCTACCTCCCTACCTCCTGTCTCTCACCTTCCCTCCTTACTTACTTACTTACTTACCTACCAACTCTCATCTCACTGTTTCTCTCTCTCTCTCTCACACTCACTATCTGTGTTCCTTTCTTTTGCTTGCAGACAAATGTTTCCGCAAATGAAATTTCGTGTTTCGGGTCTGGATGCCAAGGCTAAATACATATTGCTACTGGATATCGTTGCGGCGGATGATTATCGTTATAAATTTCATAATAGGTAAGTGTTCTTGTTTGTTTGTTTGTTTTTCTTTGGTGTGTGTATGTGTGTGTGTGTGTGTGTGTAACATGAAATTCATTTATAATATTGTTGTTGTTTTTGTTGTTTTTTTGTTTACAGTCGCTGGATGGTCGCTGGTAAAGCGGATCCTGAAATGCCAAAACGAATGTACATCCATCCAGATTCGCCCACAACGGGTGAGCAATGGATGCAAAAAGTTGTTTCATTTCACAAATTAAAATTGACCAACAATATTAGTGATAAACATGGATTTGTAAGTACTGTACGTCTTCTTTGTTTACCGCATTAGTTATTTAAGCCCTAGATGCTGAAAAATGTATCCATCACCTACTGTACTACACTACTATACATACTACATATATATTCAAAAACAATAACTAAAGTCTCTAACATACTATATTGTAAACGGCAAAGTACTATAACAAAACTTGACAAGTTTCATGTTGTATGTGATAAAATCATTTCCATTTTCTAGTGTTTCAGCGATTACTTTTAGGGTCGGTCGGTAGTGTCGATCGGTAGTGCCTGTCGTAAGGATACGCCCCTTTCATAGGTGTCTTAGAGTTTGTTAAGGTAGTGTCGGAAACTTCATTTAAAAGTAAGCTCCTTACCAAAAACCCAAGGACAGCAAGATATTTACTTTTTTCTTTCGGTCCACCCTATTAGAGGGTACTGCTTACTCTACACTGGTGGATGGTGTTTATGCGGCTGCTGTCTTCCGACTTCAAAGCGAACATTATCAATCTATATCTGGCACACACACACATACAGGAAGCTCTCTGGCTAGCACCTAACACTCACTCCGCACACACGCAGAGAGTAGATGAGAGTAAAATCCTCTTGGCTTATCAATGCAAATTTGCGTAGCCAACCAGGCAAACGCTTAAGCGTTACCCCCGGTCTGCACTTTGAAGTATGGCAACCAAGCAGCACCGAACCGAAGCAGCACGGTCTTATCTAAAACTCCTCACACGCAGCCGGGCAGCAGACGAGACGCTACCACGGATAAGACCTGAAGAGATGGAAATGGTTGTACCCCGTCTATGACGATGATGATGACGACGCGGACAACATTTCGTTTCCATTCATTTCTTTGGGCAGTGGGCGAACGAACGAGCGACCAAACAAATTGGCGGTGTGGCTTTTTCATGAGTCTTTGCCGCTGCCGCTGCTGGTGTTGCTGCCAGTTGCTGCTGCCGCTGCCAGTTGCTGCCTGATGGTGGCCAGTTTGTCCATCCGCCGGTGCCGCCAAGGCCGACGCTTTTGAACTTTGCCGACGCCGATCGCGTAAATTTCATCAACTGCTGCGCAAATTTTAATTTTTTATTGATCAGCGCCGTCGACGTTGCTGTTGTTGTTGCTGTTGTTGCCCACCCGTTGCCACAGCGTCGAGCGCTTTGTGCTCTGTGTGCGCGCCACTCGCCATGCTCATGATGGCGTTTGGCGTTTGGGCGATGGCAATGGCGATGGCGACGCTGGCGGGCGCCATGCAGTTTTGTCATGTCTGCCCTCTCTCTCCCGCTCCCTCTCTCGGTCCTTGTCTGACTTTGGTCTTTTGCCTTCCGCTCGGCGCTTGTTCTTGTTGTTGATCGCGCGCGTTGCCTCTTTGCATGCCAACTCATAAATCGCAAACTGAACAAGCGCGGAGCAGAAGACATCCAGCGACGACGACGACTGCCATAAGGGCTACACCAAGTCATCGTCTTGTTGTTGTCTTGGGTTGTGCGTGGGCCTCGGCCTCCGCTAAGTAGCCTGTGTTGGCCATTAATTTCGCTTAGTTCAAACGCCGCACGCCGACACACAGAAAAGCGCTGCGTGTGTTCCCCAACCCCCCAGCAACAACAAAAACAAAAAAGGAGAAGAAAATTGTTTTTTTTTTCTTGTTTTTTTTTTTCTTATGGGGGGCTGAGACAGAGAAGTCTCGGGGATCGTATGCGTAACCACAAAACAGCTGTCGTCGCTCTCAAGCTAACTCTGTACTCTGGTACGCTCAAATCTATAATTTAACACTCTGTGTGTGTATGTGTCTTTGCGGTTAGACAAGGAGTCCTCGAGGTCATGCCTTGGCCATGTCCTTTGTCCTTTTGGCCGTTCGGTTTTTGGTGTTCTCGATGTGTTCTCGATGTGTTCAGTGTCTATCGCTGCCCGCTGGCTGCGTGTCAAAACAACAGTAAGTCGCTGTCGCAAACAACACTCCCTCCCCCCAAAAAACTCAACCCATGTCACCCTGCTCCACCCTTACACCTTATAATTGCATATACACGTATGTACAGTACATACTACTACATTATTATTAGCCAGCCGCCTACTAGGACTGCAGGACCCGAACCCGAACCCGAACCCGAACCCGAACCCGAACCCGTCTGCCATCTCCCGTCTCCCGTTCGCTTACCGATATAACATTGAAATGCACTTAGTTTCGGGCTGGAAATATAAAAATAAGTACATGTACATATAATAATAAAGAATAAAGAATAAAGAATCGCGCGCGTTTTAAAACGCCCTTCTCTATTCTAAAAAAATTATACATATGCAAGGGTTTCCGAGTGTGTGAGTATGTGTGTGTGAGTGTGTGCTTTGTCGGCCATATTGCGACAGAATCGCAACCCTAAAATATTGAAATTAACCGCAATATAGGGGTGGGTTGTGGAAAAAACCAACCCGACACTTGGCATGCACTCTCAGCATTGTGTTGTTGTGTCTGAGGTGTCGCCTAATGCGTTTAATTGAAGCTGAAGAAGTTTTGGGCAAAAAGGAGAGTGCTGCAAAAAGAGCTATGCCAATTAAACCCAATTCACCCCATCCCAGTCCACCTCAGCCCAGGCCAGACCATCTAACAAGCGCCCACTTCAAACTGGCCCGAGACGTTGTCAAGTGGCGGTGCGAGTCCAAGGACCTAACGAACCAAACGATGGAACACACGGACGCGACGTTTAAATCCTTGCTGGAAAGACCTTTTTGTTGTGTGTGCGTGTGTGTGTGTGTCGGTGTGTGTGTGTCTGCTGCCATTAGTTTCATCATAGTTCAAAGAATAGTTTACCATCTTCAAAATGGCATCTGCAGCCGAGTGGTTCCCGTTCTCGTTCTCGTTCTCGGTCTCAGTCTCGGTCCCGTTCTAGTGCTTGTCCTGTGTCCGTTCATCCATGCCAAGTGGTCGTCGCCGTCGCTGTCGTTGCGCAGCAGGCCAAGCGAAAAAAATTGTATCACAGCCAAGTTGACAAATAAACTGAAGTGGAGTTCCATTTCCGGACTGACGGCATTGTGCAGCCTTTAAACGCAAATCAAATTAATTGAAGCTCACATGTCCTGACAAGCCTTTTGAATCCCTGTTTGCCAACCGACCGACCGACCGAACGACCGACCGTCCGACCGAACTACCGCCCCCGTAGTTTCTCCATCTATGTATCTATCAATCTGTTTCCTTGCTGGTCGTTTCTCTTGTGGCTTGTCTTGAAACAATTCGTTTAGAAAATCAAAGGCGTCCCGCAAAATTCTCTATGTGTGTATGCGAGTGTGTATATGGGATATGGCCAATTTGTCTGTCATAGTCAGTTCGGGCAGGTAGTCTTCGCCTTCGCCGTCGCCTTTGCTGTTGCCTTTGCCTTTGCATCTTTTTGCCTTACTAGGTGTTGCTTAAAATACAACTTGAAAGGCTGCTTTGAAGTTGACAACAAGAGCAGAGTCCCCGTTGCTTGTGGTTTACTCTTTCGGCTATCTGCTTAAATTTTCATTAGGAAACAAATTAAGTGAATGAAAGATTTAAGCTCGTTCAAACTATTTAGTGAAATTGCATTATGAATAGTTTTTCACAGTTGCACTTTCTTACCATTAACAATTTTGAGAGCAGATGATAAATATGCAAAAGATCTTCAATACGTTACATTATATTACGTCTAAGTTTCTCTCTCGGTTCAACCCGAAAAATATGTTTTTCTCATCGTTCCGTCCTTTTGCCTGTCGCTATCTTTTGAACCCAAGAGGAATCTATTGGGTCTCCTCTTCATTATTATTATAATTGAGTATTTCTTTTCTTCTGTTAACTTAAGCTGTTTATTAGCAGCTCTATCGATCCTAACAATCCATTAACTGTGCCAATTTTTGTGAATTTAAACATTTGAAATGCGGCGAGGAGAGAATGAGAGGGGTTCGGTCCGATCCGGTCCTCTGTGCAACCCTTGCAACAGGGAACACACAAACCCCTAAGCTATTTATGATGAAGCCAATACCTCTGCGTCTGCTTTTGCCTCTGATGATGATGATGATGATGATGATGATGTTCTTTAACTAGCTGTCCCCGTCCATCCGTTCCCCGGTTCCCTCTGGTGCACCAAGGAGTGTGTGTGCCTATAAATGTCTGATTTCTTATCTAATGCCTAATGCCATCAATTGCGGCACTGCGGCCTCACTATCTCAGCGTATATCATGACGCTAAACAGTGCACGCACCCAGACACGGGGCAAGGGGCACACACACACACACACACGAGGCAGTCGAGACATACATCATGCCATCATCGGCATCGAGAGAACACACTGCATTCGGGCCTCGGAGTTCGGGCTGATGAGTGCAAAGGGTATCTGCAGCTTGACTACAATAAATAATCACAAAACCAAAAAAACGAAAAAACGAAAAAAGAAAAGAAATGAATATACATATATATTAAACTAAAACCGAACCCATTGGCTATCAGTTTGCGATCAATGTTGCTGCTGCTGTTGTTGCAGGGGCAGATTAGGCAGCAAAAGCAAGCAACAGCAGTCGCGTCCTGTGCGCATCCTTGGGCAACGCCTCAACATTGAAAAACCGCAGTTGCCACATGAGCTTAGCCAAGCGAGTTTTTGGTTTAGATTCCTTATAGCAGAGCAGAGCAGAGCAGAGCAGCTGTTGCAAGTTGCTGTAGCTGCTGTTGCTGATGTTGCAAGTTGCTGTTGCTGCTTGCTCCGGAAATAGTTGCCTTAATTGTCTGCATATTTTTGGCTACAAGTCTAGAAGTGACCGCCTCTTTTCAGTTGCGTCCATCAATCATCATTTTGCGTCGAGCTGCAAATTTCTTTCATTTTTATTTTTTTTGGCACACACGCAATGTATACCTACGAAACGGGTGGGGTGGGCGGTGGGGAATATTTCAAGTAGTATTTGTGGCTATTCATTAACTGGACTCCCACTTAATAACGCCCTAATTGAAGGCCAACACCTTGTATAAGAAAGCTATTCTTAACTTAGGTTTAAGTTTTGGTTTTCATCAGTTTTTCCTTTGAAATAAATCGCTTTTAAGGTAAACATTTCTAGCTGTATCTGTTTCATAATTCATTGTTCCTCCTCACTTGGAATAACTTATCCATATCTAAAGCTCCCAAAACACTCTCATTCGGGGGGCTTATCAGTCCCGGGCAACCGAGTGGTTGGGCCAAGTGTTAACCTCAATTGCGTACAGCAAGCTACACGCAGATAAAATATAACGCCATCAGATTCCTAGCCATTCCAGCGGCTGCGCCCAGACATCTGTCATATATTCATACATAACATATACAACTATGTCGGAGTCGGAGCTGGAGTCGGAGCATTAGCATTTTAGACATTAGCATATTGCCAGCTTTGAGCCGGGGCTTTTTCTTCTCTCGAGTCGAGTCGAGTCAAGTTGAGTTGAGTTCAGTTGAGTTGAGTTGACGTGACCAACGGTACTTAAGGCAACCACTCAGAGTGGTTCTTTCTGTGTTTCCAGCCAAATGTGTCAACCCAGGAGAGAAAGGGAGACAGAGAGAGAGAGAGAGAGGAGAAGAGAGCAAAAATTTGATTGTGTTGGGTTTTTCGGTGCTAAAACTTGAACATTTAGTTTTTGCGCTTGATTCTTTTTTTGGTTTTAGGTTTTTTTTTTTGGTTTTTGGGTGGGCGTGGGTTGGGGCGTTGAAACTAATTAACATATTTAATGTTTTTAGCACGTTGCACGTTTTGTGGCCCAGCCCTGTGGCAAGTAGTAGTAGTGGCAGTAGTAGCAGTAGCATGACCCTGGCCCTGTCCTGGCGCCAGTCCTATATATTAGGCTAGTTAAAATCTAATAAAAACCTGAGCATGGCTCATAAATTTCAATGCGCACTGCCCCATAAAAGGTGGTTTTACCGGCGGGGTAGGGTTGGGGTTGGTGGAATGGTGGAATAGTGGGATGGTGGTGTGGCTTAAGCGCCTAATGGCAAACGCGCTTTTATGTTAAATTAAACCGGGAACGCCGCCGCCGTCGCCGACTCTAAACTGAATGAAATCCATCCAACCCAAGCCAAACCAAACCAAGCCAATCCTCTGAACCACCACTTTTGGTAGCTCCTGGTTTGGTCTCAACTCTTATCCCAAAACATTTTCGTGTTTGAGGGTAGGTAGGTGGTAAATTTTTGACTTAATTTTGTCGTCGTCGTTGTCGTTGACGTTGACGAGGTGGCAAGTACGTTGTCGCTGAGGTGCGACAAAATATCACAAATAAAAATACCTTTTATGTTTTGGAATTTTTTAATATTCAAATCAAGTTGACGTCGTCTCAACAACAACAACAACAACCAACAAGAAAATATGAGAGCAAAAAGAGAAAAACTGGAAAAACAATTGCGTTGTGGTGGCAGTTGCACACCGGCAGTGGCAGCAACTTCGGAGTCCCAAGTTTTTCATCAAAAACAACAAAAATATTTCTATGGTATTTGGCACACTGCGATGATGATGGCTGACTGATGCCAGTTGCCAGATGCCAGATGCCTGAGATGTGGGCTGAATGCTTGAAATCTGGCTCAGAGTTTCAACGGTCTTAAAGCAAACTGATTGAAAGAGCTAGTAACAAGAGAGAAAATGAAAGAGAAACGGAATAAACATATTTAAAAATAAAAGCTTAAAGGTTATAGGTAAAAGTTTTAGTTAACTCTTGATCTGCTTTTGAATTATATCTCAGCCGAAACCTAATCAGTCTATTTCTGTCTGAGCAAGATAACTTGGTAAAGTTAAGATAAAAGTGTTTTTGGTCGGTTGAAAGATGGTTCTTCTTATTAAAAAGACCGTGACAGATGCCAAGTTAATGTCAATGAAATTACATAAAACAATACCAAAAAACAAGAGAACAACGAACAACTAGTATTGTAAAGTCAGGCAAATGACAGGCGATGATTAGGCGATGATTGTTAAACTCCCTCCAGAAAAAAAATGATGATGATGATTACTTGCAGGGGCCAGGTTAGGACAGGACAGGCCCGATCCATTGACAAACAACCTTAAAACTAACAAAAAGGAAAATTGCTTAAGAACTGAGTGCAGGATCTTTGTGTGACCTAATCCACACACACACACACACACACACAGAGACAGACATCAACGAAAAGAATAAGTAGGCGGGCAGCTCATTTTCAAAGCTGAGCTGGGCTGAGCTGATCAAAGTGGCGATTAGTGGTTGCACAAAACAAGATTAAACGCCCCCTTTTTGGCTGTTTTGGCTGTTTTGCTGTTGGCTTGTTGCTTAGGTATCTCTACTACATACAATATCTTTTGGTATCTAATGCCGTTAAGGACCATCAAAAGACGCATCCTGACAGCGCGATGCGTCTAACAACATAATTAACTGGGTACACTGGGTACACTGGGTACTGGGAACTGGGACTGCATTCGGTTTTCTTTCTTTCTTTCCTTTTTTTCTTGCCTTTTTTTCTTTCTTTTTTTATTGCGCATACGCCGCATTTGACTGGCGGTTCGATTATGCGACAGCGGGGGGGAGAACCGCACCGCAGGCTACCCTGTGGTGGCCTTAAAACCGCAGTCAACATTGCCGTCGTCGTCGTCGTCGTCGTCGTCGCCGTTGCCGTCACAGCCTCTCTTTGTCGCAGCACGGCCCTTGTGTTGCATGTCTAAACAAATGCTTAGAAATTGAGGCCGACGACAGCTGAAGACAAATTTATTATAGCGCCGTCGCGTTTCCGTTGAGATGTCGGGGCATCAGGACAATGGCATGCCCTCTCCCTCTCTCTCTCGCTGTCTTTCGCTGTGGCACACATGCTGTGCACACACACACACACACACATAGAGTGATACACAGAGAGTAAAAAGCAGAGCAAATCTAACGATTAAGTCGTTTGTACAAAGCCTTAAATCCCTCCACATATCTAACCCCCCCACCCCCACCACCGCATAGCCAAAATGAGCTGCAGCTGTGCGTGGGCAGTAGTAACAGCCACGCCCACACCCACACACACAGGCGTTCAAAAGAACATCATCTTCTTGAAGCAGCAGCTTTTGTGTAGTATGTTGCCTTTTGTAGTGTGTTTTGTCTATTGTTGCCAAAAAAAAAAAAAAAATAGAAAGAAAGAGGAAAAATGAAAAGAGCGACACACAACTGTGTGGCAAGTACAGATGATGACGATGGATGGTATAGGGGGTAGCGGGTAGAGAGTGGGGGGGCATCCAGTGGTGGCAGTGGTGGCAGCTGCTGCTTCCATTAGCCGAAAGCAAATAGACAAGCTTGACTTGGATTTCGGCATCGCATTGAAACGGAAGTGCAATATTTGCTGCCAGCGCCATGCAAATAGATTTCTAAACCGTTGCCGTTGCCGTTGTCTTCCAGCCTAAAATACACTTCGGTGTTCGGTTATATCAGCTAGAGGATACATCATCTTGTGTCTCCTGGCTCAGAACATTTTCATATACTATAGTGAGAGATTTGATGTTTTTGTTTAGTATCATTATTTTATTTAGTGCAAACACTTTATTGGCAGTTGAATTTTGTATATTTGTTAGTATTTTTAATGTTTCTTTGTTAATGTTTATGTTTTTTAAGTTTTGTTTAATAGGTTTAAGAGATAATTAACTGAATAACTTAAAAAAAATAAACAAAAATATTAAAAACAACACATTTAAGTGGGAAACTGTAAATATTTTAACCGGGAAATGCTAGGGCATTTGCAATTCGTTAACACTCAGTTGATATTTATATCTTCTTTTTCTTCTGTCTGTATGTTTTTTTTTTTGGTTTTTGGTTTTTGGTAATAGGCTTTGGTTTTTGTTTGGGCTCGTCGCATGCGTCGCATATTTGCCAACAACATTTTGGTTGTTTGTCTGCTGCTGCTGTTGTTGTTGTTGGCGTTGTTGTTGTTGTTTAAAGGGGCAAATATGCCAAGCGCCACTTGTCGTTGTTGTTGTCTGGTGCATTATCGCTGACTACTTAAGTCATAGGTGACAGTTAAACACCTCAAATAAGCTACCGCATTTTTCGTTCAGTTCAGTTCAGTTCAGTTCAGATTCGAGTCTTTCGAGTCGAGTCGAGTCTTTGAATTTTGATTTCATTTACATTTACTTAATAGAAGAGATACCCTTTCTCCCTTTCTCTCTCTCTTTCTCTCTTTCACTGTGTCTGTTCGTTAGTTGTTTTGTCGTTTCTCGTTACTCTCGTTCTCTGTCTGCGCTGCGCTGCGCTGCGTTTGCATTGTCTTTCGTTATTGTTTGTGTTTGTGTTTGCTTTTGTTTCTATTTGAATTTGAGATATTTGTCCATTCGCTTGTGTTTGACTTCTCTCTCCCCCACTCACTCTCACTCACTTTGCCATCCATCTCTGCTGCTCTCTCTCTCGCTATCTCGCTCTCTCGTTTGCGACAGATGTTGCTGTTGCCGTTGTGTTTTATCTCGGGTGAAAGATAAGCTGGCGCTTGGGGCGTACACACACAGAGAGACGGAAGTGCTCTGCATCTTCTTCTTCTTCTTCGTTTTTTTTTTCCAGGTCTTTTGTCTTAAATATCGTTTTGTCTTTCGTATCTTTCGTCTTTTCTCTCGCAGCAGCAGATTGTCTTAACTTAACTGGCGCCTAAAAGCTAATCAGCAGCAGCAGCAGCAGCAGCAGCAGCAGCCGTAGCTACTGCCACTTACAATAACAAGTGACTAGTTGCCAACTGCTTTTAACTAGTTTTCCCCCTTGCCATCTCTTCCGTCTCTCTTTCTCTCTCTTAGTTATCTGTGCTTTTGTGCTATATCTTTCGCTTAACTCTTCTTCTTATGATATTGGCATTCGCATCGCATCGCATATCTTCTTATCTCTGATCTCTGGTGTGAGTATGTGGTAGTTAAAAAAAAATCATGTTCTCTTCCGTTTTGAAAACGATTAGTTGTTGATTTTATGTGCGAGAATCAGATGAAAGATCTCACGTGTGCTTGAGAATAATATTATATCCAAATAAGATAGCTTTGATGTTGTGTTCGTTGGATATCCCATTGTCACAAAATTGTGTAAATAATTTCAGTTTTTGAATGGAAAAAATATATTTCAACCCTTCAACGCAAAACGGCCTATTGATATAGTACTATGTACATATGTATTTTGAGCGTTATTCTATCTAATTCAAGGCAGTAACTTTTACGCCACCCCTTACCCCCACCCTTCCCCTTGAGTGTTGAGTGCTGCACCCACAATCAGAAACGGCCGTCAGACCGTCAGACCGTTGCGACTAATGCGCGCTGACACTTTTATTGACTGACAAATGTCAAATGCGTTTGCTGTTTGATTATTGCCCCAACTGCCAGGCAGGCAGGTGAAACAGTGTAACAGTGTAACAACAACAGAACAGAAAACAGTAAATACAACAACAATGTTGCTTTTAGTTTAGTTTGTTGCTAGATTTGTGCAAACGTCACGCAAATTTTGTGTTGCCTCATTAAGAAAAGCTTTGCGCGTTGCCATAGATGATGATAATTGTCGCTGTTGTTCTTGTTACAATTTTGTTGTAGTTGTTATTGTTGTTGTTGTATGTGTGACATGATTTTTGCGTGTCACATGGCAAATGGGCAACAATGTATCAAACAATGCGTCAATCATTTCAACTCAGTTCAGTTTTATTCAGTTCAGTTCTGTTCAGTTCAGTTCAGTTCATTGAGTTCATGTTTAGCAGCAAGTTATTTAGATGTTCTTGTTGTTGTGGTTGTTCTATATAGTTGTTAATAAATATGTTTATGCATAAACAATAGCAACAGCTAAACAACTATATATATATTCTATGTGTGTGTGTGTGTGTAATTAAGCTTGTCTGAGCAACGTTCAAACCTGATTATAAAAAGTTGAACACGGAGAGAAAACGAAACTATTAGCGATAATTAATTAAATTAATTTGCACTGCGAACAACAAGTTTAACAACAACCTTTTTTTAATATACATTTATATATATGTATCTATATACATATATGGTTTTTTAACTATACAACAAAAACAAAGCGCACACAATTATTGTATTTGGGTTCAGGTCATCTTTGTTCCCTCTGTTCCCTGCTCTAGTGCGCGGGGTTCCTTGGTTAGGAGGCGGGGTAAGTGGTATTTAACAAAAAAAAAAGGAAAAAAGGTAAGAAATAATTCTATCCAATTTCTACTCATTATTGTGTGCTGTTGTTGTTGTTGTGCAGACAGTGGAAAAACGACGTTGAAACAAAACTAACAATAACTAATTCATTTTTCATTTTCACATTTCTCATTTGATCATGTCAGTGAGTGTGTGTGTGTGTGCGTTTTAGAGGGTGTCCACAGTAGCTGACTGTTGATTTACAGTTTACAGTTAAAATGTGTGTTCAGTCTGAGCATTAATAGACAGATAGCTAGATAAATAGATAAATACGACTAAAGCATTTGCATTTGCATATTCTAGCACTTAAATTGCATCCATTAGTTTCTCAACACTTTGTGTGTATTTTATTAGACAGCCGTCGCTTGCTTTTCAAAATTACACACGCTAGAGTCTTGTTTTTGCACGCCTACTCCATTAATATTGCATTTAGGTTGGGGCTCACAACGCCCCTCTGCACACACACACACACTCATACACACAAACAAACTTAACTGTTGTGTGTGCGTTTTAATCACTTTACAATTTTCATAAGCTATAGCTATCTATAAACCTGCCACTTTATCTAAAACAGTTAGCAATTAATCGATAATGATTTGTATTTTAATTTACAATTGCCAAAACTCATTCATTGAAGTTTGACAGCTGTTTAGTAGTTCTGTTCACTTTACTCAAATAAACCACAATCAGTGAAGTAGATCGTTAGCTCAAGTAGCTCTGTTCACTTTACTCAAAGGAGCTAAATGAACTATAATTAGTTCAGAAGATCTCTAGCTCAAGTAGTTGGGTTCACCTTACTCAAATGAATTGAATGAACTAAAAAGAAGCTATTCTAAAATAAAACTAGTTCTCAGCTTTGAGCTACTGAGCTAAAACTTAGATATTTGTTAGTTGTTATGTTTACACTTGCAACCAGATACAGCGTAAAAGCTTATACATTGCACATGCAACTCAGGCAGGCAACAAAACGTTGCGCGTCATAATTAACAAAAGTAAGTGTACGAGATGGAGATGGAGAGTGAAAGAAATTAAAATATTAATGAATTATTTGGAAAAACGAAATGCAACGACTCAAAGTGCGTGGTGCATGGTGCATGGTGCGGGTGTGCGCGGAGTGAGGAGTAACAACGGGGGCACGCTGCACACACACACACACACAAATACTTATACAAAATTGGGCATTTAATTGTCTCGGCTCTTTCGACAGGGCCACTAACTGGCTCTGGCTCTGGCTTTGAGTCTGGTTCACACACACACACACACACACACACAAACAGTTAGCTTAACTTGGCTGGCAGCTGACAGGCGTCACGTTGGAAAAACCAACAGCAACAACAGCAACAAATTTAACTACCAGCAACAACAACACAAGCAGAAACGCCAACTGGCGACGACGACGACGGCGTAGAGAGCGCATGCAACGAGGCAGCAACTGGCGCTACAGTTGCACACGCCTGGCGCCAGTTGCCCCTGCCCCTGCCACTTGCCTCGCGTTGCGTACCACAAAATGGGCACCCCGAAAAAAAAAACAAAAATAAAATTAGTATGCGTTGGCAACTTCATTTTTCGATGATTTATGAAATGAAAAAAATGAAAAAAAAAAACAACAAAAATAATAAAATACAATTATATACGAATATGTATGTATATGTATATATTTCAATGTTGTTGTTGCACAGGATCTCCACCTCCAACTCCTCCCCATTCAGTTTAAAGCCTTGGTGCACATTTCAACACGCGTCTCATTATTAAAATTGAAATTATACTTTTTATTATAGATTATTAATAATTTGTGACACGTACACGGCCATTTGATTTCCAATGAAATTGACCCAGGGTTCCCCGAAAAAAAAAAACCGAAAAACATCGAAAAAACCTTCAACCCAAAAACGTGCATTTAATAGAAGGATGCCAATGCAAGGAAGGGGGGGAAGAGTGGGGGCATCAGTTCAGGGATATAAATACAAATATACATTTTTATGCATTGGTTGGTTTTATATTTGGTTCCGGCTATTTTTCCGATTCGATTTTATATTTCAATGCAGTGAATTTTTGAAGAAACAAATGTTTTGAGCAAAAATTGAAAGAATTTATTTGGTTAATCAAAGTATTTATATTTCTAATACGGGTCGGGTATTGCATTGGTTTTACATTTATTTTTTGGAAATATTTTCATTGCTTGATTTGAGATTCAAAATATGAAAGAATTTATTTGGTTAACTAAATTGTATTGTACAATACCATAATAATACTTTCAGTTGAGTGTTTTTGCTGATATCGTGACTCAAATCTCTATCTAGTGGTATTCCCCAATGAAAGAGTAGACCAATAAAAACACAGTTCTATGATTGCGCTTTGCTGATAACTCAATTTGTACAACAACTTTGGATGAGTAGTGGTCTCCAAGTGGGAGTTGTGCTTTTGGGTACACATATACTGGTAGTATACTGGTACATACATAAATACATACATACATACATATATATTGTTGATTTGATGGACGTGGACGTGTAACTATCTATTGAAAAGCAATGACAGGCTAACGGCTTAATGACTGCACCGGATTCACTCACTTATTGATGATGATGATTATAAAGCAATTTGTGCGCACTCAGATTGAGCGCTTGATGTGGTCAGAGAGAGGGGGGGTGTGTGTGGGGGGTTTGGGGTTATCTATTATACATCTATTGGACGTACATACATACACAGATATATATATTTTACTGTGGGCTATAAGCTTTTTTTAATTAAGCGAGCGTGATCGAAGCTCTCTGCGCGCCACTGTGCACCAAAGTGGGTTAGCAATTAACCCTTGGCTGCCCCTATCCAACCCCTCTACCCCTAAACCCCTCCGCTATCATGCAGGCAGGCAGGCAGGCAGGCAGGCAAGCAGGCAGTCAGGCTGCCCCTTGAGCATTTGTTGCGCGTTTAACTATTTTGTATGATGGTTATTGTTGTTATTATTGCTTTTGTTGTTGTTGTTGTTGCTGTTGTTGTGTTAAATGACGGAACGATTAAAATGCACTCAAGACGACGACGACGACGACGACGACAACAATTTGCTGCTTAAATTGCGCTGCATTATGAAAGAGCAGAAGTGTATTGCGGGGGCGGGTAAGCGATTACCAAATGAGGTTTTTTTTTTTTGGGCGCGTTTTGTGTGCGATTTGAGCGCGATTTAAAACGCAAAGAAGTTGAACAGAAATACAATGCGCTTTACCTTTGCATATGGCTTCATTTCTGTGTGTTGTTGTTGTGTTGTGTGTTGCTTGCTCGCACTTTAGTGCTAATTATACACACGCACACACACGCTCACACACTCGCATACACATTCATGTGTGTTGTTGGCATAGGGCGCGTCAACGCCTTTTCTGCCCTCATTCACACATTTCCGCCATTGTGGCCCAGCCATGACTGCAATCAGGCGCCTCTTTCGCACAACCTTTCTCGCTTATGCTTCTCGCTCTCGCCTGTGCATGCTCTCTCTCTCTCTCACTCTGTCTCACTTTTTGTCTCTCGATGTGTGTGTGTGTGTGTGTGTGTGTGTGTGTGTGTTTGGCAAGCTTCGTCATCTTTATTTATGTTTAACTTTTATTTCATTTTCTGCTTCGCTTTTAGCTGTTGTTGTTTTTGTTCCTCTCTCTCTGTCTGTCTCCTTTGGTGCCCCGAAGTGTCTTTTGTCAAGCGGCCATCGTCAGTCAGCGCCTGTTGCCACTCCCTCTGCAACTTATTCTTGTTCTTCTGCCGTTGCCTCCTCTCGATCATCGCCATCGCCTGCGTCACCTCACCATCATCATCATCATCATCATCATAACCTTCTTCCCTTTCAATCTATCTCTCTCTCTCTCTCTGTCTGTCTGCTGCAGCTTCAACTTGAGCGCATTTTTTTTGCGTTCAACTTTCTGTATTTTGTTTTTGTTTTTTTTTTCGTGTTTGTTTCGTCTTTGTCTTAATTTATTCTTCTCATTTGCGCGTTGCACTGCATGCAAATTGTCAGCAGCCTGGCAACCCTACCCACCGTCTCCCAAAGTTTAGGTTTTGCTCTCTCTCTCTCGCTTCCATCGCGTTGGGGCGGCTCTTTTTTTACAATTTTTATTGTGGCAAGCACTTGACAAACACCCGAAAGCTTTTTTTTTCCCCAACAATTGGCAGTTGGCAATCAATAGACTCTTTCTCCCTCCCAATCTGGCAATCCCACAATCCGGGCAATCTGGCAATCTGACAGAAATATTTTTCCCGTTTTTTCAATATCTCTCGCTCTTGCTTGGTGCTCATTAGACTGTTTGGCACATTTGGGGGTAATATAAAACACTTCCGTTCAATAAGTGGCAGTCGCATTTCCGCTTATCCTGCAACCTTCTGCCGGTTTTGCGGATTCTAGATTGCTCCGGGTCGGGTCCTCGGTAGCACCAGCAAACAGCACCAGGAACAGCATTGTTGAAGTGCGCTAATGTCTTTGGAGTGTTTCGCGCTCTTCAACCGCGTCAGCAGCTTCCATTCATTTATTCACTTACTCACTCAGTCAGTCATCCAGTCATCCAGTCATCCAGTCATTCATTCATTCATTAACGTGGTATTATGATTCAGAGATTCAGCTACTGAATTGCGAGTCCTCTCCAGCTTATTGTCACGACTACTACCACCTTGGACTACTCGCACTCGCACCACTTATTTCTTAACTGATAGCCACTTGCAATCATTTTTTTTTCTTTTTTTTCTTTCTATATGGCTGTGAGTTTATATTTTTTTCTTTTTGGTTTTAATTGGATTTCTTAAAGCTGCGCCTTGACTTAATAGGATTGCCATTTGCCCGAATGCGATTGCTATTACGATTGTGAGTTCTGCTTTTCTATTCAAGAACTCGACTTTTTTGTTCTTCTTGCTGTTGTTGTTGTTTTGTCAAGTGTTTTTCGGGGAGCTGCGTTTCGTTGTTGTCAGGTTGTCGGGTTGCCGGGTTGTCAGGTTGTCAGGTGTTTGATATCCGACACTTGGCTGTGGATTAGCGGAGCTCAACTAGCTATTAATTTGTGAAGTGAATATTATCGTAATTGAGTAAGTTTATTTATTACATGCACATTTGAGCTGATTTCAATTAGTTAATCGGCTTAAGGCTTTTTCGAATAAATCGAATATTAGGCATTGCGTGTTAGAATTTCCTTAGTTTAACCTTAGATCTTAACTTTCCGGGAATCTTAAAAAAGCTGACAAAATGAACGGAAAAAAATTGTCCATAAGCTGTTTGTTATTCATTAAATCAAATATACTTCTTCTGCTTTCTTTTCAAAACAAATGTAAGGAAACTTTACTTTTATCTAGTAGATTTTGTGTGTGGCATTAGCTGAACTGAACATTAACCAAACCGATCTCATCACTTACTCCTCTTGCCTTCCCTTCTTCTGTACTAAGACACAACACACAACATACAAAATATTGTTAATGATCAGTTTAATTTCGAATACGTTTACACCGGGAGCTTTTGAATTGGTAATCAGCTAGCTAATCTTATGAAATTGTGAACCATCAATTCCATTCAGCTCTCTCTCCCCTTCTCTCCTTCTTTTCATCTGTTTCTGTTTCTGTTTCTTTCTCTCTCTACCTCCCACTCTCTGCTCTGATCAGTGATCATCGGATCATCGGTTGCCGGCGGCGGGAGTGCGTGTGTTCCAGTTTTTGTCTGGCAGCCATTTACAAACAATTTGTCAACGGTTCGGGCGGAGAATTGGAGAAGTGAAGAAGGAGACGAGGTCCGAGTCTGAGTCCGAGACCGAGACTTTAGTACTGATACTGAAATTGAGGCTGAGACTGAAGTTGATGTTGAGACTGACTCTGAAACGGAGGCTTGTTAACTGGCTCAAGTTGTTTGGTTCGGTTTCGGTTTGGTTTGGTTGTTGGCCTGCAGCGAAGAACTACTCAAAAACATATTAATCATGGCATCTGCTCAGCTCAGCTTTTCAGGTTGTGTCAGCATCTTACAAACCAACAAACAAACCAAACTTAAATCGTTTAATTGCCCTTCTTCGAACGTCTCGAGCCAAAAAAAAAAAACGAAAAGAAAGAGAGCCTTCAGTCAATCATCAGCAGGCCTCAGATTGTCTCAGATTGTGGCCCAATTATCGCAGATACCCAGATATTATATTATGTTTTGCAATTATCATGCAATATTCTCTCTCTCTCTCACTCTCTGTGAGTTCTCTTTCTACTTTTTGTTACCCAACCCAACCATATCCAGCTCACATTCTAGTTAATCAACAATGCTAATATCGTATTCATTGACCGCCAGCCAGCATGCTTAGGCAGCTCAGCGAGAATCTTTTGTGGATTTGAAACAAATATTCAAAATTTCAAATCCTACACACTCTGTTCGTTCTGTGTGTTGGATGTGTGTTTGTGTGTGTTAACTACTAATTTTAGTTTCCCACGAAGATTTGAAAATTAACATTTTGCTTCTTTGGCTTTGACTTTTGCTTGTTTTTATATATTTTTGTTGGGGATTATTGTTGTTCGTTGTTTGTTGGCTTTTTGGCTCTTTTTGGTTGTTGTCTAAGGTCTTGTTACAGTTCCTGCGGCAATCCGTGGACACACACTACACCTGCTCTCTCGGTGTGTGTGTGTGTGTTTGCAGCATCTCAGCTCTAACCAAAAACCCAATAATTTTGTAATTAATGATGTGAGAATGAGCTACGGACAGGGTCTCCACTTGACCTTTTTTTTGTTGGTTTTCCTGAACGACCTGTCGACAGTAGGGTGCCCGCAGACCTCCAGGCAGCTGCTGTTTGCTTGTTTGGCATTTTGTCATCATCATCATCAACAGCAGCAGCAACAGCAGCAACAACAGCAGCAACAACAACAGCAACACAATCATCATCAATATCATCGCAGCGGTAGTATCATTAGATGGGGATTATAGGCTCTTATGTGTGTTACCCCTCGGTTCACTCGTTTCTCGCTACGTTTTGTTACGGATTTTCGATTCGAATTTGGATTCCGATTTGGATTCGAATTCGAGTATGAATGTGTCGCCAGGGGCCACAGATTTCTATTGTTATTGATTAATTGACATTAGTCGTGAGCTACTTGAACAACAGCAACAAAGACAACAGCAGCAACAGCCACTGCGGGAACAACATTAGCAAGTATTATGTTTTTATGTTGTTTCTATTTTGTATTTTGTTTTTTTTTTTTTCGGCCCACACACAAGCAGAAGCGGGTAGTAGCAATCCGTTCGAAAACTAGGCCCAGAATGAGGGAACGTTTCAACACCGTGTAGTTGGTGGCTAAAGTGAAGAAGAAGACTAGAAGACTAGAACAACAACGGGTTCTTTTAGAACTTAATTACTTATCAGTGGCAATAAACAAACACGGATAAGAAATTTATTAATATTTAACTGAAGACTTCTAAAAACTTGACTAAAACTTATTTTTCTCATTTTATGCAGACAGATTTTAGTTTCATTTCAAATTAGATTAAATGGTTTCCATACAGTTTTCTAATCAAAAAAGTTTAAGTTTTGAATCAATTAGTTCTTTACTTTGTTTTTCAACTCCCCTCTCACCTTTATTAAATAAGCTTGTTGTAATTGTAGTTTTGCCCGGCTTCCACAAATTGTTTCTCAACTTTGTTGTTTGCTGCCAATCCACAACCCATTCACCCTTCCACCACCCTTTCAGGCTTATATAGTATAGTCTTCTTCTTCTTCTTAATGCTTGCTGGCGGCCATTGTGGCCACCCGCTGCTCACGACGACAACGACGACGACGGCGACGCCAAAGTCAAAGCGCAAGCTCTGATAGGTGGAAAGGTGGTTTGCCACTACTACTACTACCAGCACTACCAGCACTACCGAGTACTACCGAGTACTACTGTGGAGCGGTCGGTGGTTCGCTCTAAGTGTTGCATTGCTTGTAATTTTGAGCCATTTTGCTGCCTGCCTGCCTGTTGGTGGTTCAAAGGTCAGCCCCGTTGCGGTGGCCGCCCACTGGCTTCGGATTCGGAGACGGAGTCGGATTCGGCTTCGTCGTCGTCGTCGTCGTTGTTGTCACTCTGGTGTTGTTGTTGGCCATGTTGCTGTCGTGCCAGCCAAGAAGTGCACGGCAACATGTGTACTCCATCACATACAACAGTTGCCACGACAACAACAACAACAACGACAACGACAATGTTGTCTGCCTCTGCAAGACACTCTTCTTCTTATTATTTACAGTCTATGCTCTTACCCCCGCCACCACTCGCTTTTCTTTTCTATTCTTTTTTTTTTGTATTTTGATTTTGCAAACCGCCCCCGTTGCTGCCGTTGCTGGCGTTGCTGCTGCTGCTGTTTGCGGTTTGCTGCAGCGATTTCGATTTCTATCGATGAATTTCATTTGTGTTCTATTTACTGATAGCCATCTAAAATGTGCTGCTACCGACGCCGACGCCGTCCTTAGCCAATTTGTATGCCAAGAACCAAAACGACACAAAAACGACCAAAGAAAAGAAATAACAAAAAATAAAAAAAAAGCAATACAAACCCCCGAGCCCAAGGTCTGCTTCTGCTTCTGCGTCTGGAGTTGGGACTGGGACTGGAGCTGGGGCTGGGACTAGGACTGGGACTGGGACTGATTCTGTTTTGCGGCTGCCCCTTGCTGATTCTCATGCCTTGCTGGGGGCTCTGTGGCAAACAAATTTTATGCAGGCAGGCGGTCGCTACAGCTCCAAAAAATCGTCTTCGTCGTCGTCATCATCAATATGAAACCGGTCGTCGTTTCAGTTTTCAGTTAGTTTGTAGTAAGACTCCAAAACTTCGTCGCTTCCTTTTTGCGCGCGCACGAGTTTTCAGCAAAAATTTCTTATCTTCGTCGTCGTCGTTGTCGTCATTGCGCCGCCAACCCTACACTCCACACTCCGCACTCCATTTCACCCGCTTCCTCCCCCAATCATGCCGCTGTTTCAAAATGTTTATGGCAGGCTGTGCTGCGACCACAGCGAGAGAAAACCCACAATAAGAAGAAGACAACTGGCGACCACTAGCGTGACTGGCGTTAGCCGGTCGACCTTCACAACAACCAAAGACGACTACGACGACGACGACGCATTTGTCTCTTTTGCCCACTGGAGGGTCCATAAAAATGCATGCGCCTGCCACTGGACAGAAGATGTTGCCTTAAGGTAGTAGGGTCTTAGCTAAGCTCTTAGGAAGGGTTTGGGTTTGGGTCTGGAGGCTGAGGGCTCTCTGCTTATTATTTTGGCAGCTCGAATTTGTTTGGCGCTGGCGTTCAGCCGTTGATTTCAAGTTAAGATTTGAATGTCGCTCGGCACAAACGGCACACCGAGAAAAAAAAAATATAAATAAAGAAAAGAAATGAAAAGACAATGCCACGATGCGACGACGTTCTACTACACTAACCATATAGACCTACTTCTCGACCTCTCTCTGCGTCCTTACTCCTCACTATTTGTTCATCGTCAACTGATGCCCCACTCTGTGTTCATGCCACTGTGGCGCTCAGTTCTCGTTCTGTGGCGCGCAGCTCGTGCGTCGTTTCTGTGAATGCCTTACCTAAAATACTCCTTTCCCTACTCTACCCTACCCTACCGTACCCTACCCTACCATACCCTACCGTACCGATCCGATCCGAACCGACCCAGTTGCTGGGTTGGTTTTTGAGCTCGTTTCTCGAACTGGCCGCTGGCCAGCGATCGCCGACGTTGTCTGGTTGGTTGTTCTTGTTGTTGTTGTCGTCGTTGGCTGGTTGTTTGTTTTTGGGCCTGGCGCCTGCGGTATGCCTTTGTCGTCGGTCGTCGGTCTTGGTCTTTGGGTCTTGGGGTCTTGTCGTCGCCTGGTCGCCTATATGAGAAATGATCGGACATAAGAAACAAAAGATTTGCAAATGTCTTTGGCTTTTTGGATGCCGATGCCGATGGCGATGCCGAAGTCATCGTCGTTGTTGATTCTGTTGTTGTTGTTGTCGTTGCTGCTGCTGTTGATGTTGCTGTTGCTGTTGCACTCGTCGCCAGTTGTTGCTGCTGCCGCTGCTGTTGCTGTAGTCGCAAGTTAACTACAATTTGGTCTCTCGCTCTCTCTCTCACTCTCTCTCTGTCTTACTTCACACACACACTGTAGGCGACAGGTGACGCCGGCAGTGCGACCCCATTGAGTTCTCCCGCCCCCCCCCTCGATCACCACCTGCTTCAATCTATTAAGAGCCCAAGCCAATTACATACAAAATACAAGAGCCTGACAAGCTGGCAACACACAACAACGAGCTGGCAAGCCGAGCAGCAGCCAAAGACGACAACGACACACATTCATCTTCAAGAGCAGAGCGCCGCAAAGCAGCCAGAGCATCACTGAGACATCGTCGAGGGCAACGAAGCGCCGGCTTAGCCACCGTTGTCGCCACCGTCAACGGCAAGAGAAGAATCAACAACAGTCAGAGTCCGAGTTCGAGTCCGAGTTCGAGTCAGCGTCAGCGTCAATGCTGTCCAATTGTCCTTTTCGGCTGTTCTGTAACAAGCTTTTCCATTTTATTGCGGCGCGAGCGACTGCTTTGCATGAAGTGCGTGAAGCCCAATGCCCCGATCGACCGACCGACTGGCGGCGGCGGCGGCGGCGGCACCGGCGACCAAATCGACGCCAATTGTGTGGCACCAATCGGTTTTCCCATCAGCAACTGTTGCTCGTATTGTCTGTCGTTGTCGTCGTTGCCGTTGTTGTCGCCGCGTGTTGTTGCAGTTGTTGAAGTTGGTGCGCGTGCGCATTTGACGCATTTGGTATTGGATGCAAGACTTGTTAATTAGGCTTAAAGAGCCAAACATAATCAGCGATAATCTGCCAAATAACTTGGCCACAAGCAAGGTCGCCCCCCGTGTGTGTATGCTAACAACTTCCCATGCATTCAAGACCTTCAAATGTGGCTTAGGCTAATGATAATTGTTTAGAATTGTGAAATTAGACCATGGCTCTTCTATGATAAGCTTTTGTGAAACTTATTTAGTATCTAATTGATTTTTTATTAGTTTTTGCGCTTCAAGTTAAAACTTCAAGAACAACAAATCAATCACCAAACATTTGACGAGTGAGATTCGTCATCGAAAAAATCAAATAAATCGGGACTCAAGAGGTTAAGATACGCTCTTTCGCTACTAAACCCTTATACAATGCCAGAACTTACCGAAAATGATTAATGGTCAATTTTTTGACTTAACACATTAAAGTATTCCTTAAGTAACCGACTCTTTTGATAGGAAAAAACAACCTATTCAATAAGATTTGATTTTGATTATTGAATTGAATACTCTTTGTGCAACATGCAGTTTTAGTTATCGATTATTATCTATAATGCAAGTATGAAGTTTTCGCAACATTTTCAGATATGTTTCTGTGACTTCTGTTGCTGAAAAAGGCTTCATCTTCCTCTTCACATTTAGATACATATATACATATATATACAAATATATATTTATTAATGTATATATTTATTGTTATTGGGACAACGTTGGGCGCCAAACTATTGCATTGTAGCAAGGTTGCAATTTTTTTTATCGGTCTACGAGTTTATTGCCGGGCAGACCACCACTGCAGCACTGCAGTCTGTGTATGCGTGTGTGTGCGTGTATGTGTGTGTGTGTGTTGTGTCGCCTGTGTGGCCCCGTTGGCAGTTTGGATAGGGGTAGGGGTGTAGGGGTAGCACCCCAAGCGTCGCCGAATGTTGCGAAAACGCAATGCGGCACTTAAGCTGACCACTTGCCTGCCGGCTACCGCTGGCAACACGCTACGCAGACGCCGCACATGGAGGATACTAGTGAGTGAGTGTGGTGAGAGTAAAAGAGATAGAGCGAGAGATGGTTGTTCTACAAGTCTGTGTGGTTGAAGTTGTCGTCGTTCGCGTTCTTCTTTATCATTAAACGCATAAATGCGAATCTACAAAAGCCGCTGCAACAGCAACAACAGCAACAGCAGCAGCCTTGTGTGGAAATTTATGGCACGTAAATTTTAATGCCTTGCAACAGCAACAGCAGCAGCAGCGTCGCCGTCGTCGTCGTCGTCGTCGTCGTCGTCGTCGTCGTCGTCGTTGTAGTTATACTTATTGCCAGGGTCGTATTTCCCACCAAACGCGTTGGCAGCAGCGCCGTCGCCATCGCCATCGCCGTCGCCGTTGCCGTCGTCATCGCCGTCGTCATCGTCACATGAATCTGCCATTTTATTGCCAACTTTACTTTGGCGGCAATGTTATTAACGCACATTTTTATGGCTTTGATGAGCAACTGATGCTGATGCTGATGCTGCTCCCTCCAAGAACCCGAAACTACTACACATCCCAACACCAGCAACACCAACAACAACAACTACGGGTCGTCGGTCGTCGGAATCCAAAAATGTGATGCTGGCTGATGTGGAAGCTGTTTTTGGTTGTTACTGCTGCCTGTGCCAGCCACGTTATAAATTAAGGCTGCTCGTTTGCATTATGATTATTTGTCTGCTGTTTTTTCGTATTTTGTTTGTTTTTAAGAAGCGCTCATTGACTTTCTTTTGTTGATGATGATGGGGATCGGGGAGGGGAGTCGAGCCCACCTAAATAGATTGGTCATTAGCATAGCGCACGGAAATTGTGGGCTGGAGCGACAACGCTCTCTCTCTCTCTCTCTCTGTCTCTCACTCGGTAGGTCTGTATCTATATAAGGCCAAGGCTGGCACACATTTGGGATTTCCGTTGCATTTAGCCCACTGATTAGCTGCCAATTTGGACCGAAAAGACAAAAAGACCTAAAACCCAAACCCAAACCCAGCGGCAACAGCAACGGCGACAATTTCCTCAATCAACGAAAACCAATCAACAAAAAACACAAACATATAGAATACGTATAACAGGTAACAACAACAGGCAGCTCTACTCTTTCGGGGGCGGCGGCGGATGGGAAAAATGTGTCGTACTGGCAACATTTGGGTACAAATTTACATAAATTTACACTTAATTATGAGCAGCATACAAACGAACATATAAAAAACACAAAAAACACACACAGACAGAGGCAAACACCTATTCCAACGGGCACGTAATTTCATTACAAACATTCAATTCCATCGTCATTTGGTGAATGAATTTCAATTTAAGACTAGGTCATCTTAGGTCATCTTAGGTCATCTAATAACAAAACTACATTACCATTTTAATAAGATTATATCAAAGTTTAGTTAGAAACATGAATCTAAATCTATTAAACAATTGCAATAGTTATTCCTTCCATTTGAAGATCTTGAGTTTCGAGTCTTTGGATCAATTTAACGCCCATTTAGTGCCTCAATTTATGCACCTTGCCCTTCGTCACTTGGGATCTTTGTTTTTGACGCGATTTCATGTTTTTCATTTGATTTTTAAGTTTTTTTTTTTGGTGCTGCTAATTAATTTTTATGTCCCATTCTTCGCTACGCTTTGCCTTTTCCTTTCGTTAATTAAGCAAAGAACTTAAATAGATGCTGCCCCTGTTGCTGCTTATCCGGTACCTAGGTGAAGTTTTCCCTTTGCCCTTACACACACTCTCTCTCTCTCTCTCTCTCTCTCTCTTTAGCTATAAAAATAATAAGAAGCGAAGCTCTGGTCGAGCACAGCGTGTGGTGGTCACGTCTGGGAGCCAAAACGACTTCACTTCCATGCCCACACACACAGTGTGAGAGCGAGATAGATATACTACTATATTGTCTGCCCTTTCATTTGTTCATTCATTAAAAAAGATTCAGCTCAACAACAACAACAACAACAACACAAACGATAATCAAAATTTAAATTTAAATATTAAACAAGTGTCGATTTGTTTGCCTTGGCAGACTCCCTACCGCCCCGCCCCGCCCCGTCGACTGATACCAAACCAAAACGAAAAAAGAAGACCACAAAAATTAAGTTATAAAACACAGTTAATGGTGTGACGGGGCCACAACCACTCAGCTCAGCACTACTTACGCCCCGATAAGATATCGAAGCGGCCGACATCAAAAATAAAATACTTTTGCATTTGGAAGCTGTAACACGCACTCACTTTTATGACGCACTGTATCGATGTTCGATTCAGTAGGAGATCGTTTTGATCGTTTTCCACCGATAAGACATAAGACACAAAATGCATTAGGTTCCGGTTAAGAGCTAAAGCTTTAAATCCGTTTAAAAGCTGCTTAACTATATCAAAGCCCAAAATTGCTTCACAGATAGACAGTTATAATGAGTTTATGTTTAAGGGTTTAAGTTTTCACATCCAAATTGCAAGTGTAACAGTTCCCAGGCTGACTTTTCGATCTGGATCGACTCTACTCAGCGATGATCATTAATTGCCAGGCTATCTGTTCAAATTGGTTTGGCTATCTCCCGAATTATGGCAGAGCCTTTGCGACCTTTTTTTTGGCTACTGTTTGAATCTGTTTCATGTTGATAATGGTAATGATGATGATGATGATGATGATGGGGGCTTTCACCTGGCGATATATACTTTTATTTTCATTAACATAAAATGTTTTGTGTTGATTTTTATACGCTGTAAATTAAGAGCAATTTATGCGCACAAGAGATGCCTTTCACATTTCTCGTCTCGTCTCGACTCGAAACTCATTCATAAAAGCCAAGCCAGTAGCTGCTTTACTGATCTTGAGATTATTCCAGATTTTCACATAATGCTAACATTTAGTGATGCTCTTTGGGGGCGCGCACATTGCGTATGCTTAATTTATCGACACTTAACGCCAATGAGGCGACGCGACCGCACTTCAATTAAGGCCCCAGCACAGAACAGCACAGACGGGGAAAAAGAGGGAATCGGTTCAGCTCTCCGCCCTCAGTCGCCCTCCCAGATTCGTTGCTAAGTGTGTCTGTATTATGCTTAACACTTGTCCATGTCGCCGTCGAACAGAGAGAGCTAAGAAAAAAAAACAACAAGAAAAAACCAACACAGTAGCCCCAGAGCCAAAGCCCAGAGCCAAAGCCCAGAGCGAAAAGCCTTAAGCCTTAAGCCTAAAACCGAAAAAACCCGCATCATATGCATGCGTGCAAATAAATTTGTCTTTTAGTAATTGCCGAGTGTTGACTATAAACAGGCGCACAGTCCAACATCGGCGGCGGCGGCAACAGTCCGAGTAATCGTTGAATCGCGCAGGGAGGAGAAGGGGTGACAGGAGATGGTGAGCCGAGGCGAGGTGCCAGCGACGACTGGTCACAAAGAATGGAGCCCGCCGTTGCTTTCGTTGGTATCATCATTAACGCTTTAAGTTGAATTTCATTAAGCAGGCAGGCAGGCAGGAAAGCAGGAAAGCTGCCAATCCAAGCAGGAACAGGAATAAGTATGAAATGAGGCGGCTGCAACTGCGGGTCACATTGTCAAAAAAAACAACAACAAAAACAACAACAAGAAACCCCAGATAATAAATAAGAAACATCCGAAAGCAGCGTAAAGTTTCGGCCTGATGAATGCTTTTATGCGCTACGCAAAATTTTAGGCCAAGAAATATTTTATTTTATTTTTTTTTGTCTATTAGAACTTAAAAGTTCTTCAAGCAATTGTCTCCAATTCAACAGCTACTTAAGAAGTTTTTTTTTCTTTGTTTATCAAAAAGCAATCTTGAAGATAAAGTTGAAGTTTTCTATTATCTGTTTTCTGTCTGGCATCAACTTAAACTAAGTAGTTGACCACTTGATCTAATCAACTGTGCAACTAGATCAAATTAAATGAAGCGCATAGCTGACAGCAGTCTAAAGAGCTACACCAACAACACCAACAACAACAACAGCAGCAACACATTCAAACACACGTTTATTTGACTAAATGTGTATACAACAACAACAACAAGAAGAACAACAACTTTGGTGGACAATCGCTTAATGGCTCGCCTGCAAAACATGAAAATATACTCAAGTGTTATCGATTAATGTCCAAGTCTAGCAGCTACCGAACGAGCTGCTGAACCCCAAACACACAAACTCAAACTTAAACTTCAACTTCTACTTAAAACCCGAACCCGAACCCAAACCCAAACTCGAACTCACAAAACCCAAACCCAAAGCCAACAAAACTTGCTTGGCGGTTTGGCGGCTGCTCATCCAAAACTCAGTGGCTAAATGGACGACGAACAGCAGCAGCAGCAGCAACAACAACAACTTGGTTGGTTCTTTATTATGATTATTCGCCTTTTTAATAAAGAAGAACAAAAGGTGCCGACAAATATGGCAAAACGACAACAACAGCAACAGCAGCAACTTCTGAGTTCTGAGTTCTGCGGGTTAAGTTGAATGCGGCATGCGGCATTTGGTTGGTGCTAATGTCATCGAGCGCTGAACACCTTTATCAGTGTTGCATTGAAATGCACACACGCATGCGCGCCGCCAACTTGCATGTGGCATGCAACACACAGCCACAGCCAAAGAGAGAGGGAGAGTTGTGCTGCTTATCGCTGCAAATAGTCAATGCGAAATAGTTGACTTGCTGACAAGCGACTCACTCGTACTCGTACTTGGACTCGTACTCGGACTTGGACTTGGAGTTGGAGTTGGTCAGCGGTGGACTCGGCGGTGGGTCGCCATTCAATTTATTAGCTGCAATAAAACGCAAATCATCCGCGTGCCTTGGTCGGTCTGCCTGCCTGCCTGGCCTGCCTGACTGCACCACCAAACACCAGGGCATCGCCGCGGCGGCGGCGGCAAAGTGTTGAAATCATTTGAAATATTTGTCATTTGCTGATAGGCATAGAGCCAAGAGCAAATGGCAAATAACAGTGGGAGTTACATCTACAGCTAGAGAGGGGAGTGGTGGGATGGGGTAGTTAGTAGTAGAGGACGACCATTAGCCGCTCCTCGTTTATCTATATGACAGGATGGCCATAACTAACTTGGCTCATTTGTAAGCAGCTTGGTTGGTTTAAGAGCGCGATTCACTTCATTATTTATGATACCTTCGTTCTGCGATAAATAGTATGTGTATCGATATGTGTGTGCAATAATACGCACTGAGTTATTGTCTATTCTATCGATCAATACGATTTGTATGTCGATATGTATATCGATAACATATCGTTTACTCATCAAATATGCCATAATCGTCATCAGTTAACACAAAAGTTGCCTTGATTACACATTTGCAATAGTCATCGTCATCGGTCATCGGTTATCGGTCAACGGTTATCGAGTAGCATTACGCATTTGCCTACTCGTATCAGCGAACCGCAACGCCGCAATGCAAAATACTATACTATAACATGTACAAAATCGAAATCATGTAGCCGAGTGCTGGGCACTTTGTTTTGCCCAATCGACTGTGACTGCCAAAGAGGTTTGTCGATAACAAATAGAGGCAGGGGGAGGAGGAGTGAAACCTTTGCCGATTTGCATACAACAAAATGCTGCGCAGTCGCAGCAGAAGCAACAGCAGCAGCAGAAGGCAAAACGATGCCCAACAGTTGGCCAAGCATCATTAGCTGTGACTTTGTTGAATGCTTCTCCCTTCTCCTCCTCCTCCTTCTTTGTGCCTAACCTGGCGCATTGTGTGGGTATTGGTGTGTGTGTGTGTGTGTTGGCCATAACGCCGCCCATTTTGTTTAGCAAATTTGCAATTGGCTGCCGCCGTTGACCGCCGCACAGACGCCACCGATGGAATGGACAGGGACGACGGACGACGGACGGACACACAGGCGAGACAGCTGGAGCTGGAGCTGGAGTTGGAGCCTGGCTAGTGTATACAGGTCTTGTGTGTGCGCGTGCACAACAACAGCAGCAGCAACAACAACAACAACGGTTTTTAGTTTTGCTGTATCTCAATCTGTTGTGCCAGAGCTGCTGCTGCTGTTGTTGCTGCTGCTGTTTCGATTCGTGTTGTCATTAAAATGTAAATCCATTTAATTAACATTTTCCGTTCAACGACGACGACGGCGACGACCACCAAAAGATAGCAGCAGCAGCAGCGGCAGCATCAGCCGAAGAATTGTTATAAATTGTAAATAAATTTTGACGTTATTTAAATGAAATGTCCATAAACTCGTTGTTGGATGACCCAGCCAGTCTCAGCCAGTCCCAGTCTCAGCCAGTCCCAGCTACTGGGCCAGCGTGAGAGTTTTGACATGGCCCAAAACAAGCAGGACAGAGCCAGTAAGGAAAAGAAAGTGAGGGAGGGGTACGGGGAGACAAAGGAAATCAGAAACAAAGTAAGCACTTTCGACTTAGAAATACTCTGTGTTTTGGCTAAATATTTTATCGTATTTGTTCTTGTAACCAAATATCATTTGTGTGTGTTTTTGATCGTCTTTTGTCGAAAGATCTTTTGATGACAACTGGTACCCAACTGACATGCCACTTTCACACAATTTCAATTTACAGGGTATCCAATATCAACTCTTTGGGTGGTGAAGAGTCTGTCGCATCGAACCGGGCCAATTGTCTATGAAATTGCCTCGTATATTGTATCTTTTGTCTTACTGTTTGCTTCGCCCATAAAATTATGCATAATTTACAGATTAATTTTAAAGCCGCTGCATGGTGGGTCTCTTCACATCTCTTTCCCCCTCTCTCTCTCTCTCTCTCTCTCGAGACCCTCTCTCCCGTTTGCTCTTTGGCCAATCTCTGTGTGGTGGCTTAATTAAGACATGATTCGAGCCGCGTTTCGTGTTGATATTTATGGTATAGATCGCTCAATATGCATATCGTTTTAGCTTTCGAACCGAAGCAGCTTAAGACAATCCAGCAGCAACAGCAGCAGCAACAGCGGCGACAGCTTCATAAAACCCAAATGCTCAATATTGAATTGAGTTCCCAATCTTTTCTTTCCACCTTACAGCTGCACCAGCCAAAAGCCAACATCGGCGACATCGTCATTGTCATCAAGATGATGATGATCATCGTTGTCGTTGTAGTGATCATCATCATCATTACCATTGCCGTTGCCGTTGCTGTTGCTGTTGTCGTTGTCGGCGCCTTCAATTATGTCCATAATTGGTCAACAGGTAGCCGAAAATGGTTTTGGTTCCTACCTGACTGCCGGACTGCTTGCTTGGCCTGGCCTGCCCCGGCCTGTTTGCTGGTGTTGCCTGGTGTTTTGCTTGTGTGTTGCCTAATTGAGCGGCCAACAGCAGCAATAAGCAGTAGTAACAACTACAAAAGCTCGGAGCTCTGAGCTCGGGAGTGTGAGAGCAAGCCAAAGATTAGCTACGCTTCTCAGCGGTGCCTTAGAACTTGTGGGTTCGATTAAATGGCAGGTAAATTGTCAAATCTATTAAGAATTAGCGAATTAGTTTGGGTTCAGTTCACAGTTTGCAAACAAGTTGAAGGGGCAAACACACTCTGATCGATTGCCGTGCAAAACGTTTCTCTCAACAACATCAGAGGGGGGGGAAGTAAGGAATTTTTCACTTCGACTAAATCGACTTATCGATAAATTGTGTTTATTACTGCTCAAAGCGATTTACATGCCTGCACTACACTTGCACAACTTGCACAACTTGCAGAACATTGCAGCTACTCAAAACAACATACCAATTGCAGAACATTGCAAAACTAGCAACTGTAATTTGAGGTAGTTGCTCTTGTGTTAGCTGTAGCTGTTGCTGTTGGTATTGCTGTTGCTGGCATTCACTCACGATCAACTGGAGATATCGCTGTGGAAGTTAAGCGAAGTTCACTCGATGCAACTGTCGATAACCGTTAGCGATCGTTTGTATTATTGTCGCAGTTGTTGTTGTTGCTGCTGCTGTTGGTGCTGTTGTTGCTGTTGTTGCTGTTGCTGCTGCTGTTGGTGCTGTTGCTGCTGGTTGCATGTGAACAAAACATGCCAAATCAAAGTGTGAGTGATCATTCAATTAAGCAGCACGCCAACATCCGACAACAACAGACACACGGACAATGGACAACAACAAGCTGACGACAGCAATCACACACTGCTGTGAGCAAACAAGCCAACCAGCAACAATAACAACAACAACAGCAACAACAACGACAACAGCAAGTGCGGTGCCATCATCAGTTAAATTATGTGATAATATGCCAACAATGAGTGTGCAACAGCAGCAGCGACAGCAATCGCAACAGCTACAACTACAACTACAACAACAACTACAGCAACGACGAGCACAACAGCAGCTAACAACAGCAACCAACAACAGCAATCAACACGCAAAAGCCTAAAACAAACGTGTCGAATGGCTGGACAGGGCGTTCCACAAACTGGGTAGGCTGTGGTGGGGTGGGGGTTGTAGGGGTGACGGGAAAGAGAAGGTGCGCAATTGAGTATCGGGACACATGACTAGCGTGAAAGATGCGACTTTAAGCAGCAACAGCAACAGCAACAGCACGTAACAGCAACAGGCAACAGCAGCACCAAAATTGCTGTTACCTTTTTTGGTTTGGAGCTGCCGCCGGCGGCTCAATCAGTTTGTCACCCGGGCGATATATAGAGTGATTAAGTGGCCCATGGATTGGATTCGAGTTGCAGCAGTTGCAGTTGGCCAAAGTGCGGCGATGACAAGGTGCAGCAACCTAGAAACGTGCCACAATGCCAGCAGCAGCAGCAACAATTGCTGAATTTTGAATTAGTTGCACGCATTGCAAGCAATCATATACCAAAAATCTGAACAATATTTGACGCATAATTGCATTAGAGCCAATCAATTCAATCAGCGAATAAAATCATAACGCCAACAATAGCAACAACAACAACAGCAACAACAAGAAGCAATCTTTTGTCTTTGCTAGCTAAATCAACAACTGTTGCTGCGGTGACTACTACTGCTGCTGCTGCTGTTGCTGATTTGTTGCTTGTTGCTTGTTGTGTGACGACGACAACAACAACAACAACAACAACAACGACAACGACGACTGCGTGGCGTCCGTGTAATCGCACTTCATGTCTAATTAGACTTGTTTATGCCCATTTGGGAAAATGAAATGCAGCAACAGCAGCAGCAACAGCAACAGCAGCAACAACAACATGGCTGTGGTTGCTGTGGTGCATGCACATATTATTTTTTGTATTTTTTTTATGGCTATCTTCACGGTTATTTTCATTTAAATCGCAATTCAAACTCAACTCGCAGCTCGTCGACGAATGACATTTTAAATGACAATTTTGCGCCTTTTGCAATTCATTTTCCCCCCTTCCCAAACGCACTCCACCACCACCAACAACAGCAACAACAATTTAGTTGCATAAAAAAATGCGAAACTCGTTGCGAGACAGTACTTATACAAATAGGTTCGAGAGGTGAGGTGGGAGGGAGAGAGAGAAGAGTTTTGAAAAGTGAAAGAGAGAGAGAGAGAGAGAGAGAGAGAGAAACAGAAAATTGAACGTAATAATGCAAATTGTTTTATCAATAAATTCTAGACACATGCAAAACGCACAACGAGTAATTCAGATGATATTGTTGTTGTTGTTGTAGTTGTTGTAGTTGTTGCCAAATGAATTTATGTGTCAATAAATTTAAAGCAAATTAGCAAACGACGTTTTAAGTAGACGACGACGACGGCGACGACGAATAACGCGCTTAGCAAACAGATTTATGGACTGAGGCAACCACCAATGATTGCGACTGGCGGCGGCGACTCGACTCGGTTCGACTCGACTCGGCTCGGCTCTGCTTGGATTTGATTTGATTGATGAGCGCACAGCAAGCCGCTTGGCAATAAACTGTTTGTGCCTTTTGCCTTTTAAAGCCGGCCCAAATCGGCCATGTCACAAGCAATTCGCTCCACCAGTTGAATCCGCATCCGAATGCGTTTAGTTTTATGCGATAGTCACTGCCGCAGTCGCTGCCACAGTCACTGCCACAGCCACAGCCAACTGCAGCAAGCGTTCAATTCAGTTCAGTTCAGGCCAGGCCGAAGCCAGTCCGGGCCAGGCCGAAGCCAGTCCAGTCAAGTGAAGTCCAAAATGGCGACGCTGGCAATTAATCAGTTTTTCAACCTTGCAGCGTTTTCGGGCAGGCAATAAAAACGACAGTAACAGCTTTATGGCTAGCTCACTGCATATATTAATAAAGACTAGACCCATAAACCCATACAGTATTCATATTAATTAATGCGACACGTCAACAACTCCGCACATACAATTGACAAGCAACTTGCGACTTCGCGGTCTTTGGTTGCAGCAGCGTGAGAATCAATTTAACAACTAATAATCGCTTTACATTTTACATTTACGAGTCATTTTTTGTTCGTATATATATATATATATATATATATGAATAAAGGAAGGACATTCCTCTATTTGCTGTAATAAAACCAGTTTTATATATAGAAAATCTCTGACTCTGAAGTACAAACACATTGTTTGTCTCTACGTCTACTAGTTATCTTCTCTTATTGATCATCGCGCCAACTCGTTTCCTTAGTTTGCGTCTCGCTTGTTTTTGTTGTCCTTACTCGTTGTAACTTTACTCAATCTACTCTTGTTGCTATCTGCTATCTGCTGTTGCATTCACATGCATGAAAGACAGAGTCAGAGACGAGAGCAAGAACAATTAAATTGTTGATAACGTGAGCAACAACTATTACAATTTATGGGTACAACCATCTTATAAGTCACACCTTTATGCATGACACCACCACCACCACTGACGCCATTGGTGGTCCCTTTTTAACAGAGGGCGTGCAAGCTCAAGCTCGAGATACAACTAGATACAAGCCTGTGTTGCTGTTGTCGTCGCCGCAAGCAGCAGCAGCAGCAGCAACAGCAACGGCTAGGGCAGCTAGAGCTTCTAAAAGTCTCTTGGCCAGAAGAGTAGCAGTAGAATACAGGCAAAAGTCGCGGGCTTGTTGTTCAAAATTACATGAACAAAATGGCGAAGTCCGAAGTTGCAACAGCAACAGTAACAGCTTGTGAGGTCTACACGCAGCATCAGCAACAACAGCAACAAGAAAATCTGAAAAGCTGGTCAGGTCTAGAGCTTCGGCCTAGACACTTACTTGGCCCCTTGAACCCCGCGTGCCCCCCCCCGCACTGCTGCTTTTCAAGCTCGAGTTTGAGTTCGAGTTGAGTTCGGTTTGGTTTGGTTGGTTTTGATTCTGTTGAGTTGTTTGTGTGTTCAGTGTTCGGTGTTCAGTTCTGTTGGGGTTTCTCTTTTGTCGTTTAATCGAAGTCGATTCGACGAGTTATGGTAATTAAAAAGGTGTTCCTTTTGCAACAGTCGTAGTCGTAGTCGTTGCGAATGTCGTTGCTTGGGGGGTCCCGAGCCCCGAGCCCCAAGTTCGCTTTCGCATTCGCGTTTCGCGCTGCAGACAAATTCATATTTTATGACAAAACTCTGGCGCGCTCTTTCTTTCTCTTTCCATCTCTCTCTGGCATTCGTTTTCTCTTTCTTTGAGTCTGGTGTCTTGGTCTTGGCTCGGCTCGTGCACTTTGGTGGGTGGTCGCCTACAGGAATGTCGCCGACTTTACAAAGTCCACACAGCCATTTGCAATATCTTTACAGCGATACTTTGACTATAGAAATGTGTGTATGTAACTGTGTGTGTGTGTGTGTGTGTGTGCCTCTGTTTGGGCCTGTCAAGTTTTGTCAAGTTACTGCCGACGGACGGAATACTTTGTGCCGTTTATGATTTTTTTTCTTTTTCTGTTTCTGTTTTTTGCTTTTTATTTTTTATTTTTTTTGTTTTTTTTTTTTTTTGGTTGGTCCTATTGCATTTTTTGCATGTCAAGCTAACTAATCTCATTCTCCTCGTATCTCACTCTCACTCTTGGACACACCTTATAAACCGTTCTCCTTCTGTTTTCTTCGTTCCTATAGACAATACTGAACTCAATGCATAAATATCAGCCGCGCTTTCATTTGGTGCGAGCCAACGATATCTTGAAGCTACCATATTCGACGTTTCGCACGTACGTTTTCAAGGAGACGGAGTTTATAGCCGTGACTGCATATCAAAATGAGAAAGTAAGTAATATACACATTCATATTTATATATATATAGTATACATGTATGTGAGCTGAATGATCGGATTTTACTAATATGAACTTGCTTTGCAGATAACTCAGCTGAAAATTGACAACAATCCCTTTGCGAAGGGCTTTCGTGATACTGGTGCTGGCAAACGTGAAAAGAAGTGAGTATCACTAGAGTTAAGCATAAATAATACTTTAATTGAGTTATGAAGCAAGAAGGAATTATTAATTGTTCTAATTAGTACTTCTATAATTTGATAGGATTCCTTATTAAATCTGATTAGCAATTAAGCAAAACGGAATTGTTAATTGTTCCAATTACATCTATCTAAAGGTAGTTCGATGTTATATAATAATGCTTATTATTGTCGAAATTACTTTACTTTTGTTAGTAGTAGTATAAAGTAGCTCGTTAGGTGTGTTAATCTCGTCCTGTCTGTCAGCATCCTTGTGACTTCATGTGAGCCAATGTGCAAATGTACAAGGACCTCTTTGCATTGATTTGCTTCCAAATGCGCTTATAAGCAGATTCGTGGGGTAGTCAAAGCACAGCACACCACAATCGCCCACACATACACACACAGAGAAACAGTAACAGTTGTCTGGGCAGCGAACTGAAATCCAATTCAACACAATCGACTTTAGTCAGTTCCTGTCTCTCCTGTCTCTCCTGTTTCTCCCTCAATGCCTCATCTCATTCGATGACCTGACCGCTTCTAAAGCAAACTAATCAGCACTTTGAACTGCACTTCACAAATTTAGCAATCGAGTGGTGTTGGTCGCCTGGCAACGCTTGTTTGTCTAACTTATATTTAGGTCTTTTATCTGTAGTTGCAGCTGTATCTCTATCTGCTTAGCTCATTTGTCTCGTTTCTCTCTGTCTGTCTGTATCTGTATCTCTGTATCTGTGTATCTGTGTATCTTTGTGGCTTGTGTTTAGTAGAGACATTAATTTTTGTCAAATCTGTGCGGAACTAATTAGCCTGCTGCTTGTCAAATTGCAAGTCATACAAAGCGCCAATGAGTCCAATGTCCAGCAAAATGGTTGATCATCCGGGGATAACATGGGGGAATGGGGAATGGGAAAAGTTGGATTGTACACAACACACAAAACTCCGGCACGAGTCCAAGTGGCCACAAAGTCAACACAGTCAGACAGAATGATGAGCTGATGCTTTTGATGATGACGATAACGATGATGATAATGATGATGTAGCTGTAGATGATGTAGATGATGACTGGCACCTTGGTCTGGTCATGGAGCTCTTGTCCCCCCGACTCTGACTGTATAGCTAGCTGTATAGTCCCGCCTTCCCCCTGTTCGGTGCAGCAGCAGTGTGCTTGTAATCCATATTGATGGATTGATTTCAATTTCCTGTTGTGCCTGCGGTGCCTGGAGCGTGGGCGCTGATCAAATGCTTTTGACTTTTTCGCAATTGTTTTTTTGAAGGATAACCGAAAAATCAACACACAGATATCCACTGAGCGAGTGAGAGAGAGAGAGAGAGAGGACAGACAGGCAGGGAGCTTGGAGTGGTTCCGGTTTCCGGTCAGCGGGCAGTCCCCGTTTACAATCTCTGTGACTTAGCGTAATGATGAATGACATTTAATAGTTGGCTCAACGTTTTGTTAAACGTTACAAATCAATTTTCACTCTGCCTGTGTGTGTGTGTCTGCGTGTGTGTGTGTGTGTGTGTAACTGACAATGACAAGACGATGATGAGCTGGGGGCGGACAGAAACTTGGAAACAGAAACGACTTCATCAGTCTTCTGTTTGCCGCATTGACACAAACAATTTACTTGGCTGCCCCATTCTATTGCCATTACCATATTACTTGTTAGCTGTTTTCCGTTGGCTGTTTTCTGTTGGCTCTTGTAAAACTGATTACAGCGCCTTGATTGGCATAAGCCACCCATCAGGTCCTTACTTCTCACCCCTTAGACAGACATAGCTGTCGGTTTAGCAATGTAGTTTCCTTTGATATCCTTAACCCAACAACAACAAACTGACTTAAAGGAGTTTTAATCAGGTCGAACAGACAATACACGATGCTTCTTTTACCCTGCACAATGCACTTTGTGCACTTTGTTGCAGAGCCAAGCAGTTCGAATCGAATCGAATCGGGTAAGCAAAGTAGCTTCTAAGTAAGTCCATTACTTGTTTTGTAGATTGAGATATCTGTTATCTACTACTGTCTATAGGATATCTTCAAGTTCTTTCACTAAGTTTCACTGGGACACCCCACACCCCTTGATAACCCTTCCATTTCCATTTCAGTCGTAACCAATCTGTTTCGGTCATTACTGTGACAATCATGTATCAGGGAAGGCTTAAGGTTTTTTGCCTCTCAAAGTTGACGCCAATTATTAATTTAAGGCCGGCGCTTAAAAGTAGGCTAGAGTGTTTATATTCATTAGGGGTTTCAGTTTGTGTCAGTGTGTGTGTGTGTGTGGGTGTGGTGTGGGTGTGTGTGGGCGGGCTGGCTGTAACCACTAAAGCGCTTAGCTAACTTTGTGCATAGACTTTCAATTAGTAGAGAATGTTGAATGTTGAATGTTGAATGTCGAATGTGCCGAGACTGAGACCATAAAAAGCCTGGGCAATTAGTGCGACTTAGGGCGAAAGCATTCTCTTTTTAGCATTTGCCGACTTTTGTCAATTGGCAGCAAACAAAACACACACACATACAATTTAAAGCAGCTCTGTGTGTGTGTCGGTGTGTCGGTGAGGTAGCGAACTTTTTGTGGTTAACCCTTTTAACTTGCACAAAACGAAGCAGGCGCTTCATTAGCGATAGCAACATTAAATGCCAACAACAATAACAAACACCCTGACGACATTTTTTGCCGTTTATCCAGCGTCCTCGTCTTCCTCTTCGTCCTCGTCATCATTGTGGTCCTTCGAGCTGGGTGTCGCTTCACAGCAAGCGCCGCTAATTGGTGGCAACTATGCTACAGTCCGTTATTTACCCCCACCCAAGCCTCTGGGCTCTCTTTGGTGGTGCACCCTTCTGTGCAACTTCCGGCGGAATGATATTCATCTCGCTCGCTGCGCAACTCTTTGCCAATTGCTGTCGCCCTCGGCCCTCGGGCACCAACGGAAATCTAAAGTGAAAACCGTTTTAACAGCAAAAGCAAAAGCAGCAGAAGAAGCAGGCCGAGCAACTAAAACGGATAAGCTGCTAGCAATTGAAATTCCTTTTCATATTTATTTGCCATCTAGTCTGCATGTCCCGTCCCTTCCCGTCCCTTTCCCGTCCCTTCCCTGCCTTTCCCTTCCACCTTCCTTCCGGACAAATAGCCGGAGGCGTCAGTTGACAATTGGCGCACTGTTTTCCACTCTCTCTCTCTCGCTCTGTCTCTCTCTCTGTGGGCAATGTTGTGATGGGCGTGGTTCAAGTGGGCGATTTGTGTGTGTGTGTGTGTGTCGGTTGCTTTAAGCCGCAAATTTAGATATAATTCAAAAATTACAGAGCAACGCAAGCAGACAAAACGCGCAATTTCCAACAACTTTTTTTGGAGCGCCTTTAACCTCTCCCTCCATCTCCACCTCCATCTCCCAAACTGTAACTGGGCAACTGAACAAGCGTAAATGAAGGCGTGGCGGAGGCGGGGTGGCAACACACAAAAGCCAAGATAAACGTCTTAAACGTAGAAACGAAACGAAAACTGTGTTGAAATTTATGGTTGAATTACATGTGATGTACCACACACACACACACTACAGGAGCGGTTCAGCCTAGTTGCTCCAACTAAACACACATTTTTGGTGTTTTGCCGATCTCTCTCTCTCTCTTTCTCACACTCTGTTTTCTATTAGAGGCGGCGTCGTCCGTTATGCCATCAGCAGCAGTTGTTGCCCTTTGTTGTCAAGTGGGTGGGCCTAGAATGCCGCCTGGATTAACACAAATTGATTTGCTATTAAATTAGGTATATATACACACACACACACATAGACACATACACCCAGGTGATGCGAAATACGTGGAAAAACAGTTAAGTGTAAAAGAAGACGCCTGTGGCGAAATAGCTGGCTTCTGTCTATGGGTGGTTCCGGCCTGTGGTTGCTGTGATAATGATATACTCATGCATGCCATACCATGTGTGTGTACGTGTGTGTGTGAGTGTGTGTGTTAGCAAATTGCCCAATTTGCGAGCACGAGCTGACGCTGGCAGCATTGCTTTGATGTGTGAACAACAACAACAACAAAAAATGAAAAAAAAAAAGAAGAGAAAAAAATAGAAATAGCAAAAGCATCCGTACAAAATGCACGGACTTAGTTTTACCATCATCGAGCCCATCCAGAGTTGCCACCACCCGGACAAGCTAGGCTAGCCTAGGCACAATGAATTTGTCTGTGTGTGTGTGTGTGTCTGAGTAGGGGGTGGTGGTGGGGGTGGTAGAATTACCGGCAGTGCAGACACTAAATTACACTAACGTGTTTTGAATTATTTTTCAATTTCATTGTCGGCCCAGACACAAACTGCCGGCTCTTTCCGCCTGCCATTGTTACATTTCAATTAAGGTTCCGGTTATAGTAGCAAAAAATAGACGCAAAAAAGAAGAAGAAGAAGAGAAAATCCCTTCCAAAAAATACCATCACACACCACAATCACCGCACCGCCCACCCCGCCCAAACACAAACTGTGCATTCATATGCCGGCAGCGTCGTTTTATCATTTAACAGATATTCCAGCTAGTAAAAATATTATGCCAGTGCCTCATATATCCAAAAAGCCTAATGGAAAGAAAAACAGCGCTTAAAACGTAACGCTTTACAGCATTTTGATTGCGTTTACACACACACACACACACACACACATATATATTAGTTTAGTGTACAGCGAGATACAATTTTGAGAGAGTTTTTTTGGGATATACTCGTGGAATCGATAATAATATAATGAAATGAAATAATAAATGAAATTTACATAAAGAAAACATTAACAAAATAATGAAAATGTGTGAAATTGTTATTCAAATCAGTTGAGAAACACCGGAGATATGAAAGATCGCAGAATAAGAGTAGTACCAGGTATGACCGTATTCGGTAGGATCACGGGTTAAGGGTATCAACTAGTCAAGCTAAAACGACTAGAGTGTTCCTACAGCAAGGAGTTAAGTTAGCCTTTCCCTTTTCCTCAACTATTTCCTAAAAACATTGCCTTGATCCAGGGAATAAAAGTATTTAAATTAATAGATAATCACCTTAGAATTAAAATTAGGTTTCCCTCTTAATCAAGCTTTAGCAAAAGCTGTGTATTGAAGTACTTTCATGAAGACAATTGGATGTTCTAATTTGTTTTGTTTTCTCGTCCAACTGTTGTTACAGGCAGGCGCTGATGTCGAATAGAGGGTCCGACTCGGACAAACTAAATCCCACACATGTGAGCAGCTCGCGGGCGCCACTCCATTTGGGTCATGCCGGACGGCCGCCACATCTGCATCCGGCGCACGCGGCAGCCCTCCTGGATAATCAGCAGGATGATGACGACAAACTGTTGGATGTGGTCGGACCGCCACAGAGTCCCCTGTTGCCCCTCAGCCACTCGCTGCAGCAGATGCATGCGCATCAGCACTCTGGTAAGTTTTCCGCCGTCCAGCATAGATTGGATTCCCCCAACACACAGCAGACACATTGATAGCATTATGAGCTCCGCTGGCTAACTGGCTTAAACAACACGTCTAACTGGTGGAAACCTTTTGTGTTTTTCTTTCTTTTCTCCATCGGTCATTGGATTAGCAGCATTGGCTGCCTGGTTTAATCATTTGGCTGGCGCTGGCGCCGGTGAGCATGCGGCAGCAGTGAATGCCGAGGAGGCACTGCGTCGCCGTCTGCAAGCGGACGATGTGGAGCGAGATGGCAGCGATTCGAGTTGCTCAGAAAGCGTCGGTGGCAGTACTGGCGGTGCCTTTCGTCCCACCTCAACGGGCAGCCCTAAAGAAGGCGTTGGCGGTGGTGCAGCCGCTGCAGCAGCGGCAGCTGCCGCCGGTCTTAGTGCAGCCGGCAGCTATCCGTCGCCCAATATCTCAGTGGGACCACCGATCCACCCGTCGCCGCATCTATTGCCTTACCTCTATCCACACGGACTCTATCCGCCGCCGCATCTGGGCCTGCTGCACAATCCGGCAGCGGCCGCTGCCATGAATCCCGCCGGTCTCAATCCCGGCCTGCTTTTCAATGCGCAGCTCGCGCTGGCTGCCCAGCACCCGGCATTGTTTGGTCACGCCTATGCGGCCGCTGGACACACGCCCGTTTCACCTCTGCAGGGCCTCAAGAGCCATCGGTTCTCGCCGTACAGCTTGCCGGGCAGCTTGGGCAGTGCCTTCGACGCGGTCACGCCCGGCTCCAATGCGAATCGCAGCGGCGGCAATGGTAGCGGCGATGCAACCGCTCCACCCAATCTTTTGCCCGCCAGTGGTGGCGGTGGAGGTCTAGCTCTGGACAATGGTCCGCGCAGTCTAAGCTCGAGCCCGCGACCCCGGGCCTCCTCGCATTCGCCGCCAACGCGTCCCATATCAATGTCGCCAACAACGCCGCCATCGTTGCTCAAGCGACAGTCACAGCATTCGCCGTCGGAGCTCAAGAGCATGGAGAAGATGGTCAACGGTCTGGAGGTGCAACACAATGGCAGCGCCGCAGCAGCGGCAGCAGCAGCAGCAGCAGCGGCGGCGGCGGCAGCGGCTGCCTCATTGCTATCAGAGGAGTCGGCCCAGTTGCATCATACGCAGGTGCATCACACCCACTCGCATTCGCATCAGCATTCGCATTCGCACTCACATCCGCATCCGCATGTACATCCGCACGGACATCCCGGTCATGGGCACGCGCACGGGCATACGCATGCGCATCATGCGGCGGCGGCCGGTGGGACGGATCAGTGACAATTACAGGACGGCCGCTCCGATTGCGAGGAGGGCGGCCTGGAGGATGATGACGATGATGATGAGCAGGATCGCAGCTCGGTCATCGATTTGGATGTCGATGTCTGACCGCAAACGGTGCAGCTGCAGCAGCTTTAGCGTGCGGCGTCCACCACTTGCTGCTGGTGGCGCTCACCACAAATGGCCAGCTCCGCTCCGGCCCTGCCCTTTGGCCCCATCGCTTTGGCCAGTGGCGGCAGTTAGCCAACGCTAATCCCAGTGTAAATAGCGCCAGCGATCTGTAGCATATATATATCTAAAGTATATAGTAGACACCCTCCTACACCCTTAACCCTAATCGACCCTAAACACACACACACACACACAAAGAGACACACTCACACTCACACACACACACACACACTTTATAATCATATAGAGCCTAGAGACGTTGCGGGTCGCTTTGCGTATATAGTTGTATAATCCAAGAGGTATTTTTTTTTTGTGTTTTTTTTGTAGAGGGGTATTGATATGTTTAAGCAACGCCTAGCCTGTAAATTATTTGTGATGCGCAGGACCCGCCAGCTTTTAAAACCTAGTTTAGAGAAAGAGATGGATGTATGGATGGATGGATGGATGGAAGGCGATGGAAGAGTGTGAGAAGTGCAAAGAAAGAATGATTCGATGAAACAGGAAGAAGAGGAAGAAACCAACGATGACAAAATGTTTTCGAATGTTTTTCCCTCCCCTCCCCTTCTCTACCTCCCCCGCTCCCCGAAACGTTACCCAGTGCTCTTGCAATTAGTTCAAGCTCTTTGCACCCAAAAATCCTTCAAAAAGAACGATGAAAAAAAGCAAAAGAAGAAGAAAAACAACCCCACTTTTTAGCACTTAAGCATAACAATCTTAAATATATTATGTATATGTATGTAACAAAAAACACACAGTAAACACACACTAAACACAACAAATATATACACAGATTTCTATATATATATATATATATATAGACGATGTATTGCGAGAAAAAGATAAAGCGAGCAGATTTCGATGAAAATGAAAATAAAGTAAAAATGCGCCCAGGGGCAAAAAAAATTAAAGAAAAAAACACATACATATATATATGTATATATATATATATATTATTATTATTGTACGATTGGAACAGATTAGCAACATCAAAGATGGCGCGCCTCTATACATATACATATATATATAAATATATATATATATACTCACACTCACATACATATATATGTATATACATAAATGAATATTCAGATATATATATATATAGATATGCATATATGTATGTAATTCTAAATACAATGTAACCTTTAACAAAAACAGCAGCAAATGAGAAGAAAAAATAATAATCGAAAAAAAAAACAAAAACAAAAAAAAAAAAACAACAAAACACAAAATAAGCAAAAGCGAAGAGCGTAAATTTTTTTTCTTAGTCATAGGATGAAATTTTTTTTTTAGTAATCGTAAATTGATTGAAATAAGAAACATAAAAACAAAACAAAAAACAAAAAATACACAAAAAAAAAATATATAAATAAAAACAATAATATAAATGAAATGCGCGTAAGAAGCAAAAGCAAAAGCAAATTACCTATAATTAAACTAATTTATGTAGTTCTTAAGTACCGTGTACCGTAACATCCATACAAAATACAACAAAACAAAACATAATTTACAATATTTTTCAACACACACACACACACCTACACACCTATACAAGACCGAACATAACCCGAACCCAACCCAGCCAGGCCCTGATCCGATACAGATACAGATCAGATGCAGATCCGATTCCGTATAAAATGGCATTTCCGATGCTTTTCCTCCCCCTTAGACAACTAGACAACCATGTAGCAGCAACACACCCACACACACACACACACACACACACAGCAACAGACATGTCTCCATTTATATAGTGCAGCATATATATATATATAGAGAAAAGTTTCAAGAAATCGCATCCTATATAATACAAGATACTTCATTTATTTTATTTAAAATATTTTTTTTTTCTACATATTTTTTTTTTTGCTAATATTTAAGTTCTAAAACCAAAGAACAGAACACTTTTTTTTTTGTATATTTATAATTCTTTAGAACAGACTCGTCGTAATAGCTACTTAGTATTATATTGTGTGTGTTTTAATTTGATATCACATATATAAGCCAACAACCCTACACACACATACACACATTTACACATATAGTAGTATCTCTATGTATAAATCGCGTATATATACATATATATATATAGATATATATATAATTTTTTTTTTTTATGTAAGTGAATTATTGAAAGGCATTCAACGCATGTTCCTCGCATAAGATTAGAGCAAACAGCAAAAAACTGCTTTAAGTTTGACAACATTCACCTGCCCTCCGCCCCTCTCCTTTCCCCCTTTAATAGCAACACACACACACACAGACGCACACCCATATTCACAATGGCAAATGAAAAATAAAAAAGCATAAAAGCAAAAGAAAAAAAAAAAGCAAATTTGAATATTAATAAAAGCAAAAAACATCAGCAAAGTTGTAGCACAGTTTGTTTTCCTTCTCTCTCTATCTCTCTCTATATATATATCTATATATAAATAATGATTTTTTTTTTGTGTTTGTTTAGCTGTTTTTTGAATGAATTATACGCAAAAGCAATATTAATTATAGTTAATTAAATTTAAACAAAAATGCAAACAAAAAGCAAAACGCAAAACACAACAAAACGACAAAAAACAACAACAAAAACAACAAAAACGAGAAACGAGAAACAAACAAGAACAAAAACAACAAGCAAAGCATTATATAAACACCTATTTATATACATATATACATATATAGTGCATATGTTTTCTATATATATATGTGTGTATATATATATATATATATATATATATATATAACGATGAAGCAACAACACCTCATGTCACTGCAATTATATTAAAATTAATTAAACAACAACAAAACAAAGGAAATTAAATAAAAATTATTACTAAAACAAAAACAAAATAAAAACAAAAATGATACAAAAAAAAAAAAAAACCAACAACAACATACATGCAACAAGATATTCGTGTTTTTCTACTCCAACTAAAACTATTATTATTATTATTTTAATTGTTTATTGTTATTTGCTTATTCGCTTATTGCGCCGTCAGCTGCCGCGGGAAGCATACAGGACAAAGGACAACAGAAAACAAAAAACAAAAAAAACGAGACGAAAAATATACACAACAACGCCGAATTAAATGGAAAATCAAATGTTTGCACAAATGAGCAACAGCAACAGTGGCAACAACAGCAGCATCAGTGGCAGTGGCAGCGGGCAGTGGCATCAACAAAACTGTTTTCAATCCACCTGAGGAAACTTTTGTATCCCTGCGCATATATTCTCATACACATAATGCATGTGTGTGTGTATGTATGTATATGTAGCCACCATTTATTTACGCAAATAAAGCCGTGCAAATATTCAGTGTCATAATTAAGTCCGCACACTCAACAGCACCACAATCTAGCCACAAATGGGCGGCATAGATGCAGATACTTTGATATTGATACTGATACTGATACGGTATCGGTATACCAATACATATATATACATATATATGCGTATGTATGTACGTGCATAGTATTAGTAAGCAGCAATTGTTTTGCAATTGGAACTCCTCTTCTTCATATTTCAGCAGTTGTCAACTACATACATGATATGTATAAGTAAGTAAATAGGTAAGTAGGTGAGTAAGTAGGGAAGTAAGCAGGTAAGTAAGTAGTACGCGCGGCTTTAGCGAACAGAACCTAAACTTTGTAGGAACTCTAGGATATGTATTTTTGCTTAGCAAGTAATTAAGAAAATAAATAAGTAAGAAAGTAAGTAAGGAAGTAGGGAAGTAAGCAAGTAAGGAAGTAGGGAAGTAAGGAAGTATAGAAGTGAGCAAGTAAGGAAGTAGGTAAGCAAGTAAGTAGTAAGTAGTACGCGCGGCCTAAGCGTAAAGAACCTAAACCTTGTAGGAACTCTAGGATAGGTATTTTTGCTTAGCAAGTATTTAAGAAAATAAATAAGTAAGTAAGGAAGTAGGGAAGTAAGGAAGTAGGTAGGCAAGGAAGTATCGAAGTAAGCAAGTAAGGAAGTAGGTAAGCAAGTAATCAAGTAAGTAAGTAAGTAAGTAAGTAGTACGCGCGGCTTTAGCGTAAAGAAAAACAAAAGCTAAACTTTTTAGGAACTCTAGGATAAGTATTTTTTCTTAGCTATAGAGATCAAATCAGATATATAAAGTTTTAGTCAAGTGAGGCTTTTCGAGATGATTAAAGAAGATGTGACAGATAATGTAACATAAAATTAAACAGAATCAATATTCAGAAAAGATTTCACTAAAAATGTTTTATCCAGCCGATATTTGTCTGTCTTAAAAAAGCTTGGAAAAACCAAATTCAACTTTCGTAATAAACAATAATCAAATGTTGTATATTATGTTTTGTTTCAATTGGCTTGTCGAAAAGTACTTCAGATTGTTAAGACACATCTTAACTAACATTCACAATAGTCAGAAAGTCAATTTAAGTTCATTTATCTAAAGCAACCCAAATCAAATGTTATGCAATTGCCTTTTTGAAGTTTTCAATTGTCTCAGTAAAGTTAAAGTTTGAGTTGAACTTTTTTCTAAATGATCAAAAGTTAGGTGTTACATTTAATTTAATAACCGCATAGTTTGTTATCTCTTTAGAAAAGGCAAAAGCTGTTGCCGGTTGCCGCCCAGTTTTGGCTACAACTTAATTTGGATTAAACTCTTTTGGCGATTATCGTTGCCTCGACTAAGGCTAACCCTCAACTAAGCCAAGCGTTAAGCACTCGACCAACACTTATACTATAGTTACTAATCGAATTTGGCACGAATGCCAAAGGCAAAAGCAGTCCCATTATACTGTACGGATCGGATTAGTCCACAAAGGGTTTAAGGACGAGAAGAGAGCTAAAGAACGAGAAGGGTTATGGGATTGGCTAGACGATTGCCATCATTGATAGAGCTAATTTCGGGTAATTGAAAGACCCAAAAATGAAGTAACGAACCCGCATCCCACTCTACTCCAGCTTAAAGTGCCGCCGTCGTCGCCGCCGCTTACATACGATACACACTATATGTCTATATATATATATAGATAGATCGAAAGCTGTACAAATACAGAATGGTTCCACATCAGTGGGCGATGATGGCCTTCGATGCCTTCGATTGTAAATTGTAACGCTTCAATAGTAAAAGGCGCAAAAGAGTTGAAGTTCCAAGTTGAAGTGCAGCAATAAAAGTGCCCTAAACACAAACCCTTTGCCCACTAACCCGTAACCCGTAACCCGTAGCCCATAGCCCGTAACCCGTTACTTGTAACCCATAACCCGTTACCCATTACCCGTAAACCTTTTTTTATGTTCTTGTTTCCATGACCCACGCACATAGACATAGGAAAGAAAGAAAGACTGTCTGTCAATAAGTTTGAGTGTCTTGGCCCAAAAAGTCAAATACTGAGCTCAATGCGCAGCATAAATTACGTATTATTAATTGCGGCCGCTGCTGCCGTCACCAATGTCACCACCACCACCGCGCAGTGCCACAACTGCTGCTGCCACACATTCTGTTGTCGATGAAGGGTTATGGCGATGTTGACAACACTTGGCTAACCCCCCCTCTCTCCACCACCTACCCGTTGTCGAGCCAGCAATTTGTAACATGATTAATGTGATTGTTTATCAAGCGGCTGGGGCAAGTCTCACAAAATGTTTGTGAAACTAAACTAAACTAAACTTAACTAAATGAGTTGAACCTAAGACTATTTAGTTGATCAACTTAACGACTTTTTGGCGAGTTCATAAATCGTGTAACTAATTGTGAAATATTAGCCATGGCACATGGAACACATGGAGCACATTGTGAAGGATAAAGATTTGATATCGATTTCGTTTCTTAAACGTAATATTAGCTTAGTCAAGTTGTTTGTGGCAAGTCAAAGGGTGACACACACACACACACACACACTTAGTCGTTATGTAAGAACATTTACACAAGGATGATGATGATGATGGTTAAAGTAAGACCGTAAAGTTGTAATGTGCGTCAGGAAGTCAACAACAACAACAACAACAACAACTAAAATCGCCCCATTATTATCGCAGCTCTTGTCATCAATTGAAATTTTGTGCATGTCATTGTGTTGTTGTTGTTGCTGTGACAAGTTGGCTGGCTGCCTGTCAATGTGCATTATCATAACTTGCGTTTTATTGCCAAAACATTTATGAGGCAGCGCGTAAGCACCACAAAAGTGCGTGCTGAAAGTTGTCTAATGCCCCACAACCAACAACCAACAAAAACAACCAACAACAACCAACAACCAAAAAGGGATGGGCTAGATTTAGATCGAACGCCCGACATTTGGGGGCGGTGCCACATTGGTGCGGTGTCATCGGGCCGGAGTTGGAGTTGGAGTCGGAGTCGGCGGAACTATAATGATCATAATAATAGTTTTACGGGTTAGAGAAGTCACAGTCACAGCGACAGCGACAACGACCAGCAATTTAACAGCAACAACAACAACAAAGAGAAAATTGTTTTCATACTTTCGATTTTTAACCCTTTTCACAATGGTGCGTAGAGAACGCGCATTGCGTGCTGCCCCCGAATGGTGTGTGGCAAGGTTTTTGGTTTGGCTTTGGAGTTGACTCAAGTTTGTTATGCATATTTTATTAGCGCATTCTGTGGATACGCACAGGAAGTTGACTCCTTGCGTGCACTGTGCGTTCTTCCCGTTACCCGTGCCTCGTGCCTCACCTCCTACTCCGCCTTCTGCTGTGGTATAGATTTCCGAAAGGGTTGCAGCCACAGAACATTTTTCATGTTGTTGCTAGTGCAACTGCTCTTTGTTGTTGTCGTTATTATTGACATTTGACTTAAGCGGCCTCACGGCAGCAATTCAAATGCTTAACTTGTCAACGACGAGGTTGCCCTTAACACCCATCCACCCACCCAACCCAACCGAACCCAACCCAACTGAAGCAACCCAACCAACCACCTTCTCAACAATTCTGAGCCATTCATAACAGGCCGCGCTTACATTTTTGATTTGATTTGTGGACAACAAAGAGCCAAAATTATGACAGCCACTACATAATTATTATTGTAGTATACCTCTTGTTTATACTATGAAAGTTTTTATATTGTCTGTCTTTGACGACTGTTTTCGGAAGCGATTCCGATTCAGTGTTGCCAAATGATATAAATGTTTACTGGCAGTCATTATGTTAACTAAGATCTTGATTTTATAGTCTTAACAAGGGAATAGCAAAAATATATATGAAATATTTCAATTATGTCTTCAAACCATCTCGACTTCTGACAATATCTCGTAACTTGTTTTTGGGTCTTTGGTTTGGAACCACTTTTTTTCTCCGTAACCCATGAAATGTACAAAACCATTAGTGCAAATCTATGTAACAGGCAGAAGAAAGCATCTTCGATCCCAAAAACAATATATATTCTTGATCAACATCAACAGCAGAGTCGATATAGACATGTGCGTCTAGTTAGAGATTCCACATTTTGTATATGAGCTCTTCTAATCCCGAGGCAGTAAAAGTTTGTAACATTTTCGATAACTTTTTCGTTTTACGATATAAACAGGCAATCGATAACAATGAAGTCATGAAAGACTGTTAAACTTTTATTAAAATCGCTTGAGATACACCGGAGATATGTTAGATTGATTATATACTGAAGCCATAAAATGGTTTAAAAGTCGAATCTTACTACGTTATATGACATTTATCAAGAACAGCGAATACTTTAGAGAAACATCTGTTAGGAATATTCTTAGGTTTTCAATCCACAAAAACCTTTGGCGATTGAATGTTCTTTTTTCAAAAATCTATACTATCATTTAGATTAGGCTAGCAAAAAAGTAGCTTAACTCAAATTTAAAACTAAATATGATATTACTTATCTGACAGTAATATTCCTCTATCCCCCCTACCCTGCTCCGTCTTTTGGCCGATGTAAAGAAGACAGGAAGAGATACATTTGGAATCAATTTAATGCACTTTCGACTTATGCTAATGAGTTGAAACTGCTCTCAAAAACAGAAAACCCAAATGACAGGTGCATTAAAAAGTGCCCCGAATGACGGTGAATTTTTAGTTTGTAGTTTTTTATGACAGCAACAGCAACTTTATGTGGCAACATTAAATCCGCAACGCAAAAAAAAAATAAATCGAAAAAAAAACCAACATCGAAAAAGTCAAAAAGCTGCGTCTGTCAGCCACCTAGCAGCTTAATCAACCTTAATAAGAAACATCCATAACAACAAGAACAAAAGTCACACACACACACACACACCAACACACACACACACACACACACATTTTGTATACGACAATGAGCTGTCGTACTGTGCGCGCGCTTTTGATCATTTTATAAGCGCAATTTCCCTTTTTACGATTATCTTCTCATGCGCAACTGAAAAAGGCAGCACCAATCGCCCCAGCCCCACCCCACCCCACCCACCATTCCGTGCACCACCCTGTGTGTGTGTTTATACCACCCTGTGTTTATCCTTCTCTTTCCCCCCCCCCCACACCACCAACAAAAAAGAGCTAACATCAATACTACGTGGAGATTTGTTTTCAATTTTTCGGTTACAATGGTCATAAAAACCAACACACACACACATACAGACACACCTGTGTGTATATATGTGTGTGTGCGTGTGTGTGTGTGTGACGCATAAAAGGGTTAAGGCTGCCTGCAAGGAGAGGGGGAAAGGGGTTAAACTAGCCGTCGAAATGCAAATGCGCGACCATAAATAACGTGCCACAAACCGACAGACAGACAGACAGACAAACAGACAAAGAGATATACAAAGAAAAGAGCGAGAGAGAAAGAGACAGCAAATATATTTGGAAAAACAGAGAAAGAAAGAGAGAGATAGAGTGAGAGAGAGGGAGGCCTAATAAAAACCACCCAACGATTTAAAAGCAGCATTGCCAAAAAAGCAGCGTTTAGGCGCCCAGCCAGTATTAAGGTGTGTGGGTTGAGCGGGTGGAAGGGCGTAGCATTATGGGCGTGGCATTGTGGCATCATGTGGTGTGTGTGTTTATGTGTGTGTGTGTGTGTGTGTGTGTTTGTATGTGTGGTTGTGGGTTACCCAAAACGTAAATGCAACGCTTCAATGAATGCGATGACGCCGAGAACTGTTGGCGTTAAAGGGTTACCCTCCCGCTACCCCCTCCACCTCAACCCACCCAACACACACACACCCATACACACTATCGATCTGAAGACCTTAGTCATGTGCATTGAGCTATGGCTATGGCCTGTCGCCAGCAGCGCCGCTCGCGTTTAAACGACGCGACAAATTAAAATTCCCTACATCCGGCAAATGGTTACACACCCCCCTCCCCCACTACCGCCTCCATCACTCCTCCCCCGTACACCACAGCACAGCACAATCCACCACAGAACCCTATCAATTCCAATCCGGCCCCACTCACCTCCCCGGTTGCCTGCGTAGGCGTTGCTCTACAAGTATAACCAAAAGTCATGCTCGATTAAATTGCTTTTGTTGTTGCTGCCGCTGCCGCTGCTGCTGCTGTTGCCGTTGCTGTGTTGCATTTGTCCCGGAAGTTGAGTTACCAAAAAGCGCAGACTCGATTCCAATTTGAAAGCGCAGCAAAATAAACCCAATAACCAATTCCAATAGCCCGGCAGCCAGCCAGCCCGACCCTTTCATTCAGCTGTAACGAGCTGCGCGAAGGTGCGGTCATCTACCCTCACCACTTCACCAAACCCCTCACCTCCACTCCATACCCCTACCCCTACCCAACACATCCACACACCAACATCCCATATCATTTAACTCTTTGTTCATGGGCGCAAATTTGAAAATCAGTTAGTGGTCAATTTTGTTGGCTTGCCACAAAAGAGGCAACCCCCTCGCCCCCCCACCACGACCCAAACCCTATGTTTGTAAATGATAATGTGGTGTTTTGGTGTTGAATTGTGCCGCCAACTGCAACCGCCCCGCCTCGCCCTGGCCCACTCCCTCGCTTGGCTTATTAAATGTTGAGCAGCTAAGTTGCAAGCTTTTTGGGGCCCAACATTTTTGCCCCTTTGTCATTCACATTTCGATTCACAATATTACGAATCGATGAATTCGCGTTGGCTTCCATTTTCCAAATGGCAAATTGCTGCTGCTGCCTGCTGCCCCCCTCCCCACACATGACACCTTCCACCCATCCGCTCCGCTCGCCCCTTGTATTGTCAGCTTGTCAGCAGTTCGTTGGCCATTATCCAATTTTCATATGCAAAGCCAGTTGACATTTTGCGGCTGCCAGAATAAATGGCATCAAACTATTCCTCCCCTCCCAACCCCCCAAACCCCATCTATTCCAATTTCCATCTCCTCTGAAAAAGACTTCTCTCTCTCACCTTACCGTAGCTTATCCACCTGTCTAACAGATTGTCCAGCGCCTTTTGTCAACACTTTGATTGATGTGCTCTGCCTTTGAGAAGTTTTTTTCGTTTTGGTGTTGTTTTCCTCTTTTTGCGATTTTCGTGTCAATCGCCTTGTGGCTCACAGGAATTTGGCTCATAGCCGTTAACGCCGCTCAGCAAGTCTAACCGTCCGTACCGTACAGGTGCCATCAGGTGCCATCAGGTGCCCGATGCCAGATTGTGTAAAACGGCAGAAGTTGCGCGAAGTCGTCAATTTTTGATCCATGCCAAAAGCAATTTCCAGAGATTTTTCCAACTTCTTGGCGATATACACAAACTCTTTTATTTACTGTCAGATTAATAGTTAAAAGTTTTAGATTTTAACTCTTTGAACTCCGATTTATTTCATATTTTTAACATAAACATAACTATAATGAATACAAGGTTGAACATTAGACGAGTGAGATCGTCGTTAACGTCATCGTTAATATTGGGTTATTCACATTGATGACGGGTCTCACTTGTCCCAAAAGGGTTACAACCTAACTTTATTTTCAAACGTAATTATAACATGTTATCAAACCTTTCTTCTTCTGGGTTTCCTATCGCTTTATCGACACTAAACAAGAGCGAATGCAATGCAATGCGAAAAGCTTAAGTTCGAAACAACAGTGAAGCTGTTAAGCTGAAGGTGCCAGAAAGGAAGTAAGAGGAACTTTTATCTGTGCTACTCCGTTTAAAATTCCAATCGACACCCAAAAGGCGGTTGCTTTTGAAGCCAGCATCCTTTCCAGCATCCAGCATTCAGACCTGACGACAGCTTAGCTGCAACCAGCAACAGCCAGCTTTCCAGTACCAGAACCAGTAGGCAGTGACTAGTACCTGTTAGGTTTTTACCAGGTAGCTGGAAGTTCTCTTACTTCCTACCTTTTACCTCTGGCATCAAGGCATCATCTTGGCTGGGTTCGGCTGGGTTTCTCGGTTCGTCGTTTCGTTCGTTTTGGTATCGGTGTCTGTGCATATTTTATTCAAATTACCGACCGGCGAGTCGTTGGGATTTATGTGACTGTATTGACCCGAACCGAGAACACCACAGGTCCCTCTTGAAACAGTAGCGACAACAACAACAACAACAGCAACAACAACAAAGCGAAAAAATTTAAAACAATTTAACACTTTACACGACATTCAAATACTTTTATGGGAAATTACCAGAGAGCAGGCCTTTGTCTGTGGTATTTCGTCAGCGTTAACCTCCGCTGATTGTTGTCATCTGTTGTTGTTGTTCTTTCCGTTAACCTGGCCAAAACTACACCCAACTACCCACACACACACACACACAGAATACACTCACAACATGTAATTGGATGGTGTTTATTGGGTGTCGTCAGCAATCGCCAATTGCCGTTGATATGTTGCATAGCTCCCAAACCGCCAGCTTCGCCCAACCGCCCGCCCGCCCGCCCGCCCTCTGCTCCGTGCTCCCTGCTTGACCAGCTTAAAGGCAATTGAGTTGGTAGCTAAAATTGGAATTGGAATTGCACTTGGACTTGCACTTGGCATATCTTCGTGATATCCCTCTCACTCTCTCTCTCTTTGTCTCTCTCTCTCTCTCTGTCTGTCGTCTTCTGTCTTAAGCATATGCTAAAGCAGGTTGCACGAGTTTCGCTTGGCCACTTGACCAAAACGGCTCTGATCTTGGCCTTCTTATATGCAGAACTGCATATTATAAAAAAACCTGCATCACTGTGTTCAAGATGCAAATTACCGACTACATAATTACGCTGATTAAAAATGCTTCCAGGCATTTACAATGTTGCCCTTGTTTAATGACCTCCCAATAGTTTCGAACAGAAGTTTTCCTCGTTCTTTCGTTTAAGACAAATGTCAAATTTCGTTACATTTGAGTTGTTTCTTTAGTGTTTGGATTTGGAAAAGTTTAAAGTTGACCCGTTATTGGATTAATGAAAATGTTGTGCTTCTTGATGTTGTGCTTCTTGCCCCAAGTACTTTTTATCGGATTGATTTGGAGCTCAACTTAGTTAGGAGAAAGGAGAATCAAGAATAACAACAGAAATGTGAAGGAGCAGGAGCAGGAAGAGGAACATGGAAAAGAACACAGATACTACGAATTGGCCATAATTAATTGGCTACAACTGGCGAATTGTGGCAAGAAAAAAAAAACAGCAGCAGCAGCAGCCTTTAAGAATGGATAGGGAGACGAGAGACGACGACGATGGCGGGACGGGGGGGGGCGGCATGAAGTGTGCGAGAAACTACGCGCACGGTTGCACATTGGACGCATTTGTTGTATTTGTTGTTTTTGGTGGCAGAGGATGAGCGGGAGGCAACGGGAATGTTTATGAGAATGGAAAGACGTTGCAGAAGTTGCTGGGGATGGATCAATGTATGGTGGGGTTGGGGGGTGGATGGGACAGGATTTGAGATGAGGCGGGGGAGGCTGCTGCTACGTCCAGCATTTAACACTCAATTTAATACGAAATTTATGGCCGCGTCAGAGACGACATGCGACTGACTTTCAGAATCGACATAACTATTGAAGGTATTGAAAGATTGCGATTGGGTTTTTTTTTTGGGATTGGAATCAGTAAATGTGTATGTGTATGTGTACGTAGTATGTTGTTTCGTTGTTGGGTTGGGTTGCACAGTTGAGTGGGTTGCTGGGACGGGACGCTGGCAACGGGAATGGGAATGGGAATGGGAAGGAGGGCAACTCAAACAAATTAAAGACATTAGAGTTTATTTAATTTGCACAAGCGCAGCTGACCCCGCTGTGACCCCACGCTGACCCCTGGCCAGTGGCCAGTTGTCCATTACCCATTCCCCATTCCCCGTTGCCCGTTGCCAGTTGTTGGCAGTGCAATGCGACTGCAATTGGCACTTTTTTTTATGTTGTGTCGTGTGTGACAAATTGTGCAGCCTTCACTTGAACACGACACACACAAACACACACACTTACAGACACACACACACACACTTACACACTTACACACGCACATAGTTAAGTTGCTGTCCATATGGGTCCGCAGTTTAATTGCTGGGGTTGCGCCTTCGACTTGCTTCGACTGCTGTGAGGAATCTTTTGAGTGTCAATTTCCTAAATTACAACGATTTGCCAAAAAGGCAAAAACCATATATTCGTTATTTGGGTGAGGGTAGGGGCAGGGGCATGGACAGGGACGCAGTGTAACGCATCTATATAGAGCTGTCTGTCGAGCTCGAGCTCTCTGCGCTTGTTGATTGTCGTGTCATATTAGTGGTAGTGCTGTCCGCCCACTGATCCGTTGCCATAAGAGGGTTGAACTCTCTGAACATTGGACATCTCTCTATCTCTCTCTCTCGCTGCGTCTCTCTCTCTCTGCCTCTGGGTATGAAGCCATCAAATTAATGTGTTTTCAATATTCGCAGAGCAATTTTCTAATGAAGTGCCTGCTACTTAGTACTAAGCGCTCTCTGTGCCCAAACAAAAACCCATCAATTATTGCCAACGAGAAGTTTTCGGGCAACATAAAAACCAGAACTTGTACAAGGTATACGGTGGAAATTCTATGAAATACCAGAGATATAAAAGATACAGTACAGTGCAAGTATGACTGTAGTATGTTTAAGTTCAAGGGTTGACAGACTCATTTAGTTGAACTTTCTCGACTAGAGCCGTATTAGAGCTGTATTCCCTAAAATGTCTTTAGTCTTGAGATTCTAGTGTTTTTTCTATCTTCCTTTCGTAATGTTTTTGCAGTTGTCTCTTCTAATAAGCTGACTTTAACTCGTTCGTTTCAGGATCAGGTATTATCTTATCTATAAGAAATTCAAGGTCCTTGAAGTACAGGACTTCATGATAAGTTTTCTTGCAGAAACGTTATGAAATATAACATTTTAACCTAATGTCGGTGAAAAGCTTCAAGTTCAAGCTTCAAGTTGCTAAATATCACAAGGACATAACTATTGACCAATTAATATTTGCATTCTTTGTAAACTCTGCTAAGGGAAAGACTGAATTGAATCTTAATATCATTATTGGTTGGGGAATATTCAAAATACCTGATCAATATATAAAATATATGCAAAAAGATCGTAAGTATTTGGATATTTTTCTCTGTAAACGGGAATAGATTAAAGATTTGCTCAAATAAACCAAAAGAATTAAATGATCAGCTTAATTATTTGAGTAACAGATCAATTACGGACACCTAACACAAAGATGATTTAAAGTTCTGAGCAGTTCAACCCGAAATTAATATGTTGAGAATTAACTCCAACTTTTTATTGCATAACATAAGTAAGAAACCATAAAAAGCACTCTTCAGCTGTAAAAGATTGCTCAGAGCATAGAAAAATCAGCAATCAAAGGCAACCAAGGCTTGATCATTGATCTGTATTATAGTTACCATTGTATCTGATAAAAAAGAAAGAAAGGGAACCCTCGGTCAAGGGCACAATGGAACGACTGATCGCGCTCGAGTGACGCCCCAATGAGTCGATAGAGTCGGTAGAGTAGAGTCTTGAGTCTTGGGTCTAGGGTCTGTGTACAGTCTGGTACGGTCTGGTCTGGTCTGGTCTGGTCTGGTCTGATCTTCCTTTTTGCCTAATGCCCTCCAGTGGCCGAGTCGAGTCGCGTCGAGTCAGTGGCTTATCGCGTGATACGATCGCATAGCCGAATGTTGTCTTTCGTCTATACTATTCTGCGTACACCGTTCCGATCACATATGCGGCCGTTACGTGCGATCGACCATTTGGAACCGATCAATTAGTCGACTACACACACACAGTACTGAAGGCAAAGGTCCGGTGGTGTAGGAAGGGGGTTTAGCAGACGGGCTGATATAGGTAGGGAGGTTATTTTAAATTTTTTCAGCAGAAATGTTTCGCTTGATCGGTTCGATCGGAGTATTCAGCATTATTTTTGCGGTATTCCGTCGACGTGTTGTTTTATGCGCCCCGAAACGGCTCAAAGTGTTGGGCCTAATGGGAAAATTAGTTTGGTTAAATGCTTCGCTGGCTCACTTCGAACAGTGTCAGAGTTCAAAGGCATCAAACAGAGGAAAGGAAAGAGAATGCTAGAGAGACAGACAGAGAGAGAGAGAGAGATAGGGAGAGAAAGTTGCCTAATCGTGAACGTTGGGTTTGCCGCACCTGACGGCTCGTTCACACGCTGCCTGCCACAAAATGCTGCGACATGTTACTGCTGCTACTGCTGTGGCTGCAACAAGCTGCGGTTTTGTCAGTTGGCCTGGCTATAATTTTTAGCACGAAACACATTTTTTTTTGGACACACAATGCAATACAGAAAGCGCAAGTTCGAACTCTTTGAATTTTGGGCGGTTTAATCAGCAACCGAACCGAAGCGAAGTGAACTAAAATCAAACCAAACCAAGTTGACTTCAGAGTTCCTGTTGCAGGTTCCAGCTTCCAGCTTCCAGTTTCCAGAGTCCAACACGTCACAGTTGCGCACCCATTGAAATTGAATTGGAATTGAAATTGTTTGGAATTTCTTGCAGTTGTTTGGTGTCAGCTTGATAAGTTGCTTGGACAGGCAGACAGACAGACAAACAGACCGCCAGACCGTCAGATCGACAGACAGACAGTCGGACAGAGGCAATATATCTGTGCGACAGAACAAACAAAACAATGCGACAGTCGCGAGTCGAAGTGTTGATCTCTGGCGTTAACACTCAATAAAATCGAATCGAATCGACTCTTTGACTTTGCGACTTAAACGAGGGCATATTATAATATGTTTGTTCTCAAAAACCGATTAAAGAGCGAGACTCGAGAAAAACTAAAAAGACAAACGAAAACAGAAAAGGTATCTGAAATAGAATTTGATTCAAAGTATTTCCAACTTAAATGCTTTACACTTTCAGCTCTGAATGCCGCCTGTTTATCACGAGTTTGAAGCTTGAGCTTTTTGCAAATTATATTTTATAATTTGTGTTGCTCAGAAATTCAATAGATAACCAGTTGAAATTCCGAACATATTTTACTGATGAAGAGTTAAATGTTATTGACGAATTACGAAAACCAAAAAAAAAAAAAAAAGAGCATATCAATTTAATAACACTTCAAAGAGCAAAACCCAATATCACAAAAATGTTACCAAAATAATGTTAAAATGTTTTTTGGAGAACTCAGGCCAATAATTGAAACCCAATTAAAGTGCCGAAAAGGAGAAATATTATTTTCTTAAAACTGTAACACACAAATATTGGTTGGCATTTCGAATTCAAATTGGAATTTCAGTTAGAATCGTTTGCGGTTTGCTTCGATTTATTGAATTCTGCACAAAAGTTGAGAGAGAGAGAATTTCATGTTGCTTGTTGCAGTTGCAGTTGCATGAAAAATACTAAGCACTTTCGAAGTGAACTCTTTGTTGATTATTGTAAGTTTAGATACCTATAGTATGTGAATGTCTGTATGGTCTGTATGTCTGTATGTGTGTGTGTGCGTGTGTGGTTGTTCTGCTTGCACCCATTTGTGGCATGTGGCTTTTGCGAATAGTTTCGAGTGCATTTTGCACTCTCAATTTAAGAATGTCGTTGGGCAATTAAAACGTTTCGAGCGCTTTGCATGACTTAGAAGCATATGCTTCAGACACACACACAAAAAGACAGAGACAGGGAGAAAATGAGAGAGAGGGAGAGACAGAGATGCATACACGTGGCCAGCTGATTAATCACGTAAATGCGTCGTTGAGTAGTTGGACAATTTTGGACTCACAGTTAAGTGACAGTACCAGCAACACAGCAACAACACAGCAACAACATCAACCCCAAAACCCCTTTTCCAGCATATCTGCCACACATATCCACACACCACACACACTTACCCCCCCTTTGGCTACATTCAACATTCTTGTTTACGTGCAGCATCGCAACATTTTTGCTCTAATGAACTAAATGGCGGCAATACCAACAACAGCAATAGCAACAGCAACGAGTCAGAGACTGCGTTAACGCTGAAGTTATCGCTGGACAACGCCCACGCCCATGCCCCGCCTCCTCTACGTCGCTAGTGTCCGGCCGGGCCATACCGGGCCCAGGCAGTTGGTCAGTCGGCAAAAGCCCATTAATATGCCATGCGAGCGCTCAAATTGCAAGTCGTCGTCCTCTCAACTGTCTCATCCTCGATGGGACGACAACAGCAACTGCAGCGGAAATGTGTCCAGGCACGACCACTTCTACAAAATACACACACACACACACACACACATATGCATACACTAACCAAAACCAGAAGAAAACACAAACATGATCTAGAATAAATCTGCATAATATTGTAAGAAAAATAAATATTTCTTTAGAAAAATAATGAAAGATTTTTACATTAATGAGAATTCTAGTGTTTAGATCTTGTTAAGTGTTGGGAATATTTCTTCAAGTGTACTAACACACACACACAGAGAAGAGGTCCTTGCTCGTCACATCATGTCGCAAAGTCCCTTGCAATGTGCGTCAGTTGCACACCAAACAGCAGCAGCAGCAACAGCAACAACAACAAGAATGGCAACGGCAGCCAGAATAGAATTTTGGCCAGAATGGCAACTAACTCGTTCCGTGGCCTCTCATCATTAACAGAGTAACTGAACTACACACACGCATACACACACACACACACACACACACACACTATGCCATACACAATTCAACCAATTGAGTTGTGTCCAATGCACACATAGCGTGGGGGGGTTTTGGGCTCAAGCTTAACCCTAGATGGACATGCAAACAACAAATGGATTACGTGCCCCTTAACTAACAGTTCTACGACTGGATGAGGGATTGTTGATGAAGAAGCACACACACACATACAGAGAGAGAGAGAGAGAAAGGGAGTATTAAGCTCCACATGAATTTGATATATGTACAAACTTCAAAACTACACCATTCAAAATGTCTACATATATAATAAAAAAATTTAATATATAGTTAATTGTGTAAAATGTTATAGCTGTTAATAGCTTTTGGGTTAGTTTAACCATATTTCAAATAAAACATTTTTTTATTTATAAATTTTTAGTTTATTTATCAGTTAACAACGGTTGTTATTGTTATTATATTGAGATATAGCTAAATAGAAAATATATTATTATCAGAAATCTCATTTGACATTTCAGCATTTATGTTCATATTATCATACCTTATGGATATAATATATCATGTCATTTTTATACCCTTACCCATGAAATGGGCAATGAAGGGTATAATAGTTTTGTGCAAATGTATGTATAGCAGGCAAAAGGAAGCATACCGACCTCATAAAGTATATATATTCCTGAAAGAAATTGACAAAACAATGAAAACCTGTATAATATGTATTCAAGTCGGTTAGGAAATACCGGAGATATGAAAGATTGAGGTTGTATCAACAAGCATTGGTACAGTAGTGCAGGTACGAGCGTATGTATAAGGTCCAGGGTAAGAGGTATCTTCTGGTCGAGCTAACAATATTATTTATATTATTACACATCTTTTCTTACTTTTTCGCTTTGTTTGTAAAAGCAAACTTTTGACATCTTGTAAGTTTTTTCACACATTATTTACATTAGTAGGTTTTTTTTTACCATATCTGATTGTTAATTTCTAGTTCTTAATCCCATTAACTGAAGCAAATATCTCCTTCTACTTGGTTTCAACTTGCAAACATCTATCTATCTAGATATCTATTGCCATTTTGTCGCTTTGCAAATATTCAATGTTATGCCACAGTGAGCATCACAGCAGGTGCTCCATGCCACTCCACTCTGCCGCACAGTTTCCAACCCACACTTGTTCGCTTTGTGGTTGGCTTCATTGTGGGTGACAAAATGCGTTGATAATTGCTGTAAACGAGCCAAAACTCATCCATCGCCTTGTGCAATCAGCTGCCTTTGTCCAAGGCTTTAACTTCATTATCCGACACCCGAAGTCAGTGACTAAGAAAGTTCCCAAAATAGAAATCATGCGGTTCGTATTTTATTTTATTTTCTTTTTTCTTTTTATATCATGTACAATCCGCTGAAACAACCAAAAATGCATACCCCTTGCACCTCACCCAAGTCAGGGAGCAACTGAGACGGATTCTGAGTTGTCTCAATGGGAATGAGAATGAAATTGGGAGACGGAGACGTTGATGTCGATGTCGACGGAGTTGAACTCCAACTGTGTGGGGTAGCTGTGATAATTTGGGTGCTGCGGCGACGGCCGTCACCACGGGAAATGTAATAATACATCCGAAAATCAGTTGTTATTATTGTTAAGCGTAAACGATCCAACCAACCATCCGACCGACCGACCGACCGACCCTGCACCCCTTCAACCGCACCATCCATCCATCCATCCGTCCGTTCGGTCGTTCTTCGTTCGTTTAGGCAGCGGAACTCCGCACGCACTTCGCTGGCATAATCACAGTAATCATAAGCCAGTCAGTCAGGCAGTCGAGTCAGTTGGGTAGTCGACTTGAGACCTGGGGCGAGAGGGTTGCTAATGCAATGTCCGTGTTCCATCATCCCATCATATCTACCGCTACCGCTACTCGTACCCTAACCCTAACCCTACCCCTACCCCTATCCGTATCAGAGAGCACCCCATCGACTTGAGGCTTGGTGTTTCTGTTTTTTTTACGCTGACTCAATAGAAATGTTTTGTGCAATTGCGGCTCATAAAATCACAGCGGGTTAGCGTCTGGCGAGATCCAAAATACCAAAATCAAAAACCCAAACCGAAACCAAAACCAAAACCAAAACTGAAACTGAGACACATACTCGAAGGCAGTGTTTTGATGTGAGAACAGTAGTTATGAATAAAATTCTAATGCAAAGCGATGACAACAGCAATCAAAATGAGCTGCGCCCACCGAAAATAATGAATGGCAAGGAATCGCATCGAATGAGCGCTACGGGATATCCAAAATGTCAAGTACTCTGAAAAATACTAATTGGCTGTGAAAGTGTCCGAAGTGTCACACTACAGATCGTTAGCAAACCCAATAAATTTGGCAATTCAACTTTTGTATTTAGTTATTCTTTATCCTCTTGACTGATAACGAGTTGAAAAAGTCAACAAATCAAGTGAAAAGTTATTTTAAAATCTTTTATATGAATGAAAAACTGTAAAAGATACTTCTCAAAATGACCTGTAAGACACTGGTCTTTACTAAATTCATTATACATTTCCTTAAGTCAAAAGCAATATAAAATATAAACTTAAAAACTAAAATGTTGATTTTTTTAATATATTGAACTATCGCACTGTTGCTATCTTTAATGTAATTGATTATCATTACTTATAATATGTATTTATAATAACATTATATCATTTATATATGAAAATTATGTCAAAGCGAAGATTACTTACGGTTTTAAGCATAACATTCAGTTAAGTTTCAGTTAAGGATCAAGTTTTCAGGGGTATTTAGTAAAAATTTAGCAGAAATTGAAAGTAGTACGACTTATAGGGTCTACTAAATGAGATACAATCGAGTGTTGACATAGAACTATTAATCGCTAGACCTTAACAATATTCAGCGTTAGGAAAAAGTAAATATCTTTAAAGCGTTCAGTGCTTTAGACCAAAACTAGAATACAATCTACGAGTAAAAAGTGTTAAAGAAGTGTTAATTAATAATTAAAATGTAAAATTAATGCATAATTTTGTAATGCAAAATCGTCAACAGCTTAATTATTATTTCAACAATCGCGGGGGCCATTAAAAAATTACGAAAATATACCTATTTTGAGCTGGCTGAAAAGCGAGTGAGTTTGTGATCTTGAAGCAAAGGAGCTGGTGTTGACAGCAAGCAGTCCTTTCTTTCCCTATCATGACAGCATATCATGCAGGCAGCTCCATTAAAATTCAGTTGTTCGGGTGGTTCGAGGAGCCACGTCAAAAGAGAGAGTGCGTGTTTTGGTTTGGTTACGGTTCTGGTTCTGGTTCTGGTTCGCTTTTGGTTCGTCGCTCGGTGCTTGGGTGCTTGGTTTTCGTTTCGTTTCGTTTCGTATCGGCTTGGTTTGGGATGGGTTGGTTTGGGTTGGATTGGGTTGGTTGGTCGGGTTTTTTGGCGATGTCACCGCCGCTTTGCATGTCGCGGACGGACCCGCAATTACCAAAAGAGTTACCAGCCAGGCAGCTAGGCAGCGAGGGGCAGCCGGGGTATGCAAAGTGGGCGAGGGAGGGAATTAACGGAATAATAAACAGGCGCTGCTAACGACACGCGGATGGTTGCTTTACTTCTGGCTGCCACTGTACTCGTCTTCGACGTCGTTTGTGAAAGCATTTGTCTGGCTGTCTACCTGTGGGCAAGGGGCAAGGTGCTCTTGCACGAATCGTCACGAATTAATTGTAATTCATGCGCCGCAATTATCACATGAATAAGCCAGAAAACGAGCCCACAAAACTTGGCCAAAAAGAAGTTATGACACATTGGGTATCCAAAGTGTGTGTGTGTGTTTGTGTGTGTGTATGTGTGTGCATGTGCCTGCAAAAGACGTTTCAGCAATGGCAGCAGGTTAAGTTTGAAGTTGCTTTGCTTAACGGAATCAACCCGTTGGATATACCCCAAGCCCCCTCACATTATGAGGGAGTAAAAGGTGTGCGGGAGAAGGTTCTTGCTGTTGTTGTATCGTATCGAAGACAACTGCCTGGCTGCCTGCCTTGCTGCCTGCCTGCCAACTGTTTTCGAGGTCATAGCCTAACAATTTGTTATGGCGGCTTTTTGAGCCGCGCCAACGTTGCGCGCTCCCTGATGAGTGGGCGTGGCAATTGCAATGAGCGTTAAAGTGAGCAGCGCCAGCGAGGCATGACATTTGTCAACAATAACAATTGGCGAAAACTCAACTCAACTCAACTCAACAGAATAACAACTTCAAAACAGATTGATCTGAACATACCCCTCCAATCCAAAGAATTTCAAAATCTTATAAACAAACATTCAAATCTTAATGTATACCAATCATTGTTATGGTATAAATGTCTAACTCTAAGGACTCAATTTCTCTTACATTTTGCTTAGGACTCCCGCCGGTGTGAGGGGCATTTGTAGGGTATTTAAAAGCTTCTGGGCCGCAGACAAGTATGTATACTCTGCATTGGGCTAGAATCTAGAAGCCAAGTGACTACTCCTCAAACCCATCACCTCCTCTCCCTACCCATCCCCCTCCCCCTCCCCGTCCCGTACCCACCCACCCAATAGGCTGCTTTCGGTGAGTTTTTTTTTAATCAGAGACAAAAGCGCAGGAAAAACTGGGATGTATGAGTTGTACTTTTGTTCTCTGGGCATTTTGCGTGGCGAGGGAAATGGTGGGGGGATAAGGGGGCGTGTCAGCGCAGAAGTTTGCGTTGTGTGTGTGTGTGTGTGTGCGGTGGCGGTGGCGGTGGCGGCTTTTCGCGGTTCTGCCACCTGTCACCCGCAACTTTTACCCATCCCAAAATTGCTTGCCACTTTCTTAGCTTGCCGCAGAATTATGTTGATTGGCAGCAATTTGTCATAACGTGAAATTAGTTTGTTGTCGTAACAAGCGCCGCGCGCTTAACGGCATTTTCCATTTGGCTCAGAGCACACCCACCCTTCGCCCCTTTCGCCCCCATCCCTCTCTCTCAAACGCCCATCTGAACTGTGTACTGTATACGGCCGCCCTCATGAAAAATATGTCGATAAAAACAAACAAATTAACATTAAATGAAAAGATTAAGTGTTTAAGTTTTGCAGTAGATTTTCAATGTTGTTATTGTTGTTGTTATTGTTGTTGTTGTTGTTGTCCTCAGCCATTTGACAGTTAGCGACACGAAAACCGTTTCGACCGCCTTTTCAGGTTATGCAATTTCCAAAATGGTGCACGGCCTGTCTTTTGACATTTTGGATGGTACAACAGCCCGAAGTGTCTTCCACTTGGCGCTTTTATTTAATGCATCGCATAAAATATCAATATATTTGCTATACGTTAAAATATGGAAGGTAATATTAAGGTTAATCTTCGATCTCGACTATAATAAAAAGTTTTGGCAATTCTTAGAAAAAAAATTATGAAAATCTGTAAAATTTTCATCGGAAGTTACAGTCGCGAAAGCTGAACTAACACATATATCTATATCCATATCTATATTTATATCTATATATATATCTTTATCTATATCTATATCCATATCTATATATATATCTATCTAATCATATCTATATCTATCTAACCATATCTATACCTATTTTTATCTAACCATATATATATCTATATCTATATCTATATCTATATCTATATCTATATCTATATCTATATCTATATCTATATCTATATCTATATCTATATCTTTATGTATATCGATATCTATATCTATATCTATATCTATATCTATATCTATATCTATATCTTTATGTATATCGATATCTATATCTATATCTATATCTATATCTATATCTATATCTATATCTATATCTATATCTATATCTTTATGTATATCGATATCTATATCTATATCTATATCTATATCTATATCTATATCCATATCTATATCTATACCCAAATCTATATACCCTATATCCTTATCAAATACATCGAAAGAGCCAGTTATAGTTGGAAATAAAGCTTTCTTCTTATGAGTTTGAGGAACTTATGTATATCCAGACTGACAACAAGATGATCAGATGGACTGACAGACGGTATAGTTTATGAGTTTTATGAATTTGTTTAGCAATTGTTTATTATTTTAAAATTACCCTTATGTATAAGTAAAGTAATGTTGCATACCGATAGGAGTTTTCTAATAACGTGCACATAACTAATAACATAACATATTTGTGGTTTAGGCAAGCTTACCTTACCCTGTTGAAGAATATTATTACTATTTTTTTTTTGCTTTCATTGCTACCAGAAAGTTTTATTAGATATTTTTAATATGTTTTTCTTTTTCAAGCAATAAATCGCCTTCTTACATTTTCTGAGTATTGGTTTTACTGTGAGAGCTGTCTCTTGAATATGCATATGAATATATTTAATATTATTTTTAATAATTCCTTTTTTCAATAATCTACTCCTGCAACGAAAGTGGATGACGATATTGCACTTGATGTCACTTGATGTTGGTGGGGCTTAGAAATGGCTTGCCTTTAGATTTGGCTTTGACCAGTTGAAGGTGAAAATAGATAAGTAGAAAATGTTGCAAGGCAATCAGGAAATTTTTTGTCACTTTTCTCTCTCAGGAAATGACGAATAACGAATGGCGTCTGTCAGACAAAATCCTTGGTATGTTAGGTCGGAGAAATCAAGTGATTTGACCTGAGTACATTTCTTTTTTAAATATATTCTAGTGCTGATTATAGAATTGTTTTTCATAAAATGAAGTGTCTTGTTGTATTTTAATGTAAGCTTTTTTCTACATCAACAAATCAGTTGCGTATTATATGGAAATGAGTTAAGATCGTAGTATTTGCACGATTGTTATATGTAGCTATTAGGTGTGATGGCAATTTGAGTTGTGTTTCTGTGGCTTAGGCAAAGAACAAATACTTTGTATTAGCGGGGGGTAAAACTCTGCAGAATAGATGAGCAGAGCTTTAAAGACAAAGAAACTAGAACGAAATACAAATTACAATGTGTCAAATAACAGAGATTTCTTTTGTTGAACATTGATTAAGGTTATGTGCGTAACTTTAACTGTTACTTTGCACTTTTACTTAGCTGACAATGAACTCTTTGTCTTAAACCTATATATAATATATGTATATGTGTATATGTCTATGTGTCTATGTGTATATGTGATATTTTCTCGCTTTTTGCTGTCGTGCGGTCGGTTAAGTTCTATACAGAAGCAGAAGCAGCTTCCGCCTCACTTTTTGCTTTTTGCGTGTTTGCTCTGGCTAATTAATGCAAAACCATCGCGCTGACAAACGGCCAGCGGCGGCGACGACGACGGCGACGACGGCGACGGCGACGATGGCCAAAAGCCGGAAGTTGCACAATTTCAGGGCTATTTAACTTGGCCAGCCAGCAAGATGATAGCCAAAAGCGAATTTGCCACTGCCACACTCTCTCTCTCTCTCTTTCTCTCTCGCCATGCTTTGTTGGCAATAGTTTTACAGTAAATTAAGAAAAGGTTGGACCACCATTACGCACACAAACACACACACACATAGAGTAGCAGCTGTTGAAGTCAACGAAGTCCTTCTGTTGTCTACGTTACCCGCATCCACAATTTGTGTCGACACTTTCTATGCAAATTGCATCAACCCAGCTCCAAAAGTTATACACATGCCCAGAATGTACAGTCAGAGCGCAGCGGAAGTACAGTCATGCACACACACAGAAACACACACACACACACACACATAGCGAATGACAGCGAGAGTTTTTGGGGTAAACTCGCATAAATCTTCGCTTTACACAATGTTGGCGGGTCAGTTACAGTTACAGTTACAGTTACAGTTACCGTTACAGTTGCAACATTTTCTACAACGGCATATCCTCCGAGCACGAACAGCAGAACAGCAGCTGTTTAAAGTGTATGTGTGTGTGTGTGTGGAGGGAGTGGAAGGGTAGAGTTAGTAAAGTTTTATGGAACATATTGTCTAAATAACATAACGCCAGCCAAATGGTATATACAAGTTTCCCAGTTGACTCCATTCATTTGATATTTGATATACCCTTGAGCGAGATATGGCAAGAACTTTATGCGGATTAGCAAATAGGGTATCTGTCGGTCGGCGTAATCGAAAAAGGTATGAACACTTTTTGTGGTAGTTAGATAGTTAGTCAATTGAAATTAATTATGTTGGCGTTGGCCACTCGAAATTTATGCCCCATAAGTTTGCCCCCAAGTGTGTGGTAGCATAAATTGCTATTGCCTATGCTGCGGCATTGCCAGGTTGATTGCGCCTCTGCTGCTTATTGTGTACTGTTACTCTGTTGTTTTTGTTGGCTGCTGGCAATGCTGCTGCTCTGCCCGCCCGCCTTCCCGCCTGCCTTCCTGCAATTTGCATAATGACCAAATTACAGTTGCTGCCAATAGCTGACAAATTTTCCAATTGACAAACGACCAAATGGTCCAAATTGCCCCATTGCCAATTGCCAATTGTCCATTGTATACGTATGTACATATATATATATATATATATGTATTTGTTAGCTTGCAATTTGGGGTGTTCGCCAAACCAAAGTTTGGATGGAGAGCGCGCGACAATTTAAACGTCCGTCCGTCCGTCCATTTGGCCCGTGTGACACCTTAAAAATGTTTTCGGATAAGAAAATTACAAAATTTCATGTGACACTTCATAAAGGAGCCAGCTGCAACAACACACAACAAAACTGGCAAACAGCATTCTGCGACAGCTGAGCAACAACAACATTTCCAAATTGCTGACAGTTGGAAAAAAATCACAAGAAATTGCATTTCGCATTCGAAGCAATCGCAATCGCAATCGAAAGAAAAATGAAAATTGCTTGAGACGACATGCAGCGACAACAAATGCTGCATAATATAACACATGAATGAATTGAAATATTTGGGATACCCACTCAAAATCTCATGCACGCTTCGGTATTTTGATGTATTTGTTGTGTTCAAGTGTTTTTTCCTTCTATTGAGGACATTTTCTAACAAACTTCATCACTTAACTTGATAGTTTCAGATCAATTCACTAAATAAGTTACTTTCTATATCAAATCACATCTGAAGCTAGTCGAAATTTGTACGTCCTGTTCAATCGTGTAACTTTCCATGATGATTTGGCATGAGCAACTTAATAATTTGTCACACTTTAAGTAAGTGTAAATTAATTCTGATAATAATATAGTTTAGATATTTTACTGGGATACTACTCTTTAAGTTTTTCTCTATTGCATAAATGTCTTACTGTAAATTTAGGATTTATTAAGATTATAACAACATATACTTAAAGTATTTGTATTAAACAAAAAGTGTTCCATCAAAAGTTATTTAATTATGAAATATTTCTCTCGCCGAAAATAAATATGGCAACTTCTTGGACTAGCATAGCAGTATTAAAATGTGATATGTATTCACATATTTTTCTGTGGATAACACTTTTCTGTTTTGTAGCTCAAAATAACTGAACGAGATCTCTCTCTCTCTCTCTCTCTCTCTCTCTCTTTCACTCTGTCTGTCTGTCTTTCTCTGACTGAAACCGATCTTATCGGCGCCTGAGCATTGTCACCGTCGTCGACGTTTCGTCGTTCTTCACACCATTAACACGTAGGGTTTGACCCTACCGACGAGGGTCGCTGACACGCGCTCGCAGCCTGACAGATCAGAGCAATTGAGACGAGGCCTGGCAGGGCCTGGGAAGGAGCGGAGGGGGGAGGGGTGAGACATAAAGATCGTGACAACAAGTGCCTCACACAATTGACACACTGAACACAATGAAGCGAGCGTGCCACCAAAAAAAAAATAATCAAAATCATTGTGACAATGGAACAAAACTTAGACAATCGACCCATTAATTTTTCCCTTGTTCGTCTCCGGTTCTTCCCAGAACTCCGAACTCCGACTCCGGGCTAGATATTCAATATTTCTCACTTGCGTAGAAGGCAACCACGCATATAAATGAAGTGAAAAGAAAGAAAAGACTAGAATAGGAAAGGTACACAAGTTTCACTATAAAAACATATATTGTCATTATCTTATTATAACTATTGATGAGAAGAGCTTCAACCAAATTCGATATGAAATAAATTTGAATTTGACAAACTTTTATTAAGTTGACGATGCTTAAAGATAGCTGCTTTTCCCTTTTGTCTCCACAAAGTCACATCATAATCATTGACCTAAAGTTAGAAAGTTTCTCGGAAAGTTTTAAGCAAATTTGTCAAAAGATTATAGATTGGAAAATAATATGAAGTGTTGCTTAAACGGGTTGCTTAAGTTGAATTATACTAACAACAACTAGTTTCTTGTTTCTATAATCGCCAAAAGTTAGGCAACAGTTTCAAAATGACACACACTTAAGAGTGCAACAAACACACACACACACACACCCAAACACACATACACACACACTCTTGAGTGCAGCAACTCGAGTGCTGTTGTTGGTCCATAGAAAATAAATGGTTGTACATTTCACACCTGTGCACCAGCCAGCCAGCAGCACTAAGAAGATAAAGATGCTGCTGCTGATGGGGCAACAACTTCACACAGCAACAGCAACAGCAACATAGACAGAGACAGCAACATAGACAGAGACAGAGGCAAGTGGGCTCTTTGGCCGATTATCGCAAGAAAAGGCGCCAAGCAGGAAAAATAAAAAAGGGCATCTCCTTGAAGAAGAAGTGAAGGGTTCACATCCATCCTAAATGGCATCGCCCCCGTCCCCGCCCCGCTTCACCCAACTGTGTGGCACCCGCAGCGCACCCCTTCTTCTACTTCACTGTGTTAGTCGACACACATCAAAGCAAGTGAACAAATTAAGCTAAACAAAACCAAACAACATACACAACCACACACACATATCCACACCCACACCCACACACACACATCCAATCATGTGTGTGTGTGTTGTCGGCATTCTTTCAAAGTTCCTCTTATCCTTTTTTTATTTTTATTTTCATTTTTTTTTCTTTGCCCTGCTGCCTGCAACTTGGAGCAAAGTTGCTGCAACAACGGCGCCAGCTGAAGATGAAGCTGCCCCACTTGACAATGCACAACACACACACACACACACACATACACACAAGCACACTGTTGCAGCATTTCCCCCGCATCTGTGTGTGTGTTCAACTTGAAAGTAACTTCAGCTGGTTTCCCATTTCTTTCGCTTTATTTTCAGTTTTTTTTTTTCACTGCGGGCTCGCAACATTCCTTGGCCATAAAAAAATAAAGGGGTTAAGACAATTTCTCAGCCAGCCAACGAAATATGTGGGCACTTCTTAGGTGCGGCAACAACAACAACAACAAACCAAGCAAGCTTTACTTGTTTCAAAATAGTTGTACTATTTTGTGAATACCCTCAAGTGAAAACGAAATCGAATAAAAAACGAAAAAAAAAAAAAAAAGGAAAGTAAAGAAAAACTTAAGCAATTAAAGCAGTTTCAGTTGCCAACACTTCAGTTCAGTTCAGTTTATCTGGTCAGGAAGTTGACCAGAAACGTTTCAAAAATCTAATATTTTACTACTATCTAACTTACAACTCTCAACAACTTACTGAGATACTGTAATAGGATGGACACATATGATATTATTGATCGATAACACTTAAACATGAATACCTTTAATGTGAAGCATAGCTATTAGGTAGGAATTTTAAGTATCAGTGTAAGTAAGTAACAGTTTACTTGATTTGAAATTACCATTAAGCTGGGAGAATTTTGAGAGAATAAACAATATCGAACTCCTACAACGAAAAGATCTTATCTTTGAGATCTTTCTTTGAGACAATTGAGACTTTTTGAATATTGAAATTCCATTTTGTCGGAAGTTGTGTGTTAAGATTTCCATTATACAAGCAGGTTTGATGATATCGATGATATATATATTTATATATCCCAAGTTTCATGAAAGTGATTACTCTGTAGCTTATTGGTATAACACTAAGTTTGGCGGTGAAAACATTTTCTTAAGGCTTATCAAAATCAAAAAACTTTACTTTTGCCATTGCCATAAAATGCAAATACCAATATTCAAAACAAAAACAAAGACAGAGAAAGAGACAGAGACAGAGACATAGACCTGACCTTGTGTGTTTTCATTTGCAATCAAAATCATCAAATATCTATAATTTGAGTAAATATTTTAGTTTTCACATTAAGGCTCCAACCCTAATGAACTGTAACGTAGTTGAGTTTTCGGTAGTTGGTTTCATTTGGAATTAGAATATGGTACAGGTACGTTTTTGGAACAAACGAGGCCAAAATGAATTCATTAGGTATACAAATGTGTTTAACCAACTATTGCGTATGCAACCAATATTCAAATGCATACGAAAATATAGCAACAAATAGCTGGTTGTCAGGAATTTCAAAGTTAGAAGAACTACAGTTATTCAAACATACAGTTATGTATGTGTGTGTGTGTGTGTGTGAGTGAACTCATCGAAATTCGGAGTTGAGATGAGCAAAGTTCAGTTAAATAATTATTTTGATTTAGATTTTGCTTCAGGTTCAGATTCAGATTTGCAGACAAGTTTCCATAACCAAGTGTTCAATTTGTGCAATTTGTGAGCACATTTGACCAAAACTAGTCGAAAATGTTGATATAATAAATTCTTGTGCTTAGGCAATAAAAATAATTTCTTGTATTTCCAGCACACAAACCACAAAACCTAACTTTGCATTGCTGCATGAAGTTGTGGAGTTGAAGTAGGTGTGGCAAAAGGTGCAAATTGGGTGGCAACAACACAGTTTATCCCCACAATTGACACACACTGTGTGCATATAATTTTATTAGACCATCACCAAATTGCAGGACACCAAAAATCCAAAAATCAAAGTGCCTCAAAAAGTCACGCTGAACTTTGTATACTCTTTCCAAACTCCATTCACATATATATATTATGAAGAAGCTTTAGTCGAATAACCTTGTCCGTGGAGATACGCAGAAACCTAGACTTAACACTTACACTCATTGTATGTGTGGTCAAAAATATACAGAAAATGTATGCATTACTTCTATCTCACCTGAACACTTGACTTAAACTCAATTCTCGTTATCTCCGATGCTTTCAAGCGATTTGGATCAAATATTTACATTTGATTAACAATTTGTCTATAGTTTTTGGATCGACTTCAAAGAGAAAGTTATCGAAAATGTAAAACAATCATGACATTCCCAATTTTGATTCTCTTGATTTCTTGATTTCCGAGATCAACGCACAAAACGCTTTGACCCTTACATTGGAGAACTCTCCGTCATTATTCAAGTTGTACTTAGCATACTTATTCGATAATCTACATATATACATTTATCTACTATAAACTAGAGTTCGAAGTTCTGTCTAATCTGAGCTTTCTTCTCGTTTCGTATGATCTGTGTTCAGAAAGGTCAGGTTCTTTGGTTCCAAATTCCAGAGCAGAACTGTTAAGATAACTTTGAAATCAATGAGATAAGTTCTTGTTCTTCTCTGTCTCTGGAAGAGTTTTTCTTAAGATATAACTCTTATGTGAAATCTTACTCCATAGAAGGTCGTTCAACTCGTTTTCTGATATCCTGGAGAGAATTTCTCCAGTCAAAGCGTTGCATATTTCATCAGACCCTTATGTTACACTCTCTCACATTGTTTATATCCTCGCAAACAACAGCGACAACAACAACAACTACAACAACAACAACGCAATTCGTAAAATAAAATCAAGAAATATGGCAAAAAAAAAAATACTGCGGGCTTGCTACGAAAAAGAATTAAATGGTCTGGAAAACTGGTCATTCTCTTGATGGACCCCAAGGCCTACTCTGTGGCAGCGGTGGCAGCTGAGCAGAGCAGCAACTCACAGCTGAGAAAGCGTGCATAAAGCATTTCTTATTACAACAACAACAACAACAACAAAAACTGTACGCCATGCAAAATCATGCAAATTTTGTGATGTTGTGTCCCCCCGTCATTGTTGTTGTTGTCGTAGAAACTAATGGGGCACAATGTGTCCACATTGAATGCGGGTGGGGGTTTGGGGGGTGGGGCCACCGGTTTTCGTTTCGTTTGTGCCTGCCTCCCTGCCGTCACCCCGAGGCAAGCAAGCTGGCCGGCCGGCCTTTAACATCAGCTAAATCATCTGTAAATGCGGGCTAACGGGCAACTCTCTCTCTCGTCCTCGTCCTCGTCCTCGTCCAGGACCTCTTAACTGTTCAGCCAGGTCCTGTGTCTGGCCATGGCTATATGGCTATAAGGCTATATGGCTATATGGCTTCTGATTCAGTTCAGCACCAATGGCAGGCATCATCATCGCACTGCATACACATTACGCATACACTTAGAGAAATAATTAGTTTGAGTTTCATTACAAACTTTTTAATTTATAATATTAAAAGCATTTTTCTGAAAAAACTTTAAGTGAAAATATGTGAAAATAATATATGTTTTCACTTCAAGTTTGTTCAAAAAATGCTTTTAATATTATAAATTAAAAATAATCATATTATTTTCACTTAAAGTTTTTTCAAAAAAATGCTTTTAATATTATAAATTATAAAGTTTGTAATAAAGCTAAAACTATTAAATACGTTTCTATGATACTTCACATATCTTCACATAGCACACATTTCAGTCAGTGTATTAAGAGCAGATGAATGGGGGAATGGTGGGGGAGACGAAGGGGTAGAGGTGTTGGTTGCACAAGAGGCTGTTGTTGGTCAAACGCTGGCTGCTGCTGTTGCTGCTGCTGCTGTTGGGTTTGGCTCCATAGCCGTTTCAGGCGAGAAAATTAAATTGGCCAAAAGTTGAATCCATAACTTTTGGCTATAGACTGGAAACACACACACAGATACATACACATACACATGTGCGAGGCTCTGCTGTGTCGCCTGCGAAAATTGAGTGTAGCCAAACGCCAGCGCACCCAAAGGGCATCTCGTTCATGCAGCAGAAATCGGGAAGGGAAAGATGTGTGTATGTGTATGTGTGTATGTGTGTATGGGTATGGGTATGTGTATGTGTATGGGTATGGGTATGGGTATGGGTATGGCAATGGGTAACATAACATGGCATGGAGAAATGAAAAGAGATGGGTGGGGTGGGTGGTGAGACGGGGGCTCTGGAGGGATAGTCAGCCATTTTGCTGTGCTAGTCGTAGGAGAGGAGGTGGGAGGAAGGGGGGCTTGCGACCAAGCATAATCACAAGAATAACTCAACATGCCTATACTCTATATATGTGTGTATCGAAAAGTCCTTCATGCATCCATAAAAAACGCCTTCAATAACTTTCGAGTAAAACTTAAGATCATTCTTAAATAGTTAATCGAAACAATGAAAAGAAAGACTTATTACCATATTATAAACTGAAAATGAATTTGACCTCAAAAACAACTAGAAAATAAAGAACAGAGTAAATCTTTTGACATCATATTTATTGTTTTTATATATTAAAGAAATTTTTATAAAATCTCATTAAAATAAAAATCTAACCGAACGATGTTTAGAATTCCAAAAGGTTAAGCGTATTATTATTAATATTAACATTCTCCTAAGTAAATATGCTAAACTATTTAATCATAATAAAAAGCTAGGCATTTGCGGTGCTGTTGCGTGAAATACCGTTTTGCAACAATGTGCCAGGGTGCAATTTACTACTTACTTATCATACTCTCCCTCCCTCTTCCTCTCTCTATCTCTCTATCTGTTTCTTTTACTGCTTCTCCTTTCTTTTGCTACTCTTAAAGCATGTTGGGAGATTTTTCAAAGTTTTGTGTTCAAGGGTAAGCCAAATAGTTCATATAGCGATGCGCTCCATTTTGGGTCAGTCTAATAAACCGTTCCACCAGCACCATGAACCCCTCCACCAACTCCCCCCACCATCAAGTTACAGGCCATTTGTTGTATGTTAGTGCCTGGTTCTGGCCATGGTCCTGTTTCTGTTGGTTTCTGGCTTCTGGTGCACAGGCACAGCTGTGTCCGTATGTTTGTTGTTTGTTTGTATGTGTATGTGTATGTATGATTTTGTGCTTAAAAGCCAGCACAAAACTGCGCAGCCAGCAGAAGACGGTTCTTCGGTGCGGTCAATTGGGGGATTTGAGGCTGAACGTTTTTTTCTGTTTTTTTTGGGAGGTAGTACGTGAGTGTTCGTGTGTGTGTGTGTGTGTGTGTGTGTGTGTGTGTGTTGGGCGGAGGCAACACAGCAGCACAACAAACAGCTGGCGGTCATATTTTCCAGTCAACGAGGCAACAACAAACATAACAAGGCCCGCAATGGAGGCACCACACACACACACACACACGCACACAGACAGCGTTAACGCCCCCCGCTCTGCGCCTGACCAATTTGTGTTTTTTAAAAGCCATGGTCCACAAAAAAAACCCTACTCCCACGTCCCCACGCACATGTCAACATGGATAAATCTCTTATCATTGTTGGTTTTGTTATTGCTTCTGCTGCTGCTGCTGCTGGCCAGATTTTCTGCCAAATACGCTAAGCAAACTAGCCGAGCCGAGCCCAAGTTGAATTCAGCCCAAAACGTTAGTTGGGTTCATCATCAGCTGTAGTCTTATGCCGGCGGTTAAAGCGGCTTTCCTTTGGCAAATTGTATACATCTTAGGTGGCGCCATCTAGTATCAGGTATTGACAGCAGACTTGCGATGACAGGCGCCATCTATGGCCGAGCGACCGCAACGCATTTCTTTTGATGACTAAGAACTAAGAAAGAAATAACGTCAAAAAGAAGGGGGACCCAACTGTGCCAAGTTGTCGGTGACTCTTAAGGGTGGTTTCGCTTTCTGTTTCATTCACCAAAGACAGGGTTGTTACTCGTGCATATACACACATATATATATATTTATATATATAATTGCAAGTAAGTTGTTATCTATATTGTTGTTGATCGCTATTGTCTTCAATATATAGTACAGATTCAATAATCAACACCATGATGGATTTGGGTTAAGTACGTAATATTATAGATACATATAGATACTCTTTACTGATCATGACTGAACTAGTAAGCCCCGTTAGGAACACCTGCGTTACGGTCATGTGTCAGCATTGGCCAAGTGCCACTTGAAGACAACGCAACGGCAGCAACAGCAACAGCGACACATCAACACCAAAAACGCTTAGTTGCATGCACATACATCCATACATACATACATGTATGTACTCGCGGCTAGCATAGTGGCAGTGGCAGTGGCAGCGGCAGAGGAAGCGGCAAGCGAGAGAACGAGGGTTGTTTTGACTCAAGCAATCAGACGGGCAGACGAGAGCGCGTGAGAGCGAGAGCGAGAGCGCACGCTGTTGAGCTAGAAAGTCACTGCCGCTGCTGCTGCCGCTGCCACAGTCGCTGTTGCTGCTGCTGCTGTGGTGAATTTCAGTTGGCTCTCACTCAGTGCCAGCTGGACAGCGCTGCTGCGGCCGGCGTCAACGCCGCAGCAATTTCGATTTTGTCACCACCAAAACAGCGACGCGCGTTTTGCCTAACGTTCTTATACTACTACTCTGTGCCTATTGTTAGTGTTTTTGTTATTTGCTGCTGCCGCTGTAGCTGCTGCTGTTTATTTGCCCGCCTCTCTCTCTCTTTCTATTTGTGTTTGTGACAAAATGGTGAAATTTGCTCTGCTTCTGTTGTCGCCGTCGCCGTCACCGTCGTTGTTGTCGTCTTTCGTTCGACTTTACATGGCGTTCTCTAATAAAATGGCAGCACGCGCTGCCCACACCAAACACCCAAAGACCCAAAGAGACCCGTCCCCAAGCTTTCTCCTCCACATCCCCTTGGATCAAACAACTGACTGATGTTGCCTTATGCTGATGTAATCTTTATATGTATGTATGTGTGTATATATATGTGTGTGTGTGTGTAAAGCTAGTGTTGAGCTGCTGTGCTTTTCGATTCAATTTTTTGCTTTTTCTTTTTTCTTTTTTTTTGTTTTTTTTGCTTAATTTGGCTCGTCTCGTGTCAACCGTCGTCAGCTCCAGCGTCCGCCATTGTTATTGTCGTTGGATGTTGTTGTTGTTGGTTTTTGTGTTTGTTGTTTTTGTTGTTGTTGTTTTTGTTGTTGGTTTGGCTTTGGCTTTAGCGTTGGCGTTGTCGCCTGAGGGTGAAAAAAAGGCATTCGAGCAGACAATTACACACACCCACACACACACACATACCCCGATCATTATATACATATGCATATATATATATATATATACATATGTATATTCATTAATTCGACTATTGAATGATGAAGATTTTCGAGCTTATAAGATTGGATTTAAATAAAGAAATTAGATAGAAATATTAAAATACAACATATAGCAACATTTTCAAGGTTAGATTATTACAATCGGTATCAGAAAATTCTCTAATAACAATCTTAAACTCATAACATATGTTTAGGTTAAGCTTAAGGTAAGGTATCTCCTTTTTAGGAAAAAGTTTCTGTTAATCTTTATTTTGTGAATCAATGAACAAGCATCATCTGTTCTATATACAGTTAGGACTGAATTGAACGAACTTGAATCTTGCAAATTATTCAAAATTTATTTTCTGTTTACACACTCACACACACACACAGACATTTTCTGACACTAATTGAAATACTTTTATCAGTTTTACCCAACAACAAGAAGAACAACATCATCATCATCATCATCATTATTATCATTATTAAAATCGTCAGCGGCAGCAACAAATTATTTTGAGTAGAACCTTTCCGGGGCATTTGCTTATGCTGATGCTGATTCTGATGATATTAATGAAGCTGAGATGTTGATAATGCTGATGATGATGTTGATGATGATATGATATGATCTAAGGGCTGTCTGGGGCGTTTTTGTTTTCATTTCATTTTCTGATTTTTGTTATTTGCGCCTGGTTGCGCAATTTGTTTGCCCACTCAGCCGAAAAGCGAACCGAACCGAACCAAACTGAACCGAACCGAACCTTACAAACCTGGAAACAGGGAATACGAATGCGAATACAAATGCAAATACTGATACACCAAATATCCTATTAATATTATACAGCTGAAAGTTTCGTAAACATTCTTGTTTTGTTACCATTTCACGCCAAAAACGAAAACCTAATAGATATATATAGATGATACTTAACAATAATATGGCATATAGTACAACTTAGTTCCGAATGGGCTATAGATACTAAATACATTTGTTACACAGTATAGCGAAATCGTGTTTAAACAATATTTTCAATCATATGTACTATATACTATATATTAGCTATCTGACAGCTATGTCACAAAAGATCTAACTACAACAAAATGAAGGCCTTTAATTGATGGAAACAAAGATACGAAACGAACTTGACTAAATCGACCCATACTTTATAGTTTCAAAGCGTTTCGCATTTCATTCAAATAATTTCATAGAAACTTTATTGAAGTTTGCATATTTTGGGTACCTTTTTGTCCTTGTTAGTTTGCTAAACGGATCATAAAAGTAAAAGCGTTCAACGCTTGTACAATTTTCAAATATTATTCACTCACTCACTCTGTCATTCAATCAATCACTCACTTCTCCCCCCCCCACACCCACTCATACGGTACTGAACACTCAGTCAGTTGGTTCATCTGATTCAACATTCAACAACATTTAACGTCAATTACTTTTGCGGCCCATTAAAATTGCATGGGCCAGTGGCAAATGTGTGTGTGTGTGTGTGTGTGTGTGTGTGTGTAGCATGCCGTGTGTCCTTCATATTCAGTATTCGCATCCGTGTTCAGTGTTTAGTGTTCAGTGTGCTGCTTCTGCCCAAATGTGTTAAATATTTCAATTTCAAATCCAATTCTATGCCATTCTAATAACCAAATCCAACAGCATGCAATTTGCATGGCCAGCTGCTGGCCAAAAAAAACAGAATACCCAAATACACATATATCTAAAACCAAACCCCCCTCCACACACACACCATCACTCGCAACCCCTCATTGCAAATATTTTATAACATATATATGTATATTCATGTTTTCCATATATATATATATATATTTAGTTCTTTCGTTTTCAATTGATTGCACGCTTTTATTGTGGTCATATATTTCAGATATTCTTTTTGGTTTTATTTTTACTCTGAACCCATGAAAATGGCCTGAATGGTAGTGTGGAATAGCATGTAACAGACAGAAGAAAGCATCTCCCATTAAGGAGTATACCAAATTCTTGATTAGGATCAATCTTAACGAACTTAACTTCAACAAGTTTGTTTTGAACTATCGATAATTTTTGGTTTAAGCATATACACATGTAATAATAATCTATAACAATATAATGTCGAAAATTGTTTTAGAAATGTAAAATCTGGGAAACTTTTAGCCGGAATTTCAAAAGAAAGCGTTCACAAGCCCACAACGTACATATATATGTATATATATATATAATATATAAACCAGCATCAACAGACGATTCAATTTGAATAAAAATGCATAAATTTTTGAGATTACAAGCGCCAGAGACTTTTGATTTCAGATATTATACCGGCAATTATAAGATTGTTTCAAATTTTGCGCTAACTTTTTCCCATTTTTCCGCTATAAACAGTTTATCGATATCAATGAAATAATGCATTTTGTTAACTTTAAACTTGTTTGATTATAAATAATATTAATTAATTTATCGAAACGTTGGTAAAGAAACATTAAAGAGTAATTAATAGTCACTGTCTTCTTGTTTGTAAAAGAGAAACACATTCTAAAAATTGAAAAGATTCCATTTAATTATGTTTCAGAAGTCTTATAATATAGGAATTCGATACAACTGCCTGCAGCAAAAGGAGGATTTTATTTTGAGACATCATCAAAAAAAGATTTAACTAAAAACTGATGCACAAATAAGTCAAAAAGACTTGTTCACGACTCGAATACGCAACTACTTTGAATATATATATATATATATATTTATATATTTATTTGTATGTAGATATAAAAAAGTATGTACTTACAACAACAATGGTGATGTCAAAGTAAACAAAAAGATATTTATTTTATTTTTGCTTTTGTAGTGTTCTACTTTCAGTTGATTATTTATTTCTTTAAACTGATGTCAACAACTAAAAAACATATTGGACATATTGGCAGTGTATTGTATAGTTAAAGAACTCTTTTTTGCAGCTCATTGTGTTTTGATATAGCATATCTCAATATATATATATCTTGTTTCATTGTTTCCTAAACGTTCTCAGCTTCTTCTTATTACCTATTCATCCGATCCGATAGATGAATCTTCTAATATCATGCCATCCCATTCACCAAATTCAATTTGGTGTTGCTAAAAAGTGATTAGATCGATTGATAATTATTTTATATAAAATACTACTCTGACTTACAATGGAAACTCTTTTTGAGAACACAAAGCCCATAAAGCCAAAAAGCATTGCAAGCAAAATGACAATAATCCATAATAACGGTTCAGTCTCAAATGGTTTATCTGCCTCGTATTGCATTAACATATTTTGCTTCAAAACTTCAAAATCGACATATTCAATATATAAAACTTTCTTTTACTTTGTACGAATGACCCAATAAGCAATTGCCTCCTTTGTTGACATCAGTTTTGTTGTGATTTCTCTCCAGTTGAGTTAAGGTAAAGGTTCATTCCTTAAGAGGATAAAAAGGAAACATTCGGAATTCGGAGTTTTCGCGAGATGTAGTCGTAGATGAATTGGGAACAGAACTGGGAGATCTAGGTCTTTAATATCATCATCATCAGCATCATCATTGAACTTTGGTAATCGCAGTGCAGAACTCAAATTTGAAATTCTAAACAGGAATCCAATCGTTCATGTATGCAGAGGCCCCCTGGCCCCAATGCACAAAAGTATGCAACATGTTTAAAAATGCAAGTGCATCGCTGCCCAAATCGCAAGGGGGTTTGTGGGGGGTGTGGGGGTGTGGGGCTGGGGGTGAGGGGTGTTGTGACGGTATGACGATATGACGATGTGGCGCCAAAAATGCAAATTCAAAATAAATCAAATCAAACGCGCTGCAAGAGGTAACGAAGCGGCAGCAACACCAACGCGAACCGCCAACGGAGCATTGCAAGTGGCGGCAAAAAGAGAGAGAGAGAGAGAGAGAGAGTTTTATATGCTAGGCTATTTGAACACTTTTTAAATATTTTATGTTGGTTATTTCAGTGATTGTTTATCGGCAAATTGCCTGGAAGCACTTTAAAACGCTTCATAGAGCGCCAACAACAAAACGTTGGAGAGAAACCATTTCAATAAATTTTTTACCAATTGCCCAACTTGAAAATACCCAAACTACCCAGAAAGAACTAAATAATCTAGTCTGTCTGTGTGTGTGTGAATGAACTCTATACAAACTTGATTAAAAGTTATCTAAATTGTTTTGCCAACTTTTCATTATCCAAAAAAGAAACCCCAAAAAAAAACATGTTGAAAATAATTCAGTTATTAATTGTGATTCATAGTCAAAAATACTTTGGAAATTCGATGAAAATGTGTATATAATTATAGTTTGTGGAAACCGAACTGTTACCTTGATTTATATGGCAAATATTTTGGGTATCTAAACTGGCGATTTTCACTGATTTTAAAAACGAAATCTCCCTTTTTTGGGGTTTGGTTCGGGTATTAGCGGCGGCGGCGGCGTCGGCGTAAAGCGCCCCCCAGCGTCATAAATACGCAACAAATGAAAAGAAAAAAATTAAAAATATTGTGCGGCAAAATACAAAAAAAAACAAAAAAAAACAATAAAAATAAATGAAACAAGAGAAATTAAACAACAACCATATAATAAATACAACAATAAACTTTGCATTGTATTCAGTTTCTGTTGTTGCTTTTGTTTTTGCTTTTGTGTTTTTCAGTGTTTTTCGTATTTTGTTACTGGCCATGTTCATTGAAATATACACAACAACAACATATACTGCTGCACATTTATTGTGTATAGCGCTGACCTGTTTGGAACCCCATTGTGCCACCTCCTCTCCGAAACCCCCCCACCCCCCACCCCTACCCATCAAAATGATGGCTTAGCGCTTAAGGGGGTTTTGGTAGGTTGGCAAGGAGGGGGTTCGAGTTCGGTGGGGATGGGTACATGGCTTTCGGCTAGCCGCATTGGTCGAGTTGGCTGGGGGTTCATTCAGTTTTCAGTTTTCAGTTTCTGTTTCTGTTTTCGGCCTTTTGCACAATTTCACAAGTTTCGAGTTCATTGTGCATAGTCAAATATTTTTCACCATAAATTTCGCACGTCCATCAAAAATTGATTGGGCAACGAACCATGATCCTGCCACATACGCCTGCCACGCCACGCCACCTACACCTGCCTGCCACACACACACACACACACACACACACACAAACCGACACACACCGACATACCCGCAGTATGAAATTTTCAATATTGTTAACGTGAAAATATTTGAAATATTTTAAACAGCGCGCCACTGGCTTCAATTTTATATACATATAGATACATTCATTTGCCTTAACTAAAATCAAGTAAATATATCTTATAAAACAGTTTTATACACTATATAGCACTAAGTGGCATATCATCATGTGTGTGTCTTACCTAGTCTCTCACTCAGGCTCTACTCTCAGACTTCTACTCGTGGACGGACCTAAGGACCTGTCGAAAGGGGTAGAGAGGAACCCTCTTCTACACGGAAACTCTCTTCTTCATCTTATGCATAGTTTTTATAATGCAACTTGACATTTATTGCATTGACGTCACTTATTAGCTGAAATGCTAAAAACTCGCGAGTCGCGAATCGCGGATATAAATAGAAATATATAAGGAAAGCATTACTGGCCAACCCGACAGTGGCGTAGTCACAAGTCAGATGTTCCCCAAGGGGTTTTTTTTGTAAAATATATATTTTTTAATGCATTTGCTATGATCTTTTGGTGTTCAGACGGTAAATTGATGGAGAAGACTTAACCCAAATCTTTGAGTCTTCAATCTCAATGCAATAATTTTTATCATAAAAAAGTGTCCTCGAACCCTAAATAGTATTAATATTCTTTATCTAATTAATATTCATCCCGAACAAGGTCACTTTTATTATTTATATATCATATATATAGAGCTGCCAACGATTTGCATTAAAACTTCACAGTTTGACCGACCTCCAGATGGACCCCCCTTTGAGACGGCGCCACTGCTTGGCAGCTGGAGCTATACAAAAAGCCAAGTGCAGCAGCATGCACTAATTTTATTGCTGAGTGCTTTTAGTGAGGGGCCGCAGTCGTCCCGAAACCCCTTTTGCTCCTTTTTCGCCCCCTTTTGACATGCCTCAATGCAAATAAAAAAATGTGTTCTTGTGGGTGCTTAGAGGAACGAGGCTTCTGATCCCCTCCAGCTGCAAGCTTCAGTGTGGAAGAAAGAAAGAAAAACATATACATATATATATATATATATATATATATATATATGGAAAGATGTCAACAGCACCAATTAGTTTGATAAATTGGCATAAATGAAGCCCGAACCGAAGTGAAACGAAAACGAAACGACGAAACGAAAGGCGACAGTTGAGGCAGGTGCTGTAGGCGTGGCAGCGCCATGTTGTAAATAAATGTAGCGGGCGGCTACCCCATTCAAGTGGTGCACCACTCGAATTTCAAATTATGAGCAAGCTCCAGTCCTGTCAAGCTCCTGACGAGCTCCTGTCGAGCTAATGAGCCCAGCCCCCAGTCAAGCTCGCAAGTTGAAAAAGCCATCAATGCAAAAATCAGACGGCAAATGTCGGCGACAATTCCTGAATTCCTGAATAGAGGACCATTTCGTTTCGAATATACTACATACATATTTGGAGCTGTGGAGCTCACTTAAAATGTCAAATTGTGTGGCCACCAAAAAATGTCAAGTACTCTCGTCCCCATTCTATCCCGTTCCCGTTCCCGCTCCCATTCGGTCATTCGGTTCTCGTCCTGTACTGACTGTACTGTGCCGGTCATTAATTAAAAGTTCAATGCGAGAAATGTAAGGAACGAAGGAAGGAAGGAAGGAAGGAAGCTGATTTGAGGAGAAGCCGGGTAGTCGCTTGCTTGTTCCAAGTGTTGTTCGTTGTATTGCCAAGCATTTTTAATTACTATAGCTCAAAAACGTCGAGTGCCGCTCTGCTCTGCTCTGGGCCCACTTCAATGGCATGGCAATAGAAGAAATTGGCTCGAAAAAAAACCGAAACGAAAGGAAATGAAAAAAAAAAACACCACAATCTGAAAATCGGTAAAATTTGAATTGAGAAAATCATCATCAAGCCAAAATGGCGGACATCTTGTCAACCAAACGAAGTGGGTTTGGTAGGGTGAGGGTGAGGGTGCGGATGCGGATAAGGGTTCGGGTGCGGGTGTGTGATTTGCTGAAGTGATCCCCGGCTAGTGGTTGAGCCGCCCTAATTAATTCACCCCATGCTGCGCGAGCCCAAAGAACAGCATACAAAGGACGACGTTTAACGCTCAAGTAGTTTGGCGAGTGCTGCGACAATTTCCACGCCGCACAACCCACACTCACACACACACACACACAGCCGGCACACACCCCGCGAACGAACACACACACTTATAGAAAAGGGCGCTGAAATTAATTTTGCAGCGCTTTTAATCAAATGCTGGCACATGCAACAAAAGAAAGGGGGAAGGGGGTGAAGAGAGAGGACTTATGTGTCATGGATATGGATATGGGGCGCGATTACGAGCATTTCATCAAATCAGGCCTCAACTTGGGCCAATTCCCAGTAGTAAGATCAAAATGGTGCTGACAAGCCATCAACCACTATGCAGCTTCCCGTCGAAGGCAGTCATCCCATCCCATCCCATCCCATCCCATCCCATCCAATCCATCCAATCCATCACCCACCACCCAACACCCACTCAACCGAACACTCAACTCCTGGAGAAACTGGTCAGGCAGGACAGAGTGGTTAGGTTAGGGGCAGGGGTTGGATAAAACGACTCTCGATTCGCATTATAAACATGTCGTCGTCCATTGACGGCATTCGAACAGACAAGGAGTTGAGCCAAGTGGAAAAATAATGAAAACATTTGAGGATAATGATGACGATGAGCATGAAACACGATGGAAAGGAAAGACAGAATGAAAGAATGGAAGGAAGGAAGGTAGGTTTGGGCGATACTACCTCTCGAAATTGATATGCGAAGTGCAGGGCGTCCTTTATCAATAAAGCGCACAATAAAAAGCGCTAAGCCGAGCAGACGCAGGCAAATACAGATACAGGAATACAGATATAGATACAGGGATAGACGATGTTAGGCCAACCCCCTTTGAACAGAGCAACCGGAGCAACCCCGAAGTAGGCTTCGTCAATGGCAGACAGGCCACATCAACATCAACATTCGGCGTCATCATCATCATACTGTATACAGCTTTTTAAGCAATAAAAGCAACAACAACAACAAAAACAACGGATGTCCTGAATGGGCCTCAAGGAAGTAAACACTTTTTCGCCTGCACCCCGAGCACAAAGCAAAGCTTCGACAGCATTTGGCTGAGCATTGGGTGCCATTCTACGACGACGACGACGACGACGACTGCACACAACAAATGCAAATACACAACACACACACAACATACAAAGCACAACGCACACATAAACATACACACACAACGCGTTGGAATGGGTCTCGTTCCCTTTTTGTTGTTGTATAGAGCCCTTGCTTAATCTATTACCAGCTAAGCGTATTTTCACATATGCCATCCAACAATGATATCATTCAGCTTGAACAATGCACATTCACATTACACTTAAGTAATGAGAATATCTAACAGGAACAGGAACAGAAACAGAAACAGATACAGATACAGGAACAGATACAGGGAACAGAGGAGCTGACATGATGTATTCAGAAGGGGGTACTCTACAAAAAGTCAGTTCAAGCTGCTTATAATCCCTGCAAAATTGCCATAGCTTAACAATTTAATGAATTGCAACTTACAAATATGGATGAAATAGTGAATGCAATCTTTTATCCATTCCGATTGTGTCTCAGAAGATATTCGGAAAAGAGTTTTAGGTGCGAAACAAAGCCCTAAACCCTTTTCTTCGATACCGATTCGGTACAATCCATCTTTTATCTTATCTAAATCTAATACAATAACTTATTTTATATCGATGGCAACAATTACTACTGCAATCTATATCTATATCCTTGAGCTAACACATAAGGGTTCACCTGAACTACCGTACATATGCTTGAGGACTTAACATCCATCTCCATATCCATCTCTCAACCGAGAATTAGTTTTATTGTTATCGATTCCAAGTGTGTATCATTCAAACTTGTACTGCCTAGGTTCCATTTCTTTAAATCTGGAGAATATCGACTCGACAATCTTAGATTGTATATAAAAAACCAATTTTTACCCATTTCATGGGTTAAGGTTATAAATAGATAGATCACAGCAGATTATTAGTTATATAGACTTTAAGGCTTTAAACGATTTGTTGATCCAATTTGAAGTATACAAATATTAATCCCGTCGGTATGAAATTAAAATTAAAATAAACATGGATACTCTAGTAGACTTTGACTTGATACATATTTAAGATCTTTATAAATCCCCATCCCAATGCCTAATAAAATTTTGATTTTGAAAATGAGTTTAATACAGAATTGGCACTCCGAAAAGTTTTATTACGGAAAGAATGTTACCAACCCAAATGAAATGTTATCTACATTAAGATCTTCATATTTACCAAAATAAAATGTACTTAATGGTTAACATTTTTCATACTAGCTTAATAAGGATACTAAGACCTTTCAATCTTAGCTTAACGATTTCAAGTTGAACTCCAAAACACTTCTCTTTAATTTCAGTTTCGACTTCGAAATCAAGAAAAAAGTTGGAATAACAACTAGATGTTGTCCTGGCTGATATGCTCTTCCTCTTTTTGTTCCATTTCAGCTGGCACAACGCGCTTTTATGGCGTTGCCTCTGACAATGGAGCAAGGAGATTGGGCGAATGGACGAGAGAACGAATGGGGACGAATGGGGACAGTGGAGCTGGGGGACGCCAGGGGACGCACTTGACAGCTGCGCCTTTGGGCGTTTTCCTGTATGACAACAACTACTGTCACATGCTGTTGTACATTCACATACATACATATACATATATAATACATACACACATATATATATACTGTGTATGTACAGTATACATATAGTATCCCAGACTGTCTCTGTCCCCGTCCCCGTCCCCGTCCCCGGTCCCGTTCCTGTGCCTTCAGGCAGTTCGTGTGGGTTTTGCTCTTCTCCTGCTTGGTCCTGGACGCGTTCCTTTGCGCTTCTGTTGCGGGGTCCACGCGGAGTAACGTAAAATGTTTTGTCGTTTGTAATCTATTTACACAAAAAGATCCACCCGACTTCGTACATGTTTTTCAAGAGCATCCACACACACACACACACCCACACACACATACTCAGTGGCATTTTCAGCTGAATTCGGTGTGTACATGAAATGCCAGCATCCTGAATTGTGAATTGGGTGACGGCGGCACAATTTGTCGTCTGCTCACCAATATACAAAAAAACGTAAAACTCACAGATTCATGCAGCACCTCGGTCTACTCCCCTGACACCCCCTCTCCCCAACCCATATCATATCACCGGCCAAAAACCAAACTTCGAGGGCGATGTCAGTATATATGAACCAAACCAAACCAAAAACCAAAAAAAAAAAAGCACAAATAAAGCACAAAAATACCAGAACAAAAATATAATAGCTGAAATCCTGCAAAACGCCTACGATGACACACGTGTCCTTCCCGCTCTCCCTTTCTCTCTCTCTCTATATCTGATTGTCCCTACCTAGCCAATGCTCCTTCCTCCTTACCCGCTCTCCCTCTCCCTTTCGCTTTCCATCTGCTTGCTTGTCGCTTGTCTCTTCTCTGGAGTTATTCGAGTTTTGTCTGATGGCACAGGCCAAGCAAAAAACCGAAAAACCAAACACAACAGACAACAAAAACTTTTTCAATGTCTTTGTTGTTGTTGTTGTTGTTGTATTCATTACATTTTTTATACTGTTGGCATGAAGCGTTGGCTAATCACACCAGGCCAGCGAATCTGGTGGCACAGTGAAATGTGGCACAATGCTTAAGAAAAAGTGCCAAGAAATATTTACATATGTGAGAAATAATAAATAAATTTGAAAAATAAAACTATAATTATCTAAATAACCCTAAATAGAACATAGGAACATAGACTTACAAGTTGTATTTTAGTCTTTAGTATTTTTATTAGAAATTATAGTTTGAGAAATATATGAGAAAAAGTAAAAGTAAAAAATAAAACATATCTACAAATTGTAGAAATTATAAACTGTCCTAACTGTTCAAAGTCGTTTGATTATTATCATATCATATGGTAAAATCTCTTATTACTTTTTTTTTTTTAATTGTAAAGCATTGAATCCCTACAATGCAGTAATAGTATCATAACAGCGAAAGTGAACTAATAAATAATGGGACCAAACTTCACACTATGTGCATGAGAACTGAAAATCTTATATTACTATTTAATAATGTTAAAGATTTGACTTGACTTTCATATACAGATACAGATATATGTATCTGTCTCAACATTACTCTCGCTTGCCCCACTGTGCGCTCAGGCAACAAACACTGGTAACTGGGTGCCAGGGCGCCTCTTGGACAAACTGACAGAGCTGACAAAGCTGACAGAGCGAACGACTTGGCAGTGTCTCGTCGCATCTCTGAACTGCCACCAGGCGGCACTCAATAGAGGCGCTGACGACATACATATAAATATCAAAATATATGTATGTATGTACTTCTGCGTTAGTCCTGCGCCATATACACATACATATACAGAACAGAAAAAGAGAACTCGCGAGCTGCGAACAGCGAACAGCGAGCTGCTAACTGTGTGTATGGGTAGGGGTAGATGAATAGAGGGGGTAGAGGGGGTAGAGGGTCGACTGGTATGACAACAGAACTCTTCAGTCTGTATGTGTTATGTGCCGCTGTCGAGTGTTTGGTAAATAACACGTTCGTTGTGTCGCCATCGCCATCGCCATCGCCATCGCTGTCGCCATCATCGCATCCGCATCTTCAGCACCATCAACAACAGCAACAACAACAGCAGCAACAACAACAGCAACAACAGCAGCAACAACAACAGCAACAGCAGCAAGAGCAGTAGAAAAAGCGCTTTGCGGGTGGAGGAGGCAACTGTACATAGAGGGTTGTGCGTCTATGTGTGTGTGTGTGTGTGTGTGTGTGTGAGTGTTGAGCTTTGCAAGGGTGGAAACGAATGTGCGCTGAATTATATATTAATAAACAGCAGCAACATCAACATCAACAGCAACAACAACAACAACAACAGCAAAACGCTAAAGTGAAGTACCCGGCCTGGGCAGCCATTATGGCAAATGCTGGCAACCCTGACATCATACACACACACACACACACACACACACACACTTACTGGCCCTCGTCCGGGCTGTGAAGGGTCCGCAGCGCATAAAAAAAAAAAAGAATATATATGAAAAAAGCGTCAGCGTGACACGTGTAGCAACCAATACCCCTAACCCCCCACCCTCCTCAACAACATTCACTCCACTCCACTCCACTCCACTCTCATCTCTCATCCGTTATCCGTTATCCCTTACCCAGACGCTTACCGCCTCCATTCTTCAATTTGCCCGCATCAGGCAGCCGCCTTTTGACTTTTAATGAAATGGATATGCCCCATGCCCATGCCCAGCCCATATACACCCAAATAATCTCTTCTCTCCTCACCACTCCTCTCATCTACACCGCGAACCTGTCCACCCTTGACTCTAGTTGTTGTTATTGGTGTTGTTGTTGTTGTTGTTGTTGCTGTTGTTGCTGTGCACACACACTCTCAAGTGTCGATTTCTGTTACTCTCTCAACTCGATCCGTCGACGCGCAAAAATGTTTGAAAATGCACATATGGAAAATCCGTGAATAAATCCTCAAAATCATATTCACCGCCTCTGACTCCACCTTCTCCACCTCCACCTCCTCCTCCTTGGCATGCTTGGGCTGATGTGATGTGTTGCTGTAATACACTTGAGCATAATTTATGCTGTTAATTAATCGGCAGAGCTGTTCACGGCTACCGCGCCATTTACCGTTATGCACACGGGATTTTTTTGAGTATCCATCAAGTTTGCCAGTTTGCCAGTTTGCCAGATTGCCGGATTGCCTGATTGCCAGTTGTTGACTCGTTTGTTACTCGTTGTTGTTGTGGTTTTTTGTTTTTTACTTTTGCTTTTGCTTTATCGTTATTGTTTTCAACATTGAGCATTGAGAGATTGAGATTGGGACTTACATCGCGTTAATGAGCTCGCAATTTGCGTCGATTGCGGTAATAATAAGAGAAACAAAATGGAATGCATCAATAAACGAACCCATTAATGCCCCTTGAATAAGTATCAAGTAACGAGTACCAAGTACTGAGTACTGAGTGTCAAGTAACGAGTAGCGTTTAAAAATGAAATCAGTTCTGTTTATAGATTTTTATACCCTGAACCCATGAAATGGCTAAACAACGGAATAATGATGAAAGAAGGAAGCATCTTCGACCTTACATAGTATATGCATACATATTCTTGATGAGGAACAGGAATTCCGTCGAATCAGTCTGAAAGAAGGAAGCATCTCCGACCTTACAAAGTATATGCATACATATTCTTGATCATTAGCAGGAATTCCGTCGAATTAGTCTGAATGTATAAGCTCATCGGTCGCAGAGACTATTAAAGCTTCAGACTTTAGATTCGGAAGATGACTTCTTCTAAGCCAAAGGCAGCATAAGTTTGTTTCAAGTTATCGATAACTCTTCTGGTTTCCGATAAACAAGTGATAGTAATAGAATCATAAATTTGAGCAAATTTGTCTTTTAACTTCGAGACAAATCAATCGGTTAAGAGTCACCGATCCGAAATGGAACTTCATCAGCCTTTAAGCTAACATGCTTGTAAAGTTTTTTGCGAAATTCACATAACCGAAGGGTTACGTTAAGGTTGAGCAAAACTCAAGTCACAAATGATTTTCTACAGCCTACACAGTAGCAGCTGTCAGGTATCTTTAGCCAGTTTCTATATAGAAAGCGAATGCATTGTCAACATATGTTGCGAGAGTGCCTAAGTGCCCCAAAGGCAGAAGCAGAGGCAGAGAGGGATCCATGTTGAAATTAGCTGGGGCCGTTTGTCATTTCTCAAGATATTTTCCAGAGGCTTCGGTTTTTTTTTTTCTCCATTTTCTTTCATTGTTTTGTTTTCTGTGTTTTTTTTGTTTTTTTGCCAGGACAAGTGAGCGATTTTAATTAACTGCCAGTGTCGCAGCTCCTGGCTTCCATTGCCGCCTATATATTTTCTCCTTTTATGTTTTCCTTTCTCTCATCGTCTATCTCTCGTTTTCCATTTTTGTTGTTGTCGTTGTTTTATTTCTCCGCCCGCTTTGAGCAACGCTCTTATCTACTGTTTCTGGTGCACTGAAACAAAAATAAGACAAGCAAATAATATTTTTATTTTCTCTGTGTCGAATATTAAATGTTCTTCTCTTTTCCGATTTACATTTTCATTCAAGCCGAATAATAAGTTTTATTAAGAAAGTCTTTTCAACTTTCAAAATTGATTTCTCATCGCTCTTGTGAAAAAACTTAAAAGCAAAAAAATATTCATGAAAATATATAGATTTTATAAACATTAAAGTGATATCTTACTAAAGGTCCCTATAAAACAAAACCTAAACTAAGAGCTTAGATCAAATTGCAACCAATGAAATTGTTAGAACTTTCTTAATTACTCGACTGTACTCGACTCGAAAGTTGCCATTTTGTTGGAGTCGCAGAGATGATGACAAAATCGTTATATCCCACACACATACACAGAGGCGGCAGAGAGGTATATTTTTCGAAAAAAGGAAAAACGATGCAAGTGCTTTTTGGGGGCGTTTGTCAAAGCTCATTCGTTTGGGGATGTGAATGCGGTTAAAGACGACGATGTGGATAAGGTTTTTACGTAGGTGGGGAGGAGTGGAAGGAGGGGCACTGATGATATATGGGGGTCTCTCTGTGTATATTGTTGTTGGCGGCTTTTGTTTTGCGATTTTTATTTGTTGTTGTTGTTCTTGGATTTTTTTCATTTTTGTGCCGTTGTAATGCAAAAATGCCGCCATTTTAAAAGTGGTTGCCGAGCCGAGAATGAAAGAAACCGAGACCGAAGGACAATGGCAAAATGAGGTGAAGACAACACACACAAATACACACACAAAGTGAGAGAAAAAATGGAATGGACAGAGATAGAGAGAGAGCGAGCGCGAGAGAGAGAGAGAGAGAGAGAGAGCGGTCGAGCAACGTGTATCCTGCGAAGCGTGAATTTGCCACCGAGTGCTTTCTCCCCACCCATCTCACCCCATCCCATCTCCTCAGCCACAATCTCAGTCGCATTGACAATCGACACAACGGTACCCAAGTAACCGACTCCAAGTAACCAGTAACCGAGAGCCAATATCAAAGGCAAAACTTGACTGAAAACTAACAAACAAAGTTTGCACAAATTATGTGAACTCCTATAAAAGCAGTACCAAAGTGTAGGAAATTATTAAATATATCTTTACATACATTTAATTTGATATCAAGTGCAATATTAATATCGCCAATGACACTTTTTCTAAAGATTTGTTAACATCAGTTCTTGGTTCTTGTTGGTTTATCCAACTTCAATTTTCATATAATTAGGTTTGTGTTCTTTACATTAATCCATAAAATAATAATCATTTCCAATGATTTCCAATACGGTTAGTCAATTTGATGACAAAACTCAAAGGACAGCTGTTCCTCAAGAGAGATTTTCAAGTACATACATATTTATACATTTGTCTATTTCTGTCTTGCGTCAATATGAAAGGCGTTCTAATTAGAGAGAAAAAATTCACACAGAAACCAACAAACCACCCACACATACATACATATATAAATGTATATGTATATCGAGTATGCGGGGCGCAAATTCTTCAATTTAATAACTAACATTCGTGTGGGCAGGGAGATGGGAGAGATGCTAAGACGAAGCAGGAGAAGGAGACCGAGACGGAGACGGAGAAGGCGACTGCTGTTGTGGGAGATGCTGCTAGAGGGAACCCAAAACGACAATAAGATGCCAAAACAACAACAACAAACAGCAACAGCAACAAGATGAAGGCATAGAATATCAAAGCTGTTGCTGAGGGAAGTTGTTGTTGCTGTTGTTGTTGTTGTCGTTGTCGTTGTCGCGTTGACGAATGGTTGACACGGCGGGCAACAAATTGCCAGCCACGTCCGTGGCAACACAATTTTTGGTGGTTGTTTGTTGTGGGCTTGAGTTCAGTTGAGTTTAGTTCGAGTTGAGTTGGGTGGTGAATGAAACTGATGCCTCATGCTGATGTTGATGCTGAAGCTGATGCTGATGGTTGGTGGTTGGTGGTTGTGAGTGGTTGTTGGGAGATTGTTGCGATGGGATGGGATGGGATGGGCTGGGCGTTGTTGCGCCATAACGGAAATGAGACGTTTAATTTACATTTACACAACGCGCACGATATGTCCGCTGGGACTTTGAAGGACTCATGTCAGCAGGACTCGCAAGTGAGTGTGTACTGTGTGTGTGGACGGCAGGAACGGGAAAGGCAGGAAAGAAAGGAAAGGGAAAGGGAAACTCTCATGCAAGTGACAGTCAAAGAAAATTGAAAGATGTCCCTAGCTAAGCACTTTCATAATGGAATGGATGGTAAGTGGGTGGATTGGGTTGGGTTGGTGTGGTTTGGTGTGGAGAATTTACTTTCCAGTTACTATGGCAAGTTGCGTAATCTGCGAACTAACAATGCGAGTGGTGACTGTACTGTACTGTAACTGTAACTGTACTGTACTGTAGTGTTGTATTTTAGTAGCGGCCAGTTGCCTGCCTCATTCATATTACATGAATACTTGGCTACAACGAACGAACTAACCAGCTATACGAACACACACACACACACATACACATTTATCGACATATGTGTGCGTGTGTGTGTGTGTGTGTGCTCGGTATTTGTATTTCCGGTGCTTAAGACAAATTTTAAAAGAGCCTCATAAATATTTGAGCGCATTTCCTGCCGCACTTTGTTATGGGCTCTCGGACCGTAGCAGTAGTAGTAGGTCCAAATGCGTTTCTGTCTTTTTGGGTGGCAACACGTCGATTAATATGCTTAGTACCATATGTATGTGTGTGTGTGGGGGGAGGGGAGGGTTTCTGTGTGCGATTAATTCAAGTGAAAGCTTTCGAAACATTTTGTTGCCTTGACTTGACGCCACAGTTTGGCCCCGAAGCGACTGTTTGGATCTAATTGACCATTAAATTAACAGATGCATTTGCTCAAAACTGTAAGCAACAAGGATTTTAATCATTTACATCTATCGAATGTTACTCAAAAACAAGTAAGGGCTTTAAAGTTACGAAAAAAACAAGAAATTTCACCCTGAAACCGAAGGTTAAGGTAATATGGTTGTACAAATCTATGTAGCATGTAGAAGGAAACATCTTCGACGAAATATATTGTATTTTTTTCATCCACATCGGTTCAGGTATGTGCATATGCTTCTCTGCTTATATGGATGTAGTGTTAACAAATCGATGTTAGAGGCTAAAGAATCAAAAACTGTTATATTTGTCGTCTCAAACTGAGGTAGATTAAGCTTTTCAGTAACTTTACCCGTTTTCATATATGTTTGGAAACTGTCTATTTTGTCTATTATTAAATGGTTAAGGTTTTGACCAAATGTAATTTAATCCAAATGGCTAGTTCATTGTTCATTACATAATTACACATGGAGCATATAGAAATTTGATCCCAAACAATGTCCATCAAGCAAATGAGCTACACTAATACATGATATATAGTAATTGAAAGCGCGTTTGTAACTTGCAACATATATGTATGTACGTATGTATATTATGTCGAGAGCTTTGCTCATTGGCTATTTGCTTTCAATATCTGATATTTGATAATTTCACCAGTGAAGACCAGTAAAGACCAGAGGGGCAAGGGGGCTGAGAGTGAGGGAAGCTGGCAAATGGGTGGCCAAATGTGACCCGTGGTGAGCCAAAACCGATGAGAACAACAACAACAAGAACAACAAACTATTTGCAACTTTTGCCAACGCCCAATTAGTGACACTCAAATAGCACAACAACAAGGAAACGAGAGCGGGAACGGGTGCGAGGCAACTATACGAACGAACCTGGGATGCTGAAAGATTTTTTTTGGCCGCAGCACTTAGGAAATTGCGGCATAATCAGGACGTTGCTGCTGCCAGAGAATCGAGGCTCGAGTCAACACAATGCTTGTGCAGCCAGACTTTCTCGGCGATTGTGTGTGACTGCAAGCTAATAGGGTCGAGAGGGAGGGTGTATGGATGTAGAAGTGGCAGTGGGAGATAAGAGGTCGTAACAAAAGCAAATGGCTGGCAGCCAGACGTTGCCACAAAAGTGCTGACTGTGACAGCTTACTTTATTGGCAAAATCAAATCAACGTGGCATTTGCATGCAAATGCCAAAGATACAACCTCTCTGCTCAAAAAGCGATGCGGAGTGGGTGCGGAGTGGGGAGTGGGGAGTCCGTTAGGCATTCAGGCATTCAGACATTTAGACATTTAGACATTCAGACATTGAGGCAGTCGGCAGCCGGCAGCCCCGGCAAGCTCATCATGGCAAGTACAACATGGATTCAACAACATCATCATCATTGGACGTCGTTTGCTTTTGCTGTTGTTGTTGCTGTTGTTGTTGCCGTTGTCGTTGTCGTTGACTGCGCTAAATGCAAGTCAAACACAAGCTCAGCCCTCCTAGTATCAGCCTACCAACGGGGGCCCTGCCATATTACATAGTAGTAGGTAGGGAGGAAGCGAGAGTGGAAGGGAGGAGGGTCGGGTCGGGTCGGGTGGCTGTTGACTGGTGGCATAAGGGTAGCTTTTACTGGCTCGGCCTAGGTATTGAAGCTTGTAAAAATTGCATGGCACTGCATTACCGCTTAAGTGCGCGCCGAGTGCTTTGCCCGGTGGCAGCCATCTTAGCCAGAACCTGAGCGAGAACGAGAACGAGAGCGGGAGCGGGAGCGGGAGCAAGTGCTTCGGGCGGGAGTCACTCCAAAACCGTCATAGTACTCATTCACATGCATTCAAGTGGCACCACCACCAAGCAGTCAAGCAGTCAAGCAGCCAAGCAGCCAACCACACCATCCATCCAACCATCCATCCATCCATCCATCCATCCATCCATCCACCCAACTGCCACCCAACAGCCAACAGGCATTGCAACTAGTACTAAGCAAATCGTATTCATGACATTTTCTTGTATTGACTGTGTGCCACCAACTGTTGCCTTGCCCCCCCGCCGAATCGTAGGGTGCTTGTAGATGCATTGCATTTTGGTGACAGAGGGCTAAGAGGGAGGGAGGGGGGGGGGGGGGGGCAGAAAGGGGAGGTGAGTCTCAGTGTTTTGGGCCTGTGCTTTGTTTGTTTCGTCGTCGTCGTCATCGTCGTTCTTGGTCGTAGCTCCTCCATTTGCCTTTTTGGGGTTGCGGGCTCTGATGATTAATGGTAGGAGGTGTGGGCGGGTGTGGGAGGGTGGGTGTAACTTGCTGGGGTTGAAATTGGCGGCTTGGGCGCACTTGACGCGTTTTATAATTTCCGTAAATAACAAACGGCTTAATTTGCGCATATTTCCGTTTGGATTTGCACGACTCGAGTGCCAGACATGGGCGTCGTCTGGTTGGTGGAAAGATTTAGCAGTGTGCAAAAGAGGCGGGGGGCACGCCCACTTACAACAGAGAGTGAAGAGTTGCCTTTCGAAGGGGGGGGGGGGGGGGGATGGGTTACAACTTAGGCAACGATTCTGTGCCGCTTGTTCAGGCATTCAGCTTTGCCGCAATATGCGTAATTAAAAAGAAATATGGATAAGCCAAATTTGAATATGCCGAACCTTGAATACCCTCGCCTTGTAAAATACCGGCACTACCGGCACTAAGGTGACGAAATATTAATCGGAAATCTTTGATATATATACTGTGATACCAGTGGTAAATACAGTCTGTCTCCTAAGGAAAAGGACATGAAGGAAAAGCATCTGTTCGTGAGACAATGTGTTGAGATTAGGGCTGCCACGCCCACTTGGGAGCTAGAAAATCGATAACAAGTCAAGTTACTCGTGGAGGTGAAAATCAAATAATAAACATATTTCCCACATATCATCAATATTTTGTTAAGAGAATAGCCGTTAGCTTCCTCCAAAAATTTGCATAAGCAAGTTAAATGCCTTGCCCAAATACTCGTTCACAAAGGATTGCATCTCTCGCCCAATAGTCATGTGAACAACCTCTTCACAACGTGTTCTTACATATTTTGCAGTCTGCAACGTTTTCTCTTGTCTTTGGATGGAAATTTCACCGATGTTCGTTATTTTATTCAAAGTTTCTTAAACGATTTTCCAAGCTCAACATTTTTTTGTTATCGATTACTTGTGTATATGGGAAACGGGTATATGGGAAACGGGAAACGGGTATACGAGAACTAATATTGAGAATGTAAGACTTATAGTCCAGAGACAGACGGACAAACGGATATGGCTATATCGATTCGTCTGTTGTTCCGAATCAAGAATATATACATATATGCTTTGTGGAGTCGAAGATGTTTCCTTCTGTTTGTTACATACACTTGCACAAAACCATTATATCCTTTTTACCCGTTCTATGGGTTAAGGGTATGAAAATCATCGCCAAAGGGTAGCAAGGAATGTGACATGGGTTACAGAATTTATTTTAATTTTAAACGAAAGGGCCAATCAGAGTTATGCTTAAAGCCATCTGTTGCTGACATATGTTGAAACAGAACAAATGTTTTAAGCTGAACGATATGCATAATACATTACAAATCAAGGATTCCAATGAAATAACTTTAAATATTTAGCTTAAATTACATTTTCCTGGTGCATCCCAAGACTCTAAAGTAGTTATTATTGAAGTAAATTGAATAATAACTATGAATAATTTTGATAACTTTGACAATCATTAGACAGAAAGAGTTCTCAGCGCTTACTAGCTTGCGCTTTACGGGAAAGTCCATCCCAATTTCCGAATGGATCCTGTTGGTACAACATTGAGAAGACATCGAACTATATTTGGTTTGGAAATACCTCAAGTTATTATTTAAGTAAATGAATTGGTTAGGAAATCAAGAATATAAGAATCAATCATTAGAAAGAAAGAGTTCTCAGCGCAATTTCCGAATGGATCCTGTTGGTACAACATTGAGAAGCCGTCGAACTATATATGATTTGGGTATACCTTAAGTTATTATTAACTTAAGTTAGTAAATGAATGGGTTAGGAAACCAATAATTTTGGTATATCTCTTTTAATAATAATTATAACTTTGACAATCATTGGAAAGAAAGAGTTCTCAGCGCAATTTCCGAAGGAAAAGACATCGAAATATATTCGGTTTGGGAATACTTTAATAAAATAGTTCATTTCCTTAAAATATGATACCCTTTCATAAATTTATTATATTATCATAAGTTGATAATTGATTCATTCACATTGAGAATAACAATTAGCCATAACCATGTTTTTTTTTTTGAGGTAAAGCATCGACAAACTAATGTTCTGGAAAACCTTAACATGTTTTTCACATTTCTCTTTCAAAGACGTAAAAAAAATCATTTGGAGTAGGACAAGAAACGGCCAAAAGGCAAATTAATTTCAATTGATCTCTACTCAAAGTTGTTAGCAGCTTCCAAAACTTTGATTAGATAGCCACAAAGGCGAGACGACGAAAACTGGTCTAAGAGAATCGGCTCAATCGTGGGGGGTGAAGAGTGGAGGGTAGAAGGTGGGTGGGAAATGTATAGAATATTTGGTGTGTGTGTAGGGTTGACGACGTTGAGTTTGGTGTTTGAAGTGAAATGGAGAAAGAGTACAAGAAGTAGTACATAAAAAGCCAATTGAGTTTTTGTCAAGGAGTCGGCCAAACAACGACATGTTGATGATGAGGTTAGGCAACAACAACAACACGAATGAGAGCACGTAAACATGTTGTTGTTGTTGCTGCCTTTCACGATGCTTATGACAAAAAGCTTTTCAACGTCGTTAGCCTAATAACTGTCAAGTAGATGAGTGTTTCACTCGGTATGTGTGTGCATCATGAGTGTGAGTGTGTGCGTGCGTGTGTGTGAACATATGTGTGTGTGTGTGTGAAGGCTTTCGCCAGCGACTAGCATTTAGACATTACCTTATTCCTTAATACCCTTTGCATAAAGTTAAATAACTCTACAACTCTAGAGCCAATACCTTAGAATTAAATATTTATAAATAATGATTAATGAGCATGTTCAAGTAGACACTTCTTTCTAATTGATTTAAAGTGAGATAATTAATATTAACTCTGGTTCTGCATTTATTTTTCCCGTTATAATCAACACAATATTAAGATCTGGCACACAGAAATCAAAGATGTGCTTGAGTTCCCTTTGATTCGCTTTCGCAAAAGGGATTTCTCAATGGGTGAAGCATCTTTCGCTAATTGATTTCTATTCAGGATGAAGCCGATTGCACTCAAACCAGTTTAGCCTTCACGAATTTACACTTAACAAAGTGCACTATTCAACATGATTATGGTTTTAATTATATGGGCCAAGTCAATTTTATCTTAACTTAATTGCTTTAACGAATGAAATGAATTTTTGCAAATTTACAAGAAAAGTTTCTGATCAAAAATAAGAAAAGAGTATATTTTCTTCAGCATAAATTCGAAGATGGTAATTTTTTGTTGTTGTTGTTATTATTTTCTTGTTGCCTTTTGCTTCATTCTATATTGTATGCTATTTTTTTTATTTTTTCATTTTTGCTTTTTTTGTTTCTTGTCTGCCAGGCCGCATAATTACAACAACTGCAGCACAACAACAGTTAAAAGAGGGATCGACTATGTGTGTGTGTGTTTGGGTGTGTGTGTGTGTGTGTGTGTGTTGCCTTTCAAAGGACATGTGCCAATATGGCGAACTGCGGTTGCCAACTGTCACAGTCAGTTGCCACAAATCTGTGTGTGTAGGTGTGTGTGTGTGTGTGTGTGTGTAGGGGTGTGTGTGTGTGTGTGTCATTGATGTTGGATTTTTGTGACAAGCTGCTTGCTAGAGGAGTCCTTGTACGCTAGCTAGTCTATGTCTATGTCCTCGCCCTCGTCCTCGTCCGCGTCCTCGTCCCCGTCCCCGTCCTCGTCGTGGTCCTGATACTGATACTGGTACTGGTACTGGTCCACGTTCATGTCCTCGACGTGCTCATTTCCTCGAGTGGTGCAAAACAAAAGATTTCTGCTTGCTGCACCTCAGTTGAAAACTGCTGCCACCCCCGCCGACTCTCCCCCGACTATTCGACTCTCTGACTCTTTGCCACAACTTGCACCTCTATAGCCCCAAACCGAAATGGCTTCTCCTCGCACCCTTCCCGTGCTGCTTGCAGCGAATGCATTTTGCACTTTATTAAAACCAAATCAACGAAGCAGAAAAGTCAAATGCAATGCTGATTAGCCCCAACCAAAAGCTGCTTGGGACCATAGTACCACAGTAGACACAAGCCCGACTGAACTCTCTGCTGCTGTTTGTCGTTTTGTTTTTGTGTTTTTGGGGTTGCCAGGGTTCAATTGAAGGAGTAGGCTGCTGCTGTCCAAGCGAAAGGGAGAGAGGACAGCGGGGAGAGGAAGAGACCTAAAGAGCGAGAGACAGTGTGGGGCTTGGGGTTAGCCTTGCGGTTGACAAGCTGTTAAAATTGGCGCTTGAAGACTTGCCTAAGCTGCAGCTGTTCAGTTTCAGATTCAGATTCAAAGTTCTCAATTTTTGGAATGGTAAAACGAACGCGAACGGGAATACAAATTACATTGATTGGTATTGGTATGGTATGGTATGGTAATGCCTTCATTCAGTTCAGATGTAATTATCTTCATTTGTGTTCTGTTTTTTTTTTTTATAAATCGTATTTTAACTTTAATAAGCACAAGAGCAAAAATCTAGGAATGGAGCCAGCTTAACGCAAAATCAAATCAAAAGAAGTAGAAGGCTTCAGTCTAGTAAGCTCAACTAGAAGATACCCTTGACCATACAGAGGGACAGACAGTCGGGCTGACAGACATACACATACGTGTACTACCGAACCTATATTTGATATCTCCGGTGTTTCTTAAAAAATTTTAATACAAATTTCACAGATGTTCATTATTTTGTTAATAGTTTCAATCCCCATTTTCGAGTGGTTTTTTTGCTATCGATACCATATATATAACCTGAAAAGTTATCGAAAATTTGAAACAAACTTGCTATACCTAGGGATTAGGAGAGCTCATATCCAAAATCTGGAGTCTTTAGCTTGTAGTTCCTGAGATTGGCGCGTTCATACATACAGACAGACAGACGGACAGAAAGACGGACTCGGCTGTTGATGCTGATCAAGAATATATATACTTTATAGGGTCGGAGATGCTTCCTTCTGCCTGTTGCACACTTTTGCAGAAAACCATTTAACCCTGTTTTTTACCCATTTCATGGGTTAAGGTTATAAAAACATTGGATTGAATTCAGCTATTTTGGAAAAGTTTATATTTATATTTGTTATTTATTTTAAATTTACTTTACTTTCGTCTATCAAAGAACGGTTCATTGCATTTAATCAGGCAAGTAAACATTAACAATGTACAATTACATAACCGAATGCAAATTTCTTTTAAAGATTATTGCAAACTAAAAATATACATTTTTTGCATTTGTTCTACAATTTAATAAAAATATTTTTTTATTTTTTCTTGTGTCCTGTCTCAAATTACTCTTAGCAGGCTGTGAAAACAAAAAACATTCGTATGTCAGTTTCTATTTCATTGTGAGTTGAATTCTGTGTGAAAAAAATCCAAAATAAATTTTTGCCTTTTGAATTCTGATTTTATATTTTCACAATTCATATTTGTTCGTCCATCAACGAGCATTGCAGGTAAGTAAACTTAAACCTATACTATAAAGAATTACATATCTGAATGTGAAATGCTATTTTTTTAATCTTTGCAAAATTAAAATGAATATTATTTACATTTTCCTCATCATTTAAAGCAAAAAACCGAAAGTATCATAGTATATTGACTAATTGCAATGTCCGTCATGGTGTCTGTCCGTCTGTATGAACGCAACTTTTTTAACACCTATAAAGATATAGACTGGAAATATTTTCATCTACGGCCGGATCAGATAAAGCATCGAGATTGGTTGGCTACGCAATAATCGATAACTAAAGATAGACAAATCCACATAATTCGCATATCCTTAGAGCTAAAGCTACCAAATTTGTTATGAAGATAGCTACTTACGTGTCCCAAAAACCAACAATACCATTTTTTGAGTGTTTATTCCGTTTTTATACTGCTATCAGGGTATTTCGCAGTTAGTTGCAGTTAGTTGGTAAAGTTTTTTACGTTTCTCATTAAATAAAGTTTTTATAGTCTTATATCAAAGATATCATATTCATTTGCAAACTGCAAATTCCATTATTATTTTGCATTTTTTTATGTTTTATTAACTTAGCATGCTGTGATAACAAAAGCATTCGTTTGCCATATTATATTTCATTTTGTGAGTTGATTTCTGATTAAAAGATAAAAAAATAAAATTTTGCATTTCATTTTTTTATATTTTTTTATCCTTGCGTTCCATTACATTAAAATAGGTAAGTTAACCTGTTCTATAACCAACTACATATCTGAAAGTGCAATTTTGTATTAAAGATTCTTGCATAGTGAATATATAGATTTTTTCTGAATATAGACATTTTTTCGCATTTCTCATTACTAATTACAAGTTTTATAGTCTGATCCCAAAGATATCTTAGTATATTGTAGGTTAAGTGCAATGTTCGTCATGATGTCTGTCCGTCTCTCCGTCTGTATGAACTTAATTTTTGTCGACGACCGTAAAGCTAGAGATTTGAAACTTTGCAATTATATTTATCTACAGCCGAATCAGATAATGTGTCCAGATTTGTGGTTTCGTCCACTGGGAGGCTGGAAAATAAATAAAAAACTAGAGCCATCAAATTCAGTATAAAGATAGTGTTTTCCTATAACCAACATAAATATTTTCGTAGCCACGCCCACCCTCAACTCACCCCATCCCGCATTAAAAATTCGGAAACGCCTATATCTCTACCGTTTATCCGTTTTAAGCCAAAAAAAAAACATATTTTGTGCCAAGATAGAATAGAACGGCATCAAAAATTTCTAGATCACGCCCGTATCTTCAGCACCCAACCGCTCTGTTCCGTTGTATAGTCAGTATCACCTATATCTTTCACAGTTTTTAAGCTAGAGCCACCAAATTTGGTAGGAAGATAGCTAGTGAGTTCTCTCTAAATTTGATATTGTTTTCAAACTTAATTCCCCAGCTTTGGTAGGAATATGCTAGTGTCATCCCCTTAAGATCTGCATCATCCATACCGTGCGCGTATTTTTCCCCTAAAGTAGACTTTAACATACGTTTTTAAACTATTATCAAGGTATTCCGCAGTTAGTTGTTACGTTTCCAATTGTTTTAACGGTAGCAGGCTGTAATAAATAACATTCGAGTGTCCATTGCATTATAACAGGTATTATTTGCATTTTCCTCACCAATTATAATACAATTTATTCATTTTCTTTTATTTTAACCCAACTTTAGCAGGCTTTGATAAGAAAAACGAAATATTTATTTGTCAGAATCGTTTGCTGCGAAAAAATATATATAAAAATATTTGTAATTTGTCGTTGAATAATTAAATTGTTCCTATCAATTGAGGAGCGCTACATTGTCTTCAAAAGAGAGTTAAGTAAAGCTTTACTAAACTTAATGTAAATTGTCCTTTGTTTAATTTTCAATAATCATCAAAGAGTTCCTAATTACTATAAAAGAGGTAAGTAAACCTTTGGATTGTACAACTAAATTTCTTAATAAAAATTGTTTTTAAAGCTCCTTGCGATCTTAATATAGACCCTAATTGCATATTCATCAAGGAAACTCAATAAACTGTAAGTATAAAAATAACTATCAAACAAGAAAGTTCCATCTTACACTAAGTTTAATTTAACATATGTTCTATACACTATTAAAGAAGTTTGCCATTGAGCTGAACATTTGAGCCTATGCTTATGAAGCAAGTATTTTGAGAAGGAATACCATGCAAGTAAGATGAGAGCACTAATTATGCTGCCAGTCTTCGTGTATATCATTTCAAATTCGGGGCATTATTGCATTGTATTCAAATGGTGGCATTGATTACACCAAGCAAAAGTCAAATCAAGTTTCATGGTATATATACATATGTATAGGTATATATGTATGTATGTACTTTGTTTGTAATTCAATAATTGAAATTTGTCTTGAGTGGCTGCATTAATAATTAACGCAAATGATTATTGCATTATTTAATATACCATTGTTGAGTGGAAACAAAAATTGAATGCACTCATTTAACTTTAATTTGACTCTGTCTCACATCTAAAACACATCTCTTTCTTTTGGGGGGGTGAGATAATATTGCGAAATGGGTGAAAAGAGTTCAATGACAGTTGATTAAAGTCGCTTAAAGTTATCGATATATTATCGATTTGAACATTGTGTGCAACTATAAGATTCTGTCGTCGACGAATACTCGACGTTTCAGTTGAGTAAAGTCCAAAGCCAATATTAATATGACTCTTTCTTTCTTTCTTTGAAGCAATCAAGATGCCACATCCACAAGTGCTAAGGTACGACTTAAGCTATACCTTCCTATTCATGAACATGATAGCTAACATTTGGATGTACTCGGTCATCGATGAGGATATTAACCTTGCATCGACATTGATTTTGGTATCGACAGTTACGTTATTCGAGAATCTTCGCATCCATTTAACGGATGTATTTGCAAGTACTACCAGATTTGTGGGCGCGTTCGTGATAGCAGTTGTTTTATGTCAAGGAGTAATGCTGGGCCTTTGGTGGCCAGGTTGCTTTCTCCTCAATCAATCCCATTACTATTTAATGAGGGATGTTGTTCCAGAAGGGCTTCTTGATATCTGGCCAATATCGTATGTGACTTTGAGATTTGGACTATTATATTTGGTACAACTGGCAATATCGCTTTACGTAGTGTGGGACGTGATGCAAGTCCATCGCCTACAATCAAATGCGGCACAGACCCAAAGATACGAATTTTTATTCGAAGATCGTTAGGAGATGGTGTCGGTGTCTATATATATGTAAAATTCTTCGGACACAAGGAGGATGGATATTTAAACACAACAATGAACAACAATTTTATACTGTATCCGTCCTTCCATCTTTCACCAATTAGTATTAAGGATCTTAAATATATTTCTGGTAAGTGTTATACAATCGAATACAAGCCTAATATACTTTTATATAACTTCTGTCTGTGTTTGTGTGTGGTTGTAAAAAGAATACGAATTATCGATGACGTTGTTCCGTCCTCCGTTTCCACATACATATATGTACATACATATATGTACATAAGCTTACAAGTCGACCTCTCTTGACAAGATTGTTTACGGAATTTGATGAGTTTCTCAACTCCTCAACTCTCCCAATTTCTCATTTCCCATTTCCCTTTGCATTTATCACTTATAAATGCAGACATCCCAAGTCCCAATTGAAGCCGTATCAAATGCCTTAATCAAATGCCAGTTTCCGCCTTTCTATGCAATTCTCAAAGTCAAAGCAATTCAAAATCCTAAGCCCGTGTGCCAACCTACCGTTACCTCGGCTTCGTCAACAGCAATAACAGCTAAAAATGGGAGACGCAAAAGCAAAAACAGGCAAATAAAAAAAAAAGAAAGCGATGAGAAAAGAGAGCCGAAAATGTAAGGGAAAATCTCATTAAATGCAAGCCAATGATGGCCACCGTGTATCCACTTTTGCTGACCGATAGATAAAGCTACCTACTACCTTTGCTCGGTCCCCCCCCCCCCTTCTTTTCCTCCCCTTTCCTCGGGAGTCCACCAACTTTATTTGGGACCGGACGACACAAATCCCCAGAAGCAGCACACAAATAATAGAAATGACGACAAAAAAGATGAGAAAACGAAAACGAAAAAGAAAAAAAAAAAAGTTGGGTGCTAAAAGTTCTTCTTTTTTTTTTGGGCGAACTGTGCCAGCATGACAGCCGCCTGTATAGAGCTATCCAGACCAGACCAGACCAGAACAGACCAGGGTTGTCATAGCAACGCAGCTAACGCGTCACTTTACGTGTCGGATTCGGGTGTTGGCAGCCATATTTGCTCTTATAGCGCTTTACTTGCCTTTCATCGCGAGGCAGCCGGGCAGCGGGGCGGACTGGCAGGCAGGCAGGCAAGCAGGCAAGCAGGCAAAGCAGTCAGACAGACAGAACCCGCCCTTATGTGCCGAACAACCCGGCAAGAGCAACCCCCTCTATAGCTTTCTTTCCTCTTACATACACATACATACATACAAACGGACCAAGGGAAATGGGAGGGCCAACTAGAGATGGGTGGTGGTGGTGGGTTGTTTCTGCTGCCTGCAGCTAGCTACCCTTGTGTCTGTTTGCTGTTTTCAGTCGTTGTCGTCGTCAACGTTGCTTCATTTGGCTTCACAGAGAGTTCACTTTGGCTTGGTCTGGACTTGGGCTTGGGCTTGGGTTTTTGCCTAGAACCCGAGAACTTAGTCACAGTCAGGCAAAGGACCTGTGGACCCATGGACCCGTGGACCTGTGGACCGAGCATTTGGCACCACTCACTGTCGCGTCCTTTGGCTTGTGTGTCCCGGCATAGTTAGCTAGCTATTCTGTGTCCCTCTCTCGATGTCTTCCATGTCCATATTGGGCCCTATGCCTTTTTTAGGTGTTGGGTGTTGTTGTGCGCACTTTCCGCCTGTCTCCCTGTCTCCCTGTCTCCCTGCCTGACTGCCTGCCTTTCGTCCGTCCTGTCCTATCGTTCCTTCCATCATTCTATCTTTCATTTCCTTTTTTATCTTTTTTGTTATTTATCTCAGGGCTGCAGCGAATTATTTGGGTGCCTTGGTGGTATATAAGGCGCCCATGTATTCCTGCCTGTAAACGCCTGACACATACCCCCCCCCCCCTCCCCACTTCGCCCCCTTCGTCCACATATCGGCGCCCTACTCCGAGCTCTTGTTGTAGAGCATATCGCTTTTATCTGTTTGTTAGCTTCCTTCTTTTTTTTTTTCGTTCCTATTTGTTGATCTGCGGCCATTTACCGTTTGCACGCTTTACGCCTCCTTCACTTTACGTTAACATTTACGTTTACGTTTACGTTCTCTTCTTTTTCGTATTCCACCCAACACAGATATATATATTCCAAGGAAATAGCTTTGTACTTTATTTTGGTCCTTGTTGCCTATGCAAAAAGAAACAGAAAAAGTGAAATGGCAAAAACTTGAGCTAACTTTATTTTAGCTATCGAATCTTAAATAAAATACGAACTTGTCAAACGGTACGCGGGTAGATAGATAATAATGATGAGAGCAACAAGGCAACTTTAAATTCCCTATGAAAATGATAAAACTTTATTTACAAAATCGTAAAACTAGATCTGTCAAATGGTTCCTAGGTTACCTCGGGTAAAGCGGCAACCGTCGGTAAAAACTTCCGCAAGTGCGTTTGGGGTGTTATGACCTTGTAAGGAGCTGGAAAATCGCTAAGCCTCGATGTGCTCGATATCGATATTTCTTAGTGTTGAACAGCTAAGGTCATCAAAGTTAGTGCAAGGATATCTAGCTAGATACCACTAAGATCTGCCGTTCCCTATTTCTTTCTCCTTAAACCCTTACCATCATACTGGTATCAGCGAATTCTGCAGTCGGATTCCTTCTGTTCCATACAGCATCATCTTAATTCCAAAGAATTTACCAAGCTTTTCAAATTTGCTAAACATATATTGATTTGAAATCGTTTCATAAGCATCTTAGCTTTGTATCTGGGTTGTTGGATCCAGGTCTTAATAACCGTCAATCAATCGTAGGGGATAAACTTTATTATAAATGTAAATGGCTTAACATGAAATTATTCAAAAGTATCTAGAATCAAAAAGCAAGAACAACACATCATTTAGTTATACATATATCGAGTAGCTGACTAAAAATATTTGGTTTTATTTTAAAAATAACATAATCATTCACAGTAGTGCACACATTCACATTCACAATTGTAATCGTAATCAGAGCTCAGTTCAGTGCACTTTTTTTTCCTTTTTGATGATGATGATTGCCGATTGTTACGGATTCATTTCGTTTCGTTACGATTCGATTCGATTCGGTTTGTTTAGTTTAGTTTAGTTTTATTTTGTTTTGTTCAGTTGTGTTTTTTATCAGACACTGAGATCTCCCATCATCAGCATCATCTGCTCAGCAGCGCCCTTAACAACACCAACAACAACAACAACAACAACATGGATGGATAGACAATTGTTTCGATTACGCAAAAGGGAGAAGAAACAAACCGAGAACAAAACGAAAAAATAGGAATTTAGCAGTTGTAGAGAATGCAAAACGTGAAATAGCGTTAAGCCGAGCAAAAGCAAGAGCAAGAAGGAGGAGGAGGAGGAGGAGGAGAGGAACGATCTGGCTGGGAATAATAGCTCAAGACAGTTTGCTTCTATTGTTTCCCGAAGGCAGACAGAGAAACGCTCAAGGCTTGAATAAATAGCGATCGCTGGCTAAACAAACAACAACAACAACAGCATATACATAATTGGCTTGCCAAATATTACGCAGCAAAGGATCACAGGATACAAACGGGCACCGGCACCCACGGCGAAAGTGAGAGAAAGAGAGAGAAGATGATCGCTCTCCTTTTAAGAGTAAACGCATTCACCTAAGCAGCGGAAACAAACAATCGACAATTGGTTCTGGTTCCCGGTCTCTAAGTGTGTTGTATCCTGGTGGAAGGATCTCGCTTCGAACACCGCTTAAGATAAGGTTAGGCAGCAGCCATCAAGTTGAGAAGCTAAGTAGTCCTGTCTTGCCGGCTGTTGAAAGAGTTATCTAGGATTAGATGGCAAACGAGACAGATCGAGTGAGATCGAGCGATTGTGCCTTGACAAATTAGGTGCAAGGTGCAAGGTACTATTGCTGCCCATTGCTGCTGTCTGCAGAGGGAAGTGAGGGAGTGCGAATCAGCTGTGTGTGTTGCTCTAGCAGCTGACAATGCCCTGCCTCGACAATGCCCAAAAGGATCACTACACACATAAAAGCTTAACCGTTGTCCTTTGAAGTGGCCCGACATCGCCTCGCCTTGCCTCGCCTTGCCTCGCCTCGCCAATACACAAATAGAAATACATATAAATATATATATATCTAAAAGGGGGACGCCTGTCATAACTGCACAAAAGGACTGAGAAAGAGAGGGGCAGCTTCACCAACAACATCATCATCATCATCATGTTGAACTTCCCTCATTTTTGCCTTTTGTTTGGCTCCTTGGGCCGCCGCTCCTTCCCGCCGCCGCCGCCGCCACCGCCACCGCCTTCTCTTCGCTCGCCTGCCCTTCTGTCTGCATATAGATTTCAGTTTTTGCCCCGTCGTCGTCATGGTAAGCGATATGGCCGCTTGTTCTTTTAATTGCTCGCCGAAAACGATAGGCAATCAACCATCAGCCAACCAACCAGACAGCCGACAGCCGGCCAGACAGCCAGCCAGCAGCTTCTCCAAAAATCTGATTTCTGTATTTTGTCCTCAACTAAACAGCAACAAAACGGCGACGGCGGTTTTTGGCGGCACATTTGCTTTATTATTTTTATTTGTATCTCTCTCTCTCTCTCACTCTCGCGCTCTGGAGGTTTTTTTTTTTGCTTGTTTTGTTGTCGGCATTTTTGCGGACAACACAAAACTATATCAAATTACAAGAAGGCAGCAGCAACAACAACAACAACAACAACAACAACAAAAACAACAAAACCAACGAAAACAACTACAGCAGTAGCAAAGTCAGGCCGATTAAAAGACAATACCCAAAATTGTTTTTCAGCTGGCCAATGGTCTTTGATCCTGGCTGACATGACATACATATGGCATAGTTACACTATCTCACCAACTATCACAGTTGAAATGCGTCAAAAATACTACAAAAAAGGAAGGAAAGGCGCTTTTTTTGGGTTTAAGTTTAAGCTGCATAACAACCCTGTGCTTGTGCGAAGCCTTAGCCAAGACATGCACCACACCATGAGCAGCTCGCAGCTCACTTAACGAAAGTTAAGCCAAGAAACACACACATGCAAGGAGAAGCTTAGCTAAGCGGTGTTTCAAACGGTTTTGCGATGACGAACGCTGCCAGACAGCGCACATATCCTGGGACAGTGGCAGCACTGGACGCACCGACATGCTTCTTTTTATTATTTTATTAGCCGTGCGTGCAGTGACAGCGACATTTAGTCAGTCGAGAGCGGACGGCAACCGCCACAACAACTTTATTAAAATAACTTTTCAGTGCAAGCAATATTCACACAATTCAAACAATCAACCCCAACAACAACAAAGCGGCTAGATAAAACAACGGCAAAAACAATAACGTAATAACTGAGCTGAGTAACAACTTTTGTTGAGTCGCCCTTACAGCGCCCGCCCACACAGGAAGCACCAATTAGAGCCGCAGCTTCCGTTCCGTTACTTTTTGCAGCAAACAGCTGTGTGAGTCAGTCAAAGCAATTGTGTGTGTGCGTGTTTGTGTGTGTGTGCGTGCGTTCGTGCGCGTGTGATATGCTGCTAACAGTACAAAAACCAGTTAGATTAGAGCATTATTAGCAATAACAGCGCACCGCTACCGCCCCACCCATCCTTAGCTACACCACCACACCCCGCCTACAACAAACAAGTGCAGAACCACTTAAATACAACAACACAATACATATACATACACATATACTATTCCTAGTGGTGTCCTGTGTGCGCGCGATTACATAAAAAAGCAAGCAGAAAAAAATACTAACAAAGACGAACAACTAAAAAAAAATTAGTCATTCATAGTTTATTGATTGTACAAGCGTTGTTTTTGCGCTCCTCGCTCCTGTGTTCTTCGCGTTTGCCTATTTGTTTCTGTGTGTGTGTGTGTGTTTGTGTGTGTGTATGTGCTTGTCTAGCTGCTGACAGTACAACAACAGCAACAATAACGGCAAAAACTAATACATACTTGCACGCAGTTAGACAAACGTCGCAAAAAATCAATAGACATCAGTCGGAGCAACAACAGGACACAAAACGCAGCACCAACAACAACAACAACAACAGCAGCACCACCACCAACAACAACAATAGCAGCAACAACGATTAACACACCAGAGAAAGCAAATAAAGACGGAACAAGAAGAAGAAGACGACGAACAAGAAGAAGCAAAAACATCGCAGGTAAGCAATGAAGGCGACAGTGTCATCATCAACCGCACCAAGGCTAGAGCAGCGCAGCAGTCAGCAGCATAATAAAGTTAAAGTTGAGCAAGTGTCGCGTGTGTGTGTGTGTGTGTGTGCGAGAGAGAGAGGGTGAGTGAGTGAGTCTGTGAGGAAAAGAGCATGCGAGAGTGTTTGAAAAGTGCAGTTAATTAAGCGACACAACAACAAAATCAACAACAACAGCTGGCGCCATTGCCGTTATTGCAAAAACTTTGCGGCAGCAGGCAGGCAGGCAGGCAGCAGCTTTAGAGCTTTTACCGCTGCTGCGCTTATTGTTTCTGTTGTTGTGTCCGTTATTGCTGCTGGTGCTTTGTGCTCCTTAATTTGATTAAAAATTATTTTTGCTGCTTCTGCTACTGCAGAGCAGAGCAGACTCGCCATTTTTATTTTGTCTTATGTAAGCGACAGCACAACTCTTTTGTTGCCACTTAATTAACTTTTATTGTTTCAGAAGTGCCCCAAACACACACCCACACACACACTTTAATAGTGTGGATGTGTGTGTGTTTTGTCGTCTGCTTTTGCTGCCTGGCAACTTGATGTTTATGGTTTATTTTTTGCTTTTTGCTTTTTGCTCTTTCCTTTTTTGTATGACTAATTGTTAGCGGACTGAGCAGGATACCCAATTACAACAATGGATAGGGAGATGGTGGTGGAGAGGGGAGGAATTGGCTGATATATCGATCGTATACCTTAATTATCGATAAAAGCATCACAATGACATGACAATATGTAATATACATTATTGCATTTGCGTGCTCGCATTTGCAGGTACATGTATGTGTGTGCGTGTATGTGTGTCTGAGTATGTGTGCAGCAAATTCAGTTCAAGGCAACGCCGCCTCCATTGTCGCCATTGCCAATTTCTCTTTGTACTATGTTCAACAAATAGTAAAATGAATTACATATTTTATTTTTTCAATGGAATAATCAGATCAAACTAAGAGCTTTTTTCGATGAAGATGCACTTAACTATCAATTTAATTTTTGTAGCCAGCAGAGTATTGAACAGTCGCCAGCATTACAATTGCATTATTCTTACTTGATTGCCCTTTTATTGCCATCCACTGACTTAAGCCTTCTGCTCGCTCACGCGCCGTTAACTCTCTCTATCTCTCTCTTTTGGTCTATCTCTTCTTCCAGCTGACTGAGCAAGCAAATCGGAACAACAACAACAACAGCAACAAAGATGTTCTCACTGCCGCTGCTGTTACTGTTCATCTCGCTGCCGGCATCGACGCTGACTGAGAATGCGACGCTAACGTATATGCCCGTTGGGGGAGAAGCTGGCGGCAACGCTAGTTTCAGTACAGCAGCAGCAGCAGCGCCGCAGACGCCTCAGTTGGCGGCGAGTAATGATTTCGAAAATATGACTGCTGGCGGCAACAACAACGATGCAAATATTGAGCAAACCAGCAACAACAACAACAACATCAACAGTAACAGTAATGGATCACTCGTTGCAGCAGCGGCAACAATGACAGCACACACAACTACATCCACATCAACATCCACATCAACAACAACAAGCAGCAGCAGCAGCAGCGCCGCAGCTACACTGGCATCCATTGAACAGCAGCAAATGGAAACCACAGCTAACGTTGGCGTCGCCGTTGCAGCGCTGCCTCCCACAGGCAACACCAATACCAACACCAATACGAATACAAATACCAGCGTAACAGCAGAGGGAGCAACTGCATCGCCGCCGCCGCCGCACGAGATCATTGGCTCGGCGACACCAACCAAGGGGGAGCAGGAGGCGATATTGCGTGCACTGGACTGGCTGAAGGAGAAGCGCGCCTTGGATTATGGTTGGGGCAACGATACCCATGTTGTTATCTTGGCCAAGGAGCTGTCCGGCGGTCGCGACCCAAACGAAAACGCTGATGCCCATTTGCTGGTTATTCAGGAGCTGGAGGATACGCTCTCTGTCAAAGAAATGGAGATTGAGATCTTGGCAATGCTCGATCGCCATCATACACTGCCCCGTCCACTCAATCTGGACAAGCTGGCGCGTTATGTGCTGGCGTTGGGGTCGCTCTGCAAGGATCCGAAGCACTTCCATGGACACGATCTGGTCGCGACACTGCAGCACCATGAGCCCGCCCAGGACATTGAGTTCGCCTTGACCACACTGTCCGCGTGCAGCTCGGCGGCGCATGTCCGCAAGCGTCAGATCCGGCGACTTCTCGACATTGCCAGCGGTGTGACGGATCAGAGTGTGGATGCCATTGCCATGGTCATTCTGGCTCTGCGCTGCATTGTCACCGATCATCGCCATCGGCATCTGCAGCACTTTGTGCGCCGACCGGCTCGTGGTCTAGCCAGCCTACAGGATCAGCGTGGCAGCTTTGGTTCCTTGCGCAGCACGGCGCTTGCCATGCAAGCACTACAGGATTTGGAGTACGATCCAGCTGGTCATTGGAATCGCACGGCCGCCTCACGTTACATACTTAGCCGGCAACGGGCCGATGGCGGTTGGAGCGAGGAGCCGCTGCAGGATGGCCAGGATCCTGACATTGGTGTCGGACTAACAGCAGACATCATTCTGGCACTCGGGTGGAAGGGTCTGGGTGCAGTGCGTGCCCTACAATGCGATCATGTCATACGCGAGAACAGCGATCCGACAGGTAACCCCTATCAAAGAAAAATTTCCTTTCCTTTCCTTTCCCAAATAAAAAGTTGGTCTTTCTTTTCTTTTGTCTTACGCAGAGAATGGGGAACCCAAACTGGCATTGCCATTCGGACTGAGTTCCTCTGCTGAGGAGTCCGACGCCAAGAATATTACTTACACCTACACACTGTGGGTGGGCTCCAATGTAACTGAAGCCTTCTCCCTATCTCTAGTATCGCCCAAGAACACGAGCTTCTTCAAGGCCATGACACAAGCCGCCGAAATGGATCCAAGGTTAGTATACATAGGTCTCACCACGGTACACCTTTTGTTAGGATCGGAATCCTAGAATGATATTACAATTTTTCATTTACATTTCTAGATTTATTTTCGAGGCACGCGAATGGCCCAACGGTCACTATGTACACACGCTCTATGGCAAGAAAGAAGAGCCTCGGGGGTAAGTTAATAATAATATATATCATTATTATGAACATATAACATTCCAATTCCACCCCACTATATATGTAGATACCACTATTGGCTGCTCTACAGATTGCCCGAGCTACCCGATCCAAACAATACGCCTGGGAATCAGCTTATTGCCCCTGTTGGTCAGTTCATCAGTTCAAAATCACAACAACAAAAATACAATCAATAATTGTTTTTTGAAATTTCTTATAGGTGTGGATGAACTAATGGTCGAGGACGGAGAACACTATCTCTACTGGTACAAAAAACTTTAAGCACATAAACCGATTTGCCAGCCCTAGTCACTGCAACTGCAACTAAGCCACTAAGCAATGGCCACTAGGCACGGATATCTACTATATAGCAGCTAACACAAACAAAAACAACAACAAAATCCAAATATAACCAGCAACTACAAATACAACAACAGACAACAGAAAGAGAAGAAGAACAAGAAGAAGAACAAGCGAAAACTGCATCTCACTACAACTATTATGTGTGTATGTTGTTGCTCTCGATAAATATACATACGTACATATATATACATACATGAAATATATAAAACTGAATATTAATAATATGGCGTAATCAAAATTGCATTAATCCACACACACATACATACAGACAGAAATTCGCACAGTCAGCGAAAGGCTTACGAAGTCTACAAACCATACATACATACAAACATACATACATACATACATACATACATACATACATACTTAACACATACATACCTGCATACTATATTTAAAAAAAAAATTAATATATATACATTAACGATAGCTTATAAAAATGTGTTAAAAAAATACCAGGAAATTGGCTAAAGCAATTCAAAAGCTAAAAAAAAAAACCAAAATATATATTGTATGCACTAATTGAGGCTAGATTTATTTATGTGCCTGTCAAAATTCAAAACTTTAATTGTTGATTCTTAAGATTGCTGTAAATTTTAAATTATGTACAACCGATAATAATTTAAAAAGCTATTTCACAGGCATATTACAAAAAACAGCCCTAATATATTTAGCTTCAACATCTTATATACAAACACACAGACACAAACACACATACGAAAGCTCCACAAATCAACGAAACGATAAACCGTAGAAAGCTCTCTCTCCCATCTATCTCTCTCTTTCTTGGCGTGTGCAGCAATCATAACGGTAAATTGTCACTTTGCATACATGCATCAATTGAGGAGAAAGAAAGCAAACAAATGTGAGGTTAGCTCATTTGTCACTCCGTCCGTTTTGGAGATTGAGAGCGTTAACAAAGGATACAATATAATCGTAACACACACACATAGACAGACACACACAGACAGACACCTACATACATACTAAAAATGCTTTCCATGTTATTGAACTAAGAAATGTGCTAAAAAAAAAAAGAAAAAAGAACTGCTTAACTTATGAGAGAGAGGCTAAAAAAAATGAAAGAAAAAAGTTAAAGAAAAGCGTTCGTCAGTCCAAGCAAAGCATGTTATACCAAACACCGTACGTAACAATAAGTGATTGAAAATCATCCCTAGACATACATGAAAATATATAAAACTGCATATACATACACAAATATATACATATATACATACATATATATATACATATATATATATATACATTTATAAATATAATATAAAAAACTAGTTTTATATGATATTAAGTCGAAAATCAAAACAAGAGCCGTGTCGGACTATATACACACTATGATTATATGAAATTGAACGAAGAAAAAAACTTAACGAATACTATACTGAAAACAACAACGCAATGTCTGTCATTCTTCTAATCATTTAACGCTATTATGACGCTCATGCCTCCTATATGCCTACCTACATACTACATACATACAAACAAAAATATATTCTATACATACATTTATGCATTGCTCATTGAAAGCCAAACACATTCTACATACATACATAGAAAATATAGTATTACTCATGAAACTTTCTACTCACATCACGAAAACAAGAACAAGGCACTATGAACTGCTTGGCACCAGCAAGCAGCAAGCAGTGCAGCGGAGCAAGCAGTTTAATCATCAGTCACGCATGCGCTCGTGCTCTCTTTTTCTTTTTCACACACTCTCTTACTCTCGCCCTCTCTTAATGCACCACACCATAGACGCTCGTTAATCGCCGTTTTTGAATTTCGAAACCGCTAAACTTAACCTCAAAGACCTTAACCTTAACCTTAACCTTAACCTTAACCTAACCTAACTTAACCAATTCAATTCAATTCAAACAAAACCAATTTTTACAGTACAGCTGTGCTAAACTAATCTAGCAAACTAGAAACTTAATTGTTTATGTTATAAGCATAAAATTGAGCTTTTTAATTGTGCAAATCGAAGTAAATCAAAAACAAAAAATCTATTAGAAAACAAAACAACAAAAAATACAAACTAAACAAAAAAAACCAGCATCCAAAAAGCACATGATGAATTTAGAGGCTGTGTGGCATCGAATATAACAATATGTATGTATTTATCCTATATATATATGTATATGTACCTATTACCTAACACTTGTGTGCATGTGCGTGTGCGTGTGTATTTGTGTGTATGTGTATGTGTGCCACTCCAATGGAAGTCATCTTATGTTCATCGGATAACCTACAATCTACAACCTTACAATCTTAAATTGACAAAACAAAACTAAAATATCTTTCAAAAGCCACCAGCAGCAGCAGTTGCAGTTGCAGTTGCAAACGGACTAAATATGAAATCGCTTGCGACATTTATCTAAGTTTTGTCATGGTGTGAGTATGCGGTGTATGTGTGTGTGTGTTTGGGTGTGTGTGAAAGAGGGCCGAAAACCAAAAATACATGATTGAATATTGCTTTACTGATGCCTGCTGCCTGCTGCTGGTTCCTTGTGTGTATGTGTCCAAATAACCCCGAAAGCAACCAGAACAAGCGTGAATAAACAAGATAATTAAAAACTCAAAAAATTGTGTTTAAATTTTTATAACAGATTCCGTCTTACAATTCTACAAGTAAGTATTAACAGCAGAGGGTTTTGGAATAATGTTTTGTACCAAACTGGTTTTGATTAGACATTTTCATCTACATAGATGAAAATTGATTTATTGATGATTATTGAGGCTGTATCAGGAATTGTGGAAACAACCGACCCACATTGGAGCCCGGAAATCATAACTTATTAGGTGTTGTCTTAACTCATTTTGATGAACTCATTTGTAGGATCAAACCAAAAATACTTACTCTTACTATGATACGAACCATATCATGTATAACTGGGACTCACATATTTCATTTATAGTCTCCACTTGTTGTTGGGATCACCTTGGCACATGATTCGTTCTAATCCAATCCACATGTCATTGAAAAGCATCCAAATTTATTGGTTTCAACTTTTACAAGTTTTCCCGCTTAAACACATTCATTTTGAAATTGAATAAAAAGTGTTTTTTTTCTAAACATTGCGTTTATTTCCATAGATTTTTTGTTCGTCTCGCAGAGGTTTTTAAAAGCATAGAGTACACATATTATTTAGAGATTGTTTAGTTGTTTTCTGTTGGTTTCAATAATGTTTTAACAATAATTGCGCATGGTATTGGTAAATAGACAAATATTTATTGTTTATAAATGAAGCATGCGCATGAGATTTGAAACTTGAATCACTTATGGATACATCAAAATGATGTACATATGCATACATATACATATATAGAGTTTTACATTTAACATTTAGGAATTGCTTACAGTACAAAAAAAACTGACAAGTATGAGAACAAAAACAGAATACTAGAAAAATTCAATATGGTTTTAACTATAGATTCTTATGCACTCGATTAGAGTCGATTAGGGGGAGCAGAAAAGTTGGCGTAGGAAAGAGTTTTCAATTTTCTTTTTTTTAACGGATTATCAATATTATATCAGGTGTTTTTAAAAATTTTTAAAGATCAGAGCTAGGCTACTTTATGTATGTATTTCTAACTGGCTGGTTTACAAATAGTCTTACGATTGTTCGTTATCTAAACTCTTCTATCATCATAGAATCAGTATTGTGTTTTCAAAAACCTTTTTCTTTTGCTAAGCAAACCAACAACAAAACAAACAAAAAACATACAAATTTGTAATCAGATATAAAAAAGCAAGCTAAAGCATGTGTAAAGCAATGTACATACATATTTGGATATAATAATATATGTACATGTATATATAGAGGCATATAAAAGAGAGGGAAGAAAATTGTTTGAATATTATAATATATAGATAAAGTAGATTTTTGCTTTTTCATTCTTCATTAGGCAACAATTTAGTTAACATTACGATATTTAGCTTTTTGTTGGTAGCCATCAGTTAGATATTGTATATATATATATATAGTTTAGTGTATGTATATATCTGCGCATGTATATGTATATGTATATATATATACTATATAATTGTTATTTTAGATTATTATTTGTATGTTAGCTACAGTTTGAAAAAGGCCGCATAGAGCACAAAGGCAACAGAGTTACAACATCAAAAACACACACACACATACATGTATGTATATGTATGAATATATACATATATTTCTACTAAAAATACACATTCACCCGCACATATTCACATACATTCACACACACACACACGCACACACAGCAACAAAATTGATTAAAAGTTTAATCATGCGTTTTTCATTTTACTTTCGCTGGCTTAAAATCGCATTTCATATAATCTTATATGCTATATACACATATATGTACTATATTGTTTAATGGTATTTGCTTAGATTTACGTAATGTTTGCGGCTGGCTTTGTTCTATGTAGCATTTGATGGGAGGGGGGGGGGTCATGGAAACCATGTCTTGTCTTGCTGCTTAAAGAATAAAGAATCGTATTTGTTCATGTTTTCAACAATAATTTCAACTGTATAATCTGAACTCGTTTCGTTTTGCAATAACATATGTTGCACTTAATGAATGCTTACAGATTATATTTATGTAGGTATATATATGTATGTATGTAGGTATATAGGTATGTATGTATATGTGTACAGTGGTCGACTTTTCAGCAATTAGAATCGTAACATATTTGTTTTTATTGATTTTTGTGCATGTGATTTGTGATTTGTATAATATTTTGCTTTAAGCACTTTTCAATTCGATATTCGATAAAATATAAAAATATAATAATAATGGTAATTTTCACGTTTGGAAACGGAAGCATTTTAGTTATCCAACGACCACTGTACTTGTATGTTGCATGTTGTATATATAAGTATGTATGTGTATATTGGAAAAAGGTGGCTTGTATTTTACTGTATTTGTATTTGTAGTATGCTGTCCGTCCGTCCCAATCAGATGGAAAAGCTTAATTGAAGGGCATTGCGCAAATCGTTTAGCACCATGGAACCAATGACCATTTTCTCGCAATTAACCAGCACGGTAAGGGCATCATCCGTTTGCCATTGCAGCGTAAGGAGTACCAGGCTCTTGGAGCTCAACGTTTGCCCGGCAAAGCAATGCAACTGGCCCGTGCTGGAGCTGTACGTATGTGCCACATTGATGCACTCGTAGACCTTTTGCTTGAGCGCAACCAGATCGAGCAGTTCACGCTGCACGCCACGCAACTCGCACTGATGCTCGTTCATGCCACGCAGCTTGGCACGCTCCTCGCGATGAAAACTCTCCCCAATGTGCACCGAACGCACCAGTTCGCCAACCGGCGGCTTCAGTTGAACACGCGCCTTGCCCGCACTCGTCAGCAGCTCGAAGTCAATGGAATGCGTTGTATCGTTGAAATCCACGCCCAGAATGCCGCTAGCCGTCTGCTGCGGCTGTAGCTGGACAATGGGTGCGAATTCGCTTAACTGCATGCCGGCTGGCAGCTGTTGTTGGCCCATGCGTATGTTGTTCAGTTCCTTATCGCTGCGATTCTGAAACTGCAGCTCAATCGAGCACATGGAGGCCGAGTAGAGATGGGGTGCGCGTGTAAAGCGATACGATATCTGCAGACCGTGTCCGGTCACTTTGTTCAGTAGCTCCTTGTGCTTGAAGTCCGTGTGCGATGGCCCAACCAGTTCGATGCGACTGTGCGCCTGCTGCGGCTGCAATGCTATCTGTCCGGGCATCATCGGTGTGCCTGTCAGCCAAAAGTAATGTGAGGTGAACATTAATATCATTTTTAGTTATAGTTAAAAATAGTAAGAATTTTTAGTAAAATCGAAAACCGACTATGTGTTTTTTTTACACATATCACACTGAATACAGATATATTGCTTGTTTCTTTTTTGGTATAACTTTCTTTTTTAATCAGGTTTTTAATGAAATTTTCACAGATATTCATTATTGTATCAAGGAGAGCCCAAACGCAATGGCATTGCTTTATCGTGAAAGCTGGTATCAGAAACTGATGTACGACCTATGAAAACTTATAAGTCAATTCCTAAAAAGTAACCAGTTGACTATATACATATATACTTCATTATACCTTCTACTACATTTTCAATAAATTTATAACTTAAGACTGAGTTTTGGTATTCAGGAAAATTTGGCAAAAATATATATTCTATTCATGTTGTTTCCCTTTTACGCTCACAGTAGGGCTAATATTCGTCACACTCTTCTTAGCCTATCTCTCTTTCTCTTTCTCATTTGCGAATTCATGGTTTTTATGGTCTGGTCTAAGTAAAATATACGAATGTTCAAAAAGCTAACCTGGCGTTAGGAATCCACCCAGCGAAGGCGTCATCACTGGTCCAATTGGAGGTACATCGTCCAGATCGAGCAACAAATCCAAATTGCTCTTTGCAGGTGTACGCGTCTCCGGCTGAGAGTGATCTTGAGACTGGGACAATTGCTGATGCTTTTGTTCGACTGCTGCTTCTGCTGTTTCCTTTGACTTTGACTTTTGCTGCTGCTGTGGCTTCTCTTGCTCATCCTCATCGTTGTCGCTGGACGAGTTGCTGGTGCTGTCACCGTCACTGCTGCCGCTATAAATAGAAGATTCGGCGCTGTCCGAGGTGCCGGAATCAGCGACAGCATTGTTGTTATTGTTGTTGCCCGTTGCAGCTGTAGCCGCATCGATGGCATTGGAAGCAGTTGGATTGCTAGTGCTGCTTTCATCTATCAGCTTTGGCTCAACTTGGTCAACTTTGGATGTCTTGGTTTGTGCTTTTGTTTGTGCCAGTGCCGCCTGTTTCTGATCCAGTTCATCATGCTGTTCGCTGTCGCTGCTGGAGGAGCTGCTATCGCTTCCACTGGATTCGGAATAGGCGGAAGACTTCTCTGACTCTGAGAGGAAGCTCTTTTCACGCTGTTCCTTGCCAGCGCCCTTGGCCGAATCCTTGCTATGTCCTGGACTCTCACCGGGCAGCTTCTCCTGCATATAGCCGGCAATGTTACGCACACTAGGATCGGGTGCCACAGCTGGAAACGCAGGTAAATCCTTGTAGCCCGTGGCATGCATATTCAAATAGTGCGACAACGAACTCAGCTGGTAGACATTGCTATCGCGGTATTTGCTTTCTGGGACCGGCGCCGGCTTTGATGCCAGAAACACTTGACGAGCGTGCTGGGTCAGCACAGTACTGCCGGCGCTGGCGGGAAAGATGAACTGGCGTAAAAATCGAGCCCGGTCACGCACATCGTAGTTGGTATCGTAGCGTGCCAGAGTAAACACATACTGGCAGAGCAGTGATGTCTGCTCCGGATTGGTTAAATATAGCTTGACGCCCAAGTTGAGCACCTGCAGCTTGACAATATCCTGCTCATCCACAAACGATTTGGCCATCTTGCGCAACACATCCGGAGCAATGAGCGGCACCTTCTCATTGTATTCGCCAATTAGCCAAATGATTGCCGCTCGTGCCGCCGCCACATTAATGTAGTCAATCAGCTTAGCCATCTGCGTGATAATCTCGTAGTGCTCAGCAGCCTTGCTTTGCAACAGTTTCTTAATCACCACCACGCTCTCGGCCACCACGTGCTCTGTGGACAAAGAATGATTAGAAGGGAAAAAGTCATAGTTACTCATAAAACTCGGTATACCATCATGATTGGAAAGTAAGTGGACAAGACCACTGAGGCATGTTTCGGTGACTTCTTTGATGCTAGCCGCACAGCGTCCAATGGCCTGAATGGTGGCCGCGACAAAGGAACGATCGCTGCTGGAGATATAGGTTTGGAACTCGCGCAATATTAACGAAATGCTCGAGGCGGATGCCAGATTCGTGAGAATGTCTAGCTTGAGTAGCTTGAGATGCGTCGGATCACTGGTGCGCACAAAGAACGATTTTAGATGTGGCTCAAAGATAGCCTTGCGTCGCGCTGACATTGAGGCAATACAATTGAGAACCACGCTCTGCACCTCCTTGTGCGAACGCAATAGACGGATCAATGCCTTCGCAATCAGTTGCACCTCGTTGCGGGGCGCCACATGATGATAGAGTTGGGCAACGGCCATTACAACAGATGCATTGCGTGACTGCAGCAATGGCTTTGTCTGGCGCAACAGCAGGCGATGATCTAGATCAATGTGGTAGCTGCTGGTGCTGATGCTGTTTGCACCAATGGCGCTGCTGTTCTCGTTATCCTTGTCATTGCTGTTACTGTTGTTGTTGCTTGACTTGTTCTTGGCTTTGGCAGTGGTTGCGGGTGTGGCAGCTGTAGCGCCCTCCTCCTCTCCACTGGAAGCTTCTGATTCGCTGCTGGATTGGGAGGACTCGTCATAGAAACGCTCATTGGCAGCTGCCTGACCATCGAGGGCATCATGTAGTTGACCCAGCTCCTCATCCGGATTGGGATCAACGAACTGTGTGCGTGCGTAACGCGTTAGCATATTGATTATGATCACCTGTCCCCACTCATCCACATCCACCAGTAGATTGCACAGCTTCCGATAGTTCTTGTGTATGAGATCAACGCGCTCCGGGCAAACCTAAAACCAAATACCATACAAAATTAAACAATCCGAAATATGCCCACATTTACATATATAAAGGTTAATTTAATGCAATTCATTCACCTCATCGAAAGCCATAACAGCAGAGCCAACTACCAGGGTGGTGCGATCCGAGAGCAGCTTCTCAATGACCGTGACAAGCTCATCCTTCTGATCTGGATCTAGAGAGTACAGCTTGGGTATGGCATGTGCTGCTGTCTTGCGCACATAAGGACTCAGATCGGCAGCGCTGTCACGTATAGCAAGCATAACAATGGGCACAATCATGCTGACGCGTATGGAAGAGAGCACACGGAGAGCGCTGGCACGAATCAGCTGATTAGGATCTTTGAGGGCACGTTGGAATGTCGATATGGAAAGCAGTGCCAGATCCTGTTGCTCTTCGGCATAGCGCACCAAATAGACGTACACCAGTTTTTTCACTTCTATGTTCTTGGAAACGACATTTTTGACAACAGCGGGAAACAGATCACTGGCATCGCGCCCACGCGCTATCATTCCAATGATGCGCTTCATGGCCTCCAGCTTAAGGCCATCCTTATTGCTGTCCAGCATCTGCTTGAGATCGTCATGCTTGCGGCCATCGCTCTGAAAGAAAGCTGCACCGCTGGCCGGATCGGCACCGAACTCTACGTCCAGTCCCATTTGAGGTCGATCGCCGTAGGCGGCCACCGAAAACGGATTGCTTGCTGTGTTCTGTTGCATCTTTAGCTGGTTTGCTACTGCTGATTTTTATTGTTGCAATTTTCGTGTAAAGGGTGAAAGCGTCGTCTGAAACCTTTTGCTGATCTGGTTACACTCCACTTGGCAACGCACTTTTCAGCGAATTTATCTACATCAATTGGCAATACTCTGGCATTCCTGAAACTGGACACACTGGCACTGCAAAATTTGTGTTACTACTCGATAGCAAGTGTCCACGAGTACGATTATAGTATCGATGGCCACCGATTAATTGATTGTTTGTGTTTTTAGCTGCATTAAATTATAAATACAGCAATCGAATAGATACTTCGCATATCGCATATAAATATTTAATTTGCAATCCCAAATGATAAATAAATAGCTCAGAACTTTAAAAATTAACGTACAATTGGCTAAATCTCTATCCACTAAATATTCAAATGTGATTTTAAATGAAAAAATTAATTTGAATGTTTGTATTAAGCGAATGAAGTGATTTTTGCCGATAACCATTGTGAGTACATTTCAGATACTATGTAAGACGAGTCGCAGTGATGATAATAATATCATTTACATCGTCTATCGATATATCTTCGGTGCAGGCACAACAACAACAACCGCCGTGTGGTGGTTAGAGGAGACCAGACTGAGATCTAAGCCTGAACCGCAATCACGTCAATTAATGGACAACAAATATTGGGAAAGAACAGCGCGATAAATCACTTGCCACGCAAAATGAACTTTCCGCTGGCAAACGCCAACAAGGATACGCTGCGAGCGGCGTGCAAAAAATGTGGCTACGCTGGTCACCTGACCTACCAATGCCGCAATTTTCTCAAGGTAAGCTGAAAGCCGCGCAGAAAACATTATAAAAACAATACTGAATAGACACAATACATATGTTTTCAACACACTTTTTTTTCATTCTTAGGTTGATCCCAATAAAGAGATACTTCTAGATGTAGAAAGCACAAGCTCAGACTCAGAACTAGACTATTTGACTCCGCTCACCGAGCTGCGCGCTCAGGAGCTGAAGGGCGGTGGCGGTGGCGGTGGTAAGGGCGACAATGCGCCAGCTGCATCTGCATCCGCAGCAACAGATAAGAGAATCAGCAGTAGCAATAGCAACAACAACACCAAGGGCCACAAGAGAAGCAGCAGCAGCAGCTACAAAACAGCCACGAAACAAAACAACACTAAAACCGAACAGCGTCACAAGAAGCGCAAGAGAAAGATTAAGAATAAGAAAGACAGTAAAAGCAAGAGCAGAAAGCACAAGAAAAGCAGTGAGGACACCAAATTAAAGCCCAGCAGCAAAGAGTTATTGAAAAGGCACAAGAGCCACAGCAGCAGCAGCAAGAAACCGAAGCGTCGTCGCCGCGCCACAAGCAGTAGCAGCAGCAGCAGCAGCTCCAGTTCAACATCATCAGATAGCGACACATCCAGCTCGGAATCTTCGAGCAGCGATACGGAGTCCGACTCCAGTGACAACGAGGAGTCGAGCACAAGCGAATCGGACGAGTACGGTCGCAAAAAGAAGCGTCAGGGCAAATATAAGCGCAAAGTGGAAACGTCAGCGCCACGCCGCAAAAAGGCTAAGGCTAAGCGCAAGCGGCATCGTGTCGCCAGCTCCAGTGCACCGGGCGCCAGCAGTTACCTCAGCAGCCTCAGCGATAGCAGCACCTACTAGCAACGACTACCCAAAGCACTTAACGACAATTAGTTTCGTCTACCGCTTAGTTAAAAAAAGACAACAAAAAAGAAAACAATATAATATAAACAAAACAGGAGCAATGAAAGGAATGAAGCAAGCTAGGCTAGTTATACCTAAATATGTATGTAAAAAATGTATCTCCATATATTCCGCGATGCATATATGATGATTCCAATGATGAGTAAGAGCACAGCTGGCGATTCAGCTTCCTTGCGCTTCCTCAAATAACAGCAGACTGCCCGAATGTATGCCACACACAACACTCATACATCCATACACACACAAACACACACACATACATACACAAACATCCACTCACATTAGTCTTGTCTTAGTTGTTAAGGAATCCTCTTCTATAATTTGCAAATACAACAAATTAGTTTGTACAAATACTATGTTGAATACACTACACACAAACAAATTTTGTTATATTGGGTCTGTTTGGGTTTTGAGTTTAGTTTGCATGCGTACACTATGCAAAAGTTTGGCAAGTCTTGACTGCTCTCACCAGTCTGTATGTGTGAGGAAGCAAATTGTATTAAGACACACATTATCTTTCAGATCAACAGGCAACATACTGGATCAAGACAGGAACATTTAGCATAAGTTTTTCCTCTAAATGTATAGAAAATAGTTCGAGGTAATAAATACTTCCATTCCAAGTTATGAAGTAAATGTACAATCTAAATAAAAGCAATTCATGATTACTTTAGGCGTTTGTCAGTCCATTCTTTATGTTCCGTACATGCTCCAGCTGTTTTTTTTACAGCCTTGTCTCATACTGCTCTCTTCTCACCAGACAGCTTATAAATGGTGAACAATGATAGATGATGGCTGGTACACAAGAAAACAGCTGATAAACAATACCGATAAAAACACACATATTCCATTTAAACAATATATTTGTTTATTAGTTGTTGGAATGTTAATATACCAAACGGTTTTTTTTTTCTATCAATTCATGAATTGATAGAAATTTACGATAATTTGGAATCACAGTTGTGATTTTTTTTTACATTTTTTATAATTTAGAGTCACAACTAAAGTTGTGTGGTTTCTATTTTAAATATAAACACTAAATGAAGTCTACAAAAGCACACTCACACGCACAGGGCGCACATATGTACATATATAATACAATAGAGCTAGGCTAATCCCAATAGTTACATATATTGCTATTGAGATTCAGATGCCGCGGCACCCAATCTTTCTTCATTTTCAGTCTGCAACTGAGTGACGCGGATCTTCAGTTTGTCGATTTTGGCTATGTAGTAGTCACAGTTGCTGCATTTGTTCGGACGGTTAATGGCCGCCATGGTAGTGAGCAATGAAGTGTTTTGTTGCTTGAGCTCATTATTTTGGGTCACTAGCTCATCGCAAAGGCCAACTGTCGAATGGCGCAAAACGTCGAATGCCTCCTCCTTGGCCCTTAGACATTTGAGGAGCGCACGATTCTCTCTCTTGTAATTGAGCACCTTCTGCTCCAGCTCAAGTAGCTCATCCTCTTCGTTCTCAGATATCTTGGAGCGTAATGTGCTGGTTTCCGCACTGTCTTTGCACTGATGCAACAGCTTTATGTTTGCCTGTAGCAAGCTGTTAATGGTTGAGTCACCACCTTCTTGCAAGTGTGGCAAGGAGTTGTTGCTGTTGCTGTTGTTTGCCAGACGGCATAAGGCCTGAAGAATTAAGTCCATCTTTTTTTCTATTGACTGACCCGTGGCACGCTGCTCTTCCAGATATGTTTCCAGATGGCTGACGGTCGCCTGCGGTTTTCCGGTCAGAGGCAAGGCGCTGCAAGCTTTTATCATTGTTTTATCATTGGACGGCTCACGATCACAGCTTGTCGATATGACGTCCTCGCACGATGTTAGCTCGTTTTCGCTGTCTTCGTTGTTTGATTTGGTTGAAGTTGCAACTGCACTTGGAGTTTCACTGGATGCAACTGTAGGTTCCGAGGGTCTTTCATTTAAATTTAATCCAATGTTTGTCAGTTCCTGCATAAACTGCGCTTCGTCATTTTTTTGTATGATGTGAATGCTCCAGAAGCACAACTCCTCGTCAAAGAATTGCAAATAGGCTTCACGCTTTATCACAGTACAACGTCCGACACGGGCCGATGCAGATACTTTGGACTTGGTTAAAAGCACCCAGCCAAGGATCTTTCCCTTATTTTTGTACACCATCAGTTGGGCTGCGCCCACATCGTTGCGCAACAGAGCCAAGCCGACCCGACCGATATTATCATTGCCTTTGTAGGCTTCGGCCACAACAGCCATCACCGTTGTCCAGGTTCCGTCCATCAAATCACGCTTGGTACCGACTCGCATTGTAGTCTTGCGCTTTTCTGCTTGTTTCTGTGTTCCCTGTTGTTCTTGTTGCGGCTGTTGCTCCGTCTCGGTTTGCTTGTGGAAGGACTGCGGCTGGTAGCGCAAATTTTTGCTTTCACTCTGCAGCGGCTTGTTATCATCCTCAAAAATCTGGTTTAGATTGCGAGGGCTTTTTGTGCTAAATTTGACGAGGTCAGGATTATTGTAGCCTTATATTATATTATAACACTGCACTGTACTCACCTGTGAAGCTTTTCAAAAAAAGCCTGATTATTTTCGCGATCAGAATCCATTTTACCATTAACAATTACTCCGATGTGCTTAGGGCTCAAGTATATCTTAAAATAATTTTTGTTTTTGCTTTGTTTCACAGCCTGTGTCAAATTCACCTTCTCCGATGTTTAATTTATTTACAAAAATGTCCGTACAAAGTTTACAAATTCATAAAACAGCATACTAGACGGTAAAAGTCATTGATATTCTTGAAACTATCGATACTATCCAACAAAGACTAGCAAGTAAAACCAAGCAATCGCACTATCGATATTCCAAGACTCAGGCCCATCGATGTTTTTTAAAAGTATGAACTAACAAAATATGTATATTCAAAATAGTAGGTGAAATGATTTCATAAACAAAAATGCTTTTAATCAGTATCGAACTCTTGAAGTTGATTTTCGAATTCTTCAAGCTACCATTATTACTATCGATAGTACCAAATGTTCGCTCATTACTAATTGACATCTGAACAAGACCCCGCAAATTAAAAGAACTTATTATTCTGATTTAAACAAATTTTGTTTTATTTCTTTTTTGTGAAATTTGTGTTGAAGGTTTATTGCTAATCAAAGAAAACTCTTTGTTGAACTGTTAATTCGTTTTTTTTTAACCCATAAACGTATATAACGGCATTTTCTCCAGCAAAAAGCAATATTAGTAAATAAATTATTTCAGAAATTAAACATTGAAATAAATTCAATATTTTTTAAAAGAAAAAAATATATATGTATATACAAAAATCGTTTTAATTTGACTACATCATAGATTTAAATATTTATTGATTTTGAAGCAAATTACATTTTACAAAAAGTATTAAATATATTCATTGCATTAAATATAAGCTACGTATGAATAAAATTTGCTTTCAATGATGTTAATTGGGCAAAAAAAAGAAAAAAATATATGTACGTATATATACTGCTATGCTTAAATCAAATTAAAATATCAATATTATTATTTGTTACTTGTTCCACACACACACACAAACACATACAGATACAGGCATATATATGTATGTGTATATTCCCAAAGAAAAACTAATCACAAACATATCGGAGCATGTGCGGAGCATGTGAAGAAGAGAAAAATCCATATGTTCTTCTTTCGTTTCCTATCCTTGTTAGCGCCTTGGGGCCGCAAAGGCGTATAACTCAGTCATTGACCCCATCCAACCATCCGCAGCAATCAACTAACGACAGATTCGTCCTTCGCTATTGGGTGCTGCCCAGGTGCACATGCCGCTCAAGCCATCATAGCCAAGACCCTTGGGGCATGTGTATTCCCATCCGACAATGCCGCCGGTCTCCTCGAATTTGGCACACGATATGAATTTGCGACAGCTAAGAGGATGCGGAAAATTTCCCTGCTCCAGACACTCAATGATGCCACGTCCATGTACAATCACCTTGGGCTGACCTGGCTGTGTCTGTGTCTGAGTCAGCTGTGCCTGAGTCTGTCCATTGCGTCGTCGTGCTTGTTGCTGAATGCTTGCATGTCCTCCATCATCATAGTACTCGTAGTCAACGTTGAGTGGAGCACCAGAGCGACGCTTGGATGTGGATGTGGCTGTTGTCACAGCTGGCTTGCTCGGTGGCCGGCTATAGACCTCAATATACTTGTGGGGACGTCGGCGACTCTGCTGGCGGCGCGACAACGGCGGAGACAGGGCCGCCGTTACGGATGTAGCGGTTGTGCCGGGTGCTCGCGTGACGGACTGTGGCCGACGTGGACGCGCCACGAGCTGACGTCCTGCGCAGGTAAACAGAGCAAATTTTCATATATTGAAAAGGGAGCAATATTGTGAAGCAATATAGAGACTTACGTGTGCTATTCACCACGAATGGAGATGATGACGAGTTCGTTGTTGGAGTACTGCTGGTTGTTGTGGTAGTTGTTGTGGTTGTGGGCAACTCATAGTTGAGACGGGGTCGCACATTTTCCGGTATTTGATTGAAGCGACTTGTGTGTATGCTTGACTTGGCCACCTGATCATCATCATCAATCTCAATGCCATCCAAAACAGTTGTCGTCTCAACTGATATCACCGTCGTTGTTGTGGGCCTTTGTGGTATTAGGGTCGATGTTAAAGATGGCCGACGCTTGAAGAGTGGATTTTGTGTGCGTGGCACATCAGTGGCTAAATAATGCAAATATTAATATTAAACGTGATGCAAATTTTAGTTATTGATAACATGTGTATATCGAAAACCGGCATCGATAACTAATCGATCATTTCAAACAAACTCGGCCTGAGAGTGGTATACACAAACTTGAGCTCATAGATATTCCATTCGTCTACTTGTCGGTATAAACTATGTATCTTAAAGACTATAAGAACTAGAGATTTTTAGTTTTACCACAGCACAAATTATTGATGACTATCGAAAACGATAAAATTTATAAACTGGAACAATTGACAATGGACCTATAAACTATAGACAAAATAATGATAATTTGTGAGACCTTAATTGAAATCGGTTAAAAAACACCGGAGATTTGGAAATATTGAAGTTAATAATGTTTTAATACAATCCAAAAATCAAATTATTTAAATTAAGTTTTAAGTTAAAATGTTTTCTGTGTGACTTGTAAATAAAAACCTGAAACGTTTTTCAAACTTGATTAGTTAATTCGTCGGTCGACATGGCCAGATGTCAATGATTTTTTAATAATGACAACTTTTCTTGAATGTTGCTATTTTCATTGATAATTGACTACTATATACCCAAATCACCAAATGCTAACCCGCCTTCGTTTTACTTTTAATTACTCACCGCTCTCGTCGGCGTTTGATGGAGACGCTGTTGTTGTAAGTCGACGCGTTTGAAACTGACGGCGCAGCGCTGCCTGGAATTTGTTGTTGTTTGTGTTGCTTGTTGTTGGCAACAATGTTGCTAGCGCCAATGTTGCTGGCTCAACGTTGGCTGACGAGCTTTTTGTTTTGAGCTTGCTTAGGTAGCTGTTGCTGTTTTTGTTGCTTGTTGCTGCTGCTGCTGATGTTGTTGTAAGTGTTGTGGTTGTTGCTGTAGCTGCTGCTGCTGCTGCGGCTGGCTTACCACGCAGACGATTGAATTTAGAGGTCGTCGTCGTTGTCGGTAATTCTGCAATTTGCGTACCTGACTCAAACGAAGCCGATGCCGATGCCGATGCCGAAGCCGATGTTGGTGTATTGATAATGCGTCTGCGCACACTCAACACTGGACGACGGGAGACAGCAGCAGCTGAAGCAGCAGCAACATTCGATGCTGAAATTGCCGACGATGTTGATGGCACAGTTTGAATGCGCAGCTGCCAGTTGAAAGTCGAACCCATCCGCCATACGCCGAACGCCATTCGACAAGTTGTTGGAGTCGATGATTTGGTTAAGTTATTGTTGTTGTGTGTGGGGCACATGAAATGAAGCGAGCAAATGACATTTAATATTCACAAAACTACAACAAAGTGCTAACAATTTGAAAATATGTATTATACTATATTCTCTTGATTCATTCATTGATCGGTTTTCTTCATCGAAACTTGCTTGTTTTGTGCTTTGTCGTGTGTGTTGTGCGTTATATTATTATGTTGTTGTTGTTTCTGTGATCTCTCAATATATACATATATATGTATGTATATATATCCGTGATGTGCAGTTTGCAGTCAACAGCAATCTAAAAGCAAGCTACATATTTACATGTGTATTATATTGTATTATACAGATAAAATTAGTCATAAGAAAGTATTGTAATATCAGAATCAACAATATTGTATATAAGTAAACTCATAACTACAGCAAATCAATATACTATATACTATGTATGTTTGTATATTTTAGTAACAACACTAACATTTTTGAATTTTGTATTGAGCTAAATAAAGATGTTAGGTTTGTTTTGGGTTTTTATTGTTGTTGTTGTGTGGTTTGTTTATGTGTTTTTCTTTCTAGTGAAACTCATAACAAAAACCGTTTTAATCAGTTGCAATCAGTTGTTGTTGGGCCTTCCACATAGGTAAAAATCAAATATGCAATAAATAAACATAAGCTGGTCATAAATATGCATATGAAAAAATGCAGTTAGGCATTTCAATTGAAGGACGTTAGAATGTCACAAATAATTGGCTGGCTAGCATGTGTGTAATAATGTGTGTGTGTGAGTGTGAGTGTGAGATTACTCACACTATAGAAAGAATCCAAATTGGTACCAGTTTGGTTGGTTAGTTGGTTGGTTGGTTGGGCATTGTGTTGGCGTCGAGCCTCTAGGTAAGTCTCATTGTTGTTGTTGACATTGACGATAACTAAGAGAAACACACACAAGTCATAAGAGGCTTGGCAGTGTGTGTGTGTGTGTGTGTGTGTGTGTAGGGGGCACTTTAAATGCCAATGTCGCTGAGTAACGGATGCGTTTATGTACTATATGCCACGCCCTGCAGACGCGCAGACGCCAGACGCTTACGCAACGGATGAAGATGAAGATGAGCCGGCTGAGCTGCTGGCCAAAAAGAGCAACTTTTTTTGTTTTTGGTTAATGACAACGCCAAACTGCATGCCAATGTGATTGCATAACTCTGACTCTAGCTAAAAGATGAGCCAGCCAGTTAGCCAGGTTTGCTGGTTTGTGCTGATGTTGCTCTTCTGCCAAACTGGTTGTCTTTAATTAAATATTGTGCAAGCGATCGATGCTATCGAACAGCATTGCCAGAAGCATGTATATGCAACACATACACACATTCACACAGACAGAGGATGCCAGTTAATAGGGCGTCATCATCATCATCATAATCACATGAGAAAGTTGTTGCCAGTGCGAAAAAAACAAACAAACACACATATACACATACACATACACACTTTATGGTATGTCAGTGAAAGTCACAGCATTGCCAAAGGGAATTTTTCAAGACATACTCAAAATGTACTCAAACTGTAACTTGAGTTGTTCAGAGCGCCCTTAACACGTATCCCGTTGTGCTCTTGGCCTTTGCAAGGAATGTGAAACGAAACGAAACGTACTGAAACGAAACGAAATACTTGAAGGCTGTTCACTTTGTGTAAGACATTGAAGTGTGTCATTTAAAAAAAACGAACGAAAAAAAATATTTCAGCCTCTTTACTTTTACAATTTGTACGTTGACATTCTCCACTCGGCATTTAAATGTTTGCCAAAAAAAAAAAACAAAAATTAAATGGCTAAAATAAACAAAAGGCAGTCTCGTCCACATTGCCAAAAAGTTGTTTCTTATGATTTGTGTAATTGAAATTTTATGAGCTATCCAAGATTTCCAAATTCCAAAGAAAAAAAAAAAAAAACATAGTATGCATTTGGTTTATTGACCTGTTTGCCTTGGTTACATTACTTTTCGTACTAAGTTTCAGTTTCAGTTTCTCAGTTTCTCACCGTAACTACTTTGGTGAACCTGTTAGTTTTTGGTTTTTTCTTTTTTTAATTTCTTATGGCCCGGTTTATCTGGCAATTTAGCACGTGACTACAGGTTGCAGCAACTTTTCTCATATAGGAGCTCAAGATTCATTGCAATTATGAAACTAGCATTTAGACATTTAACATGTGTATACGAAATGTTAATTTGTATGCAACGATCTTAAGTGCTCAAGACTCGACCATTCGACCCGTTTTCTATTGCAGACTCTTCTTCTTCATTGTTTCTCAACAAACTGTGACTGATTGCAAATCATGCTTGAAGTCGTGACCGCCTAACAGTGACTGACTCTAATGGTTCAGTTTTGGGGAAACTAAATATTTGAAATATTTATTATTGGTTTTAAATCTTGTCGAGGTTTAAATAAATTTCAACTGTTTTGAAATAAGATCAAAATGTTTTTTTCTTGTAAATATTTAAGAAGATATGTACATTTTCTAATTGTGTGATTATTTTGTATGTATAGGATGTATTATGTTTGGATATTTGGTATTTGTGTATGATTTACATAAAATAATGTGGATTGGTTTTTTTTTTGCTTGGGTTTATTAAGGTTTATTTTTGTGCATAAATATTTTACAGCTAAAACTAATTGCAATAAACTTAATATAATTCAAAAGAGAAAAAAAGGAGATAAATTTTAAAAATCATATTGTTTGAAAGCAAAAAAAAAAAAATCAGAGAAAATATTATGAGAATTAAATTTAAAAAAAAAATAATTGTTTTTTCTTATTAGCTTTTTTTCTGTTGTTTTCTGAGGGTCGTTAAAGCTTCGTTTGAACCAATTGGAAAAGTCTTTGCATTTTCATTACTGCGTGTGATTGTGTGGGTTTGTTGTATGTATGTTTATGTGTGTGTGTGTGTGTGTGCATGTGTGTAAGTAAATGAGTGTATGTGTATTATTGTTATTATGTATGGCAGCTTGAAGAATAGTTTGTTCAAAAAGCAGCACAAAAAGCAGCAGTTTTTTCCGACTAAAATTTGGACAATTGTTTTTTTTTTTTTTTTTTTGATTTTTCAAAAAGAATAAAAAGACTATTTATGTTATTGCGCATAGAACAAAATACATAAAAGAAGAAGATAAAAAAGGAAAAAGATTTTTTGAATTGACAAAGCCACGCAGCCAATTATTTACAGGGCGGCAATGTTATCTGTGTGTGTGTGTGTGTGTGTAAAACTTAATGCTTTTGTTTCTGTACAAAATATAAGACTAGAAGTAACTAACTACGTTGATTTTGTTTTGTTTTTTGTTTGTTTTTTTGTTTTTGTTTTTCATTTTTGTTTTGTTTTTGAAATTGTGGTGCAGCATCTAAGGCGCCGCTGTGGTTATTGTTGTTGTCGCTGTTGTTGTTGTTGATGTTGGGGTACTTGTTGTTGTTGTTGTATTTGTGTTGTGCTGACGCTGACGCAATCGACGGCCACGCCCACGTCGAGCCTTCTTGCGACGCACCACATGCGTCTCGGTGCTGTAGCTGATATTTTCACTAGTGCTAGTACTGTTTGTAAGTGTTATGTTGTTGTTGTTGTTATTGGTTGTTAGTTGTGTTGTTGTTGTTGTCATTGTGTAAGTGTTTGGTTTTTCGAGCCCGTTGCCCAATAGTTGATTATTGATAGGCGCATGCAACACGGACGCATGTTGTACAGAGAACGCCGAATTCGAGTCGGCCACACTTTGAATTGCATCGGTTGTGCTGCTTTGCTCCTCCCCTGTGGCATCTGTTACCGACTCGGACTCTGACTCTGACACTGACACTGACTCTGACACTGACTCTGTCACGGATTCTGTAGCAGAATCAGAATCAGAATTAGAATCAGATTTTGAGTTTGAGTTTGACTCGTCCCCTTCGGATGTTGGGACCTTGCTTAGTATGACCTTGTCGAGATTGGCTATCGAGATGATTATGGGTGAGGATTCATTGGATTCGGGACGTAGTAGGGGTACAATGGGTCTTACGTATGTAGCTGTAGCTAAAGCAGCACCAGCAGCTGTTGTTGTTGTAGTTGTTGGTGGCACCGTACTGGTGGTAATTGCATCCAGTTCCATCTCTTGAAGTGGATCAGTGCTACTTTCCATACTGCTAATGCTATTTACATTCAACTGTTTGGCCTTGCGCGCCGAGTCAAAGAGGCCTTCGAGTGAAATTGTCGAAGTCTCAAGTCCACCAAGTATTACCTCGGGCAGCAATGATTTACCACTGCGTTCCAAATCGGATTCACCTTCCTCTGGCTGTGGCAGGCTATTGCGTACGGGAGCAGAGTTGGCAGAGCTCTGAGACTTTATCGGGACATTGGGTTCGGTTGGAGTGTAGTCCGCAACGGTGCTGTGACCATCATTGATTTGAATGTCACTACCATCAACGAGATGCACATATTTGACTACACTAATCTCGCCAAGCTGCTCGACATGGGGTAACGATTCGACGCGCAATGCGCCAAAGTCTTGGTTGGCCTTCGATTTGCGTTGAGCGGCCTTGGCCTGTTTTGAGTTGATCTCAACAATACGATTGATTTCAATCAGCTTGTGCTTGGGTTCCACAGCAGTTATCTTGCTGCCCAATGGTCGCCCTGTGGGCTCCTGTTCATCATCGGCCTCACCATCGAGTAGAGTGAAGACATGCAGAAGCGTTGTCGCTGGCGGCGGCGATAGTGTTGTTGATGTCGATGTTTTATCCTGTGGGAGTGAAGAGATAGTGGTGGCTTCATTAGCATTATTAGCATGTGTACCATCATGTTGTGGCGGTTGTGCGGTTTCGTTTTCGTTTACGGTATCAGTTTTATCTGTGTTTGTGGTGTCTGTTGACAGTGTTGTGCTTGGTGGGATTGATGTTGATGTTGTAGGTGTGCTTGGTGTGGTTGTCACATAACCCTGTCTCTGTTGATTATCGGACTCCTCCGTCGTCTCCGTCTCTACAACCGTATCAGTATCTAGGTCGGTCCCCTGCTTAGCCACTACCTTTGGCTTGAGGGTCGTATGCTTCTTGCTGTGTATGTCAAAGATCTTTTTGTTGCGTGCATTGAGCGCATCAATGTTCAGATCCTCAATAAGCGAATTCTCGCTGGCTACCTCAGTGGCCTCCGTTGAGGGACCCGTATACTTGCGCTCATAACTGCGATTGTTGCTCGGTATAAATGGTGCCGGCTTCAGTGGTATCAACGGCGTCGTTCTCTCATAATTTTTGGCTACAGGACGCAAGGTCAAATTGGGGTTGGAAACACCCGGTGGACGGTTCACCACACGTGAACGACTTCCGCCGCCGCCAAAGCGGTTGCCTGACGTGGAAGATGACGAGGACGAGGTGCTACCGTTTGAGGAGTTCGACTGACGATTGCGCGGATTGAACGGTACATTGCCACCACTGGCGGTGGGTGCAAAGCTCGGTCGACTGCCCGGTGGAGCACGGTTGTCCTTGCTTCGATAGTTGGGTGTATTGGGCTTAGGGGTACTGTCCCCATTTTGTTGCTCCTGACTAGAGACTCCATCTTGTTCCTTTTGCTGTCCATCATGATCTTCGTCTTCCTCGCCACCATCTTCATCATTATCATTTTCATCATCATCGTCATCGTCTTCGTCACTGTTCTCATTTTGTTCCTGTGGAGACTGTGGAAGCTTGCTCCTGGGTATAAAAGGTCTTCTCACCGCTGTTGGCTGATTGCCCAGCGGGCGGGCATTTAAGACTTGCTGTGACTGCGGCTGTTCCTGCTGTTCTTCATAATCCTCATCCTCTTCCTCCTCATCGTCATCGTTATCATTATCGTTATCCTTATCTTGCTGTTGGAAGCGATCGGTACCCGGCAGTCGTGCACCCCGTGGATCGCTTCGCACAAAGCCCTCGCCTCGGTTACGCACACTTGAGTTGAAGGGATCGAAACGTCCATTCTTTCGACGTACATACTTGGCTGTGGGTCGTGGACTACTAAAGACCGGAGCTGGTTTCGTTGGTGCAGTTGCACCTGCCGAGGGCGCATAAGGACGCTTAGCAATGAGCTTGCGCCGGAAGAATGGACGTGGTGAGGATACAACTGTTGCACCGCCTACGGGCTTTTCACTGGAGTCATTATCCTCGTTCTTATTATTGTTCGAATTGACAGTGACCTTTTCGGCCAACAGCTTCTTCAGACGATCATTGATAACACCCTGTTCGCCACTACCTCGTGCTTGTTCTGCCTTGACCTTATCTCGCAATCGCTGCAGCTCCGAGTTGTCGTCTCTTTCACTCGTCTCTTCACCACCCTGTAATCGACTGTTGATGACGCCATCCGTAGGCTCGCCACGCGATTGTTGAGTTTTCAACCGATTTCGCAGACTCTGTAGGTCAATAGGGCGACGCGTCTGGTGTTCCTGTTCCGGCTGCTCGCGCTCAACATCATTGTTTTCATCTAGATCCTGTGCTGCTGGTGCTGCTTCACCGAAACGTGTGCGACTAGGCTTAAATGGCTTACGTGTGGTTGTTGTTGTTTCCCCTAGTTCCCCATTACCCAATTCGTTTTCCTGCTTCGCGGACTCGCTGCTTGCCTCAACGGGCCGCAGCTTGCGCACAATTTTACGGAAACGTTTTATGGGCGTAGTGTTGCTGTTGGTATTTGTGGTGTTTGTGTTGTTACTGTTGCTGTTGTCAATATCAGTGTTAGTTGTTGTATTTGTGTTACTGTCTGTTGTGCTATTGCTACTACTATCAATAGTCGACTGGAGTGGCCGTCGATATTTGAGTACACGTATGCGTTTTAGTGTTGGCTTAATCGTCGCTGTTGCTTCAGTTGTTGTTGGTATGGTTGTCGTTGTGGCAGGAAGTGATGTCTTTGTTGTGGTCTCATCTTCATCAGCATCTTCCACTTCTTCATCTTCATCAGTTTCTTCTTCGCTGCGTTCATCATCTGTTTGTTGAGCCGACTGGTCATCGACTTTGACTAGTTTAGTTACCTGTGCGCGATTTCTGGAGCCATAGTTAAAGCGACGGGTGTTTGTTCCAGTTGCAGTTGCTGCTGCTGTTGTTGTTGATCTCTCTGTTGTTGTTGTTGTGGTGCTGCCTCTTGTGCGACTCAATTGAAAACGATTCTGAAAACGTCGTTTAGAATTAACGTCATTACCTAAGTCATTTATAACACGCTCGCGTGCCCCATTCTCAATATTATCATTATCATTAACAATATCAATATCATTCTTATCCTTCTCCTCATCAACAATATCAATTTCTGCCTCTAGACTAGTATCAACATCTTGTGTTGATTCGTTATTAATTAAAGAATTAACAGTGACTGTGACTTGATTTTGTTTTTGTTTGTTGTTTGTGTAAATGTTTTGGTTTGGTTTGTTGTTTTCATTGCTGTTGTTGTTTAAGTTGTTGTTGTTAGCATTGGAAAACTTAAAACGATTATTTAAATAATTGGCTACGGTGCTGTTACTACGATTACGACTAAATTGTGAGCCAAAATTACGACTAGCTATGTTTCGTGCAGTGCTTTGATTAGTATTGGAATTGTTGTTATTATTGTTAGTTTTTGATACCTCATCATTTACAGTTTTTTCATTGTTTTCGTCTTCGTCTTCGTCAGCATCGTCTTCGTTAGCGTCTTCGTCTTCGTCTTCGTCATCGTCACCGTTGTCAATATTGTCACTGGTTTGGGTTTGAGTGCGAGTCTGGGTTAGGGTTTGAGTCTTTACTGTTTGCGTATTGCGTTGTCTACTGGCAAGTAATCGGCTACGAATCGAGCTTGGAGTTGTGCTGCTGCTTGGCTTGTGCTCCTCTTCGTACTCATCATCATCTTCCTCATTTTCTTCCTCCTCTTCTTCTACATCATTGTTATTGTAGTCACCATCTTCTTGCTCTTCTTGAGGCCTTCCGTATAGATTTCTGTTTAATGCAACTAGGTTTCGTCGAGTACTCGAGCTAAGTCTTATGGGCGCTGCAGTTGTTCGCCGTACCCCGAATCTAGGGAGGTTTCGGACAGTGTTGCTGCTCTCTGTGGTTGTGCTTGTTGTCTGTACATTGCCTGAGCGTGGACCAAGCAAGGCGCGATGTCGGTTGGTTTGCAAAAATCCGCCTCGTGTTGTCAAACTTTCATCAACATTGTCTTTATCGTCAATGCTCGCCTCGTTTTCACTTTCGTTATCATCGTCGGCATCACCTGTTGACTCAGTGGTTGTTGTTGTCAATGCGCCTTTGCTGCCTGAAAACCGACTACGTGTTCGGCCTAAGGCCACATATGGACGACGTGTGCTTATATCGTCCGCGTTCGTTGCTCCCGGCGTTGTAACAACGGTTGTTTCCGAACTTATTGTTGCTGCGGTACTATTGAAGCGGCGTCGTATTAAAAGCTGGCGTCGAGGCGTGGGTCGACTGTATGTTCGTGTCGCTGATGTTGTAGATTTGATATCACCGGCATCGCTTATTTCCCCAGAACTAGCTTCATCATCGTGAATCTCGTTAGCTTCACTTGGATTTGCTGTAGTGGTTGTTGTCGTAGTAGAATACCGACCACGTACCAAGTTCTGGCGTCGTGCTGTTGGTCTGGTTTTTGGTGCGGCTAAAGTTGAGGTTTCGACACCGTTGTCAGAGTTTTCATTCTCCACATCATCATTTGGTGATGTTGTTGTAGATGTTGTAGTTGCGTTAAAACGACGTCGTATCAAGAGATTACGCCTAGGTATGGTTTTTTCTACAGAGCTTTTTATTGCTTCAGTGCTTTCGTTTTTGCTTTGAATTGCTGTGGTAGTTGATACTGTTGAATTATACCGACGACGTATCAGAAGATTTCTCCTAGATGTAGTTGTTTCAATACCGCTATCTGTGGAACTGTTATCGTCATCCGTCTGAGTTCCTGTTGTGGATGTTGCTGAAGTTGTGGTTTCAATAACATCGCCGGAACCCTCCTCACCATCAGCATCTTCTACACCATTCTTCGTTGTTGTTATATTAAAGCGACGTTGTACCAGGATATTATGTTTAGTTGTGATTAATTCCTTAACGGTTGAATCGCCATCTCCGGAACCGATGATGGCACTTAAACTATCTTCGTCTTCGATTAGACTTGGATTTGTTGATGTATCTTCGGAACTACTAGATTTTGCTGAAATTTTTTCATCTTCATCGTTGACATCGTTGTTTACTATTTCTTGCTTGGATGTTTCTGTGTTAATGCGATTACGTATTATAAGCTGTGGTCGTCCTGTCTGCTTCCCAATCGTTTTCGCAGTGGTACTGATAATGTCTAACGATTGTCCTATTTCGTTTTCTCCATCTTTTACAACTGTCGTGCTTGTTGCTGTTGAATTTAAACGACGGCGTATTACAATTTGGCGACGGGTTGCTGATTCCGTAATAGAGCTAGTTTCGGTAGTGACGTCGTTATTATCGACAACCTTATTTTCATCGGCTAAATCCGCAAATAGTTCATCGATGTCTTCTTCTTCGGCGTTATCGGTATCATTTTTAGATGGTTTTGCTGTGGTCAGCCTTCGATTAATGCCCACATATGGGCGAGCTGTGAACTTAGCCGGTTGCCTATTTATGTTGGCATTTGGAGGACGTGTGCTGCTTTCTGGACTTATTGTGGTTGTTGTCTGGCCTCTACCACGAAAACGTTGGGCAAAATTGTAGGCAGCTCTACTAGTTGTTGTTTCTAACTGTTGGTCGTCCTCTGGCTTTGCCGTTGTGGTTGTTGTTCGTGTGCCTCTTCCTCGAAAACGTTGAGAGGAAGTATAGGCAGCTTTTGTGGTTCCTGTCAATACCTGTTGATCCTTTTCAACATTGACTGGTTTGGCTGTTGATTGCAAGCGAGTCCGATTTAATTGAGTATATGTACGTAGGGCACGCGCATCTTCCTCAGCTCGTTGTGTTTCATCTAAGATAGAGACTTGAACAAGATTGCGTGCGGTTTCATTTTCGCCTCTCGCCGTCAACAGCGTTGTCCTGAACGTTTTGCCTTGCCGATGAGAGTGTTCATCCAATTCATCTATATCTGCTGTAAGCTCATTTTCATCATCTTCAGCTGCAGACCCGGTTGTGGTTGTCTGTTTAGCTGATCCGTTCGATTTTGCCCCCGGGTGACCTACACTGACCCGGGGGTATTCAATAAAAAATGACTCAGTTCTGAATTTATTTCCTGAGCCTGCTCCATTGCCAAACGATGCTCGTCCTCTGGGCTAATTTTCTCCGTGTCCTCCAATGAATTGCTTGGTGTTCCATTTTCACTCACATTAAAGACATCATGAATCTGTTGCTGTATATTTCCCGCAACACCATTGCCCCCGTCTGGTGGCGCTGTCGTCTTATCAATATATGTTATAGGTGAATCCTGGACATATTGATAGTATTTGCGACGATGATAAATGGGTAGCGAAAGCTCTTCATCTGAGTCTATGTTCGTACTAAACGTAGTTGCTTCTATGGTAGTATCACTATTATCTTGAAGGTTGTTCAAAGCACTTGCAAACTGTCGTTTCAATGAGGTCAAGTCATCTTGAATAGTAGCTTTGGTAGCTGCAGACTTAGATGTTGTGGTTGGTGCGGTTGTTGTGGTTGGTGCGGTTGTTGTTGTCGGTGTGCTAGTTGTACTTGTTCTTATGCGCTTAAAAAAGTTTTGTTTAATAACTTGATGCTGTGCTTCTGTGGTTGACTCAACGCTGGGACTAGTTGTAGTGATTGGTGGGGTAACTGTTGTTGAAGTGGTCGTTGTTGTTTTAGAAGTTGGCCGATGGATTAACGATCCTGTACGACGAGAACTTGCTTCAGTTGGCGTACTCGTTGTTGTTGTTGTTCTCGTTCTAGTAGGTCTTGTGCGGGTGCGAATCGTTGTCGTTGGTGCTTGTGTCGTTGAAGTTTCCAACCTGTCTGAATTTTCTAAGTCATTGTTGTCACTTTCGTACACAAACTCCTCGACATCTTCGTGCTCAATGGTTTCCTTGGGTTTCTTCAACAAACGTCTACGTGTGCTTTTTGTTTCAGATGATGAAGTTTGCTTACGCTGTCCGCGCGTCGCGAAGTCCAGTGCCAACAAGGAGGATAGATCGTTGCTGCGGAACTTGAGTGAACCGCGATTTCGTGTAATTGTTCGTTTCGTGGTACTGACCACCGGCTCTGTGACCTCGTCATTTACATACTCATACTCAGCCGGTTTCTCCTGTACAGTCTTGGTATGCACACGCTTGATGACCTTGCCAGAATCAATTGTCCGCACATATGTAGTGCGAGTCCGAGTAATGCCGTTGCCCAAGGATTCCGTTTGGCTAGTGGTACGATTGCGCGTGGCTCCTAGTTGAGAGCGACTTCTTACCTTTGAGCTTGTTACATTCTCAGCGACCTTTAACGTGGCTTCCGTACTACTGCTGATATCTTCGCTTTGGGGCGCTGCAGATGACCCTTGAGATTTTTCGTCCTCCTGGTTCAACGTTTCCTGTTCATTAACAACTGGTTGTGGTGCTTGGCGATGGTGGTTCTGATTGTATCTTACACGCTTGTTTTCATCGGCTGCTAAAAGCGAAGAGAGATCACCCTCCTTCCGTGGTCGATAGTTGCCTCGTACAATTACACGTCGCCTAGGAAGTGGGGTGCTTGTAATAATATCAGCGGCATCTGTTTTCTCACTTGCTTCCGATGTACTTTTTGTAGGTGTTGATGTTGTAGAGGTGGTGCTGCCACCTCTTCTAGAAGAGATTAGTGAGCGTCGTGTGGTGCTACTTGGTGCTGTGTCTGTTGTTGAGGTGCTTGGCGGAACTGCTTCCGTACTTGTAGAAATTTTAGTACGGAATAAAGAGAGACGTGGCTTAGTGGTTGTTAGGTTAGAAATATCAAACGAGCTTTCGGTGGTCGTTGTGGAAGTGGTTGAGGTAATTGGAGGCTCAGTGCTTAAAGTGGTGCTGCTTTTAATCGCAAATCTTGTTGTGCTTTCACGAGCAAATTCAGTGGATGTGGAAGTTGTTGAGGTAATTGGTGACTCAGTGGTTGTAGTGGTGCTGCTCTCAGGCGCAAATTCAGTCGTGGAGCTGTTGTGTGGCAATTCGTTGGCATTATTAACATCTGTTGGAATGTTGGTAGTCTCTGAGATTTCCACATCACTGTTGCTAAGATTTTGCTGGTGTGATGCAACCTCAGTGGCTGTCATTACTTCCATGGAGTCCTGCTCAGTTGCAGTATTGCTATCATCGGGAATGTCATTTGCAGCTGGAGCTCTTGTATTGCCACGTGCCACAAACGGTGGCTCATCGTCAATAATCTCTGCTGCAATATTTTCATCCTCAATGGTTGTAGACGTCGTCTCCGCAATGCGTCCGCCACGTGCTATGGGCTGCGGTTCATGTTTTGGTGGAGTTAATTCGCTTGGGTTGCGGGTAAAGCCAGAGCTACGATCTTCGCTCAGATGTGCGCCATTAGTGTCGCGAGAAATGGCATTGTAGTGTATCTGTTCGTCTGCGCTACTGGGACTAGATGTACGACTAATGCTTTGATATTTACGTTTACCAGTTGACGACAGATCGGCTTCAATATTTGAAAGTGTTTGACTAGAAGAGCTATCATCATGCTGATGGGTTTTCCTACCAGGTTCAGATGATTTCGACTCTACGACTTCCTCTTTGACTGTTCCTCGACTTGTATTTCGATTGACGCTTTGATACCTTCGCCTTGATGGTAGCTGCGAAGTTAATGTTGTTGTCTCCACGGCCTCTTCCTCAGTTTCCTGCTCCGCTGAGGTCAGATGGCGACCCCGATAAAGAAGCTCATCATCATTGACCGCCAAACGCTTGCCAGCATACCTACGTGAGTCTTTGTCGTCCTTGGCATCGAGTGCATTGGCTGTTTTAACCGTACCTGTACCACCTGAAACTCGCGAAGCTTGATGCGCAGAGCGCCAAACGTATTTACTTTTGGTATTGTTTTTGCTATTTGTTTGATCGTCATCTTTAGTAGTACTTAAATTAGAGGTGCTAACTACGTCATGCCTTAAGTTATTGCTACCATTACCATTAGCTACGTCTAAGTCAGCTACAAATTGTGTGCGGGTTGCGTTTGTTGTGGTTGTTGTTGTTGCATTTAATTGGGATGTTGTTGTTGGTTGGGTGGCTGTGCTAGGGTCCAACAACAACTCTTGACTAGTTTTGGCACTCACCTTGGGCCTATCCAATTTGGATAGACGAGTTTTGCCTATGCTCGCAATGTCATCGTTTTGTGTTTTGTTTACGTTTACGTTAAGGTTATCGTTATCGGTTACTGTTGTTGTTGTTGTTGTGGTAGATTGTGGTTTAGTGGGACGTGTTCGTCGTCTGGGATAACCAAAGGGTCTTGGACTAGAAATACTGCTAGTTGGGCTTACAGGTAGTTCGGTTGTTGTCAGTTCAGGTTGTTGTTGCTGTTGTGTTCTTTGTGGTTGCCTTCGACCAGAGTAGGTGTTTCTAATGCTATTTACACTATCGTTAGAGTTACCACCAACATTGGGACTAGCATCATTGTTGACTGCATCTGCATTGTTCTTGTTGCTGTTGTTGTTGTTGTTATTAATGCGCCGACGAATTGTCGCGTATTTGGATTGTGTCTTAGTTGTTGTTACCTTATCATTTTCAATATGGTTTCTTATCTTGTCATCGCTGTCGTTGTCATTGTTGTCATCGTTGTTGTCGTCGTCGTCGCTGTCAATGCTGTTTTGTTTGCTATTCACTGTAGTTGTTCTTGTCCTTGCCAGTTCAGATTCCGTTGTTGTCGTTATCGTTGTTTCGGGTGCAACTTGTGCCATGTTGTTAACATTTAAATCAAGGATGGGAATTTGGGATGCAGCATCATCGCTTGGCGGCATTGTGGTAATTTGTAGCTCTAACATATTGTTAATGCCATCAGCCAGGCTCAAGACATCGATGCTAGTGGTTGGTGTTTGGACAGTGGATGCTATTGAAGGTGTGGGTGTGGTTGTGGGTGTGGATGTGGGTGTGGGTGAGGTGGCTTGAATGTTAGTATTGCTCGTTGTGAGCGGTATGCTAGTGCTCAATTCAATTGGTTCAGTGGTTTCGTTAGTGATTGTTGTATCTGGTTGTGGTTGGGTGGTGGTGGTGGTGGTGATGGGTGCTCTTGGTGTGGTTGCTAGTACGTTATTAGGTTTCACACTGTTGCTGATGTTGTTGCTGTTGTTGTTGTTGTTGGTGTTGCTCGCCTTGGCAGTCTCAGTGCCGGTGACTGTTGTTGTTTCGGGTGTTGTTTCTGGTGTTGTTGTTGTGGTTCTGCGGCCAATGCTGGCGTATTTACGTGTATTTGTTGTTGTTGTTGTGGTTGTTGATGTGCTGCTTTGATTTCTTTGTACCGTTACATTTTTCTGTTGTGGCTCATCTCCATCGTCTTCCTCGTCATCCTCATCAGCATCTTCAAGTCCGACACTAGCTGGACTACTGCTCTTCGTGGGTCGTGTCCGTTCAAAGTATTTGTAGCTGCAGGAGCACATAAAGGAAAAGGTTTTGTTAACGTATGTGTTAAACAGAAATATAGTTCTTTAAATTTATATTATGTAAAATTACCGATTTGTTGTCGAGCTAACTGAAACGCCAGCTGTCTCCGATGCTGTGCTCTCCGGACGTTCTGTGGTACGACCACGTACACGGCTTAGTGTTGCATATTGTTTATTCTGTGTTTGTTCCTTTACAACAGGCTGTTCCTGATCCAGTTCCGTGACAGATTCAACAGGCGCAGCCGTGGTTGTGGGTCTTGAGCGCCGTACACTTGTATATGACGGAGTTGCTGAACTAAATGGACGCCTAGTTGTCTCTGTTTGTTCCTGCTTGGATTGCGCGTCCTCATCGATTTCATCGTTGGAGTGGGTATCGGTATCGAGCTCATCCCGTGTAGCTGCACCACGATTGCGATTAATGGTCACATACTGTTTGCGCTCCTTGAGGAAACCATCGAACTCAGATAGCTGCTCCAGGCCTTCGTTCTGTGGTCCTTGGCGACTATTGCCACGCAACACAGATGAGTATTTAGAATTGTTAATTTGCGAACTGCTGTCATCTGTGGAGCTGCTTGATACTGGCTTTTGGGTCGATTGTACCTTAAAAGTATTCAAGCGATTGCGTGAAAATGTGCCCAAAGTTTCTGGTCGACTTAGAACACGGTCATAAAGTGACTTGCTGATGGTTGAGGGCGTTGTCGATGCACCACTAGCCGAGTTTTCTTTAAGTGTTATGGAGCCATCCTTGTTGCGCAACAAATGCTTTTCTAGTTGCTCAACACCACCGACTTTGCGTATTAGATCAATCAGTTCCTTGATGACCTGTGGATCCTCTTCAGCATCGCTGCCGGACTTGCTTGATGTTTGGGCCTCGTCGCCATCCTCTTCGTATTCAAGTACTTCTTCCTCTGCTGCAGGTGTTGTGGTTCTTGCGGTCGTTGTGGTTGTAGTGGTGGTGGTGCTTGTAATACGTGGATAGACAGGCCGAGCCACGGGTGCTGCAGTTACACGGTTGTAGCTACTTGTGGGTCTAGTGGTTGTTGTCGTAGTTGTCGAGGTAACCGGCGACGCAGTGGTCGATCTTTATAAATGGTACATAAAATATTAAATCAAATTCTAGGCAAAAAAAATATCACTTACTTTTTGGTCTTGCATGGCACATTTCGTGCAAAGTCGCAAGAGTCAGCTGCTGGATTAAAGTATAGACCGGAGGGGCAAGTAAATTGATGTGCCACAATGCCCAAGCCAGATGGACCACTGTCCAAACACCAGTAATATTTCTTGCAATCGCGCGGATGCTGGAAGAAGCCCTCCTCCTCACACTTGAAGTCCGAGCCAGGATCGGGAGTTGTTGGTGGCGGTGGTGTTGTCGAGCCACGTCCACCAATATAAAGCGATTGTCCCTCGGCTTCGGTTAGCTTAATTGTGGTACTAGGAGCTGTCGTTGTGGTGCTGCTGCTTGCAGGTCGACGAGTTGCGCTTGGTCTTCTTGTAGATGCTTCGGGCTTGGAGTTTACACGATTTCTGTTGCTATTACTTGCATTGTCGCGACTTCTTGAGCGCGAGGGCTTTTGAGGGCCACTTGGCTTGGCCACTTCATTGATGCCCAAACTAAAATAAAGAGGTAGAGGATTTAAGCTGGAATTCTTTTTCCAAGGACCCTTTTCTCAACTTACCCGTATGCATCCAGCATTGCCTCCTTGGCGGCCTCAATTAGTGGATATGGTTTGCCGCTGCATGTGCCACGGAAATCATCGTTATCAATTGCCCAGAACATAATACCACCCAGTCCATGTGCAACAACATATTCGGCTTTCTTGCGCACAATAGCTTCATCATCGTAGCCTACCCACTGATTCCGTCTGTAGGCATATGGACCCATGACATTAGCATTTGGTTGTACAACTGTCCACTCCGAATCATCCTTAAGTGTTTGACAAATCTAAGATAAAACTTCGAGTTAAATAGGCTTCGATGAATCGTGCATATTGTGAATATATTACCTCGTAGTAAGCCAAATAACCTTTTTCTCTGGTCGCGTCACCCTGCTCGCCCGGTCCCTCGGAAGGTGCACCAAGTTCAGTGCTTTCCTCGTTGATGAGGGTGTAGGAACGTCCGTAGGTGGGTATGCCCAAAACCAACTTATCGCGATCGGCACCAGCCTTTAGATAATACTTAATCGAATAGTCCTATAAAGCAAAAATACATATATAGTACTCGGCTTATTTTCTCGGTATATTCAATAAAAGCCACACTAACAATATTCAACTCAGCATCATAGTTATACTCGGAATCATCCTCTAGGGAGTAGAGAGGCGCATGATGATTGACGGATGGTTCGTGGGACGAATGGAAATCATACGTCAACACATTAAACCAATCCAAATACTTGTTCAACTTAGGCACATCGTAACCCTTGTCAATGTACTCAATGCCAGCGGGCACGGCCATCGTGAGCAGAAGCCTTGAACGTCCCGTCTTCTCTGCTTCGCGCTCAAACTCCGCCCTCAGTTCCTGAACAAATTGGGCATAATTATCACGATCCCGCGACTTGCCGCCTTCACGATGTGCCGGGTATTCCCAATCTAAGTCAATGCCATCGAAATGATTCTGACGCAGAAACTTCAATATATTCTTGATGAACTGCTGACGCCGGTCACTACTAGCTACTAGCGGGGAGAAACGTGAAGAGGCCTCATTCCAGCCACCAATGGCAATCATCGTTTTCAGCTGCTTGTTGTACGTTTTTAAGCCAGTGAATTTGGCATAGCCACCTGCGGAAGTTTGGGAATGGGAAAGCAAGAAAGCAAAGCAAGCATGGCGGAAATTAAAGTCGAGTTGAATTAAATTTTTGAGTGAGTGAGTTGTGTGAGTTGAGTTGAGTTAGTCGTCATAAATAATAATCAAATAACGATTGGGATGTTAGGGGGCGTGTCTGGCTTACCCTGCTCTATATCCTGATACTTGTCGAACGGCTTCATTTGATTATCCTTGGTGAATCCACCGAATGCGTAGACCAAATGTGTACACAAATATGGATTTATATTCTGTGGATTGAATTTGGCAGTGCCCGGCCGATAGACACTCCAATTTGTATAGTAACAAACCACTCGACCCTCACCGCTGGCAACTGAAAATGTTTTCACATTTTAAGTGAAAAGTGAGGGAAAAGTGAAATGTGAGTGAGTGCTTGACTCATTGATTGCTTGATGAACTTACCATTGATGCAATAAGCCAAAGTGCAGAGAAGGAAGAGCGTTTGCCAGCCCGCTCCAGGCCGTAACTGTAAACAGAACAAACATAGCAAACGGAACAAGTTATAGCCGGAAGTAAAAATAAATGCATAAACATGTAACTTTGACAGCATTTTTCAGCATTGACACAGTGACATCAATGGTATGGAATTATGTAAATGCAACACAACACAACACAACAGAAGCGAGACACAAGACAGAGACAATCCTCCGTAACAAAAGAAGGTATCAAAGCAATTCAATCACGAAGAAAAAAAATATAAAATTCCCATGAAGGTCGTCAGTGAATACCAACTGACTGACTTGCAGTCGTCTATCAAAAGAAACAAGTTACACAACTTCATGAATTTCATATGCAAATTCAATACTATAATGAAATTCAGCCAACTTAATTTTTAGTCGATTTTTTTAGTCTTCTTTTTGTTTTGTTTACTATGGTATGGGTATGGTATGGTGGGATATCGCAGAAGTTGTCGCTTCGGGGCGCTGTCAATGAGGAAGCGACTCCAATGCCAATTAATAACATGAAGTAAGTAGTTTTGCCTGGCACATTACATAAAGTCACAGCATTTTTAGCAATTAGGGCAACATGTACATATGTACATACATATGCGTATATGATGAAAAGAAATCGAAGCCTAGTAGTTGACTGACTAAGACTCTCTCAGTGTCATAAATAAATTTAATATTGATTTCTCCTCTTATTCGCAAAAAAAACACAACACAAAAAACAAAAGCCATAAGAAAAAATATATATAAATACATATAAAACTATATACAATAAACGGATTTTTAAATCAAAATGCCAAAGTTTGGTAACATCATATAAATAACAACAACACAAATGGCCCAAACTACATATACACGCACACATATGTATTACCATCTCCCTTACACGCAGTCGAAGTCGGAGTCGGAGTTTTGGTCAGCAGCGCACAAGACAAAAAACAAAAAAAACATACAGAAAAATTACATAAGCGAATCAAGCCAAGCAAACAACACCAACAAAAAGTTGTAGCTTGTAGTTGTTTCTTTTGTGCGTGTATGCGAACCATGCCGGTTTTTGGCTTAAACACACAAACACGCACACAAACACGCACACACACATACACACACTCGGCGTTACACACATGTCTTTTTCATTGATCGAAGCCAAACTAAACCCTAAAAAAAGCATACAAAATTTGTATCTTAATAAAAAGTAAAAACGCCAACTATGGTTCATCAACAACGCTTGTGCAATAAGTCAATGTTTGTTGGCCAATTAGCACAGCTAACAAGAGACGAAGTAGACAAAATAGAATCTAGCTAATATATCCGAATTTGAAGTAGTTACCCATATAAAGTAGTTGAAAGAGTGAAAGTTCTGATTGAATATGATCAAAGCATATCTCTTAAATCAAGCAATTATGTTGATGAGTGTGTGAAAAATCAAATGTCAGAGTCATGCAACACTTAAAATGATTTCAGTTCAAACATCATTTAAGCTGCTGAATGGCTGAGTGATCTGTGACTCGATCGTTGATTATGGACTCTAGTTAATTGATACGTGGAAACACACAACACAACACAATAGCAATAGCAATAAATAAATATTTGTTTTTTTGAACTCGCAACACAGAAAACCATCAGCAAATACTTTGGACACAAAAAAGCTTTCCCCCTCAATCCAAAAAACAATATCAAAAAGCCGTAAGCCATAAGCCGTATCCATATCCGGCATAAGTTGAAGTGTGCCATTTGCCGGTCACTTGAGAGTTCTCTTTTAAGTTGATTGTGGGGGAAGGGTGGGGAGGCGTTTTTGGAAGTGCATGTGACTTATATATGGATTTTAGTAATGGCATATTTACCCAGTGTCTGAGTGAAGACCAAGCACAATACATTTCAATTACTCAACAACAACAACAGTACAACACACAACAATTGTTTATGGGACGCTTTACACTTTACATTTATATATAGCCATAATTAACATTAGTTGCTGTTGCTGCTGAGGTTGCTGTTGCTGCTGTTGGTTGTTGGTTGTCGCACGCATTGCTTAACATTTCTTTATTGTCGATGTCGATGGCGATGGCGATGCCGAATTGCCGATTAAAAAGCGAATGCATCAGACGCAGCGGCAGAGGCAGAGAGGCAGTTTACAAAATACTCAAACGAGTCTTGCATATGTACAAATTGCATACCAAACAAATACAAAACCAAAAAAAATAAGTACTAAAAAGCTTAACGAAAAATATCCAAATAAAATGCCAACAATTCAGATTGTACAATGCACATGCGCATTGATTGGTCCGACGATTGACAAATTTGTTGAATTGACGCCAAATGCATAACGCAACAACAACAACAACAACAGTAACAGAGACAAAGACCAAAAGAAACCAAACAGTACTTAAGGCCAATGCAACATTTTGGCCAAAATGGATTTTAATTGAGTTGAACACTTTGCAATTAAAAGCACACTGTGACAGGGAGACAGGGAGAGAGACAGGTCGGCCTCAGGGCGGTGACCAGACTCTGTTTCCAGGCAGGGTGACAACAACAACAACAACAACAACTGCTACAACGGCAACAACAGTTGTAATTTTGAACAAGCAACCCAAATATCAAGAATCAGTCTTTAAATGAGTTACCCCAGAAATAGCCAAAATGGAGATGGAGTTGGAGACAAAGACGGTTGCAGTTGCAGCTCCTGCTGCCGCTGCTGCTGTTGCTGTTGCTGTTGGTCCCCAAACCACAATTTATGGCCAGCAAGTTTTAGCTGATGATGTCGACAAGTTGCAACACTGGGGCAATACAAAACGGACGATCGTCGTCGGCCGGACAACTGTGGCATATTTTTCTTGGATATTTTGTGTTTTTTTTTTTTTTTTGCAAGTCTAACCAAAGCGGCAACTGCAACTGCAACTGCAGCTGGAAGCCCGTTGCTTATGTAAGCGATGGTCGCAACTCTGCGTAACGCCTGCAAAAATGATTGCGTATGTACTTCATACACATATACAAACATATATGTGCATATGTATATGTGTGTGTACATATATAGAGAGCTGCACACATTTGCAATTTTTCATCTAAAGTTGTCGCTTTTTGCTGTTGTTGTTGTTGCTGTTGTTGTTGTTGTTGCTGTTACATTTAACTAAACTGTTGTCGTTGTTGTTGCTGCTGCTGCTGCTGTTTTTGTTTCGGTTGCTCGCTTTTTGCATAAAACCTGCGTCGTGTTAGCCTTGAAAATTAAACTGGCTATTAAAAAAAATAAATGTATATGTTTATATTGTTGTTGTTGTTGTTGTTGTTTTTGTAGTTGCTTGTATATGCTCAAAAGTGGAGCAATGCAACTTTAGTTACCTATTAACGATGTTGTTGTTGTTGTTGTTATTGTGTTTCTTTTTTGATGTATTGACAGTAGTAGGTTATGAGAAACTTTGCTGGCAACAATTTTATGCGCGAATAATTTCAATCATCAATCATTCAATCAATGTGAAAATCTTTACTTCTTGTATCTTTTTACTTACTATAAAAAGGTTTTCAACAAATATTTTTAATATCTCTAATGTAATCTTAAGAACTGTAAATTCTAAATGCTAAATGGTCACAACGTTGTCAGCTTTTTCTTTCTTTCCTGTTCAGCGTTTAGATGATGAGAAAATTGTTTTTGGCATTTTGTCTCTGTTTTGGTTCGCCTTCGCCCATCGCCCTTCGACATTAGTCAGACAATGGCCCATTCATAATCCAAGCAGGTGTCAACTAGGTCTTGCGGAACCTGAGAGCACTTTTCAAGCCAAGCCAAGACAAAGTCGCATGCAGTCAACACATTTGCACTCACACACATACATATACATAAGTAATAAGCCACAAACGATGACTGGCTAAAAGACAGAGTATGTGGTAAGGTTCTCTTTCTCTCTCTCTCTGTGTGTGTGTAACTTGAAACACACAAAATATTTAAAGACAGTGGAAATTTTCGTTGCTTTGGTGGCGTAGTGGCACGTAGTCCGTTGTTGCCTGGTCAGAATGTGCCGCACGTCATGTCACGTAACGTCACGTTTCACGGACTTTGAGCGTCACACACTCACATACACACACACACACACACACACACGTACAATGTCAACGCCCCAAAAGATCAATGTCTGTTAAAGTTGCGTTGCGTATACGCCCGAGGGGACGCCGCACCCATTGCACCCAAGTAAAGTACTCGAAAAACGCGCTCAAAGAGGCTCGTCGCCGACGGGGGCGACAACAAAAACAACAACAAGCGGCAGTGGAAGCGGCAGCGGCTGCGTTTGCGGCTTGTAAGAGACAGCGCGAGAGTTGTGTAATCAAAAAAGTTTAACATTTGAAATTTTTGAATTAAAGTGCAACCAGCCGAGCACAAGGCACCAGGCACAAGGCACGAGGCACGAGGCAGCAACCAGGCAGGCAGGCACCAGGCGCTCTTTTGGTCGGCTTTTGTGGAAGTAAGTCTCGCTGCTCTCAGTGCGGGTGTGCCAGTTACAGTTACAGTTACAAAACACACCACCCAACAACAGCAACAACAACAGCAACAACAAAAGCGACGACAACAACAACAAAATGTCCCAGATGAGTGGCATGGGCACATGGGCACATGGGCGATAAGCTGTTTGCATTTAGCCTCGCAAAATTTTTGTCGGGATTTATGCCGTGTGAATGAATGAATGAATGTTCAAGTCCCATTGTTGAGCCCAACCAACCAACCAACCAACCAACTAACCCACCCAACCAACATCATATAGTCGTGCGAAATAGTCGCTTATGACCCAAGGTATTTTTCAATTAAGCAACAACGGACTATGCAAATAAATCATGGCCAGTTACTTAGTTGGCACAGGCACACAGAACAAAAGACTCCAAACCAGCTGCATTCATTTCATTTCAATGATGACGATAACGATGACAATGATGATGATGATGATGATGCCAAGAGACAATACAACACACACACATAAAAGAGATCCACATTAATCCACAAGATACATGAACTTTCATCATGGAGCTGGTTATGGCCATATCATCATATCATGTGGCTATTGGTGAAATCCAACTGCTCCTGTCCACTCAACTACAACTACAACTACAACTCCAACGCCAACTACAAAAATACTTATAAATATATAAACACTTACTTGCGATAGCTAAAACGCCAATTAATAGCTAGCAACAGAAGTCACTGGAATCGGAGTCGGCGTCGAAATCGAAGTCGCAAGTCGAAGTCGAAGTCGAAGTCGGTGTTGGTGTCAGTGGAGTGCAGTGAAGTGCATTGACATTGGCCATTGGATGCAACCCGTTTTGGAGAGATACACACAACAAACTCCATGGCTTTCTTAATCTTGTGAGCCGAAAATACACAAAAAAGAAAAAAACACACAACAACTGCAACAACAAACACAAAAAAAAAGCGAAAGTTGCCATCATCTGCTGCGACATTGACGATATCTCGCACACCTCGCCGGATGTCCAGCGCTTAAGCATTGAGCATTGAGGGTGAGATGACGACGACGACGACGACGACGACGACGACGGCGACGACATCGATGGTTGTTGTTCAACATACTCATTTTGCCATTGGGATTGGGTCAACGTCGTTGGTGACAGTGACAGCGACACGCACCCAAAAAAAGAAAAGTCGAGTTCGGCTTTTGTTTTATTATTTTTTTTTCAATTTTTCGCTTTCAAGATGCGGTTTTCCAACACACACAACTCTCTATAACAGTACCCATATGGACCAATCAAATGCCTATCAATAGATTGTGAAATTAAACGTGTTGTGTTATATCCAAACACTTGAACACTTGAAAGTTAATGATGCCCCTCTTATCAAGGCCGAGATCACAGCACACACCCAAACAAAGAGCAAACTATAAAAATCACAGTTGTCTGATGTCTGATTAGCTGAATCCAATATATAGAGTGAAGATATTGTTTCACTTTTTATAATTCAACTCATACCGTTTGTATAGAAATTCATAAGAAAGAAACATTTCAATTAGAACAAGAAGCAATCAACACAAAATAAGTTAAATGTCAGAGGGACAAATCAAATAAATTAACAGAAAATTATGCAAAGCGGCAGCAGGCAGCAAAACGAAGAACTGAAGAGAACATAAAAGATTTTTATTGAGTCACTCACTCACTGGTCGTCACTGGTTACGGGTAACTGGTGAGGAATTTCAATGACCGTCGAACTGTCGGAACGCCGTTTGAACTGACCAAACGAGATGCTCACTTCGAGTATCTAATGAACTTTTGAAAAGCAAACACAATTCAATGCTATAAATATAAATCAAGTACCAACAAGTGGCTACAACAATACCAAGACCGAAAAGACCGAAAACCAAAAACCAAAGACCATTCAAGATGCAAGTGCAATTAAAAGCCATTTTGCAGACAAGTCGCAAAATTTTAAGGTGGGGCAATCAAAAAACTGTGGGTAGTCTAATGAGCGAAAGTTGAGATATGATGCTTTTAGAGCTCCCGAAAAATAAAAAAATGAAATGAAATGAAATGATATTACCCGAGCATATGTCAAAACATTATTAAAATGAAAGTAAATATTGTTTAATTGCTTTAAAGTCTGTTTCGCATGCGAATTGTAGGATTTTCTATGATAGCTGTCATGATTCGTTGATATGTGTAAAACTACACATACACAAATATATTTGTAAAAAAGTAGGGTTAAAGAAAAATAAATGAAATTTAGTATTTTTAGAAATTTAATTTAGTAAATATCAAAATAAAATATATAATTGTACGATTTTTATATGTATTCATCGAAAATAAAAGGTTTTTTCTTATTATCAAAACTATTGTAAATAGCCAAGGAAGTTATGTTTACCGATATAGGATAAAAGAATACCTTGATCAAAGTTTGATCTTTTATGACAAAATCATATCACATTTTTCAAGTGTATAACAAAGATTTGTTAAGCATTCGTTTGTGCAATTACAATGTACTTAGTTGCATTTGTATTTGTTTTGAGTGTTTAATATGATAATCACACTCTAAGTGTTTCCCATGTAAAAACCTCTCCAGTTATTACCAAGTGACAACAAACAAAAACCAAGCAAAGAAACTCGAATTTGCAGGACTTGCAAAACTCTGATTTGATTTTAATAGCCATGTGAACACAACAAAGAAAACTAAGTCTAACTATAATAAAAAAAAATAACAGCTACTTTACAAAAAATAATCATATATGTTAAATCGAGGACTCAAGCTCGAATTAAATGTGATGCTGTCAAATTTGAGGCTGTCAAAAACAGAAAAAGCAGAAAAAAAATGATATATGAGTTGAATGAGTTTTGCCGGATTAATGAATGTCAAACGAATTGTATACAAACTTTGACAGAAAGAAAGTCATGTTTCGGCGAGATAAGAGCATCGTTTATTTTTTAAGTTTTCTTAGTTTAATTTGCAAATGTGTGAGATTCGATTCGGTTTCGTGTCCACATGTCATTTATTGAATTATCATTCGTGTCATTTTCACAGGTGAAATTTGCAAACTCGAAATGTTTACTAGCAATTTGTCAACTAGTTGGCCGGATTAACATTAGCATTAGCCGCATGCAGCCGATTTAGCCGTCTTGGCCGTATTGGCCACTAAGTTACGTCAAAAATAAACAGTCACAAGCTAACTGGCTTAATGAATACATCATGATCATTGGGTGAAAGCAAATGCAAACGCAAACGCAAACGCGTTACAACCACAAAAACCGTAGAACAAGATAAAAGTGCAATAATCTGTGCATACGAATACGCGAACAACACATACTAACTCATACTCATCTGTGTGTGTGTGTGTGTGTGTGTGAATGTGAATTTCATTAATTGCTAGCACGATACCCTCTTCAAGTGAAATCGAAAGTTGAGTTTGGAAAAAATCAACTAGCTAGTTTTCCTTATAGTTTTTTATAGTTTTTTTTTATAGTTACCCACATCTTAACATTTACTTAGCAATTATCATTAACGGTTCGCAGTCTTAATGATAATTAGCAAAGCAAATTAGCAACCTAACAAAAAAAAAAAAAAATGTTCAAACTGAATGTTGAATGTTATATGGTTTATAAGCGGAGCATCTGCACCACTTATGTCATATTAACAAAAGCACAAAAAACCACACAGACCGACCCATAGCGAAAAACACAATATAATAAAAAAAACCTCTTGGCTTATATGTTTTTTGATGTTATTGTTGGTGCTGTAAGAGACAAGCAAGCTACTATATCATTTATTTATGCTTATAGTTTAGTTTCCCAGCATTTTCAATTATGTGGAAATCATGGCACATCCGGGCATCCCAAACAAAAAAACACAGTGAAGACGAAGCCAACTTACTGAGCAAAACTGATTTAAAATATATTATCTGGATACGAAAGTCAGTTGACTACCAAAGTTATGTTTTTGGTAAAGAGTTGGGCCTGGGCCTGGGCCTGGGCCAAGAAATGCGTGTCATCAAAGCGAAATAAGAGTGAAATCTAAAATCTAAGCACAGCACAGACCATAGAGAGATGTTTGACCATAGATAACGTTTGAGGCAATGACTTGACTTTATAATTTAACCTTCAAGGAAGTGGAAAATTATTGATTTGCATTACAGATAGTGAATAGTGAATAGTGAATAGTGAATAGAGTAAAGCAGAAAGTTCACTTAACAAAAAGAAACTACTACTAGTTCCAAGAGTGTGACTAATTACTTATTATTAACAATTTGAATAGTAACTAATTGATTTTCAAGCAGACAACTTTTGTATGCAAGCAATTTATGTATTCATTAAGTTTATCCTTGCATTGTGCAATCAATGTTCAATTCATTTTGGTCTGATTCATTTTCATGTACGACGAACTGCAATCACATTCTTTGAGTAAATACCAATTGGGGGTCATTTTGTCTGTCTTTCTGTCTGTCTGTTGGTCTGTTGGTCTCTTGGTCACTCGCAAGTCCCAGGAATTTTCATCAGATATATATATATATATATATATATATATATATGTGTGTGTATGTATTGTAGTATGTTGTTTGCTAGATTACTTATTTTTTTTTCATTTTTTGTTGTTGCATTGTAGTATTCAATACAGTTGGGACAGAAAACAAGTTTAAATGCCGACAACAACGGGGCAACAGCACAGTACGGCAGTACGGCAATACGGCAATACGGCATGGCGATTTTTATATATTTTCTCTTGACTTTGCTTGCTTTAAGAAGCAAAAAACAGCAAAAAAAAAATGAAATGAATTTATAACTTTGTTTTTTCGCTTCACATTGAGCGGCCAAACAGGGCGACCTTCAAATCAGATACAATATCTGAATCTATCTACATAGTAGATAAATGCTGAAAATATTGCACATTTACAGTTTTTACTTTAATATTGATTGGCATACCTTAGCTAACTTTATCAAGAAACAATGGGGTCATTATTATTAGACCAAAAATAACAACATTAACAAAATATTAATATCATATTCAACTTTAAAGAGGTCACTTGTGTGAGAAGACTAACTTAGCCTAAGATTGACATGATTGTAAAGTCGGTCATTGTTCCGAGTATGGTATGCCTAAAGTCATTGTATAGTTGTGTTGGGTTTTTTTCCTTTCGGAACTACTCTCTGGTATCATAATGCGAATAGTTAGTTATACACCAAAGTAGTGAAAGTGCTGCTCCTGCAGTATTATCATGTGGTTAAGTTTGAAACATTGAAAACTCTCTCTTTCCTGATTACGATTTAGGGAAGAGGACTAGAAGCTCTAACGGAGCTTACTTCAGGACTACTAGAACTGATTATCATGTCAAGCGGGAGCTAATAAAGATGTGTTTTGATATTGAAGGGCTTGGAGAATCATTTTTTTTCCTATTGGTATTAAGCGTTGAGTAAAATAGTGCAACAATCTTATATAATAATAATGCATTAAATATATTATTATTTCAATATGTTGATAAAATGTGAATTAATTATATATGATCAATATATGGATTTCTTATTGAATAAGTATGTTTATAAAATCATTTGACCTTTGGCATTTGAATTAAGTAGAATGCTTGACAACATTTTTCTTGCAAATTCCAAACCTCATTTTAGAATAATGCAAATAAAGTTCATTATAAAATTATTAATGAATAAAATTGAGTCATCTTCAACCAAACTTTAATTGGTTTTTTTGTTTTTGTATATTGCCATTCCCATACACTGTGCAAAAAGTAACAGTTGGTTGATCAAATGACTCATTTGAAATTCTTTCAACACAAATGTCAAACGATAACGAATTCAAATTGGAAATTAGCACTAGTATTAGCATTTGGAACGTGTTGATGATTTGCATGGCGAACCAAGTTAAATGCGAGAATTGAATTGAAACATCCGAACAGCTTCTGGAGCTAGCTTCTGCTATATGCATACAGACATCTCTCTGCCACAAGTAGGGTCTACTACAACACTACCATCCATGTACTAGTTGTGGCCACACCTCCTGTGCTGCAATAAGCAAAAACACAACCATCAGAAGCTGTCGTTGACGTAACATCGTAACGAAGCATTTGTTAATGGGGCCAACGTTGTTAAGAGGAATAAGTATGAATGTGTGTGTGTGTTAGTGTGTGTGCGAGTGTTTCTTGGTGTATCTGACAGATACATTACAAGTATACTGGATGGATGCTGCGATGAATTTGAGAGCGCTGACGTTTGACGAACTGAACAAAAAACCAAAAAAAAAAAAAAACTGAAAAAATGAGTTTTGCTTTTGGAATTTAAAGCCACGCGGTTTAATTGCCAAACCGGTAACCTAATCAGCCCAGCAATGGTGCTGCCAAAGCTAACACAAAACACAAAAATGTCAGCCAACCAAGCCAAGCCGACTTGTACACATTTAAATAAACCCATAAGCTACACAAGAAGAAGAAGAAGAAGAAGCGCGTGTGTGATCAAATTATAATACTTAAATACAACACACACATGCCACACATGCCACACAGCAGCAACAGCGTCGGCGGCGGCGGCGGCATTCACTTTTATTGACGACTTTTACGTCACAATTGAAAAAGAGTGCAACATCATTTGGCATGCTTATGAGATTTGATTTTTCTGTATGCTTTCGGCTTAAAGTTGAGGACGTAGTTCAGTGTCATTGTCTCTGTTCAGTTGTTGTTGTTGTTGCAAGCAAAAACATATGCAGAAAGTGTTAACAATGCTGCACCTTTGGATTTGCGTTGGATGCTGTTTGATGTGCAATTTGCAATATATGCAATTTAACGCCCGCAGCCGCAGTCGCAGATACGAACGAAGTACCAAAATGGTTGGATGATGATGTTGGGCCAACGCCTTATTCGAGGCGAGGGTGCATCATTTCCGCTTGCATTAAGAGATCTCCCGAACTCTTACACATGATATGTATGATGTGTACCCATCATATGCGTTCCCAGTCACTTATGAAACAGAAGAAACAACAGAAGGGGCCCTACTCATTACTATTATTTGATATACGCATTTTTTACTGCTGACGTGGCGATGATGATGAGCATGATGATGAGCTTGATGATGAGCATATTATTCCGTCTTGGACACTTGTCGTCGTCGACAATAAACTTGTTTCGCCTCCGCTTAAACAGAAACAGAAATCAAACTTAAAAAAAAAACGTTATTTGTAAGCTAGCGCAAAAATAAAAGCAACCAAAACACATAACAAAAAAACAGACCCAAAAATAAATCTATACCAAAAATGCACAAAAACCAGACAAGTTTTTTTTTGTTGTTCGTTTTTCGGTTTTAGGTTTTAAAATATATATTTAATTTTGCATGCGCAACTCGAACGTATTCCGTATTGTGATTGTGATTGTGATTTGTATTGTGATTGTGATTGTGCTCTTTTGAGCCACACACAAATTAGCATGACAGTTAAAAAGAAGAAGCGTGAATAGAGGCGTAGATGAGGGCCACCAATACCAATAGCTGAAGTAGTAGTAGTAGTGGTAGCATCTGGCCGGCCAGATATCATGATATTATATGTATTATGAGCGAGCAAGTCAGAGCCAGCAAAGTCAGGCACAATGCGGATGTTGGATGTAAAACCAAATAAAAAACAACAACAAAAGATCGTCTCGTCTCGTCAAAACGAAAATGAAAACGAAACGAAACGAAATGAAATGAAATGAAACAATCGAATATGTGTTTACATGTAGCTAAAGTAAAAGTATATTTATTGGCCGTTATATATATGTATATATATATATATATATATATATGTATGTGCATTGCATGCCTCAAATACATTTCGTTTTATCTAAATACGAAATACGATTAAATATTTATATATCTTTTAAAGTTTTCTTCAATATGCATGCCATGCAAGGTGGTTTACAGTACGACGACGAGTTAGCGATCATTTAACGGTATAATCGTATTGATTTTTGATGAGAAATCGTGTTTATTTTCGAAAAAGAGACTTTTTACGAGTTATCATGGGTGAAACAACAAAAGGTATTGTTATATAACATGGCAAAAGTAATCGGCTTAAACCGATTAGCCTTCAAATTATTATTATTGCGATTACATAAGACCCATTCAAACTGAAACACCTTTTGATATGTATAAATGTGTAAAAATGTGTACTCAAAAAAGGTGTTGCAAGGTGTCAAGAACTGTTAAACTGTTACTACTTCTTCTACATAAACTTTCGCTTTTCTGTTCTGTCAGTTTTGTCTTCTCTGTCGAGAATCTTAAAACTTGAAATCGAAAACAAAATTCTTTCGTCTTTCGACAGGTTGAACAAGACTGCCAATTAATGCAAAATGAAAACGAAAATGAATTTCGAAATCAAGAAATACACACATGAAGAAGATGCTAACCATGGCAAACCTGTTCTAGTTTAATACATAGTATACTTTTAATTTTTTGGTTTAAAACAGATTAACAAAATGGCCCACAACAACAACCTTGGGTATTGGGATTGGCAACTGGCAACTGGCAACTGGGATCTGGGAAGCTGGGAACTAGCGACAACTTTCATCTTCGACTGGTGCATCTTCAAGGTTGTTTGGGTCTAGATGATGACGGATGATTGTATAATGTTGCAAGCAGCAGGAAAATATCTCAGGCTCAATCTCTGAGGCCAATGGAATGTTGCTAAACGAATCGCAACTAGTTTTGCGACATGACGAAAGATTTGCGACTAAATTGCGCACCAAATACACCAAAAGTTAACAAAGTAGAGAAAAGACACAACGGCAACAAGACAAAAAAAAAAAAAAAATAATTTTTCGAATTTTGTATTTTTTTTTTGTGCCAAAACACTTTGGCAACAACTTACCGGAAGCATTTTGGCGGCAAAGCTTTTGCGGGCAACTTGTTGTTGTTGTTGTTGTTGTTTGTTGCTGCTGCTGGTGTGTCTGTCCAACGTTGGTGTTGTTGTTGTTGTTGTTGTAACTATTATTGGTGCTGCAGTTAAACGCAGTTAACGGTTTGCCTTCTTATTTTTTTGACAGCGACAGCCAACAAAATGCTTTTCTTTATGATTAAATTTCAAATTATTATTTTAGATGTGTGTGTGTGTGTGTTTTTTTTAAGTGATACGAAATAATTTGAAAAATATTTATGTGTGTGTGTGTGTTTAAAAGTGGGGCAAGCGCAAGTTGTTATTGTTGTTGTTGCTGCCGCAGTAGTTGTTGTTGTTGTTGTTGTTGCTTTGCGTTTTGTGCATTTCTCCATTTTGGGCTGCTGCAGAAATTTTATGCAATCTGCGGCGCCTGCGCAGAGATCTGCGTCGCTTTATGCTCTGCTGCCCACAAATAGCAACAGCAACAACAACAGCGGCAACAACAACAACAACAGCAACAACAACAAAAGAAAAATAAAATCGAGATCGAAAATTGTTAAAAGTGTTACACACGTCTGCGCATTTAGTTTTTCACTTTCGGCAGGCGGTGTTTGCTTTTACCACAAAATGCTACACATTCAATATTTTTCAAATAAGTACTTTCGCATTTAATTATTTTTATATTTTTGAATTGATTTGCTTGTGGTGTATTTGTTAATTATTTATTCAGTTTCAGTTTCAGTTTCATTTGATTCAGTTTTAGTTTTAAACACTCAAAAAAAAAAAAAAAACAAAAAAAATATATATATCTGTATATATTGTACATGTGTGTGTGAGTTTGAAAAACTATATGATATTTAACTTGGTTTGTTGGAACTAAATTGGATTTAAAATTTGATTTTCGTTCGATAACGCGAGCAAGTTACAAGCAAAAATACCATTTAAATGTACACCAAAATAATTTAAAAAAAAAAAAAACAAGAAAAGAAATACAAAATAAATAAAAACCGCTAAGCTAACAGTACCGTTCAAGAGTCGCCACTGCACTGAATTCGATTTGTGGCCAAAAAGCGTAGCCCAAGTATTAACAGCTGCCGCCAGTTGCCCAGTTGCTAAGAGGTGTACGAGCAGCAGCAGCGGCAGCAGCAGTAACGCAACAACAAGTTGTCGCTGCTTACTGCGCAGTCGCAAAGCAGCCATCAGCTCTGTTAACAGACAGCGGCACTAACTCTGCTCAACTGTTAACTAACAGTGTGCTGTTAAATTCGAATACAGTTCACTTTTAACGGGTAAAACTGGAGTCCTATTTACATATTAGCGGGAATAGCATATAGTATAGTGTACAAATTCTAAGGAATCATGACTGTATACTCAACAATGTTGTATTCAAATAGTGTACTTAATGTTATTATGATTAAATGATAAATAAATACTTTTTTTCTTCCCGAAAACTCGATTTAAATTGAAGCTACATATATATATATATATATATGTCCTTGCAAAAATTCGAAATTACAACTACATCCTATACCCTTACTAAGTTCAAAGTAAATGCAAGTCTATAGATGTATTACTCCTATTAGTTTTCACCTATTGCAAATTAATGCCCTTTTCTATAAGCAATAACATATCGCATATATTTATGTACTTATTGTTTAGTATAAACAATTTTTTGACATTGTTAAAGCTCGATCCGATCATATGTGCACTGCTCATTTCTAAATTAATCTTCATAGGCTCGTATATGACTTATATGATGATGTACCGCAAATGTATGATATCTTTTGTGTTCATATCATCTTTGTTGGTTTTATAACCAGGCCAATTGCAACAGGTGTTGTTTTTGTTGTGTTATGAGGCTGTGTCTGGTTATAATAGGCGCTACAACAGATCCGCATTAAATGAAAGGAGAAAGACCGAGAGTGAGAAAGAGAAAGAGAGAGAAAATCATAAATATGTACGTTTATTAAGTTAAGGGCTTGGCCGGAACTCAAAATCAATGCAGGTTTATTTGCCTGCTAGCCGCCGTTTGCCGCTTTCTGCGTGTGGTTGACCTTTGTGGTTGTTGTTACTGCTGCTGTTGACCACGATCCTACTACACACACACACATATATACGAACACATGACCGCAATACGTTTACATAATAGCCATTAAATGCTGTCATCGAAAATCCAAAAGCTGTGCGGCGCGAAATGAATTTCAAATATTTTACCAATCCATTCGATATTTGTTTGTTGTTGCTTTTACTTGTGTTTTGTTGTTTGTTTAGATAGGGTGAGACGACGAATGGCAAGCAGAGGTGTGGGGCTTCCCCTGCATTACTATTTTCACTCCTCACTGGCTCGTAAGTTCCGCTTCTCGTTTCACTGTCACACACACACACGCACATACACTCTGTGGGCCAATGTGTGTGTGTGTGTGTGTGTGTGCTTCATTTCATTGTTATTTGCACCTTCTTTGACTTTTGTTGATATTCGATTTTTGTTTATTTGTGCGGGGGCCAATCAATCTCGCATTTGGTAACTGCCATTTGGCAAGACAAACATAACACCGGTTCGACAACGACAACGACAACGACGACGACGACGATGATGATGATGATGTTGATGATGGTGTTGATGGTTTACGATGGTTTACGGCTCCTGCAGAGAACCATTATCCAGTAATGCATCCGCTGCACGTCGCCCTAATGATGTGCATGCTAAGCACGCATTGAATTCGCATCAAATCGAATGCATCACACACATCCAGCCAGCCATTCAACCAGTGAGGAGGAGCCAAAGGGAAACAAGCTCCTTCATTTTTCGCCCAGGGCTTGTTTTTTGTAAGGTTGCCTGCTTCCATTTCCGTTCAACATGAAATTTGTTTTTTTTTTTTTTTTTGCCTGTTGTTTCTGCTCAGGCACTGTTAGGTGTTCGTGTAGATTCAGGTTGAACATGATTCTTTTCTCCTCCCATTTTATTTTTCAAATTTAATCCAACTATATATTATGTGTAACATGTAAGAGTGTTTGACTTGGAGTTAATGCTAACAACAAAATTGAAAATAAATCTAGATTATTTTGCACTGGGTAATAGTGAAACTTAAGCTCTATATTTATAAAAAGTTTTTATTGAAATATATTAGTATAACAGAGATCTCTGTAAGAGCAAAAAAAAAAACGCAGATATGCATAAAGGCCATATGGGATATCTTACCACCAAAGTGATTTCTAAGATGGTTTCATAAATCGCTAAACATTGCCAACGCATTGGTTGGTTAATTCATTTACGCTGCAAGCCGCCACCGGGACGCATCACGCTGCCGGTTAACGCTGGTATCTTGGCGCAATACTTTTTCAGTTCATCAATTGCATGAATCATACGCTCCGGCGCAGTCAAAAACCAAATCCACAATAGTTGGCTGTAGCGATAAAGTTTCTCGGTGTCCTAAAGTTGTGCAAAATGCAACCGGCATTAGACTTATTTTGAGTTGTGTTGGGTTTTGTATTTGAATTGGCTTACCATACGCTGGGTGACTGTTGTCAGGAACTGCGTACGCAAGTGGCGAAGTGATTCATCGAAATGCAGCTGCTGCTGGACAACATTATACATGGGGCACAAATAGCGAGCATGTTCAAACATGGGCTGTTCCAGAGGTGAATCGTAAACAAAAGGCCGTAGCTTATCCTCCAAGCGCTTGCTGCAAAAGAGTAAGAACAAGAAGCAGTTAGTTGGAAACCATTTAAAACACTTAGTGGCAGCTTAAATACTTACAGATCGGCCAGCTGCTTGTGTATATAGGTGTGTGACTTTTCGTTAAGCATGCTCTGCAGCGAATAGGCCAAAAGGCGTCCAAACTTTTCATACTCATAGAGGCAAGTCTTGGCCTCGGTTGAGCGCACACTTTGACTAAGATGTGCCGACAGTAGGCTGGCGATCTCTTGCAAAAACTGACCACAGATTGCAACCTTATTGCTGGCACTCAGCGAACGCATTGTCTGTACTCTTTCCCAGCCCGCCTCGGCCTCTGCACAAAGTTCTTTGGAGTTATCTTTTAAGTTGCGCTTCTTTTCCATATCCAATTGTATGGCTATCCATATAAGTTCGGCATTTAACAGTGCATCCGAAATGATATTCGTTAGCTGTTTATCGTTCTCTCGGCGATGTATCGCACGCTCCAACTTCTCTTTGGTATTCTCGTACAGCACCATCTCCATTCGCTGCTCGATATGCTGCTGGACATGGATAATCAGTGCATTCTCTAGCGTTTCGTGTGTGTTCTTCAAATGGTTCTCATTCAGTAGCTGCAGGTCATGCGTCTCTCGCGCCATGTCTGCCAGATTAATGCACGTAATGCGATTCAGATCAAGTTGATCGCACAGCGCCTTGGTGGCTTTTGCCTTGGCCTTCTCCTTGATATATTCAAGTGTATAATATTGATAGCTGTACAAATGGTATTGGAGAATGAATTTGAACTAGTGTGTGTGTGTGTGTGTGTGTGTGAGGGGGTATTACTTACCAGTTTTGCAAGTTTTCCAGTTTGCCTATCGCTTTCGGCATATCCATTTCAGTGCTCTCGAGTTCCGCATATTCCTGTATTTTAAAATTGTCCTTCATATAGAGCGTGAAATATTGCATAAATGAATCGCATTTGAGGAAATATTGCTCAAGCGGCAGCTGGTGCATAAATAACGGTGGCACTTGTTGCATTGTAAAATCTAGATTGTTATCTGCGCAGAGCTTACTGTTCTGTCGTTGCAGCTCCTCTAGTTGGGCAGCTTTTGCTTGGCATTCGCTTAACAATTCCTTTTCGGTTGTTTGCAGCGGCACAATTTTATATTCCAGCTCGCTCAAATTGTTGTTGATGCTGTGCTTTGTGCTCCTATCAAACAATAAGAATTAATTAAGTAATGGGTGGTATTTTGTGATTAATTTCTGAGTCTATACTTACTGCATTTCATTAACAAGCTCGGTGTAATCATAGGTTGCCTCCTCCAGCTCTTTTAATTCAAATTCAAGCGACTCCACATCTTGCTCGTTGTGTTTCAACAGGCCAGGATTTTCCGACTCTATTTGTTGTAGCTTAAGGAGGCGTTCTGCTTCGGTTAGCCACTGGTTTCGTAGCTGCATTTTGTCGCGCTCCAACACTTCCTGATCGGTGAGTATATTGGCATCAGTAATGTTTTCGGACAAGAATTTGAAGAATTTTTCGAAACGTTCGTCGTAAATTAGCCATTGGTTTGCACTGTCGATGCCCAGTTTCTTGAGCATCTCTGAATTCTAGAAATGGACAATGAATAATGGCATCACTGATGTGTGGTATATGATACTATACTCACATTTAGCAGGTCCCCCATATTTCAGCAGCCACAAAATATAATTAACAAAAACAAAATACAAATGAATCTGGCGGCAATTGAATAGACGCCGCATTAGGGTTACCATGCAGTCAACAAAACTAATAACTACTGAATTATATGTGCACACACTGTCTTTTATTGTCAGCTGTGGTATAAAATTTGAGATATATATTTCAAGCATACTTAATTCATAAAATAAAAACTTTAAGAATTTATTTTATTTATTTATAACATTTAATAATAATAATGTAAATAAGCAACAATTCATTTGTAAAACGAACGTGGATGTGTACACACTCTTAGCACAACAGCTGACATTCAGCTGCACAGTACATCGCATAGCACATAGATGGCGGGCTTATCAAGTTCAAAAACAACTTCCCAGCAGCTGTTGTGCAGCAATTGCGCTGTTGCATCTTACATTGATACATAGATGGCGCTCAAAATTTGAGTGTATATTACAACTATTATTGAGCATATATTTTCAAACAGTTGCAGTTCTAAGTACATTTCACAATTTGCGAGTAAATAAAGTTAAAACACAACAACAACAAAATGAAATGTATGGAGAATGTATTTATTTACACTTTTATTTGCACAACAACTTATAAATTAGATCGGGCTGCAGTAGCTTTGGACAGCTTTGGTTTTAAGCAAAATGTACAAATGCTAACGCGGTCCCCTGCGCTCTTACTGTCATCCGTGTATTTGTTGTGCTCACACTTTCGCATTAGACAGGGTTGCCGATCGGTGCCTGTAAGAAGTTGAGGAAGTTGGATATTCAGTATTAATAATATATACATATATATATTAAAATAACTTCCATGTCTAACCTGCATGCAGTGTGCTGCGCAGATGCGTAATATAGCTGCTGGCCAGACGTATTATTTCAATTTTTGACAATTTGCGGTTCACCGGCTCAGTAGGAATCAGTCCGCGAAGTGCTTCGTAGGCAGCATTAACGCTGTTCATATATGTACGCATGTAAGGAAAGAGAATTCTCAGATTAATTGCAATCTTTGTGTAGGTAATTGTAACGTATTTTACTCACTTGAAGGTGCGATAGCGTTCGCGGGCATTTATCTTTTGTCTGGGCGGAGCTGTTCCACGCTGCCTTTGGCTACCAATCAATGAGTCTTCAGAGTCACCGTTACTATCCATTGTGTTCGAGGCAAAGGACGACAGCAGTAACGTGGAGATGTCAAGAGCATCACACTCATTAATGTTCATATTGAGGTCCATACTGGCAATATGTGCACTGTTTGCTTCTTGGACTGCAAATGAGCTGACGACGACAATGATGATGGCAAACCACATTGGTCAGCTCGAGGCGCTCTCTTTCTGTTTTGTAGCTCAGCTGTGATAATTGCGGCTGCTAAACGAATTAAGTCATCATCGTCGCAAGTGTCGACAAATTGTGCATAAAGAGAAGTGCGGTAGCGTAGGGGCAGAAATAACTACAACAACATCAACAACAACAACAACAACAACATCAGCAGCAGCAGCAGCACCATTAAAACTAAAAATCCCAAAACAACCGTACTTATGCCCACTTGTCAAAACAAAAGCAAAACAGTGCAATGGTCCCATCTCACTCCAACACATACACACATACACACACACACACGCACACAAGCGTTCGGTGTCTCACACACTGCCACACAAGACGCGTGCCGTTCGCTGCTGGAACGAACAACTGGAAGCTGCACAAGTATTTTAATTGTGCAATGTTAATGGCTCGTGTGCCGTTTGCAATGTTCCGTTACAGGATTACGCATAGAAGCAAAACATTATTTTGCTCTTGCCATTTGCCTTTGCATTTCCATTGCCATTCTCATTCTCATTCATATTTCAAATTGAATATTTGATCATGCCGTTGCCCGTTCAATAATAAGCATTTATTCCACATTCGTAATCCAAAAGAGCAAACATTTTTCCAGCTTCCAGTTTCCAGCATAACGGAAGTGACACTTACCGTATGTTTATAAGTACGTTTGGCTGATTTTCATCTGGCAACATCCCGACCACATGCGGCGTCTTTAAGTGTTTCCTTTTGCCTTTGCATAATTTAGATCAGAAATTTAGCCAAGAAATCTATTTGACTTGTTCACTTTAAAAGTCAGATATCATGAATGTATGGAAAGTCGGATAATCATTTCTTCACGATAACATATGTACATATATATGATGTGAAACATTATGAATCTCAAATTAAGAATAGTTAATGAGATTTCATGTATAAATTTAAAAACAAAAACGTATTAAATCGAATTTCAAGTTGCTTTCGGCTCAATGTTTAATGACATTCTACTAAGGTGACAAATATTTCTTAAGGCTCTGATACCGAAGAAGAATCGCTGAAATTGACTAAAATCGAAATCCATATAATAGCAAATTAGATTTTAATTATATATTTTCTATCGAATAAATAAAAAATTATACGGCATTATAAAAATAAAAATGTTTATTTTATACACATTTAAAAATTCACTTAAGCTGCTATAAATCATAAAAACACAATTTGCTTATGGGTAGGTTTAAGAATATCCATATAAACAGTTTGCATAAGAACAAAAGATAATAAGAAATGTCATGTTCAATCGGGTTTTAAACATAAAGTAAGCAAAATATTGTGTGTAATTGAAAATTTGTTTTTTATTTTTTCTTTCCGCTTTGACTATATAAAATTAGATTGTTTTGTTTAAAAATAATAGTAAATAAAACACCACAGTCATGATTTTTAAGTAAACAAAAAAAAAAAAAACATATTCATGTACACGTATATAAGTTTATAGGAAGGATTTGGGGAAGATTAAGGAAATTTGCAACAGCATAAGTAAACTTTATACTAAGGCAGTAGTAGCAAAATATTTACAAAAGTCAAATAGAATAGAGAGATAGTATTATCAGAATAGTAATTAAGCAAGTTAGGTTTTTAACTCCTCTGTTCTGTTCTGTTCTGTTATGTGTTTATGATCCTCTTTCGTCGTCTTTAGATTCATTTTCTTCTTCTTCAATTTTATAGGCGTTTACAAAAAAAAAAAAAAAAAATAAATAAATTTCTGTAATGTTTTTTTTTTTCGTTTTTTTTTTGTTGTGTTTTTCGTCTGTTTTTCTACTTTTACTAGTAAGAATTTTGAGTAATAGTATATAATATTTAAACAAATATAAATTTTGCTAAAAAGTATCAATTTAGTTGATTGCCAAACAAAATAAAATTGTATGTGTGTGTGTGTGTGTGTATGCTGTGATGTTGTGTTGTGTTGTGTATGTGTGTGTGTAGAGTATCTTAAAGTGGTTTTGGGCGTGGTGTGTGTGTGTGTGTGAAACGATGTGGTGTGGTGGCTGCGTTGACTCTGTACAGTTGGATTATTGACTTGACTAAAACGGGGCCGTGTATGGGCGTGGCCAAGTAGGAGCTCAGATCAGTGCCGTTATCAATTTGGCCTTAAAGTTCACAAACTTCTCGCTGGTGGCAGCAACACGCTATAAATTCAATTGTTATTGTTAGTTAGTTGGTTCATATCATTCATTCATTAGTTTGAAGCAGCTCTTACCAGTATCAAGTCTTGCACCAGGTTGGCCAGTCCCCGATTGGCCAAGACAACGAGACGCGTCACTGGGCCGGGAATACCTTCGGTATAGCCATCAGCAGTGCGTTGGCTATCACCACTGGCATCTGTATCATCTGTGCTGCTGCTGCTGGAGCCGCCTCCGACACTATTGGCGGCCTCATCGCCCTGCTGGGTTTGTACGCTGCCCGAGAACAACTGTGGAAAGGATCAGAGAATATGAATTAGTTAAGAATTATTTCGCTGTTTCGTTGTACTTACTCGCACCACATCCAGCAGGAAGTTGCCGGAACCGCCGCCAGCGCCGCCACCCAAACTGTTGCCGCTGGGCGAGGCGCCCGCACCGCCACTGGAGCCGCCAGCCAGTCCGGCGCCACCGAAGCTCAAGAACCTTTTGAAAAGATTACTTTTGTGTGTGTCGATTTGGCATATTGGGGTTTTTTTTGTGTTGTCGGGGTTGGGCATTGTGGGTTGTGGATTGAAGGAAACGTGCACCAAGGTGTGTAATTAGTTAAAGTGTATTTTTGTTTTCAATTTTGATATATGTATAATTATTTTGTTAATCTTATCGTCTAGAGCTGTCCTACAGATAAACTTTCATTGCAAACGGGTTCAATGGGTTTTAAATACAGTGGCTCACAGATTGTTTGATGTGATGTCAAGAAATAGCTTTAATTTGAACCAGTTTCGCAAACAATTGTCAACTTTTTTGCAAAGATTAATTTAACCTACTTTCTCTCTCATATTTGAACAATTTAATTACATAATCAAAGTTTTTGAAGGTTTTTTTTTGTTAATTTGCACCCAATATTTAATTAGGCACTCGATATTTATATTGAAATGTAACTTTTCTTGAATCTCCAAGAAAGGCTCATACATTGCTATAACTAATTACCAATAAGCAGTGCTTGAGGCCAACTAAGCACCTTTGTTTTTACCTCATGTTATCGATAAGTTTGTGTCTTTAGCATTTATTATTATTTTGCCAATTGGGTTTTGTGGTTCGTGGTTTGTGGTCTGTGGTTCATGGGTCATGTAACAAAATTAAAGGGGCTTTTGAGCTTACCTTTTGTTGCGATCATCTAGATCAACCGTATCTTCCGCCGAATCCAATGTCAGTTCATCGATGGCCGGTGATTTCGATTCCGATAGCTGCAAATCGTTGGTGCTCAATGCTTTCACATCGTTTGTGCCGCTGCTGCTGCTACTGATGCCGGCACTCAGGGTTGGCAGCTCGTTGTTGAAGCTGAGCTGAATGGGCTCGTTGGATTTGAGGGGAATGGGTGCCTGGGCAACAGGTGAACCCACTGAAGATTGTTGTTGTTGTTGAGCAGCAGCTGCTGCTGCCGCCTCTGCTTCTTTCACTTGACGCGCTACTCTAATTGTCTCTTCCAATTGTTTATTAATTGCCGATAGATCGATTTGTGTATCGGTGGCACCGTTCTGTGATCGGAACAGGTTTGTTTTTTTCGGTATTTTTGTGGTCACCGTAACGAATTGTTTTGAAAATTTCGAATTTTGGAGTTGATTATGTGCATTTTGACATTGGTGTGTGTGTGTGTGTGTTTGTGAGAGCGAGAGAGCGAAAGAGTGAGACAGAGAGGGAGAGCGAGAGATTGTATGTATATGTTTGTTTGTGTGTGTGGGTGTGTGCGTATTTGTGGTAAATTGATTTGGTTTTTGGGATATTGCATAAAGGATTTTCGGCGCAGGCATGTTTGTTTGTGTGTGTGTGTGTGTGTGTGTGGTCAGATTACGTATTGTGTATTTGTTTGTTTGAAAAGGATTTGGTTCAAAGTGTGTGTTGATCAATATATATATATATATATATATATGTGTGTGTGTGTGTGCAAGTGTGCGTTTAGTTAGTTTATCAGTTGTGTAAAGTTAGGCAGAAGTTTTGAATGTAATGTCAGTTTTGGCATTAGCGGTTTGAACGGTTTTATGCCAGTTATTATTATAGTTATAGTAGGGCAAAAAAGAGAGGTATAGAGAGAGAGAAAGAGATAGAGTGAGAGAGATAGATGGTGAGTGTGAAAGAGATAGATGCACGTGCACAAATGCAATTGGTGTATTTATGTATACATTTAAAGAGCGATGTTTTAATTGATTACGTTGTTATTGTTTGATATTTATTATTGGTAATTAAATTTTTTTTTTTTTTTTTTTTTTTGTTGTAGTTGCAGTTGGTGATTTCATTTTGCAATGCGTTGTTGTTTTTGGTTTGCATTTTATATTATTTTGATTATTTTTTGTATTGATTTTTGTGTTTTGTACGGTTATTTGCACAAATCGAATCGGTTTAATGGAACATGAAAATAAAGAGAAAAATAGATTCAAAATAAACAAAAGGAAAAACAAAAAGCAGATAGACAAATGAGCAATTTTTAACGCCACACGGTTCACAAGCGGAAGAGCGCAAGTGTTGCAGCAATACAAAATGTACAACAAATGAAAAAAAAAGGAAAAAAACAAAAAGAGTTTTTTCTTTTTTATTGTTTCTAAACTAGAACATGGTTCAGAGATCAAGACGAGCGACAGAGTGCAACAGACAGAGAGAAAGAGTGAAAGAGAGAGAGAGTGAGCGAGTGAGCGAGAAAGAGAGAAAGGGTTAGTCGTTTTAATCGTGCAACATGTTGCATACAAGTGCATCACAAGCTGACTCGAGTTCAATCTCTGTGTGAAATGACGAAACAAAGGACCCCGATCTCATGTTCTTAAACTCGTTATTCTCTTCAATTGAATTTGTGCAAATTGGAAAGTTTTTGATTTAAAACGAGTTCGACTTTTTTCTCAGTAGTAGAGTAGTAGAAGTATTCAAAGCTGTAATCGAATTGAAAATATATGTATGCGAACGATATATGTGCGAACGAATGAAAGAACGATCCAATGTGAACACCCTGTATAGTCATGGAGTCATGTGGAGCTGTGGAGCTGTGGAGCTGTGGAGCTGTCTTGAGACATATTCATGAATCTTAAATAGCAATAGCATTGTGAGTGCACTCATGGCTGCTATACATATGTATGTAGGATGTTGTGAATACGCTAATGAATACACTCGTGAATATATTGTGAATGCACTTATGAATATTTGTGTGAATATACTCATGAATTTTGCAAGTGCACATTATGAATGAACAATTTTGAATATATATATAGAATATGCATATGTATATGTGTTGTATATACACTCTAAAAAAAAAATATGTATGCAATTCGAGTTCATACAGTTAACATTGTTTTGGTATATATATTTAAAGTAGATTTATAAACGACTTAAACAACTAATACAATTTTGCAATGTAAACATTATTTGTATGTATGTATGCATGTAAACAAAAAAAACACCTATTATATTTAAGAAAAATTGGATAAAGTGCAGCGCATAGGATCTCATATAACTAAACAAATTCTTTAAAATGGCATTGATACAAAAAAGGCAGACAGATAGAACGAAAACAATATAGGAATAAAGACAGATACAGAGACAGAGAGAGAGAGAGAGAGAGAGAAAGATAGAGAGAGAAAGACAGCGAAAAACATACTATGACAATTCAGATTCGGAAAAAGCATAACAAAGAATGTCAGAACAGTAGAAAAGTTTGAATAGTTTCGGAGAAAGACAGTGACAGTAACTATTGTGTATTAGTATCGATAACCAGTGTATTGTTTTTTTCAGTGTATAACTTTCATAATTAACATGTAAAACGTGGTGCTTGCAGTTGTATTGCAGTTGTTGTTGTTGCTGTTGCTATTGCAGTTGTTTGTTGTTGTTGTTGTTGTTGTTTGTTGTGATATTGCCAATTATTGTGCTGCTGTTGTGAAAACACGGAACAGAAAATTTGATAAAACATTAAACAAAAAAATGAAATTGTGCCAATTGGATATGGAATATGGTCAATTTTGTGATCGCTAAGTTGTTGTAGCAAACAAATTTACACGCACATTTTTCTCCGCCATTTTACTTTCGACGATCTGTCGTCTCAGTGGTGCTTTCAGTGGTGGTGGTGCTGCTGCTGCTGCTGCTGGTGGTGGTGCTACTCTTTTCATCCACATCAATCTCGTTGTCATCATCGGGTTCAAAGGTAGGCAGCTCAATGGATACACGTGTGCCACTGCTGCTGCTGCTGCTACTGCTACTGCTGGTGCCAGAGCTACTCGAGGTGTTGCTGGTTGTCGCATCATCATCATCATCGAAGTCGGCGTCGAAGGTGTCGCGTGCCGCATTCGCAGTGTTGCCCTGAATGGCTGTGCGAAGTACAGTTGGACCCAAAGTGCGCAGCAGCTTGGAGATGATGCGATTCGCTTGCTCATCGATTTGCTACAACAACCAGGTTTCAATTCGATTCAATTCGATTCGATTCGATTCAATTCGATTTTCGTGCGGTTTGCGGTGGTTTCGAGGATTGAATTTGTGGTGCGTGCGTGCAGAATATTGTTGGGGCGTGGAAATTTGTTGTGTATGTGTGTGTGTGTGTGTGTGTGCATTTGGATTGTACAGTAGTAGTAGAGAATGATTAGTTTATTTAATTGCTTTTTGCTGTGTGTGTTTTTTGGGTTTCGTATACTAATAAGCATTTCAATTTGGAACATTTTCGAACATTATCGAACACTATCCGCTTTTTCCACGGGCTAGTTCGTATTGGGGATGCGATTTGTTGGGTATGCAAAAACAAAGCTTTCATCAATCCTTAGGAAGAAAGAAAGAAAGTTGTCCTCAACAACACCACTTCAATTGAACAAGAGAAGAAGATAGTAAAGTAACTTTTTTTGTGTACTTTTTCAACACTGGCAAATAGTTTTAGAGAAAATCTCTAACGAATTGCACCATGTAAAAAGCGTTATAAACAATACAACAACAATTGTTGAAGAATGTGTGTGTTAAATAATGTTTATAAAATGATTATAGGAACTGGGCTCAAGGGAATTTGGGGCCTAAATATATAGATAGATATGTGTTCATGGGCATATCGAAAGCCGACTTGACTTAAATTTAAAAGCTATATATCCCGATCTATTGCCTTTGTGCTTTCGTTAAACAAGACGATTCGAATTATATACGTATGTAGATTATTATTATATAAAATCTAATTTATTTATGTTTTCTGTTAGTTGAAAACACAAATTGCTTGCACCAGTGGTAAATAGTTTAACCTAGCTTAAAGTGGATGAACGAATGAAACTCAGAAATGTTAGCTACATAATTAAGATTGGAAGCCATTTTTTGTATTTGTTGTTGTTGCTGTTGCTGTTGTTGTTGTTGATGTTGTTCATGTGTGTTGTAGTTTCTCATTTGTTGCTTTTAATCAAAGACGGGCAATAATTTCGTAATATTGTTGTCAATTGTTGACGCCACAGTGCTTCTTGATGTTGTTGTTGGAGGAGTTGATGTTGTTGTAGTTGTTGTTGTTGTTGTTAAATTATCTCTGGTTGTAATAAAATAATTGGTAGAATTTAATAAACGATTTATATCGGCTATAATTGTAAACAACTGTGGTTCATCGATGATGTTGCTGATGTCGTTATTGTTGTTGTTGCTGTCGCTGTTGTTGTCGTTGGGATTCGAGATTAAGGTAGTGATGGTAGTTGAGGTAGGTGCTAATTGGGAATTAACAGAGTTGGTTGTTGTCGCAACTGTTGTTGGTGTTGCAGTTGCAGTTGCATCAGTTATAGATGTTGGTGTTGCTGGTGTTGCTGTTACTGGCTCATTGTCCAGAAAGCGTGAAACCAGCTCAAATGGTTTCGCAGTTGCTGCAATTGTTGTTGTTGTCGTTGTCGTTGTTGGGCTGGGGCTGGGACTGGGGCTGGGACCAGGGCTGGGACTGGGATTGGTGGTAGTCGTGGTTGTTGTTGTTGTTGTTGTTATTGGTGTCGTTGATGTTGTTGATGATGATGATTCTAATTCAGTCGTTGCTGTTGTGCTTGTTGTTGTTGTTGTTGTTGTTTCACTTAATTGGCTTTCACGTGCACTCACTTTGTTCGCTGATGCATCCGTTTCAGGAGCAAATGTGGGCAAATCAATTTTGACCCGCTCATCAATGTCGTCAGAGGCTGGTGTTGTTGTTGTTGTTGTTGTTGTTGATGTTGCTGATGCTGATGCCGATGCGGCAACATCATTATTATTACCAGTATCATCGTCAAAATCATCATCGAAATCGGCATCAAAAGTGCTGGAGGTTGTGGTGCGACCACCACCGGCTGCACCACCCCCTCGATTGCCAGCCAGTATGCTATTAAGCAGTCCTGGACCAGCGACTCGTATTACTTGAGCTATAATGCGATTAACAATTGAGTCGATTTCCTACGAACGAGACAGAATACGAGATACTACTATGCAGAACAACTATTTTGGTGTTTGGTTTTGTTTTGTTTTTGGTTTTGGTTTTTGATTTTTGGTATGATGATTTTGTTGTTGCTGTTGCTGTTGTTGTTGTATCTGTTGATGTACTTTAGTTGGTGGCTGGTGGTGGTTTTGGTGGTGGTGGTGGTGGGTTGACGTCCATGAAAGAAATTTGCTGAGATGATTTCGTTTTTCGTTTTGATTTCTGATTTCTGATTTCTGACGATATTTGCGGTTACTTTTGTAACTGCTGGTTTTGGTGTTTGTTGTTGATTGTGTGTCGGAAATTTGGATGCTGTGCAACTTTTTGGTGATTGGCCAATTGTTTGATGAAGTTTTCGGTTGGCCAAAGCTTTTGGTATCGCGAGCATGTTTTGTATTTGTTTAAAGTGTTTATATTTTTGTTTTTCGTGGTTTTTTGTGATATTTTGGTGGTTTTTGTGGTTTTTGGTGGTTCAAGCTATGTAATCTACAGGTGTCATGCATTTATGTACTAGTAGGAAAGGCAAGGGAGTAAATTAACTATATCGAATACTTTTTTTTCTGTTTTCCTGGGGGTGGGGTGTGCAGTAGTCTACAGTAGTCTGGTAGTGGGGAGGGCGGGCATGCAGCTTATTAACTTATATTTGGGTTTCAAATGAGATAATCAACTGTATGTATATAGAGTAGTAATTGACAGAGTTTCAAATGAATGCCAATTGAGTTGAGTTCAGTTGTGTTGTTGGGTATGGTAAAGCTAAAACATTTCATATTCTTCAAAAATAAATCGGCCGATTCAGTTGTCCTTCGGCAGCTGTCTGTCAAAGTCCTTATCTGGCTGAAAGTTGGTCAGCTCCTCGGGCAGGCTTTCATAGTCCATATTATTTGGGGGCCGTGCCGCATCTTCATCATCCTCATCATCATTGCTGTCATTGTCATTGACAGAAGTGGACGATGGCGGCTTACGGGCAGCTGAACGCTCAAGTGCCGGATTGAGAACCGTGCCCAAGACGACGGGCCCAACGCGTTGCAAGATATTATTGACTAGACGATTGATTTGCATATTGATTTCCTACGAAATGTTCAGGCAATACACAACAATTAACAATAACAGAGCCAGCCGCACGCCGCTCCGCATAGCTAAACAATCTTATTATTATTATGATTATAATGTACTCTCATTGTATAGGGAACATATACAAACATATGTACATATACATACATAGTATTGTAACAATGTGCTTAAATGCTTTTCTCAAACGACTTTGATTGACAAATTGCACCTACTCAAAGCCTAAATACATATATATATACATATATATATATATATATATACATAGATAGATAATTAGATATTCTATACCTGTCTTCATGTTTAAGTTTCACATTAAGTATACGCACCTTTGTTATATCAGGAAAGAGTTCGCGCAGCAGTCCAATCGTTCTTTTGTTACGATCGGCTATCAATTGTTCTTGATCTTTGGCGCCAAGTGTCAAGACATCGATTTCCTGCAAGACACACAATGGAATACACAAAAAATGAACATACAAACATTATAACATTATAAATGCAATCTTGCTTATATAATTTAACTGGCAGTGAAATGAAGTGAAGTACATACAAATCTCCCTCTCGCTCTCCCTCTCGCTCTATGAGCTGACTTTGGTCAGTGAGTTGGCACAAAAACAAAAACAAAACAAAAATATACCAAAGACGATTACTGGCCAAAGACTAACAACAACAACAACAACAACAACAACAAAAGCGAGCAACAAAACTCAACAATTGACGAACTTTCACTTTGCACAATGAGGCAATGAGTTTTGGTTTAAGTCTCATTTCCCTCTCCCTCTTTCTCTCTCTCTCTCTCTCTCTCTCTCTCTCTGGGTTTAGCTCTCTTTGTTTTTTGTCTGTTTGCCATTTGTAACAACTTTTCAAGTACACCTATACATAAATAGCGTAAGTTTATTCAAATTTCGCTAAAGCAAAAATCATTTAAAGCGCTTTACAATTTTGAACTTGAGTTAAAATGCGCTTAAAGGATTTGTAATTTTAGATATATCTACTCAAAAGTATTGACCTCAAAACGAGAAACAATCACAATTATTTCGAATCGCCCCATTTATCGTCCCATTTTTGGGCCACAAAATGACCTGAAGTCGTACTTGGTATTACGACAGCCCTTCTTTTTTCTCTGTTTGTTGTTGTTTCTCTGTTGCCAATGCCTTTTTGGCCAATGAAGTCGGCTCTAATCTACCACTCACTCAGCACTCAGCACATTTCAATGGTCCAGCCAGCCAGATCGGCATAGCCAGAGCCCCTGCCATCCACTTATAATAATAATTTGCACAGCTTACAGCGCAACAAACTTTATGCAGCGAGAAGTCAGGGGAAGACGGTGCAGAGAGAGTGGGAAAGAGAAGGGCTGCGCTGGGCTGGACTGGGCTGGCAAATGACTGTACAAAAAGTTGTTAACGTTAATGGGCAATTGCGACGCAGCCAAGAGTCTAAGGAAATATTGCACAAAAATGTTTAAATCGCATTTAAGTGTTGTTGTTGTTGTTGCTGTTGTAGATGGCGTAGGAGTGATGAAGAGGGTCATTTGGACAACAACAACAACAACAACAATCAAGACGAGCACGAGTCACTGGACATGCAACAATGAACAGGGTCGAAAACTGCATAGCAAAAACGGCAATTGTTTAAATCTCATAATAATAATAATAAGGATTTGCGCGAGTTTTTAGCGCCTCTCAACGCTTCATTAATTCAAATTATGTTTTGTTTTCAATTAACCAATGAACAATTGCCACGTTCTAAGAGATGATGATGATGATGAAGGAAACTTTATGGCTGTCGCGCAAAGTTGCAAAGTTATTCTCAAAACTATTAGAACTATTTAAAGGTAGGACAATTAGCCAACAACACACAACAAACACAGACAAAACCATTTGACAGCTAACAGTTGTTGGCATAGTTTTCGTTGTTGTTGTTGTTGTTGTTGTTGTCGCTGTTATTTCTTATTGTTATGCGATTAATTGTCTCAAAAGTCAGCGCGGAAGTTAACTTTACACGCGGGCGGAAGCTAATGCCAACGACAATAGCAGCAACAACAACAATAGCAACAACAGAAACAACAACAGCAACAGAAAGAAATACCAAATAACTTTTCTTTGATTGAGCAGCAAAACGGTTTTGCTGTTGTTTTCAGTTTTTTATTAATTTCAAACTCACTCGCATACTAAGAAAAACTAAATAGTACTCTTAAATATTTCATTCAACTTCTCGTTGTGCATTTTAAACAGCAAAGTTTGTTTAATTTGTTTTTCTACGGACTTTTATTATGCCTCATGCTGTATTCAATGTGATACTGTAGACGGAAGAAGCTTACCAATAAAGTTCTAAGAACTTATTAATAGAACAATGAAACAGATACAGAAAACAAATAATTCTGTATTATATGTAAATTGTTACGATTTTATAGCTATTATGTTAAGGAGGTGTAGGAAAATTGATATTTACAAAATCTTCGATTTGTGCTTATCGCCTTTTGTTTTGTGTAGGAAAAACTGTCAATTTACAAAATTGTAGGTGTTAAGCCATATTTGGGAAATTTTACGATTCGACTTTGGAAATAAAACATTATCATTCGATTTTCCAGAATCGTCTTTGATGAACGCATTTACATAAAATGCATGATACAACATGCTCGCCCAATAAAAACGCATATTTAATGTTCAATGCGCGTATGTATATGTATATGTATATGGATAAGTAGTGTGACCTTAACCAACTTTATACATACATAAATAAATGCAAATGCCAACAACAAGAAACATCGACTTCCAATGAGTTCAAGTGCAAAAACTAGATTCAAACATAGTATAGTTTTAAGATTGATGCATAAATTAACGCTTTGGCCACTTAGTAAAAAATACAATGTGACAAAACATATAATTAACTATGACATTGAAGTAAATACATATATAAGTTATATATATATAGAGTGTGTATTTGCAGAATAATGTGTGCATATTTCGCTCTCGATCGCTTAAATGAATTGACCTGATTTTTCCCTTCTCTGCGGTATGGTATAATAAGTAATTATCAATGAGAGTGAGTACACAAGTGACAAGTGACAGAGAGAGACAGAGACAGAAACAACTTGTGTGTGTATGTTGCATGATTAATGCACATCACGAACTCATCGCTAAAGCCATCATCGTCTTTGTGCGTTCAATTTGTAACATGTCCAAAGCTTTTTTTATTTAGCCCGCGGCTCACATTTGTAGACCTTGTTTAACGATCAACGAACAACAAGAGAAGAGACAATAATAAGTGTCATATTATGCGACATCTTACATAAGATTGTTTGGAATTTAAAGCAATTCTATTAAATTGTCTTTGAATCTTCACAATATAATAAAGTCGAGCTTATAACTTTGTCGTCATAGAATCTTGAACCAAACAACAAAATAAGGCCACAACCAACATAACGACAGACAGATAGATAGACAGACAGATAGATAGATAGACAGACTGCACAAAAAGTTGTTTCTCTTTAGTATGCTATAAAGGTCAAGCTGAATGATTCTGTTAACCCTTTGGATACATTTGACGACGAGTGGGAAGATGTGTTAAAAACAATCTTATAAATAATATAAAGAGATTAACTTATAAGACTTCTTCTAGACGGGGTATATGAAGCAATATGAAGCAGGAAAATCTTGTTGATTTCCTTTTTCTTAGGGTTTTTTCTTTCTGTTTCTTCGCTTTTGTCCTGTTAACGATAAAACACAACTGCAAGTAGTTTTGACTTAATGACTGACTAGCAAGCGCGTCTCGTTTGCCACTTAAAAATTCCGCTACCAACAAATTGGCAGCAATAACAACAACAACAGCAACGGCAACGGCAAAGGCAGAGGTAATAGCATCACAAGCTGCGTGCTACTGACATGCTACTATAGCGGCAACAACAACAACATCGACAACAACAACAACAACAACATCGACAACGGCAACAACATTAACAACAAATTGCAATTGACGTTTGCTACCGCTGTGAGTAAAACGAAAACACGACGTATGCGTGATATTTGTGTTGGTAACTAAGAGCGCTTATATAAGGCAGCTGTGGCAACCAAGTGAGCAAGCAGCTGCTGGCTGCAGGAACTCAAGACGTCTCTGTCACTTTGCGGGGCAGCCCCAAACTAGCAAATTGTTGTTGGATTGGTGCTGCTGTTGCTCTTGTTGCTGCTGCAGCTGCCGTCGGTTTGTTTCTGTTTTTGTTTTTGTTTTCGTTTTTGCTCTTTGATAGTTCTGCTCTTGCTATTTGAAAGCAAGCGCGATGCGCATCAATTGCCATTGTTTGTTGCTGTTGCTGATGTTGTTGTTGTTGTTATATCATTTAATAGCTTAAGGAATTAAAAGCAAAAACACAATGCTGAGATATACTCTTGCACTTTTCCTAGTTAGTGTGATGAGAGACACAAGCAACGGCAGCAGCAGCAAAATATTAACTTTATTTATTACTCTCTCTCTGATGTCTGTGAACCATCATAATGCCAATATGTCACGCAATGTGGCAATGTGCAATGTGTATACTACATTGTTACTAACAAAACGAGTTAATCATCGAAACAACAATATTACAATTTGTAAATTGCAATTGCACAAAACTTTTTGCATTTTGCATTTGAATATACCCGCTGATAAGGTTAGTTATATAATACCAGCTCGTAAGCAGATTAAGGTTGAGATTGGTTGACTTGCACATTATTTTCAGCTCATATATTCGATTGACTTTAGTTTAAGGTTCGTTTAAGACTCTATTGAGTAATATCCCTGAGATACTATTGATTATTTGATGACAGTGTTTTGGCAAATCTATACAAGTACATACAAGTATTGCTGTCTCTAAGCATATTGCACTTGTTTAAGATATTAATGTGAAATGAATTTTGCCTGGAAGTTGGAAGATGGCAATCGGCTCAAAGGCCACCCCTACCCCGCAATGACATACCCCGTAATAAGTAGCCAAACATATATCAATTTCAATTTCAAAACTAATTCGTACATTCGCATACCCAAACGCAATCGTGTTCGGATAACTTTGTGTGGGTGGCCGATGGCTTTGTGTCAGTATGCTTTTTGGTTAGCAATTATCACATTGCAAACAATTAAATGCTGCTGCCCAAGGTGTTAATTGGTTTATGAACAATGTCGCAAATTGCAATTGCTTTGCTTTTGTTTCATTTGCTTTTTGTTGCTGCTGCGATAGATGCGAAAAAAATGATCATCCGCTGAGAGTTGTTAATTCGGCTTGTGTAAGTTTTGAAAGTGGCTTTGTAGCGCAATTAAATTGTCTAATATGATAGTAAAATTAATCCGAATTCAGTAGAAAAAATCACAAGCACACACAACAGACACATACAAATTGGTTTTCGGTAGCCATTAAATCATAAAGAGAGATATTGCTCAACACACACACACACACACACACACACACACACACACACACACACACACACACACTTAATACATAAATACATATGTATGTAGCTAGCCGGTTTCAATTGAATTCGTTTCGAGTGGCGGGGATTGTGCCAACCAACCAACACCCAACAGACCAACTAAGCACGTCTTGTCTCTAGTCTCTAAGTCTCTAAGTCTCTAAGTCTTTAGTCTTTAGTCTATAGAGCGGGCCAAGGAAACTTGTAACAAGTGTGCCAACTTCCTTGCAATTCGGTCTGTCTGGTCTGTCTTTGTGGCCACTGCCCCGATATCTGGTCACGCAGGTTTTTTTCTTATCCGTGGCATATAGACCCGAAGACCTGAATTTTCTTGGAACTCCCAGCTGCTGCTGCTGCTGCTGCAGTTACTAGTCGAAAAAGTAAAAGGAAACGTTTTTTTTCATCTTTTTTTGCGGTTGCAAGCTTGACAAACTTGTTGGACGACCAACTGTCTAAATGACTTTTTTCACATACTCATCCGTTTATAGATCGCCGATCAAATGACTTAGTTTAAGGGCATTTGCATTTGTATTTGTACCACTGAGCGTATGTGTAATGTGAGTATTTGGATATTTGGTAGGAAATATGTTTTCCAGTGTTCTCTGTGTTTGATAGACACAGAAGTTTGGAGTTATTATATTATTTTAAACACGAGTCAATCTCACCTTTCCGTTGGCCAGCGGTATTTGGAGTACATCCAATTCCTGATTACCAGCCGGCTGTGGTACTGGACTCGAGCTGATTAGGCAAACGGTGCTGCACAGGATCAGTGCCAGGAGAGTATGCTGTGTGTTTGGCTGCCTCATTTTGTTGCTAAAGACTCTGTTGTGTTTTTGTTATTGTGTTTAGGAAGGGATCTGCAAAGATGGAAATACCACAATCAGTATAAAGATACAAAAAACAAAAACCGAAACAAAAAAAAAATGATATGTCGAAAAAATACAAAATAAAATAGAGAGCAGGCCAAGCGGCACTGCTTATTAATAATTTTGAAACGTGAAACGTGAAACGTTTAAAGGTCGTCAGATGACCTTGTCGCCGGAAGATTGTGCCGCGCTTTTATCAACTTGTTTTCTACATATTTATTTAAAAGTCAAATTCGTCAATGAACATCACAAAGTCCAATCAAAAAAAACATACAGACATACACACATACACACATACACACATACATATATATGATGTTTGCCTATTCAGTTATACGGATTTGTTGATTTTATGTGCCTGGTGACTGGTGGCTGGGCTTTTTGTCGACTTTGTTGCTGCTTATTCTAGGGTCTATGCAAGGTTAATAGGTTAGAAACCGAACCGCCAAAAACGGCTAATTTGGCACTGAATTTGGCTTGTTTGTTGATGCTTTCGCGAATAACAGTCAATTAGGCAACGTGTGTGTGTGTGTCAAGTTTAAATATTGAACATTTCTTGGGCAACACGTCGGATGAGTAATGCGCATTGTATGTGGAAAGTGTGCAGCAGCAATAACAACAACAACAACAACTATAAAAGCAATTTATAAATCACAACGACAACAGTAAAGAGCACACTCAAACACACACACACACACACTCAAAACACCGCAATAAGAATTATGTAATTTTATTTAGACAGTGCAGACGTCAGGCAGTGGCGTCAACAGCGACGCCGACAGCGATGCCAACGTCAACGCCGAAAGCGTTAAGCGGGTGTGTAAAAGTGTGCGTGTGCTTGTGTGTGTTTGTGTGCAGTTAAGCTTTAAAGTTGAGTTTTTAGGAAATTGAATGGAATTAAGCAAAATGCAAAAGTAAAAACAGAGAGAGAGAGAGAGAGACAGAGAGATCAAAAGAGATGCAAAATGCCTAAAACTAAAGCAAATTAAATTAATTAGCTTATAACCAAATTCTCTGATTATTATTATTGAACTTTGTATTTTTGTTTATTGGTGAAATGAATTCAATTTGAAATCGAATCAAGAATCAAATTTCAATTTAAGCAAATTATTGCTTGAAATAATTTTTCAAAATAAATTGAACTAATTAACTTAACTTGAAACTTGCTGCTGCATAAAACATTCATATATGCAATAGCAAATTATTTAATTTGACGACTCAAAACAGGGTCAAAATGGTCAAAGCAAAACAATTCTCAGAATTTCAATAACAAAAATTAAGATGGATTTAATTCGAGGACACAAAAAGTTCCACTTTTATGAGTGTGAATTGTGCAGTAAAAAACACAAATGAAAAACAAAAAATATATGTCCCATGTGTATTATAAAGTTGAAAGCTGCAATGCGATTCTTAACGCAATAAAAACGCTAACAGATTTGCACGTCAATCAATCAAAAGGTGTATGCGTATGTGTGTGTGTGTATAAATGAATTTGGCAATTTTTTGCTACAACACGCAAAACACTTTTCATAGCTAAACTATTAACTGTGCGTGGAAACATGCAATGATGGCCAACGGTCAGCAGCTATTAAGTAGGGCGTAGCGCCAAAAAAATGAAAACAAACACAAAGCAGAGATAAAGCAAAAGAGCTGAGACTCAAACTGAGACTGAGCTTGGCCGAAAGGCAACAAATAATTATAATAAAAATAATAATAATAGGCACTGTAGTAGTCAGAGTAGTAGTAGTAGATAGAAAGGGAGAGTGAAGATTGTCATCACCAAAAACCGACAACGGGAGAGTTTCGATTCGATTCGAGTCGAGTCGAGTCGAGTGTCGAGTGGTGACTGTTGGGCTATGAGAGTGTTGAGAGAATTGTGCCTGCCACAAAACAACAACAAACCGGCAATAACAGACAACAGACAACAACGCTGCCCATTTGACTGGGCTGTCTCTTAACTGTGCTGTGTTGGTTATGTCATCTTGCTTGACGCTGGCTTCGGCTTTGGCTTTGGCGCAGCTGATTTTTATGTGTGGCTGCTTTTACTTTTATTGTGTATCTCATATTTTTTTTTTGGGGGTCTTTGGGTTTTGGGCTTCTGTGGCAAAAAATGTGTTACGGCTCATTAGCAATTGTCAAAGTCCAGAAACATGCATTAAGTTGAACATTAATTATTTTGCATACTTTTAACCTCCAGTTACTTATGGCCCATTAAAACTGTGTGTTGACATTGAGAGAGTGCACAAAATATTGAATAGATAAACAATCAGGGAGGAAGACTTCAAGACTATTATATACATATACATATATGTGTATGAGCACAATCAAAACGAAACGAAACTAAACGAAACGAAACATGAACATGGAATCAACAAGTAAGTGTAAACGTGAAGGTGATTTTGCAACCGGGGAGTGGCATTAAATGGCACGGACATGGCACAAATGACGCGGCAAAACTTTTGCAAAACTTTACTACATGACGATTTGTCTTTCTGTCTTTTTGTCTGGTTGTCCGTTTCGAAAAGCTTAAGCCTCGGCTTCCTGTCATTCATAGCGGCCGCCGCCTCGAACATTGACTTCTTCTTCCTCTGGCTGATAATAAGCAACAGCCTTGCAACTTGACCAAAACAATTTGTGTAATGATGCGATCGTGTGGAATTCAAAACTAAACGAGATAAAGACTCGGTAAGACAATAAGCTAAGATTCAGAATGAACTAATCTTTGATGCATAACAAATCAGATACTTTCAGTGTGATAAGGAATGGAAAAGTTCTGAACACAAAACATACTCCAAAGCCCAATTAAATGTCAAGTCTTTTGTTTTTGAATCTATGATCGTTAGTCGCAAGACCACTTTACCACTCCCCCTTTACTTATGTAGATCTTCATGTTTGCTAACACATTTTTTGAATACGAATTTTTGGCATGTTTAAGACGACGATCTCTAACGACAATCCGACAGACGGGGCAGGTGGCAAACGGCAGACGGCAGACGGCAGATAATGTGTAAAATCAATATACATATATTGCGTATATTGTTCTCTGTTGAAGCTTAAGCAAACGTATTGTATTTGAGCACTCAGAAACCGAACGAACCGAACGAAAAAAAAAAAAAACCGTTTCACACACGTTTTTAGTTTGGTAACGATTTTCGACAAACTAATAATAAAATGCACAACACACAAAAAAAAAGTAAAGAAAAAAAAAACAAAACCAAAAAAAAAAAATAAACAGAAACAATTTATAATAGTCAAAAACTATGAAAAATGTTGGTTTGAAACCTCGATGAATTCAGAGTGTTTCTTCATTTGTGTCTTCTTCTGCTTCTTCTTCTTCTTCTTGTTGCTGTTGTTGTTGTTTTTGCTTGCATTGTTGCAATTTTATATATTGAGTTCATTTATTTGGTGTTTTTCTTGTCGTTGTCGTTGTTGTTGTTGTTGTTGTTATTTTGTTTTTGCGAAACTTGCGGAATTCGCGCTTATTGCAACTATTTTTTCGGCTTGTCGGCTGTTATTGTTGTTGTTTGTTGTTCGTTGTTGTTGTTGTTGCAGTTTGCATTAGCCGATGTTGTAGTTGTTGTTGGTTTAACTATAGGCATGGGTACGTGTGTGTGTGTGTGTATGTATGTGTGTGTGTGTGTGTTTAAGGTATATCCCCACGTTTTGAGAGTGCGTTTTTTTTTCTTTCGTTTTTGAACGGTTGGCGACGGTTGGCAACGACGACGAATACGTACACGCTATATGTTATTGTTATTCATGTATATATTTAGATATAGATATAGATGTATGTACTATGTGATTATGTATTTGTATTTGAATTTGAATTTGAATTTGGCTTGATTTTTACTTTGTTTTTGGAACTTATTTCGAGTAGTATGATGGACCTTTCTGCGACTGGCGCTGGCTATGCGGTCTTGGCTGGTGGGCTTGCAATTGATTACTAACGTGATTTTATCATACACTACCGACTAAAGCTCGAACAAAGCGCCGAACCGTACAAGTGGCTAACTGCGACGCCAACAGCAAGCAGTAAGCAGTTAGCAGTAAGCAGAGAAGCAGCGAGCTGCGAGCAGAGTGAGCAACAGCAGCAAGCAGCGAGACCTAAGCTGAGCTGAGCTGAGCAGCTGAGCAGCTGTTGCTGTTGGCATCAGACGCTTAACGCCTTGACTGTGACGTTGCACTCAACACTCAACGTCACAAAGCAAAACAAAACAAAACAAAATCGAAAGTGAGTCAAAGCCAAGCTTGAGCTAAAGTTTTGAGTGAGATATACAACTTGTAGTACTACTACTACTCCTCTACTACTACTGTGTGCAATAAAGGCTTTTTTTTCGTTTTCGTTTTCGTTTTCGTTTATTTCGTTCATAATACGCGAATCTCTTCAGCCAAAAATTTCCGCTTCGTGACTTAGTGGTTGGTGGCTGGTGGCTGGCACTCTGACAGAGTGTTTAGTATGTGGGCCCGTAGGCAGGCAGGCAGGATTAGGCTTACACAATCTTTCGCAGCTGTGGCCCATCTCTTGAATCTTTATTGCACATTTGTGTTTAGTACATCCCCATATGCATGTGTGTGTGTGTTAATTACTAGCCAGCGCTTCTTGAAGTTATGCTTCAGCTGATAATATTCGTTAGTCTTCAAGTTTTACTGCCTGCTAAGATGTGCTGTGAGTATCCTCAACGAGTTGAAGTTGCTCAATCCGTTCGAGTTGCAACTCTTCTGCTTCTTTTTTTTCGCATTCCGCATTCCAAGTGCTATGCAAATACATTTATTTCTACACACACATATATGTATATATTTTAATAGCCAGCTGCCTTAATACATTAGTTTTACAAACGTTTAAAGCATCCATTAAGGACCTATTATTGATTGTAAATTGTTGCGTTTTTGACATTTTTATTATCGTTGACTATGTATTTTTTATGTCTTTCCTTGAAACATTTGCTCATTTATCCAAATTATTAAGCACAAAGTTTTGTAAGAAAAACATATTTCTTATTTCATATGGTAGAATATGGTCATTGTAAGGTCTTTGGGTCTATAATACTTTATAAGACATTAACAACCTTATTTCTTAAGTAAGTTAAGCAAATCCGATAAGGAAGCTATCAAATCGTACTTCCTAATAAAATCTTTTAAAGAAGACCTTGCGTCTTAATGGCAGTTATATGATATGGCGGTCCGATCTTACCGACAATCTTACTTTAAAAAAGGTTTCAACTTGATAGCTTGAAGATTTCGAAATTTCGAAAGTATTTTTTGTTTTTAAGGATTTTTAGTTCGCATATGGAACCAATTGAAAATTAAAATGCAACCAAAAAGAGAAAAAACACTTATTAAAAATTGAAATCAAACTAGTTTTGTGTCAGAGTTAACTCAAATGTTAATTCGAAAAGCATATTAAATCACAAATTAAAGTTGTCTAACAACATGTTCGCCTTGTCAGAGTGTTGGACTTGACTTGACTCGACCAATGTTCCTGATGATGGATTTCAGTTTAAGTCGGTAAGGTCTTCAAGCTAGTATCTTAACAAGATCACTGCAAGCGACATCCTATAAGCCCAAAAGCATAAAGCATGTCTTGATCAAAAGTTATTGCCCTTTCGGAGAGACAAGGTGTTAGTGTTCAAGGTAAAAGATGATTTGGTTTTTGCAATTGTGGGAAAGGCGTGTCGAGCGAGAAACATAAAAACAGATACACACACTAATTAAACGCAGCATCTGTGAAAAAACCGGCGGCCATTAAAGTTAATTTTGATGTCATTTTCGATTTGGCAGCCTTTTTGGAAGCAAGGCGAAGACTGAAACTAATTTCATAATTTTGCGCATATGCAAAGCAATAGATTTTAAGTTTATTTAATCTGTGTGTCTGTATATGTGTGTGTGTGTGTGAAAATCTAATTCACCTTAAACTGATTTCAAACGCTTGCAACATTTGTGTGTTGACTCAAACTTTGACTGCGACTTCGACTTCGACTAGTTTTTGGGTTGCGTCGATTTGAATTTATTTTTGCTTGCCTGCCTTCATTTTGTAATCGCAAAACGTCAAGATACATTATCTGTGTGTGTTCGGCTTTAGTTTTTTATATAGTTGCTCTTGTTGCTCCAAACGAACCACACAGCGTATGCGTAATTTGTAGTTTGCCATGCATGTCTTGAAAACTAAGCCTTCTCTCTGTGTTCTGTCTCTGTGTCGTTAACCCAAACCAAAGACTTGAGCGAATTTAGTTACCACTTCATTCGCTCCATCAACTGGTTATCCTTCAGATCACAAACACACGAACGCACACACACATACGCAACCTGTTATCAAAGACAAAGACGAAAAAAAAAACAATTTGCTCGGGCTGTGATCTCTGCATGGCACCAAAGCATGGAATCAGCTTCAGTCTAGCCAGTCGAATTAAGCCTTTATGAGAATTTGTCAATAATCGATTTCGATGTCGTTAAACGACATTTCGGCATTTAACAGCGTGAACTTCCGGCCTCTTGCAGCCTGCTCTGCATTTAATTAAGTTTCGTCGGTGGCTGCACACGTAAGTTGATTAGCCAAAAACTAACAAGATTTAGCTGGCGGCAGGGCTTGGCTCTAGTTGAAGCACTCTATGACAATGATATGATAGAGGCACTGAGAAAAACATTAGGAACAAATGCTTTTGGTTTTTCTCACTTTTCGTTGATATATTTATATATATTATTATAATTTTGTCAAAGCATATCGCAATTATGTATTTTTATACCCTGAACCCATGAAATGGGTAAAAAAGGGTATAATGGTTTTGTGCAAAAGTATGTAACAGGCAGAAGGAAGCTTCTCCGACCCCATTAAGTATATATATATTCTTGATCAGCATCAACTGCTGAGTCAATATAGCCATAATTATCTGTCCGTCTGTCCGTCCGTCTGTATGTATGAACGCGTCGATCTCAGGAACTAGAGAAGCTAGAGACTCCAGATTTTGAATATGAGGATTAGGAAACCCCTAGACATAGCAGGTTTGTTTTTCAAATTTTCGATAACTTTTTAGGTTTGCGATATACACATGGAATCGATAACAATATAATCTTTAATTTCGAAAACTTGAAAACGGGGATTGAAACTATTATCAATATAATAAACATCTGTGAAATTTTTATTTAAATCGGTTAAGAAACAGCGGAGATATGAAGTCATCAAGCATTGATACCGTAGTATCCGTCAGCCCGACCGTCTGTTATATTCGGTAAGATTAAATAAGTATAATTTCTATATTTCTTTGACAATTTTTGACATTTTATTCCATCATGATGATGTCCCCCAGAATAGAGAATATTACCTATTTAAATTGGTTTTGTTCTGTCAGACTTCAATTTAGAAAATATTTATTTATCTATCAGATGTATTTTTAAATACCTTCGATTGGTGTGCTATGCCATTATTATCATAATCAATTTTCAATAATGCCAAGATTATCGTTAGACATTTTTAGTGTCATTGTCAGATTGTTTAATTAAGTAAGTGGTCATAATTCTTCACTCGATTAAACATGCAATATTTTTATGTATGAAATATTCTCAATCTAATTGCGTTACAAATAAATACTTGACCATTTAAGTCGCCGCCAATGATGATAAACTGACCTTAGGCCATGATCTATCTGTCTATCTGTGTCTCTGCACAAGCGCTTTAATCTCAGATCAAGCAGTTGAACTTAAGGTAATTAAAAAAATGAACACACTTGAGTGATTCAAATCCAAGGGTATCTCTTTAGTCAAGCACTTTAGCATTAATATTTCTAGCATTCTTCAGTCTTCTTCTTTTTATAGCCGGTCAACTTTAGAGTGCTAGATTTAATTGCAGCTAACCACTTAAACCTATTAATGATATTGTATACTTAATGTCACGACTCTGATTTTAAGCTCAAAGAGCAGCATTTGTATGAGAATGTATCGTCTTAAGAAAAGTTTACTTCCAATATTCGCAAATGGTGAAGATTTTCTCAACAACAATGTTGCTATTGTTTTTCGTTTGATTTCCATTCAAATAGTTTTCTCTTTTAATTTATAGCTGTAATCACATTAGGTAACTAACTTTAATTCCCATTTGAATATTTTTTATTTCCATACTTTTGATTAAGGTGTTAATTGATACTTTTTTTTCTTACTTACTCTTACTCAGTTTCTGTTAATTGAAAACCTGATCTGAGGTTGAGTGTAGGTCAGAGAGCTGCTACTTAAGTAGCTGGAGATCAATATTTGTAGACAGCTTATTATCAATATGTGCACAATTGGCAAATATTTAACGAACTTTGCACCAATATCGTTTAGTTTCGTTGCGTTCCCTCTTTGAGTTGAGTTAAGTTCAGTTGAGTTGAGTCATCCACACAATTAAAACTGTTGTTGTTTTTGTTGTTTTGCCGTTAGCTTAGCTGACTTTACCATGTTGTGTTGTTGTGCAGCGGGTGTTAAAACGTTGACGTCAATCCGCCCTTCCACCCCACTAATTGCTAACAATTACTAATAACACGGCGACAAATGCCAATTTATTAAAATTGCCATGTGAAAAGGAATCTGTCAAGTAAACACACACACACACACAAACAACCATTCAGAATGTGTAAGTAAAAAACAAACGCAATTAAATAGCAGATAGTTTAGTTATAAGTCAGTATCGTATAACCTCATACAAATATAATACTCTCATTAGTCATTTTGTTTATTCTTTGGTGGGAATATTTTTAGTTAACTTTTAAGAAAACCAATAAATTTGTATCTCTTTTTCTATTCGATCTGGTAAGAAGCTTCGACTAGAAGATAATACCCTTAACCTTTGACCTTACACACACATTTGTACCTGCACTACTGTTATAGATTTATATTGTTATCGATTACAAACAGTTATCGAAAACAAACTTGTACTAGCTAGGATTTGGGATACCATACATTCAAATTTTGGAGTCTCTAGCTTATATAGTTTCTAATATTGACAGACGAACAGGCAGACAGATCCTAGCTTATAGATCTCGATTTATGTTTAGGAAAATTAACAAGTCGTTGGCCCAGTTGGTGAAAAAGGGAGTTTGAAACCGAGAAAGTTGAGCAATTAGTATAATTTAGTTGTAAATGCTAACCAGCTTGAGCAATCATCTATATGTGTATTGACACTCGAAATATCTTTCGCCAAAGTAGACAAAGTAGCAGAAACCAAAAAAAAAAAAAATAAATAATCATAATGGATTAAAATCAAAGCTGCATTTTAACAACTCAACGACTGGCCCTTGGCTGCTTATTGGCAAGCACACCAATCCCAGTCCCAATCCCAATCCCAGTTTCAGTTTCAGTTGCAATCCCAAACCAGTACCAGTTGTAGTATGTAGTGTAAAGCCTGTCGCACCAGGCCAAATGCAAAGTAAAGTGTATGAGTAACAGCTAACAATCAGAGATCTCGCCGCTTGGCTGACAGTGTAAAAAGGTGATGGTAAACGAAAAAAGGCCACGGCTCAGCTCGGCACAACACAACACATTACAGCACAGCAGAGACAGCAGAGACCAGAGTACAGCACAGATAATGATGATTTATCAGTTTTCGGAGCTCTGCTTTTGCTTTTGCTTCACTGTCATACTCTCGATTTCGTTTCGAGCATTTTCTGTGTTGCGGCGTTGCGGTGTTTTTGGCGTTTTGACGTTTTGACGTTTTGCCCATTACGTGATATTGATCAGGTTTGGCACATTGTGCCTCGCTTTTCGTCAGTCAGCCAGCCGAAAAACGCACACAAAACTTATATACGTGTATGTAAAGTTTTTAATAACTTTATTGGGCCATTGGGTCCACGACCCCAAAAGTCATGCAAATTTTGTAGCGAAGCGACATTTTGCATTTTGGGGTTTTCTGCTATTCGCTGCGGGTCAGCGATGAGCGTCAACTAATTAGATTGCCAGTGAGAATATCCAAGAGAATGACTTGGCAAAAACAAAGAAATAACAATAAGCAAAAAAACCCGAAAGAGTCTGGCTCTGATTGAAATGATTTGGTAAGAAACAGCAAAATTGAACAGAAGAAAAAATAATAAAATTAATATTAATACTCAAATGAGTTGGCTCGAAAAAACTAATTTGGGTTAAGTGTGCCAGGAGAGTGGCTTAGCATTCGATTCGGAAAAGACGAGAATCGACGTGAATGTTGTAATATCTCGAATGGGATTCCATTTTCCATTTCCATCTTCATTCAACATTCGATGCCAAATCCTTGTGTTTATTATTATATTATGTATTGTTATGTTGTCTTAAATAGACAAAGTCGGTATTGGTATACTTTTCGAATAGAAACCGCAAATGAAGGATGCTTGTATGCATGTAGAGGCCAAATCTGCGAAATAAAGCGTTCGCTTAGAGGCTAAAGCAATTTTGTTAGAGATCATTGATAGTAACCGCTAAGCTTGAGGTACAAATTCAAAAAAAAAAATTAAGTGGCAACCATATCTGTGTATATACTACATACAGGTATCCAGATGTTAAGATCTGAAACACTTATTTCTACATACTCTAACCAGATTGAATAACTTTTGTATGTACGAGCAGTTGATTTATGAGTTTTATGAGGCTATTTGTTATTTTAATAATGCACATGGCGCATGTGATTTCTCATAAAATAATCTGCGAAACAAGTACAACAGCAACAGCAACAGCAACTTACTTATTGTCGGTCATATAGATTTTTACTATATAGCAATTGTGTTCGTTCCACAATCGATGTTTGTTGTTGTTGTCTTCATGTTTTCATGTTTTAAGTGTGTTGAAGTGTTTTTTCTGTTTCTGTTTCGGTTTTTTGTAGCCCTGCTCCAATTCCTGGCAACAACAGCTCAAAGTGCGGTTATCAATGCTGGCTTTTAAAATGCAATCATAAAACGTTAATCGAAGTGCAAAGTTTATAATTATTTTGCCAATAAATAAAACTACAAGTTTTTTTTTGTTTTGGTTTTTTCTGTTTCTGTTTCTTTTATTTTTTGCTGTATTTATTTTTTATGTATGTTTTTTTTTTTGTGTGTTTTTTATTTTTGCTTCTTATGTTGATTATGTATTGTTGTTAATTTTGTGTTGTCAACGTTGCGTTGCCAAGCTAACGAAAACGAAGTCAAACGATTTGGCAAGGTTATTATTTCTTGCACAAAGATATGTGTTAACACACACACACACACATTCAAACCCACACACACACACACACTCATTTGGCCATAAGTGGCCTTTGCATTGGCTTTTAGCCTGGGCTCGTAAATTGATTTTGATTTTGATGAACTGATTTTTATTTCTTTCTTTCTCATTCGATGTCTGTCGATTTGCCGATTTGTCGCTTGTCTCTTGTCGCTTGTCTCTTGCTTGTTTGCCATCGCAATGCTCGTAAACAGACCCTAATTGCGCGCACAAATTGTAAACTGAATGTTTTTTTTTCTTCTGATTTTTCGAGTATTTTTTTGCCTGTTGCCATAATACAATGCATTCATGTACAATGTACATGTGTGTATGTGTGTGTTTAAGGTGCTTGTGATCTTTGTGTGGTCGGCTATTTGGGGAACCCCCTCTCACCACCACTAACCGCAGCCACCACCGCTGCCGCCGCCGACAACACTCTGGCAATGTCAAGTGCTGCTGGCGTTGCTGATTGCTCATTACCACGAATTGGCGTCGCTATTTCCGCTTCCGTCTTAGAGATAGAGAGACCAAAAATGCTCTTCAATAAAATCCAACATGGCGTGAGCTCATTGTAAGTGGTACACACATATCATACAATTTAAACTGACTTAGCGAACGGCGACAAAACGATCATCTTCAGTAAATGGAGCTTAAATGGAGCAAAAACGAATCGTTAAAGTTCGCCATCATTTTTATCAGAACAAAAAACATAATGCTAAGAAATTGTGTTCGAAATACCGGATGCCGCTAAATGTTATATGTAATGTGCTAGCCAAGTTCATGAAATGTAATGAATTACGTTCAGGGACATAATTCAAGGTGTTTTTATTTTAGTTGTATTTTAAGAAATACTTTTGCTCTTATATGAAAGAAAGAAGCTTTGTTAAAAAAATGTAAGGTGTGAACTTTGGCCAACTCATGTGTAGCTAAGATTAAACTTATTCTATGAAGCTAAGCATTAATGACTTGTTCATTTATTATGAAAAAAATGTTGTATTCTAAGCTTATGTACTAAAAGTAACAATAATTGTTTAAGCTTCTTCACATGTACAAATATAGTAAGAAATTCTCTTATGCTGTTTTTGTTTGATCTCTCCATAAAATCGGCTATTTGAGTATATATGTAGTTACTATAACAGGCATTAATAGCCAATTGCTTGGCCTTTATACCCTTTCAGTTGGGAAAAGATATGACCTAAACTCCTATTAAAAGCTGACCCATCTCTCTACACCTTTGTGTTGCTGTTCCTACGGGCATCTAGTATGTAATCGCTTCGGTTAATTATAATGAGATTCAGTGTTTCCTGGCAACGATTATTTGTGACTTTTGAGCACTTTTACCCTATATTCACATAAAATGGATGCATAAGGTTAAGCAAAATGTTAACATTCCAGCATTTTATGTCCCATTAACACTTGTGAGAATCGTCGTATCTGATTGAACATATCTTAACCAATCGTGAATTCATTTATAAAATGTTTATGTTTTTATTTTTAACACATAGGCTATCATGTTTTTTAAGTGGAAGTCAAAAAAGCATAGAATTGATTGTCCTTTGAGGTCAAGACGGACTTTAAAAGATAACCTAAAACAAAAACTTTAAGTTCATATTTCTAACGCCTTTTAATGTTTAAAGCACGTAGTATATTCTAGTCTAAAAACTTTACCTTATAGACAGATTTTTTTAAGCTGCACGTAGATTGAAACTTTAGCACTTTTGTGCATTAAGTGGAATGGAAAAAAAAACATTTTATGACTTTTAAAGCACTTTGATCTTTGTGGGGTGCGTTGATCTAATGTGGAAAACGCGTGAGATCATTGAAATGAATTGTAAATGAGCTTTATGATTAGCATTTTTTGTGTGGTGTAAAATGTGAAGAGGTTCATACATTTTTGGTAATTTGGTTTCCTGCTCTAGTTTTTACACAGATAATCCAGTTCACCTTGGCATGTTCAGATTCAAATATATTTAATCTTAAACATTTGTCAAGTGCTTGAAATTCTTTACAAAATCATTCAGTCATTTATCTGAAACTATAATTATGTGGTTGAGGAAATTAGCATATCATGGGCTAGTTGGGCAAACTAATAAAAGACATGGCCCGCTGAATATACATACATATATCAAAAGAGATATATATATCATGATCCATAAACGGTTACCCAATCTAACTAACTGTGCATTGAGACGGAGCCGTGGGGGCGGCACAATGACCACGCCCATACGCGACTAAGCGGAAAACAAATATTGTGATTGAATTGGACTGCGATGGGACAGTTGATTTATATATAAAGTGCATTGCGCTCCTGGACGTAGTTTCAGTACAAAGACAGACCATAAACAACATATACGATGAGCAGCAATAGAGGGCGGCCTCCAGCGCTGCTGCTGCTTGTATGGCTCCTGATCTGCGCCTGCTTCTGCAGCTTCAGCACTAGCGCTCGCCCCAGCAGCAATGGCGTGAAGCTGCAATCACAATATCTCCGTGCTATTGGTGCGTATAGGAGACTGGAGCGAAGCCTGCCGCCCCAGGAGCTGCGTGCCTTGACTGCATTGGGATTGTTGAATGGTGCTCGGCAGGCCGAGGAGCAAATGGAACAGCATCTGGTGCAAGAGATTAGGGAGCTGCTGGAGCAATCGAACAGTATGCAGCAGGATGATAGCAAAATACTACCCAAGATCGATGCCATTGAGCAGCAATTGGTGAGAGATCAGAGATCGTTAAGCATTCTCACCAGTGCTATGGAAGTGTTGAGCCGTGACAAAAACGAGCAACAGTTTCGTCAAGTGCTCAAGGATCTGTTTCGGGAGCAACAGCAACATCTTCAATTCGAGCCGTACGAAGAGCAGGCTGAAGTTGCGGAGCGTCTGGGTCAACTCCGCCTGAACATATTACAACTGGTGCCACAAATGAAGAATCAGTTGCAAGTGAAAATTGATAGGGCTCTGGCGCATCTGGTTAAAGATGCCCCAGCTGATGGACCACTGGCCAAGGCCAGCCACAAGGTGTTGCACAAACGTGCAACCAAAGAGCAAAAGCCGCAGCAGCAGCAGCAACCGGAGCCTGAAGTTCCTGAAGTTCCCGAAGCGCCTGAAGCGCCTGAAGTGCCTGAAGTGAAAGATGAAACAAACAGCGAACCAGAGGAAATGCGTGTCATCAAATCCATACTAACAGAAGTGAGTGAAGAGTTAAATTAAAACGTTTAGAAAGTTTTGAAGTTTTGTGATTCAAGGCCAATCAATTGAATACACAGGACGATTTCCGTGAGAATCTGGTGATACAACAGCATGAGATAAGTGCGGCTGGCAAGAGGCAAACAATGGCGAAAGATGAGTTCGATGAACTGGATGATTTGGGTGTAAGTATTCCTGTCAAACTCTCCAATTCCAACGTCTTTTTTATCATGTGACTAACCCTTTTTATGTTATTCCTTAAATGGTTAAAAATACCACAAGGAATATTGTTTAAAAGATCTTTTTTTTTTATATAAAAATAATTGAAAAAACAATTAGAATAAATGATTCAATTCCAAAATTAACATTTTCGTGCACGGAAGAAGAAAAAGAGTTGAACAATTTCACATTAATGCGCCTTTAAAGTCGCAAAATGTTACAGCTGCAAACACAACGACAACAACCGTGACCAAAGCGAAACAGGACGCTGCCGAGGATGATTCCACAGAGATTGGCGGCGATGATTTTGGCACTGGAAGCCCAATGGCGGATATGGGTGCTGGCGGTGGTCTTGTTGGCATCATTGGCAGCTTAAGTGGTGTGAGTAATAAACTGAACTGAAACTGATTTGCCATTGCCATTGCCATAGCCTGTAAGACTAATGAAGGGTTATTGCAGGGCGAGGGTGGCTCGGATGTTGGTGCATTGATTGGAGCACTTACTGGTGTCATATCGACACTATTTGGTGTAAGTTTCTTAAGCGTCTAACTCAGTTTACACAATTGATAAAAACACTTTGTTTTGGCAGCCTGGTGGCTTGGATATAGAGTCGTTGATTAGTACAGGTACTTCACTGATCTCTGGACTGCTTGCGGGCAATAAGAACTTTGGTGTTGTTCTCGGGAATTATGTGGGCACAGCATTGGATGGCCTCTCTGGCGGCGGAGGAGCGGTAAGTCCAACACACAAACACACAACTTATTAGATAGAAATTCATCAACTCTTTGGATTTGCAGATCAACAATGGACTGTTTGTGGGCAACTTTCTGGGCACCGTGTTGGCCGCATTGAGCGCAGTACTTATACTCATTATTATTATATTTCACTTTTTTGGCTTACTCAATCCACTTTCTTTCTGGCTGTTCTACTAACATTGTTTCACACATCAATAGTCCTGCCCGAAAGCATACCTTATAACTGTATTTTTTGTTTTTCAGGATCCGGAAGAGGAAGGTCCACCGCAGCCATTGACTTTTACCAAGAACTTCCTGAGCGCCTTCCTTGAGTCCAAGTTTCGGCCCGTTGACGCATCGGAGGAACGGCATGGCAGCGGCGAAAGGAAGAAGAAAAAGGAAGCGTCGAGCGGCCACGGTGGCTTCGATTCGGGTGGATTTGTCAAGCAGATTGCCTCACATCTGGTCAGTAGTGCCCTGGGACTGATACTTAATGCATCGCTGGGCGCCTCCGGAGGTGCCTCGCATGCCTCAACCGGACTCTTCTCGAGCAGCAGCCATCATATGAAGCCAGCCGTCAGTCACTAAATCCATTATCATAATCATAGCTGTAATCATATTTTTTTTTGTATTTTTTTTTTTGTGATTAGTTTATAAGCATTAAATAGTTATTTTTCTCTATATAAATATGTTTTCGGCTGGCAAGACCCAGAAGTAAAGTGCAAACAATTCGCATCGCTCACTCGAGCGGTCAAGAAAGCGTAAAGCGAAAAATGCCCAAGTGTCGTAATATTGCTTTAGCCTGGCTGGCTGGCTGGCTGGCTTTTATCTGGTCTGAGATGTGCGGAAGCCGTGAAGAGTTCAAGCCAAACAGTTGGTCAGTTGGCCTGATAAGTGATGCAAGACGCTAGCTGGGGGTCTACTTATCCAAAGTATTCTCCCTGCAACAACAATGTTAGGTAAATGTTGTGTTACGCTCAAGTGAAATTCACTTAAGGAAAGTGTGTCAACTACTGTAATTAAAGTAAAAGACAACAAAAAAACAAAAGAGTCAAGCCAAAGATTAGTTGGGTTGCGAGCTATAGTTGAATTCGGAACATACGCATGTATAATGCTTACTCTATATGTATGTGAGATTGGAGTTTTAGCTTGAAATAAGGTAGGTTTACCGTATTACTTATTTTCAATTACGATTATATGTTGATATAGTTGATTTCGTTGATAAGATGAAATATGAATGGAAACATATAAATATTTTTAGTTCACTACGGGTTGATTCGTGCATACTCGTGACACGAAACATTTTACAATTCCATTCTGCAGATTATGGAAATCTAGTAACTATGTTGCAGTCGGGTGCAGCCGACAATGGAATACTCTTATACCAACAGATATTATATACTGTTGTTACAAATGGTGTAGCTGGGGTGGAGGTGGAGAAAATATCCCTGGAACAACTATCTCAACAGCTGTAAAAACTATAATCTTCCTGGCAAAAGTCAATAGCTATTATTCCATTAAATTTAATAACTTTTGCTTATAAACTGTGAAAGCAAAAGATGATGGCGGTGGACAGCAGAGGTTGGTCGTGGCATCCAAACGTTTGATGCCAGCTATTTTTATCGATTTGCATATCGTAGTGTATCGACTTGTTATCGATATTCCACATGTATTTTATGACATTGTTTGACGAACACATGGACTAAGATATTTGCAAAGTTTCAAGTCTTTAGACATTGCACAAAAGCAATATACTCTTTACCTTGGGTATCAGAGTATAAAAACATCCGAAACTTCATCAAACAGGGTGCCTCATTTAGCTTAAGTTGTATCGCAATTCCAATTCGAAGTCATCGAAGTTATTGTTTTTGTATGCTTTGATTTGATTGCCGCTTGGTTGGTTGTCATTTGTTTCCCATCGGCATTCGCAGTTACTTTTACACCCAACAACAACAAAAACAGCTACATACATAAATACTTTGGTCAGTGAAGCGCATATTTTGTCACTTTCTATTCAGTGCAAGTTACATGCCATATGGCAGGCAGGCCAGCGGGCTTGGGGTGGGGCGAACCACTTAATGAACATGCTTTTTACTTATTACTTATTACTTTTAACTCTTTAACATTTTACTTTTAACTTTTTTACATTGGGGCTCGCGCACATTTCTTTCTGAGTCTCTTTTTTCTTTTTTTGTTTTTTTTCTTTTCTTTATGTGAGTTGCGCATTGCGCTCGAAGCATTTTCAGTTACGCGTGAGTCTTTCACAAGACCAAGTGACATTACGGGCACTGCTTGGTGTTGTTATTTATTTGTGTGTGAATTCTTCAGTGTTGATAAACGGTTTTTGTTCAAATATTTGTTTTTTGTTCTGTGTTCTGTGTTGTTTTTGATACAAGTAAACAAAAATGTTTGCATAAGCATTTGAAATAAAATAAACTGTGTGATTGTGTTTCTTCGAATGTGATATTGTGAAGCTTCGATTAATACACTAATTGGTAAGTTACCTGCACACACACACACACACACACACACATATATATACACACCCACACACACTATGTAAATTGGTTGAAAATAAAAAAAATCATTAAAATCCTCAAATTAAAATGTGCCAAAAACAAAAGACTTAGGCAACGAACTTGCTAACCAACAGCGCTTTGGTAATGGATCAGTTTGTAGTGTTTAAGCAAAGTTTGCATTGCCAGACAAGCGCAACAACAACAAAAAACAGCGACAACAGTAGCACCAGCAGCAACAATAGTAAATGACGCTTTCTTTGCATTGCAACACGAAACAAACTCACACACACACACATACACATTAACACGTAAAATATTAATTATACAAAGCGTAGTTCGTATTGGTGGATTGGAGTGCGTGTATGCGAGCTAACAGCTCTGATTAGCATACTTTTATTAATAACTCATGCATTTGGTGAAACATCAAAAAACCGAAATCTGAAATCCATCCGGATCAAGTCAACAACGAATGTAAACAAACAGTCAAAACACTTTCATTTACAGCCGTGCACATTAGGGCGGGTCGATTTGTAGGGTTCCAAAAAAAAAAAATCACATATGCGGAAAATCATCTGCTTACAACTCTTAAGAAATTTCATTAAGGAACGAAATCGAGTTCGATGCACAGTTATCCAAAAACTCAACTTCTGATCTCTTTCTAGATTAAAGTGGTCGCTAAATCAGTCTTTCTCCATTAAGTCAGGCTGTTCCTATGATCTCAACATAAGTAGAGATCTTTCCAATAAAAATCGCTGGAATAGTTTTAGATCCATATACATAGAATAATGAGAATAGTTTCCACATATGCAATTTGAGGAAATAAAATGACCCGCCCTAATGCACCTACATATGTATATACATATATATACATGTCTTATTGCTCATCAGATGAAACTGAAAGTATTAAAAATATTGCCGTAATGTCAGTGTGTTGATCAATGTTTCGTAGACGTAATAAAAGATATTTTTTGGGCATGCCAAATACTATATACACTATATAATAAAGTTGCGATCTCGCTGATCTTACTGCCACAAAAAGAAGACAGTGAATAAAGTTTCAGCTCGAATATAGCTCAAAAACTGTAGGACTAGAACGGACACATATCGACTAAGCTCGCGATGCTGATCAGGAATATATATATACTTTATGAGTTCGAATATGCTTCCATCTATGCGTTACACATAATACATAATCCACTCGTTTTATACAAAAATTAAGCTTTTAATATGCTAATTTAATCGTTTTTATTTAATACTATGAAATTAATACTTATTGCGTGATGAATTATAAAATATATATATATATATATTATATATTAACAACAATTTAAGTATGTTGTCAAATAAATAAAGATACGAATATATTAGTTTGCATACATTTATGAACTACATATAAATTGATTGATTCGGATTTCATTTCTTTTTGCGTTAAGCGTTAAGCTTTTATTATTAGACTCCCAGGGGCGTTCAGTACCATTTAATTGAAGAGTTGGCACCCTACAGCCAATCTAATTATTAAGTGTTTATTCATTTCACAGCAACTGTAACAACAAACAATGTTAACTGGATACCGTTTAAGTTCAGTTCTGTGATTGTCCGAGCTCACCCGTTGAGCGGAGTATTTGTTATTCTCTAATGAGCTTAAGTTTGAATGGAAAGTCAATGAAACTTTATCCATTGCCTCGAACTCCAAATTTTACCTACATACATATGCATATATATATTATATGTGTATATGTGTATGTGTGTGTATGTGTAATGATTTAATGGATCTAGTTTCAAAAGCATTTATGATCTCAAATGCGAATGTCGTGCTCAAAAACTGTATTAAGCCGATGCAAGACGACGAACGCAAGAAAGATGAGAAGATGAGCACAATCAAAAGTCAAAGCTGTTGAAGATAGTCACAGCTTTAGCTCCGCACACATACACATATATGCATACATGCATGGAGATGTTAAGGCAATACGTTTCGGTTGGCCTAAAGAAACCGGTAACAGTCTCAAGGTCGTTGAGAAACTGTGCGTTTGGCTCGCTTGGATCGACTTGGCTCGATTGCGATAGCGCTCAAATCAAGATAAGCCCCAGCCAGACCAACAACACCAACAACAACAACAGCGAGAAACAGCAGCAGCAGCAGAAGCCGTCGACACAATTTGAACAATAACAAAAGCCTCATGCTGAGGCGATGAGTACTCACTGAGACACACACACACACTCACATGGACATACATGAACACCACACATTTGTGTGTAAAAAGCGAAAGTAAATGCCATGAAAGTGGAGCACAAGCTGCCCGCGTTGAAGGCAAACCAGCGAGGGGGCGTTGTACATAAACACACAAATGTAATAATGTTAACTGTATGTGTGTGTGTGTGTGGGAGAGTGTTGTATTTGTATTGTATGTGGATCTGCATAAGTCGGTCAATAAGTTTATTGACCGTTTTAACACATTTGATGCCTTTATTTCATTTTCGTAATGAATATACCTCGTACCTAACCCGAACTCAACTCTTGTTTAGCTCTTCAGTCTTTCATCGTTGTTTTTTTCCTATGGCCCGAAAAATTTAAAAATTGATTATGCAAACTTATCAAATTGGCAATAAAACAATGCCTTTTCGGCTTTTGTTTTGTACACAGATGCATTCGTTGGTTATTTATTGTGTGTTTGCTGTGCCCATTATGTAAATAAAAGCGAAATATTAAGCGAACTCAAGTCATTATTATTATTATAAAATACTTAAACTTAGGATCAAAATGTTAACAATGAAAATGAACATTGTGCAAGTGAATGTAAGTGGCAATAAGCAGATCTTTAGCCAAATATGTATTTTGAACATCCTAAATGTCTCAATATATATATATATATATATATATGTATATTAAGATCTGTATCTGTATTGAAAGTCACCCTCAAGTAAAGTAGTTTGTTCGTTTTTTGTTTTAGTTAGTACGTCTATAAATAATGTTTGTAAGACATTTAGCAATGTATGTACTATTTATTAAATTTGTTAGCAAGCCGATATAAGCATGCACATGTATATGTATATGTATATGTATACGTATGTATGTACGGCGTATCAAGACAACCTTCAAACAGTTATCGCTTAGTTATTTATACAGAATTATCTAAACAAGGCTAACACGGACCGCTTAACTGCAGCTTGCGCCCCATGGCGAATAACTTATGTACATACACATGTAAGCATGTAGTATAAAATATATAGTATATATATATATTTAAGCACTTTATAAGCTATCTCGCCTGACTTGTTGTAATAATTGGGATTTAAGCTAACTCTAACTTGAATACGCCAGAGACCAGACTCTGCATATGAGAATTAACCTTTGCATTGAACATAATAATAATAATAATAATAAAATTCAAAAACAAAACAAAACTCAATAATCTAGTTGCTGAAAGAACATATTCTGGGCTATACTATATGTCCAAGTGGTTATTGTCGGCAAGCCCACTTTAATTAAATTCGAAACGCCAATTGGGAGCAAGTATAAGCATATGCATGTATGTATGTATGTATGATTGGAAACTTTGCTTTGGCTCCACAGCTAACTAGAATACTAAATGCTAAATGTTAAGACTAATATCAATCTTACATTATAAGCTAACAGCTTACTTGATTTTCTATGCCATACAATTAAGCAAAATGAGTATTAAAATTTATGAAGACAACTGAAATTAGTCATAACTTGTGTGTGTTTAGTAGTACTCAATGTTGCTTACAAGGTATCAGCCAGTCGGCATTTCTTCATTATAATGACATTTTAAATCTTTTGAGTTCTATGGGGTGTTCATAGTCATTATAGAAAGATCAATGTTTCGCAAATAAGTATATTTGCCAATCCTTATTTTGTTCTAATTTCTGTTTCGTTTGATTATACAATATATTTCACAAATGGAATAGTTATACCAAATAAAATGTATTGAATATATTTTCATGTTTCGTTCTTCTTTCTGTTTCTGTATGATTTTATGGAAACATTTTTAAAAGGTATTTTACTAGGTAGACACAACTGATACGCCATGGATATGCCGACATTTTGAATTGTGCCACAAACACAGTAAGTTTAGTAGTAGTTAGAGTTAGTTAGTGAGGTCTTGGCCGGTCATGCTGGTAGTAAATGTAATGTATAACTAGATATGGCTAGTCGCTAGTCGCTAGCGGTCGCCATGGGCTAGTCCATTCGCTAGTTAATGGACCTGTTTTTAGATAGTCATTGTACATTATCCATGTGCACTGCGGGCGCCCTGATCCGACGTCGTCGTCGTCGTCGTCGTTGCCGTCCACTGTGAAGTATGTACAAGTCTTTCGCATATTGCTGCAATGCATTAAAGAACTTGAGAGCATGTGACATTAATGAAAAGACTGAATAATGTATAATGGCGAATCATTGTGAACGTCAACAACAACCTAAACATAAACAGAGATTGCACATTGGGCAACACAAAATTATACTTGTTGTTGTTGTTGCAACTGACAACAGACAACAGACGAGGCGGAATGGACTGGAGTGGAGTTGCAGTTACTGCTACTACACATTTAATGCGAACCATTTACTGGATGCCTCAACCCCCCCCCCACCCCACTCCCCCACCCTCATAGTACTAAAAAATTCGCATAACATATGACTAACAATACATATACATATATATGTACATATAGTAGTAGTGTGTAGTACTTTAATGTTGCATAGAGAAATATTCATAAGTGTATTTGTGTGTCTTGTTGTTGTTGCTGTTGTTGTTGTTGTTGCTGTTGTTGGACAAGTGACCCAGTCCGTTGGTTAGTTGACATTTACGCAATTGAGGAGCGCACGCATAACGATTTTGTTTTAAGCCAGGTCAATGAAGTGGGCAAGGACGCATGACATTTGGCTAACTGACTGACTGACAGCCTGACAGACCGACAGACTGACGGACTGCCGGACTGCCGGACTGACTAACTGACAAGCTGACTGAGCGACTCTGTGAAGTGATAAGCCACCTGACAATTATGTGTGAGTGTGTCTTGGACTAAGTGGCTAGCGTTAAGCGTAAAAATAAACGTTGCGCCGTTGCGGCAGTTAAAAATTTTGTTGTTGTTGTTGTTGTTGAGCGACGTCGCGACGTTGGGGTCTTGGCCATGTCAAATACAAGCGCACACATATGTACTGTACTGTATGACAAGTGAACAGATTAGTTATAAAAAAAAACCAGACAACGACATTGTTGCAGCTCGTGCCCCGGGGACCACCATTTGCATGTCAGTTTATTAAGCCGCTTCTACTTGTAGCTTTTAACTTGTAACTTGTAACTTGTAACTACTGGCCAGACACCTAGTGCGAATGCAGCAACAACAACAGCAGCAGATTGGCTAATGCACAACACTAACTTACCAAGTTACCAACTTACCAACTAACTAACTGCCGTTGCATGCTAGCCCCAGTATTATGTATGGGCCTACTAAAATAATTGAGGCGCCTGAGTGACAGCAATTGAATTTTTTTGAGTCAGTCAGTCAGTTTACAAAATGTTGCTCGCTGCACAAATTACACGAAAAATTACAAATACAACAAAAACACATTCACCAATTCACCCCAAGTCGGAGGCATTCATACTATGTAGTACTTCAATTTGATGGCTGGCTAAATCAAGATTTTGAGTACAAACATGAATATAATTACTTAATGTTTTGAAAATATATTATTTTAAGGATATGTAGACAAAATTACACAAGTTAACTCGACTAGAAAATACCCTTGATCGTAAAGACGGATAGATTGACAGACATCTACATATATATACATATACATACGTGCGCTACTGTACCAATGCTTGGTGGTTTCATATCTCGGCAGTTTTTCAACCGATTTTAATACAAATTTTACAGATTTTAACTATTTTCTTCTTCTTCAAATGTTCTTAATCTCCATTTCAAGATTTTATTGTTATCGATTCCATGTGTATATCGTAAACCTGAAAAGTTGTCGAAAAATTGAAACAAACTTTAACCAAAATCTGGTATTTGGTATTTATAGCTTTTCTAGTTCCAGACGGACACGGCTATATCGATTCGGCTGCAGAAGGAAGCTTCTCCGACATCATAAGGTATATATATTCTTCATCTGCATCGAAGAATATATATACCTTATGATGTCGGAGAAGCTTCCTTCTGCCTGTTACATACTATTGCATTGTAACATATTATACCCTTTAATACCCATTTCATTGGCTAAAGGTATAAAAAAACGTAAATTAAAGTAATTTTGGATGGTTTTGTGGTGAAATCTTACCTATTGTAGTAAATATAGACAACTTTAGTTAAGTAATACTTTAAATATAGATTTATAACTCAAAGCCTATTTTTGCATATTAAATTCTTGATTATATAAAACTTCAAGTTGGAGAAGATAACCTGAAACCTTAACCTGATACGTAGGGTCAATAAATCTGGAATATTTTCGGTATTACCCAACTAGTTACAATTATTTCGCTTATAGTTTTCTTCTTTTGTTCCTTAAACAATTTGAAATTTCTTAATTTTATATATAAGATTTAAGTGTTATCGAATACATTCGTTATTCGTACGGCAAGTGTTATCGATTATTTATGCAACCGTAAGTATATATATATATTTATATTTATAATAATTATAAAATTTTTAACCATATTATGAGTTCAGGGTATAAAAAAACTTCAACTTCACATCAACATTTTTATGAAAATATAATTTTATTTATTGCTTAAGCAGTTTATTATGAATAACTAAAACAAAACAAAGGTTATTGTAAGTTAGTATCATTTGCAGATGGATTTGAGTATGATAAAATGTTTCAAGAAGTAAAGCACATAAACTACAAATCATCAGTGGGCGATGCGTATACTTGATAATCTTCAACACGCCCACCTAGCTTTATGTCGTGTAGAGTATTTAAAAGGTCTTTCAATATTTACACAAACATTAACAATGTTCAAGGCTTTGTCTGCAGTGATCTTCTATGCCAGTAAGAGCAACTAGTTTGTTTAATTTTTTGAAACTAGCTGCACTTTCGAGAGCTTTGTTTTTTTCTTCTTCTGTTTATTTTTTGTTTGTTTTTTGTTTTTTTGAAACATCATGCATCCCATTGAGTTTAAGTATGTCTTTAATATTTAGTGGCCTTAAAGCTGTCGTTGAGGTTGGCAAAAACTGAAAGTTAATAAAGCCACGCTGAAGCAGGCCAAAAGTAAAAGGCAAAACCCAACCCCGATCCGATCCAACCAGACCAGACCCAACCAGACCAGACCAGACCGAACCCTAAGCCAGCACAGGTTGTGTTTACAGGTTCTTCGACATCCGACATTGAAATGTATTGAATATATATATATATATGTTCCAGAGGTGACCTTAGCGGTTTATACTTTTGTCAACTTGTTTAACCTTACAACAACAACAACAAGTTGTGGGTTTCTGCTCTTACCTGCATTTTGGTTTGCCTGTCGCCGTTTATACGGTCCTCTATTGCTGGTAGGACATACATACATACAGATTAGCAAAAGTTTCATCACATATTTGAACAGCTACGAACACTTAAGATAGCTTCGATAAAGTATCTAGATACTTGTTGTTGTCTTCAATCAATATTTGTTGAAGAAGTTCAAGTTTATCCACACATAAATGTAAAAAGTAACATAGAATCATGCTAAAAAGTTGCAATCTTGCTATTTTTAAGTGTCTTAAAGTCGAATTGCAGTTGCCCCACATGCAACATATTCTCAGAATCATGCTTCGACAGTGATTAGCTAATTTGTGACATAAATATTAACGGCATAATTGTTTTCAGCCAATGCGAATGCCAGTCAAAAAGTTACTTAATTAACTAATCTCTGTTACATATACATATTTACATACATGTATGTGTGCATGTACGGGCCATAGATCATCAGATTACATATTCTATCGTGTTTGGCAAGCATTATTTCCAATTTGGTTATTAAAATTTTCCAATTTGTTGACCTGCTTTCAGCTTGCAGCTCACCTGACGGCAATTAATCGAGTCGATATTATTTTTAGTTATCAATCGTAGGATACTCTGTGAAAAGTACAGAATTACTTAAGTCGAGAATGCTGTTATTGATTCAAGTACGATCTAACTACACTTTAAACTTAAATTAAGTAATTATTGTCTTGGGTTTAGATTTCTTATTTTTTGCTTCTCGATACAAGAATTTTTGTGTATCTGATGTTGAGATGTTTTTTTTTTCAGAACTTATTTCGGCTTAGTTACAAATTGAATATCTCTTTAATAGTTTTTTGTCTTACAAAATGAAATTGAAAGAATATTAAGACTCATTTGTTAGGTTGAAAGCAATTTAGGTTTTACATTATTTTGATATTTTTGAAATCGTGACTCATCTATTAATTTAGAATGGCGAATAAAATTGAAAACAAAGTTTCGAAACATTTTCGATTAAATGTTTGCATCTACATAAACGAAAAGTGTTACATTCAAAATGTGTTTTGTATTTCGTAATATTAGAATGTCCAAGATTGTATTTTTGAAGTACATATATATATATCTGAGAGATATCACAGATACAGAAACTGAACACTAAACTCATATACTATATGGTAAACAAACGTTTATTGGGAATGCTGAGCTAAAGAATTGCATTAAAATATAAAAATTGCGCATACGTAATCCATGAACGAATACGAATACGAATACGAATTTATATGACCAACTTGTGTTGTTGTGTTTTTTTTTTAATTGAAAACCAAAAGTACAAATTAAAAGAGCATTGCAAAAACACTCTAAAACACCAAATAATTACAACTGCTATGAGTACAAGTGGTTTTTGTTTTTGTTTCTTGTTTTTTGTACTGTTGAGGCTTTAAAGTTGCCTTTGTGTTATTGTTGTTATTGTTGTTTTTGTTTTGTTTGCAACTTTTGCACTTTTGTATTGAGCGCTTTTGTTTGAATTTGCGCTCAAAACGTGTTCACAGCTTCATGGCGATGCCAGCGTCGGCGTCGGCGTCGGCGTCAACGTCGACACCAGCATAGGACGTCGGCATCGGCATCGGCGTCACACTTAACGCTGACGCTGCCTTGCATACTGATATCGCTGCTGCTGCCGCTGCGGCTGCTGCTGATGCCGCTGATCCATTGACGCCTATATGCGAACGCGAACGCGCGCGCGCGCATAATAAAATTCAATTCGGTTTTTTATTTTCGTCAGTCTTCCATATTGCTGTACAAATACATTTACATACACACACATTTGCTTAGGCTAGTCGTGTGCGTGTGTGCGTGTGTTGGTGTGTGGTTTTTTGATTGTTGGCCAAAGCAACAAAACTGACGTCGATGTCGACGTCGACTGCAAAAGCTCCCGACGACTGCGCTTTGGCGCTTTGGCTCTGGTGTAACCGATTTTTTGGCCACTGCTAAATCATTGAAGTAACTTTCGTCTGCAGTCATTTGCTTAAAGTTAGTGAACGTGCTAGTATCGCATATATCTGCGGCAGCTGCCTTAAAAGTTTTTTTTTCGTCTACCCGTGTGTTTGCATCTTTTTTTTCTCGTACTATACTCACATTACATACTTACTAACTATTTGATTGCTAGTTGTGTGTGTTGCTGTTGCTGTTACTGTTACTACAAATCCGTTTGGTGCGTGCCCATTGCTTATTGAATGTAGATATGTCGTTTGTAAGGTGTAGAGTAATGTATTTGGGCATACCCACTGTCATGAAGGTCGTTGATGACATTGCGCATGCGCCATGTGTATGCTTAACACATATACCCACATATACATATACATATACATACATACATACATACCTACATATTTATATATATATATATATATATATATAAGTATCAAAAACTAATTTTTTCTTCATTTCGTTGGTTTTGTTTGTTTTTGTTACATTTAGATCTGAGATTGAAACATCCAGGACTACGAGCCGAACCGAACCGAAACTCACCCTCAACACCAGAATGCAGTTCACAACGGGATGCATGATGGCAGCATGGCTGCTTTTGGCAATAACAACACAACTGACGTTATCGGCGCCAGCGGAAACCACACTAACGCTCCAGGACAACAGCGAGCCAGCCGAGCTGAATCCCATCAATGCAGAGGTAAAGTAGCCAAGTCCCAAGTCAGCAACCCCTCTCCAAACTCAAATCACTACCAACAACAACAAACAAGCAAAACAAAACAGTTACTAAGTCGCCATCTTACTAGCTAGTAACAGTAACTAGGAAGCAAAGTTGATGCAACGCCTTTGACTCAGGCAGGGACTGAAAACAAGAGAGCGCGTGCCCATTGTGCATTGTCGCCGTCGCCGTCGCCGTCTCCACCGTCGTCGTCTTCGTTGAGTGGCACAAACTTGTTGTAAGCGCCTTTGCCCCGCGTCAACAGTTGCTTGTTGTTGTTGTTGTTGTTGCAGCTTGCAGTTTGCTACTGAGGCGTAAAAGTCACTTACCAACAAACTGACTTACTGGCAGCACCTTTTGTTTTTCTTGTTGTTGTTTACGTATTCGTTAATGTTGTTGTTGCTGTTGTTGTTGTTGTTGTTGTTGTGTAAGCTGGCTGCAGCTGAGCACTTGCTAATTTTGTGGTCGACTGCTGCTGCAGTATTTTTCCGTTATTCCGCACAGTATTGTTTACTCAATGCAAGCCAAATTTCAGTCCGTTTTGATCCGCTTTTTGTTTTTGGTTTTATGTGTTTCTGTTTTTTTTTTTTGGTTTTTTTGAATCAGATCCACGCAGAGTTGCATACAAATGCATAATCCAATTACTTACCAATCCATCGTTCATCGTCACAACAACACAGTGTGAACACATCTGTCTATGTCTGTGTCTGTGTCTGTGTGTGTGTGTGACCTTGAGGCGAAAACGATGAACGGTTAGGCAAATGCCGCTAACATACATACATACACACATACACACACAGAAACCGAAAATGTTTGCGTTAACTTATTACGGACCTACGCCAACATTTCAAAATCGTTGACGATGGCGATGAGCGAATCGGGCGTGGATAACGAACGAAATTCATAGCGAATTGTGTTATATGTGGTGAGAGTATTGTGTGTGTGTGAATTAATAATGGCGCTAAAAACCAATGAAGTTCTCACACAATCTCCCATCAACATATACGTTTGGGCTTTGTTTTTGTTTTGTAGAGAGCATGTATAGGCAAATATATTCTTGATTCAGACTAAGTAGTCGGGTCAATATAGCCTGGAAAAATTGTTATACTCTTAAAACTACATCGAATCGGTTACGCCAGAGATCAATCAGATTTTATTTATTGGCAGACTGTCGAAGCCGATAATTAATTTTACAACTTTTTTGTAACCTGATTGACAACTTAGAGAGTGTGATTTGTTATTCAATTTGTTATTCAAACATCACTTGTTTTCTTCATTGTGAACTGAACGTCTGTGCGACGGCTAAAACGAAAATCAGTTTCCTTTGGGTTCTAAAAGATCTCACGATAAACAAACCAAAGCCAATGATAAGTGTGGTTCGGAAAAAAACCAAATTGATTTCACTTCATACAGTCCAAAGGGCAAACATTGATTTGAAAAAAGGTCTTTTAATTGTCACAACAACAATAAACATATTGTATCTTGTGCTTTGCAAATGCTTTTTGTTTAGAAATGAGTACATTTTTTAGCCGCGATAGCTGGCAACATTCGAGAAATGCATACATATCGAGTGTTTTGCTTGTCTTGGAAATGACGTTGTGAATTTTAAACATTTAACATACATGTCCCAAGCATAAGTATCTCGAATGCCGAATTGTTGCCTCGTTGGTTCACAGTTTTATCTGCTTGATACTTTGGGCTTTAAGAATTGATATACGTATATGTGTGTGTGTGTGTGTGTATTTATTTATAGCCACCTTAATGAATTTCGATTGGTTTTCTTGCACCGACAAACTTGAAATTAGGTCAAGTCTAACCAGCCTCGAAGTTCGAGCTTAAAGTAATCATTGTTTTTACACCAAACACCAAAAAAAAAAAAAAAAAAACACACTGCACTTGGAAAAATAATTGTATCGATTATAAGCATTTGAATTTTCTACATTTTTGATTTCGAAATTGTTACCTAAAACACTTGATTCATTCAATTTTTGACAGTGTTTGTTTTTCTCAGTGTACATACTTTTTTTTGGCCGTCAAGCAACTAAAAGCTTTAAGGCAGATTAACGTGCTCAATTAGGTGAGCTGGGTAAGAATTAGGCGCAATTGATTGCCACTCATTAAGACTGCATGCCACAGCGTGGCGCTGCAACAGAAACTTGAGATGTTGCCGCAAGCAATTTGGCCAGCAAATCACTTAACTCCAATGTCACCCACCATGCCAATCTCTCTTTTGTGTTCTTTCTCTCTCTCTTTCTGTCTCTTTCTGTCTCTGTCTATCTCTGGCTACTATCTTATTCTAGGAGGTGTTGGGCGCCGATCTTGAACGGAACAAGAGAAAACTGCCCGATGCGACATTTGAGGCGAAAAATGCCGTGCTCGGATTTGTCTTTGGCGTAAGTTGTTCAAATCTAAATCAAATCTGCCCTAACTATATATATATGTATGTGTATGTGTGTATATAGAAAATCGACAACTTTCTGGATACTAAGACACGTGTGATTGAGCAACTGGATCGTTCCAATATCGAGAAGAACAAGCAATGGGACATTAAGAACCCAGTGCCCATTAAGGATTTCCAAACCCTCATCACGGCCGTCGTCTCGCCGAAGATTCGTTCGATTGGCAACATTGCCAATGATCTGACAACTGGAGTTCTAACGACCATAACGGCTTTCAGTGGCTCATCGTCGGGCAATGGCAATGCGAATGCTGGCCTTGGCAATGTTGTCTCCAAGTTCTTGGGCTTCTCGGGACCCATACTGCAGGGCTCTTCCGGCGGTGTCAATGGCATTGCTGGTGCCTCAACTCCAGCTCCCGATTCCGATGAGGCCGGCTACTAAATCGACTAGCTAAATATTTTGTTCGTTTTGTCCGTTCGCCGTTCTCTAAATGTGGTTTTCTTATTATTTATATACATCACACACACACACACATACAAACACACCTACACAACTACACACACACACACACATATACACACGAACACCCAATCTCTGGATGAAGATGGAGTGAAGTTTCCTATGTTACCCTCTCTGATGCTCGCACGCTTTCTCATTTGACATTTGGACAAACTCTGTATGATTTTTATTATTATTTTTTTTTTTTGTTTGTTGTTGTTGTAGTTTAGAGATTAAGTTACAATTCTGTTATGATAAAGAAATTAAACAAAACAAAAAGAAAAAACATTAAAAAAAGAAACGAAAACATATTCAGTTTGCTTGTCGTCAGGGCATTAGATAAGGTAAAATCTAATGCTACCCATTGAATTCATGTTTGTAAATATTGGCGCATATATGTAATATGTAATCTACGGCTAAATAGCCATAAATAAAATAAATGAATTTTTTTTTTTTTGACTTACATATGTATGTATCGACGAAAACAATTAAATCGAAAAAAAAAAAAAAAACTATGATACAAAACCGAAACCAAAACTTGATTTTTCATTGCAACTCTGCGGTCTCTGTTGGCGGTGGCCTTGGCCTTGTCTCTTTCTCTTGTTTCTTGTCGCTTGTCTCTCATGCTCGAAATAAATATATACTTGTACAACGAATTGTTTATAGATTAGATTAGATTAGATTAGTATTGTCAGTTTACTTACAATCCTCTCCTCTTTCTCTTTCATTATGTCGCTGCCTCTCACTCTCACTTTGAATCGAGCAGTCGAAGCGCAAGGCACGCGCCGGGGGTAAAGATCTGAGTGATGCTCCGGAACTGGACCGCAAGAACGTCTCGTTTGATATACCCGCCGAGCTATTCACCAAATCATTCAGTACAGTCACCCAAATCTCCAAAGGCATCTCTAATCTCATTATGGTAAGTAGCCAAAAAGACATTACTGCAATATTTAGTTGCAAATCGCGTTTTTTTAAGATTGATCAAAGGTTTTTTTTTACCGGAGATCATTGTGAACTTAACAAACACTCTAATCTAAAGATCGTTTATTGAATATTTCCAGTATTAACCACTTCTTAACATATTTTTCTATTTGCCCAGAACTCTGCACGTCGTTACTCTCGCTTTGTTCTGTTCTTCAAGCCAGTCTTTGGCGATGCTTTGGTGGTGAAGGGTTCTGAGGATCCAACAACTACAACGACCAGCCGTACAACGACTTCTACCGAGGGTTCGGACGGACTTAATGAGATCTAAAACGGAAATTTCTTCACTTTTTGATTATTGAGTCAAAATGTGTTGCTAACACATTTTGGTATTACTATTATTCATTGGAAATAGTCAAATCAAGTTAGTTCAACTGCCTCGTCAATGTACTATAAAGATGAATATTCATGGAACCTTACTACAATTAGCTTTTAAGCGTAACTAAGCATTTATAATTAACTTTTATTGTATTTTTTTTTTGCTACTTTTTTAATTTATTATTGTGTTATGGGTATTTTTGTTGTTGTTGGTTAGTAGATGCAAAGAAAATTATATATCTATTTACTTTTATACAAAAGAATTTATAAAGTATTCACATATATTGTCACCAAATGGAGTGCAGCTTTAGCTGCTGCCAGTGCGTGGACGCACCAATAAACGCATCCGTTTCAGAGAACCCTTGGGACCGCTGAGGAACCCATTCCACAGGATGCCCTTAAAGCCATCCACGTCGCGATCCAGAAGACGCTGATAAATCCCGAATGGATTGCTGCAAATTAAATCAAATCGATTCGAATCGAATATCACTTAACACTTAAGTTGGTTCAACCCACCTCAGATTACAGGAGTTGGCATACCAAAAGGCAGCTGACTGTTCTTTTGCACAATTGGTATCACTTTCGTCGTTGTCCCTGTCTTCAGTGGTGAACTTTTTGTCCAGATGCGGACGCAGTGCATCGTTGGCGTCGCCCTGATACTTGCCGAGCACATTGAGCCGATACTGCTCGGACTCGCTGCCAATGCTAAAATGATCGTATAAGGCATAGCGCGGTTCCATTTTGCGATTCTCGAGTTGAACGAGCAGCTCGGTGTACTCACTGCTGCAGATCAGATAGAGCTTTTCAAGTCCAATAAAGAACTCCAAGTTAGATGGGCCAAAGCCAATCTTGTAGTCGGCCCACTTGCGATTAAAGTCCTCGCTGCCATCATATCGATTGGCGACCACAGTCCAGCCGCCGCCACGTGTCTTCTGATCGCAGAGGACATAGAATGGCTCCACATTGGCGGACGGACGAATTCGTACAACTCCATGCTGCTGCTTCAGGCAGTTGTGTGGTGTGTCCGGATCAACCTGTTCAACACTTTTTGCTCCAGCAACGCTGACAAAATCTGCAGCTGCCGAACGTATTGATAGTTCAGGCTGCACACTTCGAGGTGCTCCCGAGCGTCGTAGATCCACCAGCTGCTCCTGGAGACTTCCAATCTGTTTCCTCGCACTTGCAATATCATCCGTTAGTACCTGTAACCGTGTGTTTAATCTGCTCAACTCTGACAACGGGCAGCCGCCTCCTGCAGTCTGTGTGATGGTATAAATGCTATATAGCTACAGTATCAGTATATGTATCTGTTTCGTATGACTCACCACATTGTCCAGTGGCAGTGGCAGTGGCATCTGTTCACCGACATCATTGTGCGTTGTCGTTAAACAGGCCAACATTGTAACCAGAGCATCCAGTTGCAGCATTTGTGACATAACGCGACTCTGTTAACATATACGCTTGTACTGATCCAAACGTTTCTCGACTACTACTTGCTCCCTTACCAAAGAGCAGTGGCAGCTGCGAAAAGCAGCGATAAAGGTCATCAATTAGCTATGATATTAATTCAGATGAATTTTGCATAACGAGTTGCCGACATTACTCGTGTATGAACGAGTATACATATACTATATATATTTTCTAGTTGCACTTGTTATTGCAATAGTCGTTAGGTAGCCCACGGCATAGTTGTTAGTTAGCCAGTTAGTGTCTGAGGGTCAATTGCGCCGCAGTCGCATACTCGAGCTGTAAGCGTTAACACAGCAAGAAAGAGCTGTAAATAACTGTAACTAGAATTACATACGAGTTACGAGTTGGCAGTTGCGAGCTGTTATCGGAATCGGAATTGGAATTTGAATTTGAATCGGGCAAGATGACGCTGGAAACATTGGTAACAGCTTTGGCTTGTCTAAGTTCAACGACAACGCTGCCCGATAAGCCCATACCAATTATTATGAAAAACTCTGTAGAGCGGTTCCGTGTGGACAATGTAAGTACTCAGAGAGAGATACTTAACCATGTGATAACAACAATTTTTTCGTAGAGCACTGGAGGCTGTCCAGCATCAACGCTTGGTGGAATAATGGCACGGTAAGTCAATGCAATTTAAGTGATGTTTCTATGGCTTATTCCTCTTTCAAATCCAGTATCCAACACATGACAGAGGAGGTGAAATCATTGAAATCGGATCTTAACGAGATTCAGCAGCTCATCGATGAGTACAAGAGTCAAGCACCAGCCGGTCCACAACTTGAAGCACGCCGGTAAGTTCTAAAAGCTCAAAAAGTTGCAAAGCTTGCATAGACTTAACCCAATATGGTATAAATCTGCAGATCCTAATACAAAAGACCATATATTACACCCCTCAAAAGTAAACTTTCAATACTTAAAGTCCTATTAATATTATAAATGTGAAAGTTGGCAAGCATAATATAATATATATATATATAATATATAATAATATATATTATACATCAGAACAACACAACACAATGTGCCAACACAGACAAAAAGCAGGAGGACAAGAAATTCTCATACCATGCAGAGACTGAAGTGAAAAGTAAAGTTAAAAATATTATCCTTTGGTAGACATATGTATTGGTGTGCTCTTAACGGGCAAACGGAGTAGTAGAGTTGCGGGCAGGATACAAGCTTATCAAATTTCAGAATACTTAAAGAATGCTGCTGCTGGAAAATGCTGTTGATGAAAAAACGCATAACGTATATACACATACACCTTGTATATAGCACATTTTGTTTGGTGCCGTTCTGGCGGTGGGGACAACCCAGCTTTTTTTTTTTGGCTCGACTCTGAATGAAATAAGCTGTGAGTCACTGTATATATTTTTGAGCAGGCATCAACAGCCGAGAAGAAAACTCTAAACTACTAAACCTATAGACAAAATAATGAAAATCGGTAACATTTTTAATTGAATCAGTTGAGAAACTGATAACCGAAACTGAAAACCGAATATGGACATTGTAAACTCAGTCATCAAACATTGGTGAAGTAGTAATGTGTACGGTCTAGGGCTTAGGGTATCTGCTAATCGAGCTTACTACACTGCAACTTAAGCTGCCAAACTCAAATATCGAGATTTTTTTAAAGCTCTGCCCAAGATGATTAATTAGTATTCAACATTATCATTAACGTTGTTATAAAGTGGCATTTTTGAGAGACTATAATATTCAATAGCAAAAATGTTCATCCTGCATTTCAGTATTGGACCCCAACCTTTCGGACCAATTGTTGCTCCCTCAATACCTGCGGTAGACGTTCTGCCACGCAATTGCCTTGATCAGAAGCATGGCTCGGTGCTTATCCGCACGGGACCGAATGCAGATCCCTTCTATGTGAACTGCGACCAGAAGTTGCGCAATGGTGGCTGGTTGGTGATCGCATATCGATTTGATGGCAGCGAGAAATTTGACCGGGACTGGCAAACATACAAGTCGGGATTTGGAGGAATCACCTCGGAGTTCTTCATTGGATTGGACAAATTGCATCACTTGACGCATACCACGATACACGAGCTACTCATTGTGATGCGCAGCCAAACGGGGGAAGAGCGTTTTGCTTTGTATGATCAGTTTGTCATTGCCAGTGAGGCCGAGAAGTATTACCTGAATGTGTTGGGTACCTACAGGGGCGATGCTGGCGACTCCCTGCGCTATCATGCTGGCAAGAAGTTTACTACCTACGACCAGGATAACGATGACAATGGACAGAACTGTGCACGCACCCATAACGGAGCCTGGTGGTATGGACGTGAATGCTTTGAGAGGTAACAAATAGAATATAATTTTCCTCATCTAATTTTTAACAACTTTCTTAATGATTTTTCGTTTTGTAGCAATCTGTTTGGCACCTTTCAGCCCAAGTATGGTCACGAGATTGGCTATTTCAAGGGCATACTGTGGAAGACCTTTGTTCCCGGTCCCACGGGCTCAATGCGTTATGTTCGCATGCTCATTCGACCCTACCGGCAGACGTAGCGTAACGAAGACCTTGAGATATGTTTGGATAGCTTACAAGACTCCTAATTAGAAGGTTAGAATCTAACCTGACCACCTGACCTAACCTCTTAGACTTTACTACCTAGAAATTACTCGCACTAACATGTCTGTTATTATTTTTTTTTATTACCTTATTATTATGTATGTATTTATGTACAAAATTCATATTTATATTTGCATTAAATTTAAATGAGCTGTGTTTGCCAAAGCGAGCCACAATATATATATATATTGTTGATGATAACTTCAAGTTCTATTTGTGTTTATGTTAATATAAAATTGGATTAATTGATTAGGGACTTTTTGTTCAGCAAATCGTGTTTTCTACTTAATGTTAGAATAGATGCCAATAGATTTATGGAATTGGGTTTAATTGGAATTGGCCATAAATCTGTTTTCATTTATATGAAAACAGAGTATTTATCACAAAAGGAACCAAGTCTGATTTATTGCAATTTGTTGATAGCTTGGCTTTTCGCAAATGCCAAACCAACTGGAAAGAGTGTTATTGATTCGGGTTTATTCATTTTTAAAGTCGTCATCAAAACATGATCATAGGCGTCGCCATGCTCGGCTGACTAACTGAAAAGTCGTTTTGAAACGTATTTAAATCGTGGCATTTACATTTACATTAACATTTACACTTTTCGCTTTTCCCGTTTCCCTTTAAATGATATTCATTTAATTGGCATCTAATCCGCAGACACTACACAACTACGACTAGTACAAACTACTAGAACAACTAGTAGAAGCAACAAAAGCAGCAGCAAAAACCGCAAGCGAGACGCGTTCATTGGGAAAACAGTAGTAGTGTGCATTTAGTTGGAATTATCATGAGATATTATTCATTTCGCTTATTTGAATGCACATTTTGCATACAATAGCAAAAGAATCTGCTTCGTTTGTCGCATCCGCATTTATTGTTGTTGTTGTATTTGAGTTCGCGGCTTGGGTTTGGGCTTGGGCTTGGGTCTGGGGCTGGGACTGGGGCTGGGACTGGTTACAAAATAGTTGCATTAGATGCAATTGTTTGGACTAACATTTAGTTTTGCTATTGATACCACAAATACTACTAATACACATATACGTGCAGTACACGTGAGCCCGTAAAGAGGATTAAACACAATACAATGTGTACACATATTGAACATATTTTTAAGGCATTAAGTTAGCCTGTATTGAAATTGAAATAAATATGAATAAGCTTAGAAAAAAACAGGAATAGAATTGTATTTGTTTGTTTGTTTGTTTTTGTTGATAGCAATTAGATGTAAAAATTTTAACTAAATGTAATGTATTCCATTTAGTTTAACAAGGTATTTGTTGAAAATATTTTAAGAAAAAAAAAGATAATATATTGGTTTCTTGTCCACCTTTAATGCTAGAGTCTTGAAACCTTACAAATATCTTGTTTTAGATGTGCGTCAGGGAAAGTGTTAGTTTAGTAACGCAATAAAAAACCACATTTAAATAGATACAATGCAAAAGTTTGGTGGACAGATAGCTAATATGCGCCCATCTTCCATTGCTCTTACCGCTTTTGCACTCGGTGCACAAACAATTTCTGCTCTTTGCAATTCCAGTTCTCAATTGGGATGATTCAATAAACTTACCTTCGTACCACAGTAGACTTTTACTAATAAATTTTCCCTCTTTTTCTAACCGTAGAACAATTCTAGCAATAATCTTTTCCATAAATTAATAAATGGTGAAATTGATTCTTCTTTACTAGTCAACCAAATTAATTTAGCAGTTCTTATTGGAAACACTAGAAATTTTTTACCTAAAGCTCTTCAACCTTGTTACACTAACTATGCTATCCATAACCCCTTTCGGATCTTATGTGCAACATATAACGATCTTTCCTATTTAATACATAATGCCATTCCCATTTGCTCTCTTAAAAAACTAGTCTTTTGTCATTTTTCTACTTGTTCGCGATCTTCGTAACCGCACGCTACGCGGTCCACGCGTTAACAAGCCGGTGCTTGGTATCGTTGGGCAACTTGAATGTACTGACCGTTAGTACAACTACGTCCAATAAAAATAATTTCGCAGTCGGTTGCATCTGACTTCACCGTTCTCTTGTTTCTCTTGCTTTTGATGATGTATGCAGTTATGACTAATTACTGCTTTTCGATTTTATATTAATTGATTAAAGTTGTGTGGTGTGCCCGGATCATCCTGTTCAACACTTGTTGCTCCAGCAACGCTGATCTGCGCCTGCCGAACGTGTTCGTGATAGTTCAGGCACACTTCGAGGTGCTCTCGAGCGTCGGAGATCCACCAGCTGCTCCTGGAGACTTCCAATCTGTTTCCTTGCACTTGCAATATCATCCGTTAGTACCTGTAACCGTGTGTTTAATCTGCTCAACTCTGACAATGGGCAGCCGCCTCCTGCAGTCTGTGTGATGGTATAAATGCTATATAGCTACAGTATCAGTATATGTATCTGTTTCGTATGACTCACCACATTGTCCAGTGGCAGTGGCAGTGGCATCTGTTCACCGACATCATTGTGCGTTGTCGTTAAACAGGCCAACATTGTAACCAGAGCATCCAGTTGCAGCATTTGTGACATAACGCGACTCTGTTAACATATACGCTTGTACTGATCCAAACGTTTCTCGACTACTACTTGCTCCCTTACCAAAGAGCAGTGGCAGCTGCGAAAAGCAGCGATAAAGGTCATCAATTAGCTATGATATTAATTCAGATGAATTTTGCATAACGAGTTGCCGACATTACTCGTGTATGAACGAGTATACATATACTATATATATTTTCTAGTTGCACTTGTTATTGCAATAGTCGTTAGGTAGCCCACGGCATAGTTGTTAGTTAGCCAGTTAGTGTCTGAGGGTCAATTGCGCCGCAGTCGCATACTCGAGCTGTAAGCGTTAACACAGCAAGAAAGAGCTGTAAATAACTGTAACTAGAATTACATACGAGTTACGAGTTGGCAGTTGCGAGCTGTTATCGGAATCGGAATCGGAATTGGAATTTGAATTTGAATCGGGCAAGATGACGCTGGAAACATTGGTAACAGCTTTGGCTTGTCTAAGTTCAACGACAACGCTGCCCGATAAGCCCATACCAATTATTATGAAAAACTCTGTAGAGCGGTTCCGTGTGGACAATGTAAGTACTCAGAGAGAGATACTTAACCATGTGATAACAACAATTTTTTCGTAGAGCACTGGAGGCTGTCCAGCATCAACGCTTGGTGGAATAATGGCACGGTAAGTCAATGCAATTTAAGTGATGTTTCTATGGCTTATTCCTCTTTCAAATCCAGTATCCAACACATGACAGAAGAGGTGAAATCATTGAAATCGGATCTTAACGAGATTCAGCAGCTCATCGATGAGTACAAGAGTCAAGCACCAGCCGGTCCACAACTTGAAGCACGCCGGTAAGTTCTAAAAGCTCAAAAAGTTGCAAAGCTTGCATAGACTTAACCCAATATGGTATAAATCTGCAGATCCTAATACAAAAGACCATATATTACACCCCTCAAAAGTAAACTTTCAATACTTAAAGTCCTATTAATATTATAAATGTGAAAGTTGGCAAGCATAATATAATATATATATATATAATATATAATAATATATATTATACATCAGAACAACACAACACAATGTGCCAACACAGACAAAAAGCAGGAGGACAAGAAATTCTCATACCATGCAGAGACTGAAGTGAAAAGTAAAGTTAAAAATATTATCCTTTGGTAGACATATGTATTGGTGTGCTCTTAACGGGCAAACGGAGTAGTAGAGTTGCGGGCAGGATACAAGCTTATCAAATTTCAGAATACTTAAAGAATGCTGCTGCTGGAAAATGCTGTTGATGAAAAAACGCATAACGTATATACACATACACCTTGTATATAGCACATTTTGTTTGGTGCCGTTCTGGCGGTGGGGACAACCCAGCTTTTTTTTTTTGGCTCGACTCTGAATGAAATAAGCTGTGAGTCACTGTATATATTTTTGAGCAGGCATCAACAGCCGAGAAGAAAACTCTAAACTACTAAACCTATAGACAAAATAATGAAAATCGGTAACATTTTTAATTGAATCAGTTGAGAAACTGATAACCGAAACTGAAAACCGAATATGGACATTGTAAACTCAGTCATCAAACATTGGTGAAGTAGTAATGTGTACGGTCTAGGGCTTAGGGTATCTGCTAATCGAGCTTACTACACTGCAACTTAAGCTGCCAAACTCAAATATCGAGATTTTTGTAAAGCTCTGCCCAAGATGATTAAATAGTTTTCAACATTATCATTAACGTTGTTATAAAGTTGCATTTTTGAGAGACTATAATATTTAATAGCAAAAATGTTCATCCTGCATTTCAGTATTGGACCCCAACCTTTCGGACCAATTGTTGCTCCCCCAATACCTGCGGTAGACGTTCTGCCACGCAATTGCCTTGATCAGAAGCATGGCTCGGTGCTTATCCGCACGGGACCGAATGCAGATCCCTTCTATGTGAACTGCGACCAGAAGTTGCGCAATGGTGGCTGGTTGGTGATCGCATATCGATTTGATGGCAGCGAGAAATTTGACCGGGACTGGCAAACATACAAGTCGGGATTTGGAGGAATCACCTCGGAGTTCTTCATTGGATTGGACAAATTGCATCACTTGACGCATACCACGATACACGAGCTACTCATTGTGATGCGCAGCCAAACGGGGGAAGAGCGTTTTGCTTTGTATGATCAGTTTGTCATTGCCAGTGAGGCCGAGAAGTATTACCTGAATGTGTTGGGTACCTACAGGGGCGATGCTGGCGACTCCCTGCGCTATCATGCTGGCAAGAAGTTTACTACCTACGACCAGGATAACGATGACAATGGACAGAACTGTGCACGCACCCATAACGGAGCCTGGTGGTATGGACGTGAATGCTTTGAGAGGTAACAAATAGAATATAATTTTCCTCATCTAATTTTTAACAACTTTCTTAATGATTTTTCGTTTTGTAGCAATCTGTTTGGCACCTTTCAGCCCAAGTATGGTCACGAGATTGGCTATTTCAAGGGCATACTGTGGAAGACCTTTGTTCCCGGTCCCACGGGCTCAATGCGTTATGTTCGCATGCTCATTCGACCCTACCGGCAGACGTAGCGTAACGAAGACCTTGAGATATGTTTGGATAGCTTACAAGACTCCTAATTAGAAGGTTAGAATCTAACCTGACCACCTGACCTAACCTCTTAGACTTTACTACCTAGAAATTACTCGCACTAACATGTCTGTTATTATTTTTTTTTATTACCTTATTATTATGTATGTATTTATGTACAAAATTCATATTTATATTTGCATTAAATTTAAATGAGCTGTGTTTGCCAAAGCGAGCCACAATATATATATATATTGTTGATGATAACTTCAAGTTCTATTTGTGTTTATGTTAATATAAAATTGGATTAATTGATTAGGGACTTTTTGTTCAGCAAATCGTGTTTTCTACTTAATGTTAGAATAGATGCCAATAGATTTATGGAATTGGGTTTAATTGGAATTGGCCATAAATCTGTTTTCATTTATATGAAAACAGAGTATTTATCACAAAAGGAACCAAGTCTGATTTATTGCAATTTGTTGATAGCTTGGCTTTTCGCAAATGCCAAACCAACTGGAAAGAGTGTTATTGATTCGGGTTTATTCATTTTTAAAGTCGTCATCAAAACATGATCATAGGCGTCGCCATGCTCGGCTGACTAACTGAAAAGTCGTTTTGAAACGTATTTAAATCGTGGCATTTACATTTACATTAACATTTACACTTTTCGCTTTTCCCGTTTCCCTTTAAATGATATTCATTTAATTGGCATCTAATCCGCAGACACTACACAACTACGACTAGTACAAACTACTAGAACAACTAGTAGAAGCAACAAAAGCAGCAGCAAAAACCGCAAGCGAGACGCGTTCATTGGGAAAACAGTAGTAGTGTGCATTTAGTTGGAATTACCATGAATTGCAGATATTGCTAAGTCATATTTTAGATGTCTAATAAACGTTTGGCTGTATATTCTTGTTAAGCTTTGGAGTTTTGAAAAAAACTTTAAGCTGCACGTTCGGGCAGTTCCATTATAAGTGCAATGGGCAAAGAGGTTGAGTAACCAAGAATGCTTTTTGGAATGTCCATAGTGATGATGCTGTCGCTGTTACTTTTGCCATCATTGTCACTGTGACTATTTTGCATGCATGTTGGTGCATGTCAATAGCATATGAGAAGAAGTCCATTCAAAATTCTTTCCTTTGGCAACCCATAGGTAATGTAATATAATAGCAAAATCAATTATTCCGAAGAAATAAAATATACTTTTGCTTAAAAATACTTAATTGCATTAGTGGTGGTATATTAATAAAAAAAAATCCTTAGAACTGCGTAAAAATTAAAAAATATTTTTCAAATGTATTCTGTTTTTATTATTTTATCTTCATTGTATTATCTACAAAGCTCTCTTGATAACAATCAAAGTAAAAATGAATGTTGTGTCATCTCTTGATAACATACAACCAGCGAATACCTTCAGATTTCGTGCAGTGTAGAGAAGAAGTTGTTTTGATGTGCGGGTGGGTGGAGAAAAAAAACTTGAACTATAGTTAAGGTGAGTCTGATAGTAAATAAATTTGTGGCACTTGCATTTCGCTGCTTGAACTTTTTTGACAAAGTCAAAATGTATTAAACAAAGAACACACCAACCACACCATTTGACAATGAATTGCTGCTGTTTGGGGTCTGCTTGTGAGTTGTGTGCTCTGTTTGCTTCTTCTTTTAAAAATTTTCATAAAACTTTTGCTCGTTTGCCGCTAATAAATTATTTTTCAGAAAGTTTGCGCCGAAGGCGACACAGCAATGCGACTGCGACTCTGACTGCGACTCTGACTGCGACTCCGACTGTGACTGCGACTTAGACTGCGACTGCGACAGCGACAGCGGCCACTAAGCTGTCCACAGAAGCAGTGAGGGGTGGGATCTGATGGGATGGGATGGGATGGATGGTTACCCACCTCAAATTCCAATTTCCAAGTTGAACTCCATTGCTGCAAACTATGACATGGATTCCAAAGCTGACTAGCTCCAAGTTGTAGTTGTTGTACATTGTCCAAACAATAACTGCACGACTATTACAACGCTCGTTTGCGCCTCTTTATTGTCCTTGGTTGGTCCTGTTTGTCCTATTGGTGTTTGTTTGTTTGCTCGTTTGTTTGTTATTCCTGTGTGTTCGCTTTGTTCATAAATAATTTGCGCCACAACTCAATTTCATGAGCGTAAATCACTGTGTGGTCACTTGCCGCTTGCCGCTTGCCGCTTGCCGTTTGCTGGCTACTCTCTATTGGATTGGGTTCCTGCTCTTGTTTAGTATCCTACTCCAGTTTCAGTTTCAGCTCCTGCTGCTGCTGCTACTCGACTTTAGGTTGCTGTCAATGCTGTTTATTGTTTCACTTCTTCTTTTCAAATAATTTTTCAACTTTTTCGGTTCGTTGTTAGTGGCCATTTACCATACAATTCCTTATTTATGTATGTGTGTGTGTGTGTGTGTGTGTGTGTACCGGGCCAGGCAACAAGCTATAAGCTCCAAGCATTCCGAGTTATTTTCTCTCTCTCTCTCTCTTTCTCTTTCTCTTATCTCTTTCTTGCCCAGCTTGTTCTTTGTGTGTGTCGCAAAAGTTTTTTTTTTTTTTTTTTTTTTGTCAAGCGCCTCGGGGGAGTCCAACTGAATCAAACCGAAGGAGGCCCAATGATAGTCCGGGGTTCGCTTTGTGCCTCAGTTGCTGTTGTTGTTGTTGTTGTTGTTTGGCACGCGAGTGTTAAATCAACAGAAAGTTTTTCGCCAACTTTTCAATTGGCTTGACAAATATAAAGAAATTTACAACGTCCCCATCGAAAGTGGCTCGAACGGAGAACGACAGAACGAACAGGCAAAGTAGATACAAATACTCATACAAACAAACATATATATATATATATATATATATATATTGTACAGAATGAAAAGGTCAAGAATCGAAATCAAACTTTTCGTAAAAATATATAGATATATATATATATATGTAATGTTATTTATATTTATATTATGAAGAGACTTATTAAAGTTATGAATTCATACACATCACCAACTAAATCACCAAACTTGCTTGAGAACTACTGAATTCCCTTTAAATTTAGATTGAAATTTAGTTTTTATAATTGTATATGTATGTGTAGGAGACTCTTTTATAGTACATTACTTAAATAGATTTGCCCTTTTATTAAGGCCACTGCAAAACAAAAGAAAAATGAGATTTTTTGGTTTTGGTCAAGCGTTTGAAAATGGATAAGCTAACACTTAAATGCAAAATTGCTCACCTGAGGCATAAACTTTCTTGTCTAAGCGCCACATGCAACACAATACAGTTGCTCAACAGTTCAACAACTCAACACCAACAACATATGTAGCCATATATGTATGTATGTGTGAGGAGTGAAGAGTACACAGAATATGTGTATGTATATAGATTTGAATGCTGCACTACGCATTCCTCTCGTGAAAATGCAATAAAGACTACATTACACTAAATTCTCATACTTTTTGGAAGTGGAACAACAACAGCAAGTGGCTTATTGTGAAAAAATTTAGAAATGTGTTCGTCATTTAGTTGAATGTCGATTTTCGATTTTCATAAATAGATAATTATTAGATTAACCCATTGAGCGTTGGTCAATTCCGATGACTAGTCAGACTTGCTGAATAGTTAAAGAAAAGTTAAAGTTTGAAAGGCAAATCACAATTTGCCCTTTGGGTGTAATCCGTGCGTAGAGAGTATCTGTTAGGCGTACACTTTTCACTTCATTACACTTGTGCATCGTATTTTATTTAACTTTATTTTATGTTTTGGTAACAGTGGTTAAGGGTGGGAAAGAAAGGGTGGGTTTTTGGCCAGGCTGGGGCTTTCCGACAGCCAACAATAAATTGCAATTCCAAGTCACTTAAATTGCAACAAATAACGGGAGGCAAGCTGACAGCCAAACGATTGCGATGCCGACACAGAGACCCAGACGCAGACGCAGACGCAGACGTAGAATGAGCAGCCGTGAAATGTCAACGTGTGGCAGCAGGCGGCGCCAGGAGCTCGTCGTCGTCGTCGTTGTTGTCGTTGTTGTTGTTGTTGTTGTTGTGGCCCCCCAGCCCTTGACATTTGCCCCCCCCCTCCCTACACACTTGCGAGTTTCACAAAATCCAGCTTCTTGCTTTTTCGTTCGTTGTAATTTTTAGTGCAAATTTGCTTTTTGCCATTTTGGTCATTGACTTTATGTGTGTGTGTGTGTGTGTGTGTGTGTGTGTGCGCGTGTATGTATTTTTTCGCTCCCTTTGCTGTCAAACCGATGCAAGATAGTTTTTTTTTGTTGTTGTTGTTGTTGTTGTGCTCCCTGCAACTTCTGGCAGCAAAATCTTGGCACAAGCCAAAGTTGACCGAGACGAGATGAGTTTTTATGAAATTCCTCACTGATTTATTTATACCAAAAGTCAAAGATAGTACGTGTATGTGCTTATTGTCCAGTATAAAGTATACTTATTCGATATTGCTTGCATTATTTCAATATTATTTTTGAAAAACAGTTTTAACCACTCAAAGGTTGAACAAAGAAAAGATTCAATACCAATTAGTTTTTTTTGTTAGACAATAAATCATACTAAAGCTTATACATATTTTCCTGTTTCGGCCATAGCCATAGCCATAGCCATAACCACAATAAACTTGGCCACAGTTGTCAACCTGCCGACCAAAATGCTGACTGAATTAAATCATTTGGCAGATGGTGCATGATAAAAGTTGTTGTAGACAGACATCGATGACCAACAATTGTGGGCAGATATGACACATGAAGTTTTCAATTGACACAAACACAATTAAAACTCACACACACACACACACACACACACACATGTACATATGTATATGTAGTATAGTGATATGGGCTTGATTAAAACGAAATGTTTTGCAATTCTTTTTTTATTGTGAACTGGCCAAACCTAATCCGAATGTGTGTTCATGGATCCGTGCTAGCTCCATGACAAGGGCCAGGAATGAATTCAATACACACACACACACACACACACACACACACACAGACATATGTATAACTCATAACGGTCTGGGAGTATAATAATCAAGGGCTAAACAGTCAAGAGTCGAGAGTCGGGAGCCAGAAGACCATGTTCAGATCGTTCAGGCTCGGGAGAGTCAATTTCATAAAAGCCACAAAAACTAACGGTCAAGATGTGGGGCACAACAACACGAACAAAACAACAAAAAAAAAAACTGTAACTTTATGCGTGGGGCATAAAAAACAAAGCGGCGAATGGACATTGTTGCAGCTGTACTCTGCCTCTCATCTCTCTCTCTCTATCTCTTTCTCTTAGCTCAATATATATATTTTTCTTCCTTTTGTTGTTGTTGTTGTTGTTGCTGTTGTTTTGTTTTGGCTGCTGCAAAAAGCTAAACAATGACAGCTGCAGCTGGCGCGGTTGCCACTTTTCTGTATCGAAAAAGAGGTATAGAAGGGTGAGGGTGACGGGGTGGGGGATGCACAAAGAAGAAGAAGAGGGTGATAGGGCAGGGCGGGGGGGTTGCAGAGGGCAGGCATTTACTTACGGTCGAACGAACTTCATCTGGAAACCATAAAATTGAAAAATGCTGCTGCAAACGAGAAGCACAAGAAACAAACACAAACACAAACACAAATACAAATACACACACACATACGCACATACTACTTCTATATTGCCCCATCCAAGCTGGGATGATGGCTGCCGCTCTGTGCTCTGTGCACTGTGCGCTGTGAGGTTTGGTTTTAAACCGCACAAAAGTCATTTGAGCGCCGTCGTTAACATGTCACACACACACATAGATACCAACATCACACACAAACACACACATATGCACACAAACATGGGGCATTTGTTAACATTTGCGCTGCAAACAATGCGAGACCAGCAAAAGCAGCAGCAGCAGCAGCGGCAGCGGCAACATGACTATGACTATGGCAATGACTAGGAGTAGGACTAGCTGCTACTGCTTTGGCTCCTTTGGCTTAGCCAGCCAGCCAGCCAGCCACCCACCCTTAACCCCTATCCCTGTTGTCGTTTGTTGAAGCCGCGAGGCAACCGCAAAATGCGCGGCCACATGTCCATTTTGTTTTTCATTTAGCGCCGGGCGATCGCCGCACGTCTTCAGCCTAGCATTCATCACAGTACTTGCACCCGCACCCGTACCCGCACCTGCATACCCCTGCCCCTGCTCCGCGTCAAGCAACCCCAACCCCAACCCATATATATGTATGTACATATATATGAGTTTCTTCATTTGGCGGTTATTTTTTGTTAACAATAACCACACAGCTAGAAAGAGAAAGAGAGCAAGCAGCACAAACTGGGCTCATAATTAAAATGTTTGCCATGACGCCCAAAAACGTTTGCCAACAAAATGAAATGTTAACAGCCAACGTTAATGGTAGCCATTTTTCTCTCTCTCCTCCTTTTCGCTCTCTCTCTCTCTCAGTCCGTTTTTTGTTTTACATACCCAGTGTATATCCAGTTGCCAAAGGGTGGCATGAAGCGAGATATCTTAGGACTTGTAAATAAAGTGAAAAAAGATGAAGATCATAAGATAAGATAAGATCATACACTAACAGTTGATTCAAGAGCAAGCAACTTGTTACAGGGTATCTTCTCACTGAGCTCTCTTAGTTGAACAATTTTGCTACCTGCTTGTCATTTTTCTTTTAGCAAACTTTGCGCTGTTGAAATTAACAAGAAAGTATAATGTACTTTGTGGTGTTGAGAATGAAATATGCTTGCTAAAGACTTACATATTTAGACTGACAGACTTGTACGTATGTGCAATGTATGTGTGTATCTGCACATGTGTATGTGCGTTTAAATAAACATTAAATCAACTTTTAAGCAAAAGTATTTTCGACTTAATACGTTCCATAAGCAAAACCATCTGTTTGTCTAGATTATTCCGATGTTAAGTCCTTAAGTCTTCTGCCCCTCTTCTATTTATCACTGCATGCGAGTGCAACGACTACTCAATACACTACCAAAAAGTGTAAGTAATCTCATTTCTCATAAAAAGAAAAGTGCAATGTACAAATTTTACCATTAGATGGCAAAAAAAAAAGAATATTCTTCCTTCAAATTAAACAATTAGAACAGCTGTGAATAAATTCAGATGTATGTGTGTGTATGTACGTAAATTGAGATAGTTTTTGCAACATAGTATATGTACATGTATGTATGTGCATGTATTTTGTGTTGCAAATTGTCCAATTATGTCTTTGACTTTTGGGAATTGTACAAATTAAGCAATCGTCTTAAATAATTATTGGCCACAAAATCTTTGATAATTGCCTTTTTGTTTGGCTTAAGCAAAATATCCTTTCAACACACAAACACACACACACTGTGTATATATGTATTTGTGTGTGTGTGTGTGTGAGTGTGTCTTATATAACAATTGATGCATTAATGTTTTTGTACTGTACTAATGGTTTTCTGTCCAATATGTTTCGACTTACAAGTAAATTGTGTGTGAGGTGTTCGCAATTGTTATTTGTTTAATTCAATTACACATCGTTCTCGTATGACTAATATGTGTATTAGTATTAGCTGTGTCGGGCTGTCCGTTAGCATTGTTTAGGCCATGGCCAATATAATATTGTTGTGCCTAATGGGCCTTGGCCATGTTTTCAATAAATGGAATAAATCTGTCGTCAATTAGTTGTCTGTCGTCATTGTGTTCTTGTGAATTAACACTGCTAATGAGTCGAGTTAGTTTCTTATTGTTGCTGATGATAATGCTATCAAGAATAAGCTGATTTAAATCGAAATGTTTCATCATTAGATTGAGAGATATTTGAGATAAGTTTTCCTTGCTTTGACGCTGATATATCCTGTATTAGTTCTCAATCAGTCAATCTTTATAGATCACAAATAACACAATGAAATTCTTCTATACCCTATACTATGAATACTTAAAACTACCACTCAAAAGTAGAGCACTTAGGGTATTTGCATTGCTGGCTTTGATAATGTTTGTTAGCGTTTTGCATTTGCATTTGCTTCTGCATTTGCCTAGACGAGACGAGAGGAGACGAGAGAAAAGGGGCACGTAATTAATTTCCCGCTGCATGCTTTTTGCATTGCATAACACAGAAAAAGGCATAACGAAAACAAAAAACTAGCCGCGACAATGCGAGCCGCTGGCATTTTTAATTACTTGCATGAAAATTAATTAAAAAATAAGCGACAAAAGATACAAAAAATGCATTAAAAATGCAAAACGACAAAACGACAACAACAAAAAAGAAAGCGAAGCCAAGCAAAATTATGGCACTCATACAGCGAAACTTAGAAGCAATGCAATGACACTCAAAAAGGACATTTAAACAAATACGAATACTCTTTGTTTTGTATACCCTACAATGCAATGAATACAAAACGGGTATAATGGTTGCGTGCAGAAGTACGAACGTTTCAATATCAGAAGAGCTAGAAACTCCAGATCCCTGGGCAGCACAAGTTTCGATAACTCTCCCGGCGTGCGATGTACACATGTAATAGAAATTTTGAAAATGGTATTTGAAAAAATTTAGAATATGTTGAAAATATGTGAAGTTATCAAGGGATTAAGTTCAAAGGTTAAGGGTATCTTCTGGTCGAGCTTACTCGATTCGAATCTTCTTATTTGTTTTTCTTGTTTTTGGTGAAAGCAATCACAAATTCACTTCAGTGTTGGGAGTCGGGAGTAAAAAACTTAATTGCAATCGACGACGAGGACGACGAAAATAGAACAGAAATTGTGGCTAAATTGGTTTGATTATAATTACAATATCAATTAAACGCAACACGTAGTACGAAGTGTAAGCGCCAAGATTTGTTTAAGTTTGCTCAAATGAAACTTTGCCAACACACACACACACACACACACACATACACACGTGTATTGCGGCGTGTGTGTGTGTGTGTGCATGTCGTTAAGGCCTAAGCTGTTTGTACAATGTTTGACTTTTATTATTTTAGTTAAACTTCTTTGAGGCGGCCGCCAACTTAAACTCAACCTGAACCTCATCTAGTAAACCTAAATCAAACATAAGACATACACGGTAAGTCTGCTGCTGTGTGTGTGTACGCGTGTGTGTGTGAGTGTGTGTGTGGCTTTTAGCCTGTCTGAGTTGGCTTTATTGATATCCTGCCAGAGCGACGCTGTCGGCAGCTGCCAAGTTCGTCAGCTACAATGAACGGCAGCAGCCTCTAACAAACTTAATGACTCCGCCTGTCCATCCATCCATCCATTCGTCTGTCTGTCTGTCTGTCCGCCTGTCTATCCGTCCGTCCGTTCGTTTGTTTGTTTGTTTGTTTTGCTGGTTATTGTGCGCTCGGCCAATGCATTGGCCACTAATTCATCAAATTTAGCTCAAAACTGAAGATTAATGACGTACGTGTGGCATATTGCGAAACTTGGTGACTTGATGAAATTTATTATTATACTTGTATACTTACAACACACACTCACACACACACACACACATATGTACGTGTATGCCGCACATCCTGCGCGTTTTCGGCCAGCGGCAAGCTTTAACAGCAATAGCTTTTCTCTCGCTCTCGCTCTCTCTCTCTTTCTCTCTTGGTCTTTTATACGCAATAGGTTTGCCTACACAAAACACGACTTTATGTCCAACTAAAGGCAGTTACAGCAACTCTTTTGCCTCCAGCCAGTTAGCAGCTAGTGCTTTATGGGCCATAAAAATAGCCAATTAGACTTATAAGAAGCAAAGGCAAGCTTAAGCTGGATTATATAAAGAAACTGTTGCACAGATATAAAGTACACACACACACACACACTCCACACACATACACGCACATACACATACTGTGTAAATAACTACTTTGTAATACTGCTCGTAACCATTTTGATTCAAAGCAAGGCATTTACATAGTATATAGATAAAGTTGAGCTCTTTCTCTCTCTCTCACGCTTGTCTTTCACAGTCTAATCACAGATAGAGCAAAAGTGTAGCATACTTTTTGGAATAGTTGAAAATCAAACCTGTAAAATGTGCATTTTAAACAAAATTCAGACAATGAAAACGAAATATCTTTATCTTACTTCTGAACACTGAACTTGTAAGTTATGTTGTCAACAGGCAAGCCCAATATATATAGTCGACTGAGCAATTCTCTGATGCCAGTAAAAGAAAACCTGTGGTCAGTTGTCGGTCTTCCACATGGGCGACAGGTGTGGGCGTGGCATCTTTTCATTAAGTAAATTGACTTTAGCTATTAAAGTATGGGAAATATGTGATATGTTTTATCCAGTTATATCGATTTGTTATCGATTTCCCAGCCTCCCAGTGGGAAGAGCACCCCTAATCTTGACTTTCTATCCAGCACAGACATTAACCATGATATTTGCAAAGTTTCACTGCTTTTCGTTCTGGTTGTAGAGTATAACAATGAATTTACCTGGGATAGTATCAATTTACTATGAAAACCGTTCAAATTATTAATAAATGTGAACATTGAAGTTTTTCCAACCTTCCACACAATACATTGTTAAAGTCACATTAGCTGGATTGCATAGCAATTAGTCACTTACAAAAGAAAATAACTGTCAGAACTGAGGAATGTCCAGCACTTGTGTATCTTAATTTAAGAGTATATAAATGTGCTACTATTAGAGTGGAGGCAATTTGACTTGCAACAGCTTTAATCTGGTTTATGTGCTTGTTTTTCTGTCTGTAACATATTTCTTCCTCTTCCATTTTACTTTTTTTTTGTAGTTTGTTTTCTTTTTCTGTCATTCTTGCCATTAAGTTACTTTATGTTCGGTAGTGAGGGATGGTGTGGGGGGCGGTCGGGGGGTCGAGTGTGTTGAAAAATGTTTTTAAAACACTTTGGCGGATACTCTATTAAAATGTAATTATTCAATGCTAGGCCGTTGGCACTTCACACCTGACAGGTGGGCTCAGGTACCAAAGAACCGCAAACGCCACAACAGCAGCACCGCAACATCATCACCTCACCACCTCACCACCACTCCCCCCCTGACTCCCTGACTCGCCCTGTGCCCACACCACAATCCACTTACGGGCTCTCAACTCGACTCAATGTTGCCATCGTCGTTTCAATTTCGGCTTCACTGTGGCTACTAGAGTGTAGGTGTGTGTGTGTGTGTGTGTGTGGGTGTGTGTCAGGAGGCATTGCTATTTAGCATAAAGAATCCCTTAAAATAATTACTGTTTTGAAAGTGTGTAGTAGGGGAGGGGAGGGGGTCGCCTCGTCGTCGTTCCTGCCTTGGTTCGCGACGTCCTCTTTCTCCCATTCTATCATTCGGTTTTCGTTTTTTGGTTTTCGTGTTGTGTTTTTGGTTTTGTTGTGTACAAATTTTTAGTGTGGTCGTCGCGTCGCTTTGGCATTTATTAGCCACTGTTTTTCTTTTTTGTTGCCAGAGTGTAGGCGGTTAGGAGGGTGGGAGGGGAATGGAGAGGTGTGGCAGAAATCTGCTTGGCGTTGATGCCCCCGACAACAAGTGAAATAAAATGTAAAACAAAGCAAACAACAACAACAAGCTTGGCCTTATTTTTATAAGCGATGCCTCTTGCTACGCATTAAATTAAATGATGTGAAAATAATGTTGGTGTTTTGTTACGTTGTTCTCGTTCTCGTTCTCGTTGTTGTTGTTGTGGGAGGGAGGGGGAAGAGTGAGGCGCGCGCTGAGCCAGCAAATGTGCAAATAATTCGAAATAAAGTGTAACCAAAGGCAACGGCCAGACAGTCAGATAGAGAGAGGGCGAGAGAGTGTGTGTGTGTTGGGTGGGTAAACAGTTAGCAGCAACAACAACCACATTAATTATACGCACTCACACACACGCACACAAAGATTGAGAGTGGGAGTGTGAGCGGGAGTGGGGGGAAACCGAGAAATATGGCCCATATACTCAAACAATTTAACGCACATTACTCAAATGCAAAATAAGCTGTGTGCAGTTTGCCGCCTCAGCTTCCCAATGTCCTTTAACAGCTTTGCTGTCGAGTAGGTCCTTGGAGATGCCTCTCTCCCTCTCTCTCTCTCGCTCTCTCTCTCTGTCTCTGTGTGTGAGCTTTTTCTGTCATTAGCATTAAATTTATTTCGATTTATCTGAGCCACAATATATACATATATATACATCTGGTTGTATGTTTGAATTGCAAACATTGCATGGCAAAATAATTCAGGCTAATTTAAATAGCTATGTTTCTCAGTGTGTTTGTGTGTGTGTGTGTGTGTGTGTGTGGAGAGATAGCATATTTAAATTTGGAATATGCAAAGAAATAGCTGATAAACATAAACACGAAAAGAGGTAGAAAAGTAAACATTCAAATAAAGTCTTATTTTAAGTTCAAGCATTGAATAAATACCCAAAAAAAAAGTCTTAATTCGAAACAAATGTTGTTGGAACCACGGTTTTCAAGTGAAACATAACAGCTTATAAGCGGCCAAAGCAAATTATCATATCAAGAACCCCACCTCCTCCAATACCACCACCTAAAAGCCCCGAAAAGGAAGTGAAAATGATGCGACCAACATAAAAACAAAACAAAAAACACGAAAAAAACACGAAAAACACAAAACGAAGCTCACACGCAGCTCAAAAGACGCAGACGGATGGACGGACGCAGTAAAATTTAAATAAATCTTAAATGAAATTCACAACAAATAGCATGCAAATTTGCCAACCAACCAGCCAAGCAGGCAGGCAGGCAGTTAGCCATCCAGGCAGCCCAGTCATCCGGTTTGCCCCTGGCCCTGGTCCTGGCCCTGGCCCTGGGTCGCACACGCGTTGGCATTGTGAAATTTTCAGGTGAATGCCTTAGTAGCACCCTAAAAACCAGGTGAGCTCCTCCTGGGACAAAGGGCAAAAAACATAACAAATCACCGGGAATAATGCGCCTACCTGTGGCCCAGTGGTCCAATGACTCTATATACATATATATATATATCTATGTATATATATATAGGCTGTCCCCCATCTTCTAACCCACCTCGGTCGAACGGACATTCGTGCCTAATTTCATGAGCTACCAGCGACAGATTGCTACGTCATTAAGAGGTGGCCAGGGTGGACAGGTGGAACGCCATCAAGGACAAAGGTCGGTAGACCTCAAAAGTTCCAACCAGACACAATTCAGAATGAATCAACTAAACGTATTTATATACTCAGTCTCAGACTTAGACTCTGACTCAGATTGGGACACAATTATATCTGTGTACAGAGAAAATCAAATTTGTGTGTGTGTGTGTCAACCCGAGAAGTAGGTTCATATATGTAATTATATCATCAGCTTGAACTGTTCATTATTCAACTAGAAGTGAAAATGGGAATCCATGGCATGAACATATTTTATGCTCTCTCTCTCTCTCTCTCTCTCTCTCAAAGATGTCTTCTTCCGTTCGTATAAATAATATGCACTGTTTCGGTCAACAATTCCCAATACCCTGTCCGCATTCAGTCAATAAGTCAGTCAGTCAGAACAGTGACAATACATATATGTATATAAAGATATCGGCTTTAAGCAGCAATATATCTTCTCATCTTTAAGTATCTCAATGAGCTGCAATCATTAATAAAGAGTGCACAAGGGTCTTCTACTCGATATATATATATATATATATATATATGTATGTGTATTTATTTCATGCCAGTGCATACGAAATTGTCTGAGCTGAGCTGAAATAAAATATGGTCAGAAGTGCAACATGTGTGACATGAGAGTACAGTTGTTGTTGTTGTTGGTGTTGGTGTTGCTGACCAAGGCAGATGCCTGACTGTGCTTGGCTTGGCTTGGCTTGGCTTGGCCATAGCCTTGGACATTGCACCGTGCACATTTGACTTGGACATTGGACATTGGACATTGGACATTGGACATTGGATACATGGCAAAGCTGTCACTATTCGTTTTGGCCAGTCTCTCGGTCTGTCTCTCGGTCTGTCTGGTCGCCTGTAGGGAGTAGGGAGCAGGGAGTAGGAAGTAGGGAGAGAAGTCGAAGTTAACTGTTTGTTGGAGTAGCCCATCAGGTCGTTACCGCCGTTCACTCTTGCTCCTGCTCCTGCTCTTGCTGTTGATGCTAACCAACTGGTAGATTCGTCTGGCACTTTGGTATTGCATTTTTTATTGGATACATAGTTAAACATGTGACATACATATGTATGTGGGTATGTATGTCTGTAGTATATGCAGGTGTAAGCTTTTGCAGAGGAATGTGCAGAATGTGTTGGGCTTAATAAAAACAAAATGCCAAATACAAACAGAGTTTGTCTTGGACAGCATCAGCCGAAGAGTATTATAAATGTGGCTTATGGTCTTAGTATTACTCTCCAGATCCAAAGCACAACACAACAACAGTTGACGGATAAAACCGACGCTTATCGATAAGTACAATGATAATGCCTGACTAAAGAGGAAAGAGGAAGCAGAAGTGTTAAGCAGATGCTTTATTCAAGCATTCAGGTCTTTAAATATCTTCGTCTCAAATTGTTGTATGTAAACGATATTCAAGGTATTCACACAATTTCGTCGTAACGGGACGGTTAGAGGGTCATAAAACGGTGAGATACCATAAAGGGTGCACAATGATTTATGGGCTCACAAGCCTTTCAACGCCAGCAACATCATCATCATCATCATCATCATCATCATTGTCATCATTATCATTTCAGTATCATTTCAATTTCAATTCTAGGCTCCATTATAATAGCAATCATTTTAGGGTTATGATTACGCTAGACTTGCTGCATTTGAATAACACCGAAAAACACTTTTATTTTATGTCTGTGTGTGTGTGTGTGTGTGTGTGTGTGGGTGGTGGAAAGGGGGGGGGGGTGTGTCATCAGGTGAAAATGTCCGCCAAATCCAATGAATCTCAATGATGTCAGAGCCCTTGTCATATCATCACACACAGTGTATTTCGCGCTTTTGTCGATGCAAATTTACATTTTTAATATGTGTTAGTGTGCATGTATGCATGTATGGATGTGTGTGTGTGTTTGCAAAATATCTATTTGCTCTTGATTACCCTTTCCACATACACACACAGACACACACACACATGTGTGAAATGACTCTGGGCTTTATGCTGGCGTTATCCGCAATGCTGATAAGCTGCATTGCCGAATCAGGTCTCTTTGTTTGTGTGTGTGTGTGTGGGCGTGAGTGTGTGTGTGTGTACGGTTTGTAAATTTGATTATGGCTAATTTATATCTGAAAACAATTCCATCTGCCATTTACAAATAAAATAAATAAAATAAATAAAATAATTACACGTTTTGTTTAAGCGGCGAGGTAAACAGTTATTTGTTAGGGTTGTCAGGCCAGGTCAAACAATATAAGTTACCGTTACCGTTTCTCTGAGCATCTCTGAGCTGAGCTGCTCAAAAAGTTACAAAGTCTCTTCTCACCTTCTTCTATGTGAAGCGTGAATGGTTTTTATATTTTGTGTAAAGGACGGAGAGCCGGATGGTGAGAGGGAGAGGGGGGAGTGATGGGGTCATAAAAATCAAACACAACTCATGAATAACCAAAGAGCAAGAAAAATGTTATTATTTCCTACTTGGCGTCTGCTTTTGGCCACCATTCGCCATTCACCATTCGCCATTCATCATTTACCATTCACGACGAGACGACGACGACGACGACGACGACGAGCCAACGAGCATCTTCTTCAACTCCATCTCAAGTGTTGCACAAACAAACAACGAAGCCAAATTAAATGAAAGCCAAAAAAGGGCTGGCCACAGCTCGATCAAAGGCAAGGTCGGAGGCGGCGGCGGTGGTGGCAAAGGCGAGCGGGCGGCCAGTTGAAGTGGAAGGATTTTTGGGGAACTTGGATGGGCAATCAACATAAAAGTAACCTTGCTGCCAGCAACACCACCCCCCCACCCATCCCCCCTTCCATTTGGTATGACTGTCAAATGCAAATATTCTAATTCTTGAAATTGAAATGAAGCTCGTCGGCATCAAATTAATTGAAAATATTTTACATTTTCTTGTGGTCGCGGCGTCGCGATCCTTTTTTATTATTCATTTGCCACCACAAAAATAGTAAGCATTAAGAAAGTAAACGGAAAAGATATTCGTTTGTTGTTTAGCGCACACTTTGATTTTGATTTCGATGCTTGGCTTTGCTTCTATTTAGTTTTGATTTGGGTTTTGGGTAACCGCAAGCAGGCGCCAAGCAAAACCCAAGACCAAGACCAAGACGAAGACCAAGGAAACGGTGTGTTTTGATTTTCTGAGGAAAATTCTCAACATTGCTGCTCAATGCTGTTGCGCTTTGATTGCGAATGCTGCGAATCTTGGCCCAAATTCCAAGCTGTTTATGCATTTGTCTGTCTCTCTCTCTCTCTATATATATCTGTCTTGCTCGCTTGGTGTGTGTGTGTGTGTGTGTGTGTGTGTGTGTTTGGCCTTTATTGGGTAATTGGCATTTCACTCATTTGATTTGAGTTTTGGTTTTGGGTTTCTGGTTTGATGGGTTTGCTCGCTAAGGCATTTAGTTCGATAACCCTAGGTTTCCCCTCGCCACCTCTCTCTCTCTCGCTCTATCTAGCAAACAAACGGAACAAGGACAAGCGTTGATGAAAAACTCCAACTCCAACTCAAAGTTGTGCCACATTGCAAATCATTCTCAACTCTCTCTGAAAAAAAAAAACAACAAAGTGATAAACAACAGCAACAGTACAAATGTGCTACAAAGTGTTGGCCAGGATAAATGACAACAAAAATACAAAATTGTCACACCATTGCTGTTGGCAAAATTTAAAATTGTAAATGCCAAACGAAAAGCAAGGCACACTCTGAAGACTCTCAAGTCGAATAATCCATACACTTCTCACTTCTATTGTAATATTTCAAGACTAAAACATCTTGCACATAATATTGGGAAAAAATCTTTATTTAATCGAGTGAAACTATTTTTGTTACAATCTTACTTAAACATACATCCGAATCTCCACTCTATAGCTACTTAGTAGTCAATAGGTAATGCATGAAAGGGCATTGAGTGAGGGACTAATATCTTAAGTACATATCTTCGCCGCATAGCGAATTCATTATGCTGCCTCCAAGGGTATTTAGTATAGTATGAAAATAAAGGCCTGTGTTCCATTGCATTGCATACATTCATTCATATATACATAAAAGAACGTTTATGGAATCAAATTAAAATGCTGCAAAGAGCGGAAAATTATAACAAACAGCAACTGACAAAAATATAGTGGCAGCGCGCAAAAAAGGGCTGCAAGGCATAAGGGAAATTGTGGAGCAGAAGCAGATAGAAAGAAAACATAGATACATAAACTAACACACTAACATACACACAAACACACACACAATCACATACTGGGAAAACATTAAGCGTAAAACGACGACAAAGACAACGAGACTGACGGCATGTTGCATGCAACGGCTGCCGCCGAAAGCGTCGCATTATAAACCAAGTAAGTAGAGAGCTCTAATCGACATTGAACGACTACAATGAATACCTTATAAGCCCACTTTTCTACTAATACAAGCACACATTTGCATTTAAACTGTTTCAAAAATGATAAAATTATTATGTTTTACCTTCTGTCTGCTCTCGTCTTCCTTCTTCTTCATACAGCAAGATATTTCCTCTATTCATATATATTCGATTATCCATTCGCATTCACAAGCTGATGTGACCCATTACCATTGAGGCTTGTAGGGTATATATAGAAACACAGAAAGTACCAGGGCAGTCGCGAGGATGACAACAACTAGAGGGTATAGGGTATGGGGTACAGGGGGTATGGCGGCAGTATGGAGGACACAACACAACACACACAGGAGGAATTCAAAAAGGGTCACCGCGAGCTCATTGACAACATCTTGCAAACGGATTAAGAGCAAACTCATTAAAATTATGTTGGACCATGCATTAAATGCAATTCAATGCTGGCAATTTAGTGGCTCGCTACTCCTCTCTCTCTCTTTCTCTCTCTCTCTCTCACACTTCGCTGTATGCCTTGGGGATAGCTTCTTCTTCTTCGGTTGGCTGTTTACCTGCTGCACCCTGCACTTAATGCGCCTTTATTTCAGCATTAAGCACACATTTCTCTGCTTCTACTTTAAGAAACGCCGATGCGAATGCGAACTTTGAATTGCGCTGCAAACCATGGATTTGAACCGGTTCGAACGAATGTTAACGACTTTCTGTTCCTGTTTGAGTCAATAAATGAGAAAATTTACATTCGATCTGAGATGTTTTTCAATCGAGATGTTTACCATTTGCTTATGCTAACTTCACTTGTAGGGTGACTGACAAGTCGGATAAGTTAAGCATCCAGGACAGTCAGGAATAAGGCTTAAGCCTTATTTTTTGTGGGCATTTTGAGTACTGCCATTCACATTCATCATATTCACTTGAATATGACCAAAATGAACCAAAATGAAAGGCCAGCGAACTGAGTTTTGCGCTTAGAAAAAAGTAAATATGTATTTGGTCAAGCGGCTTATCACAATTTAAAAGTAAACGAGCAACTTATGTAGCGGACCACAGTGAATAATATTTGTATATGCAAACGTGTATTTTAGAGTCTGGGTAAACTGAATTACGAGTCTCCATTACCAAAGCGTATGTTTTTCGGGGGAGCATCTAGCTTTACGTTTGTTAAAGAGCAAGGGTTAAAGTTAATGGTGGGGAGGGGTGGGAGTGTGTGTACAGTCGGAGATGACATCATCAAAGTTTAACATTTGGGGCAGTAAAAAGTAAAAATGGCTGCAAAGTAAATCAAAAGCAATACACTCAAAAATCATTGACGAAAATGAAAGTCAACCAACCGCAAATCCCTTAACACATTTGTCAACACTTCGTCATTGTCAGCACTCACCCAAAAACTGATGGTGGGGTACGGTCAGGGTGTGGACTGGCGGTGGGTGGCAAAGAAGAAGAGGGTGGTTATACAGATTCATGAAATGTGTGCCAGAGTTTTGGCCAACATTTAATACACTTGACTGGCCTGTGTTCAGAGTTCTGTTCTATGCTATTTTGTGTTGTGTTTCGTTGTCTGTCTGCCCCGTCCGTCTGTCTGTCTGCCCGTCCGTCTGTCTGTCTGTCAGTTGGTTTGGTTTGGTTGCTCATTTCTTGAGGGTGTGATGTTCAGGCCAACATCCAGCCCACCCAAGGGTTAGAGCAGCTGACCCCAACAGCAGCAACAACAACAACAAGAGAAAAACAAATCAACAGCGAAGAGCAACACAAATGGCCAAAGCTATAACAACTCTATCAAGCTTATTTCGATGGGCAAACAACAAACAGAAACTGAGAGTAGGGAGTGAAAATGAGGGGGATAAACACACACACACACACACACATACACACACACAGAGACACAGACCGACCAAGGGCCGCAAAAAGGACTGGAGAGGAGATAGCTTTGACAAACTGTGTCAATAGCATTTTTATTTGTGTCCAATTTCGTTGTTGCTGGTGGGAAGAACAACGATTGGTTTGTTGCTGTTGTTGCTGTTATTGTTGTTATTGTTGTTGTTGTTGCCTGACAGTTTTCTAAGCCATTTACAGCGTTTAAACTTAACAAGCGAGCAAATAACAAAAAGTCAACACATCTCATGTGTGTGTATGTGTGTATGTGTGTGTGTGTGTGTGTTGTGCGTGTGTGTGTGTGCGTGTGTCCACAAGTGTCAAAACTGTCCCAACGTCTTTTGACTTCGAACATCCCAAAAGGATCAGCGATTCAATTTGTAAAGGTTCATTGCTGCCAGGACTTTGTTCGCTGCCTCTTCTTCTCCTTTATTTGAATTGCCTGGCAATTGTGTGTGTGTGTGTGTGTGTGTGTGTGAATGCTTTTCCCCTCCTTGTACTGTCTTTGTCTACACTGTATGGCCCGTTGACCTGCGAGCGACCTTCGCTTCCAGAATCACAAAGCCCGCACTCCACTCAAGCAGCAATACAATCAAAGACACTGCCAGACACAGAGACAGCAATGGCATTTGGACACACACACACTCGCACACACACAACGAAAGAGTTCGAAAGAGAGAGAATGAGAATAAGCACACAATGTCCACATCCTGTTTAATGTTCATTTCTTACGGTTTGTTAAGTTCTTCAATGTGACAGCAGTTGCAGTGACATTTGGGTTGAGAGGCAAGACAAGGCAAGGCAAGGCAGGGCAAGGCAGGGCAGGGCAGGGCAAGGAAGCTCCACTGCCTGAGAGATCTACGGCTCCTTTCTGTGCAAAGGATTCAATGCCACTCAAAAGCAATACAAGGTAAGTATATACTCATATCTATATATATATATATATATTGAGTTTAAGCGAAGCTAAATTCAAAGATTACTTCGCCAAGTGCTTTCCAATTGCAACTTTAGCCAATTACAATTTAGACAGACAGAAATGAATATTAATTTGATGAATCAAAAAGAGCGAAATCAGAATTTATTGCTACCAGACACAAAACTAAGCGAAGCACATTTTGTCGAGTTTTCTTTTCAGCTACAGATTTATAATGATTAGCTTTCTAAGTTAAACCCTATACTAGATGGTAGTTATACTTATTAATCGCTCGTCATATTGATTCTTAGGCAGCAGCAGTCAGGCGCTAACAATCTCCTTTTCATACCTGTCCAACCTATCTATTGTTGTTGTTGTGTTGATTTTGTTTTAGTCCATTTGCTGTTGGCTGATTCGATGGCAACGATAAATTCTCATCACGTTTGCAAACTATTTTTCTATCACCTATAAAACATTTGAAGCAGCCTTGCGGCAAAAACTTTTCGCACTGTAGCATCAACACACACAACAACAACGTGTATGTCCTCAGAGCATCTATCTCTCTCTCTCTCTCTCTGTGTGTAGCAATGTTGCTGGCGCCTGCTTGCATTCTTCTTCATACATACATACATACATACCATAGCATACATGTATGAATGTAAATTTATTTGATTTCTTTTCATTTCGTCTCCCCTCCTTTTTGGCTGGCTCCAACATTTTGTGTATATATTTTGTTGTTGTTGTTGTGTTGCCTTGTCCTTACGACAGGGAGGAGGCCTGCATAATGCTTCAGCTCCTTTCGTGCACCAGCAATAACAAATAGCCCAAAGACATTGCCAACAACAAATGTGTACACATACACACATACATGCACCGTAAGAGATACATTTGAGCAACGACTATTGCACAATTGTGCGGCTTGCTCATCTCGAACGGCCACCATTCCAGGGTTCAGGTCATTATCCTGAAGAGAGGGCATTCCAAAAATATTCCGAAATTCGACTCTCCTTAATGGTTGTACGATTAGATCTTGTATCTAAGAATCCCCAATATCTAGGAAATCGTCTTTTCTTTTACAAAACAAAATAAATTGCAAATTATTCAATTATTTCATATATTTAGTCTAATTTTGAAGCCATGTCCGAATGGTCAGAAATGTACGGCGACCTGCAGGGTCCTGCAGGAAATGACGCTTGAGCCGCGGCATACCGCACACTCGAACTTTCACACACACACACACACTCACACTCGCACATACACATTAAGAGAGAAACGCTTACAGATATGTGGGAAAGGCAACGGCTTTGCCTTTTGGATACATCCGATCTGCAGCCATTTGAAGCAATTTTCGCTTCCGTTTCCAAATGCGATTGTCCTGCGTAAGTGCCGTAAACATATACACACACCCACACCCACACACACACACACACACACACACATATTGTTGTTTGCTTTGTACATACATACATACATACGTGTATCTAAGCACATGCATTTCATACTGTTGTTGTTATTGTGGCTTCACATCCTAGTATATGTATGTATGTAGTTAAAGTTCTGACTGTGGAATCTTAGCAGATGCCCGTCGCAATTTATTTTTTTTTTTTAGCATTTTTACGTTTTTCTCTCTCTCTCTCTGTCTGTCTGTCTGTCTCTTAGTGTTGGTCGCTTTGGTTCTCTTCTCTTCTCATCTCTTCTTATTTTTTTTTAATGCCAGCAGCTATTGCATACAGTCGTCGTATAACTTAACTGTTATTTACACTTGAACTTTTGCTGTGCAACCAGCACAAGTTTCTCCACACTTTTTACATTATCAAAAAGTAAGTTGTTGTTGTTTATCTTCGTCTTCTTCTTCTGCTTTTACTTCTTGGTGTGGCCAAAATCATTGACATTTTTAGTACATATTTTATAGAACTTGATTTCGATGCATTTATCTATCTATCTATCTTTCTATCTATCTATCTATCCATGGGGCTCGAGAACGAAAAAGGAACAAATTATTGCGTCAAGTAGAAAGTTGAAGAAGAAGATGGTTGGAAGACTTCTAAGCGCTAATTAGCTCTAACTTTTCCCATTTAGTGTGCCAGCTATAATGATGACAACAGCAACAACAACAACAACAACAACAACAACAACAACATATGCCCTGCATATGATTTATTTCAGGCATTCAGGCTCTAAACAAATATATACACCACCGAAAAGTTTGCACTGTGTTCAGTGTTAAGAGCTCTGCCTAAAAACACACAAACTAACAGTGCTTGCTGCTGCTACTACTGCTGTTGTGGTGCATGGTGTGTTGCAAGGGGTGCGAGGAGGGGGGGGCAAGCACTGTGTCTGAGAAAGCGCAGCACGGTGACGATGACGATGAGGATGACGATAGAACGTCGCGACTATGGCGTCAAGTTGAAAGAAGTTCGCATTTGAGATTCATGACAAGACAGCAGGCGTATACATATACATAAACAAATACACACGTACACACGTACACGTACACACAAATACATATCCAACTCTTTACTCTTTGCGTATGATAAATGCAGGAGTTAGGGCAGACTTGGGGGGAGAGAGAATCTGTGAGTGTGAAGGTGACATTCTTGGCGTGCGAGCTTTGCATGTGGCGCTTAAATTAATTTGCTCGACGAAGTTGATGTTGCTGTTGCTATTATTGTTGTTGTTGCTTTTGTTAGTTGGCAAACTTGATGAAAAATATGTAAACGACAGACCCAGGCAAACAGTAAGCAAACAAGTTATAGTGCTCACATTTAGACAGTCAACGAACGACTAGAAGATATCCCATTAAAACCTTAGAAGTTATTTTTTTTTTTTTTTTGTAGAAAAAACTAGTTTTTTTGACTTCTATTGATGGAACATTTAAGATGGAAATGAGCTAAAAACCGTTCAGAGTTTAATACCCAGAAAATGTATGATTTTTTTCCAGTTGAACGATGTGTTCTAGATATAGGATTTTAGTTATAAGATATGGCGATTTGGTTCCAGCAAAAAACGAATTTTCTTTCTAACGAAGTTTTGTCTCTTGTTCTTTAAGGTATATGTAATCGCTTTTATATGGATAAACTTATCCATTCCCCAAACAACTCTTCGCTCTTACACATTCAAATATGTATTCAGAAATAGATATACCCGGTTTAGCATGTTGATTTATTGGGTAATGGACACTATAAACGTGAAGAGGTAGGGGCGTAGGGGCGTAGGGGCAGTCGCAAAAGAGCAGTAGAGAGACTTGCTGCTACCACAGCAAAGTCACCCAAAACGCCGCCAACTGTCAACAAAGTTGTCAAGAAGAAAACAAAAAGTTTGTCCTCAGAATATTGTCTATATAGAAAATAATTTCGGTTGTTGTTACTTTGTATTATTTGTATATGTGTGTGTGTGTGTGTGTGTGCACTTGTAAATGATATTTTTTTTTTCTGTGATTATTTTTTTTTGGGAGAGTGAACCTCTACGACCCTCCCGGACTGTTATTACATATGTATACGCACGCCATAAAACTGTCAATCAACGGCATCAAATAACAATAAGTTGACAGTTAAGGTTGGGGAAAAGTATGTTGAAACTTAAAAGTTGATTCGAATAAAAAAAAAGCCGAATGGGTAATGCAGTTAAGCTGTAATAATACAAGATATATTTTTACAGAGAATTTGATTTTTTTCTAATACGATTACGATTTTGATCACAAAAGTTTCCCAAAGGAATAACACCTTCAACACGCTGCTTGAACAACAGTTAAACTTTTTACTGCTGGCTCAAATTGATTATAATGAGATATCATGCCTCGTTACATAAGACTCAGCCTACAACTGTAGCATTCTCCAAAAATAACCGTTTGACTATGAAAAAGTTTTAGGTATGTTTGGGAGGGGAGAAGCCATCGTGGGTGTCGTTGTCGGTATCATCATTATAATGATTGCTGCTGTCCTGCTGTTCTTCCTGTTGACATCATTTTCATTTTGCGCATTCAAATCACTTTAACATAATTTACCAATAAAAATTCATTGAATTATATTTTGATTGGTTTATGGAGGTCTTGGCCGCGCCGGGTCGGACCGGGCCGGGCTGGAGACAGCGACAAATATAACGGCATCTGTGTGTTGTGTGCTGTTGTCTTGTTGTTGTAACTGCCCCATTGCTATCTCTATCCATCTCCAGGAACTTGAGAAAGGCATCCATTCGACGACGACTACTTCGTCTATTCTCCCGCCAGCTGTAATGTGCGTTTCATGTTTGTGTATATTATTACATTTATTATTAGCAAGGCGAAATGTCCTTTTAACAACTTTGGCTGCGCCATTGATATGCACGGGATAGGATGGACCAAATGTGTGCAGATTAAGTAATCTCTACACCACCATCCTCCTCCCCCCTCCCCACCCGCTGAGCGAACGCATTGTCGTCAGTCCGTCGTATCCCAAACAATTTGAACAACAACCGACAACAGCTGACAATAATAAGCTTGCGGGCCGCAAGCTAAGAAAACATAAAATGAATGTGAACGAGCCCATCAACCCCGAATGAATTCAGCTTCTCTACGCTTCTCCGCACACATCTGCATACATATGCACAAATATCGGTATGTATGTATGTATGTATAGGTATATATGAATATACATACTTGACAGACCCTTTTCTTCCCGTCAACATGTGGTCTGACCGTGATGTGCCGTGTCTCATTGTTGCGTTGTTTTGGGGCATGCCACATAATGCCATTGAATAGAGCAAAGTCAACTCTATTTTGTATAAGGATAAGGGGTGAAGATCTAAATTAAGACACTTAGTTTATAAGTTGGGTCAAACAACTAATCTAATCTTTTGTGTTCAAATCTTGAAGACGAGTTTATATACAAAACCAGAAGAGTTTCTGCTTAGGGCATAAAAGAGGTTATATTCCAAATCCAAAGTCTTAAGCTCTTAGAGAATACGAATGCACGAGAGACAGACGAATAGAAGAACATGGCTAGATAATTTCAGTTGTTGATCCCGCGATCCCGAGAAATCGCTAACGAGTCACCAACTTTTTTTTAGGTACAGTCAGCCAACTTATTTGAAATATAACTGGGGATATTCCCTATAGATCTGCATCACAACAAATGCCACATCAACTTTCCTTTTTAAACAGATTTACTAATATCCAAATTTTATACACATAGAAGAGAATCTGTCGCTGTCGGTTGCATTGTAAGACTTTCTATACCCATTACCATGCATTTCGAAGATATGTATGTGAAATATGCATTCTAAAATGCAATCAATCATCGATAATTTAATACTTGTATATAACTTGGTTGAGTTAAGCGAAAAGTCATTTTCTTAATACGCTCTTCGCCCATTTTGCTGTTACCAAAGTGTCAACTGGAAAAGTGATGTGCCCAATTCGTTGGCCATTTACAAAGCAGGCAATAAATATACTTTGCCTCTTTGGTGATCTGGGTTGTCTCACAGGTGAGACACACACACACACACACACACACAACAACAACTGTCACAGGCAAGTCAAATGACTGACAGCCACGCCTATAACGTCTACAAGCACCTCCCACCCCCACACACAGTGGTCGATGGGCTTGTTTGGCCACGCTGAAGGCGTTTTGTGGTTAGCCTGTCATGCGGCGGGTTCATCAAATCTCTGTAAGTGAAAATCTCAGCCAGATTTGGTTTTCGTGTCAGGGTGTGGGGCGGTGAGGTGTGGGGTGTGGGGTGTGGGGTGTTGAGGTGACTAGGTAAGTGGGTAAGTTGTTGTCATAGGGGGAATGGGGGAACGGTGAACGGGGAAGGAGGAGGCATGGGAAGGCGTCTCGTATAATATTAATAAAGCAGAAATTGACAGATTCAGAATGACAAATTTGTCGTCAAGCCTGATAAATGATATGAAATCTCAAGAAAAATATTGTTGCAAAAACATTTTGCCGCCTCGCTGGTTGAAAAGGACTAAAGTGAAGACCAAACTCAATGGTAGCGGCAGCGGCAGCGGCAGCAGCAGCAGAAGAAGAGGAAGAGCAAGCAGAGGAAGAGGAAGATAAATATTGATAGCATCTGCGGCGAGCAGTTAAAAAACGAACCAAAATGAAATAAAAATTGTGTGCACAAAAAGAGATGAGCGAGAACAGAGCCCCGAAAAAAAAAGGAACTCTCTGTGCAGAACAGGAAAGGGAACGGCGAGACGAGGCAAGGCAAGGCAAGGCAACAAAGCACAAATGGACGAAGTGAAAGAAGATGAAGGCGCCAATGCTGTCGCCTTGGAACACTTGAACGTCCTCGTCCTCATCCTCATCCTCATCGTCGTCGTCGTCGTTTAATGCAAAGCAATTTGGTGCGAGGGCATGCACCATTCCGTTCACAACCTACACCCCTAGTCAGATCAACAGATTCCACCCGATTCCAGACAGCTATAGCCCAGCTAAACGGTGTCCTGGCCAGTGTTGACTGTCCTCCCCACCCCGAGCACACAGTGCCCTGGACCATCTCTTGACTGCATGTTTGCATGTCATCCGTGGCGCCATCTCAGGTATGGAAAAGAAGCTAAAGGAGCGCCATGTTGAACTCTAGCCAAGTGAAATTTCGAGATTTTCACTGATAGTGTTCGTTAGTCAACGCCCACGAATATCTCTGCAAATACTTATACACATACATACATATATACAGGTATGCATGTACAGGGAAAAGAGGAAAAACTCTGGCAAAAGCAATGGGAAACTATTCAAAATATTATTATCAATTGGGGTATGCTTTATACTAAGAACAAGAAGCGGTGAAAAACAGCGAATTCTATTCAAAATGAAACAATTATAACCCAAATTATTTGTAACATAAATATCTAAGACATAACTTTTGTTTATATTGCTAAAGAAACGTACTAAAAATTCATTCAAAAATACAAAAATAGTTTGTTATTTGATTCGATTATAACTAAAAACAAAAAGGTTAACTAAGGTTAAGCACGATTCAAAGGTTCTTCAGTTGATTTTACTTACAGGATTTTTGGCTTATTTAAGCATGCAATATTTACTTAAATTAAGATAACGAGTCCACTCGAATGTAGTTAGCATTTTGTATTCTATTAGAGCGCATCCGTTTGCCCCATCTGTTTTTCAAGGGGTAGCTGCAGCAGCATCTTTTTTGCATTGCTGCAGGGCCCGGGCCCAGGCCCACTAAGTGCAATTTCAAGTGTTGGCTGCCTGACATCAATCTGTCCAAGCACACACACACACACACACACACACACAAAGATAACGAGAAATAGAGAGAAGGCAGAGAGATAGAGAGAGAGAGAGAGAGTGATTTTGGGGAAGAGTATTGGGGTTGGGGGTTGACTTGGCTGCTGTGGCTGCATTGTTTGTCAGCCTAATGTCTGTGCGGGTGCCACCGGCCTCAAAAACACGAGTACAATAAGATGAAGATGAAAGACACCTGAGTGGGTGAATGGTTCGTGGTTGGGTTGGGTTGGGTGGTGGTTGGGTGATTTGATATCTACCTCTTGAGCATATCCTGAACTGAATGCTGCCTCGTCATTTTGGCAACGCTTACTCTCTCTCTCTCTCTCTTTCTCTTTCTCTCGCTGCGTGTCTCTCTTTCTATCCGTCTTGACTGTGGCCGTTTTTCAAGTGATTTTCATCCATGCGGCTGCATTGCGGCTTTCCCTGTGGCCTGTGCAACTTAAAATTCAATTTGTTTTGGCTGTGATTTAGTGTAATTTAAGCGCACTACTGGAAAAGATATATGAGCACTTCAGACACAAAGAAGGTGTTTTGGGTGGGTGTGTGTGGGGGGGGAGGGGCAACACCTGAATGCTGGCAAACATAAAGATAACGCTATCTCTCTCACTGTCTCTCTCTCTCTCTCTCTCTCTGTATCTCTCTCTATCTTTTGTGCGTGTGTGTGCGTGACAGTTCATTAGTATACGAAACGCCAAATGGCAAATGGCATTGCCAAAGTGATTCTTAGTGCAGCACCGTGATTGAGATTTTTAACTTCAGCTTCAGACGGCTGACGGCAGACGGCAGACTGCAGACTTCGGCTACAGCAGCTGATTCAACTCGAGCCGTTTGTCAGCGGCTGACATGAATAAGTCATAGACAGGCAGGCAGGCAGCAGAAGGCAGGCGGGCAGGCAGGCAGGCAGGCACATCGATGCCAACTATCAACTACGAACTACAGCAAACTCATCTAACTCAACGCAATGCAACTTTCTCGCTCTCTCTCTCTCTCTCTCTCTCTCTTTCATTCTTTCTCTCTCTGTGTCTCTCTCTTACCGCAGTCAATGACATGTGCAATATTTGTCTTTCTCCAAAATGGCAGCCAATACACAGAGTTGTCAACTCATGCGCTCGACTGCCTGCCAAGAGTAATGATGCTTGTGACTTCTACGTCTCCCCACTGTCTGTGCTGGTATGTGTGTGTGTTTGCCATCTCTCTCACTCACTCTTCCCATATCCATTTTGGGCTGCTGCTGCTGCTTTGTCAGCGGCTAAGTGCAAGTTAAAGCAAAAGTAATGGCGCATTTGCCAACAACTCGCTCAATAAAAAACGAAACGAAACGAAACGAAAAAATGAAGAAATTATACGTAAAAACCTAAGAATATAAAAACAAATGCAACATTGCGCTACATCTGTTAGGATTCTGAGCAGTCCTTCAGTCCTGCAATGCAATGCCGGTAAAATAAGTGGTCATTACTTAACTTTTTCGACTCGACTCGACTCCACACACAAACACATTCATATACATGGTGTGCATACATTTTACAGGTGGAAGTATTTGTAGCATCGATTCGTACTTCACAATCTTCAATCTGTAAATTGTATTTATAAAAATACACTGAAAAATAATCCACTAATAATATAAATGTAAAAGTTTCTTACGCAAAAAGCAGTAAATCGCTTTTATATCAGAATCACAAAGAAAAACCAGAAAGAATGCTTTACTCGGGTAACCTCCACTAGAAGATACTCTTTCCCTAACACATACGGTCATACCTAAATGTCTCCGGTGATTCTCAACCGATTTTAATAAAATTTCACATATTTTCATTATTTTATTATTGTTTTCGAAATTCTAGATTCTATTGTTATCGATTCCATGTGTATATCGTAAGCCGGTAAAGTTATCGATCATTTCTGCCTGTTACATACATTGGCGCAAAACCATTATACCCATTCTTACCCATTTCGTGGCGTAAGGGTATAACAAAGGAATATATTGTGTATTTGGCGTTGTTCTGCTTGCGGAGAGAAGTAATTGTCATACGAAGCAGAGACTGAAGTGAGAAATGCATTGTTGGGCATGCATTGCGCTTTTAACATACTACATACAAAGACTCTCAAAGAGCTGCTGCCATTAACTAGTATAATATACGAATGTACGACGCTAACTTTTAGCTTACTTGCTTTTCATAGAAATGTACGTGCAATTGACTTCAAGTCTCACAAGCACTTGATTCACGTACATATGTTCAGATGGCTTATAATTCAATCATAAACTAGTTAGGATATTTGAATAATGTATTCGAAAGTTTATTGTATAGTAGAAAGCATATTCTTCTCCACAAAGTGCATAAACTCTTGAACTGCATCGCGAGCTGAGCCATTATAGCCATGTATGACTGTTCTTTGTTGCAAAAACAGCAAAATCGGGCGACTATATCATATAGCCGTCATGCAATAGCTTTAACAAGATTTTGCTATGAAATCAAAAGCAATTAGACTTTGTTTCATGTTAAAGATAGTTTCCTTACTTGCGTTTTTTATGCATTTAGCAACCCTAAACCGTGTAAAAAATGCATTAAAAGTCATTGTTTTTGATTAATGAACTTCCATTGCACGTTTGTTTTAGCCCCAACATTGCCCTTTACCCTTTACCATTTGAGCTGAACTATTTTGTTTCGCTCCATACATGTAACTGCCAAAATGGTTGGAAGGGTACACAAATGGCATATGGGGAATGGGGAATCAAGAATGGGGCATGGGGCATGGAAATGCGGCAAATGGCGTGGGGTATGAAAGTGGCCGCCAGTTTGGCCGGTTGGTAACTAGCAGCAAATTTGCGTGCAACCGCAATGCTAGCTCCAAATGCAACTGTATGTGTGTGCTTGTAGGTGTTTGTGTATTGTTTGTTGTTGTTGTGTTTGTGTTTGTGAGTGTGTGTTAAAGGCACACACAATGAAAATGGGGATTGAACTTTGAATGCCAATATACAGTCAAGTTTCCATATAACGAACTTTAAAGAAAACATCCGTAAAATAGAATTATCTTTTGATGGAATCAATTTTCAATATATGGAAGTTCAACTGTACATAAAAAACAAATCAAAAACGAAACATATTATCAATACGTTATATCTGTACTGTGAGATACCCTATACGAAAAAAAAACAACAATTATTCTTTCATTAGTTAGTGTTTCCTATTGAGAAAAAGTATACTAAAAGCTGTCTTAAATTTTGTCTTTTTTTGTATTCTTGACTTATTTACCAATATTGATATTAATCATTTTAAGTGATTTTCTTTAAACTTTTGTTCAATTTAAGAATATTTTTAATATTTCAGTTACAGAGTATTGACAATGGGCTTCGTTCGCTTCGTATGAAATGCAAATGATGACGAAACGGATGCGGTTATAGTTTCCTCGGCTTGGCGCTGTCCATGTTGGTGGGGGGAGGCAGTACGATGCAGTAGAGAATGGAAGCGCACATTGTTAAAGGGGAATTTGTAGTATTGCAAAATATGTTTATCGCTTTATAATTGGTTTTCGACCCTTAAAAGTAGGCAAAAATTTGTTACCCACCTGGCTACAACAAAAACAACAAACAAACAAACACAAAAAGAGAGTGAGAAGCAGATTGAGTGAGTGTATGCAAGGAATTTGTGCAGTGCAGCATTTTGGAGTGTCAAGGCTCAGTCGAAGCTGTTGTTGTTGTTGTTGTGGTTGTTGCTGTTGCTGTTGTTGTTGTTTGCTGTGCTTGTTCTATATGCACTTGAAACTTTTCAAGTTGCATTTGTGTGGACGAGAGAATGCGAAAGAGCTGGTAAGGGCGTGGAAGATGAGAGTGAGTGGGGTTAACGAAGTGGGAGGAAGAGTTGAGTTTTGAGTTGAAATAGTACGTAGGAGTTATTGGGTGAAAGGCGAAATGGCAGCGAATACGAACGACTATGATGACGACTGCAGCAAAGAGTTGTTACGAATTTCTGGTTTCACGCTATCTGATTTTGATTGGAAATTTTCGTGCGCCGTGCTCTAAACAGCAACTAGAGCAACTGGCACAGTTGAGATGGGTGCAGAATAAAGAGATGTACAAAAGGATGAAACACTGAAGTGAGTTCGACAGACCGACAGAGAGACCGGCATAGAGGCAGACAGCAACAGCAACAGCAACAGGAAACAAGCCAAGGAACACTATACTTCCGCATTTGTGCTATACTAAACTCTACTCTACTGTGTTCTACTGTACTGTACTGTGTGGGGATCCGCAAATATGTCACGATAAACAACAAACAGAAAGAATAACAATAACAACATCATGACAGTATCCAGCATCATGGATGACGATGATGGGTCATGATGGGGGGAAGAGCGGCGGAGTATAATGTTCCTGGCTTCGGGCTCGATATCCGGCTTGGGTTCTCTCTCTCGCTGTGGCTGCTGTGGCCAGCTAAAGTAGACTCTTGTTGATGAGATGAGAGTGGCTGCAGAGAAAAACTTGTCGCAACAACAACAAAAACAACAACAACAAGAACAGGAACAAGGCGAGCCGACAACCATTCAGACTTACCAGGATATTTAGATTTTAGTTAGATAGTGTGATAGAGACAGTGAAGCAGAATGCCAGCTTGTGAGACTCTGCCATGCCGTCAAAGCAGCTTGCACAAATTGACAACTTTTCCGGGGGGTGTGTTTGTGGAGTGGATGCGGCGGAGGGGTGTGGGTGGGGACGGTGGGGTCAGATTGGCAGACAGAGTCGTCGTCACTTTGGAACAGCAATTGGAAATTATTAATTTCAATCAAAACTTTGGAAATCGGTGCTTATCTATGCGTAGCATTATCATCCAACTTCTAAGCGCAATCTAAGCGCAAAGTTTTTCTCGTTTTCTTGTTTCTCATTTCAGTTGCCATAATTCATGACCCTGTCTCTGTCTCCTACTATCTCTCTCTTTCGTTCGGTCTTGCGTTGCTTTTGTATCTTTTGCCAACATCATTTATATTACCAAAGTGTGTCTGACTGGCTGGCTGACTGGGGTCAGTCACAGACACAGACACAGACACATCGAATGATGCGTGAGTGCTTTCTGCAGGCCAAGTTAGCAGTCTTGCCACTTTTGGAAGGAGAGTTTGTATGCACAAGTACATGCATACATATATTACAGTATCCACATCATCTATCAATATTTAAAAACAATACAAAACACAAACAAACAAAAAACACGCAAAGCAATTTTTAAAAACTGTTGACAGACTGTCTCCGCTGTCATCCGCTTGAAACACATAAAAATGGAGCACAATAACCATCAATATACATATGTATATAGTTGTGGTTGCAAACAAATCATTACAGAAGCAATCTTTTTAAGTTCAAAGTTCAGATACCTTTTATTGCTCAGATACTTTGTAAGTTAAGTTGTTTTTGACTTTATATATGTATATTTTATTTGCAACCTATGTAAATTTGAATTCGAATAAACTTGAATTGAGTAAAAGTGAAAAGTGAGTACGCAATACTTGAAAAAAGTATGAAAATACTTGAATCAAGTACAAAGATTCTCCAATTGTCAGTAGTTAACATTCTGTTCTCTTCTTTTTAGGGCAAATCATTCTCATCGCGGGCAAGTTATTAAGACGAAATCAAATAATATATATGAAGTCGAACTAAACTAAACTATTGGATCAGACTAAACGTTCGGCAACAGATACTACAAACGCTTGTTGCAAGCTCTTCATCTGCTGCGGAATTTCTTTTCGACTTGAATTTTTCTTTCTTTTTTCGGGCTCATTGGGTTGAAGTTTTATTTTTTTTTTTTTCGATTTTCTCTTGTGTTTTTCGTGAGTGTTCTTGTTGTTCGTGGAGGAATTCGCGCATATTAACAATATTTTATACATAATATGCAAGCAAATTGGCTCGTTGCGCCGTTTTCACCGTTGTACAATGGGGCGAATGCGCTATATGCACGTGCACGTATTAAAGAGTGTTCAAGGCTATTGGGTAAGGGGGGGGAGGAAAGGACGGAGGCGATTACAACGAATTGTGGCTGCTGCTGCTGCGTCACAGCTGTATTTGTTGGTAATACCATTGGCTGTCCTTCCTTCCGTCCGTCTAGCCCATCAGTTGGTCTGTGAATATGCTTCTCATAACTGAAATAAATATCTATATATATATATCTGTACATATCTATATATATGTATATAGCTTATGGATGATTGTTCTTATTCACGTGTTGTTTTCAAACTGTATTTGACTTGCAGCTTGCCCCTTCGTGGACGTCGTCGTTGTCATCATCGATGATGATGATGATGATCTCTCCAAAAACGTTATGCAAAAAGCCAAACAAATACATAAGTTAGGTAACATGCCTTTGCCTATGATGCCCTTGCCACCCTTCTCCCTTTACCAATCACCATACATATTCACTCACACTATCCAGTCCATGCTGCCCAACTGTCGCCAACGTCTGTGTCAGTCTCGGCCTCTCTCTTTACGTACTCCAAACTATACCCTTACATTTATATACATACATTTCTTGGGACAAGAAACCAAACATTTGTTCAAAAAAACAACTACTTTTTATAAAGGTTAAGCAGATCAACATATATCCATATACCCATTACATTAATGAACTTGAAAAAGTACAGGGTATCATATGAAGCGAGCTTATTTACAGCCAACATTTTGTACTTGTTTTATTTTTGGCTTTGTATGCGCCTTTCTCTCTTTTGTTTTTTTTTTGCTGTTCCTTTTGTTGCTTCACTCTTGCAATTTTATTTTCGTTTGGATTTATGACACGCGGGTGCAACAACAATACCAACAGCAACAACAACAGCAGCAGCAGTAACAATTCAAAGTCAATTTTTTGCAACTTTTGTTGCAGGCTTTTAGGCTGCCCGCTTAAAGCTGAACTGAGCAACAGCAACAGCTATTGCATACTTTGTGGCAAAAAATAAAGAGAGAGAGAGAGAGAAATATAAATAAATAAGCGATTACAAACTTTTTTTTTGAGATTTCCATTCCATGCCAGACAGCTCAAATATGTTTTTGCATTTAATTAATTTAAAAGGGGGGAGGCAGTAATTAATTTATTTATGTCACACTTTTACACACTTTTTACACAGACACAGACACAGACACATACTAAAATGCAATAAACACATATTTGTGTCATTATTTTCAGCTTTGTCACTTTTTAGTATTCACGTTTTTTTTTCCGATTTATTTTCGTTCTGATATGTTCTGAAATCCAGATTCGCATTCGCAAACACTTTTTTTGTTGTTGTTGTTGTTTTTGTTGTTGGTGTTGCACTGATAAAAGGACTTTATCGCCCATTTGGGGATTTTCGAAAATGGTTAATGCCTTCAAAATGTTTAAGTTATTGCCGGTGAATAAATTATGAATGCGTTTTAATATCTTTAGAATGTGTCGGGAAAACTAAACTGCGTTATTTAACGCATATTAAACGCAGTTAGTGTTTTGGCGGGGCGGGGCGGGGCGTGGCGAGTATCGCATTAATATTTTTTTGTTGTGTTTTTGTTTGCTTGGACTTTATTGCTATTATTATGTTATTTGGTGAGTGTTTAATTGGTTTAAATAACACTCGCTTTATAACAATTTGTGTATGCATGCATATATATGTATATGTATGTGTATATGTGTAAGTGTGTGTCAGCCATTTTAATTGTTTATTTTCACTGATTACACGTTAAATAATAAAAATAAATATATAAATGAATGCCATACACACTCACTTACACACACACACACACACACACCATTTTCACACCAAGCACTCAATTGATTTTATTGTATTTATTGGTCAACTATTTGTTCTTGTTGCTCTTACTGTTGCTGTTGTTGGTTTTGTTGTTGTATTTTTTCATTTCACGGCAACCTTTTGTTACTTAATTATTGTCTGTTTGACCTGGCACACCCACATACACATACATACGAACACCCACAACGGCCATTAAACACTTGATTAAAGCGATATAAATTACAATTGCAGTCAGTTTACTTTTGCACATTTACAATTTGGTATTTGTGCTCAGTTCCCAAAGGCTGGCTGGGAAACCAAACGGCATATAGGGCCCAATGTAAATATATCGATGAATCGGTGAATATTGTTTCTTTTTAAAGATTGAACACCTGAACACCGGAACACCTGAGCCGGTAAATCAGAATTATATATATCACTTTCAACTTTCAAATACTCAGATGTTCTGGAAAAAAAACAAAAAGTCATTGCGCAAACGAAAAACATTTTTACTTGCTCAATTAGAACTTATGAGTGCTTAGTACAAGCAATCAAAACAAGCTGTAGTTAATGTGTGTGCCTGACATTAAGATACCCTTTGTTTTGCTACAGATGAGGCCAACGGTCATTTAAGTTCTTTTTAGCCAAATTATTAAGGTGGTAATTTTTAAATCTGTTTTCAGTTGATGCAATGCAAAATAAACACATTCAAGTTTATAGCCACAAAAATAAACGATTAAACGATTAAAAATCCCATTAAGTGGTTTCCCCGACTGTTTTGTCCTCTTTGTTTTCACTTGTTTTGAGTTCAGAGAGCAGCTTTAACCCAGCTCCAATCCATAGATAAGTCACGTTGTCTACGAAAGAGAGATAGACAGACAGAGAGAGAGAGTGGGACGCAGCAAATTAAAACTAAATATGTGAACACACTGTGGAAACAACGACTCTTGACGACCTTTGGCTGACATAAATTGATAAGGTCGCGCTACGATTTCATCAAATGCTTCGCTTTCGCTTCATCTTTGTCTTCGTCTTCGGCTTCGCTTTCCGTACTGTAAATGTTTGATGCAAAATCGAACAAATAGATCAGAGCAGAGCAGAGCAGAACAGACAGTGGAAGAGTGTGGAAGAGAGGGAAAAAAAACCAGAGTATCAACATTTGAACAGAGCTTATGGAATATTTAATAAACGTCTGTGTTTCTTCGGTTTACAAATCTATTTTTTTACGAATTAGCAGAGCAGCAAAACAGTTTGCGAATTCGTGGAAAAAATCACCCAAAAATCACCGGCGGCATCGAGTTTCAGTTCAGACTCTGCCAAGACGTGATTTGAATGTTTGCATATGCCCATGAACACCCCCCTGAAGTCCTAATGGGAAGTTGATTCAGTTTATATGTTGTTTTTTAGCACACACTTTGTTCGATGACATCACAAAGTGCGAAATACAGAAAAGAAAAATAAGACTTGAACAATTAAGAGTATCAAATATGAAATAAAAACAAGTTACAACAATGCCAAACATTAAATCACACTCAAAACTGTTGTCAAAAATAAAAAAAAAAAAAGTAAGCAAAACAAATTTGATGAACGACGTGTGTATACCCTGTCCAAACTAAATAAATCACTAAAAAAAACTTAGCAAAATATTTGATTTGGGCATCAAGCATCAAGTAAAAAGACATTTGACAAGAAACAAAAACAAGATAATTTAAAAAGGTAAACAAATATCGTACAAGCAGATAGAAAGAGAGATAGAGGAAGAGTGTATAGAGCATATATTTGTACACACACAATCAAAGCATTATTCGGTAGAAAAGTGCAAATAAATTTGTTTACATGCATCACTTAAATAACGAGGTTGGTCGGATGGAAGGAGAAACGAACAATGCGTTAAATCACCATTAAACGTAGTAAACATTATGAATGAATCATACTTGAACTAGATACGCTTAGAATGCTTAGAATCTGAGATGATATGAACACTAATCTGAAATGCAAACAAATAACATATGTATATGCTATAGATTCCATATCAATGTAGGGTATGTAGATGACATTGTTTGTGATCGATCGAAGTTCGGCTTAAAGCTTTTGGCGATCTGTTTTGTTGATTTTTCATTGCCCACTTTTCGATTTCATTTTCAAGTCGCGTTTCATTCTCATTGCGTTCGCTAAGCAATTGTTGTTGTTGTTGTTTTTGTTACTTATCGTTTGTTGTCTCGCGTTGTCTTAGTTGTTGTTTGTGTTTTTGTTGTTGCTGCTGCTGCTGCTGCTGCTGCGGTTGCCGTCTTCTTTACCTTAGTTCAGTTTCAGTTTTCAGTCTCAGTCTCAGTTTTGCCTCTATCGTATTCTCAGCGAGCTCACTTAAAGTTTGTCCCGCTTCGAGCTGAGCACAGTTTTAGTTGTACATTTACTGCGAGCACATCAAGTTAGTAGTGAAACGATTTGTGATCTATCCTATATTAAATTTGCAACGTTTTCATTTTTTTTTTTTTCTTGAATTACTGTGGTTTATTTTTTTATGTGATTTTTTTTTATATTTTCTATATGCAATACACAATCATAATTTATTTAACTTGTGCTAACAGCTTCTTTTTTTTTTTTTTTGAGTCATAGTCTTTAACTTGCAAATGTTTTTGTCCGGACAATTACGGTAATTGCTGCTTACTTACATGCTCCGTTTCTGCTTACAGTCTGACATGAAACTCTTCGCCCTGCTACCCATGCTCCTGGGCTTCTTGGCCATTGGTCAAAGCAATGCCGCTGCGGGCACCAGCCATCTGTTATGCTACTACGATGGCGCCAGCTTCATCCGAGAAGGTAAGAGAAAGTGCTAAAAATACTAAGTAAATGCCATTAAATACAATTAGCAATTTGAATTTGTTAATGTAGACACAAAAAAAAGAAAGAAAAATTGGGTTAAATCAAGAAAATTAGATTTAGCACCTTATTATTACCAGATAGAGTATTAACTAGTCAAGTTTATCTCAGTTCGCAGCCATGACTTGTCAGTGGCGATATTTTTAGTAAATATAGTTGAAGAGGTTATCGACAATTTTAGCAGCCTGTGCCTTTTTCAGAAGAGCAAATCCAATTAAAACGAAACTCATCCCAGTTTATTTAGTGTATTATTACGTAAATGTACATATGTACATACATATATACATATATATACATATATACTTTGTGCTTACGAGATGTGCTTGAGAAACCATTTAATTATACTGATGTGAATATTTACTCTTCATAAGTGTCCGCTAAGTGTTTTGAATGCGTAATGAAATAGTTAACTGGAAAAAGGTGGGATCGGACAAAGGGAAAGGGTGAAGGGCAAGGCGGTAACGCTCACAAGATCAGAGCGTTAAGTTTCCAGGAAAATTTGAACTTAATTGAAATTAATAATAATTTTGCAAAGTGGACGGACTTGACACTCTGCCTACACCAGTTGTTGTCGATTGTTATCGCCGTGTTTTTGTGTCTGTTTGTTTGTTTGTTAATTAAAATTGAGTTTTGAGTTTTGAATTTCGAATCATATGACACAATGTCTGGAGAATGATGACTCATCACCTGTTTTGCAAATTGAATTTTGTTCAAGGCATATTAATATCATTTGGGTTGGGCAATTACCTAAATTAACATATGTACGTGTCGCGCTCCCTTTCACTCACTCAGATACTGTATCTCTTTCTCATGAAGGGCTTTCCAAGCTGACGTTGAACGACTTGGAGCCAGCAATGCAATTTTGCACGCACCTGATCTACGGTTATGCCGGCATCAATCCCAGCAGCAACAAGCTGGTCAGCACCAATGAGAAACTCGATCTGGATCTGGGCAGCAGCTTGTTCCGTTCTGTGACCGGACTGAAGAAGAAGTACCCGGCCCTGAAGGTTCTACTTAGCGTTGGTGGCGACAGGGATATGGCCGATGAGGAGAGCAACAAGTATTTGACATTGCTGGAGAGCAGCAATGCACGCATTCCATTCATCAACAGCGCTCACTCCCTGGTCAAGACTTATGGCTTTGATGGACTTGATCTCGCCTGGCAGTTCCCCAAGAACAAGCCGAAGAAGGTGCACGGCAGCATCGGTTCGTTCTGGAAGGGCTTCAAGAAGATCTTTAGCGGCGATCACGTTGTCGATGAGAAATCTGAGGAGCACAAGGAAGAGTTTACAGCTCTTGTGCGTGAACTGAAGAATGCTTTCCGTCCTGATGGCTATCTCTTGGGTCTCAGTGTTCTGCCCAATGTTAACTCATCACGTAGGTTAAATACAGACATTCAAAACCTTTCTCTCTCTCTATTATCTTTGTGCTTTCCACAGTGTTCTATGACGTGCCCGCTCTGATTAACAATCTGGACTATGTGAATTTGCATGCCTATGACTTCCAGACACCCGCCCGCAATCCCGAAGTCGCTGACTTCCAAGCACCCCTCTATAACGCAAACGAGCGCAATCCCGAGGCCAATGTTAACTATCAGGTTCAATACTGGCTCAATAATCACGCACCCGCCTCCAAGATCAATGTTGGCATTCCCACCTACGGCCGCGCCTGGAAGCTTACCAAGGATTCCGGCTTGACTGGTCTGCCACCAGTCGTCGAGACTGATAACGTTGGCCCCCCTGGTCTCCAGACCCAAATCGCTGGCTTCTACAGCTGGCCCGAGGTGTGCGCCAAGCTGCCCAACCAAGCTAACCAGCATTTGAAGGGTGCCGATGGACCTCTCCGCAAGATTGGTGATCCCACAAAGCGTTTCGGCAGCTATGCCTATCGCTCCGCTGACGACAAGGGCGAGAATGGCTTGTGGGTGAGCTACGAGGATCCCGACACGGCTGCCATCAAGGCTGCCTACGTGAAGAGCAAGGGTCTTGGCGGTGTTGCTCTCGTCGACCTCAGCTATGATGACTTCCGTGGCGGCTGCACGGGCAACGAGAAGTATCCCATTTTGCGCGCCATCAAGTATAAGTTATAAGCGGACACACATACTATTTACTTGACTTTACGATATACATATATGTCTCTTTCCAAACATGTAACGACTTTTTATACCTACTACTACTAAAAAAGTGTCTGTTTTTTTTTTTTTTATTTTTGTTCTGAGTAATTGAGAATATATAAACTCAAACTATATATGTTTAATCATTGACACCAAACAAATTCTGTGTGTTGTTTTCTTTCTGTGGTACTGCAAGGACTAAGGTATTCGTTGTTAAGAAAATTGCACAACAAACTTTAGTTGAAAAGTCTATTGCAAGATCTTACTGAAGATTCTTGTTTTATGACAGGGAACTTGGAAACTAGATACACTTTAAAATTAACCTAACCCAAGGAAATGCAAATCGGAGAACTCATTTGAGGTTCTCTTAAGGGAAATGTGTTAAGGGTAAGTGGAAGTCTGTAAGTGGAAGTTAATACAAATTGTAAATAGAGTGGAGAGAAAGGTCTAAACAAGTGGCATTGCCATTGCCATTGCCATTGCCAAATATTCCGCATTCATTCAGGAGTGTGACCCTCGTAACCTGTACCATTTGGCCTGGCTGTGACATCATTTCTGCATCTCTTCCGTCGTTTGTGTCAGCCTGCGGTTGCCGTTGATTGTTTTATGTGTGTGCGATGTTTGCGTTGCCGTTGGTCCGTGGGTGGTGTTTCTGCGCCTGATGCTCCTTCTCCTGCTGCTGCAACTGATGTTGGCGGAAAAGCTAGGCAGGCAGGCGGGCAGGCGGGCGGTCAGGCGGGGAGCAGCAGCATCGTCCAATGTCTCATTCATCTTTTGTGCTGCGGTCACGCTGTGACCACTTGAACCGTTCCTCATTCCATTCCTTTCCCACACACACACACAAATACACACCATTTCACGTTTCTGACACCCACGAGACACTAACACAAACACACTGAGACACACACACACACACAAATACAGTTGCCAGTTGGATCACTTTATCATTTGCAAAATTGCAAAATGCAACCACAAAACCATAACACTGACGCATACAAAGTATATTTTTGGAGTTTGGGACAGCAACACGCATACGCACTGTTGTACGGCTAGCTATATGGCTATATGGCTGTATGACTGCCCGGAAATATGTCCACCCAGTCCGTTCGACCGTCCGAATATGAGCTAGACTCCCCCACCGAAAAACATGGCTGGGTTGTCCCGTTGATTTAGTTCTCTTTCGACCTCTCTCTCTCTCTCTCTCTCTCTCGCTCGTTCTATTAGTGCAGGCAATGTGTTCGTCGTAGAAGAAGAGCGCTTGCCATTTGGGCAATGTTTGCTGTTGTAGTTGCTGCCACTGCTACTGTTGCTGGATGTATAACTGGCAGCAACACCAACACTAACAGCATAAATCTTATGTCTGCATTGAGCAAGAGACTTCTCTTTACCTCTACCCTTTAATATGCCCGTCCTCGTCCCCGTTCCCGCCTCTGCCACCGCCTGCCAGTCAGTCATTCAATGGCTGCTGGGGTTTGTGTTACTGTTACTCTTGCTGTTGCTGTTGGTGTTCCTGTTGCTGATGCTGATGCTCATGTTGCTGCTGTTCCCGATGCTGCTGCTGCCAAAGCTACAGCTATTGCATGTTCTCCCAAAATGACGACGAGACATTGCATTTGCCGATGTCGTTGCTGTTGCCGTTGCTGTTGTCACTCGTTTTGCACGCATGCAATTAGTCAGCTTCAAACATACTAACAAGTTGCCGTGCAAAATGCCACGCCCACACGCCCATACGCCCACCCAGTTCACTCTGGCAACTTGTTAATTGAGTAACAGCAACCGATTTTGACGAGGCACACGAGCATTGTTTATCGGCTTAAGTTCGGCACTACACAAAATCTCTCCCAGTCAACAATTATCACAGCAATTTCAGCACTTTGGGCCAAATTTGGTGCAACTCGTTGTTGCTGTCGTTTGTTGTTGTCATTCGTTGTTGTTGTTGCTGTTGTTGTTGAGTCATTTTGTCAGTCGTTGCACGCACTTTGATGATTTAGTCACAATCCCCAAATGAGTTCATAACAATTACATTCGTCCCAAAAATTGTCATAGATACACGATGTTGATGTCGATGTCGATGTTGATGTCGATAGAGATAGAGATGTCCTACATATGGATGGACAGATAAACTCACAATTGCCGAAACATGGCTGCAAATGACTCACTAAGGCTCTCTCAGCACCATTTTGAATCCCTTGGATGCGTTTGCTGCGTCAGCACCTGTGTCGGGTCACAACAGCAACAACAGCAACAACAAGCTGACAAACTGACCAACTGACCCTGCCCCTGCCCCTGCCCATGCCCCTACCCCGACTGAAGCGAAACGTTACCGGCTAGGGATAAACATTTTATGGCCAAAACACGTGCAGAGGACCAAAGCAATTTTGGGTCCAACAACACCAAAAAAAACAACAACGAAAAAACAAAAACGAAAACGAAAAAACGACTACATAGTAGTATTTTAGCCAATAGGTATAAACTATGAATGTACTCTGACACGTAAACCGAGCGGGCAACATATGTGCGACAGACAGACGGGGAGACAGACAGGCGGACAGACAGGCAATATATGCAAATGGGCCATTGTGAACTAAGCAATCATTGTGAACCAAATATGTCGCACCTATTTCCCATTTAAAACATATATACTTACAACAAGTATCCATTTGCCATTAATGACATTGGCCTCAAACAGAATATATTATTTTGCGAATTTCTGCAAGAAATTACATTCAAGTAGGGTTTGCGTTAATATTTTTCAATTGGGAACTTAAGCCGTTATCAACACCGTTAACCCATTCAAATTGTATGCCGTTATCAAAACCAAATATGTTAACCGACTTAAATATCATTTTTCGCCACTTCTTTCTTACTCACTTTTCGTTCACAGATGTTTGTCTATTCTCGACTAGATATTGATAAGAATATATATATTTTTCAGAAAGCAAAAATGAATAAGCATTAAGTTGCTATTAAATTTGGCAACCAAATCGGTAAGATATAGACATATCACATTATTCTATGTCAGCCAGCTCGATTTGGGGATACCCCAAACCTATTACTTGACACTTGCAGTAATGCCTCAAGTAGTGCATACAAAATTTCAAAGATTTCCATTGGCATTTGTCTCTTGTTTCCGTAAATCGCAAAAGTAATCGATAATTTGAAAACAAAACTATTTCTGCGTATGACTTGTTTCAAATCAGAAGTCACTAGCTCTTTAAGGACCTAAGATCCGACCCATTCATACAGATAGAAAGACTGTCAGAAGGACTCAACTTGAATCATCCAGACAAAATGAAAGTGACAAACAGCTTTTTATGCTTCAACATTCATTCGAGTTTTATGTGCTTTTACACATGTTCTAACAAAATCCTTTTTTTATATTATTGTTTAAATACATTTTCAGTGTTTCACTATTTTTTATTTTCCCGCTTTTTTTATTTACTGCGTCCAAACTTCTGTCTCATCGCAGCAGAAGTGCCAAAAGTTTAGTCAGCCTCTCTGGTACACGTTGCACAAACAGACTGCTTGCCACATAGACATGCTATAATTGTATATTTCTTAGCTGAAAATAAAATAATATTCAAATTGCATTCACGATTATTTGCATTCACTGTTAAACCAATTAACAAAGCATAGAATGCAAGTTAATAAACTTATTTCAGCCATACCGCAAATAAATTATTTGCAAACTTTTATCTACACAAAACAAACATCAAAGCTACAAGACTACAAGATACCCTTACACATAACTAAGAATACACAAATACTGAAACATATTATTTGTTTACCTAAAAATCTAAGGATTTTTGGTAAAGTATCATAAATAGCAGACAAAATTCATTGAAAATATGTGTTGAGAAATATTTTTGTGGACTTACTTTTACCCCCAAACATATAACGTGCAGTGCAACCAGACAATGTCCTTTTATTCCTTTCCATTTCGTACACAACACAACATCATTATACCCCATTTAAACACATTTTTAATCGCTTTAGGGTATTTGAAAGTGAGCGACCTCTTGGGGCGTGGTCTGTGGCTGAGTGGTTACAATTTTTAACATTTTACGTGAGCTGTGCGGTGCTGTGCGGTGCTGTGCGGTGCTGTGCGGTGCTGTGCGGTGCTGTGCTGTGGAGGTGTTAGATTTCCAGAAATGCCCCACCACAAATACCTACATACATGGCAAAACACACACACACAGGCACCTAGACACTGTGAGGCATGCAGTTTGTTGGAAAAATACATGAATACATATGTGGAATGCTACGCGAAAGTTTCGCTTGACTCAAAAATGGGCGACACTGCAAGTGGAGTCATCTATGTGTGTGTGTGTCTGTATGACTATCTGTATGTATGTGTGTGTGTGCTTGTGGTGGCATACTACGTGCAAATTTTGCCATCTGGCTGAGTCCGTTGCCTCGCTGGCCATGTTTACGACTCCTCGGGGGCCACTTGATTAGAAGAAGTTGCCTGGGAGTTGTACGAACACTTTCTGCGAGCACATTTCGCATGTGTGTGTGTGTGTGTCAGTGTGTGTGTGTGTCTATGAGTATAGTTCTTTTCTTTTTTCGCTGTTTTGCCTTTAGATGTTTGCCGTTTGCTGTTTTTATTGTAATAGCTGCAGCAGCAGCAGTTTGTTAAGCATGCAACTTTGGCATTTATGCCAGGCAGTCGGGCAGTCGGGAAGGCGGGAAGGCGGGCAGTCGGGCAGACGGGAAGGCAGAAAGGTTGGCCCTACTACTCTCACCTGGGGAACTGGTAGATGGTAGCTTGGTAGCTGGTGCTGCTCTAACTAATTAATTAAAAACCATCGTAATCTTCATCCAATATTAAGCAAAAGGCCACAAGTCCTTCTGAGACAAAATAAAGGCACAACGCTTATCGCTGGGCACAAATCACTTGGACTCATAATGAAAATGTCAAGTTCCCTTTCTTTCTCTGTTTTTGGAGTCGTGAAAAAAGGACAAAAGTGGGGGTCGCATGTTAATTAGCAAATGCGATGACCGACTGCTTCAATGTGCGATGTGGCTGACAACTGGAACACAGAAACAGAAACAGAAACATGTGAGCACAGTTCAGTTCCGACAACACCGACTTTATCAATTCATTAATCAGGCAACGAACGCTTTTGGTAAAAAATGTTGTTGGGGTTCCTTCAACGGTGAACGGTCAACGGCTAACGGTCAACGGGAACGAACAAAGGCAACGGGAACACACCTATCTATATACATAGATTCACAAAGCAAAGACTACAACGGCAATAACAATGGTGGTTGGGTCAGTAAATGGAGCAATGGTGATTCGAAACGGACGAAGTAGATGGAAAGAGTATTGGGATGGATTTGGGGTGGGGGCTTAGTGGGTTGTGGCGATCCAAATTGAGCAAAGAGTTGGGAGGCGCGTCCAAAAATGTCTGCGTAAATCATAAAAACCAGCTTACGAAAGCAAAAGCGACGGACAAAGTTTGAGTGGCAGGCGTTTGACGGTGGGCGTTTTAAGTGGGTGGGCGGGTGGTTTGGATGGGTTTTTTGTGTTGTTGTCGTTCGGTTGTTTCTTCTTCATCTTTTGCTACTGCTTCTGCTTCATCATCTTCTTGTCCGACGGTGGAATAGGATTAGAATGACGTTTGATCAAAGCAACACTCAGAGAGATAAAGACACACAGAGACAGAGAGAGAGAGAGAGAGAGAGAGAGAGAGAGATGAACAGTAGTTGTTGTTGTATTTGGAATTATGAAGGCGAAACACCAACAACACCCACACACATACACGCACAACATTAAAATTATTTATCGCTCTTAGTTCTCGCAGCAATTGTCTGCGCGTGTAGTTTATGCCCCTACTATGCCCACCACTAAGAGCCACGCCCCATTTCTGCAGTGAAAAGGCGCTTATAGCCTGATGCGTGAAATGGCTTCAAACAAGAAGGGGGTGAATGGAGGGAGAGGGGGGCAAAAGCAAAAGTTGCCACCCATCTCATCAAGAATGCGCCATCCGCCAGAGTCTCTCCCACTCTCTCTCTCTCCTTCTCTTTTTCTCTCATGGTCGCGGCTTTTGTGTCCGAATGCCGAGAAAATAAATCAAAACTCGGCAGGCAATGGAGGCGGGCGGACCGGGCTAATAGGGCGTGGATCCAGTTGTTGTGGTTGTGGAATGGGGCGTGATGCGGCTCTAACTGCGAGTCGAGACTAGAACTCGACTTGAGCTCTGTGTGTGTTTGCTGGCAAATGTTATCTTTCATGTGCCAACAGAAAGCAGCAGTTGAAACAAATACGCTCACTGTGCCGTTGTAAGCGGCAATGGGGAGAGGGGGGTGGAGGGTGGTAAAAGAAAGCTTTAAGTAAGTAAAAATCATATTATCACGATTTTCGTTCGCTAGGACATATTTATAACCTTCTCTGTGGCCGTGCTAAAATTAAGTTCGAATGTACTTGGGGAATCGCGATTCGCGGAATTTGACTCTTGACTTGATGATCATTCCACTTAAATCAACAGCGAAATACTCGAAATATAGTACAAATACTTATATCAAGTATAAAGTTTCTTAAAACAAGAGTAAGTGAACTTGAATATAAATAATGATGATAATGTAATGAGTATAAACATACTTAATTTAGCTAAGAAACACTTGAAATGATTGTTAAAATACTTAAAACAGCTACAAAAACTCTTAAAATAGGAATTAAGGAACTTGAATGAAGTATAACTCCAGAAAAACTGAAATCAACAACTAAAACTCTAGATTCACGATTAATCACGGGTTCAAATCACACCAGCGGCTTGCCATAGCTTCTTCTTCTTCACTTCTTTGACATTAGGATTAACGGCAGTCGAAATGTGTTTGAAACAGCTATAGAACCCGTAGCACTAACAAGAAATCTTAACTTCACATCCTGCACAAAACTGTGGAACAATCATTATCGGGTTTCTACTTAAGTCAAGAATCAAGAAACCTGAGAATTCGTACTTGCATCACAAATGACATTCTCGATTTCAGTAATTCCGTACTTAGTAAGATATCAAATTCGAAATGTAAGATTTGAAGAACGATTTACTTGATTATTTTTGTCAGTGTACTTGTGTTTGCTTTAGGGTTTCGTATACAAATTTTAGTGCAGCGACAAATTTTCATAAACTTTTATTCAAAACATTTAATAGTCATTTTATTCGTATCTTTTGTGCAGTGTATCTCATATTTTTGCAAAACAAAAAAAGTTATTTGAATGCACTTACTACTAAACAACTGAGCTATTCATTCCAATCAAAGGTAAATGAAAGGTAAATCACCGAAACGAACGATACTCAAATATTTCTTTCAGGCGATCACTTTTAAGGTTAAGTCAAACCAGATTCCTTTATAACTCTTGCACATAGTATGGAATGTTCGACTTATAAACAATAAAACAATTAATATGTTTTAATAACATTTAATTAACATTCTTCACTTGAATAGTTTCTGATTTGTTTAATGTCAGTTTTTCTAAGGTTAGTCATTGATTTGAAGGCAAAGCAATAATGCGCTGCCCTGAATGATGTCAAACGAAATGCCGTCTCATATAGGTTGAAGCCCGTCAGTGGGTTGTTCAATTTAGAAACCCCAATTGATGTGTTCAACGTTCAAGAATGAAAGAATGAAAAAAGATGGAACAATGCTTGCTGCTCGCAAAGACAATTCGCACGCAGACCATCAGTTAGTTACTTAATTTTGCTTTAAGCGCATGTACGGTCAATGTTTGGACAACACCTTGTAATATCCGTTTAAGCTATGCCCGCTGACTGACAACTGGACAGCTATGAAGGTGTGGGTGGTGGGGGGGAGAGATGTGATGTGATGTGTGTGTGTGTGTGTGTGTGTGTGTGTGTGTGTGTGTGTGTGTGTGTGTGTGTCTTGGCGACTGAAGCTGAGGCAGCCAATTTAGCTTCAGTTCATTTGAGTTCGAAACGCTTAGGGCAAACCAGGATGCTAGCCATCTTCATAGGTGGGTGGGACGGGGGGTGTGCTGAGGTGGGTACGCGAAACACACAGACAGATATAGCAATACCAGCGCAAAGCACGGAGATGAAGAAGCAGCAGTAGCAGCAGCAGCAGTCAGTGCTCTAAACATGACTTATGACCGGTACGTGATGCAACATAAAAATGCCATTACATTGTGCGTGTTGCCTGCCTGCCTGCCTTGCGACTACTACCTACCCTCACCCCCACCCACCACACTCTCTTTCTCTCTATATATATATATATACACATATATATATAACATGACGTATGAGTGTTGCACGTTTCGCTTGCCTCGAACATCGCGTCGGTTGTTTGTTCGTCACAGCGTTTGCCACTGACAAGAACAGCAGTCAGTTCTGCACATCCCCCTCCACCCCACCACCATGTTGCCCCCCTCTCACCAACCCATCTCACTCTCTCACACTCTCTTTTAAATGCTTTGCACAATTATTCATCTGTCTGTCTCGTGTTTGTGTGTGTGTGTGTGTGTGATAGTTGTTTACCTTGACGTTTCCACCATTATTTCCCCACACTCTCTTCCCCCATCACCCTGTGACCAAACGTACGCATTGTTTGCTTTATTAGTGAAATTTAATGTGCTTTGTTGTCTATTGAAAGATTCTTAGCATCATTACAATCAGTTTTCCTGCCAGGAGCCAGGAGCCCGATTCGATTTGACTCGTTTCTCTCTTCTTTTCATTAAAAAACTTTCATGGCACTACTATTTTGGTTTTTAGACTTGAAGTTAGGTAAACAAAGCGACTGAGTGTGTGAGTGATAGAAAGAGATATAGATGGAGAGGGCGTGTGATGGTGGGGGGTGAAGAGGGGGGGAAGAGCATCGAGTGCTATAGACCTGAGGAAATTGCGCAAAAAAGTTTAACATCGATAGGTGCAAATTACAAAACAAAGCCAGTCATTGTTCGAGAGACGGAGAGACTAGGGTCAGCTATTTTTGCTATTTGTTGTTTGTTGTTTTTGTGTGTGTGTGTGTGTGTGTGTGTGTTATCATTGTTGCTATTGTCGGTGCCAAAGTTCAGTTAGTTCTCGTTCTGCCTAGGTGCGTGATGAAGAAGCGCCAACTCCAGCTCCAACTTACAGCAAAAACCGGAAACGGCAAAAGCAACTCAAACTTTTTTGGTTGATTTCGCAGCGAACGTTTATTTTGTTGCTGCCCCTCACCTCACCTCACCTCACCTCCCATCTCGCCCAATCTCTTAACCCTTACAAAAAAAATATGTTGTTTGCTGTTGTTCTTACTTTTCTCGAGAGCACTTTTTGAGGGCTGTAATATAAATCATATCGGATCCCGTAAGATATCTGAACTTCAAATTTTATTCGATTTAGTTTCTTATAATTTTAAGTTTATTTTCACAATTTTCACTAAACTCGTCACGTCTACCATAATTTCCCTTTTATCATAAGATATATAGTATTTCCAGATATCAAGAGCAGCCCTCGCCATTTGCTGATACCTGCTATAACTTTTTGTTGTTGTTTCATAGTAGTCAACGCTTAATGAGTTACAATTGCTTGTTTACCCCTCTAACCCCGCCCACAAGCAACCCAATATGAAAACTTTACCTACGGTAAAAGTTGTTAAGTGCTTAAAGACACACACACATCGAGAGAGAGAGAGAGAGAGAGAGAGAGAAAGAGAGAGTGAGAGAGAGAGATTCACGCATTTGAGTCTTCACATTACATATAGTATATGAACGAACCGTATTTAGATTTGGTTTATGCAGCTAATTTACTGCCTGCTAACTAAATAGCCAATAAATCATGCAGTCAATCAATCAATCACAGTGACGACGACAACGACGACGAACACACAACCGAATTCTGAATTGTCCCTTTTAAACTGCCAGTCAGTGGCAGTCAGTCAGGAGCAGGAGCCAGAGCAAGCCCAGCCAGCCAATTGGTACAGCACAACACAGGAGGACGAAGAGGAGAAGGAGGAGGAGGAGGACAACTCTCTCTCCCTCTCTCTCTCTCTCTCTCTCCCTCCTTGCATGCGTCTGATTGTTACGTTTGGCAAAATCTGTTTGCTAAATGGCAGTTAATTGTTCGCTCGAAGGCAACAAAAGACACACACACACACACAGACAGAGAGAGAGAGAGAGAGAGAAATGAAATGAACAAAATGGCACCCAACGAAATTGACTACAACTCTTTTCCGTATTGGATGAGAATAAAGCAGCTTAACAAACAACATTATTGCAAGAATATATATGAAATACGAATTGTGTAAAGAATATATATATGTATATCTGAAATACAAAGTGTGTGTTGGAATTGTGTCTTGCGTCAGATACATTTGCAATATCTCTTCTAAGGCAAAATATTTCACCAATTAAACTTCAATTGGCAAAGGCTTTCAACTTATATACACACAAATTGTTTACACACAACTAAACAAATACATAAACATTTGCATATGCTCACAAACATATACGTGTGTATATGTATGTTTGCAAGTTGCAAGTTGAGAGATTTTCTTGGTGGCAAGTTTGTCTATATTCGATTTTGTATAGTATCAAAGGCAGCAGACAGAAAGCAGAAGGCAGAAGACAGAAGGCTTGCGATTTAGTTGCATATTGCATTGATGATGATGAAAATTGGCCCAATTAATTATGATAATTTGCAAATTATTGAATTATATAAATCTTTATCTTAAAGCCCCTAACAACCAAAATCGAAGTATCGAATCGAATTAAGTACCTTGTGAATCGGCTCATTAATGTGTGTGTAATGTCTTAATTGACAGATTGTATCACTTATGGGAAACTCTAGTATTTGACTTGATTTGTATATACTTTTGCCCTTTAATAATACATTGATTATACTTTTTTCTTGTTTTTTTTTTTTACATTTACAAAGTATCAGGCGACTCAATACTCTCTCTCACACACAGTAGAAGTTTGTTCAGTTGATTATTATTCATACACTGATTTTCAGTTCCATTAATCAATTTTGCAAGTTAAAAACGGTTGTTTGGCTGTTTTTTAGGTTCATAATAGTTGTTTTTTTCACAACTAGTTGCTTCGAACTCATATTCTTGCCTATACACTTGCAAAGTATATTCTCATTTTGTCATTCAATGTGTAACGAATAGAAGAAAACATATTCGAACACATTAAGTATAGGTCAAAATCGAAGCACCAGGTCATTTGATAATAACAAAGTTATTAATTGTAAATATTGTGCAGCTCTATTTATTTATATAATTTATTTATTAATAGTAAGCATTTTAGAATTCAGATCAAACGTTTGAGGCCAAATCACATTAAAGCATTATGGTCAAATGGTTAGGTTATCGATTATAATGACAAAAAACAATAAAAGTATAGAATTATAATATAAGTGATCAAGAATGTGTTTTGACATAATTTTTTGTTTGTTTTTTAGTTCAAACCAGTTTTAAACTTTCAGAGAGAGAGAGAGACTTTACTATTCGGCATGCCTTACTTGTTGTTTGTTTGACGTTTCTTGTTGTTGTTGATGTGCTTGTGTTTGTTTAGTGTTTTGGCTGTTTGACCCAGAACGTGTGTAGGGTAGCCCAAAGTTGTGTACGTTCGGAACTTGTCATTATTTCTTATGACACCTTTGTCGTCGTCGTTGTTGTTGTTGTTTTAGTCCTTTGTCCGTTGTGCGGGGCAATAAAATGTGAACACTTGCTAAATATTTTGTTAAGCGGCAAATGTCCATGTGTGTATAGATATATGTGTGTGTGTGTGTGTGTGTGTTTGGATCGCGTGAAATGCTTGGCAAACACCGTAAAAAAAAACCGAAACGAAACGAAAGGGAAGAAAAACTAACAAATGAGATCCTGTAGTAAATTTTGGTGTCGCCTTTTTCTGTGCGCCCACAAAATTCCACTCTATGTGTGTGTGTGAGTGGAGTGTGTGTGTGTGTGTGGGAAAATCCTTGCGTTTGCAGTAATCAGCACGTAACGTTTAGTTCATTTGTGTGTGCGTGCTCAGGCATGTGTGTGTGTGTGTAAGTGCGAAGTTTGTTTAAACACTAACACACACGGCGGGTTAGGGCTAAGGGGTAAGAGGTAAGGGAGCAGGGACAGTTGGCGAGGGATGGGGAGGGGGGAAGTAGAGCGGATAACATTTTTGTGCCCGGCAGCTACTTTTACATAAACACCAACTAACGTTGAAATAACTTTTAAATGACGTTTGTTTTTGGGGCGTGGCACGAACGCCTTTGCGTGTGAACTTTGTGGCAGCAGGGTCTGTCTGTGTGTGTGTGTGGCAACAATTGTTGTTGCTTGCCGCTGCTGCTGCTTCGAGTAGAACAACAACTTCTTGCTCACTTTATTTTAAACTTTATTTATGCGATAGAAAGCAGCAAATTTTTGTTTGCGTTTTAGCGACTTGGAATACCCGTGAATTTATTTCACAGCTTAAGTAAGGGTGCTCTCTAAATATACTATATATGTATATATGTGTATGTGTGTGTGTTGGTGTTGGTGTTGGTGTTGGTGTGTGTATGTACGTGGGCGTGGCAGAGGTCTGGCATTGTTAACTTTATACCATTGTAATATATTTTTAAGCACATTATGAGTGTACTTCTATCTATCTGTTTCTTTGTGTGTGTATATGTGTGTGTGTGTGTGTGTGTGTTTATGCTTTGTTTGTGTGTGGATTTGGTATTTATATATGTCTTTGTTGTTGTTGTTGTTGTTGTTAGACATTATGCGAGCTTAGCGCGTGAGATGCTTACGTTCTGATCGCTGTTGTTGTTAATTTTTATTTGTATATGTATTTTTATTTCTACTTTCTTTTTTCTTGGTATTTTTTTTGGTTTTGTATTTGTTTTTTTTTTTTTTTTGACCATGACAAGCGGATTTGTCGCTAAGCGTGTTTAGCCGAAAATGTTTTTTATGATGTAAGCGTTGACAATTTTTGCCAATTTCCCTCAATTTCTGCACAGTTTTCATGTGTAAGTACTAGCAGCGCCCCCATCCCCCAACTCATCCACTTAAGGTGCCACACTGTGTGGCAAGCAAGTTCAATTCTCAGTGCTCTCTCTCTCTCTCTTTCTGTGTTCTGTGTGTGTGGAAGGCAGGGTGACGGGATGGCGGGGTGACGGGGTGATGGTAAATGTGAACGAGCACATAAAACCAAATGACAGGAAAAAATATGCAACACTTTCTTGCGTCAGCGCAAAAAAAAGAAACGAAACAACACAGAATGTGAAAGCACGTAAAAGTGCTTTAGTTGATGGAGGGACAACTTGCATATACCCTGTAAGCCTACTCTTCTCATCTAAGTGGTAAGCTTTATCATAAGTGAAAAGATGAAATGAAATTATTGTTTATATTCAATATAAAATCATGTGGAAACAAAGCGAATATAAGAGTAAGAAAATCGATATTAATCCATAACATTCTTTGGCATTTGAGCCCGACTAGCCCGCTCACTATTGACACCAGGGTATAAAAGGAGACACTAAAAAAACAAATTTGATTTAGCGTAATTTGTTGTTTTAGTTTTTTTTCCTCCTTTCCTTTCCTTCTCTTTTGTTTTTGTTTTGTATTGTTTTGTTTTGGTGATGTGGCGTAGTGAAGGGTGAGCAATGGATATTATAACAAGAGTATGTACTCTGGAACAGAGTCAAGCGTCAAGCATCAAGCGTAGCAAATCGCAAGACGACACACGAGCCACAGCATACTAAGCGTGGCACGCGAATCTTTTGTTGCATAGGCGACAAATATTGTTGGTTAGCTTTCGTCTTCTTCAGCGGGAATGAAAGTTGTGACAGAGGATCAGTAAAGTAAAGCAAAAATTTCTTAATATATAATTAAATAATGGGTATTGTGAGAACGCAATAATAATGTTAATTTCTCAATCAAGTTTGACACTTTGATCGCCTGTTCAAATGGCATTGATTGGGTTTGTTTTGTTGCTGTTGTTGTTGTTGTTGTTTCTGTTGTTGTTGGCAAAGTAATAGTAAATGGTGATGGCAAACTGTGACTGTGACTCCGACTGTGACGATAACGGTGACCCATTGGCTGCTATTTACCCAACCTGCACCGCACACCGCGCACCCTGAACGAACGAATCCAGCAACATGGCAGACGACGGACGACGTGTGGAAGTGGAGAGAAAGCACAAAGAAATGGCAAGGACGAGGACAACAGCAACACTACCAACAGCAACAACAACAACAATATGCTCACGTCGCTGACGACATGTCTCAAGTGTGTCCCTCTTGTCTGTACGACGAGGAGTATCTCTGTATTTGTATCTGTATCTGGATCCGTATCTGTAGCTGTATCTGTATCTGTATCTGTATCTGTCTGTCTGTATCTGTCTGTCTGCCTGTCGGTTTGTTTGTTTGTCTGACTGTTGTAATTCACGAAATTGCCAGCAATCGATATAAACATCAACTCTCTATGCGTTTGCTGGCTGTTGCTCCTCCATCTTCTCAGTGCGAGAGTGTGTGTGCGAGTGTGTGTGTGTGTGTGTGTCTAGAGTGTCTGGGCAACTGTGACAACAAAACACAGCTCACAGCTTATTGTTGCTGTTGTTGTTGCTGCTGCTGCTGCTGCTTTTGTTGCTGTCAATACCGCCAATGATCCTGTTGACGTTGTTACTTTTGTGATGTGCTCAACGTTTTGTGTTGCTGTTGTTGTTGTTGTTGTTGCTTTTGCTATTGCCATTGCTGCCGCTGCTGTTGTTATTTTATTTTATTTTAGTGCAAGCGCAGCTGACATTGATGATGATTATTGGGAGTAAATAGAATTGAAAATGCGCCCAGCCACCACCAACGGCAAATGTTTCGTTTTTCGTGGCTCAAGACACGTGTGCTTCTCCTCTCTCCATCTCTATTGAGTGTGCATGTGTGTATGTGTGTCCGTGTGATTGTTCGCATAATGCGCGCAAATAAATTGCAAAATCAATTGAGCGGTAAAATAGTTTCCCTAACAACTCACTGGCTGCTGTGAGTACCGAACAGTATTGAGCAAAAGTCAGGCGGCTGTCACTTCCACAGCAACAACAACAGCAACAACAACAGCAAGAAGAAGAGCAGACACAGCTTCAATTACACCCCATTCCACCCATTGTGGCACTGCTGCCACGCCTATCTGCCACGCCTTCAACTTTAAATTGAAGTCTACTCTAAGGCAGCTAAACTTAACTACAAGGCACCCTTTCATCCAGCTACGAATAACGTATACGCAACTCCATCACGCTGCCAACTCGAGCGCAAGCCCATCAAATGCTCCTCTTACTTGCCACAGCAACAACAACGAAAAGAAAAAACAAACATATCGAAAGAAAAGTGGCACAACCCTAGTGGGAGTGGCTAACAGCAAAATAAAGTACAACAACTGCAAAAAGAACTTCGAAAAAAAAAGGAACTCTGAATCACTTTGGATGCCTGTTCGACAGTTTCGACTCCCATCTACATAGTATATATATATATAGAGTGATTAACTCGTTTAATCAGTATAGTATTCAAAACTAATTGATTGATTTTTAAACAATCTTATGTAAATCTGTGACCATATACTATTAAAGTTATGTTTTTTACTCTTTTGGACCCAATTACGCTCTAGCTGAATATTATGATAAGCATCTTAAAGATGTTTTAAGCTTTTTATACCCTTAACACATAAAGTAGATAAAAGAGGGTATAATAGGGCAGAAGGAATCATCTTCGACCCCATTAAGTATGTATATTCCGGATCATCATCAACAGCCGAGTCGATGTAGCCCTGACCAGCTGTCCGTTCGTCTGTGTGTCTAAACGAATCGATCTCAGACACTATTAGAGCAGAGACTCCAATATTGACTCCATCGATCAACTTGAAATTCAAAAATTCAAAACTGGAGATGGAAAGAATTAACGAATATAATGAAAATCTGTGAAATTTGTATTCAAATTGGCTGAGAATTACCGGAGATGTGAAAGATGTTGGCTTAATAATCAAGCATTGGTACAGTCGAGCAGGTATGCCCTTGGTGTTAGGGTAAGGGTATCTTTTAGTTGAGCTAGAGGCGCGACTTGAGCCTGCTTACTTCTATAATTTGCAGATTCTCATTAGTATTCAGTGGCAAATCTTAACATGAATATGTAAATGTATTGTTGTTAGGTCAAGCGCCAAATTTATGACTTACAAATGTGATTTTAAGCCAAAAACCGGTTCGAAATACTTGTGACTTGTAGAAATGTGTATCTGTATATAGAATGTGTTGTTGGATGACAAATAAATTGTTGTTATTGTGTCTCCTCGATACTGAAAAAGATAGACAAAAACTTGTTGCATACTTTAAGGCGCATCATTTTTTTGTTTTTCTGTTCTTTTTAAAGCGCTTTGATTGCGCTTTCGCTGTTTGACGCGACAGTATTCATTAAATGTTATAAACTCATTACGCAACTTGATCTATGTAAAACAAAAATTACAGAGAAAGAGTTGATAATTGTTTGCCAGTGTGTGTGTGTGCGTGTGTTTGTGTTTAAATGTGTGTGTGGCTTGCTGTAATAACCACAAAACAGCTGCGTGTGCCGCAATACAACCCAAATAACATACCAACGCAATTCAACGCTCACTAATAACGGTACACACACACACACACACCAGAACCGGCATTGAAACACAATATCTCAAATATACACACACACAGACACACACACACAGATACACGCATACAGCACACAACACTCGTAAATGAAAATCTTTGTGCAGAATTAATTAAGTAAACAATACGAAAATTGTGGAAATTGCTTTGAATGCGTCCCCAAACGCACCAACACACAAACACACAAACACACGCACACATATGTGCGTACAGTTCCCGCACACACACACACATGTAAAGCAATTGCGCACAGCTGTTATTGTTGTTGTTGCTGTTGTTGTTGTTTTTGCCATTACTCATTATTATTATCATTCTGCTTAATAGGCAAAAGCGATGGGCATAAGTGCTCGCTCAATGTTGATGAGGTAGTGGTGGGGTGTGTGTGTGTTGGGCGGGGGGGAGGGGGTATTGTTATAGCTAAGGCTGTGCCGCGCGGCTAAAGTGAAAGGGGTGGACGAAGACAGAGACAGAGACAGAGGACAAGCGCTCATTGTGCATTAACAATTACACCGCACTTTACATCAACGATTAAGACACACACACACACTTACATACACACACATACACAAAATGAGGCGTGTGTTGTATGGAAAAGTTTTGGACAAACGACGAGCGGGCTTAATCATTAAGCAAATGTATTAACAATGTGCCCATGCTTTCAATGGAATGGCAACAGGAACAACAAAATATCTTCCCAAATGAAATTTGTTTTTTTTGCATATTTTGTCTCACATTTTCTAAGTGTAATACTTCACATCTCTAAAATCTCAATAAATATATTGTTTATTTGCTTATTATACTTTTAGTATTAAAATGTAAATGTAATACTTCAAACATTGAGTAAAACATTGAGTTCGTATTCACGTAAAGCATCTTCCGATTTTTGCCTATCTTTCTTGGTCTTATTAAGGAATTCAATTCTTTTCTAACTATTCGAAAAGAATTGAACTCCTTAATAAGACCAAGAAAGATAGGCAAAAATCGGAAGATGCTTTACGTGAATACGAACTAGTTCATTTTACTCAATGTTTGAAGTATTGTTTGTGTTCACCTTAAGCTTTTTATGTCCATTAGTTTAAAGAACTTTTAAAAAATGTAAGCTGTTGAATTATCTTTAAGGTGTATATTGTAAATATCAGAGTACACCAGATACATAGTTTTTATATTAAGAATGTAATCATAGTTGCTGATTTCTCTTCTGTTTTCTGGATTTTGTGTGCGTGGAATCAATCTAAATAAACAAAACAACAAGCGTAAATATATTTAAAACCATTTCCTCCCATCTTACATATCAATACTTAATAGATTTCTTTGTCAATTACAATCTAAGCGAAGTCCATGGACATTAGCCTCAATACTTAACTGATAATAAAATTGTAAGCAAAAACTGCCAACTTTTCCAAACTTGCCCAAACATCCGTTGGGTTAAATGAGATTGGTTCCGGTAAAATCGATTAGGTTTATGTTGGAATATAACTAGATATAAATCGCGTTCTGGCACAGACATTTAATGGCAACTGAATATCGAAAATTGTGATTGATTTCAGTTTAGACCAAAGTGAATTGAACAATTTCAAGTTCGAGTTGAGTTGAGTTCGAGTTGAGCACAAAAATTACCCTTGAATGGCCCCAGAAAACAGATCAAATTGAATTCAAATTCACTTCAATGTTGTGAAATAAATAAGGCCAGAAAAATCTGGTATGTTCTTTCATAACAAAGAAGTCATTTGTTATTTGATCACAAAACGAATCAAAGATTTTGTTTATCAATGATTTTCTTTTATGTGCTCCTAAATATATTTATCAAGCTGTTGGTTTAAAAAACGAATGACATAAGCACATTTTGAAGTTAATTATACATTCGATTCCTAACCGAAATCTAAAACATTTAGACCCCAATATGTTAGGTTCAGACTGCGAGGGAAAAACAAAGAATTCATTGTTCTTAAATGTTGTCGAAATGTTGTTATCTTGTCTGGTGTTGGCTTGTCATCATTAGCATGAGTTGCGCTTTGTCTACGCTTTCGTTGACCATTCTTACAAGTTTATATTTGGCTGGAAAGCTTAGCCAGATACACGGAGAGATGGCGAGTGAGTGCGAGAAAGAAAGAGATGAGAAGAGCGGAGCGAAGCGAAGAAAAGAGAGAAACTCGAAATAGGTTTTGGTCAAATTGTTGCCGATCTTTATGGAAACACAAAAGGTTCGTGTCAGACCCATTTAAGAGACATTGAAGAATTTGTGTTAACTGTGATTTAGATATACAACATGCCACATAGAATAAATACATCTATCTATACATGGGTGGTACTTTAAAAGAAGATAAACTTTTTAGTTGGAAAAACATTTGATTACCAAAACCAATTTTTGTTGTAGTATTTTATAGATATTTTTTGCCGTGTAGCAACGAGAAAGCGTTCATTAGGTTCATTAGCTTGTTCTCACCGTAAATTTGTGGCTCCTAAAACCAAATTTATGATCTATGTGTGGTGGAGTACCACCATAAATTTGAAGCCATCGACTTAACGATAATGTTTATGGTCGATTCTGTTTTTTTTTTTTTGGAATGTTTGCTCAGCTGACTTCGTCGAATGCCGTGTAAAATCCAAACAGGTCCAAGATCATCTCAGATCGTTCCCAGCACGCAGCTTTGCTTCTCAGTGTATGTCAAGATCAGTCAAGTGGCACACAGTTACAGATACAAATACCGAGACAGAAACACAGACACAGACAGAGACAGAGACAGAGAGATAAAGATAAAACACAAAGCCGTTACAAGCTTTACTTTCACTTGTGCAAACAAACTGAGCCACAGTGCCAAGAACAAACGCCATGACAAACGCTCATTTGGCGGCAACCTCCGCTGCGGCGAGGGTCATCATGTTGAACGGGGGCCCCAAAAAAACAACGTGGAACGGAGTTGGAGCTGGAGACTCGAGACTCGAACTCGAACTCAACGCGTCGCGACGCGACTCTTGGACGTCAGTAGCATGTCAGGGGGCAAGCCAAGCGGTCCAATCCGTCGATAACAATATTTTTGCTCTGTGTTCTCCACAAAAACACCGCGATCGCGCGATCTCTCTCTTTCTTTCTCTGTCTCTCTTTCCCTTTCTCCCTGTCTTTCGCTCGTGTTTCGTTTTGCCAAGGTTTTGCCGCTTTCGCCCTTCGAATAAAAGATTCTTGAGCATAAACCTATTTCGATTTCTGTGTTTTTTTTTGTTAAACTTTTTTTATTGTGCTGTGTGGTGTGGTATTAAGTGTTTTTTTGCATGCGGAAACACGTGAATTGGCAGAAAGAACAGAGCTGCCATGAATTTGTCTCACTCTGGACATGTTTACTGCTGCTGGGCAGCATTTGGAGCTGTGAGGCACATTTCCACAAATGGAGCATCCTGCACAAGGGCTTTCGCTACATGCAGGAATCGATGCTGAGAAACAGTTTGGAACGCGCCCATCTCAACTATGGCATTGTATTCGAGTGCCGCACCATGTAAGTGGTCCGTTCAAAATGCCAAACTTCCAAACTTGAGACTCTACTCTACTCTACTCTGACAAACTATGTGTATATGTATGTGTTCCAGCTCCAGCTCGGATCTGGGGGATGAGGTGCACTTCGATTTGCAGCTGGGCGATTTGAGCGGATTTCGCCGTTTAGATGCCAGTAAGAAGCTGGCATTGTTTCTGCATGGCTGGAACGACCAGGGTAGCAAAGATTGGGTGCAGGAGCTATTGTTGAGTAAGTCGAATCGAATACAAAATTGTTCCATCTTAAAGCTTTAAAGGCCATTAGGTTCAGGTGAACATAGAGTTATCTTTCATATCTTGTTTTGTTTTCGACTCTCTTAACGACAACAACGAAATAATAATAGCCTGGACCCTGTTTGACGAAGAGTACAATGTGTGCGTTGTGGATTGGGGCAATTTGTCACAGAATGACTACAAAAGCGCCTCGATGTCCATATTCGATGTCGGCCTGACCGTGGCCGGCATTATCATTGCCCTGGAGGAGATGCGGCCGCGTCGCTTCAATCGCCAGAACGTAACACTGGCGGGCTACAGCCTGGGGGCACATGCAGCTGGCTATGCGGGCGCCGTTCTCGGCGGCAAGGTGGAGCAAATCATTGGACTGGATCCGGCCGGACCGCTGTTCACACTGCCGGCGGCTGTTGCGCCCATGTATCGACTGGACCAAACTGATGCACAATTCGTTCAGGTGTTGCACACCTCGGGCGGCACATTGGGCACCAGTTTGAAGTGCGGCCATGCCGACTTCTATCCGAATGGTGGACGTGCTCCGCAACGTAACTGTCTGATGTTTATGAATCTCCAGGATATGCAAAATACCAGTGAGTGAAAGTGGAACACATGTCCTTCGATTATCGATTATCGAGCATCATAAGTTGATTTTGTCCTTTGTTTTGTCCTTTAGATCCAATTGCATGCAGCCACTCGGCGGCTGCCATTTTCTTTAGGCAATCCATGGATCCACAGTATCCGTTTATGGGCTATCAATGCGATAGCTATCACGAATTTACAGCTGGCCGTTGCAATAAGAATCGGCGTGCCCGTTTCGGTATTCATTCACGGCGTCGAACGCAAGGCAGCTTCTACTTTGACACCACGTCCAGCCATCCGTATGTGCAGAGACAGCGTACGGTTCGTCTACGCAATTGGAACTATGATCGGCAATGGGAGCGCGAGAAAGAACGAGAAAGGGAGCATACAAGTGAAGCTCGATCCGTTTCAGGTGGAGATCTCTTGCGTCGCCGACTTTGGACACGCACCTGGCGAAGACGGAGTCGGGAACGCGATCGCTGTCCACTGTATTGAATAGATGTGCAAAGAGTGTAGTTTAATGAAGATAGTTCCTAGTATTGTTGCTGCTATATATATCTGTATGTATTCTATTTATTCGGAAAATATATAACATTTAAATAGTTTTACCCATGTTTTAGTCGAAAATCGTCATAAAGTAATCTTTGTTATTCTATCACATATGTTTTATGACATTATCCAAAACCGAATCTAAGAAATGGTAAATTTATCCCACTACACAAACTACATTGTGTCAAAAGCTGATTGATATACACCATGTTATCAACATAAGAAGTTTCGAAATAGTTTCACCCATGTTTTAGTCGAAAATCGTCATAAAGTAGTCTTTGTTAGTCTATCACATGTGTTTGATGACATTATCCAAAACCTATCCAAATCTAAGAAATGGTAAAATTATCCCACTACACAAACTACTTTGTGTCAAGAGCTGTTTGCTATATAATGTGCCATCAACATAAGGAGTTTCAAAATAGTTTCACTCATGTTTTAGTCGAAAACCAACATAAACTAATTTTTGTATAATATGCGTTTGATGACATTATCTAAAACAGAATCTAAGAAATGGTCAAATAATCCCATACTTACACTGCACTGTGTCACAAGCTGATTGCTATACAATAGGCTATCAACATAAGAAACTTCTTCAATTCATATGACAATCATTAATGATCTTAATAGTTATTTATACAATGTTATATTCGAGTGTGTAGACGACAAGAAGGAAAAAAAATGTTTCTAATTCATCAAATTCCGAAAGTAATATTTTTTTTATCGGTTTCTTTAACAATTCATAAATAAAATACACACATACAAATAATTTGCATAGCACAATGTTATCGTTGTTGTTGTTGGTGTTGGTGTTGAAAGTATAGTAGTCAACAGTCTGGCTAGTAAAGTGCTTGTAAAAATCAGCGTTCATAATTAAATGGCAGGCACTGTCAAGTGTTGAAAAAGGGTGTGTTTTTGCCAGCCACATATTACTGATATGCATACACACCTACATACGTATACGAATGTGTGTGTGTGTGTGTATGTAAATGTAACAACAACACATGTATGTGCTAAAAATAATTTAACACTTAACGTGGGCCTGGCCCTGGACCCCGAGCAGGACCCAGACCCAGGATCCAGGATTCAGGACCCAGACCCGGAGCAGACCTGGTGTCAGGAGCAGTAGAAATGAAACGCGCATAACTCATGCGAAGTCGACGGCAACGGCGACGGCGGCGGTGGCGGTGGCGGCGGCGGAGCTGGCGACGACGGCGCCATAAATTTCAAAACAGGAAGCAGCCAGCAAAAAACAACTCGCAACTCGAGTGGAATGTTACAGAAGCAACAACAACAACAACAATGTGAATTGCAACAACGGCAACGGCAACTGCAACAAGCAACACGAGCAAGAACAACGAGCTGAAATGTATAAGCAACAACAAGAACAACAAGAACAAGAAACAGCAGGTCTCATGTAGACGGCAAATATTAACTACCTTTTAGCAAGAGGCGGTGCCCCAATGCGATGCAATGTGCGATGCGGCGATGTGGCGATGCGGCGATGGGGCCAAAAGCTGACGTAAAGTTGTAGAAAATTATGTTTTACAATGCGAAAATTGAATTTCAGTTTATTGTTTTCGCTTTTCATTTTGTTTTACGATTAACTGTAAACTGCAGCCAGCCGCCTGCTGCCTGCTGCCACAATCGAATGGGAATGGAAATGGGGGCAAACCAAATGGGCCGAACTTTGTTGCACGTCAATGACTTTTAGCCACCTTTCTCTCTCTCTCTCTCTCTCTCTCTCTCTCTGTATGTGTGGGTGTCTTGTTTTTCATTTGGGCAACCTTCTTTCTATATAGATATATGTATGTGTAGCTGCCATGTTGCACGTACATATATGCAGCAGGTAGAACAACATAACATTCGATGCCTGCCAAATTGAACGGAAATATTTACAAGTTACCAGCACTACCATCCACCCACTACCCACCCACTACCACTACCAATACCAGCAGCAGTAGCTATAAAAAACCTAAAGTCGAAAATAAAAAATAACCGCTGAACGAGTTGAGCTGAATTCAGGCGTTCTGAAGCCGCCGACTCACTTACTCACCCACTCATTCACCCGCCCGGGCAGATTGCAATCTGAATGTGAAAGATGCAAAGATGATGTGTGAACAAGACAGGTCAACAAACAGCGGGGGACGCGGGGGTCATTTACATCGTGTCTGACAATAAATATCAATCAATCAATCAATCAATTATTACCAATGAATATTTATATAAAAATGCGTTTTCTTTAACTTTGTAAGCAGAGACCAGCTAACACCAACACCAACGAGCCTTAAGTAGGGAAGAAGTATGCAAAAATTGTGTTATATATAATTCTATGCCCAAGTACTTAAGTACTTAAGCTGTAGATGTGAAAGTCTTTATGTTGTACAAGTATACTTATTCATGGTAAGTGTTAACTGTGGAAATAATAATGGCATCCCCCCTCCCCATCACCAAGCTAATTGTTCTTGCTGGCCAAAAAGCAAACCTTAAGTTATGCAATTTGTTCAAGTGCGTATTTTTTTTATAATTTTTTTATAATGCTCAGAGCTTCCGCCAAATGTAGAGTAGTTGTTTGTGTTGGTGAGATAATTTGAAAATTTTTTTTTTATTTTTGTGATTTGCGTAAAGAAATAAACTTTTAAAATAGAAAAGTTTAATGTTTAATGTTTACTGTTTTTAACTTCTTTTTAATCTAAATGAAAGTATTTAAAAGTAAATTATTTTTGGTATTTTTTGTATTTCGTCGTTGAAAAGGGGAAAAATCATTAAAATAAATATAGGGTGTTTCAAATGGCGCGGGTAGATTTTGGCGGCACTGTTCAATATTTTTTTTATTATTAAGTTGCTCATGCCAAATCATCATGGACAGTTACACGATTGAACAGCACGTACAAATGATAAAACTTGAATATGAAAATATATGTTTTTGTTAAATATTTCACAGTGAAGTTAAATCATCGAAAACAACAAACTTTCAAGCATATATATATATATATATATATATATTTTAAGTAGAACTCCAAATGTCAGATTTTCTTTGCTTTTCGCATGATGATTTTTGGTTTTTGTGGTATGACGCCATCTTAGCCATTCAAAATCTTTGCAAAAATAAATTAACATTTGCTTAACGCAGTTGCATATTAAAACAGCAAAGATCCTTTCTCCTACACACACACATACATACATAGATGGCATTCAATATGCTTAAGACTGAAGCTAAAGAGTTCGCGTTCAGTTTTGAAAATTCAGTGCACCTGGCGTCGTGCTGCCTGCCTCACTGGCTGCCCCACTGCCTGCCTCACTTTGTTGTACTCGTGGCGTGTGATCCCGGCAAAGTTAAGTGTTTCTTTAGCTTAATAACGGAAATATTTTAGTTGTTGCTGGTTGCTGCCTGGGTTGCCTGGGCTGCCTGGTTGCTGCCTGGCCTGGGCGATAGACGCTTACACATAAACACATTCAAATGCTTCCGGCGATGTGTAATAGCTGAATACTACAAGGAAAGGGCTCTCGAGCTGCTTCTCAAGCTCCTGCTTGCTGCTCGCTCCTCGCTGCTTGCTGCTTGCTGCTTGCTTGTGGCTGCCATCAGTGTTGTTGCTTGCTTGGCTTACAGAGGAAAAAAGCCCTCCAGTGGCTGTAAATAACTCGCAGCAGGTGCCGGCATGCAAACCCCACCGCCACCCGACACCCCCGCCTATATCCCTATATCCCTTTTAGCCAGTGAGAGAAAGACGGCAAAGTTGCAGTTGCGACGACGACGACGACGACGACGACGACGACGACGACTGAGGTGCAGTTTGAGGCAAAGGTTTTCTTTTGATTACACGCCGTGTGGTCTGCCTCATTGTTCTCTTAACCTAAGCCACACACACACAAACACACACACTAACACTTAGAAAACCTCAAGCCAGCACACACACACACACTTGTTTACTCCTTCTTCTGTGTCCTTTTGGTACGGTGTAAGTGCAAATGAGCATGAAAGATGAAATATTAACGCGTCGACTTTCTCCACCTTCTTCACCGAACCCCTCCCCCACCACCACCTAGAGCACTGCGTTCGTTCGGCAGCGACCAGTGTCCTTCCTTTGGCGTCCTGCACTCATTTTGTAAATGCAATTTTCGCTAAGAGCGTACATCCGCCAATCGACCAAGCAAGCCCGACTGACCAACTGCAAGTCAGCAAGCCAGTTCCCCTTGGGGGAAAACTACACACAAAAAAAAACATAAAATAAAGAACAACACAAAAAACATTAAATAAAAGTGCACACACACACACACACACACAAAATCTAAGCCGCTGGCTCGCTGCCATTCTCTGGCTCTGGCCCATTAGCAGCATCAATAACAACAACAACAAGAAGAACAGCAACAACAATAATAACACCAGAAGCATTTTTGAGTGCACACATAGAAAGTTATGGTGCACTTATGCAACGGCACACACACACACTCACACACACACACACATAAACCTATCGATATCTAATGTATGGGGTAGGGTGGTAGTAAAGGAAATGGAATGGAATGCAGTCGACATCGATGGAGCATCTCTTTTGTTTTGTAGATTTTTTAGGTCGTAATTGTTTGATGGCAACAAAACCAAATGCGACAAACAACATTCTAATTTGTTTTGTAACTTGTTTAGAACAACATTCATATTTATCCCACACACACACACACACACACACACACACACATACACACACACGTAACCATATACAATGTGTATGTTTGTCTCTTGCGGGCTTAGCCTTAGACTTTTAGCTGAATATACTAGAAATATACTACATCTCAAATTTGAAATGTTTAGCATTATTTTGAATCGAAAGACTTTCTATCAATAACATTACAAGCATTTGATTCTTTAGTTACTGGCTTACCTTCTATCGCTCCTATGCTTAAAGATCTCATTAAGAAACTAACCCCAGCAAACATGTTGCAAAGGACACAAGACTGCTTAGGGAAGGGTCACTAAAGGTAATATAATCACAGGGCCAGCCGGAGAATAACCGTCTTATATGTACAAATACGCGACACCATCCCAAATAAGATGTGATATACTGTATATTGCGGATACCTATGATTCAATATGGATTTAGGGCTAATAAGTCCCAGGCTCAAACAAACTCAACCATTAACCTGAGAAATCAGTATTTTTCCGTGTTGTAGGTCATGATAGACAGTTCAAATAAACATTATTATTATTATTACATTCTATTAGATTCATTTCATTAATATAGTCACATTGGCATACTAAAACAATCAGGTAAGAAAGAAAATAGTACCGAATCACGGTAATAACTTCATTATTTACATATAAAGATTCAACAAAATATTTTGCTTACCTCTCTCTCACACAAGATTTGCAACATTTTTTGACTTAACGAGAGATACAATCGAGTTACAATCGAATAGCTTTCGTCTTCTAGACAACAGAAGTATAAAAAATCTTTGGTTTACTTTAAATGTAATTCTTCTTTTGTAATTTTTTCCGTTCGTTTTTTGTTTTTTATATATCTTTGAATGCGTATTTTGGGTAAACTTGCCAGGCAAGACTTTCTTAGCTTTCTTCGCTGTCAATTTCTTAGTGCTGTCGCTGCACACACAATTTATATGCATGGCGGGCTAGTTTGGGCGTTTGGGCGTTCGGGTCGGTATGCCACGCCCATACGCCCCCATTGTCCTCTGGCTTTTTAATGACACTGAAATATTGTGTTGCAACTTTTGCTTTATTATCGTGCCCATAGCTCGGGACCGGGATCGAGCCGGGCTGAGTCTGGCCTGGCCAGGACTGGATTGGACACCTGCCCTGGGCATCCCAGACACCCACTGTATTATCTGTCTGTCCGGTTGTCCGTCTGTCTGCATTCCCGATTGCAGTGTTGGTTTCCACTCTGCACTTACACTTTCCCAATTTCTTTCTCTCTCTCTCTTTCTCTCTTTCTCCATCTCTTTCTTACTGTGCCTCGTTTTCCACTCGAAGCGATTAAGTTTCCGCCTAAACAAAGAGCTGAGAGAAGCATTAAATTTCAAGCGTATACAATTTAGTTAATAACTTTTAAGCAAAGCTCATCACAAACTCATCTCTCTCGCTCTCGCTCTATTTCTATGTCGCTGTCTCGCTCTTTGGCAGCGCTTTTGTTTTAACAAATGGCCGGCAATAAACTAAACGCAGCAGATTACGACTGCGACTGGAGCGACTACTATATAGTATATATATAGAAGAAGAAGAAGGAGGAGGAGGAGATCTCTGCCAAAACGGTGGCTATATAACCAACTGCGTGGCGGGAATAGCGGGAAGAGGAAGAGTAACTGGTAACACAAACAGCGAGAGGTGATGCGACATATACACATGTGTATGTGTGTGTGTGTATGTGTGTGTCCAGGCTTGTATCCAGCATATGCATGTATAAGTTTGTGTATATGTGTGCGTATGTGTGTGTGTGTTGGCAGTTGATATGCTTTTTGCTAGCGCTAAGATGCTTTTAACCAGGCAACGGGACAACAAAATGCTGCAACAACTTAAGCTTAGCAATGACACAAACACACACAAACACAAACACACACACACACACCCAGAGGCAGTGAAAATGGCCAGGCAATGGACAGAGGACAAGGGTAAGGGAGGGTGGGGGTGGGGCAGGGCGTACGGGAAATGGATAAGCACGAAAAACGGAGACAATGCGGAAAGTTGTAAGACACTAAAATTGGCTAAAAGGACTCAAGCGAGGCAAGCGAGTATGTTGATGCCTGATGGCTGATGCCTGATGTTGACTGCCTCATGCTGCATGTGCCCCCGTGCTGCTCGCCACTTGCTGCTGCTGTTGCTGTGTTGCTGTTGGTGTTGAAGGAAGCAACCCATAAAAGTGAGCAACAAATTTCATTGTTTATGGCCAGCATAGATGTTAGTGTATGTGTGTATCTGTGTGTTTGTGTGTGTGTGTGTGTGTAAAAGTATTATTATTTTCTTGCTTGAATATCGTAAGGCATATCATTTAAAGCCGAAAAGTTTTTGGGACACATACCTTCCCTCTCACCCTCTCCATCTCCATCACCCTCTCTCTCTTTCTCGCGAAGTATTACTTGACTAAATCCAATCTAAAGTTAAAGCTTAAAATTGCATATTATTAGTTGTAAAACTATTAATAACTATTCGCAAAGTAATTAGTTTTCAACTCAACCCAAAATGCATTCCCGATTTCAATCGATTGGGCATATCTTTTTTAGAGCCGCCTAGAAGTAGGCAACAAAATATATATAGAGAAACGCACACAGCACACAGACAATCACTTAAACTCTCAGATGTTATTTGATGACACACAACAAGAATTATGCTCCCCCACAGAGCACTGTTTCACTTAATCGTACTAGCTCCCCGCACCCTGTAGTCAGGGGGGTCTGCCGACCGTACAACATACAACGTACAACGTTGAACAATCGACCCCTTTTGTGGTTTTTTGTGGCTTGTTGGCAAAAGTCAGAGGCACTTCTGCATTTTTGGGGTCACTCAACGGGAACGTTGAGAGATGCAACGACCTTTTGTACGAAAACAGACAAAAACTGCAACTAATCTGGTGCTCTTTTTTTACGCCCAACTAAACCAAACCTAGAAATAGAGACAAAGGGCTATGCAAACTTCATATGAACGAAACTATACACACATCGAGACAGAGAGAGGGAGAGAGGGAGTGTGAGAGAGAGTGAGAGCAAATCGAAATTCATTCGAAATATTGTTTGTAGCTATTTTATATCTTTGAGCCATGAGTATTGGATACAAATATTTTCAATCAAGATTTTCGAATACATTCGAAAGGAGTATGTGTGTGGGTGTGTGCTTAGGTTATGGCCCATCTAGATCGGGTCAACTGTGATAGGTTCTTGATTATAAATTCATTTTTATTATTATTATTTTTTACGAGGTCCTATAGACTAACAAAAAACTGCCTAAGCGTGAAATTAAATTTGACTTGCGTTCGCGTCGATATTATTTCATAGTTTTCGGGCTCTTGTTTTTATCCCATACCACATATACCATATACTATATATGTATATGTATATATATATAAAAAAATGAACGGCTAACCCTACAATGAAGGGAATGTCCTCGCTTTCCATCTATTTATTATTATTATTTTTTTTCTTTTTTTTTTGATTCTTTGGTTTTTGTTCCTTGCCAATTCTTTTATGTTCCCTTTGGCTGCACGCAAAGCAAAGCGAAGCGTATCAAAAGTGATGTCCACCACCATGGATTTTTACTAGGCACTAAAATTATATTTTCATTGTTATCTCCCATACACGATGCGAAGTGTGAGGTTGCGTGTGTCTGTGTGTGGAAGTGTGTGTGCAAGTGTGTGGGTCGCCATGTAAATTAAGCCGGCTCAACGGTAAACCAAATCTCGCCAAAGAGCAGAGCATAAATGGAGAAGCATATTCGGCGGGCGGGCGAGCGAGCAAACGCACACGAACGTTGTAGCCCACACGAAAGTCGTTGGCACACTGAGACGGCGCTCGGTTCGGCGCCCGAATCCTACAAGGTGTGTTGAACTTCGCCGCCGTTGTGTTGAGTTTCCCCGTCGTTGGCATGGGAGCACAGGAAAGCGCAAAGAGCAACAGTTGGTCACTGGAAGTACACACTGGAAGTGGTATGAGCAAAGTACAAACATACACATCGAGATATATATTAGTATGTGTGTACGTACGTGTCACAGATATGGTTTGATAAGTTGATGGGTTGACAATTATACTGTACTTGAGCATTATCTGGCATATATCAGACAGTTACATTATGGACAATAGGGATAAAAACAAGAGGTATTATGCTGCATGTACTTAAGTAGTTGCCAAATAGACAGCTTCAACAGTATTTTCATGTTCATGTTGTTGTTGTTGTTTCAAGCAGTTGTCAAATGCAATGGAATCAAACATCGAGAAGGACTTAGCTAAACATGTTGCAACAACGTCTCATAAGCATATTGATGATTTGTCTGTGAGTCCGCGTCCGAGTCCGAGACGGGGCAACATGTGTATTTTGTGATTATTTCAGTTTTTTACAATGCATTTGAGATATGTAAAATGAGTAAAATCAATTACTTATTTAGCATCATCTCCATCTGTTTGTACCGTATGTATTTTGGTTATTTGTGAATCTAAAAACAATGTTTTCATAAAATATCCAAACATTTTTTAAGTTGAATGTTCTCCTTTACTATTTTTTTGTTGTTTACTTTTACAGTATCACAAAAATGGTTATACATGTATTTTTAATACACAAAAATATTGAAAAACACGAGGTCGATAAAATACTTTTACAAATACCAAAAGCCGACATTTGTCCAGCTGCATATTACGTTATGCATATTTCATTCATGCCCCAAAACAAAGCAGTATGCCGTATGCCAGGAGCGAGTGCATAACAGCCCCGACTGAGTGCAAATTATGCGGCATTGCACGGGCCACCTTTCGCATTACAGTGTGTTTTAAACATAATACTTCAAGAAATGTTAATAAAATACTAAAAATACTATAGAATATAAAGAGAAAACCCTTAATGCATCTTTCATTGCCCATCAATGAGAGAAATATAAAATTATCGACTTGCGTTCACATACGGAACACATTTGATTTAATTCCGAGTTAGTTTTACGAATCTGTTGGCATTTTTACATTTAATGGCATAAAAGTTGATCAGAATACGGCTCGTTAGTGAGGGGTGTTGTGTGGAATACTTCTCACAGCTCGATGGCTTTTGGTTTATGTGATGATTTTTTTGTATTTTGTATTTTCAGAATTTTAATTAAATAACAATTTATTGATAAACACAATTCACATAGTTATGGGGACATTTAGCCATATTCTTTCTATTTTTATTTACACCCTGATTCCATGAAATGGTGAGAAAGGGTATGTAAAGAATATCAACATTTGAGTCTGTTTCTATGCTTCTATCTTTAGATTTTGAACATAGCTAATCCTAAATCAGCGATAACTTTACCGGCTTACGATACCCGCATGTAATCGATAACAACTTGAGAACTCTCTTCTGAAAATCTGCAAAAAAAATCAGATTTTTAGAAATCAGTTAAGAAAAAATCGAATTTAGGGTTCAGGGTATCTCCTAGGCGAGCTTACTCAACTGTTATTTCTTGTTTCGATACATTCGATTATTGTTAACTAATAGGTTGTGTAAATTTCACAGAATACGACCGGGAGATACTCCGTAACCAGTTCAAATTAAGCATAGCAAGACATACGTGATAATAAAGCAATGCAACATTACTAAAGTAATAGTCGGTATTTCAGGGATAGTAATTTTGAGTAATAAACAAACGCAGAATAACTTAAAAGCTTAACATTTTTGAATGGGCAAAACTAACGTGTAAACTTTATGGTATAAGCAACAGTTTGCGAACTTTGTTTGACAATAAACAAAATGAAACAAGTTGGAAGTTACAGTAATACCTCATGTACATACATGTAAGTTGGTAAGTAAGTTGCAAACTTTTAACAAACCAGAGCTCTTCAAATGCGTTACATTATGTGTACACACATATAATTCATACTTCATATGCATATATGCATAAATATTCATTCATTTATTCGCACATACACATACGCACACACACACATATGTGCTTGTACTTTCGTTAATGCTCGCCGGCTTGTCTTATGCAAGACTAGCAAAATCCACACATGAAAAATACAGTAATAATGTTAAAGTCGATAAGAAGCACGACTATTAAATGCTCTGTATTAAGTTTGCACTTATAAACTTGCTTTAGGTAAACAAAAAACACAACTGGGTCGACTTGCAAACTAATACTCATTCTTGCTTATTTCTTTTGTGCAGCAACCCTTCGTAAACTAACTGTAATGAGTGCATGGGACAGAGTATGAACAACAACATCAACAACAACAACAGTAAACGAAAAACCTGCTCTCGCTGTCGCGCAGCCGCAGTATTTGCGGCTGGTGCCGTTTACAGCGTTTGCTTTACAGCAATCAAATTGGAAAGAAGAGTTACGCTGCGGCTGCGCAGTCGCTGCGTGGTCAACAGCTGCTGCTGCCGCTACTGCTGCTGTTGATGTTGATGTTGTTGCTGCTACTGCGCTGCAGTTTGTATAGCTTACAATGAATGCGACGATATCGTCGACGTCGTCGTCGCTGTCTGCACGCCGCTGACTGCGGACAGTGGTAATGAGGCTATGAAACACACAGAAAACCCAGCTTGAGGTAGGTCAACAAGCAAATGAAATAGTCATATCTTTGTAATATCAAATAGATACTTAATACAACTTAACCATTTCGCAAATAAGTAATGATTTGAAATACTGATAACACAATTTGAGTTTTTTCAGCGTTGATTGAAAGTTAAGAAATCGAAAGTAATTTCAAATATATAGTTTACTATAAAAGGTAAGCTATAATAACTTATTTATGGTCGATAGCAATTAAGGGTATGTAACTTTTATATTACTCTAATATATTATTATATTATTATATAAATTATATTAAATACTTATATACACTGCTTTAGTTCCACTGTGCTTGGGCCGGTTCGGACGTTCGGCTGTCAAGTTGTTGTGTGCTTGGTTTATTTTTATTATTGTTGCTAGTTGTTGTTATTTTATTTCATTTTTTTTTTCTTATTTTTTTTTCGAATGCATAGAGCTTGAACAATTCGGTTGTCGTTGCCGTTTAGTTCTCTTGCGCGTGCGCTTAAATCAAGTAACCAAAAAATATTTGTAAGCTCTCGTCTCGTCTCGAAACCGGCGTTGCTCGTTGTTGCTGGCGCAATTTTGAATTCGTTTTCGGTTACTTTTCGAATTTCGTTTTTCCAATTGTAATTGTTACAATTTGTGAATTTATTGATTAGTGCGCCGCCGCCAAGTGAAAGCGAGTGAGTGGTCTTTTTTTTATTTATTATCAAAGTAAAAACAAATTTCGCTCCAGTTTTTTGTTTACTTTTTTTTGTCTGTTTTTAATGCGTGCCCCCGTGGAATACACAGCATAAGCAACAATAAAATGAATTATTGAAAATTGAAAATTTTGTGATTAATACTTGGGTTTAACCCTAAACATGTGTGTGTGTGTGTGTGAGAAGGTCATCTGATATGTTTGAAGGTTCAATTTTTGATTTACAGATTTATGGCTGATGTGTTACACTTAAGTCTTTACACTTAAGTCTTTGAACTGTGTGTAAAATAACCCAAAAATATAAACAATAAAAGGGAATTGCATAATAATGAAACGGCCTTCAAGCCATTGCAAATGTTTTCACTGTCGAGATTCTCTGCCTTGGAAAAAAATATGTACATACATGTTTTTACATTTTAGGCCTTTAGCCGGTTGCGCAGCTCTAAAAGTTGATGTTGACGTCGGCGTCGCCGTCGCTGTCGGCATCGACGCAGCAGCGTGTAAACAACGTTGACCCAGTTGGGTTCAATTGACGCGTTCGCCTTCGCAATTGTGGCAGTTGCAGCTTCTTGCAAGTGTCTTATGTGCAAAACAAACTAACTCCAAATAGTTTTGAAAGAGTTTTGAACAAGAAATAGAAACAAAATCTAAACACCTTTATCATGTATGTATGTCCAAGTCCAAGTCTAGGTCTACATTTGGTTAATTGTTTGTTTTGTCTTTTTGCCACTTTTCAAATGGCATTACGATTGGCAATTGGCAACTGGCAATTGGCATTTGGGTAATTGGGTCTAGTTGACATGGTCAATCATTTAGTGTCAATTGAATTGGTCGTAAACAATTAAATAATGAAAGCCCTAGGGTGAAGACGTGACGACGTGAGTGAAATAACAAATTTGCACCTGCCCAAACGACGTTTATTTAGACTTTCCGATTTTCGATTTCGGATTGCGGATGGCGGATTGCGGATTTCTAGCTGATCCATTTATTTGTTATTGACTTTTTTATCTGTGCCAAACTACACACAACGCAACTGCAAGTGCAAGGGGCGTGAAGGGGCTAATCAAATATGGCCATAAATTGGTCAAAAATAGTTTTGGTTAGCTCAATTTGGTAATAGCTTTTCGCTTGTCAATGGACCAAATCACCGATTCACCGACCTCAACACACACAGCAAAGACATAAAAACAAAATATTTATATATATATATATATATATATATATGAAACCTCACTGACCTCGGCATATTTAACGCTGTTCAAGTCTGTTGTCTATCGCGTTGGATTCTCCTGAAGTTTGTAGTTTCTCGTTTGCTGTTGTTGTTGTTGCTGTTTGTTGTTTGTTGGTTTAAACGTTATTCGTATGGCTTTTGGCGCCATAAAAGTCAAGGCCAAGTGTCTGGCTTTGATATTGTCTTTTGTGTTTTGTGTTTTGTGTTTTATGAATTTATAATGTTTTGTTTGGATTGTTGGCTGTAAGTTTTGTGTGGAGTGTATGCAAACATTTTAATTTCATACGCTTATCGGTACTTCCATGTGCCTAAATGTGTTTAAATATATTGATTATTTATGCAAATGGTATAACAAAAGCGCACGTTTCATGCACAAATTATTTGAATGTGTCTCTGTCTGTGTGTGTGCGGTGTGTGTATGTGTGCACTTAAGAAAATTGTTTCTTGAATGTATTTTGTATAAGCCGCAAAACATTACTAGATAGTAATGCTGGAAGTAATCAGCTCTTTCGTTTAACATTCAAGTGTTGCTTACTTAAGCAATAACTCTTATGAAGTTTGACTAACTTTTGAATATTTGAACAAGGTCCATATTCCACATTACATATGCCATATGCCATATTCATGAGCTATTTCTTAAAAATCAAATCTAACTTTGATTTGGGTTAAATACATACACACCTACACCTACACCCACACACACATACATTAAGTGCATTACTTTACACACTTATGCAGTTGGCTGAAAAAAGTGCAAAATCAACAAGGCAAAAAGGAGAAGAAAACGAATGAACGAACGAACGAATGAACGAACTAGCGAACCGCCACATGAAAATTCGATTAAAAAGAAAAGAGAAGAGAAGAAAAGAGACGAGAAAATAAAATGTGTGTACAAGAGTAGTTCATCGTATCGTACTGAATGTGGGCATAACTTAAAGTTCAAGTATATCTTACTTTCCCACACACACACACACACACTCGCACACACACACTCATGTACCAAGCCCCCGCTGCATATCAATACACATATATGTTTTATTTATTGAGTTGCTTTTGCTCTTGGACGATTCTCAAGATTTCGCCTGTTGGCTTGTTTGACTCCTCAGACGCTTTTGACAGTTGGCACGTAGCCGGTTAGGACGACGTGCCGGACACGGCCGCATAAAATGCGCCTTCCCTTTCCTTCTCCCCCTCTCCCTATCTTACACTCATCCGTTTGTTTATTTCTCTCGGTGTGTGTGTGTGTCTGCCACGCGACGTATACGCAATTTGAGTTATGAACGCGTCACGCTGATCACGTAACCGACCCGGTTGCCCATTGCCCATTGCCCATTGCCCGTGTTGCTCTCGTCGTTGCCATTTTCATCGATTGCCCGGCTACATGGCTACTACTTGGCTACTTGGCTGCTTGGCTGTTGGTGGTAAACATGGAATAATGTTAATATTAACAATTAAATTTGAGGTGACGGTGACGGTGACGCTGACGCCGACGCTGACGCCAGCTGCGCAACCAATTGCTTTGCGAGTGCAAATTTAATTACAGCCAGGCAACCAATTTGCCAACTGCACTTGACCAACAACAACAACAACAGTAACAGAAAGAAACAGAAGGAAACAAAATAGCAAAAATACAAATGTAAACAAAACAATCCCTGCTACTTGCTACTTGCTACCCGAAGTATACCCTATATCAAAACATGTGTATAGAAGTTGCATGAATCAGATATAAACAAGTTTTTGATTGACTTTTGATCTATCTATATATAATGTTACACTATAGTATAGAAACCGCAAGCAAACGTTACAGGGTATCTCGCGCTCTATCATTTCCATCAACTAGAGCAGTGTGGTTGGGTTTGGTTTTTGTGTGTTTACTATTCGCCGGTGTTTGCTTTGCTGTTTACTGTTTGATGTTGCTGCCGTCTGCCGGCCATTAGAGCCATAAACATAAGTCAAAAACAAAAACAAAAGCAAAAGAAAAGGCAAAAACAAAAGCAAAGGCATATGCAAAGGCAAAAGCAAGGGTAGCGGTTGCGTTGTGTTTAACGTTAACGTTCTCATCGAGAAAAGCAATTTTCCGGTTGAGCTTACAAATGGTGAACGCGCCCTGAACCCTGTCCTGAAAATAAATGACATATCACAGAGACTGGTCACCTTTATGCGTTGCGTAAACCAAACACAAACTACTACTACACATCGAATTGTGTGTGTGTGTGTTTTAGGGTTGTAATCGTTGATGAAACTCATGAAAGCTGAAAAGGTGTGGTTGGTTCCTTATTCCTTGTTGTTGTTGTTGCTGGCACATAATGGTTTTGGAGTCATTCACGTTCGATTTACTTATAATTTTCATATGCTTTTCAATTGGGTTCAAGTGTTGAATATCTTTTTCATACTCAACATACATTTTAAATATATATTTAAAGTATTTTTTCAAGTGTTGTATTGTTTGCATGTTTGTTTGTTTGTACAGACATACATATATATATATATATATATATATGTATATGTATATGTAGGTTTGTAGTATAATAGTTTGGCGATTTACGTGTGCATTGTATTCCGAAACCCGTATTCCGTATCGTTTATTTTCGAAACATTTATGCAGCCCTTGGCGTTAGTTGTTGTCTCCATGCAGGAGATGCGCACAATTACCCAGCATGGCCGAAAGTTATGAATAGCAATCCATTCGCTTAATGGAATTTCGTGTTTGTTTCACTCTTTTTCACTCTTTTTTGCCAAGCATTCACACTGATCCAGGCAACACACACACACACACAAACAGTGAAACACATTGAAATAAAGTGTGGGTGAGGGATTCGTTTTGGCGGCTGACTCGTTCGTTGGCAACCATTTTGGACCACCTTTTGGTCATCATCGTAAAGCATTATTTTGCATTTATTATGCAACCGTTCTACATACACACAAACATACATGTGTGTGTGTGGCCAGAAGTAGTTTTGTTTTATGATCGCTTTCGCCCTCGACCTTAATGCTCTTGCGGCCATCATTTAATTTTAATAAAAATACACTTTATTGCCTTCAAGTTTTGCGAGAGTTGGGAGCGCCTATTTTACGAGTCAATACACCCGTTTCAGTACTACATTTAAATTTATAGTGGACATACATATACACATATATACTTTAAACTTAATTATAGCCAGCATTAGACCCAATGTATATCTGTATCTAGGCCCTACTCTGTCTGTGTCACTCTGACACGCCAACAAACCGTCAACTGGGCAAATTTGGGTGCGCCATTTGTGAGTCAATAAAATCACATTTACAAAGCAACTAAGCTAAATGGTCTGGGGTTAAGCAAATGTGGGCAAAGCGAACTGCAAAAAAATCATAAAACACTTCTTCTTTTTTCAATTCATTTGGTATTTAATTGTTTTTCACACGAAAACTTCAATAGAAAACAAGTAAGAAGACTCTAGTCGAGTAAGCTCGACTAGAAGATACCCTTAACCCTTGACCATATAGACGGACAGATGGTCGGGCTAACAGACATACACATATGGCTGTGTAGTTCTGTACCAATACTTTATGGTTTCATATCTTCGGTGTTTCTCAACCGATTTTAATGAAATTTCATTCAGTTCATTATTTTGCTTATAGTTTCAATCCTCATTTTCAGTTTTTTGAAATTCAAGATTTTTTTGTTATCGATTACATGTGTATATCGTAAACCTGAAAAGTTATCGAAAATTTGAAACAAACTTGTCATGCCTAGAGATTAGGAGACCACATATCCGAAATCTGGAGTCTCTAGCTTTTGTAGTTCCTGAGATCGACGCGTTCATACATACAGACGGACAGACAGACGGACAGACAGACGGACAGACAGACAGACGGACATGGCTAAATCGACTCGGCTGTTGATGCTGATCAAGAATATATATACTTTATGGGGTCGGAGAAGCTTCCTTCTGCCTGTTACATACTTTTGCACAAAACCATTATACCCTTTTTTTACCCATTTCATGGGTTAAGGGTATAACAAGTATAAACTGTTAAGCACAGACTATATTTGACTGATCTGATACCCTGTTCTGTGTTGAGTGAAGGATCGATGAGACCAGCAACACTCATATAGTACCGTAAACAGATAGTTAAACTAAACATATAAACAATAATCTACAACAAGTTTCAAGCTAGTTTCTTGCCATTTATTGATAATTTCTTGGTGCTGCAAGCTCTTAGAAAACAACTTGTCAAATATGTTTATACACTTGAAAAGACATATTACACTTTTGTCACTAAACAAGTTACTCATTCGATCCCACATGGTATATATATATATATATATATATATTATTGATCAGTTCGTCTGCTCTATCAGTTTCTGTGCAAACTATGCCCACACTTTGTTCCTTACATTTTGGTCAAGATCTCTTCATTTTGTTGCAGTTTAGTCAGTAGTCGGTCGACCTACTATAGCATATAGCTGCCATGGACACAAGTAGTGTATATAGTATTCGGCATGCCGTAGATAGCTTCCTTACTTATGCATATTGGATATAGATATTAGTTTTCTGTTCCTATCAAAAACATTCTGTTCCCCAAAGATTTCACTTGAAAGAGTTTTTTTCTTTTTTTTCAAATTTATTGCATATATCTGAAAATTAAAATTCAGTGCTTGCATGTACATATATATATATATATATATATATATATATATATATATATATTAGCTATGTATATAGGCGTATGTCTGTCAAACAGAAGCATAAACGCTGCTGGCGTCGCAACATATCGTCAACATTTAAATCAGCCTTAAGTCTCCGTTAATTGGTACTTAACATGCAAATGCAAAATGGAACGAGAGAATCCATGGCAATTGTCGCCGCACACTCTCGCTTTGATTCTTTGACATAAGTATATGCCTTCACATACATATATATATTATACATATGCATATACAGACAGAGAGAGAGAGACAGGGGTATTAGTGTCATTAGTTACATGAGCAATATGCATTGTCTGCATTCGGTTCTTTGTTAAGATGGTTATGGTACTGCATGGGAATGGGAAAGAAGACAAACAAATGCATAGAATACTCACACTCTTTCGCTCTCTCTCTCTCTCTCTCTCTCTCTAGGCTCGCCTAAGGCTTGTTAGAATGTGTGTGTGTGTGTGTGCTCTCGTTGTGTCTTGGCCACAATCAAATTAAATCAAATTTAATTGAAATGCCATGCACAAAATTTTTGTTGAACAGCGTACGAGAATTGATTGATTTTTGACTATTGCCACGGTATCGCCGAAAGGGTTGCAAGGCAAGGGAAGGCGTCACCCTCTACCCTCCACCCAACACCAAACACTTTGCTGGCTGTGTCTGGCCAAGAGCAGGAGGGGGGGTCAGGAGCAGCCACTCATTGATATAATTACAAAGTTTTGTTGGCCAGTTGATGAGCCAGTTGGAAAACAAAATCAAGAATGCGATTGCCTTGGTCGCTTTTCCGTTTGCCGTTTGGCCAAAAAGTTTTAATTTCAAAATGAAGTTTGTTTCACTGCTCGGTGCCCAGGCCACTGCCGTTGCGAACAGTTCCAAGCAGTTGCGCGCCGTTGGGCGGGGGTGTGGGTTGGCAATAAAATAATCAAAGCGTGCACAAAAGTGCAACGAGAATTGCCGAAAAACTGGTAACAAAAGTAAGCGAACGGCAAAAGGCGGCAACAGCAAAACTATAAAAAAAAACTCTCATTGAATCACTCGCATTTTGGATGCTCTTGCTGACAAGATATTAAATTAATCAAATATACAAATGTGTATCGAACATGAGAACAAAATGTAAAAGAAATCAATATCAAAAAGAATTTATATATTTTTTTTTTTCTTCAGCTTGTGAAATGTTTAAAGTTTTTATTAGCTTAGAAGCCCAATGTGTATACCCTTACTTTGGGGCAAACGTGCAGGCAGTTTTAGTGAAAAAGGGTTTGACCCTGCTGTGGGCTAGTGCAAATTTACCTGAAGACAGTGGAGAAGGACAGATGGACAAGCAGATAGCTATTCGAAAAATAGCCAAAAGTTGTTGAAACAGAGACACAAGGAGGGAACAAAGACCAATGCCAATGAAGTTCTTTTTGGGGCGTAATGAGAATCACGTCGTTGCTTCCAGCCTGTAAGTATTTGCACACACACACACACACAGCTAGAGTTAGATAGGGAGATAGGGAGGTGAAGGAAGAGAGAGAATGTGTATGGGTTGAAGGCATTTACAGAGGTGGCTATTATGCGCCATTAGGGCATAATTAAAATACTCCAGTTGCAAAGCGGCTGCGTTTGCACCGACTACCCAGCCAGAGCAAGACGCTGATAATGACAACAGACGACGACGCCGGCGACGACGACGACGATGAGAAGTCGACAAAGTTGCCATTGCAAGTATCTTGTAATGGGGTGGGTTGGGTTGGGATGGCTGGTAATGAAGACAAGACTTGCTGGCTTTAGTTTTGTGGTAGACAACAATAACAATTGAAACATTGTCATCGTGAGAGCTGCATCACCTGGACAGTGATGTCGCTAACAACTGACTACTAGCATAATCATAAAGCGGTATAGTTCTAACACACTCAAAATATATAAAGCGATGCGCTTATAAGTATGCAATAGTTTTTTTTTTGCCAATTATGCGATCAGTTTTCGATTTCATTTCCTTTGCCCACGAATAACTTCAAAGCCACACAAGAGAAGGGGGTGAGAGAGAAAGAGAGAGAGGGAGAACGCAGTGAACTGTACATTTTCTCTGTATTTCGTTTGGGTACTGATTGCCTTATGCTACAGTTGGTAATCTATGTTCATATATGTATATAGTATATGTGCATATACTAGATATATGCTATATGCATTTTTATGGCATTCGTTCACTAAGGGGGCTTTTCACTCTTTTCATTCCATTTTTGAATTCGTTTTAGTAGTTTCGTTTCGTTTCGTTCGTTTCGTTTCTTTTCACTTGAAGTAGTTTTTTCGGTTTGCTTGGTTTGCTTTTGGTTTTGGTGTATTAGTTTCGATGCCTCATCCTTATTGTTGTTGCTTCTTCTTTGGCTGTTGTTGCCGTTGTTGTCGTTCTTGCCGTTCTTGCCGTTCTTGTTGGTGATGATGCAACGCTCGTCTGGCAAACAGTTGAGCACTTGAGTGGCATTAAAGCATCGACGATTGTCTAAAGGATTGCCACCAAACGGCAGCTAAAAGCGGGTACCGGAAACTATATGTATGTACGCAGTATTTCTATACGTTTCTCGGCCAGTTTCTCTGCCATCGGGCCAAGTGTTTGAATGCATTACAAATGTCTGTGTGTGTGTGTGTGTGTGTGTAAACTTAAGTAGATTGTATGCATATCATTCGTTCGGCTGCACGTTGCTAGGTAGCCCCTGCACTAGTAGTAGCTCCCTAAACCATTCAGGACCATATTTCCACTTGATGCATACAGACATATTTATGTACATATGTACATATGTTTGGCGTGATTTCAAAAAAAGTCCTGATTTGAAATTGTGCATTGTGCATCCAATGAATAATGGCACACACACACACACACACACAGAGAGAGTTGGGGAAACATTTCATAAATATTGATAGAGAGTAGAAAGAGAAATTTTGTTGTGAATCAAGAGTTCAGCATATCCGAATTCATTATCATCGTGTCTGATGACTCGCAGCCGTTACGGACCACTGACAATTCGTTTCAATTAATTTCGATACGCATGTATCGCATGTATGTATGTGTGTGTGTGTGTGTGCAAACATGTGTGTATGTATTTTACAGCTGGCTAATTAATCTGCTCACACAACAATTCACAACATATCCTAATCTCATTCAAGCTCACGCGGCGTATACGCAATTTATCTATACGCCAATTGGCAACAATTAGTCAGTTAGTCATTCAGTCAGTCAGTCGGTCAATCGGTCATTCGGTCATTCGGTCATTCAGTCAATTGCTCAGTTGTGTTGTGAAAAGTCATGTTATTCTGCAGATGTTGGCATTCGTTCTGCTCAATTAACCATAATAATTTTGTTCAAATTTGTTATTGTTATTGTTGCTGTTGCCCTTTATCGTATTCGCTATTCGATTAATCGCACAGCTTTAGTTAATAATTGCACAGCTTAAGGAAACAGCCTACATTAATCAAAAAAAAAAAACATATAATATGTATGACTATGCCAAACTGTAACAACACACACGCACACTCACATACACACACACAGAGCGGGAGTGGGAGCGAATTCTAATTAAAATCATATTTGCTCACTGTCGATTGGTCTTCAATGAATGCAATTGAAAGGATCATTTCGTACATTCGCATAAATGTTTAAGCATATTTCTAAACAGTGGTCCTATTTCCCCACCCATTTCACCACCCCCTAAACAGACCCTATTTCACCAACTCTCAACTCTAAAACACTGAATTGCCCATGAATTGTGCTATTCGGCTCGCTCACTTACCTGAATTAAATGCCTAATTACGAACGTATGAACTGAAAAACATGGCAAAACCTGAACATTTTGCTATTCGCTCGATTCTGAACTAAAATAAATAGATATTACTATGTGTAAATTGGCTTGGAAATGATATTAATGCGATTATTTGACAACACACTGAATAATTTGCAAGAATGATAACACAAAAAATAGACAAACAAAAACTTGAAATTATCATAATAAGTTATGAATTTAAATAATTATATTATTTTTTCATTATTAGTGCATGCGGCTTAAAATTAAGCTCATCCCCTTGGCAATTGATCACACTTAACTATGGCTTTGCATGTTTAGTTGTTGTTCGAAAAAAAAGCGAGGCAGCAACAAATTTGCCTGTCACTAAAAGCCAGAAACTAAAATCTCTAAACTTATGTCGAAAATTGATTGCACTTACCCAAAAAAACAACTAAGAATAGTAATAAGTATATATAACAGAAATATGCATAAATAGTTGAGTCGTGAAACCATCTTCCTTATTGCCATATGATAAAAACGCAACGTAATGCATGATGGAACTCAATACCCACTGTTAGTTAGTTAGTGTATGCAAATAGGCTTGTGGCTTTATTTGTGTTTGCATATTTTTTGATCAAAAGCCAAATACTTATTCAATTAAAATTTTACGTGTTTAGTGATAGCTAACAAAAAGTTCATTAATTTTATTTACGGCAAATGAAACCTACCAACAAAAAATGAAAAAAACAACAAGTATGAAGGCTCTAGTCAAGAGAACTCGACTAGAAGATACCCTTAACCCTTGATCATGAAGACGAACGAAACAGTCGGGCTGACAGACATTCACATATGTGTGCCACTGTACCAATGCTTGATGGTTTCATATCTCCGGTGTTTTGTTATCGATTACATATGTATATCGTAAACCTAAAAAGTCATCGAAAATTTGAATCAAACTTGCTATGCCTAGGAATAAGACGAGCTCATATCAAAAATCTGATCATACGTACGGGCGGACGGACACACGTACATGGCAATATCGACTCGGCTATTGATGCTGATCAAGAATATATATACTTTATGGGATCGGAGAAGCTTCCTTCTGCCCGTTACATACTTTTGCACAAAACCATTATACCCTTGGTAAAAACCCATTTCATGGGTGAAGGGTATAAAAAACGGTTATACAAATATGTATATGAACAATATAAGAACAATAAATATTTAAATGTATGAGCAAAATAAAGTTTGTTTATTAAGCTGTCAATTAAAAAAAGTTATGTTTGGTTTTGAATTTTGTAAAATTTTGTAAGCCACACAATACACAGTACACAAGTTGCATGGAAAAATGATGCTGGAATGCAATTGCAACAATTGGATACAGAAATCAAGAGTGTAAAACTTAATTAAACATATATTTGCACCAGACATTTGTTTGCCAATTGTGCCAAGAGGAAGCACTTGACTAGCAAGCCAGCAGCTTATTGAGCACTTTTTACTAAATAGGAATTTAAGTGAAAGTAAAACTGTTCTGTTTGTTGAATAGGATTTTTGTGTATTCGATAGGGGAAAACTTTGTAAAAAAGTGTTGAATATTTTTATTTATTTGTTATGGCTTTGTTTTGGTGGCATTTATAAATTAGGATAATTTGCGTCTGCTTTTGATTGATGCACTTGCCCAATGCTAATAACATTAAATGTACCAAACTGTACGTATGCATATGCATGACCCCATAATGTGCATGTGCACAAGAGTCTGTATCTGTTTCTGTGTGTTTGAATGTATTTTATCATAGGCATTTTGTTGATATTGCTTTTGCTGTTGTTGCTAGTTGGTTGGTCGGTTGGTTGGTTGGTGGAAATGTTTTGCAGCTTGCATAAATTTTAATGGGCTTGCGTATAATGAGATTTACTGAAGCTAAATGTATCGCTAATCCCTAAACTGACCCGTTTACTAGTTACCCGTTACATAACAGGCTTAGGTGTGACCAGTGAGAGTGAGAGAGTTACTAACCTACCCAAACCAACACTCACAACGCAGATATGCAATGCTCGTGTGTATGTGGAAGCATAATCAAATTATACTTACAGGCTGTCGATTATGAAAGCTATGCATTTACTAGGGCTTCTGCTATTCAGCAGTTGTCTGATGATGTTTGCCAGATCATCTAATGACCATTTGGATCGATGGGAGGATGCCAATGCCAATGTGCCACACGTGCGTAGCAAGCGAGGCATCTTTTGGGATTTCTTTCAGAAAATGGTCATCACTAAAAATCTGATTGTCGATGTAAGTATGAATTCGATTCTGGCACTATCTGGTAAAATCACCTTAATGATATATGTTTTGCAACACAGCAATACACAGACACTCGGAACACTTTTAGCGACATCTACAACACGGTCAATGAACAGTTTAGCGATCCGGCGCCAGCAAAGCCAACAAATCGACCAAGATCAACAACGGAAAAAGTGGTAAATATTTGAGTTACGTAAATAGATCTCTTCTCTGGAACGAATCTAACACCTTTACAGCCATCGAGCGGCGAGGATGAGATGACAACAACAACAGAAAGTTACAGCATCTCTCGCTTTGAGCTGGGTCAAATACTGGGTAGAAACTTTCGGGGCATACAGCGACTGGCTCAGACCGAGTTCAAAGAGGCCCTCAATGTAATTTGCATTTCTTACAATAACCCTTGACCCTTAACCCTTGACATTTTTAATCACTATCTCTCTTGCAGGCCACGCACTACAATCTGAAGGAATACAAGAAGGAAGCGGATGAACAGTTTGCCAACAGCTTAGCTGTGGAAAAGAAGAACAAGCTCAAGAGTCTAAAGGGCTGAGCGTAACCGCAAGAAACAGAAAACAGAAGCAGACAGGAAGGGAGAGAGTTCCTAGAATAGTAGTCTCTGTGATAGGCTCGACAAAAATACTATATAGACAAATGTTGTTGTAGTGATTAAGTGATTTATTTTCAGAACCTTTTTGAAGTGTGTGAGTTTTTCATTGTATTCTAGTTAGTGTTTACCACTTATTTGTTTTGTTGTTTGGACATATTTATTTTGTAGTATCAAATAAAGTACTTTTTGAATGGGGATTTGTATTAGTAGCTTGCGTAGTTTGCAGTTGACAGTTAAGAATAATATGCTAGATTTTTTTCCATTTGGAAATGTCGCCATTGCCATTGCCATTACCATTGCCGACTATTATGTGTCAAATTAAAAACTTTTCTACCATAATTCTATTGATAAACTTTTAAATAAAAAGGCAGACCCGAAATGGAACCACCACCAGTAGCAGCCAGCAGTAGCAGCAGTAGAAGCAGAAGCAGCAGCATACACGTGAAAAATAAAACAGCAGCAGGAACAAAAATGCAAGAAACACTTTAAAAAAAAAATAAATATATATTTTTGCTAACCAAAAAAATGTGAACAGCAACTGTCTTCAGAAAGTTGTGTGGATATAAAAATTGTTTTTCAAAATAACTTGGCGAAAACACACACATTCACAGACAGACAGACACACACACACACACACACAGAGGACTGTGTGTAGTATAAGAATATTCATTCAGATGTGTTTGTATATAGTTCGTATAAGTTGCTGTTGTTAGCTGAAATCGAAGTAAAGTTACAAACAAAGTGAAAAGCACACAGACAGATGTAGGTGGTGGGTGGGGGGTGTGTGGATGGCGTGAATGGGAACCGCCTCCATGCCAGTCCCAAATGGCAAAAAGCAAAACGGCAAAACGGCAACTCGCATAGTTAGCAAAAAACCACTAAAAGTGTCATAATTCGATGCCCATGAGATGCCTGTCTCGAAAGTACGTTGGCCAACAAAACTTTTGCGCCGGTAATGAATGCCAGGCTGCGGCTGTGGCTGTGGCTGTTGCTTCTTCAACATCGACTTCCAGTTCGAGTTCGAGTTCGTTCGTTTTCGTGTTCAGTTGCATCGCTATCGGCCAACCTGCATCGTCCCACCACCCACCACCCACGTCCCCTGCCACGGCCGTTGCCCAACGTCAACTCCACCTTCCGAGCCGTGACATTGTCAGCTCGCCGACTTTATCTGCTGTCCGTTGTCTGAAGTCTGCAAAGTTGTTAGGACAGCAACCCTCACCGCACCGCAGCGCACCGCACTGCAGCTGGCTATTGTCTTAGAAGGCATCACGGTCTCGGAATGCCCTGCAAATACTGTTGACATAGGACCAGGTGGTATCATGGTAGCCAATGGAATCGCCACCAAAAGCTTAAGTCACAGCGCTCAAATATTTGCACAGCGAACATTTGCACGTTCCAAAGAATTCTTAGATTTAAAATGCAAGCAATGGCCAACAAAATACGGGAGCCAGCGAAATCTCTGCAGCTTAAATACAAACAAGTACCATTAAATTAATAAAAAAAAAAGAGTTTTCATTCACATTGTCCAAAATTAACAGATGCCCTGTTGCAAATATTCAGAAACAAAAGTATTTTTGATGTGTGCCGCGATTTTATGATGACCTGTCGGCCATTGTCAAATGTTTACAGGGTATAGGTGGAGGGCAATTTACTTATTGCATACTTTGGATGTGTGTGTGTGTTTATGTGAACGCGTATTAATACACTCAACGGCAGCAGCAATTAATTAATTAATTACATTTTTGCAAATATTTCAATTTACAATTATTTAATTTTACGAATATTTATACATTTTTTCAGTTGAAGTTCTTTTAAACTGCTGCCTAGAAGTATGCAACGCAATTGGAAACTTTTTGAAATTCACAAAACTGCTATAAAACTTTTTTCAATAGACAAAATTACCATTCAAATTATTTTATTTAACAAATATTTATCCATTGCCAGATAATATATATATGTATATAGAAAGAACCATTAGCCCTATTTATTGCACCCTTCTTTTCCATTGTCAATGAGTTCAAGTTGTTTTAAGCTGCTGCCTAGAAGTATGCAACAAATTTTGTAACGTTTTGAATACACGAAACTACCTTAATGTTTTTTTCAATAAAAAACACAAAAAACTTAAAAATAATTACTCTCAATCGAAACAAGCCTTAATTGAGTTGTCATTGATGTGAACTTTTCATCATGATTTAGTTGTCATATTTTGCGTATAGTATTTCAGCTTTCAACTTTAAGTGCAAAATGTCGAAATGTAATTTTTTTGCTGATTTGTTTATAAATCTGATTAGGTTTGTTGATTGCATTAATTGTTTTTTAGGATCCGAGCTGCTAGTTTTGGTTTTGTCTCTGTGCGTGTGTGTGTGTGTTTGTATAGCGTTTGATGCTGTCAGCCTTCAATTAGATTTAATCGACACTAATTGTACATACATACAATAGTTCTAGGAATTATATACGTAAATGAAAATATGTGTAGAGCAATTATAAGCATTTTGCACAGTACCGCACATTCGATTTGTCATGCAATCAAACAAACAATAAATACAACAACAATTTGTTTATATCTACAACAGTTAATTGTTTGTCATCTGATTTCAAATCAGCTAAAAGGTGACAATGTGAACAAATATGACGGAAGATATGTTATGCCCCAATTTACTCATTCAAATCAGAATAGTACGCAGTAATTTTGTACGATTTGCCCTTTTGCAGTTAAATAAGTCATAGTTTATGGGAATATGAACTCAAATGTTGTCAAGTCATATTATTTAATAAATGTTAAAAACTACCTCTATTTTTTGTATAAATTGAGATCGTGTTTCGTAGAATTCATAGGGTAACGAAACTACGAAATGAACAGGAACAGGAAGCTTTTAATTCGAAATTGAATCTTACAAATTTGTCTTCCCTATATTACAGTATAGGAACGTATAACTGCCGAATAGGATCAATTGGTTTTCGAAGTCGGAACCGAACCCTGGACCTTATTTTCAGGGGTTGGTAGTTTTGATCAAGGCGCTTTAGAGCCTTTTAGTAAGAAAATGATAGGTACAAAAAATAATAAACACTTGTTGAACATTAGCTTTTCAGTATTCATTTGCCTTTGCCTTAATACATGTGGCCTCCTTTTTAAAGCTCATAAAACCAACTACTTATCTACTGTATCAATTTGTCTCTAGCGCACTTTTACAGACTATAAGTAAGCATAGACTAACGCAATTAGAGAATAAGCGACACGCAAAACATACATAAGCTCACATACACATACATGTATGTAAATCAGTGAGAACTGAGTGAGTGCATTGACAAATGTGTCACAGCCGTAGTAGCTTCATACTGCGGAGACATTGAGAGCAAACAAAAGACGTGTCACAGCGAGGGCATTAATACTGCGAGTTAACGTTTTGCAAGAGAGACAATGACAGACGAACCGTTTTGTGAATACATATTAAATAAGTGACACAGACACGGAAACGGAGACGGACACGGACACGGACACAGAAGACAGAAATAACATGATTGTAAAAATGGTTTAAAACGCTCAAAATAAAAAATCACGCAAACAAAATAAATTGAACACAGGGACACAGGAAAAAAAACTTTTAAAAAAATATATATGTACTAAATACGTTTATGTTCATAAAGTATTGTGGTTTTGCAGAAATGTTTGTTTTATAAATATATATGTTTCCTTTATCGATTGCCAAAAATGCAAATAGGCTTTATTTTTTCTTCCACAATTTACGCAGTTTGAGTTGCTTTTTCTGTTGAATAATTGAAATAATTTGTGAGACAGTTAGCGACGTTCCACTGTATATATACGATTGCTTGTCAATTTTAGCATCGAGCACCTTGATAATTAACCTTAATTTTCATTTTAGAATAACAAACACAAATACGCGCACGCAAATTCAAATAACTATAATTTATTGAGCAACAAAACGTATAAAAAAATGATAAGGCAAGCACAGAACAAAAAAAAATAAAATAAAAAGAAATCCTGTTTGAAGATAGAACTTAGCGAGCTGGAATGAGGAAATAATCAGAAATTAAATGCATTTCTCAAGGCTCATTTCATGTGTTCAAGCTTACTTAGCGCCTGGTCTTGGGGTTAACTAGATCAGCTGGAACAGTTGGAGCAATGGGCGCCAATGGCACACGCTCTGTGGGCGTATTGTAAGCAACCGGAGTCTTTGGGGTTGAGGCATCATCTGTGAGGCGATGCTTCAGCTCATCATATTTCTGGGCAACAGAGCTGCCCAGTTCCTTGGCGCCCTCGCCAATCTTTTCTGCATAGGGCTTGGCTGCATCGGCAACATCCTCGGCGCCCTGTTTCACCTTGCAGCCGAGCGTCTTGAAGAAGCTCTTGAAATCACCGTCGTCCGGATTCTTTTCGTCGCAATCGGCATGGGCCTCACCAGCGAACATCACCAACACCAGACCGAGCAGGGCAAAGCTTACGATAATTGACTTCATGACTTATTTTTTTTTAGACTTCTATTCTCTTCGAGCTCCTCGATGCGACTGAACTCGACTCGGTTCGACTCGACGTGACTCGATTCGCCAGCACGCAGATTGTCGAAGATCAGTTTAGTCAGTTTTTAGTCAGACCGGTTTATCAGCGTTACGGCAAAGCGAACAGTGCTCTGTTCTCTCACACACTCCCCACCCACCCCCAGTACTTCCCATTCATCCCCGCATCATCACTAATTAATAGACCTGTCAGCTATATACAAACAAATATATGTTTGTATATATAGTAGTCCGATAGCTTTATTTACTTAGCATGCAAGCTAGACTTTAGATTTGATAATAATAATAAAACTCGCTTCAATTTGACACTTGCTTAAATGGAATTCTGTTGAGAGTTCGTTAACTGCGAAAAAACCCAACTATAAACAAAACAATGGAGGGAAAACAAATCTTATGTCTGTGAGCCTATTTATTTAAGCTTAGCCAAAGAAAACATAGCCAAATCAGACAATTTGAAATAGTATTCAACACATTTGTTATTTTAAGCATTCGATAAGTATGGCAAACAATAGTTTCTTTCTGGAACATTATCTGTTTCTACCTGTTTCTCTCTCTCTCTCTCTCTCTCTCTCTCTCTCTCTTTCTCTCTCTTCCTCTATCTCTCTCATTTTCATTGGGATTTGCTTGTCACCCAATTAGGGCTAAGCTTGTTTATTTGTATACCCTCAATGGTTAAAAGAGGGCATAATGGTGTTGACAGAAGGAATCATCTTCGACTTCATAGGATATAAATATACATTTTTGATCAGCATCAATAGCCTTCGATATGGCCATATCCGTCCGGCTGCCCGTCGTGTCAATCTCAGAAACTTTAAAAGCGAGAGACTTTAGATTTGGGTTATAAACTTTCCTAATCCCTAGACAGTTCAAGATTGTTGGAAATTATCTATAATGATTCCGGTTTGCGATCTTCAAATGCAATGGATACCCATACAATTTTGAATAAGGATTGAAAACATTAACAAAATAATGAAAATCTGTAAAATTTAAATTTAAATCGGTTGAGAAACTCTGGAGATATGCAACATTGTGTTAGGTCAAGGGTTAGGGGTATCCTCTAGTCGAGTATGCACCTTCTATGTTTTGTTTTGTTTTTATGCTTACGACAGAAATGGGAATTCCCCAAACAACAAACGAAAGTTGATATGGAAATTGAAATCGTTGCGATTGCGAAAAGGTTATCTTTGATGTAAATAAGAAAAAGTGCAGTTACAATAATAATCTTGAGTAATATGTATTTTCGAAAATCAAACCTAAGTACTCGGCAAATAAACGAAGGTTCTAGTTTGATGTAAATAAGAAATTCCTGCGCTTAACTTTTATGAGTGTATATTCTGTGTTTATACACTTGTCAAGTCAAGTGTTGATCTGAATGCACATAATATTCGTATAGAGCATTTATTTTCGTTGTAAATAATACAAATAGTGTTTTTCTTCTCTTTCGAATGATTCACAATGATTCGACTACAGAAACACAATAGTACGTTAGTAGCAATTGCTATAGTAATTTAAGAACTAGATAAATAAATATATATATGTAGGCTCGAATATATATGTATGTATGTATAAATTCGAAGTAATTTCGCTGGCCTGTTTATTTGAGCGGCTCCACATTATTAATGTCATTGTCTAACTCATTGGCGGCAATGGATTCCAGTGGCGATTCCGTTGATGTCGGCAGTGTCACCTGCTCGGGTTCTTTGCTGATAGGCGGAACAGTAAGGTTTTCTGTGCTGTCACTGAACCCGGAACTGGAACTGGTACTGGTACTGGAACTGGAGCTGGAGCTGGAACTGGGTGGAATTGTGCTTGTTGTGACACCTGGTATCCTATTGGCAGCTGCACCGAGCAGCGAATCCATTAGATTTCCAAATCGATGCACAATACTTAAGCCCACACGTTTGGCTGTCTCCTCCAGTCGCTTGGCCTCCTTCTCGAGATCTTCAATCCAGGGCTTTGCTTTCTCCAGAGTGCACTGCACATTGTGCAAAAACTGATTCACCTCGTTGGGCTTAGGTGTCGACGTTGTCGTCGTTGTTGACGCTGCCTCATCATCTGATTTTGCACTTGGCTCCGTCTCATCGTTGCCACAGATGATTGGAGCTGCCTGTGATAGCTGCTGTGATAGCTGCAACACGATCATGATCAGCACCAGTGACAGCCTTGCTTGACTCATCATCATATTGTATTGACTTTTTAGTATGTATGCCCTTATTGTTTTTGAATTCCAATTTGGTTACAACTTTGCCTTTGTCTTGGTCTTTGTCTTTGTCTACTAAGACGTGGCGTGTGCAGCTGAGCTGAGACTTGAAACCTGACTGAAACTTGTTTGCAGCTGGCAGCGAAAGGTTTGAGACCAAGTTCTTCTGGCTAATAATTGCAGATAGGTAAGAAAGAGAGAGAGCGAGGGGGAGTGAGCACAAAACAGCTAAGCTCTCTTTCTATATATTTTGAGAAAGTCGTCAAGTAACTGAGACGATAACTCAGCTCAACTCAGCTCAGCTCAACTTATTGCATATTGCTCATTTTGTATTTCGGATATATTTAAAGAAGAGAAAGAATTCCAGAGCTTTCTGTGTAGATTAGACTGATTGTCAATCATCTTCGATTGATTCGATCAAACGAATAACAAATTTATTATGAATAATTAGTATGTAAAAAGGCAGACGCAAATTATCAATTAGTTGCCATACCATATAAATTGAAGCATATCCACATTGAATACCAAATCGAATATGCAATTGCATTCTATGTATATATAAGATGTATGAACTTTGCTTATAAATTGAATCAAATACATATCGTGTATAGCACTAAATTGGGTATCTGTGTGTTTGTATGGAGTGCTCAAATCTTGATTTAAATTGAAACTAACTTGCTTCGAGTAAGGAAGAGGTGCAATAATTGAGAGTAATCAACAGAAGCCTCTGTGGCTTGTGACCTATTCCAACTGTTGGTAATTTATATGAATATAAATCTCATTATATCTCATTTCCACAATGCTATGTTATCTATGAATTTTAGGCTAAAAAATAAAAAAAAAAAATCAGTTTTGTTCTTTCGTAAAATAAAATTCATTGCTCTACATTATTTTATTCTTTACATCAGTTATTTATTGGAAAAAAAAAGACAAAAAAAAAAACAAAACATAAATAATAATTCACAATTAGAGTAATAAAAAAAAATATATAATAATAATCAGAAAAAAAAAAGATTTGAATTTTTGATTTTTGAATTGATTACTTTCTCAATCGGCTGCAGTTGCCCAAGGCATCAAGAATGTGTCCATGTCCACACTGTTGCTCGCCCTTGAGTAGATCTGGATTGATGATCTCAACATTGGCAAGGAAGCCACGATCCTTGCTCATCTCCTCGGCCGAGTCCTTGGCAAGCTTGTCACGCAGATCATCGAAACGCTCACGAATATCACTGCCGAGATCCTTGGCACGCTCGCCCAACTTCTTGGCACCCTCCTTGATGTCGCTGCCCAGATCCTTTGCCTTCTCGCCCAACTTCTTGGCGCCCTTCTTGATCTGGCAGCCCACGTTCTTGAAGAAATCGCGCACCTCATGCTCCGAGCTGCTGCTACTGCCAGTCGCCTCCGATATCTTATCGCCAATCTCACTGATCATCGACGGCAGCTTCTCCTCGCAGTCGAGCAGATCTGCACGGCTTCCGGCGGCGCCCAGCAGCAAAAGCATTGCCATCAGCATAATTCCATGTAATTGTCGCATGTTTATCGTTTGTTTAATCCCACTTCTTAACCGGATCGTATGTTGAATGTGTCAGTTCCTTTGAAGCCTATTCGATTTCGATTAGTTGAAATAAACTTGGCTTGGCAAACTGAACCCGCACGTCGACTTTGCTTCGTTTCGCTTGACTGGCTTTGGGCGACATATGCTTAAGCGTTTTATGCACTCCCTGAACAACAACAACAACAAGAACAACAACACCAACAACAACAAACAAGAGCAACAATAATAATAGCGATCGCATAACAAGGCAGCGCACAAGTTATTTCTGTACTTATACATTCATACACATAAGAAGAAGAAAGCAAGAACAAAATTGTCGCCTTTTGTTTGATTGTTGCTCCCGATGCCTTTCCGCTTTAATTCAATTTATGGGAAGAGGCGGCAGTCAGTCGTTTGCTCGCTTTTCTTCTTGATTCACAAGCACAAATTCAATTTAGCAACAATTACAATTACAACAATGCCAATTGCCAAGTTGATTTCATGTATGTACTTTTTTTTGCAAATCTCAACAGCGTAAACTCTCCAAATATGCGTAGACATAACAAAGCAAATGCACACAGTAAATACACATGCTACCTGTACCTGTTGAGATGACGACTACTAACACACATGCACATAACTATGGGTGTATGTATTGACATGTATTTGTATGTACAAAAGTCGGTTCGACAATGCTTGATAAGCCCAAAAAAAAAAAAGCCAGCACAATAATTTTTTATTTCTATGTAGAAAATATTGGACATGAATTGCGTCTCAGACAGATTTGAGTAGTTTTCGCAGAATTCATATGTAACTAGGTACTAATAAACTATATATATGTACGTATGTATATACATATCTACGTATGCATATAGGTCAATTAATATTTATAAATAGAGAAGATTGAAATAACATGATGTCAAGGTCATTTGAAAATAGATGATTTTTGCAACCTCTACTATCTGGAATTCTAAGAAAATGCCAGCGAACTATAAACATAAAAACTAAAATGTTTATAAATGCACCCAATTTTTGTTTTGTTTCGGTCCCATTGTTATTTCAGCATACTAAAATACTTTTCAATCAGAACACTTTAACTATAGATCACATTTGGTGTGACCTGTCAACTAGTACCCTGAAGAAAGAAACACAAACTAATACAAGTTACAGAACAGAATATCTTGCCAACTCGCTCAACTTGAAGGTTCGGTTAGAAAGCAATTAGAAAACAAACATAACAAAACTATTCAAGCTAAAATCTTCCGAAACATTTATAATCCAGTTATATGAAATAGTGATGACCGATTTTGGCAAATGATCAAGCTGCAGAAAAAAGAAGACCAAATTTCACAGCGATATCTATAATAGTGAGAAACTAGTTTGCATACGGACTTGGCTATATATCACCTCAAGATGTATTCTTTCTGGATATGCTTCCATCTTTGCGTTACACATTTCATGCTAAGACTATAATACCACTTTTCAAGTGTATAGTCGATAATAAAGCACAAATAAATGACAAATCAATATGATAATACTTTCCCCATTGATGTTAGAAAGGGCAGTTGACTTTTACATAAGCGGCGGGTTCGATTAGTAGAAAAATAAGTCAAACAAATATATTTATTGAACATTTCTATTGTTTCTAATTGGCAGCAATGAGCTTGAACTTTAAAAATAAACTGCTGGCAACAGTGGGAAGTGAGGCTTAGTTATTGGTTTATTTTTTTGAATCATTGCCACCAATGCTGCCGCCCGTGTTCATATATTCAGAGACATTTGGATCCTTCTCATCATCTTCCGGGTCAGTGCTTTCAGTGTTGACATCCTCATTGTCTTCCTCATCATCGAAATCGCCAATGTCCTCGTTGTCATAGTCATCCTCATTCTCGGCTGGATTCACTGTTGTCTCTGTTGGTTCCTCCGATTGCTCTGGCAATTCTGGCAGGAAGGGCAGATCCGTGGTGCTGGTGGTGGTGATGGGCGTTGTTGGTATTTCCTCTGTTGTCGTTGTCGTCGTTGTTGTTGTTGTTGTGGATGAGCTGCTGCTGCTGCTGCTGCTTAGTTTAGTGGCCAATTGAGCGCCTGAAAAATTACAAGACATAGAAAAGTAAAAAAATACCAAAATTACATCTTGCTTAAGTACGTATACTTGATATTAATATGTAATAAGTATAACATTATTTACACTTAACTCTTTTGAGCCTTAAATAATTAACTAGTTGATCATGCTTATGAAACGAATACCCCCAAGGAAAGATCTCTTATTCACGTACAGTTGGGCAATGTAGGTTCAAAGTCACATTTGATGCGTAGATCCATTTCGTAGTCAGTCAAGTGTTGGATTTTCTTGGGCTTGGGCGTCGGACGTCGCACAATGTAAACGTGTCGAACCTCATACTCCTCCAGCTCGGGATGACCCTTGACTGGGCGGCGACGAGTGAAGCGCTTGTAGTTTATGGGATTCTCGGGCGCATCGGAGGGGTAGGGTGCCGCTTGCAACAGTTCACTGCAGCAACAGCTGAACAGTAGGAATGCCGCCAAAATGTTTCCAACTATTATTTGCATTGCCACCCGTGTACCCGTGTACAGTGCTTTAAAGACTGATTTCACGCTTCCGGCTCTCTCTCTCTCTGTCGGCTGGCTCCAGCTTGTTATGACGCTGATTAGTTATTATGACAATTCGCACCCCTCAAGTACACAACGCCTGTGGTCCGATAACCCAGCGACCCAACGCGATAAGTTGGTTATTAATCAAATCGTTGCATACTTTTAGGCGGCCGATTAGATCAGATCAGATTTCAAAAACATACAACCAGATGACAGAGCAAACGGTCTATGGAAAGAGTCAATGTTTCTTCATATATCTAACATGTGTCATGTACATCAGACAGATCAATTCATTAAGTGCCCCTTGACTTGGCTCCAACTCTTTGCTCTTGATGTTGAATATTAAGATTAATATCAATATGTATGCAGATCGTTCAGATCGGGGTCAACAGCTTTGTATACACTTGAGAAGAGTGTATATTAACTTTGTCATGAAATGTGCAACACATAGAAGAATACACACTCTATATAAAAATATATTCTCTTTTTTTCTGTATTTGGGCATCTTCTTATTGTCAAAATCTGTAGAGTGATTTTTACTTTAACACATTTAATAAGTTGGCTTTGCAAGTGTATATGATAGCCGACTTGCTGAATGTTAATATTTCTACATATGCTTATGTACCTCATACTCTATACTCTACAAATACCTTCAAGTATATCATTTATATATATATCATATTATTTTAAATAGATTGAAAAGTGTATTTGTATTTGAATCAAAGAATGCAGCGATTTTTCTGTTAGTCTTGTCCTACAAAATGACAAGCAAGAAATCAATATCAAAATATTCCAAAAATAATCACTCATTTATATATACAAATTTATCAATCAACTACACTTAAATGTATATAGTACTGGTATAAGGCATTTCTTACAGGGTATATTTGGTTCGTACATTTGTAAGTTGGCCAAGCTCGAAATGTTTGCCAAGAACAACAACAACAACATCAGTGCACAGCATTGAAAATAATTTGCTAGATTCGTGTGTATGTATGTGGGGCTAAGATAAACAATAACAAAAACAAAAATAATCGGGAAAATCTGTTGCTTAAAAAACAGCTGCCTCAATTGTTGCTGTTTTTGTTGTTGTTGTTGTTTGTGTTGCCATTGTGAGAGAGCGTGAAATATGCAAAAATCGCTGTGGCAATAAATTAAAATACCCCGCACACATCTTGCCACACACACACACACACACACACACCCACTTTTGTCGGACAAGGTGGACATGACGGGCAACATTCGGAATGCCTCCGATGCCGATGTCTTTTGGCCAATGCCTGAAACAGTTGGCGACGGCGCTCGTTGGCGGGCAGACGCGCATAGAGCAAGCGGCAGCGGCAACGGCAACGGCAACAGCAACAGCAGCTGATCGATCGTGCAGCACACACAGAAACGAGAGAGAGAGCACTATTGGGAGATCGGAAAAGAGCGAGAGAGCAATGCTAAAAATATTAGTGCACACAAATCGGCATTAAACTGTTTGAAGACACATAAAATATAGTGTGTGAGTGTGTGTGTATGTGTGTGTTGTCATTATTAATGTTGTAACAAATTTTGTGATTTTTGTTTTTGTGTATGTTTTTTTTTTATTTGTGTTTGCTGTTGTTGTATCTATGAAAAGTGGCACAGTGGCGCACTTAAATGTCAAGGGAATATAAGAAGCGATAGGCGGCTGCGGAAGAGCCTAAAACTAAAAATAAAATAGTACGCCAAAGACTGAGAAAAGCAGAATAACAAAAAAAAAGAAACAGAAAAAAAGAAAAAACAGAAGAAAGCACGCCCCAAAGAACAGAAAATAGATGCGTGGGCATCAAACAAAACAGCATACATATAGACAATATATATCTGTATATGAACATATGTGTATGTATATGTATATGTACATGATGATATAAACATACTGCCAGCAAGCAGCTTATACTACTAGTTGAGAGATAGTATAAACAATAAATAAGTTTGGCAATTAGCCAACGGAGCCAACGACGGAGGGTATTGTCGTCATCGGAGGAGAGAGCGAGAGAGAATGCAGCTACTCTAGTACACTCGACCACAAAGCCAACTAAACCAAAAACAGACAGCAAACAGGTGGACAAAGAAACAATAGCAAAAGCAAACCAAACCATTGCCAATTATTAAACGTATGTGCCTGTTGCCTTGTGCTTTGTGTGTGAGTCAGAAGCAATGTCAAAGCAGCATAAGCATAAACATCAACAACAACAACAGCAACAGCAAAAGCATCGATACGAGGAAGATCAAGAATACGATCCACTTGCCAATCTGTTGAGCCTTCAATTGAAGAAGCCCACACACTGGAACTGGGAACTGAGCACATCTCGAAGCTGCATTAATATTGCCCTGCCGAGAATACTGCTCTATGATCATACGGGTGCACTACTAATCGATGCCGATGGACACACAGAGCAGACGTATCGAGCACCCAGCTCCAGCTCCAGCTCAACAGATCGCAGACGCAAACGTGCCGCAACAGCTAATCTCAGCCAGAGTTTGCAGCAGGCGCGATTGCCGGTTGATTTTAATGGATTGCGCATCGATGAGGCGACACCCACGCCCCCACCACCCAACCACCACCGACAACTGCAGAAGCATAAACATCACACAGGTAGCTGCATTGAGTTTAGCACCCATGAGTTGCCCGATTGGCAGCCACACGAGAGCACGTCTGCGAGCTCACGTCGTTCCAGCTCGCTGCGTGGTGTCCGCTTTGAGGAGCAATCGGAGCCGGAGCTGGGTGATCGGGAGTCGGCGATCGCGATGGCAACTGCAACGGCAACGGCAACAGCAACATATCCCACACCGCCATCCACCTCGACGTTGACAACAACAGCGAATTCTTCATCGTCCGGTCCAAGGGAGAAACGTCGGTATCGACGCTCCCAAAGCTCCGGGCAGCGTTCGATACTGGAGCGTTTCAGCATGTCACGTGGACGCCACTCCTCGCCAGAGTTTGTTGAGGAGCAGCAAGTGGAACATGCACCACGCTATTTTCTGCGCACCAGCAAGGCCGGCACACTTGTCATCAAGGATGAGAGCTTTAGTCGTGTGCGGCAGCGCCGCCGTCGGCAACGGCTCAATTCCTCCAGCGAAAATCAATCCCAGCTCCAACGGGACTCCAGTAATAGCGTCGTGCAGGTCGCGGCGCACAGACGTCCACAACAACAACGACTATCTACCTCGGATGAAGAGACCCAGACACAGAACCAGACAAGGCAATCACGTTGCCGACGCACAGATCGCAGCTGCCACAAGGATTTGCTGCCACAAAGTAAGCTCACACTAAAACATAGATTAGATAAATAGATAGATAGATAGGAAATGTCAACACCGATTTTGTTACTTATATAATGTCTTTCCTTCTTTCCTAGAACTTATCACAATCGAACCGGCCAGTTGTGTATATCGAAAGGCGCCTGGTGCCACGTGACGATGACGTCAACTACTACAATGCAGAGGCAAAGAATGTAGGTTTTAATATAATACGTTTCATATGTAACAGCAATGCCACAAATCAAATGAAATGGAATTAAAAAACAATGCTTATTAAGTGAAAAAAAAAAAACATTAAAAGGCATTTTTTGGGTTTACCACATTGAGGGTGAGCTAGTTAGATCGTATTCAAACACTTAACAGAACTGTATTCTAAGTTTTTGATTAAGTTTATTAGATCAAACTAATTAATACTGCAGCTCGTATGATTATCTACACATATTTATGGATCTAACTTACAAGTTCCTTAAAATTGAATTCAGTTCAATTAAATGGTAAACTATTCATAAAACCATATATACGCATCGAAGCATAATGCACAAACAAACACATAATATGTTTGAGTGAGAATGTCTTAGCGGCACCTTTGATGCTGCCATGGTTTCTAAAGCAGCCTCAAAGTTAATTACCACAAGTATATACGTGGCTGAATGCCTGAATGGACGACAAAGCACACATAATATAACCACATGTAAATGAAAACGCCAGGCAATGTCAGTGGGAGGAGCCAAAGGGGCAGTCCTAATTGAAAATGCATCTGTCAGGCCCAATTTCTCGAATGTCGCGTTGGTCAAACGAAGCAATGTTAAGTCAAACTTAAGTTTCAATTTTAATCCAAAGTTAGACAAAGACAAAGAAAAATCATCATACCTAGCTGGGGTACACAATCGCAAGCCCTTCTATGGAATAGCGACATCGCTTGACAATAATAATAGGATAGATGATTGTGGCTTTGAGAAAACTGAAGACTTTTGCAACTTTGCGCCTGAAAAAAAATATGTTGCCAATTTTAGTATAAAAAATGTAGTTTATTAACAAATCCACAATTGATTTGTGATGAAAACAAAGCAATCCGTTTGTCAAATACGATAACTGTGCGACACTGTTCGAGAAATTCGTGCAGGTACAAAAGAAAAAGAATCCAAATTCCTAACAAATATAATAAAATCATTAACCAAGGAACAAGAGACAATTGCATCATGTACGCCGGCTACTATGGTGGCTACAACGGTGGCAATGGGTACGAGAATCTGTCCGACTCTGAACCCGATGACGAATTTTTCGTGTGCTCGGTGTGCTTAGAAATGGCTCGAGATCCCGTGATTATGTTCTGCAATCATATTTTCTGCAGACGTTGCATTACAGATTGGATCCAGAGGAAGGCCGAAAACTACAGTTGCCCGAATTGCTACTCGTTTGTTGGCTATAATACGCTAATCTATAGCCCCTTGGTCCCGCACATGCGATTGCAAAGCCGTCGCAATATGATTGAGCCGGTTGTCGATGCCAATGAAATGCACAATCGCCATGCGCTTAATCCGTCATTTCTATTTTTTGTATCGCTGATCATTTTGCTTGGAACGTTGTGCTATTTATTTTTGAACTAGGTTCAAGGTTTCCCTTTCAAGGGTCGAAAACGGTTATCAACAGGACACAATACAAAACTTGGACGCAATGAAAATGTTTCTTCGTTATTTAAAGAACGTTTAAGTAAATGTATAATGCTTTCTGTGATGAACGGCTTATTATTATAGCGTTGGCCAAAAAGTATGCAATGCAAAATGTATTATAAATTGCGCAGTGTTTTTTTTTTGTTTTTGATAAGTAACTGCGAGTTTGTAATCTAACGACAAAGAATAACAAAAATCGTCTTACCAGCAATCTTGCCGATAAGGGAAGAGACCCAATGAACTCTCGAGATTGAGCAGCAGCCCCATCAAATTTCGTTTGTTTTGTTAGCTAAACGATAATCAGACAGCAACGTGTTCAGTTCAGACAAACGATACGGATCGGAAAAGATGCTCAGACCAAGACTGGGACTACTGTTTGTGGTAGTGTTGTGGGGGATGATGATGATGATGTTGCAGCAACAGTGCAGCGCTGCACGCGTCATTTACTTCAATGCCAAAAATGCAACAGACAACAATGGCACTGCTCCCATTGGTAAGGGCATGCTGTTCGATACTCAACGTCATCGTTGCAAACATGGTTTCATGCACGATCATCACAATCGCTGTCGTCGGGTGAGTCTCTGTGTGTCTTTGTGTGTGTGTGCGTGGGTTGAGTGAGGTTCTAATGAAAGTGAATGGTGAAATATGTTAATGAATATTTTGCAGATTATTTAAACGTAGGGGACTTTGGACTTTGGAGGCGCTCGCTAACGATATCGCCGTATCCAGGGAACTCATCAACGTGAAGGCAATTAAATATTTACAAATGCTACGTCACAAGACGACGGCGCACCTATGCACATATGATAGAATAGAATGGAATAGATGGAATAAAAGTGTCAAGCGATGTTTGTCATGATGAAATTATGAGAAGTTTCACGAATTTCAACCAATGATACCGATGCAGATACAACAAAACAACAGAACATATACCGATACGACATAGATACAGACACCACTATACAGAATGCGACATGCCGGCAAAGAGATACTATTACCCCAGATAAAGGCACCCCACCAACCATGACTCAACCATCTAATTTCAAATCGACGCATTTCGCTGCCGTTGCCTTGGTCACATTTCACTTATGTTTATTTTACCCGCCCGGTCTGTGACGTAGCTGGGGGCTTTCTAGGAAAGCCATGTGAGACAATCACACCAGCTGATTACTTAATTGAGCTGTTGGCTTGCGGCTTGGCTTACAAACAATTCTCATAAGTAGGGGCAAACTATGCATATGCTCATTATAATTATAAAGGTTTTGTATCTTTTTGCGCGTCTCTTTCTTATTCTTATTGCGTGTGCCTGGCAACGGCCATCCCCTTTATTATCGGTTCGGGTTCGGGAGAAGAGAATCTTCGCTTAGCTTTAGCTGGAAAACGATTTATGTACTTAGGTAATTGCCGGGATTTATTTACTAGAGATTGTTAAAAAAAAATATATATATATATATTCTAAGCACTTATTAACCCATTATTTATTCCATAATTATTATAAAATTAAAGAATTTACTACAAAAGTTTCTGCTATAATCATAATTCTATTTCAATTGATAACTAATAAAGTACTGTTCAAATAAATACCATGGCATACAGAAAGCAATTAGATAATCTTTATTTCTTTCCAAAAATAAACATTCTTTTTGTGTACTCTACATTATTAGATACGTAAGTTTAATTTAGTGCTTTATCTGTTCAGTTACCTATTAAAAATAAACTTCCTAGAACATATGACAAGTGTACACATTATACGTCATTTGGGATTCTTGAGAGGAAAAGAACCGTTCTTGATAATGATCTTGTATGTATTTCAGTTTTTGGAACTTATTATTAAGGAATTAGGTAAACAGCTTCCTTTTTTTTTTTTGGTACTTTTACTAACGATGTGCAGCGCATAAAATTCAAATAAAATTATTTCAAAAGAAGATTTAAAAGCTAGCATTTCTGCACCATTGGGCTTGTTGAATTAACTACATATAACAATTTTTATTTCTTTGGAAGTTTTATCGTAAGTTGTAATTTTAGCAATTGCGGGAAATTTTGCTTTTATATCTATAGCAAAGTTATAAAGATTGGATGAGCAATTAAATTACAGACCTAACCAGGATGAAAAATATTCATAAGGGGTCACATTCACATTTTTATTGTAATAAATGTGATATATTTCAAGAGCTTTTGCATTATTCTGTATGAAAAAGTGATCGAAACTAAACTCCATATCATAACTTGATAATTTATCACGTTAATCAAACCCTTTCAATTTAGTGGGTTAAGTAAGTTTGGTGATGTGTGATGTGAAATCATTTTGGTATTTTGGGTAATCAAAAAGCACGCGTCCAAATGTGAGTTGCCCCACGTCGCAAGTAAATGCATTAACTTTTATGAATGATATGCGGACAAATGTTTGTTTTTTCTGTCCGAATCACATTCATATCGATATCAAAATAGAGAATGGGTTTCGACCGCCTGACTCCCTCTCGGTCTCGTTCTCGGTATCGGTCTCGGTCTTGGTACGAGTGTGAAATCAGAGAGAGCGCTAAGGAGGTGGAGGTGCAGTTGAAGATGGGGTGGTGGGGGGCAAGACATTCAATTACACAGATTGCGGGTGTGACATAGTGTTTAGTAGCGGCGAGGCCTAGATAAGATTCGTGTATACAGGGTGTTCCAGTCGATTCCAGAATATTGCTAGTAGATGCGATTGCGACTATTGCGAATATTGCCAGCACACCCCGTATATATTTTATCAATTTTGAGGAGACGCCGCCAATGCTCGACGGGCAGAGGCCACTTTTTACCTAAGAACCGCTTGCCCAAATCGTATATAATCAGTTAAATTACGGCATTTGAGCGTACAACTTAGTCGGCAATAGGACAACCTTAAGACTTCAAGCTAAACGCGCACGATTACACAATTTCACATCGCCACGAAAAGCTGCACACGCGTGTCGATAATCGGAAAACAAATCGACACCCACACACACACACACACACACAAACATCAAAAGTGAGAGAGACGAAAATGATGATCCTGCATCGCATCCAACAGTTACTGTTATATGCGTTGTGTCTGCTCGCCTTGGTTGTCATCTGTGCACCGGCGCCAAGTGAATCGCGTCGCGTGATCTTCTTGGCGCCACCCGGCATCGCACGGGGTCAGATACTGGCCACGCACGGCATGGAGAAACCCTGCCAAAAGTGTCACATGCGAGATCATCGCGGCAACTGTCGTCGCATTATATCATACAGTTCAGGTATGTATACATCTATATAGATCTATTTTATCTTCATATTGTAGCACTCTACTAAGGACTCTATTCTCAATTCTACTCTTGCAGATGGCGTGAGCTGCTGACATCGATTTGTCTGTGTCCGGGACCTAGATAGTATGTCGTATGTACGTACATATGTCCTATGGCCTGCCAATCAACTGAATCTCGAACTCTCTCAGAAATGCAACATAAGGAAACAACAAAAAAACAACAAAAAAGAGCAAGCAACAAACCAAAAACAAAAAACAAAACACAACACGCCATTATTCGTATTTATTCAGTGCACTATTTATTACATTATTTTCACACACACACACACACATTTGTATTTTTTTTCTTCTTTTTTTTATCTTCTGTTAATAAATTATTATGGAATTTCGCAAGCATTATATAAATATCTCGTTTGCATTTCGTGGGTTCATTAGTTGAAGTTAATTACGGATAAAGCAAGCAAAAACCGAATGGCAACGGCAACGGCAACGACAACGGCAACGGCAACGGGGACTGCAATAATTGTTAAATTCTTGTGCATCATATCTGTGGCTGAACTTAACGAGAATACTTAAATGGCAAAATGTTTTGTGCAGTGCAATTTGGAGCGCAACCAATTATTAAACCAAAAGTATTGCAAGCGTTTCAGATATGCAGAAAATCTTTTCAAATAAATATAAACAAATATATGTATGTAATCCAACCAATTCCAACCAATCAACAACAAATTATAATGCATTTTAAAGCCCACAAAGAAAACGAAAACTTTCATTAAGTTCAATTGCATACAAAACTTGAAGTGCGATCATTACAACAATATGTAAAATGGAGTTGAGGTAGGGTGAAATGTTGTATATATATATATATATATATATATATATATCTTAGTGGTTCCACAATACGTCATAATATAGTCGATAATTAAAGTCGTAATTGTGCAACATCTACTTCAATTCCATTTAAGGAAAGCTTAATAGATTGTGAGCAATATTTTGCTGCCCAAAAAAAAAACGATTAATAATTTTACCTGACAGTTATTGGAGCTTTGCTAAAATGCGGTTTTTGTACCACGATAGCCCATGATATCGTAATAAAGGGTATAATGATTTTGTGCAAAAGTATGTAACACGCAGAAGGAAGATTCTCCGAGCCCATAAAGTATATATATATATATATATATATATATATATATTCTTGATCAGCATCAACATCCGTCTGTCCGTCTAATCTCAGAAACTTTAATAGCTAGAGACTCCAGATTTTGGATAGAGGTTATTTTGGATTTTGGTAAGGGTATTCTCTAGTCGAGCTTACTCAAGCTTACTGAAATCTTATCTTATTTATTATTTTGCCAAACTTAAATATTAGACGACTCTATCAGTATTATAATTATTAGTTTGAACAAAATGGAAAATCCATATTTATGACAAATTTAATATCCAGTAATTTGCGCAAAGAAGTTAAAGTCAAAAATATTCTTACAAAATTGTGGAGTCGGTAACTTGAACAATCTAAATGAGTGGATTGGGAAACTAAAGACTTGAAATTAAAGATTTGTAAGCTTCAGTTTGTTGTGTTGTCAAAATATCAATAGCTCAATTGCCTTTCAATCACAAACAAACTAGTGTTGAGTTTAGAAGTTAAATAAGTTTTCAATAATAGCTCTTAAGAATCACCGAATATATTGCAGATTGATACTTACTTTTAAGCGACTAGAGCCTACCTAATTGTTACAATATACATATATATATATATATATAAATAGCGCAAATAGCACTTGATTGACTTTCATTCGGATTTAGCATTTGCATGTGCAATGATCTTCACATACATAATTGAGATCGCAGCCAACTCTTTTTATCATGATTTCTATGCATTTTGACCACTGTGCCGTGCTGCCCTATTAATATAATAATTGATTGAGTTCGTTAAATACTGCAAAGCACTGGAGACACAATTATTAAGAATTCACAATGATAGGGCAAAATACGCACGTTTCAACTTAGATAGCAACAGCTGATACGATTGTTAGTCAACATTCATGTTTAGATACGTTCCTGGAACTGATTACATTTAATATATTCCACAACTGATTCAACATGCTTTCAATTTTATGAACCTTGTACCCATTTTGCAGACCACACTACGTCACACGTATGTATATATAGAAAGTTCATTCAAAATCTAATGTTAAGCAAATAATTGATTTGATGTTTTTCGCATATTTACTTTTTATACCCTGAACGCATGAAATGGGTAAAAAAGGGTATAATGGTCGGAATTCTTTCTTTATCAGCCATGACTGTCGTCCATAGTTATGAACGCATCGAGAACTAAGAACTAAGAAGAGCGAAGGGCTTCCTCCTAAGCCCAAGATGGTACAAGTTTGTTTCACATTATCGATAGCTTTTGCGATCGAAAACAATTAAAACTTGAGTTTCGAAAAATGTTGAATAGGGATTGCAACTATTGACAAAATAATCTACTAGAGCCTTATTACTTGTTGATATTTATGCAATGTACATTGAGCGTTTGGTATACATGTATAATAAGGAAGATTCCGCAATTGGCCAGTTCCTAAAGTATTTTGTTTGTTTGTAGTTTCCAGTCGCTCTATCTAAATACAGACAATCAGACTCCCATAAATATACATTTGCTAACTGCAATCAGTGTATAAAGACCCAATAAATACTTTTATATAAGCACTTAATTGCTAGAAAATAATTAGCTTCAATTTATTTTTGGGTCATTATCAGCAATAATTTGTATCCAATTTTAACGACAGGTTTTTTTTGCGGTATAATTTCAGGCGCATTTTTTAATAGTGGGAAACCCAAAAGAAACGCAAGCGGAAGCAGCGTCACTGATTAGACACCTCCGGGCACTTTGATCCACTTTGATATGATGGCGATGATGATTATGGCTTTGGCGACGGCGATGGCGACAACGATGGCGATGGCGATGACGATGACGATGATGGGAACAACGACGAAAACGACGACATCAACGACAATGACAACGACAACCACACTACGCATTGTCGCGGAATTTTTGTTTGGAGTGAATTCCCGAACGCTTTCGTCACACGGCAAGTTTTTGGCTCGTGCGGTCATTGGCAAAATCGGTAAATCACTTAATGGGAATCTAATAAAATGCCTTCTGCCTGACGCCAGTCCACGGGCAACAAATGTGCGGTTTACGGTTCTCGACCTCAGGAACGAGCAAGCCAATATGTACGAGCGAACGAAGGCCTTACCACACACCCGCACACACAAACACGCACACACACACGCAGACAGCTATCTTATCTGCAGCGGAATGTCATTATCTTATCTGACAGCGGCGTATTAAGCGGCGGTGTATCGACATCAATATCGACACCATTTCCGACGACGACTACGGCAACAACATTGCTGATCGCGGCCAGTCGTAAAACTCAACTTCAGCCAGACAAGCCGCAAGCAGCAAACCGCTAGCCGCAAGCAACAAGCCGCAAAATTTGACGCGACATAAAAAAACAGAAATTACCTTTTCAAAACAAGAAGAAGCGTATACGTAACGTTAACGCGCCGCATTAACATTTCAAAAATCTCAGTTATTCACATTTTGGAACAAATATGAAACTGCAACGATTAGTTTTGGCCATCGGATGTGTTTTGGTGCTTCTACTGGCACAGTGCAGCCAAGAGACGGAGGCGCGTCGCCTAATCTTCTACAGTCCGAACAGCAAGACATTAACTGGTCAGCTGCTAGTGTCCCATCGGATGAAACGACCCTGTCCCGCTGGTAAAATGCGAGATCATCGGGATCGTTGCCGGCGTGCTGTGATCTTTGTGCGAAATAACTAGGACTAGCCGCAACTTCTACCCAATAAGTTTTCCTGCGAAGTAACTTTATGATCACACACCCACTATTCATTTATAATTTATTTGATTTTTTTTTTGTTTTTGTGCTTAACGTATACGATAATCGATAATTTATTGCCGTTTTGGTTGCAGTCATGTACTCATCTTGTTTATAATTTTTGTAATTTATTATAATTTATAAGTGGTAGAAAGTAAGCAATAGGAAGCTAAGTAAAAATAAAACAAAAATACAAATTGTTCATGCTGAAACTCGAAGCTTGCATATATCTTGTTTATTTGTATGTGATAAAAGTGATAAACAGTTAATATCTTAAGCATTAGATTCCATAATGCGAGTGCATATGTGTGTACATCCATACACATACACATGTAGTATATGTATGTGCATTTGACTTTGACGCAATATGAGGCTTGATGATGCCGAGACACTGTAATATATGTATATGTAAATGCATTTGTGATCAATCAAGTAGGTAAACAAATAAAAACGTGCGTCTTTGACTACTTTTATAATTGTTGATAAGAATGCACTGCATATACGTACATATGTATATACATATACGGATGGGTAAATTGGAATAGTGCAAATGGAATCTCCCGAAGTATGGGAGAATTTAAAATACGCAAGCATACTTTTAATGAGGTCATAGAACATTAATCCTTAATATACATATATATAATGGAAATTCAAAGAAATACAAGTCATTTTATGTGAAACAAGTTTAAGATCTTAAATCTGGAAAGCACACTTTCATTAAGAACTGAAAGCTAATAAGAATTGTGCCTAAAAGTCCATGAATAAAGTTTGGGTTCGAGAGAGAGAGAGAGAGTTAGGTTACATAGTTAAAAACGTACAATTAACTAGATAAAATAAATCAAATATTAATCATCTTTTAAAAGTTTTAAGTTGATGACACTTTGTACTGAAATATTATTCATTTGTACATTTGTACTGAATATTACATCAAGAATATAGTTAAATGTATAGGAAATAAAAAAGTCCCACACAATTATGGTAAATTAAGCCTGATAACTTTATTTTAAGCTAAAAGAAAGTACAAGTAAAGTAAATTAAATGCTTAATGTCAAGAATATAAAAAAAAAACATTTTCTATTTCATATTTACAAAAAAAAATTAGCTGACACTGGTCTGTTCTGTTCTGAATGCTTTGAAACGTAACCCAGTGTGAGCTCTATGAAATAACTGGAACTACAATACATATATATAATAATAGATATTAAATCAAGTTTCGATTGCGCCATCGCAAAACGCTGAAGCCTTCTAATATGTCTAGTAAATTGTTAGTTGGGAGACACGGAAGTCAGGGAAGCCGTGACGCCATCAGTGATTTCAGATGGTGACAACACATGACGTCAGTTCTTCACAAAGCGCATCCCTCATAATTAATCACTATTATTCGAAATTGTCTGCTCAATCCAGTCCATGTAGCTGCTGACTCTGGTGTAGACGGCGGGAAAATCGGAGCTTCCACACCTTTCCTTGCCATAGGAAACGATGCCGGCAATATATACATAACGATCCTCCTGTGGCGTATATGCTTCCACAGTGAGTGGTCCACCCGAATCACCCGAGCAGGAGTCGACATTAATGCCGCCACTGGCGCACAGTTGACCATCGGTGAGTGTATAATTGTTCTCCCTTAACAGCTCCTTACACTGATTCAGCGGCTTCACAAAGAGACTCGCCTTGCGCTTCACGGCACTCGGTTTATTAAATTCCGTTACGCCCCAGCCGGATACATCAACGGAGCTGCCCTCCAGCTGATTGGCGAGTTCGCCTCGTACCGGCGGCAGACACACAGGCTCCAGATAACTATGCTTCCGCCAATCGATAGGCTCGGATAGTCGAAGCAAAGCAATATCATTAGTGAGATTTTTCGTATCGAATGCCGGATGCATCACTTGCAGATCGAAGGTAGCTTGTATGTACGGTGGAGCACACTCACGCATACCGTTGAGGTATGTGATGCAGTCGGGATTACTCAACTTATTGTATTCACCCAAGCGGGCGCCAGTCAGATTCCGACCACGTAGGAAAGTCTTGTGGACGCAATGGGCGGCGGTTAGAAGCCAACGTTGCGCAATGAACGCGGCGCCACAATCGTGCGACTTGCCTCCTCCGGGTAGGGTATTTTCCAGCAGTGTGGTCCATGGGTATTCGAAAAGCTCCGTTATACTGCCGCCCCACACCTTCGAGCCAAACGATGTGCCACAGTGCGGATGCCTTGGCAGTTCATCGATGCCTTTTACCGATCTCGACGATGCATCGCGTGGTGCAAAAATCGGCAACGCATTCCGTTCTCTCGGACAGCATATCTGCAATATATCGATCATAAAACACATTTAGACACAACTCCAAAGTACATATAATATAATTTATATACAAGTTCCTTAGTGCCTTAAATTTCAGGAATATTTAAGTTGCTAAATCGATTTTGAACGGTGTATAAATAATCTTTAAAGATCGCTCAGATCATTTTCATGAATAAAATAGTTTGATATCTGTTTTCTCAATTTAGGTTAAGTTATCGTTTAGCTATGATAACTTTGTCATATTATATTATCATTATATTGATTGGCTCTAGTATTTAATGTTTGTACCCGATTTCATTATGCATATGTTATATGAAAATTCAAAAATCAAACTGTTTGCGAAAAATAATCATACCAAATTGGGCCTCTCACGGGAGGAGCAATGTTTGCTCACATCATCCAAAATATTTGTATCATAGAAGTTACAGAATTTGATATAGATACATTTTCCTGGCCCAAAGTTACTCGTTGAGCAACTTCCAAAGTTCATATCTATCCCTGTAAATGAAAGTAAAATACGTCACACTACTTATGAATCGGAATCGATGATGAGTTCAAGCCCACTTACCATCCTGCCCTGCTCGTGTCTGTTGTGCCTCCAGCTGACCAGCAGCTGCCAGTAGCACAGCTAGCGATAGCAATAACGGCAATGAATTAAACATTATCGGTGGATTAACAGCTTGCGCTCCAATTGCGAACAGACAATCAACTAACTAGTAACTAGCAATAAGGCAGACTTAAACTTAAACTCAAACTCAAACTAACACTGAGACTGAGAATGCGAGTACAACACAGTGAGATTCAGAATTAAACTGGTGCTTGGATGTGGTCACTGCTAAGAGCACTTGCTAACTACTACTACAGCACATATTGAGCACTATCAATTGCAATCAAAGCTAATGATGACCTCCAAGTAGCTGACGTTGACTTTTTGCAACTCACGGTTCTCTCTCCCGCTCTATGTCTGTTTATCTCTCTTGATTAGCAGCAGCAGGGAAAACCCGACAATATCTGCAGTTGCTGCTGTATCTGCAACTGTTGCTGTTGTAATACAATTAAATACCTCAAAATGTGTGCTTCGCTGTTGTTGTTGTTGTGCATATCTTATATAATATTCAACTACAACGACAACTACAATTACATGCATATAGACATGTTTGGTATATGATAAGTACATATTATGATATTTATTATGTATTGTGCTTAATAAAATACGTGTTCTTATACAATCAGCGTTCGATTATAAACACCAACCCAACCCAACCCATCGATTGGTTTTTGATCAGCCGAAGATTAAATACTCTTCCAGACTTAGCTCATTTGTTATTTTGTGCGTAGGTGCAATGCGGCATTTTGGAGTTATCTGATCTTGTCAAATCATTTTCGTACAACTCAATTTTGTTGTGAATCTAGCTCATGTTCTATACAAGAAAATTATTGTTTTCATGTTCTTTACGATTAGTTTGCGTTGCCGTATCAAAACCAAAAAAACCACTACCAGTACCGTAGGTAGTGTATATTGTAAGGGATATTTTTGATATTTTATGATTCATTCCAGGGTATTTTTTTGTCAAAGCGTGCAACAGAGAACAGGGAAAAGTATTTACACACACACACATACACATACATTGGCGAATCCCCAAGTCGTGCACTCCTCCCATGAGGGTCTCCCTTCCTTACCTGTTTGTATAGTTCTGTACAATTCCACCGATTCTCAAGTTGAGGTGGGTGTAAAACGGGTTTGTTCGCAACGGCAATAGTACACTATGCAATCATTTCACATTTAGGGCCTATCAAACCTGAAATTTAATTGTTTTATTATGGGCAAGCAAAAAAAAGCAACAAAAAAAAAGAACGTTGTGATTAAAGCTTTCGAACAAACTATTTTTAGGAATATTTTACAATGTACATTATCAAGTGTAAACAAACTTTTTGCTCAACATTTTCCATATCGCAGTGTTATCTAGGTATATAAATCTAAGCAAAACTTTAGGCCATGTAAAACACTACAAAAAATTTCAAGTTTCATTTTCGTTATTACTTGTATACACAAAAATATATAGATATATATATATATATATATATATATATGAAATGTTGCTGGTTCAGACAAATATCGCTCTCTTATACTCTTTCACACCTCACTTCACTTTCTTCAACTTCCAAAGCGTTTGATTTATTGAAACTTACAAGATTATTCATCCCCGTCGTCTCTCTCTCTCTCTCTCTCTCTCTCTCTCTTCTCGTTGAAAACTTCCAGTTCATATTCGCTCTTTTCATCGTCTTTGTAAACTGCTCAAACTATTAAAAATACAAGTTTTAGTTTGGCGTTCAAGAAATATTCATTAACCACAAATGTTGGGCGGGCGGCGAGCGGCGAAAGGCGAGCGACGAGCTTCGAAAAATAAAAATAAATATGTAAAAAAATGTAAAGACGACAGGCAGTCAAGAATTTCATAAAGCCACGCAAAGAACACACACTGTGTAGAGTCGACCAGCTGGATGATACGGTGGGAGGGGCGAATGGTTAAGATGTGGGCTGCATTGCATTGCGTTTTGTGCTGTCTCAGTTTTGGCCCGGCCAGCCCTCTAGCCCTCTGCTCGTTCAACAGGCCCAAAGCAAGATCTACAAAAATGTCACAGAAAAACCGCACGCAACACAAAAGTTTCAACTTTTCCAGTGGGTAGTGGGTGGGTTGCCAGCCAGCTGTTTTGCCTTCTGCTTTCCATTTTCGACAGCAAGCTGCGCTCCATTTCAGGTTTTGTGTGCTTCATACACTCAGAGAAATCTGTGATTTTGATCCAGTTGAACCAGAGTACCTAACAGCATAACAAAAACTATGATGATATATATTTTTATATAGTTGGAAATAGTTATTTTGAGTATTTGTTTTCAGTTTTTCATGCAGTGTAAGCATGATAAGAAAAGTCGATGGATGCAGAGTGCCTTACGTCCAGCTGCTTTGCATAAATGCAAAATATTTATATATATGTGTATCTGTATGTGTGTTAGTGTGTGTGTGACTGTGACTGTGCAAGGCTCAAACTGTGAACTGTGCAAGCAATGAAAATCTGATGCCAACTGCAAAGCAACTGTCTGTTTGAACCATTAGCAGCGGCAAGGGGCGAGATGGAAACTGCAGAAGACCCCTAGGGTATGAAGAAAGAAGAGTGATTTAAGGGCGAGCGGACCTGGGGACCGAGGGGAACTGGTCAATAGGCGATATGTCCACATGCAGGACACAAGACTTCAAATGCTGCAACAATAGTCACAACATAATAATACCAACAATAGGCAAAAAGAAACAAGAAGGCGAGTTTTATATGCTCTTAAATCCGATATGATGTCAATCGAGTACAGTTGAATAAATATATGTATATATCACTGGAGATAAAGCGATGAAGGGTACCCAAAATAATCATATTATAATAATATTCTAAAAAGATTTCTGAACATTTTTTAATAATTGTATGTAAACTACATGTAAAGCTGGTTCTAATGGAATAAAAACTGAATTATCGATTCTTGTTTTTTACCATATTTTATGTTTTTGTCATCGAATTACGAACCATCAAGAAATGGAACACCCTTCAAATATATATTTAAGTTAAATATCTCTCGGGTAACTCGAATATCACTCTTCCTTTACCAACTAGTATATCAGTATATCAGTGCTACAATATGGATTTTCGAAAATATATTGAACAACTTTTGCTTTGTAATATTTGTCACCAAGTTATTTTAGCGCACAACTTCCGGTTATGTAGCAGACACATAATGCTTACTTGGAACCGACTCATTTCGATAGCAAAACGACAACGAAGACGAAAAAAATCAAAAACAAAAACAAAACATAGCAAAAAGTGTAGTAAGAAGTACAAATATATGTATGTATATAGAAAATTTGGTTATTCGGGTGCTGTCTCTGTTGGCTATGCTGTGTTGTGCTGCAAGCCTGATGACCAGCTTGGCTGCCCCTTTTTGCTAACAGGATATAACAACAGGCGGCAGCAATTGCTGGCGCACAAGTTGAAACGGAAGTTTTCGTGCGCCGGCAGCCGTCGGAGACGATGGCGGTGACGGTGGCGGAGACGGAGACGGAGAGAACAACGACAACGTCGACGTCCACATCGACGTCGTTGACGTTGGCATTGCTTTTCCTGTTGCCTGTTTCGTTTTTCTTTTTATTCTATGCTGCGTTTTTTTTGTCGTTTTTCGTTTTACAGCGCAAAACTTTGTCCACAGTTCGACTTTCATGTGGCTCAAAGGCGGTCGTCTCATTCTGCTGCGGGCAAGAGTTTGAGGTGTGCAAAGGGGTTGGGGGGGAGGGGGAGGGAGCGCACGTATAACAGGCGATAGGGACGCTCATTGTGTGTGTGTGTGTGTGTGTGTGTGGCTTCATTGACTTCTTTGCAAGAGACTGGTGGTGGGTGGCGGGTGGCGGGTGATCAGGGGGGCAGCATTGCGCAACTTGAAGCAGCAGCAGCACTCGGACTTGAAAGCAGCCAGAAAGAAGTATCTGTTGCAATGTCACCAAGTTGCAATAATGGAGGCAAACTATTTTGCAGTGACGGGGTTGGGGAGTGGGGGGGTGAATGGAAAACGACGACGCTGGCAACGATAATGAATAATGTTGCTGGCGATAATGTTGGCGCCTGTTTTGGCTTCGGGATTCCGTCAGCAGCATGGGGAGACCCCAAACGCTTTAACAATGTGCCCCACCTGATGCACTTGTAGAAAAAGTAAGCCAGAACTGAAAACTCAACTTTAAATTGTTCATAAAAGTTGCATACATATATTTGTAAGTAAAATACTTTAAAAAACTTTAATTTGAATTTGTTATTTATATTTTTTATTCACATGAAACAATTCAATGGAAGAAAGGAAGTTTGTATATTGATTTTGTGTAGATGAATATTTATTTTATTGCATAGGCTTGAAAGTCACACTGTATTTTCTCTGAGTGTTGCCTCAAGCCTAATATAAGTCAGCGGCAACTGATAAAATGCCCGATGGCCGTTCTTGAATTTCTTGCACAATGAATAGGTCGTTGGGGCGGTCGTTATGTCAGTCCGTTCGTCTGTCTCGCATCGGACTTGGACTTTGCTCTCTGAAAGCGCATTGATTCATAGTTATGAATAACTATTCAAAAATGCCGGCCAGCCTGTCGGCCATTCCTTTGCATAGCACCAACACCAACACCAACACCAACAGCAACAGCAACACAAACACAAGCACTTGAAGTAGCAACGAGGCAAAGTTTACTGTTTTTAATTAAAAATTCAAGCAGTTCCTGGTGCAGGTGGAAAGATTGCGACAGAGGACAGAAGAATGAAATGGTAAAGGCAGGCAGGCGCTGCCCTGTACGGCTCTGTACCACTTAACTGGTGTTGCACACAGGGCAAAGAAATCACTTTTATCACCCCGCGTACGTATGTATATGTATTTACATATGTGTATATAAAAGTGTGAAAAATGCGTAAGGCAAATAAATAAATGTTTCCGATTCACTTAAAAATAAACATGTTATATTTATGCTCGAATACACAAAAGCCCAGAAACGCGTACAATAATCCACAAAACTCCAGCGAATTCACACACACACACACACATACATATATATATTGAAATACATGTGTATACATGTGTGCCTACTATTTGGTAACAACATAAAGGTAGTAGCAACAAGAACAGAAAAAAAAATGCCCGAATCGCTTAGAAGAAATAAGAAAGAAAAAAATCTGAACAATTTTATCGCACGCTAATCACAAATCGCAAATCGGAAATGCGATTATTTTTGTTCATACACGTACGAGCGCATACGAACAAACAGACACACACACACACAAACACACATACACCTACACTCGCGTTTACTTTTAAGTAAGCAGTGGCATAGAGGAAAAGGGTCGTCAACGCGATACGAACCAATGTACCGAAAGAAAATGAATACTAAAAAATATTAAGTGCATGTTGCAACATGACGCAGTAGAACTAGAGATCATACTTCAGGCTAGAGATGTAACAAAACTTAGATCTTACCAATCAAAGTGTAACGATGGAATAGAACATTAGCTTTCAAACAGAAAAAAAATAAATAACATTCAATAAAAAAGGTATATATCTTTTTATCAATGAAAGTAAAAAACAATTCTAACGAATAGATATCAGAAAAAACAAAATCAATGAAAAGTGCCAAGAGCATTAAGCGCACAGATCAATCAGCTACTGATTTACAAATTGTGCTTAGTCGAAGAACACATTCTGTAGGGTATGCGAAACAACAATATGTAGTAATCGCATCTTTTTTGATTCAATTTTGGTTCGAGTTTGATATTGAATTTTATTTTTACCTAACCGAAGCAAACCTATGAAATTTAAAAAGAAGACCTTGCCTACTTAACCACTTACTGTGTGTGATTTGGGGACCCCTTTGAGGTACGCCCATGGCTTTGAGTAAGCAAACACACGGGCGCACACACCGCATTTCAATTGTCAACAATGTGCTTTGCCATCCAGTACCTAATGTGAATGCATCAGCATGGAGTCAGGAGCCAGGAGCCAGGAGCCAGTCGCTCCTTTATGTGTGCCTTCTTTGTGCTTCCCCATCGCCCTTACACCCCACTCCTCCCCCATATTGTGAATGATGATAATGATGAGAAGGGCAGGGCAAAAGAAGAAAAGAACGGAACGGAACGCAACGCACTTCATGCGCGTATTTTATGTTTGCCCTGTGCATAAAACGCGAATCCCAAAATTGATTTCTCTTCGATTTAAATAGACATGCACCCTGGATCATACCCACCCGCCCTACACTTTTACACGCACCCCTCGAGGGGGTGGGGTGCTACCGAGGTACGGCGGTACGGCGGTACGGAGGCAGGGAAGGAACAATCGGCAATTGTATAGAAAGTAAAAGTAAAACGACTCCAACGACAACGACAAGAAATAAATACCCCAAATAAACAGTCAAGAGTGTATGTATATATATATGTATGTGGTGTAAGAAGAATACTGTGTTGTTGTTGTTGGTTTTGTTTTGTGGGTGGGGAGGAGGTGGATTGAAAGGAGGGATTTGAGGCATTGAGGCATTGAGGCATTGAGGGTGCAGTTGCTAAGGCATTGTCGCATTGACATCGTCCAAAAAATTGCCACCGAAAAAGCAACAAAAAAAAATAAAATATAACAAACAATAAAAAGTAAAAAAAAAAAAAATCGGAAAAAAAATAAGAAGTGTGACAGAGCTCATTTAACGACGCCTGTTATTTTGGGTTTCCATATGTGGGACACTCGTTACCTTTATACTTATCTTTAAGTGTGCGTGGGCGAGGGGTGTGTATGCGTGTAAAAAATAATGTGTCATAAAATTAACTTTCATTTAATGGTACGCCTCCTAGAATAAGCTTCGATTATATTTCACGCACACTTTGAGTGCCCAAATCGGTAAACGGTAAATCGGCAATTTCTGTTGAAAGTATTGAAAAAAAAAAAACCAGTTAAATGTGATTTTTAGTTGACATTCATTTTAACCCAGGAAACCAACTTACGAACAACTTTTTACAGCTACAAAGAAGAAAAAACGCAGAGACCCTAAGGATTATAAGATATATCAATAACTTTATACCAATATATCTGTTTTTAAACCTAGATTTGACTATCTCATTAAAACAAACTCAACAGGGTGTAGGCTGCTGTCTGCGAGGTAAGCCAAAGTCCACTCCAGTGAAAAAGAAAGAAAATAGTTGAACTCATACTCGAATCAGTCTTCATCCCTGATAAGACTTCTTAGCTATATTGCTTGTTAATTCGTATTTATCGTCACCTCAGACATTTTTCTTGTTCGACTTGTTGAATGAAAAACCCGTATTTTAGCTCTCCCAGCGACTTTGACATATTGTTTTAGTATTTTATTTTTAAGAGAATTTGTGTCCTCTTGGATATGTTATATAAAAATGGAAACATTTGGTATTTTGAATAGTTTGTTAATTGATTTTGTTTGTTAATGAAAGATAGAGTGTCACACAGATAATGAAGATCGACACATAAAATTGAAAAGACGGATAACGGGTACGCCGATTGAATACTCCCATGTCGCGCAACAGTTCCATTTGGAGTGGCTCAGTGCGCATTATCTGCAAACGCAACAAAGTCATGGGATCTCTGACAAGTTCAATAACATTAATATGACCGTTAATACGCATCTTGTCAAGGATGGGTCGATTCGAATCGGTTATGGAGATCAGCGTATTGTAGGCAATAAATGTATTGCAGTTCGGGCACCTGGAGTTTTCGGGATTCCTCTTGATCCACTCTGTAATGCAATGTCTGCAGAAAATATGTTTGCAGAATGTAATCACGGGATCTTCAGCTTTTTCCAAGCACACCGAGCATATGTAGAATTCTTCATCGGGATCACCGTCTTTAAAATTCTCGTACCCACGATCACGTCCATTGCCGCCGTTGTAGCCAACGTTGTTGGCTACCTCAAAGTTCATGATACTCTATGCTTTCATTTATATTTGTTAAGAATTTGGATTGTGCCTGTACGAATATAAAAAAACAGTGCTGTACAGGTTTTGTACCTGACAACAAACTGTTATGTGATTACAATTTCCTCTCGTAGGAAAAATTGCTACATAGGTGACCTGATTTAGAACAAAAGCAAAAATATATATAAAATAGACACATTATTTCGTAAAAACGAGCTGGAGAAAAAATCATGTGTTCCCTATTTCTCCTACATTTATTATGAGATAATTTTGTATATTTTAATGATGAGATCTAATTAGGGTAAATACGTTTCTGTGAAATTCCTAATGCAGTTTACTAATGCAAATGTTGTTTGCTCTGTGCTGTTAGAGTCATCAGTCAGTTGCAGGGATATCTGTTTTTGGGGGTGGCACCCCTTTTAATTTCCGCCTACACATACACACGCACAGCTACATTTGGGTGTCTCTAATTGCCGTACACATCGATTACCAATCTGTGCAGTTGATGACTGCCTGACTGACTGACTGACTGACGACACGACAAGGTTTTTCCCAGATGCTTTTGGCAAATAAACACATCACACGAATAACACGCACGCACAACAACAATAACAAATAACAGATCGGGATGTGAAGCTTATTTAAGGGATTGCTGGGGAGAGGGTGCAGGGGTTGGTAGTGCTGGATAGAAATGGAGGACACAATATGACAACGGCGACGATTACTTTTGTTTGCCATTTGTTTAGCTTTGCCTGCTCATTGACTTTTATCATCGTCATATGTATAAGTAGTTGTTGTTGTTGTTCTTTGAGGTGCGACTAAATGAGGTGGGTGCATCCACGAGGCTCTTACTTACCACGTCCCTGCTGTTACTTTGAAACTTGCGTGTTATATTTTTTGTCGCTTATACATATTTATTATATTTTTGTATACCCTTTTCCAGAGAGTTTTGTAATATTATCAAGCCCTAAGTGTATGTATTCTTGATCGGAATACAATTTTATTACATAAATTCTATTTATATTAGGCGTAAAAAATACTTTAAGAACTTCGAGAAGAGAAGAAAGAATAAAAATAAATCCTATCGATAAATAAAGTCGATTCGAACTAAACTGCAAACTGAAGAAATCTCAACGATTAAACGACAGATCAAAAATCGTTGAAGAGTATTCAAACTTCGTCACAGGAAGGGCATCTACTACAAGTGGGGGTCGTTTTTAATGAGCCGCCGCCAAAAACAGCGTAAAAAAGTGTGCAAAGGCGACAATGACAATTGACATGCAACTGAGACTGGGACTGGGACTGAGACTAACACTGGCAATGGCAATGGCAATGGGAATGGAAAATGTTAAGGGGGAACTAAGGACTGGGACTGAGACTGAGACAGTCACGCCCCTTTGGTGCTCTTAAGCAAGCTGTTTATGCGACAAGTCGTTAGGTGTTTGCTTTTATTGGGAATGGAAGGGAAGGACAGGGAAGGGAAGGGTATAAGAATGGTGGGTCATGGGGTATGACGAATGGTAGATAGAAGATGGGTAAGGGAGCGGGAGATGGAGGAGGTTCGGCTGCGTGCTCTTGTGTCTTATGTGGGGAACGAGGCCATAATCAAATTTTATGGCAAACACTTGAGCCAACAACGGCTGGCGCCAAAGAATTCTCTCTCTATCTCTCTCTCTATCGCTCTCTATCTCTCTCTATCTCTGTGTCTGTAAATGGTGTGCATAGTTTTGTGGCGCATTGGCTGCTTGACATTGGCTGGAATTTGCAAGTGCATAAAAGCCAATTTGCTATGCCTGCAAATAGCTGCAAGTGGCAATTTATTAACACAGTGCACACGATTTGTGCATCAATTGCGAAACAATCTAATCGCCAGGTGGCGCTGCATCTGCAACCATACCTGATAGAAAGCAGGAGCAAGACCTGCCTGAGACCTACCTGACGCACCTGGCTGAGAATGTTGAGCTCTACGTTTGAGGCTGGCTCCATCAGACACTAGTGAAAAAACAAAATTTGTTCCCGACGACCTTGATAAGATTTCCTCGTTTAGAGAATAATATATATATAAATAAATATTATGGGGAACATGAATTGAAAAGTTATCTTGATTAAGTTTTTTGTACAAATTTAATTCATCCAACACTTGGCTGAACTAAAAATCTTTTTTTGTATTAGATTTTTATTGGAATTTAATATTATGTTCAGTAAAAATGTTTAGCTTTTAAGAAATTAAACTAAATATCATTAAAAACTTTCAGAAACCGCATAATAAAAATATATATTTTTGCTGAGTGTAAAAATTGCAGTTTTGCTCTCCTCTATGATTATTATAAACGCTCTCCAGACACATGAAATGAGCTATGCAACTTGGACGTGGCCCGGCACCCGGCACCAGCCCCCAAAGGCGAAGCTGCACCAGAAGCAGAAAAAACATGCTTCACTTTCACGGTACACACTCCCTTTCAGTCAGAGAAAGAGAAAGAGAAAGAAAGAAAGGAAGGAAGAGAGTGAGTGAGTGAGTGAGTGAGTGAGAGAGTGAGAGAGTGAGAGAGTGAAGGGGATGGGGAGTTCGTATATAAGAAATAAGCAAAACTAATATTTCAGCGCCATAAATCATAAAATGAAATAGAAATGGCTGCAGCCACGACTCTGCCCCAGAGGGTGCTGCGGTACGAACAACAGGCAAGCACAAAAAGGAAAAAAAGAAATGTAAAATAAAATATAAAAAAAAGAAAAAAACGCTTAAAGCAAAGTATTTGAAATAAAAACGTTGAATAGAGGTAGCTAGATGATGGCAAAGGTATGGACATGGCAACTTATGCACCATTAAGGTGCAACATAAAACAGCTGTATAATGTCCAACTGCATACAGTGGCACCCACAACTACCAAATGATCAATTGAGAACCGAGACGCTTGGGTTCCTTCTTCTCCTGAAGAACAAGAAAAAACCTATAAGGAATTCCTGTCAAAATTAACCCGTTGTCAATTGTATTCCAACTGTTCCAGCTCTACTCCGGCCTGACATCTAATTAGCTGCTTATATTATTCTGTCTCTGTACTACTGCTCGGAGTACCAGAAGAGGCCATGGCCCATGTCAGATATGCACATACTTATGTGTGTTTGCGTGTGTGTGTGCTTGTGTTTGTGTTTTGAGGCCATAATTTATGGCTATCAATGAAATGAGCAACCCACTGTGCTTGCTTGCCTACCCCGTCAATGGACAACAGACAACAGACAATTGTGCTGGCCGTAGTAACAGTAACAGTAACAACAGTTGCAGTAACTGGAAGCAGGAACTGGCAGCGCTTCGCTTCCTGGCACACGTTCTTCTGCTCCTGGCGATTCTTGCTATTAGAGGTGGTCGAAGTTGGTTGAGCGGTGAGGGGTGAGGAGGTCACTTGTTCATTGTCATAAGTGCAGTTTACATTCAATCTAAACGCTCACCGCCTGCCTGCCTGCCTGCCTGCGTTCGTTGGTTGGGGTAGGGGTAGGGGGGGATATTGCTGCTGGATTAGCTGCTCGAACGAACGGATGCGGCGACGACTAGAGTTCAATCGATTTCTATCTGCCAGAGCATAAATCGTTTTACCACATGCACCGCAGCGATCTGCTGGCCCGGGCTACACTCGCCAAAAAGAACGCTGGCGAAATTATCCAAAAATAGTTGGAATGAAAAATTTCCCTATTTCTACTAAGCCTTATTGTTAAACACAAAAATGTCGATTTAATTATGAAAGGGCTTTGTATTTTTCTCAGTGTACAACACACTTCTGACGGCGTTGCTGCGTCTGCTACAGCAGCGCCCTCTGGCGCCAGGACTTGGGTTTTTGGGAGCTGGATGCCGTAGCAACAGCATAAGTATAAATTCCAGCAGCCAGCGGCAATGACTTCTGGACCCGCTTCTCCCTTCTTGCTCCTCCTTCCCCACCATCCTCCTTCTCGTCCTCGCTTACAGTACGCTATGTTTGTATTGCGCCCACGAGCGACTGACAGCGTTATTTACTGCTACTAATTTCGTAGCATGAGCCACACACACACACACATACACACACACCCACCATGCTGCTGACCCGTACATATGAGAACCGTACACCAAGCATCAAGCACCCAGAAAGCAACCAGGGGCACAGGGGGCATGAGTTCACATGGCCGAGATTTGCATATTTTGATGATACATAGCCGTGGCAAGGGCAAGAGAAGGGCTGGCATCTGGGATACTGGGCAGCTGTGTGTGTGTGTGTGTGTGTGTGTGTGTGCGTGTGTAGCGAAATGGTTAGTGCTGATGGGTGGGCGGGTCGAGATGGGGGGGGGGGATGGGGAATATTGTTTGCTCCTTGGCACTCGGAAATTTATGCAAAGCCGTAACCAAAAATCGCGCCAAAATTCAAAACGCGCGGTTTTGTGTCTGCATATTTTAATTTCCTCTTTGTACCGCTGCCTGGTCGCATCCTGCAACGGCTGCCGTTAACATCCGGCTTCCGAATGACCTGCAGGTAGCCTGACCGTCCCCCGACTGCCGCCGGTTGTCGGTGTTGTTTGATGGCCAAAGACAGCAGCAGCACCTGGACAACGACCGTGCTATGCCTTGCCGCTGTGTTTTTGTTTGTTTTTCTCATTTTTTAATAAAAAAATATTCATCAATCGCACTTGAAAACTGCATCTCTCTGTTAAAAAAAAAAAATAAATTTGTTTAATGACTTCGTCAACAAAACAAAACTTAATAAGTCTTCAGTACAGCAAAAAATCTGGAAAAAATCGCTTAATGAACCAGGCGGTTTATTCTGAAAGACCTATTTATATAGTTTAAATGGATAGATAAGGCTCTTGTTCCCATGGCGAAGTGTATCTTTTAGTCAGGTACCTGCATATGAAAGCGAAAATAATGCTCAAGTTTTAGAGATTTTTTTTAAGCTGGCTTAAACTAAACGAAAGAGAATAAGAAAGCAAACCATTTTTGATCTGCTAGACGGGCGAAATGCGAAAAATACTTCACATAAAAAAAAAGATAGAAAGAAAAACTACAATTTGTTTTTGTTGTTATTTTGTGTGTGTGTGTGTTAAAGTTTGTTTTTGTTTTTTAGTTAGTTAGCACAGGTGTGAGAGAAGAATAACAAGAAAACTGTTATGTATACTGTTATAAAAGTGTATTTGAATGTCGGCTAACGCATCGTCTTCAATTCCATGTTTCGATTTGATTTTCTGGTGTTTTTCCGCTGCAAAATTGAAAATGCAGCAGTGTATTCCTTTTGTATGTGTGTGTGTGTGTGTTTGTTGGTTTTTTTTTTTTGTATTTTTGGTTTTTCCATTTTTTTTTTTGTTTTTTCCTTTTTTCGGTGTTTTTGTCCAACGCTTTTTGTCTGTCGCTGGCAGTACGTTTGTAATCCGATTCCGAAGGGTGCCCAAGGAATGTGGAGTGGGCGTGAAAGAATCAAAAGGCTACAAAGTAAAGTTTGCGGCGGTGAGCAAATGCCTGCATCCGTCTCCCGTGTGTGGGTGTATGTGTGTATGTGGGCTTGCTGTGTGTGTGTGTATTTGTGAATCTGCAACGTCATTGCCACAATCAGTCTGAATCCGAATCAGTTGATTCAGTTGAATCAGGCGTTTGCCGTCGCCGCCGCCGCCGCCGCCGCCGCCGTTTGGATTCTGTATTTGTCCATGAAATTGAAAACGACAGCTGTCGCGCGTCCTGAAATTAAAAGATGGTTTCAAAATCAATAAGCAACTCGAATTGCAAATTGGCCGATCGACGGCTATCGACCCCAACAAATTTGTGACCCCAACTAAGTACTGTGTCCAAAAGCCGACAAATCTGTTAAAGCCCTGGGTGCTAACCCAGCCGGGCACACCAGGGACCAGGGACTAGGGACCAGGGACCAGGAGCACAAGACCTTTTGCTTAAACAAAATTATTACATTCGGTTGTTTGTTGTTGTTGTTGCTGTTGTTGTTATTGTGTTGGTCGTGTGCCTATTAATACCGTTGTGTCTGCGGCTTGGAAGCTGCCAGGATATCCGGCATTTATTTCGTTACAGAAGCAGCATCAGCAGGCTTTTTATATGCTTTTTTGTTTTTTGTGTGCTTTTGGTTTTGTTTTTTTTTGCCTGGTGATAAGATGTGTCCAGCATGCTGGTGGCAACATTCGGCAGCACCAGCAACATCGGCAGCAGCAGCAAATTCAAATGGGAAATGAAAGAGATTTTTATCGGCCAACGACGACAACGGATGAGGATGAGCAAAAACATAAACTAGGCCAACACGGAAATCCATTTTATCATCTTATTATATTTATATAGAATTTGTTCTTCGTCTCAACTCAAAATCTCGCAACAAAAAAAGCTGGAGAACACCAAATAAGATATGTTTCAAACATTTACTGAAACTCTTAATCAATTAATCTTGAATTGAGTCAATTTCAATATATGTCAGTAACTGAACTTGATGTGAGTACAAAAATATAGAGTGAACAATAATCAATAGATTGAGTTAAGCTTAAGATAGTTGTCATAACTTACGTGTTGATACGTTTAATAACGATTTGCATTTATTTGTTTATGTTGTTGCTTTGCTTTCATCCTACACTTCATTTCCTTGTTGAAAATGCCCTTCCTGTTCAATATTTTTCGTATTTTAAATGGATCCTTATGCGTTTTAGCCGCCTTATCACACATACGCGCAAAGGAAGTGGCCCGATACAATGCATGACCTAGATAACCGTATGTCCTCAGGTATTGGTTTAGCCCGAACGGCGGCTTATGCATCCGTTGCATATAGGGCGTACACATGTTGACAAGTCGGTATTTAATGAACAAGACGGTCCTGTTCTTCCTTTCTCGGTTATGATACGGTCGTAGTTTCGAAGATAAATCACGTATTTTTGGTATAACTTTGCCATAGATTGCAAATTTACCTAGCTTATGCAACCCCATGAGAGAGCCATATACCGACATCAGGGATGGTTTGTCTAGTCCACTCGTGTACAAGCTGCAACCGATACCGATGTAATCGATCAAACATAACTAATTAAAAAACAAAACACAAATATCACATACTTCAATACTCGTTCCTTCAAGCGGTTGGCATCGCAAGCAAAACGATCCACAATCTTTGTGACAACGTCGCATGCGTATTCCCGGAAAATAAAATGCTTAATGCGGGCTTCGGGACGCGTCAGCTTCTCTGTCACAAAGCAGCTGACCAAAGCTGGCATTAATATGTGCAGCTGTAAAAAAAATAACACAATAATAATATTAATGGGAACATATGAATGTTAATATATATGGCAGTGAATGTTAACTTACAAAGTATTCAATCATTAGATATTTGTTGGCTAGCAAGGATTCCACAATCCTGATTAGGTACACCAACAGAACCAGATCCTTCAGCACCATATTGAGTTTGATTCCCTCGGCAATGAAACGACTCAGCTCTGGCATAATACGAAAGACTGCGGCATCCTTGCTCAGTTGCTCCAGCGCCTTAACGCGTGATTCTTCGCTGCGGCCCATGCATGATTCTGTTATTTGCACAAAGAACTTTTGTTGATCCAATTTTAGGTGAGGCTGCATAACAGTCTTAAAACGTACTCCGTCTGAATCGGGCATGTCGAAAATCTTATTTAAATTGCTACGGCTTCTTGTTGTTTGCTCCCGCTTTGAACGATCGCGTTTAATCAACGACTTATATTGTTTGGATTTCAGAAATGAAGCTATTACACTTTTCAAATATTGCTGGTGCTTGTTAGGTGGTTCGATGCTGGTAAACGGGGACATGTCTTCTGCTATTGTTTCCTTGCCGTAGCTTCCGAGCCGATCGGGCATTGTGCGTAGAATATCAAAACCAAAATGATGCATCTTCATGATATCTTCAAGACTCGGCAGCGGTTGTCTTTCATCAACGCAGACGATTCTTGGTACTTCTTCACCAGCTAAATCCATGTCTGCTTTAGGGTTCGTCCGTATCTCAGGCATCGTCCGTTTCTCAGGTATTGTCCGTTTCTTAGGCATTGTCCGTTTCTCAGGAATAATTTCTGGCAGTTCTTCTGGAGGTTCTTGTTTGGGTGGCGGCTTGCATTTTTCGGGTGTCTTCGGTAAGTTCTCACATGCAATACTTTCTGGCAGTTTAACTGGATCATCTTGTGGTTTGTCTGAAGGTTTGCCTTGTTCGAGGTTACCCAACTCCTCTAGTTGACTTTCAGATTCTGGAATTGTTGCTGACCTTACTCGCAGCAACTCTGCTGCCCTTCGCTCTGCTTCCCACTGTTTTTCAAGCTGGTATTTTATTTCGTCTAAGGTTTTCAAGCCAAAGTCATACAAGTTTATTAAATCTTCAACATACTTTCTTTTTGGCAATGATGATTGCTCCTCCTTGATAAAAACTGATTCTTCCGGTTTTATTATTTTCTTTTGCTTTGCATGACGTTTCTTCTGCTTCTCTTTTCGTAATTTTTCCTTAACATCATCACACCCTTTAGCAGGATCTAAACTGGTTTCTAATATTTTTCGCAAATCCTCAAGTTTACTTGCAGAAGATAACTGAATATTCTGTGGATTTGTTTCTGTGTAAGACTCCTTGAATTCTTTGGTGAAACTGTTTCCAAAGCCAGTTTCTAAGCTTCTTGTCCAATCCCCGAATGTTCTTAGTCCCCCCTCACGTTCTTTGTCCCGCGCTTTTCGTAGTTTTTCATCACAACGTTTGGCAGGGTTTAAATTTGATTTTAATATCTCTCGCAAATCGTCCAGTTTACTTGTATTCTGCAACGTTGGCTGCTCTTCTGCAGTTGATAACTGAATATTCTGTGGATTGGTTTTTTTGTGGGATTTCTTGGCTTTACCCGTGGATATATTTGCAATAGCAGTATTCACGCCTTTTGTCGAATCCCCAAAAGCTCTTATTCCACTTCCAATTTCAGGTTTTTTAACGGTGGGATATAATTTTTTGGAAGGTTTACGATTTTTACGTTTTTCCTCACGCTCTTTTCGTAACTTTTCCTTGGAATGATAACACCGTTTAGCTGGATTTAAGCTGGTTTTAAATAATTTTGTGGAGGATGCCTCAACTTCATCAGTGAAATTGATTCCAAGACTAGATTCTAAGCGTCGTGTCGAATCCCTGAATTGTTTTAGTCCAGTTGCATTTGGAGGTTTTTCGACATTACGATATAATTTATTGTAAAATATACGATTTTTATGTTTTTTCTTCCGCTCTTTCCGTAACTTTTCGTCACTCTGTTTAGAAGTATATAAACTGGGCTTAAATATATTTCGCGAATGGTCAAGTTTATCTGCATTTTGAGGCTTTGGCTGCTTTTTTGCTGCGGATAACTGCTGGACTCCATCAGTAGATTTGTTTGCATTACCAGTAGCCAAGCCTTTTATAGAATCCCCGATTACATTACGATGTAATTTTGTGCAAAGTTGAGGAATTTTATGTTTTTTCTTCGCCTTCTTTTCTAGTGCTTCAGAACACCGTATAACATCTAAGCTAGCTTCAAATATTTTACGCAGATCGTCCCATATAGCTGCATTTTGCAGCTTTGCCTGCTTCTCTGCAGTTGATAACTGAATATTGAGCGGATTTATTGTTTCGGGGGTTTCCTCAACTTCAGTGAAATTGTTTCCAGTTTTCAAACCTCTTGTCCAGTCCCCGAATGTTCTTAGTTCACATGCATTTTGATTTTTTTTTAAGGTAGGACATAATTTTTTGCAAGGTTTACGATACTTAGATTTTTTCTTCCGTTTGTTTTGTAATTTTTCGTTAAAACCGACATGCCTGCTGGCAGGACCTAAGTTGTATTTAAATATATTTTTACCAGCATATAGTTTAGCAGCATTTTGCAGCTTTGGCTGCTCTTCTGCAGATGATAACTGAATAATTAGTGGATCTATTTTTGTGGTGGACTCCTTGACCTTATTAGTTGAGTTTCCAGTTTCCGAACCTGTTGTCGAATCCACAAATGTTCTATGTTCAGTGTCATTTCGATTTTCTTTCGCAGAAGGATAAAAGTTGTCTGGTAAGGTCTCATGCTCGCTAGTTCTTGGGTGATCCGGTAATTTTGTGCTTATAAACGTAGTTTCAGGGTTTCGCTTGGTTGGTTTCTCTTTTAGGTGAGTGCCCGAAGTACTTACACAATCCCAACCATTTTTAAATATTTTTGACTTTCCCATGAAAATCTTATTTGATCTTTTCTCAGCAATTGTAGATATATCTGAGTCATTGTCCTCAATTAAGTCTTCTGTGCATTTCTCAAATGTTTTTAGTCTCACCTCATTTGATGGTTCCTCTTCTTCGCTTTTCCCAGTTAGGTCTATTACAATATTCGCATCTCTTGTCCAACTCTCCAATATTATCTCATTTGGTGATTCTTTGACCTCTGGTAATTCGTTTGTAGAATCGCTTTCAAAATGAGTTTTCACGTATTGTTTAAAATCATCTAAAGTTCTTAGAGGACATCCATTAAATATGTCATTGTCATCTGAGTCACATTCCTCAGTTAAGTCTATCACAACCTCAATTGTCTTATTCATTTCGTCATTTCGCGGTTCTTTCACAGCTCGAATTTGTTCATTTTTGGATTCCTTCAATTCATCTGGTGTGTTGCGAAGATTTATACTTGGCTCAAATGTTTTAGCGGTATTCTCGTTTGGTGCAAATTCTTCAACCATGTCTGAGTCATATTCATCGGTTTCGTCTGCAAAAAAGTTCCCAACATCAGGTTCAGTGCCATCTGCCCAATCAATGATAATTATTGGCTCTTCATTTGGTAGATTTTTGACAGTCGAAAGTATTCTTGTTTGGCATTCTGTAAGTTCTGCATTCAACTTCCCGCTTGATTGGGAAATTTCCGAATATTGCTCTTCCCTACGTTTCTTCATCCGCTCTATTTTATATCCATATTCTGCAGAGCCTGTAAAGTCAGAACCAGTTTGAGTGTCTTCTGGCAAATCTTGGAGTTTTCTTTTAAGTCTAGAAGTATTTGGTGTAGGATTTGTATCTTTATCTGTGTCGTTTGCCATATTGTTTCCATAATCAGTCTTAGTGCCTCCTGACCAATCATTGACTGTTATTGGCCCATTATTTGGTAAATTTTCCATAGTCGAAAGTATTCCTGTTTGGGTTTCCTTCAATTCGCGTTTTAAATTCTCGCTTGATTGGGAAATTTTTGAATATTGCTCTTGCCTACGTTTCTTCTTATGTTTTTTTTTGTATCCATATACTGCAGAGCCTGTGAAGTCAGAACCTGTTTGAGTGTCTTCTGACGTATTTTGGAATCTTCTTTTAGATCTATACTCATCTAATGCAATGTCATTGCCGTATTCTTCAGTTTCGACTGGTATATTTCTTTTAAATCCAGTTTGCATGCTTTCTGTAAAATAATTGAAGGTTTCGGGCATTTTCGACGTTCGCTTGTCTTTTCGCTTTTTCTTAAGCTTATCTTTTCGCTCGGGCAGGTCTGTACTTGTAGAACGGTGACGATATTCAATATTACCTGGCACAATTTTAGCAGTTACTGGTTCTACTTCATTTGGTTGTTCTTGGTTTGCTAAAGATATTTCTATGTTGGATTCTTCAACACCATTGGATGAATTTCCTAGAGACCTTCCTTTGGCAAAGTTTAGTGAATCTTTCTCAAATAAAAAAGGATCCGAGGTTTGCGTTTGCGTTTTCTTTCGGCTTTTCTTGTTCTTTTTCTTGTACCTTTCTTTGTTTTCTAAAACTTCGACTGGTAGATATTCGAGAGCTGAAAGTATATCCGACCTTCGTTTTTCCTTACATATCTTTTTATGCTTTCTCTTATACCCATTACCTGCAGTACCTGTGTGCACGGAACCTGTTTGTGTGTCTTCTGGCCAATCTGGGAATCTACTTTTAAGTCTGAACTCATTTGGTGCAACTTCAACAATATCTGTGTCGTATTCATTACTTACATCAGTTACCACACCCCCTCCAAAATATTCAAATGATCTTGATTCATCATTTGGTAGATAATTGACATAGGAAAGTATTTCGCTATTGAAGTTATCGCTAAAATGGGGTGCTTGCGACTTATGCTTTTCCTTACGTTTCTTTTTATAGTTTTCCTTATACCTATTATCTGCAGTACCTGTGCAACCGGAATCAGTTTGACTGTCTTTTATCCCATATTTAAATGGTGCATATTCTTTGACGATATCTGAGTTTTTCAAACTTTCCGACTTCCGCTGTTCCCTACGCTTTTTCTTATGGTTTTTTTTGGTCTCATATTTTATTGTTGCTTTGGAATCGGAATCATTTACTGCCGTTCCTTGTGGCCAATTTTTGTGTGTTTTGAGTCTATACTCATTGGGTGCAACTTTTTCAACAAAATTCACATTTTCGTCTGTTATATTGTTATCATATTCGGTTGCAGTGCTCGCTGCCCTATAGTTGAATGTTTGAGATCCATCATTTGTGGATAGATCTTTGACATTTAATGGTATTTTTTTGTTGGAACCTTCAAATTTTCTATCCCAATTCTCGCTAGATTGGTGAGTTTTCGACTTTCGCTTTTTCCTATGTTTTTTCTTATGCTTGCTTTTGGTCTCGTGCTCTGCTATATCTGTGAAATCGTTACCAGTTTCCAAGCGTTTTGAGTCCTCGTATTTACTAGACCCATACTCACTTGGCGGATTTTTACTAAACAATTCTTGTTTTCGCTTTTCTTGCGGCTCTCGTACATCATTCTGGTTATTCTCTATAAACTGAATGTTTTCTTCAGCTGCTGTTCTTACTTCATTTGCTTTATCAGAAATATTTATTTTGGCTGTGCCGTCTTGGTCAGATTCGTTTGGAATATTCTCAAGATCGCTTGCAATTGGAAGATTTATTTCCGTTTCTTTTAATACGGAAATGAACAGCTTTTCGCTTTCAACACCATTTTTTTTCTTTACACCTAAAAATTGAAAATGAGCTCCAATATTATTTGTCAAAAAATTTAAAGAACTTGTGTTGAAACTTCTAAATGTAAAATTCTCAACGGTAAATGTCTTTCACAGCTCTAATGTTGTTCAGTTGAATATAATAATGTTCAACTTACGTTTTCTTGCGCATTTTCTGTTTGGTGACTCTTGCTTGCAGTAATCTGCAGGAAAATTAACGTTTAAGCGAAGAAGGTCCAAACAAAAATGGATCCTATCTGTCAAAGTGTCAGTATTTGTCACTTCTGGCTCTGGTTTTGGTGGTAGTTGCGTGCGGTAACGATGAATCCCATTTATCTCTACATGCAGAAGATCCAAACCAATTTGATGCTGTTTCAAAGCGTGCCAGACGTGAACCTTTTGAATCTTTTTTGCACGCAAATGCCTGGCGTACTTCTCAGCCTCAGAAACTATACTGTTGAGCTCATCGTGCAAACTAATGCTGAGAGCTCTAACCATTTCCTTACTCAAACTTTGTCCAACGAACTGGCGTGCTATGGCCTGCAAAGACTCCTCTGAGATCATTGCGCCATGGGCGGCCTTATAATAGGCCTCCATTTTGGCTAACAATCACAGATTTCCTTATTTAATGCATAAGCTCGAATTGCACTGCACACGTCACACACCGCACACACACACATGTAACGTACGAATGCCTATCGATGAGCCTCTATAAACTTTCTCATTAGTGTTGCATAATGCAATCTAGAAGTCGGCTTTAACGATAGTTGTGAACCCGAAATCTGTATGACCCCTGCAAGCTTTCATGCAGTATTTATAAATTGATCAGTTCTTTGGTATTTTCATTAATTTAATTATTAAGAATACCACAAAAACTACTGCAAGTTTCTTAAGTGGATTTTTGCTCGCTGATTTTGTTTTCTGACTACAATTTGTAGGTCATTTCGAGACTAAATACTTTTTTTGCTTTTTTTATTAGCACATATTTTTTATTGGTTTTTACTTATTTATTTACTTATTTATTTAATGAATATATTTAATTGTCTTATACGAATGATATGATTATTTTCGGAATAAGTTAGAAATGATTTTATCTTAAAAAATTATTACATTTTTTATTAAATACCAAAAGTCAGCATTTAGCGACTTATGTACGATAATACAGATAATAGTAGATTTAGCATATTTGTCAAAATCGATTACCAAGAAAAGCACCTCTGCGGCATCATCTGGTGTGGGGACATTTAGCAATACGAGCAGTTGGTCGTTGGTCGTTGATCGTTGGTCAACCGCCATTTGTTCAAAGGTTCAAAGTTTTGAACTTTTATGTTGTTTTGGCTTCGCATATTGTCACAGTCTATGTGTGTATAGTAGCACTCTTTTTGTACTCATTGACTATTTGGAACTATTTTTATTCAGGCTTAGTATGTATTTGGTCAAAGTACCAAGGAACAGTAACGAATTCAGTAATGGCAGCATCACTTCGATGCCGGCGCAAACAAACGTTGTGCAGCAACAACAACAGCGGCAGCAGCATCACGCAAGCAAGGTGCAACCGTTAATTCATAACAAATATGATGTTGATGTCTCAGGGGCGCTGTGTTATGAGGAAGTAGTTCGCAAAATGATAGCTCTAGACAACGAAGAGCTTGAGGCGGAGCAGTATCAGCATCAGCAGGATGCATCTCTGATGAGAGTACCGAGTGCTCCTATGCACTCCTATCACATGAACGCCCAGCAAGCCATCGATCGAGACAGACGGATTGTATTACAAAGGGAATGCAGCGAGAAAGAGTTTCAGATGCGAGAGACGAAGATGGCACGCGAGTACAATATATTAATTCCGGTGAGCGATATCATCAAACTGTCCCTAAAGGACTTACGTAGTCGCCTCACACTGTATGCACCTAACAGGCAACAACTGGCAATCATTCGTGGCATAAGACAACGCGGCCAATACCGACAATCTATTATCAATTGTATACGTAAACGCATGAGAACACAGCAGTAATGTAAAAATCATTTCGATTAGATTTACTTACGGCACTTTTCCTTTTAGCAAAGTTAGCTGCTCACTTTACTGATTTGTAGTTTGGCTTCGCAGATTCGGTTCTGAAATCTAGTTAGGAACATCACATCCACATCACACCAATAAAAGAAGTTGTAGTTATTTTTTATAGGCTTATACATACATATAGTATATATTTGTTTGCTTCTCGTATATGATTTGGTTCAAACCTTTTTACACATGTATATAGGTATATAATAGCACTATATGAGTTTAACGCATAACAAACGTAAAAGCGATTTGTTTTGTTTTTTTTTTTTTTTTTAATTTTTAGAGTTACAGTTATAATTCCTATGGATATATTTATATAAATACAAACGTTTTTGCTTTTATTTTTTGTTTAATTATTATTCTACTTGCCTTTAGAACTGAAAACTTTGAACATACAAAGCACATTATGTTTTGGTTTTTTTTTCTTTGACAAACAAGCTTGTAACACATTTAAATAAGAGTTTCAAATTAAGAGCTGAGAACTTTATTACGATTTCGATTTCGGTTTTTGGGAGACAGGCATTCTTTCAAGACTTACATATATCTTTGTAATTGTGTATGTGTATGTTTTTCAAATTTACAAATTTGTTTATTTCATTTTGCTTAAACGAACAAATTGCCCAACTTGGCTCCTTTTTTTTGTATTTGGTATACTTTTACTATACTATTTGCATTATATTAGGTTTATGTACGTATGTATATTTATAAATTTTGCATTTGTCTAAAGTAAAAAAAAAAACGCTAATGCAATTATTATTTAAGTTATATATATTTTTTTATTAACATTCAAGCACTTATTTTGATAATTTTTTACTTTTTAGCTAAGCTTAATATTTTACTTATTGTTTAGCGCATACATCTTAAACTTGTGTAATTTTGGAACTGGCCCACATTATGCATATGCAAATATTGATGGGATTGCCTTTTCTGGGGCTTGTTAGTGGTAAGAGTACTCGAAATGTTTCAGTACTAATTAAGTGGAAATGCTCGTAAAAGAAAAACTCGAAAAGCATGAGACACACATTTCTGGCGAAACAATTGATTACGTTCCGAAAAAACCAGACTCAGAAATTAGATATATTAATAAAAAAAATAAAAATGCATTTTTTTGATTTTGTATTTTGCTTAAGAAATTTAATATTTCTTAAAAAAAATTTGTAAAATTAAACACACAAATACATATTCTGAAAATGTGTGTAAAACGTAGCTCGAAAACCCGATAAGGGTTTGAAAAAAACATTGAACACACATTTTTGGCGAAACAATTGAATAGGTTCCTAAGATCCCGATTAACAAATTAATATGATCTATTACCTTTTTTTCATATACAATAAATATTTGTAGTTGTTTTTAAGAATTTTGTATTAGATCTTATGTTTAAAAAATGTAATATTTTTTAATAAAATTTGTAAAGTAAAATTTTCTCTTTTTTTTTTTTTGGAAATGGATTCAAGTCCGGGAAAGGGGCTTATGACTCTGAAAACGTTTGGTTCCCTGTTCGGTCAAGGGGCGGCAAAAATGTCGAACTTTTCCGGTTGCGGGCTTGCAGTTGTAGTTTTTAATTGATTTTTAAATCATTTTCAGATATGCAGTACTATATATGTATGTGTAGAAACATAAATTGATTTGCTCTTATAAAACAGTTTAAGCAAAATTCCCAATTGACAGATTTGTCTTGTTTTATTGCCAGAGTTTATAAAACGTGTTTGTATCGCGTTAAATATGTATACACATAGTACATACAAATACATATATAAACACATAAACGCTGTATAATATGAGAGCTAAATGGATCCCCCTCCTGCCCACCGCTTCAACCGCTATCAATCGCTCTGTGTCGAGGAAGCCAATGGCCTTTGTCCATGCGCCATGTGCAGCAAATATTTGATTTGACAATCAAAAGCAAATACAACAATTTGGCACATCGACGCTGATGGCAACGGCGACTGAGACGCGACGAGAGGCGGACTGCGGCGACGAATCATCCGGTTGGTTCCTGGTGGTGGTGCTGGTGGTGGTGTCAAATGCATGTCAGACACACCATTTGCATCATTTGCACCATTTTCCCCATTTGCATAGCATAGGTCGTGGCGGCAATGGCAATGGCAACGGCAACGATGGTAGCGGCAGCGGCAGCGGCAACGGCTGCGGCGGCGTCAAAGTGTGAAATGAAAACACAGTGCGGCAACCGAAACGCGTTACAAAATGTTAATTTGCAGTTGCAGCGACAACCGCCGAAACGCCAGCGGCAACGGTGTGGCAGAGAGATAAACATAAACATGCACTGGAATCAGCCAGTAGTAGGGGGGGTGGAGTGGGGTAGGGTGGTGTGGTGTGGCATGTGGCAGATGGCAGATGGTTCAAACCGCAAGGTTGAGCTTTGTGCCGTGCAAAAAATAATGTACACACATCCAGATTGACCAGCAATGATGAACTTAATTAATACCCTGGGTATATCACTTGAGAAACGTTCGAAAACAATTGAAGAATGTGGAATGTATAAGATGCATTTGCGATTCGTAAACAAATATGTTACTGCTCTTATATTGGGATGGTACATACATACATATAAAGATGTGTAACATTCGGCTATCGGCAAGGTAGCGTCACGCTATTATTATTACTGATTTGCAATGAAAAATGCAGAACGCATAAAATTCATCTACTTGGAAGCAGAAACTTAAATAAAAAATGTTGCCTTTCATATTGAGCTTGATTATTTTGTAAGTTGTGTGGTTTTATCATTTCATAGCTGTGTGGCGCTTTGTATTTGAAATGGTAACGTGGTTTAAAGTACTCTACAAATTATACGACCCTTGTTAAAAAAAATGGTGTTAAAAAGATTTCAAACAAATAATCTTGCCATAATGTCAATTTTATTGAGAACCCAATAGAAAACTATGGCTAAATTAGCGATAATAACTTCTGATTTGTATCCAACAGGAAATAGTGCATTAGTGTCATTGAAAAGTTAAGATAAGTTTTACGCATTGTTTGGTCGATAGCAAAGAATTTATTATAGGTCTTAACGATTACATTAACAAAAAGCTCTAAGTGCTTTTCCAAAATATCAACTTACATTTTTAGAAGCTTTTAGCTATTCTTGTCTGATAATTTTTGGGTATACTTAAAATCATCTTACAACACAAATTATAAGGATATAATTAAATATTTCACTAAATAAGAAGAATTTATGCAAATTTTCGTTCTTAGAATATTAAATTCTTAAAAAAAATGTAAAAACATTTATCAATTATGTATATATTTGAAATAACTGAAACAGTTCCCACTTTCCCGCTTACAAAAATGTACAAGCTAGTGTTATTAAGGGGAATTGTTGTATTCTTCTCACGAAGCTCTATTCAAGGCTGGAACACGTTCAATTAAATGGGATTGGAACATTGATCTAGATATCTTAAAAACAAAACATTCAACTCGAAAATGTATAAGGCTTTTTTCCTAAATATATTTTAAGATTAAAAGCTTAGCATGTTAGCATGAAAATCTAATAGTTATTTTCAACTAAAGATCGAAATGCTCAAACTTGTTAGAACGCAAACAGATAACAATAGAAGGAAATCGATATTCAGAAAGTAACCAGTCCAAAGCATTGTCAATACGCCCTGCAGTTCAGAGTGCATATTTGTGAGAATTAAATGACTATTATGATGATTTCTTATTTCAATGTAGTACATTGTTAACTACAGCATCATAATGGTATCATATTTCAATATGCCTTTCATGGCTTTTCGTTTTAAGCTTAACGATAACAATGACAACACCAACAACACCGTCAACCTGTGCTATGCTGTCTATTTTCAGCCGCAGCTGCAGCGGCAGCAACATTTGCAATCAGTCGTTGGCTAATATACGACAACACCACCAGCAACAAGGAATGGGGCGGGGGGGAACAGCAACAACAACAACGATGTCGAGGGCAACCAACAACCGCTAACACCGACCGAGCAGCAACCAAATGACCAATGAGCCAGCCACAACTCCACACACACACACACATACACAGAGAGACCAACACACACACACACACACGCATTGTATATCGTGGACTCATTCTGCATGCTGTCAGTGGGAAGCTTGTCGCTGTTGTTGTTGCTGTTGCTGCTGTTGTTGGTGGTGGTGGTGATGCTGCTGCTGCTGTTGCTGTTGCTGTCGCTGGTCAATGTTGATGCTGATAAGTAGCAAAACATGAGGTCGCCTGTAATTATGCGAGTGTTGCAAGTTAATTGCAATTGTGTGCAACTGACGGTAGCGAGATTAATTAAATTCATCCATGCACGCGCACAACGAGCCGAACCCAAAACCTCAAACTCAAACTCAAACCCAACTCAAACCCAGGACAACAGTAGTACCAGCAAGCACACACACCCACACCCACACCCACACACACACACGTCTGTGTGTGTATATGCCATCACTCAATGACAGGAGACTCAATCTGTTTATTTGTTTATGCAGTACACACACACACACACACACACACTCATCACATTCACACCCACACACACACACACATTGTTAAAGTTCACTTATTTCATGCAAACTGGGATGGCACTTGTACTATTTTTTGTGTGTATGTGTGCGTACCATAACTGTTCTGTTCTGTCCTGTTCGCTGTTCTGTGTGCAACATATCGTGCATTTGTATTAGTTAAGTGATTTATTATCGCAAAATTGTCATTATTAAAAATTAATGATGTCATAATTAAGTGTGTCGCGGCTGCTGTTGCTGTGCTCTGCTGTGCTTTGCATTTTATTGTAATATGATTTAGATCCTGACCACAACACTATACCTTAACTGCACACACACAAACACACACACACACACACGCACTCACTCGCACACACACACATTTTGACAATTTGACCAGAAAATTTATGAACTGCACCAAAATATGTTCAATTCAATTCAACTCAATTTACATAATTTAATTAGTATTTGCATTGTGTGCAAATCAAAATGGAGCACGAAAATGGAGGTAAGGTTAAGGAGCATGGTGGTAGTGTGTTTGGTAGGGGGGGACGGCGGTGAACGGGGGGCAAGACAAGTGACAAGAGTGACATGAAATGGATAAAAGGACTTGTGATAGACAGACTAAGAAAGTGGTTGGCAGCTTAAACTTAAGCTTAAGCTGCTATCACAATGTGTGCAGGACACAAACAATTTTGTGGACAGGGCAGGCATAATGTGTGAATATTCATGCCGGTAAATCGAATTAATTAATTAACAGTTGTTTTTATAATCATATTTAGCAATAAGGCAACTTGAAAGCTGCTCGTAATCAAATTAAATATTGAATGTGGTTAAAAGCATTTAAAGGGCTTAACATCAAATATGTAAGTATTTGAAATGAAAAATCGCTTTCGATAACCAACTAATCAGAACGTTCTTCCTGTTCTTACAGGGTATTCCCAAACGAAGCAGCCCAACTTGCTCTTGCTCTTGCTCTTGCTCCTCTCCTGCTGTCTGAGGCCAGAGAATCGACTGGTCGTACTGTTGTTGTTGTGTTTTGTCCATTTTGAATAAATGCCATAAATAAATGTAATAAATGTGCTCGAATTTGTCATTTTTGTCGAATTGGCCCTAACGGGTGTCATCTGCCTTGATCGATGGACAACTGCTATCAGCTGCGAGGACCTAGTCGCCCTTTGGCACGCCCAGGCCAGGGGCCTGAATATCAAAAATGTAACGCAAGTCCGTTTGTCCCTATACCAAAGGCAAAACGAGACAATCGCTAAACATTTATATGAAATAGGCAGAACAAGTACATACACATTTATTTATATACTTTAAAGAGTCGGACTCTAAGTTTGGAAATGTAACTGATTCGTGACCTCGGCAATTTATTTATTAACTCTAGACAAGTTGCTCTTTTTGATAAGTTCAAAAATAAATATTGTATTGATCAGAATGGCGCCTGCCTAAGGGCATAAGGGCATAGTTGAGTTTTGCCTTCCCTTACAGACAGATAACAGCTAAAATAAAATACACACACACTAAAAAACTAAAATGTCAAGTCAATAGTGGGCCATGGAATGATTTTCGAATGGTTGGTCGCCTGTATTGGGTATTGGGGCTCTAAAAGGCTGACAGTGCCAGCCAGTTGTTTCTGTACAGTACAGTTTTGCCGCAAATCACAGTGACTTGTGTTGTGTACTTGACCAATTGCTGCTGCCTGTCATTTGATTGATTGTAACAATCTGCCAACAACAAGTCTGGTTACAGCTAGTAACAAGTAAGACGGCTCTGATGGAGACCGACTAGTAGATACACTTAATGAGAGAACTCGTCTGTTCATATGCTGATCAATATATATATATTTCATGAAGTTGGATGAATTGATTGCTGTAATATATAATTGCACAACACACACATAAATACAAATCTATTTTAAAACGTATTAATTTAAGTCATAATTTTAAAGACAAATCCCTCGTGCGCGCTGCGTTTTTATGAAAAGCTTTGGCCAACCCAAATACAAATATGAAAACTAACAAAAAAAAAACACGAAAAATGAAAACAACAACGAAATTGGTCAGCCAAGCTGCGAAATTAATGCAAATATTTATACAAATTATTATATGATTTGGCGCCAGCGCCGTACTCTCATTTTCATCCACATTCACATACACATACACATACACATACACACATTCGCGTTCATATCCAGATTCATATGCAACAACGATAATAAAAACTTGTGCGCTGGTTTGGGAGCTATTTTTCAAACCATATCCCAAGCGACCCGTCGCTCTGCTGCCTGCCGCTTATACAGTACAGTAGACACAGTACACAGTACACCATAGACAGACAGAACAGAACAGAAGAGAATACTACTACGTAATAATTTCCCTTTTGGCCATAAAAGTTTATATTTCAGACTGCACCGAACTACTATTTAAACGTGATTTTAAATAACCACAACAGATTTTGTGGTTTCATGTTGCATTTTATGTTCGATAAGCGGGGCCCCCGTTCAGGATGCCAAAAAGGAACAGGAGGCCGCAGCGCTGACAAGGACAGTATCACTGTTGCACTGATAAGGTCGGTCCAGGGGGGCGGGTCGGTCGGTGACAGGGGTTAACACTAGGGTGGGGATGAGCTGATGCTGCTGCCGCTGCTGCTGCTGCTGACTGTGGTCAAATGCATTTTAAATGCACAAAATGCACGCGTCTGCGGCATATGCATGACGATTGTGTTTCATTAAATTTTGTTGCAAATACAATTTGGGAAACATTATTGCTAAAGACTGCAAGAATCCGATGTTCGGGTATTTAGTTGATGTAAGCTAGAAAAAAACATAAAAATTCGTGTCAAGTTGGAATTTTTTTTTTGTTTTTTCAATTATTTAATTAACTTTTAATGTTGTTACAAATAGATTTATAATTAAATTATACAAAACAAAACATAAATGAAATCATAAGAAGAACGAGAACGAAAATTTTTAATCGCTTGAACGTTTTGTATTGCAGTTCTACGTTTTTACTTTGTGGTTTTTCGAAGTGAGCTATCAAGTTGAATTGGTAGATAGATAGATACTCTATACAAATCGGTATTGGTACGTATATAAGTTTGTTAAACATATACATTTAAGTATGCATGTGTTACTATTTATATATATATATATATATATATATATATATGTGTTTGTATATTGTTTTATAAATACAGTATATAGCACGGGTGGGTCTTGCATTTGCATATGCGTTTACTATATATAATACATATAGTATTTAGTATATATAAGTAACATTCACTAGTTGACATCTTTACTGTTGTCGTTTGTTGGTTATTTATTTAATTAATGCTACAGTTTAATATTTAACTATTTGTTTGATCTTATTATTGTTGTCACGACAATCTCACTGTGCCACGCATATTATAAGTTTTTTTTTTTGTTTGGTTTCAATTTTGATTAATATTACTATTTGTCGTTATCTTACTTACACGTTATGCATACGCCATTCATATATTGTGTATTATTTATTGTTTTAGAACTACGCAAAAAAAAAAAAAAAAAAATACATTCTACATTTACACAGGCTTTTTAGGCTTGATATGACAAAAAAAAAATACAGTATTTATATATATAAACAGATATTCACATTAAATGCTAGTTTATTTTTTTGTTTTTCTTTTAGAGGGCTCCATTTATTATTATTTATTTGTTTATGTACTCCCTACATATATATATATATATATATATATATAAGGTGTGTGTATGTATGTATTTGTGTATATAAATTTTTTTGTTTTTAAATGCCATTTGGCCATGCTGTGCCTCACTTTCTCCCTCTCTCTTTGTCGTTTGTCTGTTTGCTGTGACTCTGTCGCTTTATATAACTTTATTTATATATGTATGTATGTATGTTTAGTGGAAGCTCCTGTTGCACGCCGCACGCCACACGCCACACGCTACTCACATCTTAAGCATTACGTTTTACGTTACGTTCCTCTCCATTCCTGGCATTGACTTCTGGTTCTGGTTCTAGTTCTGTTTCCAACTGGTCGCTGCATTAAACGAAAGAGAACATTCGGTGTTAAACGTGTCCCTAGAAGCAGTTAACTAAAAGGGCTGCTGCTGCTGGTTTTGTTGATTGATATTCGAATTGCAATCGCAATCGCAATCGCAATTGCAATTCATTTACCCAACCATGGAACAACAACGAAGTTAAGCACCTAATTATGATTGGGGATTGCTGCTTGACTGGGCCGGGCTTCGCTTGGTTTGGGTTACTGTTTAACTTACCTTTATAGTAGACCTCGCGGTACATGGTGGGGCAAGCGGCCTTGCTGTTTGTCTTCGTCGTCTTGAAGTCAATATTTGTGCGTATGGGTCGATGCAGCAGTGGCTGTGGCGGACGATAGTTGTTGCCCAGGGGCGCCTTTGGGTGGTCGGGACTGCCTTGCATTAGCCGTCGCAGTGCGTGCAACTACAAATATATAGAGAGTAGAGAGAAATGTTACAATACTCGATTGCGGTAGATGGTTGGTGAGTTAAAAAACCACAGCTATGTGGGTTTTTTTTGCCGGTTAATGGATGCAAGAATCTAATCAAAATGAAGTAAGTCAACAAGTTCCATTCACAACTTACTCAAAGAACGCTTGAGGACAAAACAGGAGAGAATCACAACAACAAAATGAATAAGGGGAGGCGACGAGTCAATACCACTTAATCTACACAATCTGTTTATCAATTGACTTCCGTCAAAAGCGGTTTCAATACCATGACGTGATGTGACGTGATGTGACGGGACGGGACAGGACGTAAAGGGACGTAACTTGGGCGAAGGGGAATGAAGCAAGAGGCAAACTGGGTCCATTCATAGTCATTTCGCCCTTGCGTCCCATCGTGTCGTTGTCCGCTCAAGTGGAAATTAAGTTATGTATGAAAACAGTCAGAAAACCTACCAACGTAGCAACCTACCAAACGGCTACCAAACGGCTGGAAGCGTGTCAAGGGAGTTAACTGAAAAGGAGTGCAAAGTGTCGACCCAAGGTAGGACAGACATTGAGTAGCCTGTTAAAAAGCCCACAACATGTATATATACTCTATATATGTATGTACATACATGCTCAAGACTGTTAAATGTATTTGCAATAGTTCGAAACACATCTTTGGAGAAACTTCTTGAAGGACTTAATTCGCCCTTTTATCCAGGGGCGGAACAACAAATTCAGGTAATTTGAGAAGGAAGCTCGTTTTAACTGAACTCAACTCAACTAGCAAAGCCAAAGTTCTGTGTGTTGTGTGTGTTGTGGACACAAATTGAATAATAACTTTAACGGATTTATGACTTTCGGCTGTTTTGTCAATTTTCATTTCAAGTGACCAAGAAACATTATGTGATAAATTACAAACTTCAGAGTTTCGAAATTTGGATTGTTTTGCATTTTGGATTTATTAGGGATTATCACTTTATTACAATGTTCTCTGTTCGGTGTGGCTATACAGAAGCCCATCGATAATTGGTAGTTTGATGCGAAAAGCTATCAACCATAACAATAGTATCAGTAATCCGTTCCTTCAGGCATTTTTTCCTCCTGCACTCTACACATTGTAATGGTTTCGAACACTTTCTAGCCTCGGCTGTCTCATTGTCTGTCTGTCAATCAGTCACAATCAGTATGTTGTTGTATGCCAGTCGATATGTATTGTTAATGTGGCAAATTAAGCTCGATTACTCGATGTGTGTGTGTGTGGGAGACAGCGGGAGACGAACAGCCAACGGTAATGGGATAATTGCAATTTCGGTTTAGGTGTCCCATTGTTTGATTCCTGAAAAGTTGTTTCCCCCCTCCCCCCCCCCCCCCCACCCCATCACTTCCCTGTCATAGTCTGTATTCTGTATTGGGTGCCGTCGCTTTTCGCCCCCTTTTTTTTGCTGCTTTGCTGCGCGCTTCGCACATTTGCCGAGTGTTACTTTAATTTGGTAAATTATGTTTTGCTAGCAAGGTGCAGGCATCCGCGTTCCTGCTGTGCCGTGCAGCACTAAATTACATTGCCGTTGCACTGTCGGTCTGTCTGGCTGGCTGGCAATTTCATCTTCACGTTCTGTTCCTCATCCCGGAACTGCTACTGCCGCTGTCTGGGAGCTTGCCTCGGCTGCTGCCACAAGTTGTAACCGTGAGCTCTCATGGGTGCCATTGCGCTTGTTGAAGTTTTTATGAGTCTGACTCGGCGGCTGCTGGCTGTTCTCTGTTCTGTTCTGTTCTGTTCGGTTCTGTTCTGTTCTACAGTACAGTATTCACTCCTCCTTCTGCTCTGTTTGTAGATGCAGTCATGTGCATATGTGTGGCCACGCTTTTCTCGCTCTTGCTATCTCTCTCTTTCTTTCGCTTTCTCTGTGTAACTATCTCTTTTGCGCCCGGCACTCACCGTTTACTTTGTTTACACGTACGCCGCCAACGCCAACGCCGCCGCCAGCCTCTGGCTTTATTTTAGACCAAATCCTCCACTTTCTCTCTCTCACACACACAGACACACACACACAAGCACACACATGCCCCGTGTGTCTCACCCCGGCTCTATTCTGGCCTGATGGCCGTGCATGTTGGCGTCTTTATTACAGCGCTGCACTTAATAAACATTTGCGTTACATTTTGTATGCTGTCTTTTTTGTTTGTGCACAGAAACAGGCAAGAACAAAAAAAAACAAAAAAAAAGTGGTCATCGCATTCATTTATTGCTGCTGTCACTTTGTTGCTGTTGTTGTTCTGTTCCGAAAGAAAACTTAATTTAAAACTTAAATGAAATTAGCTAATAAAACAAACAATACATCACACCAGACTAGACCCAAACGACACACTAATTAACAAACACTATGTTTGGCCCTGCTTTAAATTGGTTACACTTCGTCGAAGACAACCGAATAATGGAAATGTCAACAATCTAGTAAAAGAAATGGACTGTAAGACTAACGACTTTCAATCCTAAAATGTCAAATGATAAATCACATAACATAAAATCTAGGTCGTAAGCACGTTAAGATTATAAGATTTTTGCTCTTCTGCCCATAACATTTACTATTTTTGGATTACAGCTACACTGCGTATACATCCTAGGACATAGCATAACGAGTCTGGTTTAAGTGCCAGACCAATGCCCCCGGGAACTTTAGTTCTGAATATAGGTTGTAAGTCTATCCTTCCGATCTGAGGAGACCGGCACTCGGAACTCCACGCCGACTCGATACTCTACCTGTTTTGGGTGGTAGCCACAGCAGATACTCTCCGTGCTCTTGATTACCCCGTGGATATGAAGCCTCCTTTGGTCAGGCTTCTCTCTCAGAACCCATTAGTATATATATAGGAACTTCCAATCAAAAACACACACAGAGCGTTTTGGATTGTTGGTCTAAGTGTCAATTTTAGTCATAAGGATGGGAAGGATATTCTCTTCCCAACAACCACACGGGCTTACGATAAACGGTTTCACTGTTAGTAAGCGACTTACCTGTTGCTTTGTTATATAGATGGGTTTATTAAGTACCACCCAGGTGACTGTCTCATGGCAGGCCGGAGCCGTGGTCGAGCCATCATAGGTCATATAGTGATCCGTATCGGGCATAAGTCCGCGTATAGAGAGTCGCTTGACAAATACTTCATCGCCACCATAACGAATGCGTTCTAGTTGATCGGTGAGCATTCGTAGTTCCGGATTGGAGAGATCGCCCAACTTGAAAAATTAAAGGAAAGGTAAAACAAAAAAAACGATTGTTAATACTCGAAATATTCCTCTTGTTACGCATGATAAGCTTACCTGTAGTAATATGGATACTCCAACGATGCCCTGTGCACGATTTAAAGCGTCTGAGAAATTTGCATATAGCTGTGAGTTATAGCCGAATATTTGTATCTAGAACAGAGAGAGGGAACGGGTGAGTAAGGCTTAAGTTGTACATATACGTATATGTATCTGTGTATGGCTTAGTGGGAATGCTATCCTATACACAAAAGTTGCCTCTCTCTCTATGTGTGTGTGTGTGTGCATTCCATTTGTTTTTGTGGGCAACTTTATTGTTGCTCAATTTAAGCCCAAATGCATACAAAGCGGCAACAACGTGTTCGTCTTGTTTGCACAGTGAGGCAGCAAGGCAAGGCTGCTGCTGGCTGGCTGGCCGGCTGCCTGGTTGAGTTTCCAGACAGGACGGACCCTGGTACTTGAAAATGGGAACGTGTTTGTGGCAAAAGTGACAGCAGTGAAAGACAGAGCGAGAGAGAGAGAGAGAGAGTGAGAGAGAGAGGTGAAAGCTCGCTTTTGTTTCGCATAAATTGCAACAAAATAATCGCAACAATCAACAAAATGCAGACTAATACACAGACCACCAACACACACACACACACACACAAGCTAACATGAGATCAGACGCCTGAAAAAACAAATATTATTTGTAAGGCCACATTGGTGGGCAAGTGGATGTGGATGTGGATGAGGATGGACAGACAATGTTGACCCACAATGCTTAAGTTAAGAAAAACACAACTGATCGAAAACAGAGCAAAAACTCTTGAAACACTTAAAGTTGAATTATACTAAATAGTTTAGCTTTTAGCTAAAGTACAACATTTGAAATTAACTTTTGCCGATATAATTTTTTTCTTTCAGTTTTATGTTTCATAAAGCTGAAAACCTTTCTAGTCAGTCTTGCATTGTCCAGCTTTGCATGCGGAAACCCAGGATTTAAAGGAATTTCGCTGCGGGTGAGAATGTGAGTGCTTGAATGTAAATGTGAATGTACTATTTACTGGTTGACCACACTCACAAAGTGAAAGGAAGCGCCGCAGACAATAATAAAATGGAAAATGTTAGTATATTCAATTCGAGTGTCCTCGACTGAAACACACACTGCACTGTAATGACTTTGTTCTTGTTATGATTCCTGAAATGATTATTGGAAAGAGCGGCTGCTTTGCAACTGACTTGTAGATACTCTGCACATCAGAAGAGGAAAAAGTTATTAAATTGTTTCTATACACATATACCTTTTGTTTCTTGCCGAGTACAGTGTATAAGGGAATTGCAAACCGAAATGGGATTAAAAAAAAGAGAAGAAGAATGAACGAAAATAAAAAGGCTACACATTTAAATATTAAAACTAAATGCTGCATTTTTAATGTGTGCCCAGTAAAAGGCAAATAGAAATTAAATTAAATTAAAATTTCTAAAGTTGTTGAGTGTTAAGTCCGCTCTCACAAAGAAGTGCATGCAAATAAAGGAGCCGAGGCAGAAACCGTAAATGCAAATGAAATTTTGACGAGCAAATCGCAACACAAATTGTGTGAGTACGAGCAGAAGAGTGCGAGTGCGAGTACGAGTACGAGTACGAGAGTTTATATATATAGTACTATATATAATATAGACTTCTCAAGCTTGACAAGTGCAACAACTGTTAGTGGCAGTGGCAGTGGCAGTTTCAGTTTCAGTTTCAGTTTCAGTTAGAAAAACATACAATATGTATATTCTCTCCGACTGGGTTTGGAATTGAAGCGCATTTAAAACGAAAAACGAAATCTGACGACAGACAAAAGTTTCCAAAGTTCTTCATTTGGTTTTGCAACGAGTTAGATATTAGATTACCCAAAGATCTTGCTATAAATAGTACAATTATGAACTTAACTGAACTGAACTCATCCAAATTAACAAATTTATCCATTGATGTAAATCGATACCATGCGATAACTTTGCTTAAGGTTATTAAATACGAGCTCACAATATTTATACATGTACAAGTTCTAGTTGCTGCTAACAGGTAACAAATTGAAGTATTAAGGAAAAATCCCAACACTCATTTTTTTTTGTTCTGTTTGGTTCGGTGCGGTTCTGTTTCTGTTCTGTTTTGTTTCTTTATCCCAGCCATTGTGTGCGTATAAAATTATGCAATATTTACCACAAACTAAAATGTTATACTTTCGTTTCATTAAACAGCAAAGCGTGCGGCAGCAGCAGCAGCAGTAGCAAATAAACACGGATGGCAACAGCAAGTACCAGCAAATAGCCGGACAAGAGCTGAGAGTCCCAACCAATCCCACTTTTAACCACTTTCATTCCCCTTCGAATTCTCCGTTTGTTTGCCTGTTTGTTTGTGAAGAGAAGGCCATGCACACATACACATACACAGACACAAACAGACAGACACAGGAGGCTTTCGGCATGTTTCTTACCACACCGCACACACACACACACACATACACACAGAGAGACAGAGTTACAGAGGCTAACACACAATCAGATATACAGACACCGACACAGACACAGAGGCAGGCGCACAGAGAAAAGGCAACTTAATCAGATCAATTACACATGTTTTCACTGCATGGATTGCAAGGCTTGGGCTGCTTTGGTCTGGTCTCGTCTGGTCTGGTCTGGTCTGGTCTGACCGTGTCTAGTATGGTATGGACTGGTCTTGTCTACTATGCTGTTCTGACGTTGGCCAACAACCAAAGCAACCAAAGCGCTGTGGAGCCAGCTACAAACTTTGCCTTGGCTTAGGCAATCGGTCGGTGCCTTGGCCCGACGTCTCACAAACAACAGTGGTTGCCAATACAGAATTCAAAATGAAATCAAATATTCTAAAGATGGCTCTAGGCGAATGTTCCTAAAACGGTCCCTGCGTATACATAAATTGAATACTCAAAGTTTACTCGAAATATTACAACAAATTTATATATGTATTTCAATTATAAATTAGTTAATATCATTTAAAACTTGCAAAGATTACTAATCAATCAAGTTTAGCGACTTTCTTCTTATCAAGTTTTGAATATTCTTCTTAAAACACTAGTTGATTGACCTAAAAGAAAAGGGCTCTCAATTTAACGTTTAAAGAGGGTCTTAACTCTTTAAAGCCTTTTAGGGTTACTTTGTCAGTAGTGACATGAACAATTGTGATTTAAGGAATACCCGTATTATGCTTGTTAGCTCTCACGCCCACTGTGTCGAGTTCAGCCAAACATACTAAACCATTCGAGTTTATTTGAGGGGAGGTTGCATGATATTTTAGCTGGTTTTACTTTGGCTTTCGTGTTGCGTTGACCGGACACGCTTGCTGCTGTGGGTATGCAATACGGTTAGGAGGAGGTTGGTCGGTCGCTCGGTCGGTTGGTTGGTCGGTCGAACAGAGTGGACTAGGCCTGAAAACATGGCCTCATGTCAACACTTTGCCAGCTAGCCATGAATCCATTGCTGGTAGTCCTAGTAGTCCGAGTAGTATGTGTTTGTTAGTGTTAGAGGCTTGTCAGTCAGTTTTATAGACAAATGAAGCAAATTAGCCTAACAACGCACATGGGGACATTGTGTCCCAAACAAGCAAACACACTCACACACTCACACACACGCACACAAACTCAGTCACACAGTAGTCGGGCTAGGCTGGCAGGCATTAGGTTAGTCGTCTGCAGTGCTGCCAGACTTGTCAGATGCTACCGGACATAGTCCCTTTAACTGCAGCGCTCTGTCCAACCATGTGTGTGCTTGCCTGTGTGTGTGTGTGCGCTGATGGCGCCAGCACTTGCTGCTAATTATGCGCTTCACAAACAGCAACGGAACAATTGCCAGCAACAACAACAACAACAAGAACAAGAACAGCAGCAACATCATCCTAGAGAGCAAGAGCTAAGGCAGCAAAATTTCGCAACTGTTCCGTTTTGCTGTCGTTTCGTTTTCGTTTTCGAATGCGCTCAAATGAAAAGATGAGGAGCCAACAGATCTTCAAATTGGCCGTGCTGGCATTTTAATGGTCCTAACTATGTTGACATTAATTTTAAGGTGATTAAAGTAATGCAAACCGGTTGAACTTTGCTACTAAAGTCGTCGCAATTACAGGAGAAAACGTCACAAACTGACCGATACCAAAAGAAAGTATAGTTCATGAGCATATGTTGGACGGATTTGATGGATCAGATCGGACTCCAAGGATAAATAGTCTGTAATAATAACAAAAAGTTAAATATGACCTATCCAGAATGCAACTTGACCGATTACCATTTATAATCTTGTTTATAAGCTATAAAAAAAAAACATTTTATTCGTTTTAAACTCATTCCGATTAGGTAAAGTGAAACAGTTTTAGTTGGTGCCAATAGCGTATTGAATTGAGCATAAGGTCACTTTGGATCGTAATCGATTTTCTATGCTAATACTCTAGGTAAATGCGTAAAGTCCTCGACTCTGTGGGCAAAACTTATTAAAGCCAATAAAAACTGCGTAAAGCAAACCACTTTAAATTTTTGGTTAGGCAAATCAAACCTAAATTTACAACACGACCTCATTACCAGCAAATATATGAAATACTAGTGTATCTGTGTGTGAGAGCACAGATACAGATACACAGATACATTTGTATATTTAAGTACCTCATGGTTAGCGCGTAAATTAATGGTTAAGCCGTCGGTCACGTCGGTCGTTTTGGATTGCGACCGTACAGTTGTTGTTGCCACGTTGTTGCAAACCAAATGGGTGAAAGAAAGAAAGAGAAAGCTGCAGATAGATGAAGACCGCAGCAACCAGAGCCAGTGTAAAAGGAGCAAGTCCATTAAACAGCAGCAGCAACCAGCAGGCAGGCAGGCAGACAGGCAGGCCGGCTGGCAAGGGTAAACGCAAAAGTAAATCGGGGCAAAAGATACCACACAATGCGAGAGATGGGATGCGATGGAGTGCCGTGGGGTGGGGTGGGGGGCATGGAAGCATAGAAGCACGGAAGCTAAGAGGTGCGTTGAGTGTGTCAAGTGATTAAATTTTAGCCACAAGACAAGTGCTAAATTACCACAACGAACACAACAAATAAAGCAAATCAAATAACATTGTGCAAATACAAAAACAAAACACAAAAACAGCAACAACAACAACAACATCATCATTGTTGGCAAAAATGCCAGAAATGGAAATGCCCACCGCCCCACCGCCCGTCTTGTCACGCCCACAAGTCATGGCAGGTGGTAGGTGGTCGGTGGCAGGGTAAGTTGGTAGAGTAGGCTAAGTAGGCCTAGAGTAGGCTGGGCTGGGTTGGGCTGGTCTGGTTGCTATTCGGTATTCATTGTGGTGGTATCCAATGACAACAATGGCACACAAACTGAATACTTAGACATGTCCGCTGCAATCTTGTGCGGGATTTTCGTGGGATTAATTAAAATTGCCAATTACGAATTCATTAAAACAAGCTCGCAATTTGGCCCAATGCCCCATTAAATGGCCAAAATGTGCCCCTGTCGACACATGATTAATTTGTTCATGCGACTAGACATTAAACAACGTTTCCCCCCACAACAAAAACAAAGCAAAATCATAAACTGTTAGAGTCATTTATGCTTGTGTTTAAAGATGATATTGGCTTGAAATAATTTTGTTACTTCATTTTACTAAATGGGTTAACAAATTCAAGATTAATCAAAAAAGAAATCAAGCAGAGTTAATAAATGAAATAATCTTGATAATTTTTCTCTTCATTCGGAGACATAATTTAAACTTGCTAAACAGAAATAAATGCTTTGAAATTGCATTTCTTGGAAATTTCTTTCTGGTTTTGCAATTTTCTTTTGTGCCCTACTTTTCAGTTTCCTATTTTTCTTAGCTTGCTTTAGCTTCAAACAGTTTGAGCAAAAATAAATAGAAATACTATTTTGAAATGAATATTTATGCAGATTTCAGATTAACTTTTCTTATTATACATATTTCTTATTTTTTCCTTAAGCAATACTTGTTAAAACCAGGAAGAAAAAAAGTATGAAGTATTTTCCTTTCATTTCCTTTCTATATTTATATATTTGTTAATGAGCAATTAGATCACATTGATAGGGTTTGACGACTTGGGTATCCCATTGAGTACAAAGGTTAAGTTTGGACTACTTGAATGTAGTACTGTCCCGTTATTATATCTATGTTCAAATAGTTTTTTTTTCAACAAGGAATACACAATATCCATCCGAGTTGTATACACGAAGTATACACATACATAGATACATGGTATTTCGTTTATTTTTTTTTTTTGTTTGTTATTGCCGCCTCTTCAATTTTGTTAATATTCACAACAAGTTTGGGCCAACCACTATTGTAATATGAGTTAATTACCATTGGCATTTACTAATTAGACAAATAAGGCTGCATATGCAGCAAACTTACAAATTGGCAACAGCTGCACAATATGGCCACAACTAGAACTTGACCGGGCAAATGTACACGAAAAGGCCGAATAACAACTAAAAGAAAGAACAGGACAAAGTAGCTGAGAGGCTGGACAGAGCAGAGTAGGGCAGGGTAGGGCAGGGCAGGGTAGGGCGACAATGACTGAGAGAAATTTGCTGCCATTTGTTGACATGCCGGGGCATGAAACTCTTCTTTTGCTTCACACGGCCAAACAAGTCGGCCGGCCATTCTCTGTTATGGGCTGGGCAGTAAAATCAATGATGATCATTTAACACATTTAAAACGAGCCACCCCCCCCACCAGGCACGGCCAGAACGAGAGAGATAAAAGGACGGACCGACCATCATCAGTGCCAGCTGCTTAAGCACATGATGCATCTCAGCATCAGCATCAGCATCTGTGAATCTGAATCTTCAAAATGGCTCGTCAAATTAGCAGAAGGCACGCGAAACGCGTCTCAAAATGGCAGGACATTTTAATCTTTAACCTTGTTGGTTTACCCTTCATCTTTATCTCTTTCCAGACACGGCGCGGCGCGGCACGGCGCTGCTCAGCTCGGGTCGCGTATATTTACATATTTTTAATAAACTGCTTGCAAATCAACTGAGTGAAACAAATGTGTGTGTGTGTGTGGGTGTTGTGTGTGTGTGTCTCTCTGTCCTCTGAACTTGACGTCAAATATGAAAAAGAGGGCCAAAACAAAATCATATTTGCCAAACAACAAGCAATACGAACAAGTCTGCCCTCCAGGCAAAACAACAAAAAAAAAAAAGGCTCACATGTGTGTAAACTGCCGCCCAGGCTTAATAAATCAGAGAACTCAGTGAAGACAAGGCACAAAACAAAAGCAGAGCCAACAAAACAGAAACAGAAGCTGAAACTGAAGTGGCTGACAGCCCCGACCAGGCAGGCATAAGGTGTCTGAGTTCATGTCTGGAGTGGGAGCCCGCAAGTGGAAGCAAGTGGTAGCCAGGCCAGAGCTGAGTAAAAGTTTCCTCTCTCTTCAATCTGTGCCCGTTCATGTGCCACATGACACCCGAAAATGTCCCAGTAAAGCTAAAAACAATGTAAAAGTAATACAATAAAAATAAATATATATTTTTAGGCATTTTGCACAGCGAGCCGAAATCAACAAACGCACATCACTCGCAAACGCAAAAGTTTGCTGGTAAAGCTTTTAGCTAACCAAATATTCAGATTTTATGATAAGGTGTACAATTTCTTTATCTATCACATTGTAGACTATAGTTTTTTGATAACTTTACAATACTTCAAAGATGTGTGAATGATTTTAAAGTGAAAGGCAGCACAAAGTGTAAACTTCAAGCTACTTCGTAAGGCTCCAGCCATTCGTCTGTCGTCTGATGATGATAATATTGAGGCTGACGTTCAAAAGCGCACTCTGCCACCAAGTGTGAGTACCTCAAGACATGGTATAACTTGAAAAGAGCCAGAGGAAGACAGAGAGACAGACACCCACGACAAATCGGCATTTGGCAAGTACAACGTTAACTGCTGATCAAATACACTTCCGCTCGTTTATCTGTGTAAATATTTAAGCAGGCGAGCTAACAAGTTACAGAGCACAGTTAGTATAACAATGGCCCCATCAAATGTAACAAAATCAGCACAAATATAAAAAGAAAAACCCCTCAACGAAGATGACGAAAGGCAAGGCGACGACAAATTCGTAAACTTGACATACGACTGACTTCCTACCCAACCCAACCCTCAACTCCCTTAGCTGTTGCCTCTAGCTACAGAGTTCTTCCTGCTGACAACACACACACTCGCACATATTAACAATTGAATTGTTAAGGAGGAGAGAAGTCGCATTCCGCAGAAATGGGCACACACCAAGGAATGGATATGTGACTGTGTGTCCCCAAGCATTTCAGTTGTCAATGTGTCTACCGCTAAATATAGGCACAAGTATAGTAATTTAAATGGACAACCATTTAAGAAACCCTTTATCCCGTCTGTCCGTCGGTCTGTCTGTCGGGATGTCTATTTTGATAGTTGAACTCACCTCTGCTGGGAATGTGTAGCCCTCGACGCTGTGCTCGGAGCCAAACTGATCGTTGAGCCCATAGTGTATGTGTATCTCATGGAAACGATAGCGATACGATAAGGGACCACCCGATATATTCACTGGCGTCTGCATGCCATCGTAATTGGCAACCGTATCGTTGCCAGCGGTGAAGATAACACTGTGACCCGTATTGCTGATGATGCCGCTTATCTGTGAAGAAGACAGTACGAAATTTAACATGTGTGTGTGTGTGAGTGTGAAAATATATATAAAATATGCAAATGAAACATATGAACATATGATAATTAGATAATAAAATTACCCGATGTTTGTCAATATGCATGGGTCGCAAATTGGGATCAAATAGCAAACGTTGCGGCTCCAAATTAACGGGTGATTGTCGACGTCCCTTGTTGCAGAGCGACCATTCTGGGTTGATGAGGCCCCAAAACGCGGGACCTGCAAGCAACAGTTTATATTCATATCAAATTGTATCAAAACAGTGACAAATGAAATGATAAACAAACGCAAATACAAGTTGCATTGCTGTGGTAACATTTCCACACACAAGCAATGTCAACAATTGGCAAAATAATTCATAAGCAAAATAATGACAATAATTCACAGTGTATGTCGAGGAATGCAATGCATAAACCATTAAATTTGTGTGCTATTCAAGTTACTTAAGTTATTGTTCTTAAAGTGTGGCCGTCTTTTGATACATGAGTAATTTGATATTCATCGATAGTTGGCGCCTTGCCACCCGAGCACATCTGCATTGGAATTGCTTTTTAGCGGCTGCCAGATTGGCAAAATGTCATTAAAATCAGCTGTTTTTTGTTTACTTTTGGTTGTGGCGCAAACTGCAGTTGTCTAAGTTAGCCCACCCTACCGCTTTCCATTTTACACACAGTGCATGCATGGCATTGTTCCATTACAATTTCATTCAGAACAATTTGTATTCCAAATCCTTTTTGCATGCTTGCAAATATTGTAATCAGCTGATTCTAATTGTCATCAATAATTTGACTAAGACTATCGATATATTGGTACGAAAAGATCTTCATTTGCGTCGGTATAATATCGGTGCTTTGGCAGCGCTAGAAAGTGTCTCTAAGTTAAAATATAACGAACACATTCTGACGTAAATTTATTTTAAGGAATTGAACTTAAAAGTGGACGCAATTTAAGTTGGATTTAAGTCTTTAAGGCTTTAAGTGTATTTGCTTAATAAGAATATTGTGGCACAAAAACTTTCATTCTCAGTAACTTAAACAAATTTATGTTCTAAAATGCTGGTTTATTAGTTTTTGCTGATAATGTTCAAGTGAATTGAGGTATTAATGAATATATATTCATAATGATAATACATTTGTGACACTTGCCTTAGTGTCAAATTGGTGCTGTCTGTGCCATAAGATTTATGCACAATTTCTTGTACCATCGCTGACCGCAAACTATGCAAAATATGTTCACCAGCTGAGTGTCTAGTAGTTGAAATAGTTGTGGCCAAGTGTTAGAAAGGAAGGGGGAGACACAGACAGAGAGAGAGAGAGAGAGAGAGTGAGAGGTAACTTTGGCATGAAAACTTGCAATATACTATATATAAATGTGTGTGTGTGTGTGGGTAAACGACTAGACGAAGTCGACCCAACGGGTTTTTCTCTTAAATAAAGCTATTAAAATATTTGTCTGCATAGGTGTTGGTTTTATTGGGTTTTGGTTTGGTTTCGTTCTGGCTTTGGCTTTCGGTCTAAATTTGGCTTTGGATTTGTAGAGTTTCCAGGTATGTACACACATATATACATACGTGTATGTGTGTGTAGCTGGCCGGGGAGAGAGGGTGCGAGCGAGGTGGAGATGTGGATTCTGTTTGTTTTATTGGCCAACAGAATCCGAGGCTGCGTTTGAAGCCCGCATTGATTGCTCTAATTTCCAGCGGTTTACTTAGTTAACACGACACAAGCAAACAGCATTTGTGTGAATGTTCGAAACTCTGAGGAATTGGTTATACCTGTCACTACTACACAGAACACACATGTGTACATATGTGTATGTACATATGTGTAAAATCAATTTATTGAAAAGGGGAAAATTACTCTTTAAGGGAACTTCTGTCATAGCAAATTTAGATGGAGTCAACTTGACATGCTATCCAACATTTTAAGAAATTATAATCGACCATTGTGTAAAAGCTCAAAACTTCCATAAGAATATAGCTTTATAATGCTGCCTTCGCTTACTGTTCTTAATTATACTTGTACTAAAAAAAGACAATTAATAAATATGTAAAACATTAAACGGATTAACTTATAGATGTATTTAGGTATTAGGGGTGGACTATGTTTTTTGAATAATAGATAACTTTTTTGATTTCTTGTTACTTGGTCGGTAAAGTTTTGACAGCGTTCAGCGTTCAACTGTGCAACGCTAACCAATCACCAATAAAAAACCAAGTTAGTTTTATATGCTTAGCTTAAGTGTTCACACCTTTCGAAATACGAAATAAAATATGAAATGGGTTTTGTTCTGTTTTTAGAGCCACTCTGATATCTAGAAGAGAAAATCTCTCCCAGTTGTTATTGTCTGTTGAGTTTCGTCATTCCGTGAAGATGAATGAAAAACGCTTTGATGCAACCGTGGCAGAAACCGTAGTAGCTGCATGCATGCGTGTTTCCACTTTCTACTTACGTGGTAAATTGCACGTACAAAAGCATCGTGCCAGCTACGAGCCAACGAGAATTGAGAAACGGGGGCACGAGATGGGATGAACACGTTTTAGCGGCTATATCGGCAAGCGGTAATCAAAAGCTTCAATCATAGATATGCCACGTACACGCGTTTAAACGATTGTTGACCCCGCACGAGGGGGTCGATAATGGGGGTGTGGGGGAAGGCAACTGCAGCTTAAGTCCATCTAAGATTTCTGGGCTGTAGTCGAGTCAATGAGGCAATTGCCAAACGATTTTAGCAGCCATTAACAACATTAGTGGCCAACGTCTGGGCGCATTTGAGATACTGACTCTACACCCCCCTCCTCGCCACACAACTGAACTCTGTGTGTGTGTGGGTTATCCCTTGATGGTGGCGGGCAACGTTTATATATACATATATATTTGACTTGCATTTATTTGGCTCGTTGCTCGTTCAAATCATGTTAAACCACCGGGCACGTTGCAAGCAAGCAAGCAACCAAAGCGAGCCAGCAAGCACGCAGGAATCTGACTACAACGACGACTACGACTCCGTCTCCAACTCCGACTCCGACAGAACACTCTCTTGCCGCATTAGATGCGCTTTAAACGCCAAAACCAAGCAACTGTAGCTAAGAGCAGCAGTTCCAATTGCCACTACTGCTGCTGCTGCTGTTTTTTTTACCAATTTCAATCCCATTGCAACTACCAATCCCACAGGGCACTTTCTCTCTCTCCCTCTCTCTCTCTGTCTGTCGATCTGTTCTTGTCTCACTGGCGTCAACACTCTCAGGCATCAGGCATCAGTTTGCAGCGACAGCACTCATGTAGTATGCCATGCTTATGCAAATTTATTTATGCCAAAGAGAGAGAGAGAGAGAGAGAGAGAGCGAGCGAGAGAGAGACGCAAAGTTTTGCACGGATTTGGTTGCAATTTGTTGACAACACGTGTTACAAAAACAACAGCAACTGCGTCGCACACACACACACACACACACACCAGAAAGGTGTTCGCTTGTGTTTTACACTACCCATTGCATTTCTTACTCTTGTTTTGTGGTTTGTGTTTTGGGCTTCCCCATTCGCACAGATCTTTGGTCACTTCAAAATACTCATCATATGAATTTTGTTGAATTTTTTTATTGAGTTTTACAGTAAGGTGGCATATGCAACTTAATTATGTACACTTTGGTTGTTCATATAGAACACTTAGTTAATGTGATGACAAATTTTACAGGGTATGGTCAAATTAAGAACTTTTGTCAGATATATTTTTACATGCAATCTCTTCAATTTTTGATGCTATTTTTTCAGTTTTTTTTGGAAGTTCTTCATAAATACATATTTAAACAAGCAAAAGAGACCGACTGAAGGACGTCTTCACCTTGAAGATACCCTGCAATTACTCTAAGCTATTATTATGGTTGGAACTAAGTATCTAATTATACATTTATGATGTACTGTCTACTGTTTGTGGGCTTTCTTTTGTGAGTCGCTTTATAAAATCTCTGTTTTTCTCATGCTTAAAGTACCAAAAGCAGAGTGTCGGCAAGTCCGTAAGCTGCCGACTGCAGTACGGATAGTTTTTGTTATTTTTTCCTTGGTTGTAAAATCCAATTCGAAATTCAAAGCACTTGAACTTATTTATGCATTTGTCTTGTGCAAATGGCGTTGCCGTTGTCTCTAATGAGATTAAAACGAACGGCGGACTGGGCCAGCTGAACACGAACAGCTGAACAGCTGAACAGCTTGATGGCGATAAGTACGGGTGGTGGTGGATGGTGGGGAGAAACGGCAAGGGTAAGGGAACGTTGGTATGCTTATCTGGCGCTTGACTTCGACTGGAGACGATGGGCAGACAGGACTGGCGTCTAGCCATAATCTCCCAGGACGCATTCACATTGCCTTCTGCTGACTTGTGACACATTGAAATTTTGTTTTTCGTTTTCGTTTTTTTTTTTTTTTGTTACTTTTCAGACATAGAATAAGTATGCTGGACAAAGATGTGTGGAAGTGGAATATGTATTTGTGCGAGTAGGTTTTTGATTGCAGCGGTTGTTTATCAAGATTCAAGATTCAAGACTCCAACTTCAACTTCAACTTCAACTGCAAGTTCAACGGAGACACAGATTTAAACTTTAACTCAGAGAATGGACAATCAAGTTTTAGTCATGGCCCAGACTTTGTCTTCATTTCCGTCTTCTTTTGGTTTCACTGTACAATTCACGCGTGCTCTTGCAGTCACTGTTGAAAAATCGTTTCACAACTACAACAAGAAGAACAAACAGAATACCTGCTGCTTGTAAGATTCGGCAACTAGAGACTGGATCCTGCTGCTGCTGCTACTGCTGCTTTTGCTGTTGCTACAGTCGCTTTTTTAATGCCAAAAAGTATGCTATGTTATTTCATGCAAACATTGTTGCTCATCCCAGGTACACACGGGGCGGACGAAGAGTATATAATACGCATGGCTTTACATGCATTCATACATACATACATATTAAGGTGAGTAAAATGCAATTCGACGCCGTCAGCTCTCTCAGTCTCTCTCCCCCTCTCTCTCCTATGCATGTGTGTGTGTGTGGCAAAAACGAAATCTGCTGCATGCAGCTCAACCCATAAAATGGATAAGCGTATAATGAAGTTGTGACAATGTACAATGTATATAACCATGCATAGCAGGCGGAAAGTGGAGCCTCTTCTAACATCAAAAAGTCGAGTTGCTATTAATACTGATCAAGAATATACTTCATATACTTCATATATGTATGTAGAAAGCAGGTATTCAATGTGTTACACAATGCATCCTCAATGGAAGCCAAACGCAATTTCATTCTGTATTCTCGGCTTAAAAATTGCAGCATTTTCATTTTTTTCTGTGTTTTTTTGTTTACGTATCAAGTTAATTGGATTAAAAAGACGATAGTAAACCTGGTCGTTTGGTCCCAAAAATACAAAAGGAATTAGTCATATTTTTTGTTCAATTAAAATAAAGAATTTTTGGGCAAAGTGTTTTTTTTGCCATCGCTCACATTCCACTTCAATGGCAAAATATATATACGACTATTTTCCATTTTATTTTCTACCTTAAGCCCATGCAATGCGTAAAAAAGGATATAATGATGTTGTGCACATGTTTGTAGAGTCAATATAGACATGTCTATACTGCAAGTTTATTTCACATTATCGATAAGTTTTTACACATATGTTATTGAAAACAAATAAATCTAGGAATCAGGGTAGAGAGTCAATATAGTCATGTTTTGGTACAAGTTTATTGAAAATTATTGAAAACTTTTCCGATTTTCGATACACATATGTTACCGAAAACAAAATCTTAAAGTGCCGACAGTTCTAGGGATCTGGCTAAAGGTCATATAGTCATGTTTATTTTAAATTATCGGTAACTTTTCCGGTTTTTGATACACATATGTTATCGAAAACAAACAAATCTTGAATTGCCGGCAGTTCTAGGGATCTGGCTAAAGGTCAATATAGTCATGTATTGGTACAAGTTTATTTAATATTTTTGGTTTTCGATAAACATATGTTATCGAAATCAAAACAAAGCACTAGGGCTCAGGGTATTTCCTAATCGGGCTTATTCGACACTCGACTAGACCCTTTTTACATACTTCTCTGCTATTTTTCAATATGTGTGTGTGTGAGAACATAATCCGTCTTCTAGTCTAGCAGACCTCGACAATACAGACTGAGAGAGATGTTGTTGTTATTGTCGCCGTAAGCTTTGATTAAAATCTACTTTGTTGTTGGCATTTATGAGCACGCAGCCAGTCAAGGATGAATGGGGTGAAGGAAAGGGTTGGCTGGTGGCTGGTCGGTAGATTTGAGGTAAGAGCGCCGTAACAAGAATAAAATAATAAAAAGAAATGACTACCGAAAAAGTTGCTCCCAAGGCGCATCGACGCGGACAACAGCAAACAAACAGTGGGCGAATATTTGCAATCGTTATTCCGCAACGGGAATTATTCAGCACAGAGTACGAAACGAAGCAAGAAAAGTTAAGTTTCAACTACGAGCTTTTGTTGGCGATAACTTACCTGATATGCCATCGTAGGTCCACCACTCCTCCCAGCTAACTGCATGCAGAACTGTAAGAAAGGAAGCGCAAAGACACAAAAACACAATGTCAATTGATTTCACACTCAATTTATAGTCACAGCCGGAGCTGGAGCTGGAGCTACACTTAAATGAGCGATACGTAAGCTTAAACTAAATGTATATATATATATGTATGTGAGGAGTAGATAACAAGTATGTAAAGGCTTAGCTTATAGGAAATGCACCTTTGGATCATGGACCTAAAAGAAGGAATTGTGCTTAAAAATAAAGGAGAAAGATTAATGTTTACTTTCGATATAAAATTGGCTTGAATATATGTATTTAAAGATTTTACTTATTGACAGTGCATAAATTTACGTTAAGTATAAGCTCTTTTCGGCATGCCGAATATTATATACACTCGAAACAGATCCTACTAATCGTGCTTGAATAAAATATAATGAAGACTCAGATTACGATGTTGATCAAGAATATATACATTATATGGGATCCGGTTCTTGTACAAGCTTTACATATTACGATTGAGATCGGTCTAATAAATATCAACACAATCAAAATAACAAAGCTACATCGGTTAAAGTTGAGATAACAGTTTTAGCTTCATGTCGAGCTGAGACATATTTGATAATAAGTCGTGTTCTAAGAACGGAAAATGGTTACATACTAAACTTTTCAATACAGGTTAGGCTTTTTTAATGCCTGCCAGGTGAAGCTTTATCGTATTGGAACATTGGAACATCTCCCAATACAATTCATCAAAGAATCAAAGAATTCTGAAGCGGATCCGTTTAAGAGAGCATTTTATATATAGTTATTTCTTACCTAGCGACCATATTAAAGCGAATATGCCACAAGGCAGTGTATGTACTTCGCACTTTATTGTACACGATGTATTCGGTCCTTAACTCATAATGCTTTTTATTCTTTGATTCAAAGCAAACGCTGAATATATACTATACTACGAATAGGTTGAACGTTACGATTGTTCGTTGAAAAGAGTTTTTCTTTTTTATTTTTTCGCGGACTGTAGTAGATGGACTTTACCCTATTTTATTCGTTAGTTAATATTATATGATTACTTAATATAATATTTATAATAAATTAATAATAAATAAAGGACTGATTGAATACAAATCGATTGTTTGGCGTGTTTGATAACGGTTACATTAATTGAAACTAGATATGATAACTTGTTTGATTTGTTATATATATATATTTATAAACACAATAGAAATCTTTCACTGTGTTTCTATATATATATATATAGCATATATGCAATTCAAATTTATACATACTTTGTCTAGAATGCAACCCGCATAAATGCCATTTATTGTGCTTATAACCGTGTGTGCCGAAAGTCTTATAACTTTCTGCCAAGTTTTGTAATGCATTAATGAAGAGATTATTTAAAATATTAAACATGCTTAATATCGATTATAATCAATATTACGAAACCAGACTTATATGTTATATAACAATATAAGCGTTGAAGAGTATTTACCTTTCGGCATTGCAAACTGTTCATTTTATTTTTTGTTGACGGCGGCTGCTTTCAAGCCAACTTGCTTTGCTTGGCTTTAGTATTGGTCGTTGTTATTTTTTTTGTCCTTTCCCTTTCCCACATAGAAAACTCTTGAAATGATTTTTGCTTACTTGCTTTTTAATTTTTTTTTGCGCTGTAAATTTACTTCCGTCACTTGTTAACTTTAACATTCATCGACAGTTTTTTATTTTTTTTTATTTTTTACTTGGCTTTGGCAGTGCTGCCGTTGCACTCGGTGGTGTTATTGTTGTTGCCTGAGGCCAAAAGCACTTTGTTATTTTGACAACCGACAAAAAGCGGGGCCAAAGCTAACGCCTTTGGCTCACCCAGACTCAGCCCGCCCCAACCCGGCACCCGGCACCCGTCCTAGTTCCAGTTCCAGTTTCAGACTGTGACTCGGCACCGTGGTGCGGCGATTCAAATCAAAGTCAAGAAATGTTGAGTCATTAAAAAGCGCTGCTCATTTCTTAAGCCGAACATTGCACAAAGTGCAGTGCTAAGTGCAGTATACCTCCTATACACTATACACTACATCAGCAGTGATTAAAGTCCTATCAACTAAGAGATTTCTTAGAATAATAATAGTCGCTAAAGATTACAGGAGGTTTTCTCTAACTAAACTTAGCATTATTTGTTATTATTTTGCTTTTGCATAATCAATTTTAGGAATATTAAAGCGTATTTAAGATTCGTTATGGTGCTGACACTTAACCATTGAAAGTCCTTTCTATTGATTTTCAAATATAATCGCTTTTACAAAAAATAAAAAAAGGAAAATAAGAGAATTAAGTAAAATGAAAACCAAATTCCCTGCAGTCGACATGCAAAAAAAAAACCTTGACACAAGTCGGCAGCAAACGAAAGGCGAAGAGTGTTCAAGGGTTGTCGGTCTTTCAACAATAATAACAATTATAACATGTGTACACCACAGTGAAGCTCGACCCTGCCGATACCCTGTGAAACCTAACCTAAATTTCACGGTCGCGGTTTATCGAATTTAAGCATTACTATTCAGTTGGAGATTTTTGGAGGAAATGTGTTAAAGTTGGCTAGCAATATACCGTGTTCTCTGCTTCTGCTAGTTACAGGGTATTTAAACATTGTTGCAAAGTCACGGGCAATGATGAAAATAAATGGATTTGGAAATGTTCGCGTCATTGCAACGCCAAGTGCTCGCGCTTTTTTGGAGTGTTGGAGCGGTTCAAGCTCTTGTCCTAACCGACAAATTGTTGCTTTCAACACAGACATACACAGCACACACACATATACATAAATACATATTCAATTGTATGAGAATATGTACATATATTTATTTTGTTTTGATATTTTTTACAGGGCGTCCGTCACCTTTATGCCTAAAGCGTCAATATTAATTTATATTTAATGCCATTGTGAATATGCATTCAGCTGAATTGACCATTCTCCTACCCACTCAGTTTTCAGTTTTCAGTTTCCAGTTTGTCATTATATTTTTCATTCTGTTTCCGGTCTGAACATTTTTGTTTGTGACCTATTAGAATGTGATGTGTTCCTTTCGCTTCTTTGATTATTTCCATGTATATGCAAATGTATGTACTCTACTCTACACTCTACTCTACAAAACTTTAATATCTGCCGTTTGCTGATTTCCTCTTTATTGTACGGGCAGAAAAGTTTTTGTATATGCCAAAAGTTGTGCTTGTTGCAGTCCATTTTGTTTTTTCCTTAAATATTTGAAGTTAAACGACAATCCATTCGAATGCCGGAATAGGCGAATGGAACAGTGCAACTTCAATAAATATTTCTCTTCCATTTGAAAATAGTAAAGAACACAAAAGTTTTGCGTTTGTTGTGCAATAATTGCAGGCAATTGACTTTCATCAGGCGATTTAAGCTCTCATTCTGTCTGTAGGAAACGGCTAGCCGGCAGGCAGGCTACAAATGAATTTGCGTGCCTGTGGCTTTCTGGTTATCTTCTTTCGGCTCTAAACTAGAAACTAGAAACTAGCAAAGAATCCATTTCAAGTCAAGTTGGAATTTTTCAGCTTTGCTGTAAAGTGATTGTTCACAGAGCGAATCGTTGGTTCAGTGTGTAAAATTCGATTTTTTCTCTTTTTTTTTTGGGTTTTTGACTTTGAGCAGTCTTTTTTTTTTGCGTCAATTTGTATTGGCCCTCAAAAGCTCTTACATCATTGAAGTAAATTTAAGATTAATCTTGGTATTTCTCTTAGAAAAACACAAACACATACTCTGTATGCGTCTGTGTGTGTGTGTGTGTGTGTGTGTGTGTGTGTGGCTTCCTCCACGACGAACACACACAAAAATAGAAAATATTTGCATATGAAGCACACCTCCCACCCCTCTCCATCCTACGAAAAAAAAAAATAAAACAAACTGTGTGCCGTGCTAGAAAGAAGAAAGAACTTGGGCTGGTTTAGTTAGTGATAGTGATAAATATAATCAAATTGGGTAAACATAAACAAAATATTATGTTACACATACATTGAGGCGTTGGTGACATGGCGTGTGCCCTAGGCAAAACTAAAACAACACCAACAACAACAGCAGCCGGTGACAGAGGAGGAAAAAACAATCAGCTAAAATGGCAAAAGGCTAAACTCACGACAGCGTGACTAAAATGCGCACGTCAATCCTTTTTTTTTGTTGTTTTTTGGTTTTTTTTTGTTTTTGTGTTGAGTCCCCGCTGCTGCCGTTGTGCTGTTGTGGGAGCCAGGGTGCGGCAGGACGAGCGTCAAGAATTGGCGGACGCAGGACGCAGCACGAAACAGGATGTGGCTCCTGCCATGTTAACGTGTTTTTATACGCGATGACGATGACGACGACGACGACGACAGAGGCAAACAAGTATCAGCCCAAAAAACAAAAAAACGCAGTAACCAACAATGATTTGTTAGACTAAAGAGATACCCTGCAACACCAACAAGCCAAGCCAAAAAGATTTGTAAACCCTAACCAAATACTCATTTAAATAGTTGTCAATTGTATTGTTCATTGGCTTTTTGACTGTTTTCACGATAGATTATAAATTAACTTGATTTTATAGCTGCGGGCCAATCGTTAAGAATGAAGAACCTTCCACATTAGCATACCCATTTTATTCACTTAATGTATACAGGTCAGAATCAAAGAAGCAAAGAAGGCGAAGACAATTGAGCGCCAATAAAGTGTCACCATTAATTTCCGGCGTTGTAAACAAGTGGAGTGGACGACCGACGATGTGTTCCTTCTACCACCTTCCCATTTTCATTACCATTCTCATTCCATCCACTACTGACTACTGACTGAAATAAGAGGAGAGCGGGCATTAAAATTGAAAGTCATGAAAAGGAAAGGAGGCCAGATAAGGGGCAATTGGGGACACTTAGCACGAGGCCCCAATAACAATAACCACCCTGAAACAATTAACGACAAATATTTCAGGTTATTGGCTTTAAACTGCAGTCAGCTAACTAGCATCGAGCCAAAACAACTACAACAACAACAACAGCAACGGCAACGGCAGACGCCAACTCAGACAAACAGTTGTCCGGAACGACGGCAACAAATGATAAGGAAATTTCATTTGTAATTAATGGTGAAGGGCGCGACAGTAACCGACAGCAACAAATAATAGCAACAACAACAACAGCAACAGCCATCAAATCGAGGGTACTTTCTTCGCAAACCGTAATGGATGGCAGAAGGAAAATGGAGAATATGGAATGGTCGAATGGATATGAAAAACTATTGTTAAAGAAAGTGTCTAATATACATACATGGATTGTAAGTGTAGTTATAGATGATCTTTTTCACGAATCTCAAAAGGAAAAAGATAAAACTTTGCCATAACCTCATGGAATAAAGATAAAGCAGCTGGAGGAGCTGACCAAGGGGTATTAATACGCCCAATAAAATATAGAAAAATATGTATATAATAGGTGATGATGACTATACACCTATTTGCTCTTCATTATATTAAATAGTTTTGATTACGGAATCATTTTTAAGTTTTTCTTTTCAATGTTTTTGTCTTTTTTATTGGAAAGGGAGAAGCGGATTTCTGGTGGCTCAAAGCATTATTATCTTAAACGAGTGCAACACATCAAAGGCATTAGATACACTAAGAAAAAAAAGCATCAACATATAGCTTTAACTCTCCAAGTACCATAAAATGTTGATCAGAAGGATAACTATTCCAATAATTGATTTCAATGTCAAAATTTATGATAGCTAATTGATTTTTCTCAATTTGAATGGTTATTAAGTGCGATTTTTCGGTCAGTGTTTTCTCACTCAATACTGTTGTGTTACCTTCGCCGACTGCAATCCATTTGCTTAGTTTATTAGTTTCCATTGTCCGACTTCGCCTTTATCCCTATCGTCGAAAGCAAAGTAAGTCAAAGCTATATGCAAATTACTGGGAACTCGTTTATAGAGAAGGTGGCAATGAAAGGGGAAGAGGGGGTGGGGGAGAAAGGAATGACTTATGAGTGTGCCATGCCTTAAAAACGCAAACAAGTGAAAGCTTTCAATCATATAGTACATAGGCAAGGTACTACTAGCATGTTGCCTCCTTCGTCGTCATCTGTCTAATACTTGTTCCCCCTACCCCGTCTTAGCTTGGTTTTTAACATCTATTGCTATGGCTTGTGTTTTTTCCTCCTTCATTTTTTGTTTAAGTGACCAGCAGTAAGTTTCATTCTCTTTGCCATTTCCCATTCCTCGTTCTCCGTTCTTCGTTCTTCGTTCTCCGTTGCTCAACGAACGAGACTTTGCCACACCTCGTTCTTTGATTTTTATTAAGTTTTGGGTTTCGTGTGACTGCATACCTGCCGCCTGCCGTCTGCCGCCTGCTGCCTGCCGCCTGCTGCCTTACCCAGCCACGCCTTTGTTTAGCTACTACTGAAATGCCTCTCTGCTGTCTCTGATAGCCCCTCTCAGTCTCAGTCACAGTTATAGTTATAGCGAGTAACTGGACTTGCTCTTGTTGGGCCAACCTTCTGACTGGGCTAATGGTAAATGCCATTTCAATTACGTACACAGTACTAACATTTTATGCGGCCTGTCGCCATTTTTTGCTTTTCGATTTCCATTTGCGCTTTAAGTGCATTCGGACAATGGGTAAAAACACGCCAGCCAACCATCCAAACAGCCAACCAGCCAACCAGCCAAACAAGGCAAACACACTCTCTCTCTCTCTCTCTTGACTGGAGATGGATATATATTCATTTTCTCATATACTCTTACGAGCATTTGACCTTAAGAGCATTTTTATTGTTTCTATACAATTTTATATCTACAGTTTGTGTGAAAATGTGAATGTGCTAAGAAGGTTAAACATCGATTTGTATTTGAGGGGTTCATGTCAAGATTTAGGTTTTAGGCATTATCATTATTTATCGATTAATATCGATAAATGCAGTACATAATATTAAACATCTGCATCAAGTTGAAGCACTTAACTGATTCCCCATCATGCTATTAAATCATTGACTTTACTCACACATTTATTAATAAAATATATATTTATTTGGCTCTCAGGTCAAAAAATGACGACAAGGAAAAGAGGCTAACGAAGGCAGAGTTGAAAATAATGTAAGAGGACAAGGGAAAAAGGAGAGAAAATTCCGCAAAAAAAAGAAAAATAAAACAAAATAAAATGCGCTTAAGAAGTCGACAACAATTGTTGCAGCAAACGCTGACGTTGACGATGCATCACCTCATCTCAGATGCGAGAATCTGAAAAGTCAGATACCTGAGCGTTGAGCGTTGAGCGCTGAGAGACCTGAAAGAGAGAACTGAAAACTTCAAGCTACGACCCAACCCCCTCCCCCAGGAGACGCAAACGTCAAGTTTAAGCATACATTTCGCACACTGACACTGATTTGTACTCTGCATTTTGATGAAGCCGAACCCGAGCGTCGCCGGCTGAGTGACTGACTGACTGGCTGACTGATAGAAAAACTACGCGAATAATTGCAACTGACGGAGGGAGGGAGGGAGGTAAGTAGGCAACAATGTTTTGTGCACTTGGCAAATGGAAGTTCCGTATCGCCCGTACCGTCCTGTACCCAATAAAAAACTAGCTAAGGTTGAAGAGAAGTTCCTTTTAATTAGACTTGACCAGAAAGGCAATATATAAAAGGATATAGCCGGGTGGAAGTGAGGAAAAGTTACTTTCTGGTTGAATTGAAAAGTATAAGCATTTTATTAAGCTTTCCGTTTTTATGTCTTCTGTTTCAAATGAAATACATTTTTTTTCCTCTTTTTGCTGTATTGAATAAAGAACTCTCGTAATTTAACTAAATCTTTTATCCTTTGAGCCAAAAGAGAAAGAGAAACCTTATAACAAATTATCTTATGCTACAAGTTTCAAAAGTTGCTTACATTTTATTCAAACTTATCTGTGTTTTATGATTAAATGGTAGTGTTGCAGTGTTGGGATGAAATTGTTTACTTCTAACTTCAAACATCTAACATATTTCTATCATGCTCCTCGTGTTGTTGTTGTTGTTGTTCTGGTTGTAGTTGTTGTTTCAGCCAATTTTCATAAAAGCAAAACAAATCAAATGAAAGATTGTAAATTTCATTTGAAAGGCACATCACACACAAACACACACACACACAAATACACATATACACATTCCTACAATGTACGCAAATAAAAAACAGTCAACAGAGCTGTAAAAACAGGAGGAGCTGGCGGGAGAAAAAAGAAGAAGAAACCCGTTAACCACCTGCCACAGGGCCTGTCAGGGCAACCCTTCTCCAGATGGGGAGCTGCATGCTCCTCCTCCCTCATTTTCTATTTGGCACGTGCAACAATTGGGCTTTTCCTTTTTGGCTTGAATAACTTTTGCGGCTTTTCAACACCCTGACCTCGGTAGAAGCAGCACTAGCAGCAGCAGCAACCAGTATCTTTATCTTTGGATGCAGTTAGAGGGCTAAATTAAAATTTCAAGTTTTTGACTGCACCATGTTGACGATGTTGCAGTCCTTGTTGTCGGCTTGCTTTGCGTGCGACCCAAAAGCAAAAAAACCAGAAAGAAGCCAGTTGCAATTTTTGTTTGTAGCTGTTGTTGCTTTTTGCTTTTGCTAATAAAATTGCCAAGTACGTTTTGTAAAAATGCCAAACATTTTGCTTGAGAAAATGTTTAACTTCCGGCACGAACGAACCGAGACAACAACATCGTTCTTGTTCTTGTTCCCTTTCGTGTTCGTTTTCTTGTTACAGTTGTTGTTGCTGCTGCTGCTGTTGCTGTCGTCGTCGTCGTTGCCATTGCCGTGTTTGTTTGACTGAGCAAACGGTAAGTTTCGCATGCAAAACATGTGTAGAATTGAAGAAACGCCATCAACTAGCCCAAAGGCGTTTGATTTTACTATTTCTTATTCTCCTTCAAGCCAAACAGGCAGGCAGGCATGCAGCAGTATTAGCAGCAGCAGCATACAGAACGTGCCGTCGTCTCTCTACTCATCCTTTCCCTTCTATTCTCTCTCTCTCTCTTTCTCTATGTCAGTCTGCCTTTCTCTCTCTATTTTGCCAAAGTAGCCAAATGTCTAACTGGAGCTTTGACTCAATCTCAAGCCAACTGGCTCAAGCTGCTCAAAAGGTCAACTGGTCAGCTGAGTTACTCTGGATGGCTGGACAGTTATGCTTCGTTGCTTAAATTTAATAGCACTGCGACTTCATTTTCAACTTTCTTCGCCTCTTGTGTGTGCATGCGTGTGCATCTCTGTGTGTTTGTTTGTGTGTTGGTCATGTGTGGCGATAGTGTGTATCTGATTGCGTCAATAAACCAAACGCTGATTTCTTGATAGCGTTTAAGATAATCGAATTGTATCTGTCAAAGATATAAACACAATCATATTCTATATACCAAATGCAATGCATTAATATTAATCGATTATATTTTTTACGATTAGACCAATACAAATTATGAACTGAAAAGAAAACTAAACACAACTAAGATGAAAATATTATTATCAAAATTGTGCTTAAAATTATTTTGATACCAGAATACAATAGAAGTAACCACAACCACGATTGCTGCAGGTGTCTCGAAAAAACGTTGAAACATTTCACTTTTTAACATTTGGTCCAAATGCATAACGTTTGCTATTCATTTCCTATCACTCTCAAGTGTCTCACTTCCGAATGAACAAAAAAAAACTCCTTGTTGTTTGTTTGGGGTTTATCATTTTAAAGTTGTTGTTGCTGCTGCTGGCGCTGCTGCTGCAGTTGCAATCGCTGCTGATGCACAAGTGACCGACCGAAAAGTAGAAGAGCAGTCAAAAGTTAAGCGAGCACATTTTGGGATGCCATTAATTTATCCACCACTTCGTTTCGTTTCCCTCAAGTTAGCCAAGAGTTTTAATGATGTTGCTGGGACTAACTGTCTGCGGTCTTGCAACAGCCAGGCGAGTGAGTGACCGGATGACCGGATGACCGGATTACCGTATGGCCACAACAACAACAGCAACAACAACAACTAGAGCCAAAAGCCAACAGCCACTACTGAAACAATCCTACTGACGGCTTTTCCATTCTGTTTTCTCTCGCTCGCTCGCTCGCTAACAGTTGACCATCTGCCCAGTTGCCCCGTTGGACAGTTGGCCAGTTGTAGAGTTGCAAGTCCTGAGCTGGTTGGGCAGTTTGGCGTTCGGTTAGTCGGTCGTCTACGACATGGATAACAGCGTCAAGTGACGGCGCAGTTAATTAGTCTAAGTGGAAATGGTGCACAAACTTTAAGCACGCTACACATTGTTGCCTTCTCTTCACTGATGCTACTTTCACTCACAATCCTTTCTCTCTCTCTTTCTCTCTCTCGTTCTGTGTATCTCTGTGTGTGGGTTTTTTTTTGTGGAGCGCTCCTTTTGTACAACAATTTTTGAAGCATTTGGCCGCCAGTCCCACCAATACCTGCCTGCAGTCACTTTATGTGGCCATTTTATATGCGCATTGAGCGTGTTGTTGCTTTGAATATCGTCCAGTTGATAAGTTGACCAGCAGCAGAACTTCAGCCTCACTAACGGTACTCAGTAGCAGCCAACCATTCCCGGACTCCCCAACTTTCTGTCCACGCAAACTCAACTCAGCTCAGCTCAACTCAATGGCCAAAGTGATTCTGGTTTCCTCTTAAAGTGAGCGTCAATGCCGCAATGTGACACAGCTTTCAAATTGAAGCCAACATTGCCAGGCAATTCTAAAGGCATCAACGAGCTGTAGGCGGAGTAGGTGGCAGGTGGCAAGAGGTAGGTGGTACGAAACCAGGAGAGCAGGCCAAAGTATGCTCTGCAATGTATACATTTAGTCATAGCACTTGAAGTGCAGATTTTGTGCTACTTCAATAAGTCAAAGTAGAAGATGGTAGATAGAAGGAGAGACAGAGAGAGAGAGAGAGAGAGATGCGATTGAGTAGAAATGTTTCCACAATTAATATTAACGCACTGTATATAATGTAAATTGTTGCCAACTTTTTACGAACTGACATAAATTTTAATTACATTTTATTGGCTTACGTGATTTCTAGCTTAAAATGCATCCCAAACACACTAAATGCATTGAATTATGAAGAAATATTTTTTATTAAAAGGTTTTGAATTTTCTTGAAGTTTCTTAAAAACATTTTATGACAAACCAAATACGAAAAGTTGCTATTTATTACACTTAAACCCCTTTGAACTTTAGTATTGTCACACAAAATGTGTCGAAAGGCTTTCAATGTATGCGAAGAGTGATAAAATGGGGAAAAAATTGCCAGTATGTCTGGTAAGTGACCTTTGACTTCGGCAACTCGAACGTAAGTTGACACACATTCTTCATTAGCCGTTGGCGCATTTTTATTTGTTTGTTTGAAGTTGTGTTCTGTTCTGTTCAGTTCAGTTCTGTTGGGCCCTGAAAAGTATGCTACACATGTTGTTGGCAAGCAAAAGGCTTCTTGGGCAAATATTCCATGAACCTAGCGACAAGCATTAGTGATTATGTAGGTGTAGGTGTGTATAGGTGTGTAGGTGGGTGTGGGGCAATGATAAATGAGCCATTAGCATTTATTTTCGTTTCATTGGCAAGACGAAAACAAGAAATCGATGCTGCCTGATTTTAGAGAGTCGTATCGCAAATTCATTCGGATTTAGGTTTTGCCCGTAGAGACAGACTGCCGGTGACTTTAAATCCCAAAAACGTAGCAAGGTTTTTCAATTTCTATATATATTTGTATGTTATACACTGTTCAAAGTTCAATAAATACACAGCGAAGTAAAGATTTTTCCAACTATGAATTGTACTATAAGAGGCTTAAATATAATATATAACCAATATAATATGATATGTACAAAATAGTACTTGCATCAATTTAGAAAACTATTGATTCATGTCCGAAGTCGTGAAGTGGCTTCACATATATATTTTTTCTTTTTTTTTATATATTTTGTAAAGGTCATGTTACAAGTAAAATTACACCCAGAGAAAAATCCAATCATCTTGTTAACAAGCATTATACTTCAAGGATTTTCAAATGTCAAACAAGGCTTTATCGTGTATCGTTCTTATATTTTTGTGTCAATAAAATACTTGGAATAGCTATAAGCTCGTTTATATATAATGCATTTTTTGCTGAGCTTAACATTCCGTGAAATCGACTTCGAATCTAAGGTTTAAGTCTCGTAATGCGAAGCTCAAACAGAAAAATATGTAATAGTTTTGTTTCTTATCTAATTTCTTACATTTTTAACTAAACTATGAGAATAATGCTCTATGAAATCGGACTTGATTTTTTTACGATTTCATTTTCCAACGAATAAATAAGTATTTTGACTGTATGCAGCATATAAGAATACTATCATTAAAAAGCTGCTTTTCTGACAACCTTTTTGGTTTATTTTGACCGTCTTATATAATTTGTGCTGTTAGAGGCGCAAATATGTTGATCCCTTTTGACTGATTTGCTTGTTGGCTAACTGACGTTTAAGCCGACATACGGAGGGCTTCTAGGCATTCATGACATGACGAGAGAGATAGGTAGATCAAGAGTGAGCGAGAGAGCGGGAGAGCGGGAGGAACAAGGCAACAAGAAAATTTTCGACGGACCCTAAAAGTTAAATTAAGCAAACAAGTTCAAAAGTAATTGACGGCAACGAAAACCATGTGCTTAGCCAATGTTTTTCGAACTGTTTTGTGTGCCTCGCTCAATGTATTTGTTAGTATGTGTATATATGTGCGTAGTTGTGTGTGTGTGTGTGTGTGTGAATGTGGTTTGTGTTGTGGGTGTGGTCGCCGCAGCAATTAAACAACAAATTTTAGCTCAAACTGTAGTAGTTGCTGGCGTTGCATATTTTATGAGAAATGAAACGACACGTTTAGGAATATTTTCACTCGAATGCAGACGCGAAAAATTGAAATAAATCGCGCCTCAATTTAAATAGTTAATGCAAAGTATTTTGCAATTTGCACTAGATTTATATATATATGCGTGTTTGGTTTATATATTCATATATTATTGAATTAGCTAATAATGTATTCTCATCCCTGCAATATTTATATGGCAAACCAACAACAGTTTGCCAACACATAAACAGAGTGTGTGAAATTATTAGTGCCAGAAATCAAACTGGTGGCAACATTTGCAAGCACCAGGCAATTAAATCTGCATTTTCGAAATTGTTTATTCAGTTCATTCACATTACTTTCGATCAATTGAATTGTGTGAAAAATCTATTCGCAAAAATGATCAGAATCGACTGTGGCTTAATCAGACGCCATTTTAAATGGTTTTTTTTTTAGTAAGTTTTTGTGTGTAAAAAGATATATTGTAAAACTTATAGTAAAGGGCTATATTTTTATGAAGTAAATGAATAAGGTTAGCGAAAATCGAAAAAATATTGACTTTTCCTCATGACGAAGAAATTGAAACGGGTGTGTCAAGGTTTTTTTGACTATCATTGAGACTAGAAACAAAAATTGACCAGTATAATTTTTTTCTGTCTTTAGTCGATATTTGGGTTTGAAGATATTCGATATGCAGGTATTTCAAAAGATAAATGGCACCTCATTGCTAAAGCATTCCGATCTAAGTCGCAAGTGGAAAATATATGTTATATGTTTGCTATCTGTTGATGGCAAGGCCATCTCTTCTTTTCCTCTGAAAAGGCTATCTTATGCGATGCGTCAAAGGCAAATGACACAATGGCAACTGCATGTCCGGGGACACATCATGGACTGCCATGGACTGAGAACTGAGAGCTGGGGACAAGGAGACAAGGTCAAATCGCAAATGGAATGTGGGCGTTGTCAACGATGGACACTGTTGCACTGTGTATGTGTGTGTGTGTTTGTGTGTGTGTATTGTCAGGTTAATCACTCGTTTTGTTGGCAATTACTGTTATGACCCCAATGCGGACGAGGACAATAAACGGGCCAGTTCAGCCAACTGCGGGTCAACAGTGAGCCGGACCGAACTGTTGACTGTTGACTGCCAACAGACATTGGACATTCGACATTGGACATTCGACGGCCAACAGTCGACAGTCGACAGTCGGACGACGAAAAAGTCAAAGCCACTTGGCTTTTGTTGCTTCGTTACTGCTTTTGTTGCCTTGCTGCGAATATCAATGAGTCCATTATGTATGAACGCCAATGATTATGGTCGCCTGACATGACAGCAGCCACTCAATGTTGCAAGGGGTCGGGCGAGTGGAGAATCGAGAATGGAGTGGAGTAGAACAGCAGTGGCAGTGGCAGTGGCATTGGTAGAGTGGTTTTTGGGGCGACAGAAGTTAAGCGATGACAGTTGACAGCGTTTGGCATTTTGGCACCCAAGCTACAACAACAACAACAGAAGCGACGACAAAGATGTCTGGAGACGAAGAAAGACCAACCAACAAAGACTTAGACAGACGGAGACAGGGACGGACACGGAGACGGAGGCGACTTACAATAACAGCATCAATTTGCCGTCACCTGTGCGGCACATTCAGCAAGTGATGTAAGGAAATGGATTCTGTGTGGATGGGGGAGACGCATGACCATAAAATTTTAGCAGCACGCATTTTTGGATCTTTTCTAAAATCCAAACAGTGGAACAAATGACACTAACATATCGATATATAAAAACAGTTTTTGTCATATTATACATAATCAATTGACTGATGATAAATATTATATCAAAAAGTTTTTCAATCAAAGAAGTTAGGTATTTAAAAGTTGTTTTAATATTTCTTATATTTGTTCCACTGTAGCTTGCTTGTTCGCTGTTCAACATCAATGGCCTTCTTGAGCCATTTTGGGGCTGGCTCACCTTCGAGCGTTCACATTTCGTTATGATTATTGATATTCTTGTTATTGTTGCTGTTGCTGTTGTTGGGTGTGTCTGAAGTGCTTAGTCCTGTATTTTGAGCTAAAAATGCGTGGCCCGCTTTTAGGCACGGCCATTACTCGTAAAAGACAAAGCACACACAACAGGTGTTGGTTGGTTGGTGTTGACTATGTGTGTGCGAGTGCGTGTGTGTGTTTCGCTGGGATAAGCACAGGCAGCTGTGTGTGTGTGTGTAATTGTGATATAGGCATCGTTATCGATTCGAATCGAATCGGTGGCGTATGCGTAATGTTATCAATGGTAAATTAAGCGTAAAATGCTGCCACACACTTTAAAAGGCAAATTAGTAACGCCCATCGACTGTTGTTGGCAAATGATCCGTAAATAATGCACACACACACACACACACATGTAAAATACTTGATGGTATTTTGATTCAAAAAGTGTTGTGTTTTTGGAATTTGTTCTGTTTTGCATTTCTGTTTCATTTAGAAGAAGAAATTTGAGATTTGCCTCGATTCGCTTTAATGCAAAATGACCACAAAACAAAATAAGAGCACAGGCAGCAAATTCGATCAGAAAAATGCCAATAAAGCATAAGTTGAAAATAAATTATTCTTCACGATTCACAATTCACGATTCACGATTCGCTATTCGCCCGCGTTTATTAGCAAAGTTTTCTGCTGCCAAGCAGAAAACGCATTTAAAAAGAATTATGCAGCTGTTAGCTAATGAACAGCCATTGCACTCATTTTCAATACCCTTCCAACACAGAGTTGTATACAACTCACATTACACTTCCCTTAAATGTTTTCCATGTTTAATCCACATTGAGTTAATATATGTATATACCATATGCTTATGGCAACAGCAAATCATTGCTAGGGTATAAAATATTCCTTGTTTGAAATGAATATCTTCGTTTTTTCTTGTTTTCAATTAGCCCATCCGACGAACGACGAACGACGAACGACGAACTCCTTCTTGGTTCATCTGCCCTGTTTCCAGCGTGAAGCCAACAATTAAACGGGCTTAGAGCTGAACGCAACTGCCAATTGCAGCTGGCATTCAATAAAATTTAAACGTCAAACGCTCGGCCAATTATTTGTGACCACATCGGATGCCTGCCACAAAAGGATGGTCAAAATGAGCCAAATGGCCATGGCAGCCAGCAGCGAACAGGGAGCAGGGAGCAGTTGGGAGCATTGAGCATTAAGCATTGAGCGCCTTTGTCTACGGTTTCCTTTGTTTTCCGATTTTCGCTGATGCCTGATGGCTGATGGCATTGTGAAAATGAAAACTGCACTTGATTATTTAGCTGCTAATTTTCATTGTGGCGGCGAGACAAATGATAAAAAATGAAAAAAAATAGCCCATTTACCAAAGACCAAAAGGGCTACTTGACTATCAGATGCTCTACACTATATAGTGATATTGAGGAACGCTACCAGTACGATCTATTTTTGTGAATATTTTTGATAGATACCTTTTTCGACATAATCAAAATAGAATTATACATGACAAAACTTAAATAGTTACAGAAGGAATCTAACTAAGACAGAGTAACTAATCTTCGGTACAGATTAAGTTTTGTTTTAGCTTTTGTTCATATCAATGCTGGGCACAAATTGAAGGCAAAATGCCAATGATGATGATGACCGGTTGGGTAAGCGACAAAAAAACAGAAAATACAGAAAAAACAGAAAAAACTGAAAAAAAAAACATGAATGGAGGGAACAACAATAAAAACAATAACTGTGACTTTGGGCAACAATGAAGCTAAAGTCGAGTGAGAGAGAGCAAACCAGAACGCAGAAGGTTCGGTGCAGATTGAAAGACAGCAAAAACAGATTGAAATCAGTTTGAAAACAAGCGAAGCGTAAAACTGCACCGACCGGTTAAGTTGAATGGCTTCTCTAAGAATTGGTCAGACGGATCTTGGGACAGATGCTGGTCTGGTGTGGTGTGGTGGGGTAAAGGTGACGGGGTGGTGTGAGAAAAATGGCCAAACAACAGTTACTATTTATTGGCGGCCAAGCATTTAACTGCAGGCGCCACAATTGGCGCTCTCTTCACGTCCTTAATTAGTTATATATATATATATATATGAGAAATGAGGATTTAACACGCTTCATAGAGATAAAAAAAATCAATAATTGGGACAGTTTTCACTAGACAAAGTTATGAAAATGGCTTACACGGTTGCTTATACCACATTAACATATTGGATAAGAATTAACCTGAATAAGTTTAGGCAAAATTATTTTTACTTCTCTTGAAAACCGAAAAGTGACTTAATGCACATATTTCCATATATGTTCCAAATATGTTTTAAGCATAGACGACCAATGCAAAACGTTCCTTTTTTTTTTGGGCTGTTGCCACTTTTGCATTCGTAATTGGGAGATGGAGTTGGAGTCGGAGTTTAAGTTCAAGATGGAGATGCAACTGAAGCTAGAAAGAGAAAGAGAAAGAGAGAGCAAAGGAGAGAAAGCTTGCACCAGGTGTTGGGCAGCTCTCGGCACTCTCGGTACTCTCGGCTGATTTATCGTCCATAAAATTTATGTTTAGTTTAATCGAAAGGCGCACTTAAAGTGGGCCAGCAAACAAGGCAGAAGGCAGCAGGCAGACAGAACAGAAGTGAGAAGTGAGTAGAAGAAAAAGACGACCAAAGCGCATTTTGTTTTTATTCGCCAGTTGACCTAACGGAGGCAATGGAGAGCTAAACATTGGGCGGCCATTGTGCAAATAGTTTGGAATCTTCCCGCTCTCTCTCTCTCTCTCTCTCGCTCTGTGGAAAATGTTGCTTGTTTTATTTTATTTCCCTAAATGCTTCTTTTCTGCGGAATCAGAAGACCAGAAACGCTGATGTAGCTATCGCAAGGATTTATTGCTGGCTTCTACATATATCATGTTCTCACATACTGTTTAATCAAAAACAAGCATATTTGTGCTGAAATTGAATTTAGATTTTTAGTTTTTAGTTTTAACTTCACAATTTGTGTTGCCTTTTAGACTATGTGGATGTCCTGTAAGTAAGAGCAAGTGCTTTAAAGTCGTTTCTTTGCGGATTAACCTAATCCGGCAATAATCTCCTTGGGTAAAATTCAAAATTCACACACAGACTCAACCTTAGAGACGTGACTTTTTGCTGTTATTGACAAGTTATGCAGGCTCGTGCCACTCTTCCCGCTCATCATCATCATCATCATGTTGACATGTCAACATCATCTTCATCATCGTCTTCAACACTAGCACTTCGCATATCGTTGACACGCTTGACACTGACCCCAATGCCCAATTTCAACATGCAACGTTCAACGATCAAAGCTTTGTACTATATAGATTTTTACATAAAAACGCCCGCAGTGTTACTCACCTAGCATCCTTGACAAGAGCAGCAGGAATGTGTAGCACAGCAACTGCAGCAGCTCCATATTTCATTAGCTTGTTGTAACAACAGTTATGTGCTTGATCTCTATTTGTAACTTTAGTGCAGATAACTGCACATCACTTTTTCGTTGTTCAAGCGTTCGACAGACTGCAAGAGAACAGAGAATGTAAAGTTTTCAAAAATATTCCAGATATTAGAAAGAAGAGAGTGCAAGCCAATTACTTTAAAACTTAAATCATTCCAATAATCAAATACTAACACTTGACGGACTATACATATTAAAGTTTATTTGTGTATGTGTGTGTTGGTGTATGTGTGTTGGTGTATGTGTGTTGGTGTTGTGTTCATCGTACGCCTCGTCTATTTTATTGCCAGAAGTGGGTGAAGCTCTGTACAACATTAACACTCTCGCTGACCCACTTGGGAGGCGTTTCGCTCCGTACCATACCGTACCGTACCGTTTCGTTCTGTTTCGTTTCGTTCTGATGGAATGCATTTACTGCAAGTGCTATTAACAAATATACTGTGCAATAAAGACAAGAGTCCACACACACACACATACACACACAGGCATAACAAGGTGCAAGTGAGGCGTTGGTGACCTTTTTTTTAACCCTGGACTTTTGCAATTGCAAATCGCCATCGCCATCGCCATTGCCATCGCCATCGCAATAGGAATCGTAGTCCCAACGGCAACAGTAGCCAGTTGCCAGTTGCCAAGTGGCAATGGCAAAAGCAAAAGCAAAAGCCTAGCTGCTCGCAGTTTATTGCAACAAACGTCAGCCATAAACATTTTTATAACGCTGCAAGACGCGTCACGTTGTAGGCAGCAGGCAGCAGGCACGATTCAAACAAACAGCACAGATCTTTCGTACATATATATATATATACATATATAAGCTCTTAACGGAGAACAGAGAAAAGAGAAAAGAACTGAACAAAAAAAATGAAAAATGAAAAAGAAGTGGAAATCGCATAAACCACAAGGAAAATGAATTGTGCTTTTACTCTGTGTAATTAGCTCGACTCGACTCCAACATGCAGTCTGTGGAATTTCGCTCAAAGCTGGAGGCGTGTTATGGCTAATGCAAAGCACCAGAGAAATACGCCCAGATACAAGTCACAAGTGTGCCCAGCCAGCCCGACTCTTCCGACTCTTCCAACCAAATGCTTTAATAGTACAACAAATGCACTTCAACTGACCAAACGGACTAAAGCAATAGACTAGTCTGAGAACAAAATTGTTTCTACTTGAATATAGTACAAATAGATTTGGTATTAGATGTGAACCAATATGTGACTGCAATTTACTTAACTTAATTGAAGATAGCAAAATGTCATTTTATCTTTCAGATGATTAAATTGGTTGTTTGTTTGATCAACGGGGATGAGTATATTATTAATCCTTTAGCCGAGTAATCATCCAATGTGTATGTAAAGCTAATATACCCCATTTACATATATATCTAAATACATGCATAAGAAGCAATATAAAACTATAAACAGTCACTGTTGCTGGAGGACTCTGTGGTATGGTGGGTGGGGAAAGGGGGAAATGGGGGAGTAGGGGGTTAAAGCATGGAAATTTTCAATTACGCTCATGACATGACATAAAACGTAATTTAAGGCAAACGTCTAAGAGTCTGAGCACATTATTGCGGAAGCCTTGGAAGCCAGAGCCGGGGGATTGCACCACCTTTTCTTTGTGGGGGGTGCACCGGGATTTAAGTGGAATGTGGTATGGGTGGTGCTGTTGGGTGGGGTGGGAACGGAGCGACGGGGTAAATGGTAAAAGGGGGTCGAGTGTAACGCTTGATTTGCTCTGACATAAGTGGCAGCGACTTTACGCAGCTTTGTTCCAACTCCACTTTGTACTCTGTGTGTGCCACCAGCCGCTTCCTTGTCGTCGCCGTCGTCGTCGCCGTCGTCGTCGCCGTCGTCGTCGCCGTCCTTGTTGCGTCGACCTCTCTCGTCAGTAGTCAGTAGTGTTGTTTGTTGTTTGTCCTGCTACGCCTACAACAACACCAACCAACAACAACAACACCAAGAACAACAATAGCAATAACAAGAGCAAGAGCAACGGCATTTGCTTGCTGTTTTGTATTTCTGTTGGGTTCCAACTCGGTCTGCTCGGTCTGCTCGGTCGGTCGGCATTGTATGGTATTGGACAACAGCCGTGTGGCAGCATGGCAGCGTGGCAGTGTGGCAGTAACAGCCAGCATTGGTGGCAATGGCGATGACGATGGCTATGGCGATGGCGAAGAGTGCATGTTAAGTGCCTTATTATCCTGTTTATGTAACCGTGCAGTTGTTAAAAGACACACGCGCGGACACATGTCCCATCCCCCTCTCTCTCTCTGGCTCACTCTCTCTCTCTCTCTGCCTGTCTGTCTGTTTGTCTGTCTCACTCATTCTTCTCCATCACCCACTCCACGTGCTATGTTAGTCTGTATATGTGTTTGTTGCGCCACGCCGCGCTGCGCTGCGCTGCCTTTTCATCAGCGCCAAAGTGTTTTTCACTTCATGTTTTATTCATCTTTAGTTTACAAATTGTCGCAATGGCTTTTCCCAGCCAAATGGCCCACTGTGCAATATTTTGAATACAAATTCTGAACTTAAAGTAAGCCCAAATAGCTCTACCGAAAATGTAAAAAAATAAAACAAAAAAATACAAAACGAAACCAAAGACTAACGACTTGCAAAAAGAAAAATAACACAACAATTGGCTACCGTTCCCCCTTTTTGCTTAACTTTCCTAACTGTTGCAATAAATGTTGATAGCTCTGTCTATGACCTTAGTTGCAATGGCTTCATTTTGTGGCATATGAAATGTAATAAATGCTGATAATGGACAAAGGTTAAAAAAGGTACAAAGATGTAGCAGAAAAAAAAAAAAGGATATCTGATTTATTTGTAGTATATCGTAGACTGAAAGGCGGAAAGAAAGACTAAGCAACAGTCTTTCTTAATGGGAGAGACGAATAACAATAAGAAGATCAAATGCTGCTAAGATTTAATTATCGCTGCAGTTTCCAAAATACATTGAATACATGGAATAATGGTTTTTCAAATGTTTTTCAATCGAAATGTGTTTGTGTGTACGATTATAAAGATGTTTTGGTTTCTCAAAAACCGGTGAGACTTTTAACTGAATTCAAACAAAATGTTATTAAATATTAATTTTGAGCAAACTTCTTCATTATGTTCTAATCATCTCTGTAGCTTGAATCCTTTATTCGTCTATGAATCGAAACCAAAGACTTTGAATGAAAGTTACCAAATGACAATAATATACTTTAGACAGAGAGCAAGGAAAGTGAAACTTGTTGTCGACTTCTGCTAATTGAGATACATAATTTGGCAAATGGTTATGGTTAGGGTTACCCATTAAATTAACATAATAATATGATCAAGTATAACTAGCTATTTAAGAAATTGAATCAATATGATTGTATTTGATAGCTAAAATCAATTCATTCAATTGAATGCAACTAAATGGTCTCAATGGGTTAATATCATATGAACAAATATGGAATCTAGTTGAGATGGATTCAGTTCTGAGAGTCCTTTAAGCAACAAACTTTTGCCATATTCATATTGTTATACCCATATCATAAACACTTTTGATTGAATAAAGGGTATTATTATTATTAAACGAGTGCAAAAGTATTGTATTTAGTTGTTGAACTGATCACTTTAAACAATTTGTTGATTTAAGCAGCTGCAAAAATATAAATTGTATTTACATTTGCTTATAATATTTATAAATTGTACCCAAAAAGTTTTCAATAATGAATATGCAAAAGTAAATGCGTGAGTGTGTGTGTGTCTGTGTGTCTCTCTCTCTTTCTCTCTCTGTTGGTGTATGTGTGTGTGTGTGTGTATATTTTAACATTTTAATATGCATGGCAGGGCTGACACATTGCAAAAAGCCGGCGAAAAACAAAAAACCGCCAACGGCAACGAAATAAATTTGTCAGCCAGTGCAATATTCTTCATTTCCCAGACGACGAGCCAGGCTGTTTGGCTGCCTGCCTGACTGGTTGGGCTGGGCTGGGCTGGCTGGTCAGTTGCAACAAAAGTGGAGCTGGAGCTGGAGCTGGACCTGGACCTGGACCTGGACCTGGACCTGGCCCATCGACTGGCTCTGTCCACGTAAATAAATAAATATACACAAGTAAAATACATATAAAGCACAAGCACACCGCACACCGAGACCATGACCGAGGCAAAATATTGTGTTGGTGTGGGCGACAGAGAGAGATAGGAGATGGGAGAGAATGGCAAAGAGCTTTCCATTTCCATAACCAGGACGGTTTGCAGGCAACACAGCAAAAAAAGAGAACCTCTTCCTGAAATTGTGCATGAAAAATATGGAAAGACATTTGGCCAGAGACAGATTTTTGCAGCTGCATCCGCATCGTACTGATCCAAAAACTGACAATAAATGTCATTTAGTTTGCCAACGATAGCAGCAGGCGGCCAGACAGGGGGGTGGTAATGGTGGGGGACGGGAGACGGGGGATGGTAGACGGGGCGGTCGGATTGCTGTGGGCGTGACACAGCTGCAAACAAACAATATTTATTTAAAACAAATTAAGAAAACGATGGCCAATTGCAGTTTCTTGTTTATTCGGTATTTACTATATTTGGTTTATTTTTTTCTGTATCGCATTCGATATTTTGTGCATGTTTTTTGTTGCACAAACCGCACAAAGCAAAAAACTTTCGCTCAACATATCAATTATCCATGCGACAAACTCTCTACAAGCTGATATGATTATTGATTAGTGTTAACGTAAAATAAGATAAAGATGATCAGATAGGGTAAACACATATTAAACCTAAATCTTTGAAGATTCATTTTGAGTAAACGAAACATACTTGTATAAACTCTCTTCAAAAAGTTGATTATCATCATATGGGTTTTGGAGAGATAATAATATATTAACGAGTGAGACTCGTCATCTATTCTCACTTGTCTTGTCAAATGTACCCAAAGGGTTAACAATTGATAGAGAAAGAAAACATAAATATGATTCAAAATATGAACTCAATAACTCAATAAAATACTACTAGCTATATATATATATATCTTTTTTGTGTATTCAATAATGCAGTTTAAGCTTTTTGAGATGTCAAAACAAATGATTTGATTTCTATTATTGCTTTTTCCACTTAAAATGCATAGTTTAGCCGATAATCGAGATTTTGTGTTGCAGCTGTGAATTGAAATTGTTTAAAATTGTCGTGCAATGGATTGTCATTCAATGGATTGTCAGACAGACAGATACATAGACAGATTATGCACCTTATAACATTCTGATATCACATTTGATTGACAACGAAATCAATGCAAGTGGACGCAAAGGAATACAGAATGCGATGCCGACCATTGACTTTAGTCACATGCAATTTGAAACTCAAATGCACTCAGTTGATTGGCACAACATGTGTTCTGTACACATACACACACACACACACAGACATCTATGTGTATGTACCTTGAACTTCGTACGTTGATGATGACAAGCAAAATCATAAAACGAGCTGTAATCTGAGCATGTTTTTCACTGCCTAGGCAGAGCAATCAAAATCATTTGTTTACTGGCCGGAACAAACATTAAACATTTGCTGCCACACCACATCACACACACACACACACACGCATACCTACCTAACAACAACAACAACAACTACAGAAATATGCTCACGCACAGGCATTACGACTTTTGGCTCCACGTAGTAACAGTTGCGTGGAGCATTACATGGTTTGTGTTTCATTTCACATTTTCCCTTTTCTCCCCAACTCTGTTGTGTGTTTTTTTTTTGGTTTTGCTTCTTTTTTTCTGCCCAACGTTAACATAAACGACTGCTAATTGAATTATTAACACCTATGGGTGATGGCGATGGCGATGGCAATGGCTATGACGACGGCGACCCAAACGCAAAATGTCACCGCAACTAGCGACAGCGGCAACAAAAAACCACCGGAATCTCGCTTCACTGGATGCGTGTGTGTTTGTGTGTGTGTGTGCGAGTGTGTTTGTGCGTGTGTGCAATAAAACAAAGTGCGCATAACAATTGGCTAACCACGATATGAGACCTCAAAAACATAAACAACCGCAAATGGTGCGTCAAGAACACGCAAACCTAACGCTCCAAAAATGGATCTTAAGGATGAAGTAGATGGATGTGAATGTGACTGTGACTTTTGTGTAGTGTTTCGCTTCTGTTCTGTTGTTTGGCATTTGTGTGCGACGCGACACACTTCGTACTATATTATTTGTCTCCCATTGTGTAAGCCCTCTTTGTGTGTGTGTGTGTGCTTGTGTTTGGGTGCTTCCATACTTGGCGCAATGCAATCGAATTCTTGACAATACCTTTACCGACCGAACGACCGAACGACGGAGCTACGGAACGACGGAACGACTGACTGAGTGTACAAACAGTATGCAATATGACTCTGAGCTGTACCGCCTCTCGTGTTGGGTGCAACAACTGCATCGGACAGCATGAGAGGCGGTGTCCATGCGCACAGTAGGTTGTTTGTGGTGGAAACCAGCTGGCAAACGTTCTAGCCTGGTTCTGATCCTGATTCTGGCTACAAAATGGTACTATGGTCCCCGCTGTGCTGTCATTGGTATCAACAGTCATTTTCTTTCTTTTTTTTTTGGTACATATGCAGATGCTTTTGTCACGCCCACAAATGACCTGGCAAAAATATTCGCCGAAAATATTTATAATCCACTGTTGTAGAACTAGAGACGCCAGATCAACAAAAAAAAAATAAAAACAGGAAAATGGAAACCAAACAAACATTTTTTTCCACATTTTTTTGTACATCTTTTTCTGACTTCGTTTGCAATTTAAAACTTTCATTTAATATCTTTAATACTACTGCAAAGTACTCTTCTCAGAACTCTAAAGTTAACTCCTTGTCGAGTCAGACTCATCATCTGTAAATGTAGGTTATTTATTAGTTATTCTTAGAATCCTGCTAAAAATCTTAGAAAATAATAAACAGATTTTGATAAGCTTTAAATCGTGTTTGGGAAACACTGCTTGATGAAATTCCATCATTAAATCTGACTAAAGGAAAACAAAATAGTTTGTAATAAACGTTTTTCGTGACATTTCCTGGGAGATTTTGACAAGCTCCTCTCTAACTTCTTAAAGTCTGTTTTCACATAGACGTGACATGTCGTGACATCTGTTAAGTTTGTTAGTTCCACAAGTGTTTCACACAAGCGACATTTGATTGCGTGCAACATTGCGCGTAAAAGTTTTCAAACTAATCGTACAATCAGTGTTGAACAACGCCAGAAGTGTTATAAAATGCATGATAAAATCAGCAGCATAATAAACCAAAGAACTTCATTAGCATGGCTTACTAAAATTGTAAGCTATTCTCTCTTAACAAATAAATACAGTTCAAATGTAAAACAAAACCAATTAAGTGTTGAAAACTAGTCGTTTAATTACTTTTGACAGCACCTACTGGACGTATAGGTGCAACAAATGATGTCTCAATTGAATTGTTGCCACATTAAAGTTGCATGCAATCATATCTAAGAGTTTCAACAGGCCTTTACTTACAGACTAGAAGTTGTAGCAGCTTAGGCTGTAAGTATTATTATCCATGAGGAGGAGTTAATCGTATTTTACTTTATATATGTAAGTACAAGTTTTTAAATTTCTGCAACAAATGTCACAAATTGAGTTGTTGCCACATTAAAGTTGCATGCAATTATATCTAAGTGTAAACTGGCCTTAATTCACAGTGTTGAAGACTTGTAGCGGCTTAGGCAGTGATTAATATTATCCATCAGGCAGTTATACATATTTTACTTTATATATGTAAGTACATGACTTAGTCACCTTATTTTTTGTATCAGTAACAAACATTAACACAGCTTCATTATGGTGTCACAATTGACAGCTGCTGCGATATTAGCGAATGCCAAATCTATAACATCATTTACAGCACTTGACTTTTAATTGCGCCACAAACAAAAGTAAGCCAAGGCATGGATGGGATGACTGGAGATGAGTGGCAGTCATAAATGTAAAGCCTGGCAACGGTTTCAAGTCAATTTATATGCCTATATACCTATAATGACTGTGATGCCAGCTGAGTGCTGCTACGCGTGTATGGTGCGTGGGTGTGTAATCAATATCTTTAATTTGCAAATGATAAATGGCAACGAAAACGTTGTAAAGTAAAAGTTTCTATTTGGAATTATGCATTTGCAGATTCAACGCAAGTGCAAGTTTGGATTACTAAGAATATGCCAAGGAACCTATCTTCGGCATGCTAAAAATGATATACACTTGAAACCAAGTCTTCTTATTTTGTTTTCATAGGAAAATCTTGCTTAAGAGTTTAAGCTATATGATACACTGCAACTAAAAGAAGAAAACCTTGACAAAAGGTGAGGGACTCAACTCAACGCAATGCTGATTAAGATTATAAAAAATCATATGCTTAAATTTTCTATACACTTAAGCCAAACACATAATTTGGTGAATGTTTATTAGAATTCAAGTTTTGCTTTTTTGTTTTCTGCAGCTGAACAAATTTAAAGCCCAAATATAAATCTGACACACCATATTCAAGAAAAAACAATAATATTAATTGCCTTAATCCGTAGAAACTATTTGGCAACATTCTGCCTTCGTCAAAACTAGCAATATTTCTTTAAAGCCATATTCATTTAAGATGCAACAAAATGCAACAAAATTTTTAATAGCAAACTATATTTAATATTGTATTTACCGTTTTGCATGCAAAATCATTCTTCCAAGTTAGAGAAATGAGAAAAATAATACTGATAAATCAGTAAATAGGAAAGAAAGAAAAATGAAGAATTGAAAGTGAATAAATATATATATAACAAGTGTACGCTTTCTATTGACAAATTATTTCATTTTCCGACCTGCTTTTCTGTGCTTGTGTTTCCGCTTGCAGCACGAAATGTTTCACGTTTTTCTTTTAATTTCCGAAGCTTCCCCCACAACAGCAACAGCAACAGCAGAAAAAAAGAAAACAAACCTTCTTTTGTGTGTGAAATCGAGCGGTCTCCAGATTGTCACAACAAATTTTTGCTGCAATAATTCTGTGTTTTCTGTGTGCGGTAACGAAAAAAGAGACGAGAAGAGAGAAAAAAATAATAATAAGTGGCAACATACAGCTTTTTTCTTGTTTATTTTCGGCAACTGGTAAAAACGTGTACCACAAACAATGTATACGCCCCATAAACCGACAACAAAAGAAACTGATCGACTAGAATTGAACCACACTCCAGATATTTGCAAAAGATTCGTGTTCGTAGATGTAAGCTATCAATAAAATGATTCTTAGAGGGTTTAAGAACACTTTGGCACTTAACACTTATTCGATTTTCATCTCGATCAAACTCGAAGAAAAATACCAAAAAAACATTGCTGAGCTTTAATCAATGTCACACGATTGAATCACTTACAATATGTCAAGTTGTACTCTGAATTTCGATTTATGTATGTTTATTTGGTTTTTTTTATATATAATTTGTTCTTTTTTGTGGAATTGTCAAGCGTTTGAATGCACTTCCGTTTCCGCCGTTTGATGCTGGCTGGCTGACTGGCTGGCTTACTGGCATTTAAAATGCAATCGAGAAACGATTAGTCAAAAATGTGTCGCTTTGGCTTTTGTGTGTGTGTTCTGTCGCTCCTTGTTATTTTTTTTTGTTTTTTATTTTTTTGCGCTTATTGGAGCTTGTTGTGAGAAGCTTTGAAGGCGCTTAATGAAAATTACCCAGTCACTAACAATATGCGTGTGTTTACCGTTACTCTTGTGTGTGCCAAGTCTCAAGAGCGCGTTCCTTTGTTTGTGTATGTGTGTGTGTGGGTGTGTGTGTTGTTAGCCTTTTTGATTGTAATGAGCGCAAATTACGCTAATTTAACTTTTTGATTTTCCTTTCATTGCGATCGTACACAAATTTTTTTGCAATTTTGATGACGATGTGACGTATACTTAATATATGTTTCTAATTGAAAAAATGTAGACTTAGAAGATTCGTGTTCACCTTTGATTGTGGCTTTACCTCTTGGTGATTTCTGTGATTAATTATTGTGTGTCATTTGTTTTGTAGAGCACCGAAAAAAAATGGTGTTTAGATAATTTGAAATGAAAACAAAATAAAAAATCGACACAGAGAACCGCTCTATTAATATATTTTTGTTTACTTCTGCAATAGAGTCGCACTGCACTTGCAACAAGAGACGCGCAAATAACTCACGTAAAAAATTCACACGCGACACAAACTTTGACACGATAGGATAATAACGGCACACAGGCTCATTGTGCGACCGCATGTGTTGACGTTCCAAACAAAACTGTTGCTTGGTTGAGCCACAGTAGCTCGAGGAACTCGAGGCAAACAGCACAGCACGGCACGGCACAGCACAGCACAGCACAGCACAGCAGGCAAGCTCGTTGGCACGAGTCCTTACTTGAAGGTCAGAATCGTGGCGCACCTTCGTGCTGGACTTAAAAGTGGCGCTTGGAACTGTGTGTTGTTCGTTGTTCGTGTTCGTGTTGTCTGCTCGTGTCGTCACACGACGAGCTGCCGTTGGCTGTGTGCCAATTATTGCGACCATTGGCGATGCTTCCGGCTTCGGAAAGCTGCCATCGGCGCCTGCTCCTGCCTGTTTCTAACGTAACGTCTAACGACTCGCTCACTCGCACGACTTTCGCCGACGAACACTTGAACACTTGAACAGTTTCCCCACCATATTCACCATGTGGTGGGTTTCATGAAGCCGGCTAGCGTGGCGTATGCTTTGTTTACATTTTGTGTTTACATTCCAGTCGCGCTGGAAACACGTGCTACAAGTTGAAGCTGACTTCAACCGACCCTTACAATAAAAACGGCTTTTCGACGTGAATAATACGTAATAACACTTGCAGTACATGGGAAATATCCAATGTATAAAAGGTGTTCGTTGTGTCAATAGTAAACATTAACTTAAAAAATGTTGTCTTTTACTTACTATCAAGCCGATAAATTCATGTAACCAACCAATTGACTGTTCGTTTGGCCTGTATTCGTTTCCATTTCCGCAGCCTCCATATACCCATTTGTATAAATAGTTGAATAATAAACCAAATATTTTAAGTGCTGTTGCCTCAGCCTATGAACACACAGATAGACAGCGAGACAGACAGGCAGACAGAGTGAGTCTGTTAAGAGTCAGTCTTGGTCAGTCTTGACCTGGCTGGACTGTGCAGCACATTTTAAATTGCGCAATTTAGTAGTCATATTGCCAAATGAAACTCACTTTGTCCATGGCAAAGGCAAAGGGAGAGCAAGCGGGCGGTCGTGCGGGCAATGGGCAATGGGCGTACCACGCGGCGTATGCGTCATATGTTTGCACTGCACTCCGGCTACGTCAACGACGGGCGAATGCCGAAGAACTTGTGGAGAGCAATGATTTTGAAGGACATGCTACTGTTTAAATGGCTGACTAGCGCTAGCCCACTCTACACGCACACACACACACACACACACGCACACACACACACACATACATGCAAGAGTGAATGTGAGAGAGGTTTTTTGAGTTTTTGTTTTTGCTTGTTCAACGCAATTTTAATTAAATTGTTAGCATTTCTTTTTGTGGCACCATTAAATTAAAATAAACTAAGAGCTGCAAAAACATCAGGTGCATAGAATGTCGATGGTTTTGCCAGATGCTTGTTGCCCGATGCCCAATGCCTGTTTTTATGAAAGCCAGTAAGTAATTTTAATTAATTTGAGTTTGATTTTGATTTTGATGCTCCAGACCTGCAAACTAAAATTGCAATTACAATCAAATCGGAATCGGAATCGCAATCGAAATCAAAATCGCTTCCTAAGTGAAAAATGTGCTAATCTTTTTAGTTGGCTCCACAGCTGTGTGCGAGTGACTCGCAACACGTTCAGGTGTCAAACGAGTTGCACACACACACACATACACAAAGAGAGCATGGCGGTTTACAGGCATCGATGTCAATAGTTCCATACCACATACGTGGGATAGATCATTAAAATTTCATTGCAATACGTGCAAATTTGATCAAATTGCTTTAAATTTGTAAATGCTCGATTGACAATCCAACAGCATCATGAACTGCGACAGTAACAACTGACAATTACATGCAGTTAAGTCACAATTGTTGCTGTCTCTTTTTGTGTGCAGTCGTTTGTGTGTCGTCTGGCTTTTCGCTGCATTCAAGGTTGGCGTACAAGCTGAGGTTGAAGACTTGGCTTAAGCTGCGCTTCAGAGCTCACTTTAACATTAATAGAGCTTCAGAGCTCGTTTGACTGACGTGTTGTGCCACCAATTCTACTCCTACTATTGCTACTGTTGCTGATGCTAACGATGACGATGACGATGACGATGACGATGATGACTGCTGCCATATTAAAGCAAAAGTTTTTTGATTACTTTATGCTAACGGCAGCTGTGCCGCATCCACATTCAGTTTCGCTAGCCACAAAGTAATTGCGGGCCACCAGAAGCACAGCAAATAAAAACAAGAAATAACTTTAATCTTTTTGTCAGTGCCGTCATTTAAATACCCAGCAGGCACATATACGTATGCATATAACAAAGAATTCTGCTTCAAAAATAATATAATAATCTAAATATATTAGTGAATATTATTTTCATTGATAAAATCAAAGTACTAAGTAAAAAATAGTTTGAGCTATTCCAAACTTTAACTTTATTAACCAAATTGTCTTACAGCCAGTTGATACAAGCCAATTAGCCAATGAAACTACAGGGTATCTTCGAGCATGTGCGAAAAAAAAGTAGTTCTATTCATGTTTGGGCGGCGATGTAATTAAACGAAAGATGCTTAAAATTCACGAGCTGGTCAGTTATAAAACTTTGACAATGCTTTGTGAAATCACCTTGGTTCTGCTATTATTGTTTTTTGTTTTTGTTAAAGAGTGTTATGAAGGGGTTCCCCCTGCCGAAATGTGGAATGCATTACATATTCGACAAGTTATCAAAGTCAAAAATAAAATTTACTAGCTTTTACTTGCTTAAATGAAGGACGACAGCGTTGGCCATTGAATTAATAATTTCGACAAGAGGCAAAGGCAGAGGCAGAGGCAGCAACTGGAAAAGACTCAAGGAAGAATAGTTGGAGCAGAACCACTAGACCAGCAGACAGCACCATGGGCCAGCCATTGGGTTAGCCATGCCACAGTTGATTGGTTACCACTAAGCGAAAAATTTACCGGCTATAAATGTCGGTCTCGAGTGCCTGAGTCCTGCTCCAGCTACTCCAGGTCCTGGTCCGGGTCCTGGTCCTGGTTCTAGTTTTTGAGCCTTGGCTCGATATTTTACAAGCGCTCAAAATTGGAGAAACATTTTATTTTTTGCATATAGATATATATATGTACATATATAGATAGATATATGTATGTATAATATTGTGGTTATGTGTGTACATATGTGTGTGTATATGTAGTGTGTGTGTGTGTGTGTGTATGGAGCATACAGCTGTCAGACTTTGGCCCTGGTTTTGTCTGTCCAAAAATTTTGTTGGCTTTCGCCGGCTAAAGTTTCAACAGCAGCAGCAGAAGCAGAAGCAGCAGCTTCATGCATATGTGCCGGTTAAGTGGTTTTTGTGTCTGAAAAGCAGAAAACTCATTAGAGTTTATTTCAAACACTAACAACAACAATGGGCAACGGCATAAAGCTAAAAGTAAGGGGTTGGTCTGGCCTGGTCTGGTCTGGTCTGGTCTGATCTGGTTTGCCTCCCTCAACAAAAGTGATAGAGGCAGTTTGGCTGTGTTACCAAACTCTACGCCTTCTCTCTCTCTCTGTCTCACTCTCTCACACACACACACACACAGAATGCTTTTGGTCAAAATTGAAGACATATGCATAGGGTTCGCTTGTACTCGAAAACTTGCAACTCACTCGCTCGCCGCATTATTGACATTTAGTTCGATGACGCTAAAGCCCATTTCGCTGCCACTTTGGCTGCGGTTTACATCAAAGTTGTCAAAGTTCTTCGACTTCTCGGAATAGTGGACTTTAAAGAGCAGCCGATTATGCAAACGGTGGCAGACACGGGCAGGCAGGGGAAGCGAGTGGATTCTGTGAAAATCATCAAGTTAACATTGTAATTATTAAAGCGTTTTTGCATTGATTCTAATACATATCGGAAACCTAATAACTTTCATATTGTTTATTGTTTTGACAAAGTTAACGTTTGATGCTTATCGGCTTGCTCATCCTGTTGCATGCCACATTTGATGCCAGAAGTCAGCGGGATGATTGGTGGCGGGGTGTTAAAAAATAAAACAAAATAGCCGGCAAACGTCCAAGAAAACAATCTAATTTAAAGTTTTTTGCCAGCACCAATGAGCACTGAATTCTGAGGCGTGGTGTGGCGTGGCGGGGTGAGGCGTGGCGTGGCGAGGCGTTCGACTGTAAGCAGAACGGAGAACCAGACGTAGAGTAGCGTGGAAGGGGGGGGGGGCAGCGAGACGGGAGTTAGGGAGAGGAAGCGACTTGCAGCATGCAATTTGTTATCTCAAGTATGCAAAATTATGAAAGTTTATTTAAAAGTTGCGCCACGGCACTTTGGTGGGCAGGAAATGCCACGGACGTTGGATAATAATTGTGCTTCTGCTTCTGCTGCTGCTGTTGCTGCTGCTGTTGCTGCTGCTGTTGCTGCTGCTGTTGCTGCTGCCACACTCCACCAAATGTAAAAACCCGGAGCACAAGCCCAAGCATAACCAGAAGCAAAAGCAGAATACTCTCCGGCACACACACACACACACACAAATAGTGAGGCACACCGTGAGGCAAACACACATAATTCAAGTTAGCATGGAACAATTTATTACATTTACAATATAACTTGGCAAATTGCTATATAAATCCTGAAGTTCAAGCGAGACAGACAGAGAGAGATAGAGAGAGAGAGAAAGATACAGAGAAATATATAAAAAAAAGTATGCTATGACATTTCATTGAATCTTTCCCCTCTCACCCAATCCAGAGCATACGTTTTTTTTTTGTCTTTTAGTTTTCTGTGTTATGCTAAGCGAATACAAGAACTGCATTATGAATATATATATATATATATATATAGTTGTGTTGAGGATCATCGCACAATATAATGCACATTTTGAGCCAGTTCGAGCCAGTTCAAGCCAGTTCGAGCCAGTTCGAGCCAGTTCTACTCGAACTCCATTGCATTGCACGCCTTGACATTAACCTAAGTTAATCCTTAAGTCTTATTTCGAACTCTATGTTCAAAACATTAACAATTGATTGTTAAAAGACTAACCAAGCAATATTCCATCTAGATATCTGCTTCTCTCTTTGATCAATTTAGGCCAGATTGCCCTCGAAAATAAAGTGATTGCAGTTGTTTTTGGCAATTGGCAATTGGTAGTTGGCAGTTGCTGTTGGTAGACGAAACAACTTTAAATACTGGCAAGATCTCTGGCGTGTGACTAATGAGGAGCCAATTGGGGAGTTTTACGGTCGACTAGGTCATCGATGGGGCTGTATATCGGTGGAGCTCAGGACCTGAGCTCTCAGGACTCTAGCGTCTGGAGTCGCGAACCTCAGAGCCAGAGCTTGCCAACATGCAACATATAAAAAGCTATTGCCATTAGCTTGTGTGTATTCTCGGTGCTTGTAGCTCCTCTCTGTCTGTCTGTTTGTTGGTTTGTCGCTCTGTCTGTGTGTTTGTGTTTGTGTTGAGAGTGTATGATGTATGTGTGTGAATGTAAAGTTTGTGTGTGTGTGTTGGTGTGTGTGTGGTGAACATCCCTTGGCATCCACATGCCTGATTTATGGCTGTTATTGAAAAATTTTGGAGTGCAGCTTTTAATTATGAAGCGATGTGCACCACTTCGCTCGGAAGTTCCATTCCCATTCACCCATCTTTTCACATGTATTGCCCCTCTCACCTACAACAACAACAACAACTACTGGTGCTGCTGTTGGTGCAACAACGACAAGTTGTCGCTCGAAATGGATTAAAGCATTTATTTGCCGTTGTCTGCAACAACATAAACAACATCTATAGCTGAATATGGCCAGGAAATATCTATGTGACTCTAGAGAGCGCGCACACAGCATAACCAACAAATAAATAAATATAAATGTGTATTTGTATATTTATTTCATTTATTTTATTTTCGTTTTGTTTGTGTTTTGTTTTACACACACACACACATATTTGTTGATTACTTAAATTAGTTAAAAGCGTTAAGCTTCTGTTCTGTTCTGTTCACAGTGAAAAGCGAAAAGTGAAAAGTGGAAAAAAAGGGAACAACCGAAACGTTGTCATACGTTTTAATTTGGCGGAAATTAAACGCAAAACACCGACAAAAAAGAAACAGATCTCTTCACAAAAAATATGTGTGTGTGTGTGTGTGTGTGTTGAGTTGAGGAATGCAGCAGCAGCGGGGAGGAAAGATGGAAAAAAACTGGAGAAAAAATGTAAAAAAAAAAGAAAATAAACGAGTTACATACATGACACACGCGTACGCGTCATTGCACAGGCAGAGATGGGATGCCTGCTGATGGTTGATATATGTATCTATATCATATAGTATATATAATAGAGTGGATAGAGCAGAGCAGTGCAGAGAAAAGGGGGGTGCATGTAGTATGCCGTGGCGCAAGTGTTTTAACACAATTTAATATGACCCGCCGTCGATGCGAAGCAAGAGGAGGATCCAGAGATGACGATGACGACGACGACGACGACAAAACAGTGCCGTAGACAACAACTTTCTGCAAGGAAAACGACGACGACGACGACGACGACGACGACATGCGCCGGAGCCAGTTAATATGGCTGGCTATGAAAAGGAGATGGAAAAACAGGAGGCAGATGGAGATATCCAGATGTAGATGTAGTTGAAAATGGAGATGGAGATGGAGAGCTCTGTGTGTGTGTCTCCTTGATGATGTGGATGTGAATGTGTGGATTCGACGACTCGACTCGACTCACAAGCAAGAGGCAAGAAGCAAGAAGCAAGATGCGCACACACTTGCAACTTTATTAAATCATAAGGCGCCAGATGCCGACGTCTGATGTTCACATTAAGGACAGGGCGTAAAGGCATACCGTCTGGTGCCAAAAAAAAAAAAAACAAAAATGTTTAAACAAACACACACACATCACGTATGTGTGTGTGTTTCCATTCTTGACTATAAAATAAAACATTGGCATATACAAATAATATATAATAGATGCATTTTCGACAACGTTTGTTTGATGTTTATTGCACATAAGTTAACGCATATTTTTGCCTCCCCGATAATATGGAGATAAACATGTATTCATTACCAATAAATATCACACGAACAAGTCAAAAGAGTGCAGGAAGTATAAGCCATAAGAGGATTCCGTTTGGCATTCAAGCCATTCAATACCTATGTATCCGTTATAGTGTGTTATTTATATATATTATATACAGTTTGGATCAATCAGAGTAAAAATTAAAGTATTTATTGAAAAAGAAAAAGTAATAGTAATAAGTTTCCTCAAAATACCCATTTAAAGAGGAAACATTCTTAATGGCTACAGGGTATGCAAATGCATATCTAGATGTTTTGTTCCCCGTCCCCTCGAGGTGTGTGTGTGCGTGTTGTGATAGTGTTGTGTTGTTGCCAACTTGTTGGCACATGCCATGCAACTCTGTGTTGAGAGAATGCCGGACTGCAGGCCGGACTGCACAGCTTTCAGCGTGTTGTGCGTCGTTTCGTTTCGTTTCGCTTTGTGTGTGTGCAAGAAAGAGATACTGTATCGCTTGCGCTGGTTTGTTTGCCTATTTTCGTTGCTCTTCCGTCCTGACCATTTTATGATGATGTCTACTGTCTTTCTCATTGTGTGTGTGCGTGTGTGTGGGTAAAGTAAAGCGCATAAAAGACTACAACAACAGCAACGACAAAGGCGTACAAGGACGAAAGATGAGGCTTGGGGGGAATACAAAGAGAGAGAGCGAGCGACAGAGAGAGAGAGAGAGAGATGGTAGAAGATCCCATTGGCACACTCGCTGTGGCATCGCTTTGGGGTCTAGAATTTCCATCACGTGACTGTGATGGCAGGCGATGACGATGTTGATGTTGTTGATGTTGCTCTTTCTGTTTCTGTTTCATTCGGACCTGCACTGTGGGGAAACTATATAGCAAAGAACCATGATATGGTAAAATATGGTAAAAAGGAATGTTATTTTGAATGAATGTTAAATTTGTTAAGAAACTTTTTGATATTAAAGTTCGACTGACCACAGATAAAGTTTTTGTACACTTAGAAATAACGTTTCCAATTGAATTTGAATGCTGCATTTTGTTGCCCTTGTTGCCCATGGTGGCAGAGAGTGCGGGCTGGCTGGGTGGTTGGGTGGCTGGCTCAATGGGTCCCCGATGACACTGACACCGGAAATGAACACATTTTCCGGCATACGTGTGCTTGTTTATTCGCTTTTCACACAGCATCCAGCCCAGCCCAACCCAGTTCAGCCCAACCCAGCGCACATCACACTGTGGAATATTGCCATAATGCATTGTTTTTCATGTTGACTCCGGGTCACCATTGAACTTTGTGGCATACTTTTGGGCGATTTGCGTATCTCGTTGCACTAGCTCGCGTTTTGTTTGTTTGACCGACAAACCAACAAACCAACCGACCGAGCGACCGACTGAACCTTTTATTCCCCTCTTTACAGTTGCAGCATTTCGAATTTAATTACTCAAAACATGCACGGACAGTCTTACCTGCTTGCCTGCCTTGTTGCCTTGTAGCAAAGGCAAATGCAAAGGCGGCCAACAGGAAAGGAAATGCCGTCACTCATGGGACACTCTCCAAGATTGCTCTGGCTCCCCCGTTGGTGTCCGTTGCTGTTGTTGCAAAGAAATGTGTTACAAGCGAGCTGCGACCAAGCAGCGAAACTCTCAATCAACTTAACTCAACTTAACTCAACTCAACTCAACTCTCGGCACATGCAAAGATATGGCCAGATACTCATATTCTCATGGTCAAACAAATTACATTAAAATACACTCGAACGAGGACCTGAACATTCTCTGTTATTATATAAGGGGCAGGCAGAAGGAAGGTTTTCCGATCCCATTGGCTTTATATATTTGAGGTAGGCATCAATAGTCGAGTCGATCTCCGGAACTATAAAAGCTAGAGACTTCAGATTGTAGGGAGTATAGGTTTGATTCCAATTATCGGTTTACGACAAGCACATGGAATCGATATAAATATTGATTGAAAACATTAAAACTATATCGAGATCTGCGAAATTTGTATTCAAATCGGTTGAGAAACAGCGGAGATATGAAAGATTGGTTCGGTACACCAAGTATGACCGTATGTGTTAGGTCAAGGGTCAAGGGTTAAGGGTATCTTCTGTATGTTGGCAATCCTTAAAGATATATATACGTATGTACTGATTTATGTATTTATATAGTTATAGTTATGGATCGCATTTAGTAACATGTTGGCACTTAAAGGTGTATATCGATTTGTTATCGATTGTGTTTTGCCAACAACAACTTGAATGTATATTTGTTATACGTAAGCCAAATGCGATTTATACCTTTATTGTTTTTGCAACCTGGTTATGGCTTGTGTGCTTGTGACTGTGACTGTGCTTGTGCCCCATGCCATGGATCCCTAATTAGCTGTTAAAATGTTTCAGCAGCTGGCAAAGCAATTACACGCTTTGTTTTCACGAACGGCACGTTTCCGCAGTTTTCGTCTTCCTCCTTGTCGTCGTCGTCGTCATCGTCGTTGACGTTGTTGGCATTATTTCATCGGCCAGGCCAGTGCACTATTTGCAGCCTCTCTTTCTCTGTCTCTCTGTCTATATCTGTCTCTGTCTCTCTCTGTCTCTCTCTCTCTGTCTGTCTATCTCTCTGCTGGGCTGTGAGACTCTGTGCTGCCGACTCCATTGGTAGTTTCCTAATCCAAGACTCAAAACGTTTTACGCTGTCGCCGCATGTGGCATTAAGTTAAATGGCAACGTTGATGCCGACGATGACGATGGCGATGGCGATGATGTCGAAGTCGATGTCAATGGCAATGGTGATGACGATGGCGATGGCGATGTCGATGAGACACCAACTCCCCATCGATGGCAGAGAGCAATCTACTGATTTATATTATTGTCACGTTTGTGCCTAGATTGGGATTTGGCATTTGCTGATGCCAGGCAGAAGAAAGGTGCTAGACGGGTTGAAAGGGGCTGAAAGGGGGCTGAAAGGGGTTTGGATTGAAGCATTTATTTGTGGATGATAGTCTTAACGCTATTCGTATTTCGTTGCATTGCACACTTTTTTTTAGTTTTTTTTAATATTTTTTTTATGTGCAATTAAAGAGGTCAGCATCAACCAAGTACTGTCAAAGACAGAGACAGAAAGCGGGGGCGAGAGAGAGAGAGTGAGAGAGAGAGAGAGGGAGAGCGAATGAGATGCTGGCAAAGCATCTGTAAATGAATAATGAATGCAATTCAGCGAAATTCAATTCAATTTCGATGCGTCACTTAATCGGGCGTCGCTCATTAATTTATGACAGTAATTTTTAACGCTTTGCTGGCCGCCGACGCCGCCGCCGACGTTGGTTGACGCTTCTTGGTAGTCGGTTGACGATGCAACACACACACACACACCTCACCCACACCCCACCCCTAACCTGTTTTGGGGGGGTGTAGTCCTTAGTGTATCTGTTTGTGACAGCTGATGTGACTGCGCCCCTTAATCACCACGCCCCCTCCTCCGCTTCCGGCCCCACATTCCAGCATCTCTCCATGCCATACGTCAAATATTCAACGCCATTTTTCAATTGAATTGAATGAATTTTTGAATTGAGTGTATGAATGAATGGCCGGCTGACAAACGGCAAAGGCAAGCAAACAAAACGTTTCCCTCTCTCTCTCTCTCTCTCTCTCTCTCTCTCTCTCCCTCTCTCCCTCTCTCTTTCACTTCGGACAGCTACACTATAGTTAACTACAATTTGAATGTCCATTACCTTTGTTCATGCATCTTGCAACACATTTCTATATATAACATGAGTGGAATTCGAATATTTTTCATTTCTTAGACTCTTTTTGAGTTTTTGAGATTATGAAAGTCAAAACTTTTGACTTTTGACATTATTTATGTCATAAATCAGTTGCGACCTTTAACATTTTCATTGGTGCAAAGTTTGACATAAACGTATCACACAATCTGTTTTTGTTGTTGTTGTTGTTGTTGCTGGCAGGTGATGTGAAACTTTGATTTATTGCGATTCGATTAACTTGGCGACTTTTTGGCATTATAAGCGGGATTACCAAGACATCCCAGACATGGCAAAATGCAACTGCTTTCAAAGTGCGTCAAACAAAATTATCCAAAAGCCGGAAACACTTGATTTAAGATCATTTTGACTTAAAAACTGTATGTGAGACATGTCTAAATATTATAGGATCATAGCTTATGCGAAGAAACGTTTACATTATATTCAAATAAATATGTTTTTTATTTGGAATTATCAATAAGAATTGTATTATAAAGATATTTTGCTTATTATTTGGTAGAGCATTTTAGTTGCGAACTAAATACTTTCTCATATATGTACCGAGTATTTGTTTTGCTTTTTTCGTTTCGTTTCGTTTAGTTTTTGTTTTTGTTTTTTTCTGTGTGCTATGTTCTTTATGATTTGTGTTGGCCTCTTTGTTGACGGCTCTTGGGCATTTTGCCTATTTTGCTTATGGCCATTTTGCAGCGTTCAGTTTAGTGGCCATATTTCATGCGCCTTTGATGGCCTTGTCAACGTTCCAGCCGAGTCCACAAGTACTCACACACACACACACAAACAAAAACGAAAAGAAAAGAGAGAAAACACACATACACACACACACACACCCATACAAATGCCAACAAATAGCCATGGTAAAAAGCTCGCAGGCATTACACTTTAATTAACTGCAGCTACTCCACGGCAATTGCATTCTCAGTTCTTTTTTGCTATATTTTTTTTTTTCTTTTTTCCAACACCTCGCCATACCACGCCAACCACGCCCCGCCCCCACTACCACCCCCCCCCCCCCCCCCCTCTCATTCTATCTATCTGTGTGTGTCTTTCTGTGTGTATGTGTGTGTTGAGCTAATAAAACATTCAAAATATTTTTATCGGCTTGTGTCTTGGTATATTTCAGGCACACACATGTGTATGTGGATCTCTGTGTGTAATTTGGCACATTTCATATGAAAAGTTGGCTTGTTTTTTGGGCCACACACACACACGCACGCAAAAGTTTTGTCTATCAAAAGGAAAAGGATGCAGTTATACCAAACACCGTGGTAAAGTGACAATTGGATTGCATTTTCAATCATTTTCATTTTCATCACCTGACTGTGTGTTGAATACGAAGTGAGAACAAATACGATATAAAGTCTGATGGAATTCAAAAATAAATTGCGTTATCTTTCATCCATCAAGTTCATAGCTATATGCTGAACCCAACATAGTTGGGATCATAGTTGAATCGAACAAGTCAAAAGAAATGATAAAAAAAAAAGTAAATAATGGTTTTTAGGTTTCATTTAGTTCTCATTATAGATATAGCTTATTAATTGTGCTAGAAAATATTCAATTTCTTTGGCATTGTGCACTGTGCCAAGAAAACTTTCTTTTGGGCAAAAGATTAACAACGCAGAGAGAGAATTTACAAACGACAGCAGGGGAAGAGGCCGGGGATGGGGCCACCTGGTACGTGTTTTCTTGAGACATACAAATGTACATGTATACATTAAAGTGTGTGTGGCTGTGTGTGTGTTTGCATGTTTGGCAATGCGGTAAACCAAATTATGTGCTTAGCAACTTGCAGCTGGAAACCAAAGAGAGAGAGCGAGAGAGACGCCGTTACCCGCCGTGCTAACCGTTCGCTTTGCAGCTGCATTTACACAGCAGCCAAAGACATGCCTCAACTCACCGCACACCTTTTCTTCACTAAACCCCCCTCCCCTCCCCACCCCACCCCGTTCGCCATCGCTACACCAACCTAACCCACCCGCTAAACCTAAACCTAACCCATCAGAGCATACCACAGCGCACCTTTCGCATGTCGTGCGGCTTTGGGGACGGTCTTAGCTGCTCTCAACACAGGTGCTTAATGTCTTAGTTGCTGTGGCAAGATGATTAAAAACTTTACCAACATCCAAGCCCTGCTAACCCTCCTCTAACCCCTCACCACCAATCCGCACGAACACATCTAACCTGGCAATACAGTCATTCGTTGATGCAATATACTTCATTAAATAGTTTAAGTTCCTAACCAACAAGGAACACGAGCAATTGTACAATCAATTCAAGAACCCCAATCAAGAGTCAGGAAAATAAACACTTTTTTGTGATAATCTGTCAGATAATTTATTACATTTTTTGTAGTAATAAAACTTTCATAACATACACTTAATAACTTAATACATAACAAATCTAAAACCCTTTTAAGACCATCAAGAGATCGTCATAATGCTTGCCTGGGACTTGTTTCAGTTGAAAAACTTTAAGGGATTTGGCAACACGCAGGTGGAAAAGCTAGGCGTGGCACTCAAATTTCTTCAGTCCATCTTTGGCGAATGTCACCAGGTATCTTGCTACACAAATTTATGACTCTAGCTGAAAAACTGTAAAAGATATTGGGCTTTTCGATTTGAAAAGGCGGGAATGTATTGGCGTTTCCAGATTTGGTAGGAATTTAGTATTTATATGGAACACTAGTAGCTATAAGGCTGTAAGGACTTGGAAATTAAATCATTTTTACCGATTTCCTAACTCCCCCGCCAGTGGGCACTCTAATCTTGACATAGTATCTGACCCGCCTATAGAGAAAGATATTTGCTTCTCTAGTTTGAAGAGTGTGAAAAATAGTTGCATTCATCATATAAAGCGGGCATCGGGACATCTGTTAGTACTGGGAGTACTGGTAGGTGTAGATTGAAGTTTCAATAACAGGTCATCCTGCCAAACGAAATCAAACGCAAAGGTATAGTAGAAGAAAATGCCGTATTAACCCATGAACCTGCTTTGGCTTCGATGCCAAACCAACCAAACTTATGATCAGGAATTACATTTCTGACATACGCAATGAAAGAATTATGTACCGATATCTAATTGGATACGACAGTAAAGCATCTCGCCATATCCGAACTAAGTCGGATCATAAGTAATCTTTTTTCCTTTGGCGTAGTAACTTTATCTTACAAATGTGGAAAAACTAGTTAGATTTGCACTTAAAAGTCAAATGACTTGTCATTAATATTATATTTTAAACTAATTTTGAATTATTGTTATATGTAACAAAGTCTATTAACATCTTTTTCAATGTGACCTAGCGACACACCAAAGTCAGTTTCTTGATGAGAGACATTGGCTTCAACCTAAGTTGGATAGCAGCGGCCCTTTTGTGGGCGATTCTTGCTTTGCGCATCTTTCTGGTCGGAATACGATTTTTACGAAGCTGCAAGCAATATTATTAAATTCATGTTCTTGAAAAATAAATATATTAGCGAACTTACAAAAAATCTTATTACCAATTTATTTGGTGTAGTAGTCATTGTGCTCCAATGCCAATATGCAAAACTTAAGATTTTTGAAAAAGTTTTGTGAGAGAAAATCTGAGAAATAATGTGCGTTCAAAAATCGATGTTTTCGTTCAGACGCTAAAATTTAAATGAACAAAATTTTGATGTTTAGAAGGGCATAAAAATTGTTCAATTCAAAATTTTCATGGCCTACTCTCAACTATGAAAATTAATCATTAACAGACTTGTATTATTTTCACAGGAATGATAGCTGCTGAAAGATATTGGAATTTGTTTGTCTATAGCTTAAGGACATTCACGATAGAAATATATATACCTGTAGAGGTTGTGCCAACTATATACATATGTATTACATTGTTATAACTTTTTTAAGAAAAAATGTTTAATAGATTAAATAAAAGAAAAAAGCGTTTAACCTAACATTGTGATGATGAACACTAGAAGCAATTATTTTAAAGCTGCAACAAAAAAATGCTGCTTATATATTTCCATTAACAACGAACAGAGAATCACAAAGTTCATTTCTTTCTTTAAGGCATTACAAAAAAAAAAATCAAATGCATTATCGCCTGGGTCAATGTTGAGTGACATTAGAAAAGCGGATCAAGCGAATTGAAACAGTTGCGAGTATAAAATTAAATTCATGTAAAGGATGGTCCACATGATGATGTAGGCGACCAGAGGATATCATTTCTTTTTGGGATCCTTCAGGCCGGCGCCAGCGTTGAACTTGAAGAAGATAATGTCACCATCCTCGACGGTGTAGTTGCGACCCTGTTGGCGATATTTGCCGGCTGCCTTGGCGGCCACTTCGCTGCCCTCGGCCTTGAAATCCTCAAAATGCATAACCTCGGCCATGATGAAACCCTTCTCGAAATCGGTGTGTATGCGTCCGGCGGCCTGTGGCGCCTTGGTGCCCTTCTGTATGGTCCAGGCCTTGACCTCGTCGACGCCAGCAGTGAAGAAATATTCGAGCTGCAGTGCCTTATAGCCGGTGATAATGATCTTCTCCAGTTGACTCTTGCATTTGGTCTCCTCCTCGTAGGCCTTGCGTTCCAGGTCATCTTTTTCGGTTAGCGCCTGCTCAAAGGCACCCGAAAAGGGGATGAGCATGGAACCCGGATCGTGCTTGTCAATCCACTCCTTGATCTTTGGCAGCCATTTGTTCTTCTTGCGTATAAAGTCCTTGTCCGACAGATTGACAAGATAGATGGCCGGCTTTGAGGTCAAGAACAAATACTTGTTCAACGTTTCAATCTAAAAGATAAGTGTTACATGAGTTAAAATGGATATAGAGAATGAAGTGTATATTGTTGCATTTACATCGTGCGCATTCCAATCCTCAAAGCGCAAGTGTTTCTTTTGATCAACCAGAATCTCCTTAATCTTGACCATTGAGTCATATTCGGGTTTAAGCTTCTTGTCGCCTCCACGGGCAACAACCTTTTCCAGCTTGTCAAGGCACTGCAGTAGTTTCTCCTCATCCTTAAGACGCAACTCCTCCGCAATGATCTCCAAATCGCGCACAGGATCCACTTCACCCTCCACATGTGTCACATCCGGATCATCGAAAGCCCGACACAAGTGGAAAATCGAATCGCACGCACTTATATGCGAAAGAAAGTCATTACCCAATCCCTGCCCCTCGGCAGCGCCCTTCACCAAACCAGCAATATCAACCACATTCAGATAAGCGGGCACAACACTGCAAATATAAATACGTATATTCAGTTTAACAATTTCCGATTTGACACTCAATACTCAATACTACTCACCTGGCTGGCTTATGGTATTCCACCAGGTAGTCAAAACGTTGATCGGGCACGGGCACGCGACGTATTGGTAATGCAAACGAAAGAGAAGCCACCAACGAGAGCGAGAGAGAGAGCATGTTAGTTGGGCTATGTAAGAAATTGTTTAGCGGTCATTCAGTCGGTCGATCGTTCGGTTTGTCGGTCGGTCGGTCGGTCGGTCGGTTGCTCTGCTCCCCAATCATCGCAATTTTCTATAATTTTTTACAATCACCATCGAGAACTTCAAAACCCGCAAGTCATCTCTCTCTTGGGTCAGACTCCAAAATGAAGTCGCTCAAATTAAATGCGCTCGCAATTTGCATACGAAGCAGCAGCAGCTGCCGGCTGGCTGGATGGCTAAAATCTTGGCCTGCAACTAGATTCAACAAATTGCCATTGCCGCGACTGTGGTGGGGCACGCCCTCTTGGAAGCTGCGGCAAAGGCCGCATCGCTCGAACAACAGCAACAAAATTGTTCAAATGCTATTGATTACAATGATTATCCGAAAAGGCAACACAAAATTGCTATTGCAATAAATATTTAGCCAGCGGCAGTAGCAGCAGCACACACACACATATACTCGCGCACACACACATACAGAAATTTACATAAATGGTAATTGGTAATACTTATTCTCATTGGGCTTAATGGTGCAGAAGGGGAAATTCTCGGCCGGTGCAGCGCTCTCTGTCAGCACATTGAAGAACGTTGACTTGCCCACATTGGGCACGCCTACGATGCCGATGCGAAGATTCGTTCCAATGCGTCCGATTAGGGGCTTGCGTTCGGGTTCCTCATGCTTCTTAGGTGGCATATTGATTTGTTATTTGTTGCGATCGCTGTTGTACCTGCAAAACATATACTATTTACTATTTTGTACTCGCGTCACTTTTTACCATGTTTGGCCACAACAGCATTCAACATAACCTAAACGCTTGCTTGATTGCCGTCTCCATTTACCATATTTACCTGGGTGTCTTCGGCGCTGCTGTTCGTCCGCTATGGCTGCGAAGTGATTTGTACATGAATTGATTAGTTGTAATTGAATTGTAATGCCTTAATTATTGTGTATTTACATTTCGTCCGGGTCCCGGTCGAGATAAAATAAAAAGTTTGTAGCAACGCTACCGCCGTCGGCTGTTGAAAGAAAGAGCAAGAGAGATTGAACGTGTGAGAAAACAGCTGTCAGGCAAAGCGCCGCTAGCGGTTATTTGTTTAAACAGTGCACACATGTGAGGCGCAGCGTTCTAACATAGCATTTAGCTTTGTGCTAACTTTCAACTTGTTAGTAAGCGCTGCAGGCAATAGATGGCGCGAACAGGCGCGCATTTCAAATACATAATATAATCAATATTTGCCATAATATTAAAAAAAAAACCAATTACATTTAATTTAATTTTTCTTTATTTTCGGCAGTTGTGTAGTTATAAGATCTAAAACGCAATTTTTTGAGGAAATGACAATGTCAAAAATGGTTATTCATCTGTTATATTCCGATTACATTACGTATTGATGTATTTCAAGAATCCTTCTAAATGTCAGCATATCTGAACTCACTCATGTATATACATACATACATACATAATCTTGATCAATATCGCGAATTAAGTCAATATAACAGTTGGTCCGGTTGTCGGTCCGTCTGTTTCTATAAAATCTTCGAGTTGAGACATGGATAATAGTAAATAGACTTTAAGGCTATCTTAAAAATAAACAGTACGACAACGAATATTTAGATATTGCCAGTCAATAAATGGTTAATTTTATTTTTGAAAGTACAAATTTTGTTGGTTATCCCTTAACTAATCATATTAATTTGTTTTGCAAAATATTTGAAATTCCTTTTACGGACAACTGGTTGTTGTTATTGTTGTTGCGTTGTGTTTGGTTTTGGCTTATGTGTGATAAACAACAACAAGAACAATCGCACACTCACTTTCTTAGTGGCTGACTGGCTGACTGATTGGGCAATGAAAGATCTGTCAAGGTCACTTTGCAGACGCACGTAGTCCCAATTTGGCGGCTTAGTGAAAAGCTTCAAGAAATAATCAATAATTACGCATAATTAGCGGACCGATCATGAATGAGCTTTATTGCGCATTGAAACGCAACTTCGCATTCCCGAAACGATCCTTAAAACAGACAACACGGGGAATGACTGAATGACTGTATGTGTGTGCGAAAGAGAGAGCGAGAGAGATGTTAAGGTAAAGGGTGTGCGAAGAGCAAATGATCGTTGTTGAAACGATTTAATCTTCTTTTCATATTTATATGATTTAATTTGATTGATTTCAACAGTTTTTATTTTCGTTTTCAAATTATAAGCACCGTTATGTGTAAGTTGTGCTCTTGTATCTCTACATACATATATCTATACATCAGTACAATCATATCGATCAATTTCCGCGAAAGTCAACGTATGTCAATTAAGTTGTTTTCGAAAACATTCTACTACTCAAAAAACATCAACTGTGAAAGTCAATTAAAATACTATACATACATATAAGTACTACATCCATACATACACATACATAGATACTAATGTATTTGAAATTTGTGCGTAGATCGTTTTTTTATTTCTTTTTTGCATGCTAGAAAATGTTGATAATAATTTTACGCTAACTTGACCTTTTTTCGTATTGCGGTTAGGAAACATTTAAAAATCCATTTGTCTACATATTTATATGTAGATGTATGTATGTATGTGTGTATTGTGTTTTGTTGTAACCGCAAGGATCACAAGCAGACCAACTGCTGTTTGAGTTCAGTTCCCCTATCCCTCCCGAACCCCGTTAGGCAAAACCGCAAAACGTTTTCTCACAGGTTCTTATAGGTTTTTTAATTTTTCTGTTAACATTCGTTTTGCGGCTTGCAAGTTGTGTGACGTGCGTAGAAATATTTCTAAACCACAAGTTTTAATGGTCAGGTGACTCCAAAAGATCAAAAAAGAAAAGGTGAATATCAGAAGAATTATATTTCCTAGGTAGACCTCTGTACTTGAGGTACTTAAAATGGTTTAAACAGCTGAAGTAAAAGATTGAATGCATCTTGTTAGCCCCTTGAAAATGTCGAAAGCAGATAAAAAGTGAGGATAGAAAAAGCAAGCCCAAGGGTTACAGTTTTCTAATTGAATTCAGATATTTATAGATCAAAAGTATGAACCCAAACACATATTTTAAGGGCTGAATCTGAGTGGCACCTCCCCAATATTCATGGAAATTCTCAAACTTGGTTGATTAGCTAGGTTTTCGATTGTAATAATAAATGAAAGTATAAGTTTAATTAGACTCGAATACAAATCTACAATAATGTGTTTTTACATGATTTTTTGGTCGAAAAGTTGTTTAGTGCACTAAATGTTATCCATTCGAGACTGCAACAAAACGAGGAAATATTCTAGAGTTTCGTGCGAAAGCTCAAAATGTTGCCAATATCTCAGAGAAGATTGTTAAAAATGTGAAGTCCTGTTTCAAAATTACACTTGATGCAATCAAAAAATGACAAGGTACCTGAAATTGGTGACTGCCTTTTAAAGCAAATTAAGTTGAAAAGCTATCTTTGGCATGCTGAAAATCATGACTTCCAAAAATGATATATTAGTCCGAGCCAACTATGACAAATGATCAAATTGCTACGAAAATATGACTTTGAACTTAGAAGAAGAGCTAAGAAAGAAACGAATCGACGAGACATGTCTATTTAAACTCAAGAATATATTGGGTTAGATATGTTACCTTCTATGCGTTCTTCATTGCATGACAACAACTTTAATAAGCTTTAATAAACACATATTGGGTTATTGATCTAAGAACCAAATGATAACTTCATAATACTATTAAAAAAAATTCAAGCGTCATGGTGTGAATAATAGTTATAAGGATTTGCTTTAAGGATTGAAAGTTAAGTATAATAGAAATATATATATGTTTTGGTCATAAGAAAAGAAACAATAAAAAATGAGTTTTTTGCTAGAAATCATTTTACTTGCTCTTGATAAAGCATAAGCAATGTGAACTATTTTTGATTCTGACAATTTTGGTAGTTTTGGGAATTTAATATAATTTGACACTCATAAGAAATGAAAACTCATTTTGAATTGGTATCGATTACACATTATTGAAAAATTTCACAATTTTGTAGAATACAATTAGAGAGAGTACTTTCGAAATTCTTTATTTTGATATAGTTTGCAAATAAGTTCGTTGCTTAAGTCTTTCGATTCGGTTTGCCTGTTTAAGTGTGTGTGTGAATATGAATAACTGTGTGTATGTATGTATGTACGTGTGTATTAGGCGTTATATTTTTAGCAGCTGAAAGCTGAAAGAAAGCAAATTTATGACCGCAACAGTATTATAATTAGAGGCAATAAAATATGAAAATTTTCACATTCCATTTTAAATATATGTATGTGTATGTACGATAACAACAACAACAACATAATTTTCATTAATTGGGGCAACAAGCTGGAAAAACAACTCGAATTCACTGAAACTCCATGTTATGCATTCAGGTTCGCATTCACGTTCACATTCACATTCACATTCACAATCGACATTCACAATCGTCGACATTTGTATTCATATTCACCTGACCGAGTGCAGCCACGCCCACGCCACACGCCCCGCAACAACAACACCAGCGACATCAACGCATGCCTAATAAGTACGAATATTAAATACTTAAAACAGCAGAGAGTGTATAAGAGTATAAGTGTATAAGCTGACTACAACATTGTACTATAATATGTTGAGTATTAGCATTTTTTATATGCAAGGCGTTGCCATATTGTGTGTATATATGTATAATTATGGTATGCGAGGGGTGTAGGGGACCGACTACTTGGAGCATGAATTTGTTTGTCAGTCGTTCCGTCAGTCTGTCAGTCTGTCAGTCCGTTTGCGTGGGCTGCCCATTGGCGGCGCTCTCACAGCTCCTCGTTGCTAATTTGGCATATTAAAAGCGGGTGCAACGCCAATGAATGAAAAGCATCAATTACATTCTCAAAGTCAAATGGAATATGAATATGAATATGAATGCATATATTGTTGTTGTAGTATGTAGAAATTTATGGGCCGCAAATTACGTTTCGGTCACGCTGGTCAATATAGCGCTCTCCCTTTCTCTCTCTGTCTGTCTTTCTCTCTCGCTTTCTGTTTCTTTCTCTCTATATTATGCGGGCGGGCCAAAGGGGCCATCTGCCTTCTGCTAACGCCATTGTGATAATTAAGCGCAATAAAAGTCAATTAAATGCCGCTAATTAACAAACAATATGCAAAGAGAAATTTCTATGCACAAAAACCCTTAAAACATGTAAACTTTATTGATATTAATATTCTTAAAATGGCAGTAATATTGTATTCAATATGATTCTTAAGTAAACACAGCTATAAACTCTAAAGGTAAGCGCCGATCAACATTATTCTTATTATATTTGTAATATAACTCTTAATCTTAACACATTAGGATGGCGATTCTCAAAAAAATAGAGTAGTAAGATATATCTCATATTAGGAACATTTTGTTCATACTTTATTATCTATTAGACTAATGTAGAAAACAATAATAGTATAAAGCAACTTTGTTATTATAATAAGCTAAATACTTTTAATGTTTATTTTTGTAGAATTTATAAAGATTTCACAATAAAGTTTAGTTTAGTTTAAGCAAAGTTCGATCGGCTTATTCTAACTTCGAGAAAACGACTCCCAATCAACTATGAAAATAGTTGAATTAACAATGCGATTTTTATATATGAAACATACTTGGTTTAACCACATGAAATGTTCATTCAACTACATACAAAGTTTAACACTTAAACGAACATGAAAAAAAGTTTAAAGTTTGCCCTTTAAATAAACTAAAACTTAAGTTTTAAGCATTCAATTTTTCCGCTATAGCCCAGGAATCCGCTTGGTGGACGAGAGTTTGTGTCACAAGCGCCATCATACATTACATTGGGTAAGATTGAGCTAATAAGTTTTCATTTTATTTCAAATAGTATTATTATCTAAGGTTTCTAGTCGACAACATGTTACTAAATATATATCTACATGAATGTTATACTTGGCTTTAAGATATTCAAAATGTTCAAATAAAAAGGTTTCATCTATGAAAACACGCGAATTATTAAATATGAAAAATGTTGATTTTAATTGATTTTTTACTAAAAAAAAACATGTTTCAATTCAATCATATTCATATTTTTATATTTATTTATTCATAAATCCATAACAGGAATAGAATAGAATACTTCATATTGATGCACATGGTAATGCCCTCAACTTTTGTACCGATAAAGATGTTGAGCGCATATTTCTATTACATTTAACTTATAGATAACTGCTATCAAGCTATTTTGTGTCATACTGACTTAGCCTGATATTTCTTAAGCTGAAAGATTGTGCTAAAAGTAGTTTGCATGGTTAAAATGTATGCATTTTGGTCTGAAAGATGGAGAACGATTGGGAAACTCTAAATAGTAAGCGTATGAAGGGAAAGTCCTGATGCCGATCCACAACAAAGACTTATTTCTATTTATTTCTTTAGCTTACAATGATAATCCTTAGGAGGAGTAAATAAGTGGCTCAACCACAACAAAAAATCGCGTTTTCACCTTGATTAAGTGTATATAAAATTCTGTAAAATCGACAAGTTTAGCATGCATAGTTGAAACCTCAGATTGAACCTTATTCTAAACAGAGATTTGTGTCTGGCTTGTTATGAGTTTATTCAGAACAATTCATTGGACTCAGTGTGCGTTCTGTTAGCTGATTTATATCCTGCGGTGATAATGGCTTAATACGATCATAATTCTGTGGCGAGACGACGGGTGGGCACTGATCCACTGATCGTGGATCGAGAGTGGATGAATCGTGGATCGGGTCACGTGTTGGCGGCTTTGATAGAGATGGAAAGTGTGAGACCAAGATGGATAGATAGTTGCATTCACAGACAATATTCTAACAAAAAAACAAAACAAATGTATTTATAGTTTTTTTCTTTATATTATTTTATGATGCCACTGGAAACCGGCTGCGGTACGGCATAACGGTGGCAGGGTCAACCTCAGCCTCTGATGCTAGGACAACTTCAGGGGTTGTTTCAATTTCCATTTCTCGATCTGCGTTCGTGTACGAGTGTGTACGAGTATGTGTGTGTGTGCCAAATGTTATTTTTTATTATTGTTTTCCCAGTTCAGTTCAGTTCCTTTTTTTTTTTTGTTCATTTTTTTATGATTATTATTGCGTTTATTACGATTTCCATTTCAACCGTGTGCCAAGGGGAGTCTGAAGGGTAACGCCCACATTTTCGTCATACATATGTACAAATTAATGTCTGAATGAATGTATGTGTGTATTTATATAAACGGATATTTCATTTTTTGTTTGTGATCGGTCTCGTTCCGGTGTCAGATCTTTCCATAACAAAGAAGTTCTTTCATGTATCTGGTACGAAAGTATCTAATAAATACACATTTGTGTGAGCATTGGTATAGGTCTATTTATATGCATAGAAATATTATTTGGTTCTGCATATGTATTAGTTTATCGCACCTTTGGCACTCCATTCAATTTCTCTGGCACCTTTTTTCTTCCCCTTCATCATCATCATCAAACTGCTTGAGGATTTTTTTCTCTCTTCTTATTTCCGCTTGCATTTTTAAGGAGTTGTTTGTTCATTTTACTTTTAAATATATTCAATTTTCGGTTTCGTTTTAATTTGTTGCTGCTGTTGTTGTTGTAGTAGTTGCCGTTGCCGCTTGCCGTTGCAACATGTAATTTGGTGGCAGATGCAAAAACGACAATCATTTGAACCGGAATATGAATGATAAGGTGAGCGTGCCACCACACTCTGCACACTGGTTGCAACCATTTGCATGGTTCTCTATCTATACTATCTTACATTTTTCCAAATTTTGTATGTTTTCTGATCCATTGATGGCTAAAATTCATATTTCTTACTATCTATCTGTCTAAACCGATGCAAGCCCTTAAATATATATTGTAAATCTTTATTAAGAGCAAGACATAATGATTAAGATTAAGACTGTTTGTTTCACTTTTCCAAGACTTAAAATATTCTAGATCTTATATTCACAGTTTTTTTGTGTAAGGAATGAGAGGAAAACTTATTTTCCTACCACTTTTGATCATGAACTGATTTACGGGCCAACAATAAACAATAATATCATATATGTAGATATGAGAAATAATATTTAACATACAAATTACAAACACTTGTTGCTGCCAGTTCCATCACCTAATTTGGTTTGTATCGATTTCGATGCCGTTGGCAAATGGCGCATAAACCCATTCCGGCCGCCATTTTGAAACGCAATTACAGCAGCAAAGGCAGCAAAGGCAGCAAAAGCGGCAGCAGCAGCCGCCGCGGGAATCGTACGAAAAACTGACCATAATACACTGCAACCAACAAGGAGTAACAAAAAGTAAGTTCAACGTTGAGAGAACACATTCACATAGTTTGGTTTTTCGTTTTTTTCGTTTTTTTGGTTGGTTGAAACATCAAAAATGCAGTAATAAAAATTAAATTGAAGCTGAATTTGAAATTCAGATGCAAGAGCGACAACGGGGGCCTTTTATTATTATTAGCAGCAATAGCCACCAGAAAACAACAACTACAACAAGAACAACTACAACAAGAACAAGAACAACAAGTTTGCAGTTGAAGAAAAAATTAAACGCAAGCAACTCGGACGGACGGACGGTGGGACGGAGGGACGACGCGACGGCAGTGAACAGAGCAAAAAAGTTAATAGGACCGCATTCATTAAATTCATTTAATGTACAGAGCGGCAAATTATTGCGCTAAAAACAGAAGAAGAAAAAAATAAAACCGACGACGACGAAGAAAAAATACATATACTATATATGTATATATACAGCGAACCATAATTGCAGTTGGCTGAACACCCCAAACGACGACGACGACGACGATGACGGCCATTAAAATGGCCAACAAATTTGCCAGAGCTGAGCCATGGCATGGCATGCAATGGGATGGGATGGGATGGGATGGGATGGGGATGGGTTGGGTTGGGATGGTTTGGGATGGCATGGGATGGGGGTTTGAGGTGACTTGGCTTGGCCAGAAATGTAAAGTGGCCAGAAAGAAGAAAAGAAATAAACAAAAAAAAAAAGCTGAAGCAGAAACCGGTAGCTATATCGTCAGCCAGCTCCACTTAACAGTCCAAAAGGAGCCACACAGCAGCTCCAGCTAACAACAACAACAACAACAACAACAACGACAACGACAACAACAACAACAACAACAACAAGAACAACTTGTCCAGCTGCGCACCATTCAACACAATTCGAAACTCCCAAACCAGGCCATATTCTGCTCTCTCTTGCTTTAATTACTTTCGTGGAAAACACGCGCGCCATTTTGCTCAGTTGTTGTTGTTGGTGTTGGGGGGCTTTTCCAACAGCGTCGAATTGTTGGTTTCGTCGGCCAAAAGAGAGCGTTTGCCTTCTCTTTCTGAATCGTCAAACAATTTGCACACAAATCGCATGCAATTTCTTCTTTTGACTTTTGTCGCCCCTTTTTTTTTTCTTCTCTCCGTTTTTTTTTCGTTCGTTTTTTCTTTCGTTATTGTGGCGCTGCATTTCCCGTCTGTGCTGCATGATCATTAATGAAATGCTCCAATTATGGCCAAACACACACACACACACACAGCAACAACAAACAAACCACACTATGTAAGGTAGAACGGGGCATGGCCGGGCAGGGCAGGGCAGATAAGGCACAATTCCATCCATGCCATAGCAATTCCCATTTGCCTTGGACACCATTTGGTGGTTGAGTGGCAGAGTGGCAGTGGCAGAGTGGCAGAGTGGGGTAGAGTGGCAGCCAGTACTCTGGCCCGTCCCGGCCTGACCGATTTAAATTGTTGTTTTGCATGTTAAGTCAACATTTTCCACACCTTTTAATTGACACCATTGCGCCATTGGATGTCAGAGCCAATAATGGCGAATTGTAGTTGAACTCAAGCCAAAGCCATTATTCAGTCTAATAGTCGTCGACATTGCATACACTGAAAACAATGCACACACTCAAATGTTTGTCAAACTATTTATTTGCATTATTGCATAATTTTCTCATTAAAACTATAATGAAATATTGTTGAATCTGTAAAATCAACTTATAAACATTTATTTATACCCTTAACCCATGAAATGGGTAAAAAAAGGGAATATTGGTTTTAGGCAAAAGTATGTAACAGGCAGAAGAAAGCTTCTCCGACTCCATAAAGTATATATATTCTTGATCAGCATCAACAGCCAAGTCGATATAGCCATGACCGTCTGTCCGTCTGTCTGTCCGTCGGTCTGTTTGTATAAACGTGTTAATTTCAGGAACAACAAAAGCTAGAGACTCCAGATATTGGATATGAGCACTCCTAATCCCTAGGCATAGCAAGTTTGTTTTGAAATTTTCGATAACTTTTCAGGTTTACGATATACACATGAAATCGATAACAAGAAATCTTGAATTTCGAATGAACACAGACTTTTCTGAGTGTACCCGACCCTAAGGAAAGAAATCTAAGAAAGGAAAGAAAATATTAAGTTTGTACCAAACAAATACAATTAATAACATACTAACAGACGGGTAGCTTTCATTGTTTTGAGGAAAGCTACAATTTTGTTTCAGAGAACCTTCGAATCTTTGCGAATCTCCGCGAGCCACAAGTGGAAGTGAGCGGGGATACCAAGACACATTCTTAACTGCATACCACATGAACGCCGGCAATCGTCTGATCGTCTGATTTTTGACCAAGATCGACAAGATCGGCAAGATTCGCCAGCAGCCCGAAACAATTACTTAAGCAACGAGAAGAGAACTTTAACAGGCACTCCACTTAATCATGCATTGGCGAATATGGTGAATTATATTGTGTTTTTTTTTTTCTCTTTTTTGTTTTTGGCCATTTCTTCTTCGTTTGGTTTTGGCAGCCACTTAGGCCAGCGGCTAGCCAAACAGTCATCAACTAACTAACGGTTAAGCGAACGGAAAAAACAAAAAAAAAAATCGAAAAAAACTCATATAAAAGTGCAGAGTAGAGTAGAGTAGAGAAACGAACTAAACCAGTCATCAACAGTCCAACTATAATTGGACTTAATATTATTATAACCTGTTGTTTTTTTTTTTTTTTTGCTACATATGAACCAACATACGTACGTATACGTATTTGAGTTTTGAGTTTCTTGAAATGACGCATTTGTCGCTCGGTCTATGGCTCCAGTTCCAGTTTTTGGTTCGGTTTCGAGCGACTTCGGGGAGACTTCGGGGTCCCCAAAGTAACGTTCAAAATGGCAACAATCGTTGAAAGAAAAGAAAGAGAACGAGCTATATAGTATATATATATATATATATATAGGAGCTAGATAAACAAACGAAAGAGAGAGAGAGAGAAAGAGAGCAAGAGCAAGAGCGAGATAAATGAAATGCTGAAACGCAACAGCGAGCAACGTTTTGCGATTGGAGAGAAGAAGGCGAAACCGACCCCGCGGTCTCGGACAAACAATGGACAACGCCTTCAACGTGACTGATTGCCACTTGGCACGCAAGCCAAGCCAAGCCAACAACGACAACAACGACGACGACGACGTTGCCAAACCCAAAGTTACAGTCGTCGTCGTCGTCGTCGTTGTTGTCGTCGTCGTCGCCATTGCGCAGCCGCCGTTGACGTCGAAGCCAGCGCAATGGCCGCCAAAGCTGTCGTTGTTGTTAGTTAGTTTTGTTGCTTTTTCTGTTTACCATTTTGTGCGTGTATTTGCGTTTTATTTGCTTGTGGCATGCAAACCAAGCACCAAGCACAGAGCCACTCCTCGCCGCAGTGGCAGTGGCAGCAATCTGCCTGCCTTGCCTGCCTCGCTTGCCTGCCTGCATTGTTTGCTTCTGGCCGCAAACTGGTTGCTGTTTGCTGTTTTTTATTTCTGTTTAGCTGGTTTCTTCTTCGTAGTTGTTGTTGTTGCTGTTGCTGTTACTGGTATCTTGGCAAAAGATGCGAAGACGACTTCTGTTGTTACACTTAAAGCAGCCATTGCGATAAGTTGCTTTCTGCACACACACACACGCACACACACACACACACTAAGAATACACTGAATTTGCCATTCAGTTTGCCTTTTTTGTTTTTTATACAGATTTTTTTTTATTATTATATAAGTATACAAATACACATAAATATATGATAGTTATTATTAAGTTAATCAGCATAAAGAAAATACAAATATTTTTGTTTAATACTCTAAAATTCAAAAATGATTAGAACAACTTAATCATAATGTGTGTTTATTTTTAGTTTTTAAACATTTTGTAAATTGTTTTAAGTCCTTTTTTTTATTAAAATTCTCTTATTATACAACCTAATGATAATGTTTGTTTATTTTTTAGGTTTTTTTCTATCTAACGAGTATATATTAAGGTTTTTATTCTATAAATATAATAACATATATGTTCATATTTTCTGTTTACACTCTTTGTAGTGTATTTGCGCTTCGTATTTCGTATCTCAATGCATATGATTTGGCGCTGGGTTGGGGTTGTTATTTAAATTTTATGATAATTTGCGCGATTGTTGCTGCCGTTGGTCGTGATTATAAGCTGCAGGCTCATTTCTCCCTCTCTCTCCCTTTCTCTCTCTCTCTCTCTCTCTCTCTGTCTTTCTCGTCAGGCTAGTTGGGGCTCTGACTCTGACTCGGGCTTGCGGGTTGAGTTGATGTTGGGTTGAGGCATTGAAGGCATAGCAAAAATTATTATTAGGTGCATCTTATCGACAGGAAGCGATCATCGCACATTCGCATTGGGCACGGCTGCTTGGACCAGCTCCCGTTTTCTTGCCCACTCCCCAAGCCCCTCCCTCTCAGTTCTCAGTTCTCCACCCGTTTTACCCACCGTAATCATCTGATTTCGCCACCCTTTTTCCATTTCTGCCACTGCCACTGCTGCCACTACTGGTGCTGCCACTGCTGCACTTGCTCTGCCAGTTGAGTTGAGTTCAGTTTGAATTTGCCAGTTTGCCATTTGCAGTTGCTTATTAAATGCATTTTGTTGTGTTATTAAGCTCCGGTATTCGTGGAAATTGTTACTTATTGCAACTGGTTTTTGTTGTTGTTGCTGTTGTTTGCTACTGCTTCTGGTTGCTACTGCAACTGAGTAATGCATTGATTTTTAACATATGAATGTATGAACGAAAGCAGCAGTATGCCAGCAATTTGGTTGTTCGTTGGTTTTTACTTCGTGCTGCACTGGACACAGATTGTAGCAAACAGATACAGATACATTGATGCAAACGACAAACGACTTCTGCCACCATTTCCATATCCATATTTTCCTCTTGATGTTTGCCACTTGGCATTTAGGAATCAAGTTAAAACTGAAAAGTAAGAATGATCTAACATTCTGACAGCATATGGATCATATTTGTTTGAACTTTTCCCAAAGGAGCTTATATTGAGATCATAATTGATATAATTAGGAAATACTTTCAATCGCTAATTAACGTCAAACAACACATTTCTATGTGAAATGCGCAAATATTTGATTTGTAGCCAATAATGTTGTTGTAGTGGCAACAACAACTAAGGATATACAAACATCGATCATCGACACACACACACACACGTTGAGCACCTACTGTGAATGGAGGATAGGGAAATATAATAGAGAGAGGGAGCCAGAAATCGCACGTGCTGTTTAGTTTGCTTAATGCTTGAATGTAGGGGATGAGATAATCAATCTTTGTAGACTCTGCTCTGAAGTATGAAGAATGGCAAACAATGACGCAATCATATTTTCTACTAATAATTTAAATTCCGAAATCAAATTATACTCTGTGTGTTTGAGGACATTTTCAAGAGTACAAACAATAAGAAAAATACACACACACACAGAGACTTAAATTCAGGCAGCTGCAGAACGCAGAACTCAGAGAGCTGGGTGCAAAAGTCCAGAAAACTGGGAGCTGTTGTATGTCTCGACAGGATGCATGAAAGCCGATACTCGCGTATTGTTTTGATAATTACACGTTGCACACTCAGACAGAGAGAGAGAGGTAGATTCAGATTGCGATTACGATGTGCAATAGATTCATAGTTGATATATTTGGCATGTGCCAAGGCACAATTTTGATGGTTTGGCCATCCATCTATTAGGGGACTAGAAACTTGACTTCCGCTCGATCTCGCAACAGGAACGCAGGCGCACAAAGCTTTGGCACCCCGTGCAGGATATGCTTAGGATATAGTTTTCTTTCTATTTCATTTTTTTGGGTGCTGATGAAAGCGTTTCCGGGGTTGTGTACCTATAATTATATTAGTGCACATTGTCGTTTCGTTTGCGTTGCAGGCGTCAAAAGGGTGCTAGATTTTTGAGAGTTCTGAGTTCTGCTTTAGCCAACTGCGCAGACGTAATTACAACGAAAGAGAGTGCAAATCACAGACAGAGTGTGTGTATGAGAGAGAGCGAGAGAGGGAGAGTGAGAATGAGAAATGGAGTAAGCAAATCTCGCCCTTTTGTTTTGTTTGGTTATTATTTGATTTTTTTTTTTTTTATTATTATTCTCAGTTAATTTTTGCACACTTCCGGTTTGACATGTGACAGGCAGCGTTCTACACACACACACACACACGCATTCATATTGGGGGCGTGACACGCCCCGCCCGTCAAATGAATCGCTGCACAAAATGCAAAACGCGCGCCAGAAATGGGCCGGCTGCCAGTCAGCCACTGGGCGTACACCCAGCTGGTTCAGACCTCGTCCTTGTCCTCGTTGTCGTCCTTGTCCTTATCCTGGCAATGGCGTTTTTACACCTCGTCATCATCATCATCATCGTTGTTGTTGTTGTTGTTGTTGTTGGTGATGGTTTTCTCGTCCTTGCAACTAGGATCATTCTCGCTCTCGCACACGCTGCCACACCCATCCAGCCTCTGTAGCCGCCTTCACAAAAAAAAAAAAAAAAAAAAAACTGTATGCTTTGTTTAAATTTTCTTTCCGAACTACCAACCTCTCTCTCCCCACACACACACACACACACACACACACACACACATACAATTCAACAACAATTATGTTGAGGCTGGTCGATGCATTTATTCCACATACACTTTCTGTTCCAGCTCCCTGGAATTGGAACGTGTCAAACGTCAACTAATCAGGCTCAACTCAACTCACAACTTCTGCTGAGCCTTGTAATCCTTTGTACTCTTCTTTTTGCACTAAATACGCATGAACATATATACTTATTTGCTTATAATACGATTTTGAAATGGTAGGCGTTTTGTTCTACCATTCAAATAAGGGTGGAAAGGGAGGAGGTAGGAGAGGGTAACCGTAGTAAGCGTGATAAGCGGGTAAGAGGTGGGCGTATACCATCCGTTTGTAATTGTGTGGGCGCTAAGTTTTTAGATGCGCTTACCCCTTATGTGTATGCCCGGGGACAGATGGATAATATTAAGAAGGTGGGCAGAGACAACGTAAATGCTTCCGGAATTTTAACTGGATTGATTGATTATTTGTTGAATGCAGGCAAAATGCTTTGAATCCATAAACTAAGAACTCACTTCAAAGGGTGTTTTTGCAATAACAATGAGTGGAATTCAGTGGAATTCACCAAAGTATTTTGTCATATTATTAAGATTTTTTTGGTTAACTGTTTAAAGAAGGGCATATAACGAATTTACATATAATGAAAAACTTAAACATTAACAAGATTAAATCTCAATTTCTTGGTAAGATCTGAAATATTGCCATCAAGACATCAAACGCAACGAAAGACAGAAGATCTAAGACAAATCAAGAAAAATATTGTGACAATATGTTATAAAAATAATCAAAGGGATAATAATCCTAAATGCTTATATCGTACATAAGTAGTATATTACACTTAGCTTATGTTCATCAAGTAACTAACTATTCATAGCCACATAACCTGCAATAAAAAGCTGATTAAGCGACCATGGCACATCTCTATAACCCTAAACCTAGTCTATTAAAATGAAGTAAGTATTTAGCCCAACTGGTTTATCACAAAATGGCCCCCACCAAGAATTGTAATCAGAAATCGTTGTACACTCGACCAAACATTAAAAACAATTGCAAGAAGGCACAAAGTTGTTGCTTATTCTATGTCCTGATCGATGAATATATACAGCTACTTATAAAAATGTTGAACTCATCTTAAACCATTTTGTTTTATTGAAGTTGATTGTAAAAATGATCAATACCAACTAGTTGAAGAAATAAATTACTAAATATTCATAGGAAAAAGCAGATCTTTGGTTAATTTTTCTTTATTGATTTAGCATTGAAACTAAGCATGTTAAACTAAGATTTACTATGAAATAGTAAAATCAATCAAATATCATGATGAATAAATATTCTTATTTTATTAACATAACCAAAATGAAAGTATTTTCAGGAAACAAGTAAATGAATACAAGATTGATTAACCCTTTTGGTACAGTACTTGGTTATTCATATTATTACATACTTTTCAGTACAGTTGCTCCAGTTGCAGTTGCAGTTGCAGATGTGTAGTTGAGAATCCAATTACAGAAAAGGTGCGTTTTTTAACCAACTCGGTTTCGGTCAAAGGGTTCCGTCCCTCTCGCTCTTTGTACAATGTGTACAATGTGTGCAATGCGTGCGTGACTGTGCCTCAAAAAGATGCCAATGTAGGGATCTCTGGCTCCCTAAACACACCAACACACACACCAACACATACAAACAATGCCAATTGCATGTTTTCTATGTTTGTTTATCTATGACAAAGACAGCGCGTTCATTAATTGCCGTGGCAAACAAAAGACATGCATGTGACGAGCTAGGCCAAGTGTGGAGACTGGCAAATGGCATTCGTTTTTTATTCATTCATTTCATTTGTATTTGTATACATTGCATATTATTTTCCAATTTGCAAACCGCAAAAGAAGAGTTCATCAAGCATGGCAAGGGAGAGAGAGATGGTGTAAGGCAGATCACAGATGGTGAAAAGATCTGCGCTTTGGCTTCTTAACTTCTCCGGGCAACAAAGGGCAAACTCTTGTAAATGTAGAGACGCAGGCCGAAGAACACAATTGGCCAATCAGCAATCGCAGCCCAGCGCAATGGCTAACCATAACAAACAACCGTTGGCTGGCGCCTCGAATCGACAGTGGGGATTGTTGGGGCGAAGGTTGTGCTGTGGTTGCTGTGGTTGTAGGTTGTGGGTTGTTGTTGGACGCCCCTCTAGTTGGTAACTATGCGTATCTATCGGGTAGCTGCGACAACTTTAACTTAAACCAAAAAAAAATATAATATATATGAAAAACAATATGAGTCGAAAAAATATAAAGAGAAAAAAAACGAGTTGGAAAATGTGTTATTAACTTAACCGCATAATTATAGCTTTGAACAGAAACAACAACAGCAACAAATAACAATTGTTGGTGCGGGGATATTGTGGGCGTGGCAAACCGTTCCGTTGACAGTTTTCTGAAACGGCCATTTCTGTTGTTTTTTTTTTTTGTATCTTTTGTTTTGTATTTTTTAACTATTATTATAAGCATTTTTTGATTGTTATTGTTATTGCATCCATGGCTCATATGCATCCCCATGCCGCAGAGCATATACTTAAAACATTTACATACATATATATGGTATATATATATATATAATAAATACATGCTCATTATCTCATCCACTCTCGCATCTACATTCTCATTTACCATCCATTTGTTAGCACTATAATCAGACAGAATATGGCGAGGTATGTTTATACATATATATTCTTTTCATTGTTGCTTCATTGTTGTTAAATGTTCATCATGAATTTTTTTTTATTTTTTTCATTATTATATTATTATTATACTATGGCAAAGAATCATAATAAGCGCTCGGCGAGGGGCATAGGAGGGGCGGCGCAATACGCCCATGCTGGACATCATTTTGTTGAGCATTTTGTCAAACGTTTAATTTATTAGAAAATTGCCAGTTGCATATTACAATTTTGTCATTAGCTTTTTATACGCTACATACATTCATACGTACATACATGTACTACATGGTGAGTGAGTACACATTTAAGCTATAAATAGATGTATTTATCAACTAGTTTGATGTCATGTTATTCTGTCTTTAAGACATATACCATAACAAATGAATATGATTTTTAGTTAGCTTCAACGGATTACACACAAATATCTATAGTTATGTTTTTTCAATAGATTTTTATTATTATTATTATATTAATGCAAGTAATAAATTATTCAAATACTTTTAAGAATATATAATCAATTAAGTTTACACATTTGTTTAAAATATTTTCACTTAATCAACCAATAAAGGTGATATATATTATTAAGTTATATTTTTGTATTATCAAGTAAGAAGGCTCTAGTCAAGTAGGCTCGACTAGAAGATTGCCTTAACCCTTGACCAAACAGTCGGATAGATGCTCAACCGCCCGACAGTCTGTCTGACAGACATACACATACCTGCACTACCGGACCAATGCTTGATGGCTATTTATCTCCGGTGTTTCACATCCGATTTGAATAAAAATTTCACAGATTTTAATTACTTTGTAAATAGTTTCAATCCCCATTTTTGAGTTTTCAAAATTCAAGATTTGTGTGTTATCGATTCCATGTGTATATCGTAAGCCGGAAACGTTATCGAAAATTTAAAAAAAAAACTATGACAGACAGACGGACGTTGCTCTAACGGCTCGGCTTTTCATGCTGATCAAGAATATATGTACTTTATGGGGTCTAGCTAAACTAGCAATACCCAGTAGCGAAGGATAATCCTTCTTGCATCCTATAGCAGAATGTGCAGGTTTAGGACTTGGAAACCATCGAACCATTAAAAATCATTGCTATTAGAAGAAGCATGGTTAATAATAAAATAGCAACAGCAGCCGATTCGCCATTTAGCCATGTCCGTCTGCCTATTTGTCTGTATGAACGCCCCAATCTCAGGATCTAAAAGTAACTTCAGATTTGGAACATATCGTATTGGCAGATCATGTTTGTTTCAAATTATTGACAATTCTTTCATTGTTCCGGTCTTATACATTTAATCAATAACAAGTAAAGCTTAAGTTTGGGAAGTGTAAAACATATTTCCGAATTTATACACGATATAATGACAATCTGTTAACATCGATTGTGAAATACCGGAGATATGGAAGATTGAAGTTTAGTAATTATGCATTAGCCGCATAGATTGAGGAACGGAAGGGATGGGCGGAAGCAGTAACTATATTTTAGGATGTGAAAAATTTGTGATTTTATCGATAATTGGGCGTAGCCCTAATCATGATATATTTAAAGATATTTCAAAGTTTCATGTTTTAAGAAAAAAGTTGCATTCATACAGACGAAGAGACAACAAGACGAATATCACACAAAACCATCTATAACTTCGGTATCAAGGTATAAATTACATATAAAAGATTTTTCTTAGTTTTCACATCAATAACTAAAGTTAAGCTTTGGTATAACATTAACTAAACATTACACAGAACATTCAGATTACTACAATAGATATATGTATGTATATTTAGTGTAGAATGAAGATCCCATATATATATATTTTTTTTAGCTTTGTATCAATATGTTGTAACGATTTGTCAAAGGTGCCGCCAGTATGGTGTTTTTCCTTTAAGTAGCAGTTTCTGCAACTCGGTTCATCATAATAGAGACTTCCAGGAAGTTGTTAATAAAAAAAAGAAAACTGCAAAATTGCCGCATTATCCAACAAAGCCAATGTCGATAGAGAGCGAGAGAGAGAGAGATAGAAAGAGAGGGAGAGAGAGATCATTTGTCCGAGTGTCCAACAAATAAAACGTGCCATAAATTGGAAAAAATTGCAACAACAATGAATAAAGTCAATATTGGCCACAGGACCCCAGGACAATCCATACAGCCGGCAACAATTGTGGACAACAACACCAAAAGAAAGAAAGAAAAAAACTGCCTCACATTCATGCATCATGCATACACAAAGCCGAAAAGATGAGGAGCAAAAAAAAGTCAAGCATTGAATGTTGCATAAAAGTTATATTGTTTGGCCAAGTAATTGATACGCTCTCAATGGGAGAGTTGAGTCCGACGGTTGACTGTCTACGGTCGGCGGTCGACGGTCGACGGTCGATGGAACAGAATAGAGAGACCCGAACGGGGCAGGACAGTCAGAACAGTCAGGACGGGGCAGCTCCTGGCCAGGGGCATTAACAATAATAACAATAACACGCATAAATGTCAACTTCATGTAACTGACAAACTGTTCTGGGGATGCGGTGCGGTTGCCCTTTGCCAGTTGTTTGCCAGTCAGTCAGTCGAACAGTCTCTCTTGTCTTTGTTGTCTCTGTTGTTTTGTCCTGTGCCTGTGTGTCAGTTATCCTGTCCTGTCCTGTCCTGTCCGTTTTGTATGCATTGGTAGGGGCACAGCATGCGACACAATTTATCAATTAAATAACTTTTCGAGAGGGTAAAGAGGGAGAGATATTTTTTCGCATTGCATTTGTGCATTCTCTACGTGCCTTCTAATTACGCGACGCGCTGACAAATCGTATTCTCAACCAAACAGTTTTCAGTTTGAGTTTCGACCCTAACAACAACAGCGACAATCGTTGCTCATAAATCCTTACTAATGATAATAATAGTTGTCAACTTTTCATACTCGTTGTCGCTTCCTCGCCAAAGAAAGAAAGAAAATCATGCTCTCTGATCGATGAATTGATCGATCGAGCAAGATGCATGATGCTACACAATATATATGTATATGTATGTAGCTTTGTTTGTTTGCATGTGTATGTGTGTGTGGCATGTGTGCTCATGTCCTTGTGCCGACCAAACTGTTTGTCTGGCTAACCACAAAGCGTCCTGTTTGACAATACTACAAGCCGGTCGGCCGGCTGGCTGGCTGTCAGGGTTCGTGCCCCGGTTTTACCTAGTAGCTCCAAGCTACTGCCACTGCCACTGCCACTGCCACTGCCACTGCCACAGCCACTGGTATTTCAATCAAGCACAATGCAATTGCTGCCACAGCATGTGGTCCCCATCTAGAATCAAGTTGCTTACACAAAAGCAGCAACAGCAGCAGCAGCAACAGCAACCACAACAACAACAAACACCACAAAAAAAAAAAAAAAAATAATAATAATAAAGTTTTTAAATTGAAAATCGCGCCTGATGTGTTTGTGTGTTAATTTTGGCGACGCTGTTTTTTCAACTTTTTAATTGATTGACAATTTTCACATTTATCGCTCAAATAAACAGCAAAAGCAAAGCAAAGCACAATTCATATTTATTTTTGTGTTTCTGCAAGGCATATTGTTTTTTGATTTTCCCCCTTCCGTTTTTCAACAATTCCATTCCATTTGAATGAAACCCTAAATTAAACACGCTTCAGTGCATCACATTTACAGTTAAAAATCTTCTATATATAACATATATGCCTATATGCCTATTTCAACACCTCACCCCATTCAATAACCCTTGCTATATGCTTATGCAGAAAGTTTTGTGTATTTTGTATAATTCGTAATTCGATTTAGTATTCAATGGTTTAACTAATTTCTTAGCTCTCAACACGATTTAACTGTGAAGTGTTCAAGAATTAGGTTTGATTGATGATGATTTTTCATCAAAAACTTGTGACGGATTCTCATCTAGTTAGGAAATAATTATGAATATTATGCAAGTTTAGCTTTATCAATAGAGTATTATTACTTTCATTTGAACACCTTTGCAATGGTTTAACTAATTTCTTAGCTCTCAACACGATTTGACTGTGAAGTGTTCAAGAATTATGTTTGATTGATGGTTGATGATGATTTTTCTTCAAGAACTTGTGACGGATTCTCAGCTAGTTTCGAAATAATGAAAATTATGCAAGTTTAGCTCTATCAACAGAGTATTATTACTTCCATTTCACATCACTTGAACACCTTTGCATGAATTTGCAAACAATATCACCAATTAACATTTACAATTTATAATGCAATCAATCAGTCAATAAGTTGCCACAAGCACCCCTTAAACATGATACGATGATGTTCATTTCGAATAGTCATAGGAAAAAATAGCATTTTTGTTTTTCTATTTCTTATTCAGATTTAATTGATCAACTATTCAAGCAAAACCATCGATTACGGCAACTACACAGTTGCAATTAATTTCACGGCACAACAACAATGATAAATATTTGAAATTCTCGACCAAAATCTCCAAACTGTTTGTTGGGCTGGGTGGGGAGACGCGAGGAGAAGCGTTTTAAATAGCTGGATATGCCGGCTGGCATTCGATTGAAAGGCGAATCGAGCAATAAAATTGAAATAAGTGCGGCAATGCACAAAGCCAATTGACGCTAATTTTCTAATTAAATCATTAAAGTTAATAATAAAGCAGAGACTGCCAATACCCAAAGACACAATCGGACAGACGGACAGACGGACACACGGACACCACACGGACAGACAAACAGACAGATAGAAATAGCCGGACATGTGCATACATAAGTTAGTAGTAGTATGCCATTGAAATGAGTTTCAGCCGGAACTTGACACACAGAACCCGCGAGAGAGAGATAGAGAGGGAACCCCTTTTATTTTCGACTAAGCCCCCCCAATGACAAATGTGAGTTTGATGGCTATGAGTGGCAATGACGGTGACCAAAACTAGCGCGGTCAGCTGTGTGTGATGCATGTGACAATTACGCAACTAATTCCCAGTTCAATGTCATTGTTTGAACAAAAGGTGACAACGACAAAAAGTAAATCTCAGGTAGAGAGTTACCCTTGGTCCTTGTTCCTTGTTTTATTATCCTTGGTATTTGTTTGATTAATGCTCAAATGTTAAGCTAGCTGCTGGCACATTCAAGTGTGCGGAGCAAAGAAGAACTTTAAAGCCATTGCACGTTTTGCAATCGTTGCCAAATTCAACAAATGCTCAAATTACGCTGAACGCGTGTGGAAAAAATCTTAAATTAGACGACAGCGGTGCAAATTAGCGCAGCAACAAGGCAACAAGGACGCAACACAACGACTGACAGTCAGTTTCTCTGATTCTTTTGCCTGGGTTTCTATGAAATTAATTCAATTGAATGATTTCTGACAAATGACTTTTATTATAGCCATTATACGCTCTCACCCAAAAAACAGCAAGTAATAAGTCTCTAGTTGGGTAAGCGCGACTAGAAGATACCCTGAATCAAAGAGTACTGTACCAAGGCTTGATGCTTACTCTTCAATCTTCCGTATCTCCGGTGTTACTCAAAAACTTTACAGATATTCATTATTATTATTAATATAAACTTGTATGGCTATGGACTAGGAGAGCTTATAACCAAAATTTGAAGTCCCTAGCTCTCATACTTTCTGTGACCGACACCTACTTTTGCTGATCTAGGATATATACAGTCTGCCACACCTTATTAGGGACGGTGTTGTGTGATAATGTCAAAAAAACGACTAATTTTTCTCGCTTAAAATATTATTATGTTTAGGCAAGTAGGCAATTAAAACTTTTGCTCGACACCGTCTCAAATAAGGTGTAACACACTGTATATACTTGTCGTCCGAGATGCTTCCTTCTGCTTCCCAATTTATCTCTTTTTCTACCCATTTCATGGTTTTTCGAAAATCTGTGCTTCTTTACTTCGAGTATTCGTGATGATTATTACACATTTGAAAGTGTGTTTGGTGTTGTATGTACAATATACAGTCTCTTACACGTATGTATATTTAATGATATTATTGCACTCACGCTCACAAAATGGCCAGTCCTTAACCATGTGGGCGTTCGCCAGCCTTGATTATAAGTACTCAGCACTCTACTACATGGGACATTTTTTCATTTTATTTTTTTCATTTTGCTCGCAATGTGTTGCGCAAGCATTTACATAAGCAAAGCTGCTGACTGATGACTGCTGCAGCCCCAAAGCACGCAATTCAAAGTCAAAGTCAATACGACGGCGAGAACTAAAACTACAAAGTAATCGCACTTAGTATTACTGTGTATGTACATACTATTATTATTATTACGTTTTTTTTTTTTTGCTTTTTTGTTTTGTGGGTTAGACATCTGTTGAAAATACAAACTGAGGGGACAACTGGCATTTGTTCTCATGGCCATGCTTGAGGATTTTCTATATATATATATATATATATATGTTTTTCTTTTTTTGTGACCCGATTCAACTTTACTGATACGAACAAAAAACCATAAACAGCGAAGCGCTATAATTTAAATATGTAATGGAAAATTGTGTATATGGGACACTCAAACATATATGTATGTGCGTTATTTAAGTATATATATTTCATTTGAGCTTGTTAGCCTTTGTTTGTCATGCGTCGTTGTACGTTAAATAATTGATATCCTTGTGTGGTGCGAATTATGTCCAGGTGCTGAGTGCAAGCTCTTTGATAGCTGTTCTTGCTTTCGTACGTTCCTACGTTCATGTGGGGTATTGCGGTTGCAGTTGCACTTGCAACTTGTCAGCTGTTTGAGGCACAGACTTATCCACTTTACACTTACTTGTTTTAAGTTTTTGGGATATTCCTTTTAAGTCAACGTTGCTTCGCTCTTTAAGCCTGCTCTTAAATTATTTTATTGTCATTGTCATATATTTTGATACACTTATTAGCGGAATATTACTTTTTATAGCTAAATACAGCGGAAGACAAATCTATCGTAATGGTTTTTAGCTTGATAAATGTTATAGTTTTTATAAATAGTATTAATAAATTGTTTATCCAAAGTTAATAAGTTTGGTTTGAGGTTATAAAACAGAAAACACCATCGGAAAAAACTCTAGAGATGGCTGTTTCATCTTTTGATATGGACAGACATGGCATATACTTTATGGGGTCGGAGGAGCTTCCTACTGCCTCTAACATACCACTATAACCCTTTTTATACCCATTTCATGGATTGAGGGTATAATAAATTCAAGTAGTGCATTCAATATTCGTTGTTAAATCTAGAAAGCAAACTTTTCATTTATATAACGAACAAAAAACTAGAATATTATTGTTGTTGGCTTGTTTGTAACACTTGGATTTTTAACAAGCTAAACGACAGCAGCGTGAAACCGCAAAAAAAGGTAAGGGTAAAGCCAGGTAATGTACTTACACACACACACTCACAAAATAGAGCAGCAATGAAGAAAAAAAATGTAAATGTAATGCGTTTCATTTGAAAAATATTAATTATAAACTTTACTAGACGCTGTCGCTATCAATATTAATGAATTTTTTATTATCTATATGGGTAATATGTAGTTCGGTTTTTTTTTGGATTTTTATTTTTAATTTATAGTTTTTGTGTATTTTTTTTTTGTACTTTTTTGTTTTGTGTACTAAACTGTGGACAAGTCAAATCAAATGTTGACAGGTGTGGGCGTGACCAAAATGAAGGGCGGCATTTGAGAATTGGAACAGGCTGACAAGCTAATTGTGAGAACTGGCAAATGTGTGCGAGAACATGGAAATCTGATAAACCAAACCAACCAGCTAGGGCTTAAAAACAAAAACCAATATATAGATAGATATAGATAGATCCTGTCAGATGTTGCACTTGCAAAACGTTTGAAACTAAAAACTCGCTGCAAACAACAAAAGCCTCAAAGTACACAAGACATTCGAATATAACATTTGCCATTCAACATTCTCCATTCACCATTTGCCAGTTGCCATTTGCCATGTTGAAGGCATCTAATGTACGATTTGCTGTTGATGTTGATGAATGATGTTCAGTGATAAGCGTAGCATAGTTTCACAACGTGAAGCACTTCCTGTCTGTGCGCCGACATCGTCTCCCATTTCATCAATGGTGAGTAGCGCCCTGGAACGCACATTTCGAAACTATTTGTTGTGTTTTTTTTCTTGCTCCTTTTTCGTGTCTTATTTGCACAGCGTGGGAGCCACAAGTGACGGCGACGGCGACTGCGACGGCGACTGCGATCTCGACAGGACGCGGACAGGTACAACAGAGTGTTCGCCAAAAACAAAAAAAGTAAGGAAAAAACACATACGTTCATTGTTCACCTTAGTAGCACCCAACAAAAAAGAGAAGGTCCTGGCGCGCTTTGAGACACACGATACCACTTCAAATGCTACTGCTGGTTGGCTGGATGGTTGGCTGGCTGGATGGCAGGCAAAGGGATAATAACGAGGCTAATAGACGGTATCGAATTTAACTCTAGCAGATAATCATCTCGGGCTCTTTTCCTGTATATATGTGTGTTCAGAAACTGAGGTAATTATCTAGGGATACTTGACGCTCTTGACTGACTGACAAGTGTGTGTGCGTGTGTGTGTGTTTGTGTGTATTTGGTCCTTGAAGCTGCTGTGTGCAAGGTTAAGGAACTAACGCTCTTCAACTCGTTCGATTGTTTGAGAATGCATGCATGCATGCAACATCATTTGCCAGTTTTTTGTTGTTGGCAGTTGCCAGTTGGCAAATGAAGCGTGCAGCCTGCCACAGATCCTTGATCCTTGGGTTTATCACTCGCCGCCAATCTGTCGTAAGTAATTAAATGCAACTTCTATCGATACGATTCCAACTACTCAAAACTCAAAACTGAAACCACTTCAATATGCATGCATGATAGATATCCTTGAGATAGGCGTGAACGGAACAGGGTATTGCGTGCAACTTTGTGCAGCAGTTGCCAGCAGTTGGCTCTACAATTAAATTGCCACTTAAATTGCGCCTCCCAATATCTCTCTCTGAATGAACAACAAAAACACAAAGCACAAAAAACGAAAGGGTTCTTTCGATTGCTTGTGTTCGATCGCATAATTATTTAGATATCATGCCCCAAAAAATATTCTAACAAATATATTTTTTTGGTATTATATATTATTTTCTAGCCATTTTTCCTCAGTTCTGTGTTCGCTCAACCCTTCCAAAGAATTCCAAATGATAGGTTGAACAAAATTTGAAATTAAACATGAACTAATAATAATATGTATGTGTCGTTTATTTGAAGACTTGTTAACGAACTTATTAACCGTAGCCACATGCAAAACATGTACAAAACATTCACAATCCCAATACACAATACACAATATAGTAATAGTAGTACAATACAATTCATATTCATATCGTATTATTAAATGAACGAATGTGCGTTTGGTTATTGAATAATTGAGAAGGGTTTCTAACTCTTTCTAACTACAAATTATTATCCATGTTCGGTTCAGTTCATAGTCTATACGCAAATAGAGCAATTAAATTGTTACCGTATGAACTAACGAACCAAAAATGTCTTCTGACAATTTCTAACCCCAAATACATATAAATAAAATATCAAATAACGTTTCGACTTACCTTTAGTTTCTATCTAAGAAGAAAATATAACATGTCTGACTGTTTTTGTGACCAAAAGTCTTCATAAGTTATTGTAGTAAGAAACTCAGCGCTAGCATATGACATTATTCTAACCAATAACAAATTAATAGTTAGAATTGCGCAGTTCGCATTTTCATTTTCATTCCCATTCCAATTCCCATTCTCTATTTCAATTTGAGTTCATTTGAGCACGCGACTTGTTGTTGGCTCCCAAAAGCAAAAAGCAAAAAGCAACAAAAAGGCAATAGCCACAGGACAACAAATGCAAATTAAATGTTATTGCAGCCACAACATCAACAACAACATCAACATCAGCAACAACAATAACAATAACAATTACAATAACAACAACGCATTGTGCTCTACTCGACAATGGTAACAAAAACACAGTCACAGTTAATGAGATTAAAATACGCAGCGGGCATTCTTGTGAATACGTTTTGAATACAATCGCCACGGGATATTTGCGCAATGCAAACGACACTCAACTCAGCTCGACTCGAGAACGAGAACGAAAACGACAAATTGAGAAATTGAGAAATTTGTCAACTGTCTTCAGACTAGAAGATACTCTTTGGATAGATCTGACACATTCAATATTAATCTTTAAGATGTAATGTTTAGTTAGAAAGTTAAGTTTTCGAAAGGAAGGCAGGAGCTGATAATGATAGAAATGATAGAAAGCATCAGACTAGAATATACTCTTTGGATAGATCTGACACATTCAATATTAATCTTTAAGATGTAATGTTTAGTTAGAAAGTTAAGTTTCCGAAAGGAAGGCAGGAGCTGATAATGATAGAAAGCATCTTAAAGCTAAAGCTCTAAGTAACTGTTTAACTTTAAGTATTTGGGATAATAAGGTTGTGATAAATGACTACAATTCCAGTTCATCTGGATGTGACATATACGATTTGAAACCATCTTAATGAGTACTTTACACCTAAAAAAGAGAATAACATTAAAAAAATGAATATAAATAAAGTGCGTGAATGGAATGTCAGAATGAAGAATGAAGAAAGATGTACAAAAATGTTGTGAATGCGTTCACATAAATCACTGCCATAAATTAGTTGGCTTTTAATTACGATTATTATGCTGATAATAGCGCGCATTTAACGCGCGATAAACATAAATAATCGTGTCAAATGCAAACAGATGTGGATATCAACCCAAAACCCAGAGAGAGAGACAACTTAGCGACAAACAACACCAAACACAACAGCAACAACAACAGCAACAACAACAAATCACGCGCACTCATTCAGCACCAGCAGCAGCAGTAACAATGCCACCAACAACAACAATTCCAAAACTGAGGATGAAATTTCTTAGTTTTTTTTTCGGTGATGCTGCTGCTGCTTAATGAAAACAATGTGTGAACAAGGAGGCAGCAACCCGCGGTGCTCGATTGGGGGAGGAGGTGGTGGAGGATGGTACAACCATTAAGAAATTTTTGAAGTGCCTGCGGCATTCCCTCTGCTCCGCCACCCTCCCTCCACCTGCGCTCCCCTCATCAAACCGAACAACAACTGAACTGAACTCGAGACAAAAGTGTTGACACTTTTCGGGGGCAGCTCGGTATGCAGCAGCAGCAGAAGCAGAAACATTGTAGTTCCCAGCATTCAGCATAACCCAAGCAGCTCTTCCCAACCCTCTTCGTACCCCGTACCCCCTACCAATAAGTTAGTCCACGGCGAGTGCCTGATTGGCGGCGCCTAACACCACTCAAATGTGTGAAAATCACATATCTAAATCATATATATAGTATACCCAGCAGTAAAGTGTCCGGCAATGGGTTGGCATGGAAATACGATAATATTGATAAATATCAAGTCATTTGTGTAAATACGTTTAAGCAGGTGAAATATATTTTAATACGAAACTTAGAAATAAGATCAGAAGATATTAGTTGATATTTATATGAATGGAAAAGGTTTCAAACAGATAGTATTGAATGGGGTTTAAGAAAACTTTATACTAATATAGCTTATACATGAAAATTGTACATAGATTATAGTTAACAATGATGAGGTTTTGTGGATTGTCCTTAGAACTGTCCTTAGCTGATAACGCAGAGACAGAAGTGGATAGATAAAAGCTAATATCATTTGGTAGGAACATACGTTAGAGGAAGAGTTCTCAGGGCAAATCATACTCCATGCGGATAATATTCCAGACATCACATAATTGGAAGAATAAGAGGAATGGTTTATTCTATTAACGCAGTCTAGATTCGCGACTGAAATGAACTTTGAAATATGGCAACATACAGTTATTGGAGCTTTATCCTGATAGGTTTTGATGATTTCTATCATTTACATCGAAAACATAAGAAATCGATAATGTGTGATATTTATAAATATTTTTTTTTCAACACTGATATGCGATTTATGACCAATTTTAATAAATGTTTATACTCTAAACGGTATTTCTATTGATTAAAATATTATTAGTAAGGAGCAAAAATACCTTCATATTGCATATTTAGGAAAGTTCTACTATATAAAGAGAGCTGTAAGAAACTAGTTTTTACTCAAATAAAAGCATTCTCATGTACATAAGCATTTGAATATTTAGTTCATTCTACAATAATAACACCGTTTAAGACACACTCTACCAAGAGGTAGAGTATCAAGCGGTCGACTTTAAAAAGCTGTTATTCCCAGGGTATCTAACAGTTGGCCATTTAAGTTACTTTGCTTTTTTAGTCATCTTAGCTGTTTAATTAAAATTTTCTGCTACTGATTTTTAGCGCCGCTGAACCAACCATTTATCATTTGCCATGTCCTTTGTGTCACTGTGTGTATGTGTGTGTGTGTGTGTGTGAGTGTGTGTGTGTAAGGCGATGCCGAGCGCATGTCTCTACTCGGGTTCTGTTTTTAGACTCTATATAGTATGTGTGTGTGAGTGTTTGTTTTATCATTATTTTAATTTACAACTTTTGCGACGTTCCTTTTGAAATTTGACTATGAAACGCAATAGAGAGTGAGAAATAAATACAGTGAGAAAGAGAGAGAGAAAGGAGAGAGAAAGAACACAGCAGAAACAAGCAGCAACATCATCTGGGTGATGGGAAAAATAAAACCAAATCAGATTAAACGGTGAAGAAATATTTATTTGATATTAATGTCTCTGTAAACTTTGCTTATAAACTCAACTTACATATATCATTTCCTTCCTTTGATTTAATAATATTTTGACAGATATTATTCATTGATAAATTGCAATTAAATATGCTTTTACCACTTGGTTTTTTTTGGCCATACGTATTTCTATTAGAAAAAGTTGTTACTTGTGTACTTGTTATTTATGTATGTGTTTCCTTCATTTCATTCATTTATTCACCCATGCACCACCCAAAACACCACCCCACCACATACCAGCCACCCCTCCGCTCGCTGTACCAAAACGCCCCATTTGAAAATGTCAACACACACACAAACACACACACATAGATGGGCTGAGGAAAAGTAAGTGCGCAACTTAATCTACTCATAAGGCAAAAATCAAAAACAATCTGCACACACTTCAATTTCATTCTCCACACGACTCTCACATCATTCCCCTTCCCCTTCCCTCCCACCCACTCCACGCTCCTTCCACACTCGCCATGCTCACCCCAAATTGACGTCTGCCAAAGTCGAAGCCAAAACCGATTCGACCCCAGGGGCAACAAATCTACGGTAATAAAATTTAAATCACCCAAAAATGCCGGTTGGGTTGGCCGGGTGGCAGGGTGGCCGGGGGTGGCCGGGTGGCTGTCTAAGTAACTGGCGTAACCAAAGTGAAATACCAAAAATACCAAATATAGCAAATCGCACAAATCACACAAATCACAAATAGCTTTAACCGTTAAGCGTTTTTCTACCCATCACCTATTTTGTGTGCATTTAAGTCGTTAACGACAAGGTTGGCCGGGCCGCCCACGATGACGCCCCCCAGAAGCATTCCAACCGTCAAATGTTAAATAAACTGTCAGCGCACCCTCAACAAACAGCAGCCGTCACCATCGCCCCGTCACCGTCGCCCCCGTTGCCGCCGGTTCGAATGTTTGGTTCAGTTCAGCATCCCCCACATAATGATGTTGATGCTGATGATGGTCTCACATTCGTTCGGGGAGAGATAAACATTTCGTTTGGCAAATTGATATTCATTCATTGCAATTTTCTGACTGGACCTTACACACTCCCCACCCCCCCATCATAACAAAAAATATATATGACAACTCTTTGCATATTTATGTTTTTTATGGTTTTTTTTTTACATTTATTTTTAATAAAATTGAAATTGATTTACTTTATTTTAAATATGTTTGAATTTTTACATTTTTAATGTTTTTGTTGAGACAAAAAAAAAAACTTGTAATGTAAATATCAATGTATGCATATGTATGAATGTATGTATGCATCAACATCGTACATGCACACACAAACATACATATGTACATATATGTATTTGTATATAGAGATTGAAGAAGTTGTTGAAAGATGCTGCAAAGTGCTCCTTGCTACGGTTTTGATCTAAGTAAGTTTTTGTTTCGTTTTAGTTACGTTAAAAACTAGTCAAGCCCTATTATTATAATTAGATTTTTTTCATATCTTTTTTTTTGCGTTTTTTTGTTTTTCGTTATTTTAGTTTTTGCTTTAAATCCAATGTGTGTTAAGTAAGCACTGCGTATACATATATTAAATATATAGATGTAAGCTTAAATTAAGAAAACAACAAAAACATTTAGTCGCAAATTTGTTTCATTTCTGTGGTTTTTCATTTCGATTTTCGTTTTTTTCCATTTCATTTCGTTTTCTTTTTTTGTTTGATTTTGTTTTTTTAAAGCGCTAGCGTCTAAAAATAGTATGTATATTTTGTATATTAAGTGTATAGCAAAAATAAAACATACAAATCGGGTGTTTGAATATACAAAAAATAGCGCTGATTGTGCGCCCCCCTCTCTCCATCTCTCCCTCTCATGAAGAGATCAGATCAGATCAGAGAAGATGCAATCAATGAACGGACGCAGACAGATTTGCAACAACAACAACGTTTAATCCCCATTTTCCAGTGTTGAACAATAGAGCAATAGTGGACGACGCCGTCTCTAGTGTTTTGTACTCTACTCTTTCGGTTCCCTCTCTCTCTCTCTTTCTTTCTCTTTCTTCTCATTTATTTAAAGTGCAATTGATCTTTGTGTGTTTTGTTTCTTCGTTTGAAGCAAAGCATTTACAATTTTGGTTTTAAGTTTTTTGTTTTTTCATCCATTCTTAGCTTTTTTTTTAGGGTTTTTCTTTTGTTTCTTTCATAATTGGACTAGAAATATTATTTTAACTGTATGTTTAAAATATTTATTTATCATATTGCTCACATATATGTTCAACAAATAATATTATAATAATAATTATTATAGTTTACCATTAATTGAAAATCAGAATTTATTTATTTCCGTTTTTTTTTTTTTTTTTTGATATTTCATATATGTTTATCATATATATATATATGTATATATATAATAAGTATAATAAACGCTGCGCATATTAATACACCATTTTCTCAATATTTATTTACCTACTGGCTATTAAAAAAAAAAAAAAATAGAATTAGATATTATTCATTAAATTTACTTGCTAGTAAAAAAAATGACAAAAAAATGTTTATGTTTTTTTATTTTAATTGTTATTTATAGCTTAATTCGTAGCAAAAGCAATCATTTGATAAGTGTACGTTAAGATTTGAGAATCATTTGCTATATATATATATATATTCGCATAGACATCTAGAAATACATTAAATACATATATACAGTAGGGTTTTCCAAGCAGGACTTCAAATACACATACACATATACATATGTCATATGTCTAATCTATGCTTGCAATTGATTGATTGATTGTTATTCTTTGTTTTGTTTCAAATTCATGTTAAATAATTCTTAGCAAAAAAAAATGTATGCTGCATTCCAATGCACTTCTACATATGTACACATATATATATATATATTTAAAATACAAAAAAATATCCATTTAGCTTATGTTTATCTCGAGAACCTAAGAAAAAAACAAAAAAAAAAACTTGACGAAAAAGCGATATTCTATATAATAGTATATATGTATTCATATATATATATATAAATATATATATATATATATATATATATATATGTAAGTTAAGATGCATCATCCAACTCCACTTCAACTCCAATCAATATAGTGTAGTTCCGCTAGATGGCGCTGCAGGGCATCTGCATTTTGAGCTTCAACCGGGAACCCATTTCTGCTCAGTTCGTGAACAGAAAGGGTCCCAGCGAACCTCAAACCATCGGTGGCTTTATATCGACCAGAGCGCTATGATCGAGCCGATGATCCAGGCCGGGACTGGGAGCCGATGCACCAACCAAATGATGATGATGATGATGATGTAAGTGTGCATGTGGATGCGATTGTTGTTGCTGTGAGAACTGTTGCTGTTGCTGCTGCTGCTGTTGCTGTTGCTGCTGTTGTTGCTGTTGTTGCTGCTGTTGTTGCTGCTGCTGCTGTTGCTGCTGCTGTTGCTGCTGCTGTTGCTGATGAGCCGACTGGTGTGAGTGTTGCTGTTGTTGGTGCTGCTGATGCAGCATCACCGGCGAGCCGCCCGCGGCGACCATCTGGTGCGGCGTGCCCAGGTGCAGACCGCCGCCCAGCAGGCTGCTGGACGTGCCGGAGGCGCTGTGCCCATGCAGCGAGGTTGGGGTGCCGGGATGGCTGCCAGCTCGGCTGCCGGCACCGCCAGTGGCGCCACTATTGACGCCACCGGCCGAGCCGGAATTGGAGCTGGCCGAGCCACCCCCGCCGCCGCCAACTGCGCCCGTCTGTTGTTGGCCACTGGTCGCGCCGCCCAGCCCGTTCGACTCACCCGACTGATTGGCTGCCTCCTCAGAGTCGCTGCACGACTCCGAGGAGCCCTTTTTAATGCCATTCGGCGCCGTACCGTTGTGCGTCTTCACGTGCTTGGCCAGATGGTCGCTGCGCATAAAACGCTTGTTGCACACGGGGCAAGCAAACCGTTTCTCGCCGGTGTGCGTCCGCAAGTGCCGCTGCAGCTCGTCGGAGCGTGTAAAACGCTTGCCGCAGAACAGCCAGTTGCACACAAAGGGACGCTCGCCGGTGTGCCAGCGCAGATGGGCCTTTAGATGGGACGTCTTGCCGTACACCTTGCCACAGCCAGGTATGTGGCACGAGTGAATGTTCTTCTTACGCAAATGCACCCCAGCCGGCCCCAATCTCTCCGCCTCCTGACAATTTGGACAATCGCATGTTGCCCGACCGGCATACCGTCGCTGTGATCTTGGCGATGGCGTCGATGGTGTCGAGGCCTGCGGCGAGGCAGCCGTCGATGCCGCCGACGGTGAGCTGTGTGGCAGCGAGAAACCGCCAACGCCCTGACCCGGCAGCATGCTCTTGTATGTATCCTGCAACAGATGCTGTCCCGATCCCAGCAAGTGTGCCGTATTCGACAGTGAATGCGACAATGCCGAACTATAATCCGTTCCGGCTGCCGCAGCACTCGCATAGTTCGCCATTGTCGAGTGCATACCGGCGGCAGCAGCACTGCCCATATCCAGCCAACTCCCAGCGGCAGCAGCACTGTGCATATCCCACCAGCCCGAATTGACGCTGGCTGCCTCGGCGGCCTTGTGGGCCGAAGCCGTAACCGCATTGAAGGGCCAATCGTATGGATGGCGCGAGTAAACCGAACCGAATGCGGCACCCTCCACCTTGCCGAGCAGGCCCTGATGCATGTGATGATTGTCGGCTACCATGCTGGCCGATGATGTCGATGTGTTCGGAAAGTATAGGTCGCTGCCGTAGGCCGACGCTGAGCTGCCCACAGCCGCGCACGACGAGGCGAGTGGGCGACTGTAAGGATATATGCTGAAATTACTCACAAGTTGTATAGAGCGCGCTGTTGTCTAAGCAACGCACAGTGATCCCCAAATATTATACATCGAGATTAAGCCGAACTGAACAAGTACATAATGTGTGTGTGACTATCGATAATAATCGATAATTATCTCAATTAGTTGTGATTTAATTTAATATCTCTTTTTGAAAGAAAGTTTTTCGATATGCTTAGACTGTCTCCAATTTGTATATTGTTCAGCTGGATCTCTCTCTCTTAATATGGGACCACTGTGCGCCGTCAAGCTGCTTACCTAGCAGTGATGTTCACCATGGTGCTGCTGCTGTTGGCACTGGACGATAGGCTGCGAGATCCTTGTCCGCCACCGCCTCCACCACCACCACCACTACCACTGCCGCTGGAACTAGATGAGCTGGCTGCTGAGATGGCGCATGGTGAATGCTGTCCGACACTGCTGCTGCCGCTGGCTGTGCTGCCGCCGCCATTGTTGCCACCGCCAGAGCCGCCACTATTGCCAGCCGCTGGCGAATTGGGGCTCTTCTTCCAGGGATGAAATCCCTTGCCAACCGCTGCATCAGCCAGTGGCGGTGGGGATTTGTTTGACAGCTTGTTGCACTGGGCGGCGAGCATGGCCAATGGAGTACCACGCAGACTGGGATGATCCTGCAAAGAGTCATTGAATTGTGATTTGCATTTACTATTTTCAGGTTTCGATTTAGGATTAGGTTTCGGTTTAGGTTCGTACGGTTTTGTGTGGGAACAAAATGATACAAATTGCCATTTAATACATTTGTTAATTAACAAGCGCGTCGCGTCGCGTTTCGCGCGAAACTGCAAATTATTATTGAAATACAAATTAGTTATGCTCAATTTCATATCCTGTTGGCAACAACACCAACAACACACCACGAACACCACGACCACAAACGACCAAAACAGCCCGAAAAACGGTTTCTAATGCCACCGACGCCAACCCACAAAATTAATTCGCACCGTAAATCAAAACTGAAATTCGCTTTTAGCGTTAAATGCGCCCATTTTTTACGGTCTGCAAGTTTGGTTTTTTTTTTTTTCGACTTTATGTAGTGTATCAGCGAGATGGCATGCTGAATATATCAATGGGTTTGTTACTTCCTAACCATATACAATATCAAAATATATATTTTAAGTTCAAATTTAAATTAAGAAATAATGTATAAAATGCGATTCATAATACATGATCATCAATATCAAAACGTTGATAAGAAAAATATTTTATTTTGTTCGGAAAATCTATCTAGAGGTTTGAGTATTTAGCCGATGAAATACCTATCCTCAATTCCTATCTGAACAGAGTGAAAATCTTGTAATCAATAGTTAAAACCATTTTGTCAGTTTAAGCATAGAGCATCTCAAAGGCGACAATGATTTCTAATGCGTTAATTCGGCACGAAAATAACAGCAGAAAAAACAAAAGGAAGTCATATTTATGACCTCTTCTTGGTGTGTTTCCTATTTGTCCTTTTGGCCCAAAACTAATTTTGTTCAATTCCGCTTTTGTCTAGCGGGACTAAGCCGAATGTGGAAGAGCAGTAGAAACAGAGAAAAAAACCTTCATCTTTCGACACTTGTGAGGTTATTTTGTCTCACTTACTCTCTCGCTCTCCTCTCGTTCGCACTCTCAATTACTGTCTGCATATCCCTTGTTGAAATTGCAGCGTGATTGACGAAGGTCGAGGATTTTGGATTTAGATTTTGCATGCTCTCTCTCTCTCTCTCTGTTTCACTCTCTTGGCCAATCTCCTTGATGGCCTGATCCTTTTACCTTTGATCCTCATCACACACATTTCGCCTGGCAGCTGTTTGATGAGGCATCCAAAATACAAAAAACCCAAAACCGAATAACAAAAAATTGTCAACAGGAACCAAAAAACCGACGAACCGAAGAACCGAAGAAAGAAGCTGCATAAGATGAACAACCATAATCAAGAACTGTTTTTTCCCCCGGTTTTTGTTTTGGCATAGGTAAAAGTCGGTTAGGCCACTTTTTGGCCGCCCAGTAGTCAAGTGGCTGCCCACCCCGCCTCCCCCACCCCTTTCTGTACAAGCGAATTAAGTTTATAGTTTCAGCTCAACGATTTACAGTTGGCTTTTACCGTTGCCTGGCGGCCAATTTAACAGCACCAGAAGTGGTAGTAGCAATAGTTGCACACTGGTAGTAGGCACAACAACAACAACAACAACGAATGTTGGCAACCAGCAATCATCAGAGGCAAAGATCGAGGCCGCGGAAGCTACTATTTGTCGGATAATTGTGCTCAGTTCGCCCTACTGCCCACAAACTTTGGATACTACGCATTCATAGTAAGATAGTAGTCAGGCCTAGTCGTACCCGTACTCGTATTCGTATTCGTATTCGTGGTAGTAGTAGTAGTAGTCAAGTCCAAATCAATAATGGTCCAGCTGTTTCCGCATTGCAGCTCGACTCGAATCAAGTCTGATTGCAGGGCAGAAGGCAGGGTGGTAGGCAGTTGTTACTGGTAGCATTTTGTTACTGTTCTGTTTTTTTTTTTTGGTGGCACGTTTATGGCCAATGTCGCTGCTGAAAGAGCGAGGTGCCACTCTGCCCCGCTGGCAGTCTAATGATATCAAACAAAGATCCGAATGGGGTTAGTCTCTCAAGGATGAGCCAGAGCCATCCAGTCAGTTAGTCAGTTAGTCAGTGAGTCAGTCAGTTAGGCAGTCAGGCAGTTAGAGAGCCACCGAACTACTTTGACCGAACAGAAACGAAACCAAAAAAAAAAAAAAACACAAAAAAAAAAACATAATTGGAGCAATTTCAACGTCGTGCAACTGCGCACATGGGGCAAGAGCTCCCTGTGTGTGAGTTTGTTCAATTGTGTGGCAAGAAAATTATACAAAATGATATCGCTGCAGCAGCTATCCAACCAGCTATCCAACCATCCATCCAGCCAGCCATCCAGCCAGTCAGCTATCCAGCCCCAGTTAGTTAGTTAGTTAATCAGTTAGCCAGTCAGTCAGTCAATCAAGTCTTGGCAAAATTAAAATGCTAGACTTGATTTGATTCATCGATTCACAACACAACACAAAAAACCTCATGAAAACCCTATGGACGGATGATCCACTCACTTAGGTTATACAAAAACTTGAACGATTTCGAATGCGAATGCGAACTATCAACAAATCCTCGAATCGAATTGTAAATAACCGCAAAAGTACAAAGTAGGCGAGAAGAAAAGAGTTAAATGATATTTTTCAGCTACCCGCAGTGCCAACAACAAGCTAAACGACAAGTGCCTCCTCCTCCTGCTTCACCTCCTCCATCTTTATAGAGTTTGCCCCAAATCGAATCGTTTACAATAGCTAACAATTTGCTTTGGCATTTGTGCGCCATAGGGGGCGCCACTGGCGCCACACAGTCGATCCATGACACCAACCAAAACTGACCAAATTAGCGCAGCGAGCCACTGCAACGCCCAATATACTCTTTGTGTTTAGTGTTCGTGTATGTGTGTGTGTGTGTGTGTGTGTGACTGCAGAGGAGAGAAGGCAACAAATAATAAAAAAAACAAGACTTAAGCCGTGGCAAGCGGGCTAAATTGAAAGAAGACCAGAGAGAATACATCTGTACAAAATGAATAATGAATTGTTTTCCAAATTTATATTGTTGCCTGACTGTGTGGCGCATACAAACAATGTGAGAGCTAAAATCTAAAACTTCCCATTCCCAATTTACTCGCACTCTCTCTATCTCTCTGTCTCTCTCTCGAACTCTATGTCCGGCGGCTCCCTTTTGACCTCGTTGCGACATCAAAGCAAAGCGCGTCTGGCCACAACGAATTTAGATTCCTTTTTTAATGTAAGTATGTCTTTTTTGGTCTGTCTGCTGCACTTTGTAACTGCAAGTGTTGTATGCGCCATCTCGCTCACACCTCCACACTGACTGCACTGACTGACCGAGTGCACAGTGCACAACTGACTAAACTGTAAATCATTAGCAGCGACACCTGCTGTGAAAATTATGACACCGCCTCCGATTGATGTGCCCAACTTATTGTCGGCTATCGCACAAAAGGTGCTGAACCTGCAGCACCATCGTTGATAGCGCCTGCTGAGATCAGGTTGCCGTTTGCCAGATTCTCTCAGACTTTGCCACTTTCTCTCTCTTTCGCTCACTCAATGTCTATGTCTCGCTCTCGCTCTGTGCTGTTACCACCTGCTGTGCTAACCGAATTTGTTTAGCTCGCGCCTTTTGTCATTTTCTTTTTTGTTAGTTTTTTCTTGTGTCTCTTTGAGGTTCCGTTCCCATCCATTTCGGCAGCGGGGTATAGAGCAAAATGACATTCAACTGTTTTAATTAGCTAAATGCTAATTTATTTCTTTGATATCACCGATATACCGATAGGGGGAAGGGCGGACGACCACCTTTGACTTTGTCACTTTGTGCAATGACTTCAACATAATTATTTGGAATATTTCATGCCGAAAGTGCACTGATTAAAAAAATATTTATATTCAAGAATGATCAGATTTGATTGGCGTGTATTTAAATGTAAATAAATATGTAAGGATACATTGCACACTTCGAAGGAAGCATATCCTTTTCCATGTAAACTAGTTCTGCAGATTTTATTAAACCTTTGCTCAAGGTCTTCTTTCTGTTGTCCCTATATCAAACGAATGCAAGATCCCTAACAAGGTTTTTCAATAAAATACATATAGGCTTTGCAAGTGTATTGAATATTCAGCATGCCAAACACATTTTCCTAACTTGTTTCTTGTTCAAAAGACCATTTCTGAATTCAAGCACCAAATAATATTCAGTTCAATCAATTTATTCGAATAGTTTAATCCAAATCAGTATGTGAATAGTTTAAAAAAATATATTTCAATTTTAATATAGTAAACAAAGTGTATCAAAAAAATACTCACTTCTTTTAGTCATTACAGAATGAACTTGCTTAGAAGAATGCTTATTTTTTTAACTTACAAACTTAATTATTTGAAATCTCGTCCAAGTAACATTAAGTTTACGAATTAGTTGTTCGTTCCACAAATTATATTAAGAAGAAGATTAGAAATTTTTGAGAACTTTATAGATTTCCTTTGCGAATCAGTCAACTTTGTGGCACAGCCTGTTCATTTTCAACGATTTTTGTTTGTGGCAAGCTATATAAGAAGACAAGGAGCGAGATAGAAATAGAGAGAGAGAGAATAATACCTTACTGCTAAAGCCAACATGCAGCTGGTAACGGCGCCAATGTGCAAATAAAATAATACCAAAACAGTAAAACTTTAAATTGCCAAACCGAGAATGAGGCAGCAGCAGCAGCAGCAGCAGCAGGAGCAGGAGCAGGAGCAGCGTCTGGCGGCTACCCAAATACGCAACTGGCCCCAAAACGGATGAGCCTTAACTGCATGTGTAGAATGAAGTGGAGCTGAGGGTTTATTGGGAGCTGTTGCTGGAAGGCTAAGAACAGAACAGACCAGACCTAACTAAACCAAACCAAACCAAACCCGACCAGACGTCGAGGGGTTGGCGGTGCCGAGTTTCATAGGCAATTAAAAAGTTCATTGGTTTTATTTTGAGTAGCACGAAACGGGATGAGATGGGATGGAATGGGATGGCAGAGAGGGGGGGAGAATGAGTCTAACCAGAAGCCCGAACATTGCCATCCTCTAGCTTCGGGGCATTTGGTGAAGGACGCGACAGGCTCTTTTCGTAGCCATTGCCATTAGCATGTAAAGTGTAAACTAATGGCTTTGATTTTGGCTCGAATGCTTTGGCCGGTTGTTTGGTTGTTTCGTTGTTTGGTTGTTGCTTGTTTTACTTGGCCAGCAGCGTGGGAACAGCTTGGAGCTTGGAGCACATGAAGATGATGAAGAGAATATGGAGAATGGGGAACGGAGAACGGAGAATGGAGATGCGGGCGATCCAGCTCAGCTCATCTAAGAAATTTATTAAAAATGAAAATATGAAAACAACAACTACAACACATACACATACACATACACATACACACACACATATATAAAGCCAGAAGAATCATCGCACAGAAGTTAAAAGCAAAAAAAGCAAGAAAAAAGCATTAAGTAGCCTTAGTTTGGACCGGGTCTTTTGCGTTTGCGTTACCAACTTTGTGTGTGTGAAGGATGGAAGGGCCGTGTTCGGCGTGTTGGTCCAGAGTTGGAAGTTCCTTGGAACTGTTCCCTTGCTCCGTTGCTCGTTGTGCTCTTATAAGTAAGCCATACACAAAAACTCATTAACAATGACGCAGCCGCCGCAAACGGTGCTCAAAATAACAATAACAACAACAACAACAACAAACTCTTACTACTACTACTACTACTACTAAAGCAACGAAAAATTAATGGAGTTTCATCATAATTTTTTTTTTTTGGTTTTGGTTTTATTTTTATTTTCATTTTTTTCTGTTTTTTGCGTTATCTGCAAGCCAAAAGCGAGCCTTTTTCCGTTGCTGCTGTTGCTGTTTTTATTATTTATTATTTTTGCGAAATCTTTAAAAACGCGAAGTCGACTCGAGTCAAGTCAAGTCAAGTCTGCGCCTGAGAGGGAGATAATTACGGCTATGGGCTCAATACACATCACACACACACACACACACACACATGCAAGTATGTGTGTGTGTTGGCCACCGTTTTGTAGCCATAACACAAATTGATGAAGTGCATTAAAGTGTCTTTATATTGTGCGGCAAAACAGCTTAAAACCCAAACTCGAATCTCAAAAATGAACCCAAACCCGAACCCGAACCAGCAACCAGCAACCAGCAACCCGCAACCGAACCCAATCCCACTAACTCCAAACTTGAAACTTGAAATCATTGCAAGTCTTGATTTTTAATTTATAAACTCCTTTAATTTGTATAACAGTTATCTGTGGATATATGGGAAAAGGCGATACACCAAACATCACTCTCAAGTGAAGTAAGAAGGTTTTACCTTATTCAAGATTATTATCTCATATACTGATTGATTGAAATCGTAAGTACTTGAATACTTGAAGGTAATTTCGACTTACTTTAACAATGACACTCTTTCTTAAAGTTAATTCACTTTAATCAAACACTACTGTACGTACGGTCCGGGAACCCTTTTCCTTATATTCAGCTAGGGTGTTCGTTTGAACGCGCTTCATCGGCTACAATCAGAGCTGTATATATAGAAGGGTATGAGAGAGAGATAGAGAGAGGGTGGCGCCAAACACTCGACTCCATATATAGAAAAATACATATCGTCTAAAATGTCATGATTAACTGACCGCTCATTAGGACCACATGACTATTTTTTTCCCCTTACTGCCGCCAGAATGGGGGCACCCCAATGGGAAAGCAAAACTCACACCATTATGGGCATGGGCAAACCCTCAACGGGGTCACATTTAATGTGTCTCATATTGCAATTAATTTGAACTCGAACTTTGTCAGAGTCATTTGGGCCGGGAGTGGGGGGCTACGCGACTAGGATACGGTTGAGTCCTTGAGTGCCCCCGTCTGCAAGTAATTGGGGTTGATTATACTTTTCAATTATGTATCAAGTAGAAGAATGGTCCGAATGGTCGAGTGTCAACCGAAAACTGTTTAAGGAAAAAAACCATTGCAAATTGCGCTTCCTCTCGCTTTAACCAAAAAAAAAAACATCAACAAAAGCATATAAGTTTAATTGTGTTGTTTATTGCCCCAAGCCGCCTTGCTTTCATTTAACTTAACTTTGCTTTTATTTTGAGTTTAGTTTATTTTATTTTTCACCCACCGGTTGAAAACGTGCTTAAAACGTCATAAACTCTCTGGATGGTCCTGATGGCCCCTGATGGCAACAAATTCATCGCGTCATTAGCTAACAACAAAAAACAGCAATTTGGCAATTTAGCCAGTTCAAAAACAAAAAACGCGAAAAACGAAAAAAAAACCAGGAAAAAAAGAAGGAGTATATTAAGTTAAGGGTTTTGGTTTTGGTTGGTTAACATTCTTGTTCCTGGTATCGTTTTTGTGAAGTTTTGGAGTGCTGAAAGGCTCTATCATTCCGTTTTTGTGTGTGTAAGTGTGTGTGTGTTTGGGGTTAAGGGTGTCCCAAACAATAAACAACAACTACCCTCAAATTCAAGTTGAAACTTTTCATTTTTAATGGCCATGTAAACGAGTTATTCCAGCAAAGCCACTAACTGAATTGCTAATGTGTATGCTGGCAACATGTATGCTTACACTGCAAATAGTGTATATATCAAATTCGGTTTGGTTTTTTTGTAATTTGTTTGATTAACCCTTTGGGTACAGTTGATGAGTTACCGATGACGTGCCAGACTCGTCGCTCAATGAGGTATAAACTTATTCCCCCAGAAGAGCAGAAGAAAGAAGGTAGCGGGAGTTAGTGTATCAAAGATTCGTATATGTACACACAATATACAGCCTGTATCTGTTGTATCTCAATCCGATGATTAACTACTACTATATATTTACACCTTAGCATTAGCTGACATTTACGATCTTAATCAGTTAGCACTTATTACTATGTTCATCTATCGATCACACTAGCGCTAGTCAGCAACTACAACAACAACAACAACAACAACAAGGTCAATCATTATTTTTGCAAAATATTGCCAGTTTTATTGATGCCTCGGAACATTGTTGTTACTATATGCAGTCTGTCATTTTTTTTGTTGTGGTTTTTTTTGTTTTTTGTGTGTTTTTTGGGCGCATGCTAAAAACGAAAATTAACATTTCTGAAACTTTTTAGTTGAAAGCTTAATTTTAACAAATATTTACACGAACAGATAAAATCTTTTAGCCCATTTTGTTTATAGTATGAACAAATTTAAACGTCGCCGCAAGCTGTCGATGCTCATGTCGATCGATGGTCAGGCAAAGCAGGCATTCAGTAAGGCATTCAGGCAGGCAATCATGATCATGACTCCAGCTCCAACTTCCAATGTGCGGTGTGTACTTGTGCTGTGCTCGGAATCCAACAGCAACAACAACAGCACCGGCGACTCTTGACTCCGCTTTTTTTCGGTCTTTGTTGCACGAGAGGCAGGCAGGCAGCAAGCCACTCACTTAGACAACTCGACAAGTTAGTCAAGTCAAGTCAACTCGAGTCACTCACTTAGTCAGTCAAAAGCAGCTTTTGCAACTGCTCTCTGTCTGTCTCTGGGTATTGGTATATGTGTGTGTGTGTGTGTGTTTGAGGGTAAATTGTTGTGCATATAATATATATATATATATATATATAAATACACATATGTATATACTCGATGAATGTGTAGGCGTGTGTGTTGTTGTGGTTGTTGTTGTTATTGTGTGTCTTCATTAGCATAATGAGCTTGATTGAAAGCAAGTTGATATTAATATTTATGGCGCAGCAATTGATTGATATCCCATTTTGTGCATGTGTGTGTGTGTAATCTGTGTGTGTGTGTGTGAATAATTTCAACAGTTTTACATTTAGACACCCCAAACCAAAGTCTTTATAATATTAATTTTATTAAACAGGTTTTTTGTTTTTCATAGCAATAAAAATATTTGCAAAAGATTTTCTAAGGAAAAATCAATATGTAAGCTAATTTTATTAAAATGAATTTAGTTTAACTATTTGAATCTAGTTAGAATAAGCAAAAAAATTATCAATCAATTTAAATTTAAAATAATATTCCAACATATTTATAAATGAAATACATTTTGAATAACAAATTGGCTATCATTTTCGAAGATATGATGGGTTAACTATCCTTAACTTTCCTCAAGGGGAAAGCAAATAATTGTCATACGATTCAGAGAATGTCAGAATCAGTTGGTAGAAATACATTTTTTGGAACACAATGAGCTGGTTAAATCATTTTCCTCTCGGGCAGAGTCGGGACAAATAACTAGTTATTGTATATGTTCTCTATTTTATTTAGTAAAGTAGTTTGTTGAAATCAAAACGATTATAGCTACAAAGACAAAATTCCCTGTTAACTGATAGTTTTTGAATATTCATACTCAATACTCAATTGTTCGATTAAGCTGATTCAAACCATCATCAAAATGCGTTGAATGCAAAGAAAACTTGGGAATTTTCAGAATTATTTAAAGGAAAACTGTATAATAATGTTGAAATGAGACAAAGTTAAACGGAATCTGAATGGAAGGTTGCCAGCTTTTCATAACTATTTCTAAGTTGTATGGAAAATATTATTCTTTACTTAAACTCTCAAAAATAATATAAAAATAGAAAATATTTATCAACTTTTAGCTAGCTTATTTGTGCATTGACTGTACTGTTGGGTTGGGTTGGATTGGATTGGGTTGGGTTTGTTGTGCATTTTGTTATTCACCATTTTGCCAAAAATAATATTTTAGAAATCTCACACACACACACACACACACACACAGACACAAACACACACTTTGGCTGGCTGCACACGCTGCTAAAAGCCGCTAAATGATTCAATTGGCGCAGTAGGAGACGAAGGTCAAAGTGCAGGGATAGAAAAAACACGATGCTTGATGCTTGATGCTTGATGCCTGCCGCAGCCGCATCCCAAACAAAATGAACGAATGAAAAGAAGCAGGAGGTAAACTGCCAAATGGCAGCGCGCATTTGATGGATGGTTGCCATAGAAATGAATCCGGCGATGAGGATGAGAATGAGAATGAGAATGGGACACACAGAATGGGATGGGATGGGATGCTGTGAGAGAAGGGAAATGAGCTACCCCATGTTGGGCCACTCAGACTTAACCTCAGCAGCAGCAGCAGCGACGGCATCATCATCATAAGCCAAATGTGCAATTTTGTAACAAATTAGCGAGATATCACAAACACACACACACACAAACAGTTACACACACACAACAGTCAGAGGGTCCTTTTGTTGAATGAAAAGTGCCGTTGTGATTATCACCGCAGGATATTTTTACATCAGGTAAGAGATCAAGAGAGAGAGAGCGAGAGAGAGAGAGAAAGAAAGAGAGATGTAGCTGGCACCTCGCTTGAAAAGTACCACTATGTATGGTATGTATGATATTTATGTTGTACAGATAAATCCTTAGCCTTAAACTCATCCGCTTTTGCACAGACAATGCGTAAAATCCTTTAATGCGCCTGGCAAATGCAGCGCCTGTTAAATAAACATGCCACACATTGTTCTACCCATTGTACACATTGCCCAAAAACCAAACTAAACTACACTATCCTACACTACACTACATACAGTTCTCCATACTGCTCTAAATCTGATGCCTAATGAGCATGCGTTTCAATCATAGTATTCCATAGTAAGAAGACAATGGCAAATGAGACATGGGAGAACATTTGGCATTGTCCTCTTGTTCTTGGCCACTTGACCGACTCACTCGTCACAAAAGCTGGCTGGCCCAAACGACTTAAGTAAACAAACTGCCACTTAATTTCAAAAACTATGCCACAGTGGGCCTAAGAAAACACAAACACACACACACACACACACGCATACGCATAGAGAGAGCATAACAAATCCGCATTCTAGTACATTTCCAGTAAACGGTGAATTGGCAACAAGCCGAAAAAAAAAATCATAAAACGTTTTTCACTCGAATATTTTCATCTAGTTTCTTTTTTTTTTGCATTGCTGGCCAAGCGCAGACATACTTAAAAGCTAGTTTCCTGCCACGCCCACAACATCACACACACACACACACACATAGAGAGAAGAGCACCACATATCGTTTATACATGCTAGAAACCATCGGAATTGAGTTGAAGTTCTACTTTTCTCTTCTCTTCTCTCAAGTAGAATCGCTGTCGTCCTCCTCATTGCAATTGGGCCCGCCCGTTATCATTAAAGGCACGCGAAAGTGTTCTAATTGCAAAACTTTTGCCATTCCAACTCTTTACCATTCTTGCCACCATTCCACCATGCCACCATGCCACCATGCTACCAAGCCATCCGAGAGGCGAGGAGGTTCTTGTTACACTGCAGTTGCAGCAGGCAGTTGTAGTTAACCGTTCAAGTTCCCGTTTGCCGTTTGCCATCTCCGTCGACTACCGCACTACCGCGTGTTTGTGGTAATTGCAAATTGCAGTGGCATGCAGCTGCAGCTCCCCACCTTTTCACTCCTTTCTCCCTTCTTTCTCGGTTTATGTACAACGTCAAAAGGATAAGGTCCCCAACCAACCAAACACTGGGCCTTGGTTTTTTGGCTCGGGTTCACTCTTAGTTGCGAGTCCGAAGTACCGGAGTACCGGGTGGAGGGTGCGGGTGCGGGTGCCTTTCGACTTCAATTCGTTTGTGCCTTTTAATTAAAAGTGACGAGTATTTAATCAGTGGCATGCCCCCACACACACACACACACACATACAGCCAGAAAGAGAAAGACAGAGAGAGAGAGAGAGAGGGGGAAAAGGAGCATGCCATGTAAATCCGAACCCAAGCCAAGTCAAACCAAGCCACAGGTGTCATCCATCACCTACCTCTGAACGACACAACATATACATATATATATATATATATATATATATATATATAAATGGTACATGTGTATCAAAAGTTACAAACAGCTACAATTTATAATAAAATAATCTTGATTTTGTAGTCAGAAACAACAAATGTTAACCCTAAGTGAATAAAGACATAGCAAACAAATTTTGTTGCTGCCTTAACTAGTTAAAGTTGAATGCTTATTAAGAATAAAAGTATTCAATCGACCAAAGCAATAAGTATTTAAGTCAACTATTCTTAACCAGAGACTCATTTTGTGCAAATGTTTTTCACATTTTTTTGTAATTTTCGCCTAATGCATTTGTGTCATGTATAAACCTAATACCCATTTAGGGAAAACCGATTCTCTCTCTTGGGTTTTTTTTTGTTTTTTTTTTTTTGGTTTTTTGTTGCGTGACTACAGTCATGATATATTGCCATAAATCAACAGCAATAATATCACATTGTTATTCCTTTTTTCGCTCCTATTTACGAGCGTTAATAAATAAGTCGATTGGTATCAAGGTTGTGTGTTGTGTGTGTGTTGTTGTGTGTGTTTCGCAAAGCGAAAACCTTTTATGTGAGTTTAGTTTTAGTTTCGGTGCATGCAATTTGGCATTGTTAGGTTGCGTATCATCTCATCAACAAAAAGCGATAACAAATAAATACATTTATTGTGAGAATAACATTTATAATTTGTTATTGTTGTTGTTGTTGCTGTTGTTGGTGTTGTGCTAAAGTGCGACAATTTGTGTTAAATAAAGAGGAGAAACAGCATCTGCATCTCCATCTCCATCGGCATCTCCATCGGCTCTTGCAGTAGCACTAAGCATTAGCCATAAACAAAATATATAACAAAACACAATGAGTACAAACGTGTGAAGGCGTTTTAGCGAAAAATGTATAGCAATGTGTTTATAATTGGATATTCAAATCAATTGCTTGTGGACCCAAGAAGACCAAGACCAAGACCAGACTCCAAGTTCCAAGTCCGAGCGCCTGGTCTCCAACTCCAAGTCTTAACTTGCTGATAAATTGCAAGCAAGAAATAAAAAAAGAAAAACAGAAAAAAATGAAAGAAAAAGGCTGCATCATAAAACCAGTAACTGCTTCTGCTGCTGTTGCTGCCGCACTGTTGTTGTGGCATTGACAGTGTGGCAGTGGCAGTGACAAGAACAGAGACAACAACAACAGCAGCAACACACTGCCAGATTGTCTGCCCTGCCATACTGTCCAACTCTCCATCTGTCCAACTGTCTGTCTTGTTTTCTGCTGCTGCTCTTCGTTTTGCAGCTCATTTGAATTAGCTACATATATGGTTATATATATATGAACTTGAGATCCAGCTTTCGGACTCCGAGTCTCTGACTTTGACTGGGGCTTCTCTTTTTTTTTGGTTTTCTGTTACCCCGCTGAGCGAGCTGTCTCCAGTGTTTTGCATTTTGGTCAGTACATTTCATTGTGTATGTGTGTGTGTGTCTTTGGGTGTTGCCTCTGTTACGGCTTCTGGCTCGCACTCGCACTCGGACTCTTCGAATTCGAACTCGGAGTTGGACTCGGCCCTCTTTTGCATATTCATTTTGGTGTGGTTGTCGGCCACAGAACACCGGTAGCCAATTGTCTGGCAGTTAAGGTTGCACCAATTCGTTTAATAATAAATAATGAAACACATGCAAAAAAAAAACCCAAAACAAAACAAAACGAAACGAAACGAACTCCGAGCCAAAAAAGAAAGAAGAGTTAAGCAGAGAAGAGACAAAAAAAAAAAAAACAACTTGACTTATTGATTTCTTTATTTGTGTATAAATTTACACTCAAAATGTGTAAGCAAAAATTTAGTGTAGTATGCATATATATATTTTTATTCACGTTGACACTACCTCTACCTATATATGTACTACCAGAAAGTTGTGTCTGCGGGGGAATTGAGTCGGCGTCGGCGGCGGCGTCTAAAACGACCAGTTTTTCAATATGACTGACTTTGATTAATGACCATGTATTAAACCATAAAAGTTGCGTGACTATCGATTAAACACAAAAACAAACATATTTTTATATATATATATATATATATATATATTATTATAAGCTATTGATACCCTAGGCAATCTGTTTCGAAAAAATCTTTTTAAGATATATTACATGACTATTAACGTTTCACTGCAAGTTGTTTGTTAGTGATTACAGGGTATCATACTGTCTGCTACTCGCTTTCCAACCTTTCTCTCGTGTGACTTGTTATGCTTAAGCATATAGCAATTTCGATGTAAAGAATTTTTGAAAATGCCAAATTAAAAAAACTTTGCCATTTAATAAATTGACTTCTAGTTAAGAGCTCTCTCTCTCTCTCTCCCCCTCTCTCTCTCTCTGTATGTGTGTGTGAGTGTGTGTTGAGGTGTAAAGTTAGCCAACACTAACCACTATGAAAATTGATCAATTATTCTTTTAACTTAAGTTAAAAACTACTCAACAAATGCAAATTATCAGGTTTATCAATATTCAATATTCAAAATCTCCCACTTATTAATAATTTTCTACGTTTCTGCGTTTCTCCGTTTCTGTTTTTATACCAGTTTAAAAACTACTTAAACGCTAATCGATTGTCAGCATAACTTTAAACAGAATATTCTTTATATATTTCTATATATATTTTTGACCCTGCCAAACCAAAAATAAATATTAAAAAAACTCTGCTAAACAAGAAAATTATGATTATTTTTTAATGACTCAATAAATAAAAAAAAAGAGAAAAAAAGGCAAAAACAGAAGAAAAAAGTAAATGTGTTGGCCATATTATGTGTGTGTGTGTGTGTGTGTGTGTGTGTGTGTGTCTCGGGCTGTGACTAGATAGATAGATATTATGATTGTGATTGTGGCTTGGTGTAAAGTGTTGGTGTTGGTGTTGCTATTGTTATTTTTTTTATTGAGCATTAAATGGCTAATTAACAAAACGCAAAAACACCAGAGAGACCACAGTAAAGCACAGCACAGCGCAGATAGACAACATCAATTAGTTGTGACTCGACAACAACAACAACAGCAACAACAACAACAACAACAATAGACTGGGCACATACACAGATTTATGGGTGTCTATATAGTTTTATGGAAAGTGCAAAACAAGCCATAAAAAGGCGCCATCAATGATAGTTTCTGATTGAATTCCGCACACGAGAGAGCCGCTGGCACGAAAACCCAATACACAAACAACAACAACAACAAGAAAATGCATAAGGTATTGTATGGTTAAGTGCATTATCATTATTGTTGTCGTTATTGTTGTGTTGATGTTGAAACAACAAAATCGTGTATATCATTTCATTTAAGTTAACAATTTTTTTTTTTTTTTTTTTTGGTTTTTTTTTTTATGAGCAGTTAACAAGTTCCGCCATAATTATGAGCAGCTTATTCAGAGCCAACTCGACAACTCGCACACCTCGACCCTTGCCGATAATGATCTCCGCCGAGTCGATTATTGGGCCAAGCAATAGCAATGGCAATAGCAATAGCACCTCAAATACCTTATAGCCCTCAAATGCATTCATTGGCATTGCCATATTGCCATATTGCCATATTGCCCCATAGGAGAGTGATCGTTGCGGGTGCTGCTTGTTGTTGTTAGTTGCTTCTTGCTGCTTTTGCTGCTTTTGCTGCTTTCTATTATCAGCATTTTTAGGCGCAAAGTAGAAAATTACAACCTGCACACACGCTAACGCTAATGTAAGCAAGAGCCCCCAAGACCTTTTGCCGGTCCCCGAAAATTACCAACAATTTTCAGGCAACAACGTTTAGGTCTGTTTTTCTTGGTCGATACCAATCCCGATGCTTTTCCACTCTCTCCCTCTCGCTCTCTCATTTTCTTTCTCTCTTTCTCTGTGTGTCTTTTGCATCTTTAAGTCTTGAGGCCATTTTCTCAGGTTTTTTTTTTATGGTTTTTTTTTTTGTTTTGTTTTCCTTCTCAAAGATATTTCACGGCTCTCTGCGGTTAGACTGACGAATGTGGGAACATCGTTGGCGACGAATCTTATAAACGTTTTCGATTCCGTATACCCTGTATCTGCCCAAGTAGGGCATGTTAAGCGGCTGCATCTACGCTCAGAATACATGAAGAGAAAGTTTCAATCCCAAAAAGTTTAAATCAAAATAAAAGTATTTGCTTAAGTTCGTTTTAGTAATGTTATAAAGTATTTACGCATTCATGTATACTCTTTCCTGTATCACTTTTGGTTGCCCTTTATACTAAAACAAGAACTCAGACTCAGACTTAGCTCTGGCACAGAATGAGACTCTGACTAATCTTATTTGAAGTGAAGTGAAGTGAAATAAAGTGAAGCTGTGGGGACGCAGAAGGAGGAGAAGGAGAAGGAGGAGGATTGCCAGGCAAATTTGTCATGTTAACAACGGCAGCAACGATTGCTGTCACACACACACCGACAACTTGACAAACAACTTGGCAGGTCAAAGGTAATGCTGCGATTTTCATCAATGGCAAAGTCATTGAGAAAACTCCGAAACTGGAATTTAATTCATTGCATACAAAATTTCTACTGCACTGCCAGTTGTTGTTGTTGTTGCCAGTTGCTAGTTGCCAGTTGCCAGTTGCCAGTTGCTGTTGTTGCGGTAGCAATTGCTGCTATTTGCATGCAACTTATTTGTCAAACGAGCAACAGCAGCAACAGCAACAAAAAAAGCAGACGCAACAATTTTCGCGTACACATTTCAATTGAGAAATTGTTCTGTGGCAGATTGCGCTGCCATCCGCATCAACAACAGCAACAGCAACAGCAACAACATCAGCAACAGCAACTTTTTCTTTGCTGCAACTAAGACTTGGCTTTTGGCCAATGGTGGGCGTTTTGCGTTTCGTTTCAATTGCATTTGGTGCATATTTTGTCGCCGGTCGTCGTTTGAAAATAGCACGCATAAATATGTATAAAGGCGAATGCATATGTGTATGTGTATATGCATGCCTCAATAGATTTTGGCACTCCAGCAACAGCAACAGCAACAACAACATCAACAGCAACATCAACAGCAATAGCAACGCCTGCAATGCCTGCAACGCCAGCAACAACGCCCACTTTTTCATTTGCCCCCACACTCATCATCCAAAGCGCATAGCTTTTAGACGGGGCTATACTCTCTGTGTGTACAATACGAATATGTATGTATATAGTATATGGTATAGTAGTTTTGTCGTTACCAAAGTGCCTTTAAAATGAAATTGAAACTGAAACGAGTTTTATCGCTGTTGCTGTTGCTGTTGCAGTTGTTGTTGGCTGTTGTTGTTTTTGTTGCCTTGCTGGTTGCTGGTTGCCTTGCAGCTTTGGGTCCAGCTTCGTGCCGTGGCAAATCAATCAATTTACTCGGGCTCTCTTGGCATATTTTCTGCTGCTGCTGCTGCTGCCGCTTGTTGTTGTTGTTGTTGTTGGTGGGGATAATCGTTGCGCTTCATCAGGCCACAAACATGAAACATGAACATCATCAACGCCATTTCAACGCGCGCCTTGCACAAACTTAAAAACCTAATTTCGGGCGTAAGACTTCTTCTCATCGTCGTCGTCATCGTCGTCGTCCTGCTCTCCAAACTTTAACTTGATTCGACTCAAGCTCGTCTCACAAAAGCGCACAAGGACAACGTGGCCTACAAACAACAAAAGCAACAACAACAGCAACAACAACGCTCGCTCGCCTGGTGGTAATCACTGCACATACATCTTAAGCAGCAGGCGCAACAGCAACAAACAGCAACAACAGCAAAAGCAACAACAGCAACACCAAAGGCAAGGCGACTCATGTTGTTGCCATGTCGCTGGAGGCAACAATGTTTGTATATGTATATTCATACACACTCACAAACACACACACACACAAACATCTTTATATATATATATATATATATATTTATATACATATTTATGTTATGTTGTGCGCTGTAATGCACGAATTGCTCGCAGCATTAGCAATGATGTTGCTGCAAAGCATGTTGCTGTTGCTGTTGTTTGTTGTTGTTGTTGTTGTTGTTGGCGTTTGCTTTGGCATTGATAATGCGCTCGTCGGCTTGACCTTATAGCTAAGCTCAGGCAGGCATTAGATTCTAAGCGAAGCCGGCAAACTTATGCACCTGTCCAAAGATGCATTCGTTGCTGACGTCAAACTGTTGCTGTCGTTGTTGTTGTTGTTGTTGCTGTTGTTGGCAATTGCAAATTTGACTTATTTGCTAAGCAATGGAAAGCATGTCTTTTGCGTTGCAATTGTTGCAGTTGCAATTGCGATTTGCCGACAATGTTGCACACAAAGAAAACATTTTCTAAACAATTTCCATTCAAACTTAATCGTTCATGGTGGTTTCTCTCAGTGTATTGCTGCATCTTGCGCTTGCGTTGCATTAATTGCACTAGAACATTTCAAATTAAATTAAATTAAAAACGCTTTCGATTTACTTACTGCAACAGCAACAACAACAGTAAACGAAGAAGAGCATCGCATGGCAACAAACACGCAACTCTAGCTGCAATTACAGCAACACAAGAAGCAGCAACTGCAACAGCAACTGCAACAGCAGCAACAGCAGCATCATGCGATTTTTACTAGCTATGAATAATGAGTTGAAATGCAAAGTCGGCAGCAAGCAAAGTGTTTCTGCATGCATTTGTCAATTTAGCATGCCATCAAACATCCTTTCAATTCTTTTTGACATGATGCCGCCGCAGCAGTGGCAAGTTGCCACGCAGTTGCACACTCGCAACGCGTCGCATCGTCAAATGTCATGCCACATGGCTTTACCCGCCGCCGTCGTCAGACATTTGCATGCCTCGCTAGAATGCAACACAGCATTGCAATTGCAACTGCAACAGCAACACCAAATGCAGCAACAACAGCTGTTGTTGTTGTTGTCCAAAATGCGTCGGCGTTGAGCATCGCATCGCTTCAGTTGTCAACACGAGTGACTAACGAGTGCATCATTAAATGATTTTAACGACTTCATTTACTGTTTAACATAATATTTACAACTGCCGTCGCCAAACGAACGAACGAACGAATCAACGAACCAACGAACACATCGCATGCCACATTGCTCGCTCCTTGATGTGTGTGTGTGTGTGTGTGTGTGTTCCTGCCTCATGTTTCCTCTGTGTGTGTTGACAAAGCGTTGAAGGCACTAAACCAATAAGTGGGTGACAACTTTTTCTGTTTCCATTTCGATTCTTTATTGACAGACAAATTATTGATGTTACTTTGGGACAAAATGGTTATGAAATGATCGCAGAATATTCGGAAATCGAATCGATTACACTAAAAAGTATTGAGCAGGTAATCCAAACATCAAATATTTACTTGCAAACCCATCAACAAAGTTTTTCAGGTTTCCATTTAGTCAAAGAATCATTTAACAGAACCCATTTTTCTCTCTCCCACTCTCCCTGTCATAGTGATGTTACTTTGGGGAAAATTGTTATGAAATGACCGCAGAATATTCGGAAATCGAATCGATTACACTAAAAAGTATTGAGCAGGTAATCCATACATCAAATATTTACTTGCAAACCCATCAACAAAGTTTTTCAGAAATCATTTAACAGAACCCATTTTTCTCTCTCCCACTCTCTCACACATCTCTCCCTGTCATACCCTTTCTGTCTACCTTTTCCTTTTGGATCATAAATCAATGCAGTGGACGCCATCCCCGCCCGCCATCCAAAAATGTAATGCATTCCCCGACTTGGCATGTCAGTAACAAGAAACAGCTGTTAACAGCAACCACAACAACAAGCGAACAAACAAAATGCGTTTACAGTTAATAAATATTACAGAAAAAGAAACATTTGAACACTTTTTGGCATTGACATAGTACACATAATACTAAGTACTACAAACCGAGTAAAATATTTGCAAAACAACCAAAAACCAACACCCCAAAACCCCAAAACATAGTACAACTAGCCAACAAAACACATTTTTCTGTCAGCTTGTCGCCTTGACAGGTTCGTTGTCGTCGTCATCCTCGTCATCCTCGTCGTTGTTTCTTGTGTCTTCTTGTCAGTCAGCACACTTCAACACTTGCCAGAAATATGGCCACATAAAAAGACATGAAATGTGCAGCAAAGCACTAAAATAAATACATAAAAATGCGTCTGTGTGTGTGTGTGTGTGTGTGTGCGAGTGTGTGTTTTTGTACGAATATCCATCTATCCATCCAGAAGTGGCATCAACTGTGTGGCACCAACTGTGGCACCATCTAAGCCTCTCGGCTCAACAAATAAACCCAGGCGCTTTACACAACTCAAAACTCAAAACTCTCTCTCTCTCTGACAGAGACAATGGCAAATCCGTTATGACAAAGCCAAAGACAAAGATAAACAAAAAACTGCATCAGAACATCAGATCAGAGCAGAGAGTGAATACAATGACGCCTACTACAATGTAGACATTGTACATTATCTGCCTTGTAGGTCGCCTGAGCCGCTTAACGTGGCCTGATCTCAGCTAAATCTCTCTCCCTCTCTGTCTATCTTTGTCTCTCTCTTTCGTTCTTTTCAGTTAGTTATCCCTAACGTGTTCCATTTACATAATCATAATTTGTGCGAAAGCAAATCAAACAAATATGCCATAAATAATAGTTATGAAAAAGAAAAAAAAAACGAACACAAAAATTTCAAATTAAAAAAGGCGATTTTGAATACGTTTTTGAAGTCTAACCATTTTAAATATTTGCGTACACACAAAGAAGATACAAACTTTTATGCATTTAAGACACGCATCCCATGAGATACAAAAATGCCGAACCTTTGCCCATCTCTCTTATATGGGCTCTCGATTTTATATATATATATATATATCGATTTCAGACTGGCGAAAAAATATAAGAAAATACCTGCGACTTCGACTTCGACTGCGCCTTTTCGGTATGATTATCACAATTATCTGTAATTCAGACCATAAATCATTTCATTCTGCAGCAAAACTTTAAACGTAACCCAATATTCCATAGCTGTAGCTGTAGCTTTAGCTGTTGATGTTCATGTTCATGTTGCAGTTGCCTTTATTTTTCTTCCTTTTTTTCTTTTTTTTATAGATACATACACTGATGAAAAATATGTATACAAAAAACCAAAAAACCAAAAAAAAAGACAGTGAGAAAGAGAGAAAAAAAAAATAATAATAAATAAATAACTTGAGTGCTTTGGCTAAGCGAACTCTCTTGGTTATTGGCCACATACACATATAAGGCGGCAGTAGTTCCTCTACCCAAGAAAAAGCCAAGCCAAGAAAAAGCCAAGCCAAGTCAAGCCAAGTTGTAGAGAGCCGTCGCCGCAACAGTTGAAAATCAAATTTACAGCACGATCAAACAATTCAAAAAGCTGTTTCGCGTTTGACTCGGCCAATTGATTGCTTGAGCAGCGGTCGGTACAGCGAGGGGGACAGCCGGGGGACACACCACCACAGACCAGATCCGGGGGCCTTTATCTCGATGGATCGATGTGTATAGGTAGAGAGGTGTCCAGTTTGAGGTTTTGGCCAACAAGCTGCTGTTGCTCCCAAGCTGCTGCCAAGCTGATGCCAAGCATTACAATTGATTAACTCATGAACGTGCATTCAAATCAACGCTAACAAACGTTTTGACTTGGCGTCAACAAAATTTATAACAAGTTGTTGATGTTGATGTTGCAGTTGCATGTTGATGGTTGTTTGTGGTTGCAGTTAGTTTATGCAATCGTTGCGAGGCTTCTCAATAAAACCAAAAAAAAAAACATAAAAGGAAATAAAAAATGCCTCACTTTAAACTCTTCCATCGACAGCTGCTATTTTTGGCAATGGCAAGAAAAAAAATACATAAAATTGATATAAAAAATACTGAATTTAATGTAAGGGTTATAAACGCTGTCCGGAAATTCCAACAAGGTGCTAAACATTAATGCCAAAGAGCTTCTAACTTGAAGCGAACAACGAACAAAAGAAGCTTAAACTGAACTAAGAAAATGTGTAAAAGGAAGCTTAAACTGAACTAAGAAAATGTGTTGTCAGTGTTTGGCTTGTTATTTGATTCAGTTTCTCAGTAGTTTTCGATTACAAAAAAGATACCAATTTTAAACATCGGTTTGATTGACTTTTGATTCAGTTTCTTAAGTTTTTGATTACAAAAACATATCAATTTTAAACATCGGCTAGCTCAGTTTCACTTAAAGAGGTAAATAGTATCGATTTCGCATATCCTTTAAGTCATATTCAATGCAATTATGCAATAAAAGAATGTCAACTCTTTGAGGGAGGAGCATCTAACTTTAAGTAAACTCTTTGCAATAAGATATTCTGAAACAATTTGTGGGCCAAATGATGACATAATGAATGAATATACTATTGCGGGGGGGGGACGAGTGCTGTGCTGGCTCGCTTGCCTTTTCATCGCCTGTCACTGGCCTGTCACCTGCTAAGCTAACATAAGTGTTGAATAATAGAGACAAAGATAGAGACAGAGATAGAGATAGAGGGAGTGAGAGAATTGAGAGTGCAACGCACAACGCATGACTCAGGAGCCATGGGGTCAAGAATTCTACAGTAGACTGTAGACTGGTTTTTACACTCAAGTGGGTAAGAGGGAGAGAGGGTGAGGGTGAGGGAGAGGTTGTCCCCGCTTACTTAGGTACTTGAACTATAACTAATCGTCTATACTATATAGTATATACTATATATATATATATATATGCTCATAAAGCGAACACACGTCGTCGACTTCAGTTGTTTAGTTAATTAGAAGCGCATTCAGTTCATTTAGACATTGTTATTGCTATTGTTACTGTTGTTGTTGTTGTTTTTTGTATAATTGCTTGGCCATCTAATATGCACTTAGTTGGTAACTGGTGGTTATTTATCCATTTATCGTATCGTATCGTATCTAGTCTATGCACTCTATTTCACTTTGAAATCGAAATACACACACACACACACTGGCACAACACATTCGAGTAAGTCAATTAAAACTAAATACAGAGAAGAAAAGTTGCTAGCCAAAAAAAAACAAAAAATTTTGTATTGATTTTTCGTTTAACGAGAAAATATTTTAAGCATTGAATAAGAAACGAGAAAAGAGTTACTTAAACATAGTTTGTTTAATCAAAAAATTACCAAAACAAAACCAAAAAAAATACTATAAAAAAGACATGTTTTAAACTGTCATATTGGATTTCACCGCATTGCATTGCGTATACGCCGCGATTACCAACTGTCTGTCAGCGTCAAATTGCAGGTCTATGTGACGGTTTTTTTCTTCTCCTTCTTTAGATTTTTTTTTGTAGCCTTTTGTGGCAAATGAAATAAAGTGCAAGTCAGCACTATGCCATGTAGCTGCCACATCCAGCAGTAACAGCAGCAGCAGTAGAGTTAGGGAAAACCAATTGAAAATGTTCATAGGACGGCGACGACGGCGGCGGTTCCTTTGAAGGGGCAAAACCGCGACCTTGTATTGCGTTCTCGCTTCCACTACTAAGCACACTCTATCTCTCTATCTCTGTCTGTGTGTGTGTGTGTGTGTGTGTGTGTCGGCGCTTGTAGCGCATTTTTAGCAGCATCATGCCAACTAATTTTCCAAATGACGCAAGTTAATTGCGTTGGCCCAGCCTATTGTCAAAGGTGAAAATGCGCAGACAGTCGCACAAAGCGGGACGCATTCATTAAGCCAAATCATACTATAAAGTGAATATGTCGAGCAAAAGGTAAAGAAAGAGAAAAAACCCAAACCAAACCGATATGAATAAGCATAAGAATTACACTCAAAAACTAACTGACTGAGTGCTATCACGGCTATCAAGGCACAAAATGATAAGAAAAGTTCGCCAAACTAAGCAAAAACTATGATTAGAGTTAAGTTGAAATGTGAGAGTTAGTGAATCAAACTGTCAGAAGTGTATGCATTTTCTTACAGTGTAGTCGTTGATAGTCGAAAAATCTATAGCATCGATGCATCCCGCTGTTTTTCGGGGCAGTCAGGGCTACCGATGAGCCCAGCCCTACCACAACCACAACAACAACAACCACGAGCGACGCCCTGGCGCCTAACCGAGTTGAGAACACAACAAATTAGTCAATGACGCGGCGATCTTGCTCCAGCTGGCTCACACAGTTTACAGTGTGTGTTTGTGTGTGTATTTGTATATTTCCATTAATATATTATTGCTTAATTTCTTTTGTTATGCTGATTATGCCGACAGACAGTGTTGAGCCAAAGCCAAACGAGGCCCATACTACTCTATGCCTTTGGACCAGGCTAAGAAGGCCCACAACAGAGAATGGTGGCAGTGGCAGTGGCAGTGGCAGTGGTCCAAGCCAAGATCTTCATGGGAAAAACGGCAACGGAGTATTGCATGATTTTCAATAATTTAACAGCCGCAACTTTTGGGGCGCATACATATTTCAATAATCTTCTGAAGTTGTTTTTTCGTTTTTTTTGTCCATTTCTCATTTTAGTTTTTTTTTTTTACCGCTCTCTGACAGACTGTCTGTCTGTCGGTTTGTCGATCTGTCGTACCGGCCTGGAACACATGTTTTGTGCTTTTCTGTGTTCGGAACATAAATGTTAATTTTCAGTTTGTCGTGGTAATTTATCATTTTTTTCTGTTGTGTTGTGTTGTGTTTTGCGTCGCGTCGCGTCTTTAAACGCTTTTAATTAAAACCAATGCGCATGTGTAACTTTCTTAAGCAGTGAGCCACAGATTAGAGCGATCCTATACTAGAGAATATATTCGATACCATACCATATCATATCATACTATACCACCATATATGTACATATATTTAGAAGAGGCGGCTTTGAACTCGGCCGACAGCACGTTTGTAAAATGATTGATGTGGTATTAATTTTAATAAACGCCTGTCCGCTCCATCAATATGCATATCGGGTGTGCTTCTCCAGCTCCAACTCCAGCTCCAACTTCTGACTATGATTATGGCTAGAGTAAGTGAGAAGACAACTCCGACCACGACCCCAACCCAGAGTGTGTGTTCTAGCCCAGTTTAAAGCGCATTTTCTCTTCTGTTCTGTTTTGCGGTCTTCAATTTCATTTTTTATGAGCCAAAGCCAAGCCAATACGCAACACGCAGCTGCGTGGTGTGGCATGGCGTCTGCTGCACTTTGTGCTTGTGGCCTTACCACATTCAACACTTGACTATGGCGTTAAAATTTCTTGTTGTTGTTGCTGTTGGTGTTGCGGTTGCAGGGGCACGAAGCCAAGTTCTTGAACAATTTGGCGCTTGTTTCGGTCGGTTTGGTCTTTGTCTTTGGATTGTTACGGGTGCCATTACGGGTGTTACTAACTCCATTAAATGTGTCAGGTTAGACAATTTCTCATCACAATTTGTCATCACAAATTAATATTTCATATCGAAACATTTTCGATTTTCAGTTCGTTTGGGATCATATTTGTAATTAAAATTTCAATATTAAGGCTAACATTAACTGAATTGAAATTTGATTTTAACTATTGAATAAGTTAAGTTAAGTAACAATCATCATTAGGGTTTTTTTTTTTTGGGTTTGAGTTAACAGTTTGTAGGTCAAAAGCGGCAAAGATCAAAAACCGAAAAGAGTTTTTTAGTGCAGAAACCATTAGATGAACACACTTTGAGATACATTAGCGCAACTCCGTTTTTCAACAAAGATTCCACTCAAGTGTTTTGGCAAAAAGTCAAATAGATCGATCGATTGAGAGCAATGTCAAAATGTGTTGAAAAGTCATCGTCTTCAGGGTTTATCTACAATCTTCCGTAATACGATACATTAGATCCACTTGGGGAGAGGGAGAACAAAAAAGCAAACAGCAAAAATCAAAAAGTGAAGTGAAAAAAAGAAAGATGAAAATCATTTCATCGTTAGCTTCACACCTCAAGTAGCCCAACTGAGCTAGAATAATTGATTTCAGAAGCGGCAGATACCTGAGAGAGCCCACATAATTGCCATGTATAGAGTAGAGTAGAGTACTCTACACTCGTATCTATCTATCTGTATCCGTATCTGTATCTGTATATCTGTGGCCTGCGCGTATCTGCTAAGCCGTAGCGTGAAATTCGTTTGCACACAGACATAGCAAAGCTGAACAAGCCGCACCTAATCGATTTAGGAGCTCAGATGGGGAGACTCAGACTCAGAATGTTTTTCGGTTAAAACATCATCAACAGAACAATGAAATCCTAGCCCAAAACCGGGCTAGGCTGAAGGCATGGGAAGGAACAATTCATAATGTAGGTTAATTTTTAACGCCACTTTACGTCCAATTGAAATGAACAAAAGCAAATATTATTCGCAGTTTTCGATGCGAATTCTTTTGCTGGGGTAGTTTTCGAAAGCAAGTAAAGGGTGTCTACAAACATTTTAAGGTTTTTGTTTGAATAATCTCAAGGTAATCAATGAAATTACTTCCTTCTTTCTTAGTTTTTCCATTCGTTTGGTTTTTTTTTAATGAAAAATCTTGTTAGTTTTCGAAGAAGATCATCGATTTAAGGATGCCAAACCTTCTATTCGAATTTTAAGAACCTCTGGCAACCCTAGGCAAAACTTGAATTAAGCATTTTTAAAACCAAAAAAAATTTTTATAATTTCAATTTTATGTTTTATTGGAACGCAAACCGTTTAACCGTTTAATCAAGAATGGGTTGACAACCCTGAAACAACAACTCAAGTGTTCTATGGTCTTAACCTTGGTCAAGTTTAGAGTAGAGTATGTAAGATTTCTGAACTTACCGGATTGACTTGCGGTTTTTGCAAATGTGTCGCGATATTTGTGATATTCATGCCAGCCATAGCCGGAATCTGTGAGCCGTATAATTGACCGGCGGTCGGTGTCATGTCCGTTAACATTTTAGCTGCTGCTGCTGCTGATGTTGTTGTTGCTGTTGTTGTTGTTGTTGGTGTTGTTGTTTCTTTGTTTTTCTTTTCAGTTATTAGTTAAAATTTGAATTTTCAACACTTCCAATCAATGTACAGAAAAAATAATTGTTTTTTTTTTCTTCTTATTTTTTGTGATTATTTAAAGTTGTTGTCGTTGTTGTTGTTGTTGTCTAGAGGACACATACATTGATTAAAAAACACAGTTTAAACACGCGCGCTCTCTCTTTCTCTCTCTTTCTTGCAAAACCATAAAAAAAAATATGCAACAAAAAGGATTCTTCTCAAAAACTGCTTGGCAAATAAATGAATACGTTTTTTTTTTCACTGTCACTTTAATTGTTGATCGCTTTATAGTATATTTAGTATATTTTCTATATATATAGTATTTTTTTTTTTTGCCGTCGGCTCAGCAACTTTCTCACTCTCTCTCTCTCTCCCTTCTATGAGTGTGATCTGTGACTGCGACTGTTATCCTGACTGTGACTGTGAATATAATGTGACTGATTGGTATTCTTATAGGTGTGTGACTTGCCAATTTGCCGAGCCAAGTTTGTGACACAACTTTTGTGTGTTTGCGATCAAGGAAGAACACAAGCGATTAAAATGCATATATCATAACTGAAGCAAAACAATATGGTATTAGCGCGAACATTTCATTCATTTGGAACAAGAAAAAAAAAAGGAAATTTATTTATTTATAAAATGTGAGACGAATGCACGAATGTGGAGAACGCACTTTAGAACTGTTTTGTTACTGTTGTTGTTGTTGATGATATTTTCTTCTTATTATTATTAGTATTTGTATTATTATTGCAATTGATGTTGCTGTTGTTGTTGTTGTTGGTTGATGTTGATGTCGCTTGTTGTGTTGTTGCAGAGGCGTCGGCGGCGGCGACGTTGGCGACAAGGAGGCGTCTGTCTGCACAAACAAACAAAAATTTTTTGGTATCCGCGCAAAAGTTTTCGGCGTCGTCGCTGATCGTTCAAAGGCTTTCAACTGTTTCACGCGATGCCAGCGCTAACAAAAAGCTTGGGCCCCGTTCTCGTGTTGTCGTTGGCGGCGACTGCGCTACGTCGTCAACGTCAAGCTAAAGGCGTTGTCGTCGTCGTCGTCGTCCGTTGTTCGTTTGCTCGTTGCTCGTTGTTCGCTGTTCGCGTTGTTCGTTGTCGTTTTCAGCCTAAGCAGAGGGCGCGTCACAAACAAGTTGCCTGCTCTGCCCGCCACTGTTGTTAGTCTCGCGCGGCGCTATGATGTGCGAGAGAGCGCGATTTTGCAATTGTTGTATACTATATAAATTTTTGTGTTTTCGTTTTTTTTGTTTTTTTTTTCGTTTTTTGTTCGCTTTTGTTATCGTATGTTTCGCTTTAGCTGTGGTGTGCTGGCAAACTGAGACAGCGACAGCGAGCAATCGTAATCGCAGCCTCACCAACGGCTACGCTCTCTCTCTCTCTATCTCCCTCTCGCTCTCGCTCTCTATCTATCTCAGCAGCGACAGCAAAAGCAGCAGCAGCAGCAGCACCAACAGCAAAAACCAAAAACAACAAACAGCAGCAGCCATTCCCCCATTCATCATGACGCAGTTATTCGTAACATTGGCGCAGCGCTCTTGTCTGTGCGATGGGTGCACAAAAGAGACAGCAATAAAGCCGAAAACCACCACCGCTGTGCAGCCCGATGATGATCATCAAACTCGCCTCGCCTCGCCTTGGCTTTGGCTTTGGCTTCGTTTCGCCTCATGATGATGATGTATTAGCCTACACACACACACACACACACACACGCACACAATTTAGTTGAGTTTGTTCGTTCATTCATAAACGCGCCGCCGAGCAGCAGAAGCACGCGCTCAAAACGAGTTTCATATTTGGTTTGTCTTTATTGTTTTGTTTTCGGCGACGCCCCCTTTAGCATGCGTGCTGAGCGCCGACGCGGTGCTATCGACCAATCGCAGCATTGTCTTATGCTGCATATGCCCTAACCTATAATTAGAGCGATGGCCGCTGTGCGAGCGAGCTAGCTGTACGTTTGGCACGCGCGTCAACTCTCTAGCGCACCCTCTCTCGCTGACGCTCTCTCTTCGTATATCTGCCAGCAAAGAGACAGAGACAGCGAGGGAGAGTGTGTAACTTGAAAGTTGGTGGTTTTTTTTTTCGGTTATTTTCGTGTTCGTTTTCGTTTTCGTTATTGTTTTGTGTGTTAGCCCTTAGTCGCTGACTGCAGTGGAATCCCAGATAGCGTGCGAACGCCAAAATGTTGCGCAGTATTATCATATGGTAACGATTTCTTTAAATTTCATACCCTGTATATACGTATTTTGATAAGAGGTAGCAAAGGATATACTAAAATGACGCAAACTACGTAGGATAACGCGTTTCCCTGAACCAAAACAATAGATTGTGTTGATTCAGTTAAGTCGGGTAGAAAGTCAGGTAGACAATGAAAAAAAAGAAGGGTTGAACTGATGAATTAACCCTTAATGTCATTTGAAACTCCTCACAGGGTATTTTCTGTTCTGTTTTGTTCTAACTTGTTTTGTTTTTGTATGCTAATATGCATGAAATGTTTCCAAATTGAAAATTGTTGCGACTTGTTTCTTGGAATTATTGATTTCGACTTCGAATTCAACACCCGCTCAGAAAAAGTGACAAATTGCTTTATTTATTGCCCGATTGTCATTTTCTGATATCGGTTTTAAGAACACAAAACATATTTTATTCCAATTGAATGCAATTTAACTTATGTCTTTAAGTAATTGATTCCTAGGAATCGACTCAATTTCATCATCATGTCTCGTAAGTGACACACTTTCACGCTTCACTTTATTGAAGACCAAACATTTTTGTTTATTTTTGCTATCCACTTGATTACCTGCAACAAATTGTACACGCTTGCAACACATATTCACATGTACTATGTGGTTTTTTCTCTTAATAAACATGTACACAATTTGTAGAAAGTGCTGAAAATACTATTGCCTCAGTTACTTTGTATTAAATAAAGATGCACTTAACAAAAAAATAATTTTCTTCTCACTTTTTCTTCACCTTGTTTCTATTATAAGTTCTTTTTTTGTGAACTTCAAGTGATTTGAAGTGTTTCAAATCTTGACCTAGAACAACTAAAATCTAGTCTATCCCTTTTACTTTCCATTCTCATTTCGTTTCTTGCCGTGTAATCGGGACACACCCCCAAGTGGCAGTTGCTGCACTTGAAACTGCATTGTCGCCGAATCCAACGTAACATCTCAAGGAGACCCACACAACAACAACAACAACAACTGCAACAACAACAACAACACCCAATTCCACATCCACAGTACATTGCAATTTTGTAAAACCCGAAACCAAAAACCAAAAACAATGCACAACAAGAAGCCCTAAGCCCCAAAAGTGTGTACAGCACATGCCGTTAGGCCGTAGGCATCTCCTTCCCTCCCATCCCAACCATGGATAGATCTCCATCAGTAGATTAAGTTAGAGACCATTCTAAGCATTTGCTGCTGCTTTTTGCCGTTGCTTTTGCTGTTGCCGTTGTTGTTGCTCGCATCTCACGACATTGCTGCGGGACCAGCAGCAACAACAACAACAACAACAACAGCAAGAAGAAGAAGAACTAGCGCCGGCTCCTACTTACTATAGTTACTAGTTACCATTTGGCAGTTGCCAGTTTCGAGGTCCAACAACGAGGCCAACAAACTTCCTGTAACTTTGAGGGCGACGACGAGGGCGAGTGGGAGGAGGTTTGCCCGTGGTCATTGTGGTCTATCACATCAGCTGACCGAGAGTGAGAAAGAGCGAAAGAGAAGGAGAGATAGAGAAGGAGAGAGAGACAGTTTAGTATGCATGTACAATGTGGTACATGCATCCATGCAGAATTGACTGATTGCATTCCAGAGCATCGTTCGCCCGCTCAACTCAATAGTGTGGAAGGTGTGGAAAGCGAGGATGAGAGGAATGGGGAATGCGGAATGAGAGTTATGTGGATGCCACGTTCGCTGCGTGACTATGCCTCATCTTGATGTGGGCGAATCAACGTCGTGCACTCTTTACATCTCAATCGCTCTTGATGTCTCGTTCACTCACTCTTCCCCTCTCCCTCTCTCTTTCTATCTCTCTCTCTCTCTCTCGCTTGCTCTTAGTTTTTCATTCAGTCAATCGCATGCGTCGTCAGTCTTCAACACAGGTGGGTGTTAACTTGGGTGGTTAGCTTTTCTCCTATTTTACTTGTTTTCATTTTTGTAGAGCCACTGATTGCCCCCGATACCACCTGGTACTCCCAGGTACCCCATGGTACTGCCATGGCACATATCCCCAGGCCCAGGAGTGTAACAGCATTTGTTATTCTAACTATGCAACATAACGGTATTGTTTTCCAATATAATCAATAAAATTATAATCAAAATATGATTATTAAAGTAAACTAACAATATAAACATATTTGGCAACTTTCTAAGCTAAAACTGAATATTCTTTAAATGTTTTACTTATACAAATTGTTATATAATTTCACATGAAGTCTTGCTTAAGAACCTATTCAGTTGGGTATATGTGAAATATGGTTAAACATTTTCTATCCTATAACAACACTTAGAAGAACTTTCACAAAAAGAAAAATGTTTAAGATTCATAATCAAACATAATTACTGGACCCTGATACCATAGTTAAGTACGGTATATTTATATCGGGCTATATTGGTCCGTCCGTCATTCGTTATGAACGCAACTTTTTTTGACACCCGTTACAGTCGGAAAACCTTGTAAATATGTTGGTCCATGTGTTCGTTAGACATAGTGTCCGAATTGGGAAGGTATCGTTCGGAAATCGATAACAAATCGATAAACCTCGATACATATATTTTGTTTAGATTTTAACAGCTAGAGTCACTAAATTTGATAGGAAGATAATCGGTTATCATATATACAGTATAGATGCCACCCCACCACAGAGATGACCGTATCTCTCACAAAGATACTATCCCGCCGCTCACGTACTTCTTCTTAACTTCTTACCATCTGTTTCTATATAGTTATCAGAGTATTTCGCATTCGGTTGAAATCGATATCTCTCCCGGTTCTTTGTCTTAAAGCACACTTTAAGCAAATTGCAAATGAACATAATACTTTATGCAAAGATATATGTTGCTGATGTATATATGTATATGTATATGTATATGTATGTATGTATGTATGTATGTATGTATGTATGTATGTATGTATGTATGTATGTATGTATGTATGTATGTATGTATGTATGTATGTATGTATGTATGAATACGTGTACATTTTGTACATTTCAGCAATAACAATTACATTGTCAATTATTCAATGCACGCACTGCACAAAGTGGATAAAGTCAACATCGCTTCGACATCGACAACGATTTCTGCCAAACGGACTTCAGATTTGGGTTCAACTTGAAAGTGGGCGTGGTCCAGTGGGTGTGTGGATGGGTGGATGGATTGAGGTGAGGTGAGGACTTTTAGCAGGAGCGTTGACATTGCTAGCCGACTGTCAACACAATTATAATGACACTCTTATTGTCAGCCATTTGTGCTTAATTAAACCATTTGCAATTTGTTACAACAGGCACAGGCAGCAGCAGCAAGCGGCAGCAACAGGGTAAAACGGAAAGTTTCCCAATCAAAGAATACCTGGACACGCCCACAATTCCATTTCCAGCCGTGGATGAACGCCCCACAAAACGAAATTGAACAATTTAACAAGAACTTTTATGTGCCATGCATTAAATATTTAATTTTTTAATTGCATTTTATTTTATTTAGTTCTTCCAGTTAATTGTTTAACTCTCTGCAATGGGAAATACGGAAAAACCGACTACAGCTGACAATTTTACAATATTATTTTTTGTTTCATGTAAATGGCTTAATTAAGTTACCAACTCTTTCCCATATGAATATGAATAGTGATGTTAGATGTTGAAAGTTGTGCAAATGAAGTTATTACAACAAGTAAGAATGCTCTAGTCGGGTAAGCTTGACTAGAAGATAGCCTTAACCCCTGACCATGCAGACGGACAGTCGCTCGGGCTGAATCACATACACCTAAGTGTACTACCGGACCAACGCTTGATGGTTTCATATCTCCGGTGTTTCTTAACCGATTTTAATACAAATTTCACAGATGTTCATTATTTTGTTAATAGTTTCAATAGTTTCAATCAATCCCATTTTCAGGTTTTCATACACTTAAGTGTACTACCGGACCAATGCTTGATGGTTTCATATCTCTGGTGTTTCTTAACCGATTTTAATACAAATTTCACAGATGTTCATTATTTGCTTAAAGTTTTAATAGTTTCAATCAATCCCATTTTCAGGTTTTCGAAATTCAAGATTTTTTTTGTTATCGATTCCATGTGTATATCCTAAACCTAAAAAGTTATCGAAAATTTGAAACAAACTTGAATCCATATCCACAATCTGGAGTCTTTAGCTTTTGTAGTTTTTGAGATCGACGCGTTCATACATACAGACGGACGGCTATATTGACTCGTCTGTTGAAGCTGATCAAGAATATATATACTTTATGGGGTCGGAGAAGCTTCCTTCTGCCTGTTACATACTTTTGCATACAACCATTCTACCCATTTCATGGGTTAAGGGTATAAAAACGAAAGAATTCAAGAAATTCAATTCTCAACTCACATAAAAAATTCTTTAAATATGTATTTTCTGACTAATATATATACTTTTAATTAAAATAAATGTTTGACTGTGTGTTAAGTTAGAAAATTTAAATTGGTTTCATGACTCAATAAAGCGTTTAATTACACATTTGTGCAACGTTGGACAAAGAGTTGATTATTATTTGCGGCAGGCAATCAATTGCCTTGCCACAATTTGTTACTGCGCCCAAACCAAAACACACACACATACACACATACACATACATTTCATTTCACATTCATCTACATCCAATTCCATAATCGTTATTAATTGGTATTGGCCACAAATTATAGGCCTTTTGAAATAACCAGCTTGAAATTTAGTTTTATTATTTATTTTCAATCATTTAACATATTTATCTATCTGTATCTGTATAGAAAAAATGTGTAAAGGGAAGATTTTTAGCTCGTTTTCAACTATTCCAAGTAGTACTTTGAGGTGCCTTTGGCTGCCCTTTGACGAATGAGACTCGTCGTCGTCGTCGATAAGAATTAGGTTTCACAAATCAACTTAATCGGAACTTAAGGGTTTGACAAAGTTGCCTTTCGACTTGAATTTTCAATATCAATCGATTTAATGATGGGTTTTCCTATTTTCATTTCACAGATCCAACCATTTTCGATTTCGGAACTAACATTTTGTACAGGGTATTATTTATTGTATTGTTGACGACTGGGCAAGGCCAAAAAGGGAAAGTGCTACCGAATACCGAATCCCTGTGATGAAAACACACAAAAAAGCCACAAAAAAAGTAAAAACTAGATATATATATATATATATATATATATGTATATGTATGTGTATTTTTATAGAAAAGGCAAGTCCAGGCTAGAATCATTCTTGAGGCCATTCTATGGTTATGAAAACACAATTGCAGTCCAAGAAAGCAAACGTCAAAATGTGGGCGTTAATGTGTGTGTGTGTGTGTGACAGTGTGTGTGTGTGTCAGCCAGGCAGCATTCAGGGTGCAATGGCCCAGGTTATGTGTTTTTTTTGCGGGACCGAACCCAAAGTCAACTACTTCTACTACTATTTCCACTTATGAATGTAGTATGTTGGCCAAAATGTTGCTAGGTGGGTGAATAAAGTAGGGGAGGTGGAGGGTGGAAGCAGTGCGGTAAAGTTAGGTAAAAGTTCATGGCGTATCAAAACAACAACAACAACAGAAATAACAACAACAAAGCAAGAAGCCAAGAAGCAACTAACCAACCGCAGTTGAAAACGCAGCCGTTTGTCTAAGTATGTTCGTATGTATGTATGTGTCTACACATATGTGTATGTGTATGAATAGAATATGTCTAAATATACACATATGTGTGTGTGTGTGTGTGTGTGTAGAAACGAGTATTCCTTCTTCATATTCGTAGGAAGAAGAATGTGTGTGTGTGTGTGTGGAGGGAGGGAGGGTTTTGGGGGGTTATTCATTCTCTAAATTGCTAGGCGAAGGCGTGTCACAAAATCGTAAATCACTTTGAAGTGGGTCGTAGACGTCCAAGCGGCGTTCGAAACTTACGCCGATATAACAAAAAAAAAAAACCAACAACAAAAACAACAACAACAAGAAGAAGAAGAACAAGAAGCAGACAGCAGCAGCAGCAGCACTTACAAACAGTGAGCCATCGTCCATCCAAACGTCCATCGTCTACGTTCATTCACCATCACACAGTCCATATCCATATCGACGAGTTGGCCAGAGCCACAGTCAGTGCCAGTGCCAGTGCCAGTGCCAGTGCCAGTGCCAGTGCCAGGGCCAGGGCCAGGTTGAGAGAGAGAGAGAGAGAGGCAAAGTTGGGCGACCCCGCATGGATGCCCCGCAGCGACAGGAAAAATCACGCTAGGCGCTGCTTGCTCCTGCCATACGGTAGCTCTTATGTGTCTAAGCAACAACAACAACAACAACAACGAGAGCATCACTTTAAATCTCTTCAACCATCTCTCTCCATCTCTCTCCCTTTCTCGCTCGCTCGCTCGCTGGGGCTGGGGCCACTGATCAATCGATCGATCGCAAATGCGAATCAATCAAAATTTCGCCTTGACTTTTAACCCAATGGGAAATTTGTGTACCATCCCATAAGCAACGCCGTCCATCAACATTCAACGACAACGTATTATCATATTATTGCAAATTGTATTCGACGCTCCACCAGCTTCAACAGCTCCACAGCTCCACCAGCTCCACTTAATAACAATAATTATTAAGCAAATTAAGTTTCGGCGGCCACCTTCCTTCGTACCACTACCACTTCTATGTAGTTCGCAAATGAAATGTTAACCATCTTTATGTCAAACAACATGTTTTTATTCTGTTCGTTTTTTTTGTGTTTCATTTTCCGCATTGATCTTTCAAGTATGGTATATGACCCTGTCCATCATTTGTGGAACCGTCTAATGACGGTTCTTCAACCAAACCAGCCAACCTCCTGTCTTCTCCTACATGTCTACATCTCTTTAGGTCTTCTCTCTCTGGGATCTCTTTGACTGTTTCGATGTGTTTTCCCTTGCCGTCTTTTTGTGATGATGTTGAAGTTGATGTTCTTTCTAATTGTAATTGTTTAGTACTTAATAAAGATAAGCTTGAAATGAATTTGTTGCAACTACTAACTGTTTATTAACATTGAAATCGAAAATCAACTTAAACTTTAACTATTGTCATTCCTCACGTTTCGTATCCTTCGTGACAATCTACATATATTCAGTGATAAAACTAACTAACTACTAAGATAAAATATAAAAATTGAGTAAAGTACTTTCTCAGATATCGGAAAATTGAGCATTTTTGTTGAGATGGAGGAAACCAAAGATCCATCTTCTGTGTACGGCTTAGGACCCAGTCATCGTCATTGTCGTCGTCATCGTCCTCTTCTTCGTCCTCGTCATCTTTATCTATTCTTCTCAGTGTTTTTCGACAGGTTCTTTGCTAACAGTAGTCCACGAGCCATTCGGGTGCAATTGAACTACCGAATCTTCACTCTTCAGCAGCGACGAGTCTAATACTTCTTGAAAGTACATATCTAGAAATAAATGATCATAGTTGGCAACTTCGTTACAGACTGGACACTTCCAGGTGGGTTTGCGTTCATTCATCAACAGATAAAGATTGCCATCAAAGCACTGTAAGTGCGAACAGGTCGATGCACGACACGGTACCGACATCTTCCGTCTGCCCAACGCACAATTCAATGAGACACTTATCATGGTTGTGACTACATCGCCGTCCAAGTCTTCGCTGAGTTTCTTCCTGACTGAATGTTCGATCACAATTTCGATTTCGATAATCACAATAACAATTTACTTACTTAGGTCACGCGTAAAAGATGCTGACTTGACAGCATGGGTCTTAATACCATCCAAGAGATTATCGGTTGTTAGTTTCCCAACCAAGTAGAGAGATATGAAAAAAGTGTACGAACTCCAACTCCATTGCACTGTCAGTCTATTTACCACAGTTGGTATAATATATTTTGTTATGTTCACTGGACATGCTGCACGTAGCTGACACCGTTGACCATTGGCTTGCACCTTCAAATCTGGTGGCAGGCAATCCTCCCTGTCGCACTCCCCCTCCCCATCGACGTGACAAAAGCGAAGTTGCAACTGGATTTTTTGATATTTCTCCCGATTTGTGGCAATCAGCTTAGTCTGCTCGGGTGTCAGCGTGAAAATGAATGACATCTCCTGGACCTGCCCATCGAATGACTGCAACCTTATGGATTTGATCACTGTGGCCAGCACCTCATAGAAAGGAAGTTTTTTCATGCTCAATTCTGGATCCATAATCATCTGACTTATCATTTTGGGCGAAAGTTTACGTGACGCAATAATGATTGAATCCGATTTCATAGATTGGTTTTAGGTTTTGGTTTATATTTGACTTGATTTTGTTTATATGTTATTTTTTGAGATGTTGTTGTTGGTGACAAGACTGATTTGAATGAAAATGTATGATGATTCCAAGCTAAAGTTGTCGAAAAAGTTTTGTTTGAAAAACTTACTTGATAGGTGTTAAACAAAGTAGACCGTATAACGGAACTTCATTGTTCCAGCCAAGTATCTTTATGTAAGTTGTTCTTTCAGATTTTGAAGGTATTGCACTGAAACTCTGGTCAGAGTCCAGCTACATTATGTGAAACTTAAACTTTATTATACCATAATTCCTAGAAATTAGAATATGGTATGACAGTTTTCGGCAAGTTCTCCAAAACCATTGCGACTACAAGCTATCGATAACCTTAGTTATAGTTATCTGATACTGTTATAGTAGCTATTAAGAACTCCTATGTGTAAACATTTTAACAACACCGAAACTAACCCCAACATACTTATGTATATGACATTTGATTGGATTAAGGGTCGAATTAGCTCATCTAGAGCCTTCTTACTTGTTTTCCCATGCGTCGAAACATAATTTGTTTCTTTCTTTCTTTCGACCCTTTCTATCATTTCTACTAATCAAAGCCTTTGAATCAGAGCTTTTGAAATACTATGTGCGGCGCCACAATCCAATTGAGTTGAGAGTACTCTTACATACTTATTTGCTACTTGCACTCCTGATTAGATTGAATCTCTTCACTCAAAACTAATTGAGCTATCAAAATGTGAGCGCATCAACGCCACAATATATCGCATAATGCTCTACATAAATCCCAGGCTAAAGCTGAGCTTACTATATAATGACTACCTACCTTGATTACACACTCAACGCTCAACGCTCAACACTCTGCCTCTTCTTCTTCAGTTGCCTCACAGCTCACAGCCTTGTCTCACTTTGAGTTGAATGTCTGTGTGTGCGTATGTGTGTGTGGCAAGTTGAGGGTGTTGCTACGGCTGCTGCTGTTGCTGGTATGGTCCAAAACCTGTGTTTAAGCTAAAAAGGGTGTCAACATGCAGCCAGCCAGCGACGGCCCTGCAATACATGTGTGTGTGTGCGTGTGTGTGTGTGTGTGTGTGTGAGTACTACACACGTTGCACACCCCAGTTACCAATACTGCTTACTGCTTACTGCTTACCACTTCCTCACATCTTGCCAGTACTGTGTATTGGGCTGTCCTTGCCTTGTTGTGGTTGCATGCCACCACTGCCGCCGCTGCTGCCACTGCCACTGACGCCTTTGCGGCTTCATTGCACTTAATTATTGTTATTTATTATTTTTATATTGTTTTGATGAGATGTTGAGCAACATGTTGACGAAATGTCGAATTTGTAAATTGTTTAAATCAACTGAAAGGATACCCCCAGATACTCCAAAGCCAAAGCCAAGGAGAGACAAAAAGAGGAAAAGGAAGAGCAAGAGGACGGAAGATGAAGAGCGAAAAGCGTAGAATGAAGTTATGTGCACCTCTCACCTCGGTGCCTTATAATTGATCGATTGCAGGCTCGAGGCGCTTAACAAAATTATCATAATTAGACTAAATGCTTAACCAGTCAGTCAGTTCGGTCAGTCCGTTCGGTCATTTCGGTCAGTCATTTCGGTCAGCTACTGACCAACACATCAACATTACCTACATACATACATATATAGTATACCCCAACCAATCATTCTTGCAATTCTCTGTGATTTTCTCTCTCTCTTTCTCTTTTTTCTCTGTACAAATTTTATTGATGGCGCCATCGATTAACTCTGGGCTTTTAGGCTCAGTTTAGTTTCTGGTCAAATTTGTCCTTTGCGTTTGCATTTTAAATGCATCGTATGGCCGTAATTATAGCCTTGGCCCGAGCCCGGCCAATTGACACAGCTTAATGAATACGATTGAAGCCGATTGAGGCGGCGGCAATGAATGACAGCCGGCAAATCAATATAAATCAAATCTAGCAAGAAATAAAACATATTCAAACTCAAATTACAAGCAATCGAGCCACTTTAATCGAGTATTCATTTCGATCATTATCCACCTATTAAGTTTTAATGATACACTTTCTGCTCTCATAGTAAATGTTATTGAGATTGAACCCAGTTAACAATTGGTTTTATGTGCGCATTTAAATGTTTTTCTTTTTTGTGCCCTTAATCCAAGAAATGCACAAAAAATGGGTTATAATGGGAAGGAAGCTCGTATCGAGCTGAGGAACGGATACAATCTCTCCTAATCGATAACTTTTCCAGTTTAAGGTATACACATGGAATCGGTAACCAAAAAAGTTTAGAAATGAGAATTGAAGCTGACACAACTAGTATTAATCTGTCGTATTTGTATTAGAATCAATTGAGAAACACCGAAGATATGTACGATTGAAGCTAACGCATTTTTATGGTCAAGGATTACGGCTATCTTCAAATATGCTCGACTTGAGCATTCTAACTTGTTTTTTGTCGAATTGTGTGTAACATTTTCTATTAAAATATCTGCCTATGACAATATTTATTCCAAATCTAAATTCTTTTTACATTTGCAAACTGTTTTCAAGGAGTCATTAAATATTTTTCTAACGCGAACCTTTAACCTAGTGTTTCCCAAAGTGGGCGATAACGCCCCCTTGTGGGCGCTGCAGGTCTCAAGGGGGGCGGTAAGATATCATTCTTATTGGCAGGTGGAGCTCGTAAGAGTTAGCTTGAGACCTAAGCGCCGTTGAATGTTACCTACTGCGCTCAGGTTTTAAGTTGCGGGTTATAGTAAAAGTTTCGTTTATAATTCTCCGTTAATATAAATATATAGGTTACAATAATTAATTAATTTAATTTGAAGTTATAGTGGTGGGGGGCGCTAAAAAAATATTTATTCTCAAAGTGGGCAGAAGACAAAATAAGTTTGGGAGCCACTGCTTTAACCGATGGATAAACGACACCTTTTGGTACGTAAGTATCAAGCTCTTACATTGCATCCTAATAACAAGTTTCAGGGAAAGTAGGTAGACAAGACTTACAATATTATGATTTATTTAACATGTAACACTTTAAAGAACATTCACACTAACCAATACCTAACGGCAACTTTTAACCGATGGATAAATGAAAGTTTTTGGGTTACTTAAGATTGAAAAAAGAGAAATCCCAACAAAAAAGATTGTTCTTGAATGCCAACGGAACTTTTCTGGAAATTATAAAAAAGAAATCTTAACATAAAAGATTGTACTTGCATTCTAATGGAACTTTCCTGTGTGAGTTTTTGATGCAACACTTTAAAGAACAATCACAAATGCCAACAATTGGATTTTACTTGCATCCTAATAAAAAGTTTCCTGGAAAGTTGAGAGACATACATATATATATCGTTGTCGCTGTCTAAACAATTAATTATTGAGCTCCAAACAGCGCCAAAAAGTCGGCAAAGGCTAGAGACAAAATGCTGGAGCTGAAGCAAAGCTGCAAAGCTGAAGAGCTTGGTTGATGAGGAGTTTACGGAGAGGTACAGGAAGGAGCTGGAACTGAACACTGAAGCTGAAGCAGGAGCAGGAGCAGGCGTGAGCTGAACTGAACTGAACTGAGTTGAGAGCAGAGCAGAGAGTTTCGGAATGGGAACGGCAATCGCGAGGCATTTTTCTTCTTACAGCATAACCTGTAATTATCATTCGATACAAATCGAAAACGAAAGACACAAAAATTTATTATTGTGAATTAATAAATTTTATTTTGTTTGCCGCCGTTGCCAACTTGGCCAGTTAAGCACTGAAACAACGTTGGCCAACTCTGCCATCCAGTCACATATATATACATATATATATACGTATGTGTGTGTATATACATGTTGTTATTGTTGGTGTTTCTTTTGGCTGGCTGTTGCAATTTTTTTTAGTGCTGAAATAATTTTTATTAGTATTTCATGTTGTTGTTGTTTTCTGTTGGTGTTTTCTCTTTATGCATTGTGTTTTGTTGCTGTTGTTGCAAGTTGTTGCTGTTGTTGTTGATGTTGTTGTTGTTGCATGTTGTTTTGTAGTTTGCTTTTGTTGTCTGACAAGGCGCATATATCTTGGGCATTATCTTGTCATACGATCAGGCGAACCAACAGCAACAACAACAACAACAAAATTGTTATAAAGATGAAAAATGCATATGTATGTATGTATGTATGTAAGGTATGTATGTATTTGGATATATATGTATTTGCGAACTTGCGAAATTAAATGAAAACGAGAAGAAACTGAAAGCCGTGTCGTTAAGGAAACCCAACTACTATTTATTCAGATTATGTACATATATATATATATATATACATATCTATATAGATACAATAGGAACATCCGCTTCTTAGTTAAACCTTTCTCTCTCATCTCTGCACTAACTGTCATTGGTTTAATTTTCTAAAGAATTTTTTTGCAATGCTCAGCAGAGCACATTTACTTACTTGCAACAGCAACAACAACAACAACAAATACAGATAGAACAGAATACTGTTTATATAACCAAATGAAATGTTCATTGTTGTTCGTTGTTGTTGTTGTTGCTGTTGTCAGCTTTGTGGGCGTGGCGATCGCATAGAAATTTCTCTCTTGCTTCATTCTTGTGTTTTTTTTTATGACAATTCCCAACATGACAACGACACAAAAAGCAACATTTAATGAAGTTTCAATAATAAAAAAGAAAAAAACCAAAAAAAAATAAAGGAAACCCGAATGCTAGACGACGACATAATACACTGTCCGATAGTTTGTAGTTAATAAGAAAATATTTTATTATTATTTTTTATTTAAATTCAAATTTTGTTTAAAATTTATTTATATTTTTTTTTACTTTTTCCAAGTTTTTTTTCAACAAATAAAATTGCAAATAGGTTTTTGTTCTATGGGGAAACAGTGTATATAATAAACAGGCAAATAAAAAATCAAATAAAGAAATAAACAGACGACATCGCTGACAACAACAACAACAGCAGCAATGACAAGAAGAAGAACAAAAAAAAAACACACAAAAATTGTTTCTATAAAAACGTTACAAATAAGGTAAGGGTTGGGTTGGATATTGTGTTTGGGTTGGGGTTTGGGTTGGGGTTCGGGTTTTGGGTTTGGGTTTTGGGTGTAAAAACTTTGGATGCGCCTGGATTGGGCTTTTGCGGATTGGCCTGGTTTTGGGGTTTGGGTTTGGGTTGGGCTGTGGTTTTAGGTTGGGTAGTTCTGGGTTTTTTTTTTATGCGTTTACTGTTGTTCTTGGTTCAGGTTCGTTTTCATTTGGCTTGGTACACACACACACACACAGTTACAGGGGTTGCGCGGGGCAGATTGTTGTTGCTCTTGTTGTTGTGGAAATAGTGATGCAATTTTTCGCCCCCCCGCTTGATGGAAATTAACGCAAAAAAGGCGTGCCCTTTTGCCGTTGACAACAACAGCACTTTGAGAGAGAATGCACGCATTAAAAGGGGAGCAGTGGCGCGAGAGAAGGGTGGTGGTGGGGGTGTGCGTTGGCGGTGGCAATGGTAATGGTAATGGTGGTGGTGGCGGTGGGGTAAAACACAACCTCCGGCAAACAATAAACAAACTGAGAGACGAGGCCAACAAACGGCAACATCAGGCAGGCGAAAAGGCAGGCAGTCGCATTTAAAGGGCCAATTCAGCATTAATGAGAGAAAGGTGGCGGGAGAGAGAGAGGGTGTTGCTTAGGGGCTGCTGTGTGTGTAAGTGGTGCCGGTGGCGCAAGCAAGACAACTCTTGACTCTCGCTCGCCAAGCTGCTTGCTACTCAATTAAATTTTATTGCGCTGTCAGCAGAGGCAACAACAACAGCAACAACAACAACAACAAACAGACAAACAAACAAACAAACAGACAAACAAACAAACAAACGAACGAACAAACGAACAAGCAACAACAACAACAACAGCAACAACAACAACAACGATTGCTATGCTTGTCAAGTTGGCCATCAAAAATGGTGAAAAACACCGACGCCAACCCCTTTTGGCAGCTCATAAAAATGTCACAGCAGCTAATTAAAAAGAGCAGCAAACAACAGCAACAACAACAGCAACAACAACAAACGGGATAATATCAATGGGGACCCAACACCAACAACAACAACAACAAGAAGAACAATTCAATAATGAGTTGCTGTGACAGTTCTTTGACAAGTTCACAGCCACAGCTTGAAATCAGTGCACGTGTCAAAAGCAGCCACAAAGACTCCTCCATTGAGAATTGATTGACAGGTCGCTGTGACCGGCTTTCCCTATCTCTTTCTTTCCTTCTCTCTCTCTTTCTCACTCTCTCTTGCTCTCTGTGTTTGCAGTCAGCAATGACATGTGACGCCCTTAAAGCTCCAACTGCAAAAATAATCGAATGTTCTTTAACAGACTTAAAAGTTTTATACTCAAGAACTAATTTTGATTAACTTTTTATTAACAATTACAAATCGTATTATTAAAGACAGTTTATTGACTCAGTTTGCTTAGAAATGTTAATTACATTATGATTGATTAAACCATTATTAAATTTATAGCTTAACGAAATCTTTTCTTTTAAAACAACTTAAAGTTTTCAATTCAACTCATTTATGTTTAATTTGTATACTCTTAACCTAGGAAATGGGGAAAAAAAGGTATAATGGTTTGATAACTTGATAACATTTCCGGCTTACGATATACACATGGAATCGATAACAAAAAAATCTTGAATTTTGTAAACTTCAATGAGGATTGAAGCTCTTAACAAAATAATGAAAATCTGTAAAATTTTTATTAAAATCGGTTGAAAAACACCGGAGATATGGTATGGGTAGAGATATGTATGGGTATCTTCTACTTCCTGATATTTCCGATTAGTGAAAATTAGTCTAATTTAAGTTCCTCACCATTCGTTTTTGGGGGAATAATCAATAATTAAACTTAATCTATTACTTAGTACTGGCTAAAATTCGAAGTCTCTGTTAAAATTCTGATAAAAATTTCAATAAAATCTCAGCTACGGAATAGTATTTTTCTCTCTTTCCAACTTACATAATGATTAGCCAATCATTTTGTAACAAATTTGACAGTCAACCCAAAGCGCAATAACAAAAAGTTTGACAATTTATCGATGATAGATGAATCTGAAATTGAAATTAAAAAAAAACCAAAGTACTTAGCCACCAACCGAATAGATCAAACAACAAAATGTATTTGGGGCTTAACTTAAATCAATTTGATGTTAACTTAGACAAATTGAAACTTAATATGCTTATCGATTTGGAAAAACTGGCATCTAATTAAAAGCCACTTAGTTAGCTGATCTCAAGTCGTTTGTAAGCTTTTCTCTCACAAGATTTCGATCACAGCAAACTGCAAACTTTTTGGTTTCAGCCCCCACACACTTAATTTAAGTCCATGGATTTTGATATGTGTGTGTGTGTTCATTGTTTAGGCATCTAAACGATTTCGGGTAGATAATACTCTATCATCTGGGGCCGGCTCGGTTTTTGTTTAATGAGCCCAGAGATACTAAAAAACGATTTGCACCATTACCATTTTTAAGTATATATTGCGGTATGGTATGGTATGGTCCAGTCCAGTCCAAAAATGAATGTATTAATTATGAGAGCGCAAAATTTCCAACACTTAATGTTTAACAAATGGTTGATTGAATGCCTAAACATTTCTGTGTGTGTGTGTGTACAAAACCCGTCTAGACTAGAGAAATTTTCATGTCAAAAGCGAAAATTTTGGCTTTTTAACCTGCGCATTGGCCATGCTAAATTTTCGTGATGCTGCGAAAGTCAAATAAAAGCCAGCACAAACTTCAAAACAAAAAATGCCGACTACAGCAAAAGAAATCTGCCCAAAATGAAAAGAAACAAATCACACAAAATTCCTATACACAATTTATGACTAGCAAGTACCCTTTACAATGCAAAACGGGTTAGGTAATTGGCACCAGAAAAAAAAATGAAAAAAGTTTTTTTCAAGTATATAATTCTTAATTCTGAATCTTAAGTATGTAAAAGTTGGTAATTGGCACAAGAAAAAAATTTAAAATAGATTTTTTCAAGTATATAACATAACTCCAATTTTTCTGTTTTTCCTTAGTAGAAAACTAATCTGAATCTTAAGTATAAAAAAGTTGGCAATTGGCACTGGAAAAAGTTAGAAAAGTTTTCATATTTTTTCAAGTATATAATTCTAATTTTTCTGTTTCTCCTTTATAGAAAACTAATCTGAATCTTAAGTATAAAAAAGTTGGCAATTGGCACTGGAAAAAGTTAGAAAAGTTTTCATATTTTTTCAAGTATATAATTCTAATTTTTCTGTTTTTCCTTTATAGAAAACTAATCCGAATCTTAAGTATAAAAAAGTTGGCAATTAAAACAAGAATAAAATTAGAAAAGATTTCATAATTTTTCAAGTACGTAATTCTTATATTTCTGTTTTTCCTTAGTAGAAAACTAATCTGAATCTTAAGTATAAAAAAGTTGGCAATTGGCACTGGAAAAAGTTAGAAAAGTTTTCGTATTTTTTCAAGTATATAATTCTTATTTTTCTTTTTTTCCTTTATAGGATTAATGTTAGGGTAAATGTTACCCCTTGATTTAAAGTCTATTCAATAAGTTTTTTTGTAGAATAAAATTTCAATTTTGAATGCTTATATACCCTTTCTAAGACACTTTGTGTACAGAGTATAATAATGTAAGCGCGCTCAACATTTTTGCAACGCTCTCAAAAAAATACCAAAACCGAGAAAACAAAAAAAAAAAAAAAACAACCAGAAAACAGGGAAAAAAGACTATTGCCGTTGCCTTTGCCTGTGTGCCTGTGCCGTTGCCGTTGGTTACTTGGCAGCGCTTGTCTGGAGTATCAATATAGCCAAGTTGGGGCTGTTCGGTCGGTGCCGGCATTTGTCCAACCAACACACCACCTGCCTCAATCCCTGTGCAAATGGGATGGATGGAAGAGTCAGGCCGTGTTTGTGAACCTCGATGACTCGGACTTGATGATTTTGACTTGAGTTCTGCGCAAGTCTTGTGGCCCACGGGCAGGCTGACTGAATGGCTGACTGGCTGACTAGCTGTAGCTTTAGCTGTTGCTGTTGCTGTTGCTGCAGTTTTCTTGGCCAGATATGCCTGACGCGTTGAAGATTTTGTTCCATCCCACTTTTTGGCCATACATACTACATACAACACAGACGACGAAAGATTTGTGTGCCAAAACCCCAAAGACGGGCAGACGAGACTCCACTCCACTCCACTCCAAGTTGCAGCCATTGGTTCAGATTTTTTTTTTCGTTTCTGTTGGTTTTCTTTGTTTTTCTTGCATTTACCTTTTGTGCTCATTTATTTAACCCATGCCATGAGAATTATTAAAAATTTTATTCGCATAATTTGTGAATTATTTTTTTTGCTTTTTTTCGTTTAGTTTCGTTTCGTTTTGTTTTGTTTTGTCTGCGCGCCAAAAAAAATTATGAAAAACCACCTCCAATGCCACACAAACCCGTTGCCGTTGCTGTTGCCGTTGCCAAAGTGGCGACGCGTCGCCATGCAACCAAATGCTGCTCCAAATCCCAACTAGAGTCAAACTTTGACTTTGCCTTTGCCTTTTTTCCAGTCCTCTGTCTGTCTGTTTGTTGGGTTTTGTTGTTTTTGTTTTTGTGTCTGCTCAGCTCGTCACGCATCGCCTCCAGATTGTGACGGCTGTTTCACGATGTTTAGCTCTTTATAAACGCATAGTTCACAGTCTCAATTGTTTTTTTTTAGACCGCCAGCTCTCTATATTTGATCAAGCGGGGCAAAGAAATTGTTGTCAATCCCAACTGCAACAATCTGCAGCAAAACTAACGGCAATTGCCACAGAAAGGTACCGCAACAGAAAGCGGTAAATATTTGCGTACTTATTTTTAATTTCAACTTGAACCCAGCCAATTTTCCACCAAAACCATTCAGGGGGGTAGTAATTGTATGTTTTTGTTGTAGAAGGGTTTGTTAAGAGACTTTAACTCATATATTTTGTATTAATTCTAAAATGATTTTTACCTATTTTTAACATTAATAAGCCATTTTATTGTTCCATTTCCAAAGACTGTTTCCAAAGTTCATGTTGCAACAGAAAACAGAATTGAAAAGCAAATTTATAAAAATTAGTTTTGTCTTTGATTGCAGGCCGCATTCGACGCATTCGCAATTTGGCAGCTGCTGTTTAGAACTTGTCATTTATCAACTCGAAATATATGTTGCAAGTAGTTGTTGTTGCCTTGTTTTGTAGTAGGTGCTGTTGCTTCCAGGCGGCTTCAAAGGGAGCGAACGACATTCATTAGTCAAAAATTCAGGTTGTGAATTTCGAGTTCCGAGAAGTGCACGGGCCAAATTCATTCAGAAATTGCACTAATTACACGCAAAGTGCACAAAATTTCGGCTTCGGCTTCCAGTGGTCAAAAGATAGAGTAGAAACGGTTCGTCGGCACTATGTTTAATGCCGCTTCGTCTAATTAGGCCAGGAAAAAAAGAAAACGAGAATACATTAAGGACACAATAAGCTACAAGAAGTAGAAAAAATGGAAAAACCAGCCTGTGCTATACTTTCTTAATGATAAATTAGTTTAGGTTAAGGCTGAAGGAAAATAATTTTTGTAATGAATTAAAATTGGGTTTTTTACAATTTTATATATATTTTTTTTTTAAGGCTGCACCAGTTTGAACAACGCCCATGATTTCAAATTCAAATCTAATAAATGTGTGTGTGCTTGTCAGGAGCGATGATCCCGATTCCGATCCCGAACCCGAACCCGAATGCCTTGTCCTGCAATTAGTCCTCTCCTCTATGGTAGAGGGTAGGTGAGGGGAAGGGAGACGATGCGTGTGAATATATGTTACGAGCTAGTACGAGACGCAGCCTCTCCTCAATGCAGCCTCCAGCAACCTCTTGACACCTGTTTGTCATGCGGCCGACACACAGCAGCAGAGACCACTAAAAAACTTGAGGCTCCGTCGCCCTGTCGCCCCTTCGTCCAGCCCCGTTAGTCCAGCGTTCTTAAGCGTTCCAGCGTTATGTTCGGGTCTACAAATAATTCATCATTGCGCAATGTCTGACCCCAAGCAACAACAACAACATTACCCATCCAGAGGCCGAAAAATGTGGACTTGACTCCTTTTGCAGCCAAACTGCCAACTGCCAACTGGTAAACTGGCAACTGGCAACTGGCAACTGGCAGCAACTGGAAGAGGAAGAAACAAACAACGTCTTCTCTGTGCTCATCTTTCATATAAATGATCTTTTTTGAGCTGTTTCGCCCTGCGCTCGTTCTATATTCATGCACTCGTGAATCCGTACCCCTGTGTTTCCCTGGTTTTCCCCGTCCCGGTCCCGTCCCGTCCCGGCCAACTGCCAACTGGCAACCCCATAATTATGCGTCTTTGACACAACGTCTGACTGCGATTGCGACTGCGACTCTGGGTCTCAGACTGGGCTGGGAGCATGGGCTCTGAACCGGGGCGTCACCTTGCTAAAACCTCCTAACAAAAAAAAAACCACAACAAAAAAAAAACAATAACAAAACCACAACAAAATTAAAAAAATATTCCAGGAATTTCTAAATATGCGTACGAAAACCTTATGAATATAATACGAATGCATGTATTTCATGTTTCATTATCAGTAACAGCTTCAAGGCTTCAACTAACTTGTGCTAAAGTTTATCTTATCTTATAACACTTTCAATAAATATGTTTAGATTGAGAAAACTAACCAAAGATCACAAACTAAACGAATCTAATAATGCCAACTTGAAACATATCCATGAGACATTTATATTAAGACAACATTTTTCCTGCTTTCTTTACTATAATCTTTAGTGAAGGTTCAAGCTTAAAGCTTTTTCCTTTAAAATAGCAAACTTCTTTTGTTTACGGGCAGGAAAATAAACATTAAGTTTTGAACTCTTTCGACTTAAGACTGTATAGAACAGGGCAACATGTTTACAATGGAACAATCTTAAGTGTAGATCGTATAGAAACAATATCTACACGCTTTTTAATGTGATATCAAGCATATATATATATATATATATCCTTTACCCGTTTTAAATCAATATGAATAGATTCAATAACTTACTTCGACTTATATATATTCCAAGATTCAGAAGTTCGAGGTTTGACTTAAGACTGTATAGACATTGACAGTGTTTACGATGGAAACGTATGAACTTTAGGACAATCTTAGGTGTAGTTCGTATAGAAACAATATCAAACATATATATATATATCCTTTACCTGTTTTAAATCGATATGAGTAGATTCAACAACTAACTTCCACTTATATATATTTCAAGATTCCGAAGTTTGACATAAAACTGTATTGGCAGTGTTTACGATGGAAACGTATGAACTTTAGGACAATCTTAAGTGTGGTTCGTATAGAAACAATATCTACACGTATTTTAATGTGATATCAAACATATATATATCCTTAACCTGTTTTAAATCAATATGAGTAGATTCAATAATGATAAATACATAACTTACTTCCATACTTATATATATATTCCAAGATTCCGAAGTTCGAACTTTGACATAAGACTGTATAGACATTGGCGGTGCTTACGATGGAAACTAATGAACTTTAGGACAATCTTAAGTGTAGTTCGTGTAGAAACAATATCTAAACGCTTTTTAATGTGATATCAAACATATATATATCCTTAACCTGTTTTATATCAATATGAGTCGATTTAATAACGATAAACACATTACTTACTTCCACTTATATATATTCCAACATTCCGAAGTTCGAAGTTCGGAGTTTGACGTAAGACTGTATAGACATTGGCAATGCATGAACTTTAGGACAATCTTAAGTGTAGTTCGTATAGAAACGATATCTACACGCTTTTTAATGTGATACTTTTGATCGGTTGGTTGGCGTGTGAATGCATAAATTGTGCTGTTAGGCAATTCAACTTTCATTAAGTACTCGGCTACAATAATAGTATTATTATTAATAACTATAATTGATTTTCGGCCTCTCGGCTGCCTCTTCTGATGTGAAAATCGATTAATAAACGATGGAAAATAAACGCGGCAAAAATTAATAAATTTGTGAACGAGGTTGCCCCTAAGCAGAGACTAGAGATATCTCTTTCTCACCCTCTCTCTCACTCTCTTACACTCTCTGTCTTGTTTGCTGTCGATCTGCATTTTAGAGTTGTGGCGCCACTAGGCTGGCCCATAATTAACCAAACAAAGAACCGCATAGGCCGTTAAAGTGTCGAAGCCCAAGTCAAAGTCAGTCCGAAAGCAGCACAGTCTCAGAGTCTCAGTCCCAGAGTCTCAGAGACTCAGTCTCAGAGCAAAAGGCAACGAAAATAAATAAAAAACTATTTGAGAAGTCTCGAAAAACCAAATCAAAAATGCGGCAAAGTACAAAAGAAAGCCAGACAGTCGGAGGTAACATTGGAAACTGTAACGAAAGAGCACTCATTGTGTCTGTGTGTGTCTTTGAATATTGTGTATGTGCGTGCGTGCGTATGTATGTGTGTGTGTGTGTTTGCATTAATGTTGCCACCTACGTACCCGAAACCTCAAACTCAACGAAATGAGCCTTTTATAAAGATTTTTTGGTGTGTGGGACCTGTTGAGCTCCCCAAGTCCCACACCATACCAAAAACCAACCAAGGCTCGTCTGAAGCTGAAAAAACCAAAAACTTGATGATGTATGTGTATGTACTATGTGTATGTGTGTGTGTGTGTGTGTGTGTATAGCAGAAGCAGCAAAAAATCATTAAGCATGATTAAAATGTGCGAAAGGATAAAATGATTTACTTTAAATGAGCTCAAGTTTCCAAAAGGTCTTTTTCATCTTAATTTTAATACGCCTCACGCATAAATTAAAAAAAAAAAAAGACTTTCTGTCTCGTTCTCGATCTCATCTCATATATGTTTTTGTGAAAACTGAACTTCAAATAAACTTCATTTGTCATTTTCATTTCAGTTTAACTCCAAATTTATTGAATGAGGAAAGTGGAAAGTGTTTTGTGAACTGAATAGTATATATTGTTGTAAGAATCTTGTTGTTCTCGTTCTCGATCTCAACTCATATGTTTTTTTGAAAACTGAACTTCAAATAAACTTAATTTGTCATTTTCATTACAGTTTAACTCAAAATTCATTGGATGAGGAAAGTGTTTTTAACTGAATATTATCTATTGATGTAAGAATCTTGTTGTTGTTGTTGGGGGCCAGAAAAAGTAAAAAGATTAAGAACTATACCATATTAATATGTCTCCGCCTTGGTTGCTCCGGCTCTTATGGCCAATAATAATACCTTCTCTTTTCCTTTGGCTTGTCTTCTTCTTTTTTGTATATTTGCAAATAATAAAAGAAGAAGAAGCAGCAGCAGCAGCAGCCACAACGGCTTAAATATATCATTTCTGTTGCTGTTTCTGATGTTGCTGCTGCTGCTGCTTCTGTTGCTGTTGCTGTTGCTGTTGCTGTTACTGGCAGCCCTGTAATTAGCCACAGACGCTGGCTGCTGCCGTTGCCATTGCCAACTCTCTGTGTGACTTGTGAGTTTTAGTTGGGGCTTGGAGCTTGGGGCTTTAAGAGTACGGTGGGGGGCGGGGAGGGCGTCTGTGTCTGTTTTTGTTTGTGCCTTTTTGCGACCCGCGAGAAAGAGAGGGAGAGAGAGGAGAGAGGCAGCCTTTCAGCTGCTGGCGCACAAAGTTCCTAAGTTTCGAAATCCAAGTCAAAGTCAAGTCCATGGCCATGCCATGCTGCCTGCCATCGCAATTTTGACGTTGCCGTTTGACCGCGCGACCTGCCAACAACAACAACAACAACACAAACAACAACAACACAAAGAATCTGCAGTTTTGTATATGTATACATACCCTATACATTTCACTCAATGCCCCCGAAAGGGTGTTAGTCTGAAGAAGGCTTTGTAAAGTTAATCTCATCCTGGCTATTACAGGGTATTGGCCAGTTGATCACACTCTTGTCGTTTTAGGCCAAAACATTCTTACGTGTTTCTCTTGACTTTTTTCTTATGATTTTATTCCTGTTCTGTTGTGTTTTTGTTGTTGTTCTTGTTGTTTTTGTTTTATACGGTTTGTAGGTGCAACTCGTAAAAGTCTAGACGTGATTGTATCACGATTTCTATCGCCATTTTTGTTGCTGTTGTTCTCGTTGTTTTTGTTGTTGTTGTCTTTACCCCTCTCTGCATTCTTCTGGCCATGTTGGACCGCCTCGCGTCCTCCACACACACACACACACACACACATATTTGATATACCTCTGTCTTCTAGTCTTCTGTCGCTCTCTCCACACACAGATCCATCCATCCATCCATTCGTTTAAGTAAAGGATTCTTGGTAATTTTCGGGCCAGCAAGGTGCTTAAAACTATATATGAAACATTTTCTCATTTGCAGCGACTCATTCCGAATCGACTCCCGTTCCCTCTCCCTCACCCTTTCCCTTTCGCATTATAATGAGTTCATGAGTTAAGGAGTTGAGAGTTGGTTCGGAACTAAGCAATTCCGTTATTTTTTTTTAATCAAATTTGAAATTCTATTGCCCTTCTTTGATGAAACTGAGAAGCACAAGAGATAAAAGAAATTGGATTAATTATAGAAAACGATAAATAATATGAGCTTTTTTAATCAAGAACTAGTGAATTATCTATATATCCCAGACATATCCCTATAATATTGATTGCTTAACCCAAACTCAACTGATGTCTTGTTGTTACTTAATTGAGATGTCACACTTTCCAACCAAACCAAACAACCAAAAATATAATCAATAATCAATAAACACACAGAGAGAGAGAGAGAGAGAGAGATGTATATAGGGACAATATTTAACCCTACTACTACTACTACTACTGCGACGGGGGCAGCGACAAAATATTTTAATTTATACAAATGACAAAATAATTAAAATTACTAAGTTGACCAAGCCGTCAGCTAGACAATATATCATTAATATAACAATATGACGTCGCAAACGCAAACGTAAACGCAAACCGAACCACGGCCAAAAGCATAATGGCCAAAATGAGGCACGAGCACGACAACAGCAACAACAACAGCAACAACAACAACGGCGACAATGTGCCCCGCGAATAGACTGTTATCCCAATTAGCTTACTTACCTTTTATGGCATGGCGCCCTGTCGCTTGCTCGCTCTCTCTCTCTCTCACTCTCTATCTATCTCTGTCTATCTCTTAGACTCTTTGGGGGGTGACAATTTTCATTATTGACAAATTAATTGTCACCTTTTAACAAAATGCGATACAACAACAACAACAAGCAACAACAACAACAGCAACAACGTCAACGAGACTCAAGACTCAAGCAAGACAGAGCGAGAGAGACGCGAGAGACGCGAGAGACGCGAGAGACAGAGACAGAGAGGCCGTTAAAATGACTAAAGGGCAGCCATTTTAATACAATTATTGTACAACAGTTGAGGGCCAAATGAAATCACATAATTATGATTGAATCGAGTCGTGGGTGGAGAGGGATGGTGCAGAGGGGCAATGCCAAAAAAATACACACAAAAGAAAGCAAAAGAAAAGCGTAAAACGCTAAACACGTCAAATATAGATTAGCGCCTTTTGTCAGCCACCCTTTGCCCTATCAAGCAAACCACAACCCCCCCTCCCCTCGCCCCCGCCAACATTCTCCGCATTTAGAAGTGAACTTGTCTAAGTGTCATTAGTTAGCGCAGGATACGCGCTGCCATTACGCCAAGAACAACAACAACAACAAGAACAGCAAGAACCACAACCTGTAATATGGCCCAAAAAGAAAATTATGGGCGGAGACATTAGTACAAGTTGGTATATATGGTATATATTGTATATGCATACTTTATACACTATACTGCGAATATATGTTTACTCTAATTTAACATTTTTCCTTTAATATCTTATATACTTTTTTTCCCATCTTTTCAGTTCATCTTGATTGAAGAATATTTCTGCAGTTTTTCACTGCTTTTCACATCTTTTCAAAATGTGTTTCAAAGTGAATGATATTCGGCACTTGATCCCTGTTTGTTAGTGTATCAAGGGGCAAGTTCGACAGAGAAAGAGAAAGAGAGCGGGTGAGAGAGAGAGAGAGAAAGAGAGCGAGCGAGACTTCATTTGTAATTAAATAGACACGATACGACACGACGGCATAACCCAGAAAGTTAATCATATTTTAATGTACCACCCTCGGTCGGTCGGTCGGTCGGTTGAATGGAAATTTTTGTGTTCGTGGCAGGCCAAATGGGCCAAACGGGGGGGCCAAAGGGTCCAAACGGGGGCCAAACTAATTACAATAACAAAGCAAAGAGCACTTAGCACGCAGCGCAAAAAACACAACCAGGACCAGAAGTAGAAGCAGGGAGAAGGGAGTTTGGAGTAGGGATCAGGCAGAAGGGAGCAGGGTTCAAGGAGCAGGAAGCAGGGAGTAGGGAGTTGGGAGCAGGGAGCAGGGAGATATGGAGTGTCATTAGCAAGACGCCGGTTGTTCTTGTTCAAATTTGAATGTCCTTGTTGTTGTCCTTAACTTGAAGTTAAGTTCTGTGCTGTACTCGGTTGTTTGGCATCGATGCTTATCGATGGTTTAGTGGCAATTTGTAGACGGTTCTTGTCCACGTCAATGCCTCTGAATTGTCCTCGCTGTCACTGTCATAGTTGTTGTTGTTGTTGTTGTTGTTGTTGGCCCAACTATAATCACACACTCCACACAACACACACAGTTCCAGCTAATGAACGACAGCAGCAGCAGCGCCTCCACACCTGGAATGTAATTTATCTAATGCAGTCATTAATTTCATATTAACAAGGTGCGGATACCAAATTATCTTGACAGAATCTACGCGATATGGTTATGTTTGACTATGTCTCTGTCTCTCTCTGTCTCTCTCTCTGTCTCTCCGTCTCTGTCTCTGTGTTTGTTTAAGTGTGTTTTGTACACTTAATAAACATGTACTAATTTATGACACACGCATACACTGAACAAAACACAAAAATACTATCAAATCATTGACATTTGTTTTGCAATTAAGTTTTGTCTTAGCCCGTGACGAGAATGCTGAGCATATATAAGAAAGATGTAAGCTAGTTTCTCAGTTTTTATACCCTTAACCCATGAAATGGGTAAAGAAGTAGGGAACTACAAAAGCTAGAGACTCCAGATTTTGGATATGAGCTCTCCCAATCCCAAGTTTGTTTCAAATTTTCGATAACATTTCCGGTTTACGATATACACATGAAACCAATAACAAAAAAATCTTGAATTTCAAAAATTCAAAAATGCGGATTGAAACTATTAACAAAATAATGAAAATCTGTGAAAATTTTATGAAAATCGATTGAGAAACACCAGAGATATGAAGTCATCAAGCATTGGTCCGGTAGTGCAGGTATGTCCGTCTGTATGGTCAAGGGTTAAGGGTATCTTCTAGTCGAGCCTACTCAACTGGAGCCTTCGTACTTGTTTTTCTTCTTTGGTCAATTGCTCCTTTTTTTTGCAGCTCAAACATTTGTTAAGATCGACGAGATAAGATTATCATATATGCAAGATCTTAAATAGATTTCACTATGAAGAAATGAGATTTAGTTTCACAGTGTATTTAATAATATTCCGCATGGCAAAGATAATTCCATACTTGTTTCACATAAATTCTTAAGTAACAAGCCAAAACCAGTCCATAACTACAGTTTAGCTTGCCATATGACTAAATAACATTGCCATTTAGAGGAATAAGAAATCCTAACGAATATGATAATGTTTGTCGCGAAGTAAAGATTGTGATACTTTCCGTTTACTAAGTGCTGTTGCCGATGAATAATTCGGAATAATTCGAAGTTGAAAGAAACTTCAGCTCAATTCTATATGGTAAATGTGTTCTATATATTTATAAACCTTGAAGAGTTGGTACGAACAGAATGAAATTGTTTTACTTATACCAAAACATGAATATTTCTTTGTTGATTTCATGATCTTATATATAAATATGCATAATATTATGGCTGTTCTTGTCTTGTGCCAACTCCCCTTCCCTCCTAAAAGGAAGAAATTCCCAAACCCCATTTTACTTAATTATGCTTTTATATTCAATTAATTTAAAATCATTCAGCAGCACACACACACACACACACACACACATTCAACAAAATTACCAAGCAGAAACAATTAGACTAAAACACACACTAATAAAGGGGATGAACGGGGGGGGGGGAGCGCGGACAATAGAGCACATACGCCCACAGTGGTAGACACTTTTAAGTTTTAAGCTCGACGCAGATAAATCTAGAAATGTCGCAAACGAATGGCACGTGACCTTTGACACATTAGTGTCAGTTGTTGTCTGCTGAATGCCAGCCATTAAAATCAAAAGTCGAGCAGTCCGATGTCGATGTGAGATTCAGATACACAGATACAGATACAGATGCAATTCGAAGGGAACAAACAGCATGACGAGGCAATTTACGCAATTGTTGTCAAATTAAAGTGCATCCGCTTCGATGGTCATTTAAAGCCAAAAGTCGTCCCAATATATATAACTTGGAACTCCCTAATAATGAATACACACACACACTAATACTAACACACACTAACACACACGCACGTGATCTGGTAACGCATCATGTACGCTTTTCAAAAACAGTTGAAAAATCTTCACTTCACTTGCGCCTTCCTTGTTTGGAATTGTGCGCGTTGTGCAAATGTTGACGTTAATAAATTATAAAATGAAACTAATGACAAAACACGACCAGCCAACAGTAACAACAACAACAGCAACAACAGCACAGTGAGTGACCGAACAGTGGCGGCGGGGGGGGGTTAAGGCAACATTTTAAAACTGAGATTTTCAATTTGTTGCGAGGGTTGCAAACCGCGTAACGAGCGCAAATTGTATTAACGCGACTTGTGACCAACCCCCCCCCTCAGGAAGGACGCAATTTGCCAGAGAGATGTGTGTGTGTGTGTGTGTGCCCAATGTGTGACCGATGCGAAAATAGCTTTTTTTTTTCGGTGGCTGCGCCAGTTTTTCCGCACATTTTTCACCAAGTCTTTGGCAATAATTTAATATTACTTATACGCCATGTAAGTTAATTAAAAATTCCTTCTCTCTCTCTTTTTTTTTTGCTGATACACAAACACACACACACACGTACGTGTGCGTATTTTTCTCATGCCGTATGTAACATGAAATTAATTTTGCGACGTGGTTTGGCTATGCACATCTGCAAGCAGAACCAGACCCCGACACGCCCTACAGTATCCCCCCCCAACCACCACCCCACCCCTCTCTCTATCATTGGCTCACCAACTGGCACTGGTGATTGGCTGGGGGAGGCACACCTGCAAGTGTCATGGCTGCATCGTCGTCGAAGACAAGACCAAGACGACGGGTCGAGACGAGGCGAGGCGAGGCGAGAGGAGCAAAAACGCCAGCAAAGTCCTCCACATTGTCGTCAGATAGATCCGCATGGTTCGATAGTGCAAAGTGTGCCGCCAAACTTACAACAACAACAACGATGAAAAAAATCAAATATATATATATATATATATATATGCGATCAAGGAAGCTATAGCCGAAATTGGTCAACAGGAAAATACCCAGTAAAAAAGCAAAAACCAACAAATATATGAAAAAATCTGTTTAAAAATAAGAAATCATATAGAAAAGCAGCTTAAGTTTAAGTTGTATATAGTAATTAATCCATGGAAGAATATGAAAAAATCTGTTTAAATAAAAATAAAACATATAGAAAAGCAGCTTAAGTTGTATATAGTACTTAATCCATGGAACAATACTTATCATGTCTAAAATAAATAATTTTAAAATTGTTAAATCCTTTTTCACTAATACAACATTAACTCCAGACAATAAATTGTTATTTAGTAAATATATATTTAATATTTTTTTTTGAAAAATACATCAAGATATTTAACCGCAACTGGACTTTGAGGTACTTAAATAAATATAAAAAAAAAAAAATATAATATAAATATTATAAAAAAAAATATTGCAAAAATACTTTTTTCTTTAAGGCTTAAATTTTTTAATACTATAAAGCAATAATATTTTATATATTATTATTTTCCATGTCATTTCAAATCATTTAAGTTCGAAAAGTGCAAAAATATTAACAGCAAATTCGGCAATATATATATTTTACAGTCTAGCCAACTTAATGACATACATTTTACGAGGTATATTCATTAAAAAAATATATAAATATACATATATATATAATATAAAAATGCAATGCAGGCGCAAGAGTTGCTGGCAAAAACAAGGAAAAAAAAATATTTAAAGAACAAAATTAACCCGCATATAACTACTACTACTACTACAGGTACTCCAACTCCAAACTTCAACTCCAGCTTGTACATACACACACACACACACACTTACATAGCTTGCGTTGCAATGTGGCTTGGCTTGGCTTGTGGCTTGTGGTTTCGTTGACTGCATTTTGTTTACGCGCTGCACTTTATTAGATTTTTATCTGGTCATGTTTAAAATGACTTGAGGTCTTGTGGTATGTACGTACGTACGTACGTGTACGTATGTGTGTGTGTGTGTTTGTGTGTGTTTGTGTGTGTGTGTGTGTGTATGTGGCCCCGTCAACAAGATACATGTCTGGCATTAGTAACTACGAGATGCTCTTAAAAACGGCTTAGATACTTTTTAATCAATTATACGCATTTTTGCTTTATTGCATTTAAACATGCATTCGGCTTCAACAGCTGAGATTAGCCGGCATTGCGCGGGTCAAAGCCTGCTTGCTTACTGCTTACTGTTGAGAACACAGAATGAATGAAACGAAAACAACCTTAACTCAATATGGTATATACTTACTTTTTCCAGTGTAGTTCTTAATTATTTTCAAGACACATCTCAACAGCATATACTATAATTGAATGGTAATCTAAAATCCAATTGAAATTTTATCGATGGCCTTTTTGGCCGAATCGACATGAACTTGATGCAGAGTGGAGAAAACTGAAACTCACTCCCTGCCCCCCTACCGGCCCCCCTCGAACAAACAACTACTGATTAAGCTAATCGTAAAGCGAAAAGCTAAGCGAAAGTTGAGCTATACAAAAACAAAAACAAATATTGGCAACTGGTTTTGGGAAAATGGCAAATGTCAAACTGCAAATGGACTTTAATTATCATTGTGTGTGAATGACTATGTGTGTGTGTGTGTCCTTTTGGGCCTAATTATAGACGTGTGCACGTTAGCACAAAACATGATCGAAAAGCGTTAAAAGCGTAAACCGTAAAGCGTTCAATGGGTCTGGTTATATGTATTTTGATTCAATTTGGGCTAAGCTATTATTATGTAAGAGCCAAAGCAAAGAGCTGGCCAAAAACGTTCAACAAATTGCATTTAACGTAACGAAACCCAAACCAAAACCAAAAACCCAAACCAAAACCAAACGAATCGAAAGCCGAACATAAGCTAAACATAATCTACGACTCATCCAACTTGCTTACACCCATCAATCAAAGCATCAAGCTTAAATCGCTTAGTGCGTAGAGTGTGGGTCCACACAGAGAGAGAGAGAGAGAGAGAGAGACTGTGTATGGTTAAGGCGAGAGCGGTGGAGAGCGGAGGGCGGCAACAAATGATCGCCGGTTCATGCGCTCAATTGAGCGTTCAATCAATGCTAACGCCCCCAACGCCCACCACCGCCTCAGCAGCAGCAGCAGCAACAGCAGCAACAGCCGGAGCAGCATCATCATCATCTTTGCCTCCCTCCCCCCCCTACCCTACCCTGGCACAGTAGTTCATGTCTTTATTTTGTTGTTGTTGTTGTTGTTGTTGATGCTGACATTCAATTAAGGCAGAGAATAACTGAAAAAATGAAGAAAGCGCCGCTACGCTGCAATTTCAACACTCGTCTCGTCTCGTCTCAGATCCTTCATGCCACAGCCACTGTGTGTCTCAGATCAGCATTGTCGGTATTGTTGTTGGTATTGTTGGTAGGTGTTGCACATACCAGTGGCACAGACAAAGTCAGCCAAAGCAGCGCCGAACTCTGTGTAGTATGCACCTGTGCATAATTGCCTATTCATGCGGCAACGCTTTGATATCAAATTAACACACACACACTGACACACACACACACACACACACACACACACTCCACTTATACACAGAGAGTGCAGCAAAAGTCTGCGTCTTTTGAGAAATCCCACAAAAATTATGTTCGGTCATCTTTACATCAGCAAAAATTTCTTTTTTGGCTTGTAAAAGCGCCGGCAACTGGCGCTCTAAACAAAAACAAAATGCAAACAAAACAAAAAGCTGCTCGATTGTTAGATACTCTGTAAATACTTTAGTATGGGATTATGTAAATTATTGGGTTAGGTTCCTTAGTTCATACCTGAATACAATTTTATCATATTCCATTTCCATCTTGAATCAAAGCTTAATAAACAAACCAAACACAACTCCTATTATACCCCTTTTCATCAGCTCAACATATTCGAGGGTATGTTGTGCGGGCAAAACTTAAAAGCATTTTTGTTGAGTGGCTCTTTAACAGAAGCTAGTGCGTCCCTATATCTTCACCCCGTTTGCCTCTCCATTCAGTTATTTCCATTCCATTCCATTTCGTTCCTTTCCTTTCCTTTTGCTTTCCGTCTCTCACGTGATTGATGTCAAGTTAAAGTAGCAAATGTTGCTTATAAGGCTTGCTTTTACAGCTTATCGCAGCAAGATCAACGACGCCGATGGCGTCATCATCATTAAGAGCGAAAATATGGTAGCTCCTATGGAAATCTCTTTACCCATACCCATTACCAAGTTACCCGAAGTATTTTCTCAATCGTTGCGCTTCATTTCAAGTCAAGTCAAGAACTCGCCGCAAAGCCATTGAATTCTGTTTAACATAAATTAAACTTGAAACTTGTTGTTGAAATATGCACATATAGATAGCGACCAGATAGATCCTTTCTAATTGAAAATGTGGAAAGAAATATTATTTAACCCTTTGGGTACATTTGATGACTGAGACAAGTCTGACTTGTCATCGGAATTATAGATATATCAATCAATCTAATAAAAGAAATCATCAGAAATCGTGGCTCAAGCGGTTTTCGATCAAATCTATTCACTTCTAATCCCATTACTAAGTTATTTTCGTAATCTCTTATCCCAAGGAATGCTAATTACATTCTCAATGTTGGCAAAATGTACAACTAGGCTAGGATTGAAGCCAATCAATAGAACAATACCCGCAAACAAGAACAACAGGCATTAAATGGCAAATCAAAAGCCAAACGCCAAATGCCAAATCCCAAAAAAAAAACACCAAACACAAAACAAGAACAAAAAATAATACACCAAAATCGAATCGAAGTGGAAGTCACAGCGTCAGCTACTTATTTCTGAGAAATAAAAACCATTTGGGCGTGTCCCCTTCGCCTAATACCGCCCAGGACCGACCCAGTTGCCGACCGAACAGTCATAACAATCCAGGACCAATGCCTTTTCTCTCTCTCTCCATCTCGCTCTCTGCTTTGATAGACTTGGTCCTGGTTCCCAGTTTGCAGTTCCCAGTTTCCACTTTCGGTCTTGGCCCAGCCTCAAAGGCAAAAACAACGGCTCGTTGGCCCTTTTTGGCAAATCATGCGCGCTCCACTTTCAATAAAACACCCACTTTTATCAAACATTTGTACGGCTCAACAGATATTTCGCCACACAACCGAGAGAATCGGGAATTAGAAAAAACTGGGTACGCAACCCTTTCATATTCGCATCATGGTGCCTGTTTACGCACTTTATATGCATAGAGAAATGTACATATTTGTATAAAAAGTGGAGGTACCGAACCGAACAAGCAAAGATATACCCTGTATCGATTGAGTACGGCGTTCAAATTGGGTATCATGATGAATGAAGAATGTATTCAAGCTTGATCAACATAAGTATTTTCTATATATAGAAGGTATTCTCATGGACACAATTAACCCCTTGAGTTCCGGTTTACAAAAAGTAATTGAACACCCGATTAATTGACCCTTGTGGGTACACTTGACAAGTGAGACTCGTCATCGGTGTAGGAACTCTGCCATAGAACTGTTTTTCTTTGCAGAAATAGGTTCACAATATCAAACTTAAGGTTTATTGCTTAAAAACTCATAATATTTGGTATGATTTTAGAAAAAAATATAACTTAACTAAAAGTATTAATGCAAACTTAAGATAATGTTCGAAAAATCTTCAAATTGAACAAACTTTCACATGTGATTATATATAGATATATATATGGTATTTTTTCAGGTTTTTTTTTTGCAGCTAGTGAGTGAAACGAGTTGAAAAATGGGTGTCAACGAATGAAAATGAAACAAACACTCATTTTATGGTGTGACGCCAATTTTTCGTTGACGGCCGTTATAAAACCCGAAACCCTAAATACATATATATATATATGTGTAACTTCAAAGGATTTTGTTGCCCAAGCTCAGACAACAAGCCAACCGATTGTGACTCTACTAAACCCCCCTTCCCTACCCCACCCCACCCCATCAAAATGATTGCCGTACCGCACGAAAGGGTTTCAAATTGTTGGTCGATGACGATGACGACGTCGTCAACCTCATTTGAATGAAACGACGAAAGCGACGAAACGGCAGCCACCACAGCAGCATAAGTAACAACAACAACAACAACAACAAGGACAAGGATAACCATGACGATGACGATGAGGATGAGAATGAGCATAGGCATGGGAATGGTCATGGGTATGGGTATGGGCATGGGTATGGTCATGGGGGAAGGGGTACACAGACGCCAGTCAGTGGACTGATTTTGCGTTTTCGCGTAATGCCTTCACTTCTTCTATCTAATACACACACACACACACCAACACACACACACACTAACACACACAGATAGAGAGAGAACGTGCGTGTGTTGTATAAGCGGGGCCTGGGCACATTCATCCAAATCTAATGCTAATACGAAAACGCAGGCATTTGGAAAATTTATTCAATTGTTGGCAATTCAACTAAATCACTCATTGGCTTTATTATGTGCGTCTAATTTAAATATGTGTACATACACACACACACACACACACACATACAGACTCAACAGTTTATTTGTGTTTTGTACGTGTTGGTGGCAGTTTTTGAACGCCTTTTTTGCCACCCCCACCATTCTCACCATTCTCCCACTCAATGGCAATTTCCATGCCATCCCAAACCCAAGCCGAAACCCCATCATCAACAAGCATCATTTCCCTTTTTGGTGGAAATAATTTGAACATGTTTGAATTACTTTGCCTTTTGCGGCTTGATTAAAGGCATATTGCCAGGATCGACCTATAGACAATGCCAATGCGTCACTCATTCAGTCAGTTCGTCAGACTGTCAGTCAATCAGTCCGTCATTCATTCCTTCAGCTATTCAATGAGTTGGTTAAAATCCCATCGCCCATCTTCCTTTTTTCAATTTTTTGCTTATTTTCTTTTATGTTTGAAGGCAATTTAGATGGATTTACTCGAGTTTCATTCAATAATAAGTTAAGGATATACTATATATATCTTTAAACAATCTGCTTTGTTAGACTTTTGTCTTGATTAGGTTTGTATATTATACTCAAATACAAAGAGTTTCGAATATTAACATTCTTTAACCTTCTTGACCACTTTCCTTGCAATATGATTTTGAAAAATCCAGAAACCAGGATATACTATATATACATATATATATTTAAACAATCTGCTTTGTTCGACATTTGTCTTGATTAGGTTTATATATTATACTCAAATACACAAGAGTTTCGAATATTAACATTCTTTAATATATTTTCAAAAATCCAGACCAAACCACAATAAGAGAACAATGCGAAAAAAATGTTTTAAATACGATAAATCAGTTACCATTACGTGGCGGACCAAGAAGAGATAGCCAGATAGCCCTCAAGGGCATACAAATATTTCAATCTAATTCATTTTTTTTCTTTCTTTCTTTCTTTCATTTCATACACATAGTGAGAAAGAGATAGAGAGAGAGAGAGAGACTGTGACTGGGAATGCTTTTTGCTGACTGCTGTCTGATGTTGTTGTTGTTGTTGATGTTGTTGTTGTTGTTGGCTGCTGACTTCTGCTTCTCGATAATTATAGACTGCAGTTAACAGGAACATAAAGCATAAATAGCATTTCATATGCGGCAGACGCTCGCTCAAGCAGCTGGCCAACGTGCCAAGCGGCTTCAATGCCAATTTACTACAACACATGAACATATATATATATATATATATTTTTTATTATCCGGCTATGCACGGGTTAGCAAAGGATTATATAAACATATTGATGAACTTTGTTTTTAATCAAAATCTTTAAAGTGATTTAACAAAAAAACATGTGAAAATGTGAAAAACAAAATCTTTCTTTTGTATATATCCCTGACAAGAACCAGAACAAGCTAGTAAAAGGAAATCACATTTAACAACGGGAGCAATTGCATTTCCCGTCAGGTGTTGAGCGGTGTTCGATTCGGCATGAAATTCGATAGCCCAAAATAAAGAATCGATGGCTAATCAATGCAAGATGAGAGATAATGCGATCATATTATCAAATGGCAACAAAATTGCACATTTCACATAGGGAGCGTTTGGAGGAAAAGTATATATCGCATTGACACAATTGTGTGCTCGAGTGTCCTCCCAATCCCAATCCCAGTCTTGGTCCCAATCCCAATCCCAGTCTCAGTCGCAGTTGAAGTGACAGGATATGTCAAGGATATCCGCTACGTATAAGTTTTTTTCTTATGTTCTATTTAATTTTTCCGCTTGCCAAAATGATATATGCGTTTCGGTAGCAGTCAATATTCATTGATCTCTACAGAGAAAGCAGAAAGCAGCCTCACTTCTGGTGGTGTCGCCATTCAGGAAGCCCAAGCTTGACACATGAAACGTCCTGTGTGTTGCCAAGGAAAACAAGGGGAAAAAGGAACAAAACGAAACACGAACACGAACTTTGTATGCCCTATATAGATCTTTTTCATTCAAACAATTAGCATAATGAAACTTTGTTCTTAACAAGAAAACACAAAATCATTAAAAAAAATTGATAAAGAAAAACCAATTAAAACTATTCCAGATATGGTACATATCACATTTGTGTACTTGTGCAAGTGCAAAGTTGTACGTGGAATATATATATCTGGGAAGTCCTGCCGGTTGGTCCTGCCGTTGGTCCTGGTAGCTGCCGCCGCGAGCCATTGTTTGCAGTTTATTTGGGGCGCAGGAATTTTTTTATGCATTTTTTATGTATATCGATGTGTACATGAATTTGTTGTTGTTGTTGTTGTTGTAACGATGTACGACAAGTTCATAAAAAATGCAAACTCGCTGCTTCATATAAAATGTTGTGTATACTTCAGCCCGTCCAGCCCCGTCCAGCCCACCCCCTACCCAAGTTCAACCCCACCTTCCACACACTATCTTTGCACCCTTCGCTTTAAGCGTTGGTGATTTATGCATTGAGTGCTTCTCTTCCATTTTTTTGCTGTTAATATTATTGTTGCTGTTGCTGTTGTTGTTTGGCGCCAAGTTCTGGTCACTGCCGGTTATCGAACATGCCGCTGACCGTGCGGCATCCATTTCCGTTTCCGCTACCTTTTTTCCTTTATCTCGCTCCTCATTGTTGTTGTTGTTGTTGCCACTGCCACTGCGCCATCATCATCATTGTTGTGCACATAAAAAAGTTTATGCAAATTGCATGCCCGGCAGTATTTTTTGTATTTTTTTTTTTTTTTGCTACCTAACCAATTGAATCGAGAAGCGTTTTTTGTGTGTCAACACACAAGTAGTTTGTTTTTATATTCAAGAGACTGAAGTGTTTGTTGTTTGTCGAGTGCTTTTCAAACAAGCAGCACATACTACACAATAGCCAAACAATATGTAAAAGCCAAATGATATAGTACTATATCTATGGAAGGGCAGAGATAGGAAGCTAATACTAGATGAAGTTTAGATAAGATCAATTTTAGATAGATTTCAGGGAAAAAATTCACTTAGGAACTTCATTAAGTTCTTCAAATCATATTTGATCTTGATATTCCCTACAAAAGGACAAAGGTCTTCGCTTTCGCGTGAAGATTAATGAACTTCTTAACATGAACTGGCAAAGATTAACTAGATACTTAACCCAGAAAGCTTACTGTCACCTTACTGCAGATTGGCGTCTTGGTTACACCGTCTTCAGATATGGGGCATTGCACCTCCGAAGAGTAAAACTGACTGGTACGTCCAGAAATCAACCTTACACAACGATGAAAACCGTACCCAACCATACCAAGTTGAGGCGTACCTAGACCTAGCCGCACCAGGCAGGTCACTGAGAAGGCGAAAGCGCAGGAAACTTAAGGAACTGCTACATTGGCAACAGAGAGGAGACACTCCAAAATTTCCCTAATTTCACCAGACCCGATAACGCCTGGAACCAAACAGACTTTAAGGAAGTTTTCACGCTTTGTTTGTTGTGTTGTTGTACAAATATTCGAAGAATTTATCATATGAAGGATAAATAAAAAGTAATAAAGAATATATAAATGATAAGGTTAAAAATCATACATAATTTCCTAGGAATACAAGAAATCTTAGTAAAAGGCTTCTTCTGGCAACATTTTGCGGCATTGCACTAATAGTAAATTTCGTGTGGATCCTCTGCTTTTTATTGTCTTTTTAATAATACTTAAAACTAAATTGGAATTTTCGCTAATTTGCCTTAGTCGCCTTCTTAATGACTTAATAAACAAAGAGAAAGAGAGAGACAGAGGGAGAGAGAGAGATAATCCAAGCAAGAAGGTAAGATCGAAACTAATTTGTGTTATGTTCATTTCGGTATCCTGTAAATGCTTAAGACATAAAAATGTATTAAGAGAGTTAACGACAACAACAACGAAAAATGTGGCCCACACTTTATGTGAATAAGTTGCCAACTTGTAGACACAATCGTAGTCATATCTGGCATGCACACTCGCACACTCGCACACACACACACACACACTCGCACACACACACACAACTTTGTATTTGTAAGTGTTGCGGTCATAAATCTAACCATATACACACTACTTCATTATTGTTGTCGTCGTATGGCGTATGGCGGTCGTGGCTGAAGTTTTGTTACATGCATAAATCAAAATGTTGATTTATAATAATTGCAAAAAACACACAAACACACATACACACTCGCACACACACATATATAGAGAAATACACACATTTAGTTCTTATGCATAAAATGCTTAGACCTGTCGGCCACATGTCAACCGAGTAACAATGTTTTGTGGCCTACGTCTCGAAAAATTATGGAACTGTGTTATATGTGTTTTGGTTGTTGTTGCTTGTTTCGAGTTCCAGTTCCAGTTGGAGTTCGAGTTGGAGTTGGAGTTCGAGTTCGGTGTCGAAAGTAGGAACCACGTAATTGTCGGTGCACACGTCAGTGTCAGACATTTTTCGAGTAGACTTGGCAATAGCAATCTAACAAATGAATCACAACAACAATAACTAACAACAACAACAACCACAAGGAACGACCACAACAATCGGACAGAAACCAACAACAAAAACCACAAATAAATGAATTGTGGCGCCACTGCAGCCGTAACCACAAAGACACTAAGACAGTGAAGACAGTAAAGACAGTGAAGACACTAAGACAGTGAAGACATGGTGTACTAAACAGGATAAGCAGCGACAAAGGATACGCCAAAACGAACAAGAAGAAGAAGACGAAGAAGGCAGCATTTAAATCACACCAAAAAGCAGGCGAAACAAATCGATTTGCGACTCTGCGCTAGAAAACACTAAGCAGACAGGGCAAAAGAAACAGAGACCTAGAGGGAGAGAGAGAGAGAAAGCCAGAGTAGTGGAGGGAGGAGGAGGAGGGGCGAAAATTAATCAATTCGCAACACCGCTTTTGTGGCTCATCATGAATCGTGTACGTTAAACGAAAAAAACTGAAAACTGAAAATGACAATGAAAATAATGGAAAAAAAAAACATGATCTGAGCGAGGCTTAAGTGGGCGTGGGCGAAACCTAAAGGTATTGCCCATGGTATTGCCATCAAACGATTAAAATGCATTTCAATACCGTTTACTCTTAGTTTAGGAATACCCATTCTAATTTAGTTATCTTTCAATTTTGGTTTAACATAATGTAGATCGATTTGAAGTTTTTTGAGAATCATAAAAAGATTCATTGGAGAGTATTGCGATATATGATATGATATATGATATGATATGATATGATATATGATGATATTCATTTATCACAATCACTTCTATCAATGTAAAACGATTATTTAGAGGATATCTTCAAGTCAAACACATTTTACCAAAACATTTTTACATGTTTTTTACTTACAAAAGGTTATGCTGGGGGGAAAGGAAATAGGAAGCACACTCACAGCGAGAGAGAGAGAGAGAGAGAGGGAGAGAGACGCGCGCGTGGGCAATGGCCAATGAATGTTATGGTGGTGGTGGTGGTGTTGGAGGCGTGTAGGCGTGCGTGGGCGTGGCATATTGATAATGTGAATCGGTAAATTTGACATAAACAAATGCGCTAAGCGCGAAACAATAAAATCAAATTAAGTGCAAAGCAAAATGCATAACAAAGGCAAACTCGTCCAAAACTCGATGACGTTCCTTATGTTTTGTCCTGCGTCTATGTGTGTATATGTGTGTGTGTGTATTGCCTTGAGTAGTACACTCCAAAAAGTGTCAAGTCATTGTGGGGCCATTAGCAACACAAACGTGGCGTTCGTCCGTTTTTTCGTCCTGTTCCTTTTTTACTTTTCTTCGTTTTTTTTTTCTGTGGTTTTTTTATGTGCTGTCAGCATGAAAAGTGGAAAATTTATTGACTGCACATATGTCGCACTTTTTCCATTTCCATTTTTCCATTTTCGGGTTCGGGTTTGGGTTCCTGCCATTGGCTGCTGGCTGCTGTTTAGGGATACAAATCGAACAATTCAATTCTAGAATGGAAACCGAAACAAAAACAGAAACACAATATAATATATTTTAATTTGTATGCCACAGATGTCAACAATAAGAGAGAGGCATACTGATAGAGTTGTTGTCATGCCACTTAACTAGCCGAATCCCCCCTCCCTCCACCTCCCCCGCCACACACTCGAACATAATAACACTTTTGTCCTTGCGATTGGAAGTGTGACTGTTATGCTTTAATCTGAGAGGCATTGATTTAGTCACGTACAAATTCATTTATAAATACTGTTTATGTAAGCAATTCTTGTTCGATTAGCACACAGTGTGTTCGTGTGTGTGCTGGTGTGTGTGTGTGTGTGTGTGTGTGGTTAAGACATTGGCCGAAGGGCCGAAGAAAATGCAAACATGCCATATTGACCATAAGCAAAAAGAAAAGAGATAAAAACCCAAAGTCCATATGTTGTAATAATTTTTAAATGAACCAAACTACAATGTCAGAACAAAAACACACAAACACACACACACACACACAAGAGAACAACAGCAACAAAAGAGACAAGTAACAACAAGCAAAACAACACAAAAGCGAAAAAAAACCAAAATGCACATAAATTAATAATCACCGATGACCATGTTATTTACGCCCACTAAAAAAAAAAAACAACAAAATAGACCGCAATCAGCAGAAAAAAAATTGAAAAAAATAAAACAACAACAAGAACAAGAAAGTAATGTAGGAGAAAAGAACAAACAGACAGACAGAGACAGACAGAGAAAGAGAGAGAGGGAGCGAAGGCGGGGGCGAGCGAAAGGTCCTCTCGTGTCGGCCGGTGAAGTGAAGGAAAGTGAAAAGTGAAAAACAAAACACGGTCAAATGTTAAACATTTTCTAGTTAAGTCATGTCCTTTGTCTCTTAGAAAGGATCTTCTCTGGTACTTCGGGAACCTTCCTAGGACCACGAACCACGAACCACGAACGACACGCTTGCTTAGAGTAAAATATGCCTAAGCAGTGATAATCTCAACTCAATTTACTTCTTGTTCTTATGCTAGGCGCACCCAACAGGATCATGGATCATGGTTCATGGACTGATGCGCTGTAACATCAAACTCGATTCTTGGGAAATAGGCGGTCTCCGTTCCTCTGTGTAAGATGAAACACAAAGTGCGGCTAAGACAAAGTGTCCGAGGCTCGGTTCGGTCAAGTGCTTCTTGCATAACATTTTTATTATTTATAATTTGATTTTAAATTAGAGCGATCAAGTGGTTTTCTGTCATGGTCTCCCTTGACAAAGAGTCCTTAACTCAAACACGAGCCCCGTTTTTCAAGTACTAGATACAAGTTTACACAAGTACATGTAGTTGCATATTTGTAGTATATGACCGATCGACCGCTTCTGGTTGTTTGTTAAGTATGTGTGACAATACTTACAACCTTAACAATGGAAATGGATGGATCAATCGTGTGTAGGTGGTGTCAGTTAGCGCCAAATTCGGAGAAAGTTATTGACTCTTACCACAAGTGGCATACAGAAGAGGCAAGCCGCACGCCGCACGCCGCTCGCCGCAAGCAAACAGCGACAGTTAATATGTAAAGTAGTCCCAACAAGTTGGATTAGAATACTTTGTTTCTTTGTTTCGATCGTGTTTATAACACTTTAATATACCATTTTTTAGAATTAAATACTGATATGAAACTTTGATCTGTTTTTCATTTAGGAACTAAACCATTTCAAAGCTTGATTTAGGTAACACTTTTGAAATGACCTTAGACAAAAAGATTTTATGATCTATAAAATCTTGGTTCAGTAGTTAACAAATCTTCAAACGAAATCACAATCAGGTTTCAATATGAAGAAACACCAAAATTACCTTCAGTGCGCTCGAAACTGCTGTATTTAAGTAATAATTACTTCAGATTAGTAAGCAACAATACTCGATTATGGTACAAATAATATGAATGGCAAAACAAAGCAATCTTCAATCAAGTAAAACTCCATTGGAATTTCTAGAAACATTATTATTTTGAAATGAATGAAATATGTTACGCATAGAATGATGCATATCCGACTCCATATATGTATTCTTGATCATCATTGCAAGATGAGACGATATAGCCGTGTTCATTTGGTTCTATGTAAACTTATCCCTCAGTTTTTGATCTATTGAGCTGAAGATAGGACTTGAGTATCGAACTTCCTGTTATACATGGAAGTCAGTAAAGTAAGCCTCGATAGTGCGGCCCAGAGCTATCCACCAGAGCAATTGTTTGTGTAGCTTTTGCTCAAAGTTCTTGACAACTATCATATAGTCACAATTTGTTTAAGAGAAGCCAACTTTCACAGTAGTTTTCCCTTGTTAAGGTACAAAAAAACTTATTTTAAAAATGGAGAAGCTTATTAGGAAGTAATAAAAAGTACAAAAACATGGTAAAAACATCTCATAGAATTATTTTCTAAAGCAAACTCTTAATTTTATAGTGAACACATAAGTTTTATTTATACTATTACACATATAAAGCATTTCAGTTTTGTTTCGTATGGATGAGAAACAGAACGTTGCCATTTGCAGGAACCTTAGGATCCCTTTATTCAACAAAGAAAGCAACTGAGACGCTGATTGTATGTGTATGTGTGTAGGGTACTATGTGCATTTGCATTGATTTATGTGTATGTGGCTGCCCCGCTTGGGGCATCAATCAAGAGGGGCTGAGCGCCAAGAGGCGCAGGCGCGGACTCAGGCGCTGATCTATTGATCGATCGATTGAAGTTCAGCACAAACGGTATAGTTGACACACTGTTGGCGTTGGTGGGGGTGGGAGAGGGGGAGTGGTAACTGTGTATGTTTTGTTGGGTTCCACCTGGGGGTAAGGTGTGTAAGGTGTGTGTGAGGTGTGGATGGAAGCTTCACACGAGCGTTAATCATACGACTCGTTGACCGCAAAGCAAGACTTTATTTCATTTTTCGGTTATTTTTAGTGCGTTTCGTGAGCCACCTCCCATTTTGACCACAAACGATGAATATGTGTGTGAGAGCTGCTGTCTCTGTGTGTGTGTTGGTGTGTGTGTGTGTGTTGGTTTCTGGGCGCATACTAAATAGCGAATAAATCTGATTGATTTATAACTGGAGTTGTGGCTGTGGCTGTGTGTAGCTGTAGCCAGCCTGTAGCCTGAAGTGCCCCAAGTGCCCGAAGGGGCTTACAATACGAACGAACAAACGACTCTTTAAGCTGAAGTCCGAAACTGAAAATGGGGCCCTGAACTCTCGCCTTAATGATGATAAATGATCATGTTATGATTTGTTAATTTTTCTTCAAGTCGTATATTTTTTTCTTTCCCCCTCTCTGTGTTTTGGTTTTTTTTTCTTCAGTTTTATTGCGTGTAAAATACAAATACCTAGCGAGTAAGTTACGAGTAGTTATGTTTTTGTATATTTTGTTTTTATACCCTTAACCCATTGAATGTGTAAAAAAGGGTATACTGGTCAGGAACTCAGGATCTACAAAAGCTAGAGACTCCAGATTTTTGGATATGAGCTCTCCACAGCAAAATTTTCAATAACTTTTCCGTTTTACGATATACACATGGAATCGATAACAAAAAATCTGAAAATAGGGATTGAAACTCTTAACAAAATAATGAACATTTGTGAAATTTTTACTAAAATCGGTAAAGAAACACCAGAGATATGAAACCAACAAGCATTGGTCCGGTAGTACAGGTATGGGTATATAGACATGGTATCGATAACAAAAAAAATCTGAAAATAGGGATTGAAACTCTTAACAAAATAATGAACATTTGTGAAATTTTTACTAAAATCGGTAAAGAAACACCAGAGATATGAAACCATCAAGCATTGGTCCGGTAGTGCAGGTATGGGTACCGTCTGTCCGTCTGTATGGTCAAGAGTTAAAGGTATCTTCTAGTCTAGCTTACTCGACTAGAGCCTTACTTGTTTTTGGGTTGGACTTTATGTTTTTTTTTTTGCTGGGGTCAGTTAATGGCTCAACAAATTTTAATTTTGTCGATGTTTTGTTATTGGTTTGTTCGGTTTGGTTCGGTTCGGTTTGGTGTGTGTTGTTTAACTCTTTTTGGTTTTTTTTCCTCGATTTTGTTTGTGTTTTTCTTTCGGGCGAAAGTGTAATTTTAAGTATGGGTTGGCCCATACGAACGATACTCTTCGACATCCGCTAAACAATTGATTTAGTCATTCACACGCCAGCTCTCAGCTCTCAGCTCTAAATATAACCAGTTACTTCTCCAATTAGCCCATTTGGTGGTCAGCCCCCCGTCTTTCCCCCGTTTTGATATATTAATATTACCTGTCACTTGGTGAGAACTAATAGTTGTACGAAAAATCATATTTTGCATGAAAAAATTTAATTTTTTTTCTATTATTCGGGCTAGCTGTGGATAAATTGATTATTTCGATAAAAATAAGAACAAGTTGAAAGTTTTTGTTTGTTTTTTTTTTTTTTGTTTTTATTACAATTTTCTGTGCTTTTTTTTTGGGGAATTTTTTTTTCCTGTTTATATAATTTATCTTAAAGACAATTAACAAATATATTTATATATGCATATGTTTTTTTAATGGTTAAATATGTACATACATGCGCAAAAAAAGTTGTTCTTAGCCTATGAAAAAAAAAAATATCGTTTTAAAAAAAAATTATCTTAAGTTTATTATTGAATTTACTTTCTTTCATATATTTTTAAATATTTTTGTTTTTTATTTTTTCATATATATATTTTTTTTTTTTCACTTAATAACAACAATTTAGGTCACTAGCGAGACAAAAAAAAAAAACTAGAGAATATCGGTTTACGTTTTGGGATTGATTAGAATGCATTATTAGGGAGTGTTTTCTGTGTTTTCTCTGCATTATATACATTATATATGCAAGAATATGGCGGTTTCAACCGACTTTCACACACGAAAGAAAAAAAAGGAAGTGAGGAAAAAAATATTTTTCATTACGAAAAGTTAATATAAATCTTTCGATTTTTCAGTTATATGCGCGTATATATCGTATATCATATATTAGTAGTAGTAGATTCAACAACAACAACAATTAAGGATTAAGGATTCACGTTTAAGGTACAAATCCGCAGTATCTTCTATCTCTATACCATACCCATACCTATACCTAGAGTAGTATTATATCTAGGCTGTGGCATGCGGATGATATGCGGCGGTCCACGCATTATGATGATGATGATGATGGGCATGGGCGTGGGCGTGGGCATGGGCATGGGCATGGGCGTGTGCATGGGCGTGTGCTGCATGTGCATGAGCATGGGCAGCATGATGATGATGATGATGATGATGTGCCGCATAGCCGGCGTAGCCGGTGCCACTGGCAAACTCCGCCGGATAGCTGCCGGTATATTCTGATTTCATTGGTGCAATTAGACCCGTATATGCCGCAGCTGCAGCGGCAGCAACATTTGTATTGTTCGTGTTGTTGTTGTTGCTGCTGCTGCTTGTCTCGCTGGCGCCACTTGCCAATCCGGACATGGTTAATCCGTACTCGGAAGCCAGCTGTGATTCACTTTGCATTGCAAGTGCCGCATAATGTTGCGTCTGATTGCTGTTGTTGCCGCTGCTGCTGCTGCTGCCGCCGCTGTTGTTGTTGTTACTGCTGCTGCTGTTGTTGATTGTATTGTTGTCGTTGTTGTTGGTTGCGGATCTAGCCGATGTGGGTCTGGCATTCGCTGAGGTAGTTGGATTCTGTTCCATGGCACGATTATTATTATTACTATTGCTGTTGTTGTTGTTGCTGTTGCTGCTGTTGCTGGTGGTGGAAGTGTTGTTGTTGTTGGTGTTGCACCAGGGCTCATAGCTGTTGCTGCCGCTGCTGCTGACGCTGTTGGGTGTATCGCTTTGAGGCTGGAATAGTGGCGGTGGTGGTGGCAATGTTGCAGCTCCACCAGCCGCTGCTGCCGCCGCCGCTGCTGCTGCCGTTTGCTGATACAGATTCGCATATGGGGCATAGCTCAAGCTGCTGGCCGATGATTCGGAGGATTGCTCCTGTTTGAACTGTTGTTGTTGCACTGTCGTCGCTCCCACTACCCCTCCTGCCACACTTGTTGTTGTCTTTGCCTTTTTGCTGTTATTGTTTATGGTCTTGTCGGTCTTCTCCAGCTTAATGGCAGCCGCCTGCTCCTTGGCCTCGGCGGCAAGTGCCTTTTTCGTCTTTTTGTCCTTGAAGTGGGTCTTCTTGTGCTTGCTGAGATGATCGCTGCGGGAGAACTTCTTCGAGCAGATGGGACAGGCGTAGGGGCGATAATTGGTATGGGTGCGTCCGTGTCGCTGCAGTTCGTCGGAGCGGGAGAAACGCTTGCCACACGTCAGGCAGAGGAACGGACGCTCGCCGGTATGCCAACGCAAATGGGTCTTCAGGTGGGAAGCCTTACCGTACAGTCGCTCACAGCCGGGTATGTGACAGATGTGCTGTTTGCGTCCGCGCTCATCGGGTCCAACAATGGGTGGCAGGCCGCTCATCTCGTTGGTGCAATTGGGGCAAGTGCAACGCACGGAGCGACGTTGCAGTTGTGTCTGGAAGGCGATGTCATCGAAATTGAAGCTGGGATAGCTCTGGGATGACCAGGGCTGGTATAGACGCTCCTGGTGTGAGAACCAGGCGGCCGATGCTGATGCTGCCACACTGCCCACAGTTGCCACATTGCCATAGTAGTCGGATGCATATTGCGCATACGGAAATTGAGTTCTACAACGGGAAGAAAAACAAACGGATTCAACAAATTAGCGAATTGAAACGATAAAGAAGGTGGGGGGGTGGAGATGGTGGAATATGACAGGGAGTTAATGAGAGTATCCTGAAATCAGGGAAACCTACCTTGTTGGTAATGCTGTGTAGGCAGCCGTATTCCAGCCGTAGGCAGCACTTGCCACAGCTGCTGCACCCAAATCGGCGGCAGCAACTGCCGCCGCTGCTGCTGCTGCAGCCGATGATGATGACGATGATGCATTGGAGGATGTGGAGGACGAGGAGGAGGAGCCAATGCCAATGCCGATGCCACTAGTGCCACTGCCACTGCTGCCACCGCCACCAATTGTGCCACCGATGATGCCTACAGCCGGCGGACTGGCGGATATTGATGCAAACGATTGCGCTGGCGATGGAAATATGCTGGGTGACACCGATGCCGATGAGGCGGCAGATTGTGATATGCTCGAGTTGGGCGATGCGCTGCCCGTGGATGATGCCTGGGGCGGATATTGCATTTCCATTTTCATTGCCGGCAATGCTGTTGTGGCAGCAACAGCGGCTGCGGCAGCAACCGATGCATTTACTGTCTGTTTGCCGTACAGTGCCGCCAATGGGGAGCTTGTGCCATTTGTGGAGGCGGACAGCAATGTGGCGCTAATGAAATCATGACTTGGTTGCTCCTGATGTTGCTGTTGCTGCTGCTGCTGCTGTTGTTGTTGTTGCTGTTGCTCTTGCTGTTGTAGTTGTTGCTGTTGTAGTTGTTGGTGTTGTTGTTGTTGTTGCTGATGTAATTGTAGTTGCTGCTGTTGATGTTGCTGCTGCTGCTGATGATGATGATGATGATGATGTTGCTGTTGATGTTGCTGCTGCTGATGTTGCTGCTGCTGTTGCTGCTGCTGCTGCTGCATTGCTGTTGGCTGGGACAGTGCATAGGGATTCAAATAATTGCAGGTGGCGTCAATCATGTTGGCAATTTTAATGGCTGCTGCTTCTGCTTCTGCGGCTGCTGCTGCTGCTATTTTTTTTATTGGTGTTGATAATTTGTTGTGTTTTGTTTGGTTCGCCGTTAACTCGTTTACGTTTACGTTTACGTTTTTGTGTTTACGTTTCTTTTTCTGTTTGTGTTCTTTTCTCTGTTTGTGTTAGCAATTTTCGCACATTGCCGTTTATTGATTTTGCGTTTATTTTGCGTTTGTTGTTATAATTATGGCACGCTTTTCACTTAAATATTGTTTTATGTGTGTGTACATATATGTGTATATTTAGTAATTATAGGCCCAGTGTGCTTTTATTTAATTGCACAGAGCGTTGGCGGCGGCGGCGTTTGCGGCGGGCGCTCTATTGTCAATAACAATTTTCGCTCAAACACAGCACAGGCGACAACACCACAAACAACACCAAAGTCGATTTAATTTTACACACAAAACAAAACAAACAATTTCGTACTTTCGTTCGAACACGTTGAAGCTGAGTTGAGCTGTATAATAGGTTCGCACACACTTGCTTTTAACTTAAACTGTTGTTCGTTTCGTTTTGCTTCTTTGCTTTTTCTTTTGCTTTATTTATTTTTGTGTGTGTTGTTTTTTTTTTTGCAGTTTGCTGTTTGCGTTCGTCTTTTGGGTTTGGTTTGGTTGATGATGATGGGCTGAGTAAGAGTTGATGAGGGCGCGCGGGGTTTCGTTGGGCTGTATGTGTATTTGTTGGTCAGTCTCAGTTCGGTCTTCTTGGCCTCAGTCGCTGCGCTCGAGATACAACCACCGGTAATTATCGTTGTCGACTGAATTCCAAAACGCAGCGAGAGAGTCTAACAACGTACAAAACGAATCACTGATGAAGGCAGCAGGCAGCGACAGCGACGCCAGCAGCGACTCGTGCTGTGCTCTTCTCGCGCAAGCGAATGTACGCGAACAGCTCGCCTGGTGGTTGCTACCTCCGCTCTCTCGCCCGCTCAAACCAACAAACACATCGTTCGCTCTTTGTCTCGCTCGCTCGCTCGTTCGCATTCGCATTCGTATAGCGTGCGCACACTCTTTTCATTTTATTTATTTGTATTGCTGTTGCTGTTGTTGTTGTGCTTCTTTTTTTTGTCCGTATCGTTGGCTTGCTTGCGTTTTGTTGCTGCTAGGCTCTACACATGGCCCGCAGGAGTTTTGTTTTAATTTCTATGTGTGGGTTTGTGTGTCAAAGCAATTGGGTAAGCATTACTCTTGGCTGTTAGTACGTGTATGTGTGCAATGTGTGTGCGTTTGTGTTTTTTTTGCCATTGCTCCACTCTGATTCTTACTTATGATGATGCTACAAATCAGTTTGTAGGTAAACAGAGCATACTTTTGTACATACATATGTATTATATTAACACATAAATAATTAAATAAGTTAAATATTGATCTACTGCATTTTGTTTGCATTTGTCACACAATTCTATTGTTATGAGAAACGTATTTAAATAATATTTCACAGCTATTTACATACTTCTTTACATAAATACATACATACACATATATATATGTACATCATTTCATTTTGACCCAATAAAATTCAATTTCTTTTCACTACATTTAATATTAATGTTCAGCACTTGGCTGCCAATTAAACGAAATAACAATGTACAAAAAACAAACCAAAAACCGCAAAAAAAAAAAAAGGTCCACACACACACACACACATACATATTTACAAGTGCAATAAGTCTTCGAAAAGCAAAAGCAAAAACAAAAACAACAAAAGTCTCAACGCGGCGCGCATAATTCAAATATCAATAATAAATATACAATAACAATAAAAACTAATAAATTTGTGGTCGCGGCCCAATGAAATAACTGTATTTAAAGGGGCGTTACCCAAACACCACAGCGAACAGCACAGAGCAGAGCGACAACAACAACAACAACAACGCCGACGGTGTTTAGCACAGAGAGAACTGCTGCTCGCTCGCTCTCTTGCTCTCTCTGTTGCTGTCTATCTCTGTCACACATATGTCGGCGCTGCCCTTAACTGTCTTTTCCTCTCTGTTCCTGTGTGTGTGTGTGTGTGTATTAATCACATTGCATTGTTGTTGCTTGTTTCTGTCTCTGCCTCTGCTGCCGCCGCTTCGTTTCCTTCTCATATGCATGTGTGTGTGTCTGTGCTGTGTTTTTTTTTTCACTTTTGCTCCTTGGGGGCTGGTGGCTGGCGGCAGGGCGGGTGGCGGGTGTGTTTTGGATGCCTTTTATTAGGCGTCTCATCCTTTCATTACGCATACGCAATGTGACCAACGACAACGCATCACTTTCACAAAGTATACATATGTATGCATGTATGTGTGTACAATACATGTGTGTGCATGTAATGAAACGGAAGATACAATTATGTACATCCATATCTTAACAGCAGCAGCAGCAGCAACAGCAACAGAAGCCAATCTCTGTTGGCACTCAAAGCTCCACAAGATTTATGACATTTACGTTCAGCAGAGACTGAGTAACTTCCACTTGCCACACGTTGCACACACGAACACACACACACACACATACACTTACAGATAATCAATTAGCAAGTCTACCTCAACTACAACAACAAGAGTTGCACGCCCATTGCATTTACAAATGTATTCGTATACGTATGTATGTGTGTGGTTGTGGTTGACTGTGGTATGACTGCCCCCCACTCACGCCCACAATGAACACGCCCCAAATCACACTAGTGGGTCAGACAAACAAAAACAACAACAACAAATAGCCAGAATCTTGCTAAATGCACAAATATTGAATATGACCTTACTTATCAAGTTTTTTTTCTTTCAAGATAAAGTCAATTCCAAATATGCATAATTGAATTGTGTGTGTGGGAGAGAGTGTGTGTATGAGTGTGTGTGTGTGTGTGTTTATGTACCAAGAACCTTAATCTTATACTTAGCTTAAGTCCTGCTAAGTCCAGCTGTTTCCACGGCTTAATCTTAGAATCAAACTTTCAGATTTAAGGTTTAAAATTTAGATTCAAGTTTTGCCAAAAAAAAAACTTTCATATCAAGATAGACCCAAACTAATATATATAATATAGTAAATAACTTAAAGATTTATGTTTATGGATTTGCTACGAAACTTCCTTCCTTAAGGAAAGTCTTAAGGTTTCCCCACTCCAAAAACGCTTGGATAATCAATTTATTAGTGCAACATGCCCACCAAACACCGCAGTTAAGTCCCCGATTGCAATACACTGGAAATAAGTAGATAGATATAGATTTGATCTCAAACAGATCAGGTATTTTTGCATACGAATATGTCACAGGTAGAACTGAAGAACTTTGGCTTTTGCCTTTGACTTTTCCACGATTAGCAACAAACAGCCAAACAAATCAACAAAGCTTCTCTTTCTACTCGGTCAACTCGGTCAACTCGGTCTACTCGGTCAACTCGGTCAACTTGGATATGCTAATCCCCGAACGACAGGAACGACAGTGAGGATTATCCGCCTATACCTAGGACACACAACTTGCACCCAACTGAGTAGATTAAGTGATCTTTCTCACTCTTTTCTCTTCTTTTTGGTGGTCTCGGATTAAAACCGCACCCATGCGGAGTTTCTTTCCCGTTCACGTTCCCGTTCACCGTTCCCATACGGTTGGTTCCTATGTATGGATGGCCAATGGATGGGATGAGAGGAGGCGGTGGGTGGGAGCTGGGAGCCATAAATGCATAACCCACGTTTTACGATCGCTTAGCAGGAAAAGTCAAAGGATCAAGGGATCAACGGATCACAACGGATCTGCGGTAATCCACAAGCAAAAGTTGTGCATCAACCATCACCCCTTTTCGGGCATAAAGTGTCAGGTAGTTCGCCTCGCCTGATAATCTATTCAAAGGAGACCCTTCTAACCCGTTCCCGTTACCATTTACCATTTACCGTATCGCATCGTAGCTGCATTGTATCCCGATATGCAGCTTTGTGTTAATTGGATTTATGGGATTTTTCGCATTTAAATCCTTTCACTGTCTGCAAATATTTTGCCCGTTCTGCTGTAGGCTTTCCAAGATTACCATCTAAATCTAGGGGTTTTCTATCGCCAATTGCCTTTGAGCTCTAAAGTCACATACACATACATATATCTATATATATATATGTTTCTATATAACTATGTACAGAAGATAAAAAATAACAAATACAATCTATCATAATGATATTCCTTCTCTAAATCTCTGTTTATTTGTAAGTGTTCTAGTTCTGTACTGGATCAAAATGTTTAATATTACAAATCCATAATAAAAATAATTTATTTTTTTTTCCCATATTGAAAAATATTTTTGTTTTAGCTTTTATTGAAGACAACATTTTTAATTTTTACATATTTTATGAACATTTTCTTATAAAGAACTACATCGGTTTTTGACTCTATAACATATTAATGTCAAGGCAAAAAACGACTAGAAGGAAGTATATTCGAGTAGAGTACCGATATGGAAGTACCTGTCTGTTCGTATGTTTCTATGCAAACTTGGTACCTCTGTTTTGGAGCTACCGGACTTAAAGTTCAGTAAAGGTACGATTATTCGGCAATGTCGGTGAGATCGGACCACGATATAATATATGTAGCTGTACGTACCAATAGTCTTCGCAAGTTCTTCTAGTAAATAAAACTTTACCCCGTAAAGTCTTTATAAAACTTATTCCCAATAATTTATTTCTATGATCTTTTCACTCATTTCTCTCATTTCCCATTTCAGTTTCAGCCTCATATCATTCAAAAATGATAGCCAATAAAGTATTTCTAATGTATTAATTATAATATTGCAAAGTTTCATTAAAGACCGTGTGGTAGTTTTTTCGTAAAACAACGTAACAAACATTACTAAAAACAAAAATTATATCATAATTTGTAGGATATGTAGAAACAACAGTTTTTTAACTTATTTCAGATATAATATAGTCTTAATTTAAGCAGATTTAAAGAATATTAAGAATGATACTTTGAAAATTGCTTTAACCAACTTTCACCAAGCGAATCCAAAACTTTTGTTATATTGCAACAGTTGCTGAGAGTGATTTAAGTACGTATTTGCCACACCCTGCCACAATTTCAAAGGTTATGCAACAGATTACGCAATCGTAAACAACATTTAACTGCGAGTTGCATTCAAATCTGGCAGTGGCATCTACTATTTCCAGGAATTCCTTAATCACAAATCGCAAACCGTTGACTCACATACAAAACAAAAGAAAATCCATCGATCGATCGAATGATATATAAGACATTTTTAATTACAATGTACAATAGATATAACATTTTGTTTGTGTGTGTGGGTGTGTGTGTGTGTTTAACCCTGAGGTAATGATTAGTGTAATGTGTATCGAGTAAGACTCCTGGCAACCAGAACGGCGAACACATTACACTACACAGCAAGACAAGGATAAGGACACGGACACATGATACTGTACTTTAAACGATATCATATCATATGTATAAATCTATGAAATGAAATTTTTATTTTTAAAATTTTTGAATATTATGTTTATTTTTAAGCAAGTTACACTTTTTGTGTGTTGGCTAGTGTCGAAGGAAAAAGCAAAAACATCACAAATCAGAGCAAACTCGACTAGGAGATACCCTGAACCCTTAAACCTTAACCCTTAACCTTACGTATGCGGTAATGCCTGAACTTTTCGGGTAACGGGTAATCGGTATGACTTAACAATGATCTGTTATCGATAACTTAATAGCTCTCTCTCGAGCAAACTCGACTAGGAGATACCCTGAACCCTTAACCTTACGTATGCGGTAATGCCTAAACTTTTCGGGTAATGGGTAATCGGTATGACCTAACATTGATCTGTTATCGATAACTTAACTTGAGATCGATTCGGCTGCCGATCACGAATGTATATAGGTAAATAGTTGAAGAGATAAGCTTGGAACCAAACCACATACCCTCTTTTAACCATTTAACCATCATGGGTTCAGGTTCAACAACAACGAAAAAAAAAGAACAGTTGGTCGCGATCTTTATTCGGGTCTCCCATTTCGAAAATACCGCAGCATGCGCATTTTGCACTAAAAATGTCAACAGCATCAATTTACAGCCAAAGCCAAAAGAGTGCCGAAACAAGAGGTTTCTAACACATTCCAGGAAATCACTTGACAAAAATCTACGCGCACTTGTTCGATCTCGGTTCTAGGTTCTCGGTTTTTGGTTCTCGGTTCTCGGTTCTAGGCTCTCTAAAGAACGTAGAGAGAAAAAATATATATTAAAGATGCCGCCGACGCCGCCGCCGCACATCGAAGCACACATAAATGGGGTGTCGAAATGATAATCAGTTGAGCGCCCCGCTGTGGGATCTCTCTCTCTCTCTCTCTCTCTCTCTCTCTCTTTCTCTCTATCTGCCTCTCTCTTTCATTCTCGCCTCTGATCTTGTACCGCACGCCCCGCTGCGTTGTTCCTTTGCCAGTTGGTTGGTTGTTTGTGTGCCGCATCGAAACGGTGGCAGTGTGGCACTGTGGCACTGGCGGTGGCGGTGGCAGTGGGAAAATTGTTAGTTTTCCCTTTTATTGTTGGTTTTTTTCCTTTTTTTTGCTTTTTGCAATATAAGAACAAACGAAAGCGACAGATCCCAACCTGAACTCACACAAAAGACCACAAGACAATGGGACATTAATTGGTTCAACTACAAATTGCAACACGTTGAATGTTATTTTGACCTGTTTCTGCTTGTTACTGTGTGTGTGTGCGCGTGTGTGTGTGTGTGTGTGTTGTCCTTTTAGGGTCACGTTAGATTAGATTTGCCCAACTTTCCTATCAATATCGATTATGTCGCAATTAGAGCCAAGACTCAATAAAGGTCAAGGCTGAAATTGTATAAAAATAAAAAAAAATTGGATTAGAGAAATTGCAGTAAGGGTTGAGGACTACGCCCTTTGAGGGAGTTCTCTGTCTTCCCTGAATGAATATTCATTAAAAAACTATTTCTGAGGACTATCTTGATACAAAAAGTTAAAAAGTAAGAAGGTAAATCTCAAGCGAATAAGCTGACTTGATTTAATATGATTGAATTGTAGAAATCAACATGCCATTAGAAGCAAGAAGATGAAAAAGAACCAAGCTGAAGACTCGAAGAGCACAAGAAACGGAAAAATTGATTTTTTTTTTTCAAAAGTATAAAAAGATAAACTCAAACAAAACGAACAAACTTATTAAAAGAATTGATGTAAAATGATGATGTAAAACCTTATCCACTGCAATTTCTCGAAAACAAATAAATTAAAAAAAAAATATAATTTATAATTTTGCTTGAGCTAAAATTTTCTAATTTTCTAATGCATACTTTGAGGGTCTGATGAAAATGGTAGTACGCAGAAGTTAAGTGCTACAAATGTATAAGCAGCTGTCTAGACAAGCTAAACTTATCCGCCAGATGTCGCCTAACAAATTAGCCATATGTTGAGTATCTTTGGTATTATTAGTGTAATTAGCATTGGTCACACTTCGACAATTTTTCAGCAAAATTCAAAGTGACTCGCACAGCTCTGAATCACAGCAGCAAATATAATTTGTAATTAAAAGACTCAATACAAACATTAAAATGGACAAAACTTTCAATTTTATTGGCGAAAGCGAAAAAGACTGGCGAGAATCGGTGACAGCGGATTTGCGCAATAATTTGGTCCACAAACTAGTGCAGGCCATCCTTCCCACATCGGATCCAACCATAATGCAGGACATGCGCATCCATAATACTGTCTCGTATGCCAAAAAGGTGGAGAAGGACATGTATGAGATGGCCAAATCGCGCTCTGAGTACTATCATCTGCTAGCCGAGAAGGTCTACAAGATACAGATAGAACTCGAAGAGAAGCGTCTAAAGCGCAAGTAGCAGCATCAACAACAAAAGCTAAAATTGAAAAAATTCTTGTTTTTATTTTAGTTATTCTTAAACACAAAAGTGTATGACATTTCACATTGCACATTTTAGAGTTTCAATGTTTTTTATTTGATATAGACAACGATTTGGCCTTGTGGTGACATGTCTGTATAAACAGTTTAACAATGTGTTGCCCTTAATCTGTCATTAGTTTCCGACTTCTTAAATGCTGTACTGTTCGAGCTCGGCTTGCTTCAATGCATTATTTACAACGATTGTAGAAGTATAGTGAAAAACAATTTTTTGTGCGGGTAAACAAATCAGAAAACAGAGGTTCGAATGTTTGTTTATTCTGGCTCCTGGTTTGGTGATCCAATCGCGGTAATCTCAATGTATTCGATTGGATGAGGCGATACCCGGCGCCAGCAAGTCGATCCAATGTTACGCCTCTATTCCATGGGGTGAAACATCGACTGTCATTTATTTCTAGAATTATGAATTATTAGATTTTGTTTACAGCTAAATTTATACTTATACTATAATATAATACTTGTTATAGTTACAGTTAACAGCTCCAATTTAATGAGTTTCGTTAACCTTTTGCCAATTAACATATTGGGTTTTGTCTGCGTTGCATCCGAGGCTGAAGAAGTCAAAGAAGTTCATTAATCGATGTACGAACATATATATGTATTCATAAATATTCACACACACTTCTACCTGTCCATAGATATAAGCAAAACTCGTAAAGCCAAAGTCGTTCCTTTAATTTTATGAATTCAATGTTTGCTTGCACGATGTGCAAAATGCAATCAAATAGTGTACAGCATCATTTGCAATTCATTCTACTCCATCGGAAACTTGTTTTATTTGTGGTTTTTTTTGCCGATGCCGGCAGCCGCCTGTTAAAGTTAAATCTAAATGAAAAATTATCTAATGGTTTGTTCTCGCATTCTCTTATATTTACATAACGTTTGAGCTGACGTTGCGTCTGCAATAGGTGCATGATATATTTTTATATACATTTTTGTAGTCATGCCTGCTTGCTTTTGCTATTTTGTGAACGCGAATTGATACGAATTTAGCACAACTTTCTATTCAACAATAAACAGAACTAGTCAACAACGACGTTAACCAACACACAAACACATGCACACACAGCTGTTCAAGTACAACGAGTTCTACAGGTTATATATGCATCTCACTCGCACTGCGTAATTTCACACAACCATAGACGCAACTACCAAAAACATTACTCGTTTCATATATATGTCGATACGTTATCCAACACACACAGCTGTTTACGTACGATGTTATAAGTGCATCTCGCTTGCACTTGCTGCTCTTTACCTATACAGATACAACATACCTTACTCGTTCTATAAATTGCAATAAATCGACTAACCCCCACAATAAAAGCAACATTGAAACCCACTAATAAAATAGAAACCAAGTTTTTAACAAATAAATCAATATAAATATAATATCACTGCACCTATATCTACTAAATTATGGCTGCACACTGATAATTATCAGATAATTATTGAACACTATCGAAAACGGCTTGATTTCAATTCCTTTCTTCAATTCTCCATTTAGCTTATAAACGTTATTCAATTGTTGTGAATCAGAAAACGAAAGTGTACAGAAATATATATATATTATTATATTGTTATCAATGTGTAAAAAATCAACAGCCTTGTTTTAGGTGCACCCAAAGCGTTTTAATTGATAGTTGCGATTTTTGCAGGCCGGTTCGTGACTGGAGATGGACAAAACTTGTCGATTTACATTGTAAACATATTTCAACAGATGTATTATTTATTTTATTTATACTAAATAATCAATTTTCATTAATAAAATCAGATATAAAATAATTTTGTTTATTTAAATTTAATATCTTTATTTATTTGAATCAGTAAAAATTTCATAACTTTCAAAATTTAGTAATTGCAAGAGAATAAAAGGAACTAAATCCATTAAAGTAAATGTATTTATAGACAAAAACAAATACGTGCACCCATCGCTAGTTGAGTTAGATTGAGTACGCGTTGTATGCCGCAGTCGCGTTTCTGTTCTCAACAGTTTTGATGCGTTTTATTATTATTTTGAACTATCATTTAATATTTCTTCCTAAATATATGTATGTATATTAAATACGTTGCAATTTGTGGCAATAATTTGAAGTGTTTTATGGCTCCGCAAACCAAAAAATACAAAAAAGTACAATTTACAATAACAAATTATTTCATCAAACTACAAAAGAATAGCGTAAAGGAAAATTGGCGCAATTTACACGGAGCCAGATACTCATAGTAGTTGTGTGTTTGCGGTTGTTTGTGTGTGTGTAAATATATATACATACATACGTAATGTACAATTTAATGCGTACGTATTTCTCATTTGTATTTACATGAATGGCTTTTGTTTACCGCAAAGATTTACCGAATTAAAAAAAATATAAACAAATTTACCATTTATACGTAAAAATATAAAACAAAAAAACAAAATTATCTTAGCATTTTAGCATTGCTGCTCTGAAATATTCTAGAGCAAATGAATTTCATGCCACTAAACATCAGAGATAGGTAGATACTCGTTGGTGTATCTCGCTGAGAGCTAACGCCGCACACTGCTTGTCTCGCTTTCACCCTTAACAACTCCGAGGGATTGTGTATAGTTATCAGACTATCTCTTTTCTATCTGTGCTACAAGACCAATGTGGTGTGGTAAATGATTCATGATTGCGAGTGTGCGACAGTATCGCAAAAGTAGCATATGCAAAAAAATTGTTAATAATCATTCATGGCAGACATACCAGTTACAGCTGGTCTCGGCGGCATGTCTGAGGAACGGAAGAATCAAGTTCAGCAACAGTTTATGCTATTGCTGCACGCGCATAAGTGCAATGGGCGCGAAAATCTAAATAAAAATCGCGAGGTTTGCAGCGTTAACTATTGCAAGGCGATGAAGGCCGTAACGATCCGATTGCGTTGTTTGTTTACCCTTTCGTCAGATTAATCCCATACCAGAGCAGCAGCAATTGGTAGGATTGTCTGATCAGTTAGCCAAGCTGAAATTGCAGGCACAGGTGCAGGCGCATGGCAATGTAGTAGCGCCCGGGGCTGGAATTCCAGCTGGTGCCAGTGTTCTAATGCCGGCGGAGACGACAGGTAGTGGCAACAATTCAGCCAGTTGTTGGCATTGCGACCGGCGCTGGAGCAGGCGGTGCTGGCGGCGGTCCTGGCAGTGGTGGTGGCGATAGCGAAAAAGACTGGCGAGATTTTCATTTGGTCCCCAAATTAGTGCAGGCCATCTTTCCCACATCGGATCCAACCACAATGCAGGACAAGCGCATGCATAATCTTGTCTCGTATGCCGAAAAGGTGGAGAAGGACATGTATGGGATGGCCAAATCCCGCTCTGAGTACTATCATCTGTTAGCCGAGTGGGTCAAGATACAGAAATGAATTTGATGCCACTAAACATCAGATAGAAATGTAGATACTCGCTCTCACTGAGAGCAAACGCCGCACACTGCGTGTCTCCCTTTCACCCTTCACAACTCTTAGAGATTGTGTATAGTTGTCAGGCTATCTCTCTTCTATCTGTGCTACAACACCAATGTGTGTGGTAAAATTCATGAGTGCGAGTGTGCGACAGTATCGCAAAAGTAGCATATGAAAAAAAATTTGTTAATAAACATTCGTCGCATAAGCAATTGTATGAAATGGCGCGAAATTTTTCGCCTTCGTGATTATCAATGAATTGACATACATTTTACTTAATTGTTAACACACTTCTGTATTGTTTCTATGAAGCTGAGTGCTTCCGGGTGAACAGACAAAGAAAGATATAGTACGACGACGACGACACCGAGTTTTGTTTTCAGAACGGACACATTGTCAAGCGTTGCCGCCACAGCAAAAAACATGAACATCCACGACACTGTTCAACACTGTGCCACTCGCTAGCTTGTTATCGGACGACGCTCTCTTTTTCTCTTTCTATCGCATACAAGCGCACACCGCCTTCGACGGCTGACTCTCTCAATGAGTGAGCGTGCGCTCTTGTTTTGTGTCGAGTACGCTTACTCGTCACTGTGACCACTAGCTAGCGTTGCTGGTCGCCGTCGTCGACGACACAACACAGAGTCACAGTCGTTTCAGCTTCAGTCTTTCTTTCTAGTTCTGTTGCTACTCGTTCGCGAAATCAGTTGACTTTCTGCTGCAACACAAGCGGACTGAAAATTTTTGTTTTAGTGTTGCAAAAAAATTTGTAAAAATTTTATAAAATCAACAAAAAATGTGAAAAATAAATGGTAAAAATGCAAAATTAAATAAAAATCTAAAAAATATTCTAAAATTAAATGCGCCATAAAAAAATTAATTAAAAAAAATTAAACAAAGTGTCGAAATTGGCTAAATTTTTTTTATATTTTTCTTTGACATTTTCTCGAATTTCGTATTTTGTTTAAAAAAATTTAAAAATTTTTTAACAACGCCAAAAAAATAAAAATACTCCTACAACACAAAATTTCTGCAATAGAAAACTTTGATACGACATGAAGAAGAAAACGGACGAGCAGCGACACAAAAAAAAGGAATATATTTTCTGTCGTCTGTTTTTCTTTCTTTTTCCAATGCTGCTCGCACTCATTTGCGGTGCCCGTGCTGTGTGTATGCACACCAATGTGAAAATACCAATACCAAAGCAAAAATGTTTTGTGTGCTCTCGCTCTCTTCTCGCTACCATTATGGTCTCGCTGTCGTTTTATACGTGTGTGCAGTGAAAACGTCGGCGCGTCTCGAGCGAGACGCAATATAAACGTTTATACATTCTTGCTCTATATATATGTGTGTGTCTACACATATATATCTCTAATATGTACATGTGCGTTGGGCGCGCGCCCTCTGTGTAAGAGTGTGTGTTTGGTATAAATGTGAGTGTGTGTGTGTGCTGCGATGTACTCGCTTAAAATCAGCCAACCAACAACAGCAGCAGTAATCGGTAGCGGTATTCGCTTGTACGCGAAAAAAAGCTTTAAAGCTTCAGCTGCTGCTGCTGCGAATGTCTGGCCTGGTCTGGTATGTGCTCATATTGTTTACTCGCCACTCATCTTTGGCGCTGAAAGCAACCAATATTTATATGTGTGTGAGGGGGGTTCGGCGCCGCCGCCGCCGCACAAATGCGGAAGCAAAATAAATAAAAATTTCAATTCTTTTATGAAATGTTGTGAGACAGGGTCAATCCCTGAAAAATCACTCTCATAGATACACTGTGTGGGTTTATGTTGTTTTAGTGCATGCTATTTACATTTTAAATGTTGTGAAAAAAAAAAACAATAAAAAAAAAAAAATAAAATTGCGCGCAATTTTAAAAGCTGGCGCCGCACTTGTGCACGCTGTTGGCACATTTTGTGCGTGCGTGTTGGCCAAGTAAAAGTGCACACACACAGTAACACACGCTCTCTCACACACACACACACACACACACACACACATACAGTAACAAATAAAATCATGACACATACATAGAGAGAGAGAGTGAAACACGTAGACGAATGCGCGAGACGGAGCTGGGGCTGAAATATATCAGCGAGATGGAGAATACTACTACGAGAGCAACAACAAGACTGAAAAACATAAAATACAGCGAGTTGGTTGTCTTCGGTCAGCAGGCGCCGGCAGCGTTAGCCGCATTCGGATGCTAAAGAAGAATATAAATAATAATAATAATAATAATAGTAAATAAATACCAAACAAACAATGAAAATAAATAAGTATTTAAAATAAAATAATAACAAAACAATTGCAATACGTTGCTATGTATATATAAATAAATATATGTATGTTTTTTTTGTTTTGTGTATCTTTTGCCGGTGTGCGTGGAAACGGCGTAGCTTTTTTTTTTTCGCATGTGTGTGTGTTTGTGTATATATTAAATATAAGAAATAAATATTATGTTCTTATCGCTAGCATAATTTTTTTGTTTTTGTGTTTTTTGTTTCCACAGTTTTGTGCAATGTTGAATAGAACGCGAACGTAAACACAACAGCAACGACAACAACAACAACATCACTTCAAATCAACATTAAGCCACATCAAATAAAAAGAGAGAAAAAACAAAAATCTGCAAACTTATGAACGCGTTTCAAAATAATAAAAATAAAAACAACAACAACATGTAACCACTGAGCAAGAAGTTAACCTCATAACCACCATGCTACCTACGAACTTCATAAACAAAAGTTGATAGTTATAGAGAAGAAGAGAAAGAGGAAAGAGATAGAAAGAAGTGGAGAAATTGAAAAGCAGCAAAGCCAAACAAACGTCAACAATTAGCGACCGTACAATGTTAAGGCAACAATAACCGAAACATACAAAAACAACAACAACCACAAAAAACATAACAAAGCGGCAGCGGCAGCAAATGCAACATTTAAGCGTATTTGCTAGCTGGCTTTGACTGCTTTTTAATTATCTATTGTCGCCTACTTCATCTTCCAATATATATATATATTTATATATATATATATATGTATATAAATATATGTATATGTATCACCAATAAATTGCAGCAACGGCAGCGGCAGGACGGACATTGAGTAGCAAAAAGAAGGAAAAGAAAAGGAAGCCAAAACACAAAACACCAACGGAATCCTCCTAACCAAGGCCGATTTTTATAAAATCCGGCCAAATTGGTGGATTTTGGCGCCTACCCACAAAATGCTATCGTGCGCATGCTGCTGTATGACAAACAACAACAACAACTACAACAACACCATCAACACTACAAGCATAGGCATTAACAAAAGGCATCAACAGCAGCAGCAGCACCACCACCAACAACAACACCAACACCAGCAACAACAGCAGTTGGCAAAACAACAATCAGAACGGCTAAGTCGGGAGCTGGAGCTGGGAGCGGAGCAATCGGAGCAAAGGCGGCGCATACAATCACCAGTGACGACGACGACGACAGCGACGACGACGAAGACGACGAAGGCGGCAACGTCTACTGGCGCATGGGACGCCAGTAGTAGCAGCGGCAGCTACAACAACGATCTCAACGGCGAGCCAACGGAGTCAGCGACGTGCTCAACTGGCACGGTCGCGGTCGCGGTGACGATAGCGCGGAGTTCGTCTACGACGCAGCGGCAGACAACGCAAAGAGCGACGCAGCGGCAGACGAGGAGGTCAGAAGAGGAAGCAAGAGCTGGAGCAAGAGCTAGAGCAGCAGACAGTGGGCCAGAAACAAAGGCAGGACGACGTGTAACAGGAGAAGAACGAGGAGCAGCAACATCAACAACAGCAACAGTAACAGCAACAGAAACAGAAACAACACCAGCAGCAACAACAATAACAAAGGAGTTGCATTTATCCACAACTCCTGCAAGTTTATGCAAAATTATACTAGAACAATTTCTAAAGCCAGTGCTGACTGCCAGTATTTGAAAGTTACCAAAATAAAATAAATAACACCAACAACAACAAGAACCGTGCGTAAACTGTTCATAACGCTAGCAATCAAAACATCTATCTTATATATATTTTATTATATATATATATAAGTATATAAATATTTTTTTGTCATACCACCCACTGTCAACACTGTCAAAGTTTCTCTCTTAAATCATCAAATCAAATGTCAAAACTCGTCAATCTGAGTTAATTATTTTATAACAATTTGTACTGACTTACCTACGGATAACGAGGATTTGGAGGAGCAACAAAAGCAGCAGCAGCAGCAGCAACACAAGAACCACAACACCAACAACAATTATTTTGCTGTTTCAAACAGATATTTTACATTTTATCATTACGCGTTTTGTGCTAGCCATTTAAGGCAAGCACATACATACATCTATCTATATGATGGCCGATCATTTGGACGAACCGCCACAGAAGCGGGTCAAAATGGATCCATGTAAGTGTGTGTTGTCGTTGAATCGAGATCCACAATCAAATTACAGTTCAAGCATCTTCATCTTATCATTTCTTATACTTTTCGTCTATTATGCATCGTTATTACAGCTGTTGCCTGCCTCACCCAACTCCCCTGTATGCTGGTTTTTCATTTCATTTAACACTTGGGACATTGCTTTTTTTTATTTTTATTTTTAACACACAATATCATTTATCATTACTAATGTATCTTGATGTATGTATGTCAATTGTACTAAACACAAAAGAAGAAAATGAATTTTTTGGTTTATGGTTTAAATATATTTTTTTTATTTGTATGTACTATAACTATACTGTACTGTACTGTCATCACAACGCCTAACACACTCATTTACATACACAATAAAATAATAATCATAATAATAATAATAATACGTATGTATCCTTTGTACGAGATGATGATGAAAATTGTTGAGCTGATTTGTATTAATGGGAAAATTTCGTTTATTTAGCGGATCTGTTCTTTCTGGAAGACAATCTACCCGATGAGCTGGTGTCCTCAAACAGCGGCTGGTCGGAACACCTTAACACTGGTGGCGGCGGCGTTAGCGTTGTTGCGACACCAACCGGTGCCGGCAGTGGCGGACCAAATAAACAACCTGCTCAGGGACCTGGTCCAAATGTGGTGTCAACACAGATGAATGGTGCCGGGGGCGGCGGTGACGACGGCAGCAGTAATGGCGGCGGCGGTGGCGGCACTGCCGGCAATCAGCTGCGAATGCAACAACATCAGCATTTGCAGCATCTGTTGCAGCAACAACAACAACAACAACAGCAGCAACAGGGCAACAAAGGTGCTGGCGGCGGCATGGTCGTCCCCGGCATGAATCAACTAGGCAGCAAGTCACCCAATTTACAATCACCCAATACTGGCGGTATGCAGGTTCCGACACAAATGGGCATGGTTAATTCAATGCCCATGTCGATATCGAATAATGGTAACAATGGCATGAATGCCATACCAGGTTAGTTTGCCCAATCAATATTACAGCTTCCTCCCTTTCCTTTTCGATCTTGAACATATCTATTAACACATATCTGTTTTGTTTTTTAGGCATGAATAGCATTGCGCAGGGCAATCTGGGCAATATGGTACTCACAAACAGTGGCGGCATGGGCAGCATAGGTGGCGCCGGCATGGTGAACGCAATGAAACAGCCGGGCCCAGGCCCAATGATGAGTGCAGTGCCTGGTGTCGTTGGTGTTGGTTCTGTGCCGGGCGCAGCGCCAAATCAGGGAATGCATATGCAGAATGGGCCAATGATGGGTCGCATGGTTGGACAGCAACATATGCTCCGTGGGCCGCATCTGATGGGCGCTGGTGCTGGTGGCGGTAATGGACCAGGTGGAGTTGTTGGTGCTGGTGCTGGTCCACGTATGCAGAACCCAAACATGCAGCTGGGTTAGTTATTGTTGTTGTTGTTTTCCAACACAAAAAAAAACCTAATATGTTATTGTTGTCACAAAACGCACTAACCGCATTTATAATTTTTCCTTTTCATGTGTTTTTGAACAGGCCAAATCAACAATATGCCTTATGGAGTTGGGAATTATGGTGCACCTGGTGGCGCCAATCCGCAGCAACAACAACAGCAGCAGCTACTGGCTCAACAGATGGCACAGCGGGGTGGCGGTGGTGTTGTGGCGCCTAATATGAGTGCCGGCATGCCTCAGGGAAATCGACCAATTGGCACAGTTGTGCCCATGTCCAGTTTAGGCGGCGATGGTGCACCACCAGGGCCAGGCGGCGGCGGCGGTGGCGGCGGACTTGTTGGCAATCCTCAGCAGCAACAACAACTGGCAGCCGCAAATGCACAAATGAATCCCCAGCAGCAACAACAACAATCGGGCATACAAGGTGCACTTGGACCACGTGCGCCGCAGCCCAATCAACTGCTTGGACATGCACAACAACAGCAGCAGCAGCAGCACCAACAACAACAACAGCAGCAGCAGCAACAACAACAACAACAGCAGCCCGGCACATCTCAACAACAGCAACAGGGAGTACCTTCATCACCAGTTACAGCTGGTCCCGGCAGCATGTCCGAAGAACGGAAGAAACAAATCCAGCAACAGTTAATGCTATTGCTGCACGCGCATAAGTGCAATAGGCGCGAAACCCAAAATCCAAATCGCGAGGTTTGCAGCGTCAACTATTGCAAGGCGATGAAGGCCGTGCTGGCGCATATGGCAACGTGTAAGCAGAGCAAGGATTGCACCATGCAGCACTGCACCTCATCCCGACAGATACTGCTGCACTACAAAACCTGCCAACGAGCCGATTGCGTTATTTGTTTACCCTTTCGACAGAATCAACCCATACAACAGCAGCAGCAACAGCAACAACAACAGCAGCAGCAACAACAACAACAACAACAACAGCAGCAGCAACAACAACAACAGCTTCCACAGGGACAACAACAGGGACAAGTACCACAAAATCCGTCTGGTGTCGGAGTTAATGTCGGAGTTGGTGTTGGCGTTGGCGTCGGTGTCGGTGTCGATGGCAAACAGGTGGCGCAAAACGCTGTAGCGGGTGGCCCACAAAATACGGCAATTGTTCTGCCGCAACAGCAAACGCCTGGCGCGCCCAATGTGCCCAAAACAAACACGGATATGGCACAACAATTGGCACAGCAACAACAACAACAACAGCAGCAGCAACAACAGCAACAGCACCAACAAGTAGAACTGCGACGCTTTGAAGGCGTTGGTAGTATACAACTCCCAGTGGGCCCGGTCACATCTGGAATGTTGGGTGCGCCAACGCAAGGGATGCCACCAGGCATACGTATGCAAGGCGCACCAGCGGTTCGTGTGCTTGGAGTACAGCCTGGACCAGGCGGTGCATTGCCTGGCGGTGTGCCAGTGCCCGGTGTGCCTGTGCCCGGGCAGAACGTATTGCCCGGTGCAAACGATGTGAACAGCTTACAGCAGCAGGCGGCAGCCCAGCAAGGCGGACAACTTATGCTGCAGAGTTGCAATACGGTTGGTGGACGCAGGCGCGCGCTGCCCAACATGGTTGAACAGCAACAACCGAATGCCCAACAGAATGCACAACAGCAGCAACAACAGCAATTGGGTAATATCCCAACACCGTTGTCCGTCAATGTTGGCTTCAACAATACAAATTTTGTTGGCGTCGGCGTTGGCGGCGATAAGCAGCAGCAATTGGTAGGACAGTCTGATCAGTTGGCCAAGCTGAAATTGCAGGCACAGGCGCAAGCACAGGTGCAGGCGCATGGCAATGTTGTAGCGCCCGGGGCTGGAGTTGCAGCTGGTGCCAGTGTTCTAATGCCGGCGGATACGACAGGTAGTGGGAACAATTCGGCAGTTGTTGGCATTGCGACCAGCGCTGGAGCAGGCGGTGCTGGCGGCGGTGCGGGCGGTCCTGGCAGTGGTGGTGGCGGTGGCGATAGCGAAAAAGACTGGCGAGAATCGGTGACAGCGGATTTGCGCAATCATTTGGTCCACAAACTAGTGCAGGCCATCTTTCCCACATCGGATCCAACCACAATGCAGGACAAGCGCATGCATAATCTTGTCTCGTATGCCGAAAAGGTGGAGAAGGACATGTATGAGATGGCCAAATCCCGCTCTGAGTACTATCATCTGCTAGCCGAGAAGATCTACAAGATACAGAAAGAACTCGAAGAGAAGCGTCTGAAGCGCAAGGAGCAGCATCAACAACAAATGCTTCAAATGCAACAACAAGGTGTACCAAACAGCGGCGTTGTCAATCCCACATCAGTAGTACCAAACAATACGCTTCAGCAGCAGCAGCAGCAACAACAACAACAGCAACAACAACAACAACAGCAGCAGCAGCAACAACAGCCCGGTCAGGGCATCCGTCCCATTATCAGTCCAATGGGCGGTGGTGGCGTTGTTCCAACAGGCATGATGCCACAACAGTTGCGACCTCAGGCGCCCGGCATGGGTGGTGGTGTCGGTGTTGTCGCCGGCCAACAACAGACGGCAGCCGGTCAACCCAATATGGTCGCTGTTGCAGCGAGCATGCGCAGTCATTCACCTGGCGGCAATATGCTTGCCATGCAACAACAGCAACGCATGCAATTCCCGCAACAACAACAGCAACAGCCTGGTCAGGGCAATATGTTGGTGGGGCCACCGGGCCCCAGTCCTGGCGGTATGGCAGCCTTATCACCATTTGCCGGTCTAACAAGTCCAGTGCCTGGTCAACAGCAACAGCAGCAACAACAACAGCAGCAGCAGTTTATTAATGCAAATGGTGGCACGGGCGCACAGAATCCGCAGCTTAGCGAGATAATGAAACAGCGTCTGTTGCAGCAGCATCAACAGCAAACGGCTGCAGCGATGCTGATGCCACAATCGCCCTTTAGCAATGCCACGCCTATTCCACAGCAGCAGCAGCAACAGCCACAACAACAACCACAACAGCAGCAGCAGCAGCAGCAACAGCAAACAAACGCATTTAGCTCACCGATGCAGCAGCAGAAGACACAACAGCCACCTGGTAGTGTGCTGAATAATATGCCACCAACGCCCACCAGTCTCGATGCGCTCACTGCAACGGGTGCAACGAGTGCTGGAGGTGGTGGCAGTAGTGGTGCTACCAGTGGTGGTAATGGTAATGCCAATAGTGCTCCTGCCACTGGTACTGGTAGCGGTACCAGTGGTGGTGGTGTTGTCAGTGGGAACACTGTTGCTGCACCCAGTCCTTCGCCCAGTTTCATGTCAAACGGACCAATCGGTACGCCATCAAACAATCCGCCCTCGGTTAGCAGTCTGATGCAGCCATTGAGTAATCGTGCAGCATCACCGCCATATATTCCTTCCTCGCCAGTGCCGGCAACCAGCGCCTCTGGGCTGGCGGCCAGCAGTACGCCTGCCTCCACAGCGGCCACATGCGCCAGCAGTAGTAGCAGCAGCAGCAGCGGGAACGGTAGCAATGGCAACGGTAATGGCAACAGCAACAGCAGCAGCAGCGTTGCCAGCAGCGGTAGCTGCACGGCGACAGCGGTTACAACGACAGCGATAACCACGACGGTGAGTACACCGCTCAGCAGTGCATCGTCATCATCGGCAACACCAACAACGACGACAGCATCGAGTGGTAATGGTAATGGTAGCTCAGTGCCTGTGAGCAGTACGCTACTATTGATGGGACGCAATTGTGAGAGTAATGCACCGCCGCCCAGTCGCATGATGAGCTCGAGCAGCTTGTCATCACAGATGGCGGCACTGGAGGCGGCGGCACGTGATAATGATGATGAGACGCCATCGCCGAGTGCTAATGATACGAATGGCAGTAACGGGGGCAGTGGTGGCGGCGGCATGTCATCAAAAGGCAAACTTGACTCCATCAAGCAGGAGGATGAGATCAAAAAGGAGTTCATGGACGATAGTTGCGGAGGCAACGGTGATGGCTCATTGATGGACTGCTTGACGGGCGGCGGCAAGGGCAAGAATGTGAACAACGATGGCACCAGCATGGTCAAAATGGAGCTCAAGTCTGAGGATGCTGACGGTGATGTAAAAATCAAGGCTGAGCCCATGGATGTGGATGATTCGGAGACGGGCAGCGGCATTCCTGGCGCCAATGGCGATGGCACAATGGGTGGCAGTGGCATCGATGGCAAGGATGACATGAACGGTGGCATCGATGGCATTTCGTCCGGTGGTGCTGGTGATATTAAAATCAAATGTGAAACCAAGCCCATTGTGCCGGAGCCAATTGCAATAGCGGCTGGCGACAAGAAAAAGAAATGCCGTAAGTACTCAATATTGTTATGTGAAAGAGTAGTGCAGAAAGATTAAAGCCAAGCCAATTGAAACGAAACAGCAATAGTTAATGTTAATTCATTTATAAATTTCTAGAATTCAATCCGGAGGAATTGCGAACTGCATTGCTGCCAACGCTGGATAAACTATATCGTCAGGAGCCGGAATCGGTGCCATTTCGTTATCCCGTTGATCCACAAGCGCTTGGCATTCCCGACTATTTCGAGATCGTCAAAAAGCCAATGGATTTGGGCACGATACGCACTAATATACTGAATGGCAAATACAGTGATCCCTGGGAATATGTGGACGATGTCTGGCTTATGTTTGACAATGCCTGGCTCTATAATCGCAAAACATCACGTGTATATCGTTACTGCACGAAGGTAAGTCCACAGCCATACATTCCATATCCATATCCATTCCATTAATAAAGATCACAACAATATATTAAAATCAATTTGATTTGCTCGTACACAAAACTTCATGTTTTTGCTTGTTTTTTTTTTTTCTGTATCAACAGTTGTCGGAGGTGTTCGAGGCTGAAATAGATCCCGTGATGCAAGCGCTCGGATATTGCTGTGGTCGCAAATACACGTTCAATCCACAGGTGCTCTGCTGTTATGGCAAGCAACTGTGTACGATACCGCGCGATGCGAAATACTACAGCTATCAAAACAGGTGTGTTTCTCACCATATCGACCAAAATCGATCAAACATACCTACCACATGCATTAATAACGATCAAGTATATGCATATGTTTGTTCATACATACATATGCTCATAGACTACTCTTACTATATACACACAGAAACATTTCACATAAACCAACTAATAATACTATGTACATACATAAAAAATGGACGATGTGCTATCTAATTGTGTTACGTGTGCCATCTAATATATATTAATATTTCTTTTGTTCTATCTGTGATCAGACAAATAATTTAGATCTCAAACTTATTAGACAATTTTGACTTACCAATAATGTTATTTAGTGTACATATGTATCTCTATCTATCTCAGTTGATGTTGATTGTTTTTTTTTTCTTAGTTCTTTTCCTGATCACAAAAATATTGTACCTTCCCTAATATTTGTTTTGCAATTGTTACCACTTTTATCTACTGACTAAAATGTATATTTTTTTTATTATTATTTTTTTTTGTATATAAAATTGTTTACAGTCTGTTTTAAATAACTTCAAAAACCAAAACCAAGTTGTCCAATAAAACAAATGATACAGTTATAAAAAAACATCAGAAAGAAAAATGGAAAATTTCAAAAATCTCTTCCCGGCGCTGCATATCACACTATGTGTATGGTGTATGCAGGTTTCATGGCAAACACATTAGGGTTAACCTAATCGGCTCCAATTGCACACTGTCTGTCCCCTATTCATTAGTACATTCGAACGCTTTCCATATAACGAATTAATTAATTCTAGAGCACGTTCAAACGAAAGTATCTATAAAGAGCATAATGTTGTATTTAGTCCGCTTTGATTTTGAGACTTGTTATATGGAAGTTCGACTGTAGTTTGACATTCAGTGTATGGTAGCTAGTAATGCCAAAGTGCTATCGTTCCAGCTGCTGTCAGCCTAGCTGTTAACGATAAATATATCGAAGAAGAAAGAGGGTTTTTCATTATGGAGACCCGACCCGTAACAAACTGAATTTAATTTAGTCAAGTTATTTTTATATATATTTGTATTATAAAAAAAACTACATATTTGCTGACTTTTATGTATGTATGTTTGTACGTGTTAGAATACATCATAAGTTGCATAGTTTTATGTTCTATAAAGTAGAATTGTTAATTTTGTGAAAATTCCTAACAATCTCTGCACACATGCACACGCACGAGCACATAAACAAACACACATACACACAAACAAACATAAACCAACAAACAAACACAAACACAAAGACGCTTGCACTTGAAGTGTAACAGAAACGAGACAAAACATTTATTGTCATACGGTGAAAATTGTTTTTTTTTTGTTTTTTTTTTTCCAAATTTTTTATTTAATCTAATTTGAAATATTTTGTTCTTATTTTCTTTCCTTTATTTTATGTTTTGGTTTTCTATTTTGTTCGTTCATTACCATCAAAACTCATTAAAACAATTATTTCGATTAATGTGATTTTACACAACAACAAATTTACTAAACTAAACGTTTCATTAACAACGATATTAATTTATTCAATAACAAATATATATTCAATTCCAACAACAACAACAAAAACCACAACAACAATGTGCATACACATCTGTTGACAATCTATATGTTCAATATTAAACCATATTGCTTTTGCACACATGATAAAAACGGCTCATTTCTTGTTGCTGTTTTGTATATGTGTGAAAATTTTGTTTTTTGTTTTGGTTTTTTGCTGCTTTTTGACTCTCATTTCGTAAAACGTGTGTGTTATCGTCCAATGTCCAATTGTCATCGCCCATTGCCATCGTTCATCGCCATCAACTTGTAAATTGTTGCCATGAATATCACAACAGTCTAAAGGAATACGGTGTTGCCTCAAACAGATACACGTTCTGCCAAAAGTGCTTTAATGACATCCAAGGAGACACTGTCACCCTGGGCGATGATCCGCTGCAATCCCAAACGTAAGCAACAACTACAACAATACTCGTATACATTTCAATTACACAATCTTAATGATAATATTTCTATTCTATTCAAATTTGTAGGCAAATTAAGAAGGATCAATTCAAAGAGATGAAGAACGATCATTTGGAGCTGGAGCCCTTTGTCGATTGCCAGGAGTGTGGACGCAAACAGCATCAGATCTGTGTGCTTTGGCTGGATTCAATATGGCCAGGCGGCTTTGTGTGTGATAATTGCTTGAAAAAGAAGAACTCCAAGCGAAAGGAGAACAAATTCAATGCCAAGCGTTTGCCCACCACTAAATTGGGCGTGTACATTGAGACACGCGTCAACAACTTTCTAAAGAAGAAGGAAGCTGGTGCCGGTGAGGTTCACATACGTGTGGTCTCCTCATCGGACAAATGCGTGGAGGTCAAGCCTGGCATGAGACGACGATTTGTTGAGGGCGGCGAAATGATGAATGAGTTCCCATATCGAGCGAAGGCGCTATTTGCGTTTGAGGAGGTCGATGGCATTGATGTTTGCTTTTTTGGCATGCATGTACAGGAATATGGTTCCGAGTGCCCGGCGCCCAATACGCGACGCGTCTATATTGCCTACCTCGATTCAGTGCATTTCTTTCGGCCACGACAATATCGCACAGCCGTCTACCATGAAATCCTGCTCGGCTATATGGACTATGTGAAACAGTTGGGTTATACGATGGCTCATATTTGGGCGTGCCCACCTTCAGAGGGTGATGATTATATTTTTCACTGCCATCCGACTGATCAGAAAATACCCAAGCCGAAGCGTTTGCAGGAGTGGTATAAAAAGATGCTGGACAAGGGCATGATTGAGCGAATCATTCAGGACTACAAAGATATACTTAAACAGGCCATGGAGGATAAACTTGGCTCGGCCGCTGAATTGCCCTATTTTGAGGGCGATTTTTGGCCCAATGTCCTGGAGGAGAGCATCAAAGAACTGGACCAAGAAGAAGAGGAGAAACGCAAACAGGCAGAAGCCGCTGAAGCAGCAGCTGCTGCCAATGTAAGTTAAACTATATTCACGTGCGCATATTCATAATTCATATTCATATTCATGGTGTTAACATTTGTATTTGCAGCTCTTTTCCATTGAGGACAACGAAGTTAGTGGCGATGGCAAAAAGAAGGGACAGAAAAAGGCAAAGAAGTCCAACAAATCCAAAGCGGCTCAGCGAAAAAATAGTAAAAAGTCCAATGAGCACCAATCGGGCAATGATTTGTCAGCCAAAATCTATGCCACGATGGAGAAACACAAGGAGGTCTTCTTTGTCATACGCTTACATTCAGCCCAGTCAGCGGCAAGTCTTGCGGTAATTTGGAACATATCTTAATCTTTTTTAATATCTGTGGTTATACTCAAAACATTCTTTAACTTCCACACAGCCCATACAAGATCCAGATCCATTACTGACATGTGATCTTATGGACGGACGCGATGCATTCCTTACACTTGCCCGTGACAAGCACTACGAATTCTCATCGTTGAGGCGCGCACAGTTCTCCACACTCTCAATGCTGTACGAGCTGCACAACCAGGGACAGGACAAGTTCGTTTACACCTGCAACAATTGCAAGACAGCGGTGGAGACGCGCTATCACTGCACCGTTTGTGATGTAAGATTGGTTATTGATAGAAATATGAAATTAGTTGAGGATGAAGAGGAGGAGGAGGAGGTTTGTCTGGGTTATTGGCTTAAACATTTAAATGAGCTTCAAGTAATATGTATGCAACACCAGACACTTTACATATATAAACAGTGCTTTTATGTTAGGATACACCCATCCATCTCGTATGATGATGATAATCTATTATTGTTTTGTATTTCAGGACTTTGATCTCTGCACGGTATGCAAGGAGAAGGTTGGACATCCACATAAAATGGAAAAACTGGGCTTTGATCTCGACGATGGCTCAGCGCCGGCTGATCTCAAGCAAGCAAATCCTCAAGAGGCACGAAAACAGTCCATCCAGCGTTGCATCCAATCTCTGGTCCATGCGTGTCAGTGTCGCGACGCCAATTGCCGTTTACCTTCGTGTCAAAAAATGAAACGGGTGGTGCAGCACACAAAGAACTGCAAACGGAAAACGAATGGTGGCTGTCCCATATGCAAACAACTTATTGCCTTATGCTGCTACCATGCCAAGCACTGTCAGGAGCAAAAGTGTCCGGTGCCTTTCTGTCCGAACATCAAGCACAAGCTTAAGCAACAGCAACTACAACAAAAGTACGTAATAAAATGGCAATGGGTAACACTTTTTTTAATACTAGTTTTTACTTGCACTAATCATACCGGTATATTTTTGTTTTTTTTTTTTGTTGTAGTCGAATTTTTATTTGGCAGACATGTAGTTTCGAAGCAGAACTCGGTTTAGAACCTTGAGTTCTGTCTTTAGAAAACAGTAAAATTTATTTCGAAATAACTGGAACAACACTCGATCTCATCAAATATATATGTATTTATAAGGAAAACACAATAAAAAAATATTTTTCAAGCGGCTTCTGACGAATACCAGCATGTGCATATTTTGGTCTTTTTTAGGACCTCTTTTACAATTGAATAATTGGTCTTACTTGACAACAAGCGGGCTAACATTTTTGCTTATGTGTAGACTTTTTTTTTTGCATTTTGGGTTGGGTGTGTAACAGAAATGTATTGGGATTCAAACACAGTCTTTTATGTGCATGTGCATATATGTATATTACTGCTTTATTTAGTCAGTTATTATTTAAATTAACTTCACAGTTATTCTTATTAGATGAGAACTTTCGCACTACTACTGGATGAGTAGTTTTCCAGTAAAAGTTCCGTTAGGTAGCGAAAAAAAACTTAACGAAGCTTCGTAACTTTGGCGCCCAGGGTTGTTTATTGCAACTCAACGAAGCGTCCTCTTACTGTTGTTCCTGATGGTTGACATTTAAATCTAACTTTCATAAAATATTTATAAGTTTACGAAATGCTTAGACACATAATAACCAAATGTTTTTTATTTTAAAGGCTACAACAACAACAGCTTCTGCGTCGCCGCGTGGCACTTATGTCGAGAACTGCAGCACCAGCAGCGTTGCCGGGACCAACGATAAGTGGACCTGTGGTTGCAGCCAGTGGCGTTGGTGTTCCCGTAGTGGGCATGTCAGGTGTCGCAGTCAGTCAACAGGTAATGTCCGGCCAGGCTGCCATTTTACCCGTTGGTGCCGGTGGCATGAGTCCATCAACGGTAACGGTGCCATCACCGGTTTCTGTTATGGGCGGTATGACATCGCCGCATCCGCACCAGCCCGGCATTGGTATGAAGCCCGGCGGTGGCCATTCGCCGTCACCCAATGTGCTGCAAGTGGTAAAGCAAGTGCAGGAGGAAGCCGCGCGCCAGCAAGTTCCGCATGTTGGTAGCTTTGGTAAAGGTGTGCCAATGGCGCCGCCTGTAATGCAACGACCGATGGGCGTTGGTGTATCTAATCAAGGCGCCATGGGCGGCATGGTCGGGAACGTCGGTGTCAATCAGCTAGCTGGAAATGTCGGCGTCGGTCCTGGCGGTGGTCAGTTGCCGAGCGGGGCGAATTGCAACAATGTCATGAACACCAATAATCTGCTGCCCATGGAACAGTGGGGCGGCGGCGGAGGTGGTGGTGTTGGACCCGGACAGCAGCGCTATGCGAACAATACACCCAATCAGCCAGGAATGCGCCAGCCCAATCAGCTAATGCAGCAGAATCTACAGCAACAACAACAGCAGCAGCAACAACAACAAATGATGGGCATGCCACCAAATCAAATGGGTGGCGGTGTTGGCGTTGGTGTCGGCGTTGGTGTTGGCGTTGGAGTCGGCGCTGGCCAAATGCCCGTTGTGGGTGGTGGCGTTAATATGGGTGGCGGCGGTGGACAACCTCATGGCATTGGCATGGGAGCGCCAATGGGTGCAGCAGCCACTGGCGGTGGTGTTCGCCCACCAGGCGCCCAAGGTGTAGGCGCTGGTGCTGGCGGTGCGGGCATGAATATAAATGGACCGCCACTTAACACACAGACTTTGGCGCAGATCATGCAAAAGATCAAAAACAATCCAACCAACGAAAGCAACCAGCACATACTCAGCATCCTGAAGCAGAATCCTCAGATCATGGCGGCAATCATTAAGCAGCGACAGCAAAGTCAAATCAATGCTGCCGCCGGCGGGGCGGGTGGCCCCGTTGGTGCACTGCAAGCGGGCAATGGTCCACAAACGCCGCAGCAGCAGCAACAGCAGCAGCAGCAAGTGATGCAACAACAGCAAATGCAGCACATGATAAATCAACAACAGCAGCAGCAACAACAACAGCAGCAAGGACCTGGCGGACCAGGCGGACCCCAACAAATGGGTCCTGGCCAACAGCAGCAGGTGAGCCTGATGCAGGCGCAACAGCAGCAACAACAACCAGGACCACCGCATCAGCGCATGGCCAACATGCAAAATGCTGCCATGATGCTGCCAAATCTGCCGTCCGGCCTAACCTCTCAGGGAGGCATGGTAAGTTGAAGTCATGATACAAATTTGAATACAATATAACTGATTTCAAAACACATACACATATTTTTGTAAATATGTATGTATATCTAGCACAAGTGGCAGTGAATAACGGTACATCTATCGAACCAAGTCGTGAATGTTTGTGTCAAACATGTTCGAACAAACGCATGCAACATAGACAATGACAAACTGTATCGAACACTACCGTTATCAACGAGAAGTATTTAATCGAAACGAACATGTTTGATTTATGCATGCGCATATTGCAAATTTACAGTTATTTCAAAAAGAGTTTTCGTATTTATTTAAAAAAAAAATTTCGAAATATTTAAGATTTTTTCTTTACAGTATAGCATAATAAGACATTTTCTTTCTTTGTCTATCTTATGCTGTGATCTTTTTCTGTCTCTGTCTCTCTGATGTGTTAATTTCTGATCATGTGCTATCTCTTTCACACAGGTGCCCAACCAGAAATGGAATAATATGCGATACATGCAAATGAATCAATATCCGCCACCATATCCACGCCAACGCGGCCCTCACATGGGCGGAGCCGGCCAACAACAATTCCCGGGCGGAACAGCGGGCAATTTTAATGCGGGTGGCGCTGGAACCGTAGCCGGTGTTCCAGTTGCCGGAGCACCCGGCGTTGGCGGTGGTAGTGGTGCGACGGGACCCGGCTCTGATCAATACTCGATGGCGAATACTTCCAATATGCTGCAACAGCAGCAGGGTGGCGGTGCTGGTGTCAAACCCGGACCACAACAGCAACAGCAACAAATGGGCGTAATGCCGCCAGGCATGCAGCAGCAACAACCCTTGCAACAGCAGCAACAACAGCAGCAGCAACAAATGATGCAGGTTGTGGCCGCTGGCGGCGGGGGCATGGCAAATGCGAATGCCCAAAATGCGTTACCTGGTGGTGGCGGCGGCGGTGTACCCGGTGTGGGCGGTTCAAATGTGATGGGCCCGCCAACACCGCATACGCTGCAACAGCAGCTGATGCAATCAGCACGCTCCTCGCCACCGATCCGATCGCCCCAGCCAACGCCCTCGCCGCGATCAGCACCATCACCACGCGGTCCGTCGGCATCGCCGCGGGCGCAGCCTTCACCTCACCATGTTATGAGTCATTCACCGGCGCCACAGGGACCACACGATGGCTTGCACAATCATGGCATGCATCATCAATCACCGCTGCCGGGCGTGCCACAGGATGTGGGCGTTAGCGGTGTTGGCGTCGGTGTTGGAGTCGGCGTTGGTGTTGGCGTTGGTGTTGGTGTCGGTAATGCCGGCAATGTTGGCGGCAACACTGGCGGCGCCTTGCCCGATGCCTCCGATCAGTTGACCAAATTTGTGGAGAGACTCTAGTGCAACACCAACGCCAATGCCAACGGCAGCGGCAACGGCAACATCAACGAAACCAATAACAACAACAACTGCAACAACAGTAACATTAATAGCAATAACAACATCAACCTCAACTATCACTATAACGGACAGCAACAGCAACAACTGCAACAGCAGCAGCAGCAGCAGCACCAACATATGCAACAGCAGCAGCAGCAGCCGCCGTTGCAGTCACCTCATTACTTTTGATGTTCGGCCTTGGCGATTTGTGCCCTTAGGCTAATTTGGGGTTTTGTGTGAGGGTATGGGTTCGGGCGGGTTCTTTTTGAAGGGGGTATGTTTTTTTTGTACATCAATATTAATATTTATTAATATATATACATATATATAATACGGGTTAATACTTCTGCTGCGAGTGGCTATCCAAATCAATTGCTAAACAGAAACAGAAACAAAAACAAAAAGAAAACAAAAAACAGAATATTTGTGTGTTAATCGTTATGTCCCATATTTTTTTTAATGTATGAAATATTGCTAAGATTACTAAACAGCCATCGGCTAGCAACTATTATGTAATTTAGTTTACTTTCTTCAACGGGGAAATCTGCGTCCCTCGATTATGTTATCGGCATCCTTTACATGCACACACACACACATACAAATGTGTGTGTATCTATATATATATTATGTACGCAGTTTATATACAAAAAATATACACAAAAAACACATTTAATTTATAAGTTTGAGTTTAAGCATAAAAGTAAATAATTGAACAAAAGCACAGACAGCAACTGCAGCAAAAATGCAAATGCAACAAAAAATGTATCGATTATGATTATGATTATGATTATGTAACTAATTTAAGTACTACAAAAACCCACATTTGTTTGCAAATATCCATTAAATATATATACTTTAACAAATACACGCATGTACTGTATATATGTATATATATATATATACATATATATATATGTATATATATATATAAATATTTTTTCATCTATATATATATATATATGTATATATATGTATATATTTATATGTACTGTATATACACATATATTATGTACTACCAGATAGCCGTGCTCTTTTTATTATTCTCTATATATACATATAAATATTATTTTTTTTTCCCAAATAACAATAATAATAATAATGATGAACGCAGTACTCAGAACACAACAACAAGAATTTTCTTTTTTTTTTTCAATGTTTAGTGCAATCAATTAGGAAACTCACTCGCAACAGCACCAGAGCGATAAACTGGGAGTATTATAAAATTTGTAAAATGTAACGTAAAACGTTAAATTATGTTTTCACTTTCTCATTAAGCTAAAAGATGATACAACAAGTTATATATACAACAAAAAACATTAAAAGCAATGCTGAAGATGCTGGGAGTAAAAAGTAAAAACAAAAATTTAATAATAAATATATATACATAGAAAAGAAAACAAAAAAGCACAACGTAACCGACACATTATCGGGGAAAGCGTAGAACATTATTATTATTATATACATATATATATAGATATAGTATATCTATTAGATATGATTGTGTATACACTCTATTAAAATTGTCTCCACCATATAAATGCAATTTTACCTACATGTTTTAAAATCGAAAATTTCAACGATACGAACGGCTTTGAAGTTTATTTATTCTTGTTTTAATAATATTAATTAGTTTCTTTTTTTTTTTTTACCTAACTTTAAGCCCAAAAACAAAAACAAAATCAACAACAACTTATCATTCTAAATCAAGAGGGAAACTAAAAGCGAATTATTAATAATATTGATAATAAACAAAAAAGAAAAAAACAAAACAAAAAAACAAAACAAAAACAAAATCCATGTGTTGAGACTATCAGAACTATCAAAAGCATATAGACTATATACACACATATATATTTAACGCATATGTATAGTGTTGTATGGCTAGCAATTCTAAAGCCAAGTTGTTGGCGTTTGTCAGTTTATTAATCTGCTCCTTATAGGAGCTTCAATTGGGAACACGCATAGAAATATTTTTATATAGAAAACCGCTAGTTGTGCACTTACATATATACGTACATATATACAAAGACATGTACGTGTATATGTATGTGCATCATGTACGCATGTGCTTCATAAATCTACCAATATCAACAACAACAAAAAACCAGAAAACGAAAAAAAAAAACCAAAAAACGCTCCATTTTTTATTCAACTTCCAATTGACATACAACAATAAGTAAGAGATGAAACTAAATGCAACCCAAAAAAATAATGCAAAAGCAAATCATAAGTAAATCAAACATCAAACAAATTACAAAGGAAAAAAACCAGATAACACCAATTACAAACAATATACATACATATATAGAGTAAAGTTAGTCAAAATGCTTTGAAACAATTAGAACTGTAGACTTTATTGACTTTATTGAAATTTAAATCGATTAACAAATCAACTACAAATAGTGAAAGGCCGCCTGCAAATATACATGCAATATACATACATACAGATATTTATATTTATACATATACAAATTGTTCGTGTCACTTTATATCATATTTAGCAGCAGCCAGCAGTCAGTGAGTATGTTTTGTAAAATTTCCTTTCGATCGGTTCTCCTTCGTAGGTATTCAAAGTTCAAGTTCAACAACAGCAACAAGTAACAGCAACAACCATATTTATTAATCAATTGCCAACAATTGTACATACACAATTATATAGTTAACTTAGTATTGCATTTTGTGATAGCTGCAAAGAAAAAAATAACAAATAACGAATGAATAACAGAGAGAATCATCTTGTAACAAACAATTTTTATTTCAATTTTATTCTTAATTCTTATGTGTGCTGCGTTCACATGTGTCTCAAAAGCAACAGCAACAACAAAAAGCAAAAGCAAAAGAAACCAATTCAGAATACACAGAATGTTAATTTTATTATTAATAATAATTACAATTTTAATGATTGCTATTTATTAACGCTAAACATATACATTTAGCTGTAGGGAGCTGTAGAACTTAAGGCGTAACACTATTTACTAGGTCGATTAGCAGTTAGTGCGTATAGTATGGAACATTTTTTATAAGCATTGAGAGAAAGCTCATCGTTTTTTTACAAGAGTTGCCGCCGCCCAAGAATCGTGTACATTAGACAGAGACAGAGCAGAGACAAGGACCCACAGACAGACGGACAGACAGACAAACAAGAATGAATGTAGAAAATGTGTGTAAGAAAAGGAGAGATAAGAGAGATGGAGTGAGAGAGAGCGTTAAACATTTTGTAAATTACAAATATACATACAAACACAATATTTATATAGATCCAGAGTATATTAACAAATTTGTCTTTAACCAACAAATAACTGCGCATAAGAAAATGCCTTCAAGAAGCGTTAACAGGATAAAAGCAACATTACTTGTAAATAAGGATATATATATATATGTATATATACATGCATATACATATATAGAGATGATTAAATATAAGGAACGTACAACAACAGCAACAAACAAACACATAAGTGCAGCTATAATCGATATATAGCACGACAGTTTATATTATATACATAGATATCGCGATTGATCTATACATTATGTATATACATATACATATACAAATGTAAGTCAAATCCAACGTCCTAGTTCTAAGAAACCTATAACAACTTCGTATATATACACATTTATATAGTATAGTACAGTATAGTTTAGTATAGTATAGTTTTGTATAGTAGTACGAAACTATACAGATTATGCGTTTTTAATACCCGCGTAGAGTTGTTTATCTAACAATTAACAAAATATACAAAAATCAAAAAACAAAAAAAAAAACAAAAATACAAAAAACAAACTCCAAAAACCGGTAAAGAAGAAAAAAATTCACCAAAACAAAATATGATATCTGTGCCTGTTTTGCTACCCTTAGACGTTACCGTTGGCGCCGCACAATCAAAATACAAAGTAAAAAAAAAAAAAAAAATACAAAAAAAAAATAAAATATACTATAAAAAAACCATCTGGCCAAAGGCGCTGCCGCCGTTGCCTTAGGCCCTGTGCTGTAAAAAAAAAAAAAAAAACCAAAAAAAAAAAAAAAATATATATACAAATATTAAATCGATTAAAACGAAAGAGAAACATAAAGCTGCCTTTTAAACGCGGCTGCTACGGTACGTTATTTGGGTGCACAGGCACAGTGTCCTAAGTTAAACAAAATAAACAAAAAAAACACAAACTTTAACAAAAACAAAACACTTTTTAATAAAAAAAATAAAAAAAAATCAAAAAAAAAAAAAATGGGGAAGTAGGAAGTAGGAAGCAGGAAGTGAAGACAACAAAATGGCGAGTTAGTTCTTTCGATTTTGTTTAACGGTTCGGAATCAGCAGCAATGAACAAAGTTTTTAAGAAGTGTGCATGTGTGGGTGTGTTTGAATGTGTGTGGGTGGGTGCATGAATGATGTGTGTGCATGTGTGTTTATTGGCATGTGTTCGTTTATGAATTGTGGAACAACGTTTTTTCTGAAGACATCATAATTTTTTTTTTTGAAACGATTTTATTTTTTTTTTTGATAATCTGTGTAGACAAGCGAATGGTGGACAAAAGAGACGATATCGATAGAGGAGAAAGCGGATGAGAGAGCATATTCCAAAACTATTTGTGATTACAATTATATATGATGATGATGATAACGATACAGATGATAAAGTAAAATAAAGCAACACAAACGCATTAATTCTAAAGCGGAAGAGAGTTAAAACTTAGTATTTAAGCCTTAGTCTAAATACAAGCCACATCTATGTATAAATAATTATTCTAACATATACAAATTGCAAACATATACACATATATATTATACCGTACCATATGTGTATATGCATATGGGCAGAACCGACTAGATAACAGAGCGATTGTAAATTTAAAAAAAAAGAAGCAAAAACAAAAAATATTATCATTAATCTATATATTATATATATATATTTAGGCAAGTGGAAGCAAAGTCCACATTGCTGACGTTTATTATTATTATGCATACAAAATGTAATTTCTTAAATGCAACCAACAAAGCGAAGTAAACAAAACATCAACAAACAACCTAGTTAAGTCAAGTAAACCAAGCCTTAGTAAAAACTAGTTTTTAATAACAAAACAAAACAAAACAAAACAAAAAAATAAAAACAAAAACAATACAACAAAACACATAAGAAACCAAGAAACCAAGAAACAAATACTATAACTAATAATCTATACAATGGTTACATTATATAATAATTACTTGTAAAATAGCGCGAAGTGTATGTCTATAGTACGGATGGATATGAATTGAAACATTGAGACAGGGGTAGCAGAAAGCGATCCTGTCTCAACTTAATCATTTCTTTAATTATATACATACATTATTATTATTATTATTATTAATAATATTATTATTTTCATTGTTTTACCAAACGTGTTTTTTTATATTGATTAATTGTATTTTGTAACTTAATATACATCTATTAAAATTGATTAAACCGTAACAAAGCAAAACAACAAAAACGAATACGAAAAACAAACATAATTCACAGCAACAACCACACACTGTAATTAACAAAATACTTTTGCTTGAAAGTGTAAAATAAATTAATTTAAATAAAAATTATGAAATTTCAAAAAAAAAAACAAGAACCACAACTTTTCATTTATCACTTTGGAAAATTTGGGTATTTCTTTCTACTAGCTGCAAGTAATTTGCCCGACATGGCTATATAGACTCGGCTGTTGATGCTGATCAAGAATATATATACTTTATGGGGTCGGAGAAGCTTTCCTCTGCCTGTTACATACTTTTGCACAAAACCATTATATCCGTATTCAAATTTAAGAGCATGAATCATCACAGGCGCCATCATATTTAGTGTTCGGTAAGTTTAATCTAATTAACCTTCATTTTACTTCTACGATTTTTGATATTTTTATTATTTTGATATTATATATGCAGATGAAATTTCTTTAGTTTCCCCCTAGGAACCTTAACTGGGTTTCTGGAGTTGACTTATCCTTGTGTTCAAGTAAACTCCAATTAATTAATCTTTCATCCATGTCAAACCAACTCCCTTTAAACTAATTGACTGACCCATTCTATATGTCCTAATAAGGTCGCCCACGCAACTAATTTAGCATTGCAACAATACATTTTGAAATTTTAAACCTAAATTATAATAATATAATAAAATAATTTTCAGACTTAAATTGAATTTAAAAGTTTACTTTTACATTTGATTTTAATATGATATGATATAAATATGAAATAATGTCAATTTTAGTATTCTAGATTAATTCTTAATTTAACACGTGCTCATTTAAAAATAAGCATTTTCATAGTTAATGCTAAATCATTAATGAAGAAAATTGAATTATTTCCACTATGATTTCTTTGAGTGGTCCAACAATCTTCAAGACTATCTAATATTCAATATTTGATAACATTTATAAAAGAAGTCGATTTTTTGAAGGGCATTCATTCATATTTGATTTGAATAAGCAATAAATTCAATATAAGATTTTACTTTGGTATTAAAATGTATTTATTAAGTTCAATTGAACTTCAGATTTTAAAGAGCTTTGACGATAGACAAAAGATATATTCAGAGAATATATAATTTTTTTGTTAGTATCAGCAACCCCCATGACTTGATTGTGTTGCATAAACATTACGTCAAATATATAAAAATAATCCAAGTGGCCAAAGTGTGATCTAAAAGTATTTGCGATTTGCGATAATATTAAATAAATACAATACATTGAGATTATATTTATAATAATTTTTCAGCGCAATAACGCAATATTCGTTGGAATGATAAGTTAAATTATTTTTGGATTTATTTCGATAATAATACGCCTAATATTCAATATCAATATCAGTTAATTGGCTATTTATTTAAAGTTGTGGCCTCTGCTTATCAACATATTGTTATATGATAATGCGAAAAAAAAGGAAAAAAACTAGAATGAATGCGGCACCGTTTCGTAAATATGTTAAACAGAAGAGTATAAAGTACTAAATGTATGTGTATTGTGTATGTGTGTGCCATACATTTGTATAGTCTATATGGCAACAACAATCTTGGATTATGGCGAGATTGATACATTAAATATTTGATTTATTAACGATTGGATTTTGAGCGCAGGTGTTGAAAATGCTCTGTTTCCAACAGGAAAGAAGTATATTCTGCTTAGTATACCATAGGTATAGGGTATCTTTCAATCGAATGAACGGTCTTTTTAGACCAAAGCACTATTACATCTTGTTCCATAAAGTCTACGAAATGAGAGAAAACAGCAGTTTGGGTTCAAGGTGCAAAATTCGTTGTGGTCTTTTATAACAACAATCGTGTTGTTCTATAAACGGTTTTTCCAAAAATTACTGATATTAATACGTATTTATAATCGTCATCCTTGTTTTTTATTTATTTTGTGAAATAAATCGCGAAACTAACATACACTAGTATATGTGTACGTGTACATGTATGTGTTTCGAGCTACTGAAATCAAGATAATGTGAACGATTTGAAGTGTTGACATCTTTTGTACACTTTGTACTTTCGGACACTTGAACACGTTTGTTGGAAATCCTAAAGCAATAAAAGAACCATCAATGAATCAAGCTTAAATGCTTATAAGGCATAGGGAAGTTGCTCATAAACATTTTAGGGGGAGTGTTTCTGTAATAAAGATAATCTTCTATGAAAGTAATCGGAATTGAGTTGAATAATTTGATTTATTATAGCACTCTAGAACTCTTTTGCTTGGTTTGAATGGGATGCTGCCTAAGAGGTCTTATTTTAATGTTGAGACAGTCAAAATTCAAATTACCAACGATTATGAAATGATTTTTGCAAACAATTTCCTGAATTTATAACTTATTACCGAAGCGAGAGTGAACAATTAAAAAATCGAGTGATAAGATTAAGTTTTTTTTATATATTTTGATTTTTTCAGTAAAAAGACAGGAAACAGTGCAATTCCCACGCCATTGATCAGATATGATTTGACAAATACTCCTCCGACTTAGTACTTCAAAACACTCCACTTAACCTGAAGTTATATGCCAATAATACATCAGGTTTGATTGCGGTGCCCAGATATGGTCATAATCGAATGTCAATTCATAGTCGTTGACAAAAAAAAAAAACACTTTGGAGGCTCGTTACTAAACAATATCTGATGTTGAACCTCGAATCTATTTGTTTGATATATGTTTAAAATTAGCGAAACACTTTAATAAATAAACTAAGAAAAGGAAAATGGAATAAGTAAGAAAGTTTATGTACCAAAGAAAGCGACGTGATTCAAATGTAATCCAGCTTATACTAGGAGTGACCCAAAACGATTGCATTTCGGAGAATCTTGCCAGGAAACTTAGCAGGGTTTGCAAGAGTTCGTTATATATTTATATATATATATATATAGTCATATATTTAGTCAAGTAAGAACTTTTTCGCAAGTTACAAGGACTAAAAAATAGATTATCAAAATATATGTATATATTCACTATAAAGAAAGTTTTATCAATATTAGTTAGTTATAAACACTGAGTCAACTTAAGAAGATGTGCGAAAAATGTTGTTTTTCCCATACATTGTTATATTTATACCAAACTATAAACTATACTTAAACATAAACATAAAACGCGATGTTTGGAGAAAAATCTTAAGCCAATTCCTTATCGAATAATTATGCTTTTTCGTATTCATATCGATGTGATATGGTATTACAATTAGTTTTAAGGTAAGTGCCTTTGGCTCTTCTCATAATACTTGTATAACCAATATGCTCTATTTGCCTTTGAGAAGAGAGTATAGATAAAAGACAGTTACTTACTCACCATTCCCGCACTGTTTAAAGTTCGTTGTCAATTCATTCTCTTATTGTGTTCATTTGTTTTTTGCTTTCTGCTTTTTGTTTTTACTAGATTTCCATCCAGTTAATTAAGTGCGTTTCCAGCTATAAATCGTCATGGTTTATCAATACAGTTTTAAAGCTCAGCTGACTTTGACATAATTTACACCAGGGGCATGGTGACCGGTAACCGGTAACAGGTGTGAACGGGTGTGCACCCAAATCCCAGTTAAATCCGCCCAAACGTTAAGCGAACGCCCAGCGTTCTCAAAAGATCAGATAAGCAATTGATTATGGTGGTTTCTTATCGCCTACTTTTTTTTTAGCCAGGGCCTCTATCTGTATCTATGGGGAATATTATTATATAGTATATACAAACATATATTTTCATGGGCGAAAGCGTTTGGACATCGACGTCGAAGTCGACGTCGACGACAACGACAACGTTGACATTAACGCCGACGTTGACGCCAATGTGGAGAACACTTGAAGTGGTCACTTAAGCCTATAAAAGCTATTGTAGCCATTGTCCACACAATTAGTTAACCGCGCGTTCGATTCGCACGCGTCTCTAATTAAACGACGACATTTTGAAGCCAATTCAATCAAAGGATCAGCCAAAGGTCGAGGATTATGGCGCAGCACCATAAACTGGCACTGCTTGTGGCAGCGTCGCTGCTGCTGCTTCTGGCCAACATGGCCGGAGCACACACAGACATCGACAATCATCTGCTCACCGGACACTCTAGCATCATGCACAGGAGTTTGGCCCATCAATTCTTTGCCCTGGCAGCGGAGCAAGCAGAAATGAAAAATGCAACCGGAACCCAACTGATGCTTCGCGGCAAATACCAGGCTCGCGATGATGATGAACGGGATAAGCTCTGTGATAGAGATGTTGCACGCATACGCGATGCCATCGATAATATGGAGGAGTGGGCGCTAGAATGTAAGCAAAAGCCAACCACAAAGTGATCAATGGGATGTTTTTAACCAAATAGTCCCAGATTGAAAGTGATATGAAAAATATGTGAAAATGTGTTTGAGGAATTTAAAAAGATCTTCAGATCTTCTAGATTTGTTTCTCATAGTGCTTATGTTAGTTAGTTTTCCGTTATATTATCCTTTACAAGAAATTGTGAAGAAAAGTGAAACAAATATTTAAAGGAACATAATAATAATCTCTGAAGGTCATATATGCGCTGTGATTTATGAGGAGACCTGTCAAAACTCACATTCAAGTAGGGCATTCGTAGTTGTTTGGGCTGATCTCAAATGTTCTTGGTTCCATTCATAAGAACCCGCATGTATATATGTACATATAGTATATATCGTTTTATGACAGCCCGTAAATCAAATTGCAAATCGAATGTGATAGCCCAATAAACACTTATAAATTGTGACTAGAGCGATAAGGTTTGGCTAATTGGATTATGACGCAAGATTTTCATGTGACATTTACAAATCAGAAACTTTACGTTTATTATTCGATCAGTTTGATAAACTTTTGGCTTAGCTAGTTGGCTTGATAAGTTTTTGTATTTTTAGATTTACTTCGCACCTTTAATTGCGATTTATTTTGTTTTCTTTTCCGGTAGCAGAGCCTTATGCCTCGATTGTTTATGCTGATTAGAGATACTAAAGTTCATTATTTAAAGGGTTTGCATTATAAATAACATAATACTATGTAGTCTTATCATCTTAGGGCAAATCCAAGCCACTTCATAGTGGCAGTTGTTGGCCGAGATAGAAACCAAGCACCTATCAAGATTACAATCGGCAGTACCAGAGTTTGTGTACTGTTAAGTCATTGGCCCAAGTAGAAAAAACATAACTACCATTTGAAGTACACACTTTAACATGATAATCTTTTCGGGCAATGCAAATGATACACAATTTCTTAAGTGTTCTTTAAAATCACATAACAAACGGCTTTAAATCTTAAACTTTATTGTTGTCAACAGTTCCTGATACATGGGGTCGCCTGCCCGTTGGCTTCTTCTGGGGTCATCTGATCAGCATGGGTCAGTATGAGGAGTGTGTGGCAGCATCGGCTACATACGGCAATGGATTGCGGGGACAGTACTGTTTGGCACGCTTGAACATCACCCAGTTCTACAGCAAGGTGAAGCGTCGTCATGAGGAATTCTCACGTATTAGCTACAAGTACGCAGATCCGGAAATCTTCGAGTTGGGTGTCTGTGTGCCCAGCACATGCAGTGCGGATAAAACTGATGAGCTACTCAAGTACGCTATCTCGCATTTCTATGGCGATGATGTCATTGATCTTAACTTCAGAATGGTACAGGAGAAATGGTGTAAATACGATGCACCAATCGAATTCCGTGGAGTGGATATATTTGCCATGTAAGTGAAGCTATTTCTTGATATATACATACTATGTACATACATACATACATATGTACACGTATATTTTATTTTGAATACAAATAAACAGTCGTAATCAATTTTTTCTTTATTTATTTTCAGCGTCTTCTTTTCACTGATTATATTCTTCCTGATAGCCAGCAGTATCTACGATTATGTGCAGACCCGCAATGGCGGTAAGTTAAACTTTTCCATACCGAGTTTTGAATGAATATTTACGCAAATATTTTATTATTTTTGCAGCACCTAAGAGACCATTATTCCTTGCGTTTTCGGTGTTGCACAATGCACCAAAGATTTTCACAGTGAAAAAGGTAAACAGTCCAAATGTTATTCACTGTTTGAACGGTCTGCGTTGCTTCAGTATGATGTGGGTCGTGTTTGGACACGGTTACATGACCTTCTACGATCTACCACATATCAATCGCAACAAGTACTACACATGGCTGCAGACACCCTACTCCATGCTGGTGCAGAATGGCTCCCTCTGCGTCGATACGTTCTTCTTTATGTCCGGTTTGCTGATGTGCTGGGGCGCTTTCCGTGAAATGGAACGCACCAAGGGAAAACTGAACATCCCGATGATGTATTTCCACCGTTATATTCGTCTGACACCCGTTGTGGCTGTCGTCGTTTTGTATATTATGTCGCTATATAAGTACACTGGCGCCGGACCTATGTGGTTTAAGCTGGGCACACAGGATCAACGTTGTGCGGACACCTGGTGGGCCACCCTACTTTATGTTCAAAACTATGCTTTCCCCTACAGCATTGTGAGTAACAAAAAACCAAACATTTGCATTCTGTGTATTAAATACCTTTTCATTATTATCTTTTGTATAGTGCGTTTCACAATCCTGGTATTTGGCTGTAGATACCCAACTATATTTCCTATCACCACTGTTCCTTATACCCCTGTACAAGTGGGGCAAGAAGGCGCTGGTACCAATTGTGATATTTGCAGTGTTGTGTCTGATCTGTACCGTTTTTACGTTCCTGCACAATGACTTTACGCTGTTCCGTGTCCAGGATGATCATGTTGATCTGCGCCAGCGTTTGACCTATTATCCAACGCATACGCGTATACCCACTTGGTTGATCGGTGTGATCTTTGGCTACTTCCTGTTTACACGCAATCGTGGACGTCAAATTCCATTGGCCAAGCACTGGGTGATTACTGGCTGGGTTGTTGCCTTCGGCACAATGCTGGCGGATCTATGGGGACCCTTCTGGCGTATTCTGCCAGACACACCAGACTCTCCAATCATTGAGGGCGCTCTCTTTGAGCCACTGAGTCGCAGCTCTTGGGCTCTGTCCATTGGCTGGATTGTGTGGGCCTGCTACAATGGACATGGCGGCATCATCAACGACTTCCTCTCCTGGGGCTTCTTTACGGGCTTCAGCCGTCTGTGCTACTGCATGTATGTGATACACAGAATCGTGCAACTGGTGAATGCAGCTCGTCTTCAAACCGATACCCACTTCTCCGATTACGATGCGGTAAGTTCTGCTTTTGTTTCTCTTTTCGTTCTCATCTCATTGAAATTTTGATTGCAATTTTAGATTTTGCGCTGGTGGCACGACTTTGGCATCACACTGACCCTTTCCATATTCGCAACGTTGGCCTTTGAGTCACCCATTCTGGGCATTGAGAAGGCCATCTTTGGTCGCGGCGATTCGAAGCCAGCACCCAAGAAACCCGTCCCCGGCGATAATGCCAAAGCTGCCGTTGCCGCCGAGCCAGTCGCTGAGACCGCTCCCATTACCACCGTTGTGCCCGAACAAGAGGCCGAGACTGTGACCCCAGTCAGCAGAGCTGAGGATCCATCAAAAGCCTAACGAAATACTAAATACTTGTTAATTGTACTTCCATTTTTTTTTTTGATTTTGCACGAACGAAATCATTTGATCATGCAATTTCTTTCTGTAAGTTTTATTTATTAAATCAGTCTAAGAACTTTTGTTTGACAAGTGCTTTGAGTTTGTTGATTGCATAGAACGCTTCATTGGCATTGGATATATATATATTGGTTTCTTGACCGATTTTGCTAAAATCTAAACAGATTTTCTTTAGTTTCTTATGGTTTCTAACATCATTTCCAAGGCATCAAGAAAGTGGAAGAAAATATCAATGATTTGATATTCTAGCTATGTCCTAGGAACATGAAGTATCTAGCTCTAAAAGTTTCAGAGATCAACGATCTGAGATAAAAAAAGTGACAAAGTGGATAAGTATATAACCATAAGAGTGTACCCGTACAACAATCTCTTTCTTAAAATAAACCAATCAAAGGATTCCAACATGGACAAAATCAGCAAATATCCGCACAGCATCTTCTTCTTTAGCGCTCTTAAATAAAATTATGTACACGTATTACTTTGTTTTCGCACATTTTCATTACACAAGTATAAATTTCTGTTTACATCCCTTACAGCTGTAGAAATTTTTAAAATTTTGGAAAAGAATTTACTTACATATCAAAGTTAATTAATAGGTAGAGCACATTGGGGACTAGAAGCATAATAGAGAATACTTAAGAATTCAAATTGACAAAAATAACAAACATGGAGTGACTCACGAAAACATTCCATTTTTTATATATGCAAGTAAAAATCATATATCATTTTTCTATACATTTTTACAATAGCAATAGTTATTTGTAATTATACAAAGAAGGTGTCACAAACGCTTTACACAGAGATAACATTAATAACTTTATGGTGAGTTAGTTTATAACATACATTATTTAGATTTATGAGTCGACTATCTGCCGTAGTTATTGCGACTGCCCTGGATGTGCACTTTAAAGAGTCGGGCCCAACTGACAATTAAGTCGAAGCTAAGCTAAAAGACAAGGTAAACAATTGAAACAAAATTTCACTTTTACTATTGTTTTGTGTGTGGTTTACCTCACGATCCATAATGTTATCGCAAAAGCTCAAGTCCAGCAACTTTAACTTTGTACAATGCACTAGTATGCTAGAAGAAAAGTAAGCAAATTAATCACATGACATTGACACACTTTGATAAGCTTACTCATAAACGCGTTCAGGCGAAATGTGAGTAATCCCCATTAGATCTAATTGCTCCAGATTTTTGCCCAATGTTGCAATATGCCCGAGATCGCGATCAGTAATACCGCGCATGGCCGACAAGAAGAGTTTTTTTAGCTTCGGACAATTGGTGAGCAGTTGGAATAGGCCATCGCCCAGATTGGCCTCACGCATGCTGCAAAATGTTGTTTTATTATAGAACAAGAAAATAATGTAATAGGTTTGCATAACATACCACCAACCCAAATCCAACTCTTCAAGTTGATGACAACGGGCCAGTGATTGAAGGCCACGTGCGGACAGAAAATGCGCTTTCCACATGTCCAGCGAGACTAGTTGAGTATTGTAAGTGGCCAGATGGGCAGCAACATTATCCATATTCACCGTAACACCGCAAAAAGCTGTAAAAAAATGAAAGAAGTTGTGAAGTAATTGCTAGTTTAACAAATTATTACCATACCTAGATTAAGGTGCTTTAATTTGCGATTACCCTCGAGCATGCTCAGCAGCAGCTCCGACTCAAAGGCAGCTTGAAACAGATCGAGTCGCTCAAGATTCTTCAGATTGGCCAGGCAGGAAAAGTTAAGCAATGGCGTATCAGTAGGACAGTTACGAAGACTTAGCTCTATGATAAGTAAAATTAAGAAAACCTTTAATAAACTATAATGGTAAGATAAAGTGCTGTTATACCTATCAGATTATCACAGACTATGCCAACTGTTTCAATGCAGCTGGCATTCAGAAATTTGCAAGAATTTAAACGCAAATGGGTAAGATTGTCGCCACGTTGAGTCAGGAATCTTTTGAAAAGAAATGTGGAAGTTAATAAGACATAATAATTTTTGCTTATAAAAATGTATATGAGTATTTACTTTTTAAACTCTGTAGGTGAAACCTCTCCAAATCCGCCGCACCACGACAAATCCAGTTTGCGCAACAGCGTCGCACGCCGCGCCAGCGTGCATAAGAGCTCGGAGTTGGCCAATTGCCAGTAGGGCTTTAGGCTGAGATCACGATAAAGAAGCGGATGTGTGGAAATATCGTAGAAAAGACGAGACACTTGGCCTACACTAAATAGTGACTTAAGATCCAGGTAGCTGAGTATTTTCAACAAGATTTCAAACTAACAAAACAACGCGATAGACATTAAATAGAGAAATTGGAGTGGCTTAATTAAATTAATTGGCGTACCGGTAAATCCGTTAATGCGAGCTTTGGAGCAGTGCTTTGTAGCTGCTGCTGCTGTTCGCACACATTTTGGTTGCCCTTCAAAAACTTATTGAGATCGTTGTTGATAAATTCGTGAAGATTGACCCCACTATTTTCACGACAACTAGGCTGGAATTTAAGCGTGCGTAGCTTGCAAATGATAGGACCACTACTAGATTCGTCTTTGGAGCGTTTTCCTGTTGACGTTAACAACTGCTGCATCGATCGCGTTGAGACTGTGCGTCCGCAAAGCATGATAGCGTCAATTTGGGTGTAATAGTTTAATCTACTATGATTAAACTCAATTCGCAATGTTCTGTTAAAAGCAGTATAAGAGCATTAATGTCTATATACTATAGTTTCTGCATGGAGCACGTACTTTGTCAACATGTTTGTCTTTTTCAGAGTCGGCGCAAATCGACGAGATTCGCGCGGGAAACTGAGATTTATCTTTGATAGGTTGCTAAGATCAGTGCTAGTTGCCTCCCACAAACAGGTCCAACACTTGGTAATGCTGTGAGCCCAAATACGCACTACGGCACCCGGATTATATGTCTCGAAGATGGCAATCTCTGTGGGCACCACAAACTTTTCAAAGTAAACAACTGTGGAAGGAGTGTACATTGAAAAAGCATTATCAGTTGAAAGTCAATTTAATGATTTCAGCTACTGCACTTACCAATAAAATCATGTGTGGGCAACGCTGGCAGATTCTGTGGCTGAATTTCACGGGTGGACGAAGGCGCACGATGCCACCAATCACCATAGGTACGCTGTATTAAAAATTCGAATTAATTTAAATGAAAACTTCACATTCCCCATTTAAGGGTAGATGAATCGCATTCTCAACTTACCATTCCAAAGGTCTCTGGGTAGTCGCCATAGGTGGGATACTTGCTCGGCCGACCAATTACATTGGCGGCCGTATAGGAAATGCTGTAGTCGATACCATATTGGGAGCTGAAGTCGTGCACACCCAGCACATACTGCTGCAGATAGTAGCTTTTCTCGTCTTGAGACTTGACCTGTGATTGTGGCTTGCTATCGACATCACAAAGGGTGCCATTGCACTCCTGGTTGCGCTCCATTAGCATGGCCGTAAAATCAATATGGGCATCGGGCTCGGTGTCGCTGCTAGAGTTGCCGTCCTCGCCAGCAAAGTCCAGCAGGGACATTTGGCCGTTGTTAAGCCTCAGCGTATTATTTGCTTGCCTATGATTCGCATAGCGCGCTCTGGCGCTTTATATGATGTGATGCAGCTGACGCTGATCAAAGTAAGTTGCAACAATATTTATTTGGTGTTGTGATGGTCGTCGCTAGCGTCACAATCCTTGAATCCTTGAACTTTTCCTTCTATGCCCAGGGTTTACGCGTGTGTTAACGCACGCGGCTGGGGCTATGTTCACACTAATCTGAAGAAATGTAGGAAGTGTGGCGTTAATTTAATTATGGGCTATTGCGTATTCCTCTTTGTTTTTTTTTTGTTTGAAAAGGCAACGGGGTTTTGTTGTTGTTGCAACTGGCACGTCGTTTGGGCTTGAACTTGCTTTTAACGTGATGGTAATTAAGTTATTTGTACCAATAACTAATATTCAATGTTGTTATTTAACGTTTAATCTGTTAATTTTATACTGAATTTTGACAACAAATCCGAAACAGCATATGTTTCTTACATACATAAAAACACTAACAGAGTTGCAATCGGACACTAAAATCGATATCGCTCAGCAACAGCTTATCGATGAAGTTGCAGAGGTATTGTTCTTGCCATTCTTTGTACGTTACGCTATGAAAATGTGTTTAAGAAATGTCCTTTAAAATAAATAGGAAATAACGAAGTATTACTTTATTATACAAATTGTATTATTATTACTATTAAAACCATTTGCTAACAAACTAATACGTTTTGCTTGCAGTCACGAAGACACTACTAGCCTGTTGAGCGCGTTACGTTAACGTAACGATTATATAGACTCATATGTGTGTCGATATTTGTCGTGCAACAGCTGTTAGTTGTTCCTTATCCATGCTTCGCATTAAGTGGTTGCCTGTTTTAGGTAAATGGTCAACAATGAAAATGAAGAAACAACGTCTTGACTATCGAAATAAACTAATTCTTGCACCTATGGTGCGTGTCGGCACATTGCCCATGCGATTGCTGGCCCTCGAAATGGGTGCTGACATAGTTTACACTGAGGAACTGGTTGATTTAAAATTAATCAAGAGTATAAGACGCCCAAATCGTAAGTCGACCTTAACCTTGAGTTGGTAAACAGCGCAGTTGCTTTATTTTTTTTTAAATATTCTTTGACTTGCAGCTGCCTTGGGCACTGTAGATTTTGTGGATCCATCGGACGGCACAATTATATTTCGCACATGTGCTTTGGAGACACCTAAATTAGTGCTACAATTGGGGACTAGCGATGCTGCGCGAGCTTTATCCGTTGGTAAACTGGTGCAGGGCGATATTGCCGGATTGGATATAAATATGGGCTGTCCAAAGGAGTTTTCTATTAAGGGCGGCATGGGAGCAGCTTTGCTATCTGAGCCGGAGAAAGCGGCACATATTCTGCGCACGCTTTGTTCTCAGTTGGATATACCAGTTACCTGTAAAATACGCATTCTGCCCGACCTAATGGACACAATCAGTCTCGTTAAGCAACTGGCAGGAACTGGTATTGCTGCCATTGGCATACATGCGCGAACTAGAGATGAACGACCACAACATCGTCCACATCCGGACGTTTTGCGGGCTGTAGCAAACGCGGTAGATATACCGATCATTGCCAACGGTGGATCACGAACCATGCACACGTTTGAAGATTTGCACAAGTTCCAGGCATTGTGTGGCGCCGATAGTGTCATGGTTGCTCGAGCCGCTCAAGTGAATGTGTCCATATTTCGCAAGGAAGGCATTTTGCCGATTGACGAGGTAATTGATAAGTATCTTCGACTTTGCATCAACTACGACAATGCCCCCCACAATACCAAGTACTGTGTGCAAAGCATACTCAGAGAGTTGCAGGAGACGCCGCGTGGCAAGCGTTTCTTGCAATGCCAGACATTGCAGCAGATTTGCGAAATTTGGGACCTGGGTGACTACTGTCGCCGGCGACAACAGGAGCTTAAGGAACAAGGTAACGCTGGACGCGCCGACGTCATCCTCTCCGAGTGCCTAAGCAAACGCCAAAAACTTGATGTGCCTGAAGAAGCTAACGACGAATATGAGGGTGTTAAAAGCCGGAAAATGGCATTTTTGCGCTCCACCTTTACTAGTGGTAAGTAAGCGTATAAGAAACATACAAGCTTTCATACTAATCTTTTGATATTCCCATCGCCTATGTAGATACGCAGCTACCCAAGACGGTGCTCTATGTGCACGCAGGTCGTTTGGGTAAACAGCCTCCGAGCTATGAGACACAGCAATGCGACAAGCTGTTCCGGGCCATCTGCAGCTATGACGGGCAACGGTACAGCAGCAGCTTCTGGGAAAAGAACAAGAAACAGGCTGAGCAAGGTGCTGCGTTGGTTGCGTTACTGGAGCTTCAACAGCTTAATGAAAAAAACCTCTATGACAATGGCAGTCTGATCAGTTAGAGCCAGATCAACTTTCCAATAAAAATTATATTTAAAAGTACGAATAGATGGATGTTTTTTTTTTGTTTTGTACTTTATGAACTTGGTTTTTTTCTACCGTCTGTGTGCTTTAGTCACGAATACAGTTAAAAGTTAACAAAATTGGAATTGACAATTGAATAAAACTAGTTGTAGTATATTAAAGAAGACTAGTTTAAATTGCCACAGCTTTTTATTTCAATCATACTGCCTATATGTAATATATATGTATATATAGTGCAATAATCATTGATATTTGATATTTATAGACAACGATAAAAGAGAACAATTTAGCATGCTCTCGAGTTAAATTGCTTGAGGTGATTTTACCCACTTCGGGTCTAAAGTATTCAAAACTTTACATAACACATTTAAATTCAATAATAGTTTTTTTTTAACTTAAATTTAACGAGCATTTTAAGGTGAGTTTGGTAAAGTTATCTTGAAAACCTAAAAAATGTGTTTTAATTCAAAATCGTTTTAACGGCAGCTACACCTATGATATACTAGTTTGTCCGATCTTTCTGAATGCGGCAAGACTAGGAATTAGTTTCAATTTTAATTGAGCATAGAAACAAATAAAAACAAACAAAGACATACAATCGAAAATGACTAAATTGATCCCTTGTCATTGATATATGTATATATATATTATATGTATGTATATGGGATCTAAAAAGTCTTCTCGAATGCAACAAACTCAAAATACCCTAAAACAAAAATGAATGTTTTTTAAGTTAATTATGGTTTATTAATTTCCTAGTGTGTGCGTGTGAGTGTGTGTGTCCATGTGTCTTTATGTGGTGAATGTAGTGCATGAGAGGAGAGAAGCTGCTTAGCATTGCTAACGTCGTTGGGCGGCTGGTGGCGGCATCATTGTATGATCATCGCGAAAGCCAAAATTTACTATAAAGCTTAGTAGAATGTCCTTGGTAATGGGATTCTTAATGCTCTCCACGACGGCTAAAATATGAAAATATATATAAAATTAATATGTGCGATATGAAAGAAATATATGTATATAGACAAACTTACACACGGCCGTGTTGAAGCTGTTGGGCAACTTTTTGTCCGTTCGCTCGCGCATAAAATCCCAATTGCCATATTGGTTCATCGTGCATTCAACTATTTTGTTGTCCAGCTCGCGTATATCCTTTGTAAGCTTTTGCAATCGTCCAAAGGGTGGATCGTGGCCGCCAACATACAGAAAGCCCACTTTCTTGGTTAACAAGCTAACAATAGCAAAGATAAATGACAGAAATAGGAAAGAAATTAGTCCATATCTCTAAACAATTACTATAATATTAACCAACTATCTACACCTATAATAATGATCTAAAGTTACTCAATAATAAACTGACAGCCTTACCCTTCGCCACGCTCTGTAATAATCTTGAGACGAAAGTCAACGGAGTTTAGTTCATGCGGTTTCCATTTAAATACATCATTACAGACGCCGGCTGTGTATGGCTGCTGTGAGGGTTGGAAGATGAGACCATCGGGTTCGTGGGCCAGCGAACGTGAAAACTTTTCGCCCAGCAGACGTTCCGATGTACGTATGTCCCAAAAGTCCTTGTTCCGCACACTGAACGGTTCCACAGAGCGATTAATGATGCCCTGCTTCATGGCAAGGATACGCGGACCTGTTTGGTGTTTTAAGGTTAAAACGTAATAAGAATTTAGATAAGCTAAGGGAGGATCTTGCAAAATGCGTACCTATAACCTCGTTTTTAATATAGTCAAGACGATGTGGATAAAAGAACTCATCGCGCACATCACGACCTGCCTGTCGCACAATGTCATAGACAAGGAAACGCGGAGTCACTGTCTCACCAATTTTGTCCAGGACCATTTCCTGCATGCGAACAAGCGATTAAATTTAAATAAGCATATGTTGAAAGGTAACTTACACCATCAAGCAGTGTGCCATCAAGATGTTCATGCAGATTCTTGGCTTGCACAAACGTCATATTCTCCACCTGAAAACAGGAGAAATTGCGATCGAAGAAATATATCTCCGCGCGACCATCTATGAGCATCATGTATCGTGTACCGTCCGCTTTCCATGAAACCCTATACGGTATTTCGCTGAGCCTCTTGATGTTGTGCTTGTCCATCGATACAGGTTGAGCACCTGGGAAGCCATTTTTCTGCCAAGCACACCAGTCCTGTACCTTGTGCTGTAGCTGAATGAGACGTGGTTGATCAACTACTTGACGCACACCGGGTACACCAGACATAAATGCTGCATTCTTAACAAGTAACTCACGGCGACGCTTCTTTTTTGTGTTGCCTTCGCCCAACACAGCGCCTTCGTCACCATTCGCAGCCGTATCGTTATCTTCCTCATGGTCATCGTCTTCTGCGGCGGAGCCAGACCCAGAACCACCAGCCGCTGCAGCCTGTTGAGAAGTGGATGAGGCATTGTCGTCGTGGCGACGCTTTCGATTACTGACATCGTCATTCCCATTGCTGTCATCATACTCCAAGCACCAATTCGGCTGTTCTGGAGCTTGGGGTGCATCCTCCTCAACTTCATAGCGACGGAATAGCTCGTTAATATAATCCTGCTTGTAGATACCTGGAGGACGTGCGTTGGCAAATACGGCAAGTGCGGCTTCTACAGAGCAATCCAAACGCTCCACCATATAAGATACGATTAGAAAACCCGTCCGATTGAATCCGTGGGTGCAGTGTACAGCAATCACATCGAACGGACGCTCATTATTAAAATTGTCGACCAATTCAATAAAGCTGTGTGTCTGTTCCGGTGAGGGTGTTTCACCATGTCCACGACACTGCAGCTTAATGTATTGTGCTCCTCGCTCTTCCACTGTAGCGCGATCGTAGAATCGTTTTGTGTTTGTCAAATCGATCCAAAGGCCTAGTTTTAGCTGCGGAGCCGATTTGATAATAAGAAGACAGATACTAGGTATAACATATGTTTGGGTATACGCTACGAACATATGTATTTACACATTTGTATAGCAGCTGGGACGGCTCTTACCTTGAGCGTCTTGCAATAATCGAAAAGCATCTCGGGACGAAAGGTGCATTCAATGGGCATCTTGTCCTGGAAAGATTGACTCAATGGCGTTTTGAATGCGAGAAATCGCTCTGCGATAATTTTGTCACTTTTCCGTGGACAGTATAGCCAACGGTTTGGCAGTGGGCCTGAGCCCCGCTCCCGTTCACGCTGTGAGTGAGCCATTCCGATGGCACGGCACGGCACGGCACGGGGGGACGGACTAGTTAACTGGATATAGAAAAAATAAATAAAAAAAACACAGGCATGCACAAGAACGTCCTATTATAGCTTTTCCGAAGCTGCAGCTCGGGCTAAAGCCGTTGTGAATCGCTTTAAAGATCGCGTTCTGGTTGCGTCGTTAACTTCTTCACATCATCTTTAGAGCAGCGCAGACAATTTCGGAAAGTGCTTTGCTTGAATCGCTTGCTCGTGTGTTTGTGTGCGTCACAACAAACGTTGCCAGAGTATGATTATTTTATAATGCAACAAAACATCGATACATAATTTAAGATTTTCATTACGATCTATGTTTCATGTTTTTTGTGCCATCTGAGCAACACCGTTTGTTTTTATTTATATTTGGATAACACTAAAATGCAATAAATCGTCTACAATGTGGCAACGCTACAGCGATATGTTAACCATGCGTTATCGATGAGTTGGCAAAGCGCGTTTAAGATATGGGCTTCCTAAGCATCTGATTTGTGTTGAGTTTAACAATGTGCGGCAAATTTAAATTGGAAATTGATTATTCGTATAAAAGTAAAAGCTCATAAAATTATTTAGTTTAATTTGGGGTTGAGCTTTTTCCCAACAACGCGATGCTGTTATTAGAATATAATTAGCCAAGTTTCTAAGTTTCTTGAAAATGTACAGAATATGACAACTTCTATGTTCATAAGGCACAATCTGTAGTATGTGATTCTTGATCTGTGAGTTCATTATTGTTTGGATTTGGTATGTAGTACCACCATATTTTAGTATGTGGTATATATGGATGTACTTGGCTCGTGCTCACAAGTACTCTGCTGTATGTGTATATTTACGCTCACACACAGATGCAAGGAGCTACCAAATCATTTACTGTAATGTAAATAAACAAAAGCAGTGAATGTGTTATTTTGTTGATGTTGTTGGCGCTGAATGCGATACATACTTAAAAACAAATGTTCGGCCACAAAAACCGTTCCGAAACGTACACATTTCGTGCGGATGGAGAGATGGAAGTTAAGGCAAACAATAATAACATCAAACGATGGCAACATTTACGCTGGTGAGCATCGCTTCGGTCTTCATTCGATCGAACGATGATCATCATTGTCGATTCTTCTTCACTCCCGACCGAATGTCATTCAAAAAATCGACTCTATAAATTCTTAGTGCGCATTGTTCAAAAAAAGTTGTTGGCTATTGAATTGAAATATTTTTTATGCGGTTTTTTTGTATTTTAAAAAGTGAACGTCGGTTATCTGCATATTTACACCGTTACAAGCTCAATGGCGACCAATACTTTTCCATCCCATTCGCAAGCAGTGCGTCCTGCAACAACAACAACAACAACACCTGTAATGCCAAAAATAACTGTTACAAACATGACACCTACAACACCAACAACCACATCGAAACTAAAAACGAAAACCGCCCCAGAACCAAAATCACCAGACGGCCCAACATTGATGCCCCGCAAAAGCTTAACCTCCATGACGGATGACGAGATCATCCAAGAGAATCTTAAGGAAATACTTGATATGAAATCGCGAGTAAGTTGACCAGCTGAAAAAATTTACAATATATATGGAATGTTGCACATATCACCAAGTATACACAATTTTCATAATGCGAGGCGTCATCAATTGTGGACATGACTGAAAATACCAGTACGACGCCATCAAATTTTCCGCTTTCATTGATCACGATTTGCATATAGCACAGTATGTACATATGTACAGTGTAGACATACATATATATATTTTAGTACATGCTCATCTTGATATACACACACATACACACATATGTTTGTGCAGAAATCATGAAATCTTGTTGGTACGCCAGACTGTAAACAATGTTTTTATGGGCTATACTTGCAGTCCTGACCATTATGACTCAGCCCAGTCCCCATATATCCATTGTACACATGTGCATTTGTAAAATTGTATACAATCATACATACACATACATATATATGCATGTACGAAGTGTTATATTAAACAAGGCATTTACAAGATCTTACACTCTCCATTACCCGAAGCACAATTCAAAACTTTTGTAATTTTTTCGCTAAACAACTTTCTTTGGCATGTCGAAAAATGTCTTGTTTTTTATATGTAGAATCTTGAAAGGACTAAAGAGCTTTATGATATATTCTGATCTACGATCTTGCCGATTTCGTACAAAATATTTAGCTGCAACAAAAAATAATGACCTTGATCAATGTTTCAGCGTGATATTTAAAAAACTGGCGGATTAGTTTGCATAGAAATAGGCGGGCATTTTTATATCGACTCAGCTCGCTATGCTGTTCAAGAATATATAAACTTTATAGGGTCAGATGTGCTTCCAACTATGTGTTACACATTTCATGACAAAATTATAAGAAACACTTTTTTTAATGTATAAAAACTCTCTATCACACGTAATGTTAACAAGAAAACATTATGTTTTAATCTAAGCAGAATATTTTTTACTTAATATAATAAAAATCGTCTTTCTCCTGTATGTTTTTAGTTTATATGTGATAACGTTTGTGTTTCTCGATTTTTTACTAAATTTTATTACTGCCTCATTTCGTTGAAAAACTATTAGAAAGTTTGTTAACCTGAATCCATGAAATGAATAAAAAATATAATGGCTTTGTGCGAAAGTATATAAAAAACAGAGAGAAGCGTCTCCAACCGCATAAAGTATAGATATGCCATGTCCGTCTTTCCATCTGATCGACTGTATTTCAGGGAATATGAGAGCTAGGGACTTCAAACATACAATTTCGTAAGCTATGGGGGAAACAAAAATGGTTTCGATAACAACAAAATCTTGGATTTGAAAAACTTTAAAATTTGTATTGAAAATGGTTAAGAAACACCGCAGATATGGCAGATTAAAGCCTTTGTGGTTATGGGTTCAGGGTATCTCCTAGTCGAGCTCACGCGACTATAGCCTTTCTGTTTTTTATGCATTTTCATATATAGCGCTTGAAAATAAAAAATTCACCACATTTCTTTTTGCACTCACTTGTTGATACAGATACGAACATGAATTTTATTTTGTATTTTCTATGCTTTTTTTCGTTTTTGCAGGAAGAACGTAAAGCCAACGGACGCCTGGTAGCCGTAATTGTTGCTTTTCTGCGTAAGCAAACACAAATAAACACAAACAAACATAAACTTATTGTGTACTAAATTTAGATTTGTTAGAGTAACAAACATTTAAATCTCGAATTAATGTTTTTTTTTCTCACGTAAAGAGCGTTTAAGTTACACTGTAACTTACTTTTCTGCAAGTACCCAATCGAAATTTCACCCTTAATATGCTCAAATGAAAAAAATACTTGTTATTGAATGGAAAACTATAATGTAAACACATTTTCCCTACAAATAACTTGTAAATATGTACATATGTTTCCACCCTATAAAAAAAACAACAGTAAACACATCTGCTTTGACTATGTCGGAAGACATGAATTTGGCACTGCGATTATAATTTTAGCACATAGAAATTGTATAAAGCAGTATGGTGTTCTTTTGTTTTTGTTTTTGTTTCTTTTTCTCGTTTTTTATATCTATAATTAAATTTACATCCTCTTTCCGTTTTTGCAGTGATATTTATGGCCTTGTATCATGCTTTGAAACGTAAACCTGCCGCCTTGTCTGGCTTCTTGGTGCCAGCTGGCATTATGCTCTTCTATGGCGCCTGGGTGGTTGTCCTGGCTAAGCGCGATAAACACAAGCGGGCCATGTTTGTAGGTATTATAGGGAAAAGTTATTGTTTTTATTATAAACATATATATAGATTAGGTATTTAAACGGTTTTGTTCTTTTTTGTTATTAGGAACGGCATATTGAGGAAGTGGCGCAAAAAAATAAAACCGAATTAGAGGAAAAACACACACGAAAGAAGCATTCAAAGAATGGCACTAGTTCATCCAGTAGTCTGCAGTATGTCAATGAATTGGCATCCGGTACTGAGCATCGCAAGAAGCAGAGGCGTCACAGGCAACGTCAGCGGGAGCATGAACTGAAGCCTGATGGCATGGGTCTGACGGCTGACGTTAAGGTTCATCGTTTGGGTGCGAAGAGACCGAGCTTTAGGCAAAAGCTTTTCGGTCAAACAATTGCTCATGTTAAGCTCTTGGACATGCAGTGTGACAGCATGGATACAGATACGGATGTGGATGCGCCAAAGTCGTCAACAAAAGCGGTTGAATTAAGTGAGAAAAGGAAACGATTGCAACGTTTGGACACATTACCTATGCCACAATTGAAGCACATGAACTCGGCGCCTTAGGTAGTCGGTACACACAGTGGCTTACAGCGCATTTCAGGCAGTGTCAAGCAACAAATTAAAATAGGTACTTATGTATATGAAAAAATTATAAAAGAGTAAGAATACTCAAGTCGTGAAAAAATTTAGATGCACATACCATAAAATGTAAATACAGAAACGAACTATTTGATTACGTTTTTTCTAATGCAATTACTAAAAGTCGCCGGGGAAAAACGGTTGATAGTATTTTTTCCATGTTATTCGGTATTTTTAAAGTTTTTTTTTTGGCACGGGAATAATATCGGATACGTATATTCGCTATGATAATGAGATAATACGTGCATGTATTGGTGGAAAAAGTAAACGCATTAATTATAATGATATTGGATTGGGTGAAATATGTATACACTGAACATATGTATAAACAGTGTTATGAATAACAGAATAATTTCAATTGCTTTTCAAACATTTTTATTTCCATTCTTTCTCATTTTAATAATAAATAGACAAACAAATCTAAGTCTAGGTTCTACACACAAATAAACTTAAAATTTAAAAAGCATCTCCACTCAACCGAAAATATTTGAATACAAACTGTTCAGCCCATTGCTGATAGTCGAGAAGATGCCATTCTCATTAGAAGCTGCAGCATAGGGCGGTACACCGGGTCTATAATGCTGCGGTCCTTGCATCGGCCTATAGAATGAGGGCCCGCCAGCTCCGACACCTTCGATGCGCTGTGGAACAGTTGCAAGAGTAGTTAATGCAGTGGTTCTAGTGCTAATTTACAACCAATTTCTATTTATTTATTGTCCACCATTAAAAAAACACTAGACACACACAAATTGTTAGTATTCAATTTTACAATACTCTAAATAAACTCTAATAATAATTTTAACGATTACAACACTTATGCTACATTATTGGATTAAAAACAGGTGCATTCTTAACATTTAGGCTCAAACCAAGATATAACAGAATCCAAAAACCAAATTGAATATCAACCGATATCAACCCAACCCATAGCAACTACATTCATACATGTAGGTGTGTGAGGTAAACGTTATTAGTAAGCTTGGCTAGTTAAAGGTGTTTAATTCTAGTCGTTGTTGGTCAATAAATTCTATTTTTCTCTCGCTAATGGAAGTATTTGTTAATTATGCTGGCACTACATATACATTTACCCTATACATAGTATGTATTATAAGTTAGCACCACACCTTATACCTAATGCACTCTGCATTTAGTATTTACACGCCAGTTGAACTTTAGTTTCTACTCCCGGATTAGCTGCAGCTGTGGCTTTGGCGTTGTTACGCGGCTGGAGCTGGTAGTGGTTGTAGTCGCAGTAGTGGTGGTAGCTCTATGGGAAATTATATACTGCAAAGGGAGGTTAAATAAGCACCAACACCAGAAGATCACAAATAACCAGAGGCGATAAGTATAAAGTGCATAAATACATAGACATTTGACTTACCTTGGATGCTTGCAATGTGACATTGAGCAATGTGGGATGCTGCTCGACAATGACGAACTCCACTTCTCGTGGCGCATATCCCTCTGCAAAGACCTAAGGGAGTTTCGTATGTTTTGGTTTCTTATATGTATGCTGCTAATGTTTTTGGATTAAGTTGCACTCACCTCAGCCTTGTAGTAGCCAGGCAATAATATGCGCCAAAATTCACCATACTTTGTTGTTTGGAAACCGACGTCGCGTCCTTTGATTTTGATTGAGGCACGTTCAATGGGCATGCCCGCAGGATCGAAGACAAAACCCTGTACACCACGATGTGCCTCGGCCAGGAATTTTATTAGGGACTGTGCAAAGAAAAGGAGCAAGGCATTAAGAGTTAAGATGTCTTATTCGTAAAACTTTGTATTCGGGGCTGCCAATATCTTAAAAATCTCTTCAAAACTGATCTGCATTCCAGATTGTATTAAAAGCACTTACCAATTGATTGTCTTCCCAGTATTTTTTAAGCTCATAGGCTGGCGGGAATTTGCAACAGGATATCTCCAGGGTGATCTCCATGCAGCCATACCAAACATAATTGTAATCCTGCATGCCACCAGTCAGTGGATACCAGGCGGCACCATTTGTGATGCCATTCTCAAAGGCAGGAGTCGCTGACTTACATGCAACGCCCCTAGACATCTTGGCATGATTGCGGGCATACACTAGGGAGATATGCTTGAAGACATCGTCGTCGGGCGTTAACGACGGCGCTGCCGAATAGGTCTGGAACACTGCGCCCAGGGGACATGTGGGGCGATACAATAACAAAATCAAAATCAACGAAAAACGTGCAAACATACAAATACACAGGACAAGAGATAGCGAGTGCGAGAGAAAGAGATAGAGAAAAGATTTTAGGTGAGTCAGTCGGGAGGATCCGTCTCTACTGTACTCACTCGCACACAAGGCGGACGAACGGCAGATTCCTTTGAGCAGCCATATTGGTGCGAAGTGAAGGAGTAAAGTTCAAACAGAGAGCATTGAGGGAGAGAGATAACTGTATAAATCGGTACTCTCTCTTACGAGCAAAGAGTAATTTATTTGTTGTCTTTTTTTTTTGTGGAATGATCAATGGCGCACTACTGAGACTACTTACTGGAGTTGGGCGTATTATCGTACGGATAGCTGGCAACCAAGGCGCCACCATGCAGACTGCCACTCAGGACGAACTGTATCTTTGATATCCAGTCTTTGACTGCGTCTGTTTCGGGCTGTCCGCGTTTGTTGTTCTGCTTGAAGTAATCCGGAAAATTGCGATTCAGATCAAAGCCACGAGCATTATAACTAAAAGAAATAAAAACATTAACAGCCAGTCGGGAACTGATTGAAATCTGTAAGGTGTGTGTACATACCGCCCTTGGCCGCCATCACAGGTGCCCTCTTTGGACACCGCATAGCCATCGGGATTCATTGTGGGCAGTATGTGTATGCGTGTGTTATCCAACAACCATTTGACATACTGATCCGAATTATAGCTGGTCACAAAATACTGGATCAAATGGAGCAGCATCTCCCTGCCCACGGGCTCATTGCCATGTATGTTTCCCACATATTTCACATCTGGTTTTCCAACCATATGTTCGTACGGCGACGAACTGACCACCATCACCCATAGGTCACGACCCTGAATGGACTTGCCAATTGAGTACAGGGCGGTCAGATTTGGATAGCGTGCACTTGTTGCCCTAGGAAATAAGATAGAGAGGAATAAATTAGTATTAGATCTGAACCAGAAGGTCTACGAAATGACATCTACCTCAAAAATCGCGTGAGCTCCTCATGATCATGATAAATGAAGTCCAAATTTTGTGCGTCGGGCAGATAAGCGCGGGGCTCCGGTAATGCCATTGTCATTGGATCGTTGTGAACCGTCTTGGCATTGGAATAGATCGTGTGTCCAGCATAGATCAGTAGCAGCAACAACTGGCCAACAATCGTATTTCGCAGTATCATTGTGTTTAAAGTTAGAGTTGTGTTGGTCCGTTGATGGTGACGTCAAGTCTGCAAATGTTACAAATGGACAGCGAGGCGGTTGTTATAAGCAGATGACGATGGATGGATGAGTTGCTGTTGCTGCTGGTGGTAGTGCTGGTGCTGCAACAACAACAGCAACCAGTTGTTGCTGACCAAAACGAATGGCCGCACGACGGTACGTGCTTCAATTTGGCCACAGAGTGAGTAAATGAGTGTGGAGTGCATTGGCCCCAACAACAAACTGAGCAGCAAGTCCAGCAGTCCACGACAATGTTCCAACCCATACGAACTGCAAACGTGTTCCCCCCAGGCTGGTAAACGCAATCAAAAGTTCATTGATTTGTATATTGTAAGTTGTGTGAAGATTTTTGAGCCGACTCCCGACATCAGATCGTCAGCTTTAATTCGAACTTGAATTTCGAATTTCCATTGAATCGGATCTGCTGGCCAACAATGGACATAAGGCTAGCTTCTTCTTTATGGCTTGTCTAATCGCCCATCAAACCGGATGGAACGTATCTCGTCAAAGTGCAGATAAGATACGAAAACACCATGCCACACCAAATCGAAGGTTATATGTAAAGGAAAAATGCTATCTTAACTTTTTTTGTTTTGATACCCAGCGACTATATAAGCTAACGGTTCTAAATCAGACGAGCCCATTTTAAAACCAAATCTGAAATGAAATTGTCTGCTGTATTTGTGGTACTTAGCGCACTGATTGGCTGCTCCATGGCCAGTGGAGGTGTCCAAGGTCGCGTTGCTGGCGGTGAGGACGCCGTTTTGGGACAGCTGCCGTACCAGGCGGCCCTCTCTATCGGTGGTAGTTACAACTGTGGAGCTGTCATCATTGCTGAACGTTACGCTTTGACCGCTCTCTCTTGCGTCTGCTCGGCTGGTCAAGATACAGCGTAAGTAACCCCAAACCTAACCTATTTTTGATTTCGGTCTAATCCTAATCGATCAACTTATAGATGGCCCCCACAACTATTTATGGTATCGGCTGGTTCTGTAGATTTGTACCAAGGTGGACAACGCATACGCGTCGAGGAGATCACAGTGAATCCCAACTACAACGAATTGAGAACTGGTATCGCTTTACTGCGCCTCAGCGTGCCCCTAACCTTCAATGATGATGTCGCTGCTCTGCCCTTAGCCACACAAAATCCACCATTGGGTGAGTACGTCGACATCTCTGGCTGGGGACGCACCAAGGATACAGATACCGATATGCACCGTACCCTGCAAGTGGGTCTCGCAGTCGTTGAGTCCGAAATGAATTGCTTTAAGGCCGACAGTCCTCTGGATAGCAACGATCAGGTCCTCTGTTTGGGACACCAGAGACGCCAGGGCATCTGTGCCGGTGATATTGGCGGTCCAGCTGTATACCAGAACACTCTTGTGGGTCTCGGCGGTGAGGTGTTGGGCGAATGTGGTAGCCTTCTGCCTGAACGATTCATCAGCATTGCTGCCTACTACGACTGGATCCAACAGCAAATAGAATAATCTTTCTTTTCAATTACTTCTTTTGTCAATAAAAAACTAACAGTTTTCTCGAGTGCATTTAAATTGATTCCCTTGTTACATCTTATCAACATGGACGCTTAATTAGTTAAGCACTTGTAAAATATTTTTGATTGAAAGTATTTCCTATCTTGTCATATTTAACATATTCACTTCGACGATTTTTAATTGCTATACTTGAGATAAGTCATAGTCACACTTTTCTACGATCCTCCACTTGGGAAAGTTGAATAATCTTGTTTTATGAATTCAAATACAAATATTATAATTAGGTTTCGTGCCGTTTGATTCATTCATACATATATCAATACGATTACAAGAATTGGTTTAATATTAGTATAGCTCCGCAATGTATGCTATACGTATAAAAATATAAGGTAGGAAAGCTCTATTTGGTAAAGCTCGACTAAGATAACACAGTTTTTACCTAAATGGGTATATATGCTTTTATGTCTGTCGTGTTTCCATACAGATCAATAAAAAATATGGCTATACTCTGTAAGGGTTCGATGCGAACTTGGACAATTAATTAGTATTAAAATTCAAATTCAAATTTGAATTCAAATTTGAATTTTTAACAGTCAGTTGTAACATGTAAGTTGGCATCCCCTAACCGTCAGCTGATACGCATGCAACTATCAGCTGACGCTCATGCAAGCCTGCACGGCTGCGCTGTCGACATATGTGCCGACAGCTTAACGCATTTCCGGTGCACATATGCAACCAAGAAGACGCGTATAATTTTCCAATCCAATCACATCGCAAATTCAACGTGGATTTCGCGTTTAAAAATACGACTAAAGACCCCGGCTGTTCCAGCACCGATTGCTGCAGCCAAGATTGTTGTGAATTTGAATTTTCCACCTTTTTTCTTGAAAGGTAAGCTGTGCAAATCGTGTCAGACCGTGAATCAGGTGTATTGTTGTTTTTTTTCCAGACAAGTGAAACTTGTGGTTGACGGGGGTGCATTGTACATAACCTCCAGCCACCATCCCAGAATTACCAATTACCGGCCCCACACCGCTCACATAAACCCCTTTGTATAAGGATTAGAGACGCGTTTAAGTCCTCAATTCGAGGCATCATGAGCCCGTAGGAGGATAAATAAGGCCTAATATAGGCGAACGCCTGCGTACGCAGACGCAGCTGGTAGAAGTGGTCGCATGTGTTAAATACACGCATGCTCCCCTACCCCCTAACCCCCATACCTGCGATATCGTCTACTGTTTTGGATTGAGCGATGCCCACAGCGGTGCAGATATTGCGTATCGAGAGGATAGAGTGAAATTAAATTTATTAGAATTATAGTATTTACCTAATGCTTATAAAATGTACGATTTTATTTTCAAGCTATGCCGTTTTGGTTTTTTTTTGTTACACCTACACATCTAACACCTACACATCTATACACCTATACACATATATACACAAACACACTTCGTCGTCAACAGGCCTGCTGACATCGTTGGAAAATCGTGAGTACGGCCTAGCCGCCTAACAACAAAAAGAAAGTAAAGAAAAAAAAAATAATGTTAATGTAAAGTGTAATAAAACCCCCCCATACAAAAAAATAAGAAAGAAAAATCCAAAAACGCGCATAGCCAAAAAAGAAAATCCCTGCTATAAATTGTTTAATATAATAAATAAATAATATGTCAAAAAAATAGATTAAGCAATAACTAAACAATGAAGTGTACATTAAGCCACGAAGGCTTCCAAAAACAATTGAATTATTAAAAAACATGTTTATCCATTATAAATAAAATCTTGTAAATTTGGGCACCATAGTAATTCACACGCACTAACAGTAGTAGGGTAGAAAATCGAAAGTTGATTCGATTCTACAGGTAGGGAGGGTAACGAACGAAGAACAGTTTCACCAAGTTCTTCGTAATCTACCTATTTTAAATTCAATTGACTTTGGTCCACCCATCTCCCTTACGGTCTACGAATTTTTGTGATTTATGCAACGTGTAAAAATAAATAATTGATGGCTATTCCTAAGATCCCACCCCAATTTCCCTGAGCGCGGCCGGAACCGCATAGTAGACCGCGAATACGCGAATAGCCTCGACAGCAGTGTCGTACACGTCACATAAACCCTAAAAATGGCGCCCAACGTGGTGGCCCGAGGTATTTTAATTATAAAATAACCGCCGAGGTTACCGACACCCCTTTCCAAATCCTTTCCCATCCAAATCAAACTTGATCCAAAATTTTTAGTTAGTTTCAGAAAATATTTCTTATCTGGTTAGGAATAGCTGACAGTCTGAATATTTTCGGAGTCAGACCAACAGATAAGCGATATTAGTAACACGTTGAATTTTATTTCGCGTTCCGTTTTCAATTTTAAATATATATGTCTCGGATTATTAGTCTTGATTTTGTCGATTCTTTTCCAGGACATATATTTGAAATAAGCTAATCTGTTTTAATTGAATTGAGATTGCTCATGCTGGATATTTTCGGCATGTTCCTCTTCAATTTAGAATTTGATATTCATACCCAGTTTTTGTTTAATTAGACCCGTTTAAGATAGGTAGAAAATAAATGTTAGTGCATGTGAATTAGTATGGATAAGTCCCAGGTCCCAGATAATTCATTTTCAAATCATATCGTAAATCATATATCTTATCGCTTATATCTTATCGCTTATATCTTATCGCTTATATCGTACCGCTTATATCCTATCGCTTATATCTTAGAGCCTATCGCTCATATCGTATCGCTTTTATCGTATCGCTTATATCTTACCGCCTAGAGCCTATCGCTCATATCCTATCGCTTTTATCGTATCGCATATATCGTATCGCTTATTTTGTATTTCTGTTAGTAGCCAAACTCAGTAGTCATGGCGGTGGTCCGTAGTGCTGAAGATTTGGTAGCCTTAGTTGGTAACGCTAACGAGGCCGTATCATGTGTCATATGTAACGACACTAGTGCCGAGACGGTAGTTACGGAAACCAGTTGTGGACATCGTTTTCATAAACGATGTTTATCTCAATGGGTACGTAACCACAACGACTGCCCAAAGTGCAAGCAGCCGTGCACTGTATCGCAGAGTTCAGAAAACATTACTGCTCGACCGAGAACTAATTCCGGTAACATAAGAGAAGAGGCAGAGGGCGTACTTTTGCCGCCAATCAAACAGGTTCTGTTCCACGCAGACCGGTTACGAGAGCCATTAATCGTAACCTTTCAAATTCGCGTCAACCAGTCAGTTCGCAGCTAGGAGTCAACACAAGCAATAGTGCAGTGGAAAACGTAGAAGTATCAGAAAGTCGTATCCAGCAGATTATTACGAGCTCCTTCGAAAGCTTTCGTAGTAGTATTGCTTCATCTGTGGCTGATCAAATTAGTTCGGCAATTCAAAGTTTAAACTTGGCTTCTGGGGCTAGAGAGAATCGAGAAGAACCTCAGCTAGAATGGGAGAATGACATCCAGATCAGTGGGAGGCGTATGAGCTGTGAGCAAGGAAACTTCACGAGAGATAGGCGAGGTCCATCTCGTGAGAATAATAACAACAGTAATTATTCGATAGATCGTCCGGATAGGATTTCTAATGTAATCTCGAACTGGAAAATACAATTTTCAGGGGCTTCGAATGACATCCCCATTGAAGACTTTATCTATCGCGTCTCGCGTCAATTGTCTTACCTCTCAATATTTTGAGAACAATTTCGAACTTTTACACCAATTCGGAAATTTACTTTTTAAAGGCCCAGCCCTTGCATTCTATTGGCGGGTACATAGAACTGTGGGTCATATGGGATGGCATGAGTTGTGCCATCGATTAAGAGAAAGATACCAAGACCAACGAACGGATCGAGATATAAGAAATGTCCTGCGATGTCGCAAGCAAAGCGGATGTGAAACTTTTGATGAGTTCCTTGACGCGATGCTAGCAATAGCTGATTCTCTTCGAGAACCCATGTCCGAGAGAGACTTAGTAATTGAAGTAAGGCATAATTTAAAGCCGGACTTAATTCATGAACTTCTTCATGTTGAAACTCCAAGTCTTGCAATTCTTCGCAAGGAGTGTCATAGGCATGAAGAATTCTTTCGAAATTTACGATCCAAGCCTGTCGTTCGTACAAACGTGCCGAAGCGTTATGTCAATGAAGTGGTGAGTGAAGAAGCCACTGACGAGTTGACTGACACTGATCTGATATCAATGTTGATGAAATAAGTGCACTTCGCTTAAGCGAGAAACTAAAATGTTGGAACTGTGAAGAGCAAGGTCACAGATACCATGATTGTTTAAAACCACGTCGAGTTTTCTGTTATGGATGTGGACTATTAGATATGTATAAGCCCAATTGTGGCCATTGCAAAGCCAAATCGGAAAACTCTTTGAAGGATGTTCATCGAGCTCCGAAAACGAACATCCGACAATAGCTTTGGATAATAAAACAAATTTACCAGACGTACCTTATTTACCAGACGTACCTTATTTACCTGACGTACCTATTAAATTATCTGAAACGTCAGATCAATCTCAGATCTTTAAGCCGTATCATGTTCGTTTGCTTGAGTATAGAGAGCGCAAAGCAGTCCTCTTAAATGGGGATGATATTAAAGTTCAAAAGACTCGTTCTGCCTTGCGTCTGAAAAACTTTTGGTGTAATAAACATCGCCTAAATCTCTACACAATATCCTCAATTATAAATAAACCCTGCGACATTAGACGACCCTTTACTGAGATAGAAGTTTTTGGGAAACCATATTTAGCACTGTTAGACAGCGGTGCTAATAAGAGCGTTATTGGCGCAGACTTGGCTACACACCTTATCTCAGAGCCGATCAAAGTCGAGAAATTGAATGGAGTGGTCCAGACAGCAGATGGTCATAAGCAGGTAGTGGCAGGTTTAGTGCGGATACCTATAGCGTTTAATTCTGTAAAAATTGATTTTGAATTTTTGATTGTACCGGCCATAAAACAGAATGTTATATGCGGTATGGATTTCTGGAAAGCCTTTGGCATTTCAATCCAATCTGCATATGTGGTGAATGAAATCAAAAGCAGCAATGAAGAAATTTCAAGCAAGGACGAACTTGATTCAGTTCAAAGAGACCAATTAAAATCGGTTATCGAAAACTTTCCTTCATCGGAACGTAGTGGTCTTGGTGAGACATTTTTGGTTGAGCATGAGATCGACACAGCAGATGCCAAACCAATAAAGCAAAAGTTTTATCCTTTGTCCCCTGCTAAAAGAAAAATTATTATGTGAAGAAGTTGATCGAATGATACAACTAGGCGTCATTGAAGAAGCTCCGACATCCCCATGGTCTTCTCCAGTCACACTCGTCGTTAAACCCGGAAAGATTAGATTTTGTCTAGATGCGCGAAAATTAAATGCTATTACTGTAAAGGATGCGTATCCGATGCCAAGTCTTGATGGACTTATAAGTAGACTTCCTCCAGTGCATTGCATATCTAAGATCGATTTAAAAGATGCCTTTTGGCAAATTCGTTTAGATGTAAACTCACGCATAAAAACAGCGTTTACAATTCCAAATCGACCCCTATACCAATTCAAACGGATGCCGTTTGGCCTTACGAATGCTCCACAAACTATGTGCCGATTAATGGACCAAGTCATTCCATATCAGTTAAAATCCCATGTCTTTGTATACCTTGATGATCTTTTAGTAATGTCCTCAAGTTTCGACGAACACTTGAAGCATTTAAGTACTGTTTCAACGCAGTTACGCAAAGCTGGACTAACAATAAAAAACGTTAAGAAAAGTCAGTTTTGTTTAACTAAAGTAGATTATCTCGGCTATGTCGTTGGAGAAGGTACTTTGCATATTAACCCTGATAAGATTCAAGCTGTGGATGAATTCCCCGTGCCAAAAACGCGCAAGCAGTTAAGAAGATTTTTAGGGATGACAGGATGGTATCAGCGTTTTATATTTCAGTATTCAACTGCAATTTTTCCGCTTACCGAACTGTTGCGCGGAAAATCATTCGAATGGAATGACCAAGCTCAAGCTGCGTTCGTAGAAATCAAGCGCAAGTTGTGTACTGCGCCGTTCTTAATACATCCGAATTATGAAAAACCTTTTATTCTACAATGTGATGCTTCTTTGTATGGAGTAGGAGCGGTACTAGCTCAAGTTGATGAGTCAGGATGTGAACGACCAATAGCATATATGTCAAAGAAGTTAAACAAAGCTCAGCGTAATTATACTGTCACAGAATTGGAATGTTTAGCAGTCGTCTTAGCGATTAAAAAGTTTCGCATGTACATCGAAAGGTCAATCTTTCAAAGTCGTTACCGACCATGCAAGTCTTCGTTGGTTAATGAGCCAAGCAGATCTGAGTGGCAGATTAGCGCGATGGGCAATTAAATTGCAAGGGTTTTCCTTCGATATTGAATATCGAAAAGGTAGTGACAATGTCGTAGCTGATGCGCTTTCACGGTGTTACGAAGAGGTGGACGATATTGCCACCCTCGAAATAGACAATTTTCCTGAAATAGATTTAGGTTCAGACGCTTTTCAATCGGAAGAGTATAGCAAGTTGAGAGACAACTATCAGGAAGTGAATCCCCCTGATGTTAAAGTCATAGATAAATTTATTTATCGGCGTAGTATTATGTATGAAAACAGTAACGATGATTGTTGGAAACTATATGTTCCAGAATCACTGCGGGAACAAGTCATCCGTACATCACACGATCAGCCTTCCTCCAGTCATTGTGGCATAGCCAAATGCTTGGAACGAATTCGGCGAAGATTCTTTTGGCCTAAAATGGTAGTTGATGTACGTAGCTTATATAGGCAATTGTGATATATGCAAGACAACAAAGTATCCTACCTGTGCTTTAAAACCGCCCATGGGTAGTCAAGTGTTTAGCGAGAGACCGTTTCAAAGACTTTATATTGATTTTATCGGACCTTTTCCACGCACGAAAAAAGGAAATATTGGCATTTTCATAGTACTTGACCATTTTTCAAAATTCACGTTCCTCAAAGCGGTAAAGAAATTTAATTCACAAGTGATAATTGATTACTTGAGAAATGAGCTTTTTACATGTTTTGGAGTGCCCGAAATAATTGTGAGTGATAATGGTTCTCAGTTTAAAAGCCATGATTTTTCTACTTTCATTTCACAATTTAGTATTGAGCACATACGCACCGGAGCTTATGCTCCCCAGTCAAACGCAGCGGAAAGGGTAAATCGGTCTATAAACGCAGCTCTAAGAGCCTACATTCGAACCGATCAGAGAAAATGGGACATATATTTACCCAGTGTCAATTGTGCATTACGCAATTCCCTTCATCAGTCGGTTGGAATGTCACCTTATCGCATAGTATTCGGTCAATACATGATAACACATGGCCAAGACTATAAGTTATTGCGGAACCTCAAGGCGCTTAGCGATGGTACGCAACAGCTAAGTCGAACGGATGAGTTTCATCATATCCGCTCAGACATCGAAAAGAACTTAACAAAAGCCTATACGAAAAATCAGAATACGTATGACTTACGTTGTCGACCTCGGTCATTTGAAGTCGGCCAAGAAGTCATCAAGCGTAATTTTACTTTGAGTAATGCAGCCGCCACTTATAGTGCAAAATTAGCTCCAGTAGGGACTAAGGCGCGCATTAAAGAAAAGCTTGGTCAATCGATTTATTTAATCGAAGACTTAAACGGGAAGGAGTTAGGACGATTCCATGCAAAGGACCTGTGGTAATCGATCCATCGTCACCCTTTTCGGTCTTTCCAGGTTTTATCTCCACCCAGTGGGTAACGATCCAACCTGTGGGGGGTGGTGTAAGGGTTCGATGCGAACTTGGACAATTAATTAGTATTAAAATTCAAATTCAAATTTGAATTCAAATTTGAATTTTTAACAGTCAGTTGTAACATGTAAGTTGGCATCCCCTAACCGTCAGCTGATACGCATGCAACTATCAGCTGACGCTCATGCAAGCCTGCACGGCTGCGCTGTCGACATATGTGCCGACAGCTTAACGCATTTCCGGTGCACATATGCAACCAAGAAGACGCGTATAATTTTCCAATCCAATCACATCGCAAATTCAACGTGGATTTCGCGTTTAAAAATACGACTAAAGACCCCGGCTGTTCCAGCACCGATTGCTGCAGCCAAGATTGTTGTGAATTTGAATTTTCCACCTTTTTTCTTGAAAGGTAAGCTGTGCAAATCGTGTCAGACCGTGAATCAGGTGTATTGTTGTTTTTTTTCCAGACAAGTGAAACTTGTGGTTGACGGGGGTGCATTGTACATAACCTCCAGCCACCATCCCAGAATTACCGGCCCCACACCGCTCACATAAACCCCTTTGTATAAGGATTAGAGACGCGTTTAAGGTCCTCAATTCGAGGCATCATGAGCCCGTAGGAGGATAAATAAGGCCTAATATAGGCGAACGCCTGCGTACGCAGACGCAGCTGGTAGAAGTGGTCGCATGTGTTAAATACACGCATGCTCCCCTACCCCCTAACCCCCATACCTGCGATATCGTCTACTGTTTTGGATTGAGCGATGCCCACAGCGGTGCAGATATTGCGTATCGAGAGGATAGAGTGAAATTAAATTTATTAGAATTATAGTATTTACCTAATGCTTATAAAATGTACGATTTTATTTTCAAGCTATGCCGTTTTGGTTTTTTTTTGTTACACCTACACATCTAACACCTACACATCTATACACCTATACACATACATACACAAACACACTTCGTCGTCAACAGGCCTGCTGACATCGTTGGAAAATCGTGAGTACGGCCTAGCCGCCTAACAACAAAAAGAAAGTAAAGAAAAAAAAAATAATGTAAAGTGTAATAAAACCCCCCCATACAAAAAAATAAGAAAGAAAAATCCAAAAACGCGCATAGCCAAAAAAGAAAATCCCTGCTATAAATTGTTTAATATAATAAATAAATAATATGTCAAAAAAATAGATTAAGCAATAACTAAACAATGAAGTGTACATTAAGCCACGAAGGCTTCCAAAAACAATTGAATTATTAAAAAACATGTTTATCCATTATAAATAAAATCTTGTAAATTTGGGCACCATAGTAATTCACACGCACTAACAGTAGTAGGGTAGAAAATCGAAAGTTGATTCGATTCTACAGGTAGGGAGGGTAACGAACGAAGAACAGTTTCACCAAGTTCTTCGTAATCTACCTATTTTAAATTCAATTGACTTTGGTCCACCCATCTCCCTTACGGTCTACGAATTTTTGTGATTTATGCAACGTGTAAAAATAAATAATTGATGGCTATTCCTAAGATCCCACCCCAATTTCCCTGAGCGCGGCCGGAACCGCATAGTAGACCGCGAATAGCCTCGACAGCAGTGTCGTACACGTCACAACTCGAGAAAATATTAATAATACATACGGTCATACTTGAAGTACTATACGAATGTATCAGTAATATTTAACATTAATCTTTCATATCTAAGGTGTTACTCAACCGACTTTAATGGATTTAAAAATTCTTGGTTTTATGGTGATCGATTACATATTATATCAACACTTTTCTCTTATCATATCTAATGTAGCGTACATAAGGCCTACAAATTTATGATTTTCTAATAAATTAATTTACATGTTCTGATTGATCCACTCTCTCTGATGGGGAACACTCATGAAACCATTGGGCAAGGAACTGCCACAGACACCAACATAGAAGCTGCCAACTCCGACCAGCTGATTGTTGTAGACAGCCGGAGCACCACCATCATTATGACAAATGCCACTCTTCTCGGTTTCTGATGGAGGCGCTAGGCACATGACTCCATCATTATCTATGAAAAGCTGCTTTTCACATTCACCTGCACTAATCGCCTTGCGGCTGCCCACAAGCATACGTTGACTGGTTGCGCCCTGATTTGCTATGGCACCCCAACCAGTAAAGGTGATGTCAGCACCCTCTGGAGGTATTTCGGTGGCCAGTGGAATAGGTTGTGTATTGGCATTCAGAGTTAGGGGACTCTGCAACACTAACAGTGCCACATTATTATTAAATCCATTAGTAAAATCGCTGTGCACCACAATGCGATTAACAATTGCAAGTTGACCGCCAGCTATACGTTGAATGCTGCCTGCACGCACATTGAAACTCCGTGGCGGATAGCTGTGGGAAAGGTCACGTAGAAGTCAGGAATTATTTAAGCTATTTGCTCGTTAGACACTATAGTATGTGTGCACTACCTAACGGTACCACCGCTGGTGACACAATGTGCTGCAGTTAGGATGGTCGTGGAACTGATCAGAGCACCTCCACAGATATGGGTACCATCCCTTTGCAGCGAAACACTGTACGGATGGGAGCCGACTTCAGCCGCCTTTCCATCGATCAGACGACCTTGTGGCAATGCGGTCACACTACTGACAGCTGCACCAAGAGTCAACAGAAGTAGAATTTGAACTGTAGGCATTATGGGTTCATTAATTACTAATTGACGCCGGCCCTGGATGGGCCACTTTTATACAGTTGCCAAAATTTTATGACCGCTCAATCTAATCATTTGTGATCGGGTCACAATAAACTCTTATCAACAGCTGCAGATTAGATGGAAGTGCCCAGTGACTAGTAGCTGTTGGCTTAGCCAACAATTGTCGAGTGTCGATTTAGTTAGTATTTCGACGCCATGATTGAACAACGTATGTCTCTCGCAGCGCTTTGTCTGGCTTTGACCCTCGGTCTGGCATTAGCCGTACCCCAGGGCCGTTTGCTAGGCGGTGAAGATGCCAAGGTTGCTGAATTTCCCTATGTGGTGTCGATTCGTCACAACAATGTTCACACGTGCCATGGTAACATTATATCCCCGACACAATTGATCACAGCCGGCCATTGTGTATCCGATGTGGGCGCTCTGCCGTAAGTAGTTTGAGTTTCAGTATGAAAATAACCAATTTCCTATATTACTTAAATCGCTTCAAAGCTAATTCCGCATTAATATTCCCTAACCAATCCTACGCTAACTATTTCTAAAGCTTTTGTTGTTTTACAAGTTTAACTGAACGTGTTAGTTCGGATTCAACTTGTTTCGTTAAAGGAATTCCTTAAACAATCCCTAGTTGACGTCTTCCTATTTAATGTTGCTCATTAGTTTAATTAGCAAACCGGGCTTGTCGTTAAAGGCAACTGGATTTGTTTTTTATCCACTGTATTCATTATTTGTTAAACGCTTTTCCAAGTGCAAGCACAATTAAGCTTGCTTTTATGACATTCCAATTGTAATAATTGGTCTTTTAGTTCAATTAAGCGAACCAGTTCAACAGTTAACTCATTTCTCAATCTCAATGTCGCTCCTATTCTCTCTATCTCTTACACAGCGTTCCGGTAAGCCAGCTATCCGCTCGCGTAGGCAGCATCAATCAGTTCGCTGGTGGTGAACTGGTTGCCATTAAAGAGGTTGTCATTCATCCCTCATATGGTAACTTTATGCACGATTTGGCAATCGTGACACTAAGCAATTCGCTAACCTTTGGTGAGAAGATAAACAAGGTTGACTTGCCGGACCCCATTGAAGAGGGTGAAGTCGAAGAGGTCCCTGCAAATGGTACACCCCTCTATGTAGCCGGTTGGGGTGAGCAGTCAGATGGTACCTCCAACTACAAGCTGCAGAAGTCCAATTTTAATACGATGAGCAAGTCACAATGTGAACTTTCTGCTGGCTATGGATACGATTCCATTATCTGCTTGAACAGAGCTGAGAAACAGGGTGTTTGCCGTGGCGACGGTGGTGCCGGTGCCGTTGATGATGACAATAAGCTTCAGGCTGTTGTGAGCTTCTTCTGGGGCAACTGCGGCACTCCCTATCCTGATGTGGCAACTCGCGTCGCCCACTATCTGAACTGGATTGCGGCCAATAAGAAGTAGAGCAGAAATCAAGCGTCGTAAAACTCCTAAACACCCCAATCCTCAAATTTTTTTTGATATTTTTTTTCTTGTGTACAAAGCTAAGTGGAGTGTAAAAAAAAAAAAACAACAGCAACAAACTGTGAAGCGCGTGTTTTTCTGTATTACCAATTAATAATCATTTTATTGTAGGTAACAAACTGAATAATGTTCGATCCGTTTATAACGATCATAAATTCAACTAGTTGGTCATATCAGAAGGCAAGTAATGTTTAACTGATTGCCTTGTTCATATGTACTATATGGTCTAAAGATAGCACTAGTTTTTTTTTTACTGTAAATTGGTTTTGAGCAAAGGTTCCGCGTATTTTCAGCCACTTAAGTTGATAGCACCTGATAAAGTGCGAATTTGTTTCGCTCACGGGGAAATGAAGAAAAAAGAGAGAGCAAAAAAGAGTGTTGACATTATTGTGGGATTTTATTGGCATATCTTGATGAGAGTAGTCGCTACATTTGTGTTATCGTTTACTCACTAACCGAGCAGAATATATTTGTGATTAATAGTCAGATGCGTTTGTTTACGTACTGTTTGTCAAGGAAAACAATTGGTTTTAAGTCCCTAGAATTTATAGTATGAGCATTTTATATATTGATCTCTATCGAGAGAACGTTTAACAACCTTTTTAACTGCTTAACAAACTAAGCGTTTCTCATTTTTAAAATTTTTACAACACGTACGAATGTATATCTCTATCGATTGACTACAATAAACCCCCTTTTTTGTGTTATGCGGAATTTATGGCTGGAATAAAAACAATAATGGTTGAAATTAGCTGCTGACCGAACGAGATAAGATTAGATTTAGTAGCCGCAGTCAAAGCCACGATAAAATGCCAAAATGGGCAAAGGCTTTCACAGAGCTGTCAACTTGGCGGCATTTGTGCGTCGCATTCGGAAACGACTTCAACTAAAGAGCAAACATTTTCCCATCAATTTCCAATCATATTAAACCAAATAGTTCATAATGCAAGTCAAATGGTTGGGTGCATTACTTTTGCTTGGTTTGGCAATCTCTATCGAGACTACTCCCCAAGGTCGCATTTTGGGTGGCGATGAGGCGCCGACCAATGCAGCACCCTATTCGGTATCAGTGCGCATTGATAATGTGCACGGTTGCGGTGGCAGCATTGTGTCGGCGAACCAAATCCTCACTGCTGCCCACTGCGTCTACCGGGATGGCACACAGTGAGTCAATACACTGCTCCGTTCTCCTATAAATATTTCTCACACATTTTCCCTCTTTTAGAATCGATCCCAGCCGTGTTAGTGTTCGTGTGGGAAGCACGAATCAATATGCTGGTGGTCGTATTATGACAGTTGCCGCCATCATACCGCACCCGGACTACTACAAGCTGGACAACAATCTGGCCGTTTTAACGCTTAGTGCTTCACTTGTATATACGGATCGCATTAAGGCAATTGAGCTGGTCGATGTGAACACTCCAATGCCAGCAGATGGCACTGCAGTCCATGTTACGGGCTGGGGCATTACCAATGATGGTATAGGTTCGTTCAAGAACCGTCAGCTTACATTGAAACTGGCCAGTGATGATACCTGTCGGGATGCGTACAGTGGACATGAACCAAGCAAATGCTTCTGTTTGGATCATGCACTCAAGGAGGGCACCTGCTATGGCGATGGCGGCGGTGCTGCCGTCTATGAGGGCAAACTTCTGGGTGTAAGTAACTTTGTGGTAGGCGCCTGTGGTTCACGCTATCCGGATGTCTTTGTGCGCACTGCTGGCTATTGGGACTGGCTGCAGGAGGTGCTCGGAAACTAGATGTCAAGCAGAGGGAACAAATCAAATAAAAATTTGTATATGTATGCATTATATATCTATACTCAAAGCCAAGTTCGTTTTTCTTATATGTTTTTAATTAGTGTTTAAAAGTGAATCACCTGATAAGCAGGTGTTGATAGCGTCTATGTTTAGACCGACTACTCCGATGACATAATATATAAGATCTATAAGGCGGCAATATCGACGCTAACGATATGTTCAATAATTGCTGGCAATTATCGTTATATTATATATATCGTAAGAGGTATATAATTAGAAAGCAGTTAAAATTATATGCATATCTGGAAAAACATCAAATAAAGCTTATTGGTCAAAATCTCATCGCGGAAATTAAAGGCAGATTGGGAAAACCCACACTATAAAAAGACTCATGACTTACACTTTGCATAACTGTAATCAGATATGAAGCACTTTGTTTTCAGGAAACTTGTGAAATACCTATACAAGGTAATATGAGCATAGATAGGTGACTAAGTCAACAAAATGAGCTTTATCTCATGAAGTAAATCACTTTTCTTCACTTCATTAAATTTATTAAAATGGCTCATAAATTAAAACATAAATAATATGATCAAGCCGAAAAGCCTAAAAACAGTATATAGTCTGTATGTTAGATCGGCAGGAAATATAGAAAAAGGGACAATAAAGCAAAGTTGCGACATCAAACACAATTATATAAGAGCAAATACGAGAGCTTTAGTCGAGTAAGCCGAGTAAGAAAATAATTCTTGCTTTTCGCACTACTGTACCAATGCTTGATAATTTAACTTCAATCTTTCATATAACAGATTTTAATAGAACTATAACAGATTATTTAATTTGTATTAATTTAAAATCTACTATAATCTTCTTCGTATTTCTTTCACTTGTGAGAGTTATAAAACTTAATTCTCAAATCAATTTTGAATCGATTTCAATTGATTTTAACAGATATTGACCATTGCATTTGTAGGCTAATAAGTTGTAACTTTTGATAATTGAGAATTCCCGAATTGAAAAACTTATAATAAATATCACAACACATTGTAAACTAACCATAATTCATGATAATGGGGCAAAACCCTCAAAAGATAAGCATCAAAAATAAAAAAACCAGGCGGATTATCTAACAATTGCGGAACACTAAGCACAGGGTCTCTCATTACTACGCAATTCTTAATCGCACTTCGATGGAATTAATCGGTTTGCACCAATCAGCACAAATCGCTGCTCAAGGAGAGAAAGAGAGCTATAGCCGATAAGATATAGATAGACAAGTGGCCAGCCATCCAAGTGTTGCCAGCTTAAATAGTCCAATCTTTGTGCTGTCGACATCCAATTGCAAACAACGTTGCCATGTTAAGAACTCTGATCTTTGCCTGCGCGGCTGTAACATTAATCTCAGCCGCACCACAATCGCTTGAGGGCCGTGTGGTTGGTGGTGTCGATGCCACACCTGGACAGTTTGCCCACCAGATCTCGCTACGCTGGAAGGGCTCCCACATCTGCGGTGGCTCTATCATCTCAACCAATTACATCCTAACTGCGGCTCACTGCGTCACTGATCAGTATGAGAATGGCACAATTGTTGTGTAAGTTTAAATGTGGATTGCAAATCAAAGATTGTTTGTGAGAGTATTTCACCAATGTGAAACATATGAGAGTCTACGTCGTGATTCATATAAGGTTTTCTACATTTGATTTTAATGTGCTTTCTCGATTCAACAACCTTATATTCTATTTCTAAATAGCACCCCTGCCGATGAGCTAAGCATTCGTGCTGGAAGCCTGGATCGTTTCATGGGCGGTATGCTCATCAAAGTGGTCGATGTTCGTGTGCATGAGGATTATAATAGTTTCTGGAACGATGTGGCCTTGCTTAAGCTGGATAAATCACTTATCTACGAAAAGGGGATAGCTGCCATACCATTGGCCAAAGAGGAAACACCTGTTAATAGCCCGGTGATTATTTCGGGCTGGGGTCGACTAAACACCGGGGGTGATTTGCCACGTCAATTGCAATGGAACACCCTCAGAGCTATATCGAAGCGGAGCTGCGGAACCTCCATTTTGGTGTACAAAGACAACATGCTTTGTTTGGCCCATGAAAGTGGTAATGGTGCCTGCAATGGCGACTCTGGCGGTCCGGCCATTTTCAATAATGAGCTAGTTGGCGTTGCCGGCTTTGTTGTTGCCGGATGTGGCTCATCCAACCCTGATGGTTATGCCAAGGTTTTCTATCATCGTCAATGGATTATAAAGCATGCCAATTTGTAGAGCAAGCAAAGTGAAAATAAACTATATTACATTTGAAATCTATTATTCAATTATTTCTGGCGTTTTATTCAACGAAGTAATATTTCTTGTGCTTCAATCTACTTAGCTCACATAAGAATCGCTTGTAATAGATTTATCAATAGATGAATTATCAGAAGGTGTCACTTTCTGGACTTAAAGTTCTCTTGGGGTAATTAAGGTGCCGTCATTTACAACACTGATAAGCGCTAAACCCATTCCTCCACCCTTCATCTACAGTGAAATGGGGGCTTTTTTTCCCTGACAACAAATGAAGGGACTACCACTGATGATGATGATGATGATGATGATCCATCCATAAAAGGTTGCAGCACTTAAGCCACAGCCCACAAACACCTAATGGAGCTGCTGGCGAAAGTATTCATATTGCTGCTCAGCGGCATTGCATGTTCCGAACAGTTGGCTGCAGCAGTGCCAACAACGACAACAACAACAACAACAAGTGCGCCAGTGATCTTAATAAAGCCACGTATTGTGGGCGGAAGAAGGGCGCAGGCGGGTCAGTTTCCTCATCAAGTATCCCTACGTTACTATGGCGGTCACATTTGCGGTGCAACAATAATATCTTCCACGTCTGTGCTGACAGCGGCGCATTGCGTCAAATTTGGTACGAATGTGTAAGTAAATGTGTTTTCCCGGCCATTCCCACAGATCCCAAAACAATTCCCTCTCCCTTGCATAGCGTATCCCCGAAGAATTTGGCGGTCCAAGTCGGCAGCCTTGAGCTTAACAGTTTTGAGACATACGTGGATGTTGCTGCAGTTAAAGTGCATCCGCAATACAATAATGGTGGTCAGGGCTACGATGTTGCCGTACTGCGTTTGAAAAAGGTTCTGAGCTTCAATGCAAACGTCAGTGCCATTGAGCTGGCCGAGAGGGATCCGCCCGAGAACACAATTGTGACCATCTCTGGCTGGGGCGCCATCTATCATGGTGGGCCCGCCTCCAAGGAGCTGCTCTATGTGCAGGTGCGCCACATCTCCCGCACCGAGTGCACCACTCGCTACATGAGTCGGCTGCCCGAGACGACCATGTGCCTGTTGCACGGCGCCAATATGGGCGCCTGTCACGGTGACTCGGGAGGACCGGCTGTCTTTGAGGGTCGCCTCGTTGGCGTTGCTAGCTTTGTCTTGGGCGGCTGCGGACGCGAAGCACCCGATGGTTATGAGAGCGTTGCCACTTTGAGAAGCTGGATACGAACTAATGCTAAATTGAAATAATCCTAGACATTCTTACAGCAACGATCACCTTAAATTCATTTTCGTGTATCCTTAATGAATGGTTTTTCAAAATAAAGTAGAGACAAATGGATTTAACTTATAGAATTTAAGTTTTTAATATATAATTTGTTAAAAAAAGTTTACTGCTCAATACTCTACATGTGAGAAAGAGGAGAATAGATCTACTCGCAAGTTAATAACATTTAGTTGGGTTATAAAGTTTTTGAAACAAAGCTTAAAGCTGTTGACAGAGCCTATTCGAAAACATACATACTTATGTATACTTATGTACATACATATATAATGTTCCCAATTCGAGTATTTGTTTGTGTCTGGATTAACAGAGCGTGGCTTGAGAGTTCAACTAATTCGTCGATCCCTATGACCCGCAGCCCGCACATTGAGTTCAACAACAACAAAACTACATCGGCTTTCGACCACCGACCCCATACATATATACATATATGCATGTGTATCTGTTTGCCACAAATTATGTGCACGCCAGTGAAAGTGAAAACTAGAGACTAGCTTGTCGTTACTTTTTTTTTTGCGGTTGGTATTCAGTAATTTTCCGTTTGTTTTTTAGTTAAGTTTTCAGTTATCTGTTTTAGTTTTTTTGTTTGTGTTTTTTATTTTAAAGGCATTACAAACCACTTAGTCAGGCACCGCCCCCTTCTCGGTCCATAGAAGTTGGCGGTTAATGATTTTGTTTTGGTTTGCATTTAACTTGTCTCACACACACACTCAGTTGCTAGTTTAAGTGTAAATTCCCCCCCTAAACAGCCATCCATAGTAGCGACACCGACACCAGTGCCAACACCAGTGCCAACACCAACACCCTCCCTGTTCCCATTCCAATTCCCGTAATTAACGTACGTCAGACTTGTAGTATGAAATCGTCAGTTCATCCGCATCTCAGTCAAGTGTAAAATGTGGCTTTACATGCATTTGACGTCTGTGTTTTTATGTGTGTGTGTGCGCGTAAAGTCATTGAACTCTGGAAGCAAAGTGGTTGGGTGGAACAAGGTACGGCAATCAAGGTTCTCGGCAACTCGTTTGCCCAAAAAAAGCAACCGATTCTAACATAAAATCGGATGACAGTTGAATAACTCTTCATATCTTTTGGTCTTTATCTTTATGACACTTCAATAATCATTCTATAGGGATACTTCTTATGAGATGACATAAAGATGGAACTGAAGCTTAAGGAATTTCGCTGTAATTGACAGATTCCGAATACGGATATGGTGGTTCAACTAATTGTTGTAAGTTAGTCAGCTAATGCGACGTGGTTGTGGCCAAAAAGAGAGACATTTATTTTCACTTGTGCCAGTTTTTTTTTTTCATTTTTCTTCTTTCATTTTGATGGCAAACATAAAAGTTGCATATAGGATTTTGATTCGTATAGTTTTGTTTCGGATTCCTCTTATTATATTTTGTCTGCAATGGAAAGTTATCAAAATTGAAAGCGACCAGCCCCCCTCCCACTGATGTAGCAGCAGCAACAACATGCCCCCCACCACCTTTAGTTGAAACTGGCAGCAACAGTTGAAAGAAATGCAACGGAATAAGTGGCTTTTAATGGACTTTGAAGTCGAGGAGACAGAAGAAATATATGTATGTATGTACGTATAAGCCAAGCGACGATCACGAGCCCACAATCGAGCACTTGATAATAACGGGTTTCGAAATCCGGCCGCCGCCGCCGCCACAGCCGCAGCCGCAGCAATAAGCAGCCAGCAGAAGAAGAAGAAGAAGGCGAAGAAGCGTGTACTAGGAGAAAGAGTCGTTGCACAGAGACCACAAAGTCAAAGTTAACCCACTAACCTTGTTACTGTTTATTTTTAATGTTTATCTCTCTCTCTCTCGCACTGTGTGTGTGTGTGTGTGCTGGTGTCTCATTGAAAGTGGCTGTCAAGTTCAATGCTGCGACTGCTGCGTCCATGGTCATAAGACGGAAGCGTCGTCTGCAGAGAGAAAGCAGAGCAAAAAGGACAATTTGCGGAGAGAGAGCGTGACGCTGACGCTGACGGTGACGGTGACGTCGACGTCAATGTCAATGCTGGAGGCATGCGCACTTGCTTACTGGGTTAGTAGTAGTATGGATGTCTCTGCTTATATATGTATGTACATGTGTGTATGTGTGTGTGAGTATGCGGGTGACTACTAGCAGACTCGTTTATATAACAACAAAACGAAAAAGCAAAAAAAAAAAAAAACACAAAACTGCATGTCGACTTCGTTGCTTGCATTGACCTTCACCTTGGCAGTGGTAGTGTGCGGCAAGTGTTGCTGCGTAGACGACGACCTTGCCACGGCCACGGCCACTGCCACTGCCACTGCCAGGATACTTTGGCCTTGATCTTCACAAGCGTGCATGAGTAATTATTTATATACAAGAAACTTTCAATCAAATTACCTGGCACTATTTGCTGATTTGCGTTTATCGTTTTTGTTGCTGTGTTGAAGACAGTTGTTGTTGTTGTTGTTGCTGTTGCTGTTGCTGTTGCTGTTGCTGTTGCTATGGCGACGTCTACGGCGACAAACTGCAAAAAGAATTTGCATAAAATACAATCAGCTTTTTGTTAAACAAACGCTTTTGCCGGGCTTCAATTTCTTCACACTCTCACACACGCACACACACATGCACACTCATACACTTTCACAAAAAAAAAAAACAACAACAAACAAACAATAAACAAAAACAAACACACACAGGGCATAGTATCAAAAATTCTTAGGTGACAAAAGAAAAAAAAATAAAAATAAAACACATAAACAAAACGAAAGAAAAGTTTCTCTTTGCGCCTACTCATTGGGCGGTTGTTCAATTAGCACGCACCGCACACGCACTGAGGCCATAAAGCAACAATGGGATGAGAGCGGAGGAATGTGGGGAATAGAAATGGGAACAACACAAAAGTTACTTTAAGGAAGCGTGTTAAATTTAAACCGTTTAGCCTCTTACTTTCGAGCAATGTGATGCGAGTTTTTGGGCGGCCAGAGAGAGATGGAGAGAGAGAGAGTAAGTGCCAGAGACAACGAGAGATAGAGAGTAAGCAAGTGAAACGCGTCTGTTAGCTAGCGCCGTTAAAGTTCGACTGACAGCCGTTTGCTTTAAGCCACAGACATGGACGCTGGCTTTGACTTTGACGCTGACAGAGCGACGACGGCAGCAGCAGCAACAACAGCCGCAAAGTTGGCAGCTGGCCCAGCCACCTTTTCAGTCAATTTATTTTGGCACAACACTTAAAATTTTATAATATATTTACTGCACAAACAGTTTGCATAATTTGAAGCCTTGGCTTTGGTACACTCTTCCGCTTCAATTCTATTGGAACTTGAATTAAACTTCCGCCAACCTTATGCATATACTATTTAAAACTTCCCGCGCAATTTTATAGCAAGCAGCATGCAGTCATGTTGGAGAATGTAGAGTTGCTTATGTTAACAGCTGATCGATTTCTACGTACTTTTTTTTTACACAATAAATGAATCCAGCCAAAACTTCATGTGTACTGTATAAGACGTTACATTTGCATACTTTTATCTGGCCAACTTGTCTGATAGCCATTTGCTGTTTAGTTTTTCAATACTTCAACACACTTTTCATTTTATCGCTATTCTAAATTCATAATTGATTTCTGATAAGTTTGAAATGATCGTTGAATCGATTTGGATCTTCTCGTTATAAGACTTTGTAAACATATATGTACATAGATCTTGTAAAATGAGCTTAGTATAAAAATAAATGTAGCTTTTGCAGTGAACACTGTGTTTGAGATGTTTTATACTTCCCTCTTATGTTAGCTCAACAAATCACAAACTAAATCTTACTTCAGCCAACCTTAGTGTGGAAAACCTAAATAACGTGATTTGTTATAACTTTCGTTAATCGTAAGTTTCGTTGGGTGTGGAACGTATTCGGTCATATTCTAGTTGAGTTATAACAGTAGTAAAGGACAAGCTTTCGCTCTTTTAACGCTATTGGTATTTTCTTTAACGAAACTTTTCTCTTATCGAGAAGACTCTTTTAACGAAACCTAAACTGAAACGGTTAAGCTTACGACATACTTTTTTTTATCACATTTAGAACATAGCTGGGTCACAAACCAGAATGTTTTTTGGCATAAGCTTTATTTTCCCACTAATAAATACCCTACATCAACATGCTCTATCCATATGCATAACTTTTCTCTTATCGAGAAGACTCTTTTAATGAAACCTAAACTGAACCGGCTAAGCTTACGACATATTTTTATCACATTTAGAACATAGCTTGAGATGTTTGAGATGTTTATACTTCCTTTTCATGTTAGCTCGACAAATCACAAAGTAAATCTTACTTCAGCCAACCTTAGTGTGGAAAACCTAAATAACGTGGTTTGTTATAACTTTCGTTAATCGTAAGTTTCGTTGGGTGTGGAACGTATTCGGTCATATTCTAGTTGAGTTATAACAGTAGTAAAGGACAAGCTTTCGCTCTTTTAACGCTATTGGTATTTTCTTTAACGAAACTTTTCTCTTATCGAGAAGACTCTTTTAACGAACCCTAAACTGAACCGGTTAAACTTGTATCACATTTAGAACATAGCTTGAGATGTTTGAGATGTTTTTACTTCCCTTTTATATTTCCCTTTTATACTTCCCTTTCATGTTAGCTCAACAAATCACAAATCTTACTTCAGCCAACCTTAGTGCGGAAAACCTAAATAACGTGATTTGTTATATGTTTCGTTAATCGTAAGTTTCGTTGGGTGTGGAACGTATTCGGTCATATTCTAGTTGAGTTATAACAGTAGTAAAGGACAAGCTTTCGCTCTTTTAACGCTATTGGTATTTTCTTTAACGAAACTTTTCTCTTATCGAGAAGACTCTTTTAACGAAACCTAAACTGAAACAGTTAAGCTTACGACATACTTTTTTTTATCACATTTAGAACATAGCTGGGTCACAAACCAGAATGTTTTTTGGCATAAGCTATATTTTCCTACTAATAAATACCCTACATCAACATGCTATATAAGTAATATAATAAGTTTCGTTGGGTGTGGAACGTATTCGGTCATATTCTAGTTGAGTTATAACAGTAGTAAAGGACAAGCTTTCGCTCTTTTAACGCTATTGGTATTTTCTTTAACGAAACTTTTCTCCTATCGAGAAGACTCTTTTAACGAAACCTAAACTGAGCCAGTTAAGCTTACGCCGTACTTTTATCACATTTAGAACATAGCTTGAGATGTTTGAGATGTACTTCCCTTTTATACTTCCTTTTCATGTTAGCTCAACAAATCACAAAGTAAATCTTACTTCAGCCAACCTTAGTGTGGAAAACCTAAATAACGTGGTTTGTTATAACTTTCGTTAATCGTAAGTTTCGTTGGGTGTGGAACGTATTCGGTCATATTCTAGTTGAGTTATAACAGTAGTAAAGGACAAGCTTTCGCTCTTTTAACGCTATTGGTATTTTCTTTAACGAAACTTTTCTCTTATCGAGAAGACTCTTTTAACGAAACCTAAACTGAAACGGTTAAGCTTACGACATACTTTTTTTTATCACATTTAGAACATAGCTGGGTCACAAACCAGAATGTTTTTTGGCATAAGCTATATTTTCCTACTAATAAATACCCTACATCAACATGCTATATCCATATGCATAACTTTTCTCCTATCGAGAAGACTCTTTTAACGAAACCTAAACTGAGCCAGTTAAGCTTACGCCGTACTTTTATCACATTTAGAACATAGCTTGAGATGTTTTATACTTCCTTTTCATGTTAGCTCAACAAATCACAAAGTAAATCTTACTTCAGCCAACCTTAGTGTGGAAAACCTAAATAACGTGGTTTGTTATAACTTTCGTTAATCGTAAGTTTCGTTGGGTGTGGAACGTATTCGGTCATATTCTAGTTGAGTTATAACAGTAGTAAAGGACAAGCTTTCGCTCTTTTAACGCTATTGGTATTTTCTTTTCTCTTATCGAGAAGACTCTTTTAACGAAACCTAAACTGAACCGGTTAAGCTTACGACATACTTTTTTTTATCACATTTAGAACATAGCTGGGTCACAAACCAGAGTATTTTTTTGGCATAAGCTTTATTTTCCCACTATTAAATACCCTACATAAGCTGAACCGGTTAAGCTTACGACATACTTTTATAACATTTAGAACCTAGCTGGGTCACAAACCAGAATGTTTTGGCATAAGCTTTATTTTCCCACCAATAAATGCCCTACATCAACATGTTATATCCATATGCATATGTATTTGTATATGCACTTGCTGCATGTACAATCGAATAATGCTCTCCATTTCTACCAAAAGTACCATTCTCTTTTTCACCTCACACGTACCAGGCACACAGAATAGACGCATTGCTGCGGGTTTTCTGTTTTCTATTTTAACTCAACTTTTTTAGTTGAGTTGAGTTTTAATAACTTGCACTCAAAACTTTCACTCGGCACTTATTCACTTATGTTCTGATTCTGGTTGCCTGGTATTTCAAAGTGAAACAATCACTGCAATTGAATTCACAGTGACTGCATATTTTAATTTTAAATGAAAGATTTTGCGAATAAAATAAATAAATTTTAGGCTTTTGTTTTGTAATCAATCAATCAATCAACTATAAGTAAAACTTCTTTCGAAGATAAGTTTTTTGTTTACAAAACAATCCCTTATAATAATACACTTGAAATAACTTCAATACATTTTGAGTGACTTTGGTCATTATGTTGATACAGTTACTTATTCAAGACACAAGCAAAAATAATATTAAAACTAATTCTAAGTGTTGCTTGATATTCTCGATTTAATACCTTGGGTAAATCAAATTTGTAGAAAATTGATAATAATAATTAATTGTAGCTGCAGGCGTTATATTTGAATATAAGCGGAGAAAGTCGGTCCAAAGAGGATTAATTGTAAAAATCAGATATTGTATTTTGATTATGTTTGCTCAATGAATAATAAAAAAAAAAATGATATAATCCAATTTAACTTGAAAAAGAAAGAAACCATTTTACCAGCACAATTTTTTTTGGGGAAGTGGAAAGTGACTTTAAAAATTTGCCAAAGTTAATATTATAATAAATAACCTTGAGTAAATTGAATTAAGAAAATCAAACTCTTATCTTCTAAGAAACAAAAGAGAAGAAAGAAAGAATGTAACAACTTAACTTTTTTGTGTATTACTTACGTGTTTGTGATGATTATGTTTATTACTTTTTGCATTGCCAAGTAAAGGATTAGGGAAATCAGATATTCTTCGTCTGATCTTCTTGCAATTACTGTAGTATATACTTAAATGAATGGTAAATATTCGGTATGAAACAATATGAAATAAAACCAAATGCCGTTTATTTTGCACACTGAAATTGTTGTTTTTGTCGCATTTGACTATTTTATTTTACACATTTATGCATCACACACTCATTTTTATACTAAAACTTAATTATTATTACGTTTTGATCATTTATTTTGCATTCGCTTGAATTTGTATGATCCTGTTTGAAATTGTATTGGGACATTTTATAGTTTACATACAATGCTTGCAGTCAGTTAGTTTTACGCCATTTAATGTTATTCCAAAAAAAAAATTATGTTTACATTTATGTTTATTCGTTTAATTACATAACATCTAGTAAAATTGTTGTAGTTCATGTTTATTTATGTTTTTTTTTTTTGTTTTGTTTTGTTTTTTTTTTGTTTTGTTTTTGTTTATACTTTAAGTATGCGTTGCCCGCTTACAAAAAAAAACTTGCTTTACAAAAACTGTATAGTGTTTATCTTAGCCTTATCTAGTAGACAATTACGAGTAGAATACTTGTAATTAATCAATTATTGTAGTAAAATCGCTAAATGTTTTGACAAGTTTACAGCTCGACTTGAAGCTGTTGTGCTTGCTTGGTTGGTTGGTTAGTTTTTCTTCTTATAAATATTTTTACACAATTTCACTAAGATTCAAATTATAAATGATAATAAGTAAGAAACATGGATCAAACAATAGATTAACCCAATAGCCGGCAGCTAAGCTTTAATTTCAGTTTAAGTTGAACTTTATTGAAATTAGATTAGCTATTCGAGTACTATTATGCAAAAATCCATAACAACAAACAAATCATAATAATAATAATAATTGTAATCATAATAATAATTATAATATGATATCATATACATAAAATAATTAGTACAATATAAAAAAGCTTATCGCAAGCCTGCAGCATTTCTGTCCAATCCGTGCAGTTTATGTACAAAAACCTTTTGGCTCGAAAACAAAGACACTAAAACGAAGTTGTAAAAAGTGTGAAGAAAAAACTAAAGACATAACATTAAACTTTAATATTCCATGGCATAGCTTTCGCCCAAAACCAAACACTCAAACCAAATGTTAAATATCTGATATGAATGTCAGAATATATTTTTTAATTGTGGCCAGCAACAAGGTGTAAAAAGTGTCATCAATTTTATTTCATTATCACCTCTTCTCTTTTACGGCAACAACATTGACAGAAAAAAAGGAGTTATAGACAATATAATGAACCAGCATATAAAATGATTTTTCTTTTCGTTTTGATTTTGGTTTAACCGTGCAAAACCGACAACAGTCAACAGATTTCGTGTTGTTCTTGCCAAAAACAAAAAAAACCAAAAAACTTTTAACCATTTTCATATTTTTAATGACTTTTGCGGATTTTTATGATGGCATTTATAATGTGTCCAAGTGTCTGACCCTTGAACCGGGTCGCTTTTTTAGCCAACAGCCAACAAATTGTCTGTTTTCCCTTTTCTTGTTTTGGCCCAAAACATCTACATTCAGTTCGACTTGACTTGTGTGTGTGTGTGTGTGAGTGTGAGTGTGACCAACGTTTTTTTCGTAATCATCCTTTAATCTTGCTAATGATTTCTTCCTCAAATTGCAAGGCTGCATGACCAGCGCATCATGTGAAGAGTAATGAGTGGCTTTTGGCATTCGCCATTCGCCTGCTCGGCTTCTTCTCGATATCTTTTCAGTTCCTCAGTCCTTTGGTTACCTATTTTCGCATTTCCTGGTTATCAGTTATCCTTTGTCGCTATTATATGCTCCTGCTCATCATTGTTCTTGCCGCTGTTGGTTTTGCTCTTTCAATTCAATCAATCAAATTGCTTGGCATTTTTGGCTCAGTACCCGGAAAACGCAACACCCTTCTCCCTCTCCTAACCAATCCCTGCTCAGAATCCTGTGACAGTTACTTAGGTATGTGTTCCAACATTCGAAATTACACTTTTTTCGAGTGCTTTGTGTAATTGAAGTATGAATAAGAAGTGAACAAAATTCAATTGTGATAAAGTGCCGTCAACAAAATACAGAATAGAACTCTTAAAATTCACTTATACAGAATATGTAGATATAACCCAACAGGAAAAAATGGAAATGAATTATTTAGCGATTGCGTTTACTGGAACAAACAAGAATGCGAAATATTGGTCGGTTGTCCTTAACTGCCGTGGCGTACAGTAAAAAAACATTTACCGCCAACGCAATATGGTGACCATGCTAATTGTAAGCTGACAGTTTTTCCCAACTTGATAATAGCGAAGATGAGGGGCGCACGGCATTGAAAGAAAAACCATTACAAAACAAGTAAGAAGACTCCGGTCGATAAGTAGTATGTCTAGTTGATACCCTGGAATAACTAATTTGAATCTGAAATAAGTCCGGACGTTTTTCAACTGAAAATGTTAATGTTATCGATTACACGCGCAAACCGAAAACGGGTTGAGTTGCCTACTACTTTCTCATAAAACCATTATACCCATTTTTACCCATTTCATTGGTTTAAGGGTATACAAAAATAAAAGAGACCTTCGCTTAACCGGTGAATGAGTGTGTGGGTAAAAGAATGAAGGGAGCTGTGTAAAATGTCAAATATGCTTGTGTGTCATATTCGATGATGAGTTCGGAACGCAATCGGATAATCGAATGGACGTTGAAATATTTTTGCCCTGGTCCTCGCCCAGCAGGAGCGGTGAAAAACAATTTAATTAAATGATTAAAACCTCTTTAGAGACCAATGGAGAAAAACCCACAGCGAAAAAAAGAATATGATAATGAAAAGCAGAAGAGCGTGACGAATGCACAGAAAATCACTTAAAAACTATTTTCACGCAAATTGCTTCAGTGGCATTTGCTGGTTAACCGGGTAAACGGGTGACCGGGTGGCCCGGTATCCGTTGTTAGAGTAAGGTTGTCGGTTCTGTTCCGTTCCGTTCGGTTCGGTTCGGTACGGTGTGTGGTTCTATACTATACTATATTCGCTGCTGCTTTGCACGTAAACTTGATGGATGGACTCTGTCTGGCCCACTCCACAGGGCCACTGGGCCAGTGGGCAAGAAGCTCCTTTTATGTCGGGCACGGCACGTTCGTCATGCATGTAAATGAAGAAGTTCCTTATAGCGCATAAAAGCCGCCAGTAAAGCAACAGGAAAAGGGAGAAGACGGGTCGGTTTGGGTTCGAGTCGGTTTGGGTGTTTGTGTGTGTGTGTGTGTGTGGAGTAAGAAGCGTAACGCAGCAGACAATGTCTAGTTGGTGGTCAACATTCTTGTGTTCATTTCAGTCGTTGTTGCAGTTCCTCTTCTTGTTCCAGCCCAGCTAGCTCTATTTGTTGTCATTGTCCCTGGCACATGTTGTTTCATGCGCCACGTTGTCAAGCGTCTGCTTAGTGTCTGCACGTATAGCAAGACATTGCACTGGACACTCTTGACTATTTATATATACGTAAGTCCGTATGTATGTGCATAGAGACATACATGTACATTTACATGTACATATCTTCTAAGTGCTGCTCCTGCTCCCTGTTTCTATCCCTGTTCCCCCGGTACTTTCATTGTTTGCAGCGCGAGTTTTACTGGCAATTTGGAGTTTCGCTGTCTGCAAACAGCAAAGAGGCTGAACTTCCCAGCTGCAATTGTAGACCGCGTCATCTAAGGCAACATTTAAAGTATGAAGCAATGAGAGCTTTAACACAAGAGAGCTTTAGGAGCAAGGATCTCTTTGCATCATTGAAAATGTTTACTTACTTAGGGACAGTCTTGTTTCATTGACAAACGATTTCACTGACTTAAAGTGTTATAATAGAATAGAAACCAATTTAAGATATTTCCTTTTCGAACGGCAAACAAATCGATGCTAAACTTTTCATGCTCATACTTCAAACAGTGCACATTGGATTATTGAAAAATTAAACTTTTTGAATATTCATACACTTTACTTTGTAGGATCGAAGTAGTTAACAAAATTATAGTACCCTTTGGCATAACGAAAAAGCAAGAATAAAAAAAAAGAAAGTTGGGGGAAAAAAAATAGGCATGACGAAAGTATAATCCGAAACGTGAACATTACCTGGCCCTAAAGCGAAAAATGCATCTGGTGAATGGGACACAGTGTTCCGGCCGGAAAAGTGGCGTTTGGTAGTATTTGTATGGCTGATTGCGCCACGCCGTGTCCATGTCCGCGTTCATGTTCGTATCCGTGTCGCTGTCGCTGTCCCTGTTCCTGTCCCTGTAACTGTCCCTGTACTTGTCTCTGTTGCTGTCTGTGTCCGTATCCATGTGGATGTCCGTGTCGTGTCAACGGCGCCGCTGTGGCTGTGGTTAATATGCCAGCCATTGTCCTCTTGTTGTCCTTGTCGCTGTTGTTTTTGTTCTTGTTCTTGTTGTTGTTGGTGATGGTGTTGCTGTTGTTGTTGCTCAGTGATGTTGTTGTTGGTTTTGTTGCTGTTGTTGCTGATTGGCGTGCAATCCTTAAATGTCAATGGGACGTCATGATAATCACGTCTGGCGCTGAATTTCGTATGTCGATGAACACTTTGGACTCTTCGTTCTTCTGTTTGCCAGCGCCTCCGCTTGATTTGCTGGGCAGCACCGTTTGACCGTGCCCCTTCTGCAGCGTCGTGTGTCGCGTTGAAGGTGGCTGTTGCTGTTGTTGTTGTTGCTGTTGCTGTTGCTGTTGCTGTTGCTGCTGCTGCTGTTGATGTTGCTGCAATTGCTGCTGATGGAGTTGCTGCTGCAGCTGCTGTTGCTGCTGATGTTGATGCGCTGGATGTACATGATGCGTGCGTTGTTGCTGCTGCTGTTGCAATTGTTGGTGCTGTTGCTGCTGTTGATGCTGTTGATGCTGATGATGATGATGGCATATCTCCTGTGGCTTGACGGCAGGCGCAACAATCATGCCATAATGCGCACGCTGACCCACACCGCCAACGCCACTGTGCCGCTCCTCCAATTCGAGTGATTCGTGTTGCTGCTGCTGCTGTAGTTGCTGCTGTGGCGACGGCGCATGTTGCATGTGCAACTGGCTGCGCCGGCTCAGAGTGCTCATCATTTGGGCGGGTGGCGGCGGTGTTGCCGCTGGCAGCGATGGCGACACCGGACCAGTGCCCTGCTCATAGCCGAATGTCGAGAAGAAGCGTGGCGGTGGCGGCGGCATGGTGTTACCCCCGACCATAGCACACCCTCCGCCCAGCGATGATGAGCTGGACTTTTGTCTCATTAGCGTCGCAACGGCACTGGGACTGTTAGCAAATAGCGATTCCCTGCAACGAGCCAAGGTGAGCAAAGAGCAATGATGTGAATTATGTATATTTCAATATTTGCATTTCATTCGCGCATAAAGTAAACCCAACAATACAACACACACACCCACACACCACCTCAATCAGCAGGGGCACAAGCTTTGGATTCGAAATCTGGTCTCTGGTGCAGCTCCACCCCCGCAGATCATTGGCCATATGGCTCCAAATATCGTGCGTGCCCTGCAAGTTAATGCTGCATTTACACTGAGGTCGCTGACAAATCCACCAACGGTTTGCCGTGATTATAAACCAAAACAAATGTTCAAGTATGAACAAAATTATTTGGGATATCACATTTTGTCAATTATACTGCAATTATACTGGGTTTTGATTATGAACAATATGTTCTTTAGACTTATTGGCAATATCAGCGACTTTGGCCACTATTCCTAAGAGCCTTTCTAGCGACCTCAGTGTGAATACAATATACGCAAATCTGCTTAAAACTGTAACGGTGCCCAGTTGCTGTGACTGCCCAAATGACTTTCACAGTTTTTCTGACTATCACTGTTTCTTCATATAACAGTTTAGTTATTCCTATTGGCAACGTTAACGATTAGCTGTAACTGAAATCCAAACACAGCATAAATCTCTGCTTATTGGGTGTACTGTGCTTAATTGGCATCAGTTCAGCTTCCTTAAGTCATTTTGTAGATGTTACATAGGCAAATCCCGACTGATTCTTTTTTGTTAAAACTGTGATTTTGGTGTATGACTAGGTAGGCACTTTGTGCTTGGCTCATCTCTGTTGTGCGTGCTTGCGTCATATTTGTGATTGTTCTGGCCCTGCGACCCACTCCCTAACCCCCATCCCACCCATCACCCAACACCAATCACCCGTTCCAATCCATTGCCTTCTTATCGCATATGGGGTCTGACTCAGCTATGTGCCGTTCCGGTCCTGGGGTCCCGAATGGAAGACGCATGCAAATACAAATATTTGCATCGATTTGTGTTATACAAGCATCAGGCGCTGTCTCCGGGTCTTGTACTCCTTCTTCTTCTTCCACCCCCTCTCCTCATATACATATACCTCACATATCAGCCCCATAGAGCACTTATACACTCCCTCGGTCATTCGGTTGTAGTCGCTGTTATAGCTCTCCCTGTCTCCCTGTCATGGCAACATTGGCATTGTTTTTGCTGTTTGTTCATCGTTGACTTTTGCAATTTGTTTGATAGCTGAGGCGCGTCTAGTGTTCTGATGATGATGATGGGTAGGGGATAGGGATGGGGATGGGAATGATGGGCAGGATAAACCAGTACCTCTGTTTTATCTTCTCATACATATTTACCTCGTTTGACAGCCCATATCACAGGCATTAACCGGTGTGGTCGCAATCGACGCCTTTGTCATCATCATCTCGTGCGTTGCCGTTGTTGTTGAGGAGGATTCGCCATCGTCGACATCGATGCCGTTGACGCCACCGCATAGGCTCGTTTGGGTCATGTCTGGATTTCGGCGTAATATGCTGTGTTCCTTCTCCTTAAAGTCGGCCTTGCTCGATTGTGTCGATATGGGCACAGCCTCTCGATAGTAACGATTCGAAACATCATCGAGAATCTGTAGTGAGGTCTGCGAATGTTTTTGCCTGCAAAAAGTAGAGACAAATGTGTTTAATGTCAAACTAATAAATGACAAGACGTTGCTAATATGTAGTTCTAAGAAAATAAATATGTTCTTCATTTTTCTCTTTTTGCTAGTTTGTGTCTTGCATTCAAATATAAAGCAGGTTTGTTTACCATATTTTGCCGCAAGATGAAAATAATACAAGTTAGAAAACATTGCAAAGTGGTTTATGTATAATAAAATGAGCGGACAGCAAAAAGAACTTAAAAAGAAAAAAAACTCATTTTATATTAAATATATTTGCTTCCTTGTTATAATAAAATACAAATAGTTTCTCGTTAGAAACGATTTGAAACTTAATGAATGAAGTTTCTTTAACATATTTAACTATTATAAATTTGTGATAACTAACCTTGATATGTTCTCGCGCGAGCGTGCCTTGGAATTGCCATCCATCTCGTCCAGTTTGCTCTCCTTGGACTCACGTATGTGCTCCTGCAATAACGAAGAAATCACAGAGAAATGGCCACAGACCAAACCCATAATGTGCATGAGAGAAGACAGCGATAACGATAACGATATATGTATGTAGTATGTATGTATACCCAATATATATATATATATGTATGTACGCATACACATACGTATAATAAGCGTAATAATAAATATTTTCAATTAATTTTGCGGGCCTGATGGCTTATGAAATGGTCAAGAGGAGAGGAGGGTGTTGGTGGGTAAAAAGCGACGGGTAGCAAATACGAATCAGCAATGCGAGCCAGCAACTCCGGCATCTCAAACAGTTTATATCACATTGTGAAAGGGGGTGGGTGGGGGGAAGGGGGGAAACTGCGGATGCTGCTGCTGCTGCTGTGCACCGCGGCGTATACATTATATTTATTTTCAACACTTTAACGCCCCGGCATCGACTGTCAGCTGGATTACGGAGCAGCAATTAAGCGCTAGCCGCCTGATTCCTGTCTGATGCCTTTTGATTCTCCGACTCCGAGACCCCGACCGAGACCGAGTTCGAGTCCGAGTCCGGGTTGGGGTCCGCATCTGACTGGCACGCGCTGGCTGCTCTCCGCACCGAGCTCCCCGGTTGAAGCCATTAATACACCGGTTGTGTGCAAGGAGCCAGAGCTGTACTTGAGCATGCATAAAAGAAAGCGTAAATACGCAAATACTACAGAATAATGAAGGAGCCACGAACAGAACAGAACGGAAAAGGATAGCCAACCACCAGGAATGTATAGACTGATGTGTGGGTGTGGGTGTGGGTGTGGGTGGGTATGGGAATACGCAGTCCAGGATAGCTGACCCAGCAGGCAGCCAGCCATCTGTATCCTCTTAAGAGTCCTTGCCCCATTCCTTCCATTCCCAACAGATTGCCACATTGTGGTCTTCATTCGAATGTCGTACCTTTAACTGCATTTATAATCAAATACAAGTCAAACATTTGATCAATGTTTTTTTCCTTCTTCCCTTCTGCTTTCATTCTGTTTATTATACAATATTCCATTTCCATTTTGTGTCCCATCGTTTTAAGCTGTTTGCAGGTTGAACAACTGCGAGTCCTACAACTATCAAAACCCAACAAAAAAGAAAAAAAGAAAATAAATACCCAAGTAGAAAGAAGGAAACCAACAATGAAAGAAGCAAGTAAAAAGTCAAATTAAGCTGCAGCGTCAACTGATTATGTTTGAGGTTTCAATATGCAAATCGCAGCCAATTTTATATCAATCTCTACTATGCGCTTTACAGCTTGTTTTCTTTTTACTGTTACTTTTTTATTTGCAATTCGCTTGAGTAATTGGTTTTACGTTCGTTTTTCATTTGTGATTTATTTTTTCGCTTAATCGCAAGTCTGTGAAAGATTTCTGTTTGCTGTTCAAAGTATTAGATTCGTGGGCTTTGAAGGAATTAAATGTTAGGCACAAACATATTTTAAGAGACTTGACTTGATCACAAAGTCAGCTAGATTATTATTGCCTGCAAAAGTATTAAAAAGTATCTATCTTATATTTGCATTTAGTTGGCAGCGTTTTTATTGGCTTGCTTTATTTAATAATCGACTTTAAAGCTTAGTGTAAATAACAAATAGTTCTTAAGGCTCAAATATGTAGAAAAAAAGTGGTTTGATGCACCTAAAATGTTGTCTTTTGCACTAAATTGATTGGAAATGAAATTTCCCAATATACGTATGTACGGATGCCTGTCTGTGTGTGTGTGTGTGTGTGTGTTCCTTTGTGTAGAGCTATTATGTTGTTTTCTCAATAAATATAAATATAAGAAGTTTTTGAGGATTCAACCTGTTACAAGTTTTCTATTTAATAATGTGTTTGGTATGTGCATGTGGTTGAAGCATTTCTGAACACAAAACAAAAAAACTCTACTTTTAATTAAAAGCAAAAATTTCATTGAATTGAAATATGTTCATTGTGAGATATTTCTCATAGCATTGCATAAGCATTTTTGTATGGGTTTTTTTTGCTATGCTTTCGACTCTATTTGAATAATGATGCGACTATCTAATATAAATGCAGATTATATCATATTTCTTTCAATTCCATTTGAGAAAATTTGAAAAAAATATACACTAAGACTAATTGGTCTAAGCCCTACTGCAAATATAAGGCTATAGTTCTATGCCTAGCACATCAAATATTGTATGGTTGGTATGCATTATATGTATGTGTGACTGATTTGAAGTGATTTCAAATCCGAATATTTCGATAATATTCACTACGTTGAATTAGAAAACCAAAAAATGTATTACTACTATGAACTTTTATCCGAATTCATATAACAAATTTGAATAACAAAACAGTTTTGTATACGAATTCATATTGCAACAACTGAAAAGAGTTATTTTTGGCAAGCAAACAGTTTTGGGATTCCAATTTGTATCTCAAAATCGGAATGGCAATAATCGACTGGTCATATGTGCTACTGTCAAGTGCGCCAGAATTAATAAACGCATTTGATTTGCACCAAAAAACGAAGCAATGACAAATGCAAAATTTTGTAAAAATCCACAAAAAAAATCAAACATCGAGCGATTTCGAACTACTAATGTGAGTGGAGTAAACGGGAGTAGTGTGGGTGGGGTTGAGGGGTGGAGGGGTGAAGATTTTAAGAGATTCCAATAATGGCAATGGCAAAATGAGTTTGTGAATTGAACCGACTGACAATACTAACAGCTGCCACGTCCGTTCCCCTTTCACAGCTACTACTACAAACAACCAAAGAGTATGGGGGAAGGGGAGAGGGCTGGGTTAGGGGTTAAGCAAATGTCAATACCGGTGCCCGATGTGGTCAAATGATTATCTTTATGTCTATATATGTGTTTGCATTGGTGTGCGCGTATGTGAGTGTGTGTGTGTGTGTGTTTGATTCATCTGATTTCATGCGCTTTTTTCGTGCAACAGTTTTGCCTTTTGCCCAAATGAGACACACACACAAATATCGACAGCCACGACATAACCACGTACGGAACCACTACGGAACCACTACGGAATGGAACGAACACTGAAGAGATAGAGTGTGCCTTAAATGATTTTATGTAAAAACTGTAAGCCCCTTCTGGCCTTTGACTTGGAGTGAAACTTTAGGTGCTGATGTTGCATCAATAATGATGACGATGGTGGTGGCGGCGGCGGCGGCGGCGGTGGCGGTGTTAGCTGCAGTGGCAATATTCCATCCATATCGGTTGATGTTGACGAACAGTTGGAGCCCGTGGGGGTCACTGGTGTGCTGCACTGCAGTGAGCTGCAGTATGAGTTGCTTGAGCTTAGGGGGATGTCCAGTTGGTGTTGGCCGGCAGGGGCAGTGAATGCTGCCATGCAATGGCCAGTGACCAATGCAAACTCATCCTCATCCGGAATTGTGGCGCTGTCACTGTCACAACTGAAGCCAATACCATCGTCATATTCATCGTTCTCCTCAACTTCAACTTCTTCCTCCTCCTCCACCTCCACGTCATCCTCCGGTTCCAGTTCCATGTCCTGCTCCTGTTCCAGGTCTAAGTCTAGCTCTATTTGCTGTTTAGCTTCCTGTTCCTCTTCCAATTCCAATTGCAACTGCTGCTGATGCTGCTGTTGCTGTTGCTCGTAGTGACGGACATTGTCGTAAGCCGCAGTCAGCTCAGGGCCATTGTTGCTGTCGCAGTCGTAATCGTAATCACAGTCGTAATCACAATCAAAATCCTCGCCTAACGTTGCCACCTGCTGTGCCCCAAAGTTGCTTCTTTCCTGGCTTTGGCTGCTTCTATGGCTAATGCTGTTGCTGTTGCTGTTGCTATTGCTATTGCTGTTGCTGCTTCCATTATCATGTTGCTGTTGCTGTTGCTGATGCTTACGCTGCTCGCTTTCAAGATTATATGTGAAATCGCATATGAAATCGTTTTGTAATCCCACGAAAATGGCGCTCTTTGGAGCACCCAACACAAAGGAGTCAATATGATAGATGCTATCGCGCAGCGCTGGCACATCCTGTGGATAGAACATATAGAAAGAACAGAAGAACAGAGAGAAAGACAGACAGACAGAAAGAGAAAGAACGAAAAAAAGAGAGAGAGAGACAGTGTGTGTGTGTGTGTGTGCAGAGAAGATGGTGCGTATGTGTTTGGTATGTCTATATATATATATGTAGGTGTGTGTTTGAGTGTGTGTGTTGGTGAGAGCTAAAAACACAAATTGAGATGGTGTGATAGATTATGAAAGTAATATATTTTCTGACAGAGACAGGCAAAATGAGGAACCGAATAGGAGCGAGAAAGAGAGAGTGATATAGAGAGAAGAGAGAGTAAAAACGAGAGACACAAACACAATCGAAATGGCAACTAAAAAGAGAAAGATAGAGAGCAGAAAGCTCACAAAATAGAGAAGGAAACACTTAAAACTCTTGTAAAAGAACAAGAAAGAGACAGAGTGATAACGATGGAGCGGGACAACCGCAATAGATATCGGCTGTGAAGAAAGTAAATGGCGAAAATATAAAGCGCTAGAAGAAGATGGAAGGGAACAACAACTCTAACAGTTTTCATCTAAATGTGCGAATGTATTTTTAAGAACGAGCGCGAGACAGGTCAAGACAATGCTAAACAAGAAGACAGACACAAAAAGCGACTGAAAAGAATAGATAGGAAGAGAGGAAAGGAGAAAAAAAGCGCGTACAGAAAGCTGGAACAAAGCGTAAAGTCCATCAAAATGGTTTATGCATGACGGAACTCTATCTGTTGCAGGAACAGACGAAGTTGCAACGGCACAAATTAAATGAAGCGCATTTATGACAGTTATCACAAGGATGTTTGCCACATAATAATATTAGGACACTGCAGCAAAAAGTAGGAAAAAAAAACTTCAATGACCCGACCTTAAGTCCCAAACAAACTATTTTGCCAACTGCTAAATGAAATCATGCTAAGAAGTTTTTCTACAAAATGAAAATGAATAAAAAATACAATGAAAAGAGGATAACTTGTAAATATCACAAAGTAAATAAATTCATATATATATATATATGTATAGGAAATTTGCCATTTAGTTGTTGTCATAATGCGACAAGCAGAAAGAGTCAAGCCAGAGACTACACCATAAAGTTATAAACGATAAGTAGCTTAAGTGACATCAATTGGTAACTAGCTTAAGCGTAATGGTCCTTTAACACCCTAACCCAACTTTAAGTATTTACATTTGATTTTTTAGTGTTATTGCAATTGTTACTTTTAGATATCAAACTAATTATGTTGCTGTTTGTTAATGTTTCTCACAAGTATTACTAAATGAATTTTGATAAAACCTTACATTAAAATAGCTTCAGCTATTCCTTGGTATGATATAGACATAGACAAACTGCTGGCGGAAAGAAGTAATTTTTCATTTTACTCGCTGCCAAATGACTTATTTATTATAAAGGCTCCTTTTCAAATAAGTTAATGTTGGTTTTAAAGAATTATAGGCGAACATTTTGGCAAAAACACAATTTGAACATTGTTCCTTGTCCGTAAAATACGATTGATATGCAAATATTATCATTTGACTAGATTGAATAATATAGTGAATAATAATGTGTTCCGGTACATCAGGTACATCTTAAATTTACAAAATAATAACCTTTTTATGTCAAAGTAAATAAACCAAAAATTTTCCTGTTTATGCTTACCGTGACAAGATTTAAATCTTAGTTCAATTGTTAATGCGGTGAGTTCAGTTCAGAACACATTTGGAATGCAGTTAATGCTAATGTTAAATGATCAACGAGCAGCATGCATCATTGTTTTTATTTGGTAATTTTTAAAATAATCTTTCGTTTACTACTTAAAAGTTCCTACTCATTTTTTGATGTGTTTAGTTGCTTTAAAATTCTAAAAAGTTTTGAAATACTTTTTTTATATCGCTTAGAGTTTTCGTTAAACGTAGAGTTTATGTGTTTAATAATAAGATAAGTGAAACACTTTTTATATTTTTGTGTTTTGGGAAAAGTCAAAAGCGTTATGAAACAAGTATGATTATACCCTTTCCTACCCATTTCATGGGTTAAGGGTATACAAATATTCACTTGAAAAATGTTCAAAACTTGATACTTATTTTTTTGCCTGTACAAAAAGTAGCTTGGTAGTGCTATTTTAAAACTCGCTGTGTACTGTATATAATTGCATTTGCTTTCATATTCTGTTTGCCAGCGGCCATTAATAGCACAATATGTAATCTTCTCAGCAGCAATTAAAATGAATACAAAAAAAAAAGAGAAGAAAAGAAAATAAAAACAAACAATTTTGTTGGGGCTGACAGGCGCGTTGTATGCATATAAGTAATGTGGAACAATTATTTTTGCAGGGTGTACGGGGAAGGTAAGGGAAAAAAGACATGGATTATAATCCATACATATTGTTGAATAAACAAATTTGTGTCGCGTATGAGCCGGAAATGGAATACATATTATATAGAATAATTTATGGCTGGTGAATGCAATCGTCCCTGAATGAATGCTAAACTAAGTTCTTTGTTTAGTCTGTTGTTCAGTTTGATAGCTTTGGTCATTTTATTGGTTATCTGACAATTATTTTAATTTAAGGCCACAGTCAACTTAAAACCCTTATCCATTTCGGAGTCAAACAAGTCACAATGTCTCAAAGGTCTTAAAGGTCAGGCTAACTTAAAGAGCTTTCATTTTCGAAAGAATAAAAGTAAATGCCTTGGCAATTTACATAAATCTGCATACGACCGAAAGTGAAGCTTCATAATATGAATTTGAGTTTGAGTTTGTTTTTTTATTTTTGTTTGTTTTTTGTAAGTTTCAACCTAAATCAACAAATTATCATATTGAAGTGTTTTACTATGTATATTTTAGATTCGACAATGGAAAGCTAAAAAAAATGTCAACATTTGTTAAACACTAAATGCGAACACGAGCATTTTGCACATTTGCAATAGTCCATTCTTTATTGCTGGTAATATGATGCTCATTAACGTCCTCCCCACTTTTTGGGGGAGCAGCATTGCTGGTAAATGTCAAAGATATTTAAACTGAATATGCGTTGTGCTCGTTTTACTTGCATCCATAGCAACCGCAGGCAAACGCTTACAACATTTTACTTATTATATTTTTTATACCCTTTACACATGAGTTAAAACAGCTAAAGGAAAGCAATAACTGGGAAAAACCAGAGAGAATGGGAGCGACATACATATAAGCCCCACATTATATTATAAACTAATTAGCTAAATATTACATTCAAGCTCCACTTTATTATTATTTTTTGTTTTGTTTTCCTTTTTATAAAGATAATAAGCGCTTGTGGTCTTAAGAAAACTATTTACTTTGTGTTATAAAAGCGCAACCTCAAACCATGTCCATGTCCCCTACAGGGTGAGTTGCCCGACACTCTCACTCTCCCTTTCTCTTTCGCTTTCTGTCTCTCTCTTTCTCTTTCTGGTAGTGCTACTACATTGCTGTGTAGTTGTGTAGTTGTGGTGTTGACAGGTACAAGCATCTGAATCATGTATGAAATATAATCCAAAAATACAGAGAAAAAGAATCGTTTCGGTTCTAGTGTTGCTTTGCACTAAAAAGTGTGGGAACACACAAGCCACACACACACACATTCACATATACACATACACATATTATATATATGTCAAGTCTCGACGTTGCATTGCTATTTGAAAATTCATTTGGAGTTGAAATTTTAGCTGAAATTTAATTGAAATGCAATTAATTCGATTTGGTTGCGCACTGAGTTTAACCAGTTTAATTCCAATTATTGGCAGAGTGCTACAGCCACAGCGTTAATTGAGCTGCTGTGGGTGGATAATTCAAAGGTACACACACACACACACACACACACACACACACACACACACACACACACACACACACACACCGATACACAAAAACACTCGCACACACAGCGTTTTAATTTATTTTTTATTACATTTTTAATTGGCCACAAAATTTCTGCACAAAAATCATAAATATTGCGCACATCTCGTCACTTTTGACTGGTTCGTGCTCCTGCTAATCTCGATATTGGAATTTGATGAAATATATATATATATATATCATTTTTGTGTATAGCACTTTCAAAATTTTCAACGTTATTTTGTTCATTTTGTTCCACAACAAATAATCTCATATATATAATTGAGCTTGTGTGTTATTTTTGTTGTTGTTGCTATTGTTAGTTGTTGTAGTACATACATACATACATATACATACGTGTTTTACAATTTTCCAACATATTTAATGATTTCTATTTCAATTTCGATTTCGATTTCATTTTATTTAATCATTTTTATTTTATTTTTTTTTTCATATTTTTGCGAAATGTTTTTTATGACCATGTAAAAGTTTTAGCTCAACGCTTCGCTGGCTTTGCTTTGCATGCAAAAGTTTGGCATTTGTTTAATTGGAATTTTCCACAGGTGTACCAGAGGCTAGCCAGCGGGGTCTTCGCTCTACGGTTAGCGAGGTGGCAAGGTGGCAAGGGAGGGGGGGGGGGAGGTCCAGTGTTTGGTGCGTTCTTTGGCTTTGTGCTCAACTCTCGAAAAAAAGTAACTTGGCATTAACTTTCAGCTCCAGCTAATCGCAACTCAATTGAAGCAGACATGGAGTGTCAGGATATAGAGAGAGAGAGAGAGAGGGAGAGGGGGAAACGAGAAGCGAGCCAATTTTGGTTAGAGTAATAATGGCATGCATTCATATAAGTCAATTGAAAATGCACCCCTGCAGGGGCCAGCCATGCGAATGTTTGAATACGATTCTTACAAACAACCAACGACAACAAATCGCTTTGATTCGATTCGTTTTCATTTTATTACACACACATATGTATACGCAAATAGTTTGAATTGTATTAAGCAGCAAAGTGAAAAATTCCATTTAGTTTGGAACTTTCTTTCTTTCTCTTTTTTTTCTGACAGTTATTTGAGAATAGTTTTTTTTAGAAATTCCTTACAGTACTCATTATTAAAAAGACCCGAAACTATTTGAGAGAACAAAGTACTTGTGAAAATAGTTGAAAGGGTTTGCTCTGATAAAATAATATAATTCATTTAATTCCATTTGATAGTCTACAAAATATATTTAAATGAATTGAAAGTCATAAAAAACCATTTTAAATGGTTAAAGATTAAATAAAATAAATCCCACAAACAAAATGCATTTATATGCTCAAAAGACAGAGAAGAATGCAATGTGAGAGAGATAAATAAAAATTATTCAGAATTATATATTGTCATTCATTTAATTTGATGGAATCCCCCTATTGACGTCTTGTTGAAGCATTTGGAATCATGATATGTCTGCTGGGGTTTATTGTATTCTTTTTCATTTGTTTTACTTTACAGGTAGACACATTGGATATGAAAATGTTTAACTTAAGAATCATTTATATGGTAAGCCATTGACAATTGCGATGATGATGACGATAACGATGACGATAACGATGACGATTCGCTGATAAACTAAGTGCCTGATTGACAGAATGACAGTCAGAATTATTATGTGTCAATACAATGGCCACGCCCACTGACAAACGCCCAAGTCTTATATACTTAAGTGCAAAGCATTTCAATTCGCATTAAACTGAAGCTTTTCACCATTTCGGTTTTCACTTTGCTCATCTTGTGAAACGTCGTCGTCGTCGTCGCCGTCGTCGCCGCCGAATGCCATTCTCCTTAGAGAGAATCCGCATCCCACCCAACCGCGTTTCATGCCACACTTGTATTATTTTATGGCCATGGCTGTTTCTTTGCGAATTGCATTTCAGCTTGATTTATTTCATTTCATTTCATTTTCCCCCAGCAGCAGCAGCAGCGGCAGCGGCAGCAGCAGTGGCAGCAGCAGCAGTGCAACAGCAGAGCGTCCATCCCGGGCGAGGGGAAATTGATGTGAGCAAAGAAATACGGTTAGCTACATAAGTTGGTTATTACTTGCTGCTTAAGCCAATGCCCATGAACATGCAACACACCACCCCCCACCCCCACCTAGCCATCGCCACTGGATAGCGTACACAGCTGACACCCCTATATCAACGCCCGCGCGTTCATCACTTGGCCCATTGGAGGAATCTGTGTGTGCGAATTCAGTTTCAGAAATAAAATATTGCACTTCCAAATGCAGAAGGCATGGGCTCAGCTCCACTTAAAACAATATTGCGATTGCAAAAATAAAAAAAAAGAAACTAAACCCAAAAACACACATTAAGTAAAATGGATTTTTTCGAAAAGATTAATTCAACTTTGTTAGTTTTCCAAAATGACAAGTTTAATGCAAATGTATTTTTTTTGAGTGTAAAGGCCAGTCGACGAACAGCCGACTTAAGTGGTATGAAGTGATGGAGGGGCGGAGTGTAGAGTAGCGTGTGCTTTAGATAAACCAAAACAGCAGAACAAGTGGAGAAGCTCCTTAACCGAATCCGAAACCGAAACCGAAACCAAAAGAGAAACACCAAAGCAGGGAGAACGATTCCCAACTTCACAAGTCTCAGCACGGATGAACGGCGTCTGCTCGGAAATGGCAGTTTTTCCATTACACACACACACACACACACACACACACACCAGCACCATCACCACTTCAACCTGCTTCCTTCCTTTCCTACCCCCGCTAAAGATGTCAAAGCCAAAGCGTGTTCGCACTCGCGTATTACTTAATTTCTATATGAAATATGAAATACTCGTATAACACATGAAACAATAACAGACCAGCCAACGCACACAGGAGGGGGCGTGAAGAGGGGGAGGCGGGGCGTTTACAGGGTTGCTTACACCCTATATGGTGTATGGGGATTTGAAACTGCCATCAAATTAAGGCTAAAATGCATTTGTCAGATGGCGTACTGACAACAAAATTGCTAAAATAATAAAACTATCAGGCATACTCTTGTGTACAACACACACACATGTGAATATGTGTGTTTGTGTGTGTGTGTTGTTCTCGCTGGGTTTCTAAGCTGTTTATCCTAAGGGCGGTCGCCAAGACACGCAGTGTGTGTGCGGCAGGCACCAGGCAAGCACCACAAAACTGTCTACTTGCATCTAGTATCATGCCTTAGAGATATTGTTGCCCCATTGCCTTAATGCTATCGTCTTGGCCACATTGGGCGACGCTTGAGAGACAGCTCAACAACTCCTTGGAAGCCCAAGCAAGCAAGCAAGCAGGCAACACACTGAAATATCACTCAGGGCAATGTTGGCATCCGCTGTGTTGGCATGGCAAATATGCATTGCGGTTGTTACCAAATTGAATGCAGTTATGGCAAAGCGCAATGTGCTTCAAGACGTTGCCATCAAAGAGGTGCGTTTCAATGTAAAAACACTTTAAGCCTTATCAACTTACACAGTGACAGTGCCAGTACCAGTGCCAGTAACTGGCTGGCCGATTAGTTGCCTTGGTCCTTGCTGGCTTGCTTGCTTGCAAGTTCAGAGTTCAAATCGCAATGAACTGTTTATCAAATGAGGAAAATTGAATAAATCAAATAGCTATCTCAATAACCGGTTTGCCTTTTTCTCTCGTTTTACAATTTGCTGCAATAAACTGGAATTTCTTTTGCAACTAACTGAGAGTTAAGTGTTTATCGATTGGGATCAGGTTGGCAGCTTATCATATTTTAAAGTGAATAAAAATATGTAACTGAAGCCCAATTAGATTTGAAAGTTGAATAGTTTTGTGATTTTTACTCCATTAGTCAAATAAATTTCTCAACCACTTTTAGTTTGTTAACAATCATTTACAATGAGAAAGTTGAAAAGGTGTTGAAAAGGTGAGATAATTGAAAGTTTTGTCATTGACTAGAACAACCAGTTACCAGTTGGCAGCTATTTAAGCTCGGGTGCTAACACTCTCACATAACAACGCTTAAGCGAAACACATAAAAACAGTGTAGTTAGCATTTGGGGCAAGACTCCAAATAGTTTCCGTTTTGACAGTTGGCAGTTGGCTCCAAGCGAGTGTTGCTGCCAAAACTGCTTGGCATCTACATACACGTAGAGACTCTATAAACTGAACCCTGTATGAAATGGGTAACAAAGGGGTATAATGGGTTGTATGCAAACATGAAAGACAGCAGGAAGCACCTCTATCTGTGTTTTGTGAAAAACAAAAAAAATGATGATCACAATGAAATCGAGTGAAATTCATTGGAGATTAGGGTAAAGTCATTCAGCCAAAAACTGCGCTTAAATTTTCTTGCGGGTAGGGTATCCGCATAGTCGTGTTTTGTCGAATTGAGCCTTGTTCGACTTGTCTTGTATATATAAATGTGTGCAGATACTTTTATCTGCAAAGTACATGCTAAAATCTGAGTGGAAACAGCATTTTTTGGGCAAGAAATTGCAGAAAGTCCAAAGACATAAAATTACACAATGAAAAAATAAAAAAACACACAAAATAGCAGCAAAGGATAACAACTAGTAAGGATGTAATAGTCAAGAGAAGTTCGACGAAGAGATACCCTAAACTTCAGATTGAAGGCGACTTAATGTCAAAAACTCTCTTTGCTCTTTGATATTTCTTAGGCTTAAGATTATATTGTTATCGATGACATGTGTATATCGATAATTTAAACCTGTTATGTCAATGGTATAATAATTTTATCTTTAGATTGAAGTCATACACACGAAACGAATGGTTTGACTCGACTGTTGATGCTGATCAAGAATATATATAAAAGTTTTCGGCTTCATTTCATACTTTTGCAAGAATCTAGCACACCCTTTTTACACATTGCAAGGGATATAGGGTATGGTAAAAATGAGCGGTATGCCGCAAGCAAACGGGACAATGGACACAGGACACAGGACTCAGGACTCAGAACTCAGGACGCTTGCCGTATGCAACAAACGACCTCAACTTGAAACTGTGAAATTGTGGAATATGTACAAAGCACACATACACATACATTCGTACATAACATCCATATGTGTATATACATATACATGTGTATAATGTATGAAATATGTAGATGTGCATGTGTATTTTATTTAAGCAGTCTGTGCAAATATTTAACCCTTTATCTTTTCGCTGCTGAATTTTCGTTTGTTTTGTTTCCCTTTCTATCCACTTTGGTTTATTGGCTCGCCTCGCTCTTTGCCTCGTTCTTTGCCTCGTTCTTTGCCTCGTTCTTTGCCTCGTTCTTTGCTTATGCCATTTAGTGGCATAACGGCATATTAAATTGGACATCGATAGAGTTTGCCGCAAAGCAATTTCCTTGCGGGCTGCCACCAATGCAGCCACATCAACAGATAGATAGCCCAAACCACTCAATCATCCCGGGTCCCTCTCAGCACATCGATCGAACTGCTGCTGCTGAATGATTTCATCAAATCCGCTGACGTTGAATTGATTTGATTTGATTTGATGTGCGCTTTGTGCAAATTTATTTGATGCAGTTTCATAAATGCGACCGGCCATAAAAAAGTGCGAGCGTTTTTCTTTTTCTCTCTCTCCCTCTCTCTCTTTCATTGTTTGTTGTTTTGTTTTCTCTTTTCTTCTCTACTTTTCGATACTGTTTGCTGCCATTCAACGATGGCATAATTTTTCACGTTGCCGCAAAACTGTTTGCCTAGTTGGCATCATGGCTTAGGGTTGAAGCTTCGGCTCAATTCTCGAGGGCGAACTCCCAAAAAGGTGAGCACGCCGCACATCAACACCCACAGCTTCTATCTCCCCCCATTCCCTTCATCACTTTATCCGGTACACACTTGAACCTCTGCCAAGCACTCGAGGCGATAATCAGATTGCCAAGCTGCCAAAACCTCCATCCACCACCCACAACAGACTTCTTCTTCTTCTCGTGTGGTTGCACGTATACTTTGTCTGTGTGTCTTGGTGTGTGTTAATTGAACTGTTCGACGTGCATGGTCTGCGCTTGTTTTACAATTCGACTGGATATGTCAGCCTTTAAGGATAGCTGCCTGGCATCAATAACCGACCATCGTGAGATGCGTTTTTTCTTCTTTTGAAAGTTTATGTTCGTTCGATTTGAAAGCATTAAGTATACGAGAAACCAAGAGAAAGAAAAAGTTTTAAGCTCTAGCGCAACGGAACGTACCAGAACCAAACAAAACGAAACGTTCCGATACGATACGAAACGCAATGCGAAACGATGTTAAGTGATGAAAGAAATAACGAGCTTTAAATGAAAATGCGGTTATTTAATCATATATATATTTCAGTGCACCGCGTTGCCGATTGACGCGGAAACTTTTCCACAAATTGTTGATTGCCATTTAATTGTGTACATGATTGTGGGCGAGCCACTGTCTGTCGTGTGTGTGTCTGTGTGTGGGGGTGTGTGATTCGACTGCGTTCAAAAAGTTTAAATTGAAAAAGCAAAAAAAAAAACATACAATTTTGCACAATGGCGACACACTGAACCAATTTCTAGATTACAGATTGGATTAAACCATTACAAACTTTTTATTGAGGTATTCATAGGTGATTTTTTCTTTCGCTCTTTGTTGCATTCATTTCCTCAAAGCCTCGATATGGCTTAAAGCAATTGTGGCTACCACAGGTGTTAAAGGTAAACATTTGTTAACTGCTCTCAGATAATTGCTTAAATCTAAATTAAATAAAGTTATCTGATAGTATTCACATTTATGTTTTTATTGAAGTGTTTGGCATTTATGGCACAACAGGTGTTCTCAATAAATACCTTGTCTGTTCCTCAAACATAATAAATATGCGCAATGGCATTTTGAACGAACATGTTAATAAATATTCAATTCTGATTAAAAGTTGAAAAGCAAACAAACATTCTACTTTATGCAAGTGCTGTTGTATAATGTGTGCAAAAACTATTTTGCATACAATTTTCAACACTTGTTTAAAAGCTTTGGCATAATCTAGTCAAGGCATGTTAGCAATGGAATTTAACTTGGTTGTCGTTAATTAACCACCTCAAATGCTCAAATGTTTCCCAGTGTGGAGGAGGGGGGATAGAGTGCTTAAGTGCAGCCAAAATAAAGTACATAAAGTTGCCTTTAAGCCATGGCCATGGCCATGGCCATGGTAAAAGCATGGCGTTTAAGTGTGGGCGTGGTTAACGAGGCGTCACATTAGTAAAACACCAATGGGTTGCGTGAAAGGAATCTTGTCGCCTTGTCGTGTTCCAGTAGTACCAGTAGTAGTATACCAGGACAACGTCTAGATGCGGATGCCTTTTTATGTATGTTTTCATGTAGCTGGCAGGAATTTAATAGACACGACTCGACGACGAAGAGAACGATGCGTCGTCGTAGTCGTTGTTGTCATTGACTTCGACTTGAAATTCATTTGTGGGGTTGGCTTTGGTGTTGGCAGCTTTTGCGCCTTACGCCAACATTGAATTGTTTGACTGCTGCTTCTGGATGCTGGCTGCCTGGTATTAGTTCAAATGGCGTGCGACATTTCGAAATGTAAAATAAACTTTCACACACACACCCTTCGACACACGCACTCACATAGAAAATTGATGAAGCGTGTGCCAAAACTTAGTCAACTCAAATTATATTTGTTAGCATGAAATTGGCCAAAAGGTGTTCGGCATCTGTTTTCTGACTTCTTCAGCATTAGCTCTTGCGAATGCTGGCCAAAAAGCAAATAGAAAACAGCAAGATACACAAATCCAAGCATCTGGGTGCGATGTTAGCCTTCGGGTGTGGGGTGGGCTGGGTCGTTTGTTTAATCAAGCGGTTTGCCGCCATCTGCGCAGCTGGTTGCGGGCTCTATAAATATGGCCAGTCCATGGCGGCTGTCACGCCCACATCCACACACACACTCACATACACGCGCGCAGGAAAAAGCACACACTTAATTAACTTGCTGTGTGTGGAATATAACAAAACAGAAGAGAATGAAACAGAATGCACCATATTTTTGGCCATGTCTACAACGATATTCAATTTAAGCTCTGTCTCTGGTTCTGGTTCGGGTTCGGGTTCGGTTTCTGGATCTCATCGATGTCAATTTTACGAAAGTCAAAGTCAAACTGAAACTGTCGCTAGCTCGCTCGTTCGCTCTTCATTCTTTCTTTCTTTCGCTATCCCTCCCCCTCTGTCGCTTTCTCGTTCTGGTTCTGGTTCTGGTTCCCTGTCTCTTGCCTAGTTGTGTGTCTCGCTTTTTGAGCTGGCTCAGCATGTAAATGCCCCAGGGAGCCGCTGGGGCGGCTGACGTTGCCAATACGATGACAATAAAATGGTTTTTTTTTGTTCTTTTCCTGATTCCCCAGCCATGCGGGCAGCTTGCTGTGTGCCAAGCATAGCAAGACACCCAGAACATATTGGTCGAGTTGTGTATTGATATCGACAGCTAATGAAAAGTTGCCCCAGATACCAAAAATACGCATCTGCAGTGGACGGCTTTCCACAGCCATAACTAACAGAGAGACAGAGACAGAGAAAGAGATAGGGAGTGAGAGAGAGCCAAGTTAAGGCATTGCTGTTGTTGTTGTTGTTGCTTGTCATAAACTGTAATTACAGTGTGCATCATTTCACTCACGACACTGAGTTCACATTCAGAGTCAAGGTCAAGCAGTTGGTCACGTTGCGTATACATAATGTTGATAATGCAAATACTAAGCACAGAGCATCATCATCTAATACTCATCATGTGTCGTCACTTGGTTATGTATCAGCTTTCACGCAGCCATCCAGGCACTTTCACACGCCAATGGCATGCCAATAGCACATGATGATGAATATTGCGTATACGTAATGTGCTTAACTAAACTAGCGTTAATATATGTACATACATATTCAGCAATTTGCTTAAGTATCTGCAACTCAGCTGAGTTTATTTCTTGTGTGTTATCACGAAAGCCGAAAGCCAGAATAACTTCTGGTTATAAGAGCTACAAATATCATTAAGCTAATTTTTTTGTTTTGTTGCACAAATTGTTTTGTGCATTTCGTATTGCAATGCTAACAAAAAATTCTCGTTAAAACTCAAACTGAAACTCAAACAACTCGCTTGAAATAAAGCCCGAATTGATAAGGCTTTGTTCGTTTTGTTTGTTAATGCTGTGGCTGCTTCAAAGTCATTTCCATATAATCTTAGCAATTAAAGCAACTTTTTAATGATATTGCTAATGTTGAATTGTGGCTACATGCCACAAAACAAAAGGAAAACCCACAAAATCATAGCACGGTTTCAAGTGCTCATTTCGCCTTTACGTGCCAGAGCACACTTACACACTTACACACACACACACAGACATACTTAAGTCAGGATTTTAATGTGAAAAGTCATGAAAGAACTCAAACAGCGAAGCAGAGCAAATATGCAGAGATTTATGAAATGGATCTAATCAAAATGTCTAAAAACCAACACAACAAAATAAAATCAAAAAAATAATAATGATTAATGATTAATTAATCACCCAATGTTGCTAGGGAGTAGATCTACAATTCATCTAAATTAACCAAAAAACATTGCAGGTCATTTGTCGTTCACAACATACTTATCCCAAGGCTGATTTCTCATTTATGTAAGTAAAACTATTAAAATAGACATTTTAGTTAACAGAATTTAAGCTTTACTTAGTCAGTGTAATATCGAAAACAGTTTCAACTTTGCAGCTTATGAAATTTTATAGGTAAAAGACAATCGAAAATGTCTGAAACTCGATATCAGGTTGTGGCAATGGGCAATGATTATGCTCTCAAAAACACATTCAGCTCCTTCGTTGTGCACACTTCTTTAACACATTGTAATGGTTTCTATTGATAACTGCAAGCAAATGAACGGCTTTTGCTGAATACTGTCTGCCAGATAATCTTCATGGCTTTAACGAGCAATGCCTTAGAACGACCGTAAGCCAGTTGGTTAGTAGACTAGTATAGCCATAGTGCAACAACATCTTAAGCTTGACTAATTGGAGTGCAGATAATGTCTGTCTAATGAAGAACACATAGCTCTGGCTAGATAAAGGTATGATGAGGTATGATGGTTTCCAATACTGCCTTTGTTTTTGGGTGGCAAATCGCGTCTAGAAGATTGGAAACATTCCTTTGTCATAGTTTTTGAATCGGTTAGGTCTAATCAGCAAATATGGTAGGCATCGAGGGCATTTGTGCTTGTTCATAGCAGTACTCGCTGTTCTCAAGCTTAAATCATTAAATGTGATTAAGTTTAGTAGCAATCCGATGGCGAATTGTTGAGCCCTCAAGCAACACAATGCAACTAATCACATTAGCTCATATGAAGCAGCCATATTGATACAAATACAAATAGCGGTTTGGCTGAATATGGCAATTACTTAAGCAGATTAAGCGAACCATTAAACCTTGACTGTGGCGTGACAGACCGAACATGGCCAAGTGGATAAACACTTGGCTCACAGCTGCCTATCCAGCATCAATTCTTTAAGGCCTTAATCGCTTCAAGCATGCAACAGACTGTTTGTTGTCCACAAATCTCAGCCATATGCTTCAAATGTGGCAGCTAAACAAATACAGTCTGTGGAAATTCTTAAGTGTTTGCACAGGAAAAAAATGGGAAAAACTTTTTTTTCGGTAAAAATCAGACTTTGCTTTGGTTCTTGCACTTTGGCTAACTAGTGAACTGGAATAACTAAAGATTTTTACAACTACATTCAAATTGTGTGTCTGTGTGTGTTGGTTTTGTGCACTTATACGTATGTATGTGAGTATGTGTGTGTGTGTGTGTGTGTGCTGGCCCGATATTCGTTTGCCAGCTGGCAAAAAACAATTTCGTATTTGCAGGACTTAAACATTTAAGAGCTAATCACATACTAAGGCCAAAGTCTAAGCTTAGCTTGCCACATAATGCAAAATGAAATGGAGAGGGGAGGAGGTGGGGATGTGGGGAGTGTGGGCTTGTGGCAAGTACAGTGAGCTAGATAGTTATAGTGAGGTTTCACAGTGGCTAACAGACAAAGAGAGCGAGCAAGAGACAGTGAGAGTGAGAGATAGACAGAGAGAGACGAGAGAGGCGAGAGGAGAGAGAGTGTGTGGGAGCAAGGCAAATATAATGAGGCAATCGCTAAAGGCGTTTATTCTATTCTATTATTGTTGTTGTTGTGAACAGGGGGCGGGGAAGGGTAGATATATAATATATATAGAGCTCGCGCTCAAATGGCTGCCTAGTTACTATGAAACAACATTTTATGATACTTACGCGTATTATCTTCTGATCCCGTATGATTTTGCGTATGCAGTTCACAATGAAGGTAATAACCATGCCGCCAAGTATTAGTCCAAACACGATTATTATTATGACCACATGCTCCGATTGACCAGTTGTTTCACTCTGCAACAACAAAACAATGAACATTATAAATGTATTTTTTGTAAGATCTATCTGCAGATGTTAGTGGAAAGCATTAAAATCGATTCGATAATGATATTCTCTTTACTATGAACAATCTGAAAAGACAAAAAACTGATAATAAATATTCTAAACAAGTAAGAAGGCCCTAAGCTTTGACCACATAATATGCTTGGTTAAATTGTTTATGTTGCTGACAATATATTTACATTTTCGTTGTTAGCTTGTAAAAACATTGCTTACTATAAAGTAGCAGTCAGCTATTACCCGCCTAATTACAACACATGAAAAACCAACATCATAGTATCAAAGTATTTTTGGGAGTATTCAAAATACTATGATACCAATAATATAACCATGAAAATGGCATACTCTTTGGTGGCATAATAAATATTTTAGTAGCCGGTGTTTGATTTTTGTGTTTTTGGTTCAAGTTTAGAAACAAGTTTAAAGCCGCATATAATAACAATCAACAAACCACACAATTTGCAACCCATCAAATGGGTTTGGGGTTAATTGTTGGCCAGATTTTTATTTAACACACATCAGCAACACATCAGCAGGCCAGTGCCGAGGGCTACAATATGGCGGTAAGAGTAAAGAGTAAAGAGTGAAGCTGGCTTATTGGCATTTTCTAAAACAAATCCGATGCACACAATTAACAGAAATGTTTTTGCGCTAATTTAAATTATGATTCAATTAAATAAACATAGAATGTGTATGCGCATGATTGAGCTTTCGATTTGAAAATTGCACGAATTAAAAATACGATTTATTCGGAATACATAGACATACATATATATATATATATATATATATATCAAATGAAACAGATTATCAATGCCAATAAATCGTCCGGCATTTATTTGTTAGACATTTCCAAAATTCCAAGCAATTATGCACAACAATACACGCAATAATCAAATTAAATCAATGCAAATATTTATATATATATATGACTTAATTTTAATAATGATTATTTTTATATTTATTTTGATAACTATTGCAATTAAATTATTTTTGTGTTCCACATTCGTAATAATGACTTCCGTAAAGTTTACGTTGACAAAATTGCATAAAATAATCATAAAAGTCGTCTTTATGAAATAGACAATAATATTCCACTTAGTTATCATACACTTCTGTGAAGGTAGAGTAGGAAAATATATGCCGAAAACGACGCTAAGGCTATGGACTTTATCAAATTTAATCTGGAAACACCGTTAAGCAACAATAACAGGGCTTGTGTAACACAAACCTCAAAATGTGGCAACAAAACTTATTTTGGCCAACTTTATGTTTCTGTGTACGTGTACGTGTGTACGTGTTGGTGTGGGTGTGGGTGCAGGTGTGGGTGTTGTCACCATTTGCTGAACCTACTCGCTATATAATGATAGTCAAGAGTTTGCGGCACATTCGTTTGCCTATAATTAGATGCATGTAGGAAGTTTGACCTACATAAATGTTAGAAACCTGCTCATGATTGTTCACTCTTATGTACGCGTATGTATATATTGTAGACGGCTTTATTGCAGTGTGTGTGTGTTAGGTGTATGTTGTTAGTATGTTTTTGTTGGGCTACATGCTAAAATGGATAAATCGGTTTTTCTCACTTACCGAACACTTCTCCTCGTCCCAGCGAAATTTACAATTGTCTCGCTCATTGCACTTTAAATCTCTTGATATGCAGGTCGCGTCCTCGCAATCGTATTCATCCGGGGCACAGCCTAAGTTTCGTTTTGGTTGTTGCAGAAAGCAAAGAGGCACAAGTTAAAACTCAGTTTAATTTGCCAAACCACAATCCACACAACACAACAAAAACCAAATAACCAAAAATAAAGTAGCTTTAATGCCAAAGAACGCACATTGCCACACATACACAAAGCGGCAAAGACAAAGACCATTTTTGGGTGAGTATGCTCGACTAGGTGACACTCTATAATAACGTAACATAATTGAGAAGTTCTAATAAATAAAACTATTTTTTTTTTAAATTTGTCTTTACTTTATTCACCCAACCTAATGGTTCACGTAGTTATCTCTCATCTCCCTCTTACATTTATATTGCTTCTGAATTGTAAATTGTTTACTATCTATGCTCATTTTATGGCTGTAGGGTATGCAAAATGGCAATCAGTAGCCGGCATTTCAAAAAAAAATAAAAAAAAAACACAAATACACACGTAATCTCAAACATAAATCGTCCTCTAGCAACAATAATTACAGTGTCTGGGCAACAAAAAAAAATATCACTACCAACCCAGATTGAATCTAAGTCTTAGTCTCAGTCTTAGTTGGTGTTGGTACGTTGAAGTTGAGACTTCTGTGTGTTAACTGTAAAATGCTGTGGAGCAGTGGTGCCCAAAGTTAACAATGGCAGGAACAAAGGACAATCGTTGAATGACAAAGGAGTGCTTAGCCTTTGGCAACAGGCGGCAATCACACAAAACTGGCCAACAGACAATCAGTTAGACGGTTAGATGCCGCTGGATAGGCATCCCAGATAGTACATAAGTAGTTGGGCCAGACAAGACCATAAACTGGTCAGCACAAACACACCTCCCACACACACACAAAAAATAAAAAAGGGAGCCAAAAATCCCCCAAAAAAATGAACAAACAAAAATCTCAATTCAAAAAGCTGGCTTGTCTCATTGTGGCCCCGATTTACTGTGGTGTTTGTGCGGCTTTGGAAAGAGAGAGAGAGCGAGCGTAAGCTTAGCACCGGATTGCCCAGGCTTTGCCACCATTTCTTTGTCGTGTGCGCTCTTTTTGCCATGCTGCCATGTTGCCTGCTACCGACGCACGTGCGGCAAATTTGAAGGATTTGCCACCACAACTAGCACACAGTCAGTCAGTCTCTCTCTCTCTCTCTCTCTATATATATATGTGGTGTTTGTGCGATGAGGTTTTTTGGATTGGAATTTGGATTCGTCTAGTTGGAAAATGCTATGAACTTACTGGCCGATCCACGGTCCCGGAACGCTGTATACAGAATGGCGAATGTTGAATTAATCGCACTTTGTTCCGCATAAAATCGCATGTGCAGAATGTTAGACTCTGCCGTAATGCTCTCACCAGCTGAGCCGCAAAAGTTTTTCACTCTGTAACAAAAAAAGGAAACAAAGAACAAATAAGTGCCAAGTAGTATGAGAAACAACCAGAACAACCAGAACCAGAACAACAACAACGGCAACGGCAACGACTCGTAAACAGAGACAATGTAAGTAATCATGGGAAGAAGTGTATAAAAATCTATGGTGTATAAAAATGTTTATAATTTGCCTTGGTGGATGCACAAAACAAACGAATTACTTTAAAGTTTGTATACTGTCTTGAATGTTTAAAGACTTGGCCAACTCTCTTAGTAAATTACATAATAAAAATGTTGTGATTTCGGTAGAGTTGTTCAAATGCACTTGGCAGATCTATACGAATGTTTGCTCGAGCAACACCTTTGGCAACACCTTTGGCTAAATTGTGACAAAAAGTGAATTGAAATCGAAACTGAAAGGATGCCTGAGAGCGACCCACAAAGTGACAATAAGTAAGAGGCAATGGCAATTGCAATGGCCATGACCATAACATAAAAAGTTTTTACTAAGAGTAAAGCCGAAAATGGAATACTCTTTGCCAATATCAACTCAAATAATGATTCTATTAGAATTTGTCATTAAGCTCAATACGTTTACTTTACTCTTTTACTTTGCTCTCTTACTAAATTGTTATAGAGTATTCATATGCTCATATGCTGTACACTATTAGGGTATAACTAGCAGCAAATCAATTGACCTGGCTGACTAGACAGGCATCACCAGCTAGACGGACAGTCAATCACTTTGAGTGGTGCTGTCATTGCCGTTGCTTTCGCTGTTGCTGTTGCTGTTGACGCTAACGTCGACGTTGACGTCGACGTTGACTTCAATGTCGTTATTCCCATCAGTGTGCACAAAAGGCAAAAGCCCGAGACCGAGAGTTAAAGGAGATGTAGGAGGAAGTAATTCGTAGGCAATGAAGAGCAGAAATGGGGTAAAAGGCACACCAGCAACAGCAACAGCAACAGCAGCAGCAGAAACAGCAGAAACAGCGAAACAGCAGCAACAAGTGGAAAATTTGTTGGCGTGTTGAAATAGGGATGTGCTTGAATGGCACTTGGCAAATGACAGATGGGTGGTGATGGGGGTTGGGTAGGTTCGCTTTTTAGGTGGGGCATACACACACAGAAAACAATTCTAGTTGGGGCGAATATGCGAGTGAACGTCAAAGGCGTCGTCGCCGCCGCAACTTCCGCTGTCATACAATTTACTTTGGCCGGTAATAAATTGAAATTTTGCATTACATGCTTTGATCTTTATAGCGTTTCAACACGCTTTTTGGCTGACTTCACAATGTGGCGCAACATTCGTGTAACGGAAATTGGTTTGTGGCACAATATTGCGTATACGCCATCGCTATTGCCACTGCCACTGCCACTGTCACCGCCATAACCAACACAATGTACAATCTGCTGAAACTCTCTTACCGTAATGGCATCACTGTTTGCTCGGGGAATATATCCAAAAAGTTAGTCTCACAGTCATTCGGTTTACTCAAATGAAAGTCCAAAAATTTCAAAAATATCTGCAAAGTAAACGAAATAAGTTTGAGTTTCATATATCGGCAAATATTCTTCGCTACTTCGCTTTTGCCACCCACCTTCCAGTTATCCTTCACCTGAATGCGCCAAATGCAGTCGAGGGCAATCTTATCGCGTATGACCTGCTCCCTGATGTCAGCTGGGACATCTGTTGAGTTAATGAAGCCCTCGTAGCCATCCTTCTCGATGGTGCAGTTGAGGTCTGTGCTGGGCGCCTCTCGATTCCGATCCAGATACTCGTACACAGCACTAAACCCGGTATATTCAATTGTGTCGTCCGAATGGAAATGCAGCCACAGATACCGTTCCTTCGAGGTGATTTCCGGTGGGAAATCTGTGCCACAGTATTTACCAATCAGCGTTGAGAAACCATATTGTCCGTCGCGTATCTACACAAGACAAAGGAAACAATAAAAAAAAAACACCAAATTGGTAAAAACAACAGCGAAACAAAAAATGCCATTTAGAAATACGTTTGGTAAAAAATGATTAACTGGTCAAAAAACCAGCAACAGCATCGATTTATGTGTCCCTGATTTGTAACCCAAAGCCCCTTACCCATATGCATCGATCGATGTTTACCACTTCAAGTGATTCTTACTTAAAGTTGAATGAAATTTTTACATGAACTAAACGACTTGCTTACATAACTGGCTGCACTCTAATTAAAAGTTAATTTTATAATTAGCAAGAAGCACAAAATGTGCACAAAACCTTCTGAGTCTTCTCTATATCAGCTATCTATCTACAGCGTGTCGATAAAGTTTATTGGTTAGTTTCCGAGAGTCAGTTTGCCAGTGCTTTGCTCTGCTTTGCTTTTGAAGCGACTTCTTGCAACTTGTTTCTTGTTGCCCTTCCTTGTTGCCTGTTGAATGACGTGTGGGCGGCAGCAAGAGGCAGCAGAGAAATGTCAACTTTCAATTAAAACTTGCCGGGGGCGGCGTGTAAAAATTGGCATGCAAATAGTATGTATATATGTATGTCTGTCTTTAAACTGAAATGCCAAAGGCCTCGCCACTGGACACTTTCAACAGGCAGCAACTGTAAGGCGAAACAGTTTGTAAAAGTTTTTGCCAAGCAACAATGCAGCAAGTTTTGTTTTAGCTGTCAATGTTGTTGTCGTTTGTGTTGGTTGTTGGTTTCTTTTCGCTTTTGACCCCCCGCAACAAAGTTGTGTTTTTAATTCGTTTGCTGTTTCTGTTGCTGCTGCTGCTGCTGTTGTTGCACATTGTTGTTGCACAGTGCAACACTTACTTACTTCAAGAAAATCAAATTTACACTCCTCCTTGGCCTCAATATTAAACGAGTTGCGAAAGTCCAGCCGAATGATTTGTCCCTTCGGCGCTGTAATTAGAAGTAACAAGTAATCAGTATTTGCAGTGCACAAGTTGTTAAGATATCTAACTTTATTCAAGACTCAAGAAGTTTTGTTTATTCATTTTAATTAGCTTAATGCCAATCAAATCAAATAGTACTCTGCCAAGGCTAATTGTACTTGTAATTTGAGAGCCACTCCAAAGTCCATGAATATTAACAGAGCAATGAGAAGAGAAACCATTCAAATACGAATAATTGAACAATATTTTATTGAAATTATTGAAAGTTGTAAACACTTAAAGTAGAAAACTGCTTTAAAAATCATTCATCAGTTCATTTCTTAAGTTTTTGATAGCTTTAATTGGACTTTAATTTATGAAATGTAATTCTTTGTAGATTTTCTTATATGTTGTAACTGTGATGGAACGAGCAAATTAAGCTATTGCTTAAGACTAATGCCAGTCAGTGAGCATTGAGCACAAACCGAATACACACACAAATACACACACACATACATATGCACACTTGTATGTGTAAGATAACCACTTGATAGCCTTTGCACGCATCCGTGTACAAGGAAAGGGCATCTGGCACTTGAAAAGGCAAACGCGCATAAAAGAGAGAGACCAAAAGCTGCTCTATGCTCGTTGCATTGGTGGCAGTGGCAGATGTGTTAACCTAACCTTCGTTCTGCCATTCATACTACCATAATGGAGCTGTAATGAATGAGTAAATCACAGACATAGCTTGTAGTTTCTATGTGTGTATGCGTGTTCATGTGTGTGTGTGTGTTTGCGTGTGTTCCCAAACAAATGCTATGTGTTTGTGTTGGCTGTTGAATGTGTGAATGCGAATCCGAATCCGAATAGGGATTTTTACTTTGATTGGCCTTGACAAAGAGAAATCCCCTCCCCTTCCACCCATACACTAACACACAAACTAAAAAGGAAACAAAAAAATATAAATGTGAAGAAAAAGAAAATGTTGTTCCGCTTTTATTCCATGTAAAATACAGGGCACACACAGCTACAAAAACATATATATTTATATATGTATATATAAAGTAGATTACGCCCCACGCTTCCCGTCCAACAGCAATTGTAAATTGGTGGTTTTTGAAAGGGCATTTCCTGAACACGCACACCCACACACACACACACAAATTGAAGACTAAATGAGAAGCTAACCACAAAGCCTGGCCATGCCAATTGATAGACAATTGCGCACACTCATTGTGATTACATAACGCAAACGATTCAAAGAGCTGCCGTTGCCGCTGCCCCCGCCGTCGCCACTTTTGCCCTAAAACTAATTATTTGCGATAGCTGCATGTACTTATGGCTGCCCGTCTGGCCGCTTGGCCGTTTGGCCAGTGCGGTTTGAATGCACAGAGAGGCTTGTTCACAATTTCCGTTTCCGATTCCGGAATGTTGCGGAAATGGAAGCTGCTCCGATTTCCGCTAAATAGGTTTTGTTTTTTGTTTATTTTGTTCTTTAGCCCACTCGATAAGTAATTGAGGCATAATCAATTATATAATTTGTTTACCCAATATAAAAAAAGGAAGCCTAGGTCGAGAGGGCACGACTAACAGATGCCCATTAATGATAATGTGGATGAAATTCTCACAAATCAATCAACGTAATATAAAAATGTTATAGCAATAATTGTTATCGATAATAATCGGAGAAGGGAAGGGGTAACAACTCTCATTTTTCTCAAATCAATCAATACCAACTGTCAAAATGTCATAAAAATAATCGTTATCAATAATAATCGATAAAGGAAAGATGGGCTTCTGACGCTGTTAGAGATATTTTCTTCTATCTTACTCCACCGCAATACAGAAAACCAAATATTTTCAATTGTAACGTTTGAAAAAGTAATAAGAAAAGTCAAAAATCTTAAAAGCCCTTCAGGCAAGCAAACATTTTTTCATTAAACCTTAATTTCTGATAAATTTAGCTTTAAGGCTTGTGGCATGGATTCGAATTACTTCTCCCAGCTTATTTGGGTAAGGAGTATGAGAACTTTAAATAGCAAAATTGACGTCTTTGAGGCACGCTTCTTATATTTGTACTAGTTAGGAATGAAGATTAATGGATTAAAAGCAATTGATTCACATACAAACTGAGGAGTTGTCTGTCTCATTCTCCCTAACACACACACACAAACACACACATACTTACACAGACAATAGCAGACAGAGATGAATGGGGCATGAATACATACGCTTAATACTAATGCAGCCGCTTAAAGTTTTGAGCGCGAGCGAGCAACAGTCAATAGGCATCCACCACACCCTCAAACCCTTCACCCATCTTCAGCGCTATAGCAACACCCACACTGTCTATCGACCGACCGCACATATTGTTATGCAAATAAGCCTGCCGCTTTCCATGGCAGTTGGGCTATCTATCTAGCTAGCTAGCTGTCTATCTGTCTGTCTGTTTGTCTAAGCAAACGCACATATGTAAAGTTAATACAGGACACATACACACACACTCAGAGTCGCTCCTCTAAAGAGAGTTACAGATACTCGCTTGATGATGGTATCCGCTGATGCGTGCATATAGAAAGTCAATCATTTCATACGCTTAGCCTTTATCTTTGTGTGCGCGCAGCTCGCAGCCATTGCTTTTGCTTTTGCTTATGCTGTGTTGCTTTTCGCATTTTGTCTCAGCTGACAAATGATTTTGGCCCTGTTTTGCGATAAGCATCGAGCCAAATAGTCAGTGAAGCGCGCAACCAGCGCAAATATGACGACTGCCGCGACTTCTCCTCATATCAATACAAAATCCCCCATCCTCCACATACTCCCCCCCTCCACCACGACAAAAAATACTCCAAATAACCCCGAACCAAAATTCAGAACGTGGCAATTCAAATCACATTTGGATTCCATCAGGGTAACACGCTAACGCTTTTAAATGAAGAACACGATCTACTGCATACCATTCCATTGCCTGAACCTGAACCAGGAGCGAACCATAGCACTAAACTGACTAACTGACTAAACTGACTGAGTGACTAGTTGACTGAAATGTCAACAGAATGCTTTTCGCGAACTACTGCATCTTGGTTAAGACTTGCAATTATTTGCAGCGAGCAGTAAGCAGCAAGCATTCAGCAGTGCCGGCAGCAAAGTGCTTGCCATATAAACTTTTACGGGACCTGGATGCCACTCAAGTGCCAAACCCAACCCAACCCAACGCGACACAACCGAACCGAACCGAACCACCCAATCCCCCAACCATAATCACATTGCCACTAAGTTCTACGCACAGGAAGTTGACTGTGAATTGGTTGCCATAAAACAATCCCAATTCCCGTTCCAAAGCAAAACGCAATGATGTGATTGCCTGCAGGCTGAACTCATATTGCAGCTGCTGCCGCTGCTGCTGCTTATTAAAATGACTTTTCAATTGAAATGCCATGCGTTCGTTACACGTTCTGCGCTTATTAAGAACTGTTTACTGTTTGTATGCCAAAAGTAAATGAAAAATCAATATCATCACTATATCGAAACATTCATTAAAACACGACGATGTGTTTATCATTTGTCAAAATTGCAAAATATGTGATGAATGATGAAAAAAGCAACGCAATAAAGTTAGTTAATTAAGGTTCAAAGTGAAATCAACTGGAATTTGACATAAAAAGAGATTTCATTTCGATGGAATATTAAAAAAAAACGATACAAAAAATATATATAAACAATACAATACAAATAATAAAGCCGTTAGGTATGCTCGCACTCGTTGATGTGCGACTAGCAGATACCCTAACTAACCTGTTATCACCCTTGTGCAGTTGATGTTCTTGGGATACAGATTGGGATATTCGGGACTGTAGAGCTCATTCTTGGTGGGATCACCCTCTATGAAGAGACGGCAACGATCCACTTGATCCTCCTCCGCTTGTCGCTCGTAACGGCCTGCACGCGTTGGTCGCGATATGGTTACCGCCGTCGCCGTCACCTCCTTCACCTCATCAATGTCGTAACGTGGTCTTATGGGCGTGGCAAATGCTTTCCTGGTGGTGGCTATGGCGATGGCAGTGTTAACCTCAACATGCTGGTCGCTTTCGATCGATTTTATTGTCAGTTCTTGTTCTTCTCGTTGGTGTTGCTGTTGCTGTTGTTGTTGTGTTTTTTGCTCCAAATGAGTTGACTCGTTTATGTTACCTGCAACATGGTTAAAACAGAAATGGTGAAAACGTCAGCAGGATTTTTCAAACATTCAAACGAACATTTCTGCTCGCATACGCATATTTTCCATGAAATTTATGAGGTATTATCATAATAATAATCATGAGCATTAAAATTTATTCGAGAATCGCGTCGCTTTTTTTATTTTTAATAATGCACATAACTTTTGCCACAGCACAAATGCACAGAGCGAGAGAGAGAGAAAGAGAGAAAGAAAGAAAGAAAACTGTTTTTATTTATTTTTTTCGTTTTCGTTGTTGTTGCTGCACCTTTAAAGCATCTGCAAACTTTACGCACTTGTTACGGTAACGTGAATAACGCCCAACCTCCGACCCAAACACACACACACAGAGTCACGCCCAAAAAAGTAGGCAATGCATATTTTTAAAGCGAACGAACCCTTTGAATGCACATTCTCGCCAACTCAAACTCAGTGTTGTACTCATTCATACTCCTTCCTGCTTGCTTGCTTGCTTCCTTGGCTCGTACACACGCTCCTGGTATGAGCATATTTGAACTGTCGAGCGAGTGTAGCTGCAATGTGCAACTGTAACTGCATCTAAACAACAATACTTAAGCCCATGCTAAGTGGCTCAAACACACACACACAAACACACACAGACACAGACATATTTGCATGTGTGTAAGGACATTGCCATTGGTCTGTCAGTTCAGTTAGGTTAACTGTTAGTTGCTCTACAACAAAATCAAGTAATAGTCATATAGTCAATGTATATCTTTTGTTCTTGAAGGTTGCTTGCGATAGAGTCTGGAATTACATTATTGCCTAGTTGATTTACTCAGAACTATTTCGCCTATCGTTTGACAATCGTGTTAAGAAATACTTTCCCTTGAGGTAATGAAATCATTAACAAAACCGTGAAATAAGATTGTGTAATAATATATAAAATATATGAATTAGAATAATCAGCTTCTTTTTCAATATTCATGTTGATTTATTCGATTTAAAATCACTATTGAATTTGTTGGTTATCCTTTTCCCAACTGCTTCGAGACCCAAAGTAGAGAAGATACATTTAAAATGAAAATAAATTTATCACCGTACCAAATACCCATGTTCTCTGGCATATTGTAGGCTCTGAAAACTTCTTCGATTGAAGCATATGACAGAGTAGATGGGGATAATGAAAAAATACTTTAATGAAATAAAATGTTTTCTTAAACTATTTAATATGCATTTTGTTTTGTTTTTGTTTGCACTTAACTTTTTAATATTTAACTGCCAAAAAATATTAAGTTTTAACATAAATAATTTAATTCTTTATGCCACTTGATTTCTGTATTTCTTTTTACTTTCTTCAACGAACAACTTTTACTTAACTCTTCATCGTTTTTCATAGAAGAAAATGTATTATATATGTATATCAATGTGTGTGTGTGCGTGTGCATACGTGAACTTGTTTATGCAAGTGTCTATAATCGTATATACTTATATATCGTTTATGGCTGCTTTTGCTGTTGCTGTTGCTGGCAAAGTGTAGCATGCATTTGCGCAAAGTTTGAATTACCTCAGTAGACGTTTTATGAGGCGTAGGGTATTAACGCTCCGAGCGAAGTACACACACACACACACACACACATAGCACTCCCTCCAACTTTGTGTGTGTGTGTGCGACTGCCAACGTGTTTGCGCCGCATTATATGGCTGCTAGTGCCTAATGATGTAGCAACAAATTTAATAAACATATTAAGTGTTGATGTTTTTGTAATCGCACCAAACCATCCCCCCCTTTACCCTACCCTATGCCACCTTCAGCCCACCATATCCAATCTGCCAATCTCTCATTCCTTCACACAACTCTCTCTCCCTCCCGCTCTCACTTTCTTTTTCTCTCTCTGTGTGTGTCGTTCAGTCACTGCGAGTTCCTGGTGTTGGTTCATGTTATTGCTCTGTGGCATGCGACACATGTGGCATCTATGGCTTAGTCGTATTTGTATTGCCATACTCATGCTTGTGTGCTTGTGTGTGTATTTGTGTGTTTGGATTTGTAGGCGTATGCGTGTATGTGTATGTGTGTATGGCATCAATTTGCCGTATGTCAAAGCTGCTTAGTTCCTGCTACTTCTGCTACTCCTGCTACAGCGACAATTTGCAACATAAAATTTAATTAAATGCAAATTAATTTTAATATCATTATTTAATACTGTTTCATCTTGCACAAAATATATGGTGTGCCTAACACAACACACACACACACATACAAACAGGTGTATAAATAGTACATTTGTATCTCATAAATTAGATATATGGTATAATGCCAAATAAACAAATACAATGTATTCAATATAATGACCCCCGTTCACTTTGTCTAAACACACCAATTAAAACATTCATCATTTTAAGCTAACGAAAATTACGTATACGTATGCATCTTAGAGCCCATTTATGTGTGTGTGTCTGTGCGTGTGTGTCTGTGCGTGTGTGTGTGTGTTTGCCTTGCCAGCAACATTTTAGGTCATTTCAGAGCAAACGAGTTTGATGTCTGGTTCTGATGAGGCAAGCTGGCAATTCCTGATTCGGGTTAAGATTTTGTGTACTTTTTTCATGTTTATGCTTAGGTTGTGCCTTTTTTAAATAAATCTAAACAGTCTTGTTGAACTTAAAATATAATTTAATGATTACTCTTAACCCACAAATTACATGAAAAAAAAGGTTTACATTTTCAATCATTTTTATTGTGTAATATTGAACTAAACTAAAACTCTACGACAAAACTCTAAACAAAGAAAAGAATCAAACGCACATAATAAAATCTTTTGATCGCTAATCAAATACACAATTCCCTCGAAGATTCTTTTAGTTCTGACCTAGAGTTGGTTTTCAGTTAATAAAATAAACATGTCACAACTTGATGACAAGTTCGTTAACAGATTCGCATTCGCGCTAGTTAATCATATTTAAACAAATTGGATTAAAATTTGAAAGCCAGTTGTTGTTTTTAATTGAATTGTCATTAAAATTGTTATAAACTGATTCTCAGTAATAACTAATTAATGTCAAACTTGTTGCACTATGATAAATAAATAAATCATACACAGAAAGTTGTTGAAATATCTTTACAAGCAATTTGCTTGCAAAGCTTTTGCCACTATTTTAGACACTTAATTATGTCTTATTATTCATTGGGGTTTGTTATTAAAAACATCACTCTGCCTCAATAAGTAAACTTCTTGGTCTTTTGCCTTAACTTTTGTTGATGAGTTGAATTTTGTTTCAGCCTCATTTGGCTGCCTCATTGCCTCATTGCCTCCGTGTGGCATCAATGTTTGTCCCTTTTTGGACCACATCATCAGAGAATTCCGCTGAATAGTTGACTCGTTTCCCCCATTCCACACCGCACACCACACACCCACTTAACCACACACACAGTAACCACACACACAAACACAAACACACCTCCACGCCTTTAATTGCGCATTTAAGTGTGAGTGATTGTATTGACACTTGTTGGCACGGCAAAGCTGGCTGACACTTTATTGAATTGCCAGTTGGCACCTTTTCCGCCAAATCCCTCGAGTTAACAAAACTGCGGGGCCGACAAAGCGAAGAGGTTGTGCCGTTTTACACTATATCTGTCTGTGTGTGTGTGTGTGTGTTTGTGTGTGTGTGTCAGACACAGGGGCTTAGAAAATGGAGCTCGAAGGCTTCGAGACGGTGTCGCATAATTGTAAATTGTACACAATTCGACTCGCGACACGCCCTGCCCGTCGTGCTGTCGCACCTTCCGCTGCCGCCCCCAACTTATTTTCAACTCTTTATCCCTTTTCGAAATGCCACACACACACACAAACACACAGTTTATATTGTTGTGTGGCATCGTTAATACCGCATAGAGCAGCTGCGCTTGTTCACACTTTTGTTTTAGTTGTAATACCCTTGTCGATCTACATTTGCTCCCCATAAGTTTAACATTTAACTTTTGGCATCCACACACACACACAGTTGATAGTAGTCTGCGCCTTAGTCAGCAACGCTCGCTGTTCATTTATATTCATATTTGCATATGTGTGTGTCTGTCTGTGTGTTTCTGTGTTCGTGGGTGTTTGGCATTTAAGTATCTTCGCTATTGCCACGCCCCGCTGCCGCTGGCATCTGCATGTATCGCCATCGCCATCGCCATTGCCATCGCCATTGCCTTGGTTGTTGTTGTTGCATGTATTTCATTCGCAGCAGTTATTTGCTTTAATACACTCAATAGACTTAACACATTTTGCACGCTTCACTTCATCCGGCGGCGGCGACGGCGACGGCGACGGCGATGGCAATGGCAACGGCGGCAGCAGCAGCAGACGCACCACCCACTGTGCTGTTAGTTTTCTGCAATAAATTTTGCATTTTGCTTGCAGCGCCAGCGACAACTAGAAAAAGAGACACACAGACACAGACACACACTCACCCACACACACACACACACTCGAATATAGAAAAAGAGCGAGAGAAAAGTTAAAAGAAGAGTTTGGTATTGCTTTGCCAGCGACTTTCCATACCATTTTATTATACTTTTCTTCTTGTGTGTATCAGACATCTCCAACTTCAGCTTGTATTACATATATATGTATGTGTGTATGTATGTGTGTGTGTGTGTGTGTGCATACATTCTCTTAGCCTCCATCTTGCGACACATCACTTGGTTACTGTGACTTGTCTGTGACTGTGCATATTTATAGTTTGTATTGTCTGTAGGAGCTATTATCAAAAAAAAAAAAAAAGAAGAAAAACATGAAGATAAACTTTTCCCTCTGCAACACGTCGAACATTTCACACCCTTATCAAATTCCCTAAAAGGAGAAACTAATCAAAAGCTAAAGATGTTTGTAGAGGCGAAACATGGTTTTATTGTTTATATTTTGTTATAGAGATTATGCTCGGCATTCACATAATATCTATAAGAATTATCAACAAAAATAAATGCCTTCAATAGTGTTTGCCTGAAAGAGTAACAATCAAGTTAACAAACTTTTACTTGTATTATATAAATATGAGTCATTGGATTATCTTTTTCTTTTGGCTACAAATTGTGTGTGTCACTAAGTGACACAGAGAACTGAAATGCCTGACTTTAACTATGGTACTTAGTGTAGGGTAAGCGTATGTCAAAGGGAGGAACATTGTCTTATATTCTTATTGGTACATGCTGAGAAATTGAATATACTTTAATAGAATTTTGTGCTTGTCCATAAAGTTGAAAATTCAATGCAGTTTCACAATATCCAATATATATATATATATATGTATATATTTTCATATTTTCATATTTTCAAGGAGAAACTCACTAGAAGATGAATTTTGTTATTAATTATAATCGCACACTAGAGCAATGTTATTAATTGAGATTATGGAAAATGTTAACGAGCAAAACAAAGATTGATACAATAAAAGGCAATTAGGAAGTAATACGAACGAAAATAAAGTTATTCTAAACAAGCTTCGAGCGGGCCAAAGAGAGAAGGAGAGAGGGTTACCCTGGCAGCGTTTGTAAATGAGCAAAGGGGAAGGGGGCTCTGCACTTGCAGTTGAGCCAAATCCAATAAGTATTTAGCTATTGTTTTGCTTTTAACAGAAATATATATATATATATATATGTATGTATGTATTGGCCCTCGATAGACGGGCGACAGGGTTCATTGTCCCTATTACTGCATAGTTGCGGCCATGATTTACTAATTGGTAGCTATGCCAATTCGCTGTTGAGAAATGGCGACATTGCTCAGTTGAAAGCATTCAAATACTCTTGAATAAGTTATTCGTTAATGCATAATAGTGCTTAATACCAGCACAACTACTTCGACTGCCAACTGACTGAAGGCATGCTGTGGCATGGTGGTTTGGTGGCATGGTGGCATGGTTGGAGGGGCCAAAAATAATCCGCTAAGCATTTGAGCAGCTTATGAGTTGTAAATGGGTGTGGAGTGGAAGGGTGGGGTGGGGTGGGGTGGATGGACCAATTGATTTCCGAAATTCGATGAAGCGTAACGCTTTCAACGCCTTTGTGCTGCGTTTGGCTGTCGCTTGTTTGTTTATCAAAAACTTTGACTTGAATAATCGTTCAAATCGTTCAAAAGCTGACTTTGTTAAGCATTAACTGACAGACTGAGAGAGACAGATAGAGAGGGAGAGAGAGAAAGGGAGCAAGAAAAAGACATGAATATAGAAATGTGTTTGTGTTTTGTGCACTTTAGAAAAGTCAAAACTATGTAGCCGGAGTTTCGGAATTCGGTATTCGGTATTCGGAATTCGAAATTCGGAATTTGCCATCTTAAACAATGCGGGAGACTTTCAAGCTGCTATTCAGCTATTCAGTTCGAGGCATTTGTTTTGTGTGTCGTTCAATTTGATGGATTTTAAGCCAAACCCAATTTGTCCTTAACATTTTACATTTTAAAGGGAAAATTATTTACTAGACCGAACTGGACAGAACAGGACAGGACAGGACAGGCATGTTGTTTGTCTGTTGAATCGAGCTGTCTGTCGTCTCATAAATCATCAAAATTTGACAAATTTGGATTGATGATTGACATACGAAGAATATATTTATATATAACATAGCCTTGTCTTGCCTTGTCTAAGGTGGTTTGTTGTTCTTCTTCTTGTTCGAGGAATTCTATTTAAGGCACATGTATCTCATACCGCTTAATGTTTGCATGTTTATTCCTGGAATTTTAATTACTTGACAAAGAGTGAGTGGTTTAGTATTTATTTATTTATTAAACGATGACCCTTACATAAAAATGGTTGAAAAGCAATTTTGAATGAAAACCCAATTAACTTCTTGTCAAGACTTTGAGAAAAACATGACTCTTAGTGATACAAATCGAGTAATCTTCTGCGTATTCTGTTTGACTCGAAAGGTTTTCTTTGAATGATTGCACTCAAAATTGGCCCTCTGGCTACTGTTGTGCAACATTTTGCACTCTGAATGAACAGAATGTTCGCGTTCGCGAGATGTTGCAACTGCGGGGCGCTATTCGCAATTAACATTGAAAAAGCTTTACTTAATGGCTCACGACTAAGAGGCCATGTAATTACCAGAAGCAAACAAAATGAACTCGCCACGCCAGGCTGCAAGAATGCCGTTCGTTTCAGCATGGCAAAGAAAGAAAGAGATGGCGATATAGTGCAGTGGGTGTTAAGGGGTAAGAAGAAAAACATTTGTAGAATGTTTTATTGTTGCTCTTTTGCTGTAGCTTAAATATTCGCAATGTGCATTTGAACAATTTAAGACTTAAATACATGAAAATTGCAACAGCTGAACGCAATTACAAATGAGATATTGATGCTTGATTTCCCAGCGAGGGTTGTTCATAACGTTACACTTTTTACACTTGATGATTGCATATTAAACCCTAATGAATGATTTTTGTTTATATGTAACGATAAGATTTAGTTACTTGTAGCGATTTGATTGAGTAACGAGTAAGAAGACCCCATGAACACATTATTTGATTTGTCAATTTGGGGTTGTTCAATAGGTTTGTGGCAATTGCAGTTGATGATTGCATATAAGAACTTTACGAACTGAATATTTTTATATGTGCTTTTGATCAAAGTAACAATAAGATTAGGTAACGAGTAGCGATTTGATTGAGTAACGAGTAACAATTGAATAGGAAAACCCCATGGAATCAATATTAGATTTTTATATTGAAAATACTTAATACTGATTTATCAATTTGCAATAACTAGGCTATAGTTTGGGCACACTCTTAAAGCTACTCTCGTATTTGACAGATATGTGATGATATGAATTTTGTTGCAAGTTTTCACGGCTGACGTGCCATTATTTGAAAGTGGCAGCTACATCCTTCAGGGGAACTTCAACAACATCATTGTCATACATACATATGCAGGCAACCGTTGCAGTGCATGATGACATCATCTTTAATATAATGGGCAACAAGCGCAAACAATAACTGTACAGATAGTAGATACGTTGCGAGTGCAAGTTGCATGTTGCAAACACACACATCCACACACACCCACACACACACACTCACACATGTATTTGCTTACGACAGAGAAATGCATTTTCAAAGTTTGCCTCACTCCGACAAACAAGTCGAGACGAGATATGGATGTGGATGCGGTTGTGGATGAGGATGTTGAAAATCTGTTCTGGATATGGGATGTGTCTATGTGTTTGTGTGTGGCAGGGGCTTGGCAAACCCTTCTGGCAAAACGCCGCGATCCAGAGAGATGCCGTTCGTGTTTCTGAATTTCAATTTGCTGTTGTGCAACGCATAAATAAAATCTGTTTTATTATTTTCGGCATAAGATGCTGCCAAGTGTGGCACACACAAAGACACAGACACACACACACAGGGATATTGTAATGATGCCCCGTTTCCTTAAAGAAACAATAACATAGCAACCCATAGTTACACAATTTGTGGCACGCACTCATACTCACACTCATACTCACACTCATACTCATACTCATACATACTTTTCCTGCTAGTTTTTCGCAACTACTTGTCTTACATTTACATGCTCATTTGGCCACATTGCAACTTGCAACGTTGCAATTAGCGCAACGTGCGCAACATTTGGCGTCTGTAATATTTGGTGTCTTCCTTTGCATTTGCTGGGGGAGGTAGCAACAAACTTGAGCAATTTAACACCTTCAACACAAACATTCCACAAAAGTGAGGAAATCACAAATATTTTCCGAAGAGTTGAAAGTCATATTCGTTACTTTTCGAGCTATTTTGTGTTTATTTGCAGTCAAATATGTTCAATACTTTGGGTGTATTTGACGCGTGAGACTCGTCATCGGTATCTTTGGTTATTCATATCAAAGATGAATATAAAAATATATAATATTTAATAAAGAGGAAACATTTTCAATTTTACTGATAAGCTAAAGTTTTCTATGCTTTCCAATTAACAGTTAAAAATGATTCCGATTCCGATAAAACTGCCCTTTTTGTTAAAAGTTAGGCTTAATTTAATATTGCATGGTAGCAATAAAATCAAGGCCTGAAGCACATCCATACATATATCAGGGTCATGTGTAGAGATTAAAAAATGATATGGCATACACCAAATTGTAGCAGATTGCATTTGAATGAAAACACAATTCTCGTATGTGTTTTAACTATTGAACGCAATGTCTCCCAATTGGATATCCATTGATTCGTGTTGAATTCAATTCATGAGCCGTGTGTACAATCTACATAGACAATTCATTCATTCCAGGCTATCTATACATAGTAGTAGTACTATGAATGTTTTTGCTTTATTTACATAACTCACAAAGCACGCTGAATAGGAATTTTTTGATCTGTGTGTGTTGTCCAAATATTGAATGCATTCAAATTGAAAGTCTTTTCGAGCGATTGGCCTTAAATTTGATATAGATCGCGATAGTGTGTTGACTAAAACTTTAGTGTGAAAAGAGTTAAAGCTCATTGGCAATTTGATATCTATAAAGTATTATGTTGTTTAGATTGGTGATAAGGATCCAAATCATATCAAATTATTAATCGCAACTGTCTCGAAACTGTGTTCTTTCGATTATTGTTTTCTATCACTAACTTATTACACAAGAATTGAACATATTATTCCTTATTTTCCTTAATGTACAAATACTATTGTAAGAAGTTTCGTCAATTTGAGTTGAATAATTTCAAGAGATATCTTGTTGTGGACGAGACAATGTGCAATTTGTGCATTGTGGATTGTGGATTGTGGATTGTGGATTGTGCATTGTTATTGATGATTGTGAACAAAGCTTTGAGCTGTCCACTAATTTTGAATTATTCGCCGTCAAGTTGTCAATCTGAACTAAATGCTTGAGCTTGCATAATTTGCAGAGGCAGCCACCGGCAACTTGCACTGGCATGTTGCAAGTTGTGAGACAGGAAGACGCTCAAAACAAGTGAAGCATGACGTTATACATATACATATAGAGATTGACTCACAGATAGAGAGCAGAGTAAAGGACTGTCAGACTGGTGACAAAGTCATGCGATACAATTATTTGCTGATGTTGTTTAATTGGGGCAACAGCAGCAGCTAGTGGCAAGTGGCAAATGGAAAGAGGAAAGTAGCAGTAGCAGTTGCGAGAACTCGCAGCACGTCGCATCCGTCGCGGCAACAGTTTCAACAAATTGTTAAATTGAAATGAAATGCCCAAAAATTGAATTGCGCCAAGCAAATTGAGAGCAGGGTTATGCCACAGCCAAAGCCACAGCCACAGCCAAAGGCAACGGGCAATGGGCAATGGGCAAACCCAAAGACAACGAACAGTGAGGGTGTAATAGTGTGAGAGAGAGAGGCAACGACAATAACAGCAAAAGCAACAGCAACAACGACAACAACGACGACCACGACGACGACGTTGATGATCTATTAACCCCAACCGCGGCCAAGTGTGACTTAATGGAGGTGCCACGGGTGTTTGTGGCTGCAACTGCCACTGCTGCCACTGCTGTCATTTTAATTTGTGTGAAAGCGCAGAAAGATTCTCAAAATTAAATCAGTGTGCGGTAAGTGAGCAAAGTGAAGGGGATGGCGGAGGGGTGGGTAGTAGAGTGAGTGAAAAGAACGTGCACCTCTTCACGATTGCAATTGAGAGTAGCAACAAAACGGAATGGAACGCAACGGAACGGAACACTTTAACCATGACATGAACTGCAATGAATCTTTCTCTCTCACTCTCTCTCTGTCCCTCTGCCCCGCCGGCCAAATTCTAGCTGTGTGTTGTGAGGAGCATCATGTCCATGACGGAGACAGAGACAGAGACGAGACCAAAATGAAAATGTGCAGGCAAACATTCAATGTAACACTGCAAATTTGATTAGGATATGGCAGCCGGAGCTGTAGTAGCCTTGGTAGAAAACGCTGCTGTTACTCTCGCCGCTTCTTTTGTCTTTTATGTGGTGCATGTTGCAGCCTGTTGGCAATTTTCGAGTTCCTATGGCATACTGGCGCTGTGCAATTGGGATGCCATAGCCATAGCCAAAGCCAAAGCCAAATGAAAGACAGAATGCATGCATGACAACAGGTAAAGCAATTGCATTTCAGTTCCAGCTTCAAGGAATATTAATAAGATCCCACACAGCAGAGCTCATATGAGCGACGTTCTGATAATATCCAATGGTAATATGCGCAAGCCAGCAGCAGCAAACATAACTTGATATGCATGAACGTCATCAGACATTCGTCTATTCGTATTGCAGTTCTACTTTTAGTTTCAGAAATATTCATTGCATATCAAGTTGCTGTTTTATCGTATGTAATTTGATTCGATTTGATTCTATTCATTCAAAACCAAAGAATGCTGTTGCTAGACATAATCCCAAATCCCTTTTGAAACCAGCTGGATCTTGGCAACAAATTATGCGAAACAAAACAAGCTACAGCGTTGCCAGATAGTTGTCAGAGATGCATTGTGTGACAAAGCAATTCGTTTAATTCGTTTACAGAACTTTTATTTGTTTGTTTATTTGTGGTAATTACCGATGGAATGTCAGTCCAAATGAATAAGAAAAACACACTGTTTATTCATCGGTTTATGTAGCTGTCCATAAATAAATAAGTAGGGGATTGAAGACAAAATTGATAAATAAAATGCTTGGCTAAGAATAATAGCTACCAGGGGCTAACAGCGAAAACAACAGCGGGAAAGCTAAACAGCAGCAGCAACCAGAACAAAAAGAGACAAAGGGAAAGAGAACACGGCAAAAAACGAGTTGTTGATGTGGGAAGAGGGTGTGGGTGGGGGGTGGAAAGAAATTACAAATAGATAAATAAAGAGAACAGCGCACATCCTGCACGCAAGACAATGTCCATGTGGCCATGCCATGAGAACAGACAGCCAGCAAAGGGGGGGAGGGATGCTCTGGTAATGGAGGGCAGAGGATCAGGTCGCACAGGATAGACGGGACAGACGGACAGACGCATTGTTGCCAACTTAGATTAAAAGCGATAGCCAGAAGCGCTCGCAGCGCGCCAATTGAGAAAGCAATCACAAAAACGCACTCAAGCCATGGATAGAGATAGAAGAAAATAAACACAGCAGAGGGGAGACAGAAAAGCAAAACGAAACGAAAAGATACCCTGCAAGCGAACCTAAACCTAAGTGAAGACGAAGACGAAGACGACGACAATATTCGTAAACAAAAAGAGCTAAGAAATAATATTGGATTAGGGTTAAAGTGCATTTAAACTTCAAGCATAACTTGATTCGTATTCAAATGCTAGCAAAATGCATTAACATACTATATACCCCAACCAAGCGGGCCGAAGGAGCATACGAACTGTCAAGGGGTGAGAACTGTAAAAGGGGACGGCAACGCGGGATGAGCTACAAAAAAAAACAATTTATAATTGAAATCAGTGTCAAACAGCAGCAGCAATAACAACAATGTTGCTGTTTTAGTTGTTGTTGTTGCAGTTGTTGTTGTTGCAGTCTCGGCACTTAAGTCAAATGGCCAACAGCTGAGAAAGAGCAGAGGAAAATGCTGGAAAAAGCGTTAGCTACTGAAATTAGAGGCAGAAATAAAAACACAAATTAGCTAATGTTAAATAAAGCCAATTCGTTAAAGTTGTGCAAGCTGTTCTGTTGCACAAGAAACTCGAGGCAAACAGTCAACGAAAGAGATAGAGACAGAGAGCGAGAGAGAGAGGGAGAGAGACAACACAGACCCAGGCACAGATATGAGCCCCCAGGGGCAATGGCAAATGCGTCCCTTCACAATTGGGTCAGCTCACATTTGGAGCAAAAATGGAAAATGCGACGAGCCGTAACCGAGGTACGTTCTACTACTACTTCCACTTCCACTTCCACTACTACTACTACTACTTCTACTTCTACTTCTACTACTACTACTACTATACCTAGGCATAAAAACCAGCTTCAAATTCGAGATATTTTAAGCATCAACAACCACTTTACCCCCCACTCTCTCTCTCTGTTGTTGTGAACACTTTAAGTTTTCATTAAATTAACAGCCTATTAGAAGCGAAGGACGAAGGCGATGGCAAAGGCTTTGGCTTTGGCGATGGCAAAGGCTGTTTAATTTTGAAGACTCATCAATAATTTAGAGGCAAAGAGTAGCTAACGAATTGTGAAATAAATTGGCCAAAATGCTAAATAACAGCTTAGTTAAACTGCTGATAAATGGGATTAGCCCAGAAACACATTTCCCCCCTTTAGATACATTTAAAGTGTAAGCACTTCCAATCTCTGGAAGCACTTAACAACTTTAATTGTTCTACTTGAACTTTCAAGTTCCTAAACTGAACCCAGAATCTACTATTCATTCGTTCGTACGTTCGTTAATCAGATGAATTGAGGTTAACAGCTTCGATAATCTTCGGTGCATTCTAATTGGCATCCGAACATGCCCCAACAACAACAACAACGTCGTTGTTTTCTGCTTGAAAAATCCGTATTAATTGCAATTAAAGCGAAAAGATTTTAAATATTTAGGTAATCAAATTTTCCACGTAAAAATTCACAAAAAGAATTACGTTAACGTTATTATAATAAAATACGGGAAATTGCTTTGCATGTTGCACGATTAAACAGATTTAAATAAATACATATGTGGCACAATGTTGCAATAATTAACAATGGCCATTAGTCAATGGCCTTTAATTAAAACCCAATGGCAATTAGTTGGTTTTTCTGGTGAATAGAGAGCACAATGCCAAAAGCTCACATTTTAATGATTGGGGAAAAAACATACATATATATATGTTTCTGATTAATGACAATTGAATATTTTTTGGCAGGTAACAAACTAATAAATTGAAGTTTGATTCCAAAAATGCAAAACCGAATGCACTAATGGGATATCAAGTGGACTTTTGGGGCGACCAAATCAAATTAACACAATATTTGTATATATTTTTATTTCGTTTTTTTTTTGGGGATTGGCTTAAATTCAGTTTTCGCCTTTCATTATAATGCAGTGTAATTTGATTAGGCTGTTGCAAAATTACATTCGCATTTGAATACAGAATCTAGTTAGCATTTTATTTATGCATACATTAAATTGAATTCAGTGCTTTTTATGGTAAGTTTTTCGCATCTCTTTCGCATTTTCGCATTTTCAATTCAAGTGAGTTGCCCTATTTCCGCTTCACTGCCAGACAAGATGACACGTGTGGCACAAGAGTGTCTCTCACTCACTCACACACACACACACACTGTCAGTGACTTCCGTTCATGTTCCTTTGCCTTTGCTGTCGCCTTTGCTGTTGCTGTTGCCTTTGACGTTCCTGTATCCTGAAGCCCCAATTTCGCTTCTGTTTTTTTTATTTTTTGTTGCATTTTTGTAAGGTTTACAAATTATTTCAGACTTGCGTACCATTTTCCATGTCGAAATTATTTAATTATTGCTGAAGCGGAAAAAAGCTAAAGCTAAACAACTAGAAAGTAGCTCTAGTCTCACACTAAGCACGACTATGAGATACCCTAATCTGTGTTTATTGATCGATTTTAATGAAATTTTCTCTATCTTCAGTTTATGTTTATTTATTATTTGCAATTGCCAAAACTTGAGTTGATAATATTTGTATAAGCATTTTATTTTGCCACAGGATGCTCTTGCATGTGGCATGTGGCACACGCACACATCGTTTCGTTAGTGTTCAGCTGTGCCTTGCCTTTGCTGCGGGCTGTTTTGTTTCGGTTGTGTTTGTGGCATGTATTAATTTTGCAGATTTGATGAACTGTCAATCCGTCATGCAACACACACACACACACACACACACATAGAAAACGCTGCAGCTGTTATCGTTATCCCAAAAATTCAATGTTAATCTTTAGCATCACCCACACCCACACTCCTACACCCCCACACACACACACTTAGATAAATTAAGTATAGAGCAGAGAAAACATCATTGGTTTATTCATTTAATCCTCTTACAGAGAGAAAATATTTTTCTTTTGCAACAGATATTTTTGATATTAAAATTCAAAAAGCAACAAAAATCAACAAATAAAAAAAACATACAAATATAGTTTCATCATATCTGTTTACACTGCAGCACAAAATTAACAAATGTTGATGAAAATATTTTGTATTTCAATTGAATTCGTTTTTCTTTGGTGAAAACATTTAATTTGAAAAGTATTTCGTTTGCGAATAAAAAAATGTTAACGGTATCTGGTTCTTGTGAAAATATGTGTAATCATTTGAAATGACAAATATTCTGATAAGTAATTAAACCAGAACTATGGAGAAACAAATCTCTCATGCGTGTTAATAAAGAAATTAAAGCAATTTAATATCTCTATACTCTATACTAAAGATTTGAGTTTAAAGTTTTTGTTCGCTTGACAGTTTGTTTAAAGTAAAACTATTCAAATCCATGTGCAAGGAAGCGAACACTTTAATATCGGATTAAGTTAATTGTATTATAAATTGCTTATTTTAAAGTTTTAAATAAGTGTTTTGCACCCGTTTCATATCGAAGTGTGTTTCAATATACGAATTAAGTTAATTTGTGATGTCTTTAAGGCGGTGATTTATCATTTTTGATAATTTGTGGCATCGATAAGTGTTCAGTGCAACCCTGCAGCATTTTTTTGTAGAACTGTTGACAACTTGGCAAAAATGGCGACAAAAGCTAATTGATTTGGCTAATTAAAAATATTTAAACCGGCACAAGTTTGTGGGTTAATCTATCCGTTTTTGATAGAATATAGTTGCTTTAAAACTGAATAGTATGAAGAGCCACAAACTATACTTGGTATGAAATTCTCATGGTCAACACACACATACATTCACATACACATTTATTAACAATTTATTTGCTCAAGAACAAATGCGAAACCTTGACTATCTTTTTGTGCTGTTGCAGAAATGTTTGTATAGAACGAAACAGAGATTGTATATCTAGCATGTACATGTACATATTTGTATATGCTTGTTGTTGTTGTATATGTTGAAGCGTTGACCAAAATTTTGGCTGCGTGCCACATGCGACAATTTGGCCAAGGGGACAAAAAGTTGTTCCTTTTGCCGCATGACCTTGACTGCAGTAAATGCAACTGTCAGCCATTTTGGGCACGCAAACAGATACAAAACAAAAAAACACAGTTACACACGAAAACACATACACACATACACAGAGAGGCACTCACACTCACAAAAGTTGTTTGGCAAAAGTTTTGAGTTTGTTTTTATGTTTGATACGAAAATGCGAGTCAATTAATTACAGTCAAGCGAGAAAACAAGTAAGCCAAGTCTTTATTTACGTCTATATATATATACATGTGTGTGTGTGTGTGTATGTGTGTGTACGTGTTTGAAAGGTTGTTTTGTACGGCATTCAATGTGTGAGGCAGAGAGGCAGGCGGCTTGATGGCATTTGAGTTTTTGGCGAAAAATAGAGGCGCCGCCGCCAAACAGCGATTGGTCGATATTTTATGGATGTTTGCATTTTATTTCGAGGCAATCGGCGACAAACAACAACAACCCATAGACATGTGCCACATAGAAAGAGAGAGAGCGACGCCATCATCATGTCCCAGTCAACGACTCTGTATGAGTGTGTGTGTGTGCGTGTGTGAGAGTGTGTTGTTGTGCATAAGAAAGGGGGATAAATGAAAGTCTAATGAGGTCAAACGGACAACGAACAGCGAACAGCGTCAATGGAATGTCTTATATATGTATATATGTATGTGTACATATGTATTTAGTATGTATATGTATGTATATATTGGACACATTCACATTTCACCAAGCCACTTATACCAATTGTTGTTTGTGTCGGTACATTCACATATATATATATATATATATATATATGTATTTGCGATGAATGCTGATAAGATTGAAAGAGCAAGTGTGCGTGTGTATGTGTGTGTGTGTGTGTGTGTTTTTTGTATGCACTTACCATAAACAGTCTGGCCAACAATTAGCAGCATTAGCAGCAGCATCCAGCACCCGAACCAGCAGCAGCGAAAGCAGCTTGGCTGGGGCACAATTCCACTTGACCATCTGCTGACGCTCCTCATTTTGTGCTCCTCCTCCTTCTGCTCCACCTTCTGCTCCACCTCCTGCTTGGTGTGCAACTGCTATGTTGGTGGTGGTGGTGGTGGTGGTGGTGGCTGTGGCGGTCTGTGCGCTGTGCTACCAAGCTAACCAGCTAACAGCACCACACAGTTCCCCCGTCCCTTTCGGGTCCGCTTCACCGCAGCAGCTTAGCGCTGGCGCTCCTTCAAGCCTTTTGAATCTGCAAAAGGGAAACGAACATAAATAAATGAATGCAAAATGGAACTACATATGTTTGTATTTCCTTTTTTTCCTCCTTTTTATTCCTTTTTTTGTAACAATGGAAACATTTTAGAGTGAACATTTTTAATAAAATATATGTGTACATGGTATTTAAGTTAAGTAACACTTTTATCATTTTAGTTCATTTTATTTTCAATTTTCATTTTTAAAGAGCAAAACGATTTTCATTCCAAGTTCCAGCTTTCTATTACTCGTCTATTACTCGTCTCGCGAGGCAATTCTAATCACAAAATGTTTATGCTTATGTTTATGTTTCTGCCTGTTGCATACAACGTTATTATGCCACAAGTTCTAATGGTCATCATATGGTTAGCTTATCAAACTATAATAGTTGCCAAAATACATATGACAAATTATCTGGAATTTGAATACACAATTTGCTTGTAATCATTAATATACCTAATAAAAATATGAATTACAATTTCCTTGTAATCATTAATATAGATAACAAAAACATGAATTGCCTGCCTAGTCCATATTATTAGTATACTCTTGAAAGGCATATTGTGATTTTGTCATCAAATGTGTAACGCATAGAACGTATGTTTTTCTATCTATCTGTTTCTATGCAAACTAGTTCCTCAGTTTTTGAGATGTTTTTTTTCGGGCAAATAATATAAATACGTAATGCTATGCAAAACTACTAGACTTCTCAAGTGTATACAATATTCGGCATGCCAAAGATTGCTTTCTTGCTTATATTTTTTTATCAATTTCAGTTTCTTCTACTTCGTTTTTGGGTAGAAACAGTTGGGTCAGCTTGGGGGCATTGGCTTCTGGCCTTAGTTATTCAAATGGATTGTGCGCCTGCCTGTCTGGGCATTATGGAAATTCTTGTGGGCGACAGCGTCTCCTTTTTACAAGTACTTAACGCCACGAGCTGCCGCACAAGACAAGTGAAGCGAAAAAAATGCGAAAAACATGCACCCACACCCAATGCCATACTAACACACTAACACGCACACACGCACATATCCCAGAGTTGAGGCGTGTAATCAAAGTGTCTGATATCAAAGCAACGGAAAACGACTACGACGAAAGTTATGCATAAATTTTAGACGCCAACTCGACTGGGCTTAAAATCAATACAGGAAATAAATTAGTTTCGGCTCAAAAGCCAAAGAGTCCCAGTTCCAAAAACAAAAAACCAAAAACAAAAAAAAAAAGAATCCCGAAAAAAAAACAAAGGAGTTCAAGAGTAAATGTAACGCTCGATTTGGATTCAGACTCAGATTCAGATTCAGATTCAGATTCGGTGTGGCTGCGAATACGGATTTGAGTACGGATACGACATCGTAAAGCCTGCAAAAAACATACCAAAAGGACAGACAGGCTACTACTATTAGTAGATGCTTCTTGTGGCAGTGGCAGTGGCAGTGGCACTGGTTGGAAAATGTGTGTTGGTTGTTGTCGCTCGACCCATCCATTGTTTTGCCATTCCTCCTGCCCCCACATCAAAAATGAGACTGTGACTCGGATGCCACCAAATTCAGATACACAGAAAACGATAGAGAGCGAGAGGGAGCGAGAGAGAGAGGGGGTGAGCCTAATAACAGCCGCACATAAAATTTTATTAGCCGGAGCGTAACAATTCAATTGGGTCATGCTTTATGGCGCCACTAGCCGCATTTTAAAACCAAACTCATCAATGTGGGTCAAACGGCAGGTGCCCCATTTGCCACCATGCCATCTGCCTCTGCCACTGCCACTGCCATTGTCACTGCTATGGCTATGGCTACTCCTCCAACTGTTTGTTGTTGCAAGTGTCCACCTGACACCAAATAACAAGAGGAAATAACATACTAAAATTACGTAACACGCGCAAAGCGCCTGAAGCTCCCCAACAACGAAACGAGAAATCGAAAAAAAACAAACAACATCAAGTAACCTCGGTCAAAAATTGAGCTGCGTAATAAAATCAAATTCCAATTCAATTCCCTATTCAACTCAATTAGCCAATTTTTTATTTTGGTAGTTGCCTCTTTTTGGTTGAGCGACCGACAAACGAAACCCATTTCGTTTCGTATCCCTTTTGCATGTAATTACACTCGATACTCGATACCGAAGGTAAAGTGTATATTGGTTTTTGTGTTTTGTGTTTGTCTATCGACACCCTTTAAGGTAGATACCTGAAACTTTGCCAATATCGTGGTCCATGCGTTCGTCAGACAATGTGCCGAGATTGAAGGGTTACGCCTACTGTGGGACTTAAAAATCGATAACAGGTCGATATCCCTTAATGTGCAAATCGATAAAATGCACCCATACCGATCTAAGATCTGCCCCGCATATTCATAAACACCCTTTTAACACTGGCATTAGAGTAGTCCATAGTCGGTTGCATTCGATTGCATTGTTTTCAGTTGTTTTCGCTTGTTTTGCAATTCGCTTTGCGCAACAATTCACTCTTCACAAACACAGAAATAGCAGCTACGGAATTTGAAAACTACGCATATTGAGTTAAAACTACCAGAACGGAAAGATAGAAAGATGTACAAATGCATATCGCTTATTGTAAAAGTATCTTGTTTGGTTATGCATGGATAAAGTTCCTTTTTACATGGATATAGTTGCTCTTTTACAATGCGTTCTAGTATTCTGCTTTCTACAAGCAGTTCATGTTCTGCCATAATATCTCTATGCTTAGTTTGTTAAATATACAATTTATTGAGTGTAGTGTCAATAAGGTGCAATTGTCTTTAAGTGTGTGTGCGTGTGCATGTCTGTGTTTCTCTCAAGCTCTTAGCCATCACTATGGATACAATATTACAATATTCATATGCAGATACATAGTCGTAGTAATAGTTCCATCAATTTGCCATAACACATGCTTATGCTCTTGTACTTTTTTACACCCATATGTAGTATTATGTTTTGTACCCTCAAGCCCAAGGCATAACTGTTGTGTGTGTATGTGTGTGTGTGTGTATGGGTGTGTTTTTTATAGTGACGGCGACACCGCAACTGCCATAAAGTGTCGTAAAGTGCATTAGAGCGCACTTGGGGCAACTCAGACACATACAATCACACACACACACACACTAACACTAGCACCGAGAGCGCGCAAGTAAAAGAAATATCATGAAATCAGCATGTGAAACAAAAGCAATGCAGAGACAGAACCAGAAACAGAAACAGAGACAGAATTGGCCACCCTCAAAGCAAAAAAGAAATGTTGTGCATAAATATTCATGCGCCCACACAGTGCCACCAGTATTAGAGTGTGTTTGTGTGTGTCTGTGTGTGTGTGTGTGTGTGTGTTTGCAACACTAACAACAAAAAGACCCAAAGCGACTTGCACCTCCGGCAACGGAACAGGGGCGCATAAGGCGTCGCTGATTCCGCATACTTTATGCCATTTCTGATTGTTTATTATTGCGACACACACATACACACACACAGACATAAAGCGCCACCGAACGGTGAAAAGAGTTCCAGCTGCCAAAGCAAAAGGCATTTAAATGCCTGAGAACATTTATTGGCGTGTTTTACGCGCCATAAACTGAAATTCATAAACATTTTATGCACTACATGTGTAAATGTGTCTTCGTTCTTCGTTCTTCTCTCTTTCTCAACGTCCTATGGCTCGTTGGCTGCGCTGCTCCCAAGTCTCCTGGTTCCCCTCCCGCCCTACTCACACCTCCAATCCCCAAAAACATGTCGTTGTCCATTGGCCATACAACTGTAACTGAAACCGAAACTGAAACTGGAAATGCAGCCTGCATACATGAGCAATGCCTCGAAGCGAAGCCCAAGCCATATTTTTAGTCGTTATCCAATGCGAACCTAAACAACAGCCAGGAAAAAAGAGAACCAAACGAAAACAATGAGTTCAGACTAACGACAGCTGTTTACTCTTTTAAGCATTGATTTTAAGAAAGAAATTATTTAATTTGATTTTTATCCATCTCTATCATAATCAAAGGGCAACAAAAAGTAAAAAAAAGATTGATTTCTGAAGACATTTTCCATCATCACATCACAAATGATATCTTCTGTAAATTTGAATATTTTCTATACTTTCTACTAATAATAAACACAATAACATAACTAACATATTATATCCCAACTATTCACCTATAACATTGAATATAACTTTTCGTTCGACAAACTGTCAAACATAGCAAATATGCTCGGACGCATTGTCATTCATTATATGTGCTTGCAACAGTTGGAATGCTGCGGTGCCCAAAAAAACAAAAAAACATAAACAAAAAACAGAAAGGGACACTGGAGAAGAAGAAGAAGTTAAAGAGAAAAGGTAGCACACTTATGGGCGCAATGCTGCAGCCATTGCGAAAATGCGGCATAAAAATTCATTTTATAGCTTGCGTTTTTATTGCGCGGCAGGCATTGTTTTTCCTGGCGCTGCCACTGCTGTTGTTGTTGATGCTACAAGCACACACACACACATACATCTCTACATACATACATACATACATGTATGTATGGCCGCAGCAGTCATTCGGTAATTGTTATAAGTGTTGGGGCAGCTTTCATGCCACACTCGTATAAAAAATGTTACGTTACATTACGCATACGCCGCTTGTGCCGTCTTCTCATGCATATGCAAAAGGCAAACGGCACTCGTGAGTGGCTTGTTTGCTTAAGTATGTGCGTGTGTGTGTGCGTCGCACTGATAAGCGCATTATAAGCACATCACTGACTTCGACTGGCATTGCCGTTGGCCATTGCCATTGCCATTGGCATTGGCATTGTCACTTGCCATTATGAGTGCGTATATTTTCCGTCTTCTACCGTCTATCGTATATCGTATACTGTCTGCCGTCTGCCTTTTGGCATTTAGCATTTTGTCTTCTTATTCCCTTTTGGCTTTCTTTTGCCCTTTTTGGGTTATTTGGTTATCGCTTTTGCAGTCAATTTTGTTTGAAAGGCGCGATAATTGCCCTGTAAGATTTCAAATATTCATTCCTATATATACTTATACCTATTATATATATGTATAAGGTCAAAAGGACATGTAATATACAAATATATATATCTACATGTATGTATGTGTGTGTGTGTGTTTATGTTTGTGCACCTGCCGCCCAATTGAAATTACGATGCTGCCCACACATCCAGACGTGTGCTGTGGAATGTTTTTTTGTTTCTTTCTCCTTTTTTGGGGCGCCACGTTTTGTGCCATTTCATTGCGCAAGGGCCATGAAAATTGTTTTCATTTCCAATTATTATTTTTATGTGCATTCATTGTCTCGCCTGGCTCTTGCTCTGAGTTTGAGTATGGCTCTGATTCTGGGTCTGGCTGTGGCTGTGGCTCCACGCATGATTTTATAGTCCAAATGCTGAATCAGCAGAAAATCACAAGTGCCCTTCAATGTACTTGATTAATTTGATCAAGTTTCAGACAAGGGCAAAATACTCTCTCTAGCCACATTTCCAAGTCGCTTCGCTTCGTCTCTATCTCAATTACCTTCCTTATATTAACAGCAACATCAGGCCTTGTTCTCCCTTTTTCTTCTCCCTTCTCCTTTCTTCTTCTTCTTCAATCTGCTGTCTTTTCCCTTTCCCTTTCCCTTTCTGTGTTCCCTTGGTAGTCGCATGACTTCATGCCGCTTACGTGTCGCATCATGTGGGCTGAATGGTATGAAATTGAAACAAATTTGAACATGGCCCTGGCAATGGCAATGGGACTGTCACAACTCCCACACTTCCCCCCTTCCCACGTACCACTTGCCCGTCATCGTCAGCCTCGCATCTACATAAACAACACCAACAGCAGTAACAGCAACAACAGTAACAGTAACAGCTACAACAAGCTTAATCAAAACATCAGTTGGTGGCAGTGATGAACACGACGATGTCAGTGGATGGGGCACGTTTGAAGGACTGAAACCATATCAGAGACTCAGAGACGCAGAGACTGTTGACAGTCCAACATCAACTGCACAGTGAGGCTGGCCGGCCGGAAGTGAGTTGGCAGGAATCGAGTAGCATAATTAAATTAATATGATTATGTTCAAAGTTGACACGTTTCTCTTGTTTCAGTCTCTTGGACCAAAAAAAAATAAACGACATTTTTTAATCAATAGAATACACCTATAAATTATTACTTCGGACTTTTTCATATGAAGATGTTAAGAGTTTTAAGAATCAAATCCATATTAAATGTTATTTTATTTGTATATCTTAAGTTATTCCTATTAAGATATAAACTATTGCAAAGTATTTAAGCACAAATCCTTTTGTAAAGAGAGCAGCTTTTTGTTGAAGAAATCTTAAAAACTCATGCTAATGCTCTAGATCTTTCAGCTTAAGTTTACAAGCAGCACCATTTTGTATTTGTTTCTTTTGTTGTAGTAGGTTTCAACAATGGGAAATGCAGTTTAAGTTTTCTGAGCAGCTATAACGTGTTGCCGCACTTTGTGGCTTGCAACTTAAGCTCTGCTTGCAGCATTAACTTGAGTTTATTGGCAAAAAGTGCGAATAAAACCATCTTGCTGCACTCCCTCTCCCTCTCTCTCCCTCTATCGCGCGCTATGTCTCTCTCGCTTAGTTGCTTTGTGCGTTGATTTGTTGATTGGCAACCACTGTGCGTTTAAGAGGCGCTGAAATTAGCTCGTCCTTCGTCCTTCATCCTGCGTCGTCGTCGCTGTTGGTGTCGCCGCCGTCTGTTCAAGTGGCGCTAGATAAATGCTAAATTCGTGTCTGGCTGGTTGGCTGGCTAGCTGGCAGTGTGCGTACCCCCCTTCCCCCCTCTCACATTATTCCACGGGGTGGAACTGGCAGTGGGTCTGTTGGCACCGCCCCCACCATCAGCAACCAACTCTCCACACTCATTTGCCGTGTTGGTAACACGCTTTAGTGCACATTAAGACTTGTTTACGAATTTGCTTGTAACATGAAATTAATTTGTAAATTTAAAGGGGGCACCATCTCTATCTCTAGCTTGCCACAGTGGGGCAAATAATAACATCACTAATAATAACATTCTTTTCTAATGCACTTTCATTATGCAGGTCGTGACGATGTCAACCAACCCAAAACCCAGTTCATAAGCCAACTATTTTGCACATTATTCGTACTTATTCTGCTTCTCGAGAGAGAACTTGATGACAAACTGAAGTTTGCTTGTACTGCGGTTAACCACATTCCACATTCCACATTGCCCAAGGATTATAATTTCTTTTTTGCGAGTGCTAGCTGCATTTAAGGCCAAGAGTCAGTTTTCAATTCCACTCAAAGTCTTTTATTAAATTCCGCACTTAAATGCGTTTTGCTTGTTTTTGTTTTCTCATATTTCTCTCAACTAACCATATTCTGTTTAAAAAAAGCTTTGAAGAGCATTCTGTTTAGTTTATTTATTATTTTGCCAGTAAATAAGTCTTCGTACGCACAGTAGAAGCACAATGTCTGCCTAACAATGTATATTTCTATGGAATTATTATTTGTTCTCCTGCTAACTACAGTCTCTGCCTCGTATGACATTTACTTTTCCACGTGCTGTTTGTTCGGGTGTGCTGTCACACGTCTCCCACTAAGTCTGGGTATTGGTAGAGAACAACACAGAGAGCAACACCTAATACCTTTTAAAATAATAGTCTATGTGTTTTTGTGATGCATATTGCATGCATAGAGTAACATAATAATATGGAAAATAATAAGTAAGAAGATTTTCCATCTACTTCGAAAAGTAACTTTAAATGATATTGAATATTCTGATGTTTCTATGTCTACTAACAGCTAATATTTCAAAATGTTTTTCACATTTCTACTAACGGGGCATTGTTAAAGTTGGGTTTGCTGTGTTGCTATTTAAATCATGGCAAACGTTAATGTCAATTTTTGGTCGCTATTGTGCTGAATTTGTGAGCGATTTGGAGCGATTGCGACTTTGAGTTTGAAGACTTTGAGGTTGATGTTGATTTCATCAGCGATTTTGATTTGTTGCTGTTGCTTTTGGTGTTGGTTTTGGTGTTGCCGTTGTCTTGGGCTCTGTTGCTGATTTAAATTAAATTCGCTAGCAGCAATGGCGATGGCGACAACAACAACAATAGCGTGTCAATTGAAAGCGTCCCAAAACAAGCAACACCAAATAAAAGCCTGTTTGGCATTTTGGCAACTTCCGGCTTTGTTCGGTCTACAAACTTTTTGGTTTGTTTCACAACACTACAGTGTTGACACATATATATATATATCTATATGTATGTATGTGTGTGTGTATATAAATATATATGTTTATGTATACTATATATATATATACAATTCCTTAATTCTGAGCGCAAGCCCAACGCTTCATTAAAAGCGACTCACGGACTTACTTCTGTCCGGGTGTGAGAAGGGTGGGACTGTCCCTGTCTCTCTGTCTCTCTCTCTCACTGTCTCACTGTCGCTGTCTCTCTTTAAAGCCTTTGCCCATTTATCAACTGATGGCCAAGTTTGCGTGTGCCGAGCATAAAAACTAACTACATGCCGTCAACTTTTTGCCGTTGCCGCTTAAGCTACTTAAAGCAAACTTAAAACATGAAACAAATCCCAAACGAGCGTCTTTTTATTTCCTGTACGTTGTTGGTTGGCGGAGCGGGGATGGCAGGACGGGGAACAAAGCAAAGCAAAGCAAAGCAAAGGCAGGCAGTCTGACAAGTTTATTCGGAGTGAACACAGTGTGACAGTGTGAGAGTTAGAGGAGGAGGAGTGGGAGGATTGAAATTAAACTGGTGCCACTTTTGCAAGTTGAAAGCCAAGTTGAAGCTTAAGTAAATAGGAGAAGATGAAGAAAAAGCAAGAAGACGCGATGTTGCGCAGATTAAAACAAGAAGTTCGAGACGCCCAAATCAACATTCAACACTCGACAACATCCGCCTTTTGCATTCCATTTCGTCTTCGTCTTCGAATTCGTACTCGAATTCTCGTATTCCTAAACGACATTTTCATGCGACGTTAAACGTTTTTCGATTCAATTTGCAAAAAAGTTGAAAGCTAATGATGCCAACACACACACCACACACACACACACACATACGCAGACAAACAAAGTGGTAGCCACTTGACTTGACACACATATGCTCTCTCGGTCGAGCAGAGCAGGTGTTCCCCCCAAAGCCCATTCCCATCTGCTGCGTTGAGTAACTGCAAGTTTAAACATGTCAAACGACTTCGATCCCAAAACGAATGCACTTTCTTGTAATCCTCGCTTCTCTCTCTCTCTCTGTCTCTTTCGCTCTCTCTCTTTTACACTATTGTTCGGTGCGACGTGCCGTTTTAATAAATGATTTCCAGTATCCGTAAAATGCGTCCACTGAGCTGTTACATGGACCAAAGGAGAAAAGCAGAGCTGGAGCAGCGTGGAGCTGCTCAGTCGACCACCTGGATGACATTTGCAAAACTTTTGAAATATGAAGTTGTGCCAATAATCTGCTGCACGGCACTTGCTTCTTTCTCACTTTTCGAAACTACACTTCTAAAAAAATATATGTGTGTGCATTAAAAACATTATTATAACATCTGAAAGACTGTGTCTCTAAAAAAAGATAAGAATAAAGCGATCAATTATTATCAATATTATCTCAAGACCAATACTGAATTTGTAGTATGTATAAATTGTTTACAGTGCAGCTACTTTTCACTACTTTCGTGCTGGCTGCGTAAGTAAGCACTCGATGACGCAGCAGCTCAACAGTTTTGTCCTCAAACTCTCGGGCAGCTGCAACTTTTCGCTACTAGAGTGCAAACGCCGTTGCATGCTTTTAGGCGCACCCAAGTGCTAGTAGTTTTTCACATTTTGGGGTGAAATGTGCAAGGTGGCAACAGTTGCGCCACACTTGTGACATCTATCAGCAACTTCTCTCTCTATATATATATATAATCCACAAATTAATAGCAACAATTCGTGCTAATGGTTGGACTAACTTTGACTTTAACTTTCGTTGCTAGCAGATTATAATAATCTTGGCCATTTGGAAGAGCTGTGACTGAGACTCAACATTATTTAGGTGATTAAAAATCTCTCGTTTAACATTCTTTCGACTGAATTAGTAACATTATTAGCTTTTATCAATCTGAACACAAGTTAATGTCTCTAAAATCATATAAAATCTGGGCATTGTGGAAGAGCTTCTGTTTAACATTCTTTCGACTGAATAAATAACCTTTACCAATCTAAGCACAAGTTAATGTCTTTAACAGCAGCTTAACCTAAATGTCAAATACAGTTTACATGGCTAACAAACAATGTTGTGCCTTGGTTAGGCTCTAATTATTCATAAATTATAAATAATATTCTGTGTGTGGTGAGAGCTGCTTAACAACGGCGTGCCAACGATATAAGTTCTTGTTAGGTGTCTGGCTCAAATTGCATGTATTCCCTGTGTTCCCTGTCTTTTTGTTCTCCGTTGTGTTGTTTTCGTGTTGATCTCCCCTTTGGCTATCGGTATGCAACATGAGTTAGATTTCAATATAAATTGCTTAGCTTGTTCGTGCTATGCACTATAATTGAATTTAATTTGAACAAATGCACAACACATATTTCACATCCACACATATATATATATATGTATGTATGTATATTTGTGTGTATATTGCTATTTGCCACATTTGGTTGCACACTCGAACATCTAAATTGGCAATGGAATCAATCAAGCGATTAGCCAGCTGACCACGTAACAAATATACCAAATATACAAGCGACTACTCAACGGCGTAGATAATGCAATTATTAAATTTGTGTGTGTGTATGGGTTTGTGTGTGTGTGTTTGTGCATAAATTGCCAACAATTCAGTTAGGGTGCGGGTGTGGTTGTGGGGAGGTGCGAGGATTATAAAGTGGAAGCCACAACCCATTAATTGCCATGAAATTTACAGAAGGCGGCTAACAAAGCGACAGGCTCAAGTTTATCAAATCTTGTTCAAGGTACTACTAACTCTTCTTCATTCCCTCTCCCTCGCACTCTCTCCGCATGTGTGTGTGTGTGTGTGTGTGAGGGATGTGTGGTGTGTGTGTGTGAGGGATGTGTGTGGCTGGTACTACAAATAGATTTTTCTTTTTGTTGTCCCCCCCCCCCCCCCCCCGCACTACAAATGACCCATAATTGTCACATAAACTGGGCCCCTTGACTCCTTATATCTCACACACACACATGCACACACACACACACACACACCCACGTTGACTTTTGTTCCGAGTCAACAGTGTGGAATGGCAAGAGCAAAACACTAGCCGGAATAAGAGAGGGGGGAGATGATGTAAGAAGGGAGAGGTTGTGCGGCAGCAGCGTGAAAAATTCATTTAAGCAGTCGGTAAACTGCGCTGCCATATATCATATAGACCTGGCCAGGTCAGTGGCGGGAGTCGGCGGGGAGGTGCGGAGGCGGAGGCGGCGGGTACTGCTACTGAGACCGCACCCAGACTGAAGGAACAAAAAGACGAAAAGAAAAAAAAAATAAGATGAGAAAAAAAATAGGAGAGAAAACAAAATGGGCAAAGGATTTGGCCGGCAGCCATGGGCCCAGAGAGTTTCGGGCCTGCCCCTCCCTCCGTCCCCCTTGTCGGCTCCAGGTCCTTGTGGCTAGGCGCGCGTTTGGTTCATAAATCATTAGGCTCGATTGTGTGTCCAACACGTTCTTGTTCTTGTTGTAGTAGTATGTGGCTGAATGTGTTTGTTCCTGGAGTAGGTAAAGAGTAGGGGGTGGGTGAAGTGGGTCGAGAGGGTGGAGTGGGTGGAGTGGGTGGAATGGGTCACATCTGTATATATATATATATATGTAGTAGCGTTGCCCTGGCACACACTAAATTAATAAAGCATTTGCTATCAGCGGCACATGGCCAACAACAAAAAAGGTAGACGAACGAACGCCCCTGGGCCGGGGGGGGTGTGCCGCGGGCGGGGAGGTGTGCCTGGCCGGGTGTGCCTCTCATACAACCTCTAAAATTGCAGTTACCAAAAAAGATAATAAGCAATGAATTATCCTACACGCAACGAATATCAAAATTAACCTGCCTGCCGCCTGCCAGCCTGCCAGCCTGATTCTCGCACATGCCACATCTAGAGTGTGAGTTAGTATGTGTGTTTGTTGTTTGTGGGTTGAGTTAAATTTATCGCACGATACGCCTGATACTGAAAGTTGTAATTTTTCATGAGAACACACACACATACACGACCACACACAGTGAGCGAGACGGAAGAGAGAGAGAGAGAGAGACATACACGCACGTTTCGCAAAAGATGGCAACAATGATAAGGATAAGGAGCTAAAATAGAAGTTGTAGATGGAGATGGAGTTGAAGCAGTGAGATGGATTTGATGCGATGCCATGCCATAGATGTGTCTCTGAGTCGCAACCAAGGGGAAAGGAAAAAAAAATACATAAGACATCATATCCAGGCGACAAAATTCAAGAGCTAAAAATGGCATTCGCGTATATAATATATACAATAATATATGATTATCTTTATCTATCCATCAATCTACCACAACGTCACAGCATTAACAGTATTCTAAAGCGGTGCTATCTTGACATAAACAACTAAGGAAGCTATCTTCGACACACTCAAAATTAAAGTATTCTTTTTTGGTTTTTATGGTAAAATCCTGTTAGAGATCTTGCAAATGTATGGCAGCTATATAATATAGTAGGCCGATCTTGTTGATTTCGACAATCTGCAACCATAAAAAGACCTTGGCCAAAGTTTCAGTTCAATAGGTGCACGGACAACAATATGTCTCTATCGACTATCTATCGATATATTATTTTTCGAGTTGAATATGCTTCCTTTTAAGTGTTGCTGACAAAACTGTAATACACTCTACACAAGTGAATAAATTAATATTTTAAATGCACTACAATGAAACTTTTTATACACTATATTATGTTTAGTCTTTTAATTCCGTCTAAGCTGACATTGCACAATAAAAATCCAGTCTTATGTCATATTTTTATTTTTGCTGTAAACGCTTGTCGCCTGTACATCCCTACTCATTCTCAATTCATATGTGTAATTCATCAGGTGTTTGTCTCCCTGCGTCTCCCTGTGACATCTAAGTACTTCATGAAAGGATAAGCTGCTTTGTTTTTGTTGGCAACAGCCAGTAGTATCAGCATCAGCATCAGCTTCCACACTGCGGCTGCATCGCACGGTACATTATGCAAGATTAATTTGTGATCTCGTTATAAATAAATGCCATGCTCGGGAAATGTTTTAACTCGCTTCAACTTGTCTAAATGGCGGCCAAGCATACAATTGTAAGCAGTTACTTTTCGCTTACTTTTTTACTCCAGGTAGTCCACACTGACTACACTGTTACACTGTGCCATGGACTGGATTGAACAGGTGTATAATTAACTTCATGATTATGTGGGCGTGAACGTGGGCGTGCCAGTATTAGTAACATAGACATAAATTCAATGATGATAGCTGATACCCTTGTTCCCAGCAGAGACAGCTGAAAGAGAGGTTCAAGTTGGCGTCCTTGATGGATAATCCCTTTTGTGATTTGCTTCTATGGTGTTGGATATTTAATTTCATAATTGACGATTAGACATTTGTCGAATGGGAAAAAGAGGGAAGAAGTCCTTTTATCAAATCAGTGTATAGAGTATTTGATAGTCCAGGAGAGTCGACCACTCTACTAAGTCATTGTCATTTATTTTTCAATGGCTACGCGCAATCCTGCCGCTAACTCCTGTCATCCTTCTTACCCACATTGTCCTGCTACCGAGCGTGTGTGTATGTGTGTGTGTGTGGTTTGGTTTTGTCGACATTGCGGTCTGTTAGGTAATATGTGGCGTTTACCAAGGGCTGTCGGCAAGGGGGGGCTACCAGAGGGGAGGCCAGCGGCGGGTATCGTCAATGGCCAACGGCATGACCAAAGAATAATGTTGCATTTTATTTCTCTCGACAGTAATTCGCGCACGGAACGCATTTTGTTCACATAATCGGATTTGCAGGCAGACACCATCAAACATACATGCACACATGCATATATACATCATGCATCACACACACACACATACACAGAAAGAGAGACACAAAGAAAGAGAGAGAGAGGAAGGCGGGGCGGTGGACACAATGACAGTAGTCACATTTGGTCGTGTGACTGAGAAGTCACATTTATTTTTTATTCATTTGTCGTTTTTGTCGTTATGCTCCAACTAAGTGACAGCAACTAAAAGAGATAGAGAGAGAGAAAGAGATAGAGAGAGAGGGAGGGCGCTAAACACACAGAGAATGTGCAAGAGAGAGAGAGGGAGAGATAAATAAAGAGTTCAACAGAGTGGGTAAGCAACTGCAACAAGCTGAATAGAACTAAAAAAATAACAAATAAAAAACGGCTCTGGTCGAATAAGCTCAACTGGCAGATACCCTTTATCTCTTGACATGCATTACTCTACCAATGCTAAATGATTCAACTTCAATCTTTCTTACTTTATTCGATAACAATTTCACATATTTTCATACTTCTGTTAATGTTTTCAATCCCTATTTTCATACTTTCAAAATTGCACAGTTTGTTGTTATTTTTTTACATGATATACACAAAGCGGAAAAGTTATTAAAAGTTTACAACAAACTTTTACTGCCAAAAGATTAGTAGAGCTTATATCCCAAACCTGGAGTCTCTAGCTGTTATAGCTGCTATATCGACTCGAATGTTGATGGTTATCAAGAATATATATATATAGTTTGTGGGGCAAGAGATGCTTCCATTTGCTTGTTACACACTCCTGCACCATTCTACCCGTTCTTTGCCCATTGCATGGGTTAAGGGTATGAGTGGAAAAAATGGCATAAAAAACATTGCAAACTACATTTGAAATTCGCTTTCAGAAGTCAATTCCTTTAACCGATTTAATCTGCTAACTCTGCCCGTTAACCTTTTTTAAACTGTTGGCCTGACATCCCATTAAAAAGATATAAGCTGTTATATAGCATAAACTTAAACATTGTCAGTTTCATGAAATAGCTTCCTCTCGCTTGTTTTTAACAGGTAAACAGAATTTACGATGCGATCTGGTCGAATGGCAACCAAAAACACGAACACGAACACACGAACATAATATGTACACAATTTAAATATTAAATTTGTAGTCGGCAGCAGAAATTTAACGGCCCTAATCGCTTTAAATATTTTTTGCAAAAATTGTTCGTTAAAGGCATTTACAATCAGTTGAAACTTGCTCGCTTCAGCTACAATTAACTCAATAAATTTTCAATCACGCACGTAAAACATATTTAAAAGTAATCAGAAGTTAAGTTCGATGTGAAACGAAAGATGATCATGATGTGAAATTATTGTACAAATATTTTACAACCGATTACAAAAATATTATTACCCCCATTTCTGTTGATGTGGTCACAAAAGTTTATTGTGTGTGTGTGTGTGGACGATTTTAATAATTAACAACTATGCACCATGCATGATGACAGACTGTAAAAATTCAATGAATTTTGAAATTTATCGAAAGGCGTCGGCGTCGGCGTTGTCGTTGTCATAGTCGACGGGTTAAATGTGGTTTGTCCATATTGTCTGGTCTGGCATTTTTGGCTATGGCTATGGTCTATGTGTAGTATGAATAAATGAATATTGAATAACGTGATGCATATTTATATGGCATACATACATATGAAGGTATATACGATTACGAACAAATAGAATATTTAAAGGCGGAGCGAACCATTGTTGTATTTGAGCAACACTCAATGTTAAATTGGCAGGGCCAAAGCACTAAACACAATATCAGTTAGGGTTCATTCAATTAGCCCAAGTGTGGATATCAATCAACGCGTTCCAGGGCAGTTCGTACCATCTATCGGATAACCAATGAGTTTCAGTTTCAGTTTGAGTTTGAGTTGGAGTTTGAGTTCGAGTTAAAGTCTGAGTTTGAGTATGGATGTGGATAAGTGTTGCTGCTGCTCCTACTGATGTGTGTGTGTGTGTGTTAGTGTGTGTGTGTGTTTGTGGGTGAATGAGTGGTTAGCTGAGTATGCGCTGTGCTCTAAATGAACGACAGATGGGCTGGACGGGAATATAAGTAGAAGAAGAAAAAGAAGAAGTGTGCTGGTCAAACAGCTTTGTGGGTTGGCGGTGGTGTGGTGTGGTGTGGTTTGGTGTGAGCGAGGGCGAGGGGCAGATGTGCCAAGAGCGATTTGTGGGACCACCTGCCGACCTGAAGGCACATTCAGCACATTTCCAATTGCCTGGCTAAAGGAAACAGCACGAAAGGACAATCTATTTGGATGAGCTTGGCAAAGCAGCAGGCGGCAGGCAGCAGGCAACAGTAGAAGGCAGCAGGCAGCAGGCAGAAGGCAAGAGGCAGCTGCAGCACAGCACTTCTGGCCAGTTTAGTTCACAGACAACAACCATTCTTGGCTGTGATAACCATTGGCATCGATTGTTGTTGTTCTTGTTGCATTTATCAATTTGTTTGCACACTCATCAATATGTTACTTGGCTCGATTTAAAGGTGTTTTACCTCTCTATGGGTGTGTGTGTGTGCTTTTCATTAACTTGGTATCTATCTCTCACACACACACACATACATATATTTCAGTTCAGTTTACAGTGACATTAATTTAGTGACCATAAAAATTGCTCTTTAAACGAGAGCTATTTAAATTGCGATAAACAACTTGGCCTTTTCATCCTACTCTTGGCACACTTCAAGCGCTTTCAAAAAAGGGTAACAAGGCAAAGGCAAAGGGGAAGGCATCTCCAAACTCAAAATGAGAATATATTCTTTCTTGGTTATCCATCAATACTCGTCATGATGACGCTTCTATCAGCTTATCTAGTCTAGTTTGAAGAGCTGCAAACAACACTTTGGAATATTTATGATTCCATTGACTTTTTCAATAATATACTTTTAGGGTCAACTTTAATCACTCTTACTTAAAAGAAAACTTAGAGAATTGTGTTTCAAATTGAATACTCCAAATGAAAGGCACATTAAATCTCAATCAATTCATTCAATTTAAAACAATATTCCAAATATATTTATGTTAAATCGCTTTGCTTGCTAGCCACACAAAAAGTTTTAACATAATCGTAAGCCATACTGAAACACCCATTAAATCAAATAAAACTTAAATGCACTTAATTGTTTTTTAATAAACTTTTTTGTTTCATTTTTATCTGTCTGCATATATGTATGTGTGTCCAATCAACACCAAAAATAATTCAATTTAAGCCAACATTTTTTTATACCCTTAACCCATGAAATGGGCAAAAAAGGGTATAATGGTTTTGTGCATAAGTATGTAACAGGCAGAGGGAAGCTTCTCCGACCCCATAAAGTATATATATTCTTGATCAGCATCAATAGCCGCGTCGTTATATCCACGTTCGTCTGTCTGTCTGTCGCGTCGATCTCAGCAACTACAAAAGCTAGAGACTCCAGATTTTGGGGATTGAAACTATTACTATTATAATCAACATCTGTGAAATCGGAGATATGAAGTCATTACGCATTGGTCCGGTAGTACACGTAAGGACCGACTGTCCTTCTGTATTGTCAAGGGTTAAGGGTATCTTGTAGTCGAGCTTACTCGACTAGAGCCTATGTGTTGGGCAACACTAAAAATACATTTGTAGGTGCATAATGAAAGTCCATTAGCTAATTGGCTAAATGGTTAGTTTGTTCAGGGTCAGCATTGAAAAAGTTTCCTCTTGCAATTTGAACTTGACTCGAAGTCCTAAATACATGATTTTTAGTTTAGTCATATTCCGGCAACAACAACTTTTTGCCCAATAATATTATCATAAAGGAACCCCAGCCCCCTCCCCTCCCACCACTTACACTTGGCAATTCAATTTGGCAAAAATTGTGACAACAATACATAAAAAGAAAAACGAAAAAGAAAGAAAGAAAAAGAATGGCCAACTGTGTACAAAGTTTTAACTGTTCGACACGAAAGAAAAAGAGAGAGAGACGGAGAGGGAGAGGGAGAGGGAGAGAAAAGGAGAGCAACAAGGAAATAATAATAACAAAACAGAGACAATCAAATAAGTTTTTGGCCTTTGTTGTGGCAAAATCTTATACAAATAATCTAGGCCAAAGAGTTACTATATTGAACTTTTGCTAATCTTTAACACAATAGTCGTAAAAGCTCATTCAATAATATTTCTTATCAACACACATACATAACCATTGAAAATTCCAAGGCAATACCCATTTATTTGAATGTTTATTAACCGAAATAAGCACATATTAATAAATTGCCGTACCATTGGGTATACAGAAATTACAAACTATTTATTTTATTATTTTTGTTTTTTTTTGCAATTTTGTTTTTGTTTTCTTTTGTTGTTCATTGAATAAATTTTAGTGGTTATTGTGTGGGTAAGTGCGGCAAATCGTTTGTTATTGTTGTGCATTGTGCAACAATGGCGTTTTCTATATACAACCCCCCCTCACCACCCACTACACCCACCACTTACAACCCATTGAGTGCTGTTGAAAAAGTTTAATTGCTTGACTTGGGTGTTCTTTTGTGCCTGTGATGATGATGTTGTCCAGCTTGTTGTTGCAGTTGCAGTTGTTGTTGGATCGGCTTCTGCTCCTGTTTTCTATGTTGCCGCTGCTGCCGCTCTCTGGATTTCAGACCCTTCATGCACACTTCAGTTAAGGGTCGAGGGTCGAGGGTCGAGGGTCGAGGGTCGAGCTTTTTTGTAACTTTTCTCGCAGTGCAGCTCTGTGTTGTGCATTGTGCATTGCACTCGGCAAACATTTAAAGAAAACAAAATGCAACATTTTGGCAAAGCGAAAACACAAATACGACAAATGCCAAATACATATACATATAATAAAATGAAATAATGTATGTTTGCAATTGTGACTGTGCATAGACATTCCAGGCCTAGCCCATTGCCCGTTGAGTATAATAAAAACAAACAACTTTTGCAAAACAAAAAAAAAACAGCGCAACATTTGCTGCAACAACAGCAAACGGCAAACAGCAACGAGCAGCAAAATAGGAACTGCAATTATTCAGCAATTTGTACGGCTGAAGTGCTTCAAACATTTTCTTAAATAATCTGCACAAAGTTTTTGGGATTTTTTTGTCTTTGGTGTGTCTAGACAACAATTTCCAAATCTTTTCCAAGCCCCCAAATGATATTGAATGGTAAATTCAACGTAAAATTGTGCATTTCCAGTGTTGTATAACTCAATGCTTATGCTTATTGTAAACATTTCATTTGCTTAACACTAAATCTCTTCAAATTGCTAGAGTAAAACAACATTTTCTTAGGAGTTGGAAACAAGATTCCACAATCAAATTCATTGCGATATTAAGGCCTTCAGGGTTTCATATCGTTTTTTCAATAGGTTAAAGACCTCTATATTTTCAAAATGTCACCTTTCCACCGTTTGGAAACAGTTTTTGTTTCTTTTGGGCTTGCCTCATTGCATTATGCGAGCGAACAAATCTTAAGCTGTTGTGTTTGCTAAACCAACTCGTTTGTTTGCCAGCTGCTCAGCACTCTCTCTGTCCATGTTCCTGTCCACTTTCTTGTTTACAGATTTGCCAGTTGCCAGTTGCCAGCTGCCAGCTGCCAGCTCCTCGCCTGCTTGCCTCCAAATCCTCTTCGGTATGGTAGGGCTCAAGCTCAAAGTTTGTCCGGCAGCGTCAGCTATGCAGTGATTTTGTTATTCTTGTAAAATATGAGCTTGAATTAGGCCCACACACACTCACACACACAACGCCAATCAAGTTTGCAAAAACACACAAGCACACACACACTATCTGAAGAGAAATGTAGGGGAGGGGGAGAGAGAGGTGTTCGGACATACAAATTTGAGCAAAGTTTTATATTTTCTTGCTGGTTTTACCAGAGAAAGCCAGGAGCTGATAAAAAGAAAAACATATAAAGTGTAAAACCTACAAGCGCCATCACATCATTCCCTCTCCCTCTCTCTGTGTGTGTGTGTGTTTGTGCATGTAATCGAGAGAAACAAAGAAAAAGAAACATAGAGTACGAGAGGGAGCGGGAGAGAGAGGAGGAGAGGAAGGGCGGATGTGCTTGCACGCCAAAGGCGCCTCCTGGGTGAATAGGAGCACATATGTCTTGGGGGCCCTGTCGGGATTTGCTCTTTCTGGCATGACACTGAAGGTGTGTTTGTCAAATGTGCACTCATTTTGTTGAAAAATTGAAGTATATGCATGACTGCTCCAGTGGCCATGTCTCTGCGTGTGCCAGTGGTTTGCCAGTGTATGTTTGTGTGTGCGTGCGGTGTGTGTGTGTGTGTGTGTGTGTGTAGGCGTTAAGTAAAGCTAGTGAATGTGTTAGAATACTTTTAGTGTCTGTGGAGATTTTTGCCATGATTTCCGGTCACTTCACTAATGACTTTTACAATGCGTAGTATAGAAAAATTTTGTTGACGCAACGCTTTGCTCAACAACAATGCCTAAATCGAATGTGTGTGTGTGAGTGTGTGTGTGTGTGAAAGGGGCAATGTGTATGTGTGTGTGTTCTTAATTTAATTTCAATTTTCATATGCATATACACAACAAATTGACAGTGAGCCCTGTTCATGTTTGTCTTTGTCCTAGTCCCAATTATCAATGCTGCATCATATTATGGATCTGAAAACTTTTTCAACACACACTTCCTCTTCTGACATAAACACTTAATTGCAGCACACCAATACACGCACACACACACTCTCAGCCACTCTCAGTTGACAACGTGTTTGTGTGTGTTTTTATACCGTATTAAGGGTAAATTGTGTTGATGAAATACAATTAAAAACACTTTTAAGCGTTTATTGCTGAAAGCTGATTAACACAAAACTTTCGACTAACAAAAACGTAAAATACTTCCATGTTGCATGTGGAACGTAGTACGTAGTACGTAGATGTAGTTGTAGTTGTAGTTGATTGTGTAAACATAAATCATGCACATAGCATTTACTGATATATATTTTAATAAAATGACTGCAATCAAATACGTTAACACCAATCCCCAGACCCAACCGAATACAACCGAACCGAATCGAATCGAATCGAACCGAACCCAATCCAATCAGTTGGAGTTGCTGCAAATGGCAGTTGCATCGATTGCCCGTTTTGCCATTAGCCGGTGGCTGTTTTTGCCGGTCACATGCGGCGTATGAGTAATTCAACAATAACTCAAATGGCACGTGGCAAATGGCTAAGTCGCGTACACATATTCGAGCTGAATGAACCGAACCGAACCGCACCGCACCAAACCGAACCGAGCCGAAAACAGCAAAAAATAACAACTGAACACAACCAAAACCAAACCAAACCATATACATATACCAAAAACCAGACGATTTATTTGTGAAATACAAGCGAAATAATTTATGCACAAAATAATATTCAGCAGCAAAACCATTTGCAATATGTATTTGTTGTTGTATTTTGCTGTGCATGAAGAGTTCAACAAATCGAAAATGTTGTATTATTGTTGCACTTTAAATAAATAATAATTTATTGTCAACTGAACATTTTTGGCAGCTACTACCGCTAGTGGCGCTATTGGCGCTTTGGCGCTAGTGCAGCGGCTAACCCATTAATACCCTTACTTTTTGTTGGTATTGGCTAAAATTAGATCCTCTTTGCACTTTGAGCGTATTATTTTGAGCTAGTCTCTGTTTCTGTTTGTGTTTTTGTATTGCTTTTGGCTTCAACGAAAGTGCAAAATGGCGTAAAACTGTCAGCAAGAGTATTTAATCTTCGTAACGCTAACTCTAAAAGTTTAAGTCAGATGATTTTGGCATTGTTTCGCTTCTGGCTGTTTTTTGTTTTTTTGCTGTTTCTCCTTTCGTTCCTTTTTGTTTGTCAGCGGTTATTGTAACTTTAGTTTTGCCTGCGGCAAAATATTACTCAAAAAAAAAAAAAAAACAGAGGCGCATAAATCTCAGCTGCAGCAGCCGCATTTAATTACAAAAGTTTACCAAACTGTCGTACGGTGAGAGTACTTTGTTCAGTCTCACTATAATATATACATAAAAATATATATGTATATGTATATGTATATGTATGTTGTGTGTAGATTGAAACGTGCCAGGGCAACGGGTAACCGGTAACGGGTAACAACTTGAAATCAGCAACGTAATGTGTCCAAAAAATAAATTATGACACAAAGTGACGCCCCCCCTAAGGCGGCGCATCGGCATTTTACAGCATACAGGATTTCGGATTTCGGATTTCGGATTTTATCGGCTGCCAAATGGTCGACACTTGGCTACTTGTTCACTCTTAACTCGTTCGCCTAAAGCCCAAGTCCTGTCCCTTTGTCCCTTTGTCCCTTTGTCGCTTTGTCCATTTGGCTGGCTCAGTGGCTTGGCCTGGCTTGGGCTGGGCTGGGCTGGCCTGGCCTGGCGCGACCATAAAGCGAACTTTTTTTTTTATTTTCCTGACCATTCCGCAGTTGCCCCAAAATCAGTTAACAGCCAATTTAAACTATTTTACAGGCTGCATACGGCATGCCAAATGACCGGAGCCAAATGTCAATACCATCAACATGCTCAATGAGCTCAAGTCATGAAATAACCAACAGCAGTGTCCCAGCCCCAAGCACCGAGGGTCGCCAACCATCAATAAGTGCAAATCCTTTTAGCTGATTTTTTGTTCTTTTTTGTTCTCTGGGCCAGCCACAGTGCCGTCCTGCTTGCCAAATGTTGCGGCTTTTCTTTTTAAATACCAGCATAACTTGAGATTCTTTTCAAAACACTTTCTTTAAAATGAAAAAAATTTAAGTAAATTGTACTTAGCGAATATTTATTCAAAAGCAATTTGTTAAATAACCGCGCGCCATTTCAAAATACAAACAACTTTGTTAATGCAAATAACTCAACAACCAAAACAGACAAAACGGCTAACAAATATTCGTCATATGTTATAAGTATTCACAAAAAAATAATGCAAAAATGAAACTCAATGCGGAAAATATGTGGAATGTGTTCTGCGCTTTGCTCAACTCTTGTTTTGCTAGTTCCAACATGTTGACAAGCAAATGTTAGATTGTTAATTTCCTAATGGCCAAGACAACTCTGACAAGATGCACCCAGGCACATGCATTGCTTGGTTCAATTACTCTTCACTGATAAGAGGGTTTGAGTTTGACTATATAAACTGCTTGAGTGCAACAGCTCAGCACACATTTGCGAAACTCACGCATTCAATTCAAAACTTCTTTTTCTCTTCCGGGTTTTCAAAAAAACGCAACAATGAGAGTTTGTGGGTTTGACATTGGCTTCCATTTGTCTATCAATCTAACTTTTTCATCCTCTTGCTTTCAGATAACTGGTTTGTGTTTACAGTTGTGATTGCATTGTCTGCATTTGTTGCACCTAGCGAAGGGCATGTTCCATCGTCCGAGGAAGAATCTTGCACCACCCCGAAGCCACCCTGTGATGCAACAACCAAGCCACCCTGTACTGCAACAACCAAGCCACCCTGTACACCAACACCTACGCCACCCTGCGCTACAACAACCAAGCCACCCTGTACTGCAACAACCAAGCCACCCTGTACTGCAACAACCAAGCCACCCTGTACACCAACACCTACGCCACCCTGCGCTACAACAACCAAGCCACCCTGTACTGCAACAACCAAGCCACCCTGTACTGCAACAACCAAGCCACCCTGTACTGCAACAACCAAGCCGCCCTGTACTGCAACAACTAAGCCACCCTGTACCGCAACAACCGAGCCACCCTGTACTGCAACAACACTGATACCCTCTACTATAGCGCCAACAACAATATTGGCAACAACACAAAAGCCAGCTTGCCAATGCCCGGACGACGATCCTAACTGTTCTATGTGTTCCGAGAACAACGGTAGAGCTGCCGCGCTGATTTCACTGCGCGACTGCCGAGGAGTGAAGGATGGAACTCTTCTGACAGATATGAGGCACTGTCGTCGCTTCTACGTTTGTCGCAACAATCGCGCCAGACGCCAGAACTGTCGATCTGGTGAGTGGTTCGATCGCGAGGCCATGACTTGCCGTAATCGTATGCTGGTTTCCAACTGCTTGGCAGCCCGTAACTAAACAGCGAATATTCAATTCAATCTACCGATATCCGAATCAGCTTGCTTTAAGTTTTAAAACTATCCATCTGTATATGTATAAATATTATTTTTTGTTTTTTTTTTTGATTGTTTGTCTGTCCAATAAAACTGCATGCTGAGAAATTGTGTGTTAAATAGAACTGAAAATAGCTACAAAGGGTTTGGTTTTTTGGCTATTTGGCTATTTGGCTAGATGCTGATAAATAGTTGTGCCATTCAGTCGACTATTAATGTCGTTTTGTTAATAGAAATCCTGGACTAAGCGGGCGATTAAGCTGTCTGCTGACTGCCAGAAGCGTCTGACAATCCATAAGCTGGCACTCGACTGACAGTTTTTAGGGGTGATAAGGTGGGGGGTGGGTGCGATAAATTGCCATCAATTTGGGGAAAACTTTGAAGCAGTGTGAAGGACTTTCAATCAGCCAAACGAAACGAAATGCCAAAGGCAAAACAAGGCAATAAATTTGTCAACACTTTAGGCCAATAGCTCCCCACTAACGCAATTTGACTGTGTATATGACTGTGTGTGTGTCTGTGTCTGTGTGTGTCACTTAGATACAGGGTGTCAACTACTACTGTACAAAAGAGGGGGCCAATTGTGTCAGTTTTAGGGGGTGTTGCCGTTGCGCAGGAATCACGTTACATGCGCTCAAAAGTATGCTATATACAGTTTGTCATATGTATGAATGTTTTTTATAGGCATCAACTTTAGGGCGCCATATTGCGGCATTTGTGAGAAATTGCTGTTGTTGCTTGTGGCATTATAATGTCTCACTATACACAAACACACACACACACACACACGCACGCACACAAACAGTTATATGGCATTCAGTATCACAATGCTGACAGTTCTACAAAATAAGAGAGAGAGAGAGAGAGAGAGAGAGAGAGACTGGGAATCAGTGACTCGCGTTTTTGGCGGCTGCAATAAACTTCAAAGTGCAGCGAGCATTATCGTATTTCCGTATTTCCGCTTGTACTTTAACATTTTTCGCGTCTGCCTGTCGATTTTTGTTTGTTTGCTTTTGTTACACTTTGCGCTTCGCTTGTTTGCGGCATTTTACATTTTTTTTCTTTCCTTTCCATTTTTTTGTTTTTGTTTTTTTTTTTTTTTGTGGGTCAGAATCACAAATCAAAAGCAATGCGCCGCGCGCTGAGTTGTATCATATTTCATCGGGGGCATTTGACTTTGCCACTGCCACTGCCACTGCCACAGCGACAACGAGAATGGGAACGACAACGACGGGCGTTGCTGTTGTTTTCCTTCCAGTCCTTTGGCCATTGGCGGCACAGTCTGTTTGCCACTTTTGCCATTACCAAAACAGCCACAACTATAGCCCACAAAGTCGTGAGGCAAGTGTTGGTTGCTGCTGCTGCTACTGCTGCTGCTGCACTCGTTTGTGGCTGAGGATGTGGTTATAAAAATGCACAAGCCAAAAACGAAAAGCGCAAAAACTTAACTTTAAGTGCAAAGTTTGGGCACACTCTATAAGTTACTAACTACTCTAACCACAAATTGAACCAGCTTGTTTCCAATACCTTAATTACCTTACGATTGGAGCTCGCTTGAAAATTAATCACCCAACACAACGAAAGGCAAGAATGATGAACTAAAAGCAAACAAAAGGGAACTGCACAAAAAAAAAACATATTTATATATATTCAAATGAAAGCTGGCTGGATGGATTGTCTGAAAGAAAAGCCCATTTGTAAACATACTACAATACAAATGTACACACGCATATATATGTAAATACATCTATTTATTATTGTATTATTTCACAATTGATTGACTCCAATTATTTTGCTCTTCGCATTCATTTGTTTAAGCAATCTTCTTTTGTTCGTGTGATTTTTATGATTTTCCACATTGCCCTTTGGCAATAGTATATGTATGTGCCAAATTGGATTAATTACAAGCCCCTATTGTGAAGATTAGAAACTGAGGATATGAAAAGTACAGTAGGTCCAGGTCTGGGCTAACATATTCTGTTATTAGAATGAATCCGTAATAAATCTAGTTAGAACTCAACTCAACCAAACAGACACACAAACAGAGAAAGAGACAGAGAGTGAGACAGAGAGAGATATGTTTGTATATGGCAATTGTGTATGACAAGTTAATAGACTTTGGGGCATGCCATTTGGGAACTAAGCCTTTGGTTATTTAGCCTGGCCTATGTATTTTATTAGTTTTTGCCATGTAATTACAAATGTTTTTCTATGCCCAAAAAAAAAAAAATAAGCAACTGTGGCAATTTTTCTGTTTTGAAGTGTTTATTGTTGCATTGTTGCACAGCCTACCTACTATATGTGTGTGTTGTGTGTGTGTGTGTGTGTGTAATCCCCAGCTGGCATTGTTTTGTCGATTTGTTTGTTTTTGTGTTTTTGTTTTTTTATTAGTTTCAAAGTGTGCTTTCGGGTATTTGTGTAGTTTATATTTATTGCGTTTTGCGTTTAAATGTAAAAAATCATTTGATGGTTTTTCAGTTGTTTTTTTTTTTCAGTTATATTTGCTTCGATTAGTGTTGGTAAGCACTTGACACGGGAGAAAGTGCTGAATTGCAGTGTTATTGTCTGTTTGTCTGTGTGTAGTGACACGGACACGGACACATAATTGCTATTAATTATAATTGGTTCATGAATTATGACACTTACCTCTAATCAATGTGCTTAACATGTGACGTTAATCATGCGCCATGTTGGCCTGCAGGTTGCCGCCGCTTGTTTTTTTTTCTCTATATAGATATTTTATTATTGTTGTGTTTTGGTTTTTGCAGTTTTTGCATCTGTTTGTGATAACTTTAACACACACACACACTCTCAATTAGTTTCTATACTTTTTTGGAGGACACATCGAACGCATTAACGCATAAATCAGAAAATAATATAACCAACAACAACAACAATTGGCATTGCAACCAAACCGCGATTAGTTTTTAATTGGTCTTATTTAACATATTTTTGGTTTTTGCTTTTTGCTTTTAACCGAATTGCACTTCATTAATTTATTACCCAATAACAAGGCCACAACACGCAAATGGCCAATGGCAAATGGCAAATGAAGTGCATTTCAACATTTTCCATTACAAATCATGAAAATTCAAAAAATAATTAAGCCATCAAATGTGTCCTGCTGGTCTTTAAGACAAAGAGTGCAAAGAGAGCATGATGAATGCCCAAATGAAACAGTTTCAGTAATGTTTTGCTGTCTTTTGTATATACTATTCATATTTATATATGTATGTAGAGAGAGACAGTAAGAGTTAGAGAGAGAGATGGCAAAATAGGAAAAGTAATAAGCACACAAAAATGACTCCCTGTGGCTGCAACATTTTCGGCTCATTTGCCAGATTGTGCGCTGAATTTTTAATTACACTCGAAAAATTCGAAATTGCAACTAAACTTTAAATGAAGCAAACATACAAACAAACAAACACACACACTAACACACACACACTCACTTATTTGCACACACATTAATATGTTAACGGGGTTGTAACGGATGTGTTGTGAACTGTGACAGGGGCAGGATAATGTTTTCGCTGGCAACGTTGCCACCAAGAGACACACACACACACACACACAGTCACACACACACACAGTCAAAGCATAGGTACAGTTACATATTCCCATTATTAATTAATGCGACGCACTCTACTGCGACACACACACACACACACATGCACAGAGACACGAACACATACACACACGCACATTTAGCTGCCATTTTCATCTTCATTTCACACTTAACGCTGGCATAGAACCGTGCCGCCGCCTACAGTTACCGCCGCATACAGTTACCGTGAAAAGTTTTGCGCCATTTGCAAGTGAAAGTTGCATGCAAGTAAAATAGTTTGTGAAGCAATTGAAAAACGTTCAGCAAACTTTTAGCGCAGTTCATTTTACCCCCCACCAGCTCCTCGCCTCTCACCCCACACCCCATTTGGCCAACCGGCCGGCTGAAAGGCTGCTGAATACCAGAATGCACACACATTGCACCATTTTCCGAGATTTGTATACAGCATCTTTTCTTTTCTTCTCATTTCTTTCTTTTTTTGCTATTTTCTCATTTTGGTTTTTTCTACTTTTGCCGACATATTTTTGAAATACATTTACTTTGGCTCGCTGGCAAGCAGCTGAATTCAATTAAAACTAACCGGAACAAGCCAAACTAGTTTCAAATCAGTGCCGGAAAAAACTTTGCCACTTTGAATGGCATAAATATATATAAAACAAATTGCACAAAGCGGGGCGGAGAGGCAGTAACTATTTTGAAAAGTATCTAAACAAAAAGTGAAACACTTTTACAATCAAATCGACAAGTTGAGCAAACATTTCTCAAAATCATTTAATAATATATAATACTATATATATAATACCTATAAATGACTCACGGATAAATCCGTTGAATCCAAAATCTGAAATCTGTGTATTTTGTTGTTTGTTTGACTTACGATAAATGTACATATATTTATATATTGGCAGACATTGTGGACCAACCTTGACAATACACTATGTAATTTGTATCTAAAGCAATCACAACACACACACACTCACACATACACGCACACACATACTATAGATATGTATGTAGACGTAATTATGCCAAAGTCCGATGGCGAGTTTGTGTCATCGTCGTTGAAATTGAAAGGCGCTTGGATCTTAAGTGGTTTTCAAGAGTGCCAGGAGAATGGGGGATGAGAAAGACTAGAGGAGGTCCCCCCCACCCGACGATAATGGGGCAAACGAAAAGGGAAAGTAAAAGTGAATGTGAAAAGAAAAGAAAAGAAACAGAAAAAGAAAAAACAAAATATTAATTTTTGGTATTACACCTTCAAGAGAGAGATGCTGCGACGCGAAGCTGCAATAATCAAGGAAAATGAAACGAACGAACGAAACTAAACAGCAAAAGCAGCAAAAAGCGTAATACATAAAAATCATATAGCAACAACAACAGCAACAACACCGACAAGCATGTATAACAAATTGTTGTTGCCGTTTGTTGGTTGTTGTTGTTGGTTGTTGTTGTTGGTGGTTGTTGGTTTGGTTGGCGGTGGTGCAGCGACCAGCGCCAACCATACTACAAATACATAAATTCTTTGGCAATTTATTATTAGAAGAAAAGCAGACGCCGAGGCCGCCAACAACGACAGAGAAGAAGACAGAAAGAGAGAACGACAACGAGAGACAAAGAGAATGTGTAAAGAGCTGAACTGTGACAGAGGGACAGGTCGGCGGGGGGGCGGACATGCCTGTTGTGTATGTAGTTTGTCGCCAGCAACAAAAACAACAACAACAATAACAACACACGGCAAATATGCGAGACAAGCGTTTGTGGAGACGGAGACACAAGTATTTGCCATATTATTATTATTATTTTAGAGCAACAATTTGATATATATATATATATATAGATGTGCATGTACGTACATACTACATACATATACATATGCGTACTGAGAGACGCTTGGCAATACACTGGAAAACAAGAAATTTAACTTGCAACATATGCAACCTAACATATCAAAAGGGTTTCTTAAGGTCGATACCGATTCTTATAACCTAATTGCACTTAAATTATTTGAATCGGAATTGCATTTTCCATTGAAATTTGTATTAGAGATTTTGTTAAGAAAAAATCGTTGTTGAGACTGATATCGAACAAGGTTGTTGGGTTAACAAACTATATGTTGGTTGGCAATGCAAAACTATAGCAAATTTCATAATGGAACATTAAAAGAGAAAAACTTATTCCGACAACACTTAAATGTTAACAGACACCGGCATCCGGTTAAAAAGTGGAATCGGAAAACGCACATAAAACAACTTTGATAAATTTTAAAACAACTTTGATAAACATAAGTAATTCACTTATTAGTTTTGTTTGATAATTTTTTTAAGTGCACAACTCTATTAGAGATAATGTAATTAAATGTAGTATGTACTTTTTCTCTGTTGGGAAATAATTCAATTAATACAAATTTTTAGACTTTTGTTTCAGTGTTTTGTCATACTTTTAGACGCACTCACACACACACCGACAACGACACCGACACGTACATTGTGATAAAGATAGAAAGAGGCACTGAGATACTAAAGCGTTGCAGACACGCGCGCCATATGCTAAAAGTTTGCGTTGCGGCGTCTCTCGTAGCGACTGCTGTGGATGTATGGATGTGGATGTGGATGTGGCTGTGGCGTTGCCTAGTCAATATTTCATTTGGCACTTGAACCAAATACTTTTAGTTTGCTGCCACACAGCAGCAGCAGTGAAGGTTGGCAGCGCGAACGTCGCTGACGTCGCGACAACCACAGCAACAGCAACAACAAGCAGCAGCCAATACAGGGAGAAGGCGACAAACGCCAACTTTAATCATGCCTAAATTCATACATATACACTTCACGCATATGTATGTGTGTGGTTTGTGTGTGTAGTAATTGATTTGTGTTTGTTTATATTAGGCTAATTTAGCTAGTGATTTGCCTGTAGCACTTAGTCTTGATACACCAATGCCAACATGGCGTATGCTTAATTATCTTACAGCCGAACAACATTTTGCAGCTCATAACTGAAACGAAATGAAAATATCTTAAGCTGTTTGCAAAATACACAAACACACACACGCGCACTCACACACACGCACACATAGAGAGTGAGACAATAATAAACGTTTTAGCTTCCTGTTGCCATACACTTCATTTAATTGACTTTGTGTTTGTGCAAAACGCATTCAATTGAAGGCACAATGATTAAGCATACAATGGCTTACGGTTCAAATGTCCCCCCATAATTATTATACACAATATACAGTCAGATAACACACACACACGCACATGAGTAATTGAGCCAACAACACATTAGACACAACTCTTAAGGCAAGAACATGAAAAGAATTTATGCGAATTTGGGGAGCAAGTTTTGGTCTGAGTTTTGGGCATTTGTCCAATATTAATATCGTGAATTGAGCATCTTTATGGCAAATGGCAATGGCAAATGTATGATATTATTCGTTATATTGAGTGTAAAAATGATCTTAAATATTGATTGATTCCATTTTTTGTTTGTCTACGTAAAAAGCTTACGTAAATTGAGTTTAAAGTGAAACATTTTTCACACCTTTTCAAATATCTCGCGAATCAAAATATTATTAATTCATGTCATAACTGCAAGTAAATAGTTAGTATGTATTCAGCTCAGTTCATTGGTTCATTGCGGAATGTGGAAATGTGTGCAACAGGTTCATTTCGGTTCGGTTCGGTTTTGATAGCGGTTTTCTTTTAATGGCCAAAAGCATTTAAAATGCTCAGCAATTTTCGTGGCACACACAAAACTAATTGCGGCTTCAACCAAATTCCACTCAACACTGATCGTTTGTAATGAGGAGCGGGGCGGGGCGAGGTGGTGTCGGTTGCGGTGGCAAAGAAGTGGTTCAACTTAAATGCGAAAACAAAAAGGGATTTCAATAAATGTCATAAATTTGCCAGGCGATTTAACAAATTGCAAACTGAATAACAGAATGAAAATTGCAATGAAAATCGAAATGCGAAATGCGAATAAAAAATAAAGCACACAAAAAAAAAAAAACAAAAAATGGAAATGTAAAATGTAAATGGCGATGGCGATGGCAATGGCGATGGAAACGCGATTGTGGCTCACAAAGGACTATTTGTCTTTGTAGTGCTCGGATTTTGCTGATTATCGTTTGTGCTGCTGGCAGCTTCATTATAGAACCACTCGCAATGAGAGAAAAATAAAACAAATACTTCTCTATATATATATATAGTATATAAATCAATTTAAAAATAATATTATATGTACAACTGATTGTGGCACAAAATTTAAAACCAAAAATGTAATTTTCATAGGCAACAGACGCATCAAGAGATAAAAACAGCTAACTGGCCAACAAAAGAGCAAGGGGAAAGGGGAAAACCGGCGGTTGTGGCTTCAAGGTTGAGCAAAATTTAAAAGCTTTCCCTTTTTTTGTACCCTAAAACCATGAAATGGGTAAGGAAAAATGGGTATAATGCTTTTATGCAAAAGTATGTAACAAACAAAAGAAAACATCGCCGGCCGCATAAAGTAGAGATATATATATATATTCTTGATCAGCGTCAACAGCCAAGTCGATATAGAGATTGTTCGTCTGTCTGTTTGAACGCGTCGATCTCAGAAACTCAGAAGAGCTAGATACTACAAATGGAGTTTTTTTTTTTCAAATTTTCGATAACTTTTCAGGCTTACGATATACACATGGAATCGATAACAAAATAATCTTGATCTTCAAAAACTCGAAAATGGGGATTGAAACTATTAACAAAATAATGAACATCTGTGAAATTTGTATTAAAATCGGTTAAGAAACACGAGAGATATGAAACCATCAAGCATTGGTCCGGTAGTACTTGTCTGTCAGTCCGACCGTCTGTCCGTCTGTATGGTCAAGGGTTAAAGGTATTTTCTAGTCTAGCTTACTCGACTAGCGATTTCTTACTTGTTTTTAGTTAAATCACTTGAGCAATTCCGGAGATATGACAGATGGAAGTTAAATCATCAAATATTGGTATAAATGTGTTTGGGCAAGGCTTAAGGGTATCTTTTCGTCGAGCTTACTCGATTAAAGCCTTTTGATTTTTTTTTGTTAGCCAACGAATATTTGATTTATTTATTTCGTCTTTTCGGTTTCGTTTGGTTTTCTTTCTCTTTTCATATTATTTTTCTTTGCATAATAATGAAATTAAATTGCTGCCTTATACATACAAACATACCTACACACATATATGTTTATATATATATATATATATATATATATATATACGCATGTTCAGAGTAAGAGATACGAAATGGATGTTTGTATCTTAACCACTTTGCAGTGATTCTTTGTAGCAACTGCAAAATGGGACCACAAAAATCTCAAGTTCAGATTGTAATTGTAATTGCTTAAAAGTCTGAAGTAAAGTTGTGTAAACTTCGACTGCGGGTTCTATTTCTTCATCGTTTAGCTATTTATGGATCCCCAATCTATGTATATCAATGATTTCCGTAAGAATCGTCATCAAATTTTCAATGACTGTCTTCCCAACTCTTCCCCACACCAAAAATGATTTGACAAACTCAAGAACTTTGTCGTCTACACATTATATGTAAGTTTTTGTATCTCTGTTCGTGTCATCCCAGTTTTCAAATTTTGATATTATTTCGTTATTTTCTTCTATTAATGAAAAATGTTGCCAATGTAGGTCAAGAATTTACATAAATAGCAGCAAATGTTTCAACCGCCAACTGGCCAATTTTTGGGCCAACTTGTTAAAATTACAAACGTAATCCGTAATAAGACAGAAGCAAAGCGATGAAAAAAAATGAAACAGCTTTTCTGAAGCGTGAAAAGTTCCGGTGGTCAGGGGCATGATTTAAAACTACGAAAATTACACACAAATGGGTGCAAAAAACGAATTTTTCTATATGCATGTGTGTACTCCACACAGTGCCTGCAAGCACGTACGTACATACATGCCATACAGTACATGCGAGCGACGATGACAAAAAAAAACAAAAACAAACAACATTTATTAAACTTTGTTGGCATATGTTAATGGAATAATAGCCTTAACTTGAATGTATCTTTCTGTGTTTTTTGAACGAAAAACAATTTCCCTTGTAGCTTAACTGTAAAAATGTTCGGAAAAACTTATTGTTGTACCAGTTGCATATGCCCTTTGCAAAGCTTTTCAGCAAGTTGCAGGGTGTTGGGAACAAGAAATTCGAAAACTATATGATGCACATTGCAAACACATTACGAGAGAGACAGAGAGAGACATAAGACTATGATGATGGTGTGAACGGGTAGAAAAAAGAGTGAGTGCCAGCCTTGAGCTACATTCGGCAGACGAGACAACAAACAGCACGCAAAATTTTACACGTTCATAATGCAAACTTTGGTCTCAAAGAAAATGCGCCAGACAATGCCAGCCAAATAGCGGGGAAGAGCATAGTGACTGCGAGAGAGAGAGAGATAGACAGAGAGAAAGAAAACTGAAGAAAAGAACACAAGAAAGAAACCTTCGTCAAAGTTGTCGCTATCAATATGTTGTTGCTATTATTGTTTTTGCTTGTTCTTATTGGAATGAATGGAGCAGCAGCAGCGGCAGCAGCAGCAGCAGCAAATAATAATAACAATAATATATGTGTACATACACATACAAACACATACACATGTACATGTATGTACGTGTATGCATGTACGTACGTATAATAATTTTTGTGCGTTACAAAGGAAAGTCAAAAGGAAGAAGAAGATGAAGAAGATGAAGAATCATGTTTGTAGATTAATACAAGCATGAGTGCGGATAAAGAGGTGGAAAGAACAAGAAGTGGAAGTAGAAGTAGAAGAAGAAGAAGTCGTGGCAGAAACAGTAACAACAACTGGAGAAGTTGATGGCATCTGTTTAATTTCTGCTGTTGTTGTTTTTATTAATGAATTTTTATGCTTAGTGGGCGGCAATGTCTTCCTCTTCCTCAGCTGGCTGACTGCCTGACTGCCTTCTCTGTCCAGTTGTTGTTGTTCTTGATTTTTCAAAATATTATTGTTGCTGTTGTCGACGTTTTTTTTGGCTGCGTGTGCTTATTAACTTTTGGGCTATGGCTATGGCTAAAAATATGTCTGCCAATTCGCTAAGTGGCTCAACTTGTATATATATATATACCGCTCTATATGCACGTTTAGGCATGTGTGTATGAGTGTGAATATTCATATACAGTAAGGCATGGTGTGTGATGAATGAAAATAAAAAACATTTGTATTAGGTATGCCTGAGAGATTTTAACTAGATATATTGCCATGATTTGAATCTTTTTAAAGATCATAAACTAAAATCTGAAAGTTGAACAAACGAGAACACACAAAAATGCTTTTAAGTAACATAATAAATGCTGTTTGTTTTTGCAATTAATTTATGTCAAATCAAATGTTTATATTTAGTCACTTGTACCTCTAGACCAGTTTGTACTGTATGCTTGGCTAATTGCGGTTAGCTATTGCCTTGCAATTCTTCTAGTTGTTGTTGCTGTTATTGTTGTTATTGTGGTTGCATTTATTGAGATGAGGCGAGGCGAGGCCAAGATGTGCTCTATTTGATATACGATTTGAATTCATTTATTTTGGCGCGCAATGCTCAGCACTCAATTGTGCCGGCTAACGGCATTTGTGTCGCTCTCTCTCTTTCGCTCTCGCTTTCACTGTTTAACTGTACATGCATTGCACATTGTCACAAGTCACACAAAAACCATAAAAAAAATAAAACAAAAATAGTTAATAGAGTTTTGATATTATTACTTTATTAGCGTCGCACTATTGTTGTTGTTTTTGTCAGTCGCGACGCCGACAATCTAAGTAAATCTGTTCGAAGCACACACAATACTCGACGCGTTAGGTGCGTGAGTGCGTTGCGCGTTTTTCATGTCCGTGCACGTGGCAAACTCGACACTGACTAAAGCTGTGCCAGCAGCTGCCCCACGACGGAGTGAAATGTACCGCTTATGGCGTCCGCATCGCATTGCCTGCGTTGACACAATGACTCAGTCGCCGTCACCAGTGGATGGCCATAGCCCAGAGCCGTTGCCGTTGCCGTTGCGATTGCCGTTGCGATTGCTGTTGCGATTGCTGTTGCCGTTGCCTGTCGAAAAGACGAGCGCAGCATCGAACGAACGAACGAGCGAAACGAAACGAACTCAGAAGCCGAGTGGTACACACACGAAGTTGTTTGAGCTATTTTCACTACTGTTGCTGCCGTTTATATTTTTGGCTCAATACAAAATACAAAATTTCCCTATATTGTGAGAGAGAGAGCGTCGAGTGCGAGAGTATTCGAATGTGGTGAAATTGGAGAGCAGGAGTGAATTGGTTGTTTGAGTGCTTTTGAGCTGCCTTTTTGCTCATTTCCGTTTGGCGCGCGTATAACTTCCGCCTTCTTACAGCCCAAGGAAGTTGTTGCGACGACCAAGACCAAAACCAAGACCAAGACCCGAAAAAAAGGAGTACAGCAGCGACACTGAAGATGATTATGTGCATTAGATTGTGAATAAGGACTTCTGCTAACCAGAGTTGTTACAATGATGCCCAACAACAATATGTGTGAGGCTCAATGTGTTTTTGGGGACATAATTCAGGCGTTTATTTTGCATATTGTATGCATGTTAAAAATTCACATGTGTTCAAATCATGTTTCCCATGTTGCTTATGATGGATTGTTTAATGTCCTGTGTCCCAATTTCGCCATCGGCTATTGCATCCTCATTAATTAGCGACAATATTGTTTACTGTCAGCATCAAATATATGTTTTATGGCGATGTACAAATCGAATATGTTGTAGTTGTTGTTGTTTGCATAATCATGTTGCTCAGTTGCCATCAGTCTCATTATGGCCAAATTGTTTTGGGTTAGCAATTTTGATGTCATTTCTGTTGCATACTTTTTAGGGTCATCCCATCGGATATATATGTGTGATAATCACAGAGCCACAAATCTGTTGATTACATGAAATATGAAACATTTTTATAGCAAACGATCGATAAGTAAAGCTGCCTCGAATATATTTTTTGTATGCATTGCTGTCAAGCTCGTTTTATGCATTTTGTTTTACATCTCATTATAAAAACGCAACTGCAACTCAATATCAAACCTGTTCACGTAAGACATGGGATAACGCATTTTACTACAAAATAATAAAAAAGAAAAACCAAAATGCCAGTTACTTGCTTAACAAGATAAATGCCTCGAGAAGTTTGTGTAATAAAGAACAATAACATATAACAAAAGTTAAAATGTGAATATGATAAAAAATGGAATCTTTTTACTTGAACTATTTTCAAATTTAACTAACCAAAGTTTTGCACATTCAGAGAACAAAATATGTGAAAAGTATTTGAATGTTTTATGCAAAATTGTGTAAACTTACTTTAACTATTAATAATATAAAGCGAAAAGTTTGTAAGAATGTTTGTCACTCTTTCACGCAAAAAATAACAACACTGAAAAGATTTTGATGAAAGCTTTTAATATAGCACATAGGCTGTCATTTTTTTCAGATGTCTTACTGTCCTTAGTGTGAAACGAGTGACAAAGCAGACAGAGAAGTAATTTGAGGCAAAGACTTCAGTTTGAAGGTTTGTTGTTCGATATACATTGTTGTTGGGCTCCAGAGGTGCCAGAAAGTGAACCAAAATCTCCATATGAAACCAAATTTCATAACATATTCCGACTACGCCTTCAAAGGCTACAAAATAACAATAAAAATATCAGTAGTAGTAAAAGCTGTAATACTAATAGTAATAGTAATAGTAACAAAAAGCAGTGCACCAATTGAACTGGTTGCTGCGTTTGCATGATGCTTTTCCGGCTCGCACTCTGTTGGCAGGAAAGCATCTGGGACAGGACCTCGAGAAGGAAGACGAGCTGCCTTAGCAACTGAACAATCCACAGACGCATTGTGCAGCAAATAAAGAAAAATGAAATAGCAGCAGCAGCAGGAGCAGAAAAAAAAGTAACACAGATGGCAAAAAAAAAACATAGAACTGACGTAGAGAAAAGAGTGAATAGTTTTTTTGCTTTTTTGCCCACCAGGCATCAACATCAGCAGCAGCCGCAACGTTGCCACGACTGTATTTTTGACAACAGCATCAACAACAACAAGAACAACCACAACAACAATATGAACACGAACAACAACAGCGAGAGTTGGTCAAAGGTTGTCACAGCAAGTAACAACAGCAACTCCAACAACTACACCATTCACAGCTGTTGCTTTCGTTCAATAAGGATATTGTGTGCTGGCACACTGTGCAAAAAAAAAGGTTTAGTTATGGAAAAAATACTATTATTAAGTTTACAGTTTGATTCAACAACAATTTGAACAATATTAAATTATTCCCACCCCCTCCCCCTCCTGTAACTCAAACTGATTGTTTACTGTGTACTCTGTGAACTAAGCCAAAGCCAAAGTCAGCCTTCCAGTTGTGAATGTGGCGCTGTGAATCAGTCTGTCTGTCTGTGGCACTGGGACTTGTCGTTGTTGTTGTCGTACTATAAAGTATTTGTGTTTTCAATCTAATATGTTCGCATGTTCGTATATCTAATGCCTTTGAGTGTGATTAGTGACAATCTACAGCTAAATAATGGCAGCTAAAACAATATCAACAACAATACCAATAACAATAACAAGAACAATGACAAATGACAAATGACACGCTTTGAGCAACCAAGCATATTAACTATCAGCTTCATTAAGATGGAGCTAAGCAACTTTTCACACACACTCGGACACACACATACTTGTAAACACCTGCACATTGAATTGAAGAATTTTGTTGAATTTTCTCTAAAATTATTAATTAATCCACAAGATACTTTGTAACTTAAAATGCAATGAAGCATTTAATATTTACACAAACACCATACACACACACACAATTAAAGCCATTTTAATTGTGTAATGCAGTTAGCTTTTCAATTGGGTCCTTTGCAAAGGCTTGCCTGCATACCCCTAGTCTATTAATCACTTCATTGCATATACTTTGAATGGAATACTCTGTGATCGGACACAAAGGCGTTGGCATTGCGAGTGTATACAAAATATATACATGATATTTGAATTGTTTAGTGAAAATTATGAAAATGAATATATTGCAGGATATTTGTTGGTCTTGCAATCGATACCATTGCCATTGGCAGCAAAATTACTCCTTTGTTGATTTATGGGATTTGGTTCAAATGTGCAAACCTAAAAGTGTCCGAGCAAAGACTCTTAGAGACTCCCACTAGACCCACTGCAGTTGCAGTTGCAGTTGCACATTTGTCTTGAATTTGGTATTTGAATATCTCTCATTGAACAATGTCAAAACGGGGCCTCTTTAGCTATTCACAATAGAGAATAGTTGGCCCTGACATGTGTCGTTGATAAATACTCCAAACATAATCGCATTACAAACGCTCGACAATGATTATTCTAGTTTATGTAAATGATTAAAATCATATATCTTTGGCCCAATGCAAAGTCATTCAAAATCGTTTACATTCTCTTGAATTTCAATTGCATTATTTGGGGGACACAAACCAAACCCATACCCAAACCCAACCCATCCAACAAACCAATCAAGTAAGATGGAGAGACCGAATTCTAATCAAATTTTCAGCTCAAGTGACATTCATTTATACATTCATTAAGGGCCATTGCGTTGAGTTGCGTTGCATTGCGTTGCTTTAATGCCTTTTACATCGAATAATAATGAGTGCCAGCCGCATTTAATCTGTGCTGTTAACTTTGAGGCTTTCAATCAAATGCCCATTACGACTTTCGATTATTCCAGAGCCAGGGTCAGAAACATGGAAATGGCCTGACTGCCATTAAATATGATGTGTCGTTCATTATGCGTTTGGCTGTCATTTTAACGAAATGCAATCAAAAGTTTGCAACACATCGTATCCCAGATATGATTATGATTAACTAATTAATGCACATGCTGCCAGCCAAATCGACAGTCGACATTCGACATTCGAGAGAGTCCACCGTTCAGCGTTCAGTGTTCAGTGTTCAGAGTTTAAATGCCAGATCCATGCCAGAGAATCAGAGATGCAGCAGCAGCGGCTATTGGCAGCTATTGGCAGCATATGCAGCATGGCATTAATGCATAATTGAGTCATCGTGTCGGCATGCCGGTGTGGCAATTGGTGGGGGGGCAAGTGGTGTTGCATTTGTGTGTGCGTGTACACAACATGGTCAATGACTATTAAAACACAAAATGACATCAGCCGCAACAAAAATAATCAAATGCAAACTGTGGCCAATTCACATTGTTTATTATGGTACATCAGTGTGTTTTGGCTAGTTGAAAATGAGATTGGGTCGCCCCTTTTTGGCCATTTTTGGGAACTGAACTCGACACGCAAATGGTTTTGAAAGCAATGTTGCATGCCACACCACTACAACACAACAACATCCACAATTTGACACCACATTCGGTTGCACTACAGTGTGTTGCACATTCATAACAGCACAGCACAGCAGAGCACAGCAAGGCGACAACTACATACTACATACTACGTGTCACAAACAAATTAAGCTCGGCATAGCAAAGCGAAACCTAGCGAAACCCAAAACCAAAGCAACAACTGGTTGCATGCAACTACTGGTCTGGTTACTGTAAAAAGCAAACGCATACACGTATACGTATGGGCCCTTTGCTGCCTCAGATGTGTCACTGTGGCAATTGTCGTATGTTGCATATGGCAAACAGCGAATGCAACTTACAAAAGGCTTACAATCTCAGCCCCACACAGCTTGGGCCGGCCAAAAGGTATGCAAATATTTACATAGACACGCATGTACACACATACATACATGCATAATAAGCACACACAAACAACACAACAGCACAAAGAGCATAATATATGTGAGTGTGGCAAAGAAAACTTTGTCTCGCGTCAATTTATCAAAGGTAAACTAGTTGCGGCATTTGCCATTTGCCTCCTTGAAAACTGTTTATGACACAGCTATTCTCAGAAGGCACTCTAAGGTATGGCCAAATAAGGAATACATGCTGATAAGTAGATATTTTTCTTTAGAAAAATTCTTTCTTTATTCATTTTTACATTTACTTTTGCTGTGCGTGGATTTCCAATCTCAGATCTCTCATAAACATAGATAAACTTTTAACAGAAAAACGAGTAAAAACTAAATAAAATAATAAACATTGATTGATTTTAGTATTAAAGTGCACTTATTCCTCTTTGAAGACCCCTTGCACTCGGTTTAAGTATAGAATCGCCAATACTGAATTCAAGCACAAACATACATTATATTACAAATATGTATATATATGTATTCAAGATTTCAACAAAGCAATTAAAGTCAAAATTCCAACGCGAATAATGATGATATTTTGTAGAGCTAAACTTATTCTCATCGGACTGGTTTTTTCTGTTATCAATCTTAAAAAAATATTCATAAGTCAATACCCAAAAAAGTACCGCAAACCGCATTCGATTTGTGGTCTGCATAAATTTAGAATATATATTTTTCATAGATTAATTGCAACAGATGAGTGGCAATGTAGTACATAAAAAACAATTGTCTGCCTCACCTGTTTGTTATGTGGTGCAACAATAGTTGGAATTGTCACAAGCGCCATTTCTCACACATATGTTGCTAACAACCCAAGAGCAATCCAAGCAACACACAACAGCAACAGCAACAGTGGCAAACGATAACAACAGCAGTCGAACGAACAGTTTGTCAACAATGCCTGACGAACTGTCAGAAACCACAAAATGTTGTTGTTACTGTTGTTGTCGTGTAGCTAGAGTTGTTGTTTTTGTTAGAATTATTATTATTATTGTTATTGTTGTGTCTGTTGCTTTTGCTTTTGCACAATCATTGCCAGCTGACAACGCCAGAAGCGAGAAGCGAGAGGAGCAAACACTGAAAAATGGACAAAACTTTTACCCAAAATAAAAAGGAGGACAGAAAAAATATATAAATATACATAGTATAAATATAAAAAAAAAAAAACAAGTACAAAAGAGTAGAAAGACCAACCAAATGCGACCAAAAACGAAACTAGGAACGAAACGCACGGATGGTGTGGACAATTTGTGGGATTTTTGCAAAAATACGCACGTACATTTTATTGTTATTATTTATACAACAACAAAATTGTATCCACGGTCTTGCGCCAAACCCAAAACGCTAAAGTAGACCAAGGCATCAGGCTCAGGCTCCGGCTCTGGTTCAGGCTCAGACCAAAAAGGGATAAGAGGATGCCGGATTTTAGGACAACGCTTAACATTGTTAAAGGCCGCTACAACAACAACAGCAGCAGCAGCAACAACAACAACAACAGTAACCAACTTAAGCATCAAAAGTTGACAAGAAATTTGCAAATGCTTTTAAGACCGCAAACGATGGGCACTTGGCCATTTTAACAATTTATGCATATTCCGCTATTTAAACTGTTACGTAATTGATACTTTTCATAACCAAGCACCATAACCCAGTCTAAATTTAAGGTTGAAATATTTTTAGATTTCGTACTTATTCCGTAAATAAATTACTCTTCATTTGCAAGTTCTCGATATAAAACATAATCCCCTTTAAAGTAGATGCTGCAACACCTACAAACTTTATCTGCTTTCTTAAATTATATAGTTTTTGAACTTACTTCTTGATCAACATACGATTCTGTTTCAAATCGATTGTTTACTATTCTGATTTGTGGCAGACTGCATTTTTTCCGAATACCGCTGCGAACAATCGCCAACGAATCACCTGGTTTTCGTCAGTTAAGAGCTTCTACTCATCGGTGTAATAAAAGTTGAATAACCGAAACATCATTTGCGTCATCTTAGATATCTGGATCAAAATTTCAGTTTGGTTGCTTGCAATTCCCAACTGGTTCTAACTTTGGCTGGTACAATACTCGCCTTGCTATTTGTTCCGTTAGCAGTTTAATCTTCGAACTGTTCGGTGTTGCTTTATGGTCGTTCTTTTTTTTTTTTTTTTTCTTCTTCAGATTTTGACATAGTGATTTTTTTAAAACAATATTTTTTTTTATGGATTTTTTTTTATAAAATAATATTTTTTTTGGATTTTTTTTTATAAAATAATATTTTTTATGGATTTTTTTTTATAAAATAATATTTTTTATGGATATTTTTTTATAAAATAATATTTTTTATGGATTTTTTTTATACAAAAATATTTATTTTAACAAATATTTCTTATATGGTCTTTCTAGTCTCTTAGCTGAACGTATTCGAGTTTTTTTTTTATTATTGATCCGGATTTTGACATTTTTACTGTCAAGTCACACGGGGCACAGTTTTCATTTGGTTTTGATAATCGGTGGAAGAAATCAGCAAATGATTCGGTTCCTAATATTTGCTTATAAATAAATGTAAAATATATTATGTGAGCAATATGTGCTTTTTTGCATTTGCTCTAAATTTTTGCTTAAATGTTTGTACTTCTGGTCAATGATGATTATTAAAATGTGTTATGTGTTGGCGCTGGCAAATGGCTTTTTCATAAATATGCCTATTTATTTTAGCCAATATATTTATTTGCTTTATGCATTTTTCAACGCACTAGCTCTGGCCAAAGGGTTATAAGGAAAATGTGAAATTATATGAAGTGGATTTTTTGTAGTTTAAGGAAATTTGTTTTGCTTGAGCTGTAGGAAAAAATGTCGTTACTTACTTTTTCCGTAAATAAATTACTCTTCATTTGCAAGTTCTCGATATAAAACATAATCCCCTTTAAAGTAGATGCTGCAACACCTACAAACTTTATCTGCTTTCTTAAATTATATAGTTTTTGAACTTACTTCTTGATCAACATACGATTCTGTTTCAAATCGATTGTTTACTATTCTGATTTGTGGCAGACTGCATTTTTTCCGAATACCGCTGCGAACAATCGCCAACGAATCACCTGGTTTTCGTCAGTTAAGAGCTTCTACTCATTGGTGTAATAAAAGTTGAGTAACTGAAACATCATTTGCGTCATCTCAGATATCTGGATCAAAATTTCAGTTTGGTTGCTTGCAATTCCCAACTGGTTCTAACTTTGGCTGGTACAATACTCGCCTTGCTATTTGTTCCGTTAGCAGTTTAATCTTCGAACTGTTCGGTGTTGCTTTAGGGTCGTACTTTCTTTGTTTTTTTTTTTTTTTTCAGATTTTGACATAGTGATTTTTTTAAAACAATAATATTTTTTTTTATGGATTTTTTTTTATAAAATAATATTTTTTATGGATTTTTTTTTATAAAATAATATTTTTTATGGATTTTTTTTTATAAAATAATATTTTTTATGGATTTTTTTTATACAAAAATATTTATTTTAACAAATATTTCTTATATGGTCTTTCTAGTCTCTTAGCTGAACGTATTCGAGTTTTTTTTTATTATTGATCCGGATTTTGACATTTTTACTGTCAAGTTCACGGGGCACAGTTTTCATTTGGTTTTGATAATCGGTGGAAGAAATCAGCAAATGATTCGGTTCCTAATATTTGCTTATAAATAAATGTAAAATATATTATGTGAGCAATATGTGCTTTTTTGCATTTGCTCTAAATTTTTGCTTAAATGTTTGTACTTCTGGTCAATGATGATTATTAAAATGTGTTATGTGTTGGCGCTGGCAAATGGCTTTTTCATAAATATGCCTATTTATTTTAGCCAATATATTTATTTGCTTTATGCATTTTTCAACGCACTAGCTCTGGCCAAAGGGTTATAAGGAAAATGTGAAATTATATGAAGTGGATTTTTTGTAGTTTAAGGAAATTTGTTTTGCTTGAGCTGTAGGAAAAAATGTCGTTACTTACTTTTTCCGTAAATAAATTACTCTTCATTTGCAAGTTCTCGATATAAAACATAATCCCCTTTAAAGTAGATGCTGCAACACCTACAAACTTTATCTGCTTTCTTAAATTATATAGTTTTTGAACTTACTTCTTGATCAACATACGATTCTGTTTCAAATCGATTGTTTACTATTCTGATTTGTGGCAGACTGCATTTTTTCCGAATACCGCTGCGAACAATCGCCAACGAATCACCTGGTTTTCGTCAGTTAAGAGCTTCTACTCATTGGTGTAATAAAAGTTGAGTAACTGAAACATCATTTGCGTCATCTCAGATATCTGGATCAAAATTTCAGTTTGGTTGCTTGCAATTCCCAACTGGTTCTAACTTTGGCTGGTACAATACTCGCCTTGCTATTTGTTCCGTTAGCAGTTTAATCTTCGAACTGTTCGGTGTTGCTTTAGGGTCGTACTTTCTTTGTTTTTTTTTTTTTTTTCAGATTTTGACATAGTGATTTTTTTAAAACAATAATATTTTTTTTTATGGATTTTTTTTTATAAAATAATATTTTTTATGGATTTTTTTTTATAAAATAATATTTTTTATGGATTTTTTTTTATAAAATAATATTTTTTATGGATTTTTTTTATACAAAAATATTTATTTTAACAAATATTTCTTATATGGTCTTTCTAGTCTCTTAGCTGAACGTATTCGAGTTTTTTTTTATTATTGATCCGGATTTTGACATTTTTACTGTCAAGTTCACGGGGCACAGTTTTCATTTGGTTTTGATAATCGGTGGAAGAAATCAGCAAATGATTCGGTTCCTAATATTTGCTTATAAATAAATGTAAAATATATTATGTGAGCAATATGTGCTTTTTTGCATTTGCTCTAAATTTTTGCTTAAATGTTTGTACTTCTGGTCAATGATGATTATTAAAATGTGTTATGTGTTGGCGCTGGCAAATGGCTTTTTCATAAATATGCCTATTTATTTTAGCCAATATATTTATTTGCTTTATGCATTTTTCAACGCACTAGCTCTGGCCAAAGGGTTATAAGGAAAATGTGAAATTATATGAAGTGGATTTTTTGTAGTTTAAGGAAATTTGTTTTGCTTGAGCTGTAGGAAAAAATGTCGTTACTTACTTTTTCCGTAAATAAATTACTCTTCATTTGCAAGTTCTCGATATAAAACATAATCCCCTTTAAAGTAGATGCTGCAACACCTACAAACTTTATCTGCTTTCTTAAATTATATAGTTTTTGAACTTACTTCTTGATCAACATACGATTCTGTTTCAAATCGATTGTTTACTATTCTGATTTGTGGCAGACTGCATTTTTTCCGAATACCGCTGCGAACAATCGCCAACGAATCACCTGGTTTTCGTCAGTTAAGAGCTTCTACTCATTGGTGTAATAAAAGTTGAGTAACTGAAACATCATTTGCGTCATCTCAGATATCTGGATCAAAATTTCAGTTTGGTTGCTTGCAATTCCCAACTGGTTCTAACTTTGGCTGGTACAATACTCGCCTTGCTATTTGTTCCGTTAGCAGTTTAATCTTCGAACTGTTCGGTGTTGCTTTAGGGTCGTACTTTCTTTGTTTTTTTTTTTTTTTTCAGATTTTGACATAGTGATTTTTTTAAAACAATAATATTTTTTTTTATGGATTTTTTTTTATAAAATAATATTTTTTATGGATTTTTTTTTATAAAATAATATTTTTTATGGATTTTTTTTTATAAAATAATATTTTTTATGGATTTTTTTTATACAAAAATATTTATTTTAACAAATATTTCTTATATGGTCTTTCTAGTCTCTTAGCTGAACGTATTCGAGTTTTTTTTTATTATTGATCCGGATTTTGACATTTTTACTGTCAAGTTCACGGGGCACAGTTTTCATTTGGTTTTGATAATCGGTGGAAGAAATCAGCAAATGATTCGGTTCCTAATATTTGCTTATAAATAAATGTAAAATATATTATGTGAGCAATATGTGCTTTTTTGCATTTGCTCTAAATTTTTGCTTAAATGTTTGTACTTCTGGTCAATGATGATTATTAAAATGTGTTATGTGTTGGCGCTGGCAAATGGCTTTTTCATAAATATGCCTATTTATTTTAGCCAATATATTTATTTGGTTTATGCATTTTTCAACGCAATAATTGCACTAGTTCTGGCCAAAGGGGGTTATAAGGAAAATGTGAAATTATGTGAAGTGGATGTTTTGTAGTTTAAGGAAACTTGTTTTGCTTGAGCTGTAGGAAAAAATGTCGTTACTTACCTTTTAACCTTAACGATGTTAAATAATTTTTTCTCAATAACTTTTTAATGTACATCTGCGGTTACTGCGATCTACTTTGTATACATTTTTCATAAATTTCGTTACTGATTTTCTTCATTTTTTTTTTTAACAAATATATCAATTAAATCTAAACATTATTTTTGTTCATATCATGAGTGACGTTTTAGCTCTGGGGAAATCAGCAAATCTGCCAACTTTGCAAGACGGCTAGCCGTACACAGCTTCAGCTCATTAATGCCACATAGGCTGGACTCTGATCCGGATGACTTGCTCTGTTGTCTTTCCCAAACACTTCAATCACAGAATGTAAAACGGGGGACACGAGTTAAATCACTCAAATAGAAGACACAACTGGTAGCCAGCTAGTGGCGAAATCAATTCTGACTTTTCACTTTAAAGACCTTGAACTTGAACCCAACCAACGCATATCAATAACATTTTTTGTTCGTTCAGATTTAGCTGTGTTTGGTAAATCGATTCGAAGATCGCCGATAATAGTATTGGGTTGTAGGTTGAATAGTTGAAGCAGAAGCAGCCGCCAAACACCTAAAAACCGCATTTTAGCTTCAAAGGTAATTGGATTTACTACCTTTGGAACACAATGTACATTGTGGCAGGTTGGCTGGCTGTGTCTGGGTTGCTGCTGCGTGGCTGTTGTAAGCAAACTTATCAACATTGGCAGTATGTCAATGCCAATGATTACATTGCCAGCCTAAGATAAGCCGCCCATAATATATGTATGTATTTGTGGGTGGGTTGCATATGGCAAAACTCAAAACTTTAGTCACAGGTGTCACGTGTGTACATACGTAGACAAGACACATGCATAGATACATGTATGTATATACCATTATCGACGTTTCTTAAAGGGCCAAGTGTCGACAGTTGAGGTCGCCTCAGGGTGCAGCTAAAAGACGATAATGAGAATGCGGTCCACATGAGGCTGGGCTATGTCTAACTCTCTCTGTTTCACTCTCTCTTTTTCGCTGTGAAGAGTATGTCTTTGCATCTCTGTGCTTTGCTTGCTTGCGTGCTTGTGCACACTAATTGATCTCAACGGTCGGATTAGGAGCGTTAGTAAATTGATAGCCTTAACGGAAAAGTTGTGTGTTGTCAAAGTGAGAGCAAGCTGTGCCAAAAAGCAAGCACACTGTGCTCCTCCAAGGTATACACAGGTCTGCCGAAAGTTGTAACTGAAACACAGTGTCAGAGAGCTTCGTTCCAAGTTCAAACTTTGCCACACTGACACTGTGAATGGGTTTGGGTTGGGTGGAAGGGGAGGTACTGTTAAGGAGGTGCGGTGACCAGTAAGTTTGGCGCGTGGAGACAAGGATTTCCACTTTTGATTATCTACGGCTTCAGGTCAGCAATTACCAAACGAGGCAAGGCGGCAACAGCAGCAGCATCAGAAACAACAGCAGCGACCGCAACGGCGTACACAAATACAAACAAACACACACACGAGCGTACGCACACACACACACGCGCACACCAAAACAAACATAAAGAGAAAACAGAACAAGTCAAACACTTGGGCCGCAACGCAAACGCAACAGAAACAAGAGAAATAGAGAACGGCGAAGGCAAATCCGTCTGGGAATCAGACAAATGACTTAATTACTTTTCAAGTCAGTTAATTAGTGCGCGCAGCAGCAGCAACCACAACAACAACAACAGCAGCAGCAGAAACAGCAAAAACGATATAGAACATGGTGCTGGCTGGTTGGATGGCTGGCGACTGTGTTGCAGTCTTGGTTAACAGATAAAACTATACGCAGGCCGCAAACAACTGCTGCCAACTGGTTGGAGCCCCGTAACCGGTAACAACAACAACAACATGAAGTCAAGCCCACTAGTCGGAGTCGGACAACTAGAAAGATGGACAGACACTGGAGAATGGAGAGAGCGAGCAAAAAAGCCACAGAAAGGAGACAAGTGAGCAGTCCAAGGGCCGCCGCCATTCTCAATTGCCCTCTAGAGTTAGACTGCGACGGAGTCTGTGTGAGAGAGAGAGAAAGAGCAGTGGGAAACCGCAAAGTTTAACATAAATTACAAGCAATAGAACAAGTTCGTTTTACTAACAAAATGAACTGAAATGGGAAAAACTTGCACCCTTGAACTCATTATGGCTCGCTTTTTCTCCATTTTATTGGCTCAAGGTTCTAAAAATATGCCATGTCTTAGTCAGTAATTAATTTCTCTCAGTATTCAACTTAATTGTGTGCTTAAAATAAGTAATAAATGGCACTATTTGTTTTTTAAAGGAATCGTAAATCGTATGTTAATATATATATTTTTATTATTTTGCATTTTATTTAAAGATATTTTATAATTATTTTTGTATTTGCAGTCAAAGTTTAGCAGACAAATTTCACTTCCTTGCTGCTTAATCACTTTTTGCTTTAAAATAAATCGTATTTGATTTGAAACTTTGGAATTAAGTATTTGTTCACTTTTTATGTTCTATTTTGATTTTTTTTATTGTATTATCAATAAACAATATGAACAATGTGCATTTTGTTATTTTTCACATTTCACATTATTTGTTATGCAAATTAGTTAAAATCAGCTGCGCCAAAGTGCAATTTGAGTTTAATGCATTAATCTGCAGTTAATGCAACATGATGACAACAATAGTTGATGAAAGCTGAATTTGCATTTAAATTAAATTTGGACTGCGACGCGACGCAATGCGATGCAACGCGATGTGGCAAAGTTGTTTTTTCAAATTACTTATGAATAGTTTTGAATGGTTTGTTGCTACCAATACACTGTAACAAAGTCTGTGCGTGTGTGTGTGATTATCAAGTAGGAAAAAGTATAAATACGCAACAATCATGCCGATTCACGATTCGCACATATTTAGCTGATAATGCAACCGCCGTGGCTGTGGCTCTGTGGCTGTGGCAATTGTCAATTCGAATCATTCGCATAAATTGCCAATTTAATTGTATTGTTTGTGTGTTTTTGTATGCGGCTTTATTACAATCAAGTACATGTAATATGCAGGTATTTTATATATATATATATATATATATACTGAACATCTGAGCACATAAATAAATGAACGGATTTTTGCAATGAGCTGAACCACAAAACAGCATCCACATTAACTCTTACCAGCTCTCAATAGTTTGGCCAGATATTTGGTTTGGTGCTCTGTTTTATTTCATTTTTGAATGAAATTATTGTTTGAAATGGAGAATTAGTTGAAAAAAAACCAAAACAGGTAAACAGATAGAGTGCGAATGTTTTCGGATGTGACACTTGCAGATGGGACAAAGCAAAAATAAAGTTGCACAAAGCATTCTTCACGGGGCATGCCTAACACAAAAAAGAGGAAAAAAGTAGGGCAGTGGGCGTGTCTTATAATAGATAAATTTGCCAGCATGCGAAACGAAACGAAATGAAACAAACGCTAGATTAATTGTGCACGCTATTAAATTACGTATACGTCCCGTTGAGCGGCGTTGCCTTGAGCCCTTGAGCAATAGTTGGGATGTAATGAATGGGGGGTGGGAGAGGACTGCGACTTGGTTTGTGCAACAAAAAAAAGAAGGGGTTAGCTGAAGCTTAATCGTAGGAATGCTTTATGCTCGCCAGTGTACCCCGTGCCCGTGCCTGTGTCATTTACAGTTTACAGTTACGGCTACGGCCATGGCCAGGTGGCGCAGCGGAAACGCACGCTCGTAAATTACTCGAATAATGAAAATTACAATATTTACTCTTTAGAGGTGCGCCCCCCGGACAACTGAAACTGTTAACTTGTTTGGTGCCTGGTGAAGTAGCTTTGGAAAACGTTTTCTTAACAATTTCCACACTTAAACAGTAAGGGTTTCACCCATTTTTTACTTTATGGTGCGTGATGAAAATCGCAATTTAAGCATTCAAATATATTATAAATAACACAAAAAAAAAGGAAAAGTTAAAGCGCCAGCCGCCAACCTGCCGTCAAGAAAAGTTTTTTCTCTTACGGGTATTTAAAATGCACGCTGTTGTATGAAAGTTTTGCGTTTCCATAGCCGCTTTGACACTTTTCACCATTTTTAATGAGCCTCTTTGGGCAATGTATTCGAATACACTATATATATACACTGTATATGCCATGTATACAATGATAGATTGCCACCAAACGAGGAGAAAAGAACAGAAAAGTATGCTGCATAAAATTGTAAACGATAAAAGTCAAATAATGGTTACCAACGCAACCCTTTTGCCGATGGCAAAGGAGATTTACATACGTTCAAAGGCGAAAGACTCTCGGAACACACCTGCTGCTGCCAGAGAGAGTACTGTCCGAAAAAGCGCGATGCCAAGCAGTTGTCGCCATTGCTCTATTGTATACAATAACAAAACGCACAATACAAATATACAGAGAGTATTGCATACACAGACACTGGCACACATACACATACACACATACTTATATATATAATAAATGAGTTTCATTATGTGCGTCGCGTCTTTTGCGATTTAATTAAAGCGCAACTAGAGCGTGGCGGGCGAGCAGTCGAAGGGCGGCGGCGGCGGCGGCTGCCTGATTGCCATTGCTTCATAATGTTGTCTCTCAGAGATTTTTTTTGCAACGCCCAAAGAACATCATCGATGAATTGTCGCTGGCGCAGTTTGTAGACAGCCATCTCGTGCACGTAATTTCCGTTTCCGTTTGAACGAGCGACAGCCGGTGACACGCGACAGCTGTTTGCACATACTTCAACACACACACACGCACGCACTCACTTACAGGTGAATGGTTGTTCATGTGTGTGTATGTTGGTGTGTGTGCGTCGGCCATGTTACTGTGCCATTGACTTCGAATCGAAGCGTGAAGGCCATAACATAAGACTGATTATCTTGAATCAAGAATTGTGTGCTAGATTCAACATTTAAAATTGTAAACACGCCCACAAACCCAACAATTTTGTGGTTGACTAAGCAATAAAAAGAATCGAAATAAAATGAAAATTATTAAATTAACTTTTTGATGCATCGAATAATTTGACAATTATCACCCATCTATGCAGGAATTATTAAATGTATAAAGGGCATAAAACAAGGCATAAAGTTGAAGAGACTTTCACACATTATCGTCAGTCAAACGAAAAAAACATGTTTGCCACCTTTCTTTAAGCATATATAACATTAATATACGATTATGTTTAAGTATACAAATGTTTCAATGTTAGCTTGTATGTTTCCATTGCAGCTGAGACACAAATGTTGGCATCATGTGTTGAAAATGAAAAGTAAAAGAAATGCACGATACACTTGAAGGCAAAGCAGCAGCGACGAACACAAACCAGATCTAATACCATAACCAAACCATTCCAAACCATACCAAACCAAACCAAACCATACCAAACCACACTTTACCAAACCAAACCACACCATACCAAGCCAGGCAAACCATTTCCTGCAATGCAAATGAATGTCTCTAGTCGCAGCCACCCCAACCTGCTATGCAATGCGTACAAGTATGAGAATTCACAGTAGATAGGTAGATTTGTGGTCCTGCTAAGCATTTCGATTACCAAAACGGATACCACGATAAACTCCATGTCGCCTTCACCTGGCATTCCAAGTCAGCTTTCAATTACAGCGAACAATTGTGTATGTGGATACCCTGTAGAAACGTTTTCGGTACAGTTTAACAAGTATTCCATTTTATTTGCAAATCATGTTATGTGAAAGTCGTGAAGTTTACGGACTTAAGCGCATATCATTTTTAGGGTTTTCGTTTCAGTTCTTTTTTACACCTAGAGAAAAAACCGACAAATAGCTGCGATTCTTATACCCTTAAGTATGAAACATAGATTAAACATATTCATAACGATAAGTAAACAGCAATTTGATTTCACTATATCAGATTATATCCAACTCTAAGTTAAGCATATTTTTTCTGAGTGTAACACACTTTCAAGTATTTTGCGTATACACGTAATTGCAGTGAGTTATTTCGACAGTTTTTTTTATTTAAGCGCGCGATTCTGTTTTTGTTTTGCTTCTTGAAATGTAATTTCATTAAATCTTCACGCTAATCTGCCACAGCCACAGCCTTGCCACAGCCTTGCCACAGTCATGCCACAGCGAAATATTCAAATAAACAATTTTTTGCTTGTTTGCTTGTAAGCAACAACAATAGAAATAAGTAAAACAACAGCGACATTAACAACAACAACAGCGACAACTGAAACATTCAAAGGCAGACAATCAACAGTCAGTCGCAGGTGGCAGGAAAAACAAGAAGCGACCGCACTTACAGCTATTGTCATAATTTTCACAGGCTTATCACATACACACACACACACACTCGCTCGTGGACACGTGCACGCATACGCAGTGACAAACACACACACATACAAATACACAGACAGACAGAATGAAATAAGCTGCTGCTAAGATGTTTAAGCCCGTTTGGCATTTCTTTAATTTGCTGCATGTGGCAAGATGAGCAAGAGATGACACAGCATCATGGCGTGCAAATAAATGTAACATTTAATCCAACAACAATAATAACAATAACAATAACAACAACAAGTTTGCACTACACTACACTACATACGTAATTACGTAATCACACCGTCAACAACAAAACAACAGCAACAACAAATGGAGGAGATGCATTGTCATGCCTTTGGAGTGTTAAGCTCTCCTCCAGCTCAGATCTCAGTTGTTCTTCAGTTGCCTTAGAAGCTGGCTTCCACATTACATTCACGTGGACGTGGACTCTGTGTTTGCGTGCTTTTCTCTTTTTTTTTTTTTTGTCAACCTCACTCGTCAAACTCGTATCGTATTGTTGTTGTGTACTGTTTACTGTGCGGTGGCTCTCAGGCCGTGTAATTAAATTTGCTGGCAATTGTCAAAAACTCTGTTTGTTGCGATTAAATGGCAATTGAAACTGTTCTGTTGTACCGTTGTTCCGTTGGCTTCAGCAGCTTCGGTGATTAACAATTTTAATTTCAATTACGATTAAGAGAGATAACAATGATGAGAGTATTCATCAAACCAGTTTGTCATAGATAGCGATAGTTAGAGTCGAGTAACAGATGCTCGGACTTGTGGGATATTGTAGTGTAAAACTGTCTGGCTAAGGGAGAAGGTATCCTAATTCCCTCATATCATATCAATGAGAAATGTAGAAGAAGTTCTCAACTCAACTCAAAGTTTCTGTCTTAGTGCGAATTTAACACGAAACTAGCACTTAGCACTTGAGCGGCTTTGATTGCCAGCCAGGTTTAACACTCTGCTCAAAGTTGAAGAGGGGGAAGAAGGGAGAAGGAAGTCTTATAATTGAATTGAAACTTTGTATCCAGCAGAGAATCTTGGCTCTTGTTTGATAAGAGTCGTTGAAAAGTCGGCTGAAAAGCCGTCGTTCTACACGACATCATTTTTAATTAAATGTTACAACATGACGTATGACTAACTAGTTATAAAAATACAACTTCAAGTTGTGATAATTTGATAACATTTTACGGTTATGTGTGAAGAGTTGAGTAAAGTAAACTTGAAGCCTGCCAAGACGCCATATAAAATTCTGCCCCCTGCTCTGCGGCATGACTGAAAATGCTTTAGCGGTTGCTCGTAATTAGTAAAGCCAGATGGCAAGGTGGCAATGGTGGCAGTGGCAATGGTGGTGGCGTGGTTGTCTTCTGGCCAACATAATTGGCCTTTGTTGGTGGTGTCATTGTCATTACCATGGACGTCATTATTGATGCTGCCAGCTCTCTCTTCTCGCCCCGCCTTCCTGTCTCTGTCTCGTTCTCTGCTGCCTGACGGGGCAGAATCTCATGCATATTTCAATAACTCTCATGGTGACAACAATAACAACAAGCAACAACAGCAGCAACAACAAAATAACAATAACGTTGATGCCGTTAACCAACAGCAATAACAATGTCAGCATTAAGCACCAAATAAAACAAAAAAGGGATTTAAAAATTAAATTAAAGTTAAAAGCTCAACAAATAATGAAATGAGCAAAATTTGTAGTGCATAAAAAAATCATGCAAGAGTGTGCCACATGTTGCCGCAAGTGCCATGCCACACTTTCATATGCCCTACATATATAAAAATGTTTACAAAAGCTTACAACAACACTCTCAATGTTCATTTCTTGACAAGCCAACAGAAACAAGCTGCTGCGGTTGACTTACCCTTGAGTTATTTGTGATATAACCGATTAGCATATACCCTATCAGACTCAAAACAAATGCAGGGTGTACAACTCGTAGTGACGATTCAATTAATATATGTGTACACATACATATACATATACATATATATGTGTATAAAATTTCACGGCCTGCCAAAAGCCACTCGAGCAGCCGCAAATTGAAAAGCCGCCTGCACAAGTACACACACATACAAATACAGCTGCGAAATCAAATATTTCACCATCAAGCTACTTTTTCTTACTGGCTAAAAACAAGAACACAAATATCAAGTTTACGCAATGGAGTATTTTATTTATACGTGAAGTGCAGACTTTAATTGGAACATTTTTCTTATTTTGTGTTCTGAAAAAAAAAACGGTGTTAATAACATACGCAAAAATAAATAGATTGTGTATGTGTATGGGTGTGTGTGTGTGTGCCTGGTATGTCACACAGACCGCAGGCATTTCCTGTGGCTGCCGGCTGATGAATTGTCAATTCATTATAAATACAAATAAGTGTTATGTTGACTGAGGTGCAGACAGACAGAGACAGAAACAATCACTTTGAGTGTTCGTTACAGAGACTGCTGGAGAAAAGTGCAGAGTTGTCAGACAGCGAGAAAATGTGTATTTTGTAAATATTATCTTATTTATAACAGATCGCCTTCCTTATAATATACTTGTGGTTGGTAGGCCGGCAATGGTTGACCGCAGTAACACCAAGTTTGTCTCCATAGGTTGCTGATTGCTTCGAAGGATCAGAAACAGAGAGGAAGGGGGTCATGATTCTGATCAGCTGATGGAATTGACGGATGATTTTGTCGTTGCGTGATGCTTGATTGAAAGCTGACGGCGAAATACTTACCCCGATGTTGGAAGACATTTTCATTTAATAAGCTAGCTGGATTTCCGAGCTGTAAGTGACTCTTAATGTTGCAAGCCCGAAACACTAGGCTACATATTTTCAACGAACTCGGTTCAAAACAGCAGCCAGCTGCAAATATTTAATACTTAACTTTAAGTCAACTTAACTACGTAAAATATGATTTATTTAATATATTTTATTCATAAGCTTTTAATGTTTTTAGTTAATGCATTTTATATTTACAATTAAATATAGAATTCTTTTTACGCGTTTTGTAATTTTCTGCTTCTCTTTTCCATAATTAAATAGAAAAAACTCTTTCTGCAGCATAATTTATACAAAATGGAAAATTACGTTTTATTTTTATTTTATTTATCATTGAAAAAAAAACTAAGTTTGTTGCTCATTTAAACACAAATATTTTCTTCTGCGGTGTATTCAGAATTCTTCCTATAATCTCTTACATATATATAAAATATATAAATAATATATCAAATCTTCAAATATGCTGTATAATATAATTTTTATTTTATCATTGAAAAAAAAAACTAAGTTTGTTGCTCTTTTAAACACAAATATTTTCTTCTGCGGTGTATTCAGATTCTTCCTATAATCTCTTATATATAAAATATATAAATAATATATTAAATCTTCAAATATGCTTTTATTTCTTGCTGCTTCCACTTGATTCTTTACTTTACTGAAAAACATTCTCATCATTTTTGTTACTTTCGGTTCGGAATGGTTTAAGCCGATTTGTTTGCTGAAAATACTTTGTGACATTATTTGAAATATATAATTTTCAATGTAATTAACAATAAAAGCATTAAGTTTGATTTTAATGGCATTTCAGAACTATGCACTCTGAATGCATTATCACAGCCCGAGTGCATTTGAGCAATAACCCAATGCACTTTTCGATATGTGTCCAGTTCCATATATTTTGACAACTCATTAATACCTTTGTAATTAATATGGCATCATGTCATACACGTCGCGTTCACACAATTTTGAGTTCAGTCGAGTTGCATTAAATCACAACGAGTGGAGTCAAGAAATAACAGTGAACATTAAGCCTTAAATCAATGAATCCGAATAATGAGTATGTCAAAATGATTTACAATTATCATTCGACAAACTTTTATGGGTCATGGATTAAAGTGTGATTTCTGACTCTTAACGTTAATTTGTATGTACTTTCGGGTATTTTTCCTGTCGAAAGCAATATTGGAGTAGGCATTATCAGGCATTATCGGTAACACTATAACAGGAGTACTTTTAATATTAAGCCAAGCTAAGTAACATTGGAGGCAACACTGTATTGGTATCAGAAGAATATCGGACTCCTACAATAAGTTGTATAGTATATACTCTTATAACTAAAGAAAGGAGTATATTGTTTACGTATCGGTCATGTGGTCTTTGTCGACAGCCCTAAAGCTAGAAACTTGAAATATTGCAAATATCATATGTCCCATATGTTTGTTCATATTAGGACACTACGCCCACTGGGTAGCTGGGGAATCATTTGAACAGATAGACTCACCAAATTTGGTAAGAAAACAGCTGGCAATGTCCCTTCAAGATCCACATCAAAGAACCTTTTGAGCCTCACCCCGATGTCCCTTCTATTGCGACCAACTGCAATGTTTTCACTTCTTTCATCTGTTAACATAAAATAACAAAATTCGATCAGTTTCTATTGCATTTTAGGACTTATAATTTAACAATTTTTTTAATCGCTAAAAGATCTCTTTTTCAATTTGTAAAATTATTTTCAATTAGTGCACTAATGCTGTCGCTGGCTTAAAGTTTAATTTCAGTGTGGCCTATTGCCACATGGAATAATATCAAGTTGCAAAGTCCTTTAATCCTATTGAGGGCTTAGCCCAAAAAGCTTAACTTGTCGTCCAATTATTTGCCATTGTTTTGAACACAGACGGTTGCCAGTTGCCAGTTGCAGGTTGCCAGTTGCAAGTTGTCGGCTGCCGGCTGCTACTGCTGCATCCACACACTCTAGTATTTATTTTGAGCATGGCGAATGGCAATTAATATGCACCAAAATTATGCGGCATGCAAATTGGCATGTGGCGAGTGCACCCGCTGGCAATAGGCATCATGCTGCATGCTGCAAGCGGCAAGTGGCTGATGCTTAAACAAAACGCTGGTTGTCGAATCCAAAGGCAAAGCATGTTTTGAAAAAACAGACAAAGCACTCCACGAACTGGTAATGAGGCAAGGTCTTTCTCTCAATGCTGCCACATTGGTCTCTAACTAAAGGGGGGAGGAGGGTATTCAGCTCGGTTGCGCCATTGTTCGCCAGCAAACAAAGTTACAAAGTGCCGACGACAACGAGTGCTTTCTGTAGTTGTTGCTTCTGATGATGATGATCATCATGATGATGAAGATAATGATGATGTAGTTTTTGCTTATGATGATGATGATGATAATGACGTTGCCAGCTGCTGCAAGCGCCATTGTTGACTTTGGACTCGAGAGGCGCAAATTAACCGCAAAAGGCCCAGTCGGACCTGGAAACGGGAGTACAGGGAATGGGTTGACTTTGAGTGGGTTGGAATCGTAGTGTAGGACACTGACCGCCAAACACACGTGACTTGAAGCGTTAAGTAACATGTATGTTTGTGTGTATGTGTGTGTGTGTGTGTGTGTGTGTGTTGACCACAAATTCAGTTCATTACATGAACTTAAACAATCGAATTAGCCCAAAAAAACAAACAGCAACAAGAGAGGCGTCAGCATCAAAAGGCAACACCAACACTCAACAACTCATCAGCTGTGAAAGAGAACATCAGTTTGTTGTTTGTACATCTGTTTCTATGTATGTATGTGTGTATGTACAGATGTTTGTAAGTAATTGCCAGCAAGAGCAGCACTGACCTGCTTTGACCTGAACCTAGGAACCAGAGACTCAAAAGGCCGTACCGCACTGAACTGAACTCGAGTCACTTTGGCTTCGTGTGTTCACAAATTGACTGCCCGCCCCCACACTCACGCACACACACACACACATTAGCAACACTAGTAAGAAATTTGCATTGTGTATCTACTTGATTAGAGTTACTCTTCAATATACTTAAGTTCCGGTCATTACATAAGCAGACTGCAGACAGCTGCCAGAAAACAAAGACACTTACTTATTTCACTCCAACTCTTCAAGCATTCAATTGCTGCACTTGTTCTGCTGCACTGGATTCAAGTTCCAAATGAACCAACTCAAGAAAAGGTGAAAGAGAAAGTTGAAAAAAAAAACCAGCAAAAACCAGAACTAGATGTGTTTCCACTTTTTCACAATTTAATGGTCGTGCAGCAAGGAACTTTTAGTTGTTAATAAGTTGAAAAAGAAATTAGTAGTTAGTTAACCTAAGATAAACATGATAAACTGAACATGCCCAAAAGATAAGCGATTTCACTAAAACTGTTTGTACAACGAAAATGCATATTCAGGATTCGTTTACAGCATAGGATTCTCGTTATGTTACTAAGCCTAAACCTGAGTTTGAACTCAATCTGTTACTTTTTGAAATTTGGCACCTGACTAACACACAAGCTGAGGGTCTAATCGTCAACGAGCTAACAAAATACATGCGTATTGTCGCCAGTAAGAGGCTCAAACCGCATAACTGCATAAACAAAATAAAAGCTTTCTGCGTCCGGCATTCAAGTTTAAAGCCCGAGCCCCGATGTCGGTCGAGCTGACAGACATACACATCCTACGTGTACTGCCGGACTAATTCTTGATGACCTCATATCGGCGGTGTTTCTCAACCGATTTTTATAAAAATTTTACAGATTTTCATTATTTTGTTAATAGTTTCAATCCCCATTTTCGAGGTTTCGAAATGTATTATTTTTTTGTTATCGATTCCATGTGTATATCGGAAACCGGAAAATGTATAACAAATTGAAACAAACTTGCTATGCCTAGAGATTAGAAGAGCTCATATCCATTTCATGGGTAAAGGGTATATAAATATTGTGCATGAACACTTAGTACGCTCAATGTACACGGATTAGTTGAGATTTTTCTACCGCCGACATTTGATTTAAGAGTGTATTTGTGGTTGTTGTCGAGCTCAAAAGGTTACTTTTTGTAACTGAAGCGACATTTTGAAATAGATTCTAAATAAAATAACTGTGATTTTAATTGATTTCTCAATAGGTTAACCTCTTTCATCTCAAATAGTCTTTCATTATATCAGTAATCAAGTAATCATCCGTTCTTGTTACTCTACTCATCGCTTACAGATTAATGTTTTATATATTATGCTATATTACTTTCCCCTAGCTTAATGTGTTTTGTCATGGTACATAACAAGAAATGTGGAAAGCAAATTGAGAAATATAATTAATTGAAGTAAATCGCATTCTATCTAAATATAATTAAGCTCAATTTCATTAAATATTCATAGTTTTTTACAAACGATTTACTTTACATTTTGTAGTCTCTTCCGGCTTACTGCCATGGAAACAGTAGAAACAGTGGAAACAGGCTAAAATACTTACTAACGACTTGAAAGACAAACTCATTGAGTCGGGTGTGGGGGACGGGGTGTGGGAGTGGCTGTTTACGTGACCTGTCGAGCCTCTGACATATTGACTCATCAACTACAGGCTGCTGCGACGACGCACGCGACAAGTCAAAATGGTAATGGTAATGACAATTGGTGAGAGCCGCTCGAACCATCATCATCGACTATTGCCATTACCAGTGGACCATTTACTTGCTACAGTACACTGACTGTCCCATCTACTTGTGACTGCGACTGCCACTGCCACTGCCACAGTCAGTGGCAATGTCAATACGGCTGGCTCACAGTGTGGCAGTGGCAGTGGCAAGTAAGCAAACAAAAACGAAAAGCGCAATTTTTATGTTAATGAACATCATTTTTCTCTGTTTGCTTTCACTTGCGTTAAGTGTCGCAAATAAATTCATTAAAGTGGCATTTTTCAATTTTAATGATGAGGCCTTCAACCAACTCCCTCCCCTCCCCTCCCCACCCGTCCAACCATTCAGCCGACCAGCCGTATTCTTCATCTTCTTCTCTCCATCTCTCTCTCTCGAATGGTAATGAATTTTTCGGTGGCATGGAAAATAATTACAAACACACACACAGACAGAGACAGAAAGACCCAACAGGAACCACTTATAGCCAAACTGAATAGCGACCACCCATGAACAGATTAAATGCTGCATTTATAAATGAATTACGGTTTATTTATTACTTGTTACTTATGGCTATTATTATAACTTTCAGTAGAAGCGCACTATATGGTAAAACACATTCTTATCACCCCATCAAATGGTTCGGCTTAAAGCGATTGTCAAGATTTTATCGCTTTACAAAGTATTGATGGCTTTATATAACCTTAACAAATAATATCCGATAACCTATCAGGTTTACGATATACACAAGTAATCGATAAGGTTATGAGTTAAGGATATCTTCTAGTCAAGCTTTCTGAGATCAAGCTAAGTTTTCTCCACTAGACCCTTCTTACTTGTTTTTATATGGAACCTCAACTTAACTTATCTCACTTTTAGGATTAACCACATTTGTATAAGCTTTGACCTGAATATTGTCGTCTGGAAAAAAAGGAAAAATATCATTAAAGAAACTTTAAACATATGGAAAATAACAGCTTGATGGGCTGTGAGCAGAACCCACAATTAAAAAGTGTTTGCAATTTACTAATGTATTTAAAAGGAAACCGAAGCGGATTCGAACGATACGAAGTTTAATAATTTTATTGCGTTTAAGACATTTTGAAGTTGTACTCAAGCAAGTGGATGATAATTGTGTACAATCAAGCGATAATTACGAAATTATGACTTGAGCTTGTTGCTGTTGCTGTTGATGTTATGACTGTTCTTACTTATCTCCTTGTTGAGCACTGGAGAGAGAGAGGGGCGGAAAAGTGTATGGAAAAATGTAAGCAGTGCCATCCACAGCACAGAGACAGCGACAGCGACAGAGAGACAGCCGCAGGGAAATCCGCTCAGCCGTAGTAGACGAAAGCCGTAAGCCGTGAACTGTGAACTGTGAACCGTAACCCTTTGCCACCTCGTAATCCATATCAAGCAGCCAGCCAGCCAGGCAGCCAGCCAGGACAAAGCCATTCTAGTGAGCTTACCCAATTATGAAACATTAAAAATACGCGCATATAAATCGCTTCATTTTTATGCGCAATTACAGCACGGATGAGGCATCCTACCAGCGCTTTGTGCCTGGTGCCGACACCCCCCACCTCTATCTCTCTCTCTCTCACACGCTACTCAATTAAGTTAATTCCCCTTTGCATAAAGTGAATGAGAAGATGCTGCCACGCATTCCTCATACATATATTTAGCTGGTGCTTCTTTATTTTTTATTTATTTTTTATATTTAAACGATTTTAAGGTCGCCCGCGCAAACTACTCAACCGTGTGCACTTCGGCGGCCAAAGTGTCAAATGTAAAGTGGAAAAGGAAAACAGAAGCAAGAAAAACAGAAAGAAAAAAAAAAGGGAATAGGCAAAAATTAGCTGCCTCTCTGCCTTCTCCTCCTCCTTCCATCAGCCGGAGAAAGTTGAGGAACATAAATAAAAAATGAACAAAAATATATACATATATACAAAAAAGAAACACACAAAAATATGACGAAGGAACGAACGAAAAAAAAAAACATATTAAATGCTGTCACTATGGAAAATGCGTTCGTTTGGCTAATGCGATTTTAGACAACGGACGCCTATCTGCCTGGCAGTAACAGCAAGAACAACAACAACTTCTCAACTTGCCAACTTCCAGTTAACAGAAAAGTCGGTGCTCGGCCGCCGTGTGCCGGTCTAATGGGATTACAACGCAGCCGCCGGCAGCAGCAGCAGCGAGAAGAAGAAGAAGTCCACGTCTCGACTTTGTAGCTGATTATCTGGCTGCCACGTTGACAGCGAACTCAACGGCAGCGGCAAGGAGTATAAGAAGGGATGGCCGGGGATGGACTCCAACTGAACCAGGAACAATACCAGCAATGACTACGACCGCAGTCGCATAACCAGAACGGGGAAAGAGATGGCGGGATGATGGGATGGCGGGATGCTGGGAATGGGACATCAGACGATGGCGGCAGGACAAGACGTTAATATTATTATACGCTTTGTAAACAAATTATGAATTATGTTGGATAAATAGAAAAACTTAGTAATAACTTGATTGCGGCATTTGGCTGGCTGCTGGTTGCGGGCTGGCTTCAAGCTTCTCTCTTTCCGGCTGCTGTTGTCGATGCCTTTTGGCCTTAACATTGCCCAAAAACATGGGCAAATACACTGAACGAAAAAATAAGTTGGCATTTTGTATCTTCAGATGTGATGAGAATTTGAAGTTTTATAAAATATATTTGCTAATAATCATTTGGAATTCATTTCGATCCCCATGCTTTTTTTCTTCTTGTCCAAAAAACTTGTCAATCTTTCTATAATAATATAATATAATTAATATTGTAAAGAATTTAAGGAAAATCAAAGCAGAAGCTATAGCGTTTTAGCTATAATCTTGGTACACCTTTTTTAGAAGTTTTATTATTGGTTAAAGAAGCAACTTTGTCTTGATTCCTATCTTCGGTTTTGTTCTAAACGATAATCCCCCAAATTCGCATACATTTTCCATTAACTCCAATAATCTATCGGGTTAATAAACTAAAACAAACACACATACTACATACATATCATAGAGTTTTTTTTAACAATATTTTATTTAACGATAACCAGAGAAAGTAAAAAAATACTTGGTAGAAAGAAAGAATAACAGAACCTTACAGAAGCTACCAAAAAATAGCTATTATTGGAATTTGTTTGATAAAAAAAACCGAAATCAATATTCCTAGAAAAACTCAACTTATAAATTGAATGAAATTCTTTTAAGAGTTTAAACCAAACACGAAAATTATTTGCTGATTGATTTGTTAGCGTTTATTGATCTAATGATTGATTATATTCAATTTTGCGAGATGGGGAGTGTGGGGAGTGGGAGGTGAGTGCTTTGACTTTCGACTATTTTTGTTCAGTGCTTGCAGCCATTTTTAATTCCGGTTTTGCCAGGGAAGAAAACACAAATACACGTTATGCATATATAGGCCTAGAATGCTCGCGTCCTTGGGCTTACTTCAATATACCTTCCTGTCTCTGTCTTGGACTAGGCCTCGGCCTCGAGTACCAACAAAAAAATGAATGGTAACTGTGGCGGCCTCCGGCGCTGGCAGCACGTTAATTATGGCCAAACACAAAAATGGCCAAATGGTTCAGGCCAAGTACATACATACATACATATATACCTATACTATGAATGTATATAAAATGCTTAGCAGGAGACGGTAAAAGCCGATAGGCGGATAAGGGAATGTGTCCGGCAGCAGCAGCAGCAGAGACAGCGGTAGCGGTAGCGGGATGTTGCACGGACGCCGCTCATTGCAGGTTGTTGCCGGCGACGACGACGACGATGAATGAAAGAAAATGTAAAAACAAATTGAAAAGTTTTCCACGATATAAATTTGCATTCATTTTGAGCGCGCGCGCCTTTTGGTACATTGCTCCCTTTTTTGTTGTTTTTGTTGTTTTTGTTGTTGTTATTGTTGGCTACACTTGGACAACTCGAGCGAACAAGCGAGAGAGCTGAGTGTTCAGTTTTTGCTCGAGCTGGCTCAAGGATTTGTCAGACACTGTTAATATACCAGACTTGTACATACCTAAATACATATACATACATATACATATACATACATACATATACATACATACATACATACATATACATACATACCTAAATACATACATACATACATATACATACATACATACATTCATATACATACATACATATATACAAATTGCTTAAATCGAAAAAGTTTTGGTCCTTTTTTTGTATGTTACATACACAAATGTAAATGCATAGGTATATAAGTAAGTGTGTGTGTGTGTATGTGTGTGTGTGTGTTGAATTAAGCAGGAAAAACACCTACTACATAGGCGATAACTAAACTGAACTGAACTGAACCAAAAACGGAGCTGTTTGTTGAATGAGAAATCCTGTTCCTGTACTTTCGTTCATTTTTTTCATTTTGGGTGTTTTTGGGGCTTGTGAATCCACTCCACACGGCACAACCGTGAATTGGTGCTCCAGCCAAAATGGAGAACCTGTAGTAGCAACAGAGGCAGCAACAGCAGCTGTTGTTGTCACATTGTTGCTGTTGCTGTTGTTGTTGTGTGGTACCTTTTTGAATATTTATGAAAAATTGAAACGTTTTAGCGCGCAGCCCGGTGCCTTGCAGGATTTGTTCCCTTTTGTACCCTGCACAGCAAGCAAGCCAACATGGTATACCAGACCTACAACATTGTTGAATGAAGGACTCCAGAGTTGCCAGGGAAATCTTGAACCATTGAAGCATTACCATCTCTTCGCTTTAACATTTCTCAATATTCAACTATTTACTTGAATCTAATCATAATCATCATAAATGTATGTATTCGCATTGCTTGTGATCCTAGGGTATTCAAAAATTATGGCCTTAAAGTTTATTTTCCCTGAAACGGAACGTGCTAAGTATCTGTAAGTTAGGCATTCACAAATTTTAACCACTTGTCCTTGGGTTTTTTCGTGTTTTTTTTCCTTTTTTTTTAATGTCAGTTGCTTTCATTCTCGCTTGTTAGTTAACTAATTGTATTTTTTTAAGCCGCTATTGTTGTTGCTGTTCGTGTTGTTGTTGTTGTTGTTGTAGTTGTTGTTGATGTTATTGCTGTTGTTGTTGTTGTTGTGGATACTTTTTGTCGCGTTCCGTGTTAGTGGGAAACGCCCACGCACACAAAAATGATTTAAGTGCGCCTTCATTAATTACGTTTTACCACAGCGGTAGCATCTGTAGGGCAGCCCTCGGGGGCGGCGGTGGTCGGATGGTGTTGCCGGTAGTGGTAGTGGCAAGGCAACTCAACGCAAGGCAAGGCGTGGCCGAGAGAGACAGTTTGAGAAGTGTATAAGTGGTTCAGGATGACACCACCCGTGGCTGCTGAAACTTTAATAGACTGTATTTCAGCATAATTAACACGGCAAGCGTATGAATGATGCATGACAAATCGCTGCCGTTGCGGATGCCGTTGCCGTTGCCGTTGCCGTTGATGATGATGCTGAATACTGTGCTGTGGTGGCAACTCTGGCTGGCAGAGCAGCAAGCAGTTAGTCGACACTTTACACAACACACACACACGCATACACCATGGTCTCTCTAATAATTGCCGACGGTTAAATGTAAATTGAGATTAAGTTAGGTAAAACCCAGCAAACCCCTTTTCGCTGTTTCCTTCGCAACTTTTATGCATTTTTAATGCGTATCTCTAAAGGGTTAACGGCTTATTTTCTAAATGATCTGCGAATGGTCAGTGCGAAAGGAATATTTGATAATGGTCGATGGGAACAGATGAGTAATGGGATTAGTCCAGCTCAAGTTGAAGTGTGAAAAAGTTTGCAAACAATTGAATTTCTGAGTATTTTGAACTATGAAAACTTTTAAAAGCATTGTTTTGTTTTGTGTCTGAAACTCTAAAGTGGGGATTTCTTGTTTTCTTATGACTGTTACATTCATTTCAGGTTCAATAAGGACGCCTAAGAGGATGCTATAGGTTTGATTTAGGTGCGCCTGAAAGTATACTGTATTTTTTTAAGAAAACTAAATCAGTGAATACAATTAGTTAAGGAACCGGTTGGTAAACTGACCCAATTAACCAAATAAGCCAAACCGCTTGAGAATCTTTATTATCATAGCCGAACAGCACCGATACCACCACCACCACCCGCACCCGTCTGACGTACTTTCGCAATTCTCACACATTTGGGAAGCGAAACCAGTCGGAATAATTTCTCAGCGAACACGGTGAATGCCGGTTTGGCTTAGTTTGGCTTGGTTGATTTGTCATCTGGACTCGAGTACAATAATGAACGTCATCGATTGATTCTTTGGATTTTCGGCTTGCGTTTTCGCTCTGTTCGTACGCAGATATTTCACTTTGCCAGCTCAATGCGAATGCGAATGCAAATTGAAATCGCATCACTTGTCAACATAGACAGTTCGAATGAGAGAGATAGCTAGATAAATTGATAGATAGATAGATAGAGAGCGAGTAGGAGCAGAAGGGGGGCCTTAACAAATTTATGCATTTGCTGCTGCGTTGATTTGTTGCACGCCGCAGTGTGACTTGCTGCCGAATTGGTGTTGTTTGTTTAATTTGATAGCTTCATATAAAAGTGTTGCACTTGGCGACGAGGAATCGCATTTGAAGCTAGCCACAGCACTGGATTAGACACAGTCCAACACTTACCCCGGTCCCCGATTATCCACGCTACCACCGTAACCGTAACCGTAACATGTCCGGGCAACCACAGATGTTGCTGCTGTTTATCGGATTTGGCTGCATTGCCGCCACTCTTGCCCAGAGGCTGCCCGCAGCGCCGACAGGAAGATTGCTGGCACCTCGCTTACCATTTGCCGAGAGCTTTGAGAGCTTGGACGATAACGATGGTGACAATGTGCAAGACACGGGCGAGCAACTGAGGCAGCTGATCGGTCAACAGTTGACCAGCGCTGTGGCGCCACTAACAGCTGCCCCATTGGCATTGCTCACTCAACGACAGCCGGCAATTGTTTCGCCCAGCTCTGGCGCAGAGGCTGCTCGACGATTTGCAGATGAGCCACAGTCCAGTGAGGATGAAAGCAATGAGCCTGAGAATGATGATGATGACAATGACGACGACGGTGACGCTGACGATTCTGACCTAGATGTTGCTCAACAACCGCAGCAGGAATACAATCCGTATCGTGACAATTTCCAGGAGCGCAACGAGGATGGCAGCTATGTCTTTGGGTAAGTTGAAAGTAACTACATATTTCTCCCTTGTTATCACCCTTAACCAACCTTAGCTATTCATTGCCTAATGGTGTTCGGCGCTGGGAACGTGGCTTCTACTCGGATCGGGAGAAGCATTCCTTGATCGTTGAAGGCTTCTATACTGAACCCCGTCATAGCAGTCACGGCATTCAATATGAACTTCGCTGTTATCGCGCCGATTCGCATGGCTATCATCCGCTGGCAGGTAAAGTAAAAAAAAAACATTACGTAAAAGTATCGTTTTGTTCACTTTCTGTATATTTTATTATTACTTTTTGCTTGCAGTAAAGTACGTGCAACAGCTGCCTCGTGTCCGGCGCGATGAACTGCCGATTGTAAGCTGCTTAAATTTAAATCGCCAACAACGATAGCCGATTTTCTTGGATGTCAATTAATAACTATCGAGCTCAACAGCTTAATATATATTAACTTTTTTTTTTGTGCACGTAATAAAACTAAATACCTCAGAAATATGTACATTGATTGACTGTTTGCCTGATTGGCTTCGTATTTTAACCCACATCTAGTTATACCCTTCATGCATTGAAATGGATAAAATCGTCGTAAAACAACTTCACTTTATGCATCTAACAGGCAATCTGAAGCATCTCAAATCCCATACAAAACTTCATGCAAAATTATAAGATTATAGCCCACAAAATTGACTAAATTTTATATTATTTACAATATTGCTTTACGAGAGTAAAGTTCATTGAGCTTCTAGCAATATCTTTTGGTTTGCATATACAACAATCGATATTTTGTGCATTGTAAACAAACTGAAAGTTATTCCATTTGTATATCAACAAGATTTTATAACAGAAATCAGACTATACCATGTTTGATAGATACTTCAGCACATCAGATTTTCGATATATAAATGAAAGGCTATTCCTTATTATATCCACAGGATAGGAGATGTATTGACCATAATACCATGAAAGGTAATTCCAACTTAAACAAATGCATGGTTATTTGAGCAAACTTTATAATACCCTTAGTTTTAGTACATTATGCTGGAACATAATGGAGTTTGGGGAAAACGTGAGACAAGTAAAAGAGTTTTCTTTTATTTTGGTTATTTTTGTTCTATGTGTGTGTGTGTTTGTGTGCTTTGACTGTTTATCTGTTTGACAGTCCCACGCGCTGAATATGCAAATAGACGCGACAATGGAATGATGTTTAAAAATAAACAAAACTTGTGGCGATACTCGCCCACAAAACTTGGCTTTCGTTTGTTGATTTAGGCAAATTTGTATTTAAGCAACAACAATAACACGTACAATAACAACAACAACAACAATATTGACAATAGAATAGCGGATGTGACAACCCCTTACACGGACAGCGACCGTCTCTAAAGACAATTGCTCGAAATTCGGAGCTGAAACTTGAAATAAGATACAGTAAGAGTGCGAGAGAGAGAAAGAGAGAGACTGCTTTTGCGGTAGCCGCACAAAAGGCGCCTCATCAACGCAACCAGCAACAATGACAGCTAACAAACCGTTAAGTGCCGCAACAAATCGCACCAAAAATTGAAAACTGTGGGAATACACACGACGCTAGACGCCGCCAAAAACCCACAAAACAACCGCAGCAGCCATGCCAAAAACCACGGCACACCCTCGCATAGCAATAGATACAAACATACCGATAGATACATAGATACAAATCTCAGTCACCCAAAAGAAAAAAAAAACGAAAAAAGCACAAAAATTAAAAGACCCAAAATGAAATGCAATAAATGAAAACAAACGAAAAGAACATACAAAATACAGTCAGAAAAGACAATTAAAGTAAATAACAAGTATTTTGAAATGCCATTTGAATTAAATGTGAAACTCAGCTACAGAACAGGGCGTTGTGAACAAGGAAGTAACATCTATGCCAGGGCTGCAAAGAAATCGCTATGAGAAATTGCAAAAAATGCGATATATAAATATATGTTCACAAAAAAAGGAATAGCAATGAGGATAATAACAAATCCAATGCAGTTTAAGCTTTGTGTCCGTTTCCCTAACATCGATAGTAATCGATATATATGTTAATAAAACTGCTCAAAGATTTATTATTTTGTTATTTAAAGTGTATTTTATTTTATTTATATTTTATTGTTACATTAAACATTTGTTTGGTGCGCTTAGCTTTTTACAATTTGTCAATGTCTTAAGCTAAGTTGGGTGCGATCCGATGATCGCGTGACTCCATCTACTCGATAGTTAGATTAACACATCGCCACATTAATCGCTTGTGTATCGATCTGCAGCACAATCGCTATCGTATGAATTGCAAGGAATGAAACGAAACAAGTAAATATTTGAAACCGAAGAGATTCTCAACTGACGAAATATGTCCCTACTATTCTGCAGTCGACATTCTCTATCTTCAACATTCATACATACAATATTCAGTATCAATAAAAGATGTGCAATGTACATTAATAAAGTTGCCAATAGATGTGTTTTTGCCATTGTGGGCTTGTATGTGCATGTGTGTTTGTAGGTTTGTGGGCTTGTGAGCTTGTGGCGTTGGCGGCAAGTTTATGGGCAAAAAAGTGTTTGACTGATGCGCAAACAAGTAAATAACTCAACTTGTCGCCCAAAACTTCGAAGTAACAATCATGCAGTAATCAAGTTGAAACTGCTGCCACTGAAACTACCAAACAGAAAACACAAAAACAACAACAAGAACAAAAACTTCAACTTCAACACACAGAGAAGCTGACAACACATAGCAAGTTATATGAATCCAATTCTGTTCATGTCCCTCACTCTCTGTCTCTGTCTCTGTCTGACTCTGTCATTTTGCCTCGTTTTGGCCTATAATTGAGCAGTTTATACCACACAACATGCCACGGAACTACTTGCTAGCGAGTAATGCCGAGTATAGTGCCGCAGGAGAAAAGTCCTGCATGATGAATTGTGAGTGGGGTGGACTGAATAGTAACTAAGTGAGAAGGTGGGTGGGTGGATGCTTCTGTTGACCCAAGTCGACATTCGAGTCGCAACTTTTGACTTTGTTGTGGGAGAGTTGTGTGTTGAGAGCATCAAACAGTGCGTCGACATGGCTGGAATGTGATAAAAAAATGCTGAGATTATGTAACCGAAATACTTTCAAATCGAAATCGACCAATATAAATTCATGGCTTAGACACTTGCACATGCCAGCATTGGGCTGCCAACCATTGCTCGATGTGTAGAGGAGTATTGAAGGTTTGAGTATTGGGTTGCCTGGCAGTTGGCAGTTGGGACCTGAGAGTGCTTGCTTCGGCTAGCTTTGGTTTGCACGGAAATGCTGGCAAATGAAATATTGTGCAAAATGCCAGCAGACAAACAAGCTGAGTTGCCATTTCGGTTTGCCTTTGTGTCCCCACAGTGGGACCTACCCTACGAGAGAGACAGATACCGAAAGGGAGTTAGACTATGTAGTTACAGGGTGCTAGCAGGCAGCTTGTCCCGACTACGAATCGGTTCAGTTCAGTTCGGTTTGGTTTTGGTTTAGTTTGGTTTCGTTTTGTTCTGTTCTGGCCACGGCTGCACATTAAACTTGAAACAATATTTTATGCTTATATGGGTAAAAATATTTATTAGTTTGTTGTTTTGCGTATATATATATGTGTGTGTGTGTGTGCTGACAACGGATTTGCAGATGCAGTTAGCGACCACATTGCCATTTGAATTCCTCTCGAATAGTGTTTTTTTTTTTATGACGCTGTGCATTTGCAGCTGTGAAATGCGATGTTTTAAGGCTGTTTTGGGCCAAATGCGTTGCGTGGCCCATTAAAAAAGCAATCTTAGCAACCTAACGGCCCCAAATTGAGGAGATTTAGTGGAGGGTGGATTGAGTTTGAACGAAAGCTTCCTGCCTCTTGCCTCTTACCACTTGCCTCTTGCCTTTTGCCCGCTTAACGGATGATGAGGGAGCGAGAACTGTCAAAATGCCGCCGAATAATCGTTTCAAAATTTATTAATTGTGCTTTCAGTTTGACGCGCGGAATTTAATCTGCCTAAGTGTCTGACTCTGTTTCCTGCTAATTGCACTGGTTTAATGACCAGAACCGGTTCTGCCCACGATTATACAAAAGCTGTGCGTGAGCGAGAAAGAGAGGCAAACAGTTGTTGCCTTTAATCAAGCGGAATTTTAAGCACTTGTTGCAGATTTAAAGTTACAAGCTTAAAAAATAAACATAATTGAAAAGTTCTTAATGGACATTCAGTATTGGTATAAATACAAAAATGCTTATAAAAACACTTTTTTATGTGACAAGAAACAAGAAACATAAAAAACCCAAATAAAAAACCAAATGTTTATTAATTGAGCTCGTTCATCAATCAATATAACGTTTAAGCATTTTATTTACATTTAAAACACATGAGTTTTTTATGTTAAAATTTATGTGCATATGTATATTATTTCTACCCTTTGAGAACTATTTATTAAATTGAATTTAAGTGCACTAAAATGAGTAGAAAAAAACACAATTTGTTTAAATCCAACTGTATCATACTCTATTTGGTATTTAGTATTTAGTATTTTTACAGATTCAATTATTTCACATACTAGATACAAACAGAAATATTCAAACTGTAAGTATATCTAAGGGATTCTGTTAACTAACGAACTACTTGAATAAGTATGCCTAAGGGGGAAAATAGAGTATGCAAAATGACAAATCACAAGAGCTATTCATCAACCAAATGAGTTTTAGTACATGGTATATGAAATACGTTCGCATAGAACTTAACGAATGAAATATTTAATCAGATTTGCATAACGTTAAATAAACAATGCATCATTAAAACAATTATAGAAATAGAAATAGAAATTTATGAATGTGTTGTTTGAAAAACAATCGAATGGAAAATGTGTACAATTTAAGTGAAGTGCTTTTTGTTTTTCTACGCCAAAGTCACGTCACTTTCAATAAATCAGATGTCAAAATATATAACCAAAAACACACAAAAAAGAAGACGCAAACAATATTTTTTGTTTTATTTTTATTATTATTGTTATTGCCACCCGCTGACAGACAATTGAAATGGGGCAATTCAATTTCAATTGCCTGCAGACGCCTTTTTGTTCAATAATCGATTAAGTATGATGCACATCGATAACAGCAGCAGCACCAGCAGCATCAACGATTGACGATGACGATGATGATGATGGCGATGATGATGATGATGATGACGACGCTGATTGAGTCCTTTTGGCTGGAAAGCATTTATCACTTGTCAGACATCAGCTGGATGGCCGTCGCCATTGTCAAGGACGTACACAAGTGTTAAACAATATTTCGTAAGGAACACAAATAGTACGAGTACGAGAAAAAGAGAAAAGGCGGCAACAAATGGACTTCAATTTTATTCCCCTCTTTCTCTTCTTAACTTCTTTTTTGTTTGCACCAAATTCAATGACCACGAAACATGTCGTACTCAACGTTGGCAGCGACAGCGACTGCGACAGCGTCGAACGACTGACGATAGCATCAGTTGAGGCGACATGATGAGGTACATGATGACTCGTTCCGCTGCCCTGGTCATTGAACCATGGCTCCACCTCCTCTTCTTCCTCAGTTTAGCACAACGGCGGGGATTCTGCGGTTAAAGCTTGGATGCATCTGCGACTGACACACATTACAAACGCCGTCGGCGCAACAAACAAACACGTTGGGGCCAAAAGCAACCGACTAAGAATCAAAATCAAAATCAAAATCGAAAGAACCGAAAGCCAAAGTGCTCACAAAATGCGCTGTCAAAGCCACAAAAGCAGTCTCAAGTTGCTTAACTCTAAAAAGGCTAAGAACTTGGTGCGGGTTGTATATAGGTATGTGGTATGCGTCAGTGGGTGTTGGAAGAACCTGAGCATGAGTGCCAGCCAAATCATTGCCATTGGCATTGGCATCGTTCAAGTTTAATATGCTGTTACCCTTGCAAAGGGGTATTATTACTTTGTAAGGTTATTGGTAACAGGTGCCAAATCAACTAAGCTAAGTGAATATCTTATCCTTACAAATTATAGCCCAAGTGTTATTCAGATGTATAAGATATATTATTAAATAGATCCATTAAAATCCATTCTGTAGTTGTGGCATGAAAGAGCTCAGACATTTATCTTAAATATCATTCAAAGGGTATTCAAATTGTCGGTGCTGAGTGCAAAGTAAATTGACTGAATTCCCTTTGCCTGCTGTCATTCATTCCTTAAACGTTTGACTTTAACTGCCTGACATATTTTACATCTCTTCATTGGCGAAAGTCTTCAGTCACTCTCCAGTTTCCGTTGACTCTGGATTGCAGTATAAAAGGCCGCCGGCCGTTTGACCAACAAATCAATTATTAAATTTGAAGCCTGGCATAAAGTTGTTCTTTGCTTTCCACACCCACACCCACACACACACACACAGATTTTTAAATAAAGAAAGAGAGAGAGAGCGAGAGAGAAAGAAAGAAGGATATGTTGCGCATTTCAAGGATAATGTCGTGCCTGCAGCTGCTCTTCCTTTTCCTGTTGATAGTCGTCAGTCTGTGCTCCGTCGATGCTCGATGGACAGTTCGCCCGAGGCGTAACACCACCACCTCCCGACCCACCACCACCATTACCACCCGCACCACCATGCCAATGCATAGCACAACATCGAAGATTAACCGTCATCAGCACTTGCATCACTGGCCACCATTAGTGGCACCGCAGGCACCTCCAAAACAACAACAACAACAACAGGAACAGCAACAACATGTTTCCACTGTGATGCCAGAAGATTCCACTGAGGAAATTCGACTTATTGACAGCTTCGATCAACGCTCGCCGGATGGACAACATGAGTACAGGTGATGGCAATCATACACTAACAAAAATTATTCATCTTTTTACATAAACTTATACTTATATCCTTCCATGCGTTACACATTTTGCATGCCAACTTTTTCGAAGTGTATTCAAAAGAAAATCGCATGTTATATTATTGCTTGTTTCCTTGGTGTAGTTGCTCTGGGCTCGATTTACTTATAAGTTATCACAATATTTACACAGATTTCAGCTGAGCAATGGAGATACTCGATACGAGCGCACCTACTGGCTGCCCGTGGGCAAGAGATTTGTATTAGCCAGGACCGGATACTATTCGGTACCGTTGCCCGGTGCCCAATACTCGACCACCTTCTACAGGGCCGATCACCAGGGCTACCATGTGGACACGCGTAAGTGTTTGCCATGAAATAACTTAAAGAAAAATAAAAGAGCAGCACCCCCGCCCCCGACTCAAGCCACCATTTATGCCCGATTGGTTGGGTTGGGTAGGGTCGGGGCGTGTGTGTGTGTGTGTGACCGAGCGTTAAATTTTATGCCCAAAACGCAGACACATTATCCGGCGAGCAGCCGCTGTTGCCCCGCCACCTCGATGTGCCACAAAACGTGGTGGTGGCCATGAAGTCAACGTCAACAGCTAAGCGAAATTCAATAAGCGTGCCAGAGCGTAACGACTCCGACCCAGAACTGAAGAAGAAGGAGAAGAAGAAGGAGGAGGAGCTGCATCCAGATGCTCAGAGTAACGTGGGCGCAACAACCGAAAACAGTGGCAGCATCAAAGTTAAAGTTCAACAGAATGTAGTAAGTGGTCATATGTGTGCATGAGTGTGTGTGTGTTGCCAACTTTTCCCTTTAGCCAAAAAATATATACAAGAAGCAAACAATAATACAATTGCAGACTGGGAGCCAAAAGCAAACCTCGCTATCAACTGTGGCCACACTTGACGACATTTTTGCAGACAAACTTGGCACAGTTGCAGTTGATGATAATGATGATTACGCCGATGATGATGACGATGATGATGATGATCATCATCATGATGTTGAAGTAACATTAACGTAAACTGAAAGCCAAACTGAATGCGAGGGCGTCAATGTGTAAGCGGAGAGTGGAGTGGAGAGAATGGAGAGAGGAAGGTGTAACTTGGTCGTAATCGTGGTCGGGTAAAGTGACATCAAATACCTTCGGCACATTCGGTTACTGGATCTGCTCCACTAGCAAATGCCACAATAACAACACAAACACAATACAACGAAAAAAAGAACAACAACAACAACAACTGTTAAAGCCACGGGCTTTACGCTTCGTTCTATTCAACAACTGCCAGGCTTCAGTTGTTTCAAATCAAATTGTAACAATTGCCGCAGCCCAGAAGACAGCCAGAGACCGGAGGGAGAGAGAGGGAATGATAGCTGCCCGAAGCACTTGGCATTGAGTACATTTAGCACAGCTGAGTTGGCCTGTCGAAAATCATTTTGGCTCTGCTCTGCCACATAACACAATTTACAAATAGACCAACGTAATACACAAAGACCAAGTTACCGATACACATCATCAATTCCCTAACTCTCCTTCCATTACACACACACCCTCCCCTTCCAAACACCACCGCACACACTGTTCGCGCCTCGCATGAGTTTGGCATCAGGTTCGCAAATTCGATTTTCGAGCAAAACAAATACAATAAAAATTATTCTCGAATATTTCCATAAAAACAGAAAGAAAGAAAAATTGTTTTGCCTGCATTCAAGTTTATGTTTTTCTCCTTTTGCAAATTCAATTAATCAAAGTCCATAAATTGCTTGAGCCAGCTTACAAATGCTTTTCTGCGGTAATGTATAGCATGTTTTAACTGACGCCGACAATTTCTTGCCACAAAAACTTTTAGCCAACAATGATAAATGTTGATTAGTGATTAGTACTAAGACAGCAATGAATACTGCAATCAGACATTTATTGTTTTTTTTCTTCCGAATGAACTTTTCATTATTAATATTTCAATTTCAAATACATATTCCTAAACACATATTCAACTTTAACTTGGTATAAGACACAAATTGTGAAACGTTTTCCCTAAATTCAATTCGAATTGGTTTCCAGTCGGAATCTCTAAGCTTGTGTACAAGCCAACCCCAACATGTGCCTAACAATACTCTTGCCACTCGGATTCGTTCATTCCCTCGAAAGATGAAAAGCTTTCAGGTTTAAATACTTCTGTGGCAGCTTTAAAATGCGAATTCACATTAAATTTATTTCGAGTTGGCAAAAGCCAGAAAGCTAACGGATAACTGACAAAAACTGGCAATTACCATGCACATGATTATCATCTTTATTATGAGCATAGTTATAGGGGCAAGTATTATAGTAGTCATTCTTTAGCTGAACTAGAGAAAAATCACTTTAAGGCATTTTTCGACACATATTTCAAATTCTAAATACAAAACAGCATCAAATTACAAGTTGATAGATTTAATTCTATGGGTAGTTCTTTGGTTTTTTGAAGGAAAATATGAAAGTTTTTTACTTTTACTCTACATAGCAGAAAATACCTATGAATATTTATGTTAATCTATATCAATACATATCTACATCTATATCTATATCTATATCTATATCTATATCTATATCTATATCTGTATTTATATCTATATCTATATCTACAACTTTATTCATGTCAATATCCATTCAAATTCATATTTGTATAAAGATAATAGATATTTTTTGTATGTTTGTTCCGAATAAACTCAAAGATTAAAGATCTAAACCAATTGTATAAACAATTTTACTTCCAGAAAGTTTTATTTTTAATAAATATTTTTACTAATAGTAATCAGCATACCCTTCTGTTTGCCTTTTGTTTAATTAGTGTAGGGTACAAAGTGAGTTAGGAATGGGGAAAGTTTGCTGCAAGTTGCAGCTGCTGCAGTGCAACACAACAACTGGATGCTGCTGCAATTGTAAAAAGCTTTTCGTCATTGGCATTGCCACAAATCGTTTGAGTTTAGCAAACATTTCTCATAATTTTTTACCGCATTCTCCATCCGCTCGTAATTTGTAGCGCTTTGTGAGCCAAACAACTTTGATGCAGGCAGGCATTGAGGGCAAAATCCAAAAGCCTTATGTATAAATATGTTTGTGTGTGTGTGTAGGTAAAGGGAGGCCCGCAAAGCAAAGACCCGCACTATGAATTCCCTTGGTGCTGATGATGGTGGTGGCAGCCACGGCAACGCTGATGGTGGTCTAAGGCAGCTGTGTTGGCTCGGTTTCGGATTCGGATTCATTTTCCGCAATTAGGACTCAAACTGTATAAGAACTAACTGCTCTTTTTATATAGCGCCATATCCCTTCAAAAACACACCTGCCCCTGCCCCCTACGTTCAGCTTCATCTCCAGCTCCAGCTTCACCATCAGCTTCTTCTTGGTTGCCATGAATGCCATGAAAAACGCCTGAGGCCATCCCATTCATTCATCCCATTCATTCATTCGTTCATTCAGTCATTCACACTCGCTGTGTCGCTCGTGCCGGTTTCAGTTTCAGGCTCTGCTCATTCATTAGATGATGGCCATGGATGCCGACTTTCACATACTTTCGTATATAGCTGACTCTCTCATCGGATTAGTAGCAGAAAGGAGATGCAGATGCCCAGCATCATCTCCTCCCACGTCTTCATGCCTCTAGCCCATTGCAGTTTTGGGCATCAGCTTCTCTTTACTGCATTTTACGAGCAGAGGCAACAACTCGACTCTCGACTGGCAAAGATGTTTTTTTCCCATAAAATGGTTAACAAAGGTAGGCGTAGCTCGTCCAGCTTCTACTCCTGCACCTCCACCTGCTCCTGCTCCTGCTTCTGCTCCTTCTCCATTCGGTTCTCGGTTAGATTTTGTGAATGTTCAACGATTTGCTGGTGACAATCTGTCCGCTGGCGTTGCCTTTTCAAACAGCTTCTTTGCAGCATTTGGAGCACGACCCAACCAAAATGTCACCCAATTTGGTTTCGTCGGGATGCCATTTAAATGCCAGCTACAGCAGACACTGCGCTGCACTGCACTGACGGCCTGCACCCCGCACAAAATGAGTTTTAGCCGTTAAGTTTTGGCCAACAACAAATGGGGGTTCAATGGGGGCTTGCTTTAATTTGTTGTTCCGCATTGTGAAATTATTCAACAGTTGTTAATTTATCTGATTAAATATAATATATATCCTTTAGTTAAGCTAATTAACTGGCAAATTCTATTAATTTTATTGAATGTAAATACTTGGCATTGATGCACTTGTTGCTATTTATAACAAAGGAAACAGATTGAGATTGGTTAAGGGTTGAATTGTGGGATTAAAGTGTGTGTAAGGCTTAGCTCACACACACACACACATACACATACAGTAACTCATGGAAAAGGTCAGTGAGAAGCTGTAATCTATTTCCAGATGGATGCTTAACCCCATCATTAATCTATCTTCATGGAGGCTCAAATAAGCTTTCAATGCCGACAGCCGAAGCCATATCCCGTTTAGGTCTCGATATTCTCAAAGGTCGATATGATGTGGTCCATCCCATCGGTCCCATCGTCCTTGGGCTTCTTGGTGGGTTTTGATTCCCCAGCGTCACATTGCCGTTTAGCACGCTATTTGCCATTTCCCATTTGGTCATTCGGGCATTCGGGTGTTGGGTATTGGGTATTGGGAGTCAGTCTGTGTAGAGTATATAAATAAATAAATGAACCACAAATAAATAAATAAATTGAGTAATGGCTATAATTGACGTGGCTAAATCAGACAGACAGCCAGACAAGCAGACGCCCCTCTTCCAGTACCAAAAGTTGTCTTTCACATCTGGATTCTGGATTCGGGATTCTGGCGTCGTCATTGCGGCCTACGTGCAATTATCTTATTTGGCCAAAAAAAAACCAAGAACCAACTGAAACTGAAAAACATTGACCCGACTCCGCTTGAGGATGACTGAACTGTGAAAAATGTGTGTGAGTGAGACTCCGAGAGCCGTATCTAAATTTATATCGTGCTATCAAGCCTCAACACACAATAAAGAATTAAATCAAATAATACGTGGCTAAGAAATTGAGACTTGAGCTTGGAATTTTGTTTTGTTTTACTTTGTTGCTTGACTTTTTTCTCATCTCTCTCTCTCTCTCTCTCTCTCTCTTTCTCTCTCTATTTTTGTATACTAAGCACATCCCAAAAATTCACACAGCAAAAAGCAAAAAAGCAAAGCAAACCGACGGCAGGAACATTTGGGGTTGAATGTTCTATTACGGGAATGGAAATAAAAATAATAAAAAATGTATTTCAATTTGCATTTGAAAATGTTAAATGTTTATTGTTAGCATGTTTAAATCATATTTATGTTTAAATTAAAAATTTAACTTCAGTTTTTTGGTAAAACTAGAAAAGTGAATTGAAAAACATTTAAAAAGCTTAAATCAAATCAAAATCACATTCAATTTAAATGTTTTTGCAGTGTATTACCGTTTTTGCTCTGTGTTTGTTTGTAGTTTTTTAGTTTTGGTCGCACACACACGTTCTAGATACAGATACAGATACAAATATACAGATACAACCGAAACGTTACAAACGAATGGAACATAAACATTGTGTGTGCCTGCTTTATCAGGAGCGCACTCAATCTAATCTTGAGATTAATAATGTGGCTTTTTCGTAAATTTCAATTGCTGGGCCAACTGGCGGCGGCGGCGGCCAACACCGCAAAAGGCAATCAAGGTGTTTTCGGGGCTTGGCGCCCGCCATCGCTCTGCCAAGTAGGCAGCAGCAACAGCAGCAGCAGCCACAAAATGAACATTTAATGAATAGACGGCCGTTGGTCGGTTGGTCGGTTGGGCCACAGCTGCAATTGGCCATGGCCGAAAGACTATATGGCCACAGCGAGTCCTGTAAAACCAGAGCTTGAACCGAGCAGCAGGACCAAAATCCTTTCATAGTTAGAATTTTATTGACTTGGATTAGTTTCGCAATGTATGTATGTATTTATGTGGTTGTTAGTTTGTGTATGAGTGTGTGTGTGTGTTTGTTGAAGCTGTGAGCAAATGAAGTGCGATGCGCTTGCATGAATATACATTTGTATCTTGAAGATGCGGTTTGCTGGGTATGTTCTGTTTTCTGTATGTGTGTGTGTTTGTGTGTGTGTGTGTTTAGGTGAAGTGGTAGCTTGCCGTTGGCCTTATTGGCTAAATTGACCATATTTCAGGTAATTGGCAATTGTGCTTTGCCCAATGGGCCACCGACTACGACTACTTAATAAATCTAAGCATGCTTGTTACTTTAAAAGTATACAAATTATGTATCTACCAGATAGCCAGCCGATATGTATATGTAAATGTGTATCTGTGTGTAGCCGTGGCAAGCATTTTGTGCTTACACGGCGCAACGTGCCGCCAGCTGGAGGATCTTGCAACGATATTCAATGCGGTTTTTTCTTTTTTTTTTTTTTGTGTATAATTTATGCAAGACACCAACAACAACAGCTTAACTTAAGTCGTACAACAAATTGTTTTGCGATGCTTGGCATAACTCATAAAAAAAAGAAAATATATATGAAACTCTCACACACACTCGCTAACACACACACCCACAAATGGACTGCGGCTAAAAAATGAAATGAAAAAAATCTGAATCAGTTTTTGAAGAGTTCCGCAAGAGCGACGTGATTTGATGCGAATTATTCTGTATGTGCCCAGCCTCAAACCCCGAAACCTCATACCCCAAAGCCCAAAAGCAAAAGCCTCAGACAACAACGGCAAACGGGCAAACCAAGCAGAAACAACAAAAAAGTGTTTGGGGCAACAACAACAACAACATGTTGAGACTTGAAGACATCATGTCACGTAGCTCTGAACGGCTGAACATGGACCATTCATACAAAAATGTTTTGTTTTATTTTTGCTACTTTTATACATTATTTGTGTGTAACTTTGCCCATTCGCCGCTTTGTTTCATTCGTTTCGTTCCGAGTATTTATCTGTTGCTGTCGCTATATCTGTATATCTATATATATATATATATATATATGTATTTGTATCGGTATCTTTAGCTGTTTTTTTGCGCTCACATTTGTTTTACTGTATTTGGACAATGACAAATTATTGTAATTGACATCTAATGTGATGTGCATGAGCATGATATTCCTTAAACAGTCATCTAGTCATAATTCATAATCTTTAAAGACAAATTCTTGATATCTAACTTAACTTAATATATTGCCATTTTACAGGATATATTCCGAGTCACTCTCAAAGTCTTCTTACCTGAAGCTTGAACTTTATAGTCTGTTCTTGCGGATATTCCTTAAACAGTCTCAATCTAGTCAGAATTCATGATCTTTAAAGACAAACTTTTGATATCGAAGTTGTCTATTGTTGTATCCACATTAACCTTTAACTTTATATAGTACCATTTTACAGGATATATTCGAGTCACTCTCAAAGTCTTCTTACCTGAAGCTTGAACTTTAAAGTCTGTTTGTTTGTTGTTGCTGCTGCTATTGTTGGCTTCTGTTGCACGAAATTCACGCGATTTTTGACGCACATTGAAACGAGATAAATTATGTTGTGTTGGCAAGAATGATTTATATACTGTTGGTTGGAAGTATTCCATTTGATATGGTTATCCGAAATTTTTAATTTAATTTCTATGATATCAAGAAAAATGACCTTGATTAAAGAGCAAACAATTTGATTCGTCATCATAACTTTTGCACCACTGTGACCACGTTAAGACACGTAGCGAAGTGCATTTTGCTGATGCTTTTGCTGATGCCAGAGGACAAGGACGCGACACCTACAAGACCATTGTGTGGCAGTGTGGCTGGCAGTAGGCTAAACACGCGGCAGCACCAACAGCTAAGTCGACAACAACACGGCAACACTTGCAAACTGCTGTTGCTGCCTGCAGGTAAATTGATAAACTGCCGGCACCCAAAACAACAACAACAACAAGAAGAAGAAGCGAGGCAGACACACCAAGTACCGAGAAACACTTCCGCGCAACATCAGCCGCAAAACATCTTCCTTGTCCTCGTTGGTTTGTTGTCTTCGTCGTGTTGTGGCTCCTTCTTCTCATCCTCATCTCGGACACATCAGCGCCAGCAGCAACAACAACAACAACAGCAACAACAACAGTAGCTCGTTGTCTTTGTCATCGACATGCGAAACAAATGACCTTGCCAGGCAGCAAGCAGCAAGAGAAACGTTTTTCCGTTTTTTGTTTCTGTTTTTGTTTTTTGGTTTTGGCGCAACAAGTTTGGCAAACATTTTTGCGCTTTGTATTTTAATTTTGGCCGAGTTGAGTTTTGGTGGCGGCTTTATGGCTTTGTTCAAATGCAAAATGTGTAAGCTTTGCCCGAGTCAGAGATAAATTGCTTTTATAAATAAATCAGTTTGTACACAAGTGTGTGTGTGTGTGTGTGTGTGCGTGTGAGCCATTCAGCATTGCCCAGCCTTATGGCCCAGGATGTCGACGCCAGTTCTCTCTCGCACACTTGCTATCTTTCTCTTTCACTCATTTTTCTGTTGTTGTTGTCAAGATTCATGCGAGTGAGTTTTGTCTGTCTGTGTCTGTCACTGTCACTGTCACTGTCACACTGTCATTGTCACTGAATTAGTGAACTGTGACAATGACAGTGTTCAAGCATACAGTGACTTTCGCTTACACATCATAAATAATGTCACTTGTTGACAGCAAACCAAACAATTGCAATTCAATTCAATCCAATCCAATGCAGCAAATCCAACGTTGCATGTTGCAAGTGCTTCCGTTTCTGTTGCGGTTTCTGTGTTGCGGTTTCTGTTTCTGTTCCCACCAACGAGATGACCTTTGAAAATGAATTCATTGGCGATAAGCGATATGCGATAAGCGCGTTACGCTCTCATTGTGATGTATCGACTAACCGGGGTTAACGGGGGAGGGGGACCAACAGTGTGCGCCAACATCATTAACTTTGGCCGAGTGACCAAGTGCAGGAGTTGCTGCCCTCCAACCAAGTCGAACCAAGTCCAACCTTCGGGCCAGCCTTTCGTTGAGTGCTGTTCACAATGTTCGCTAAATCGCTGCACATTAAATGCAATTAAGAAATGATTGAAATCATAAATTAGCCCTAATTGGCCATAGGAGGCGATGGAGGATGGATCCCTAAACTCACTCATTCGCTCGGTCACTCACTCCATTGATCCTTTAGGCGGTCCAATCGCTGGTGGCTGTCGGCATCTGACTCTGAATCTGAATCTGTCTCCGGCTGCCAGCACGTACTCTCGAACACTCGAACATTCGAACTGGTTGCACAAATTGTAGGGTGTGTGGCAGGCAACAAGCCAGGCAGCCGGCAGCCATTGTATTTTTAGCTTGCCACACATGACAACAACAGTGGAACTTTCTGTCAATTGGTTGCAAGCAATAAATATATATTTAATGTATTATTACATTAGTTAAGGAATGAAACGAAAAAACATATTTATACCTAAATAAAGTCAAGAATTTTGTTCTTTTTCTCTATAAATAGATAAACATTGTTTCCAGAAAAAACACTTTTATTATTGATATCCTCTCTCATCCATGGTGTTGGATGGTAGTTGGATCAATTTTAGCTGATTTGTCGGTGGTGCGAACAGATGCCAAAGCAAACAAGCCAAAGAGGAGCAAAAAACAAAAAAAAAGAGGCGCAGCCTAATTGCCCAGTTAGCAAGCTGGCGATTCTCCATCGTACCGCCCCCCGAACCCGCCCCTTGGTAGCAGCAACATGTCCAACATGAAGTACACATACAAATGTGTGTACGTAGCTAAGGTAAAGATTGTTTTTTATATGTATGTATATACCCCTTCTTTCGAGAGGTGAGCATCAAAGGGTATCATGAGATAAAGAATGAGAATGATTATAAAAGTGGATTTTTCAGGGATTATCTTCATCAATGATTCTTCTTAAAGGCTATCAGGGTAAAGGCATCTAAAGGGTATCTGTCGGTCGAGTCAACTCGTTTCGAGCACACTTTATCACTTCCTTACACTTTATCTTCATCCATTGATTCTTCTTAAAGGCTATCAGGGTATCTTGGTATCTATCTAAAGGGTATCTGTCGGTCGAGTCAACTCGTTTCGAGCACACTTTATCACTTCCTTACACTTTATCTTCATCCATTGATTCTTCTTAAAGGCTATCAGGGTATCTAGGTATCTATCTAAAGGGTATCTGTCGGTCGAGTCAACTCGTTTCGAGCACACTTGCTGCTTCGTTTTCCTTATAATATTTTGATTAAGCGTTGAGAATTTTTTGACGTTGCCGCCGTCGATGTCGCTGTCGCTGTCGCTGTGCCTCTGCTCAGATGTTTCTGCCGCTGCTTCTGACGCTGCTGCTGACGCTATCATCCCAATTGGGACGCAGTCGCGCTTCCATGAATTGTGTATATTGTCAGCCGCGCAGCAGCACTGCCGCAGCAGCAGCAGAAGCTGCCAGCAGCAAAAGCCGACGTCGACAGCCGCGGCGGTTTGGCATCCAAGCAGCGGCTATAAAAAGGCAATGTTACGCAGTTTCCGAATTAAACAGTTAACAAAACAAAGCGACGGCAGACCACGTAATACACTTAAGGCCATCACCACCTCCCAACCAACTCCAGTTACATCACCTACACACAATCCTTCCCACCACGCACAATCATGACTCAGGATTATAGATATCTAATATTGCCATTGGCACTGCTCCTAATACTCCCGGAACTGTGCACAGCAGCGCCACCTATAAATCAATTGGATAGAACTAGTTCCAAGCAGCAGCAGCAACAGCAGCAACAGCAGCAACAGCAACTGCAAAAGGAGCAACAGTTGGTGAGAGGAGCTCGGCTATTAGATCGCTTCAATCATCGCTATCCGGATGGCAGCTACGAGTTTCGGTTTGAACTTGACGATGGAACGGCACGGTATGAGCGCGGCTATTTCGCCTTCATCGATGAGGTGAAGACCCTAATGGTTGTTGGCTATTACTCTTATCGCATGCCCGATGGACGTTACATCACTGTCTTCTACAATGCCGATCAGTTTGGCTACAGACAAAATCAGTGTGAGTAAACAAATCTTAACTTATCTTAACTTGAATTTGAAAAGATGTTATAAAAAGTCAATTGATTTGGGTTTCTTCTAGCTGAAACTACTATTCCTTTACCTTACTAATGATACTTTATCGAATAATGAACTAATTCAGACAAAACACATTGTCATGTCAGCTTTTATTTCTTAAAAAAACTGTATGGGTAAATGTTGAAATATTAACTTGCATTTGAAAATATCTTTATTGCCAGTGGCAAAGATGTTATAATAAGTCAATTGAGTCGGGTTTCTTCTAGCTGAAACTATTACCGAATAATTAACTAATTCAGACAAAACACATCGTCATGTCAGCTTTTATTTCATAAGTCTGATTAGTTTAGACTGTTTATAAGCTATCTTTATAATCTATATTGACACTTATGACATGACAGATGTTTCAAAATCTTTTTGTTGTTGTTGTTGTTGTTTTTCCAGCCATAACACCAGAAGTCTATCCCAATCTGCCGCGTTCGATTGAGGTGCCCCTGCTGAAGGAGTTTTCTACAGCCACAGTGCCACAGAAGACAACACAGGTGCCGCAAAGCAACCAATACAACCGACAGCCAACCACATGGGGCAGCAGCACGTCCAGGCCTGTGGCATCTTCCACTCGCAACAGTGGTCGCTATTGAGGAGGAGAGGATCTTGCGGCATTTTTGTCTCACTCTGAGGATTTATATTGTATTATAATGGTTTAAAAAATGATTTTTTAATTTTTTTTTTATTTATTTTAGGTTTTTTTTTTCTGTTTTTTTTTTTTTGCAATGAAAAGGAATTAAAAAATAATAAAAATTTATTAAGGCAAAGCTAAAATTATGAATTTATTATTGACGATGGCTTTATTTTTTATGGCCACTGGGGCAATGGGCCAAAAAGGCTTGCTGCCGCCAGATTTCGCGATATTTCGAAAGTCGTCGACGACGACGACGACAATTTGGTAATAAATTCACCGCAAAAGCGGCTCTGGCAATAAAACATACAAGTGCGTGTGTATGTGTGTGTGTGTGAGTGTATATATGGGTGGGTAAGTGGCAATATCGACGATGGCTTATTCGTATTCGTATATTCGTCTGTAACGCAAATTGCTAGTAAAATTAAGGGCAACAGCACAAATTCCAGCTCCAACTGTCGGGTTTGCCGGGTTGCAGGGTTGCCAGCTTGCCGGGTTTGCGGTGTGAAACTGAAAGCAATCCCCGAACTGTGGCAAGTGTGAAGGTCCATCATAAATTTACAAAGTGCAGACAGTTGCCAATTGGTTAGCTTGGTTTGGTTCCAATCTTCCCTGCACCACAAATCCAATCCAATGTCTGCCCTTTAAATCCGACTAGCAAAAGTTCCAATGAATCCAAGGAATCATTCGTAATCTGAACGATCTAAACGTCAAAATGGTCATTCAATAACAATAATAATATGTAAGATGCATATCTCTCTCCCTCCGCTGAACATTTGTATAAAGCCATAAAACAAAATTATGTGCACTTTAAAGCGAACCCAACGAACCCAAAACGACCGAAACGATCGAAACGACGACGAAACGAATGATATTATGATTGCTTGTTTAATTGCAATCTGAAGACTGCACTCAAAAAATATATAAACGAGCACTCGAATCTCAGATTACACTCTGTGATATTTATGTGTGCGAATTTTTGCACGATAAGCGATATGATTTAACGATTTGGGACTAATTTCAGTTCAGGGTTTTTGTTTTGTTGTTAAAAATGATGACATTAAGTAATAAATTTAGCAAAATTCACATAAAACTAGCATAATAAGTGGGAAATGAAAGAATCGTGTATTCAAATCGTGTTAGAGAATATTAATATTTACTTTGACATTTTCCATTTCCAATTTGAGGGATGAGCAAAGTTGGGTTGCAAACCGCAAAAAAGGTTTAGTCTCTCCTGAGCCCTAATTGCTTGCAATTTCATTTAAATTAAGCCAAAATGATAAAATTGTTCACATCGAGTGCTCCATTAAAATTCGCTTTGTCCTTTTAAAAAACATGTTAAGGCTAGTGAAGAGCTACATGTACACATACATATACACATACACATATACATATACATATATACATATACATATATACATATACATAAATGCCAGCGAGTGCCACAATAAAATTATGAAATGAAGTGGTCCACAAAGGGGCAGATCTGCTCGGATAACTCGGTCATTTGTGTGTGTGGGTGGGTGTGGGTGTGGGTGTGTGTGGGTGTGGGTGTAGGTGTGGGTGGGTCTAGCAGATGGCCCAACCAAAGGAGAATGCATTTGGGTCTGGCGCACTGTGGTTGGAGCTGTCTCTCTCTCTCTGTCTGTCTGTCTCTCTGTCTGTTTGTTTGTTTGTCGGGCATTGCAGTTTTTGTTTTCGTGTGCGATTGCGAAGCCAAAAAACTTTTCCCACACACACAATCACACACACACACATTTACACAAAATGAACAAAAATTGTCGCCGAGGAAGAGGAAAAACAAAAAATTCCGGGTAAAAAGTAATCATAGAACAAGAGCATAAAGTGTAGCTAATCAAAAAAAATTAAATTAAAAAGTAAAAGTAAAAGAAGTAAAGAAAAGAAAACTTATCGAACGAAGCTAGAGCTCAGAGCTGAAGGCATAAAACGCAACACTTGGTTCTGCTTGGGCTGCTGGCGTTTAATGAAGGAGTAACAAGGCAAAGGCAAAGGCAAAGGATTGCTGTGGGGTAGACTGCATGCAAGGTCGAAGTTGCATTGGTAATGGGGCAAGAGGTAATGGGGCAAGTTTCTCTTCTATCACCACAAATTTCAACAAAGTGGCATTTTTTCTCGTATAAGAAAAACTTTAAATAAAAAAAAAAACACTTTAAAAAGCCTTACAAAGACATCAAAGGAACAATTCGAACAAGTGGAGCTTAAGACAACTTTTTCTGTATTTCTGTATTTAATTTAGAGTTTTAGAGTTTGAGAAAGGCTTGTTCAAATACCCTTTGCGTTTGTTTCCTCTTCAAGGGTATTCCAAAGCACCAAAGCACCAAAGCCATGCACTTAAAGCAACTTTGAAAAGTGCTAAAAGCGCCTTTTGGGCTTAGCACAAAACCAAGTAGCGGGTGGGGGGAAGCGAGAAGTGGTGGGGGACAACCGGACGGAAGTGTGTAGTTTCAGTAGTTTAAATTATCAATGAAACTTTACAATCACGGCACAAAAAATGAAAGAAAAAGGAATAGAAAACAGAAAAGAAAGAAAAAAAATTGAAATTCGAAGTAGGAATTAGAGTTGGGGGCCAGTGAGAGAGAGTGGTAAGTGGCAAAGGGGATATACAGTGTGGCGGGGTGGGGGAAGAATGTAAAATGATCCAGCGCCAATGAGCTGAAAGTTAACAAAGTTGCAGTTGCCAGTTGCCGTTGTCGTTGTCGTTGCTGTTGCACTTTGTTAACTTTGCTCAATTTAAAGTCAGTGCAAAAACAGACCAACCAAACTAAACAGACTTCAAGAATGTACAGGATAGGACAGGACAGTGCAGGACAGGACAGAACAGTACCGGACAGTAAGGGAAAGAAAATGAAACGAAACGAAACGCAACGAAAGAAGACTCCAGTCAATGTGCAAGGTCTAACGAGATGAGATGAGCAACAGGACTCCGACGATGAGTTTGAACTTTGGCAAGTTTGCGCCGTGCACACAATTAAAAACTTCGGGCTTGCCGCTTTTCCATCCAGTTAATACAATACTGAGGCTATGTCAAGGACTCACCTACTCCACCAACTATTTGTCCCCAAGCCGCAGCTCATTAAATCTGCATCAGCAAACGGCAAGGGTAATGTATAGACAGACACACACACAGAGTGAGAGAGAGAGAGAGAAACTTCACTACACTACAAAAAAAATGTATATTAAAATCTTGCAACGCTTTAAATTTGACCAGTTTCGTATAATCAAAACGCAATAAATATCGCAAATGCGACAAAGCATCCAAAAGTTTAACATGAACAACATGGAAAGTGAAAAAAGAACCTACTAAACCCAAATTTACCCTCTACCAAAAAACCAAAAAAAAACGAAAACGAAAAGAGAAAAAAAATCCGAAAAAATTACGAAACGCCAGGAAATGGCTGCAAAATGTTTGCATGCTGCGGTGACACGACAGCAACAAAGAATAATAATACAGCAAAAAAAATCTCTAGCCAGCAGTGCCAAAGGATAAAGAATAAACAAGGCGCACAAAAAAATGCCAAGCGCGTGGCGTCAGGTGGTTGGTGTCATGGGTGGGGTTCGGATAGTGGGTGGGGTGTTGTTACAGGGTGGGGTTGGTCTTACACAGGCTGAGAGTTTTTTACAGGGTGTTACAGGGTGGTGATGGTGGTGGTGTGAAGGTGCACATACACCAAAAAAAAAGTACAAAAAAATGAAACAGAAAAAAAAGCAAATAAAATTAAATATAAAATGCAAAAATGGCTTTTAAGCAGCGAAAGTCGCGTTTAGTACTTTCTCCATGCCGCGTTTGCCTTGTTTTTAAGGGTCGTGGGGGGATGAGGTGAATGAGGGGGCGGCGCGCAAAGTGTGGTTGTGGAGGGTGCTAGCATGAAACGGGTTTGGAGGCATGCCAGCAAAGGGACAACAAATACTGCTGCTGCTGCTGCTGGTGCGACAGGATGTGCTAAAAGGACATCGCTGTGACGTTTTGCTACTATAAAGCTGTATGTATGTGTGTGGGTGTGTGTGTGGGTGTGTGTGTAGGTGTGTTTCTGTGTACACTTCATCAGCGACCGCAGCAAAAGGTTGCATCTATAAAACACAGAAGGACAGCAAAGCTAATTGAAAATGAAGTTTCGTAAATAAAAAATAATTCTGTCAATATCAATAATGGCGACAAAATTAACCATAGAAAATTAAAGGTTAACAAGAAAAAATACCATTTTAAAATATTTTATATTATATTTTTGATATAATTAATAAAAAATACTTGTTTTAAGATAAGTAATAAAAGCTTTCACGGAACAAACCAACCAACAGTAATATATATTATGAAATATCAAAAAAAACACACACAAGAAAGTGTGAGAAAACAAAGTAAATTAACAATATATGAAATACAAATAAAATACATTGCATATTTTTAAATATTTTGTTACATTTTTATAGTGTTGCATTCCCTTTTTCATTTTATTCGCACTTATCCATACAACATCCAACAACACTCTTTTTTCCTTGGCTTGCTTGCCAGCCCTACAAAAAAAAAAACAAGCAAGAAGGCTCTAGTTGAGTAACTCGACTAGAAAATACCCTTAACCCTTGACCATACCACTGTTCCAATGCTTGATGGTAGCATATCTCCGGTGTTCTTTAACCGATTTTAATAGAGATAGAGATAGAGATTTTCATTATTATGTTAAGAGTTTCAATTCCCATTATCGAGTTTTCGAAATTTAATATAATTTTGTTATCGATTACATGTGTATATCGCCTGAAAAGCCTGAAAAGTTATCGAAAATTTGAAACAAACTTGCTATGCCGAGGGATTAGGAGAGCTTATATCCCAAAAGTTCCTGAGATATGAGGCGTTCATACATACGGATGGACAAACAGACGGACTGTCGACTAAATCGACTCGGCTGTTGATGCTGATCAAGAATATATATGTATACTTTATGGTGTCGGAGAAGCTTTCTTCTGCCTGTTATTATACATGCTTTTGCAAAAAACCATTATACCCTTTTTTTACTCATTTCATGGGTTAAGGGTATAAAAAGTAAAAAATCGGTGTGCATGCCGCGCAAAAGACACGTGCCTCTAGAACCCATAACCCGCAACCCGTTGCCCGTTGCCCGTAACCCATAACTGTGGCTGACCGAGAAGTTGGCAAAGCCGCAGCTGCATAGAAACGGGTACGAACCACAAGCTTCATCTGCGCTTTGCCTGCCCCATGCTCCAACTCCAGCTGGCAACTTGTAATGAAATTTGCAATCCAAAGTTTTTCTAAGTCTCAGCTAAGCCGAGCTTGCCCGATGAATGTGAGGCGTTGCTCTTTTCTCTGTTTTCCACCCAACTGCTGGCATCTGAAAAAAGAAGATGGAACTCTCCTCCGCTCTATCTAACTCTCTATCTCCCTCTCTCTCTCTCTATCTGTTGTACAGCATAAAGAGCATAGTTAAAAGTGGTGGGTCGAACTCTGGCTAACTAACAACTCAGTAACTCAGTTTGTTAACGGAAGCGGAAATTAATTATTTTACGTGAGCAACGAAAATTATGCAATGCATATTAAGGTTTCTCCGCTCTCAATGCAATTTTATAGCCACAAATCAACTATTTACCACTGCCCCGAACAAGTTGTTTAAACTTCGACTCTTGCACCGGCCAGAAGTATACCCCGCAACACCGATATTCACTTAGAGAGGATAGAAATCTGGTGAAAAAAGTCCGTTACTCTAGTCGAGTATGCTCGTTTCGGAGATAACCTGAAGCTCAGATGCCTTCCACTTATTACGGTATAAATTTCACCGGGGAAACCATAAAACTATTTAATCAAATCTAAATTAATTGAATATACGAAAACATAACTGTGCATTGGCTGGAATAAAGGGTAGAATACAATAAACTTTAATGGCTGTTAAAACTGTTTTTATTTATATTTTTTAAACAATTTTGCAACTCAACACAAAATAAAAATCAGTTTGCTACTATTCTCCGTATTTCCCGCCTAGTTCTAATAGGAATTCAGTATGCAATGCGTCCCGCAGAGCTCTTCAATCCCAGTCCTCTTGCACTGCCAGAAAAGCACGTTTTGTGTGGATACAACTTTGTTTATTTTTCATGCCCACAATTTCACTTGACAAAAGTTTTTTTTTTCCAAATTTTTAAACTCTTTTCTACGTACTCGCTTTCAGTATAGGAAAAAAAAACTATTGTAAAAAATAGAGTATAATATTTTTTGTATTGTTTATGTGTGAGAATGTTAGATAAGAAACTTTTTGCCAGTTTGTTTGTACATTTTTGTTGTGCTTTTTCTTATTTTCTTTCAAAAAAAGGTGAAAGCAAAATTGAAAATGTTAAGTTCCGATGCTAAATCGTCATGTCGTCGCCATGAACGATGAAAATTTGCATTCTGCCATTCACAATTCACAATTCGCAATTGCAATTCGCTGGGCATCCTGTTAAATTGCTCATTGCAATTGCAAAAGTTGTCATCATCATCGTCGTCATCGTCGTCGTCGTCTCTGTTGTCGTCTTTTCGTTTCCGCTTCACTTCGAAGTTGGCATCTGCAATTGCAGCTTGATTTCCATTTGCCATTCGCTATCCGCAAATTGAGAGCATTGAGGGGGGAGGGAAATGTCTTTGCTCTGGCTTTTTTGGCATTTGGCATTGCGATGCGATGTGATGCGTTGTCAACTTGTTGCCTTCATCCACATAGTTCGGAAATGTTGGTTTGACGACAGCGGAACACAGCAAATTAGGAAGTTCAATTAATGAAACGAAATTTCTCATTTCTGTTTCTGTTTTGTACAGACAACAAGAAGAACAAAAAAAAAACCTGTCTCCTCACAGACATATTTATATTGAAGTTTTTCAAAGTATTTAAGACCTTAGTATTAAAAAAAAAAAAGATAATATTCTTGTATAAAGAAATGTGTTTATCGATTTTTATGTAGTGGAATCGATTAATTTTTTTGTAATTATTTAAGACCTTAGTATTACAAAAAAAATATAATAATATTCTTGTATAAATAAATGTGTTTATCGATTAATGCAATGTAGTGGAATCGATTAATTGCCTGACCAGTTATCGAATTCGGGCGGTGAACTTCCTACATCAGCTTGAACTGTATAGTTCTTTTGATTGAGGTTATAGTAAATGTTTAGATAGTGTCCCGTGGAAAAGGGTAACGAAACGTAACCCGACTGTTTTGTGGCATCCTCATCGTTGCGATGGTACAGAATGTGTCCACTACTGATCACAAGACGCAGCTCCCGTGAACCATCCTCATGATGGCGAACATTCTGCCTGAGTATACGCACCAGTTGCGTCTCTGGGTCCCGCATAGGTAGCGATATCAAGGGTTCACAACGGCAGCTGAGCTTCTGGGTGAGTGGACAGGTCTGTGTTGGGGAGCTGCCAGGTGTTTCTGGCTTGGCTTGGCCACCACCCAAATTTGGCCACTGTTGACCCAGATTACCCAAGTTGCCCAAATTACCCAGATTACCCAGCTGGCTGAGGTTAAGACCGCCCAGCATATTGGAAAGGCTTTGCAGCGGCAAATTGGTTATCAGTGTGCCCACAATTGGCAGGTTCTGGGACCAGGCCGGCAAGAAGCCAGGTGGCTGCACGGCGTTGTTGACCACAGCAATGGGTTGCATTGGTTTTACTGGTTGCACCGGCTTATTGGAATCCGCTTGCGGTTGCACATTATTGTAGTTATCAAAATAGATGGGTATGCCAAGGCCAGTGTTGCCCTATTAGTTGTTTGTTGTAAAATCAAAGATTTATGGGCATTAGTTGAGAACGTTCAGACAAAATCATCCACTTACAGATATCAACTGGCGTTTATTTCGTTGTTGTTGTTCCGTACTAATAGTTGTTGGTGTTGTTGCTTCTGGTGCTTCTGTTACTGTTGTTATCACCTTATCACCGGTGACGTCAGCAGCACATGCGCTGATTAGCAAAATAAGTCCCAGGCAGCTTCTCATGTTTGGATCTCTGCAAGTTCTGGCTACAGAACCAAATACTTTGGTCTTTTATAGTATGTTTGCTGCCTGTTCCAGATCTTTATTTTAAGTTCTTTAATGTTCCTGAAAACCAGTTGGCATTATTATTGTTGTGCATTCGAGAACAACATAAAAAAAGTGTGTCAAAGCGAACAGGTATTAAGCTGTATTATAATTGAAATATTTATGAAATATCGACTCTTTCAAGTTATAAACATTTCATGCATTGTAAGGATTATATTTATAAACTTTCAATTGAATCACATAAGAATTTCGAAAGATATATTTACTTTTCTTCTAAATCAATTTTAACAGGTAAGAAAAGTATTTGTTCATATATGATATATATATGATATTTTTACAAATGATCTAACTGCAAACACCTTGAACAAAGTTTAGCTAGATAAGCTGAAGGAAGCTGCCCTTATCGACATACATATGCATATATACTCTATAATATTCATAACAAACTTTCAAGTGTATCAAATACGATTTCTGGGACTTTCTTAAGACGAAAAATTCCCTTGCAATATTTAATTTTAAAGTCAATCCACACATATTTCATAGCGTATACCTTAAAGGGAATACAATTGTTGTTTAATCTTGATGCATTGCTTGCAGTTGAACATTTTTAATATGAACATATTTTTTTTTTATATGCGGCCATGTTGAAACAGTCGGCCTGAAACACACACACACAGACATTTTATGGGTGTGTGGGATAAAATTTCATTTAAATTTAATTCAAATATGTAAATGAAATTAAGTGCTCAGTGATTTTCTTGTTGCTTCCTTTGAGCCTGGCCGTCTGGGCGTCTGGCCGACTGGCCGACTGGCAGCTGTGACAAATGGCCAGCAGTCATATGATTAAAGTCCACAACACCCAGAGCCCCAAATTAGATTACACAAAATTATCCAGGGCCCAGAACGCATTGGTAAGCGAAGCTAAAGCCACTTGTACAACTCGGCCAGCAATTGGCAACGATTTGTTTACCTCCTCCTTCTTCTTCTTCTACTGCTTCTTCTTCTTCTTGAGAAGCGAGGAACTGGTGACGTTAACATGAACATTTTCTTTTTTTTTTCATTTCATTTCGTTTCGTTTATGTTCTGTGCTTTTCTTCTTTTTCTATGGATGAGGTTTTCAATTTGTTGTGCTTTAAAGTTTACTGCGATTTGGACGATTCGGACGATTAGCAGCCATGTTGGACATTGGACATTTGGGGTGTTTGGATATCGGTTTGGCTTGGTTTGGGGTAGACGAAACCTGGTGGCAAGATTGTTGTTGTTGTTGCTGTTGCTGTTGTTTGGCTCATAAATCAAAAGAGTTTTGACAAATGGCACTTTAAAGACGCATATTGTGTTTTCAACTTGTTAAAAAATGTATTTTGAATGCACAAATATTACGAGCAGCAGATGCTGGACTCCAACAATTGTCACCTGAAAATGTTGCTCTGATTTATGATTTATGTACTGAATTTGATTGTGAAACCCAAAAAACATTTATTCGAAATATTTGATTTCACTTCGTACAACTTTAAACAACAACAACAACGGAAAGGGCTCTGAAGGCATGTCAAATGATTTGCCCTGAAAAAAAGTTGGTGTTTGGGAATGTTTTTCGACCGAATGATATTATTTTTTATCGGTTGAATCGCCTGCTGTTTGTCTATGTTGTCAGTGTTGTCTGCACAAAGCAGTGAAATATTTAAACTGATGAATTTATTAAATTCTTATTGAAATTCTGAAGTTTTTTCATTAAAGAGTTGCAAACTTGCTTCAAAACTTTCACATTTATAATATTAGTAGGATGCATTTTTTAAAACTTATCATGTGCATATTTTGTGTGTGTGTATGTGTGTGTGTCTCTCAAAATCGGCACAAAAATCTCTTTTAAAAATACCGTTCTATATAAAAAACATTTTATGGCAGGGGATGGCTGCAGACTTCATTCTGCAAGAACAGCAACAACTATATCAAAATGCAAAAAGAAGAAATGCCATAACAATAACAAAAGCTAAGCGGCTCAGAAGACAGCAGACAGCAGACTTAACACGCACAGTGTGTATATAGCTACAATATTATAAACAATTAAAACAAAAATATTTTGTTTCTGAAAGTTTTTTTAAGGCCGTCGCGAAGATAAGAAATGATAATAATAATTAGAATGAAACATAATAAGCCAAAATATATTAACCCTTATTATATATTTTTCGCACTTTTTTCATGCCAACGTTCCACAGTGCAATTTCGGCAGTCACTCTTCTCTTTAAGAAACTGCAAAAAATAAATGCAATAACAATACAAAAGCTAAGCGGCGCTGGCAGCGACGTCGCACCCAGCGTTCCGTTAATGGTCGCTCGTCGACATCTCTGCTCTCACCATTCCAAAAGAGAACATAACAGAACAGAGCAGTGCAGAGCAGCTGTTTCTGTTGCCGTTATTTGAGATGTTGCTGCTGGTTGGTGCTTGGCTGCTTGGGTGCCTGTCCAGCATAAAAACCTTATTATAAATGATGCTGTCCAAATGACCTGAAGAATGAAAAGCAACAACAAGAACGGGACAACTGAAAGAGAAAGAGAGAGAGAGTGAAATAATGACACCAAGATAGACGGAGAGTACATTTGTATTACAATACACATAAATTGGTATTAATTATGATGAATAAATTGATATTAAATACGCAAAGGAGAAACAATCGGAAGAACAACTATCAATTGTAAAGCTTAATTAAAAAGTACGCTTTATATCTCTTGACATTTGAGATTTAAATACATTTTTAATATGTGCGCAAGCTACATCTTCTCATCATGCAAACTGTAATACATCAAAGCAATGAGAACGATTCAGTTACGTGCAGAAAGAGAAGAGAAAGACTTTCCTTCCACTCGAGTAGGGCTCACTCTAATATTTCAATTTACTTCAAGCTCAAGTAGCATACAACTTTTTGCTTCTTTCGTAACGTTTCAGATTTGTTTCCAGGAACTTTAAAACGAACTAAAGTTAAAGCTTGTCCAATAAACAAATTATGTATTCAAAAATTTAGATCTTCACAGTGCAGAGTTGTATGTTATAAACATTTATTGCCTGTTTTTTTTTTTTGCTCTTCGCTTTGTCTTCGTCTTCTGCATTTATTGCCGCCTGTTAGGGATATTCGGCCGTTTCGCTGACTGCATCATTGTTCTCTTCTTCTTATTCTCTTGCCTTAAACGCATAACGGTAACGGTTCGAACTGCTTGGACCCAATTTGCATTTGAGAAAGAATGCCGACGGCGTTGCAGTTGCTGCCGCAGTCGCTGCTCGCTGCTTGCTGCTCGCTGCAGCGACTGAATTCTGGAGTATAAATATAAGAAGGTGCATTGCCAAAGAACAATAACAACAACCTTGACACTTGACGACACCAGAGAGTGAGGAAGGAATCGAAATCGAAATCGAACCGAAGCGCTGAAGAACATAAAATCCCCACAAAACCCAACGAGTCCCAACGCAATTTCAGGCTCAGAAATGATGTCATATATGTGGCGAAAAGGCGTTCAGCCGCTGTCACTAATCCTACTGCTGCTGCTGTTGGTGACTGTGATTTGTGCACGGGCAGCGCCATTGGAGGAGCCGGTGGAGAAGGACATGACCGCCACCACCACTGAAATGATGCTTGAGGAACAGATGGAAAAGCAGCAACAGCAGCAGCATCGCATTGACTGCAAATTGACTTTCGATGCGACAATGGACTCGTTAGAGCAACAGCAACTCCTGGCTGACAATGGTTGCAACGTGCCACAAACCACTGGCAGCAGCAGTAGCGGCAGCAGTAGCAGTAGCACTAATAAGCCAGCGGATGCCAAACAGGAGAATCCAAAGCCGGTGAGTGTCCTGCGACACTCAATGCCAGCCAGCAGGAGCAGCAACAGTCAGCCCCTTTATGAATTACAATTGGTTGTTTGGCCCTCTGATATCGAGGAGGATGTGACAGCACCAGTGGTAACCAGCACAACTCCCCATACAACAACAACAACAACAACAACAAAGAGAAGTACAACAACAATGTCACCATCAGTGTGGCCTTCATACGAGGATCAATCGGTCGTATTCCCACAAATGGATTTTGAAGAGGAAAATTTTGATTATTTCTTTGATGAGTTGCAGCCGGGACTGGCATCATCGACCACAACACCAAGACCCACATCGTCATCAACGACGCGTAGAACCACCACACGGCCAGCCACCGGCAGCACAATTTATGTGGTGGAAAACAAACGCATTTTCTACTCCAACGGCACCCAGGAATACAAGTAAGTACAAGCGCCCGACAGACTTTCCGGTTTAAAGCTTTACTTTTCCCACTTTTCCCGCTTTTACAACATCACAGAATAGTGCTCAGCAATGGGCTGGTCAACTGTTTGAAGCTGTATACGAAGACAGTGGACGGCAGAGTGATCAATGTACAGGAGGGCTCCAGTTCGGTGCCGATGGCCGATGGAAACACTTCACAGATCCAGACGCTTCACTACATAGCCGATGAGCGTGGCTTCAGAGTGTATAAAAGTGAGTTTTCCAATGAGTTTCCAATCTTAAATAATCATCATCCTTACCTTTACCTTCTGTACCTGTGTACCTTCTTCTTCTTTGGCCGCCTCTTAACAACCTCTTACAACCCCCACAGTTGAGTACAACCCTTGGCCGAGAGTGTTGCCAACCCCTCCTGGGCATTTTAAGGCCACAAAATCACCAAAGGCGCTGCCAGACGTATGAGAATGAGGAAATCATAGCGCACAGTGGGACGCAACTTATGCTTCGGAAACCAATTTTTTTTTTCTTCTTACAAATACTTTTTTGTATTTTAACTTAAAACTATATATATTTATTTAATAAATTATTGAAAACTTAATGGTGATGAGATTTTTTAATTATTTGTATTTGTTAGCTAATAAGCACAAATGATTAATCCAATGTAATTTGCAGCAATATTTTTGCAGGGCAAATATAAATTCTTTATATATTTTTAAATATGTTTTTATTCAATTCGAATTGCTAACAATAAATAAAAACATTTATATTAAGCTTAAACCACTGTACACTGGCCGCTAGTTAAGTCCCGGTTTGACTTGAGCTTAGAGGGCTTGAGCAAAAGAAGCCAAATAAAATGTAATGCCCACAAAATGATTTGCACATTTACCGTTGTTTCTGTTGTTACTGTTGTTTCTGCTCGTTTTGGTTCTTTTTTGTCTGTTTTGTCTTTGGTTTTTGGTGCTTTTGTTGTTTGTCTCTCAATCGCACGATTCCTGATTGCTTTTCTAGTTTTGTATCCTTGCTGTTGTTGTTGTGTTGTGTTGTTGTTGTTGTGTGTGTGTTTGTGTTTGTTGCTCCCTGTCGTCGCATTTGGCGCCCCAGTCAATGCTGATGATGCCATTTAGATGCATATCAAAGTGTTTCACTTTTGGCCAATCCTTTTGCAATTTTTGCATATGTTAGGATGTATTGTAAAGACATCCATACATACATATATATTTATTTATTTATACATTGTTTTTTTTTTTACTTTGGTTTGGCTTTGGTTTAGCTTGGTTTGGTTTGTCTTTTGCCATTCTGGTTTTTCTATAGATTCTAAGGATGCTGTTGCTGTTGTCTCCTTCGATTGTAGTTTATGGCTTCTTGGCTTCTTGGCTTTTTGCTCTTGACTCCTTCTCCGAGCAAAATGTGGCACATTTCCACTGCGAAAGTAAGTCTTTGGGTCTTCTGGTCTTCTATTGTTGTTGTTGTTTACGCCACAACCAAAAAAGTTTCACATTGTTCGTCAGCCTGTGGCAGCTGGCACCAATCGAAAGTTTCGTCCTGTGTTTTTATACTTATTATTATTTAAGGCATTTGCGTTACAGACGTTACAGAGACGTTAGAGCATGTATATTGTATAGAAAAATATTCATATTGCCTAGTTAAAGTGTTTTGTTATTTTGTTTTCGCTTGTTGCGAATTGTCGTTAAAGTTTTGGCATAGCAAATCGTCAAGCCTGACGAGACCAAAACAAAAACAAAACAATACAAAATATAGAATACATTTCTATAATCTACTTGGTCATAGTTATGGTTATGCAATTTCTAGTATAAATGTACTCAAAAAATTCCAAATACCACTTAAATTTAGTCTTTAATCTTCGATAACCGTTGACCCGTTATCGATATACACTTAATATCGGCTGTAACATCTTAAATATCAAACATTTGAAACTTTAGCGCGAAAACTAACTAGACAAAATAGTTATAGTTCGAGCAATTTGACTCGATATGGAATGAGAAATATAGCAACACCGAAAACTTCGCATTTTATAACACCATTTTATATGAATGTGAAAGGAATGTGTGCGTGTGTGTGTGTGTTACGTAATGGTGGTTAAATTGCAACCGCAAACAACTGTGAAAATATAATATTTGCACGTTATTTGCGAACGGCTCTATAAATTTTTAAACGAAAATCCACTAAGAGCTTTACCATACCAACAATCATCATTGCATTGGCCCACGGTGAACTGTGTGAATTCTGCTCCACGGTATGTTTGTTGTTTGTTTTGCTTGGTTAAGTCTAACGGGTGTGCTGTGTGTGTGTGTGTACGTGTGTATGCGAGTGTATGCGAGTGTATGCGAGTAGCTGTAGTGTCGGTTGGTAAATGTTACGAAATCCACAAAACGTCAGGCAAATTTTTGTACGAAGAACATAAAGCTATTTGTTAATTCAATGAATTTATTTCCTGTTCAAAGTGAGCGAGAGAGAGAGAGATGCAGAGTGTACGAGAGAGAGAGAGAGACAGGGATAGAGACAAACTCCCAGTGCAGTTGATTCCCTTTTTTTGCCTCGCGCAATGTTTGGCGGTCTTTAAATGCTTCCGTGCACAAATGTGTGTGTGTGTGTGTGTCTGTTTGGCTTTGTCTGTGTGTGTGTGTGCCCTTTAGTTTGGAAAATTGGCGAATCAAGATATCCATTACCAGTCATCAATTCATAATTGATTCCAGACCACTCTGATAGGCTCACCAATATCAAACAATCAACGAAATCATCTATGAATCAAGCAGTTACTAGTCATCAGAGAAATCCCGATTACTTATAAAAATGTATCAATTATTATTAAAAGATAGTAAACATTAAATGTTTTCAATATATTAAAAAACTGTTGTTAAGCCCCATCCCCATACAAACTGCATTACCCATTGCATTCCCTTGAAGTACTTATGTCACCGTCAACGCCATTGAGTGCAGGAGTTCATCACGTGTTAAGGAAGCAATTACTACCACGCTTACCAAAGGGAATGTATGCTTAATAAACATACTGATAAACACATTACAAGATATTTTGCATATTTTATGTGCCCAAAACGAACCGAACTCAACCGAACGAACATAACACACAGATACACGAAATATTTACAGCATTTACACACACACACACACACATACATGCATACATGCATACATACATATACATATGTCGTTTTCAGTGGCGAAGGCCCATGTTAAAATCTGTTTTTATGATTAATCGCAATGTGGTGGAAAAAATATATATATCTGTGTGTATATAAAGTATGGTATGGGAATACATACATATATGTATAAAATGTCCCTGGCGAATTTAAATATTTCAACAATTTCATTTGGACACCATTTTGAATAAAAACCACTTAGGGAGCCAACGATCAGAATTGGTTTGTGCATTTTGTTTGGCGCGAATTAGTTGGAAACACACATGTCAAAAACCAGACCAGACCAGACCAGACCAGACCAGATGGGTAAGGAGCAGAAGGCAATTGGGTCTAAAAGTGCGTGTAACGAGCACTCATTGAACCAGAAGCAACAGCTACAAAGTTGAACAAAATAAAATTGTTGTAAATCACGAGTGATTCTGATACTGAATACTGGAACTATTTTTCGAAAAACTTTCGATTATGATGAATATTTTACACATTTTCATTGTCTCTAGTTATTAGTTGCAAGTTTGCAAGGTTGAAGGGTTTATTGTTATCGACTTTGATGGGTATATCGGAATTGAAAAAGTTATCGATAAGTTTAAACAAACTTCCATATTTACTTCTACTTATGCAGTTTGATATCTTAAATTCTCATTTGAATGTTGATGTTGATATTGATATTGATTATGAAAATAGGTAATGGGTTTGGTAATGAGTTTGCCCAAAACCATCAGACCCTTATCACCCATTTAATAAGTACATAAGTAGTTGATGAACCATTAAGGTTTAAGCCAGTGACAAGACCTCGAGCTGCTTTGCACAACACGATTTCAACACGATGTAAAACTATTAAGTTAAACAAAAGTAGAACAAGTAGAATGGGGCATACTTTATGTGTCACATGCAACATCTTTATACAGGTAACCTGTATCCTGTATAGTCTTTTGGCTTTATAGTTGGAAGCTCGTTCGTAATGTTGTTACTTTGTAATTGATACTAGCTGAAGCTTCTTCACTTTCATAGCCGCGGCAAGAGCAGTAGTATTTTTTCTCGTTTTCTCGTTTTCTCGTTTTCTCAGTTTTTTTTTTCCTCAGGTTTTCCGTTTTTCGTTGCAAACAAATTCAGTTTCCTTCGAGCTATTTAGCTATCGTTCGTCGTTGCCTTGACGCTTCCATGGCCAAAGTAATTTTCGTGTTGTTGCTGAAAATTTGCGCGTTTATCTTGTTGTTGCATGTTTATTTTTTTCGCGCACATTCGTTTCACATTACTTTGTGCTGCTTGCTGCTGCTGGTTGGGCTTCAGCAAACTTTATACTACTTGCCTCTTGCTACGACTTCTCGTACTCACTGCTTGCAACGTGCAGCTTGCAACTTGCAACTTGGCTTGCTTGGCACGCGCTCACTAATTTTATTCCTCAATAAAAAAGAAGGCAGCATCAGCATCAACGAAGGAGTTAGCGCATATAACCAGACCAAGCCAAAACCAAGCCAGGCCAAAAGACCTCGGAATCGGACCTATCTCTCCCCGCTCTCGCCGCTCTTGCCGGTCTCGACGGCATTGTTTGCCTTGTTGGTGGTGGATGGTGCCATCAAAAAAGCAAAGTTCATTAAAGTGATAATTAGAAAGGTCGTAAAAAACGAGCAGAAAACTTAAAGCGAACATGAGCCTCCCCCGTCTTCAGCAGCAGCAGCAGCAGCAGAAGCTAAAGACTGTCCTCATCCTATTATCCTATTAATATTTCAAAATTTGGAAGTTTGTAAACAACTTTGTTATTCTTTCATGCAAAAACTACTCGAACTATCGATTTTAATAAAACTTTGCAATAACAAAGCTTGTTGGAATATCATATGAGAACAAACATATATCATATACTATATAACTTTATAATTCTTTATATTTCCAGTCTATTGCAAAGAGTCATATCCATATTCCCTTTAAGCTTAAAGCTTAATCCAAGTTCCTTTTAAACAGCATCCAATTATTGCCAAATATGATGATGGTCAAGAGCGAGAGGGTCTGTCTGTGTTAGCCAAGTTAGCACAAGAGCTTAAAGTTCTCAGTCAGTTTGTCAGTTTGAATTTGCCTTTGGGCAATTGTTGATTCAGGTTACAGTTGCAGGTGCATGTTGCATTCTCCATGCTGCCACAATGGGGAGACAGCCAAAATGGCAGCGATAACAATTGAATTGAAAGCGCATTCTCTGGCTGAAGGTTTTCTTTCCTCTGCTGCAAAAAGAAGCAATAGCAATCTATCTCTCTCTCTCTCTCTCTCTCTGTGTCTATCTCTTTCTGTCTTTGTGTGCATCTGGGCGCAATTACGCATTAACAGCTGACTGCCACTTAATAGCATCATTCTGCAATCCTCCAGTGCAAAGCTTTAAACTTGCCCCAAAAAAAAACACAGACAGAAACAGAGAATGATAGCGAGAGAGATAAAGAGAGAGAGAGAGAGAGTGAGTGTGTAGCATCTTTAAGTGATGCTGTCTCTCACAGTACGCGTCATTAATTCGTCTGAATGCTTTGCCACATTGTTGTTTCGTGCTCCACTTCTCCCTGTTCGCCTCTCTCTCTCTCTCTATCTATCGTGCTATTGCATCTCTGTTGCATTTGTTTGTTTTACTACGATTGTAACAACAGCAAAAGCAGAAGCAGCAACAGCAGTAGCTTCAGCTCCGAATGCATCCATTAGTAGATAGTACGGCCATACGGCCGGCTGCTGGAACAACCGCAGACCAATGTGAGTCGACCAGACTGACCTGACCTAGCCCCTAGTCCCTTTCATCCGGTTACCATCCTACCCCCCCTCAACACACCCAATTGTGACGCAGTGTGTGTGTGACCAAAGCGTAACCACGACTGCACGTCCCACCCTCCCCCCCACCACGCCTGTCCACATTGTCGCGTTGCACGCCAAAAACATTCAACGGATGTGAGTTGAGTTGAGTTGAGAGCGGCAAGCGTTACAGGTAGACCCAGCTGCAAACACACACGCAAACACACACACACACACACGGGAGCACAGTGGTATTTAAATATAGTCATATCAAAAATGCTTAAAGTACTTACAACAAAATTACATAGTTTAATTAGCAGTCATTTTCTCTGCATTCACTTTTTGGACTCTAAATAATTGAATAAATTCTCTCGAATGAATTTAAATATGTACATATGTAAACATTTTACAGTTGTTTTTCTATATGGTTTTCGCAAGTATGCATTAATTGTTTTTCAAAATCTTATCTATGTTTGTTTTTAATTGAATTTTCACATATGTATGAGAATGGAATGGAATATTTTCAACTATAAAATGTGTATGATCAGAATACTCATTTAAAGTTTTTTTAAATCCCAAAAACTTTGTGATAACCTTATATTTAACTAAATAACATAAGAGCAGTCTATAGACAAACTAACTTATTTCATTTCATCACTTATTACAAATGATAATATATAAGATTTTAAAGTGATAAAAAAAAACCAACTGCGTCCCACTGTACCACCCACCGCCAACCACTCGCCACCCGCCACCACCGTCCACTCCTCTCCCAAATAGTTGTAAATTGTCGAAATCGCAAACAAAAGCGCAGCTGTAAGAACAAAATAACAAGTGAAAAATCAATGGATAGCAGCAAAAACAAAAAACAAAAGACAAAACAAATGAAAACGTTGCAACCGACTGCGGAATACACTGATAGCAGTATAGAAGTAGTGTTCTTTCAAAGGGGGGGATGGGTGTGGCATCCAAATTTGCCACAAAGCAAATATGAACCAAGATACTTGCAAAGTTCTAAGACTCTAGAGTCCAGACTCTTTTGGGAGGTCAGGTCAGGAAACGCGTTTTCAGGCATTGCCACAAAACCAATATACTCTTTCTTCTACTTCGATAACAGAGTATACCAAAACGCTGTGTTCTACCACTAAATAAGTGGAGTGCGTGAAAACACAAAAAGACTCAAAAATAACGAAGGATACGCGAAAACGCAGCCAAAGAGCGCCAAAATAACAAATAAAAAATCACAACACACAGCTAGTACAACCAACTCCCGCTAGGTGGTACACGGATTGTCCATTGCAATGTTACTACAATGGTTTATGGATAAGCATTTGCGAATCTTAACTATTTATGTTTATATTTTATTTGATTTCAATTCTTACCAACTCGCAGAATAAATACAAATGAAGAAACAAAACATTAATTAAAATTTCTGACAATAATTTAGTTATTATTGATAACCTAACTTATCGAACCTAAGTTTAGTTTTAGCCACATATAATATCTTAATCTAGCCAACCTTAATAGGTTCGAAGGAGATTCCCTTGGCGTTCATTTCGAACCGCTTAAAACGTATGCCCAATTTTTGCCTCTGGTCATTTTTGCCAGCGTTAGGACATTGTTATCCGAGCGAGGCGACTTTTTTGACCTACATTTCGGTCGGCTTTCGCGCGAAATAAAATCAAAACCAAAATGATTTATTTGGCAATATTTTGTGTGCGTCCGTCTCTCTGTGTGTGTTTGTGTGTGTGTGTTTTTGTTAGTCGGGTCCCGAAACATAAAAGGCCAAAATGCACTTTTCATACTGTGTACCTTTTAAAATATGGCCAATACTATTTTTTCTAAAGATTGAATAAGCTGAAAAGGGTATATTCGACTAATATCCGTCTGTCTAATATGTTATGCAGATGAAAGTAAGCTTGAAAGTTTATCTTAACACAACTTTTTTCGAGGTAATGTATTGAGCGTAAAGTTTCTGAGTCAAATATGTTACAGGGTATCTACTAGAGACTTCTACGGCAACATACTTTGGGCAAAGGCAACTCTGGGCCAAACTGAGAGAGCGTTAAATGTTGGTGCATTAAAATGCATCACTTTGGATCAATCTTGCTGTTGCAGTATGACAGTTAAACAAGCTGACCGGGAAGGATATGATAAACAAGGAGAAGGACTACATTGTGATAAGGGATAAAGCCCAAACAATTCAGTTATGAGGGGCGCTATCGATAAAGTAAACTTTTGCAAGCAAAGTTATTAAATCACATAATTTTTAAAACAAACATTCATGGTTCTTGTTTATATTGGTTTTTTAAATTGCTTTTTAGTTGATCTAAAACTAATTTTATGACTTTGTAGATGTCACTCAAAAATATTATTTTTCTGACTAAGAATTATTGCCAATATAGATAAGAAAAAAGAAAATATTTGTTCAAGAATGCTTTAAGCAAGAAGCAGTTAAACGGAATTACAATTCCAAAAAAAACAAGTTCAAAATTATCAGCGTCATCTGCTTGTCATACTGAGAAACTAAAGATAAAGCGCCATTATTGTTTTGATTTTTCAACAGTGATGCCAGATTACGCTATTAGTAGCGTCGAAATAGCTAGCGCCATCTATGGTTCATACTGCCAATATGCCACCGCAACCTCAAATATCGAATACTTTTTGCAAAACAGCTGATTTTAAGTATGAGGCGCGCAATGCGATAGACACTCACGCCAAAAAACCCACTAAATATACACAAAGCAGCGATTATTTACAACTATTTGAAGCTAAAATATTTCAAATAATGGGCGCTTTTGAGCGCAAAAAGTGTGCAAGTGTTTGCAAAAGGCTGCCACCCGACAGCAAAAGCAATCAGCTGTTGATGTTAACAAGTAGTCGATATTTCATCGATTAATGCACAAATATTTGGCATGCATGCGATCGAATGGGCCGATAGCTTGCGTATTTATTCAGTAGTTTTTTTGCGGCTCCAAAAGTCGGACGTGTTTGTGGCTATTTATTTTGTTTTTTTTGGAAATGCAAACACTTGCAAACAGTAAATACGTGTGCTGCATGCTGTTGTTTATAAGTGCGCGTGCAATGAATGTAAATGCATCTGTATATGTAACTGTTTTTAATTGAGTACCAACGTAAACAACAACACCAACAAGAACACCCATCAAACAACTCTTCTTTGGCTTAACTCTCCATCTGAGCGTTTGACACGACAACAAAGTAAACACAAAACAAAACACGACAACAAAAAACAACGCGGCTGTGTTATTGTTATTATAAATGTGGCATTGCAGCAGCAGGAAGAACACCACGGAATCCCAGTGAGAGCAAGTCACAATTTAATGAGCCAACAACACGCACGAGTAAATACCAAATACTTTTGTACATATACATATATATTAATTTTTATATCAATTTAACACATTCATCAGATGTTCTATTCCCCTGCTTATCTATTGGCAAAAACAAAAAAGTGCCGGCGGCAACAGCAATAGCAACTACAACAACAACAGTATTGCCAGCGGCATTTATCATTCACACTAGTACAATGTGAAATTGAAAAAAAACAACAATAATGAGAGAAGACAAGAATGAATGTGTGTGTGTGTGTGTATCGAATAGCCAATATCGAAAGATTATCTTATTTCCCTTGCATGTGGACAGACCCTATATACGTATGTATGGTATGGTATGGTATGGTATATGTAAGCAGTCGGCCAAGTGCTCATTGGCAAGGCAACAACGTCAGCTACTACCACAAGCTGTAACCAATTTATTTGCTGTTGTTGCTGTTGCTGCTGTTGGTGTTGTTCTTGTTCTTGTTCTTGATGTTAATGCCGTCTTCAGTTGCTGTTGACGTTGCTGCTGCTGCGGTTTTGGTTTCTTTTTTTTCGAACTTCGTTTAGTCTTTTGCCTGTGGCCATTGTTGCCAATTTGTTTGTCAACTTTTTCCCGCCAGATTCAACTTTATGTTTTTGCTTGGTGAGAAATGGAATATTCATGTTCTCATTATTTGTAGGTAGTTCTTATTTGCATATAATTATGATTTTAGCAAATGCGTTTAAAGGTGTAACGCATAGAAGGAGGCTTTATCTATATATATACTCTTGATCAGCATGGTGGAGTGGTTCGATATAGCAATCTAAGCTCATAGTTTTAAGCTATCAAGCGGAAACTTTTGTCAATGTCAATCGGTGAGATCGAACAACTATATTATATAGCTGACATACAACCACATTTTACACTTTCGGCATCTCGAAATAGCCTTCCCCACTTGTTTTATTCTAGTCCGTAGAAGAGTATTGTGCAGTCGGCTTTCCACTTCTAACTCTTAACTTGTTTTTAATCAATTCAGAATTATAATACATATTGAACATGTATTAGCAATTACTTCAATCAAAGCAAATTATCTAGTAGAAAGGTGTAAAGTTCTTGCTCTTTTAATAGATTGCTTTTAGATTTTTTTGTCGTGTGCCATTTTTAAACGTTTAAATGGTAAAATTGCTTAAATATGAAGTTGACAGAAGCTTGTTTTCACATTACTTTTTGCAATTAAGCTTCAGACTTTGTTTTTAACTAGCAAAAAACGCAAAAACCGAAGCATTTTTAAAAGATAAATGATTTAGCTGTTGGAAATATTTGCACATTAGCAAGAAATGTTTTCGAACAAACGAAAAGTTTAGCTTTTTTTTTTCTGTGGCTTCCCAAATGGGTGACAACACTTGAGAGGGAGAGGGAGACAGCGAGAGAGCGCTACTCTCTCGCACACGCTCTTTTTTTAGACCATAATGCATACCCATTAAAGTTGGGCCAAAGTTGGGTATGCAAAATGCAAATATTTGCAACGCCTCAGAAGTCGAAGAAATCTTCTAAAGTCGAAGAAATCTTCTAAATTAAAGAAAATTATAGTTTTATATAGAATTCCTACTGATTGGTATTTAATTTCATCTTGGGAATTGGAAAATTATTGCTTGATAATATTTCAAACACTTTTTGCAACTTTAAAATATTGAAACGAGAGGAGCAGCGTATCATTATAATTGAGTTTTCTTTGCTGTTACCTCTCTCTCTCTCTTTCTCTCTCTCTCTAACATTCTATGTCTCTTTTGACAAGAGTTATATCTGTATGTGTGTGTTTGTAAAGTTTGTTGCCTCTTTGGCTGCAGGTGCAGGTGCACCCGCTTCTGGCGCTTCATTTACTTTAGTTTTGCCACCCACGACCCTTCACCGCGACCCTCCACCGCGACCCGGCTGTGTGTGTGCCTTTGTGCCTGCCACATTTTTGCCTGTGATTTGTCAAAGTTTGTTGCACTTTTTTGCAGTTGACTAAAAGTCTAAGAGCGGTTGTTGTGGCTGCTCTGTGCTTGCTGCTTGTTTCCCTAAAAGCCTATTCAATATCTTTGTATCGCTGTCGTGCAGCAACAATTAGTTGCCACAACAACAACAAACAAAAGCTTTTGATAAGGGAGACGACGACTAGTAAGTGTAGTTAAGGTGTAATGGTAATGGAAACGGAAACTTTACATACGCATTATCGATTATTATCGATATATTTTGTTTATCTTATTATTTCTATTTAGTTAATAGTTCAGCCATTACCAGTATTCTTGATATTCCGTATGTTTCGTATTATTTTGTTAATACTTCAACCAAGTAGCAAGTATCTCGACAGTCTGTTTCGTCATGTTTGATTGAAGCCCTCTTGGCTCTTGCTTGTTTTATTTATGTACATATATACATATGTATCACTTGGCACTTGTTATATTTATACTTGGTGGCATGTAGCATATAGTGGCATGTGGCATGTGCAACGAACGTCACTTCATCTTTGTGAAGTGCGAGGCAGACGAACCGAACGAACCATTCACCCAAATGAAATTAGACTGTGCCCAACCCAACCCAACGTAACCCAACGTAACCCAATGTAACCCAACGTGACCCAAACCAAACCAATCCCAAGTTAGGGACCAGCTGAGGAATTGGCGGCCCGCACTGAATAACTGAATAACTCAATAAGCCACCTCATTGCCATGCAAATTTGTATGATTCAGCTGCACAGAAGAGTCTTGCACACACACACACACACATAAACATAGCATAGCATGTTCAACTCTCTCTCTAAACGAGTTAGTAAGCACTATTATCGCGATTTGTTGCCCTTGACAACACTGCCATGGAGAATTGCCATTCATAATCCCAGCTGTTTGTCCGTTTCGGGCAAAATTCCCACATAATTGCTGCTAAACTGTAGAATATTTCAACACACAAAAAGCGAAGAAAAAACAAAAAAAAACACGTACCTAGTTTGGGTTTTTTCTATACAAATCTTAAATCTTTCATGATTTATTTTCTCTCGTTTTTTGGCATTGCTTTTTTGTATATGATGATAACCTTTAGAAATTTCAACTAATTCGCTTTCATTTAATTAAAAGTAATTCACTTTAACTTCATAATCACATACTATTTATATTGTGTAGTACACAGCAAAAAAGAGCGAGCATTTAATTGGAACCGCTGTTACTCTTCACAACATTTATATATTCCCGAGCACACTCTTCCACCCGCTTGGCGCCCCACGCTCTTTATACCCTTCAGAATAATTACCTTTAGAAATTGCGACGACCATTGCTCTAGTTGTTCTCATTTCATATTCACAGAGTAGAGTTTTTTTTTATTTTTTTTATAATTTTTCAGCATGCAATCAGTATAAAGTTCTTTTTTTTAATGACAATTTAACTGGAATTATTTATTTTTTATTTTTATATTTTTCTCTTCAAGCAGACATTAAAAACAACCATTAAATCAAGTATGGTAATTAATAAATGTCCATAAGCTTTGACGAAATGTAAATACTTGTTGATGGTTTTTTACTTTTTTCCATAGTATTTCAAGTAATAGAGCTAGATATTTGTTTCTTGTCATTGATGGATGAAAGTTCTTTAGTTAGATTTCGAACCTTATCTTAAGATTAGAAAGTGTAAGAATCATAATCATATTATTATTCCCTTCTTTAACTTCAGTCTCTGCTTTGCAGATATCGGAAAAATAATAAATTATTATAAAGTTTCATTAAGATTCCCCTAAATATGAATAATAATTAGAATTTAGTATTAAAAGAAACAAAAAACGAACAAATTTTAATGTCATCAACTTGAAACATTTGTATTTTACCCTTTTTGTGTGTGGTTTTTCGTCTTTTCAAGAAGAAAGTTTGCAGAACAAAAACTTTTTGCACACCTTTTTCAACATTTGAAAGTAGAAAAGTACAACAACAACAACAACAACTGCAAAAAACCCAAAGAGACCGTACAAAAAATTGAGTCAGTAATTAGCAAAGCCGTTTACGTTGTGGCTTAAGATTTGTTTTACTTTGCTCTCTGTGTGTCTGTGTGTGTGTGTGTGTGTGTTTTTGTACTTTTTTTGTAGAACTTTTAATTTATTTCTATACGCTTTTGAATTAGGTTCCACTCGCTTTTCAAGCGAAACGAACTGAAAAACACTTGCAGAAACATTCATAACACCATTATTCTATACAATTTCACAGCCAATGCAAGAATAAAATATATATATATATATATATATATATTCAACTACTTTTCGATAAAAGTTTGCGATTAAAGTTTTTCCTGAATGCCGTATTCATTAATACACAAACGTAAGCAACACTTGACCCATTTCTCGATGGTTCTGTGTGTGTGTGTGTGTGTGTGTGTGTGTGTGTGTAAAGTGTAGTATAAAGTGGACGCTGCTTCAACTTATAGTACGTGTTATCATTGATGCGGCGGCGACGGCGGCGGCAGAGTCGTCATAGTGAACACATATGTGTACAAACAGTTTTATCAATGGGCCAAAAAATGAGCGTCGCATTAACGTAGCCGGAAAATAATTAAGCAAACTGTGCAAAAAAAAAGTTTCGACAGCTTAACCATTGAGCTGTCAGATGGCAGCTGTTCTGTTCTGTTGTTGGGGGTAAGCTCTACCGGTGCGTATACGTGATAAAAGTATATATGTGTGTGTGTGTATATTGACAACTCAACTGGCAACTGGCGTCAAGTGGACCTGTAAAAGGGGCTCTCTCCCCCCCATCCCCCCATCGATTTGTACAAATTGCTAAAATTCCTTTTGATTGCTGCCTGCTGCTGCTGATTCTACCCGCGGGTAACACGTTGCCCCCGCACCACTCCCCAGCCAGCACACACACATATCCTTTGTCACATAACAAAGTTTTAATGGGCACATTTTCTGTCTCCCTCTCTCTGTCACACCCTTTGTGTGTGTGATGGCAACTCGCGGCATTGCCCTTAACTAAAATGGGACACGTAACCCTTTAACATTTTGATGTCATTAGAGCTGGTGCCGACAACCGTCATGCCTCATCCCACCACATTACCATCCAAATCATCATCATTCACATCATCATCATCATCATTCAAATCATCATCATCAGAATGACGATGAATTGGTTCGGTTGGTTGAAGTTGATAAGCAGACAACACAGCCAGCATCCAAAACGAATCGTTCAAAAACGCAAAAATATATAACTCAAATGGTATCAAAATCTAGCACGCTTATCAATTTTAGTTCCGCAACCTGTTTTAAAGCCGCCATGACCCCCCTCGCTCTCTCTCTCTCTCTCGTTCAACACGTACTATAACCGAACACAATCAAACCGAAAACCAAAAAAAAAAAAAAAATCAACAATATATAGCAATAACGGAAACTTTGTTGCCAATTTGCATACAATGCAGTTTGCAGTTCGCAGTTTTCAGTTTGCAACTTTGTCGCTTTAGGCATTCAGCGTTTAAATACTCTCCGCGCCGTAGGCTATATATGAATTATTGTTGAGCGAACACGAATATATATATATGTGTATTCTCAGATCATCATGAATGGCAGAACTATAATACAATAGCTTAGCTTAGTGGTCGATTGAACAAATGAATAGAGTTAAACGAATTAAACTTAGACCATTTTGACGTTAGCTTTATTTCATTGTTATATATTTTTTTGCATTTTATCATTATTTTGTTGCATCAATATCGAAGAGTCAGTTTTTTTGCTGTGTGTGTGTTGCATTGTTGCGGGCGGCAGGCAATGATTGGGCCTTTCAATTTCCCTTTACCCTTCTCCCCCCTCTCCGTATTTTTTGTTCCTTGCAACAATTTATTTATACAATAAAATAGCTGACGCTGACATCGACATTGACGCCATCCATGTTGTTGTTGTTGCTGTTGTTGTTGCTACCTTCTTTTACTGGCTGCCAATCGTTTTTGATCGATACACCATAATATCCAACAGTTGTGTGCCATCCCGGTTGTTTCTTTGTTGCTGTTGTTGTTGTTGTTGCCGGTTGGGGTTCATTGACTTTTGAAGAGCATATGTTTTTCTTCCATGTTATTTTCAGTTCAGAGTTTGTCGTTGTTGTTGTTGTTGCTTGAAGCTTGAAGCGTCGCCCGTTTGCTGGGCCCAAGTGTTAATTATCTTTTTTGTTTTTGTTTGTGTCTTAATTATCAATTTATCGAATCATTTATGTATGATAATAATAAAATCGTTCGCTTTTTCTTCGTTAAAACTTCTCATTCCTTTTGTTCCTTTTTTGATCCTTGCAGTTGTGGCAAGTGGAATCCATACCCTTACCCCACTTTGTTTTTGATTGCTTAAAAGAGCTATTAATTTGTCTTCCTCTCTCTCTCTCTCGCTCTCTCTAAATGAAGCACTGTGTCGGTCCATTTGTTACAAAAGTTGGCAGGTACTTAAATTGCCTTGTAAATTGATTGATTTGCCAGTCGTTGGCGGCGCATCAAGACTATATAGACTGACAAATGCTCTTACACCAACACACTCTCTCTCTCTCTCTCTTTTTCTCTCTCTCTGTATCTGTCGCCGCTGCAAATCTTTCAAAAGGTTCAATGCACCATATCTAACATATTTTTTCGTGTTATGGCTTAATCAATATACATAGAATGAATGAACTTCAGTTCAGTGTGCATTGAGGCGGGGCGGAGCCAAAAGATTTGATTCCATTTGGAACCATAGTTGACGACACGACAAATTGAATTATAACCATTTTTTTTACTTTTATTTCGTTTGGGATGTTTGTTACGGTTACTCTTGTTGTTGTTGTTGTTGTAATGGTTGTTGTTGCTGTTGGATTCTTATTATTGGCATCGTGTATGCGCTGAAACGTTCAGTTTTAATTAACACATTACTTGGCCACGAACTCACGACTCTGGAATCTCTTTCTCTCTCTCTCTCTCTCTTTCTGTCGTTCTGCTCTTCTTTTTGTTCACTTTAAAAACTCGGCACGCTTCACTGTACAAACGACGTGGTGGAGTGTGCATTCTGTGGAATACGTTGGCTTCCATCGCGAGTACTGAGTAAGCTTTATTTGCCCTCTCTCTCTCTCTCACTCTCTTTGTCTCACTTTCTGCGCTTCACTGCGCGTATCGGTAGGGCGAATCCCTGGAGGTCTGGCCATGCCAGATAGCATTGGCACTAGGCAACGCTAACGCTGATTCTGTGGCAACAACAGCTGGTGCTGCCTCTGCCACTGCCACTGCTGCTGCCACTACCTCTGCTGCACGTTGTGCATACTATGTCCGAGTAATTTATAATATGAGAGACGTGCTGATAAATGAGCTGTCGTTGCGCCAGTTGCTAAATATTAACCAGTCAGCCAGTTGAGCCACCCGCGCTTAGTTAGTTAGTTAGACAAATCTAACCAGAGCAACAATAGAGATAGAGGCAAAAAAACATATATAAAGATAAAGACAGAGAGAGAGAGAGGGAGAACAAAAAAAAGAGCCGTAGTGTCCAAGAACGAGTTTCGCTTCGTTGCGCCGCGGGAAGCCTTCAAAGCGCTCCGAAAAACTGCAATTTAGAACAAGGTCTTTAGACTGCCATTAAGGCACTTTACGTTCCGGCTCAGCATTCCGTCGTATTCACCATCGCCATCTCCATCTTACCATCTCCATCAAATCATCAACACTTCCCGAGCTATGCAGCACGGCAGCAACAACAACAACAGCAGCAACACCAACAACAGCAACAACAACAACAGCAACAACAACAGCAGCAGCAGCAACAGCCCCCAAGCGTAGCGTAGCAACATTATTTATGCAGATTTTTTTGTCTTCTTCTCTTTGCGTTTCTGCGTTTTTTGTTCGCTTTTGCTTTTTGAAACAAAAGCTTCCAACTTAAACTGTCGCAAACGTAGCCCGCCCCACCCCCACCCTCCGTTAACGCACCGAGCGCAACAAGCGTGAGAACTAGCGCCAGCTATTGCCGCCGCCACAGTGGTCCATTGCCCATTGAAAACGTCATTAAAATAAAAAAAAAAATAAAAATTAATTCCCAGAACAACAAAAAAAACGAATAAAAAAGAACAATCAAACAAAACGTAGTTAAACAATAAAGCAACATTTTTGCATTTGATTATCATAAAATTAAATGAGTTTGAGCAAAAGTAAAATGTGTTAAGTGCTTATCTAAGTGAATTATCTGAATCTGTATAACAACTCATTCTCAACTCAGCAGTTTTTAATAGAAAATTAACTAATTCATAACTGAAAACACTTTTAAGTATCTTTTTCTTATTGATTTCAATAAATTTGTTTCGACTTTGACTTGAAATCTCTCTAAAGCAAAGCATATTTATCTTTTTCCTGACTAGTCTATCAACATATATATCACTTACCCCCCTGACTAGTCTATCAACATAACACTTACTCCCCGACAATCTTTTTAAATAAAGTCACTTTCAATAAATGATATCTTCATCCATATACAAAATTCTAAAAACAAACAATTTTAGCAAAAAGCAAACTATCTGAAATGCATTTGGGGACATTTTTTTTATGTTTTTTTGGGTTCTGTCTGTCTGTGTCTATTGGGGACAGTGTGCAAAGGGCCACACACACAAAATGCTGTGCCATTAAGCTTAAGTTGGATGAAAAATATAAAAACACACACACATTCACACACACACACATACACATGCACGTAAGAAGAAAAGTGCTAGACGAAAACCCATCAAATAAAGCAAAACTCTTCACATGCATAAAACTTAATGTTGGTGTGCGTCTGTATGCGTGCTTGTATGTGTGTTTGTGTGTGTGTGTGAGTGTGTGTGCATGGTATGTTATGTTATGTGTGAGCTTGTGAGACCGGACTGCTGTTTGGCAATACAATAAAATTTACACGCTTATTAATTTTTACAAGACTTTGTCCGACACTTGAGCGAACCAACAACAACAACAACAACAACAACAGCAGCGCCACTGCCTTTTGTAGAAGTTTCCATTCACCAGCTGAAACGCACACACACACACACACACCCACACACACACATACAAATCATACATACATTGCCTATTGAAAAGTAGTTGTATCACGGGGGAGGGGAAAGGCGAGAAGAAGAAGAAGTCGAACGGGGACGGCGGGAGGGATGGGGCCACCACCTCTTCAAACAAAAATTCAACTTCTATATACATATATATATATTTTTTGTGTAGTTGTTGTTGTTGTTTTCTGGTTCATATTTTTTGCAATCTGCGTGCTGAGAACAACAACAACAACAACAACAATGGGGCGTAGACAAAGTGAAGGAATACCATAAAGAGGGGGTGGGGGGAGGCGGGGGCGTTGCCATTGGTCTATTAATTTTACTCAAAAAACAATTTGGGCCCTTTGGGGCGATATGCTCTGGCTGAGAAATGGGCAAAAGTAAAAAGCGAGAGAGAGAGAGCGAGAGAGAAGAGGTGCGAAGAGGTCAAATCGGTCTGTGTGGCAGGCAACCTCCTATTGCTGCTGCATTTTGGGATATTTTCATGCATACTACACACATATACATATACATATACATATACATGTAAGCCACATTTTTGCTATGCAAAATATGGCCAAAGCACAATTTTTCTTTATTTCCCCAAAAACTTTCGTCCCGACATATTAAACAAACTGCCAAGAACATATACGAACAAGGACCTTCTGTCATGTGTACAGCAGCAGCACACACACACACATACACATACACATACGCACTCACACATGACATCAAAAGGGCGGCGCACAGACGACCACATACTTGAGGTTGGTTGCTTCAGGAGTTGTAGCTCGTTCGTTCTAGTTGTTGACTGAGAGTTATGATGTGTGGTAAGGTGGGATGGGGTGGGGTGTTCTCGGTGGGTAGGGGGGTATGTCCAACAAGTTAAAAGTAGAAATACAAGGCAGGATAGATGGACGGATGGACGGACACACGTGCAAAAGCGTATGTGTGATCAAGAATAAAAGGAACCAAAGATAAGGTGCAAAAAGTGTAACAAATTGGATGCTTTTCAAAATGAAAATGACTTTGCCTTGCAGAACGAACAGTTTACGCATAAAAAAAAGCCTTAAAAAAGTGTTTTTTTAGATAAGCACAGAAAAAAGTAAATTACAGATAAAGTTAAGTAAAGTTTCTTGACGTTATTTATGTAAGAGTCGAGTTCGAGTCTTAGTTCTTACATTTAAATACAAATTAAAAGATTAAATGTTCGTGTTGTGTACTAAAGTTTATGGTTTCCTGAAACTGATAACAGTTGCATACTAATAAAAATACTAAAAAAAATAGATGAAAACTAACGGTACAAATAATTACATGTGCATATTCATGTAGGTTAAATGTCCATAGAGTATTTATTTATATTTCATTTCATTGAAAATGCTCGTCAGATTGGGAATTTCAATTTCATGCAATTTTTATCAGTAATTTATTTGTTGCAACACAAAAAACGTGTTAAAAAAATAATGTTTTTTTTTAGTTGGAATTTAAATTTGTTTAAGCGATAACACTAAAAGCTTGACATTATTTGTGTCTATACAAAATACAAGTCATTTGCGTATGAGAATGCCAAAGAGATCATTATTATTATCTCTGAACCAATTCAATGGGGGAAAAATAGGTAACAGACTGATGAAAGCATTTCCGAACCCAGCCCGATAAGTCGAGTAGGTTTGGACTTGTTCGTCTCTCTCTCTTCAGCCTTCAGGTGTCTTCAGAAAACTAAAAGAGCGAAAGACTCCAGACTAAGTTTTCTGGTTATCGATATACGCATGTAATCGATAACAAACAAAACTTGAATTTGCAAAACTTGAAATCTTTTTTGAAACAATAGACAAATAAAGGAAAATCGGTAAATTTTTATTAAAATCGACTTCAGAAACGATAAGAGCAAAAGTCTTTAGACTCTATCGTAGGATCTAGGGTTTAGGGTATCTTCTAGTCCAGCTAACTTATTACAAATATTGTATAAATTCAATTGAATGAATGTTTTCTTTTGTTAGAAATTGACTATAAATGCGATACTGACAATATTGTACTATAACCAGATTCCACAATTCCATTTTCAATGAGTTCTGTTCATTTTTTGTTCTCTTCCATTCAGACGCATATCGATTATTCTGCCACTTCATTCATTATTACTTAACTATTGTTTAGAGTGAATAACTTTTTTTCAACTAGTTGCTGCTCGAAAGAAGAAAGCACATGGAAAGTGATTTGCTTAGTTGGAAAGTACTAGGACTAAGTGGTCTTTCATATGGCTACTAGTTAAAAGTGGGGGGATTATGATGGGCGATGGTGATGGTGACAATGGCTAACATCTGACATGCATTTACCCAACCGCCTTTTGTTTGGTTTTGAGCTGAAGCTGAAGCCACAAGTTAAGCTGTGGGATACTGCAACTGAGGCAACAACAACAACAACAACAATTACAAATACAAATACTGTGTGCACTGAGTATGTTAGGTTCAAGTGCTGCTGATGAAGTCCACCAAGACCACCACCACCCCGCCCCAAATCCTGCACAGACTGAGAGTGTGTGTGAGTGGAAGCGGGAAGCGGGAGAACCAGATGCTGTGACGAATGTCGCGTCAACATCATGCACTTAACTAAGTATGTATATGGCCACTATATGGTCGACACTTGAGCACTTGAATGTCAACCAACTGCACAAATGCTGCTGTCACTTGGGAGCAAATGCGGGGCGGGGCGGGCTTAGGGGGATTGGGGTTTGTTTGGTGGTGTTGTAAGCAGCTTAAGCGGTCGATGGTGGAATGCTTGCCACGACACGACGAGTCACGTCCATGTGTCATATAATATATAGTTCTCTCTTACTCTCTGTATGTGTGTGTGTGTGTGTGTGTGTGTGTGTGGAATGGAATGAAATGAAATTTATAGATGTTTCTAATCAAATATCCCTGGCAAACATAATAAATATGTTTCACATTATTTACACACACGCTGCCAAGTCTAGTATATAGTAAACAATATATAGTATATTAAACAATATTTCATTGTTGAAATGCTTCAAGTTGCTTTTTTGTGGTCGTGGTCTCTTCTCCCCTCCCCTCTTCTCTTCTCGACATATTGCCTTAAGTGTGAGTGTGTGAGTGTGTGTAAGTGTGCGTTATATCTACATTGACTGTCATCAAAGTAGTTTTCGGGTTTTTCTTGCTATTGTTGTTGTTGTTATTATGTTTGTATTTGTATTTGTTTGATTGTGTTTGTTTTTGATTGTGTTTGCATATTGGCATTTGTACTAATAGTTCTTCATTGTGTCTATTTGTTTCTTTCTGTTCTCTCTCTCTGCTTTCTTCACACACACACAGCTATGACGGAGGAAATAACTGGCAATTGGAGCTATTATGTGTACATATCACTAACATTGGTTCCAGTCTATTTGGCATTTCAGCTCATTAAGTTTTTGGGCTGGCAGCTATTCGTGAACAACTGAGCAAATACACCAAGCCATTACCTAACACAAAAACCAACAACAACAATACAACTCGACGTCGTCGTCGTCGTCGTCGTTGCCGTCGTCGTCGTCGGTGGCAGCACTCAGGCAACAGCCTGAAGAGGAGTCATAATCACAATTGAAATTGGAATTGTTAGCGAGTTCTCCCAAGAGAGAGAGACGGAGACGGAGAGACGGGGGAAAGAGTGGCAACACTGGGTGCTGGAAGCTGTGGGTGTCTCAGTCGGAGTCGGAGTCAGAGTCGGAGTCGGAGTCATCGAGCTGCCACTGCAGTTCCAAAAGGTGCGTAGTCACTTGAAGGCAGTCGCTGCTGTCAGTCGAGAGTCGGGAGTCGAGAGTTGAGAGTTGAGAGTTAAGAGCCAAAGAGTCGAGTGCCAAGTTAAGAAGTGTGCCGTAGAACTCTGGTATAACTGGTAACTGGTAAAGCAAAAGGCAAAAGGCAGCCACAGTCGGCAGTCGGTTGCAAATAATTTCGAAAACTATTTAAATATGCTTATGACTTGAAGTTTTTCACTTATTTCTTCTTCTACTTCTACTTTTACTTCACTTCTTCTTTTTTTTTTCTCTTTTCGCAGAAATAACTGCAAGCTAACGCTTACTGACAAGGACTTGTCCTTCGCCAAAGAGGGAGAAAAAAAAAACAGGCGCCAGCGGAGAGATAGTGAAAGAAAGTTAAGGAGAGAAGGAGACGGAGGAGAGGTAGAGGGAGAAGGTCTTACACGCGCGCTGAGTGGCGGTAATATAAAACATAATTTGCCTAAGTAAATATGTTTTAAATGCAATAAAGAAAGAAAATAGCGCAAGAGCTGTCGAGAGAGAAAATTCTCTTGCCCCAGCCTTTTTTTTCGCACATTTTCATACAGTGGAAAATTGAAATCAAAGCGAGCGAACGAGCTGAAGAGAGAGGGTCGGGTCTAGTTACTGCCAGTTGGTTAAGCTAGCCGCACAAACGCATAGACGTTAACAAAGGCAAGGAAATGCAAAGCAATCAACGTCATAAGCAGCAGGAGCAAAGCCAAGGATACCAAAGACGACGCAATCATTGCCGTTCTGGTATTATACACCAGGAGCACTAGCATTAACAAGTTAAAAAACATCAAGAAGCAAAGGGAAGAAGAAGGAACCGAAGGAGCCGTAACTTTAACCGGAAAACCAGCAAAGGCCCAAGTCAAAGAAAGCTGTAGGAACACAAGCACAAGTGCAAATAGAAGCAAATACTAGAAACTACAAATACCAAAAGCAACTACTACTTCTACGGTTAAACAAAAAACCAAGGCGCCATCGCCCTCAACATCTCCATCAGCATCAGCATCAGAAGTCCGTTGCAGTCAGCGCTCAAGAAACCAATTTACATATTTAAGCTTTTGTAACGTCCGGTTCTAACGGCTACCGGCTGTGGAAGGGGAGCAAACGGAACTACTGTCTGTCAGTGTGTCAGTCTGGACAGTCTATCAGTCTGTCAGTCATTCAGTCTAACAGTCATTGAGTCAGTCGAGTCGAGTTGAGTTGAAGAATCCGTTGAATCAATAGGGCAAATACAAATAGACAGACAAGTCGAGCGCACTGAAGAGAGAGTTTTTTTTGGCTTGAATTGAAAATCAAGCAAAACAGTTTCAGCTTCACACCTCAGTTGGCCGTCAGCAAGCTGTAATCTTCTCAAGCTAGGCAAAATTCCAAATTCCAAATTCCACAAAGATGCGTCTGCCATATCGTAATAAGAAGGTCACCCTTTGGGTGCTCTTTGGCATAATTGTCATCACCATGTTCCTATTCAAATTCACCGAATTGCGACCAACATGTCTATTCAAAGTGGATGCCCCAAACGAAGCAGGCGGACCACAAATGTATCGCTTGGAGGTAAGTATATATATATATATATATACATATATATATCACACATTTAATCACACCCACATAATCACACACACACACACGCACACATACACAGGGACATGAACGGAAATCAACTCAAGTATATTTACACTTGAGGGCATGTATTTAGAAACGCCCTGTGGTCAGGTCGCCAGTTGGCCAGTTTGGCAACGATTGCAAATGATAGATAAATCAAATTGTGGCAAGCAACAGCAACTCGCAACACAGTGACTCCCTATCTCTTTCACACTATTCCTCTCTCTCTCTCTCTCTCTCTGTGTCTCTTGGGGGACAGGATAACTAATTTCATGTTGAATGCACACGCTGCTGACCTAACCGCAAGCCATGCAAAGTCATTGGGGGAATTTTGGCTGCTTATCGGATGGCCGAACACCATTCTGTAAACATTATTCGTGCCACACTCAGTTGCCTGTTGTTGTTGTTTTTCATTCGTTTCGTTGTGGTCAACTTGCTAATAGACATTCTTATTGTCATTGAACCTGATCAGCTGTAAAAGTTGCTTACAAAAGCGCATACATAATGTATAGATTCGTAATCGATTTTCAGTAAGCCTTTCCAAATGGTATGAAAACCCCCGAAAATATTTTATAATTACCCAGATCAATAATTCAGTTGTAGTTTGTGCTGTTTTCGCCGCACTCTTATCGCACTCGGCCTATATATAAATATATATATATATATATATATATATACCTTATCGGATCAGGAATGATAAGCAGCCCGTGCAAATCTCGCAAGCAACTCACTTTAAGAAATACAATATATAAATATACATATTGGCCCGCAATGATTCAGCATTTTAAGCGGCTCGTATTATGGGGCTTAGACTCTTGAGTTCAACACGCTTTACTCAAACAAACACACACACACTGACACACACATACACACCCAGGAAAATCCTTTAAATTGACTTTAATGCGACAGGCTTGCTAAAGGTTAACATGCACACACACAGCTGTCTTATTTTGTGTGTATGTGTGTGTGTTTGTATGGAAATCTTTTTTTTGCGCCCACGCAAATTCAGTTGGCATCAGCGTCACAGTTGCCTTGTGGCACCACCATCGCCCCTGCCACCATCGCCCCTGCCACCTTCCGCCTTTCATGAAACATTCTAAAAGTCAACCATCCGCTCATCCTCATAATTATGATCATTATCATCGTGGAAACACGTAATTTTTGCCAGCAACTTTTCTCTAATTTAATTTTTTTTCCATTTTTTTTTTTTTGCTTTCACCACCTGCCGCTGCCGTTGCTGTTGCCGCTGCTCCGAATGTGCCGCATGTGCCACAGAAATACGCCACAGATAACAATCATCGCATCTATTCATACTACCGTGAGATGCCATTAATATTCATAGGCGGTGTGCCCAGATCTGGTACGACATTAATGCGCGCCATGTTGGATGCTCATCCCGATGTGCGGTAAGTTGTGCAACAGCCTGTCTTATCCTTCAACACGTACCCAGAAACACACACACACACACACACACACTCAGACACACACAAATCACTTTCAACATTTCAATTTTCAAGCAAAAACCGACAAGCAAATGTCATCAGGTCAAGCTTTTTCAAGTAATCGCTGATCCAAAAACATATTTCAAGGCTCTCTCAACCATATGCTTAACAGCGATTTACTTATATATATATATATATATATGTATACTTGAAAGAGTCAACCCCTTTCGCTAAGTAGTTTTTTCAATTATTTACAGGCCATTGAATACTCAATACACATTTCATTTGATAGACATTAGCTGACAACTCGAAACATTTTGCATACCAATCAAGCAGTGAAGTATAAATGACAGTTGAGACAGGCAGACTTTACTTATTTTGAACCCAAAACGTTTGTTGGAATAGGGTATAATGCATGTCTGAACGTGTAGATATCAGAGAGAGAGAGAGAGAGGAGTGTAAGAGCTAAAGACCGTAGTATCAATACATAACTTCCCCCTAAGTCGTAGTTAGAACAAGTTTATTATAAATTATCGATAACTTTAGCGGCTTACGACAATGAAATCGATAACAATGCCAAGGGTTCAGGGTATTTCCTTAACGTGCTCACCCAACCCAACCTGGAACCTTCTTACTTGTCTATCGCTTAACTTATCAAATATTCTATTTGGCAAGTATAACTCTTCGTTATTCGATTGCAGCAAGTAATTTTCTAATTATATACTGTATAAACCTTTGTCAAAATGTATTTTACACCGTATACCGTGGTACCGTAGTACCGTTGTCGTCGCAGAGAGTATATTATTATTATTTTCAATATTTATGTGTTCTGTTTTTCGTTCGTATTAAAAATTCTAATCGATAGTAGCAGAAACCTTGTTTGTTGGGACATCTAATACAAAAAACATGTTCAGCTCTCATATGCGATGTATGTTTTGTAATGTACACATACACATACACATGTACACATATACACATATGCATGTATGAGAGATGATAGATGGGTCCATTTGGGGTCTTGTTGCTAGACATATGTCTGTCTGTCAGTCTCTGTGTGTGTCCTGTCCTGTCCTATCCTGTCCTGTCTGACAACAATGAATTAGATTAGTTTTTCGTTACGCATGAGTAATTAGCCACGAATATTTTGCCACTAACGTCCTTTATACTGCTACTATGTGTTTGAGTTTCAAAAGAAAAGAGAAAAAAATATGTACAAACATGGACTGGAAATACTGTAATACTGAAATAGATGGAAATAGGGAAGAGTAATATGAAAAGTAATAAAGGGTCGATGGACGGAGGGCGGAGGGGAAGCGAGGCGTAGTCGTTGGTCGACCTTTGCCTACTAATTTTATTAACAATTTTTTTTTTAGAGTACAGTCATGTTGTACCGTACTGATTCTTGTCTGTCGGGTCGCATTGCTTTTGACTTGTGCTCCTTTAGCTCTTTAGCTCATGGTTCATGGCTCCTGGCTCCTGGCTGTTGGGTCTTGGCTCCTGGCTCCTGGCTGCTGACAGCAGTCAGCGCCACTTTTTCTGATGGCTGCACAGCACAATTTCCGCTATTTAAAAACTTACTTCCGCTCCGCAAGTGGCAGGGATGCATATAGTTAAACTTGTGCCAACAGCTATAATATATACGTATATATACTATATATATATACATATATATATATGTGCACACATTCATATTTGTCTATATGTATTTGTCTTGTGGAGAGAGAGGCGGCAAAGAAGATCCTGCTGCTTTTAACGCTGTCCTCGTTAGCTTTTGTTCGTCCGATTTGCATATAAACCACGCGCATGTAATTGCTCCAAGATTATATGCTACTATATTTGTAAAGCTTTGCCGCCTTTTGTCTCTAGTTTCAGTTAGCCCAAAACGCGTTGTGTGTGTGTGAGTGCATGTGAGTGTGTGCGAGTGTGTGTGTGTGAGGCAAGGAAGGGCTTTATGTGACTCATTCATTCAAACATGGTTGGTATGCCATTAAATTTGTGATAATTTGCGATGACGCTTAAATGCTTTTCACTGCAAATTCTACAAGCAAATGACTGAATCCAATAACATTGAGTTAGGGAGTACCACATAGAGTTATAAGTACAGTTATGACATCATTCAATATTCAGAATATACAGATGACATCAAAAATGCCTTATCTTGAGAAAGAATAACTTTTTTAATATTATCCAAATCGTTTCTTTTAGCAAAGAGTGTAAACTGTGATTAAAATTAGTTTAACAACAGGGAAACACACTTAAAATGAAGACTATTTAGTATTAGCTAAGTTAACTGCCAATAATAATCGTTTTTTTTTTTTTTTGTGTTTTTGTTTCTTCAACTTTTTACATAACCTAACTTTCCAATATAAAATCAATGTAAACAACTTTTAAACGTTTCTTCTCATAATTTTCGGCTGAAAGTTGAACACAATTTAGTGAGTTAGTTAATAAGAAGAATTATATTACTAAATGACTTTATTTCACATTATTTCCAATCCAAGTTGAGGCTGTTGTCGTGCAATGCATTGGGGCGAACAGCCCCAAGAAGTATGCTAACACATTAAGTATTTAATGCTAATCGAATTCATTAGGCAAACAACTACGTAATTATATTAAAAGTAGTTAAGATTTTCCCTTTAACTGATGTGATTTAATGTCTCTCTGTGTGTAAGTGAATGAGAATATCTGATTATGATTATGATTATGAATGCAAATCGAACATGAAATCGAACTATCATAATCATTGAGTATATGAAATGTAATTAGCATATTTGATAATTAATTGCTTTTACTTGATGCGATTTGAGTTGAGTTGAGTTAAGTTAAGTTGAGATGAGATGAGCCCACGAAACAAAAATTCTCATTGCATCGATTCCGTTATAAGTTTCCTTCTTGCCTTACTTCATAGCCAGAGCCATAGCCAACTTTTCCTTAAGTCAGACATGCGCTAAACTTTTTCGCTAAAGAATTTCCACTGCAGTTTTTTCAACTCTTAATTTGCAAATTAAATGACGTCGCGAACGAGAAAGCAAACAAAAAAGCAAAAAACACGCACACACACACACACACATACACATAAAAGCAGAATCAAAATCAACTGCTAGACAAAATGGTTTTCACCAAGCAAAGCTGGCAAGTTTGCGACCACTTTTAAGCTTTTGCAAACGCGACAAGCAATTTTGCTGCGATATAACAACGTTTCCAATGTTGGTCTATTGGTACTGGGTGAGTGGGTGGTGGGTGGGTGGGTTTGTGTTGGGAGTGCGGGCGGGGAGAGTGTCGGAAGTGGTATCCGGTTCCATTTAGTCGATTGCATTAGTGAAGGCCTGCAACAGCTGCAACAGTTGCAACAGGCACTGGCACACAGGCAGTGGCAACAATGTGGCAAAGGTGGGTGGCAAAGGTGGGGTGGGGTGGGTGAAGTGGGTGCAGGTAGGAAGAAGTCTGTTCAAATTCAGCTATGCGATATCAAACATTATTGTTGTTCACTGTTTTGTAACATTCCTGCCCCTTACTCCCACTCCCCTCTCGCATCTTTTCGCGCTTCCATGCTTACACACACACACACACACAAACACACGCACACAGGGATTCCTATTCACATTTTACCTTCCTTTCATGCATCCGGCTTGATGCAACGTCGCAACGTCCTTGCCCCATTCGTTTGTTGAGTTCGTTCGTTTGTACGTTCGCTTGCTTTTGTACAACTAGCTGTATGTCTCATCCATTTTAGTTGCGGACAGGAGACGCGCGTCATTCCGCGCATTTTGCAGCTGCGCTCGCATTGGCTAAAGTCCGAAAAGGAATCGCTGCGGCTTCAGGAGGCGGGCATCACCAAGGAGGTCATGAACAGTGCCATCGCCCAGTTCTGTTTGGAAATCATTGCGGGGCATGGCGAACCGGCGCCGCGCTTATGTAACAAGGATCCGTTAACGCTCAAAATGGGCTCCTATGTAATCGAGCTATTTCCCCATGTAAGCCCCCAAACCACACACACACACATATGTATATGTATATCTATATGTATATGTATGTATAGATCTATATGCATACTGTATGTGTACTTATATGCACACTTCACTTTATTTTTCTTTTCTTCTGTGTTTTATACTCTTTTTACTTTTTGTTTTTGGTATTCGCAGGCTAAATTCCTATTCATGGTGCGCGATGGACGGGCAACGGTTCACTCGATTATATCCCGCAAGGTGACAATCACTGGCTTCGATTTGAGTAGCTATCGTCAGTGTATGCAGAAGTGGAATCACGCCATCGAACTGATGCACGAACAGTGCCGCGACATTGGCAAGGAGCGTTGCATGATGGTGAGTACATGCACCATGCACCATGCACCATTTACATACCATACCACATTTACATGAAACTTGAACGAATCACAGTCTTAAGTCATTGAGACATGATAAAAACAAAACAATATTGGTTTAGATGATAACATCTTCTATACCCTAGACAGAACGAGTTTTCTGGTTTCCGATACACATATGTAATCGATACCAACAAAATATTGAATCTAAAACATTTGAAACATAAACCAAAAACTGTGAAAATTTCATCGAAATCAAACAACGAAAATGTCGAAGATAAAGTATTGTACTATATACACTGACTAACACGTACATATGTACGCGATAAGTAGAGTTCAGGGTATCTACTAGTTAAGATTTGTTTGAGTATAACCTTCTTTTTTGTTTTTTCCATTCATTCCAAACAAACGAGAATCGACATTAACCACATATATGTACTTGGTTGCAGGTGTACTATGAGCAGTTGGTACTGCATCCGGAGGAATGGATGCGTAAAATCTTGAAATTCTTGGATGTACCATGGAACGAATCGGTGTTGCACCATGAGGAGTTCATCAATAAGCCCAACGGTGTACCGCTATCCAAGTGAGTAAATGAAATACGAACAGAGTATTATCAATATTCAATTGGATTTGTTTCTTTCTATGCCGCATGTTTAGAGTGGAGCGTTCCTCGGATCAGGTGATCAAACCGGTCAATCTTGAGGCACTTTCCAAGTGGGTGGGCCAGATACCTGACGATGTGGTGCGCGATATGGCTGACATTGCGCCCATGCTTTCCGTGCTGGGCTACGATCCGTATGCGAATCCGCCGGACTACGGTAAGCCAGATGCATGGGTGCAGGACAATACATCTAAGGTATGTGTGCAACAAACAATCAAACAGAGGGACAGACAGACAGACAGCCAGCCAGGCGGAGCAGAGAATTCCCCAACTCCCTCCCCCCGAAAACAGACTGACACAATGACAGAATGTCAGTCAATCGAGCAGTCGAGCAAATGGTGGACACGAACAGAAAACCACAAAAAAAAAACCCCAAGAATCCCCTTCTTTACATTTCCTGTTCCTGTCCCTCGCTCACTCGATTCAGTTACGTACATAAGCACACACACACACACACATATATATATATATGTATATATATATATATATATATGAATCCAGCATTCAACATGGCCCATGAGCCCATCCCTTTTGTTGTCCTTTTAGTCAACATTCAGTGTTGCCATCTTCATTGTCATTTTTGGTGAAGACCCCCCGGCTCTCACTCCCCCTTCTGTTTCAGAGTTGTAGTCATAGCTGTTGCTGTTGTTTCGTGACGGCGGGGTGGGACGGCAAGGGGGGGTAAATGGTAGTGTTATGTCGTTCTTCTCATGGCTTCTGTCATTGCCATATTTTGCACTTTTGCTTAGTGGCTACGATATCAGGCATTGTTGGCCATATTCTCAGAGACAATTCCTTCTTCCCTTTTCTTTTATATTTTTTTTTCTTTCTATGCCCTGCACAAATAGAATTGGGTTAATTGGGTGGCATTATAATACGTATATATGCTTTTATCTACTGGTTCACTGTGATATATATATATATATATATATATTATATATTTTTTTTCTATTAAGCATGCTTTATACTTTCTTTTTTTTGTTCTATAAGCTTGACAATTGGGATATCTGCTTAGTCTGGCTGACTTTATATTGAAACTGTTTTACTTGTTACACTTGATTTTGTATATATATATAAGGTTTGGTTATGTTTGTGTTTTGTTTCGTTTGTTTGTTTCTTGCACTCTTGCCTTTATGCACTTTTATATATATACACACACATACATATATGTATTCTACATACATATATGTATTTTTTTTTCTTCCGTTTTTTTTTTGTTTTGTATTTTTATCTCTTTCAGCCACTTTAACATGCGTTGTTGCCATTGTTAAGGTCTATTGTTGTTGTTGTTGATGATGTTGTTGCTTCCTGCAGCACGCACACACACACAAACACACACACACCCACATATATATGTGAAGGGTTACATATGCATATATCGATAACCATGATGATTATAACGTTGACTCCAATCCTTAAGGCACTTAGATACACAGATGGCTTTAAGGGGGCGCGCGCGGAGGGCGTTTGGCGACAAATACTTTTGTTTCTCCTTTGTGTTGCATGCTTATTTGCTGGTGTGCCGCCTGTTGCAATGTGGGTCGCCGCATTTTCTACATTCCTGTTGCTAATTTAGTAAACAACATTTCGCGTTTTTTTTCTTTTTCCGTTCTTTTTGTTCCAAAACTAAAAAATATAAAGCCTGCGTATACGTAATACGTACACACATATACATATATATATAAATTCCTTTCAGAACTCATTCTCGCTATATATATAGTATGTATATGGAGGCGTGACCCACTTGAAAAAAGCGACCAACTTTTAATTAATTTCAAAGTATTTAAATATGCATTTTATTCCACAAACCAATAGTCCCTCGGGTCAAAAAGTACACACAAACTCTCTGTTGTTGTTGTTGTTGTTGTTGTAACAGACTTGCCACACATTTATTATTCACATTTATTGCATACGTATATAGTATTTTATATATAGAAACAAATTAGAGAAGACTTTTAATATTCATTGCAAAAACAATAATAATACTAGTTTTCCACTTTTTATATGTAGAATGAATGAATTTTCTTTTTCATTTTCTCCATTATACACATACACATATATGAGTTGAAATAATAAATTACATGCAACTGAAACTGCAACGGCAACAGCAGCAGCCAGAGGCACATCCTGCAACATCTGCTGCCCCTGCCACTGCCACTGCCACTGCCCCTCCCCAAGCTGGTGTTGGTGACGGTTACCATGGGCGCGTTAAATTAGCGGCTAATTAATTAGAGCAGCTCAACTCAGTCGAGAGTCGAGAGTCGAGAGTGTTGAGTGCGAAGGGCGTAGAAGAGTTGAGTGCTTTTGCTGCATCCTGTTTCCCACTACTTGCCACTCTGTGCGCCTCGCCTCACCTCGCCTCGCCCTCTTCGCTTGACAAGTTGAAGCGGCGGCCGACATTTGCTTCTGAAGGACTGCTCATAATTTAAATTTGCAAGCAAACTGACAGGCAAGCACCAGCTCCAGCCCCAGCCCCAGCCCCGACTGCTGCTGTTACTGATCCTTCTTCTTGTACTACAGTTACAAAGCTCTTCGGTCGGTCTGTTGTATGGTTGGATGGGCTGCTGGAGTGTTGTATATGTGTTATATGTCTGGATGTCTGGTTGATGATGGTCAATTGGGTTGGGTTGGGCTTGGGGTAGGGTTTGGGGGTTGTGTGTCGGCTGCTGTTTCTGATGTTGCAGGTGATTCAGTTTCAGGTGCAAGCGTTGCGTTTTACTCCATTTGACTGCAACTTTGATTTCGTTTTTTTCTTTTATTTTACTACCGTTTTTATTGGAATGCTGTCGTGTGGCAGGTCGACTGTCACAACGGCAATATCTGCACAGAAGCAGACAGTTGTTGTGTGTGGCACGTATCGCTGTGCGTATGTATGTGTGTGTGTGTGTGTGTGCGGTTGGGCGCCAGTGCGCCATAAATGCCAATTTGAACAACACACACACACACATACATATACATATACATATACATGGTGTTATGTACATACGTGTGTGTATATACTATTTGGAAGTATTTGCATGCAATTGAAATGCCAGGAACAGAAAGCGCAGGTTGTTAAATTGCATGCAACACCAGTAAACACACACACACACAAACACACACACACACAGAGAGAGAGTAAAACAGACATGTCGGTTTGTCGTTTTGTCGATCTGTTAAGGCGTCAATGGCAATTATAATCAATTGAAAGGCCGACAATTTTATTTTATGCGCGTAATTTATGTTAATTGCAAATATTTTAATAAATTGACGTTTTTTTCATTCCATTTTGTTTGCGTGACGTGCGGCAAGCGGGTGGGTGGCGGGGGTGGTTGCCGGCCATTATCCAAGCGAAAGAGAGAGAATGAAAAATTAAATTAAAAATTAATTGAACTAGCAAAAATTGATGGGCGCAGCAATAAAGCAAACGCGGCTTAAATGCCCCTCATCAACATGGTCAATTAGCTTTATAACCATTTTGTTCGATAAATAATCTTTCGAATTGAATCCATGAAGATAGCTATATATATATATATATATATGTCATATATACAGATTGTATTGTATAGGCGGCTTAAAGTGGCATGTTCTGATTTGCTGCACTTCGATTCGAGTGTGTGTGTGTGTGTGTGTGGCATAAGCATAAATAATTATGCCCCCAAAATGTTTGCGACGCGTCGACATCAACCATTTTACACTTAATGTTGCAGCTGTTTGCATACGTGATGTGTGTGCGCGTGTGTGTGTGTGTGTGCGCGCGTGTATTTGAGTTTTAGGCAGCGGGTACAATCTGCCATTACAATGGCATTGGTTAATGTGCAACAGCAGCAGCAACAACAGCAACAACAACAACAAATAATGACAGCTTATAAATAATGAAAGCAGCATGGCTCCAATTGCATTGAATACGCTGCGTATACGTAATATTGCCATATACGTATGTATATGTGTATATAGTATTAGTTGTATAAGTATTATGTAATCATAACTCATTTATGATCCATATATATTTTATATATATTTCTATGAAAATTGAAAATTGTTTTCTATGCAGCTAAAAGCGAACCGCATTCTGTGGGAAAGTAAAGCCAAGCAGGTCCTGCAGATGGATACAAAGTCCGATGATAACAACAACAACAACAACAACAATAATGATAATAAAAATAATGAGGATAATATAATTGACAACAACAATAGTAACAGCAATACCAATAACAACAACAACAACGACATTATGTTAAAAGACATAATGCTTGAGCAAGAGCAACAACTGCAACAACAACAACATCATGAACATCATGAACATCAACATCAACAACAGCAGCAGCAACAGGGGGCAGCGGCGGATATGGATACGGAACAGGAGCAATTGGAGCAGGAACAGGAGCAGTCACAGCTGCTGCACCGACAGCAACATCAACATCAACAGCAGCAACATCAACAGCAGCAAAGACAAAAACAAAAACCAAAGGATGTCATAACGATAAAACAGCTGCCGTCTAACTACAATGGCAACAGCAACAACAACAACGACAACAGCAACAACAACAAGAACATCAACAATGTCAACAGCGTCAACAGCAACAACAACAACAACAAAAATGGCAAACGATATGTCGGTGCACTGGATGACACATGATATCCGCATATACCCATAAGATTACCGCGTGGCAAACATTGAGAAGAACAAGAAAAATGACAAACACAGCAGCAACAGCAGCCGAAGCAGCAGCAGCAGCAACAACTTTAATAGCAACAGCAACAGCAGCAGGCCATCAAATGCAAAAGCAAACCAATTTCAAATTGTATTACCAAGAGAAGAGAGAGTAAACACATACACATATGTGCATTTTGTTATATGTATGTATATGTGTGTGTGCTGTGGTTTTATATGTTATAGATATTTTATATGTTATGTAATCTATGCTTTCAACTGTTATATATGTATTGGAGATGAGATCAGATCTGATCAGATGATAAACACTAAGTAACAAAATTTGTGAAACGATTCAAACAACCAGCTAATTCAAAAACGATTGCCGCATATAAGACATACAACATATATATAGACATATATAGATTTATAATGTATAATTACATTTATACATATTATATATTGATGTACACCATAAGTTAGAAATGATTAGTATGTACCACCAAATAAACAAAAACAAAAAAAACGTTACAGGACGCTCGCTGCTAAGCTCCTCCTTTAAAATAAAAAATTCCCACACACACACACTAATGTTATAAACGAATAATGAGTAATGAGTAAATAGTAAATTTTTTATATAGCCTTTGGCCATTTTGAAAGTGTTTTTTATAAACGTTTTTTCGAGACGATTTGTCTGTTTAATTATGATTATTACACCAATACCATTAACATTTTTTTTTTTTGCCCCCCTCCCTCCCTACTCGTAAGTCACAAATGTAATTTAATGTTTGTACAGTATGCATATATAGAAAAAGATACACAATTTTTTCTATTTTCTATTTTTTTTTTTTTTTTTCTTTAGTGTATAAGCAACATTAAAATGCCTCTCTTTGAACTATATTTGGGTTTTTTGTGTGTTTTTTAATTCGTAATTTCCCGAATCTCCAGCTTTATATATTTTTTTTTTTTGTAGAGGGTTAGAAGTCAAACAGATGAGAGCTCAAAGTATATATAGTTTTAAAATCTTAATCTCAATTTTATTTATTTACATGTGTTGAGTTTTGATTTATAGTACACAAGATGTTGTAGCTTTTAACTGATTTTTAAGCTGTTTAGCAAAACCGAAAACCGAAAACATAAAACAAAATATAATAAAGTTTTAAGAGCTTTTAACGTGAATATTTCAAATATATATATATTTTATTTCATACATGTGTGAATGTATGTATGTGTAAGTAGTATGTAAAAATATAATAATAATATGTCGTAAATAATAAATTTTTTTTTTTAAAATAATTTTGTTGCAATAAATTGACTGAATGTGTATCTTTGTGAATTATTATACATACATGTATACATATACTTATGCTTATATAGTTTACAAAATACAAACATATAAATGTCTAATGTAAATTGAAGTTGTAATAGCTTAATACTTACACACAGATGTGCATATGTATGGAACGGTGTAAGCCTGTGTGTGTGTGTGTGTGTGTGTGGAAGTGTGATTAAGTGAAGCCCAAAACTACAAAGCCATTATCGGATGTCAAAGTTTTAGGGCTTAGTTAGTAATTCAAATCAAATCTGATGAAAATTTCATTTTCACACAAACACACACACACTGTGTGCTCACGTAAATTTCACTACTGTCCGTCCCCAAATTGTGTATGTGTGTGTAACACTAGTGTGTGAAAGAGACAAAAGCATGTATGTGCTTACAGTTAGTAGCTTTGTTTTGTTGGTTTTGCTTTTGGTTTTGTTAAGAAGAATTGCTGACAATAATTGAATGATATGAATTTTCAAATGCATACAGAAAACACACACAAAACAAAAGAGTAATTGACGATGTAATCATTCGGAGAATGTGAAATGTATCGCTATCTGCCTCACTCTCATGGCATACAGACATGTAAAGACAAAAACCAATGTTGGGCCAAGCATATTAATTTTGTACCATTATTACAACAACTATTATTAATCTGTGTGTGTACGCATGTGTAAACTAGTTATGAATGTGAACTTATTTACTATTTTCAATCAGTTTCTTGGGGAAATTATGATTTAGAAGTCGTTTAGCCTAACATTAACATTAAATGTTGTCAGTTGCTGCAGATTTATATAGACAAAAACATAAAACAACTTTCGATTAAGATAAACACGACTATGTATATGTATATAGAACATAAGTGAATGTTATTATGTAATATGCGCATTTTTTTTAAGAAACGGGTAAAGGGGGGTAGCAGCGTGCTTGCAGCTGACAGACAATCAAAGCTCAAAAATACTTAATGCCCGATACAAAATAACAACACAAGATATATAATGATGATATATGACGAATGTTTAGCAAATTTATATAAAAATATATATATATATAACAGAATTATTTATATGACTTAAGCTGTTTTGCGTGCACACGCTGCGATCTTGAAAAATTCGTGAACACTGTCATTAAATCAATTAGTGGATTGTGTGTGTATAATTTTAAAAATAAGTACATAGATACAGATAACAGATACATGCATGCATTAAAATAATAATAATTAAAAAAAATAATAAAAATACAAATACAAATAATAATAATAGCGTTAACATAAGCGAATTGTACAATATTTATTAATGACAACAAGCAACAGACATAAAAAAAAAGTAATAACTGAAAAAAAACAAATAAAAAAAATATATTAAATATATTATGAAAATTAAACACAAAATAAATGTTAAACATACAAACTTATTCTGACGATCTTTTTCTATCATAAATTGTTTCCAGGAATTCTTTACAGCTCCTAAAGGAACGCATATATCGAAAAACTAGTTCATAGTCTTCAACTAAACACCAAAAATTATCATTTCCCGAATAGAATCTTACCATTTGGATTCGGGATAGAAATTTTATAGAATTTGCGTGTTCAAAGGTGACACGATTATCCCTGATCTACAATTCATCAACTGTATTTCTAAGTGATCCGCTTAGCCAATACAGCAACCAAGTGTGCGTGTCAATGGTGCGTGCAGGTGCACCAGTCGTCACATAGCAAACACGATTATCCCTGATCTACAATTCATTAACTGTATTTTTAAGTGATCCGCTTAGCCAATACAGCAACCAAGTGTGCGTGTCAATGGTGCGTGCAGAAGCTATCCTAACGGGACTAACACCAGTCGTCACATAGCAAACACGGTTATCCCTGATCTACAATTCATCAACTGTATTTTTAAGTGATCCGCTTAGCCAATACAACAACCAAGTGTACGTGTCAATGGTGCGTGCAGAAGCTATCCTAACGGGACTAACACCAGTCGTCACATAGCAAACACGGTTATCCCTGATCTACAATTCATCAACTGTATTTTTAAGTGATCCGCTTAGCCAATACAGCAACCAAGTGTGCGTGTCAATGGTGCGTGCAGATGCTAACCTGACGGGACTTACTCCAATTGTATACTATTGCATAGAGCCGTCAAATAGCAAACTTTTCAGTGCTCATAAAAACTCGAAGCCTGGCGACACGCAGTACTTCGGGTGCTGAAAGAGGCCAAATGAACATAATCCGTCGTTGATTTTGCAGAGTGCAAGTCATTCTGTCAAAGCCTTCGCAGCGACATGAGCTCTACTACTAGTACAATAGACAATCAGTATTAGCAATAGAAAGCCAGTACACAGTTTCGGTACTACATTTACTTTTTCCAGCAGTTAGCATTAGCATTACCCATTTAACCCAGTGGGATGAGCCACAATAGTGTTACCACATACACACACACAAACAAAATAGATTGTTCATAGATATGATGGTATAACACTTTAATTTGTTCATTGGTAATTGACGGATATGGTTTGCTTTTTTTAATTTGGTGTTGTTTGATGTTTTATTTGTAAGAAATGTACATTTCTTGTTCAATAAAAAAAGTGGTACTTTTCATGTTTGCTTCATTTTTAAGTATTTTGAATAAGCTAATAATAACTATTTAGTCCATTCTTTTACTTTTATTAAAATTGTTGGTTTTTGTTTGGTTTTTTTCTTGTTTGGTTTTGTTTAAATGTAGTTTTACGAAAAAATTTATTTATTTATTTATTCTTCTTCCTCCTCCTCTTCTTCCTCCTCCTCTTCTTCTTCTTCCTCCTCTTCCTCCTCCTCTTCTTCCTCCTCCTCTTCCTCTTCATCTTCCTCGGCCTCTTCGTCTTCCTCCTCGACGACCTCCTCCTCGACCTCATCTTCATCCTCAGCGATGTCCTCATCGGCCTTGGCGTCCTCCTCACCCTCGGGTGTCTCGGGCTCACCGGCCTTCTTGCCTGGTCGCTCGCCGAACCACTTTGGCAGTTTGGCTGTACGATATTTTAAGAAATATATCATTAGCATCGTTGAATATTATTTGAATAATTCGGAATGTAATACACAATAGTAGTTTACAAGATTAAAATATTGACATGAAAACCATGGCACGACAATGAACAAAATGATGGGTGTCTCAAAAACAAAAAAAAAGTGAGTGAGTGTTTTTTTTCTATCCCGCGCTACAGTTACAGTAAACACTGTCTATATATGCCAAGTGTCTAGATCTAGTCAATTTACATACATTTTTGACGGCCGGTGTATTGTTCCTTCTTCTCGTTCCAGATCTTCTCGCTCGAGTCCTTGCTGATTGCATCCCAGCCCTGTATTCCAAAAGTGTATGCGATTGTGTGTGGTTTTTTGTGGTTTTTTTAGGTTATGCGAATGTGACGAAACAGTACGAAACACGCAAGTTGACAGTTGACAATTATAAAATTATAAAGTATACATAGAACATAGAAAGAAATAAAATAGATTAAACGTTAAGTGTGTGTGTGCGTATGTGTATGCAATGTTTTTTATGTGGCCCCCAAAGAACGTGGACTTTTTTTAATACTGATTGTCACACTAATTGACTAACTGACTAACTGACTGTTTGACTGAGATTTTGGTCACTTTGACAGTTTGGTGGTGATTTTGTGAACATTTAAACATAGTATGTATGCAGTTACGAATAGTACAGAATAGTACAAAAAACACACATATACATTTGTACGCATTTGTATACATGTGTGTATAGACATAATATATGTGCACATAGACATTAAAATTTGAAGAGAGCGCAAAGTTTTGTGGTTTTTGGCGCGCTTACATTTTGTGCGCGTAGTAAACCTTTCCTGTTTCTCTTGCCATGACTTTTCTAAGTTTTCCGCGTACACCGTATTATAGCCCTATATGGATGGTACATGGAGAAAAAAAATACAGAAGAAACAAAGAATCCCATTGTTTTGCTACAGTTTCTGAGATCAACAAGAACCCGCGGCCAAGCAAAATGTCGCCTCAATGCCTTGGCTACCCGAATACTTACACCCTCGAAGAGTTTCTTCTTGTCGTCATATGAGCGGGTATCCACACGTCTCTCATATTTGGAGGCGACTTGAATCTTGGGCTGTAAGTCAAATGAAATGAATATTATTAGAATGTTCATGTTTCCAAAGCACTAGACATCGATCGATGTAACCACTTACCGGGTATTTGCCGGTCAAGGCTTCTGGGTCGAGACCCTTCTTCAAGGCTTTGTGCCTGAGCTGTTGCTTCTGTCTTTCCTTCAGCTCTTTCAACTATAAGCATTGATATTGTTAACAAATGGAACTGGATAATGAATAATGTTTTTGTATTCGTTATCGTTTTCACTTACATCGTAGTCCTGACGTTTCTGCCTTTCTTCCAAGTCATACTTCTCAGTTTCCAATTTGACGATGAGCTCCCACAGTTCCTGGGCCTTCTCACGCAGCTTCTGCTCGCCAAAGCCTTCGATAGCGAGGGGCTTAATGCGGAACGACAACGAGATCTTCTTCTCCTCCTCCAATTGTTCCTTAGTCTTGTTACGTTCCATGGCGGCGGACGACAGTCCCAACTATACGCGTGCAATTTTCGATTGTTTTTTCCATTTTAAAATACAACACATTTCGTTGTGTGTTTTTGTGTGTTTTTTTGGGAGTTTTGGGGGATTGCAGGTTACGGTGGTACGTGCGGAACAGGTACGGTTTTATAGTGAAAGACATGTATTGCAAATGATACAGATTAGCAAGATTGTTGTGTGTAGTGTAGGTGGTGTTTGTTTGTGTGTGTGTGTGGGCGTGTGTGTGTGTGTAAGTGTGGTTGTTTTGTGTAAAATGAGTTAAGAACATTTAAAAATGGGCATCGAACGGATACGAATCGAGGAAATTACAATACGAATTATTTTTCAATAGGAGGGAAGCGGAAACGGAAACGACGAAAATACGAGAATGGTTTTGGGAAATGTATCAGTAGGCTGCATTAATGAAATTTAATATAATTACCACGCCTGTCTCCTTCTTGGCAATGGTGAAGTTGGGTCCCTTCTTGTCCTTGTCCTTCATGGCCTGCAACATAGCTTGACGCTTCTTCTCGGCCTCCTCGAGACGCATGCGCTTCTCTTCGATTTCACGCTGCTTCTTCTCCTCAGCCTCGCGGACACGACGCTCTTCCTCCTCCTTCTTGCGCTGGGCCATCTTTTGCTCTTCCTCGGCACGGGTGACCTTGCGCTTGGCCTGCTTCTCCTTAAGTTTCTTCAACTCATCCTCCTCCTTGGATCTCTGTTTGCGCCATTCGCTGATATATTCTTTCAGCTGTTCATCGAGATCAGAGCGCTTCTGGTCCTGACGCTTGATGAACTCTGGATCGCCCTCACCTCTGCACACATCACATCAAAGAGAACAAAACCCAATTAGTAAATGCCATCCACAAAAACCACAAATTAGCATAAATTGCTAATTAGCTATCTAAACTAACTAAGCTGTACGGACTAGTAAAAATATATCTCTAGGTAGTTGAGTATTTTTTTATTTGCCTACAACATTAATTACATTGTGATGTCAAATGGCTTTTTTTTCAAATTTTCAAACTTGTACTCTCTGCTAACTAACTAACTAGTAGTAAGTTCTAGTACATACATATGTACATACATACAATATGTACATACAATACAATAACTACTACATAGTAAATAATAAATAAAAATAATACATACTACTACTATGCTTTTGGTATGGGTTAAAAACTTAATAAGCATTAGATCAAATAGTGTTAATAATAATATCTGTGTTTTTAGACTACACTATGACAAAAAAAAGAAATCAAAGGCAAGAGCATATCAAGTAAGTTTGATAAAAATCAGAATCAGAATCAGAATCATCAGAATCAGAATCAATTTCAATATCAGAATCAGTTAACTATACATATGTATATACACATATACACAAAAGTACATAACCTACAACTATGTGGTGAGTATTTGCATACATATGGTGAGTTTGGTGAGTATTCGATTGGCATTCAGTATGGTTAACATACATACATAGTAATAAGTAATAATAAATACATATACATATACATATATATAGATATTATAAAAATGGCGCAGCTTAAAATATCACTAAAAAACATTTTTAGTACGTGTTAGAGATTTTACATATCATTTTTGTACACATTTCGTATGGCATAAACTTACTCGGCTGGTGTCTGAGGTGGTTTTCTATACGTGAGGCAAACATGGAGGTGGTTTTTTGATATATTTGGTGGTTTTGTGTTTCAAAAATTGTTTGGTTTTATTTATAGTTTGGCACAAATTCACGATGAAGTACGCAAAAACACGTGTTGGGTTGAGATATTTGATTTGTTTTTTTTTTACATGTAACAAAAAGATTTATTCGTTTTTTTTTTTTTGGTTTTTTGTTTTTTACAAGCAAACAGAAAATCGTTGAAAAGAAAGAGAAAAACATTTTTTGTTTAAAAAAAAATTATTGAGAAACAATTATTGATGTTGCGAACGAAACGTAAACAATAAATTAAAGGTAAGTACGTTTTTGTAGTTTGTTGTTGTTTTGTTGTTTTCTGGCATGTTGTTGTTGTAAATATATTGTTTTTGTAAATTCTAAAACTAAATTCCAAGCAACGAACTGTAAGCTAAATATACAAATGTTCCAAACTCAAAACTGAAAATTGAAAACTCAAAGCTGAAAACTCAAAATTGAAAATTGAAAACTGTAACTGGTGCTGGAACTGGTGCTGGTCACAAATGAATGTATTTGTTGTTCTTATGATTATAATTATTATTATTATTATTGTCGGAGCATACAAAAATAAACAATTTTGCTGTGCTTTGTACAAAATCAGTGGAGAGGTTTTTTTTTTTTTGTTTTCGAACGGATATGAAATTCGAGCAACGAATTGAACTAAATGTTGACTAGGATAATTTTGGTATTCAAAAACATTCCGGATTTTCACACATATATTCATTCCATAATGCTTTTTCTTTTTTGTATTCGTAAGCTTTAACTATAATATAATTTTGATAAGTTTCTATGCTATGGAATCATTATAAGAATTAAAAGCAACATCCGAGCTGCTCTGAAATTGATTATTAAATAATTTTACTACATATATCACACTATATATATTTTGATTTGATTCCTATGAATTTTTGATTCGAGTACTTTAAACATATGAGTACGAATATTATATTTTGATAACGCAATTACTTACTTCCTGTAATAAGAAAGAGAAACAGAGAAATTGGGGAGAAAGAGAGAGAGAGAGAGAAAAACAAATGTGATTTAGATTTTTCCATGTCTTACATTCTTAATTGGTTGAACAAGAAGCCAGGCCAGCGATAGGCGATAGGCGAAAATATACTTTTGCGTTTTTTTATTTTTCTCAGAAATTTTGAATGGTTTTATTAATTTTTCAAATTTTGAAGGAGAGGGAACAAAATAGACATGTTACAAGTACGAGTACGAATACAAATACGAATACAATACATATACATATATTTATATTGAAATAAATACTCAATTTGGTTTTGTTTTTAAGAGGGGGGGAACGGGTTTAGAGGGGTGAATCAGTTGGGATACACATAAATACAGCTTTATATATACATAAATATATATAGTATGTACAGACATAACGGTTTGCCAATATGGTTGTTGTTTGGAATTTGGAATTTACTCTGATAAGTGTGGATGGTGTTATTTGAATTTTGGAAAATTTCGTTTCATTTAGTATATATATAGTGTATATGGGATTTTTGGTGTGATTTCTTAGAATGAGTTCATTGCTTGTGTGGTGCAAATGTGTGATAGTAAAATTTTTAGATTTTTTTTTTTTTTGGTTTTTATACAAAAAGATTTGTTCAAATTAATGTATGTATATAGATAGATATAGGATAAGACATAAAGTACAAGTACAACAACATTGAAAACAAAAACGAAAAACGAAAAACAAAAACAATGAAAGAGAAATGATATATATATAGACATCGATATAAATACACTATACAAAATGATAAAGAGTTATGAAATCAAAAGAAAATTATAAATTAATCACAGACAAATACACAAAACAGAAAGTTTGCATGGGATCATTTTTGCGCGATTGCACATTGACATTAAAAAGATATATAGATATATTTTTTTTTGGTTTTTTTTTTTTTGCATAACAAATACAAAACAAGGACATTTACAAATACAAACTACACACATATAGAATATTACTATTTTTTTTTTTTGTGATTTAAATTTTGACTTTAAATCGAAAAAAAAAGATTTTTAAAGAAAAAGTGACAAAAAAAGATGATAGAAAACACCAATCGAGTTTTTAGCTGCTCAGTTTGGCCACAAAAACTACTTACGTCTCCTCTCTGGTCTCCTCGACAACCTCCTCCTCCTCGGAACTGCTGGCATGTTCGTAATTAAACGATTTTTATGGCATTTTTTTTGTGCAAAAAACAATATCACAGTAAGTGGTTGGTGCATTTTGGTGCATTGGTTCGATTTGGTTGGTTGGTTGGTTGGTTGGTGTATGTGCAAAATAGTTGTACGAGTACGAGTTCGAGTTGTTGTTGTTGTTGTTGTTGATGATGATTTTTCAAGTTGTTTGTTTGTTATTGATTTCGAGAGAAACAAAAACGACAACATTAGCAGTTGATTGATTGTAACATTTGGTATTTTTTTTTTTTTGGTATTTCGGTTATTATGGTGCAATTGATGATTACGGCGGATTCGGGTTCGGGTTTGGGTTCGGGTTCGGTTTGGTTGTCAGCATATCAGTTTAATCATTTCGTTTACGGTTTGGTTTTGGGTTTGGATCCAGGTTGGATTGGGTTGAGTGTGTGATGAAAGTAGAAAATGTGTAAAAAGGGAATACAAATCAAACATGTGCCAGAAAAAAAGTCACAAAATAATCAAATAGAACACCCAGAAAAATACAAAAAATTATGAAATAGAAAACTGTGCATGGAGTGTTTTTGTGTTAAAGTTAATCAAATGTAACTTGAAATTAAAACTAAACTGAAAATATACATATTTTAATCGATTCGAATCGACTGCCCAAGATAAGAAAGAAACACACTATTCAAATATAGATTGATAAACTTAAGTATGGATCTGCAGAGATATAATAGATAGTAGATAGTATCCAGAGGGAATACAGTACAGTATAACTTACTACCGAAAACAGAACTTGTAATAAACAGCTGTGGCGTATACTTAATATTGTTGCTGCTTGTTGCCTGCCCAGGATATGTACTTACGTGTATTCCTCATCGTCGGACATGGTTACGGCTTAGGATTGAAAAAACCTACAACAGAAGGGAGAGAAACGTATTAGTTTAGGTCACACACACACACACACTTCACAGTCACTGTCACAGTCACTGTTACTGTCACAGTTCACTGTTTACTGTTCACTGTTCACTGTTAGTGGTTCATGGTTTACCGAATGTTTACGAATCTTTTGATTTATTTTTTGTCAATTGCAGCAACACCAACAGCATGACCAGCAGTAGTCGCAACAAAAACAACAACAACAACAAATTGGCTAAAATAAAAATAGCAAACAGCCTCCTCCTCCTCCAATTGTTGTTGTTATTGTTGCTTTCGCCTTGATATCGCTCTATATTTAGACATCACATATTTATACAGGGCAGTATCTGTGTCTATACAGATATATGTATGTATATCTGTTCGATATATACATACATACATACATATATATATATATATATCTATTCCCATATGCTGTCAAAAGACACAAACACATATTTGTATATATAGCCGGCCGATATTGTTGTATCAGATCATAATTTTTGTGCGACTCTTACAAAATTCGGTTATTTAATTTTATATAGCTAATCTTTTCTCTCTCTCTCTCTCTCTCTCTCTCTGTCTCTATATATATATATATATATATCAATATATATATAAATATATAATATGTGATATATGTATGTATGTGTTTTCTGTTGAGATCTTTTCGTGTGAAATACTTTGGCTTTCGAGCTAATGGTTAAAAATAGATGCGCGTATTGAATTTCGCTGACGGCAGCCGAAAAGATACGAAAGTATACGAAAGCGCCCAAATGAGCTTTTTCCCGATGACTTTCGATCGAGAAATATGTTGAGATTTGTACCTTGGCACTAAATCAAAGGCACTGCACAACTTTCAACTAAACCCAAAAACTCAACTGACAACCAAATGTCAAAAATGTTACGCGCATGTGTCAGAGTGTCCCCAGAGTGACAGCAAAATGCATTTTTGAGCGGGTTTTAAGATCGTATGTATGCTTAGAAACTGTCTTATACATATACACGCATATTAGTTTTGGCTATGCATAATTGGGTCAGAACTACATACACATTTACATATGATAAGTATCTAACTGGTTTAGCTACATTTTTGAAGAGCAAGTTCATCATTTTGTTAGAAAACCTATATAGGTTAATGAATACAGAGAGTATACTTAACAAATAACAGTCTTAACCAAAATAAGTTATAGAAGAGAAATCCAAACAAGGCTCAACTATAAGACCTCTTTGGGGGGGTTAAGATTTGAACACAACAAATTTTAACTGTTATCCTTATCCTTTCGTATCGTTCTCTATATATCTCTATCCTACTCTCTATACCACCTTATAAGCTTCTAATCGTTTTTCTTTTTGGCAAACATATGGAAAATATTTGGAAACTAGAGCACAGCAAAAAGCTGAGTGAAAAAGAAGAATATTACGTTTTTGTGTGCTGTGTGGCACTAAATATAGAAAACTTTTTCCAGTACCGATTTGGATATCTCAGATATGATTGCGAAAGCGTATAGTATACGGCGTGTGTATGTATGTGCATGTGTGAGAGTGTGGGTGTTTTTTTGACTTGTGCTTTCGTGAGACGCCTGCGCAGTCTAAACGGATATATGTACTATCTGTATCTTTAGCTGTATGTGTGTGTCCGTGTTGACCATTTTGCCAAGGTAAAACCAAACACTGCCAGCCAAACGCACGCACACACACACACAGCACACACACACACACACACACACCACACACGCACACATAAGCGCACACAGCTTATTTTTAAAAATTTTCAAATTGAAAATATACAAAAAAGAAAAAAATAATGTTTCTTTAGTTTTTTTTTCTATATGTGTGAGATCATATAACACTTTTGGCTCTCAGAGCGCTCTCATTCTGTTGGTCGTATTCCTGCTCGTTGTTGTTGCTATTGTTGTTGCTGCTGTTGTTGTTGTTCATGTTGCTGTTGTTGCTGGCGTTGTTGTTGTTGTTGCTGCTGCTACTAGTTGTAGTTGTTGCATTGTTGTTGTTGTTGTTATACGCCCTAGGGCAATTATTTATAGTCTTTTGCAGGCATTGAACAAAAAAAATGATACAAAAAATTCAGAACAGAAAAAAAAATATATGTACGAAAATCGAAAATTCCAATTTGGAAATTCAGTTTCAGTTGTTCCTTTCTTTTTTCACACTGCGTTCTTAAATTGTTTTCAGAGTTTTCTCACTTTAAAAAAAAATTGTATAAAAAAATTACAAAAAAAAAAAAAAAAAAAAAATTCATTTCATTTTCAGCAATACACAATGATTATATAAGAACCATTTTATTGCAATCAGTTTTGTTTGCAATCAGTTTTCGCTTTTCCTTCTTGTTTTTGTTCTTTTTTATTTTGTTATTTAGTTTCTTATGCGTTTTATAAGTTCAACTTGCAAGGATTTTTTCAGTTTAAATGCGTTGAAGATTTTTGTCAATCATTTCAATGAGTTTTTTTTTTTTCTTTCGGTTTTTTTGTGATAACTTTGTCAAAATTTTAGAGATTTCTTGGCGTTGTTGGTCGTTACAGGTTACAGGTTACAGGCAACGAACGGCAAGACACTTTTGGCCAACTTACTTAGGGAAAAAGAAACAAATTGAACTCTCAACTAAAGTCCGAGCAGCTGACGTCGTAGGAGCGAATGCTGCGGTTCGACTAAACAGACTGACGATCCAAAGCGATGCTACACGTTATGTTAAAGAATTTTTGTTCAGCTTGCGGAAAATGAAAAGCATTTCCCACCACTACACATGCACATGCTCTGACTACAGACGCACCCATACCAACGCAGACAAAATATATACTATACTCTATATATATATATGTGTTTATATATATTTACAGACGCCATTAAACGAACGGGCGTGAAAAGGCGCGCTATATGCCGGGTCTATTGGCGATCCCCAAAAACGATGGCCAACAAGTGGTGATGAGGTGATGCCACGACGGGGGCAGGGGTATAGTTATGGGTATGGGTTGTGTGTGTGTGTGTGTGTGTGTGTGCGATATGCGACTACGCAATTGAGCTACAAAAATGCTTGGCAGCCATTACGAACAGGAGCGCATAGTTATGCATGGACTGGCGACTCGAGACGTTGGATAGAAGAGACGTGGCGTAGGCGTGGGTGGCTACAAAGATGTGTATGTGTGTGCCTGTGTGTGTGTGCTGGCAGCAGTAACAATTTCAGGTGGGATGCCTGCCATTCGCCCCCAGCCAACCCCCCCGCCAACCGCCCACATCCGCTTCTGACTGAAACATAAACTTGTTGAATAAACAAAACGCAGACACACACACACACATACAAAGATTTCCATAACGATTGGCTATACATATGTGTGTGTATGAGTCTGTATATATAGCCAGATCGAGCATGTATGTGTATATAGCGAATATAGCTACCATATAGCGCATCTATGCGTTGGCGTTCAAGTTGTTTTTGGAATCAAATATCGTTGAACATAAATTTCACAGCCATTAAATTGTTAACATATAATATATATATATATATATATGTTCAGGCTATGTATATTCATATTCAATCACATAACTAGGCTAATGTTGAATGTTGTGCATAGTTTAGAATGTATTTCGTTTGACTATATTCAAATATTTAGATCAAATCCATACATATTATCACCAAAAAAAAACAGAAATAAAAAACAAAAAAAATAAACAACGTTGCAACATTGCGACATCTCTTTTGGCCACAGTGCACGCCCTTAAAGCGCACATATCTTGATGATCTAGAAGCATTAGCTTTAAAAAATCGGACATATACTATATATGCAGAGATTGTATATGTATATATACATTGTTAGATGTATGCTGACGTCGATGTTCGCTGCCAAATTGCCGGCCTTACTGCACATCGGCCGGCTGTCTATATGTCTGCCTATTATATCGATCTATTCGTCATTGTTCTGCTTTCGATTTAAATTCGTTTTATCTATTCTTCTTCTTCTTCTTGTATTTTTTTCTTTCAACTTTTTGCTTACAACCAAACCAATGAAATTGTCAAATATTTTGATCGAAAATCTAATACAAAATACAAAACAAATAACTTTGACTCAATTTAAACATATTTATAAGTACGATATTCGTTTTATTTAGATATTAGTACATATATACATTTATATCTATATAACTATTAACAACTTTAAGCTTAAACTGTATTTTAAATATATTTTATAATATTTGCCAACGATAACAAAGCATAATATAAAGTTTTCCTCAACAAAACTATTCAATATAAAACCTAGTTCCAATAATAACATCAAAATTACCAAGCGTTCGAATTATTTTCTGTTTGATTCTCTTTAAACTAAAAATCTAAAACAATTTTCTTAGTGAAATAGCCTATCTTGCATTTGAATGATTAAGTCACATAAACATTTATGAATTTTAATTAATTTATTCTTATTTTCTTGCCAAACAATTTTGTTTCCCGATTCAAAGATTTTTATTGTAAAATCTGAAAATCCTTATCAAAATCAGTCGAAAGGTATTTCCATAAAATGTTACATGTCTTAATTTAATATTATTTTATTTATTTAAAATAAATGTTATATGTTTATAATAACATTATGTTGTTTATTTTTTTCAGCACTTAACTAAATATTGAATATTTCGTACGCTTATTGATTATTATAATTTTACACAGAAATAAATTGAAATGTATTCGCATACTTTTATGAATTAAAGTAAACTTTTTGTAACTTTGTTAACTTTTTAATTAACTTACAAAGTTGTTTATTATATTTATACTTATTCAAAAAAGTATTTAAATTTTGTCTTACAATTAAGTTTTTTGTATTTATAAATACATCAAATATGAACCATATTTATTCAAATACATATATAACAATCAGTTTTCTCGTAATATATGTAATTTGTGCTGTTAATCGAGTTTTTATTTTGTCGGTTTTGTTTTGTTTCGCATTTCATGCCACTGGGTAAAGTATCTCTGCTTATTTTCTTAAATTTAGATTCTGTATCTGTATCTATACATACGATCAGCACATACACACACACACGCACATACACATAGATGCTAGATTTATAAATACAAATGTATGCAAGTCGTCGTATGGATATAGAAAAAAAAAAAAAATTTACAACATCTAGACAACAAAATCCACCTGCAGCAGATGGCACAATAACTAGTCAAAGTCGATTGAAAAGTCAGCTTAAAAAGATGACAAGCAATCTTTAATCTTTAAGTGAGCAAATATATTGACCCGACCCATTTAGATGAACTCAATATGGCACGTAAGCTCCATTTAGTACTAGTATAAACCTATGTACATAAACAGTTCATATATATTTATATCAATTTCAGACGGGGCGTGTATGTAAATGTGTAATGTGAAAATATGGCATATATGCCAATTCTTGGGACCGTCGAACACAGAAAACTTTGAACTTAAACAGATCAAGCCAAATATTTCAGCAATCCGATTTACGTACAGTACACATTGGTATGTATGTATGTATGTATGTATATGTATGTGCATTAGCCAGATACAATAAAAACATACATACATACAATTTTGTTGCCTTCAACTAAATTTCAATTTGCATCATCTTCAACATCAACAAAAATCAAGGAAAAGCAAATAGCAATGTTTCGGGTATTGTGCTATTTTTGGGGCTAGTGTGTGGGCGAAAATGCGCTCGGGTAGCCAGCCTTCGGCTTTGTTCGGTTTTGTTCGGCATTTTAAAACACATACATATCTACATACTTATAAACATGCGTACACATAAACATGTATGTATATGTATGTACATCTGTATGTGTAGCTTTAATCTGGTCTACAAGAATTTTACTATCAATATTTTTGAAATATTTCAAATTATTTATTTTATTCTAAGCTTTATATTAAGCAAAAAAAACACTATTATTTGAAAATTGAACTGATTTAATTTATTAATTTAAATCAAATAAATTGTAAATGAATGAAAAAATATTGAAAGAAGCAATTACATAAAGTATTGAATAACTTTTTAATACAAATTCATGTATGTTTCTTGTTTTCATAAATCTTAGCGATGTTTTTGGTATTATTATTATTTTTTTTTGGTTGAGAAAACTAAACATATTTTGTAACAAACAAACAGCTCGCTGTGCGCCAAATTTAGAATATATGTATATATATACGTACATATATATATATGTGCAACATTTGATTTAAAAATAAGTTTAACCAATTTAAACGAAACGAAAAAACAGCACAATATAAAGTATTTAAGAATGAAATTGTAGACAACAGGCATAAACACACTAAAGCCATTGTTATATGGAATAGAATTTTTATTAAAAACTTATTTACATTTCTAGGTCATTTTCAACATGTATTAGTTTGACTGCAAGTGTTTTGACTGAGTCGAGGGTTTCCAAGTCCCAGAAAACGGGGATGTTGTTTCTTTGAGAAGGCAACACATTTGGCTTTAACGAAGAGAAGACTTCTTTTTTCATGCCTTAAAACCTTAGATGTCGCTGCAGGCACGTTGTTGCTTAGTTAGTTGAACCTTTACTCATAGAGACACTAGGCTTGCCTGAGTCCTTACTCCTTATTCCTTACTATCTGCCGTATTGGGATTTTTCGTCCGCCACAATAGGCTAGAGATCTACATGGAATAACTTTGAACCGGTCAGTGTTGGGTAAAGAACTTTCAGATTATTTAATATTGACTGTTAAAAGTTTTACAAAAATTTGTATTATTAGAATTTGTTTTCCTCCTGTAAACTAAAAGCCGTCCTCCACTCCGCCCTATCGTTGATCGAACCGCTTGGCGTGTTGGATTTGGACACAATTTTGATTCCCATAAAAGTTTACCATACAAACGATACAAAGCTGCATCTTATGATTCCATATCATTTACTTACTACTCCATAATATTCAATTTACCAGGCAGTTCTTGAAATGTCTCGAGGTATTTTTTGCTAAACTTAAACCCAAGTGTAAAAATCAAAAATTTAAAAAAAAAAAAAAAAAAACAAAATTCCCCAGCAAAAAGCTTGGTTTCTAAATAAATGAAATAAAAAATATATATATGTATCCAGTGGGATTTTGTTAAAAAATGGTGCAATATAAACAATTGCCAGATACAAATTTCTGGCAAGAAACTAATTTCTTATTTTCATTTTATTGGACACATCTGTTTTTTGGGCATATGTGTACATGTAGGTAAGCAAGTTTTTCGCAAATTGAAGGTGAAAAATGTAAAATTCCAGGTTATTTAATATGTGCCATGGCGAACTATGTACATAAAAACATTATTAGCATAAACCTAAATAGTAAATGCATGTAAATGTCTGCAGTACATAGATTGACAATAACACAAAAAATAAACAAACCAGAAAGAATACATTTCGGCACAGTCACATTCAGTATGCATATTTGCATCTTTAACGGACCGTCAAAGTTGTTGATTTTGATGCGATAGTTGCCATATCAGTATCGGCTAATTGTAATTTAACAAGAATCGCAGATATTGTCAAATAACGATTGTTTCAAATATATCGGCTTGCCACCACCATCTATGGTCGATAGTTCTACAACTCGATTTGCTGATTTTAAAGAACAACGAAATAAGATATCTTTATACAGACTTACTCTCAAATACAAACACATATACATAAACATATGTATGTACGTGGTATTTAACATTTGTTGTCGATTAATGCGTTGATTCATATTTACTTATCTCACTTTTGTTTGTTTGCCACAGTGACGCAGCGAGGACGAACTTCAGTTTTTCCACCACCTCCCTTTTTCTTATCAAAGTTTTTGTTTCTGTCTGACTAACGACGCATTAAAGTGCCACAAAAAAGTGATTGAAGTCCGTGTAACGTGTAAAACGTAAACATGGCCAGCGAGCCAGAGAACAAGCCACCCATACTGCACATTCTGGTCGTTGGCTTTCATCACAAATTGGGCTGTCAGGTGGAGTTCTCGCATCCGCCACTAATTGCCGGCTCAACTGGTCGGAACGAATGCCCGTCCGGCTGGAAGTATTTACCAACGCTCGCCTTGCCAGATGGCTCGCACAATTTCATGGAGGATACAGTGTTCTTCAATCTACCAAGCCTCTTTGAACCGGCCGAAAGTATTTATGGCGTCTCCTGCTATCGTCAAATCCCTGTAGAGAAACTTAAAATCCGCACCGCAGACGTGACGCGCAGCACCGTACAAAAATCTGTCTGCATATTGGCACGCCTGCCCATCTACGGCTATATTGAAGTGAAACTCTCCCTGATTGCCGATGCATTCTTCGACCAGGGCGACTTTAGCTGCACCGAGCTGCTGGTGAAGGCCTACCAGCAGCTAAATGCCTGTCTGCTAGACGAGGAGACGCGCCGTCCGTTGCGTCACTTTCATGTGGGCCTGTCGCTGCGCGAGATTGTGCTGCACTGGCGCCACAAGACGCTCATATTATTTAAGCTGTTGCTGCTGCAAAGGCGCGTGGTCTGCTTCGGTTCACCGGTGCGCGGCATGTGTGTTTTGATATTGGGTATGGCATCGCTGGTGCCACGCTTGCTGGAGAAAGGATTTCAAGAGGTGGCATGTGTGCGCACCTCACGGCCCCTTTCACCCATGCCCGACTTTACAGACACGTTGCATCGCGAGGCGGAGGTAGAAGAAAGCGAGACGGAAACTGAAGCCGTTGTTGCTGCTGCCGCTGAGCCTGACGTGAACCTGCCAGAAGTGGAGGACTTGACGTTAGTTTCTTCGGCTGCCTCTGCTGGATCACAATGCTGCAACAGTAGCGGCAACACTTCACCGCACACAACACCAAACTCTCAGTCGCAGGACTCCAGCTGCCCGACCACAACGCCAACGCATCAGCACGATCTGCAGCGCGTTGACTCAACGGAAAGCGGCACGAGCGCTGGCGGCAGCAAGCGAAACGGACGCAGCAGCTCATTGACTCGTGAAGCCAGCGTTGACACATTGGCATGTTAGTTACATATTATATATGGTATCATAGTATCTTCATGCTAATATCTTAGATTGTTTTTAACAGCCAATCTTGCCGCACTGTGTGCCATCAATCCGGACGAGTATCGAGCACCTGTCAGTATCTTTGCCAGCGGCAATTTGTGTCTACCCTATTTGTCGCTGCCATACATGGATCTACTCAGCGATCCAATGGTGCTCTCCTATATCATTGGCACCTCCAATGTGCTGTTCCAGCAGAAACGTCAGCTGGCTGATGTACTCGTTGATATTGAGTCGGCTAATTTGGATGCTCACGATCCGGAATTGCGGAAGCAGCTGGTGCTTAGCACCGAGGACTTGCGCTACATGGACTACATACTGAAGCACGTACAAACGCCTAAGGAAGATGCTGAGGGTAGCGAATATTGGATACGCGAACAGTTCCAAGGTTACATTTTGGCTCTTCTACGCACGGCCGTAGCGCCAGGTTAGTCGAGTTAAGTTTGCGTTCCGTTCGGTAATCAACCGTTTGCCATTTCTTTTTGTACAGATATTAAGGACAATGATCATTTTAATCCGCACTTTATGACCGCCTTTAAGCGGACTCAGTGCTATCAGGAGTGGTTTGATGTGCGGCCTGAACCCGAATTTTTTGATGTCCTGCCAGCTGGTCATCCATTTGCGGGCACGTTGTCTGTGGCGGACATGAAACTGAAGCTGGCGCAGTAAGTGCAAAACGCTTGAACGCAAAACAAATATCATAATTAACTTTTTGTTTTTAACAGAACCATGCAGAATAGCGAGAGCGGGCGGAAGATTAACCAAGCGGTCAACAACACCAGCCGTGCCGTTGGTGGTGCCATCTCACAGGCCAAAGGAGCCTTCTCCAGTTTTTGGTCTATAATAACAAATATTCCAGCTAACAGTACAGGCCTTGCAGCCACGGGCTCGGGTTCTGCCGGCAGTGACGGCAGTCAATGTCACATTGACGAGGGCATCGACGGTGCGGCGGCATCGCAACAGCCGCCTGAGATCTCAGTCACATTCCAAAACCATAAGGACGAAGCGGAGCTGGATGTGAACGGCGTTAGCATACACATGGCTAGTCAGATTAGCGAGGAGGAGAGCCTGGAGGAAGCACTCGAGTCAAATGGCAGCTCACCGCAAAAGCAGAGGCATGCGCAGGGAATTGTCGAGATTGGCAGAGAGGCCGAGCTGCTGGACAAAGTCAGCGAAGATCATGCAATGCCAGAAACAGCAAGCAATCAGGTAACACAATCTCAATCACTGCGTGCTGGCTGTGGCGGTGATCTTGCTCTCTCCACTCCCAATGCGTCTGCTGTGGAGTGTAACAATGGCGATGTATTTATTGTTTGAGCGCGGCAATCGCACAAAACCAAACCAACAATGACAACAACCTTAACAACCAGCAGCACCGCACACACACACATACACCCACTTTACTGTATAAATTTACCTTAGCCATTACCTACTATTCTCTACCTACATAATTATGTACATACTTATTTATTTATTACAAAAAACCGTTCTTTCTGTGCTTTTGGCTCTTTTTGTTAGTTTATATGTAATTTCTGTTTCGCATTACTCGAATTGGCCAAAAATGATTTTATTATTAATATTATTTGTATGTATGTAAGCCTAATTTCGCACCCACAAATATTTCGTGTCCCAATATATATATATATATATATATATATACATATATGTAACAGTACAATGTAAAGCTAAAGCTAAACCTAAACCGTACCAAGTGCAATTTATATAACGAATGTAATCCAAATGTTTGATTCATGTGGCAATAACTAAGGCGAGATCCCAAAGCTAGCTATTGTAGCTCTATCTCACTCTCTCTCATTATTGATATTTAAATAGAGTATTTCATAGTCATGGGACAAGCAGTTAACTATTCAGTCCTACTATCTCTGTACCTGTGTGTACATTTAACATTAGGGGCTGGCTGTTCCACAGACTCCAACTTGAAATCACTCCATGCAAGACATTTAGACATTAATCCTAAAATACTTATACTTATAACCGAAAATGTAATTAATTAATTTGTACGTTTTTTCTCATGCAAATTACACAGTTAATGAATTGAATAAATAAAAGAAAATACTTACTACAAAAAATACTTATCTATATATATTTGTGTATACATATTTATAGATCGGCCGAAGGGTAGAGCAAATAAAAACATAAATTAAATAATATCATTATGCTTGAATAGGGCAAGTTGGAATTAGATATTTAAAGAACTCTCGGTCTTTCTGATCTATTGATGAAATTGAAAAACCGAGGATTAACTATCTACTGGAAGGCACTAATAAAACCTCATTGTAGGATATATAGATCTGAACGATTTCTAAGGAATATCTTTGAGCACAAAATAAATGGCAATTGAAACATTATTTAAATTCTTTGAATGTACTTTTGAAATGCATTAGGTAAGAATTATCTTGACATTTTGCTAAGTTTCACTTCAATGCGATATTTATTTATTTATTCATAAATGTGTAAAAAAAAAAAAGCTTAAGGTTTATTTAATGTTTTTGTTGTATTTAGTAAATGCTGCATTCAATAGATCCTCAAATGGCTGTTGATGTTGCTTGACGCTCGCCAGCTCCTGTTGAAAGTTGGCTAATTTCGCATCGTTCTGCGCAATGATAACATGGAACTGCTGAAGTTGCTCATCTGCGTGTGCCAGCTTTTGCTGGTATGACTCTAGAAAGGCGCATCTGTTGCGCAAACGTTCCTCCTGATCCCGCTCGGCAGCGCTTAGGAAGTCTTCATTCTGCTTGCGTTTGTGAGCCAAACGTTCGTTTAGCTCCTGCTCCTGCTGCCTGAGTTCCTCGATTGCTGCGTTAAGTTCGAAGCTGCGCTCAGCTAATTGTTGTTGTTGCTGAGCCCAACTGGAACGTTTGGACTTGTAAGTTTGATGTAGTTGTGCCATTTGTTGTTGGTATAACTGAATCTGTTTGGTAATGGTATTCAAATGTTCTTCGAGATTAAGATTCTGTATGGATATCTTTTTTTTGTGCTGCTCCAGCTGCCGATAACGTTCCTCGAACTGGGCGCTACGCTGCTCCAGCAGTGGGGCTAGCTTGGTCAGACGACGATTGCGTGCCTGAATTTCGGAGTACAGCGGCGGCAGCGCCAATACCAGGTCCAATTTATCCTTCTCACTGGCGCTGCATATGTCCGAATCGCAAACAATGTCCTGCGCAAGCCTGTTGAACTTCTCCACCTGGTCGAGCAAATGCTTTTTGGCGCGCGCCATTCGCACCTGCTGATCGTAGCCGCGATCAGTGAATTCACTCATTTGCCGCTTATAGAATTGCTCCTCGTTCTCCAGGTCGCTTAACATAACTTTCATGCGCTGCAACTGGTCGGCCGTATACTTTTGTTGCTTGATTTCATATTGCAGTTCTTGTAACTCCATGTACAGTGATTTGATTCTTTTGGAATTTTGTTTACTGCATATACATAGCTGTTCGATCTTCTCCTGATTCTCCTTTGTTTGGGTTTTAGTGCTAATCAGCTGCTTCTCTAGATGCTGATCCTCAGCAATAACTTGCTGCACATGCTTCAAGTTGTTGGAGTTGGGTAAAAGCAGCTGCTTCTCCAGATGCTGCAATTCGTTCTGCAGGCGTACTATGTCCGCATCCAAGGAATCCGTGTCAGGCAAGTCACAAAGACTTTTTACTATTTGATCGCTGACTTCGCGTTTAAACACCGCATAATCATCGCCTTTCTGTTTGTCCCACATCGCAAAACAGTCGGCCGATGTGGTAAATAGCAACTGAATCGTCTCCTCGTTGAGCAGCACTGAGCTGTTGACCTGTGTGTTGGACAGTGCCATTGAATCGAGTGTGTTTTGAACAAAAGTCGGCTGTTCGCTAGTCTCCACAAATGGAAACTCCTCGTCTGGACCGGCAGACTGCTGCTTGACTGATAAAACTGGAGCAAAGTCCTTGAGAAAGTCGAGCAGGACAATGACATGGCCAAACGAATGCTGTGTGGTGGGCGTCATCAACCAGGACTTGTTCACTTGATACGGATAGTTGATCTTGTGCAAGGCGCTTGTGATATCCTCCACATGGTTACTGCCCACACTGATGCGACTGCCCCAAATAAATTGAAAAAAGAAATTGACTATGCCCACAAACTGTTTCATTGTCATTTGGCGCAGTGCAGTGCCTCCGCGACTGAAAAATTCGCTGGGAAAACCAGGGAGCATAGCGATCTGATTCATTTCACCCAGATACTCGGCAATTAGCTGAGACTGCTCCTGCACCCACTTCTTGTCCGTGTGCAGCGCAACGGGTCGCTCCACTGAGGTTGCCTGACGATGCCGCAGCGGAGTTGTGCTATTCCTGGCGCCATTGGCTAAACTACGCTTTGTTGTAAGCAGCAGACCATTGCGAAGAGGCGTACCTCGATCGCGATCCTGTGTAAGGCGCGACTGCGCCTGCCAGTTACTGTGGCTTGGCTTGTTTGATGTTGCTGTCGTGCTTCGCTGCGACCTTAGTTCCGTGAGAAAAAAACAAATTTTGATATTGAATGGAAACACAAAATAAATTAAGGCTTACCTTGTTTGACGCCTATTTAAAATGCCGCCATCCTCCCGGGCGTCATCATGGAATTCTGAGGTCCGTCGAGGCCGATACATATCTCAAAATCACTACAATGATACACAGGATTGATTGTATGCGGTTTGGTCTTTATTATCTCCAGGCTCTAAGAGATAACTCATGTAAAACCAAAACATGCGAACAAACACCATAAACAATTTTGGCTTCGCCAAGCCACTGACAATTTTTTGAATGCAATCGATATATCGTGCTATCGATGTGCTACTCAGCTCTTCAGGGCTGCAACATACAACGCTATTAAAAATATACTATACCCAAACGATATTCACAATAGGTGGCGCGCATTTAAAAAAAAGCGCTATATGACAAAAAATATGTTCACGAACTCGTTTCCTTGTTTATTTCAACATATTATTTTATTTCAATTATTGTTACACAATAATCATGCTATATGTATATGAATTACATTAGTTTATAATTATTATTATTTTAATTAAATATCGATCACATTTCCTTTCAGAACGTTTCATCTTTCCCTGCTCGCTTCATGTAACGCACAAACAATAATAATTACATACATTATATTACATTCTTTTCAATACATACAAGTACACAAATATGTTTCACTTAGATTATTTTTACAATTAAAAAAAAAAATTACACAAATATAGGTGACATACTTAACAGAGGCAATAATAAATACAGATTTATTATGGTTTTTGGGCGGTGCGCAATGCAACAAAAAAAGTCATACTAATATTACGAAAAAAAATATATATATATGTGTATGTATGTATAGTATGTTTAAAACAATAAAGCGAGATTTGCAAAAATCAAATCTACGCTAATACTACAAATTGTATAATAAAAAATTTAAGTAGGCCAACTTTAAGACTATTTCTAGTGTAAATTATGTTTAATTTAGATGCTTTGAAAGAAAACTGCGCACTATGAAAACAAAAAAGACAACATACATACATTTACTTAAATGAAAATATGATATTAAGGTGTTTTAAGGTGTGTACACATTAGTGTATGTATATGCACTTGGCTGCCCTTTTTTGTTTGAAAAAGCTTATTTTTATGTTTTTGTATAATATTGTCCTAAAAGCCTTAAAAAATATTACATAGCGTTCTGCCATGTGGCTTACCAGGCCAGATCGCCAAAAATTTACAATATCTTGGTAGGAGCAAAGGAACACAAGCAAAAGCCATGTGAAAGCTACAAAAACAAAAAACAAACGAAAAACAGGAGGCATTTTTTCGATCATCCGCCGTTTAAACATTCGAAATATTTTTAAAAATATTTGCATAGGTCTTTTGTCTTATTGTTTTGGTTTTTGCATATAGTCGTGTGTTATCTGTTTGTTTTTTGAGTGTTGCATTTGTATGTGTGTATATGGTGTGTGTTGTGTTGTGTGTACAGTTTCTATGTTAGAATTTAGGTACATTACAGTTCTTTGTATTGCGTTGCTCTATTTGCAATTTCATATCATTCACAATTTGCTTTATCCTATTTGCGTGCTAACTAAGAAACTGGGCGCCATCAAAAACGATGCGGGCCCCACAGCTATTGATACGATTAGTTAGTTAGTGTGAAATATATCTGTCCTAGTTGGGAGCATTCAGTGTATCCATATTGGAGCCGTACTGCTTGTTCACCGACATTGTAAAGAGCCATGCCAAAGCCAACAAAGTGCTGCCCAGCAGATCACCCAGCGCTGTTAGATATGGTATAGCCGAGTTATCCGGATCAATCTTCCATTTCCACATGGCGTGCACAATGATGTGCGCAATGTACAACAGCAGCATTACCTGTCGAAACAAACATATTAGTTGAACGTTTTTGTGTTTAAAATAACTACTGTACCTGTATCAAACTGGCCATTAGATATGACAGCATAAACACCCACGTTACAGTCGTTGCATTCATATTTATATAATCGGCCGCAAATATGAACAAAATGTTGCCGGGTATGGACATGGCAATAAGTATGCGAGCCGTTTTAGCATAGGGCACTATATGAATGAATGAATGAATACAAAAACATAAATTATAAGAGTTGTATAAGAGTGTAATTTGAATCTCATCATATACAACTTACCGCCTTTGAAGAGTGCTCGCCATGGCCACTCAACAATTTTCGTATGCGGTGGTATAATGCCAATAATTGAGCTCTGATGCAGCATCGTTGATATCTTGCTGGCCTGCACCGACACCAGATTGCCGCCAATTCCATTAATGATCGGCTGAAAGACGACAAAACCTTTGAAGACCTCCACAGCGGCATCCAAGACGAGACCACCAAGACTGCACAAGACAAAAATGTATATAGACATTAATTAATTGAGTGGTGATTGTGGCTTAAACTCCTGATATTCTGATGTTGCCAAACAGCAATTGATAATATTGTTTATATGGTTTATACGATAAGGTGTTAATAAGGCGTTGCCGCCATGTATATTAATATATCAAGTGTCTATAAATAATCTGAGCTAAGCTAAAACTGGGCCTCGCTGACCGTCACGCAGCGAGTCAAGGACACAATGCTAAACAATGGCCAATGGCCAATAACTGAGCTATAGCTGGCCGTCGCCGTTTTATAACAAAAAAGCAACAACATATAAAAAACTAACACAAAACCGATCAATCAAACAAATGTTGTGTGTTGCCCAACTTGGCACACGCACATAAAACTGGACATGAAATGGCACAATACATGAATTGAAAGTATCCAAAATAGAAGCGCTCAAAATAGTGCTTATCATGGCCCAATTCTGGCTCCAAGCCAAGTGCACTTAATCAGGCGTAAGACAGAGTGAAAAAACGTGAAGCGTGAAACTGGAAACGCGAAACGAGATCTTACCCGCTAATGCAAAGCGCTGAGAGTACTGGAACCCAACCGCTCTTTAACACCGGCTTCGTATACTCATTCTTTAGCACAATAACAACCCACATGGGCAACAGCACCAGATAGCAGGTAACCACAATGAAAGTGATCCACAAATGGGTCTCTGAAATGGAATACAAAATGGTTAGTTATTGAACTTTTGCATATCGAAATGACTGAATGAATACATACTTATATGCTCATAGAGCAGCGAGGCAATAAACGATAGCAAACTGATGGACACAACATCACCAATGGAAGCAGCCAATGGTGTTGCCAGGTTATCAGGATTAAGGCGATACTTTTGCGAGAATAGAATCACAGCCACCAAAACAAAATCTGTAAAGAAGAGTATATTAATTATCAGTTACCAATTGCAAGTAAGTACTATTTTTGAGCTTACCTAGCACAAAGCATGATGACGTTGCGGTAAACATGGCCGATGCGGTCAGGAGCATCACATTCTCAAAGATGAATTCGCGGGACATGGTGGCACCCACAGTTGTGGCAAACATTGCCACTAGAAAAGATGCAACCGTTGCTTGCACCTGCACCAATGCAATGTTCCCGACAATCATACGCACCACATTCGAACGCGACGTCATATTACCCAAATTGACCTGTGTGGAGAGACGCGAGGCGAGGCACATGTCCAGATTACCCTTCAATCCAAGCAGGGCCGGCACCAATATAAACAATTCGCTCACACTCTTGAAGACATACCATTTCTGCAAAAAAACAACAATTAGTTGGTATTTTTCGTTTATGATTTGATTGATTTGGGATTGGATTCAAGTTTAGTTCAGCATTTTTAAGGTTAATTAGCAACAAAATAAATATTTATTTATGATTCACCTCAACTAATTTTACAAGTTAGCCCAATTTTATTACTAATACTAACCAATACAAACGGGAAGTTACAAAGCCAAAACAAAATACTTATCAATTCGTCTGGGGAACATAAATGTACTACGTTTTGAGAGTTTTTACTGTTGTTTTTTAATCAATAAACAATATTAAAGTGTAGCGAACGACGAAAACACGATTAAAATTGTTGTCTAATTAAATAACAACAAGCATATAGAGCACATGTTCTTGCCAATATCTTATCGAAATATATATACTTGTATATGTTTTTGTTTGTTTTTCGAGATATTTTAAAGGATTTGTTCCATTGCAGCTAAAGTAATGTTCTGGACTTAAGAGTAATACGAATTTGTTAAGTAATTGCTGAAATTGTTATGGTTTTTTTGTGTTTAGAACAGCTGCAACTAACTCATTTGATAATGTGCTACAAATGGCGTGTTTTTGCCTTTTGTTTTTTTTTCTGGTGTGCGTCAGATTTTCTCAGAGTTGGTTGTTCGTTGGTAAACAGATTGAGATTGTTTGGAGCTCTTAATGAGTTGACTTGAGTGCTTGGTGGTGCGACAGGGGGGTGTGAGTGAGGAGTGTGTGGGAGTTGTCGTAATCACCAAAAAGTGTTTAGATTTAGATTTAAACTATTTAATTTGTGTGTCATTTGTTTATTCTCTTATCTACATCTTGAAACATTGTCAATGAGGCATTTTATGAGAACTGCTGGTTCGAACCAGTTAAATAACCCGTGACTACACCCACATGGACACATTACATATGTATGTGTAGATAGTTTGGTATATTACCTCGACACGTCCAAGTATAATGCCCGCTCCAATGGTGCCAATGCCGGCTAGGAAGAACGGTATGGAGACCTGCAGCAGAATGGTTGTCCATTTCTCCTGTTTGATGCCGGGTCGATTTAGTGCCAATTTCTCTTCGGAGCTGCCATTGATGCCGGCAATGCTGGATGCGTCGGCTGCCAGAGCGCCGGAACTGCTATTGTTGTTGCCATGGCCGCCGCCGCCACCACCACCACCACCACCACCACTGCCGCCACCGCCGCCGCTGCCCGCCGCACCAGGATCCGGTTCGGAGGATGCTATAGACGTCGTGATGATTGAGCTTAGTGAACCAGTTGTTGAATGTGGAAGGCCGGACAACTTCTCATTGTCGGGGTCTGTTGTGCAACAAGCCAGGCATATACATATATATGTGTGTGTGTGTGTGTGTGTGTGTGTGTGCGTGTGTGGAAGAAACAAATGTATAAGGGAGAGACATAGGGGAGAAAAAAAATATAAACAAGAGATGCAGTTAGTATGGACATATCTAGGCTAAGCATCATCATCATCATCATCATTATCATCAAACATACATATTGGTATGTCTATATCTGTGAGTGTGTGTGTGTGAGTGTGTGCGTGTGCACGTGTGTGGCATGCAACAAGAGTCAACAAAAAGCGGTTTTCAAGTGCAATTAGCAAGATAATTAATTAACATCTATATATACACTATAATACATACAACTCCGAAGAAAAAAAGACAAAAATTATTTATGGCTAATACTCTCTAACCAAGAATAAGTAATAAAGCTTTGTTTTTGTTGCTGTTGCTGCTGTTGTTGCTGTTGGTATTGTGGCCTAAACGAGTTTTGAGCGCAACAAACGACAAATAGAAGAATTTTCTCTATATTTTGCCAAGTTAATAAATTACAAATCGTTTGTTCGTTGGCCCGTTCGTTGGTTCGTTGATTAAAGGCTGACACAGCAACAACAAAAGCAGACAACAAAACAAACAGAAACGAACAAACAAACACACAAACACAAAAACCAAATGGCATGCAATAATTAATTAAGATTTTTATGTGTGTTTTATCATCGCATAATAAACATGCATACGATTTGCGATTGTGCGAGATTATAAAATAAGACAATATAATAAAAGCTCGGGCGCAAAACTTTTTTAATTGATGTTCATTTTTTTTTCGTTGGTTTGTTTTGGAAATCAAATGATGATCATACAATGTCTGAACTGAAGTAAGTGTAACTGTTAACCGTAGGGTTCCAAAAAAGAGGTTTTTGTTCTGATATCGGTGGAAAGATAAGCTTGAGCATTTAGTTATTTAGGGGTGGAAAAAAACCATTTGCAATGTGTTAGTAATTGAAAAGTAAATCGATTTGATTGGTTTGGTTTGAAGAAGTTTCAAAAATGAGTACAAAAACGTTAAAAAAAGAAGCTTTGGTATAACAAATATATTAAAAACGAGACTCAAATAAATAAAGCGAGTTAAAAAGAGAAAAAGAGAGAGAGAGTGTGGTAGAAAAAGAGAGCTAGATACTGAGGGATTAGAATAGTACTACTCTTTTGGCATTAATAGTTATCGTTATCGTTTGCGTTTTTCGATAACACTATCATTTTGAGATTTAGCTATTACTGTTTACTTTGGGGGGTTAACTGAACTAGAATGCCTCTTATGATGATTTTTTTGGGATTGCTTCTGCTTCTGATGATGCTGCTGCAGCTGTTTGTCTTCTTCTTCACCCACTCACCGTTTCCATTGTATATGGTAAATAACTTGTATTTATCATCGATGGCCGCATCTAGCGGTGTTGTTGTTGTCATTGTTGACAATTGTTGTTGGTATGTTGGTGGCGTGGCATATGATGAGGACGTTGTTGATGATGTGTTATTGTTATTGTTGTTGGTGTTATTGTTGTTGTTGTTATTGTTGTTGCTGATCGCATTGATATTGATGGTTGTGGACGAGGGTGGTTGTTGTGTTGGTGGCGCCACACCATCATCAGCCCCAAATTCGGCAGCATCATTGTGTGCGGCATAGGATGAAAGTCGTCGCACATTTAGAGGTGAGAGCGAAGTTGGTTTCTGTCGCTGCTTCAGCTCATTTGGTATATGAATGATAGATGATTGCTGGCTGGGCGGTGTGTGGAATGTGTTGTTGTAATCGAAGTCAGCAGCGGTGTCGTCATCGTCTTGCGTTGTGTGTGGCGGCTGCTGTTGCGGCTGCTGCTGTTGTTGCTGCTGTTGTGTTGCAGCTGTATTCTGATTGTGTTGCAAGTCTGGTGTTTGCGGTTCGTTTGGTTGCGACATTTTTGCATTGGTCGTGTGCGTGTAGATGTGTGTATGTGTATATATATGTGTGTGTGTGTGTTTTTAAGCGTGCGCAGCCAAAATTGTATCTATGTACTTGTTGTTGTTGTTGTTGTTTGTGTTAGTGTTAGTGTAGTTGTGAGTATTCTTCTCAGTGTTACGCAATGGAAATTCATTAAGTTAACTAATATTCAAACTAAACTTCGACTTGCTCATTAAAATATATATATATAGATCTCTATATAGATTGAAAACACAAACAAAACAAATTATATATTTGCAACTAATTATGGTGCAATATAATATATATATACTATATATATTCGTATATATATCTTGTATGTCTATTAAGATTTTCGATTTATTTATGTTCTATGTTGCCTCAATGTTTTTTTTTGTTTTTTGTTGTTGTTGATGTTTTATTTTTGGCATATTTTTGTTGCCATATGCTTAAGGTTCTCGATTGGAACTATCACTGAACAAAATCTAAATATCACACAATTTGATTGACTTTTTTTTTTTTGTTTTTTTCTTATTTTTTAATAAATAAAATAATAAGTTATATTATATAGATGGAATGTGAGCTGTGTTTGTTTTTGTTTTCTGCCTTTTCTGTCTTCTTACAAAACACAAAATTGTTTGAAGAAAACTTGAAATAAATTCAATTAAAAGAAAATATTATTTAGAGAACACAAAAAAAAACCAAAAATTCTTTGGTTTACATTGTATGCGTATGAATGAGTGTGTGTGTGTTTGTGTGTATGTGTGTGTGTGTGTGTAAGTATATCGAGTCCTGTATGTCCTGTAATGTGTCCAGTTCGTTGTTGTTGTTGTTGTTGTTGTGCGTCGTCCTGTTTCTTCCAGAGCCGGATGTTAGGTGGCAGGATATTTTTGTTTTGAGAGTTGGGGGGAGAGGCGGGGGGACAGAGCTTTAGTCACCGGACCGTTGATATGGCTGCAAGCAGAGCGCAACAATATAACAAAATATTGTTGGTCTTGTTGTAGTATTTTTGTTTAATATTTCTTTTTGTATATTTGTATGTAGAATTGAATTAAAAAAAACAAAAAACAAAAAAAAAAAGTTTTGTTTACGTGTCAAAAAAAAAAAATATTGCAGCTTCGGAAATCAATGAAAACACAAAAAAAAAACTATAATAATAATAATAAATCTGTTTATAACGGCAATACTTTTGCTTTAGGTTTTGCACTTCCGCACACAACAAACAAAAAATCGAAAGGCAATTTTTTAATGTTTTTTTTCTTAGGTTTTTTCTTTCACTTAAATACCAAAGAGACCTGAGATATATATTTTCTATTTCATTTTTTGTTGGGAAGTGGAAAGGGACCTGTTTGCTGTGTGTGTGTGTTTGTGTATTTGAAGCAAGTTTAACGTCCCACGCACTTTGCATTTGCATTAATGAAAAAAAAAAAAAACACTTTAAGAGCGCATTGAAAACCCAACCAGTTTCGGCGGCCATCCACCGTCCACCTATCCAAATCCAAATCCAAATGTGTGCTAAACACAACACAAAACAACACAACACAAAACGGCTGCAGCTGCAACCAAAAAGAAAAACAACTTGCCAGAGTTTAGTTGTTGCCAACCGAAAACAACAACTAAACCAACAAAAAAATCGAAGGCATTTTATTTGTTTTTGTATGTGTTTTTTTTTCTTATTTTTTTTTCAAGTTTATGGACTTTTAACAAGTTGTTATGCGACGATTAGATTTTGAGCACACACACACATACACACACAAACACACACACAGTTGCGACAACAAACAAACAAACAAAGCAAACCAAAAGTTGCTATTTATAGCACCCTCCCCTCCCACCCAACCCCCCACCAACACCAGCATTTAGCCACCATTGAGCTAAGCTAAGCCAGGCCAACAAATCTTTTTTTTCAGCAGACCTAAAACTCACTCAATGCTTATCACAAAAGCAAAAACAACAATCCAATCCAAAAAAAACTCGGTCACGCGACAAAACAACAACAACAACAACTCAAATCGCAAATCGAAAATCCCACGAACAATAAATATTCAAAATCAACAAATCGATTGAGATCAATAGAAAAGCAGAAAAGGGGGTAAGAGTTTGGAGAGTTTGAGAAGAAATTGTTAAAGATTATATATTCTAGAATTTAAACTGTTTAAAGATTATAATTTTGTTTTGCTTGACAATAAATTTTAACCTGTGATTAAACACAATAAAAGTCTACTCAAAAAAAACTGTATATATAATATACAATTTCCGAACAACACAAAGCATAATCTAATCTAGTGTTTAAGGCAGCAATTAATTTATGATTAATGAGAATTGGGGGGGAGGCGGTGGAAATATTATTACTATTATTCACTGGAAAGCCCTTGCACGTGCAATTAACACTTGAGACTTTTGGGGTAAATTAGGAAGTTTCGATGGGTAGCAAATGGTTATAGTAGTAAATGGTTATAAAATGGTTTGGAAAAACCCAAAGTTATTTGAACATTTTGAATGAAAGTATTTGAATGCTGTTAAAACGATTAGTTTTGTGAGGAAAAAACTTCCCCGTAGCGAAACTCTGTAATAATGAAGAACCCAATCGCGATAATATTGCAATTTGTCGGGGTTCAAGTGTGTTTAATCAGCTCATCTAATGGCTGGCTGGAAAGCCTTTACAGGTTTTGTCTTATCACTCGAGCACTTCGATGAAAAGATATTGACATTGATAGCATTGAAGTGACAACCCTGGATAACCCTCGGCCAACCATCACCACCACGGGATATATTCATTCACACAGGCCACATTCACACTCAAAATGGTTCGCAAAGTGCTTGTCATGGCTAAAAGTTAGTTGGTTTGGTTTTGTTTTTGTTTTTCGATAACATTGAGAATGCTCGTAAAATCGTAACGAGTTTTTGCACTGATTTGTACCTGCGCATAAATGATATTTATTTTCAATACATAACACGTATACGCCCCATAGAACAAATAGATTATGAAAGACAGTTGGGATACGCTAACGACGACAACGACGACGACGACGAGACGATGGCAATTTTTACTCAATGAATGTCAGTCGCATTCAAGTTCAAAGTCAACACACAGAGATAGTCACTGCCTAACAGCTTAAACAGAAACACAAAAAAAGAAAGACAAAAAACTGCGAAATCACACTAAACTAAACTGAAAAACAAGTAAGAAGGCTTATGTCGTGTAAGATCGACTAGAAGATACCCTTAACCCTTGACCAAACAGACTGACAGACATACACATACATGAACTACCGGATCAATTCTCGATGGTTTCATATCTCCGGTGATTCTGAACCGATTTCAATTAAAATTTCACATATGTTCCTTATTTTGTTAGTAGTTTTAATACGCATTTTCAATTTTTTGAAAATCAAGATTTTTTTGTTATCGATTACATGTGTATATTGTAATCTGGAAAAGTTATCGAAAATATGAAACAAATCTGCTATGCCCAGGGATTAGAAGAGCTAATATCCAATATCTGGAGTCTCTAGCATTTGTAGATCCTGAGATCGATGTTACATACTTGTGCACAAAACTATTATACCCTTTTTTTTACCCATTTCATGGCTTAAGGGTATACCAAACGCTATATAGTAAATCAAACAAATGGGCACTTTGCTAACAACAGTACTTATTTTTTTGTGTTTTTGTATTGAAATGTTTCTTTGTTGTGTGTTCAATTCAAAAAAATAAACACACAGGCCACAAAAATTTTGTGTCGATTTTAAATGCGGAACTTTGCGATGACTACACAATTTGTTTTTATTATCTTTCCCCATTTTAATTGACTGCCAAACGCTCTCACGCATACAAATGCACTTTATTTATGTACAGCAACAAACGAACAAGCCATAGAATAGAAATAGTATGGATAGCTATATAGTACATATATGTATGTTGTACTATCTGCTGATAACTAATGGATTTGATCTACACTTAATATACCCTGTAATCTCAATCAATCAGCTAGCAGCGATTAGATGCCAATCAAATTTATTATTGTGTAATCAAATCACAAATGGCATAAAAACCAAATCAAAGATCATATCTATTCGGAACATATGGAACATATAATACATAAATTCAATGTGCTCAGATGCAGAGATTTGATCATTTTTGGCACGTCAAAACCCAAAAAACCAGAAACAATTAACTACCAATAGAAATTCAGCTCGCATTTTTGATAATATATGCTCAACACCTGTTCCGATTAGATTACAAATGGGCATCGGAACCGAACCGATGCGGAACGAACCGCAGCCCTCCTTCAAAACTAACATAGATCCGAGAAACCCAAGCACTATGAAATTTAATGTTTGTTTGTTCAGGTCCAGGTCATAACTTGGTTAACTTTAAAAGAGATGTAGTTCAAAGAGCTATTGGTGAAAACTTTTTCAAACATTTTAACAAAAACATTTCTTTGTCTATTTTTATTTTTAGTTTTTCTTTTCTATTTTTAGTTTTAAGCAAAACTGAGTTCCTTAAGAATACAAAAAGGCATTATTTTCATTAAAACTACATTGTAATAATGACAAAAAGTATATAAAAATATGAAATTAGTTACTCCCCCCATTCTCCCCTTTTCGCTTAAAGAACAACTATGTTAATAGTTGACATCTGAAAGAAAAAACCTCTCGCATAACTGAGTTAAACGACCTGTTTAATATGTCAGGCAGTCGAATAATGTCCGCATGAACATTTTACGGAATCTGGACTAACTGAGCTACATATTTATATTTTTAACCCCAGGAAACCCGTCGTCTTTTTTTGTCGTCGTCGTCGCACGGTTGACGTTAATTTGCAAAACGTGAGCTAAATGTGCGCCGACGCCTGCTAATTTCGATTTATTTCCATTTATTGTGATTAAGCCAAAGCCAAAGCCAAAGCCAAAGCAGCATCATTTCATCGCCGTTGTCCGTTGACTAAAAGTCTAGTCTAGTTTCCCCAAGCACTATATATGATCCATATGATCCAGAGCACAGAGTGCATAGTTCCCAGGCCTCAATTAAAACGTTTTGGATTGCAATTCATCTTGTCTCGCTTGGTTCGCGCGCGCGAAACACTTTTTAATTTTAAGCACTTGAATTATTTTCAATTGCATAAATTAGGCATCTACAAAAATGCGCTTCTTCTATCTTTAGCCGAACCGAGAGTCAAAAAATGGTACACGTGTAAAAATAAACTTTAAATTTTAAATACATTTGAGCATATTTTTAAATATGTAAATTAACAATATTTGCTTTATCATAATCGAAACAGATTAAACGCCCGCCTTAAACGCCCCCTTCTTTTGCACACAGTTCAGTTCAGTAATCTATTCAATGCTCACTCGTGAGTGAGCTTGAAGGGGGCCAACATGTTGGCTACGTAACATTTCATTGATATAAACCTGCACATATGCAAATTGAAGAGCCCCAAACACGTGAAGCATACAACATACAACTGGCCACAACTCGATTGCTCGATTGCCCGATTGATTGAGTTCAGTTCAGACAGACAGAAAGAAACACAGACAGAGAGACATACTTGTTTATAGGCGCCAACTAATTTGAATAAACGTATGTATGTTTATCTCTCTATATACATATACATATATTCGTCAATTAGCATTTTGTTGCATTTTGCATTCGAATGTAAACGAACTTTTAATAAAGTCAAGCTAAATCTGTTGATCTCTGTTAGAAAAGAGCTGCGAACAGATGCTCAAACACAACTGATTGATTATTAAGCCGGGCTTAGAGACAGATGCCAGATGGACAGATGGACAGATATGCTAATTGGTAACATACATTGACATAATAATAATATAGTATTTTATGCTTATATTAGTTTTGACACCTTGCGAACAAAAAGTCTTTCTATATACAAAATATTTTGGAGTTTTCATATTTGTTTATTTAATTTTGATTCACTTAACTTTATTGCAATATTTGACAACATGTTTTTGTTCAGTCTGATGCCCGTTTATTTTTTTATTTTATTTATTACTTTATATGTACAGACATGTAAACCCAAAAACTGATGTTTTGAGTGAAATATCTCAACCAGTACAGAGATTTGTATATAACATTAATACAAATACAACAACAACAACAACAGCGCCTCAACGACAGTTTGTTGTTGTTTCTGATGATGACGCAGGTGAAATCGAAATCATCTCGCATGGATTCTGCCTGAGAGCCATGGACACTGTTATTATTATATTATTTTGTCGAATTTGATTTATTTTTAGAGGCAACATCATACAGATTTTAATGAATGGAACGACGACGGAACGGAGATGTTCAACAATAACAATATCGACGAAGTGTATATTTACTGGGCCTAAACAAACAATTATCGGGTATATATATATATATATATATATACATATATACGTCATCGGCCTGAGAAAAAAAGTGTCAAATGCAACAAGTCGGCGATTACATTATATAAGCAGAAAACAATTTGAAACTGAAACTGGAACTGGAACTGTAACAAATGTCATTCAACTTGGCAAAATGCCACAAAATGAGTTTTGCTTGAGTAAGTATCAAAAATCAAGCATCTTTCTTTATATGTATGGTATGGTATGTAGGCTCACCTCACCTCACAGATCAAACCATTTTGGTCTCTTACTAATGGACCATTCCTCAATGGTCGGTCGGTCTATGTTTGAAACTATGATGATCTCATGATACAAAACTCAAAATGGTATGGAGTTAGTGGATGTTTTCTGAATTCTGAATATACAATAATTAAATCCAGAGAGATAGAGAAATTCATTAATAATAAAACGCGATTTCTTTGTTCGACAAGATTCTGTTCTAATCTGTTTGACGCTCTATGACGCTTGCAATATGTCTATAAGATATCTTTGGTAGTAAGAACATGTTAATCTAATCTTAACTTATCAAGTCACAATGATCTAATCGTTAGTTGAAACATACATACTATGTGTGTTTTTAGTATATATACTATTTTTGAGAAACTGTCGCCATAAATGCATCTTTGGTTCTCTGACACTTTGATTTCTAGGTACGAAAATAGAAAAACCTTCAAGTGTTTTTAAGTTCCATCAAGGCACAGATTAAGTATTTTTAAGAATTAAGATTAAGAAATAAAAAGTCATGCGTTCATCCTTAGCTTGCACTATAAGCAATGTTACTCGTCAATTATATCATTTTTGATAATCTTCGATAAGTATTTGAGTGAACCCAAAATGGGTCTGTTTAATGGTATTGCAAGCCTTAGGCCTTAGACCTTATTAGCCGCACGCAGTAGTTTAACAAAGAAAATAATATAATACTAATAATGAGAAATTGCACACAAAGCAAATACAGCTAAGGTTAGATATTGTGATTGTTGCTGTCGAAGTTTTGTTTTTTTGATACTCTCTATATAGAAGATAGCGAGTATATTGGTCCGCCCTTCAAGCTAGAAAGTTGAAACTTTGCAAATATCTTGGTTCACGAGTTTGTTAGACAAAATGTGAAAATTATTGTGTTACGCCCATTGTTGAGCTGGAAAATCGATAACAAGTCGATACATTTCCAGATGCAACTTTATAAAAAACACACATATTATCAATTTAACAGCTAGAGTTATCAAATTTAATGGAAAAATATAGCTGGTGACATTCACGGCTAGATTTGGGCTAGTTTTACCAAATTTGGTGGAATGATAGCTAGTGACATCCCATAAAGAACTAAACCCAGTCGCCCCGAACCCCGAATTTGTATGCTGGCATCAGAGTATTTCGTCCGTCTGCAACATTTTAAGTTCAGGTAAAACAGTTCACTTGGCGAGACTGAAGACAATTCTAAATTTCAAGCCGAAATTCTACAAATTATGACATAATTGAGACTTGCACCTAGCCGTAAACTATTAAAAACATTTAACCTTTAGCTAAATCAAACACCATGACAAATACCCAAAAGAGTTCAAGACAAACTTCCTAATACAATAGGCAGGCCAAAGCAAATTGTAACTAAGCATAGAACTTGAGTAATTAGCAGGCAAGGCTTAGTTAAGCCCCCCTACCAATAAGGCAATCCATTCATTCAAACATAACAAACTTTTTTTGTAGTATGGCAAACACGATTGCAAAGGCAACAAAAAAAAATATTAACGATTTGAATGCAATTCGGCCTTGAAAACGAAATTCCAACAACATAAATTAATTATTATTATTATAAAAATAATAATATATATATATAAATTTCTGTTGTTTCTTGGGCAAATTAATATTAACTAAGCATTAATTAAATGCTTTGTATATTTTTTTTTTGCTTTTTTTTGCTGTTGCCTTTCGGTTTCTTTTGTTTTATTTGATTTTATTTGTATGCCAAAAGGGCAGAAACCGCTTAAAGTCGTACCAAGTGCGAATGTTAAGGTTGCATTTTTAATATGTTTTAATTAATATTCTTTTTGTTTAGTTTTTTCTTTTTCGAGCAACTACACTGAACTTATTATGTTTAATGTTTTACCACAAAGCGACTTTAATTGCTTTTTGTTGTTGCTATGAAATAGTTAAGAACGGGTATAATGGTTGGAAAGACCCTATATACATATATATATAAGTATATATATATTCTTGCTCAGCATCCGAGTGAATAGAGCCTAAGCCTTAGGGCAGAACTTGTTTGTTTTTGAAATTATCGATAGGTTTTTCGGTTTCTACACCTGTAATCGATAACAATAATAGCTTTAATTTCGCAACTAAAGACGAGATAATGAAAATATGTGAAATCTATTATTGAAATCTGTTAAGAAACTCAAATCATATAAAAGATTTAAGATTCAGGGGGTATCTTGTAGTCGAGCTTACTCAACTAAAGCTTACTTGATTACTTTTGTGATTATTATTTGTAGTTTATGGCATGCGAATTGGTTGCGGGTATTCTTTGTTTTTTTTTTTTGTGTAATTAACATTATGAATTGTTTTAAAGTTTGGATTTGATTTATTGTAGATTTTTGTACAAGTTCAAGTTGCAGTAGTTGGATTTTTAAGGTCAAAATCAGTTGTAATTTATCGAAGGTAAGATATTTTTCTAACGAACAAAAGTTTTAAGAACTAACAGTTATTAAACTCTGTGACAAAAGAAAAACGAAAGGAACAAAACTTTTAACATTTACCGTTTTGAAAGTTTCATAATTCAATTCAATTCCCCCCAGAGAGTAGTTTTTAAATATTCCCATTCTTTTGTTTCCCTAGATATTACTTGAAGCTAATTACTTGTAGGAATCTACTTATACAAAATTGTTGACAACAATTTATGCTGCATGGAAAATGTTTCATTGATTTCCGCCTGCCTTTCTACTGTCAGTTACTCTTGCTGTTGGCTGTTAGTAACTGGCAGTATTTGATCGTAAAGTTAAATGTTTTTTTTTTTGCTTTTTTATTTAGTATATAAACTTTTTGTGGGCTTACTTTTGTGTGGCAATAGTAATTATAACTTTACACTTTACACTGAAGTTTTAAACTTTTTCTTTTCTGTCGCTTTGGGCGACACGTTGAGCTTTATATAACTTTTCTACACCATTTTGCTAGGCACTTTAATAAGTTATTTTCATATTTAATTGAAACTTTTTTTTCGTTATTTATTTGATTCTTGGTTTAGCACAGATAAAAAACAATAAAAAACACAATGAATGGAAACACAAATTGTGAGAGAGAAAAAAAAAGGGTTTTTGGCCTTTTTCGGTTTTGGTTAGTGTTATTTATTTAATAATATGTTTATTATTATTATTATTATAATTGTTGAGCTTTCTGTCGCTCTTTGATGTTGATGTCGATGTCGGTGTCGGCGTCGTCGTCTGCACCGTACGCCGGGATATCGTACACTGAATGTCCAAAGACGGCAAACACTTGTTATTATAACGCGTCAAAGCGTTTCATTTAGCGTCGCTGCGACGTCGACAGAGCGACAGAGACTGTGACAGCAACAGCAACAGCGCAAACTCAACAGCGACCGCGACCGATCTGGCCGAATCAGTAAGACAAAACAAAACGAACGTACGTTTGACGATGCCAGTTGGCTAATAGTTCGAGCCCTCCCGACGATGGCGATGGTGGCGATTCTGGCGACTGCGGCCACTTGGACTTCGAGGCGGAATTGTTGATAAGCGGCGATAAACCAAGACTTGCTCTCAGCGCACGATAAGACACACGAGTGTTAAGGTACTCTTATCAATCGAAATCAAGTTCACTTTTGATGATTAGCCAAAGCCAAAGCCAACGCAAAAGCCAACACCAAAGCCAAATTGACCAGCAAACAAAATCAATGAATGAAAATGCTGCCAACGTCAGCGTCAACGTTAACGTCAACGTCGGCGTCAATGTCAGCAGCGACGCAACATTGTCGTGCACACACGAATGAACGTTGAACATCGTTCGTTGTCACTCGGCTTTTTGCACAGTGTTTTTGACAGGCTCATTACTCATTATTAATTGTCAGTTTTGCCCTGGGTGTAATGGGGTGTATTGGGGCGTCATATGGGGCGTATGGATGATAACTTTAAAAGAGTTACGATCATCAGCATCAGGCTCAGTTATCTACAGCACAACAAAATGCTATTCTAATGTGTTTTTCCCCATCAGCAACAGCGCATCATGAATAATTTGTTAAATATAGATTTTTTCGGAAAATATCCCATTATTTTATGTGGGTTAGCTTAAAATCGGTTGCGGTCAGGATAGAAATGAGTTATTGGCCAAAACAAAAACATCCACAACGTGTGATATTTGGCAGCCTGTGCACTTCGACACGATCCATGCATTAAGCACTATATGATCAAGTATACCAGACCTGAGATAATCCAAGTAGCTTGAGATCAGATCAACTACTCATCGCTGCCCTTTCTGCTGGGCTTCGGGCGAATGTTGTGTGATTGGAGGAGAAAACACGAAAAGCGTTTTAACAACACTTTTTTTCGAAGCCATTATTGTTGCCATGCCTCCTCCCAAAAAAAAAATAGAAAATAGAAAAAAAGCAACAAAATGACGCACTAAAACGCGACACACTCTATGCGTTCAGCAATTGAATTTAGCATATTGCCGCTATAAACGATGTTGCCACACATACAAACAAAATCGAATCATACATACATACACGTACATACATACATACATACATAGATGATAATGACAATAGAGCAAAATCGACATGTTCGTCGTTGTTGGCAAAAATCAAAAAACAAACAAACTGGTTTGTCCGCATCCGGATAATTGATATAAATATTTAGGTCCAACCATCCCACAACCCAAACCCAACCAAAGCCAAAGCCAAATGCTGCTGATTATTGCCCAGTTTTTCTGGCCATCTCGCGCTTGCGCACTCAAAAGCCCCGCGGCTTATTAATTAATAAAATAAGTAAGTAAACTTTAAGGTTTTTTGTGCCTGAAGCCATCTCAAGAATGCGAATTGTGTGCAGGATGTAGACTGAAGAGTTTGTTAGAGTTATTTTCAAACATTTGATATATAATTGCGATGCGGATTGGATGCGGATTGGATGCGGATTGAATGGGGATTGGATGGGGCTCTTAGCGAAATTGTGAAGTGGACGACACACACAAGTAGAGCCATAAATAAATGTGTATAAATAATTTGGAACGATAATAAGCAATCAATAAGATCAACAACACACAACAAATCGGCCGTGAAGAAAAGTTAATTATGGCAAAATATTTAAAAATAGCAAATCGCAATCCAATTAATGTCAATACTTTTGATGGCATCACAAATATAGTACAGATCTGAAGAAAGAAGACGAGCTTCTTGTAGTTAAAGTTGCATATTTAGTATATTCCTTAACTAGTTCTTAATTTTTGATCTATCCAACTGAAAATTTGCTCAAGATCTTCAATGAGATACAGATGTCAGACATCATCTTATGAAAGATCTCTAAAGAGGTTTCACTATAAAGACTCCATATATCATATTCGTTGCAGCGGGATTCACTTTATGTTAAGGCATCAATTTCAAATGAAGACATAAAAACCCAAAGAAAGATACGTTTATTGTGAGTCATTGATACTTGGGTTGGTAGATCGTTCATATCTGTTGGCTCACGGAAGAGCATAAAATATGGCAATAAGAATAACTTGCAATAAGAAAGAAAAAAATACTTTACTAGGGGAACTTTTTCTGTTCGATGAGCGCGATAATGGATACACGGCAGAGATCTGTTGTATATGGGTGCTTGGGGACCTATTACTTACTGCTGAGCTAAACACAATTGCGGAAACAGTTGTGGGGGAAATGCACAAAAGCAACTTGCGTGTACTTATTGTAGAATATTGGCGCTTATCACAGATGACGCGAAAGTAAACGAAAACGTTGCTTTTGTTGCTCACCTATGACGATTGTGGGACTAGGGAGTGGGACTGGGAACTGGGGAATGAGGATGGGGGACTCACATACATATACACACATATGTACGTGCCACTGTCTCTCGCACACGTTGGCGGTTTTTTTTAACTTTGTAGTAGAATTACTCGAACGAATTTGTATTATTGCATTTAACTCATACTATTTGTATATCATCGACAGACAATTGCCTGAAAGCTGATGACGACAGAGAGGGGGTGGGGGTGGGGGGAATGGTCAATCAAGTGCCGGCTTTGATCCAGCGTCAATTCAATCGAATCGTTTCTACGTTTTAAATATATATACATATGTGTATATTGAGATGGCACGATCATATCATAGAATAGAAGAAGAGAGCTTTAAACCTTCAACTTGAACTTGCAACTTGCAACGGGGCAGCAATCATTATTACTACTACGTACATGTACGTATATCTCAATGGTTCCGTACCGAAACATACATACGTTTCTAAATAGTATTCGTGCTGCCAGCCAAAACGAATATCGAAAATTAGCAGGTGCAATTGCTACATGCATTATTACAATCCAACTCAATTAGACACATGTAAAATGCTTAATTGTGTGTGTGTTTCTCTGTGTGTTTCTCGAATACTTTCAAGTTGTCGTTTTCATGTTTGTAACGAATCGAAGGTCGCCGTCGTCGTCGGATTGTGAACCTTTTGCAACTTGACAGGAAAATGCACTGAAAGGGTCGATCCCACTCTCTACTCTTCTCCATCTCCTCTCTTCACTTCAATCCCGTCCAGGCCAATCCACTTCATAACTAAAGTGGCAATCAACGTTGTGGCTGTCACTTTCGATTGACAATCTAATCGGTTACTTTGACTGATTGCTGATTATACCATATTAACCGGCGAATAATAGTATTTAAAATAATATTGCCTCGTGCTGCCCAATATCTGTATCTGTATCTATATCGGTAACTCTATCTCCATCTGTATCTGTGAATGTGACACAAAAACTATAAACTAGAAAACACTTGAATATACAAATGTAAGCTAAAAGGGGGAAATCCTCTTCTTAAATTACAAAACAAAAAAGTGTTTTTTGTTCAAAAAATACCTTTTAGATATGGGGACTACACACATGATGATCTAATGGTATGCGAGTAATATTTCCGTGAACATTTTGAAAACATTTTGTGTTTGTCAAACCCCCAAACGTTGTTTATCCCCGTGAAAGTTCTTTTTTATTTCATTGACAAATTGTTTAATGCATAAATTATAAAACAAAAGAAGCAAATTCTCCACTTTATACAATCTTATGTCTTTTTACAGTAATCTTTGCTGTTAAATGCACATTTCTTTAACAGATTCTATTAATTATAAAAACATTTACACAATTTGCATAAACTGTTTGTAGAGTTGAGACATTAATGATGATGATGACATTAAAATAGTCATTACCTTCTTTATGTTGTCAATTGTTTTAACAATATTAGCTGATCTGTTTTTGATTTCTATAAATAAACACTTGGGAAAAAGGAAAACCTGTTTCTTGCGATGGAAGACGCGGAAACCATTAATATTAAACTGTCTATTGAACAAATATAATATTTTTATTAATATATTTGTATATTTGTATGAATAATTGATTGCAGCTGCTTTATGATATTGCTACACATTTTATAGGATCGATAAAAACTTTGATAAATCATCGAAAATAAGAAAAATCTAGAATAAGATCTAACTAATAGGATAACCCTTTATGTTTATAGATGGTATTTATCATGAGATTTTCTACAGGATTCTAATTCTAAGATATATATGTGGACAGCAAAATATATTTTGTATAACAACATTAATCTAAAACATTTTGATTGAAAGATTAAATATGTTGTTTTGGAAAATATTCCATCGACCAAGACAAGTACTTCCTAGAATAGTTAGCAGGTGTCAACTAAATGACTCAGAAGAAGAAGTAGAAGATGTTTTGTATTATTAGTATAGAACCGAAAATAAACTGATGATAATGGTTATCAACTGAAAATATATTTGAACAAAACACAGCTGTACGTATATGGTCAGCGAACATGAAAATGAATCTTGAGTTGTTTTTTAAGTGCTAAACGATGCTGACGCAAAAAGAAACCAGATTTTATAAATCAGTTAAGTTTTACCTGCCTACGATTCCTCGTACTCACTGTCTCTATATTCCAATCAATTGTCGAATCGCCAACGCACTTGAGATACTACAACAGATAATGACGGATAATATATACGTGTACAGATTTTAAGTGCAAAAACCCTCAATTGTGGCTATGGTTCAAGTGGAAACCAAGTTCGAAAATAACATCATACAGATATACTACATGGGTAAATATAATGTGCGTACTTCAAGTGTCTCAAGTAGCAATTTTCAAATAAATCTGATCAATATTTCTACAATATCTAGGGCTAAAAATTTGTATACCTAGTTATTCGACATTGTTCGAGGATCAGAATCTGGACAATCTGTTTAAGTACACATGTTCAAAACCTTGATGAGGCCATTTACAGCACAATATATGGTCTTATCGACCATTTCAGCACAAAATTAAAGTCCAAAATTAATCAAAAAGATTCCCATCTAGTTCCCATAAGGAGGACCCCCTCTGTATCGGCCTCACGGTTCAAGCTCCAGGAAATTTTCCACTGCACGTGATTCTAATCACGTCGACAACTCGTTATGGTAACTTATGAGTACTTTGGTATTATACCCTGCACTTTGTAGAGGAAACTTGTGGTATTATCTTAAGTTACTAAGAAAATACACCTTTTACCAAAGTTAATGATAATCTTAAGTTTCTAAGCTGTCAGTTCAGTCAGAATCAGCATCATGGCAACGGCTTGGGCTAGTTTTGGGCTAAAACAAATTGCAGCACCTAAAGACCTCTAGGGAATATGTTAAGGTATTGGTATAAAACAAGAAACCCATTTTGTACAGGATATATATTAGTTCAAGCATTTTCATTCAACATCACATAAACTTTTTTGGTTGCATTGATTCGTCAATAAATAAACGAGTTAATAATCAAATCGTACTTATACATTGTAGATGCGTGAAGAGCTCAACCGGCAATCGGTCGACACGCGTCATTTGGCGTGATTAGTATGTGAAGTAGCACCTAACACACACATACACACACACACACACACACACACATATACACTGTGAAGGCAAGTACGCAAGCGCAAAGATACAGATACCACATCGATGCAGATAGTGTACACAAACAAGTATTGAAAGATTTAGTAATATAATATGTACAATTATAAACATACATACGTATATTATACAATTTGTATTGGGAATATGTCAGCGCCTTCGAAGCTTATGCTTTAGTTCGCCTACAACAATACACAATCCACAATCACACCAACAACAACAACACCAACGATGACGACAGCAACGTAATAATGACGACCTTACCCCCTTCAGGGCCTTCAGTTAGGGCAAGCAAATAAGCGTAACTCATACATAATTAGGCTGGTAATAAGTGTTAACAAGCCATTAAGCTGATAATCAAACGCCAGCCCACGTGTAGGAAAAATATTAAAAAAAACTAAACAAAAAAATAATAATAGAAAGATAATTTTACCATAACAATATAATTAGTTTTTATTTGATTCCATCACTATTGACATCATTTGAATAATTTTTGTTTACATTAATTGACTTGATAGCAGATATATCACTTATTCTGTCTATCGATAATTATCGATTGTCAAGATCATTTTACCATAACGTTGTAATTAAATTTTATTCATCTTCATTTGTTTACATTGATTGACTTGATAGCAGATATATCACTTATTCTGTCTATCGATAATTATCGATTGTCAGCATAAGTAGCTATTTGAGTAAAATTTTTATCAGTTCGTGGCACAGTCAGTTAAATGGGTCACAAAAACTATTTGATGACTTGGTAAGTCATTGCCCGAATTTGTGTCATAAAACACCAAAAGTAGAGCCGTTAAGGCCTAGGGCAACCGTTTTGATCGTGTTCAAAAAAGGCATAATCTTTGGCCATAAACCAACAAAAACACACACACATACTCATAAACAGTTTAAAACGATATCTGATATGATAGGCAAACCGAATACCCGAATCAAATTACGGTCAAGTTTAATCCAAGAAAACGGCACAAATGATGTGATTAACAAAATAAAACGCAACCAGACTGAATTTATTGGTTTATTTGTTGTTCATTTTTCGACAGATTATCAATTGTTTACGTTTGGTTATGATAACTCTATGAACTATTTCTATTGTTTTCCACTTTTTACGACTTTCGAAATCGGAGAAAATACTATAAAATTATGGAATTCACCAAATGAGTGTCGAATTTTAATACATGTACGATATAATGTCGCAAAATGCAATTGGATTGTTTACGATGTTTTGGCCGATAAGACATGAATAATGGCAAGCCCCCCCTCAACTCCACTCCATCCATCCACCCACAATTTTTTACAAAACAATATTGCGCCTTATTGTGGTCTTCCTCAGAAGTATTGTCATGAAATAGGCTAAAAGAGTGTAAACATATAATATTATGAACGGCCTATTAAAGACCTGTTGTGTTATCTACAATCGGGGGGTGTAATCAGCCATACGATACCAATGAAGAAATTAAATTCAAGGAAAACTGTGGTATATTGTGTGTGTGAACAACATGAAGTCTGAATCTGAATTACTTTACGATCCGTTCTTGGCTGCTGTCGCCGATGAGTCGTCAACCGTCGACAAACAGTCAACCGTCGTTGGCATCGACTATTTCGTCATCTGATAACTCATAATTCCGGTGCAAATACTACATTGAATGGGGCGGCCCACGGTCTGCCCGAATGCGAGCGTACGCAGTTAAGCGCACAACCAATTTTCCGAAATTTGTGTACAAAAAAAGTAAACAATGAAAATTAACCATAAATTAGATTAAACAAAAAATAATAACCAAATGATGATCTGTCATTAAAAAATCAAAATGAAAAGCCAAATTCAAATTCTAGTCGACACTATTATACGCTAGAAAGAAAATATTCATTGCAATTTCGAAAGCGAAAGTTGACGGATTCATTAAAGGAAAACCATTATTTCTTAACTGAATCCATGGTTGGGCTCAATGACAAAACCAATGCACTTATGCAAAGAGATCAATATTTAAATATGCCCAAAAGTATGCATCACAATATTGAGAAAGACAGATACGAGCATAATGAAATCAATAAGCTGAACTTATATGTAACAGCTGGTTAACAGTTAATCAAACATATGAGTGAGAAAGGGAAAGCAACCTTTTCTGCTCTCTTGTCACTTCGTTTTGTGAGTGCAAAAGTTAACTGTTTTGCTTCTATGCTGTTATCCTCATTTTTCGAACACAACACAATGAACAGCTAAACAACTGTGCTCGCTGGTACTTCAAATTAAAAATGAATAAGATACACAACGATTTAAAGATATTGGAAAAAAATCTTAAAGGTTAAGTAAACTTGATTGACTAACCGCAGTAACAAAATATCGTATTTGGTTTTAAAGAATGTAACAGAAAATATCAAAAAATCATTAAATAAATTCACAAAGCGTTTTACATTTAGTAAATTACTTTAACATAACATTTTCGAACATTAAAACTGATTAAATAAACCATTCTGAAAATACAAGAAGGAAAAGTTTTTCTATTGGAAAGCACATTTGGCTTAAAATTTGTTTCTAAAACTAATAGCTATAAAAAAAAGTGGTCTTGAATCAATAAAAGCTAATCTGAACCTAAATAGAAATCGAGTTCAGTTGATTCTTCTTCGGTCTGTGTGGGTTTTAAGAAATTCTGCTGAATTTTTGAACTTGAAATTTATTGTTATTTGCAATTTTTATTCAAGTGTTATATATTGTATATGAAGCTTTTGGGGTCTACATATTTTTCCTTATCTATTATCATAGCATACCAATACCAACTTGTGTACATACACACATGTTTATACCAAGTTGATGACTAGTTTGGACAGCTTGAAGGTGCTTCCACACAAGGGGACATAATCTTAGATACAAGCAAATAAATTTTATCATTAGCTCAAGTGTTCTACGAAAACAAGAAAACCACATACAGTGAAAATTCGATAAGACCCCTTTGCGATGCGATGCGATGCGATGCCAAGTTAAGTGTTATACAAATGTTATTGTTAATTGTTGTTTTGCTTACAAAGCAATCACAGTGAAATAAGTTATTAGATCAAAAGAAAATCATCAGATGAAACCTTTAGCATGTGGCATTGTAACTTGCCACCAGCCACTTGCTGCCACTCTCGAAACTTATTAACGTACCTGACACCCTCTCATCATCGGTCTCATCATCATCGTTGCTGCCATTATCATCACTGTTTGTAAGCGGAGCATAGCGGCAATGTTTTTTGTCACGTTTGCGGCCACGTCCGCCGAGCATCAGAATCTCACAATGCAACAGCTTCTCCATGACTTTCTCAGATTTGGAGCACGAGACGTTCAACAAAAAAACACAATTACTTATCGGATTTCGGATTCAAATATTAAATATTACGGCATTTTAGGCAAAACGAGCAGAGCAGAGTAACCAACCATCGGACTCGAAATGTTGATTCATGCGCTATCTGTGCTAATTTGATGCTGAATGCGGACTGCGACAGTTCCAAGTGCTTCTGGCTGCTGTTGCCGCCTCAGTTTCTGTTTCGATCTCAAGCCCAGCAGTAAATACTGTTGTTGGACGGCTACTGTATAATCTGTTTCTTCTATGCACACACACGCACACTCATGCTCAGATGTTCGTTTTGCGCTCTCAATTTTTCACCTATTACTACCTATTCACACACACACACACACACAAAGCTTACTCACAAATTTCGGTAAGCATGAAGCTAGGCAACTGGCCCAACTGGCTAATTGTCAATAGTCAAACTGCTATGTCGAAATGTCAAACGATCCAATAGTATCAAGCTTGTCGGCACAGTGATTTGACTTTGACACGCCTTGAATACAGTTATTAAAACATCTGCAACATCATCAAGAACAGCTGCTAAGTCCAATTTATTAGTTTCATTCTCACAACGTCTCGATTTCAGTTCAGATGGATGCAACAATAGCGAATGTTGCGATACTCTTTTTTTGGATGACGAAATGATTAAATCAAGAATTACATCTTACAATAATTATACATCTGTTAAAATTATATATCGCCCAGAGCAAAATGAAGAAAGTCTGCCTAATCTCTGGTTATCGACGCTGATTAAAAATGCATTTCCCGTCTGTCATTTATAACACTTAACGACATATTTATAGCACCCTCTGCAGAGAAATTAAAAAAAAAAAACCAAATAGCCCTCGACCGATTTGTGAGTATCATAATTTGCGGTTTTTACGTTTTTAATTGTCGTGCGCGAGCTCGTGTAAGCCCTTGAGAAAGTAAGAGCACACACAATACGAATCCAGGGAGCAGTTAAAAGCACTTAAATTAGATTTAAAAACCACAATAAAAAAAAAATAGTAAATACAATAATGACGCAGGTGACAAAGAACACTTGAAGCAGTCTCATACACCCACACCCATACAGATACAGACATAAACAAAGGCACACGCAAGCGCCGACCACTTGAACAGCTGTGCTGGGGCCCGTTATGCGCCGGTGCGTCGACAGTGACGTTGACGGCGACGGCGATGTCAACGTAAACTGCTAATGGCAATAGCCGACAATGGCAATGATTTGGAGGGCCAACGGTGTGCTTAATGTTTATAAAAAGTTGTTTTTTTTTTTGGTTTTTTCAACAGCAACAATAACAAAATGTTACTAGGCCAAATTAAAAATGTAATTGCAAGCATGATAGATAGTAAGGTGTAGGCAGTTTAATTAGTAACCGATGAATAACTGTTTGGCAAATAAAATAAATACGTATTGAAGGGTGTTTAAAATAGCATGCATTTAATAGGTTGTGTACATATGTATGTATGTTTGTGTGTAGTTGAAAAACAAAAATAGCCAACTTAAGAGGCTAGAGCAAATGTTATTAAAGCATTTAATTAAATTAAATAATTTGTGGATGTGGCAATGCAACTTAAACTAAAAACAAAAACTACAAACTAAATAAAAACAAACATGTTGGTGTCTACTATAAATAAGAAGGATAGCAAATAATATAACAGTGATATAAATAGCTTACGTATGGGCCTGCGACGCATTCGGGATGCACTATTCTCGCCGCCACTGTTAATGTGGCTGTTAATCGGCTTCATGTTGCCTTCGGGTACCAAATGGACGGCGACTCGGACCGGACGACTGACAACAACAAGTGGGCGTAAATTTTGTTTTTGCAAAGAAAATATGTAAAAAGAAAAGAACCAAAAGAAAGATATGTATGTATGTCGGTTGTAATTCTAACTCAATGTATGTATGTAGATCAAAATAAAGACAAAGCCTATTTCGTGCAGTTGTACAGTTCGAGCCAGAAATATTCCGCACTCCCAAAAACACACTCATCTCATAACGAGCCAGTCTCAATATTGTGGACACGCACTGTACTTAAGCATGCAGCCGAAGATATCTTCTTTGTTCAACCGGTTAAAGTGAACAGCGATAGCAACGCCGACTGCGCATCTTACCGCTTTTCTAACAAACATTCACATTTAAATTGAACGAACTCTTTACCTTCTTTACTGACGCGACTAGTTTCAATGTTCAGCGACAACTAAAAACCAAAAGGCAAAAAATCTGACGCTGATCGACAAAGAGCAAAGAACAACAGAAGCAGAAACGAAATACCCCAAACAAATGCGAACTAAAAGGAAGAGAAATTTATCTTTATCATAGAGAGAGAGAGAGAGAGAGAGCGACAAAGAGAATGCGAGAGCACCAGCAAGAGAATAACAATCACAATAAGCTCAAAACCAGAATCAGCGCCTGCAAACACCAAATCCCGGCCAAACGACATATGTCAAACATAGAGACAGGCGAAAAGGGCATTTGTTTATGTACTTTTGTATGATGGGCCGTTTCGCAATATGAACTTATCAGACAGATAAGATATTTACGTTTGTGTGCAGGACAAGCGTTGCACAACGACAGTTGTTGATAAGGGCAAATATGATTTTGTTTAATCAATTAACTTCTTTTGCCAACAAGCGGAAAAGTCAAATGAGAAAGACATTGACAAACAGAGTGAAGTGAAAGAGAGAAAAATAGAGAGCAAGAAGGTATCTGTGTCGCATGCGCACCTTATTGTATATATATATATGTAAGTGTGTGTGGGTGTTTGGCCTTGCAAAAGATTGTGAAATTGTTTGGCATTGACATAGACACTTGACCCTCAACTCCTAACGATAATAAAGATACTATAAATGAACAAGTGACCATAACAGTTAATTAATTTACCGGGTTCTCTAAATTTTTCAGAAAACTACAGAAAGATTTTTGTTTTTCTCATATTTTACCGGTAGGGACAAATGTAAAACGCTTTCCCTTTACTTAACGCATTTGGCACTTGGTATATCTATTATTAACTATGCACACATATAACTTTATGTAATATAACCAAAATAATATATAAATTTCATTCACAGTCAAAGCAAAACACAATGCATGCCGCTAAATGCGTGTGTCTGTATGTACATATATGGATGTCTGTGTGAGCACATGGCACGCACACAAGCACATACACCGCCGTTGCCGCCGTGTAAACAAAACTGAACTAAATATTAATAGTATGTACTAAAGGATGTGTAAGCGACAACTGCTCGCCTGTCTGGCCCATGTGATTAACTGTTTATTGATTTGACATTTGTCTGCACGAACACACACACAGGCAAAACACGTGAAAGTTGCAAAGAAGCTTGCAAAATGCCTGTTACTTTCTATGTTTCATATTGATTTTTACCAACCGAAGACGAATGCAAGTACAAAAGAGCGTGGGAAAATAACTGCACTCTGCAGCTGTCAGCGACGAGGAAGACAAACGGTGGGCGGGCCGCTTTTAATGCCGAATTTCATAATCATATTCAATTCGGCAATTCCGATTTTTTCGTTAATTATTGTAAATATTTCATGTTTGTGGTTGACGGAGCACGTGTTTTTAAATGAACAATGCATGTTTATAATTAATAAAAAAAAATAAATAAGACTTGCATGATATTTTGTATATATTTAAGTTTTAATGTTGTTGTTTCTATTATTTCGTTTGTTATGTTACGTTCTGTTTTCGAGACAAAAAACAAAAGTATTGCCGCTGAATGTGTGCATGGAGAAATGGCACAACAATGATACATTGAGAGATAGAGAGAGAGACACTTGAACACTAAACAAAAATGTACACTTATAAGATAAACAAAAATCAACGAATATAGCAACATTTAACAATTTGAAAAGCGCACTCACATCTCTTCCAGACAACTTTAGTCGCGGTAACAGCGCGAACTTCAAGTTTACTCGCTTCATTGACTTACAATTTCAAACTAAAGCAGCAGCAGCAACAACAACGAGGAAAAGCGTAGACAATTGCGACACTTTCCACCCCATTCTTAGCACAAGGAACAACAACACATGATGCAAATTTCAAAGGCGCTTTCGTTTGCGATGTCGTGCACCACGACGGACAGCTTATCGATATCTTAGATATCGATGATTAGATAATTTTAGGCACTCTGTGCAAAATTCAAATAAATGTGTATTTTTAAACAAACTATTGGAAAAAAATGATATAAAGTAAATTGGCAATTTAAAAATAAACACTGAAAAAAAGTTTAAAGATTTAATTAATTTTTATTGCATTCCTACTGGCATCCTTGTCGTTGAAAAGCATCGATAAACTACTTGGACTTTAACACTTGATCGATCCTCGTTAACGACACCAGTGTAGTTTTGAATCTAAAAGAATTTAGACTAGCTTTGTCGGAGGTTGCGAAAAAGCCACAATACATTTATGAAAAGTGCCGGGCAAGAGATAAATGCAAAAAAAAAGCACTCGTTTGTCTCGTTTTTAAATAATTTCTTCGTTTTTAAATATTTGTGTACACGTGTACATATATTTTGCTTGCCCTCATTACGTGTGTGTTGCCCCAAGCTCCCCTTCACCGCATTTGATTTATAGTGGCTAGTGAAAAATTAACATTTAAAATATTGTGATTCATCAACGATATTAAGTGCTTTAGTTATTTGCTTCTCGGTAAGTACGACTTAAAAAAAATATATACATTTAACTCATTAAAATCACATCATTTGTGTTATTGCTTCGTAAGTTGTACATATTTACATTACAATTTGTTGGTAGATATACATACATAAATATGTATGTATATGGCGCTCTGTTTTTACATAAAGTAATACGCCGCGCATACATTGGCGTACACACATATATGTGTATGTATGTGCATACAACGAAAAAGTAACGGTGCTTTGCTGTTTAAGCGTTCGTTGCACTAGCCGCATTGAATCAAGCAAGTACAGCAAAACAACCAGAGCAAAATAGTTTGGCAAAGTGAACGACCAACAAATTTAAAGATGGCGGCGTTCATCAGAAACAGAAATAATGAGTAGCTAGCAAAACTACTAGAGATGGTAGCGTGTTACAACAAATTTGCATAGTTTTAGCAGAGCGTTGTAAAATATTTACAACTAAAACAAAACAAATTAGTTTTTTTTACAAAAATGTTTAAAAAAAAAACTTAAATATAATGCCAAATAATTTTTCTTAGAATATTCCAAAATTGGCCAATTGAAACATGTCCGCACTGCTAAGGCGTCCGATTACCTCTGGCAGCCGTCAGGCTCCAGATCCGTACGATCAATACCTGGAGAGCCGCTGCCTGTATCGCAAGCATACGGCCAGGGATGCATCATGCCTGTTCCGTGTCATAGCGGAACAGATGTACGACTCCCAGATGCTGCACTATGAGGTGCGTTTGGAGTGCGTGCGTTTTATGACACGCAAGCGCCGCATCTTCGAAAAGGTAAGCAGTAAATCCACTGATTAGATAACTGGTCTTATACATATGTATAATTGGTTATGTAGCATGTGCGAGGCGATTTTGATTCTTATTTGCGGGATATGACGAAGCCAAGGACATATGGCACCATGCTGGAACTGCGTGCAGTTTGTTGCATGTATCGGTAAGTTCTTGATATAAACAAATGAAGCCAAAAGTAAAGAAAATTAATTTCTTTAGCCGCAATGCTGTCTTGTTTGAACCATTCAATATGGGCTGCGTAGTGACGTATAGCTCAAAGTACCGGAAACACTTTCAGGTGTTTTACACAAATGAATATCATTTTGATTCGGTCTATACCGTGGACTATATTAAAGAAGCAGCCATTTGTCAGTGTAAGTTATCTTCTTTTATAATTTGTTGTCCATAAAATGTAATCAGCAAGTTTTCGTCTTTTGCAGCAATAAGCTTTAAACTGATTTATAAGATGCTGTTCAAGCTACCTGATGTCAAATATGCCGTTGAGGCAATGCTTCATCCGCATACGTTTGATTGGGGCAGCTGTGAGGTGACAATGGATTCAAGGGGCTACGTTGAATACGTGTTCTGTCGTGATGGACGCATCTTTTATATGGATATGCCCGAGAATACCTCATGCATATTGGAGAACTATAAGCTTTGTAATTTTCACAATAGTCGTTTTGTTGACAATAACGCCAGTAAGGATATTGACATTTTGTACATGTGCCCGAATCGGTTAAACTCTTGTGTGCGTCAACTGCTGGAAGATGGTAAGCTGATGCATCAATAAATATATATACATACATTTTGCCATTTTGCTTATTGAACATATTAACAAATATTATTGACTTATAACGCAGGTATTACACCATTTCCATACAAGGTTGCCAAATCGCTGGATACATACATGTATCGCAATATTGAGTTTGATAGCTGGAACGATTTGCGCAAGGAGGCGAAACGGTTTAATGTCTATACCAATGACTACAATTTCAAGGTAAGATAGCACCAGAAGACGACAAAATATTGCATCAATTCATTGCATAATGCTTCCTATCCAAAATTCGATCCACTTCCAAAACAACATTAATGTTTGTCATTCCTGATTACCTGCTCCACATTTTCAGGTGGGTGCCAAATGCCTCGTGGAGTTGCAGTGCGATGACAATTTGAAAATGTACACATGTCACATTCAAAGAATTCATACGGACAAATCATATTGCGTTGTCTTTGTCGAGCAATTTGGAAATAAATTTGTGGTAGGCCTCCAAAAACATAAAAACACTCCCCCAAAACCACCTAGCCATGCCAGCTGCAAGCTGCTGCCCCACACATTGATTGTGCATTGTTTCTTATACAATATTGCAAATGCTTATTGATTCTTGTCATTGGATTCTTTAACAGGTGCCCTACTTGGCATTGCATCCGTTGCCGCCAGAGGAGTTCAAGCCTTGGACTGTGCCATTTCGCTATCACCGTCATGTTCATCGCATGAATCTGGGCAAGTATTTACCCAAGCCCAAGACAAACAAGTGGAGGAAGAACAAACTATACGATTGCAAGTACTTTGATGCAAGCAAATGCGATGCCAGGCAGTACTTGGATAACTACTATGGCTGTCATCCCCTGTACCAGGATGAGCCACAGCAGCATCGCCAAAATGGGATTATTGAACAAGCTGAGCAACAACAAACGAAACTTCAGCAGCATCAGCAGCAACAGCATTTGCCAAAACAATCACCAGAATCTGGAACAACTGCAGCTTCCGGGTCGCAAAAGCAACATCAGCAGCCACCGGCAACAGTTCCACCTGCTCCGTTTATAAATTATTTGCAGCCATCGTGGATGAACTCAGGAATACGCATGCCAGAGGAATATCAGCAGTCGGGTTTATTTTCGGGACCGCCGTATTCAACGGATGGCTGCATGTACATGCATTATGGCGGCTATGCACCACCACCACCGTCGCCCGTTACGCTGCAGTCACAGCATCCACCGCTGCCACCATTTGCGTCCACATCATTCATGATTGCGCCACAGCAGCCACCACCATCGCCATCTTTGGTTATGCCTCAATTCGGCATCAGCAATAACATGGGTAATACCAACCGCAACAGCTGCACCAATAGCACCGCCGCCAGGGCAACTGCAATGCGCGCCAACGAGGATCTATCGGAGCCGCGTCGCTCGCAGTATTCCTTTCCAGCTACTGCCACGCAGGATTTGATTGCACTGCAACACTATTACAACTTGTGCCCCGATATGCATAGGCGCATGCCACAAATGCCAGTGCAGGACGAGCAGATGCGAGTTTATGTCAACAACAACATACACAAAATGGCCAACCATAATCAACACAACAACACGGACCAACAACACGAAAACAACGATAGTTCGACGACACCGCCCCACACACCAGATGTGGCAATCACAAGTGGCGTCACTAAGCCATTGGGTTGCGCGATCAGCACGAAGCCACTGGCCACTGGCGAGAAAGAACGCATGCTGCCCAAGCGCAATGCCAACTTAAGCAAAGTTTGCACTAAGGCTCCTCGTCCGGAGCCACTGGCCGATCTTGGCAAGAATCAACATCTCGCACAGGCCTCACTGTTGTTAACACCATTACCATCGCCAAACACACAGGGCAATAAGTTTGTCTTTTATCCGCCGCCATCTGCACACTCTCAGTCTCCGGCATCTCAACAGCCTCTTCAGATGCCGCAACAGATGCCAGCTTCATCTTTTCATGCAACCATCAAGGCTGGACAGGTAAGGCATTTCAAATGGAATATGTATTTAAGCTAATTTTGCTTCTTATACAGAATCCCTATGCTTGGAACATGTCCAATATGCCACCGCCACCCAGTGCAATGAATATGGCTGGAATTCCATGCGAAATGTTCAACAATTATAAACCGGAGCAAAACGGTGGCAATAATGCTGCACAGAAACAACCACCGTTGCCACTGTTAAACTATGCGCCACCACGACACTAAAGCGCCGGAAAAACAAAAATGATTTAAACTTGTTTAAACTAAATGATATCGTACTATATTATGCACCCACAACTCATATACACACACCATATACATTTAAATTATGTATGCATTTAACTATAGGTTATAACACATAAATCATTCAATAACCGACTTTCAATTTGCAATTTTTAAATTTTTACTAAACATATTTCGACTTTTTAAAGACCATCTTGAACAAATTCAATATAACATTTAAAATCAAAATACTTAAATTTTAAATATGTCATTTTTTGAAAATTTTATATGCGATTGTAACAGGGCGCATTTGTATCCAACTTATTTATACACAAAACCTTATTAATATCAACAAATATAGCTAAATGCACAAGACAAAAAAAAATCTTTATATTAGCTCAGTTGAGATCTTCTTTTCCATAGCTTAATAGGTATAAACACAAAACACAAATCAGACATAATTGCCAATGGTAAGTTAGAACTAACTGAATGGAAAATAGAAAATTAGTTTAAGCTTGCTTTGATTTCAGTTAAAACTTGAAAGTGTTTCTGTTCACTGATACATTTTGGATACAAAATTAATGATAAAATCTATAAATAATGGAAACGCATTGCCATAGTTTCGATGCCGATATTCACGCTTCTGCAATGGCTGGTAATGAAGAAAATGGATAATAAAACAGTATGCTAGGAAAACGTCTCACAAGCAGGATCTACAACACTTACCATGGCATATCCAAGGCTCAGGCACAGCATCAAGAGCATTATCACCAAATCTACACGCGAGAGGAAACGCATTGTAAACGCATGCGGTTTTTATTTGGTTTTTTCAAGCGTTTTTTCCCGCTTGTTGAACTTGTAACAGTTTTGCGTCGTGTTTGTGACTTTAAGTGCGCGCTGCTACTTTTTTGCGCTCGATAAATTTTTGCTTACAAACTGAAAACGTTTCACAAAAGTGTCGCATTTTTATGCTGAATTCTCAAATCGACAAATGGGCGGCACGAGGCGACCTAATTCTGCAACTTTGATTAACCTTTTGTTATTTTTTTAGTTGTCGGCCGATTCTAAATTATTGTCTTTATACCAGGAGTAGGCGTGGCAATATGAAACGCTCAACCTTTAAAACATTGGAAGGACACTTTCAAGTGATGGATCAATTTATAAACACGCATAACATTTATGACAAACAATATTGTGAAAAGATGTATATGTTTTACATTGTGATATTGAGATTATAAAGTGTTTACCATGAGAAATCGGTCGTTTCACCTTATAATTACCTTATATAAATATACGCTTAGATTCAAATCCCATAATAATCTGGTGAATGATATACTTCATATGTCTGCAATTAAAGTAATTAAATACAAAATATGTTTTGCCAATAGTCGAAAATTGTTCAAAACATAGGTTCTTTCGCTTTACTATGCACGTACCCAGAAAAGCTTTACTCAGATTGCAAACATCAGAAGTTGGAAACGTTTTTGATATTAAAAAGCAATGCGCTTGGTTCACCTTTAACTCATCTGCATTTAATACCAAAACAAGATATTGTTTCAATAGCAGAAAGCACTCCAATGTACGAGCAATATAGAAAGTTTCTATAATTAAAAGTTATCTCTCGCATAACATAAATATAAATGCATCAATTTAAATACACTTTTCACTAATGTGTTTAGAGTAATCGCTAAGCATAATTCTGCTGTATTTGCTTCATTTAAGTGCATCTTTAAAGCCACATGCAATGCTCTTCATCGCTTGATCTTTAAGTCGTTCAGTTTCATATGTCAAATTTATGCCGAACTTCTTTAATATTTTGTAAAGCGTAGAGCAAGTCATGGATTTTCTTTGCTACAAAATCATTAAAATATAACTAGATATAAAATATAAGAGCATCGTTTGTATAAGGAATGTAATGGATTCAAGCAGTGCAATGTTCTAAAAAAAATGCACTGCTTGTACAGTGATTATTACAAGCAGTTCTAAATGCCTACTTAGAAGAAAATGTCCATGGAAATAATTTTTTTTATATTTTCTTTTTATTTTGTTTGCAATGAAACCTGCGCGCCCGCCTTTTGGGCGTCCAAACATACATAACTAACTAAATCCAGTCTTTTTTAGGGGCTGGTAGCTGGCAGCTGGAAGCAACAACAACAATAATAACAGAAATAATGCTGTCATCGCTAGCGTCGTAAGCTTAGCGCTTAATACGCTGGAGCGGGGTAGGCTGGTCCAGATTGGACTGGGCCATAGCCGTTATAGTTTGGCGCGCGCCCACCGGCAATGTTGGCCAGAGCGGAGAGTCCGTGGTTGCCACCCTGGAGCAGCTGGTAGCCAGCGCTGACAGCGGCATTATCGGCACCAGAGGCATAAGCGGGCAGAGCTTGCTGTTGACCGGACACAATTGGGCCGGGTCTGTTCAGAATGTGATGGGCAGATGGGCCGTGGGAGCCGGGAGCATTGTTGGCACCCTGGGAGCCATAACCCTGCTTGTTCTCATTGACGAAGTACTTCTCTGCTGGGGGCTTCACCACATTGACGAAGACGGGCTCAACCTTGACGCGGCGTGGGTGGTGCTTAACGTAGACCTTGCGGAGCACAATTGCTGGAGGCTTGTGCAGCACAACTGGGGCAGGCTTGACAACTAGTGGAGGATGGTTCACCAGCACCTTGGTGGGTGGGCGACGCACAATGATGGGTGCCGGGCGATGGATCAAGATCTCACCCTTGTTCTGGGGATAGGTGATCGATGAGGTGAGGGTATTGCCCTTGGTGTTCACCGGTTTGTATGGCAGGTTCTGGTCAGAGCCGTAGCTGCTCTGGCCGGGTTGAGCCACGCTCGATGCCTCAGCATTGCCGGCCAAAGATTGAGCAGCGGAAGAGCCATCACCCAAACCAGCAACATTGCCGAATTCACCACCGGCACCATTGGCCGAGGCAGATGATGATGCATCGCCGCCATCCGTAGCGCTGGCGCTGTAGCTCGGCTGTCCGCCCGAGCTGTAGCTCTCCTGACCGGCTGGGACGTAACCCTGTTGCGCGCCGTAGCCGTTTGCACTTGCACATGCCTAATCAAACGAAAGAGAGAGAGAGAGACAAAGAGAAAGAAGAGAGAGAAACATGAATTGAAGATTGCTGTTTGTGGCTGCAACTGTTGCTGTTGTGTCTGCAACTTGGTGGACTTGGTTACGTACAATTAGGCAGGCGGCTAGCGCCAAAATGAAGCTGTGTCTGTTCATCGTTTCCTCAGTCCTCAGTTGATTGATTTCAACTCGAGTCTCTCGTCTTGTCTGAACGTCTGTGATCTTCTGCTGCCCTAACCCGGCCAAAGATTTCTTTAAATATGCTACCAACGATCGTTTGCCCTATGGTACGTGACATTACTAGCATATGGGTTGGCTCTGCCGGTTAGCCATTTGCTGTTCCGCTCCACTCGTTGTTGTTATTGGTATTTGCCCACGCTTAGTTAAGCGCGAAACATGGCCAAATGTTGATTGCGCTCGCACGCATCTTGTCTGCGCATATCTTGGCGTGTTTTCGAAGTAACAAAAACAATAACAATAACAGTAACAATGGCAACAAACCCGACCCCAGCTAATCCGCAACACTCATCTTGGTGCATCGTGCCCTGACCATATCGAGGTTTCATTTTGTCAGAATCAACACAGACTGCAATTGCGATTGCGATTTGCCAAATGGCCGCTGTCAACAGTTCTTCCGCATTGAAACACACAGCAAAGAACTCTTCGTTCAACCGATTGAATTATTAATCATTAATCTTTATCTATGTTTAACGTTTTCAAGGTGTTTCTTGTTCTTAGATCCACACATTAGATACTCGTTTAGTTAGTTGAACTTAATCCCTTTTAGGATAAATGTTTTGTTAAAATATTTTAGAAATGGTTTTCATAAATAAAACAAGTTTGTATTATTTGAAGAAGAAAACGTAAAGTTTTTGTTATAAATAGGTTTAGTCTTCAGATAAGTTAAGGTTGCTTAAGGCACTGTAGCAAATCTTTAGCACACAATACTTAATATAACTTTAAAGCAAAGTTGCTTATCCTGGAAACAATTCGCAAAAGATAAATATAAAATTTCCCATAGAAATCAATGACAAAACGCGATAAATTTCTAATATCATACATTTATCTGATTTTTAAAAGAATGTTTTGCAATCGAACTATCCTCTGTTTGTAAGAACTTCATTGCAAAAGGTCTTCTTAACAATTTTTTAGAATACCTTATATAAAATAATATAAAATGTCCTATAGAAATTATATAATATATAAAATAGCAATATTAAAAAGCAAAAAATTTCATCAAATCGCAAAAATGTATTATGCTTATTATACATATATTAAAATAAGTAATATTTAAAGTATTGTCATCATTCAAATTGGCCTTCATCGAATCGCAAAGAGACTGAAAAATAATTTTCTTATAGGGAAAATATGATAAGAAATTTCGTTGTACGAAAGAATCTATCAATATTTCCATAACTATTAACAACACAGTTTTGTTTAAAATTCTAAATTCCAATATATTTCATTTATTACTACATTAAACAAAAGAGGAAGAATGAAATTGTATATAATAATATAAAAATAATAATAGTAATAAATAATTTAAGCCATAAAAGAGCTCCCCAAACATATAATACTATAAGCTGTATCCTACTTTACTGTATAACCATAAAGAAGTTTATAAACATGTGTATTTGTCTTTAATAAAAATTTAACAAAATTATAGCTTAAACGTCAAAAAAAAAAATTGTTGTATTAAGATATTTCATATTGAATAGCTTTTAAACTTGTATGTTAATTTGTAAGAGAATCGTTCAATTTTTAGGTATAATTTCATTTGGTTTGCCAACGTCGAAAAAGCGACGATTTCAGCAAATATGTTTTCCTATTCGAGGTGATCGTAATTTTATAAGCAGCAAACGGCAGCAGAATTTCTAAAAGTTCTCACTGCGCAACTCAATCAAAAGCGGCAAAATGCTGAAATATGCTTAAAAAATATAAAAATGTACTTTGACTCTATGGCCTTGGCCCATTTGTTGTCTATGTTTTATGTTTTCAATTTCAGTTTCAAAACAAACATGTAAATAAATTGTAATAAAAGTGCCTCAAAATAATGATAGACTGTTTTCCTATAGACTATAGATTTGCATGCCAAACTCTTTAGTTTATGGTAGAGATTATTTGGGTGGAGTTAAGATTAATGTACCATGTTTTTGGAACACTTTAGTTTAGGAAATAAAATCACAATATTCAATTTATACTATAAATTTTTGAGGTTTTTTTTATTTGCATTAGGAAACAAAACAAAAAAAAAAACAAATTTGTTGAATTGAAACACCCGGCAGGTGGGGGCTCGGGACTGCTCAACTGCTGTGCCTAGAACAGGCTTTAGTAGTTGGGGGAGCCATAGGGTGCTGGGCTGGCGTAGAGGGAAGACTCAGCGCCGGAAGACTCAGCGCCTGATGGGGCAGCCTGGCTGGCATAAGCAACCTGGGGTTGGTTATAAGCCTGGGGTTGGTTATAAGCCTGGGGTTGGTTATAACCCTGAGACTGAGCGTAGCCCTGGGGTTGAGCGTAGCCCTGGGGTTGGGCGTAGGCCTGGGGTTGGCTGTAGGGCTGGGGTTGCTGGTAGACGGGAGCGACGACTGGGGCCAATGGAGCCTCGATCTTCTTGCCGGGCTTGTAGACCTTGACGTAGACGGGGTTCAAGCTCAGTGGTGTGGGCACCTTGTTGATGACCTCTTGCTGATAGATGACCGAAGGCTTGATCTTGTAGATGACGGGATTGCCGCGCACCACAGTCGGTGGGCCGCTGCTCACATGTGCTGGGGGTGCGCCGGGCTGGTTCACAATGATTGGTGGCAGGGGCTGTGTGGCAATCACCTGATGGTTGTTCTGACCCGAGGGCACCAACAGGGAACGGAACAGATGCTGATCAACGAATTGGGGTGAGACCACATTGATCTTGCCCTGACGGATGTTGGCAGCCAGATTGTTCTCGGCGATGGTATCGGCAATATCCTCGGAGTTCTTCAGCTTCTGGTAGGTGGGGTTGTTGTTCAGGGCCTGCAGCTGAGCCTGCACGCGTCCCAAACGACGAGCCTCCTCGGGCGATGGCTGAATCTCGGCCTGAGATGTCAGCTGATTGGCTTGTGGCTGTGCGCCACCTGTGGCGGCATTCACATACTCCTCCAAATTGGCCGAGGGACCACCGGGCAGATATTGAATCTGGCCAGCATTACCACGGGAACCATAATTAGCGCTCACCAGCTACACATCAAAAGCACAAACAGATGAGAAGAGAAGAGAAAAAAGAAAATTACATTGATTAGTCGTCAGTCGCCAAAGTTTGGATGAGATGAGATACGAAGTGTCATGCAATGATCTCAGGGATTCTCTGAACGAGTTCGAGTTATGTATTGAACGTACCGGTGCGGCGGCGACGGCAAAGAGCCCAAACCAAAGACCAAGTTTCATGTTGTGTGTGATGTATCTACTGCTCGTTGAATGCCCACGATGCTAGCTCTTTATAGTGGAGCCATATGCGATCGCTGTGATGCATTTATATCGCGCTCACGTTAATGCCAACGGCCACGGGTACGTCTACGTGATCTTTGCGATGCCATTGCGATGCCACACCGATTTCCATTTCCGATTTCAAATTGTTGTTTATGTGTTGTCGTACCGACGCATCGTCGACAACAGCTTATTGTTTTTGCTCTTGTTGTTGTTTTGGGTTTAGGTTGTGGTTTTTCGAGCATGAGGGCCTCTTGATCTTGTTCTTGTTCTTGTTGCATTGTATTGCTTGCATTGTTCTTGCAAAGATCTTGGGGCTGTCTGCCCGTCGGCCCGTACTCGTATTTATCAGCCCCAAACCAGCAGCAGAGCATCAAGTCTCTGCCTATGTTTTGGAGTTTAGTTGTGATGGCTTTAGATTGGTTGCATTCCCACAGAATCAGCAATGAAGGTTGTTATGTTGATTGGATAATTGGAAACTTCTGCTTGATTGTGGATAACTGCTTGAGAACTGCTTGAAAGCATCTTTACGTGACATCATTCTGCGTGGGTGTTCATCTTATCACGAGATTTGTAATTAGTTAACAATAATATTAAGTCAAATAATATTAAGTCGCAAAATGCCTTCATCACCTGCGGATTATCAGCAAGCCTATTCTGATAACTATATGTTTTAATTTGCATCATCAATTTTGGCTGCAATATTTTCAGCACTTCGTTTGTTTTGCTCTCCACAAGCCTAAAGCAGTCCTTTAGCAAGCAGTGTTTTAGCAAGCAGTCCTTAGAAAAGGCAAGTACTAATGCAAACGAACTAGTTTAGTTTTTTGTGATATTTACCAGCGATGATGATCATGAAAATCAGCGTAGCGAACTTACAAAGTTGTAAGCATTCCAAAGTTTAACTAAAATGTTGTCAGCCAGTTGTGGCAAAAGCTGTAAAATCTAAATTACGTGAGGTCTCATCGAATGTTTGTTTTTTCCAGCCGTTATTTAGAGGTGGGGCAAATTTCAATTTTTGTTTGTTGTTTATTTAAAGCAATTATGTATGGATAAGTTAGTTAAGTTAGTGAGTAAACTTAGGCATTAATCTAATTAGAGTCCACGCTTATAAAACAGATATGTTACATCGCGCGTCGGACGATTGCCATAGTCATTGAATGGTGACTTAAATGGCAGCCGGCTGCTGTCCAACGAACTGGAGGAGCTTGGCGATATGGCCACTGCTTGCGTTGATTGCGTTTGGGACGTATGCAAAGTATCCTCGCTGGAGGTGATGATGCTCGACCTTGTTGGCGGAGGACGAACAATGTTCTTGGGCTTCTTACGGTGGACCAGTCCGTGACGCGATTTGCTGGCTTGTGTTCGTGTGTGTATGTGTTTATCGTGGGTGTTGTGTGTGTTTTGTGTGTTATGTGGGTTTTGTGGATTGTGCGTGTTGTGTGAAGTTTGTGGAGTGTGCGGATTGTGTGTGTTGTAGCTGTTGTGTTGTATGTGTGGGTAAGTGTGCCTGTCAGTGTTGTATAACGTTCTCTGCCTGTTGTTAAAGTGTGCGCTGTGTAATTGTTCGTAGTCCTGTGCATATTGCTGTGCCTGCTGACGCATATTGTAGTCGTTTCTTAGTGCCAGGGCCTCACCATCAAGATCCATTTGGCTGATCAAATTCGATTGACCATAACCAGCATCTTGACGCTGTTGTTGGTGTTGTTGTTGGTGTTGTTGTTGGTGTTGTTGTTGGTGTTGTTGCAGGTGCTGGTGGTGCTGGTGCTGCTGTTGCTGTTGATAATTATGTTGTTGGTACTGATAATTCGGGTGTTGCGCTTCTGATGGCCTCTCCGCACCCGGCATATACTCATGATGCACTTCCTCGTGCACACCATTATTGGTCTGATTGACGATGCGATTGTAGTCAGCATTTGTGTCACCCACCTGTAGGTGTATGGCATGCTTGAAATCATCACCCAAATGCTTCAGCCAGAAATCATCGTTCACCTCGCCGGTGGTATAGATGCGTGTCGTTTGTCCACTCTTGCGTTGGCCACCACCAGCAGTGCTCGCGGCCAGCACATCGATCACATCGTACGGATCACCATCCGTGCTCTTTGGCGTTGCCTGATCGGCTTGGTTTCTATCGATTTGCTCCACGCGAGCGCCGCTCTTTAGATCATCGTCAACAGCAACTTCATCAGTATCAACAGGGCTAGGGCTTGTGCTAACTGTTGTACTGCTTGATGGACTGCTTGGACTGCTGCTCTCAAATAGTATACTGCTACTGATTACGGTATTGTTTTCCTAATAAATAAACGATAGGTTGGCTTTTTTAATCGATAACGTTCACTCGATCGCGAGAGACAGAGAGAGAGAGAGATCTAGATTAAGACACTCACCTGCGATATTTCTAGTGGTGCCGTTGGTGTTATAATGGCCATTAGCAACAGCGGCAGCCAAACAAAGTTGGCAGGCGCGCCCATTTTGTGATGATATGCGTAATGTGTGTGATGTGCTTTGGTTGTCCAACTGAACACAGCGCCCGCAACGAACTGGACTTAAATACTCGATGGCCGGCCGCATGTGCATTAAGCCACGAGCTCTCGCCCAGACGCGCGCACAGACGTGATCTATGGCAATATCTCAGATACGCATCAACATCAACGTCAACATACAACATACATCATCATGCTGACAACCTTGCTTCATCTGCAGATGCGTCAGATGGTGTCAGGGCCAACTAATTGTTGCACTATGAGCTGATCAATGGGCGCGAATGATCATAATGGGAGAAGCACTTTGGCCAGAATCAAGTAGAATAATGCTCCGTAAGATCAGTTACGTATACAATGCATTCGTTGCGTCATTGAAGATCGCATCTTTTACGCTCAATATGGCTGTCATTTCCGGTTGTGAGCTCTTGGCGACAACTGTACTTTCATTGGGCAACATAAAGCAATCCGGTGTTTCGGAACCAATTCAGAATTGAGCAAGCCACAAACCGCGTAACTACAGCGAAAACGACCTACTAGCTTATTATGGTCAACAGAAAGCAAAGAATGTTTCGCAGCTCAACTTCCGCAAAACTCAACCAAGAATAAATGGCAAAAGCGAATGGCAAATGAAACCAAAGCTTAAGATTGTTACTTATCGTTGGTTGAGTGCTTAGAACTCGTATCGTAAAACTCATCAATGATTGTCAGATGAGTGTAAGATGAGAACATGGTACAGAAATGTGTAAGAAATTCAACAAATACGAGTTTACTGTGAAATGCATGTGAAATTTGACTAGTCAACCGAATGGAATTTGCTCACGATCTTCAACTGAATGAAACAATTCGCAAAATGCTGTCTAAGAATATAATATTGACACGAAGATGCAGTACTGAGATTTTCATCTGAGTGTTGAATTGAATATCGCCTTATCGATAAGTGTACAACGATAAATCGAGATTTGATTATTGTTTGATTTAAGATACCGTGAACATGTTCTGTCATGTTTGCAATACTGCAAGATGGGTTATCTTCAAACATCTGTCATATCTATGATTTTATCGATTACATGTGTACATCGAAAACCGGAAAACGTATCGATAATTTGAAACATATTTGGACTACACGAGCTTATCTTTAAAATCTGGAGTACGGATGGAGGGACAGACTCAATCTTAACGGAAAATTCTGCTGTCTGTTTGTCTGTTACATTGAGAAAATCATTATACCCCTGGTTTACACATTTCATGGGTTCAGGGTATAAAAACAAGAACATCAAAGCATGAGAACATACTAAATGAATATCGAGCTTAACAACGTGTCAAAGTGCTTGTTAACCTTGATAGGAACATGAAGAAAAAAGTATCTGTGAAATGTGTAAATCTTAAAATAACTGTTAAGAAACAAATAATAAAAACAGATGACAAGCGCATTCATGTTAAAAATATACAATGATTGTTTAGCTAAAGTTCTTGGGGTAGATACAAAATGTTTGCATGCGAAAATTGAAATAAATAACACAAAATATAAATAATATCAAGCAATAATGCAATCAAAAAGTTTATTAATTGATTTCTTAAGACCAAAACTCGAAAAGTTGACGATGGGCTAAACGTGAACCGAAAACGCATCACAGGCAGAATGCAAACGGACAGACAAAAATAAAAAACTGCAAAATAAGAAATAAGTTAAATACAATACGTACAGTCACACACACATAAACACTCGCACACACACACACACACATGAAAGTGGAGCGGTCTCTGTTCCACTGGCCTAAATAAATGGCCCGCCAATATTTGCGATTCTCAGCAGAAAACTCGGGCTAGAATGGCCAGTTGGCTTGTTGGCTTGTTGACCCGGCCCGTTGGGTTTTCGTCGGTTCGTTCGTTCTTCTTCTTCGTCATTAGTAGCTATAGCCGTGGCCATCACCGTAGTAACTGCAATGAGAAACGAATCGGAGATATATATAGAAAAGAACAGAAACAATTTTTTTCAATTTATTTTCTTATTTTTTTGTTCGATTTTTCATCATATCTTTTGTTTTTTGTTTATTTAAGAACTAACCAACTAGCATAGAAATAAAACCTACATATATATAATATATATAAACTATACAAACATATTTTTGTACCCGAACTCATTCAGTTTCGGGTTTAAGGGATTTGGTTCGGTTAGGAACGGGAGAGAGAGGGAGGTATTAAGACCTAAAACCAGGCACGCAAATAATCAGTGATTGGCGGCGTATTGTAGGTATCAAGGCTGTAACCATCATGAGTGCGACTGTTATAGCCATATGTCTTGGAGGGCAGACGAGTGTAATCGGCGTGAAGCACCGATTCCGGTTCGGTGGATGTATCGAAGCCCCAACCACCCAAACGGCCATGGATGAGCTTCGTGATGAAGTCAGTGGTTTGTTGCTTTTGATCGGGCTCTGGATCGACCAGGGCACCACCATATTCGGAATTTTGCTCAACATAATCCGGGTGCTCGTAAACAATGCCCGAAATGAGCGTGCTCAGATGATTATCGTTCATATGCTCCACCGGATAGCCACCGCCAATGCCCAGCACTGGTGTCGCATATGGACGTGAGCTTGGCGACTGCAAATCGCCGGCAAATTGCAGAGGTTTTGAGCCGCGGACAAACGGATCCGGCACCGATGTGGTCGACAGTAAGCTCCTTAGATGCGAATCGTCGACGAATTTGTAATCATTGTAGAGGCCAGTTAGACCAGTTAGAGGCGATGGTAACCGCAGTGGATAAAAGTTAAATACCGAACGCTTGGCGGGAATCGAGTTGACAATTGGTTCTTCTGATTGATCAGATTGATCGGACTGTTGTTCCGATTGTTCGGGTTGTTCCGATTGCTGAGGTTGTTCCGATTGGTCCGATTGGTCCGACTGCTCGGTTTTGGCAAAGCCAGGGTCAAGACCACAGCCCATATGACACTGTCCACGCTTGAAATTGGGATTGAGCGTCTCCGGCATGAATTGTATGATCTCTGGTGCAGTAAGATCAGCTTGGGCACGCTCACTTTCCAGCAGATCATACTCACCCTTAATGTCACGCTTGGTCAAATGACGTTTACCCGATCCGTGCGAGCGTTTGCCATGACTCATTGCGGCCGTCTTTTTTGTCTTGCGCTTCCCAGCTTTGCCAGCTTTGGATGTTTCCTGTGCCGCAAATATGGACATCTTTTGCTGCTGCTCCGCACTCAGATTCTTGTGATACAACTTAACATATCGAGGTGGACGCTCCTGCAGCTGCTGCTGACGTAATAAACGCTTGCGCAACAGTGAGCCGGGGCTCGAATGGAGATCACGACGACGACGTATAGCATTGGTGGCTTGATTGGACTGATCTACGTACCTTGGCTTGGACGTGGCGCAGCTACTACAGCTGCAGCTCGGCTTTTCATGGCGGCGGCAATCTGGCCAAAACAAGTTATGCATTAGCACTTGACATGGTACATATACAGAAATCTGACCAACTCACCTGATTTGTTGATTGTAACACGGTCCACTTTGGCATAAAGCTTTTCTGGCTTATGCTTGGGCGGTGGTGGCGTGCGTGGTTCCTCCACAGTGAAATCGAAGCTATAGCTAATCTTTGCCTTGGTCTGCACAGGTTTTTCCACACGATAGCCATACTCGGCGCCCGGATACTTCTTGGGTTTGCTGGGATTTGGCACATTCAATTGGTAGCCCAGCTGCTTGGGGCAATCGCAACCCTCATCACCAGTATAGACGATCTGAACGGGCCCTGGAGCTGGTGCTACATTGCCCAAAAGTGCCAGAAGCACCGCCACTACGATCGAGTGCATCACTAACATGGTTTAGTCTATCTCTATATGGTGTACTTGTATCGGTATCAGATGTCGTCGACTTTGGTATGTCTGGCGTTCTGGCTACTACTAGCCCAAGCTTGGCGCGCCGCATTCTTTATATTGGTTTTGAGTGCATCCAGTGCATAAATCTCTCACGCAACACAATCCACACGAAACGACCACGTCTGGAGTTCAGTGCTGTGTGTGGCTGTGACTGCAGCTGAACTTGAACTTGAACAATGTTTTTTTTGTTGTTAAGTCTAAGTTGTTATTATTGTTGGCGCATGTTGTTGTTTTTGCTGCTGCTGCGCTGACCTTTTCAAATAATTTGCACTTGCGATGTATTCTGTCCAAAAGTCATGTACCCGTACCCAGCATTCGTTTTGTTTCAGTGCCGTGCAAAACAGTTGCACTTGGATTTTAGGGGCAGTTAAATACAATATTTATGTATTTACATTCATTTCTTCACTTTTGTTTATGTTTGATTTGCAAGCTGCTTTACACTTCTTTGCACTGCTTGTTTTTATGGCGCCCACGCAACGCCAACTTATCGATTACGATTATCTATACAACACTTGCCGTTAAAATTCGTATTGTGTTTGCAAAACAAATACACACGCACACACGCACATGTAGAACAAGCAATCCAGTTGTATTTTATTTGCTGTATACTTTTAGGGCAATAAATTAAAAACAATAAGAAATAAATGTCTCATAAAATTAAACATTCAATCGCGTTCTTTGCTTATCACAAAGAATGATTACCATTGTTTTGTCGAGCGTAATCTTAAAACAGAACTTATAACATTTAAACATTTTCGTTACAACTGTTAAGATTTTCTTATTGTTGTTACAATTGCAATTCAATGTGTGTATTTAAAAATACAATTTAAAACGACTACAACTAATACATACTAACAAACATAATCCATATTCCATCCCAATTCATATACAACTATTTACAGTTTGTGGCACAAAACGTTTCTGTACCAATCTTAGCATTCTAATAATAGCCATCGCCTTCGATCTCCTGGCGACGCGCATTGCGGTAAGAGGTGACGCGACCGGGTTTAAAGCCACAGTCGACGGACACTTTGTCACCAACTTTGGCATAGCTATCGCTGCTGGAGCTGGAGCTGTAGTATGTTTTTGGGTATCCGATCTTTTTGAATTTGGGATTTTTGAACTGTTCGGCGATGTAGCCAAGTTGCTTGTACGTCATCTGTGGTGGCGCCTCATCATCGTCTTTCGCTGGTTCCTCCTCTTCCTCAACGTATTCCTCTTCTTCCTCCTTGACAGGATATTTGCGTTTCTTTAGAGTGATAACTTCGCTTTTGAGCTTAAATAGATTCTCTTCGGGCACATTGGAAAAGACGACCTTCTGCTGTCCATCGACAGGTTTCTGGGCAAAACCATATGCCAGCTTTGCTTCGGGTACATTTATAGCCTTGCCAGCCTGAATGGCCAGACTGACGCTTATGGGATCAGCTGGTGGACTGTCATCCTGCGACTTCTCCGACACATACGAAATGCTAAAATAGTTGCATAGCTTAGTATGAATGTCCGATTAGGCAGTCGATTTGGTTACATACCTGTCATAGTTGGTGTTGGAGCTGCCATAGCTGCTATCACTCTTGCAGTCGCAGGTGGGTTTGCATGGTTTCTTCTGTGGAAATGACGAGAGTTTTTTTTGGGTGTTGGTATCGTAGCATATGGGTTTTAAGTTCTATCATTTGTATGAAGATTGTTGATGCTTGGCGCACGTACGGGATGATAATGACGACACAGAGCTAATGCCAAGTCCACTACGATGATGATGATGAGCATGATGATGGCTTTTGCTTAATTCGGTTGCCCATGATGATGACGCAAGTTCAACGTTGCTGCTGTTGCCCTATTACTATTTAACATTGAGCACTGATAGCACTTGCATATGCGGAAACGTTGCTTGCAGTTCTTAACGCTTAACTGTTATTCCCGAGGATGTGGTATGTTTGCTAGTATGTATACTGGGTGTGGAACTGGGAATTTTATATAGTAGTTGGTAACTGGGCTTGATCTATTATGATGACTCTAATATTAAGTTTTGTTAGTCACTGGATAAGTCACCGACGATAGCCGTAGCCAAAGCTCGATGGCAGCATCTGAACTGCCCGAGCTCTCTTGGGGCAGTCCACATGCTCCAAGCGTTGCAATCGATCGGCCAGACGTTGTGCCGCAAAAGTCTTGGCCTCGATGGCACCCTCGAGCATTCGTCGGCTCAACATGTTGTTAAATGCGTGTATATACTGAAAGAGCTCACGTACTTTGCCACAAGTCTTGGGCAACTGGGCGGGTTCAATAAGCTGCTTGCTGCACCAACAATTGTCACCAATTGGCGATAGATTCACATCGCTGGGCTCATAGTAACGCGGCTTTGGGCGCGGTATTGTCGGTCCCTGACAGCTCTGACAGTAGTCGGTGCCCTTCTCTGAGCACACGCAAGCCGCAAGCAGCTGCAAATAAATATAATCAAAGGTTTGTTGTTGATATGGTAAAAAGTGCAATTTGAGCCTAATTAACTTACACCCTGGCTGCATAGCATCGCCAGAAGCAATGTCAACAATAATTTGCAAGCGTGCATCTTATTTAGATATGTATGTACTATTATTGTTATTATTATGTGTACGCTTGGTTGGTTTACTGGGTGTGCCGCGTCTTATCTGTCGCGTGCTGTTCTGCGCTCGTTAAACGTTTGAATTGACACCGAAACGATTCACACGTTTTATACCCAAAGAAGATCAAAAGCCCAGCTTGGCTCATCTTGTTGTTGTTGTTGCTGCTGCTGCTGTTTCACAGCATGCCATGTGTTATTGCTGTTCTTCTTCTTAAATGTATTATGGTGCTATTATGCTTATTGCGTATGCTCGCTTGCACGTCAATTCGAGCTAAAAGAAATTTGACATTGTGCGAGGACGCTTTCTCAGTTTTGCGCATCCAGGGTTGCACAACAGGTAGCCAGGTTTGAAACTCACTGCTGCTGCTGCTTTCGCTAGGTGGCTGCACGTGCCTTATGACCCAACTGTTGGGCGAACAGCGACAAGTGGATGTTGTGGGATCTATGTTGATAAACAACAACTGTGCAAATCTGAGCAAATTCCATGAAATTCATATCACTATCGCTGCGGGTGTTGTCTCTGTCAGTGTCAGTGCCGCTGTCGACGTCAACGCTGACGCTGATGCTGACGCTGATGCTGATGCTGCTGCTGATGCCAAAAAAAAAGCATAACAATGAAAGTTGCTGCAAAATCTAGAACATTGCGATTAGTCGTGTTCCCAATTTGCCGGGCGACGGCAGACATTTGGGTCAACGTCAGGGTCTTCAATTTCGATTGGTCAAGGAATCAAAACTGGGTCATTACCCTAGTTTTTGTGTATTGAACAAATATGTATATGTATGTGTATGCAAGCGACTACAATTTGTTTATGCGCATCACTAAACTATACATATGTCTATACAAACATACATACATACATACATATTTATATACATAGTTGTCATCAATAGACTGTTTACACTAGCATTGCGTTATTGCCTTAAGAGCTATAACAGCTTTTTGTTTTACATACAAAAAGGGCCGAGGGGTGATAAAAAGTTGAGTTTTCTTTGGATGCAGTTGCATACATATATTCGATTTACTCAAAAGGTTCGTTTTAGTTGTGTCTTCATCACAAAAATTAGCGCCACCAATGATAACTCCACGACTGTGGAGACTGTTATTAATGTTAGAATTGTTTATTGAGTTGAAATTATTCCTTGGGATCGATATTGCTAAAGATTGCCAAATTGTATCAGCACTTTCATTTACGTTCCTAAGCAAAGAACTCAGCTTTGTGCCGGTATAAGCACCAATTCTCAGTTATTGCGTCAATGACGATATCGATTTTACATTTATTTTCAAATCAAACACACACATGAACGTATGTATATTGATAATCGTAATTGGAAATCGTTTTAATACCCTGAACTCAAGAAAATGGGTACAAAATTCAATGCTAAACTATGTAGCAGACAGTAGGTAACATCATTTACTCTTGATAAACATTATCAAAAGCCAAATCGATATAGTCAATGCCCGTTTGTCCGACTATAAGACTGTATGAACGTTTCGTATTCAGATACTATAGGAACCAGAGATTTGGAACATATCATCTCATCAGACGTAGAAAGTACAAGTTTTTTTATGAAAATCTGTGCAATTTTCATCGGTTGAGATACATCGGATATGTGACAGATTAAATTTTAATCATCAAACATTGATGCAACAGTGTTGCTAGGAACCTCCTAGTCGAGGGTACTCGACCGAAGTCTTCTTACTTATTTTTGTTTAATCAATTTGAAAAATTGATATAAACAAATTAGTTTTTAATTAGAAAAAAAGCTTTTGCGATACCCGGATGTATATAAAAATGTAAATTTGTAATGTTAATTGTACAATGGGAACACATATGAATTCCACAAATAATGCTAAAGTTTTATAAGATATTAAAGATATACCTTATACATTTGTACTAATGATTAATGATATCACATAGTTTTTTTTAAGTATCGAACCTTTATAAGCAAACATGGCCATACAAATAATATGTCATGACCGGAAAACCACAAAACCCAAAATATTTCAAATGTTTTGCAAAAATCAAAAGGTACAGAGCACACAAAAAAACCCAAACTATGAGGAAATGACTCAACAATCAGCTGTTAGCCGCGTGGGCTGTTTGTGATTGTGTATCCCAAAATTTGTTAATTACATGTATGACCGTGCCCTAGGATCGCCATGGGCAACATAATGCGCACGGCAACAGAATCGAGAAAAAAAGAAATACATATGTATGTATGTATTTACGTAATCAAGCTTATCACCAGGCGGCGAGCAGTATAAAAGCACAAATCGCGCCAAATGTCGAGCTCAGAGTGACACAACACGGAAAGATTCATTAGTTGGTGGACAACAAAAAGATAGAGACCGGCGCGTCTAGTCGACAATTGAACATAACATATCAGTTTCAATTTCAATTTCAATTTCTATACTACACGTGTATACGTGGTTAATAGCCTTCTTATCAGCTGTAACAGAGTCTAGCAGTTCGCTTGGAACACAGTTCATTGGTTTAGTACAGTTGTACAGTGGAAAGTGATCGTAACATAAGTCAGCATCAGCAGCAAAGTCTTCAATCCTTCAAATCCTTCAAGCGATGACAGCAAAAAGAATGGATTTAAATGTGCGCACATTTCTGGTGCTAAGCGGCAGCTCCAATCCACTTGGTCAGACGCTTGCCCAGGAGCTTTGCGGTCGATTCGCTGCAGGCTCGATGGCGCTTATACTGGATGAGAATCAAGAGCAATTGGATTTGTTGGAGAAGCAGTTGAAGCAGCAATTCAAACCGGATGAAGTGCACATAATCGCTGGTGTCTTGAATGCTGGGCACAGCAATGCTGGTCAGCTGCTGGAGCAGGGATTGCGTCAAAGTCGTCATTGTGATGGATTCCAGCGCACAATTATTGTGCACAATGAAGGTGATGCGGCCACCCACGTTTTGATGGAGCCGCAGACGGCACTGGCTTGGAAGGAGTATGTGCAGCATCAGCTGTATGCGCCCGTGGCACTAAATCAATGCTTTTTGAATGCCAAACTGCTGACAGGCATTGAGAAGCTGGTGATCAATGTGACGTCATCGCTGCAAGTACGTCCGCTGGTGTACAGCACGCTGCTCTGCTCGTGCAAGCGAGCCCGGGACATGTACTTTCGTGCAATGGCCTCGGAGGAGGCACGCTCCAATGTCCATGTGCTGAGCTATGCACCCGGTCTATTTGATACTCATCAAGCCGAGTGTGATATCAACGGCAATTATTTGGCACCGGAAGAGCTATTAGCGGCGGCACAGGAGCCGGAGTTGCCGCGTGTTCAGCCTTTGCAGTCAACACTAAAGCTGATCAACATTCTGGAGAAGACCGCCTTTGTGTCCGGTCACGATGTGGACTATTATGACACATTCTTTTTATGAGGAGCAATGCAGTCGTGGTCTGTGCATCCACTCGATGATTGGAGGTGGTTCGCACTGGCACGCACTGCTGCAGACACGCATGTTAACATGACTGACGATATTGATCAAGATTTTGGGCTTACGAAAATGGATTTAAATAAATTTTGGCTGCTGACCCCCGTACGCTTAACGGAACAATCTACGTGTAACGGCAACGAAACACACGAAAACGAAAAACTTATGTTTATTATTGCTATTGGGAAGGGGGGGATCATTAAGAAATGTTGCTCTTATAGACAGATTTTTTATTGCTTTGTGTGCGAGATTTTTAAGGTTGCCAGTTGGTTGTTGACACAACTCATAGTCAAATATGTAACAGGTGTGTTATGTGTACTTAATAACTATACTACTTTACTTCCTGGCAAAGGTCATGTGGTGTGATTTAAACTTTACTAATTCCGATCGTTAGACTCTGATTTGAGATATGTCTGATAAGAATTGAGCGTTGCATCGATAATCGAAATTGGTAATTGTAGTTGGCATGATCGATAATACTGGTATTTTTCTATTTGAATATCGATATTTTGGTATGTGCTCTGTTCTGTTGTTTTTACATTGAAGACGGTAAAGAGGTCTTAGTTATAGCAGCGAAAAAGTTTTTAGAATCAGGTGGACCCTTTTTAAATTTAAATTTAAAGGTTTCTAAGTCAGATAACAAAATTGCACATTTGCTTAAATTGAAATGACGTAAAATATCAATATATCGGGAAAAGTTCTCTATTATAATATTTGCGCTCGGAAAAAAAAGTATATTTAAATTTAATGAACACATTTATCTTTTTGTCTCGCTCAACTACTCTCTTTTGCCGGGTCATTCAATTACCGATTGCTAACGTTTACATCGATGAACGTACCATTCACGAATAGCTTAAATTGCACAGACGTAGCAATTTAATTGATAAGAAGCAATTACAATCGCCCGCACAGCAACGATGTTATTGTGGTTAGTGTGTGTGAGGCAAATGACCTATTATGATTATGAGATGTTTTTCCTATAAGCAAAATAGCACTGTATGTATGTATGTATGTATGAATGGGCAGTAAAGTAGCATAATTGCTCTTTCTGAGAATATGTTTAATTACATTTCGCGCAATCTTTATTAATGGCTACTTAAAAGTATCTGTTTATTTGAGTATGTTAATTTGACATACAGTAGGTCTCACCTTAAACGGAGTTAGGTCGAGTAAAAAGTTTAAATGCCTCTCATATCCGTATTTCCCAATATTTTTGAAAAATTTCAAAAACCACCAGAATCAATATTTGACCGCACTGAACTGGGGTTTGCCCACCGGTTAGGTCGGGTTATACCAAAAAGTACCCTAATTTCAGGTCCCAGCTTATTCGGAGTAGGTACATTATGTATATGTTGGCAGTTTAATTTGAATTTTTCTGGCTAGGGCTGCATTACATGTCTCTGCGCATCGATTCTTTGCGCATATATATATATTGTAGATGTGCCATCCCTGGACACTCGATAATATATATTTGTTCGTTAGCAGCATACATATCTTTTAGCAATTCGTTTGTCGCAAATTATTATAAAAACAGTGTAAACATTACCCATTGTGTATAAAATTAACGTAATTACAAACCAATTTTTCCGTTAAAGTTGTTAGTCATATTGGTACTATGCGAATAGCTCAATTCTATATACTTTTTTACATTTGAATTTACTTTTTCCTCTTATCGAAAAGTGTACGAAAAAAAACTATCGAGCTGCATTAACGCGCTTAGTAACGATATTCATCGCAAAAAATCTATCGGCAGTGCAACACTGCCATTAAATTGGGACTTTTGTTAAAATTATTTAACTAGTTTTGCTTTTTCATTTTATAATATTTTATACCCCAAAAGCTTCACACTGTTAATTCCACATTTTTGTTCTAATATTAGGGAGCTGAACCTAAAGCGGACAACTTGCTTATTACTGTCAGTATTATTGTAAGTATATTTTTTGGTATTATTGTGGACTTTTTTTGTATAGCTCATACGCGGTAACACTGCATATTTTGTTGCATTACTGCCTTTTTAATGTTTTAGTCTATTTTTATGTAAAAAATAGTGCAGAAGGGCCAAGCGCATAAATGTGCACACGACAGTTTAACAAATAATTAAGTCGAGTGCGCCAATCGGAACACACACATCGTGCTGGATCACATACTTTGTCGCCGGAAGAGGTTTGTTCGTCGTACTTCGTGTTCCATTGTCTGTCATTGCAGCGATGAAACAACAAAAACAACAATATGCTTACAACGCATTTTGCGGTTCTATATTACAGATTGGCCAATAATTCTTAATCACGATAATACAAATAACCACACAAAGCAGTAGCCATGGACGTTGAGGAAAACTACGAGTCACAAAGCACAACAGACGCGAATTCAGCGCAGCAGGGAACGCAATTGCAGCTGCATCACCTACAAACACAGCAGCAGCAGCAGCAGCAGCAGCAGCAGCACCAGCAGCAACAAGCGCTGCAACAGGAGCAAATGCAACTGTTGCAAGATAGTATGCAATGCGAACCGCTTTTTGGAACTACAACAAATACCACAACAACAACAAATCCAATGATGGACACTAGCAACATTGCGATACCGTTGCCAGCGCCGCCAGGAGCAGGCTTAGTTCTGTCCACAATAGCCGTGCCAGCTGTCTCTTCAGTCTCAGCGCTACCACTAACACTCGCACCCGTACCCGCATCCGCACACACACCCTCACCCACATCCGCACAAGGAGCGCAAATCAAAGGGCTCGGCTTGGGGCAAGCTCTGCCAACAAATGACTACGATATCGACTCTCTGCTGCTGCAGCAGTTCAGTTGCATGGGCACCACAGATCACGAGGATCTCATAAGTCAGTTCCAAAGTCTCATGAATAATCAAATGAATCGCGAGTCGGCTCGTTTCTATCTTGAAATGAGCAACTGGTAAGTGAAATATACTCGCCAAACATTTTAAGGGCCGCCTTATAAATCGAATCTGTTGAAATGGTTTTAGGAACTTGCAAACCGCTGTTGGTTGCTATTTGGATTTTTGTAGCCTGCAATCCTTGCCCTCAATGAAAATAGTGCAGGGACAGCATGTAAATGCACAACAGCAGGCGTTTCAGCTGCAGAACGATGGCAACGAGCGCTGGCCCAATGGCTGCTATTTAACATCGCCAATTCAGACGCAACGTATCAGTGCACCGTCCTTGCGTCCGGGTGAATCATGTGATATATTAGCTGATTTGATGCCCACCCAGCCGGCGATTATGTGGCGCATGTGTACGCCCAACGGTTGGTACTTTGGCGGTGAGTGGTATAGTTAAATGTTGTTGTATAAATGTTTACCAATTTTGTGTTAAGTATTGGGCTTAATATGGGTTCTTTCTTGTGTTTAGATACCATTTGGATGATACCGCCAGGTACACAGGCCAGCCAAGATGAGCTGCAGCAGCGCATGGTGCAACTGATCACATCGGACGCAAAGCCAGAGGTTTATCCACAGATCAAAATAGTGATAACAGCGCATACACAGTAAAAAACAAATGTAGCCCACAATTTTTTTTTTCTAAATGTTCGTCAAGTTAATGCCGTTAATACATCATAATTGTGGCTAGTTTCAATTCGGCCTATGATTCGAATCCAAACAGAAAACATAAGAAAAAAGTTATAATAGCAAACAACAAAGAAACAAAAAGAAAATATTTCAAAAATTATATCGAAGCATTTGTAATTCGATTAGCAACACTTCCTTCCCCCAGCTCCCTTCGTATTTTTTTTCTCTCCCAAAAACTATGTGCGTGAAATGGTTCTAATGTTTAAGAGATGGCTTTTTTTCCTTTTTGTCAAACCAATCCTGTAACAAAAGTAGTTTTTAAGTGTTTTATTGAGCGAAAGAAAGTGAAAGGAAAACGAAAATGAAAATTGTTGTTATTATTATGTTGTTCAAATTGTATTTCCTCCGTTACATATGTACATATTTAACATTTGGTATGCCGAGAACATTACAGACATACACAAATATTTTGATTTCTCTGCTTATAAAGTTTGCTTGTCCTCATGAATGTATAGTAATAATCCCTTTAGGCTAACTAAATGTAACTTGTAAAATGCAAGATTGTCAATTTGCATTCTCAATAATTTTGAATTTGCCAATAAATTTTAGTCAACGTTTTCAGCAAGCGTAAGTTATAAACAAAAAACAAGCAGGCGAATTGGCCAGATATGCTATGGCATACAAAACGAATTTAACATGCGAAATGCGAAGGATCCTTAAGGTAAACAGAATAAAAATTCTGATATGTATATCAAGGGGACATATCTTACGCATATGCCGCTTAAGAAAACTTTAAATCTTACGAAATGTTTTTGAACTATTAAGAATTTAATGAATTAACGCCACTTGGCTAAGAAATTTACCTAAAATTTCATAGATGTTTCTTTAAAGCTATAAGTGTCAATTGAAAAAGTTTGAACTAGTTATTGGCCTTGGCGTACCAAACTCTTTGCTGTTTAGCAAGGACAAGTTCAAGATAAATAATAAAGCCTAAAAATTGGCTTTAAAAATGTAGGATACTCTGTAATTTGTATCAGCCTAAATGTATGCACATCATTTGATGATGCTTTAAGTGTGTTTATTCCATCTGAAAACATATATACAGGATATTTTAATTGTTTTTCTAAGTGTAAACGTTCTACTTCAAAAATGACACACATATAGAAGCCATAAAGTAAATGTATAGCTAAATAGCATCAAGTCAATGTGAATTTCTGTCTGCATGAAAAAAATGGTTCCAATAAATGTAAAAAAAATGTAAACTTGACTTTTATTTTTGAAAGGAATTTAAAATTTCAGATATATAACTTTTAAGTAGGGTATGGTACAACAATTATAGAATAAAGCAACACATTAAAGATCTGGCTTCTGTATAGCAGCAATATATAAGTAAGTGGACCGATCTCGACGATTTTAATAAGTAATCTATCTGTAACAAATAGAAGTCATACTCAAAATTTTCAACTTGTTAGCTTCAATGCATGGAAACAGACAGACAGATGGACGGATATGGCTAATCAATAGTAAATATTCTTTGTAGGGTCGTAAAAGCTTTTTTCAAGGCGTTACATATATTATGCTTAAGCTCTTACAGATTTGGTTTACTTTTTTTTAAATTATATTATACTAGGAATAAAATGTAAGAAGGCAAGAAGATACCCGTAACCCTTGACCATACAGACGAACAGACGGTCGGGCTGACAGATATATATAATACATACAGTATATGTACTACCGGACCAATGCTTGATGGTATCATATCTCCGGTATTTCTGAACCGATTTTAATAAAAATTTCACAGATGTTCATTATTTTGTAAATAGTTTCAATACCCATTTTCAAGTCTGCGAACTTTAAGATCTTTTTGTTATCGATTTCTTGTTTATATCGAAAACCTGAAAAGTTATCGAAAATTTGAAACAAACTTTCTATTCCTAGGGATTAGGAGAGCAGACGGACGGACGGACAGACGGACGGACATGGCTATATCGACTCGGCTGTTGATGCTGATCAAGAATATATATACTTTATGGGGTCGGAGAAGCATCTTTCTACCTGTTACATACTTTTGCACAAAACCATTATACCCTTTTTTTTACCCATTTCATGGGTTAAGGGTATACAAATGTTTTAATTATACCCGTTATTTGTGACATTTTTATGAAGTTTCCGACACGAGGTGTTTTAATTGATTAGTTCAATTTGTAATAAAGTTAGTATTAAGATTACTTCTTCTTTTATATATAAATAATATTTTCGTATTAAGGTACTGTATTAAAGTTTAAGTAAGAATGTCTCAAATAGTATACATATATGTAATATATTGATATGCATTCTGGAATACCATGCAACATGTCATCATTAAGATTCCATTTGGACTTAATCATACACGCGTAAACACATACATACATACAAATATATATGTGTGTGTGTGTGTGTGTTGATGATGTCTGGTGTCGCATCCAATATGAATAACTGTATGCATTTTAATTTGATCACGTTATGTAATCAGATTACAAGTATCGTTACTTATGTTGACTGCCCCACTCGGCATCCATTTTTGCATGAAAAAATTATAATTGAGTCAAAAATGCAAAAGTTCACAAGTGCGTTTGTGTGTGTATGTGCTTGTGTGTGTGTGTTTGGTCGTGCGTTGGGCACGGAAATGAAATGCATTGAAACGGAAAAGAAATTATAACCCCGTAGTCTTTCACAACAACAACAACAACAACGACAATATTTTGCTGTGCTTGTTGCCTTTTGACTTGAATTACAAATGGCGCACATGCCTGAGGGAGTCCTACTGCACAAGTGCGGGTGGTAGGTGGAAGGGAGGTGGAAGGGGGGGGGGGGGGGGATGAAGGAGTTTGGGAGTATTTTTTGTTGGTTTTTTTGGGGTAGGGCATGCCACTGATGTCATAGACAATCAAATCAAAAGGCGTCAAAGCATAAGTCCTACATATACTTACATACATATACACTGAGAGAAATAAACGTACACCAACAACTATGAAAATAGTTAATTTAACTATGAAACATGTTGATTTAAGCTACACACAAGTTAAACAATTAAATGAATGTGAAACTCAACTTAGCGTTGAATCATATTTGATCCCTTTTTATACCCTTAACCCATGAAAAGGGTAAAAAAAGGGTATAATGTTTTTGTGCAAATGTATGTAACAGGCAGAAGGAAGCTTCTCCGACCCCATAAAGTATATATATTCTTGATCAGCATCAACAGCCGAGTCGATTTGGCCATGTCCGTCTGTCTGTCCGTCTGTCCGTCTGTATGTATGAACGCGTCGATCTCGGGAACTACAAAAGCTAGATACTCCAGATTTTGGATATGAGCTCTCCTAATCCCTAGGCATGACAAGTTTGTTTCAAATTTTTGATAACTTTTCAGGTTTACGATATACAGATGTAATCGATAACAAAAAAATCTTGAATTTCAAAAAACTGAAAATGAGGATTGAAACTATAAGCAAAATAATGAACTTCTGTAAAAATTTCATTAAAATCGGTTGAGAAACACCGGAGATATGAAACCATCAAGTATTGGTACAGAACTACACAGCCATATGTGTATGTCTGTTAGCCCGACCGTCTGTCCGTCTGTATGGTCAAGGGTTAAGGGTATCTTCTAGTCGAGCTTACTCGACTAGAGTCTTACTTGTTATCATTATATCATTATATTTAGCTCCCACATTCTTCATATTAAGAATTAGTAGTGTAATCGGCATTCAAATTGAAAGATGTCAAAGCAAAAATGTTTCATATTAAATTTGAATATGTAATATATTTGAATATAATATGTTTATGCATCAAAAATAATACGTCGAAACTTTAAATTAAATACGAAAAATGTTAATATGACTATTTCATAATAATAATTTTTAATATGTGCTTACTTAAAGTTAAGCATATTCATATTGAATGCTAAATCAAAAAGAAAAATTGTTGGACTATTTACTACTTTTTTTTCTGAGTGCATAGCATAATGCATGCCATCTCATTTACACCCACAGCAAACAGCAAAACAGGACTCATATGTACGACGACGACGACGACGCCATTTCCGTTTCGGCCAAACCAACACACACACACACACACACAGACTCTGCCCCAATGACAACAAGGCGGCTAACAAACGTTTCATGTAACAACGTGCTGGAAAATTGCATTTGCCTATTCGACAAAAACAACAACAACAACACAAGTAACACCATTTATTATTGTTGTTGTTGTTGTTTCTTGCTTGCTTTAAAATTCAGATTATGATTTGATTTCCAACAGCAACAGTCGTCTTCCACTTCTACTTCCTCCCCACCCACCCCCGGTCTTACCGACAGCAATGGCCCTTGCAATCATCAAGTTCCTTAGGTTGTTTGGGGGCCTGGAGCCGGATGCGTGGCACGAGCCTATTTGTTATTCATAGATTGGGAATTACAAGCAGCCATTGGCAATTGTCAACATCTTTTACACACACACACACTCGCACACACACACATACCAATACACTCACACTCCGATAGGCACGTGTTGATGGCAACTTGTTACATGACCATAAAACTGTTGATTTGTTTGTTCTGTTCTGTTTTCGCAAACAACCTTATGCTCATCAATTTAAGTGGAAAATGATGAAGTGCCAAGTGAAGTGGAGGACTCCATCCGGAGAAGGGATAGATCTTCAAGCTGCATCACCTTTTGTTTACTATTGGGGCTCTTAATGGCAACCCTAATTTCTAATTTCGAATTTGTTTATTGATCTTTAAGAACACACATTGATCACTTTGAGCTCAAATCATGTAAAGGTCTTCAGGCAACAAGCTCTTCACATAAAAGACGGTTTTCTCGGTCATTCTTAGTGGGAAATCAGTGTTCCTTATTAGCTAACGGATATGTTTTCAATCCAGAACTGGATGAGTTGAAGGTCAAACATTTCCTTTATTTCGGAATCCATATTCCACTATAAAATTTGATTATCTTAAAAAATATATATATGAAACTTGTTCTTTATGTGAGCAGAATCTTGAATTGGAAACATTTCTAACACAAAACGGCAGCAGACTTTATAAGCAAAGGAAAAAACCTAGTTTCAATTCGTCCCCAAGACCATTCAGATTCGTTTTTTGGGGTGAAAGCTGTCCATCAAATAATACTACAAGTCATTTCAATCAACCGACTCTATAGCCATATCTATCTATATCTATCAAGAGCACTCTCATAATTTGAGTCCTTGTTTCGTCTTTTGAAAATGTTTGTGAGATTCTACATATATGGTATTCCAGTAAAAAGAGGTTGTAAAGCAATACCTTCCACCGTTTGGAGACATTTGAACAAAACTATTATTATACCATATTTCATTTTTAATGGATTCTACTTTTGTCAAAGTTACTATTGTTTGATCACTGTTAAGGCGATATTTGGTTGATTTTCTTCAAGTTTAAATTTAATTTTTTAATTAATTTGAGATTTCATCATAAGGATTTGATGTGTTTGAACATGGCCAAAACTAACACGTTTGGTATTCATATTCACTTAGCACTCTCTGAACTCTCTGAAGTCGCAAAGGCACATTAAATGCATGAAACAATGGCAGACAGTTTGACGCTGTTGGGCAGCAGTTGGGCAACTTACCACAAATATTGGCAACATATGTCGTCACCGTCGTCGTCGTTCGCTCTGTGTCCAGTTTGGTGGTCGATTTTTATGAGCGCCGTCGTTGACAGCTTAAAAGTCTTTTAGCATGCAAAAAAAGAAAGAAAAAACAGAAAAGAAAATAAAAACTAAACAAAATATTGTCGAATGGAGGCTTTTGTTGCTGTTGTTGTTTGTGTTGAGAAAAACTTTGACTTTTGATGTGTTCTGGCGATAAGATTTTGAGCGAGTGCTGCGATTTATGCAGCAGCTTTTTCTTGTTGTTGTTGTTGTGGTTTGTGGCCAGAAGGAGTCAAGTCGCACTTTTAACTTATCTCTAGCATGTGACAATCAACTCATTTTAGTGGGTGGCATGCAACAAGACGACGCATGGTGGTGGAGAGGGGGGTGGGACGATGTGTCTCTCTTGTTTTTGTTGTTGTTGTTGTTGTCATTTTGGACATAATTAGCGCTGCTTGAGGCATTTTAATGCGCATTTTAAGTGCAATCGAACGAAGTCTCTCGAAACACACAGAAAAACTCGTTAGTTGTAAATTAATTTCGCAAATTGTGCAACCGATAAATATATTAACCTAAATCAAATCGACTTATCTATAAGATAGAGAGCCAGATAAGTAGGTAGAGAGCGGGGGGAAGGGGCGAGAACGAAACTTGAATTCGCATTTGTTATAAACTTCAATGTGAATCCTTTTTTTGGAGTCTGAATATTGCAAAAAACTATCTGAAAGTTAAAGAAAAGCTTAGAAATCTGATAAATAAATAATTTTCCATACATTATTGCTATATTTTGAAAGCAATTTAAACTTTTTTTAAGTTAGTAAAATAGTTTTGAAGATTTCATCTCATTTCTTTACGTTTTTTTTGCTCTCTTAATGAGATTCTCCTCACACTCCGTTGATATCTTTTATAACAGCTTATCAGCTTTTAGACAAACATGATTTTGTACTTTTATTTAATGCTATATTTAAATTAATTTTATTTGATTTCTATTTGTTCGCTTGTCACATCATTCGATTCAGTTTTTATGCCATCCCCATATATCTCTAACCAAACTATCTATCGTATCGTATCGTATCGTATCTATCTGCGCTTTCATACACACACACACACACTGACACACACACACACACATACAGGTATTAGCATACACAACTTGATACATTTATCGTCTTCAAGTCAGCGCTTGATACACTATTATTATTATTGGTGTTGTTGTTGCTGTCATTGGTCATGGCCCATTTGGCTGATAGAGAAGAGCAGCGAGAACAAAACCAAATGAATAATTTTGTGTGTGTGTGTGTGTGTGTGTGTGTACGTGTGTGATTTGACTATTGTTATTGCTGTTAAGGTTTGTACGATTTTGTCTTTTGGCTTTTGTTGTTTTTTGGTCACACTCTCTTTGTGTATTGTATTCATTGTGATATATAACTAAAGATAATACCTAGGCGTAGGCTCTTGAAACGATCCCCAAAAATACACACACACACATATATGTATAAATATTTTCACAATACATTTGTGTTGAAATGAAAAACGTTTTGAATGTTCAAACTTAAACTCAATGTTCATCTTGGTTTTAGTTTAACATACGCTTTATGACCAATCCAATTAGTTAATGAGTTTCTTCAAGTAGAATTTTCAATCATTTTCAAACTTGTTTCTTATAATAATAGAGAATAGACAATTTCTAGCTTCAATTCCATTCAACACGTTAAAAATTAACAAAAACATTTGATTTGAGCAAGCAATTATTTTTTTTTTATACAAATTTCTAAGATTGTAAAGATGAAAGATGGAAAATAATGCAATATTACCAAAACTAGTACAGAAAAGGATCAAAATCTAGATTAAAAAGTGTACAAGCTACAGTTCATAGGTAACTTCTTCTTATAAAAGAAAGAAAATCTGTCAAGTTTCGAAAAATCTGGAAATTTTTTAAAGAATTAAGTTAAAAAAATATATCTTCAATCATATTATCCAGCAATTCGTCAAGTTAATGCGAATGGAATACTACTTGATTGATTGGATATGCAATATGTGTATATATCTTTTTAGCCGACATTTTTTTAATGGCCCAAAAACAAAATACAAAAACCCAAAAAAAAAATGTTTCATTAGAGAAACGAAGAAACGTTTGAGCTCCTAACGAGGGTCAAGAATGGAGCAAACGTCAATATTATTAAATATAAATACAATAAGAGATTCAGCAACAACACTTAAAACAACAGCAACAACAATGGGAAATATCGAATGCTGATGAAAAGAGCCGCGAAACGTGATTAAAAACGCAGACGCGACATTGCGTGATAAACATTTGAGAATTATGAAAAGGGGGGCGTCCGATCAGGAATGGAGTTAAAGGTAGGGCATGGGGGTAGAGTAGAGTATTGGGGAGAGAGACCCTGACCGAAAATGAAATGACATGACGTGTTGTTATTAAGCCGAATCCCAAAAAAAAAACGAAAACGAAAACAATAACCGAAAACAGGAAAACGCAGTGAGCAATTTTTATGAATGAAATCACGTTTCGGGAAGGGTTCCAGCTAGATCTTAAGCTGTAGCTAAAACTGAAGCTGTAGCTGTAGCTGAGACACACCCTGATCTTTGGCGTCAGTGGTGGCGACTCGAACGACGGCGGCGGCTTCAAGGCGATTAGCAAAAAGCGGTAAATGTTGTGTTAAACCTCAATTAAGAAACGAGGGATCCCAAAAACAAAAACAAAAAACAAACCTAGAAAGACAGAGTTGGCAGACGAAAGCGAAAGAGAGGGAGAGAACTGAAAACAGGATGTTAACTTGAGCAATTTGAATTCGCTTTGACTGACGCCACACGCCAGGGCTTGAAGTCGAAGTCGAAGTCTCCATGTTGAGGTCTCCGATGAAATTTACGGGATCGTCGCTGCTTGCGGCGTTGACAAGAGCCTCTAAATGATCATCTCTTCTTAGCCGGGTTAAGAGCTGTTGTTGTTTTGATGATGCTGGAGCTTTATTCACGCAAAGCGGTAAGGCGGAAGGGCGGAAAGGCGGCAAACGGCGCCTGTCAGGAGAAACACACACTCTCATCATTTGCTCTCTCTCTCTCACTCACTCTCGCTGTGTGTGTGTGTGTTAAGTGCTTTTTAATTTGTTTGTGTTGAAGTGTTTCCCTTCTGTTCCCGTGTATCTTTTATCGGGAATCTCTGAGCTGAGTGCAATTACGACACCTTCAAAGCCTATCAAAGCCATTCAGCTCTCATCCCACAGCCACTTATCCCAGCGCATCCCCCAGGGGGTTGCAAGCTGTTAGTGGGTGGTATGGGTGGGTGGTTTGGATTGGTCTCTCCCGCTTTCTCTCTCTCTCTTTCTTGCCTAATTAAAACAGCTTGGTCAATAGTGTGAACATTTTACACGCAACTAACCATGCGACAAGCCAAGTTTTTGTTGCTTTTTTAATGAGTCTAGGCAATCAGCAAAGCAAAGCAAATCATCCACCCACCACCTCCACCCCCCCTAGCTATGGTTTCCACATCTTCATCCATTCCCTTTTCGTGTCATGTGTCACTTTTAATGTCATTTTAAATCATTTGCGCAGTGTGAACAAATTTCTTACTTTTTCTTTTTTAGTTTTTCTATTTTTTTTTAATGAACTTCCATTCTTCCATCTCTAGTATGATTGTCTTGTCGTCTCTTGCTGAACGCTGTTCTCTGAACAGTTATTGAGAAGAAGCAGCAGAAAACGTATGGAAATTGCCGTTAGATGGTAATGAGTTTGTCGCGCCTAACAAAATGGCGGCAAACGTAGGCGAAAGTTGAGCTTTAAGTAATTAAATGATTAAAGATCAAATGTAATTAGCTAAAAAATATGTTATTCATTGCCATTATTATTGAATATGATTTTATTTACACAAAATAAATGTTTCAAATATTTTCAACAAACGATTTTGAATGTGTTTGATGTGAAAACATGATTTGTTCCGAAAATTAGTTTAATTTGTTTGTTTTTTTTTGTAATACTGACTAAGTGCTCTTTCCCTTTTCTGGAGTAATGATTTTGTTTTTACTGCTTAAAGCTTAATAATATCTGTTTAAAGCAAAGAATTAAAGATTCTTGTTCAGTCCATATAATTCGAGTGTTAAATTTGTTAATTGCTGTTTTTGTGTTTTCTTCTTTTCAATCTTAATACTGTACATTTATTCACTTTCAACCCTTTTAACAACAGAAAACATAACAGATCTTGACTTAAATGACTTGAATGACTCGTCCTGGAAACTAAGTATTGTTGGCAGGAGTAAAAAGCAAAAAACCATAACCATAAAAAGAGAATAACTAAAACAAAGGCATAGAAAATTGCATTGCCAAAGCAGATCTTAAATGCCGAATAGTAAATAATTATTTTGTGCAAATGTCTTCAGAAGAAAGCTTCTCCGGCCCAATAAGCTATATAGTCATTTAGTCGTTTCCGTTTTCTTAGTTTCTTAAGGTCAAGGGTTAATATTTTTTGATGTTAGATAAATTGTCAACAAACTTGTCAGCGTGATCGGTTCACTATAAGTTCCTTAACCAAATTTTACCATAAAACGATTCAAACATCAATCAAATCAATGTAATAAAATTAAGTCTTTGTTTCATTAAATATTCAGCATACCGAAGTTGGCTTTCTTACTTGGTTTCTTTCGGTTACAGAGTGTAAAATGTAAAGAATAAGGAATTTATTAAGGTATCGCTTATTTTAAGTGTTACATTGTGAGAGTGATTGAGAGAGTACTGTAATAACATATAAAGATGTATGTAAAATAATAATAAGCCATTTTGGTTTACTGTGAAAATATTGCAGTTGAAGCTTTGTTTTAGATCAACAAGAAGAAATTAATCACTTTCAGCATTTAGTTGTTTTATTTTGAAGTGTAAACAATTATCAATCAAGATTTAATAAAAAAAAAGAAGAGGTTTGTATTAAATAAAAATTTGAATTTTTCATAAAAATATTTATTTTAGATTTTTGTATCTTCATTTTGAGTTTATAATTCAAAAATTTATGTTTTCTTTAGTCAAAAACGATTAAAACTTAAAAAAATTTAAAATTCTAGAATTTTTCGAGAAAATAATACAAAATAATGTGATTTGATTGTGCAATGGACTGTATTCGTCACATATGTCTGTATATATCAGTAGCTGTGTTTTTTTTTTGAAAAGTTTTATTTTAAGCTGCTTCTTGAAACTAATTTAAAACATAGCACGAAACCGAAACCGAACCCAAACACCAAAAACACAATTTCCATTTAAATGCAATGCAACAAGGACAACATAGCAGACAATTCTGCACACAATCACATACATGTATATGTATATATATATGTACATATACTTGGATATATTTGTATGCAAAGCAATAATAAGATGTACTTTGCAACAACAACAACAACAGTAATAATGGCAATGCCAATTGCTGTCATTTGTAATGAAGCCATTTTTAAAAGTAACTACATACACATACATACATACATACATGTATACATGTATACATGTATTTATGTATGTCTGTCTGCCTGTGTATACCAAAACAACAACTGCAATTGCCTGAAGCAAAAACTCCATCATCAAAACAACAACAACAACAACAACAACAAGAAAAGCAGCATCAGTATCAGCGTCCGCCCCGAGCGAAGCTTGATTCGTAGGTAGTTGTTGGTAGGTACTCTTCTCTTTCCCACCTGGCTCTCCATCCATCCAACCATCCCATCCATCCATCCTTTACTCCAACTACATTATGTAGCCGATCCAGTTGCCAGAGTCATTCACTTGCACATTAGGCAGCAAATTGACATCGATACTAAGCAACTACTACTACTACTACGAGCAAACTATACACATACATGGCTAGTACATACGTACATATTTATGGTGGTATGGGTGGAATGGGAGGTGAACAATGTGCGAGGGAGCAAGCAAGAGAGGGAGGGCATCATTTAACTGCTGCCAATTTACTGTTTAAATGCCAAACAAAAAGTGTTAACAAGCGCAAAAATAACAAAAGACACCAGCACCAACACACACAAACACACACACATAGACAACAAGAGAGCCAGGCTGCCAGACAGCCCCTTTGGCGTGTGAGTGTTGACACGTGTTAGAGCAAGAGCGCTATATGTGCTAGAGCTTGTGAGTTGTCTCTCAGTAAATGTCTGTGTGTGTGTGCGTGTGTGTGTGTGTGCATGTGTGTGCGCTAACCAGTTTATTGGGGCGGAGCTTACAGATGTTGAATTGTACTTGCTTTTGCTGCTGCTGGTCACAACAGGGTTGCAGCATCCTAAGCAGTAACAGCAACAACAACAGCAACAACAACAACAACAACAACATAGGCAGCAGCATAAGCAGCAGCTGCGCCTGAGTGTTGAGTTCCGACAGTTGCCATAAAAAGTGTCACGCCGCTTTTTATAGCACATGATTGATGTCCCGAATTTATAGCGAATCCCCATTGAGTAAACGTACGATCAGAGCTCCGAAACAAGCACGGCAACAGCGAAAAGAATCTTGCCATAAACATTTTTATGGCACGTCAACTAACCGTTATGTTGACGCCGTCACGCCGCGGCCATTGCCAAAGGTATTCCAAATTCACCAAAAACTCACACCACTATGCTCTCACACTCTGAAAGTGAGAGAGAGCGCTATTAAGCGAAAGAGCGAGACATAGAGAGAGCGAGAGAGAGAGAGAGCGAGAGAGAGGGAGAGCGAGCACTGGCGCTGATTGAAACCTAATGAATGTCAATTGCTGCCAATTACAACCAATAAATGCAGGCAATAGATGACAACAACAAAACCAGCAATAACAACAGCAACAACACACACAAGCAACGAAACTCACCACGACCGCGAGAGCCGAGTACGCGGGTGTATGTGTGTGTGAGCGAGATGACGACAGGTGCGCAACGCTTAGCACTCGACTGGTTTGTTTTTGTTTTGTTTTTGTTTTCTTTGCTCTCCCCACGTTTTTAACTGTTTTTGTAAGTAGCAATAGCAGTAGGCAGCGCAGCAGCAGCAGCAATAGCAGCACCAGCAGCAGCAGCAGTTGACCGCTTTGGCCGGTTGTCTTGGCTCAGTTTCGGTTGAAAGCCAAAGGCGAGCGGTTGTCTCACGGCTTTTGTTAGACTCGGCTCGTCTTGAATCGTCTCGTTGCGTTGCGTTTCGTTTCGTCAAACACAAAAGCAAAAATCAAAACGTTTATACAACTTTATACTCGAATTAGAACTATTCGCGAGTTTCCAATGCACACAAATTGACATAGATACCAAAAAAGAAAAGGCGTCCGTTAATCGTAAAGTTTTACACCAGTTATCAATTTTTTTTCTGTTCTTGTTTGTTCATAAGAATTTTGTGTGTGCCGTCGGCAAAGCAAAGCTTAGCTTAGCGAAAAGGCCCCAAAAAAAAGGCTCAGTGCACCACCAACAACAATCATCAACAACAGAGACAAGTGGAAGAGGAGTCGGGCGCCACCACATGACCACAATGCCACCGGAAATGTCCACAACTACGGCAGCCGTTGGGGACACACCGGGCACCCTTACGCCATCGCCATCATCTACGCAGGCGCCACGTTCCCGTTTCATGATCACCGATATTTTAGCGGGCAGTGCCGCTGCTGCTGCTGCTGCTGCAGCTGCCGCAGCCGCAGCGGCAATGGCAGCCGCCGCCGGACGCAGTTCGGCCAGTCCTTCCGAAGATTGTTATGCACCGCCGTCGCAAACCCGTGATCGTGATCGTGATCCACACCAGCAGCAACAGACACAACACCAACACCAACAGCAGCAGCAGCAACACCACCAGCAACATCAACAGCAACAACAGCAACAGCAAGCACAACAGCAGCAGGCTGCACTGCAGCATTATTTGGCACAGCAGCAACAGCTGTTGCGCTTCGAACGTGAGCGAGAGCGGGAGAGAGAACGAGAACGGGAACGGGAACGTGAACGTGAACAGTATCATCATGTGGCACCGCTGCTAGCTCACTTTCCGCCCAGCCACTATGCGGTGCTCCAACAGCAACAACAACATCCACACGCCCATCTCCATCGTTTTGCCCGGCAAACGAATCGCGATGGCTCACCACCTTTGGCCAAAGATTGCCATGGCACAGCCGCATGGAGTACGGTAAGTGAAATATATATTGATTTCTTGTGTTCTTGTGTCTAAAGAGGTGATAGTTATGTTATGTGTTTGGTGACATCTTCTATCTTCAAGGGAATACAAATAGATGAAGTGGGGGTTTTCTCTTCTCCGAACATCAACAACAATTAACTAGTTCTTTTCGAGTATTGAATCAGGAATAGAGAATTAAATAGTTCCTTTCGAGTATTGAATCAGGAATTGAGCATTGAATTTAGTTTCAGTGTGAGTTACTTGGAATGCCGTTTAAAATATATTTTATAGAAATTTTCAAGAATTTTTTATCATTCTTTCAATCAATTTGCCATGCATTCAAACTATTTAACCAGGTTGGTTGCCATAAGTTATGATATTTATAGCATTTATACAGTAATCAGTTATTCACACATATAAAACATTCATGTTCTGGGTTTTTATGGAACTCTTTTCATGCATACACAAATTGATGATAAATATATCAAAGTGGAATAGAATGACTTTGATATATGTTATATGTTATATATGAAGTTGACTTTGTTTAATGTTATTTATTATTTTGAATATTGGGGCAAGTTAAGATTATTTGATTATAAATTGAAGTCATTACCAATATTGTTTTAGGGATTTCTCACAAACGATTGATTTTTGATAAAATTTTGATATTATTTCCTTCCCAACAGCAACAAGCACATACACAACATCCGCTTGCTCATCATCCCCATGCACATCCGCATCCGCATCACCATCAGCTGCAGTTGGAGCGCGAACGTTTGGAGGCACTGCATCGTCATGGTGCGAATGGGCCGCTCGGTGCGAATGCAGCTGGACACAATGAGAGCCAGGATGAACGATCTCGTTCGCCGCTCGTCCTCCATTCGCTAAGCGGTGGCAGCAGCAACAACAACAGCAACAATAACAGCAACGGCAACAACAACAACAACAATAATAATAGTAACAATAACAACAACAACAACAACATTAGTGGGAGTAGCAACAACAACAACAACAACGGTAGTAGTAATAATAATAACGGAAATGCAAGCGGTCTGCTGCTGGGCGGCACCGGGAGCAGCATCAGCGGCGATCAAGCGAGCACAATTGATGACAGCGACAGCGATGATTGCGGTAAGTTTTTCTCCCCATATTTTCTTTTATTGTGTTTTTTTCTGTTATTTTCTCGCTCTCTCTCTCTTTATCTGTTTTTTTCGCTGTGAACTTTATGAAGTTTTGTTGGTGAAAAGCTAAAGATTGATGAATTAGGAACTTTTGACTTATTTTAGGATATAAATGTTAGCGAAAATGTTTTTTTTTCAAAAATGTTTAAAGTTGTTTTAAGTAATGTTTTGTTTTTCTAAGTTTTTCTCGCTCTCTCTCTCTGTTTCTCTTTATGAACTTGGTAAAGATTGTTAAATCAAGAACTTTTGACTTATTTTAGGATATAAGTTTTAGCGAAAATGTTTTTTTTTATCAAAAATTTTCGAAGGTGAAGTGTTTTTCCTCACTTTAAACGTAATGTTTTGTTTTTGCTAAGTTTTTCTCGCTCTCTCGGTTTCTCTGTTTCTACTTTGAACTTTGAACTTTATGAACTTGGTAAAGATTGTTAAATTAAGAACTTTTGTCCAAATTATTCAAATGAGTTTTATCAAGCCAAATTACATGAAAGCTGCCTTAGGAAATAACAATTTTCAATATATTTTCTTATTTTAAAAACTATTGTTCTTAGTTTCCACTTTAAGTAAGTTACAATCGTTTATGATTATGTTTGAATCGCTTAAAGTTTAGCTTATTCTCACTTGTTGTTGATTAATCAAAGTCCACAAATGGGCCACAAAGCGAAAGTTTCGCTAAATCCCGACAATCTGATCAGCATGAAAGTTATTGCGGATTAAATTTTCAGATTATTATCAGCGGCAGCAGCAGCAGCAGCTGACCAATTGCAACTTTATAGTACAATCTCATTTTCAGCATTTCGTATAAGTTTTTCCGTATTTGCATTTCTCTCTCTCTCTTCAAAAGTTCAGCTGGCAGTTTGTGTTCCCATTTTTGTTGTTGTTCAGATTTCAGTTTAATGCCAGCGCTAACTGTAATCGCACGCAGGTTAGGGGCTCTGCCATAAAACCAAATGCACAACATCAACAGCAAATGTGTGGTTTGTGGCATGTGTTGGCTATAAAGATAAAAGACAATGAAGAGAGAGTTCGACTAGAAGATACCCTGTATCAATGATTATTAGTGTGTAGTAAGTGCAAATGTATACAGAGTTTTCATGCATTACTGCAACTTCCTTCTTTGATATCTCTCAATCGACTTTGATGAAATTTTCACAACTAGTCGAAACTAATTAACATTTTGCAAAGAAAATAAAATAATTGAAGAATTCATTTCATCCATCTTTGATATCTCGGGTGTTTCTTAACCGATTTCGATGAAATTTTCACAGCTAATCGAAATTAACATTTTTCAAGTGAAAATGCACTAAGTGAAGAACTCACTGTTTCCGTTGATAAATTAATTCTAATTTCAAACTAAAGTTTTTTCGAGAGAGTTTTTTCAAAAGCTAAAAATGTTTTCTTCTACACTTCAATATAACCTTCTTCAGTCATGTTCAATGCGTGTGTTGCGTGTGGCAACAACGTGTGTAGCTGCCAACTATTTGGCCATGTTTGTTGTTGTGATGATCATCTTCAACTTCAACATCAGCTTCATGGATTTATGTTAAATGAATATAAATAAATTGATCGCTAATGCGATTTTGAGTTGTGTTCCAACTTGTTACCCTTGACTTGGATGAAACGCCCCAAATACAGCAGTCAAGTACACTCTTCAAATAACCCCACATACCCGTACCCCTCTTCCCCTCCCTGTCATCCCGTCAAACAGTCAGATAGAGTCATAGCTTGCCCGCCCCGCCCCGTTGACCACTTTTCGCATGCAACAATTTAATTGATTTTAATGACTTTTAATGCTTTTGTTGCTGCTGTTGTTGTTGTTGCTGTTTATTATTATTATTGTTATTGCTATTAGTATTTTTCTTTTATGTTATTGTTGTTGCTGCTGTTGTTGTTGTTATTATATATTTGTTAAGCGCTTTTAAACGTTATGCAAATTATGACAAATTACAATTAAATAAACGTAAACGTGCGTTGGAAATTGATTTCGCTGTTTGTTCTGTTCTCGATTCAAATCACATCATAAACGTTTGTTTGTGCAATGCCACACAGCGCAAAAATATCAAGAGCAGAGCACAGAAAGAGAGAGAGAAAGATAGTTGAAGGGAGAGAGAGAGAATGAAAAATCCAATGAAGAATAAATCCAACTTCAATTGTTTTGTTCTTTTCGACATTTTGCCATACAAAAAGCTAAAAGTAATGTAATGTGTAATGTAATGTGTAATGTAATGTAAAGTGTAATGTAATGTTTAATGTAATCAGTTAAATAATAACAGTTAATAAAGCAGTTAGAGTTAACTTTTCCCCACACAGACATCAGCGGCACTTTCTTCACTTCGATTTGAGCATATTAAAGCTTAAACTTATTATGAATTTGTTGCGATAAATTAAGTTCTTCTAAATCTTCTGCGATTTCATGGACTTGTGCCAAAGTCAATTAAAATTAATCAAACACACACGCACACATATATATTTATAGATTTATAGGTAGAAATAGAAATGCGCCCCGCGTTGCTGTCAATTCAACAAAAATTTTGTTTTGATTTGAGACACAAGCCACAAATGAAAGAAATTTAAAAAACCATAAATGTGTTGGCCACAACAACAACAACAGCGGCACACACAGCCCACACACACACACACGCACACACACACACTCGCCTAAATCAGCTGGGTATCGATTCTCTTTCCATTGTCCAAGCCAAGTTTTTTCTTTCTTAGCCCACGCTGCGAGCTTCGATTTCGAGGCGGTCCAAAAAAACAAAAAAAAACCAAAAGAAAAGAAAAACTTCAGATTATTTTTCCCTTATTTTTTTATTATTATATTTTATATTGATTTTGAACGCTGCAAAAAAAAACAAAAAAAGAGAAAGAACTTGGCTTTTAACGGCTTAATCGAAGCCAACAAAAACAAGAGGAATGCGCTTTGAGTTTTTCGTTCTTGTTGTTGTTGTTGATAATTCAAATTTGTTGCTGTTGTTGTTGTTGGTCACCCCGAAAACGGCTTTGGTGACACTCGCGTGTCACTTGAGACGCGTGCGAGCGACAGTTGCCAGGATCGCTCAGGATGCGATCACAACAACAACAACAACAACAACAACAACAAAGAAGCGCCTTCGCCTTCAAGTTCCAGTTCGAGTTCGAGCAAAATTCGCGCAACGCTTTTGAAATTGAGCCAAAGCTTGATTCGAGCCGCTACTCAGCCTCAGCCTCAGCCTCAGCGAGAGAGTCTCCAGCTGTCAAATGAACTGTGCGCTGATCCGCTGCGACAAGCAAGACACTCGCTCGAACTCACACTTCATCTCACCTTCGCCGCCGCCCTCCTTTTCCCTTCTTCCCTTTCATCTTGTTGTTGCTGTGTTGACCTGATTGAAATTAATATTTTGTTTCGTTGCGTTTCGTTTTGGTTTTTTCATACAATTTTTTAACGTGGCTTCCAAAAAAAAAAAAACAGAAAAAACGAAGCGTGTGGGCCCAACAACAACAACAACAACATTTAGAAGTGCATGTAGCAAGTGCAAACACACACACACACACACAGAGACACACACTTGTCTACACACATTCTGAGCAGCAAGTTCGTTGCCTAAGTCTTTCGTTTTGGCTTTGCGATTTTCATGATTTTTTTTGCATTGTTTTTGTTGTTTTCGGAAATCCTAGACACAATGCATTATGTTAATGCATACAATCGTGTTACCGTTATGCAAGCTTCTTGTTGTTGTTGTTGTTGCTGCTGCTGACTGCATTTAAGCGCGCACATTATCAAAATGCTGATAAACGTTTAGCAACAAAAAGCGGCAAAGAAGAAGAAGAAGAACAGAAAACCGCTGAGCAAAAGGCAGCGAAACGAAGTTGGTTTGCTTTTAATTAAAATGCAAAAAGGCCAATTGTAAATGTGTTGCTGCCATGCGCAATTAAATGCAGACGAAAGGCGAACAAACACAAAACAACAACTACAACTTGGCCAACACCAACAACAACACGTAACAGCTACAGCTTACTGTCAGTCAGTTATTCAGTCAGTGAGGCAGTCAGAAATGCAGAAGGAAGTTGCCACCATCATTGTTGTTGATGTTGTTGCTGCTGTTGTTGTTGTTGTTGTCTGCACACTTAAGCATGTTTAATACAGTTTAGCCACAAGCACTTAATTACTAATTCAATGCATAAGTGTTGTGCGAGGGCGCGGGCGGGGTGTCTAAGAAGAAGAGGAAGAGAGTTATGAGAGGGTTTGAGATATTGCGGAAATGTTTTGCTGACTGACTTTTGACTAGTTACCAACAACAACAACAACAAAAACCACATTAACAGCTGATGACTGGTTTTATATATATACATATATATATAGTTTACCCTGTAGCCGTTAAATGGTATAAGTAGGGTATATACCGTTACTATATATACATAGTTAATGTAAACAGTATTGAACTATTTTAAAGGTAAGATTTCATTTCAAGCTTTCTGGTCGAGAAATTCGTTGAGTTGAGCAAAAGATAACAATTTCCATTGCGTTAAGCAACTTTGTTGCAAGCGAAGAAAAAACCGGAAAAGAAGATTGCTTTAAATGTGCAAAAGATGCAGTTAGATGGCATTTCGTTTAAGCCAAAGAGTCAAGTGTTTGCTTTAATGAGTATGGCTAAAGAAAATGGCAATAACCAAAAGAGTGTGATATAAAGCTAAAGAGAGAAGAGAGGAGAGAAAGAGAAAGACAACACAAGTAATGAAGACAGATAGAGAGGGAGAGATAATGAGGGAGATGGAGATGAAGAAAGGGGAAAGATAGGGAGAGGAAGAGATAAAGAGATGAAGAAATGGAGCACAGAAAAGGAAACTCACCGTTTAGAGATTCAAGAAAAAATACACTTATTTTTTATCTTTATTATTATTATTAAAAGATATTTAAAGTTAAGAAAAATATTAAAAAAGTGTAATTTTGCTTATCTTAAGATCCTAAAAAACTGAATATGCATATACGAAAGATGTGAACTGCCTTATTTTGATTATCTGAACTTAAAGAATGTTTCTCAAAAACGCGGTTTCATAAAATATTGCTGTTAAAAATATTCACAAACAAAGATTGCAAATCACACAAAACAAATAAAACATTATTAACTGTTGTTTTTACTGCCTGCGCTGCTTAAAGTATCAGGTAACAAGCATCCGTGAGTAAAACGTATGAGAAAGAAAAAAAAACAACAGAAAACAGAAAACAAATTAATCAATGAAGGCATTCGAATCAGAATCGAATTGAGCTTAAAGTGTTGTTAAGGAATTCACATTGCGATTTGTTGAGCTTCGTTTCACACGTTTCACACACACACACACACTTAACTGTTGTTGTTGTTGTTGTAATTTGTGCTCATAAAGTGTTTAATTGCAAATTAGCAATGGCATGCCACCAGGCAAAACTTGAAAGCAACTTTGTTATTGTGTTGTGTTATCTCATGAGTGTTGCATGTATTCGAGCCATAAAGCAAAATGCTCCACAAATCGCATGCCACACAGACAAGAGATAGAGGAGAGAGAGAGAGAGAGAGAGATATATATATAGAGATAACTGAAACATTTTTCTCTCTTCCATTTTTGCAGGTGGCAAGGACGATGACGGCGAGGATAGCTTGAAAAATGGCAACAGCGACTCCCATTTGAGCATGAGCGGACTGAGCAAGAAGCAGAGAAAGGCACGGACCGCCTTCACCGATCATCAGCTGCAGACGCTGGAGAAATCGTTTGAGCGTCAAAAGTATCTCAGCGTCCAGGATCGCATGGAGCTGGCCAATAAACTGGAGCTGAGCGATTGCCAGGTGAAGACCTGGTATCAAAATCGACGGTAAGTGCGCGGTCTCTCTTCTTTGAACTATGACTAATTTATTGCCAGACGAGAGAGAGGGAGAGTGATGCGATAGGCGTTGGCTAGAACTAAGAGCGAGAGGGGAGGGGAGGGTTTGCTAATCAGCGCCTTTTATGGAAACCGACCATTTCTTCGCGCACTTTTCCAATAAAAATCGGTTTAATGGCCTCAACGCCCCCCCACCCCCTTTTCAATCGTCGCCTCAATCGTTAGTGACCGCGAACCGGTTCGGAATCAACACACTGCTCGGCCCGGCAAACTGTTTATGCGTTTTGTTTTTATGCTGATTGCTTAATTTGCTGCATTTTGCGCAAAAGTCGTAAAATGCTTTTGCTGTTTATATTAAATGAGTTGTTTATTTTTTGTTTGTTTGTTTTCCACTCTGTGTGTGTGTGTGTGCGTGTGTGTGTGTGCGCCACTTGAGTCGCAAGTTTGTTGCCTAAGTCTTTCGTTTACACTCGGCTACCCTATATCAATGGGCAACTCATTCGGCACATTCCGGCGTCATCCGCTCTATTCATTCGCTTCGATTCGATTTCTAATAGCGATTTTTCGCCCCGCGAAGCTGTTTAAAAATAGCTGCCAAAGCCGCGCTGCCTTATTACGTTTAATAGCTTTTTATTATTTTTTTTATCTTTTCTTTTCTTTTGTTGTTGTATTTTTTCTTTTAATTATTGCCCAATGACTTGTCACATTTGGTCGGGCATTAAGAGTAGCAACAGCAGCAGCCGCTTTAACCAAGAAACCAAACCAAACCAAACCGAACTGAACCAAAACAGTTTGATACGAAAACCCACTCCACACATAGCATAAAGTCGGCATCTTCCAGGCCTCGCGCTCATTGGACCGGATATTGAGAACGGTTCGGCAACGTATCTTGTTATTATTGAGGCATAACGACTGTCATATACTCTACACTCAAGAGCTCTATCTCTCTCTCTCTGTAGAGTTAGCGATAAGTTTGAAAAGAAAAAGATAGAAAAAGCTGATCAAAGTCAAGTCTTCTTAACAAAACCTTCAGTTCTTCATATCTTTTAAGGTTATAACATGATAATTGTATAGCAAAAAAGATCAAGTTTAAGGAGTTTACTTTGTAGTACAACCAAACATTAGCAATCACAAACGACTATCATATACTCTGCACTCAAGAGCTCTCTCTCTCTCTCTCTGTAGAGTTAGCGATAAGTTTGAAAAGAAAAAGATAGAAAAAGCTGATCAAAGTAAAGTCCTCTTAACAAAACCTTCAGTTCTTCATATCTTTTGAGGTTATAACATGATAATTGTATAGAAAAAAGATCAAGTTTAAGGAACCAAACATTACCAATCACAACAAAGCACTTAAGATTTCCACTCAAAAATAAACAGAAAACAGAGATTAAAATGTGTTGAAGGTGCAAGGCAAAGTCAATATGCTTAGTTTTGTAGAGTGTGTAAAGAGTATTTTGGTTAGTTTTTAAACTGTTGTTCACAGCTGCATGCGATGAATGCGCGAAAATTGCAGATCAGCTTCGTTTCGGGGTCGATATTTGTTTGGTATCTCAAAGATCGGTGATCGGGGTCGAGGTTTTTTCTTCTTGCTTGCTTGTTTGCGGCTGGCGCCTAAATGCAATTAAAGGATTTGCCAAAGATACTAGGCGTGCCGTTGCCAATTACATATATATCTCTCTCTCTCTCTCACACTCTCTGTCTCTGTCGATGACTCCCGACTGTGTTACGGTGGGCGTTGTAAGCGTTCGGTACTTGCCAAGATAAATGACAAAACAATTAAGTGCGAAATATAAACAGCAATAATAGCAAAGAGTCGTTCGTCGTTCGTCGTCGTCAGTCGTCCTGGGCTCAGCAGGCGACCCGACCGGGCGACCGGGGCACAGGATAAGCGCAGTCAGCAACAATGACTTGGCATATTTTGTGTTTAGCAATGATTAATAGCTAGAACTAGAATAATAGTTGAAAGCCATTTGTGGATTAGGTTTGGCTTGGGCTTAGTTCGATTTTTCATAGTTTTCCGTTTTTTTCTTTTCGTTTGGTAATATTTTGTGTTTTTAGCATTCGTTTTGCCTTTTTTTATCATCAAGGGTTGGCAAAAATGAAAATATTAATTTCAATTCTTTTTTTTTTCTTCTTTATCCCTTTTAGAACCAAATGGAAACGGCAAACAGCTGTTGGGTTGGAACTGCTCGCCGAGGCTGGAAATTATGCGGCATTTCAGCGTTTGTATGGCAGTGCCACGCCCTATTTGAGCGCCTGGCCGTATGCGGCCGCTGCAGCCGCCCAAACGCCCCACGGTGCACCGCCCTCGGCAATCGATATCTATTATCGGCAAGCGGCAGCCGCAGCCGCCCTACAGAAACCCACATTGCCAGCGAGCTATATGTACCCCAGCCGGATGCCACCGGGCATGGGACTGCCGGGCATGCCACCGCCACCCGGTGGGGCGCCCATGCTGGGTGGCTATTATGCAGCGCCGACATTGCCGCCACGCGAACGCTCGCCGGCAACCAGTCAGAGCGCCAACAGCGAGGCCGATTACGAGCGGAGCAGCAGCAGTCGACAGCGTTTGCAGACGCCAAGTCCGCCACTGAATCCGGGTAGTCCGCCGCCGAGAAGGGAGCATGGAGTCGGTGGTGGTGGTGATGGTGGTGAGGCGCCAACAGCTTTGAAAATGAAAACGCCAGAACATGTTATTGGCGGTGGTGGTGGCGGGGGAGGTGAGGAGTTGCCGGAAGAGTGTGGTGATGCGGATGATGCGTGTGACGATGTGGATGATGAGGATGATGAGGAGCTGGCGCTTGATGTGTGAGTGTGTGTGTGTGTGAATGTGTGTGTGTGTGAGTGTGCATCATCATCATCAACTGGATCTCAGACAGACGCGTATAGTGGGACAAAAACACACTCTGTCTCTCTCTCTCTTCAGGCATCTCCAAGCCAAGTTGTTGAGCCCCACGTAAATGTGTCGCATTAATCAAGATATATATATATATACATGTATAACTAAATATTTTTTTTTCATAACTTTAACTATTTAAACAAAATGTAGCTTAATGAATTTTTGTAAATTTTTGTAAATGTTCTTTGTACATACATCTAAGAAGAAGAAGAAGCCAACCAAAAGAGAGAAACCTTTTTTTTTTTGTCGAAACCCAAAACCCAAAAAACATTTTTTTTTATGTCTAATATTTTTTGTGCCTAGTCTTAAGACGTCTATTGTGTGTGTGTGTGTGTGTGTGTTGTATTAAATAAAAGAAAAAAATCAAATGAAAATGAAATAAAAAAAACATGCGAATTCTTTTGTGGACAAGTGGCTGCCACTGCCACTGCCGCTGAGTGTGGTTGCACCAAGTGGTTGTTGCACCAAGTGGTTTTTTCTTAACCTCAAGTTGTGCGCTGAGCCTAATGCAAGCTGACACACGAGTCCTTGCCACCGCATATATATATATCAATGGGGCAGCACTTGATGATGAACTGTTGCACTTTTTATTTTTTTCGGGTCTGCGTCTGGGAAGCAAGCCGGAGCGAGCCGCACGCAACATGCTTTAAACTGTGTGTGCCACTTACAAATTGTTAACATTTTGCACAAACTTAACTTGAAGAGTTCTCTTCTCAATCGCAAAAAGGGCAACCAGTAAGACGGGGAAGCTGCTGCTCGAGTGGCCGACGCCGAAACGTTTCTAATTGACTTGCAACAACCCTCGAGAAAATCGCAATAAAAATTGGGTTACGACTCTTGGGTAATGTGTAGTATGTGGCATCTACCCTGCTGCCGCCGCTGCTGTTCGTTGTTTGTTGTTTACATTCCGCGCTTGCCATTTTTTCGCTACTCTGTTCTGTGTTTTTTTCGTCGTCTTCTTGTTTTTGTGTATGACAAACACACACAATTTTGCATAGCTCTTAATTTATAGGGTTGCGGCTAAGCGAATGCAATTTGTGCTGCCTCTCAGCTCAACCCCCGGCGATGTCGGAGTCGGAGTCGAAATCCACTTCCCAAAACTCGACTCGGTGACTTTTGGTTAACTGCGTGAAGTGGCTAACGGCAAACGCAACTTTGGCAACTTTTTGTCAAGTGTGTGAGAGAGCGGGCGAGAGATGGGAGAGAGGATGGGAGAGATGGGAATATTGTGCGTATAAAGTAGGTCTCGATGATCCTTGGCTGTAGTCCTTGGCTGTAGTCCTTGGCAGTCGATGCATAACGCCTCTGTAACAAATTGATTATTTGTTGCGGTTTTTTTTGTGTTTTGTTTTTTGTTTTTTTCTGCTTGCTTGCAACGATTTGAATTTTTTATGAGTGCCTCTCATAAATTTATGAGTACTTTGTCGGACCGTGCGAAACTTTTTGCCGAAGCCATTACAATTCGTTAGCCATTCTCCATTCTCCATTCGCATGGATCAATAGCGGCGCATCCGGATCACAGCAGAACCCAGACAGAACCCAGAAGCCAAAAGGCAGAACGCAGTTTAGCACCAAGATCAACTTGGAGCGAGAGAGAGAGAGAGAGAGAATTTGTGCGTAATGCATGAATGCAGCCACTAATTAAGATAGTTAATGTCTTTATTTAACGTTCGATTGATTAACAGGTTTGGTTGTAAAAACTTAATTAATGTGTAAATATGGAGATATTATTTTATACACTTCGGTAAGAGGCATTAAGAACATTTTCATATCTATAATGGAATGGCTTTAATAAAAGCATTCCAAGCTTGATTTAAGTGTTGAAGCTGTTTGTTTCTTCAGTGAAAAGTTGGCATAATTATAATATAAGGTTAAAAAGATGTAATAAAGTAAGAAACTCCAGAAACTCTAAACAAACTTGCAATGTCTCGGGGCTAGGATAGCTCATATCCAAAATTTGGAGTCTCTAGCTTTTATAGTTCCTCAGATCGAAACCATTTTACCCATTGGTTTTAACCATTTCATTGATTAAGGGAATAAAAATGGGCTGAAAATTTATAATTTCCATATTAGATCTTACTTATTTTAAGTACAAATATTTATTCTGACTGTTTATACCTATGACAACCTATTAAATGTTTAAAAATTGATAGTATAGTAAATAATAAAAGTAAGTATGTATATACTATCCGTATAACTATTGAAAAATATGAAAAAAGAAGTTAATCTAACTTACAAGATTATAATTTGCTAGATGTGAACTCTGAACAAGTACTCTGGGTATGTTTAAGATTTTCGATAACTTTTTCCGGTTTACGATATACAAAATGTAATCAATAACAATAAGATATTGAATTTCAAATAGTTTGAAAATGGAGATTGAAATTATGGACAAAATACTGAAAATTTGTGAAATGTTTATTCAAATCAGTTCCGTAACACAAGTCAAATGAGATATTAAAGTTTAATCATAAAGCCTATTTGTCAAGGGTTAAGGGTTACGGGTTACGGGTTAAGGGTATCCTATATACTCAACTAGAACCTTCTTATTTGTTTTTCTCGTGACAAAGTCAAATCGATTTGATTTCAATGTAGTTATTATTGTTAAATGTTACGTTAAATGCTTTGTGATATATTAGAAAAACCTAAAAATAATAATAAAATGGTAAGAAAGTTAAGGTTGACAGTAATTGCGGCCAAGTTGAAAAGTTTTTTTGCATAATTTTGTTTTGTAATTCGTTCTCAGTTCATTGAAGATACAGGCATTAGCATAATGATTGGCCAATTGGACAATTTCCAGCTGATAGCTGTAACAGATCTTATAAATTTGCAAATTTGCAATTGATTTAAGCAAAAAAAAGTTTTGGGACAGTGTTTATTTGCTTTTCTCTGCCCATAAAATTTGTGACGCTTCCTTTTTGTTGGAGGCATTGTTGTGCCTAGAGATTCTTTTTTATGTGGACTTCTACTACTTGGCTTTTCCTTTCCTTTCCTCTCATCCTGGTTTTTCTTCTTTGTGTGTGCGTTCAAGCTGACAAAATGCTTTCACACCGGAAGCTGCTGCAATGCGTTCAACGTCGTCCTCCTTTTTCCTGGCTAATTGACAACTTTTGTTATGCTCCTCAGTTCCTGTACGCGTCTTATTCTATTTTTTATGCCACACTGCTGCTGCTGCCACACTGCTGCTGCTGCCACACAGCTTCTCCTGCTACTGCTGCCTGCCTGCTTCTTTGTCAGTCTAATTTGTCACAGGACACGAGCCGTTCCAACTATTGCATACTAAGCAGTCATGAAAAAAAGTGGACAACAGCAGATAGAGGGGGGAGTTGGTTGGAAGCTGCTGCTGCCTTTTCATTACACACGCAATTTGTTGCACACAATGGCGCAAGTTTCTGTGCAAGTTCTTCTTACCCTTTCCACTTGGCCATTTGCCATTTCCGTTATCAATAAATTTGTGCTCGCCTAAATGCGTGTTTATCAAATTAGATGACACAAATAGATAGATAGATAGATAGAGAGAGAGAGAGAGAGAAAGACATCCCTTTCGCATCCCAATGGCCGGAACCCAGCCCAAGCCCCGCCACACCCCCCTCTTTCCAATACACTAACTGCAAACGGAAGCTGTGCAAAATCGATATATACCGAAGGTCAATGGTTCAGAGAGAGAGAGAGAGGGGAAGAGACGCTCTGCTTGTGGCAAGGTTAAATCTGAATCAATATTGAGTCACAGTTATAGTTACTACATACATATACGCCTACATACATATACTTTTGTGTGTGTGTGTAGTTGCCTTTAAATTATTGTAAATGGCTTTGTGGCGCCAGCAGCAACAGAAATCGATTTGCCGGTGGCCCTCGTCGCCAGTTAAACGTTGCAAATTACTCAGACTGACTGCGGCTGCGGCTTACAGCGGCAACAACAACAACAACAACAGCAACACAAAACATCAACAGCGGCTTTTTGGCGGCTACTGGTTTTAAACCTGCGGCCCAATTTGCATGCGTTTATCTACACTTAAAGAAAAAGCAAAGAGTTGAATGTGAGGAACTTCATTTTGAGATTCAGTTTTAAAATGTTGCTCGAAATGTTTCTTTCATGTCATGAATTGTATAAAAATGGAATGAAGTTTAGTTTTGTTGCAGTGTACGTGCGGATTTGAATGCATCAGGTTTAAAGAAATTCAGTTTCGGCATTCATCATCGATTTGCAATTCGCTTCGCAATTGCATTTGCGGTTTACCAATTTTCAATCAATTCTAACTGTGCAACGCAATCAAAGGGGCTTGCAATACATTCAATTCATATTGCACATGTATTGGAGCATGTGTATATGTATGTGTATGTGTGTGTGTTGGAGTCGTTGGCACCAGGCACACGCCAATGCCAAAAGGTTCTCATCGTGCTCGAGAGTAAACCGATACTTTGTGATTTTTCAGGGGCGCCAGGGCCAAGTGCCGTTAGTCAAGTGTCTGTCTCTCTCTCTTTCTTTGCAATGTGCGCACGTGTGTGTGTGTGTGCGTATGCGTGTGCGTCTGTTTGCTTTACCCCCGCCCCCCTTCTCTTTGCAGCTGTGAACGAAAGAGAGAGAGAGTAAGCGTATAGAGAGCGCCAAAAGTCAAGCCTTTGTTTGTTGTACGGCACGTGTCAAGACTTTTGTAACGGACTATTACGGTGACGATGTCGATGGTGATGGTGATGGTGATGTTAATGGTAATGGTAACTGTGACTATGATTGCAAAATGTGACAAATGCCAACTGTCGTCGGCTGTCACTGAAGTGTGACTAAACGGCGCCTACGGCTGTACACACGGATGTAACAAATTTCCAAGGGCTGTCCAGGGGTTTCTTCTTTCGAATCAAAAACGTTTGCCTCCCCTCCCCCCTTTTTCAGAATGGACCACAAGCTGAGTCGAGCGGTGCCAGCGGCAACTCGCACAACTCTACAACACACGAATGCAACTACTCTATATAACTTGTGCCCAAATAAAATATATATAGAAAAAATCCAGCAAGGCGCATTTGCACACCACGTTAATGACCAAACAAAAGGCAACAAAAGGCCCTACAGAAACAGAAAACGAAAAACGAAAACGAGAAAAAAAAAAAAAACAAAACAAAACAAACAGTTGCACATGGGATCCAATTACTCGAGCTTCAAGTCGGACTCCGACTACGAATTGACTCACGAGTTGAGTTGAGCCAATTTTCAATTGTGCCACGGCCCAAAAATGCAACAGCAGGCGAGATGCTTCAGCAGCGATGAAAATGTTCCAACCAATGTTCCAACGAATGAACAAACGAAGGAATGAAAGAAATGCAAACGATTTTAGCCTGGCACGCAGTCTCTCATTGACACGCCATCCAAGTTCACGTTTTACATCCATATCTACGGCGATGTTCACGTCCAGGTCGGCGGCATCTGCATTGGGGGATGAACAGCGAGGGTTGAACCAAAGGTTTGATTCGTTATTTTGCATATCAAATAATGCATTTATATTTACAATTTATATATTATAATGTTTATTATGTTTATTAAAGCTTTTTATTGTTGAAATATAATATGATTAAGTGTTTCATGTAGATTGTTCTTACTTTATAAGAACTGTTAAAAGTATTTCTAGGTAACATTTTTAATCCTTTTCGATTACTTATCTTAAGTACTTATCTTATACTTAAGTAAATGTTTAATTTAAACACCTTTTACTTTATAAGAACTCTTAAACTATTTCTTGGTTTCTGTTCAAATTCTTTTCGATTACTCAACCAATTCTAGGTTACGCTGGAAATCCTTTCCTCGCAAAACTCACTTGCCAACCCTCGTGGATATTGTGGATATTGAACATGTTCACAATTTGAATATTGTAAACATTGTCCAGGGCGTCCATTTGTCCATTCGTCCTTGGCTCGTGCTGCTGCTGTTGCTGCTGTTTTGTCCTTGTCCTTTTGTCTGCTGTTGGGCAAGTCGCAACAAGGCGCTTTTGTATTGGTATTGGTAAGTGTAGTGTATGTGAAATGTAATTTTTGGCCTTAATTCCTTTTGTGTTTGGCTGCTCGTTTGTTCGCTTGCTAATTTGACAGTTGTCAGCCGCATTTTTGACGTCAGTTGGCCAATCCAACAACAACAACACGAACAACACGAACAACAACAACATATATCCACATGTTCCATTTTCGATTTCCACAAGCAATTCTTTTCCATTTTCATTTCCATTCATCAAAATTGGCTTTGGGTGCGTGAGGACGCCGCCTGGCTCATAATGATTTGTCATCAATTAGCCGAGGGTGTTGATGTGCGCGGTAAACCAAGTGGAAGGAGCAGCAGGAGTCGGGGGGCGCAGGAGCACCCCGTCGGCATGTAGCATACGCTATATGACCAAAGCAAACCCGCCCCTGCTGCCCAGCTCAGCACTTGTATGGATATGAATGTGACATGATGTGAGGAATGAATGGAGGATGAAGTGGATGAGAATGAGGATGATATGAATGTGAATGTGAATGTGAATGAGGATGCGAATGAGGATGGGAATGGGAATGGGAATAAGGATGTGACTCTAATGCCTATTTTGGTTCAAGTGCTGTTGGTTTTGTCGCTTGTTCCTGCTGTTGCAAATTACTTTTGATTATTATTATTATTATTTCGATGTACATTTCATTTACAATGTGCGAGCGGGTGCGATTGCCTACACCCCCCTTCACTCTGCTTCACCCCCCGCAACTCAATCAAGCATTCAGCTAACTGAAACTTTTGTAAGCATCTCGAATTACCAACAAATTGAGGCAATTGTTGCATACACTTGAGTCTTTAAAGAGATTTGATTACATGGCCTTGATAAAAGTGGAATAAAATTTTAAAGTGTTACTCAAAAGAAAAGTGAAGAAGTGAAGGGAAGGGAAGGGAAGAAAGTGGTTAGGAAAAACCGGAAAAAAAGGAATAAGCTAACACTACAGAAAGTAAAGGAGGCTTTTTCGACCCAATAAAGTATATATAATATTGATCAGTCTGTAAGTATGTATCAACGCATCGATCTCAGGAACTACAAAAGCTAGAGACTCCAGATTTTGGATATGAACTCTCCTCATCCCTAAGTAAAGCAAGTTTGTTTCAAATTTTCGATTACTTTTCTAGATTACGATATACACATGAAATCGATAACAAATAATCTAGTATTGTAAAAATTTGATAAAGTGAATTGAAACTATTAACAAAACAATGAGTATCTGTGAAATTTTTATCAAAATCGGTCAAGAAACACCGGAGATATGAAGCAATCAAGCGTTGGTATATTAGTACAAGTATATATATGTGTATGTCGGGCTGACGACCGTCTGTCTTTCTGGATGGTCAAGGGTTAAGGGTATCTTCTAGTCTTCTTAATTGTTTTTAATGAATTTTAAGGTGTTTAGGTGTTTTAAGTGACTAAGGCGAGAGAGAGGGAGAGAAAGTTGTTAGGAAATAACGGGAAAAAGGAAAAAAAACCACAACTAAAGGATATCTGTGTGTCGAGCATTTGTTATATTCCTTAATATGACCAGTCAATTCGGAGCAAACCAAACAAATCAATAATGAATATTCAGAACTTCCCAATCTCAATATCACAAACAAAAGAGATCACAATATATAGAAATTAAACAAAAAGCAGAACCAAAGATAATCGACAAATAAAATTTATCTCAGGTGGCGGGCGAATTAGCAAAATTCCATAAAAATGCATTAACAAAAAACGAAAAACCCAATAAAAATTAGCTTCAGCTTAACGAAAATAAAATACTCTATATATATTCAAGTATATCCAAATAAAATGCCATAAAATAAGAGTATGCGGAATATGAATGAAATGAGAAAAAAAAAAAAAAACAAAACCAATAAACAAAGCACACATCGAAATTGGATAAATAAATAATTTAGCACTTATCTTTAAGCAAAATGTTAACTTAATTAGATAATTACTTAAATGTCATTTTAAACAAAACAACAAATGCCCCAATCCACCATCCACAATCCCCCAAAAACCGAAACAAAGGCTGTCGTCAAATTTGTTTTTGGGGGATCTAAACCACAAAAGCGCACAACTTCAACTTGTATTCGAATTCGAATCGAGAATCCAAGCCATTAACACCGATTCACATTAACACACAAGCTCGTCGAGTCGCATCGAGTCGAGTGTTTATTTCTTTTCTTCTTTTTTAGTGAATGAATTGTGATAAAACACCAACAACAGCAAGAATGAGCCGATCGATGAGATCTATGTATATGTATGGGGAATGAAATCAAAATCAAAATCAAAATCGAATTAAATTGAATGCGAGTCGAAAACAAAACGTGGAAGGGCAGCAACAATTTAATGAACGCAAAAAATACACATACATATACACATACGCGCGTGTGTGTGTGTTGAAAATTGACTTAAATTATTTATTAGCGAATAAAATTAAAAACTTAACGCTATAAAAGTGTTAAAACCACTTAGCAAGCCATTTGCCAGATCTTGAGCAAACCCAAACACACACACAACAACAGGGTCGCAACAGAGAGAGAGAGAGAGGGAGAGAACGAAAGAGAGAGCAGGAGTGCAAAAATGGAAAATAGTTTCAAAAGCAAATCCATACTAGAATGAATATTTGGTTTTTCGGAGATATATTTTAATAAATTAAAATTAAACTTTTTTTTCGGGTCTTTTTTTTTTGTCCGTTTCTCTCGTTTGTTATAGAGTGTAGAGTAGAGAAATAAGCATATGCAACGATTAACATAAAAAAGCTGTTAACAATTTGTACAACATTTATCTAGTTTTTCACCATTTGAAAACAAACAAACAACGCGCACTCTCAGCTCGTTCCATCTCGCTTTAATGGCTAGCGGCATCTCTGTCTCTAATTTTATAAGTGTGCCTATATATTTTGTATTGCCATCGATTTTAAGTGGTCTTTTGTATGGCAACCAAATCGAGACTGACTTGGATAAATTGTAGCTAAATGTATAAACTGACAGACGGAAATGGTATTAATATTATGTGTGGGTTATGGTTTGGTTTGGTTTGGTTTGGCATTGGAAAACTTTGACTTGATTCATTCTGGCATACACACTAAAGTTATTACACATAAGTTAAACATTCTCGCGTATCTGGACAGATAATTTGTGCAACTGTTCTTTACAATGTTGCATGTTATTACTTAATAATTGGTTACACTTTGTTTCAGAAACAGGTTCACAAACAAAAATGTAGCTAGGCAAAGCTTTTCATATGGTAATTGATGATTTGACTATGAACAAATAAGGTTAAACTATTAATGAGAAAACGGCTTAATGACGAGTAGTACATAGAGAGGAGATATCGGAAACCTCGAACCCTTAACCTGACTGAACTTCAATTTTTCAATAACTTTGTTGTTCAATAAGCGTTTTCCATGGGGGGAAACCATTTTTAAGTTTCCTTAATAAGACTTTTGATGCTATCGAAAACGGGAAGATTTATCGTTAAACCTATTCAGCTTATGATAAAGGAATCTATCCTTAATAGTCTCTAAGACATGCAGATAGACTCGAGATATATACTTTATGTGATCGGAGATGCTTCCTTCTGCCTGTTACATACTTCCCCACAAACACATTACACCCTTTCTTACCCATATCATTGCTTTCTGGGTATAATAAGCATGAGTAATTATATATGAATACTTTAAGTAATTGAAATATTGAAAAAATACAGAATACAATTGGCAGTGTTGGGTTTATAAAATTTGCTCGGTTTCCTGTTTTTGAATGTCCGCATTCCGTGTTTGATGCCACAAGGCGCTTTTTACAGCACATAAATCAAATAGTTGCCGCACAAATTGATGCATTAGCCAACTCAGATATTCTCTCCTTCTCGACCTCTCGCCCTCTCTCTCTGTCTCTCTCTCACACTCTGCGTGTGTGTGTGTGCTGTGTCTTGCTGTGCTTAGCTGGGATGCATAGGCTGGAGGCTGTTGACAACGTGCAACTTTATGACGCCCCAACTTTGGGCGCGATAAACCCACGCGCCAACGTCCAATGTCCGGTTGTCCGGTTGGTTGGTTGGTTGGTTGGTTGGACGTGCAACGTGCGTCAAGCCCTGGCCATGAGATGGCACATCAATTAGCACACCTACCTACCTACCAAAGATCGGGACACAAACTCAGACTGAGTGAGAAAGAGAGAGAGGGGGGGAAGAGACTGACAACTGGTACTGGTCATTCATTAAAGCGTTGCTCGTCTCGTCTCGTCTTGTCGTCGACCGTCTCAGCGACCGACTATCAGTAGTGCTCTGCTGTGATGAATATATTTTAGCGGAGACAACAACCAAACAGCCAACACCAGCGATGGAGAGTCGGTGGAGAGAGACAGGGGGGTCAGGTTTGGACTAACAGGAACAAGAGCCAAGCTTATCGCACAAGATGTATTCAAAGTGCATAATGTAAAAGTTGTACGCGAGTGCTCCAAATACTCCACAAGATGCCAACATCACACAAGCCACATCAGCTATGTTGTTGTTGCTGTTGGTGTTGTTGTTGTTGCTGGTGTTGGTGTTGGTGGTGTTATCTCAAATGCTGCGATGCTTATCGTCGAGTTGTAAACGTGAGCTAAAAATACTAACTCGAGCTCAACAATTTCTCTCGGCTCGGCTCGGTTTGGCTCGGCTCTTTAGGCTCTGCCATAAAAGTTGCATCAATTAGCCGGGCTCAAAGTTAAAGTTGATCTTTATTTATTATTTTTTTGTTGGTTTCTTGTTCTTGTTTTTGTTTTTGGGCTTAACGTTTTGGGCTTGTACCGCTCTTTTTGTTGTTGTTGTTGCTGCCACTAAACTATAACGATAAGGAGAAACAATGTTTAACTTAAACATCAACACCTTTTAAGAGCCAGCCCAGGGTCCATGAGCCAAGAGTCGAGAGTCGAGAGTCAAGAGTTGAGAATCACACAAAGAGACCTGAGACGTGCCCAGACTGAATGTCGACTTTTGCTCTTCGGAACCTTAAAACTCCATTCAACCCATTCCTATTTTCAATATATATTTACACACACACACATACACTCAAAGTATGTGTGTGTGTTTCTCATTCCCATTCTTTGTGATATATTAAAATGGATCTGGGTTCGTTTGGTTCGGTTTGGGCCCGATGCGGTCCGGGTCCAGGGCTCGTTTGCGTTCTCGTTTTTTATGGCACAGTTTAGGAGATAACAAATTTTTGTTACAAGCAAATTAAAAGGTTTTTCTTGACGTTTAATGCAATGGCTTTTAAACTGGGCAAACGGGCCCCAAAGACGCAGTCGCAGTCGCTTCGTCTCAGGTTCAGCTTCAGGTTCAGGTTCAGGTTGAGCTCATCCTCCGAAGAGAGCCGGACTAAAAGAATTCACTTTTATCGATTGTTTTTGCTTGCATCGTTTAGTCGATAATTTTGGTAATAAATTTTAAAATAAACAGCGTTCGGTTTTCGGGCACATTTCCAGTCCCCAGACCCAGGTTCAGGTTCAGGTCTGGTGCTCTGCTTTGTTTTGGAACCCTTTAAGAATATTGTCGGTCTCGTTTGGTGCGCGTGGCATTAATGTGACATTGGCTTTGGGTTATGTGTTTGTTGTTCTTCTTGTTGTTTTTGTTGTTGTTGTTGTTGTTGTTGTTGAAGACGCCGCCTTAAATTCCTCGGCCGCATATAAATTCAGAACATCAGATTAAGAAAGTGTTAATGTCGTAGCAATTTCCTTTTATCTCAACATAATTGAGCGATAGAATTTGAATTTAGCTAAAAGCCAAACATAAATTTAACACCCAAAACACAAAACACACTTCAACAAAGGGCCCCGAAAAAACCCAAAAAAAACAAACTGAACTTTAACTGAACAGAACAGAACCGAACTGAACTTCATCTTCTTGCCTCATCTTGCCTGCTCCCTGGTCTCCTTCTCTACCTCCTTCTCCTCTTACTCGCTTGTTCGTGCGGGTTATTCAATAGACCCATACCTTTAGTGTGTGTCCCCAAAAGAGCAACAAAAAAAAAACGTTTTCATTGTCACAACACCGTCGAAGTGATTTCTTGGGGATCGCCGTCTCATAAATTTGTCACATTGCCCATATACCATATACCATGTGGAGTCGGAGTTGCGGTTCGCTTTGAGCTGCGCCTGCGCACATTTTAAATCAAAATTATTGAGTTCCATCTTTAGGTTCATGCAGCATGAGACAATAAGGCAATAAGGGTATTTTAACTTGAGGTTAAGCTTTGTGACAATAATGAGAATAAGTCAGAAGTTACACAAAACATAAAAGGTTGACTTTAAATACGTTTGTTCTTAAAGAAAAATTGATTTTAAATATATATTTTTTCTTAATGTATTCAAAAACTTCAACAAATCTTATAGCTAAATAAGTAAGTCATTGGAATTTCCTTAAGTTTTTCTCCGATTGAGATATAGTATTAGATATAGAGTATTGCAAAGTGCGTTAACACTTTATATGCCATTGAATTGTTTGTTCTTTTATGGCATAAATAATGTGCACTGTTTAGGAAGATGATATATGGAAATGTTTAGTTTACGATCTGTAATTTGAGCACACCAAAGCCTATATATATAGGTGTGAGTGAGTCTGTGTGTGTGTGTGTCAAGTGAAAGTCATAGTTCATATGGAGCATGGCAAATCTAGCTATATGAATGAGTATAAGATAATCCATATTTGTATACATAGTTGATACTCTTTAGCTGCGTCATCATCACATCGCATAACCCTTTTCTTTTGGCATCAGAGAGCTAAGAGTTTTGAGAGCGGAAGTATCTAACACGCACCGAAACGACACCGCGAAAGACGAGAGGTAAATTAACGCCTGTTTTGGGTTCTTAAGATTGGTATTTTGGTTAGCGTCAAGAGTTTTTTTTTGGCTAAGTCTCGTCTCGTCTATGGGGCGACGCTTAATGATTAATGAATGAAATCAATTAAGTTTCATTAATGAACAATTTTCGGTAGCTTGGGCACGAAAATGAGTTGAAGACAGGCAGCAGCAGCAGCAGCAGCTGACTATTTCTGGCATTTCTGGCCATTTCTATCCCCTTGTACGCCCTGGCCTCTGGCTTTCATATATTTCTGTTGATTACCCATACTCATACCCATACCCTTACCCCGTCTCGTCTCGTCTCGTCTCTTACTCGTCTCACCTCAAGTGTCAATAATTTGGATTTCGATTTTCCATCCATCGCGTCGCGTCGCGTTGCGTCGTTATAACCATTTTTGGCTACTGTGCAACATCGAAAACGTATTGGGCCGCGGGGCAGTTGAACAGTTGAATGAACTTCACGGCTTTCCCCCTCTCTTTCTCTCTCTCTCTCTCGCTCGGCAATAATATGCAAAATCATCATCATCGGCATCGGCAGCATCGTCGCATTTTAAAGCGAAAGCCAAATAACAATAGAGCGCTAAATAATATTTATATCAAAATATATATTAAAATGCTCTCATGCCACCCGTGTGGTCTCAACACACACACACACACACACATAATAACCCGAGCCAGTCCTTAGTTCGATCACTGTTCGCTGTTTGCCATACTCTACCAGAATGTTATGATGGTAGGTTTTTATGAAATGTGACCAAAAACTGAATCAATTTTGATCATATTTTTGTTTGAAGGGTATAAAAAGTTCTTTTTTTTTTTGAGTGAGTTTTGCAACTCACATTCATTCACATTCACATTTGGTTCATGTGAACGCACTTGGCTCTTGGGCTTTGGTTGGCTTTGGCTTTAACTTGCCTTTGGCTTAGCTTGGCTTGGCTTGGCTCGGCTTGACTTGGCTTGAGTTGGCTTGAGTTGGCCTGTTGTGGTAATTTAATAACAATTTAAGTCATTCGGTGCATGGCTTTTGAAGCCAATCTCCGTGTTACGCATTAATGAGCACTTAACTTGGTCAAAAAGCCTTGCCAGTGCTCCACATACACTTCACACACACACACACTCGCATACACTCGCACACACTCGAAGAGTTGAACGGTTTCAATTACATTGTTGGCATCTCCCGCATTGATTACATTTTGAACGTTTGCCAATTTGCATGCATTCGGGCTTCTCACAGTTTGTATAGCCAAACTCGATCGAACATCGAATGGCCATTCACTTGGCCAGTTGACCACTTGACCACTTGGCTAGTTGGCTAGTTGGTCACTCTTCTCAAATTGATTAAAACTACTCAAACGTTAAGCGTGCGAAAGTCATTCAAGCCCAAATAAATGTGGGTGGGCGTGGCACTCAATGAGGACACTCAACATTATAAAAACATAAACCTTTCAAATCGACCCACGCATTGCTCTCTCCCTCTCTCTCTCTCTCTCTCTCTTTGTCGATGTGATTGATGATCGTTTGTCACACGGTCGTCTCGACCATCAAAATGTTATGGTTAAAGGATGTGGCGATTGCGGCGTTCTCGCTCTCTAATATCCCATCCTGATAGGCCAAAAGGGGACAAAAAGGGATCTTAGTCCAGATAATATATATATATATATATGTATGTACAGGTATAGAAAGGTAAAACTTTACTTAAATATCCGATACACAATCAATTTAAGTACTATGGAACAGAATATTGATAGAACTCGCAAATATATCTTTGACAATTAAATAAATAATTAAAATGCTTAAAATAAATAATAAATATATTTGAGAACTGATATATTAAGCCTTTACTTAGTTTAAAATACATTGATATTCGATTGACATATATGAAATGTGTTCCACTGTAAGTACAGTGTGTGCATTTTTTGGTTAGTTCGAATGGACACGGGTCCACTTCGGTCCGGTCAAGTGTGCATGATTGATGAATTATTTTGTTTTGCGGTGAATCAAAACGACACCATTTTCTCTCTCTCTCTCTCTTTCTTTCTTTCTTTTTTTGATGACATATTTGTGCTTGCTGTTGTTGTTGTTGTTGTAGTTCCCGCTCCCTTCGAACGCCCCCGGCTTGTTACCGTCTCTATTACCGCCACCGCCCCAAAAGTAAATTGATACACGATACTCAAAGTGACGCGACGACAATGATGATGATGATGATGATGATGTTGATGATGATGATGATGATGATGATGATGATGATGTCGATGATGATGATGATGTTGATGACGCTAGCCGTCAGTCAAAGGCTTCTTTCCTTCTCTCATTCTGTCTAATTGTTGAAATGTTTCAAAAAAAAAAGGTTTGGTCAACTCTCGATATCATTAAAAAGGATATCAAAAGGTGATAACACGGCCACAATAACAACAACAACAACTAGAAATGTTTCAAGTAAGCCACAGTTGATTGAATTGTTGTTGTTGTCTTTGTTGTTTTCCAGCTGTCCAACAAAACTAAATTGAATTGTATAACACACACAGACACACACACACAGAAGTAGTTGGGGAACCGGTGACAGAATCGGTGACAGTTGTGGGCAAAGTGTAAGGACAGTCACTCAATAGAGAAAGAAAAAAGTAATTAAGATAAATACGCAACGATAAAAATAAATAAATATAATTGTTTTTTTTTTTTCTTTCTTTCACTCTCTCGAAGTGTATTTGGTTTTGGTTTTTGCCTAATGGTATGTGATTAATGAATTGATGGAGAATAATTACAACAACAATAACAACCACAAGAGGAAGGGCTCACAGGTGCTCCATTACGCAATGAAAATGTCACATACACTATACTCGGGCAGAGTAAATGCATTTTCTCAACCAATTCGCAACTAGTTAAAGCGCAATTTACTTTTAAACACACAAAAAATGTATAAAAGGTGATTACATTGAAGTGGAAACAGTGGAAGAAGTAGTGTAATTATGCTCCATTAACAGCTTTACAACTGCCAGACTCCAAGAGATGATGATGGCGGCTAACACTAACACTATACACAATAATAATAATAACAATGGCAATGGCAATGGAATGTGCTACCATATTTTATGGCCACTTAGTCCAGTCCACAATGAGTTATGGTCAATGTGTTTACGTGCTTACTACATAATTGCAGCTAGATGCATTTTTAATGCTTGTGGCTAAGGCCAAAAAATCGTAGCTGAAACTCTCTGTAAAGTGTGGCTATTATAATAATATTTGGTAGTTTTTTTTTCACAGTTAGTCTTTGACGAGTCTGGTTAAACTATTTTCATTCAGTGTCTTCCGTTAATTATGATAATGTCATATGCTATATGAAGACTTTTTTAATATAAAATTCCGATTAAGAATTTTATGTGTTGCCCTTATTATCCCCTTAATAACTTATTATGAGATTTTTAGATACTATAAAAAGACTGTCCTAGGATAATATTACAGAGAAAAGTGTAAAAAGTTCAAGTTTTGACTTTGTTAAACCCTTATTAACTTATTATGATATTGTCATATACTATATAAAGACTTTCTTAAGCTAATATTCCGATTAAAAGTGTAAGAAGATTAAATGTTAATTATGTTAACCCCTTATTAAATTATTATGATATTGTCATATACTATATAAAGACTTTCTTAAGCTAATTTCCGTTTAGAAATAAAAAAGTTCAAGTTTTGACTTTGTTTACCCCTTATTAACTTATTATAATATTGTCTTGACTTATTTATAGAGACTTCCTTAAGCTAATATTCCGATTAAAAGTGTAAAAAGTTTATGTTTTGACCCTTGTGTTCCGATTTATTTGATTTTGTTTTTAACACATTTTACTGCAATATGATGCTAACATGGATTATTCATATCGATGGCGAATCACACTCGTCAAAGAGTTAAAGTTGACATATATATAAGATATTTTCAAACTTGTTGCCTTTTAAAAAAGTATGTAATCCATTACATTACTATACCTAAACTATGATAATGATTATGCAAACTAAAAACGTTGACTTATAAAAATGTTTATTTAGTTACATTCTTCAATTAACATAACAATATTACTAGATCGAGTGTATATATATTCTCGCTATTACCATTTTCTATAAGTTGAAAATGCCACTGTTTCATGGCGCATTTCCGTTTGCTGCCGCCATTTTGCACTCAATTGCGACGTTTGCTTTTGTATTGTAATCATTATTTCGTAGTTGTTGTTGTCGTTGAGCCAGATGATTTTTAATAAAGCCAACTAAAATGTAATTAAACTTAATTTATGTGCTAATGAAGAAATTTTCATAACAAAAATAACTAAAAAAAAAAGGCAAAAGACCAAAAATTAACAAATAAACACATAGAAACACACAGAAAAATAATGAAATGATATCAAAATGAATACTTTTAACGAGCACTCAAACTGTGTTGCATGAGGCAGAGTTGTTGTTGTTGTTGTTGTCGTTGCGTGGATAGATAGATAGATTTTACAGGTAGGTGACATTTCATTTCGTTTCGTTTTGTTTGGTAGTGGATAGGGGAGGGGGGCAGGTAGGGGGCATGTATATAGCGGACGTGCGCATTCATTAGCATTTTTTGGGTGACAAAAGTTTCCGGTTCGCCACGGCTATGAACTAATGCTCGGGACCCGTCCACATCACATAAAAATCACATAACAAAAGACATTTTAATTGAAATTTAAGTTAATTAGTGTGGGTTTCTCTCGTCCCTCTCCCCTCTCTCTCTTTCGTTCACTCTCCATATATAATTCTCTTCTTAACCAAAATAAATTTACGCTTGGAGAGAGAGACACAAATCACAAGTCCAAGTTGAGTTACAGGTTTAAAAAAAAATCTGCGGTTTTTGCTGTAATTGACGCATACAAATTATGAAGGTATAAGTATATATATATATATATATATAGTGTCTAACGGCACAACGAACAAATTTATTGTTGTTTCGGTTCGTTGTAAGTAATGGCAGCATTGCTAATGAGACACCATTTTTATTGCCTTTATTATTTTTATGCATTTTGAAATTATGATTTAAAACCGCAAGAATACAATTTATGAAACTACACAACGACAAATGTTATATACATATATATATATATCTCGATCTTTCCGGTGTCGAGTGTGCGTTGTGTTTCTGTGTTTTGTTTTCAATGGCATAAATTGTCATTAGATAAAGTTTATGACTCAATTATCGTTAGAGGTTGACAAGTTTTGTTTTATTTCTCATTTTTTCTTTTCTATTATTTGTTGCCTGTTGCTTTTAATGCTGGCATTGAGTCTAAGTCTGAGTCCCCATCCCCTCTTTTCCCTTGAGCCGCTTTCTCACTTTTGATGCCTTTTGTTTTGGCTTTTGCCTTGTAGGGCGTGGCAAATTTATAGCCAACACCCCAACCATCCATCCATCTATGCATCCGTTCAACTACTTATCTACTCAATCTCTGCACCTCTCTGTAGCTGTAGGGTTTTTCCATATATATACCCTGAAACCATGTTCAAAGGGGTATTATGTTTGGACGCAAAAGTATGTAACGGGAAGATGACGTTCAGATCTCAGATCTCAGTTGATGAAACTAACTTAAGAAATGTGTCTAATGAGAAAATATTCATTGATTTTTTATTGTTTTCTTATGTCTTCTCTCCCGTCCCTTCGCCTCCTTTCCGTTCCCTTCAAGTGTTTGTTTTGCTCTCGTTTGTTAAAAATGCCAAAAAAGCATCAAAGGCAACAAAAACAAAAAAACTGAGTACACTACCCAAAAAAAAGCAGGAACAAGTGCAAAGAAGAGCACATAATAGACAGAGGCGGGGGAGGGCAAGAGAAAAGAATAGTGTGGGGGAGGCGAGAAAGCATTAACATATTTTAACAGGCAAACGGCATTTGCATAATTTTGTGACATGGCCCGCATACACACACACACACACACATACATATGAATATAGAGAAGCTGGCCATTTCTTTCGGTTTTCGGTTGTTGGTGATGACTGCTTTTTGTAGGTTCCATTAAAAAGTTCAGAAAACGCTGCAAAATGGCGCGCACTTATGCCAAATTAAACTTTTCCAACATGGCGCTCGCCTCACTTCCTCTTTCGCTCTCGCTCTCTCTCTCTCTCTGTCTCTCTCTCTGACAGCATCTCAACTCTCAGCTGCAACTGCTGCTACTGCTGTTGCTGGATCTGCGGGTGCTGTAGCTCCATTATGTAACAAATTACTTTGGCAAAGTGCTCGTGTATTCGCTTTTTAAATATGCAAAAAGAGCGCAATTTGCATAAATTTGCCCCAGCATTAAAACAATTTTAACGCGCACGACAAAAAAAAAGAAAACCAACACAAACCAACCAACCACTCCAACCCCCTTGTTCTTGTTGTTGTTGTTGTTGGAGAAGTAAGTGCGAGTGGGTGGGTTTTGGGTGGTTGGGTTGGGTTGGGTTTGGTTGCCTTTCTGGCTGTCATCGGTGCCAAATTAACAAATTTACGCCAACATCTCCGGCTCAAAAGTGCTGCCAAAAACTGCGTGTGGACTGCGTGTCACACAGAGAGTCAAGAGAGAGAGAGAGACAAGATAGTAACAAGAGTGCAACGGAAAGAGAGGGAAATAGTGTGGCGGGGGGAAGGGAAGGGATGTTGGTGTTCGTTCACATTTGACATGTTTTGCGGTGTGTAGTACTTTTGCTCTAGTTCTTCATCCATATTCCATCCACCTGTTTGTGTTTGTTTGTGTCGTTTCTATTGCTCTCTCTCTTAATGTGCTTTCGGGCCGTGTTTCTTTTTTCTGTTTTCTGTTTTTTGCACCCGCAACAACCACACCCCCCGCTGCTGTCACGCCCCTCCCCCGCCGCGCCACGTCCTTGCTTGCGCTTGGCTTTGGCAAATTAAATATTCCGGCACCATTAGTGTTAAAAGTGTTCACATTAAAAACATTTTGCATTTTTTTTTTCGCCTTGTTTTCGCCTTTTTGTTGTTGTTGTCCTTCTTTCTTTAGCGCCACACACTTTGTTTTGTTGTTGCTGTTGTTGTTGTTGTTGCCTGCCGTGAAATGCACAACATAAAAATATCTAATTGACGAATGGTTGACGACACCGAATACCCTGTAAAACCATATACTCAACTTTAATAGTAACATTAATCAAATTTTAAGATTTATTTGATTTTTTATAATACTTTCCATATATATATATTTTGTTTTTCATATAAATTGTCTAAACTGCATTCAACCCCATTCCAATAATTTAAAGGGGTATTTTGAAATGAGGTTGAAAGCGTCGCAACTTTGTTTTTAAGCACGGTCAAGTTTTCGGGGTGCTCGACTGGATTTTTTTTCATGCTTTGTTCACACACACACAAACACACACACACACAGGACATAGAACAACTTTGTCATTAGTCAGCTGTCGGTTACAACAAGGGTTGGCGGGGTGGGAGGGGCGTGAACGTGAACGTGAGTTGGCAGTTGGGGGGAAAAAAGGCCAGCAAAGTGGCTTTTAAAAGTTAACTCAAGTGGCGCTTAATTTGCCATCTACTAGTTAACCATTAGTTCGTTAAGCTGCAAATGAAGTTGACACAGTTTGTTTTTACAGGGTTTATCTATGTATATATAGTATATAGGAAAACTTCAGTTAAGATTAGGTTTAATGTAGGAACTAACCAATCTATCTTAAGCTTTGTAATCTTAAGCGAAATCTTTGAAAAAACATCGAACTCATTTAGTACAGTTTTCATTTCAAATCGAACTAAAAGTCGAGAGGGTCAAATAAAGTTGACACAGTTTGTTTTTCAGGATCTGAATGAAAGAAAGATGATGATCTATCTATTTTTAAAACTTTAGTTAAGACTAGGTTTAACTAAGGATTCTTAAGGATTCTAATCAAAAACTACTTTCATATCATCTCAGCTCGAACTCACTTCGTACAGTTTTTCAATTCGAATCGAACTAATTGTCGAGATCGGGTTCGAACCAAACCGAAAATAGATCAGCTGAAAAGCTATTAGTTAACCATTAGTTAAGCTGCAAATGAAGTTGACGCGGCTTGTTTTTCCGGATCTGAATGAAAGAAAGATCTATCTATATATTGAAACTTTAGTTAAGACTAGGTTTAATGTAGAAATTAAGGAACCTTAAGTATTCTAATCATTCTATATGTTGAAACTTCAGTTAAAACTCAGTTGAATGTAGAAACTAAGGAACCTTCAGGATTCTAATCATAAACTTCTTTCATTTCATCTCAGTTCGAACATACTTGGTACAGTTTTTCATTCCAAAACGGACTAATTGTTGAGATCGGGTTTGAAATAGATCAGCTGAAAACGGCGTAAAATAGACGGCTGCAAAATTAGAAGCTAGACTTGCAACACTTGCTAATGATTCACGTTTACTCCCCCCTCACTTTTGGTTCCTGTTCTGTTTTCTCTCGATATTTTTTGTACATTGATCGAATGTTAATTTGAAAATAAATGAACGTTAATTATACGCTTCACACAGGAACTTCCTTTTTTGTTCTCTTCTTGTGCTCTTCAACTCGTAAGTGTGAGAATTGCTGCCACAGTTGCCGTTGTTGTTGTTGCTGTTGCTGCCACAGTTGCACTTGATGATGATTCGTTGTTGTTGCCGCTGCGCTGCGCTGCGCTGAGCTGAGCTGCTGACCTCTTTCTGTGTATGGCTGGCTGACAAATCATGTCTAGCCTTTTGATGTTATCGCACTCATTAATGCCACAACGAGTGCTCGACTAGGAGAGGGGAGGGGTGTGGAGGCGTATAGGCGTGGCAGTAACGACGCCAGCTTAGCATTTGTTGACAGCTGGTAGCACTTGAATATTCCTCTAACAAGGCCAAGGCAAAACTAAAAACGAAAAAACGAATGAAAAAACAACAACAACAACAACATTGCCTTGTTAGTGTTGTTGTTGTTGTTTTTATTATTATTTGCGCAGACTCGGCTAGGTGACAGCTGCCTGGCTGCTTAGCTGCTTAGCTGCCTGCGTCCTGCTGACTACACTGACAAAAGAGAGAGAGAGAGAGAGAGAGCATTAACAAGTCTATAAAGTTTATTACACTAAAAACTTTTCATACTCAAAATATAATATTGTTGTTGCAATGAAAAAAGATGAAAGTAAAAATGAGGAATATGAAACTTAACTCTACTCTACTTTTCGCTCAGTGTACGCACTTAGCCAGACACATACACACACATATACACTTGTATAAGTACACCTTTCACACCTTGCGGTGGTTGCTTGCTGTTAGGTGTGAAGCGGAATTTCCAGTGTTCCTCATCGTCGCCGTCGTCGTCGTCGTCGTCGTCGTCGTCATCGTCGCTCGGAGCCTTCGCATCGGTTCTTATCTAAATTGCTTTTCGAGTATCAATATTTTAGCTCAAGTGTAAATTATAACGCCCCGTGGTCTGTATGCAGCATAAGGCAAACACACACATACATATGTATGTATATAGTTTCAGGATTCACTCGAGAGAGAAGGAGAGAGAGAGACAAGATATATATACTGTTTATTTAGTGCTAGGCCATAGATAAATCTAAAAGCCTTGGCAATCCAACTACAACAACAACAATCAACTAGCCTGCAATTAGCCAAGTCCAAGTCCAAGTCCAACTCGGAGTCTGAGAGTCGAAGTCGAAGTCTCGAAGTCAAAGTCGAGTCCATTTTTGAATGGCATAAATTACGCACGCCAACGTATTCATAATTCTATTTCCGGCACATTAACTCTCCAACTCGAACTCGAACTCAACTCAACCCCAAAACCAAAACCAAAACCAAACTGAACCAAAGCTAAACCGAACCAAAGCCAAACCATGCATTCCCATGAACCAAACCAAACCAAACACACTCATTCATTCACAATCACAATCACACACAAGGGGTCAGACTGCAAACTCTCACCTCCCCTCCCGTCCCCCGTTCCCCGTTCCCCGTCTCCGCCCCATCAACGGATACAGCTTGAAGATTTGTCGCTGACACGCGATCCAAAGAGCCCAAACAACGGGATGTGCTTCATTAATTGGCGTCCAACTCATAAAAATATATATACTATATATATTATATATATATATATATCTGTGGGTATCTTTGACTTTTGTTTTGCAGCATCCGAAAACGAAACGAAAATCAGGTAAAAGTTGTTAATAAAACGAAAACTAAACTAAATGAAAACAAAAAAAATCAAACCAAACCAACAATAATACTTTAGGAACAGAAAAACGAGCTAAAACAGAGCCAAACTGAGCGCATTATAATCAGATTATGAGCACTAATGATCCTTTAATGATCGGCGTTTAGGTCTCTCTCTCTCTCTCGCTCTCACTCGATCTCCCTTGCTCTTTCTCTTGCTCGGGTTCAAGATTGGTTTTAAATTGAAAGAGATTCCAAGACAGAAAAAACAGAAACAACGACCGAAATCATAAAACGAAATCAAATCGTATCGAATCAAGTCATATCCAATTTTAAGCGTAACATATTTCCCGTTCCCCTTCACCCCCCTTATCTTATCTTTTTCTTAACATATTTAACTACTTTTAGTACTAGACGAACGAACGAACGGATGGACAAGCCGTAATAAGAGGAACTTTGCTATCAAGTTGGTGGAGGGGTTTTTTTTTTGGTTTTTTGTGTTATTTTGAAAATTTGAATTAATTTTTTTTAATTTATTAGATGATATTTAGCCTAAATCTGATCGCATGTTAACATTTTTAAAAGCGTTTTTAACAGTAATAAAATTAGATTTATATTATTTTGAAGATTGAGGAAACTTTTGAGATGAGCTCATCTTGGTTTAAAGTAACACAAATCTTCTCAAGTTCCCCAAAACAGTAGCCAATAAATGTCAAAAAAATAGAATAAGAAAATATTATTATAAGTAAAGTTACCTTACCAAAAAAATGATTAAAATAACTTATTATCGCAGAATATAATATAAAAAAAAGTGAAAAAAGAGTTTTTTGAAAATTATAATGAAAATAATAAAAAATATTATTATAAGTGAAGTATCCTTAGCAAAAAAATGATTAAAATAACTTATTATCATATTATATAATATAAAAAAATACATTTTATGTATTCATCTCTTAAATTGTTTAGTTTAAGCTTAACTTTAATCACAGATCATCCTTTAAACCCTTTGAGTGCATTTGACAAGTGAGACTCGTCATCGGTTCGCCGCCAATGTGTTCAATGTGTAAATCGGGAATCAAGAAGTTAACAATAACAGTAAAATGCTAACCAAATCTTATATATAGTTAAGTTTCTGACTCTTTTACTTTATTACAGAGTATCTGTCATCCTAATAACCCTCTCGTTTCGTTTCATTTCGTTTCGTTCGACCCTTTGTTGGATTTTTATTCTTGGTTCGTTCTCATGTTTATGTTTATCAATGGTGCAACTGTGATGCAGACGCTGACTCCATAGGGGGCATGTCTTCGGGGCATGCAACGCAGCTACTGTAAATGTTGTTTGTTGCTGCTCTTGCTTAAGCTAATTATTATCTGATAGACTGACTAGAGAGCAGCAGCAGCAGCCGAGAGGTAAAGATATTATTTCCGGTAAGTTTCTTACTTTAACTTCGGAGTTCGGCGCAGGCGCAACGTTAATGAACTTTTAAGCGTTTCTTACTGCTACTGTGCAACGCTCTTGTGCGGCAGCGATATGTGGCAAGGACCAAAGAGTAGTGTAGTGTAGTGTATGGTAGTGTAGGGTAGGGTAGGATCGTGATGGCAAGGTGCCGGGGCTTAGTTAGTTGGGACAGGTGTAATTTAATTATGTTCAACTCTCTGAGCAGTGGCAGTGGCAGCAGCAGCGGGGAGGGGGAAGAGTGTCCTGACTGTGTCCAATTTTAATGACACATAAAATTGGTCACTTATGTGTGTGGTGCGCGGCGGCAATGAAAACAAAACTGGTCAGGACATGACACAACAACAACAACAACAACAACGAAAACAACAACAACAACAGAACTCATAGAGCTGCACACATGTTCTTCTGTTCTTTTTTTTTGTGGCGTCATTGTGCCACATACAACATACACAACTTGCAACTAGATAAACACAAAACGTGTCCGTTTTTTTCAGTTTCAGTTTTCGTTGTTGTTGTTTGCTTGGCGTCTAAGGTTGCGGCTGCGGCAGTGGCAGAGGCAGAGGCAGCGGCAGCGGCGAGTCCTTAAAAGCCGCTTAGCGCAATGAGCACAAACCGGGTGCAGGGTAATGTGAACCTGTTAACGGTCAAAGGCAAAACTGAAAAGCGAACCTTTTTCTTGTTTTTGGTTCAGGTGTTTTTTTTTTTTCTGTTTTTGGTCTGTCCTATCGTCCTTTTGTGGCTACGCGACAGGCGTTAAAATCATGTATCGCTGACTCGTTTAATTACAGTTACACATTTCCGAGAGCGAGTGTGAGTGTGAGATAGAGAGAGCGAGATAGATATAGAGGAGACCCTTGAGCAATTTGTTTGCCTTTTTTGGGTTTCATTTGGTTTGGTTTGGTTTTGAAGTGAAATGTTGACCAACATATTTCCGTTTCCAATTATGGAGTCTAGTATTTAACTAACTGCCATGAAACCGTTGCAAGTTCAACCCACCCCGCACCCCTACTCCTCCGACAACAAACAATAGTGTTCCCCGCGAAGATTTCCCCAGAAATCTTGCCTTATTAAGAATGTTTAAAATTTCAGTTTGATTGCTTCATTAATTAGCCATTTTTACTAGCTTGTTTGTGGAGCTTGTTGAGGGTTTTGTTTTGCACAAATGCCGATTATCACAAAAAAAAAAAAAAAATCACACACAGAGAAAAAAAAAGATAAAAAATATGAAAATGAAATTATTAAAGCATTAAAGTATAGAAATTAATTAAAATATAATCAACATTACGTGTGCGGCATGGCGTGACACTAAATTATATTTAATAATAGCGCCATTATATTTATTTGATGCCCCCCTCTCTTTACCCACCCCTTCTCAACTCTACCCCTCTTAACTGTGTGCCTGGATATGACAATTTGAGGGGGGCGACAACAACAAACAAAAGTCAACAAAAGAACTGCAACAATCGCTCCAAGGCTGCAACGCCAATGCCACGCCCACCAACATTGTGTGCCGCATTAGATTGTTGCATGTTGCAACAACACACACAACAAAAAGAATGAACAAAATTGTTAAAATAAATAAAAACAAGTAGAAAAGAATTTAATTGCACTTAAATTGTCACTGCCGCAAACAACAACAATGTTTCTCTCTTGTTGTTTGTTTATCGTTTTATCGGCTTTGGCCATTTCATTAGTTGATGTTAGTCTTGTTGTTGTTGTTGTTAGTGTTTTTGTTGTTGTTGTTGCTGCGTTTTTAAACGCAACTAATTAATGGTAATGGGTCATTTTGCATGGCCATTGCATGGACATCGCTTGTTTGTTGATTTTGTAAGCAAATTTTTTATGAATGCATCACCTCAACCCACCCATCCCACACCCCACCACTCCCCCCCACTCACCGTGTGTATGTTTTAGCTATCGATTTTTTATTATATTCACTTTCTATGTATTTTTTTATTGTTGTTCACACACGACACGACACAACAACAACAAAATCAACTAGAGAGAAAATGTATATGCATATGAAATATTAAGTAAGGGTATAATTGTGGGTTATTTCACTTAGTTCTTGCCTAACAATCTACAAAAATAACACAATTAAACTCTTAAACTGAACATAGAAGTCGGATTTTTCTTAATACAATAATGGAACACATTTTGTCAGTTGATTTTTGCAATTTATTATCAAAAGAAAGTTTTTTCTTATAATTTTTTACCTATTTTTATATGATTTAAGTTAAGATTTCCATAAAAGAAACAAGATTCACCTTAATGCTTCTAAGGGGTAGACTAATCCTATCTTTTAAATGGAAACAACAACAAGAACAACAAAAAAACTGCAAACGGGGCAGTTAACAAGTTAGCTACGGTCACATTTTCGTGCCACTGATACTTAATCCTTGCCACGTCCTCACATCTAATTGTATAAAAGCGTTTCCGTTACGTACGCCATTTTCACACACACACACAAGCATACATATATGTGTATATAGCATATAGAGAGTAGAGAAGAAAAGTGCTTAGTCCTTGCCAGAAGAAGACAAACTACACGCATTTATCTTGCTCTCTCGCTCTATCGCTCTCTGTTTCTCCTTTATATGTGTGTGTTTGTGTTTGTACAAACTTCAAGTCAAAGTATCTAAACGCACAGTTTTTCTGTATCCAAAACTGCATTAAATGCCATAAAATAACTTTTAAAATGCTTTTTACTTAACATCCTGCCAGCGTACCAAAAGCAGCAAAGGCACCAAAAGCAGCGACAAAAGCAGAGGCAGCGACAGCGGCAGAGCAACGTTGGCGCCGTCGCCAGACGCATAAGGTGTCAAAATTGTAATGGCAAGGCAAGGCATGAGCAGCAGCAGCAGCAGCCCACCCAAACCACCCACTGAGGCAAGCGAATTCCTTTGCACACACACCACCCACGCCGAGCGAAACAGAGAGACAAAAGCACTCAGCAGAGAGCAGATACAGCAGTAACAAACCGTGTGCGAGAGAGAGCGAGAGCGAGTGAGCGACATAGACCGATGGTTGTGTGGGTGAATGAAGCGGGGTTGTGGAGGGTAGAGCGGCAGCCTTAAAGATTAATTAACAATTTGCTGTAAAAAGGCAGCCAAGCGTTGTTTTTATTTTTCTATGTTTTTTTTTTCTTGTATGCTTTTGCTTGCTCGCTGCTTACAAGTTCTTAGTGTGTGTGTGTGTGTGTGTGTGAGTGTTTTTATTTTCGTTTTTTTTTTGGCACTCGTCAACATTGCCGTCGCGGCTGCTTATTGGTGCGAAAGTTCAGCAAGCGATTGATGCGTGCGCTAGAGCGAGACGACGTGTCTGTCACAGCGGCAACGATGGCCAAGCGTCACATTGAGTGAGTGAGTGAGAGAGCAATCGAGTTGGCGCGATGGCAGCGCCGCTCTACTCTCACGCTGGCTGGACCAAAATTATCGACAGCGGAAGTTAACACACTTTAAATCAATTAGAAAATAAAAGGCGGAGTTTAAACGAGGCAGCTTAGCAGACAACGACAACGACGATGACGATGACGACGACGACGACGTCGACAACCACCGCTGGCAGCGCTCACAGCGCCATGGCAGCAGCAGCACCACCCAGACCCAAGGGCTTGGCCCCCCTCGTACCAAACCAAACCCAACACCAACACAAACACAAATAGCAGCAGCAGCATCAGAGTTCGGGTTAAGTGACATGCGTGCGCAGATTGTTGTTGTTGTTGCTGTTGTTGTCTTTCGATTTGACTGCCAACTGGTTTGTTTTGGATACCCCTCTCCCACACCCTTTTCCAACCCAATACACTTACACGTTTTGAGCGACTGACTGTGGTGAGTTTCTGTCTCTTTTGATTTTTATGGCATGTCTCTTTCTGCGCTCGAGAGGGCCCTCTATGTCTATGTCTGTGGCTGCGATTATTTTTTTTTCTGTAATTTGAGCGTAGCAGCAGCGTTCGACACACAGCTGCCGGAAGGTGTATAGAGATGAGGTGGTTATGGTAGTGGTTAGGGGGGGTAGGGGGTAAAACAGTAGCCAACTGGTAAAGAATAGCTCTCATATACATAGGTTAAAATTCAATTCCTAGGTCAATTCTGTGTGACAAAACTGTGGGTCAACAAAAACAATGAGATTGCACTTTAATAATGTTTCGATTCGTTTGTCTAAATCAATGAATGAATGGAATGGAATGGATCGAAATGAAATGAATGAATCACATGACTGAATGAAAATCCCAAAGCATACTAGATACAAACTCAACTTCTCTCACTTCAGTTTCCATTGATGAGAAAGAAGTTACAAATTTTGTAATGATTCGAAAGTGGAGAAAAAAAAAGGTATTTAATGAAAGTCACACACAAGTAAAAAGCAGTCAAAATTCATAATTTGAATATATTTATTGTAACAAATGAAAGCTTAATTAATGCCACATATGAATATACATGGAAACAACCCCATATCCATTCTTCACCCTCTTTAGGCGAGTTAATTCTCGCATTGCACTTTCAATTTGCACATTTTGATAAATTTCTTGTGACATTTTTGACTAGCTGCGTCGGCAAAATGGCAATTGACTGACCGACCAGACAAAGGCGTGGCATTATTAACGCTTAGCTGGTTTTCTGCTGATTAAGCGTCAAAACTTTTGCGGTCAGACTCAAGGATGTGAGAAAAGAAGCAGACGCAGACGGAGATGCGAGACGGAGACGGAGAACGCAGAAAAGATCTTGATGAAGGAGTCGAAGATGTCAAAAAACATGAAAAAAACCGCAAAATATGTCAAAAACATAAAAACAACAAAATTCAATAACAAATATCGTTATAGATATGTGTATGGAACATCTGTTAAAGGAACATGCCGTCGCTTTTTATACCCTTAAACTTTAAATGGGTAAAAGAGGGTATATTGGTTTTGTGCAAAAGTATGTAACAGGCAGAAGGAAGCTTCTCCCACCCCATAAAGTATATATATTCTTGATCAGCATCAACAGCCGAGTCGATATAGCCACTGTCCGTCTGTCTGTATGTATGAACGCATCGATCTCAGGAACTACAAAAGCTTGAGACTCCAGATTATGGATATGAGCTCTCCCAATCGATAACTTTTCAGGTTTACGATATACACATGGAAGCGATAGCAAAAAAATCTGTACATTTATAAAACTCAAAAATGGAAATTTAAACTCTTAGCAAAATCATGAACATTTGTAAAATTTTTATTAAAATAGGTCAAGAAACACCGGAGATACGAAGTCATCAAGCATTGATCCGGTAGTACATGTATGTGTATATCTGTCAGACAGACGGTCGGGCGTCTGTCCGTCTGCATGGTCAAGGGTTAAGCGTATCTTCTAGTCGAGCTTACTCCACAACAGTCTTCTTACTTGTTCTGTAGCTAGTTAACTGATTTATCAATGTTCAATGATTTAATTTAGTTGCTATACTCAACACTATACAATAATGTTCGATACTTTTGTTTTCTAACTTTTTTACTCTCAAAACTCTTGCTTATGTTCTTTTACAGTGTATCTCACAGTCAATTTTGTGTTTAGGCTTAGATATTTTTGTGCTGGCGTCATCGTCTCTTGCTATTATTATGGCTTTTTAAAGTATTAAACTAAGTAGCATTTGTTGTCTGTCCAATTTTCAGGTTTGTCTGTTGTCTCCTCTGTCAGTTACAGATATAGTATTTGTATTTGTTTTCTTCTTGTGATTTTGTTTTTTGGTGGAACTCTCGACTCTCGCTTCGCATCGCATTTTCTGCGTCTTTTTTGTTAATTGGCTAAAAATTTTCTACCAAATTACTTTAATTATGACAGTTACACAGATTTTTTTTCTCTTGTTCACTGTTTAGTTGTGCTTATTGCTTTTGGTCTTCAACTTCATCTGTCATTTTATACGATTCCATCAAAATTTATTCGCTGTCATCTTGTTGTTATCGTTGTTGTTGTTGTTGTTTGTTGGTTGCAGCATTACAAAATTTGTTAAATAATTGCTGATATTATTGTTAAGACTCTGTTTGAGTTCGAGTTTTCGAGTGTGTTGAAAGGAGTCTTCGTATCGAATGGAGCTACTCTTTATACTCTTTATACTACGTTTCCGAATAGTGAATAGTGGGTCAGAGTCAATAAATAGACTTTGCGCCAATTGTTGTCGTTCGATTTCGTAACAAGCATATAAATATTGGCTACAATCATTACCAACTGGCTCTGACTCTAACTACTTTTGCCAATATTTATTGTTTCCTTTCTCAGGAATCGGTAATTGATTTGGAATCAACCACAAAGATATCATTAAGATATCGTTAAGTTCTAGTTAAAGTTTATATATAGTCAAAGTTTATGATTTATTCAAATCAATATCTTTGCTCGCATATCATATATAGCCATTAGTGCTTACCAACGTTGAAGTTGAAGCGCAAAGCGCAAAATGCATTTGGCCAATTAATAATTATTATTATATATATATAGATTTGAAAAGTAGTCGTAATGAAGTACTTAAACAGTTTAGTTTCTGCAACAAAACTCGCGGCATTCGTTTCGTCTGTTTCGCTTTAAACAACTCAAATAAACGGAATACTTAAATGTACATACATACATACATACATATATATATATATATATACAAATGCATATCTGTGTAAATCCGTGATTAAGGCATTGCATAAGCTGCGGCAGTGTTTTAATTGCTGCACCGAGTATGTTGCATGCCGCACGAATTGGCCATTGCTTGGTGAATGGGGTATTGCATGTGTGTGTGGGATGGGATGGGTAAGCTTACTGTTGCTTTTTGGGGGAGGAGCGGAGTGGGTGGCAAGTGGCTGGTGGATCGGTACAGTGCCAAGTTTTATGTGTGTTTTGTGGCCAAAAAAAATATTGAAGCGTACTTCCGCGTAGCGAGCGTACAAGCGATAAGCGAAATTGAAACGTTTTTGCCAGTCAGTGTGGCACGAGACCAGCAGTGGCAGCAGAAGTGGCAGAAATTACGCATACGCCGCTTTGTACCTGCACATACTACAAACACATACTGTATAGAGTACAATATGTACATATAGATATAGAGAGAAAATTGGCGAATTGCCGTTGAACAAACTTCAAATTGAAAGCTTACAACAAAGTTGAACGCATTACAACGCGTTATGCTTGGCCGAGCGCAAAACATTAATAAATACCTGCGGTTTAATTCAAAATAATTTGTTTAAACATTTCCTTTTGTTTAACGCTGCCCGTTGCCAATTACCCGTTTGTGACGTGCACCACAACATTCTCAGACACTAAAAAGTAGCAACAACACGCCCCCCCCCCCCCTTCACCCACCACCCCTAGATTCAATTTTAATTGCTGCCACAGACACACACACCACACACCGCACACACACACACACACACATATATATGGGAAGCTGGGCATTGTTTTAAACGGAATGCAATACATAAATTGCACGAATGATGATGAGTGGGGCTGTGATATACATCACCAAATCGAATTGCAAATTGCCAACTGCCAACAGAATTGCCGACCACGTGTCATCGCTCAAGGTCAGGTTATTTGCGGGATAATATGTGTGTATGAACAACAGAATGTACTCATATAAATATGTATGAAATAAGTATTGAATGTAATGAGCTTGAAGTTATCTTCAAGATTAACACTTGATTGCCTTATCGATAATTATCGATATGTTTATGTGGCAGTTGCGGGTAAATATGTGTATAACTATGTATGAACAATATATAAATATGTATGAATTGTGTATTAAAATTAATGAGCTTGAGTTTGCTTACAGGTTCGCACTTTAATGCTTATCGATAGTTATCGATATAATATGTATAAATTGTGTAAGTAAGCTTAAAGGTAGCTTAACACTTATTAACACTTTATTGATTATCGATAATTATCGATATGCTTATGAGTTAAAAAGTAAAAGCAATTCCCTGGTTGAAGCTTGTAACTTAGCTTGTAAGTAATAAGCTTCCATTCTGATTAATTTCTTTATAGCATATTCACTGTAAATATCTGTAAGTAATAATAATGTAAATATCGATATGTTTATGGATACAAATAACACCACTGATAAAAAATACTTATAAACTTATTTTGAGAGTAATAAGCTCCGAGATAGCTTACCAAATAACACATTTATGGTATTAGCTCTAGACTGCTCTTCGATTATTATCGATAACTTATTGTTTTCGCTTATTTAACTTCAAGCTAAATAGCTCTGAAGAAAACCTGGAACAATTTGAGCAACTCACAACTGTGAAAACATTTATTAGCCTCAAACTTTCAATAAATATATATAATTTGCGACTAGTTTATCGCCTAGTTGTATACTCTCTCGCCCCTGGGCCTGACAACTCTTACTTGCCGCAATAGTTTGTTATTGTTGCGGTTTTTCTAGTTGCTGATGAGCGTTTAAGTTATTGTTCATAGTTGATCAACGTCAGCTCTCGTATTAACTGACTTGATTTAGTAGCAGCTATCAGACGCACACAAACACGAAAGCTTTTTCGGTTGCAAGCGAAAGTTAACGCACACACACACACACAAACAGTGACATATACAGTAACCCCCTTTCAGTGTGTGATACAAAGTAACAGCTCACACATTTAGGCTAATCTATTGCGCCGAGTCAGTTTGCAGCAACCGCATTTAATGTCATTTAGAGTGAAATAATGTTAATCGCATGTCCAATTTAATGACTTTTAGCACACTGCTCACGACTTGAAGCGATTTGCATGCATTTGCCTCACAGATCAGCAAATAAAATAAACAAAAACAACCGCAAAAACCAAAAAAAAACACCAAAAAAGCAGAGAGGCAACCAAAAAAAACTTCAACTACCCGAATTTGGTATACTCTTTCTATATTGTATTCTTGTTGCCGCATAGTCAACGCATTGACCAAGTTGTTATGCCCGGCCGTATATGGTTAGGGTATATAAAAACTTTAATTAAATTGCCGCGCACATTGAAATTGAATTGAAAATCGGTTTTGTTGCGCTTTTTTATGTCATGATTAGCGCGACTCTGCGACCAACTGCTATATATATACACATACATATAAGAAAAAAAAAAACAGAAACAGAAAAATCCAAAGATCTGTTTTGACTTTGCGCAAATAAGCATTAAATCTCACAGTTTTGGGCCAACACCTCAACCATGCCCCGCAAATTCCAAGATTCCAAGCGACACAAAACCGAAACCGAAACCAAATCTTGACGAGAAAAAAAAAAACCCTAACACGTCTGCCATGGTATCCGAAGGGAAACTATAGAAGAGTAACATATATTTTAGAGTGAAAAAAAAATAGAGAAAAATTATTAAAATATTAGTTCGACATAGTTATTTTCTGAAGTTCAAAACTAGAACCAAATTTATTTGTATTTATAAATATTTTTTCTTAAAAATGTCGCCATCTGTGCCCACAGTGCTCCATGCTCCATTGCTATGGCAATGTTGATCGAGTCATATAGCTGGAGTTGTGACTCCGAATCGGAATCGGAGTTGAAGTTGATGTTGAAGACAGAGAGTTGAAGTTGGAGTTGGCGTTGGTGTTGTGCTTGTGTGTTGGGCATATGGAGATATGGAGATGGAGTTGCGAGTTGGAGTTGGAGTCGCGGAGCTTGTTGCGCTTTGATGTTCGGCTTGTTATTATTATTATTGTAGTTGTTGCTGCTCTTGTTGTTGTTGTTACGGCGACGGCGGCGGCGGTTCTCATTTGAATTTTTATGCATTTTGACAAGGCAAATGGTATGGTATGGTGTGGCGGCGGCGGCGGCTGGGGCGGGGGCAGAGCTCTCTAGAGCGGCGGCGTGTGGCCAACGAATTCTTGTTGTTGTTGTTGTTGTTGGTTAGCTGATGTTGTCATTTGGGGTTGTTTGGTGTGGTTTGGTTTGGTTTTGGTGTTGGTTTGTTTTGCCAGTTTATAGAACGTTTAATTTGTCTCAATCAGCAATCAGAAATGAATGTTTTTGGCTGCGCGCCTTTTTGATCTTTTGGCTTAACATGGTTTTTCAATTTTCGAGCATGACTTTTTATGGCTCTATTCATTTGGCTCTCTTTCACACTCCATCTATCTTTGTCTGCAGCCATTTTATTATTATTGTTATTATTATGATTGTGTGTGCCTTTGTGTCTGTGTGTGTGTGTGTTTGTTATATAATTAATTACGCTAATTAATTTGCCATTTGCTATTTGTTTTTTTTTCTGTTCGTTTTCTGTTTTCTGTTTGTTTGCGTGTTGTTTTTTTTCGTTTCATTTCGTTTCGTTTTTTGTTTATTTTTTTGAACGTTTCCCACGAATCGAGCGAAACGCCAATCCAATCAAAAGTCAAAAGTTAAAAGCCGAGTGTCACATTTAACTTGAGGCTCAAACATTAAAGATGACAAAAAGCCAACAAGTTCGCTTTGCACTTAAGAAATCTGATAAAGGGAGCAGCTTTTCCACTTCTCTTCTCAACTCTCCAACTCCTGTTCCTGTTTCTGTTCCAACTCCTGTGTTCTCCTACTCCTGCTGTTGCTCCTGTTGCTGCTGCTGCTGCTCTTCTTTTTCATTGCACTCGTCACGTGAGTTTTAACGCAAAATGCTTTGAACGATTGAATGCATCTCAGATGCAGAAACGATCACGATCACGATCACGAAACGAGTACTACCCGAGTCTTAAGTCTGGTCCCAGTCAAAGATTCAAAGATTCGAAAGACTCAAAGACTCAAAGACTTTTGTCCTCATCATCATCATCATCAGCATCAGCATCAACATCAGTATATATATTTTTTTCTCTGTTTTGTTTTTGTCGTTTTGGGTTGGGTTTGGTTTGGTTTCGATTTGGTTTTTTTTTCGTTTCATTTTGCTGGGTCTGGGGACCACTCAAAAGAAGTGTCACACACAATCCGCTTGCATTTTGGCATTTGTCAACTTTCATGCGCTGCGTTGCGCATGCCCAACAATAACAACAACAACAGCAACTGGAAACAGTGGCGGCTTTGACTGTTTTAAGCCGCTTCTGGCCTCAACTCCGGTTCTACGCTGCTCGCTGCTCACTTTTGTGTCCTTTATCTAAAATGCTTTCTGCGTAAATTGCGTATTGAGTTTAAATTAAATTTGCCAAGATTAAGATAAGGCATTGCAGTTTTTTAGCTCACAACAACAGCAGCAGCCGCAGCCGAAGCCGAAGCAGCAGCCATCTCGGAGCAACCGAAAGTCGATCCCAATCCCAGAGGTTGAGGCTGAGGCTGCAGTGCGTCGCGGCTTTTTAGCTGCATTGCTGCGCATTGGCGCGTAACCAAAAAGGTGTCTTAAACGTTTTTGCTTTTCAACACACAGCCACCGCGAGACGTTGCAACTTAAAGTTAATAGGGGCGGAGGGAGGGAGGGCGGGGTACACCGGGTTACAGGTAGAAGATGTTTGCTCTCTGTGGTCGGTTTAGAAAGAAGCAAAAAAAAAAAAAAAAAACAAGATCGATGGGAAAAATGCATGCGGTAAATGTAGTAGAGTGCACTCTGTGTGAATGAGTTCAGTGTTATATATATTTTTTTCATTCCAGTTCATTTCGTAGCGAGTGCATTCGTGCCAAAGACAAGTGAATCAATTCGCTAAGCACTTTTGGAATGACAACACGCTAATCAGAGGAAAAAAGAAAAAAAAAAAGTTGACCTAGAACTCAATATGTATATGAAATATATTTATTTGTTGACTTACTTACCATGGTTTATACACATATACATATAGGAAAAACTATCTTTTTTTATGCGTGAAAAGGCAGAAATATTTTACAAAGATTTTTGTCTAAAAGGAGATCTTATATCTTGTATCTGTTTTGATTATATTGCTATGTTCTTAACATAAAACTTTAGCTTTTACTTAGAAAAACATATAGTATAGATATAGTTATGATCTTCTTTATTCGTAAATTCACATAGACATAGTTTGTTAGATAGAGTTTCATTCATTCAGTTAACAATTAGTTCAATTGGTAGCCACAGCCTGAAAAAAACATTTTAGCGGCTTCTACAGCTACGCAGCAGATGTCCAAAACACAACAAACACACATACACACACACACATTGAAAGAAAAGTCGCTCCTTTCTGATAACTAACTGATGTGACCCTGTTTAGAGGGTTCTGTTCTGTTCTGTTTGTTGCAAGCTACTTGAGTTTTGTGCGCATTCATTGGATACATTTCTTAAGCGGCGCGACGCACTTCCTTTCTGGTATTTAGTGGGGCAGTTTGCTTGCTTGTTTATTTAACTTTACACAGTAACACACATACACGTATATATGTGTGTGTGTGCAACGTTAACGTGTCAAATGTCTCAAAACACTAATCCCCTAAGCTGCTTAAAGATCGCGATGCGTTGCGCTGCGTTGCGTCTTAAACGTGGCTGGAAGGAAGAGTCTGAAGACGTTGATGATTACACTGAAAGAAAAGATGTAGTTGATTCAAAAATTATATCTTATTGATATGTTGTACTTAAGTTAATGAAATTATGCAAATATATTGTAAAAAAAAAGTGATCTAATTTGAAATTTTTAATAGGGTTCAATCAAGATTGAAAAAATACCATAAAAACTCTATGTAGTTGAAGTTTCTTTGGAATCATTATCTATGTATTCCTATACACATATCTCAGTTTTTTTCGGTCAGTGTATACTGTTTGTAGGACTACCAAAGGGAGGGTTGCGGCTGTGGCTGAACTGAAGGTAAACTGCTGCTGCCTGAATGTCTGCTTGACCGAAATGATCATTTGTCAGTTTGTCACTCAGTCATTCAGTCAGTCAGTCAGTCAGTCAGTCAGTTAGTCAACTTGTCAGTTCGTCTCTTGCGTGTACCTTTTTCGACAATTTCTTACACGTTCATTCATCAATTTTTTGATATGTGTGTTCAGTGTGGAGTAGTTGGGTAGAGTTGGTCTTTGGGCGTTTTTTGTTTTTGGGTTTTCTTTTTGGGATTTCTGTTTCAGTTTTTTTTTGCTGCTTTCTCTTAACAGTTTTACACGACGGCTCGTTGATCTCTTTATTGATATCACTTTTGATTTTCTGTCGTTCGATTTGATAAGTTGTCAGAAATCATAACAGGCCGGTAAATAAGCCCACAAGTAAGTAGTTGCCTCCGGATTGCGACAAGAGAGAAGAAAAAAAAAGCGAAACGACGACGAAAAAACGGTTGGTAATTGAAAAATGATTTCTAATATGCACGAAATTAATCACATTTTGGATTTGGACTGGCTTGCATCGCCTCGCCAACGGCATTGATCGCCACTTTGAGCGACAGCTAACATACAGTAGCTGCAAAAGAGAGAGAGAGAGAGAGAGACAGAGCGAGAGAGAGAGAGGGAGAGAGAGATAGACTGACTGATGGACAGTGAATTCGTCGAGTACAAATCAACTCAACGTCGAGTGCTTTTTTTGCAGCCACAGTGTCTATCTGTCTCTCTCTCTCTCTCTCTGTTGTTGTCTCTGTCTGTAAGCATATTTTGTGTGTGTGCTTAACGCTTAACTGTTTGTGTCTTGGCTGGAAAATTAACTCGCTCATTGGTGTCTGTCAATTGAAATGTCAGAAACGATTTATAATTTCTGTTTCTTTGGCTGCTGTGGTCGTCGTCGTCCCCCTCCGCTCCCCTCCAACTCTCTGTACATAGTCGTCTGTTTGCTGTTTGTGCCAACAAGTTTATTAAAAACACTTGGTCACGGCAGGGGGTGTGTGTGGAGAGGGGTGCGGGAAACACACTTTTGGGGTGAGGGGGTGAGGTGAGGTGTGTGTGCGAGGAATGTTGTGCTGGTATTGAGGTCTGCAACCGAGCGCAACTTTAGCAAAAACATAATGCTGATAATTGCAAAGAAGAAAAAAAAATGAAGAAAAAAATGAAAAAAAAACGTCAACTTGATTTTGTATTCATAATTTATTTACTGCGTTTTTGAGTACACTGAACAAAAAAACCAATTAAAATGTAAGATTTTTCCATATACTTTACTTTCATTCCCACAATCGTATTCAAAAATATTCTTAACACTTTATTTGATTTTAGTTTATTTTCCATTTGATTACGATTACGAAACTTTAATAATTTTGCAAAGTGAATGCATATTCAGTGTAAGAAAGAAAGAAAGAGAGAGCAACACAAACAGAGATAGAGACAGACAGAGAGAGAGATAGATCATTAAGCAAAAGTCGGGACTGTTGTCAGGTTTGACACTTTAGCTTACAAACGACATATGAAATGGCTTAACGAATATTGACAGCCAGCCTAAAAGTGGCCATTTGAAGAGAGACGCAAAGAGACGCGCCGAGATTCATATTCAGATACAGATACAGCTCCAGCACAGATTCCGATTGCGGATGCACGCCACGAATTACAATCAGGCAGCTTAAGACTATGTCATAAGGAGACGGGGGGATGCGGGACGCGGGAATGGAGGCAGAGGCAAAGCTGTGCGACTTAAGACGCAAAATGTGTTACGGTGTTAATGCCAGTGCTCAATTATAGCCAGCGATAAAATCGATTGGTTCATTTAAATTGGCTGCTTTGATAGCTGCTCGCCTCGAAAAGTATGCAATGGAATTTTTCAGATGGAGAGGGAGATGGAGACAAGCCCAAAAGGGGTTTGAGCATTTATCAAACTGCAAAAAGTGAACAAGAGAAGCGAGTAGGTGACTTCATGCAACATGTGCATGTGTGTGTGTGTGTGTGAAAAGTATCTCATAGATGCGAAACTGGTGTAAAATGTTATGCAAACAATTTACAAACAACACCAACAACAACAATAGCAGTTGTGTATTGTGTGGCACACAAAACAAACAAAACAAAGCCGCAAGTTGCAAATGAAATTAACAGTAAATTAAGCGTTTTTCCTTGACTGACTGACTGACTAACTGACTGACTGCAGGCAGCTTAATTAGTTACAATAGATTAAATTTCAAAGGAATTTCTCCAAACCGCAGCCAACAAAAACAAAAACAAAAACAAAAGCAAATGCAATAATCAAGGCTATGCGCTTTCCTATACACTATGCTATACATATATATATATATATGTATGACTAATTAAGAGCACTTGCTTGAACCACATTCGGATCGAAACACTCTCTCTCTCTCTCTGTCTCTCTCTCTTGGTTCGGTTTCGCTCATTAGCGGAGCATACAGTTTTGCACCACTGACAACTGAGTGCAGAGAAGAATTAAATACTTTTGGCCCTGACCATGTGCCTTGCCTTGCCTTGAAGATTCATTCGATCACCAACAGAAACAACAACAACAGTTGGGAGTATCCCAAAGGGTTCCAAGCTTTACTTAGCTTCGTCTCGAGTAGAGAGTTGAGTTGTTGTTGTTGTTGTGGTATAGTATTGTGGTACAGAGTGAATTAAATTGCGGTGGCGTCAGTTCATTACAGGTGGTTGACTTTTATGCTCTGTTCGCTGTTCGTTGTTCGCTGTTCGGTGTTCGCTGTTCTTGCCACTTGCCTCACTTGCCACCTCGCGCTTCTTGTGAACTGCACACCGCGTCACAAGCGTCTTTTTAGCGAGCGCCTCACTTTGCTTTGTTCTGTGTGTGTGTGTGTTGCTGTGTTGGTTGTTGGCTTGTTAAGTGTGTCTTGGTTCAGTTTTTCTTTCTTTTCTTTTCGTTTTTTTCCTATTTTTGCCTTTTTCTTATTATTTTTTGTTGTTGTGAAAAATTTACGAAGCGTTAACGAAGCATTAAAGCGCGCATTTAACAAATTTACTTAAAACTGCATAAATTTTCAGACTACAACGGAAGTTGCCAGCGTCATCGTCATCGTCGTCGTCGCTGTCGTCGCCGTCGTCTTTGGCGTCGCTTATTTTGTCGTTTTGTCGTTTTGCGCTTGCGCAGCCAAACAGCAGCTAGTAGAGTGAAATGGAGTCGAATGGAGTGGAGTTGGAGCTCCTAATCGGCATTTTCTTTTCACATTTTCACTCATTTTCACGTCTTGGCAATTTTGTCGGTTAGGCACAGGTGCAAAACGTTACATGTCAGCTTTTCTTTCGCATTGAGTCTCCTTTGACGAATTTTGTTGATTTTGGTTTTGTTCACAAACAAATCAGTCGTTTAGTCAAGATTTGTTGTTATATATTAACAAATTGGGAGTAAAACACATTTTTTCTTACATAATAATCATAATAATGAAACATGTTTCTTACTCTTTTACGAAAAAACTATTGAATGGATTTTTCTGAAGGTTTATAATAATATAGTTTAAGTATTAGAATGACATATGGGGAATAAGTTTTAAAGAGATTGTTTGAGAAAGTGGCTCTTTGAGACGGGAGAAAACACAGATAAACTTCATCTTTCTGCATACGAAAGATTAAAGTGAGGAACACATTGGTTTTGGGCAAGCTAACAAAGACTTTTTTGGGCAAATCAGTTTCGATTCAACTTATATCACTTGATATAATTCTCCTTAGATGAACCCATAAAACATTTCATACAAACATTAAAAATGATAAAGTTAGAAAAATAACATGCATTTGACCGAAAACAACTTGTTAATCATGAGCAATTATTAAACATTAACTATGGATAAGATAAGAATTAATGTGCATACAAAGAGCTGCAATCATCTATTCAACTAGTTGCTTAACTTAACAAAAATGTTAATAAGCATATTAAATAATTATGTGTGTGTGGTGTTCCTGAATATATATATTATTTTTGGGTTTTTGTTAATTTGGCTATGTGATTAATTGTGTCTTGTGTGTGAGTGGAAGAGAAGTTCGCTGAGGCGGAAAAAATGAAGAGCGAGCAAATTCTACATAAAATAATAATAGTGATAATAATGAAATGAAAATGTGCTCAAGAAACTACAACGGTTCGTTACACGTTAAATGCTGTTGCTAAAAAACTAATTTATAGGGTCGCCACAAGACTCAAAAACGGAAAAACAGAAAAAAAACACAGAACAAGTGTTCACAAAGAGATAAAAACCCGAGAAACCCAAAAAGAAGAAAGAAGCGAGAAGCGAGTTTTGCCTTTTGCCTTACCGCTCATTACATTAACTGAAGCGCATCTATTATTACCACATTATTCAAATTTGACTGTTAACTGCCTAACCTGAACAGCTATCTTCTCTCTGTGTGTGTGTGTGTCTGTGTGTGTGGCTATTAACTATTAACTAGTGCCCAGTGGTCAGTGGCCGGTGGCCAAGTTGTAGGTGAAAAGTGGAATTTGTTGTGAATGATTTATTGTAATTTGTTTTAAGAGTTATGTTCACACCATCCCCAAAAAAACCGAGAGTCTGGTCTGAGCATTGCATTTAATCTAATCTACGATACAAATTATTATTTTTCCTTTGGTATGTGTGTGTGTGTGTTGGGGGGTGGATACCATTGCTGCCAAAGGCAACTGCTTATGCCAAATATGCAAATTAATGACAAAATAAGGTGTGTATATGTGTGTGTGTGTGTGTGTGTGTTTTGCAGCGACCTCCGTCGGTCATCGCATTAATTAGTAGACGAGGGTGTCTTAACTATATGTACATATAGAAAAAAAAGTGTATACACTTAAGAAAAATCATCCAAGAACTAATAAGAAGGGTCTAGTCGAGTACGGTCGACTTGAAGACCAGACGGACCAAGACGGACAGACGGTCGGACTGCCAGACATGCACATACGTGAACTACCGGACTAATGCTTGATGGCTTCATATCTTCGGTGTTTTTTAACCGATTTGAATTAAAATTTCACAGATCTTCATTATATTGTTAATAGTTTCAATTCCCATTTTCAAGTTTTCGAAATTCAAGGTTTTTTTTTGTTATCGAATGCATGCGTATATCGTTAACCTGAAATGTTATCGAAAATTTGAAAGAAACTTTTATTAACACTTATTAATATATATTTTATTTAGATATTTTTTTTGGTATTTTCTTTCTTATTATAACCTAAGAAAATTCCGAATATTCCTAACATATTATTCTCAGTGTAACAATAAGAAAAAAAAACGTAGCTCATCAAAAGCCTGCCCCCTTATCTAGTCAGTGAGCTCAAATTGGGTGTGAGAATAAATTTCTCAGTTATTTTTTTTCTTCCCCATTTTTATGAGTCGCTCGCTTCGTCGTTAATAATGGGCACTCAATTGGTTTTTAAGACCTTTTGGCAGAACCAAAAAGGAGGAGGAGGCAGAGTAGAAGAAGAAGCACAAGATGATCTCTCGAAGACCAAAGAGACATTCGTTTCTATGTGGCTTTGTGATGGCCGTTAGATGTTTTATTCAAGATTAATTGTTAACTTTTTTTTTTAGATTTTTTATTGCTGGTCTCATTTTTGTTTGGCGCTGGCCAAGAAATTAAGTTGAACTTAAGTAGTTTCTAGTTTTTTTTTGTTTTGTTTGGGGCGAACGAACGGAAATGTTATCGCCCCAATAAAGTACCATAATTTGTAGTCATAAATCTTTTAATCTAAACACAACAGCAACAACAAATAAGATACAATTTTTGGGGTATAATAAACGCGTAAATAGATGGAAAACGAGATCTAAATAGTTGAACGTATTACGGGCATTAGAAAAGAAAGATTGAAGAACTGTTGTACATATATGTATAAAGTTCTTTTGGTTTAGGCCAAATTGCATGCCAATTCAGCAAAATGGCAAAATGGAGCCTAGCTAAAGCCAACAAGCCATCAAATTAAATTCAAGAAAAAACGGCGCGATTATTAAAACGAAGAAAAAAATACCTTTTTTTAATTGCTGTATGCCGTGCCGAGATTGCTACAACAACAACAACAACAGTAACCGTCGAAATGCAGCCACAACAACAGCAACAACAAACAACAACAACAAGAACATCACGCAAAGTTCGGGGAGTGCCTTGAACGGACCGAACATTTTTGTGTTAAATGCGATTAATTGCGATATTATATTCTTATGTAATCGTAAACGTAATCATAGTATGTAGTTAAAGTTAAAAAATTGAAAAAAAAACTACACGTAAAACGTAATGTGGTGAATGGGTGGGTGGGTGGTGGGAAGGCTGGAAGCAATAAAAGGGAAGTGTAACAAGTATGAAGGCGCTAGTTGAGTAAGCTTGACTAAAAGATTCCCCTTACCCTTGAACATACATACGGACAGGCAGTCGGGTACGTGAACTACCGGACCAATACTTGATGGTTTCATATCTCTGGTCTCTCTGGAGTCTCTAGCTTTTGTAGTTCCTGAGATCGACGCGTTCATACATACGGACAGACGGTCGGGCTAAAAGACATATAAATATGTACGTGAACTACCGGACTAATACTTGATGGTTTCATACCTCTGGTCGCTCTGGAGTCTCTAGCTTTTGTAGTTCCTGAGATCGACGCGTCGGTCGGGCTATATCTACTCGGCTGTTGATGCTGATCAAGAATATATATACTTTACGGGGTTGAAGAAGTTTTCCTTCTGCCTGTTACATATTTTTGCACATAACCATTATACCCTTTTTTTACCCACTTCATGGGTTGAGGGTATAAAAAGCCACAATGAAGCTCGCGTTTTGAAGGCATCACCCCAAAAACTACTCACATGCAAGAGAAGAAGCACAACTATAACCCATTTGTATAGATGTATTTACTACACATACACGCTACAGTTTTTACCCAGATATATCAAGACATTAGCCGAAACTTACAAACGGCGGAAAGCAGCGGAAGATGGAGATTAAAAAATGTTTGTGTATAAATTTTTGACACGTGAATCAATAAACAATAAAATTGGAAATGCATACATTTTGATTGAAATGTGATTAAAATTTCGTATGTTAATTAAGTTTTTATTATGTTATTATCATAATTATTTGAAGATTGTCTTCATTTTGAGTTGCCTTCCCCAAAAGCTTTGAATGCAATACACATATCTTAATTTGTTTATAAAATATGTAGAAAAAAATATATATAAAAAACTTTGCTTTCATTATTATTATGTTAAACTTAAACATATACATTTCGAAATGCTGTTAAAAATAAAAAAATATTTAATTAAATAATTAATTTATTTTTTTTTCAAATTGATTTCCTTCTTTCATATTTAGTTCCAATCAAAACAATCTATTTTTTATGTTACAAAAAATATGTGAATAGAGTATTTGAGAGTATTTGTTTGTCGTTCTTTGTTGAAAATGTTGGGCCATAAAATTGCACTTCCTTCTGTTGCATTTTGTGTTTTATTTCGTTGTTGTTTTTGTTGTTTTTTTGCACTGTTTGCATTTTTATTTTCTATTTTAATTTTAAGCTGCGACTTTCAATAAAACTTTGCTGCCGTGTTGCAGTTGTTGTTGCAGTTGTTGTTGTTGTTGGTCTAGTCGGAGAGTTGCACATGCAACTTTGCTTTATGACTCATGACAACATGCAACATGATGTCATGTTTCGTTTCGTTTCGTTTTGTGCCTCCAGTCGGACCAACTAAACTAAACTAACTAACTAACTAACTGACTGACTAAGTAAACTCATTTTGTTGCCGCTTCTGTTGCTGTTGTTGTTGTTTCTGTTTTTGGTTTTTGTTGTTGTTGGTATTTAAGTATGCGATAGTTTAAACTCTGCATTTATTTAATGGCCTTCTAATGAAACACACACATACATAAGAACCGTTAGCACATACACAGACAGACAGAGAGAGAGACAAGATGGACTGAATGACTAAATGACTAACTGAATGACTGACTGATCTGGCGCTCTTCCTCTTCCCATGGTGAGGTTCGTTGACTCTTTGTGGCTCTGCCACTGAAGCAGCGGCTGCTCGCTGTTATAATTGCCACTAAAAATGTCAGGTGCTAAACGCTATCAGCCAAGTAGAACAACCAGCTACAAACCAACCTGGCTAGAACAGCAACACAGCAACAATGACAACAGCAACACGACCAACAAAATTATAATGACAATAAAAACAAATTTACAGATTTCCATTTAAGGCACACACACACACAAACACACACGCACGCATGCATAGTTAGGGAAATGGTAGAAATTAAGTGTTGGTACCAAAAATTAGTATCGCGTTTTTCTATCTCTGAACAGCAAACACAGAACACACAGAACACAGAACAAAACAAAACAGAATAGAGATCAACGCATTTTTATGGCCTATGCCCCGGGGGCGCAAGAGGTGCCACAGACCCCATTTGATACACACCACTAACCGCAGCACCACCACCACCACCAACAACACCAACACCACACCAACACGGCAGCCAAAAGAAACCGGAAGCGATGCTTATCGGTCAGTTCTGTTCAGTTCAGTCCAGTCCAGTCTAGGGCCAGGTTTTAAACTATGTAGATGTGTTTGTATTCAAAAATGCAAGCCATTTGGCGATTTGCCAAAAGACTGTAACTCACTTGTCAGTTTTGTTACGAGAGTAAGATACACTTTTCGAGCAGGGTATATCAACTTTCAAAAACCCCTTACCAAATATTTGACCTAGGCATAAAATTAGTATAATACTTTACGATTTTCTCCAAAGATGCCTTTAAGACTAAGGAACATTCAAAGCTCAGTTCATCAAAATGGAGTGTCAGAGGTTTCACTTCGAGATCTTTTTCCTTTTAAAACATAAGTTTCATTAGACATCCTACCGAAACTCTGTTTTCACTAGATCCTACTACCACAGCTATATTTCCTTATATATTTCTTCAACAAAACAAGAAAATCATTACCTAACTCTAACTGATACTTGAAGCATTATGTAGTAGTAGAAGTATATACTTAATCTGTAATGAATCATGCATGCCAGTAACCCACTTTGGACTACTACAACTAACCATAACATTTCCATACAACTCTTACCGCAGTAAGTGCATTTCATATTCGTTGTTTAAGCATATTTATTTCCTGTGTTTGGTGTGTTCCTGTTGCTGTAATTATTGTTGTGTGTGTGTTCTGTGTGTATTGTTGTGGCTGCCCTGTTAAACAATGCGATTAAAATATTTAAATTCTGTTTTGTGTTTTTTTCTGCTTCTTTCGTTTTTGGCGAGTGCGAGAAAAATGGTTTTCTCTGTGAACTGCGCGCCTGCGCGTCTGATAAATGAGACAATTCCACTGCGACGGCATTTTACATTTACATATAGAACGAATGCTAAACGAGTGAGACAGAGAGAGAGAGGGAGACGAAGAGTCAAGAAGCAGTGGGGTGGGACAAGGGAGGGTAGGTAGATAATCGTTGCGCTTCGTCGCTCGTTTAATTGTTCCTGTCGCGCGAATTGCAGTTTCCTTCTAAACTGAGCTGAGCTGAGTTGACTTCCAATTCCAATTCCACTTTTCACTTAACTTCAACTTTCCCCTTCCCCTTCCACCGGTTTATCAGTTTATTTGTCTATAGTTGTGTTTGTCATGCGCCAAGCAGCGACGCTGCCGTCGCAGTCGCAGTCGCCGTTGCCGTTGCAGTCGCTGACTTGACGTGCAATTATTGAAATCACTAAACAAAACTTAACCAACTGTTAAAATATAAACTAAAATGCATTTAAATGTTTTGGGCTGTTTTGTCAACAAAGTGTTGTCATCATCATTATCAACATCAACATCATCATCATCATCATTATTATCGTAATCATCGTTATTGAAATCATCATGAACATCGTTTCCCGCTCACGTACAACCTCTTCCTGTCGTTGTTATTGTCGTTTTTGTGTTTCGTCTGTCAGCACTTTTGACACAATTACCTCTCTAAAAGCACACACACACATACAGTTTTACATACATAGTACAATCAAACAATTAAACACTTGGTTTAAAATAAAATCTAAAAATAATTCCGTTTTTATACACTTGAAAAGATAATGTTGTTATGAAATTTTGTCATTAAATGTGTATTGCTTGATGAAAGCATATGGGAGCCCTTCAACTATATATATTCTTGATCAACACAGCGAGTTGAGTCGATATATATGCAAAGCTGTCTGATCGTTTGTTTGTAAGCAAACTTTTCTTAGTCAGTTTTGAAGTTTTGTCAAGGTTATCTTTTTGTTGCATTTAGATCCGAGATCGGACTACTTTATCATAAAGCTGTCATATTTCTTATTTTAAACACTTTAAACACTTAAATTCTAATGAAATTCCTAATATATGTGAATTCATAAGTTATTAACATTCTTTCAGAAGTCAAACCTATCAAAACGATTTAGAAACAAGAAGAAAAACTAAATATTTTCTTGATTTAGACTAAGTACAATTTGATAGTCGTTTCAACTACATTTATATATAAGAACTGTAGGTCAATTATATAGCTCCTTAAGCTACCTATTTATCTTGTGATTATATAAATATCTATTGCCTTTTTTTGTATGGTTTTTGTTCAAATTACTTTTTACGCCCATTAGGAGCTCTTATGAATGGCTCTCAACAAATGTTCGGTCACTTTTCATTGGTCGGCGTCTTTAATAAACTAGCCTATAAATAATTGAACAAAAGCGGCAACAATTTCACGTAATTATTCTTGTTCAGCTATTTGTCTCTTTGCTCTCCTTGAGATGTGAGATTTTTGTATTATTTTTTTTATATATCATTCAGCTTGTTTTTTTTCAGTTTCAGCTTCAGTTTGTTTTTTTTGATTTGGCTGCGGCGCGTTTAATGCGTTTTAAATGGTAGCAAAATTTGATATAATTATAATTATGCTACTTTGGTGTTGTTCAAGTCGCATTGTTCCATCTGTTGTTCGTTGTTGGTGTTGTTGGTTTTGTTTCGTTTGTTTCGTTCGTTTGGTTTGGTTAGGTTTGGTTTTGCGTTTGGGTTTGGGTTTGAGTTTCAGTTAGAGTTTAGATGCCAAACAGCGATAAAACTTTTGACGCAATAATAGACACCAACAACAACAAGAGTACACTAACCATGTTTATAACAAGCCAAAAACAACAACAAAACCAGCTAGAAACGTTTTTAATGAGACACCCGCGACGCAATTATTTAGATAGAGTCAAAATGAGAGATAGAGTTAGGAATGGAGATAGAGAGATAGAGATAGCAACTAGCCGAAAACAACTGTTTAAATATGAATGTAAATTAACGATATTGCAACAATTGTCGAATTTGTTTTATTGTTGTTTTTGTTGTTTCAGTTCTTGTTGCCATTTTAATTAGTTGACATAAAAAGGAAATCACAGAAAAAAGATTAACAAATCATGTTCCTGATGAGTCAGAGTCAGAATTAGTTAGTTTTCAAGTTATCAAGCTGAAACTTTGGTCAAGGCTTCCATTATGTTTTAGTTAGATTATTTGTGAAAATCAGCGAGATCGAAGAACTATATCATATAAATGTCAAAGAAATGCAAGATCCTTAAACAAGATCTTTCTATGGGTAAACAAATAAGCTTTGTTTCCAGTCACAACTTTCATTAAACTTTCTTGTTCACAAGATTACGAGACAAATGATATAATGATATATGTGTGTGTGTATTAGTGACAAATTGAGAGGGGAAGCAATTGAAATCTTTCAGTCAGACACATTTTTCTACTTGAGCGCTCAATTAGCCGAAGAAAAAAACAACATCCAATTGCAATTGTGGCATTGTCGCTTTGTCGCATTGCGGCTGCACTTTATGCGTTTTTTATGCAAATCAAATACTCTACAATATATATGATATAGAAAAACAGGAAGGACATCAGTTAGATGTGTCCTCAGCATCATTAACGCAATAGGCAATAAATGTCGTTCTCTAATTGTTCTCACGAACGAGTTGAACGAAATGAAAAATCAAATGATAAATTATCATATGCAGTCAACGTCGCCACTCAGTCAGCCAATGTCAAATGTAAATGATATTTATTATAATTGTCTCTTTGTATATATTTGGTATCTATCTCTCTATCTCTCTCTCTCTCTCTCGCCCTCTCTCTGTCGCTTGTCTGTTTGGCTTAACGATGCGTGAAATTTATTTAAATTCATTTTTAAGTGTGCTCAAGTTGAGAAAAAATATTCTAAAAAACGCTAAACAAAACGTGCCAGCAACCACTGCACATATTCAAATTCAAATAGATAAAGTAATTTAGTAAATTTATTCGATTTATGCATTCGCATTACACTAATAATAATACTTGAAACATAACGGCAATCTCATTTCAGTCTCTGTCTCTGTCACGTATGACGGATTAATCTCCCCAAAACTTTTGAGTCAATGTGTTATTTTAATGTTTAAACTATATTATTGTAAAGTTTCATCAGAATCCATTCAGTAGTTTATATGTGAAGTTACATTTTCAACAACTATGAATCGGTTATTGATTGAATTTCCATACAAAAACCAATTAAGCCACACCCAAAACCTCAACAGCTGCATTGATCTGAAAGCTTTAAGCAGGCAAAACGATGCCTGTGATCTTTCGCTCTTCTTACAGTAATTACACATCATGATAGTATCGGCATTTAAGCCGGAAATTGGTAAAGCCGCCGTTCGATCTTATTGTAGGGTTTCCAAATTGTCAATGACCGAACCGTTCAGCGTTAAGCTTTGTCGGAACGTATTTCTCATATCTGTTCACATTCGGTTTTATTGCGATGTAAATTGGATTGGATTGTTGGTAACATCATTAAAATGCCATTGCAGCAAAATGGCAAAGAAACCGATTCGAAACGAAATGAAACGATACGAGAAAAAGTGCTTATGAAAAGCCTTAAAACGTTTTCGTTTACCATAAGCAGTTGGTCAAAATGGACGTGTACAGGGCCTAAATTATAGGCCACAATCTCTCGTATGGAACATTCTCTCTCTCTGTGTTGTTGTTGTTGTTGTTGGGGCAGCCATGATGGCCAATTACAATAACAATTGCAAAATATGCAAAAATAACAACACCAACAACAACAATAACGATCACCATACAATTAGGCTAACAACTGTTGTTGCTGTTGTTGTTGTTAGTAAATGCAACTGCGTGATTGGATTAAAGCCAACAAACAAAAAACCAAAAAAAAATCAAACTCAGATCTCAAAAAAACAGAGAGAGAAACTGAAAAACGATGCCGAACTGCCATTTCGATCGCTAATTTTTCGCGTTTATCTCATTATTCCACAGATTTTTGAGTATTTATCTGTGGGGGCATTGTGGGGGCACCCCCATTTCAATGCCCTTAGCACCACAGTTTCTCCCCCCCCGATCCCGCCTCGACCGCCACGACCCCCATCGACACCATTATACCACAAAGGATCTGACATTCAATGCATCCAATTAGAGAAAGAGAGATCTCTGAACGTTCATCTTTGGCTTGTCTTGGTTTGGCTTCGTTGCCATCTCTTAGGGGAATGATCGTGCTAAACTTCATTAAATCTTTTTTTCTTCTCGAAATCGCTTTTCAACTCGTTTCGTTTCGTTTCTGACTGACAAACTGACGGAATGACGAACTGACACGCTGACTGACTGACTGACTGACTTGTTGGCAATCAACGTGGCTCAGCCAGCTTGATTATTGGTTGTGAAAACGTCTTTTTAAGAAATTTATGCAAAATTGTTGAAAAATGGTTGCTACTGTAAATGAGCCCTCCGAAAAGCCCCCCTTACACTGCACTCCTCGCCGTCTACCGTCTCCTTTTTTGAGGCATCTCTCGTGCGTCTTTTAGCTCTTTCTTTGCCTTTGCCTTTTATGCCTTCTCAGCTTCTTGGCATTCTTTTTGGCCTTATTGTTGTTGTTGCTGTTGTTGTTGTTATTGCCTTTTGCATATGCCGCTGGCACATTTTCTATCTTTTGCTCAATTAACTGAAGAAACGCCTCGCAAAAGCCATTTCGCTTAGTTAAATATTAGCTACTGGTTTTCGAACCCAAACTCAACCAACGGCACAAAGCTAATTACTTTGTCATGCATCTTAGAAGGGGTTACAACAACAACAACAACAAACAAAAACAAACAAAATCCCTTTGCTTCAGGCATATCTGCATTTATGCATGAGCCATCTATCGAATGATCGATCGATCACAAAACTTTAAAAATATCTTCAGATAGATTAGATTCAAAAAACAAGTCTCAGTTATTTGTTAAGATTACTTGATTCCTTGATCATATTTTGATTCCATTTCGAAATCTGAGAATAGCCAAAAATAAAGTTCCAAAAATAAAAACTCAATTCACAAATTATTTACCAGTGAAAAGTGTTTCACAATCTAAGTGGTTTTTATGTCTTTGTGTGTGTGTGTGTGTGTGTCTGGTCTGTGTGTGTGAGCCTAAATGCTTCAACAAAGAATTACTAACGAGGTGTTATAATTATAAAGAGACACATAAACGTGTTCCATAAAGTTTTTTGAAGCGTTAATCTGTTCGAAGAGCTACCTACGACCAAAGTGCTGAGGCGCTTGTCATTAGAATATATTGTTCGAATTTCACGTTCGATAGACGAATTCGATTGTTGTTGACTTTATTACTCCGTGTATCTCTCTGTTAGATGACGGGCGAGCATCATTTTGCCATTTCATTGATGATGCTGCCAGTTAACAGTTGCCAGTTCGAAGATTTTTCCAAAGCAAACTGAATGAAATGCGCCAAGATCCATGAATGGGGGCCACCATCAAAATGAAAAAAAAAAAAAGAGAAACAACGGTGAGAATGGGAATTTATCTATATATATAGTATATATATGTTGTAGCCACTCTCGTTTTGGGTTTTTCATTGATCGTTTTTGAACGTTTCAATTCGTTTCGACATTTTGCTGCGTAATTTGTGTTAAGTGGTTCCAGCCCACTTCAGATACTTTTCGATCGACAAAGAGAGATAGAGATAGATAGAGAGAGAGAAAGTGGGAGAGAGATACGGTAGATTTTGTTAGCTTCCGCGTCAGTTTGAGCTCTTCTCCCTCTCTCTCTCTCTGAATGTATATGTTTAATTTTGTTTTATCGATTAAAAACAAACAGCTAACAAATACACACTTACACACACACACTCACATCGAAAGAAAGCCACGGAAATTAAAATGCGGCAAACTCTGCATTTATCTCGTCATGACACGCCCTCCACCCCCCGTTTGCTACCACACTTGATCCCTCTACCCAAGGCACCCCCGTCTATAAACAATTTCTTGAGTTGAGCTTGACCAACGCTTTGATCTGCGCCGAGTGATTTTGTTTATTTTTGTTCATAATCGACGCAATCGCTGACCACCGCCGCCTTCCCTACGCTCCTTCTACTTCGTTTTCTTCTCGAATCTGGCTGCCTTTTGATCGGGGCGCGAAAATAGTGCGCGGGTTAAGACCCGCCTGGCGACGACCTTAACTCCAATATCAACTTGAAGTCAGATTTTGAATTTTAGTCTCAAAGCGTCAGCCGGTAGTTGCTACCGACAATGACGAGGGCGTTTGTTGCTGCTGAAGACGATGATGATCATAATGATGACGTGGCAAAGTGCCATAGATAGATGGACCTGGCCCAAGATGTGTGCGCTGTCAAACGGACAATGGCCAATCGGTTCGCTTTGGCTATGAAATATGCTCGGCAACAACACCTCAAAAAGATGTGTGAGCTCATGGATTGAAGATCAAGAGCAGATCCCAGCACACCACATAGTCTTTTTGTGTGCCGACCGACGATCATCATTATGATCAGAAAGTGAAGAACGTGAAGATTTGGCGAACAGCTGCCCGTTGGCAGTTGGTTCATTAGCCTAAATGGTAGCTGGAATGTGTGAAAAGTACTTGTGCTAATAGATCACTTATCGATCATAATAACAATAGGACAGACATAACAAAAAATATGTATTTGATTATAATTTGACAATTGTATCTTAATTGCACTTCATTATATCTACTATGCGTAAAATGGTCAGAATATGGTAAAAACTGATATCTAAAATCGAATTGTGAAGGCAGTTACCTTTGACCTCAAAATCTATCTAATTGCCGTTGCGTCTAGAAAAGAATCTAGTATTAGTGTTTATTTAAACCTCAAATACTATTACTTTGCAAAAACATAAGATCGCTGTTGATAGCAGTCAATCAGAAAGAATCTATTCTTAGCGTTAAGACATGTCCCAAATGCAATTACTTTTCCTAAACATATCTTAAGTTTGGGCTGGGCGTTGATAGCAGTCAATCAGTTGCTTCTCGGAATGAATCTTATCATAGTATTTACCTACAATCCAAATGTTTTTACTTTGCAAAACCATAAGATCCCTATGTATTACCGGTTTGGCTGTGCGTTGATAGTAATCAATCAATTAGGTAGGATCAAAAGTTTCATATGAATGCGATTATGGCAAAGATGCACAACCTAAATAAGTACTTAGACCAATAGGTAAGTGAGCATACCAAAACACACACCCACTCACACATACGTGCACACTTATACTAAGATGTATAATTTACCACAAAAGCTAATGTTCGACTCTTCAATTTCAATAACTATTACTCTAACTTGGGCTTTGACTTTGACCACGATTGTGAATACGACGAGTCTCAGTCTGAGTCTGAGTCTGAGTCTGAGTCTGAGTCTGACTCTGAGTCCGAGAGTCTGAGAGTCTGCTCTAGGTGGGTCTTGTTTTTACGCTTCACTGTGTTCAAAAATTGCCCATTTATTTAAAAAAATGACATAAAATAAAGTTTTAAACATTTTTCCAGTGAATTTTGCCGGTTTCTCCTTTTGGTTTCTACACTCTTTTTTCTCTCTAATGCAGTTTCTATCGTATACTATTTTTTCCCCCATTTGCCCAGTTTCAACTCGTTTCAACAAACGGAAACTGGCAATTTGCTAATAACGAAAAAAAACAAATGACAAATGTATATATATATATATATATATATAGAAAATATATATAATACTATGCCTACTAACCGTCCTCACGCACCCCATATCATTTAAATTTTTTGTTGTTGTTTGCGGTCTATAAAGGGACGAACGGGATTCGTACATTGACGTTATGCGTTTAGTTACGCACTCATTTGCTTTGGCATTCGTTTTGGCATTTAGTGCACGCAATGTGCACAATTTTGATGCCCAAAGTGCACAATTTAGAGGCAACTCTCTCTAAACTCTCAACTCCCCTCAACTTAGTGCGCAATTCGCTTATTCCATTTCGTTCGTTCTTTTTGCAATGCGTGAGTGCGTCCATAGATGAATGCTTCTAAACCATCTAGGCAGGTACCTGTGCCAGTTTTATGACACTTTGCAAACAGCCCAACAATTAGTTTTCAGTTTGTTGTGGTAAATTGATTTTATCAACTATAATTTAGTTTTTCATTTAAAGTGGGACATGGAAAGCGTTTCGCACACCATTTTTTGTGTTTATGCTAGCTGTATTTAGAAAATTGTTTTTAGACACGTTGGAGAAATGGGAATTCGTTTTATTTTTATTTATAAATCAATCAGATATTAATAATGATTTTTTTTTTTAATTTATGCACGTTTCTTTTTGGGCGAATGACTTTTGAAAAAAACAAAACTCTTTGGAGTATTTATAAACTGATTAATTATGTAAAGAGGCTTCCTGTCTTGAGCAAATATTTCAGCTTGTCTATTGTTCGTTTGTATTCGAGTTTCTTTGTCTGTTTGACTTTGGTTTTGGCTGCTGGCATTTCGACTCAATAATCAACGTCGCCATGTTAAAGGCCTACAAACTTTTTATATAGCATACGTTTCGGTTCAAGCAATCGATATTTGCCGACAGTCATGTCACGTTTTCACTCAAAGAAAGAGAGAGAGAGAGAGAGCGGGGCTAAGGGGGGGCAACTCTATCAGAGTTGATCGGTCGATCAGTCGCTATTATAAGATCGTTAATAAGCGCTTGTCAATTTCCAAGTAAAGTGTACAAAAAACGTTTATAATCATTAATAATAGCAATTTTATAATTTTGTATAGAAAAAATATACAAAAAAACAAAAAAACCCAGCAAAGTTTCAGTTTCGAACCGTTTTTTTTTTGTTGCCTTTTCTTGGCCTCTCGAGTGCGTCAAACAGTAGCTAACAATTTTTTAAAAGCTCATTTAAATATTTCAAGCCCAAAATGCCCAAAATGCGACGCCACACAGTCAAAGATAGAAAACGATAGATAATGAGCGACGACCAACAAACAACAAAAAACAACAAAAAAATTAAAAATATGAATAAAAATAAACACACGGCATCTAAAATTATGATTATTATAGAAATCAAAATGAGAGGTAAAAAGAGGTCAAAGCTAAATACAGTGAGAACTGTACATAAAGAGAGGACAAATTGTTTGAAATAGGAAAAAAATGCATTGATAGATATCAAAATTGGTACAAATAAATGATTTAACATATTATTGTCCTTAATATATTATTTCTAGCGATAATTATTTCGGAGGTGTTGGGAAAAGTTATACAATTTTCCATCTTATCCTACTTGTCTTAAGTCTTGTATCAACGATCTTTTGTTGTTACCGATAAGTTACAGAGTTTGCCAATTTCCTTTGGCCTTGTTGAACATTTTTTAATTGGATCGTCTTTAAAAACGTTTAACAAAATGCATAATTGCTGCAACAAGAGCAGCAACAACAACAACAACAACAGAAGAAGAAAAGATGATAAACAGCCGCATCCAAAGAAAGAAAATGGATCAATGAACCTAAACCCGATTTCAAATTTTCAGAATCAGAGCCAGAGTCAAAGTCAGAATCAGCGTTCAGGGTTTCAGTTTGAGTTTAAGGTGCTTGGGGCGTCGCTGTCGGCAAAGAGCAAAGCCAAACAAAACGCCGGCCAGTACCAGTACCAGTGGCAGTGGCAGTAGTCGAGTCGACAGCGACTGCAGCGCCCATTTAAAAACCTTTTAAGTCATCAGGCACGCCCACTTTTTTAAATGCCGTGCGCAGGCGCCACCCTGACGCCAGCCGGAAATGGTTAAAGTCAAAGAGACGGACTGAGACGGAGACGAAGACGAAGACGAGGACTGCTGAGGAGTGCGAAGGTCTTGTGGTTGACTTGACTTCGACTGTAATTCCACACACAAGCCATTTCCATTTCCATTTCCATTCCACTTTTCATTCCATTTTCATTTCAATTTTGTAGCATTTCCAACTGAGCCGGTAAAAGTTGCTGAGCTCCTTGACTAATTCGATTGCAATTAGTTGCAGGCCAAAAAGAGAAGAGACTCTTTTTCTCTCTCGCTCTCTCTGTCTCTGTCGTTGCGTCTCGTGTCATGTCGTGGGTGCGTCATAGTTGTGTGCTGTGACAGGATTTGGCTCATAATCCAATTAAATGCATAGCACAGCAGTTGCGGTTCGTTTCCTGCTCGCACCTGTGCGGCATCTCTCGTCTCGTCTCTGGTTTTTTTTTTTTTTGGTTTTGTTGGTTTTTGACTTTTGCCAAGCAAGCGAGCGAATGAGAATTGTGTATGAGGGAGCGGGGGGGAGTTGGGCGACGGCCATTGATCGATCGGCCAATGATTTTGCATAAATTATGAAGCACAAAACCAAAACGTTAACTTTTTTGGACTACAAAAGCCAAAACGCCGCCAAAAAAAAAAAATATACAAAAAATAAAAATGAAATTCAGGAAACAAAGCTATAAAAAGAATATGACGAAGTTTAAATGCTCTATATATATATGAATATGTAGATGAGTTTATCGAAAAGCTACCTAAAGTGAGAAGATCTCCCATCATTCCTTTATTACCCAAGATGTGTTCAACATGTTGAATGAAAGTGCGACTATAGCCAAAAAAAACTAGAGCGACAGCAGCAGCAGCAGCAGCTTTATGCTTTATGGATGCCACCCAGGCAGACATGAATAGATACAGATACAGTTACAGTTACAGCATCAGATACAGATACAGAGATACAGCTTCGATTTGGTTTGCGTTACTAATTTTGCCTACTTCTGTTTTTTTTTTTATGATTTTTGAGCGTTTTGCATGCGACAAAAGCATTCAAAACGGGCATTTCAAGAGTTCAATTGTGCGTCAGCATGAGTCAGCAGCAAGAGATGCGGGGCAGAGAGGGGAGAGAGTGTAAGTGGAGAATATTGAATGGGGTTTGGAGTTGGATGTATGGCACAAGGGATAAGGGAGTTGTTGTTGTGAATGCATTCAGTTGATTTGTTCTGTTTTTTTTTTCTTTTGATTTTTTTTCGTTTTTCGTTTGAGGCAACCCGTTAACAAGCGGCTATCAGTTGATGCAGATCTGCAGCTTTTGTGGCCTTAATTACAATCTTTTGAATACATTTGGCGCTTAATCACGTGGCCATGATCTCATCCCCATCCTACCCTCCCCACTACTTGTTACCCCTCGCCGACGCCGACTCTGTTTAACAGCACCTGCGCATCGTCCGTCTCACAGCAATTTAATTTTGCTCATTCTGTTTTTTTTTTTTTTGTTATTTATTTATTTTTATATACTTATTTGAGTTGAAAGGCACATCCCGAATGAGAGACAGTGTCAGCTTTGAAGTCCAACTCGAACTCGAACTTGGACTCGGGACTTGGCCAGAGTTGATGTTAAAGTCAAAGTCGCAGTCGGTGCCCTGAGCTGCAATCATCAATCAAAGAGTGGGGGGACTGTGCGGGGCTTTCAACACGTTTAGCCTCGCTTCAGCGGTTTAAAATTTCAACTGGGCTCACTCTCTTTTTAGAACCGGCAGCACGGAACATCTTCCAAGCAAAGGGAATCTCCTTGAGTTTAAACAGACTCTAAATGCTTGACCACTGGCCATAATAGTTCAAGTTGTTGCCGTTTTATATGTACGTATGTATGCGTATGTATGTGTGTGTGCATGTATGTATATCGCTCCCTCTATGATTGCTTCAGTCAGCTCCGATGACATCGTCAAAGTCTCAACTTCTTCGTTTTCGTCTTCTTCGTTTTGCGCCTTGCCTTGCCTTGCTCCTAGGTGCCTTTTGTGGCTTCTTCATTCGCGTTGTCAAGTGGAAAATGTTGTAGAAATGTGTTGTGTGGTACTAAAGTCCAGCACCACCACAAAAACCGCACAATTTAATATCGAATACCAAAAAAAAAAAAAAAAATACATATATGAAACTTAACTAAGTACACGTTATTGTAGCTGCCAGAGCAACATTTTGAGCGACACGTTCGACCTGTGGACGATGATGATCATAGATTGATGTATGTATGTATGTATGTATGTATGTATGTATGTATGTAGGTTTGTTGGTATGTATGTATGGTTTGGTGGCTGTGGCACCGCTTTGTAACGTGCTACTTAACACATGAGCGCATTAAGCCAAGAAGAGTGAAAGGAGCGGTTCAGTTAAGGCATTCAAACTAAGTACAGTTATTGGGGAGTGTAATGGATTTTGGGGTGGACTTAGGATAATTACTAATTTTGCTCATATTAAGTTAATCAATCATAGTTTATAACACATTCAATCAATATCAATCAGATTCAAACCGCTTTCTTTCAATCTAACTTTAATTAATAAACCAAACTAATATTTTTTCTTATCCATTGGTGAATGACTTTAACTTCTTTCAATTACATTCAATCAACTTCAATCGCTTTCAATCAAAAGCTTGCACCTTTTTCACCCTTATATATGCTTATGTCTTAACGTCATCTAGATACCTTTTACCGTTGACAAACTGCTGAACACTCTCCCCCGATATATCTATATATATGTATGTATGTATTAACTTTTAGCTCAGCCTTTTGGTTACCACAAACCGCATACATCAACACACTCCCAGTTTTGAGTCGGCGTCGCCGTTGCCGTTGCTGATTGAGTTTAAGTTCCATTTGCAAATCAAGCTGCCTTTTTGCCCCTCTGCTCCCTTGTTTTATCATCGTTTCACTTGTCAATTGAGTTTGTTGTCTCCATGTTTCCCCTTCCTCCCTCTCTATGGTCACGATACTAAATTGGTAACTAAATACTTAAACTAATTTTAAGGTTTAACAAAGTCCAAGACGTTGTCGCGTTGACAAGCGGGAAGGCGGTCAGACGGGCAGGCGGGTAGATCGGTCAGTTGCCCGGGCAGGGAAGGTAGGCAGGGAATGAGGCGAAGGGCAGCCGCATTGACCGCAAGCAATGAAGTGTGTGCTACCCAGAACACACAGAGAAACAGAACCAGAGACGAAGCTAATGGAGACGGGGCAAAACGAGAAGGGGGGCATGCCTGTGGTTAGGGCAAAGTTTCTATAAGTGCGACTGGATACGACAACCGGGAATGGGAATGGGAACTTTGGAAAACGGAGGAGTGCCCAGGCACTTAAGTAGCTACTAACTGTTATTTACATTGTTTGCTAATTTCGTTGGCCCAAGTGCCCAAGTACCTTATACGATAAACAATTTCTAAGGTTTCGCTGCGGGACCAAAAACACAAGAAATAAAAAAGCGTAATAAAAAACTGTAAAAAGTGAGATTTTTTAAATCCAAATATGAAATTCAATAGGGCGGCCAAAAAAGCGCAGCGCAGCGTGAAAGTTGCACAAATTAGAAGACTGAGAATGTAACTAAATAAAGCAAGCCCCTCAAACTCCATATATATATTGAATGCTAATGAAGCTAGCTGGATGACCCCATACGATCAGCTGACTATAACACTAGATACAGCTACATGCTGCTGTACACTGTATCAAAAATCGTGTTCCATAACGCTTCACAACACTTGAAGAAAAAGGGAAGCAGAAAATGTATAGTTCCTTCTATTTTATAGAAAAAACTTTGGCCAAAGAAATATCCACATTATGAATTAAGAAAAGGGAACAGGAAAGTTCGATTTATAGGAATGTTTCCTGATGAAATCAAATCGAAATTTTGGTTCTGCAAATGAATTTGTTATATCATAAGATTTGTTAAATCGAATATTTATATTTTATAGAATATTTTACTTAAATTGAAGTTCGACAGTATATAATATAATTTTCTAACACATTTTCTAAAATAATAAAACTTCTATAAATTTTTAAGATTTTCAAAAACAAAATCTCTAAGTATTTGAAATCTGTACAAGTTCTTATTTTTATTCTAATTCTAATAATCAAGTCAGATGAATACAGACTTAGATTTGTAGAAAGGTTTTGGTGTTCTATTAAAATGAATCTTCTTCGAAGCAAGGGATTTTAATATTTCATTTGTTTTGAGTGTAAGTATCTATGTATCTGTGACTCCCTGTTTGCTGGTATCTATATCTTTGTATCTGTTAATTATTTGCGAGGTTCGTGTGAACTCGGTTTGTAGGTTTGTAGCTGTGTTCAGTTCAGTTCAGTTTTTCAGTGTTTTTTTTTTTTTACCGCAAATGTCTAATGAAGTTGGCCCGCTTTGATTGAGTGGGCGCAATTAAGCAGGCAAGCAGCTGAAGCGCAGGTGGGGTGGTGTTAGAGGGAGTGGAGGGGTGAGGAGGAGGAGGTGTAGGAGGTAAGAGATAGCAGCTAACCCGTACTACACGTACACGTAGACGTAGTACTCTGACAGTTAAATACAGTTGAGATTTGCGACGTTGCCGCGCATATTTCTCACTCATAATTAAGTCGTTTTGAGCGCGTTTAGAAATTGTTTTCGCTGCGTGTTTAGTTTTTTATAAAGCGAGCAGCTAATTGCAACAGATTTTCCCATGGAACCACACCACACCACATGCCTGCCACACCTGCCACCCTGCCACAGAGGCGCCCCCTTTTTGCCATTGGTCCAGCGAAAGTCAGCAGCAGCATTAGCAATGACTATTTTTTGTGTGATGGTTTTTTGTTTCTGGTTTTGGTGGCAAAGTCTCTCAAATTGGGTTATTATGTGCATAGTTAAGGCCATCGCATGCGACACTTAATTGCAATGGAATATGCCCTAAGCCTGAGATTTGGGTCACTTTAAGTGGCACAAACAGACAGATAGTAACAGCAACAGCAGCAAGAAGAAACAGATCATGGCTGGCAGCAGGCGGCGCTTTAAAACTGATTCGATTTGGATAACGTTTGTGGCGCAAATGTTCGCATAATTTATAATTACGTATACGACGCGTATGCGTGGCACAAACTAATGCACAGCATTTGCGGCAAACACAAAACGAACACACGCAAAAGATACAGATACAGTAACAGCAAACAGCAACAAATAGATACAGATACAATATACCAATACCAGTTACCAGATACAAACTGTTTCTGGTTTTTTTTTTGACTGCTTGTCTCTATTATTATTAGGCGAGCCATTTTTTTTTTGTTTTTTATTTTTGTGTTTTGGGTAGCCATTGAAATTGCTGGCTAAAAGCGGAAATATGTTGAAATTTATATTTAATTTGCTAATTTACACGTTATGAACACGTTAGGGTGCGAAAGAGATGGCGCGAGTATGGTCGCTACTCGTATGGTACACTGTCGAAAAACAGAAGTTAAGTTCAAATGATTTTTAAGCAAATTAAAGTTATTTTACGCAATAGTTTAATATGGTATTTTGTTAAGTGCAGTTTAATCTAGCAAACTGTTATTTGTTGTTGTTGGTGCCGAAAAACTTTTCCCATACTTGTATCCCGTTTGTTCTTGTTCTTGCTGCTGCTGCCATTACCATTTGCCATTTGCCATTTTTGGGTTTTCAGTTTTCAGAGCGCACGCATCAGTTCCTGCCGCAATAAAGAAAAAAAAAAGAGCTGAACGCGCATAAATTGTTATGGCTCATAAAAATACAAAACAAGCAGCAACGAAAATAATAATAAGAATAATAACAACATCAACAGTAACAGCAACAACAACTACAACAACAACAGCAGTAACAGAAAACAGCGTAACGTCAACTTAAATTGAAGCTTTTCGTGACCAAATATGCTAAACAGTGACAATTTCACAAATGTCTATTGTGCGCTACAACAATAATTACGCGTTGAGAGATACGGCAAACAGATACTTATGCATGCATAGATACATTTGTATCTACAGCTGTGCAAGTTTGCCAATTAATTTGTGAAAATGCGCTAAACAAAAGACGGGAAAGAGAGGCACAAACAGCGGCAAAGAGAGAGAGATGGAGATGGATATTGTGATCGGTATCACTTAGGTGAAAAAAAACAGAAAACAAACTTTTTTGCGCACATGAATCTAATTGAGTTCGTCGCTTAAACTCAATTCGAATTATGCATGCAAAACCCAACCAATTGAGCCACCCTAAAGCCACCCACCCTAACCAATTCACCCACACTCGCATCGCATCGCATCGCATTCACCTTTTTGTGCCAGCGCCATTGTTGTAATGCGCCACTTTATCCGCTTTAATTAGTTTTCGCCACTTGAATACCTTTTTTCGGTACGTTGTTGCCGTTGTTTGCCCATTGTGATGCAGATGCTGCAAACGCTTCCCCTTCCCGTTTTACTATCTGTTGGATACACACACACAAATACACATACATAAAGTACTGCGTCATCGTTTGGGAGTTTTCGAAAGCAAATTCAGTTTACTGTTTGTTTGTTTGCTTGTTTGTTGTAGTATAGGCATGTTATACCAAAATTATTTCATTATATACGGCCTGAAAATGACTTCCGTTTATGGCATCGACTTTTGTTTTAATTTACCAACTCTCACACTCAGCATCCATTCCTCCCTAACAACTAGCCTCATTCCCTCCCCACTCTTTCTCCCTGTCTCTCGTGCTGTGCGGAAATCTGAAATGCTTGTAACAATCATAGATCGGATATAGAGACGAGTGAAAAAGGGTTAATTGCATTTTGATGGCTTTATAAAGTCCGACGATTGTTGGCCGCTCGATTCGGTTGGGGGTTTGTCTCAGCTCAACTCTGGTTCCGTTTGCTCACAACTATATAACTATTTACAATGTAACAAACATCTCAAATGTGCGTGTGCGTGTACATGTGTATGTGTGTGTGATGTGTGTTATTTCTTTTCATGTGTGTATCAAATCCCACATGAATTGCTGATAAAATACTCTGCTTTGCCAAGCACTTAACCAAAGATTTTATTTTGAATGTTACTCTAATGTTCGATAAATCATTGCAAATTCAATAGACAGAGACAGAGAGAGAGAGAAGGCGAGAGAGAGATAGTTGGCCAGCTTCTCTATCTCCATCCTATATCTATGGCACATCAATTGAATTTTAATGGAAATCGACGAGGAATAAAAGAGACTAAAACGCTGCAAAAAGGAATGACAAAAAAAAAATAAAGTTGAAAGGAAAGAGATATAAAAAAATGTTTAAGCTGGCAAACTGTTGGAAAAAGGGAAAATTGTACGTGAAAATAAAATGGAAAATGGCAATGAGCAAACGGGTTTTTTTTTTCTCCAGAAAAGTGTTCAACTATTATATGAATGCCCTACAGCTTAAAAAAAACTATATTCTAGGAATTTACTTACAAATATTGGATGAGAATATTTAAGACATATTTAGTGTAAATTTGTATGTGGAAATGTCAAAAATCGAAGCAAATAATGAATCTCAGAACATTTGGTATAACAAATAAAACTTTCCTTAGTTTTCTCTGTAAAACCTTACTAAACTTTTACAATACACTTCCTCAAACTGAAACTATGAATGAAATATGAAGACCCTTTAGCTAAAATAACTTTATTATAAGGATTTAGTTAACAAATATATTTCTAGTGTAATAATTAAGGTAAAAATGTTAAAATATCTAAACAAATAGTCTCTAAAAACATTTTGAATAACAATCACAACTTTCCTTAGTTTATTCTGTAAAATTGTTTAATAATGTTAATAAACTTACTAAATTTGTACATCAGAGTTCCCTTAACTGAAACTCCCCATTTCAAATGCTATCAGATAGAATCGAGTGTATTCAATGTAGCGCATATTTACATAGAAATATTCGGCTCGTTCAGCTGTTCAACTGTCGATGACTTATATTTTTTTTCCAGCCGCTCAGCGACTGCGTTCTGCTTCAATGCAGCACAAATGCTGTTATACTATGGAGAGCCTGCCGCCAAATGGCCACCACCCAACCCAACCCAACCAAAACCCAATCCAACCCAACGAATCCAACTAAACCCAAACCCAAATGCCCAGCGTAACCAAAAAGCTAAAATGGCCAATTTTACAATTTCAAGTCGGATATTTGTTGTTGCGCGACAATTTTTCTACACAATTTTGGTCCTTTTTTATTTTGTGTTGGTTTTTCGGGTTTTACCAGTGGCGGTTGTCCTGTGTCCTGAGTGGGGTGGGGGGTTGGGGGTTGCTCTAGAGGATTGGGTTCAATTCGCGCCGCTTCGTCTGTTTTGCCTTCTTTTTTTTGCCGTTTTTAAATGGGCTTTTTATGCGCGGCAGATCAATAATACATACTTTATATAAAATAGAGACACATGGCTAGTAAAAGTACCCGGCAGGGGGAGATGTAGGAGGGAGGGATAGACTGTTTGGCTAGCTGGCTGGCTGGCTGGCTGGGTAGGAAGCGTGCGGACAGGATATGCGCGCCAAGCGGAAATGTGCACATTTATTTATCCTGTTTCGATTTCGCTTTGATTTTTCAGCATTTCGTTTCAGTTTGCTTTCGTTGTTGTTGTTTTTTGGCCATTTTTATTTTTGTTCAGTGTTTTTTTTTTTGTTTCGTTTTCATTTTTGTTGAAGCGAACTGCTAAACGAAATTTTCAAATGGTTTACCAGGGATAAAGCCAGGGTACGGCCATCCCAGGGCAGACCAGACCAGATATGTATCACTGGGCACAGTTTAGTGGCTTGTGACTGGATCCTGTTGCTCAACACACACACAAACACACACGAGAAGAGGGAGAGAGAGAGAGGGGGACAGGCTAGGCTTTCTGTTTAGGCAGGCACAAAAAATGTTGTAAAATATTTGAACACGAGATTTTTCACGGCTGGTAGTTTGGATGTTCAGCACCGTTACAGTCGTCGTTGGTGCGTCCGTCGTTGGAGCCCATTTGCATAAAGGAATATCTAGGCGCCAGGAAATTCAAACACACACACATACACATTCACTGAGAGGACTCATACATTTATGCAATCAAAAAATGTTTCGAAAAACCCCAAAAGCCGACGCCATAATTCGATTTGAAAGTTCAATGGCTTATTGCTTACATCATATCAGAATATCAACAGTTATGCATATTTGATCAGAGTTTCTTGATCGATAAGGCATATATATATATCGTTTCTGTCTTCAGTTCAATCAAGATTATATTGAACTTACTTGTGCTTGAAGGGTTGTTCGAGATGTTGTTTTTCTGGCCCCTTCTCATTTGTTAGTGTGCCCTTTGTGCCTGGCTAATTGAGTGCACTGGGCACGAGCTTCGTTGGTAGTTGCAACTGTTGTTGCAATTGCGTTTTGTTTATTGACTGCTACCGGGTTTCTTTTTGGCCGCAAGCCATGATGTAAAATAACTCTGCTCCTGGAGGACGATTAATGAAACGGGCTGCCGTTGAAAAATTAATGATCAATGCACAAGTTATAAATGAATGCGCTTGACTTTTGGTTCTGATGCGGCGGCTCCGGCTGCGCTTCCATCTGGTGGTGGTGCTGGTGGTGTTGTTGGTGGTGGTGGCATCTTTCATCTTCATCTTCAGACTCCTTCTGTATGTGTCTCTGTGTCTGTGTGTGTGTGTGTGTTATCGAAATCTTTTAGCCAAAAGTGGCTACTGTGCGTCCAATTCTGCCGCCTTTGTTTGTAGTTGCATCAACAACTGTTGCTGCTGTTGCTGCTTCTGTTGCTACTGCTGCTGTTTGTTGTATTGCCGCAGTTGCTGTTTGCCACTGTTCGTTGCACGAGATAGCATCGTGCCCCATTCGACCATTAAAAATTGTTGCCATCACAAATGGCATTCGTTCTATGATCAATTTAAAGCCGAAATGCAATTAGTTTGGGGGCGTTTGGAGCATATGGGTGGCCAACAGCAACAACAACAACAACAGCAACAGCAACAACAATTGTCAGCAAGAAATTCATAACAATTAATTGAAATAATATTTCATATTGACTTTTGTTAATGCAACTTAATTGAAATGAAGAATCTTTTCGTTCCGAAAGATTGATTATAGCTTAAAGGGCAAAATGTCAAAGATTTTTAGTATATTGTTTAAGGGGCATTCTATTGACATTAGAGTCGCGAAAAGTGTAATTATTTATTATCTCAGTAACGTTTTGTAATCGATATATTGGCAATGGCAAGATGCGAGTTTACTAACTGGCCCATTCAAGGCATTTAAGCGCTCAATTGTATGGCATTAAGCCGCAATACTCAACACTCAATGCATCTAAACCAAATCAAACCCAACCAAACCCCAACACAAACCCAACACAAAACCACCCACCAAACCCAATCCAACCCAATCCCAACCCGAGCCAAGCCAAGCCAAGCCAACTGATTCAACGATAGGTTTCCGATTACGGATTAGTCGTTGTTAGTTGTTGTTTACCGCTGTTTTTGCCGCAAATGGTGTAAATGAATGCAAGTTTGTTAATAATAAATGTTTAGGCGCTTGATTACATAAAATTGCAATTTGTCGCCACGGCTGTTGCTGCCGTTGCTGTTGCTGCCGTTGCTGTTGCTTCGAGTCGACCACAAATAGTAGTTGTTGCCTCCAACCATCTTCAAGTGAGACGTAACTAATAATAACAATAATGATAATGCCCTTACCAACACACACACATATACACATACGTAGCATCCGTTCATTCGTGTATCCAGCGTAATGAGCTGCTATCGATTTACAGAGCGAACGATCATTATACTATACTATACTATATGTGTATGTATGGCCCGACTCGCGGCATTATTAATAAGCCACAACAACAATTACAACAATACGAGCTGTCCAAAGGGGGGCTCAAAAGCCGACACAGCAGCAGCATCAACAGCGGCAGCATCAGCAGCAGCCTCCGTTTTCTTGTTGTAAGTAGCCCGAAACAATTTTGCGGCCTAAACTGCCAAGAGACGGAAATGGAGACGCAGTTGGAGTTGGAGAGTTCAACTTGAATCTGAAGTTGCAGTTAATGTTCGACTTCATGTTGAAGTTTTGAAGAGCGGGCGACGCGCGCGCGCCTAGCAAAAAGATGCACTTGAAAAAATAATGTTTACAATTTGAATACCAAAAATATGTTTTTTCTATCAAATATTTGCAAAATCTCAACTTTTATTTGTAATTAAATCTCTTAATATTTTCGAAAATCTATCACAAACATAATAAGATTATGATTTCTTGGTTCCTTTTTCAAGTGTATTAACACCGCTTTTGGCGTTGGCCTCGCATCGCCTCGCCTGGTCAGGCCTGGACTGATGTTGGATGATTAATGTAAGGCAATCAGAGCCTTTGACTTTTGGTGTGACTACTGCGTGGCCGCCTCCACTCGACTCCACCGCACTCCAACATCCCATTCAAGTTGAGTCGACTCCATTACAAATGAAGCCAGTTGACTTGGTTTTGTTTGGCGACTGATGAATGCAGATAAAGCGACAGAGAGTGAGAAAGAGAGAGAATATGGAATGCCTTTGAAGCGATGCGCGCCTGAAGCAAAAGGTAGGACAAAATGCAACAATAAACCAAACGGTTTGACGAGCTGCTCGAGTCGGTTAATGAAACCGACGTGAATCCGACTTTAACTCTCCAGCTCCAGACACACACAAAAACTCAAGAGCTGATGGTGATTGATGAACTGCCTCGCACTTTGGTCAAGAGAGTTTGCGACGACGATGGAGATGGAGATGGAGACGGAGTTGGAGATGGAGATGACGACTGCGGGCAGCGGGCTAAATTAAATTGAAATTAAATTAACGCCTGAATCGTTGAAAATGCGATCAAAGTGTGAAATTAACATTCTGCGCTAATCAGGGCCCCGAAGCACGCGTCGGATTGAATCGGAGATCGTTGCAACGATCAACGCTGCTGGAGACGAAACAGAAAGAAAGAGAGACAGAGTGAGAGATAGAGAGATTCGGGGCCACCCGGCTCAACTCCAGCTGAGCTCAACTGTACTTCCCAACTAGTAAATAAACTGTTTGAGCGGAGCGTCTGGCATCACTAGAACAAATCAGCCACGATCTGCTTGTGCTTGTGCTTGCGCTTGTGTGTGTGTTTATTGATAAGCATCACAATTGCCCATCCAGGTTGCATTATCGTCCTCGTCGTCATCGTCGTCGTCTCTTAACCCTTGTGGTGTCGTCTGTCAAATGGCAAGCAGCAGAAGCAGCATTTGCCCAGTAATCGACTATTATTCCTAAATACACACACACACACACATGCATATATAGAGAAATTTTGTATATTTTCCCATGTCGAGTTGCACTTTTTGTGGTAATTTACATTTTGGTTGCGGCCTTATCATTAGTTTTGCATCTTCATCGCTTTTCGTTTACTATTATTATTTTTTGTGTTTGTTTGGTATGGTATGGTATAGTATGGTATAGTATGGTGTGGTGTGTGGTGTGATGTGGTGTGGGGTGGTTTCATGTTCAAGAGGGGTAGCATGCAGTATAGTAGAGTAGGGCTAGTTAGCTACCCTGTCAGCTTTGTAGTAATTGTAATTTCATCGCCATAACTCATTTCAAGTGGGCAATTTGATAACGATTTTCGAGTTTGTTCAGTTGAGTATTCAATAAAGCTGTTAACATAAAGTGATTTCATTTAGGCGAATACAGTTTTGTATGAGTAAATATTTAAGCTACAACTACTCTTAACTCAAGATTAGATATTCTCTTTCTTGGCTAGAAAGTTTCAATTTTCCTAGACAATATTTCTACATTTTCACAACAAGTTTTTCATATAATCTTTAATCCCATAAGTGAACTAGTAAGGAAGAGGAAGAGAATGTGCATGCCTATAAAACAATAAGACTCTATATATACACTATATATATATATATATGTTTATAATAGTTTAATATACATTTATGTATTTCAGTTTCGCTTCCCCATTCGAATGATTGAAATCTTTCAAGCCAATTGATTGCACCATGTGCAATGAAAAAAACCGCTAACATCTCAGTTGTTGCATTCAACACCCACATACATACACCCACACACACTCGCACACACACTCGCACACTATTATAAACATACCTATTCAAGTGCCTAATCATTGCGCTTGCACTCATTTTGCTGGGCATTGTTTGCAAAACTGAATGGCGCCTTCCCCGATTTTTTTGTTTGTGCTCGGAATCGGGCGTTGCTGTTGTTCACACAATTAAATTCATTTAAGTGCTTCATTATAAGCATTTCTTGATGCTCCACTAAGTAAATCTCGTTTGGCATCGTATATTGCATCCATCTCTACAATGACGACGACGACGACGACGACACAACTAGCTGCTTAACAAATGCAACAACACTGCCTGCCTGCCTTCTTGCAACTTCAGTCTTAGTCTAAGTCTGTTGCTGTTGCTGTTGCTGCTGCTAATTGCTGCAACGAGTTTCACCCAACAATTGCCCCAACCCCCCCAAGTTGGCCGATTTTCCAGTTGTTGTTTGCATTTTCAATTACAGCAACAGTTCGTCTCCATTCATAATTAATTTTTATCAGGCACAGATCAGTGCAGCCGGGATTAGAGACAACCTACACTCTGAGAGAATATCACTCTTCTTTTGCCGCAGATGGAAACGATGTCAGCAGCAGCAGCAGCTATAGAAAGAATCTCAACTCAGACAATGCAACAACAAAAACAACAACAACAACAACAACAACTGCGATCAGTTTTTGGCCATTTAATTTTCACATAAAATTCCTTGTCGTATCGCAATAATCGCCAGTTCGAGTCGCAAGCATGTTTCAGCAATTTAATTTTTGCTAAGTTTTCTCATAAAAATGCTCGAAAATCGAAATTACAGGCTGCGCAAATAAAATGGAAAAAATGAGAAAAAAAATCATCAACTATGGCCGATCATGGGCCGGTTTCAGCTTTGGGGTATATTGATGGCCAGTTGCGTTTGATTGTTTGATTGATTGCCGGCTAGGCGGACTGACGGACCAACTGACAGACGGACGGACAAACGGACAGACGGACCAACTGAACTGCCTTTTGAATGCTGTGTTGCTGAAGTTCAAACTGAGGCACCAGGCATTTAATTTGCAACATTACAACCGATAATCAATACAATGAAGAAATATTGCAGCATTCGAATATGATCGACCCTCGCGACCCCTCCCCCGTTGCCTTGTCGCTCTGCTCTCCTACAACTAACTCTCCTTGCCGCTCTAACCGTCAAGCGCATACATTTCAAAATTGTTGCATTTGCGTCGTTGATGGCTAAAACGTGATTTCTATGTTTCCCAGTCAACGAAGTCGACGACGACGACGACGACGACGACGGCGTCGGCGATGATGGCGACGATGGCGAAGTCGATGATGATCTGGCTTATAGCAGGTCAGCTTTCATAGGGGCTGTCAAAGGCGAGATGCGGCTAGCAAGGCAGCCAAAAAGCTCTACAGAGAATCAAAATATATAAAGATCAGATGTAAATCATTATAAGAAAAATGTTATAACATTAGAAGTTAATCCGTCAATATATCATATAACAATACTACACATATTAAAATTAAATATTTATATATTTATTTGGAAAATATTCATATTAATATTGTTAAATTTTGAAACGATTGACATACAATATTGAAATGCCCAAACAAACTGAGTGTAGGGAAACGAAAAACAAAAATAATTTGTTGTATTTTAGTCAATTTTTGCGATATTTTTGTAGCTTGTTCCTTTTTTTTTCTCGTTTTGTTGTTTTGCTGTTTTGCAGCATTTGTGCTTTTCCTTTATTTCTCTAAATTGCAATTTGTGCAAATTATATGGCAGACAAAGAGCCACAAATGCTGCTGAAGCCCCCCGCAGGACACAAAACACAGACATACGATGGTGGGACTAGGAGGAGGGACGGGCGGGCGAAGAGGAGAAGCTCTCCAGCAAAGACCCCATTGAACGTGCAAAGAAAATGCATTTTATTTAGACAACGACGATGACGACGACGACGACGAAGTCGAAAACAATTGCAATTGAGTCGAAGACCTGCAGAGACCCTAAAGGAACCTGGGGCCAAAACTAAAATTACAGCTATAAGTAGTCCGCAGCAAAATGTCTGCAAAACGTGGGCCATAGCGCCCCCAGGGGCACACACGGTGGGGTGGAGGGGCAACAGGGGGGCAGGCAACAGGCAACTTCCATGATCCATCGACGATCGATCAATCGGCCATCATTTGTCGTTCGTTGGTCAACGAAGGGGGAGAGCGGGTTGTGAAGGGGGGGGTACGGCAACTGGCTGCAATTGCCAATTTTGAATTTGCCAAATGGCAAATGGCAATTTGAGGAGGCCAAAACGTTGGATGGCCATAACGCGATTGGTGCATTTAGTTGCCAACTGTTCGCTGCTGCTGCTGCCGTTGCAGCCGCTGTCCACGCGGCAGCCATTTTGAATATGGCCGAAAGGCTCCCATCAGTTGCAACAAGCAGCTGCTGCAACAAGCAACTAGTACAGCTGCAACGATCGTTGAACGAACAAAGCGAGAAAGAATGAAGGCCCTGTGGGCTATCATCGGGCAGTTCGGATAGTCGCTGTGTGTGCTGTGAGCGGATATAGCCGGTAATAAAATTAACAATTTCCGTACATTTAAAAAAGAATACAATAGCCCAAAAGACCCAAAAGACTAAGAAGGGGGATGCTGCTGCTGGTGGGTGGTGGGTAGTAAGGCAGTAAGTAAGCGCTTTCAACCCTTTTTAAATGCAGTATTCACTGACAATTCCGGCATGCGTATTCGCAATACAGTAAAGCAACGCTAACGATTACTTAAGGGGCACATTTTTATTGCCTATTAAAAGAAGAGTTCTGATTCAGTTCAACTCTCTACGTAAAAGGGTTTAAAAAGGCTTATTCAAAGAAGATTTCTAATTCAGTTAAACTACTCTCTACTTAAAGGGTTAAAAAAAGCTAAATTTGGTTTAGATTTTGAATTGTTAACTATAGCAAGTGTGGATTGTAGAATTATGCTAACAACTCTGTCGCTGTCGCGTATGTGTGCCATACTCTTTTAAGAAACTTTTGCCTTCACAAATATCAATTTCCGTTGGCGACGTTTTGCCCATAAAAAATGAGAGAAAGAAAGAGAAAAAAAAAACACACAAACGGGAGTAGCATAAATTGTTGCCATTGAGAAGACAGTAAATTGTATGTGAAAGCAGCTAAAAGCGCCACATTATGCAAGTCAAGACAGAGATAGGCACACACACACACATACACCCACGACAGAGAGAGAGAGCGAGAGCGAAAGAGAGAGAGGGGCTGTTGATAAGCGTTTGGCAAAGACGCCAAGTTGACAGGGACCGGAAATGTGCGCTAAAACGAGATGGCGCTGTCATTGCTAGGACTTAAACTGGTGTGGGGGTGGTGGGTGGCTTTTGTTGCTGGTGGTGTTTTCGGGCTGTGTGTGTGTGTGTGTGCGTGCGTAAAACACGAATTCTGCCGCCATTGAACAACTATCGCGACTTCCTTCCCACTGTTACTCCCCCCGCTCTATCATCGCTCTGACGTCAGATGAATGAATACAACAAACTAACCAAAAACTTTATCATCAAACTTTTTGCATGAGTGTGCATATGTGTGTGTGTGCCCGTGTCTGTGTATGTGTGTGTGTGTCGCACATAAGCGTTATTTTTCTGCGCTAGAAAATCGGCATAATAAACGTAAATGTTTGCTGAAAGACGTAAAAACAAACTGCCAAAAGCAAATACACATACAAAAATACACATATATATGTATGGGTGTGTATCTGTGTGTGTGTGTGTGTTTGTACGTATGCTATGCCAAGCAAATAAAACTAAATCAGTGGCACTTTGTGCAATTTATATGTTAATATGATTTGCCTTTGTAGTCAATTTGGCCGACGGGCGCTTGTAATTGGCCTGGGGTTAAGAAGAGAATAAAAATGACTTAGCAAGGGTGAAACATGTATGTACATATGTATGTATGTAAGGGTGAGTGTGTGTGCAAACTTACTGAGCTAGAAGATAATGCCGACAATGCAAGGCGACTGCGACAAATTTGCGCCATAAAGAACAAAGACAAACTGAGTAGCAAAATCAACACACACACACACACATATATACACTCTCACACACATACACAAAGAGACAAGCTGAAAATTGAATTAAGAAACGAGCAAATATGGGAATTAGTACTCTTTTGAGTACAGTGTCAGTTAGAGTGTCTTTTCGACTTGACACATATCCTGTAAGCATTAAAATATATTCAAATTGAAATTAAACACATTTTTTGTGTTAATAAAATTATGAATAGTTTTGTTTGAATATCATTCGCATTCTTACAGTTTCCCATTGCATTTTAAGCTAAGTATGCGATTAAAATATATTTCATATTCATTCTGCCTTTTTAACTATGTTTCATACTTAAAATAAACATGTTCCGTTATTAAAATAACTGTTGTCATAACTAATTCATATTCATTCTGCTTTTTAACTATGTTTCATCCTTCAAAATGAACATGATTCATTGTTAAAATAACTATTGTCACGATACAAAAATATTAAAACCCTTTTTGAAACTTGAAATATATTCAATATTCATGTGCTTTGCCAGTTTTGACACACCACTTGACACCTGTATCCTTGGATTGTGTGGTGTGGCCATAGAATTTGATTATGTGAACATTTTCCCAGGCAATGTGATTAGTCAAGTCTCTCTCTCTTTCTCTCTCTCTCTCTCTCTCTCTCTGTTGTGAATCAATTTGAATGGGAGTTGAATACAAGTTGAACGCTGACGTTAATTGCCATGTAAGGCAGTCAAAGGCAGCCCAAACAAACAAACAAACAACGTTCAACAGCCAAACAAACAAATAAACTGAGAACCGAGAACCGGGGAAAACAGAAGACGGAAAGTGGCAACAAACTCGGCGAAAGTCAAACGGATGTTGCGTATGCGCCGTGTGGCCACTGCGACCAACGCCCACAATGACTAGGACGAGTGTGTGTACAAGGATGTGTGTGTGTGTGTGTGTGTGTGTGTGTGCGTGGAACGTGTGGGGCATTAAATGTCACACACAGCGCCACACACGTGCCAGGAAGTCAAGTGGTTGGTCATAATACGGCTGACACTCATAAATCTAAACAAATGGCAAGGCAAATAAACGCGCACAACGACGACAACGACGACGACGATGACGATGGGTATGGGGGGAGTATCGGGGGGACTTAGCCTTTGCATATGCGTTGGCCATGACTAATTTGCATTATGATCCAAGCAGTAGCAGAAGAGACGGAGACGCAGACGGAGGAGAAGGACAACGTCGCCGGTTGCCATAATCTGCCTCAAATCGTTTTTATTGTTCGCACTTAAGTTGCGTAAAATAAAAATCATGTTTCTAACGCCACACACACACACATACACACAGTCCCCGCCCCCCTATTCCCCTTTTCCTCACTTGCCACATTGAGCTAAAGAAATGCTGCAGCATGTGAGTCTTTGCTGGTGGCCTGAGTTCGCCCGGCCTGGCACCAGATCCCCATACTAAGCTCCATTTGCCCTGAATGCCATAATTTTTATGTGAAAGCATCACGCATGAATTTTACCCAATCCCTAATACCATTGGAGCTTTATCAGACTTAGCCGAGTGTATGTGTGTGTGTGTTACGGTTGCTTTTGTTGAAGAAAATCTGCGCCACAAATCTGTGACTTTTTTTGTTGTTCTTTTTGGGTTTTGGGTGGGCGTGCATTGGAGCACATTTTATGACTGTGTTTTTCTTTCCATCGCTTCTTGGCTCACAAAGTATTTTTATAGCTCAATTAGCATATGCAAAGAGGGTTGCCGCCGCCCCCATCAAGCGAAAGGGTTGTCGCCTCCAAAAATTCAACCAGATAATTAATCAAAAGAACCAAAAAAAAATCAGCTTTTACGTCATCATTTGTATATAGAAAAAATCATTATATTTTTGCTCAACTTAAGCGAGTAGAGAAAAATTATATTAAGAACTCAATTAAACAAGTTTTTTGCTATAAATATGTAATATATTTAAATTGAATATAGTTAAGGGTTAAATTGAATATGTTTCAAGTTATATAACTTTCGGTTTATATTTCTGTGCCGTGTACAGTCTGTAGCAGTTATATAGGTATACATACAGTACCTTACACATGTTCATGTACTTATCTAAGTGTGTGTGCAAGTGCGAGTTCGAGTGTGTGTGTGTGTGTGTGTGCGATTGCCTACTTTTGTGCGCAATTAGAAATTAATTTTAGCGCAGTTTCGCCCGGCCGCGTGTTCCGAGTGGGTTAAATGACTTTAATCACTTCCCATGGAACCAACAAGCCAACAACAACAACAGCAGCAACAGCAGCAACAACCACCATCAACACGAAAGTCAAGTGGCCCATACCCACTCAAACACACACACACTCGCACTCGCACACACACACACACGTGTGCCGCTTAACCCTCCAGCTAGCTGTACTATATGGCCAGGACCTAGAAATACGACTACAAATACGAATACGAATACGAGTTGACGGGCAGCTAGCATGATTTATGCTTGCCACTGGCAACAATAACAAATCAACGGCAAGCGACTTTAGCAAAAAGCAAAAAAAAAACCGAAAACCGAAAAAAACACAACTACAAACGGAAACAAAATACCGTTGGAAAGCACTTAAGGACCTTTTCATTAAGTGCGCAGCGCAGCAGCAGCGACGCGACAGCGTAAAAATCGCTCTCTCTCTCTCGCTCTCGCTCTCTCTCTGTCTCAGAGTCTCTCGAGCTAGTTTGACATGTTCACAGGCAAATTAGTGTCGCCTTTTGCTGGCGCTACATTAATTTTAACCGAACCGCACCGCACCACCACCAACAAACCAACACCAACACCACTCCACCCCACTCCACCCCGCCGTTCGATGGTGCGTGTTGAGCTAACAAATTTTCGTCGACTGGCACCTAAAATGTTATTTAGCGCATGTTTTAGCGTTATTTATTAAAGCGAAATTATTGTTAATGAGCCGGGTGGTCAATCCCCCTACCCCCCTTACACCCCTTACAAGCACACTTCACCAACGCTGAGCTAACGAAAAATCAGGCAAACGAATTCTCCGACGCCTTTTCGACATTAATGTGAAGGAAAGGAAGCAAAAAAAAAAGCTGACAGAGTTGGGAAAACTAATTGCGTGAATTTCGTCGAGCAGTCCGGGAAACTGTTTCGCCTTTCGCCTTTTGGCTATCGCGCATTTAAACGAAGGCATTTGATTTTTGTGCCGATAGTGCCACAATATGATTTAAGGCAACCCACAACAACAACGCGGCAGCAACAACAACAACAACAACAACACACAAAAACAATAACAATATTCAGAACTGTCGTTATAAGCGTTCCCAAAGCCCGAGACCCTTGGAAAATGGCGTAAATATTATTTGGTTAGAGAGGCACAGAGAGACTGAGACTGAGAGTGGGAGAGTGGGAGAGGGAGAGTGGACGACCGAGGCTATAAAATGTATAACAAAAGGAAACTCATTTAAGATATTTATGAAGTACTTTGCCAAAGATTTGTAACAACCGACTGCGACTTGTTTAGCTCTGTTCTTTTTTTTTTATTATTTCTCCTCTTTATGTGTATTTATGTGTGGGCCGAGGAGCATTGTAATGCAGACTTGGCTCTCTCTCTCTCTATATTGACTGGGTGGAGTTTGCGGCCTACTATCTGGGCCTAATGAGCTTGAAATTGTGGTTATTGCGGTATATATATATACACACACACACATATATATGTATGTACATTTATGAGCTAGAAAACATGCGTCTATAATAACAATAGAATTTTGAAAGAAAAAAAAGCTAATAATAACTTTATATATATGATATACTTATTGTAAGTAAACAGAACGTTTGGGTACATATGTCTTTAAGTCTTAAATTTAGAACTAAATGATTAAGTTAAGTATATTTTTCTGAACCCTTTTCTATATATATTCATATGAATAAAGTAAGTTTGAAAGTAAATGTATTCATCTTGATATTATCTTGATATGAACATACGAAGAACAGTTCAATATCTAATTGAGTTTCCCTCTGACAAATACGAAACTATTATAAATTTGTCGGCAACTATATACATATATATATATATATATATATATATTCTGCATTTCCATGTTGAAAAGCGGCTGGCCTTTTGTTTGGGCCTAGTTGCGTGCTTGTTTCGCGCAGTTTGTTCCCACCAAAAAAAAAAAAAAAAAAAAAAAAAAAAAACATACCCCGGCTTGCAATCATATTGAAGCGCATTTCCGCACACCCAAAGACAATGGACAAAAAAAAAACACACACACACACCAGCACACACACACGTACTCATGTATGGTGAACCACACACGGCGCCTAAAGTGTAACAGAAAATTGTTTTGGCAATTAAAATTCGGTCGGCGAACAAGCAGGAAAAAATATGAACACAAAAAGATTATGGCGAATAGCTCAAAAAAAAAACACAAACTAAACAGATAGAAGGAAAAAAATATGGAAAAAAAATTGCCGCATCATTTGAAATTCATTAGGTCGTAGGTTGAGTATGTTGTTGCTGTTGGTTTTTTTTTCTCGGTTTTGTGCGGAGTGTGGGGTGGAGGGGTATGGGGTGGGGAGTGAGTCAATTCACTTCCTTTTGTTGTTGTGAAGGGCATAAATAAATCAACAGCCTCGCGTGCTTGACAGTTGGCCGTGAGTAATAGAGACGAAACACTGAGAGAATAATACCAAAAAATCGGGAAAGGGATAAACAGAGAGCGCGAGGGAGAGGGAGAGAGAGCTGGTCGGGAGAGGTCGTCAATCATGACAGCGAAATGTGTCAACAAACGTCAAATAACAACGGCCACAGTGTGGTCACAGCGAGAGATTCACAGCTTCATCAGCTGTCATCATCATCATCATCAGCATCAGCATCAGGGCAAGGATGCAAGGATGCGAAAAGGAGAGAGGAGAGTGCCAAGGATGAGTGGATGGACCAGGCACTCCGGCTTCGGCTCTGGGTCTGGCTCAGGTTCAGGATAAGCGCGCCTCTACATCAAATTGAGTGATGATCCCACAATGATTTGTCACAAAAATATTATAAAACAACAACAACAACAGAGCCCCTTAAAAACGTAATACAAAAAACTGAACACGAGAACCTAAAAATAATGAAACAAAAAACTATATCAAACTCGGTTCTGTTCTGTACTTATTTTTCTATTCTGTACAGTAAAACTAAAAGTTTTTACATATTGTTGCGATGAGTAAAAGTTTCCCTGTTTTTATCTATCATAACTAATTTCGATTCATTAGTATTTAAGATATGTTCAAGTTTTATAATTTGTTCAAAACTGTCGACCTATTCTTGTTTCTCGTTTGCTTCATGCACTTTAATTCGTTTATCGCTTCTCTTTGTAATGCGAACAAACACTGCGACACACACACCACACTCGACACTCCACACTCATAACTTGGCCTAAAGGCATTTTAACAATTAACAAGTTTCATTCGTCACCATTGGGAACTGCTTAACCCAACCTGACCTGTTCCGGCCGAGTCCTTCGTGTTCCTTGGTATATGTATGCATGCATATATGAACATTTTTTTTGCATATTTCATCTACACATAGTATATTTCGTTTTAGTTTTCTTCGTTTTTCAACGTTTCATTTTTTATTCATTTATGAGAGGAAACAGCAGAAAATGCAGGCGGGGGACGCAATATAAAGAACGAAATGAAAACGCAACGCAACAAAACATATTTTTAATGCGTTTTATGCGTGCGCGCATTTTAAGTGACTAAAAATGCTAATCGGACAAATTAAATGCCCCCCCCAACTAGTTCTTATTCTCCCGTTCCCGTTCTCATTCTATGTCTCTCTACTTCTCGCCTTATCTTTATCTCTAGCGCTCTCTTAATGTATGTGTGTGTGTGTAGGGTCTCTTTGGTCAGCGTCCGCTAAACGACGGTTTGTTTGGCTAACAACAAATGAGGTTTTGGCCCAGTGCGTTGTTCTTGTTACTGTAGCTGAACGTGGCTAATGTGAAAGAAAACTACAAATGCAAACGACTGAAACACACAGTGCAGTGCTGATGCCAAAGGCGATGTGGGCAGGAGGGAAACGAAGAGGGAGAGCGGGTAGGCAGGGTGTTTTTCTTTTGCATGACCAACAAACAGTTTGCTGTTGTTGGTGTGTGAATTATTTTATGTGAATTTGATTGCGAGCGTTTATGCCGGAAAACACGCGGCCCATTCCATCGACTCAGTCAGGAAAGCTAGGGTGTTGTTGAGAGGGGGGGAGTTGGGGAGTCTCGGGAACCCAATACCCTAGTTGCGGAAACGGAATTGGCATTAAGCAAACCTTGAGCCAAAACACAAGCACAAGGCACCCAAAACCAAAAGAGCGTCGACGCTTTTGGCCAAAAAGCGCGCAGTTTCCGAATGCATTTAAAACTAAATACACTCAAAAAAAAAAAAAAAGGTTTTCTTTTGTTTCTTTCTTTCTAATCAATAACAAAAGTGGTGAAGATAAAACATAAATTTTCATTGAAAATCCTACAAATATTTCAAATAAATTCTAGATTTTTGGAAAGACAAAACCTTATCTCAAACACTTACTAAGCGCTTAGATATGGAAAATGTTTTTTCCTAGTGTTTTCGTATACCCTTTCCACGCAATTCCCCCTTTATTCGTTCGCGTTCTTGTTGTTGTTGTTGTATGCCTCCCCCAAAGTCTATCTTACACACTTGCGCTCTCCCGTATTAATCATAATTATGCAAATTTTCTTGCCACTGTGCCGGAGCCTCTGTTGGGCATTTTTCGTTGTTGTTGTTGTTGTTGGTGAGGGGAGAGGGGGAGCGTCTCTCTTTGTAGGTTGTTTGCACAATTTTCCACCTTTTATAGTACAGTTAATTTTCGTGCTCGTTGCGAGTTCGCGTTTTGCCTTTGCCTTTTTGCATAATACATGACTTTGTGTAATAAAAAAAAAAGTAATAATAAATATATATATATATATATATATATATATATATATAAATATATAGTTACTAAAGGGAGAGAGAGAGAGCGATCTAGGGCTAAAAGGGCTGGCAAGAATTTCCCCAGTTCGTTTTGAAAACGTTTTCATGCAATTTATTTGTGTTGCGATTAACGCCAAGGTCTCTAAATGCTATTCCTATTAACTGGCACACACCAAACAGTGTGTAAACAGTTACTCATGAATATGTGTGTTTACAAAACTGGTTCCAAAACTAGCGAAATTTCAACGTAAGGAAAACTTCTTCATTCTGTTAGCAAGAAGCTTTCACTGCATTCATAATTTCTAGAGTGTGGGGACATATCACATCATATGAAGACTTAGCCCATATTGAATGGGGAAAGACCTTAACAAGCAGCTGAGCTCCACCTAACTGCAACGGCAATAACATCTAATAATTAACTAATTAAAATCCGCAGCAACGAGTTACAACCACAACAACAACAACAGACAGACAGACTGGCAGTAATCGCTTCTCCCTTGGCTTGGGATACATTAACTAACTAAGTTAAGTATCGCATATAATCTTGACAAAGGGAGATGGGATGAAAGCTAAGAAAACATTTGCCAAAACAGAGAGCAGAGCCGACGCCAACGCCGACGCCGATGCCGATGCCAAAGCCGATGCCGATGACGATGTGAAAAACCGCAACAAGCTCAACGAACAATTTTCACACAATTTGCAATGCGAACGAGATGGAAACAAATACCGCAAAACTCAAACTCAAACCCAAAGCTGAAGCTCAACTTTAACTAGTTCAGTTCAGAGATGGTTTATTGTTGTTGTTGTTGCTGGTAGTGTAATTAAAACAGTTGGCTTATTGTAAGTGTGTTTGTAAGCGTATGTGACTGCCAGGCGCCAAAATCCATTCACTCAGCTTCAGCGAGTCGAACAATGAACAACAAAAGTATATTAAACTTTTAGTGGTTACATTTTTAAACTAAGACTTCCCTTTCCTACCCCAAAAAGTTCCCCGAATAAGTTTTTTTCCCTATCTTGTTTGATGTAAAATATTATTTTAATGATAATTAGTAGTTAAGAAAAAGAGAAAACAAGTAGAATCCATGAAGTAATCGCTTCCATTAGTCGCCTTAGTGTCACTGTAATTGAACTTTCAGTTCTGAAAATAAACATTCTCATTTAGGTAAGTAATACGATTTAGGTTCATTATTGACCTTAACTGTGTCTTACTTTCATTAATCATACGCAATGTGTGTGTGTGACGCTGGGGAGCAGCGTCAATTGAAATAATGAAATGGTGTGATTGGTCAAAAAGTATTCTCCCCTTTCCCCCTTACCCCGATTGATTGATTGATTGACTGCGCAACAAAGTGGCTAAGTGCGTTTTGGTCATTTGTCACGGCAGCGGCAAAACTAAAAGTGTCCAAAGGATGTTAAACGTCGCACCCACTCAAGCGTGGAGCGCACCACCACCCCCAAGCACTTCAACACCCCTTCCCTCCCCCACTCCCACTCCTTCTCTCACTCTCTTTCTGTTTCTGTCTTTGGCTGACTGCATATGCAAAGCGCAGCTAAACAGCGCTAAAGAGTACAAAGTTGTTGGAACACAAAAAAAAAAAAAAAAAAGCCCCTCGGCTACCATTTTAGTTGTTCTTGTTGCAGGGTTTTTTTTTTCGAATTTTGCACGCGTTCACGTTAAACGCTGAAAATTAAAAGCCAACAACGTCGCCACACTGAAACCACCAGACTACCCCAACCCCGCCCCACCCCATCAACCCTTCTTCAAATGCATTTGAATGCAGTTTCGTGACTCGTTTCGTCTTTGACACCAAAAGGCTGACCCATACTTAGACTAACAACGACAACAGCAACAACAGGCTCTAAAAGGCTCTTTTGTAATGCCAACCCCAAAGTGCACCACCACCATCACCACCCCCCATCTCCACCTGCTGCTGGTGGTGGTGCTGAAGCTGACCAATTGTTGCCATTGCATGCTAACATTATAATTGATTGCCTAAGCTCAACATTTGTGAAGGGCCAACGAGAACGTGGGGGTGGGAGAGGGGTGGGGGGGTGGAGTCTTTTGGTAATTTGATTGCGCAATTTGCGCGCATTGTGTTGCATAGTTTGTGGCGCGCGAGCCTGCATGTCACACACACACACACACACTAACACACTTGGTTTGGGGCAAAGAAAAAAAAACGCACGAAACCGCCAACGAACATGACATGCATTTATGTCACGTCACATGTGGAACACGCACAACACCAACACCAATACACACACACTCAAACACACACATACATTCGAGTGCAACTATTTTAATTGGCGACATTCCGCAATTTTATGACTTTTAAAATTCTACATATATTTCATGCCTTTGCATGGCAAATGGCAAACATGCAACGTTGCCACACTTCAATTGGCTTTTGAAGGACAGACACACACACATACACTTGCAATGCACAAGGATATGGTTGAATACGTGAAAGGCGGAGGGGGGGTGATGGAGTGGTGGGGAGTAGTTGGAGCTGACTGAAACGGAGGCAAACGCTCGCTTGTCGGCCCTGTTTGTTCTTGTTGTTGTTGTAATTAGTGAGCTGCATTTCTTTGGCACTTTTGGCCGTGGCAATTAAGCAAACTGGCAGCGAGCACACCAAAACACTCACACACACACAAACTACATGAACATGAATAAAAACGCCGCTAGTAGCTCGCCCGCATCCCGCCCCCCACTCACCACACTTAACCCACTGCAGCTCCAAAAGGCTGTGCAAAAACCGAATATGAAATTATGCAATTAAGCAGTGAATGTGGTGAGAAGGGGGGAAAGGGGGAAATGCATTGGTGTTGCTATGTGCAAGCATATATGTAAGTGTATGTTTATTTTCTATTTTGGAGTGGTGAGAGCTGGAACGATAAAGTAGAGCTTGCAAAATTTATGGCGGCAGACAATATTAGAGTTTAGGCCAAGGCCAACGCTGGACTAGAAGACAAAGCCTAAGACAGTTGCAATCGATTAAATGTTATCGATTTCACTCAATTTATAAAAGTGTAAGAATTTGATCAGCTATTAATGAGAAAATTAACTTTTTTTTATCATATTTAAGAATTATGTTGTTATCGATAAGTTATTGATTTTTTAAAATGCTTAATTTAGAATGCAAAATAGAGTTTTACTTAATTAAAGACATTAAAATTAATAATTTTATCATATTACTAGTCATATTTAAGAATTATGTTGTTATCGATATGTTATCGATTTGTAAAAGTGGTATAATTGGATGCAAAAAAACTAATTTTACATAAATAAAGATATTTTATGAATTTATTTATCAATGTTTAATGAATATCGATAACAAAGTAAGGCAGATAGCAAGGTGTAAACGTTGTAGGGCATAATTTATGAATGTTTTCCATCGCAACTCAACAGTTTAAACGGTTTAAGCGTTGCCCAGCGGGAGGCAGCCCACTGAACTCAGTCCAAGTTCGAATCTTAATCCGTATATTTTTTTCGTTAAATTTTTTTCTTAATTTTTTTTGGCACTGACACTAAGCGATGAGCAGCTGCCGGCTGCAGTTGCAGTTGCAGCTTTAGCTTGAGCTACAGTTTCAGTTTCATTTTCAGCTTGAGCCAAAAGAGCCACAAACACCTTTTATGGGGTGTCATTAAATGTGGAAGGTGGAAACAGAGATGCAGATGGGCGAGATGCTATTGGGATTGGTATTGGTAGTGGGGAACACGTAGTATAACAATGTTGCCGAACGTTTTTTCAAGTTTTATTCTCTTCTTTTTATGGCCACAACTGGAGCTGGGTCTGGGGCTGGGGCTGCACATTTTGCATTTCACTTTAATTCAATACGACTTAATTTCTTTTTGGATGGCCGGGTGAATGCAACCCGCAGCGACATTTCTTATGGCAGAGAGGTGGAGAGAGAAATGCTTATAAATACCCAAATGCGCGTAGCCGATTAATTGCACATAAAAATTAACAATAATGAGCAGAAGTCGAAGCAGAAGCAGCAGCAGCAGCAGCCAACACCTGACAATGGTTAAGCCGCATTTGCAGTTAACAACATTTCAGGCGCAGTCGAAGCCGCAGAAACCTCATAGTTATCACACCTTTTGGGGCACACAACGCAACGTGGGCAACGCAACAATGTTGCACATTGAATGACCGGCAAACAGCATTCTTTTTTTTTTGTCTTCTGTTTTTTATGTGCACCAAATTGAGCCATAAAATGCATTTTCACCTCTGCCACAAACCGAAGAAAAAACGAGAAGACGAAAAACTGGAAACCCAAACTGAAAGTGCAACTGACTGTGGCGAGCAGCGGTTCTTAAGTGATGCATATATTGAAATGCGCTAAGTAGAATTTAATGGTCAACCATGCAAATGTGTCGCACGAGGTGGCAAGTGGCAAGGGGGCAAGGTGGCAAGGTTACGACGTTTAGTTTGACTGCGCGCGCTTAATTAGGCAACAGGTGCCTGATAATAAAAAAAACATTATCATCATTAAATGAGGCGTTAATTACAATTCAATATCTCGCACATTTGCATATCGATTATTATCGATAACTCATTAAGTTAACTTAAGAGTATCAGTAAACAATAACAAAACTTAACTACAAATACCCAAAAATATAGTAAAGTTGACCTGGAACATTTTGCAATTAGTTATCGCTTATCGATTAATTATCGAATATGCATAGCTGTATGCTAGATACAGACATTAAGTACTCGCTGATAAGCCTGCAACACGATTAACACTTAAAAAATTGATGGCAACTGGAACAACTTTGCGTACTAAGGGGAAAAGGGGAAAAAAGACACAAGGCAAACAATTTTTAAAATGTTTTATGGGCAAAGCGGCTAAAAATTAGCCCAACCTGGCCGATAAGAGAAGTCAAGCAACACACCAACTTAATGACTAACGACGACAGGCAAACACTCTCCCACCCAGGACAACGACTTGCCCAATACCCTAACCGGGTTAACTACTGAAGCATGTGGACATGCTGCATGTGAGATTTGATTGTGCCAAGTTGACCAAGTTAAGAACGCAGCGCAACAAGGTGTTGATTGTGGCCTTTTGTGAACCTCTCAGCATCTCAGCATCAGCATCATTTCTCTCCCTCTCTTTCTTAGCTCTTAGTTCGTTCTTAGTTCGCGCGACCATAAAATGTTTGCACAGGTGCCAAAATCATTTTTGTAGCCGGCTTTCAGTCCGTCCAAGCCAGCCAGCCAGCCAGCTAGATGCGTAGAATTTATAGGCTCGAGCGGGCACTAAAAATTTAAATTGCGGCCATTTAGTGGCAAAACCAAAACAAAAACAAAAACAAAACCAACAAGAAGAACTGCTAAGAGCCAAGCATCGAACGACATCAATTTAAACGAGCGCCGGTTCATCTGGCATCTTTTATTTATGTTTAAGGCATACCCTATTTTTGAGTGGGTATCATTATATATTTATGCAATGTGTAACGTTATGAGAAGGGATAAACAATAACAAGGTTGAGCTAACCGTTTTGGTTATACAAATTGGCTTTAACAGGTCTAAAACAGATTCAGTAAAGGACAATTTTATTTATAAATATTTGTTTTATTTGTCAATAGTTTTCGGTGTTTTTGATTTTTTCCCAGGGTATTTTGGTGAAGAAACAAACAAACATAGCTCGTGTCCTGTTTTCTTTTTTTGTACACTTCAACAAAATTTGTAGTTTTTGCTTAAACTAAAAATATATCTTGGAGTTTTGACTAGATTTTAAATTATTTAAATGGGAAAGCTTTCTTGTTTGTGATTTTGTTTTTAATAAAAATAAATATGTTTCAACTATTTAAATGAAAAGTTTCAATTCAAATCTTCATTTTTGCGCTAAGAGTTATGTTTAAAATTTATTTCGCTTTGTGCAGTTTTTTGGGGCCTGAACTTGTGCTTTATCTTCATTGTTGTTGTTGTTGGCTTTGCTCGCTGATCTGGAGCAGCGATAAATTCGAGGCACCTTTGTTGGCCCGTTGGTCTGTTGGCCCGTTGTCCGTTCTTGTTGACAAATCAGTCGACGTCGGCACACGCGCTGCCGACAACAACAAACAGTCTTGAGGTTGTTGTTTGGAGTTTGTCCGTTTGTACGGCAGACCCGTTGTCACCTACAAAGCCATTTACCCCCACGTTAAGATCGTCTCTCTCTCTCGGTATGTCACACTGTCGCATCCCAATGGACCGTCATCGTTGAAGTCGAAGTCGAAGTCGAAGTTGGAGTCGTTCCGAAGGGCAACACATTAAAAGTAAATTAACTTATCAGCGACAACGATCAGTTATTTTATTACGTTTGTCCACGCAGTAACACGAACATTATAATATCAAAGATGCCGATTAAGATTCTCAAATGAAACTGAGCGAGATGCAGCCACAGTCACAGCCACAGCCACAGCCAGTGATAAGGACAGACAGACTGTGTGAGAGAGACATCTAGATAGTTAAATCATTCAATTGCCAAGTTGTCAGGCAAACATTTTATGTACTGAAAGTAAAGGATATATCACGAAATGAAGAAAAATCGGACTAAAAATCATAGATAAAACACAAACTTTTACTTTTCATATTTACTTTATATAATGTATATATGTTTTTGAGTTAAGTCCTTGAGTTTAAAGATCAGCATCAGCATCATCAGATATCCCGACGGCAAGTCATATCTCTTCCTGTGTCTCTCTCTCTCTCTCTCTCTCTTTCTCTCTGATACTCTTTTTCTTGATATTATCTGACTAGTTGGTGAGCTTAATATTAAGTTTTATTTTGTGTTTTTGGTTAGTTGGGAGGGGCATCTACTTGCCTGGGTTGGCTAACTGACTAGCTGACTGGTTGATTGGTTGGTTTGTTGGCTTGGTTTGTTGGCTTGGTTTGTTGGCTGGTTTGTTGGCCGCCTGTGTTGCGGATGTTGTTAACAGCAGAGCAAACACATTGATAAGGCAACAGAGTCAATAAATTAGTGAACATTAACTGGAAAACAAACACGCTAATTAGATAGTTAGATAGCCAAGGTAGCCAATGTAGCCAATGTAGCCAGTCAGCCACCAGTCACAAAACACAAAATTCGCAGAAGACACAGAGAGGGGGGTGTCGCGGTGGGGGTGGGGCATACACTAAAGTTAGAGGACAGCCAAAGGCTTCCTGTGGCTGCGCTTGTGAATGTGCACAAAATTGCGACCGGAAAAACTGGCAAGTATCCAGTTTGGCAGCAACTGGCCAAAAGGGGTGGGGTATGGAAAGAAAGAAGGAGAAGAAGGCAAGTCTCTGAGTGAGACTGTGACTGTGTGACAGATAGACAGACGGACAATTGGCAACTGCGCATTGCGGTTGGCGACTGAAAAATGAAAAAAAGTATATATTTTGTAGTTTTGTACAATTATTTTAAGCATTCAATTGGAATGCGAATTCAACCGCAGACCAAACAAGGCACAAGGCACAAGGATGGCAACCGCAGGATACTTTTTCATTCATTCGTTTGTTTTCTTCTGTTCTGTATGTTGCATGGCGTGACGTGGCGTGGCATAGCCTGCTTTGGCAATTATATGCATTTAAATGCAATAACCGTCATCAGCAAGGATGATGAGCAAACGCAACAGAATGAGTGAATGAGTGAATGAGCATTGTACACTTGAAAGAAAATTCGATAGCAAAACAATTGCAAACTTCAAACTGTGTTCCAGTCTTAACATAACAAACCTTCAGGCATTCAAGAATAAACTTCTTATGTCTGACATTCCTGTTCGACTTTTTTTTCCAAGTGTTGTCAGTCCGACACAAAGTCATTTTCTTTCTGTGTATGTGTGTGTGTGCGTGTGCATTAAGTCTAATTATTTTAAATGCGCGATCTGCAATTGAAGTGCGCGCTTGCATTCTATCCCTATCAAATTGTTTTTATCCTATGTGCACTCATCCTGTCGTCCCGTTCGTCCCGTCGTCCTTTCGTCCTGTCGCCCTGTCATCCTCATCTCCTACTGTTGTCTCCTCTTGTCTCTTGTGTGTGTCAGTTGTTTGCTGCTCTAATTTCGTTGCGCCTTTTGCCACACTAACCACACTAACAGACAACTAATGACCTGACCTGAGCTGAGTTGAGCTGAACTGAGCACAATTTCAATTTCTCAGTCCGAATCAATATCAATCAAACGATTGCCGCTCGACAAATTGCATTTTTGTTATAGTTTTTTTTGTTTTTGGGTTCGGAACTGGTACACATCCGCTGTGAGAAGTAATTAGTGTAGTGGGCTAATGCTGCCCCGGGGGCAACATGTGGCGGGCCAGGCATTTTAGTTTTGTAATTTTTCTGTCTGCCTCAAAGTGAGGCTGAGCTATTGGCGTGAAATTTTAATTGGTGCTCATGCCTCATGCCTCAGCTACTTGAACCACAAAAAAAGAAATGTGAAGAAGCTGCCAACTGGTCAACTATTGTTTGTGTACGTGTGTCTGTGTGTGTGTGTGTGTGTAGAGGGGGTAGGGGAAAGGAGCTGCCAAAAACCGAAACTAATTAAAATGAGATGTAATATATATAAAAATAGTTTATGTGCAATTGAAGAGTTAAGGTATGGAGTAAGATATATGATATAGCTTTTCCATATATAATAAGAATGGAAAAAAAATATTCGTTTTTGTGTTAAAGTCTTTTTGGTATAAACAAAATGCTTAATTTGATTATTTTTTATGGAAAAGAAGAGAAAAATTTTTATTGGTGAACATAAAACCTTATAGGTTAAATGAATGTTTATTAACGAACAGAAAACATAAAAAAAAACGTATCTTAAACTATTTTATTTATGTATTTTATGGGAACTTTTTTGTAATAATCTTAATCTAAAGACACAAAAAAGTTCCAGATAACAATAAAAATACAAAATTGAATAGCTTAAAACTATATTAGGATATTTTTTTTGCATTCATCTCGACTTACAAAAAGATAAGTAAGGCCGATAATTGATCCTATAAACCGCAGCATCATAAGCGCCATTTTGTCGGCCCCCTAGGCGCTGCCAACTTGCTTCTGGTGCATGCTACCCACTTGCCAAAAAAAAAAAGCTGAAAAAAAAAAACGAAACACAAAATAAAACAAACAGCAGAATGAGAAAAAAAAAAAAGAATAAAACACACTTCACTTTGCCCTTTGCCTTTGCTTGTGCCTATGTGTTTGACCGACATTCGCTTTCTTACTCCATCCAGCTTGTTCATAATTGTCGCTACTCAGAGAAGAGAGAAAGAGAGCGAGCGAGAACGAGAGAGTGAGCTCTTTGGTTGCCGCTCTCAATGCTCAATGCTCAGTGTACAAAGTTGCCATAAAAACTGGACTTGAAACTCACCACACTGTGAGCGCATGTTGAGTTCACAGTCGTCGGCCCACCAACATGGCGCGCTGTGCACGAGCGAGATAGCAAGTGAAACAGCAAGCAGCCTGGTCGCGCGGCAAAAGAGACAGTGAGAGCGAGAAGGAGATGCTGTGAGAGAGTCGAGTTCGCATACGCAGCGTTCTCGCTTGCGCCTTCACCACCATCTCATCAAACTACCACCACCAAACAGCCAGCAACACCAAACAGCAACAGCAAACAGCAAGAGCAAACAGTAAGAACAACAACAACATTGCTGGCCACCACCTATGACAAAGTGGCAAAAAATGTGTTGTGCCGCTGCCTCAGCGACGGCGACTGTGGGTTTTGTGCGGCAAGCGTGCTGCAGGTGCGTTTAGTCTCGTTTTGGCAGCCACAGCGCGACGACGTCCACAGCGCACAGGCAAAACACAAAAGAAAATAACACAAAGTCGAACTTTTTTTTGTTTCATGTATCAGAAAGTCGAACGAAGTTCAAGTTGCTTGTTGCAAGTGTGCTAACAAAAAAACTCTGACAATAAGAACAGTGTGCAACATTTACTTTATTTTATTTTTGTTCCATTGAATTTTGTGAAGTGATTGCGAAACACAGTGCAAAAAGTGCAAGCAATAACAAAACGAAACGAAAGAGAATCTAAACTACTTTAATTGCGGCCTTTGTTGGCAATGAAAGACTCAATGAGCATTCTAACTCAGACGCTGCCGACAAACACAGCGACGAACAGCGAGCCGTTGCCACATCATTTGCACCACTCGCATCATCATCATCATCATCAACAACAGCAGCATCATCACCATCATCTCTATCCGCTGCACCATCACCAACATCAACAGCAACAGCAGCAACAGCAGCAGCAACATCAGCAACAGCAACAGCCGCCGCCGGTCAACATGTCCACGATGTCCAGCTCAGCGAATCTGAAGCCAAATCGTTCACGTTTCATGATCAATGATATTTTAGCGGGCAGTGCGGCAGCTGCAAGTGCTGCGGCATTCTACAAGCAACAGCAACAACAACAGCAACAACACAACAACAACAACAACAATAATAACATTAATAACAACAATATCAGTAATAGCAACAACAACAATAATAGTAGTGAACACTTGGAAACGGAATCGGAGCCGGCAACGCCGCCTGGCTCAGTTTTGGGACTTGCACCACCGCCGCCTCCACATCAGCTGCCCCATCAGCCGCATCCACATGCGCTCCACGCCCACCAGCAGCATCCACATCCGCATCCACATTCGCATCCACATTCGCATCCACACACGCATCCGCATTCACTTCCGCATGCCAAGCTGACCCACTTTGGACCCACCACACAGCTCGGCACCAATGGCCTCAGTGTGGCCCATTATGCGGCGGCCATGCAACAACATTATGCAGCAGCCGCCGCAGCGGCAGCAGCGCGAAACAATGCTGCAGCAGCAGCAGCAGCAGCCGCCGCCGCCGCCGCTGCAGCAGCAGCATCTGGAGCCGGTGATGCGCCTCCGCCGTCGGCGGAACTTGATGATAGCAGCGATTACCATGAGGACAACGAGGATTGTGACAGTGATGAGGCTGGCAGCGGGGGAGGCGGTGGTGGTGGTGTTGGTGGCGGCGGACACATGGATGATCACAGCGTTTGTAGTAATGGTGAGGTGAGCTTCTATATTATTTTGGGTGGCGGGGGGGAGGGAGGTTAGAGGCTTTAGTCTTTGAGAACAGATAGCTATAGAATATTTATTTGAAGCTTGAAGAAAGGATTTTCGCAGTTCGTTAAAGATGTTTAAATATGATTATTTGATACTTTAATAAACTTTAAGTCAAGATTGATAGATAATGTTAGAAGTCAATAACGTTTCTTTCAATTAGCTTTATAAGAAATGAAATATAGCTTAATCTATTATTTTATGGGTTTTTCGAAGAAAAGCAGGACTAAGTCAAACAAACTAAAATTCAATACTAATCGGCATTCAACTAAAGCTGTTTAAACATTTTTCAATTGAAACTCAATGTCAAAGTGTTTGCCATGATGGAATGTGAACTATTTTTAATGGCATTTGGTTTTTGTCTGCAAAATGTTAACCAATCAGAATTTAAGTGCCATTCCCTCTCTCTCGCTATCTCTTTCTCTCTTACTCGCTCTTTATCTAGCTGTCCATCTGTCAGTTAGTCAGTCTATCAGTCTATCAGTCCATCAGTTGGTTTGAGTGAATGTCATGCCCAAGTTTGTTGCCAGAGTCTTTTGTTTGTGTGGGCGCAGCCGCTTTGCAAAACAAACTGTAAAAATTGCCATGAACATGCTATATGTACACACATACATAAAAACATATTCTAGTTGTTGCCAACAACAACAAATAGGTGCGTGCTGCAGATGGAGATGGGTGGAGGGGTGGAGGGTGTAGGGGGGGGGGGGGGGGTCGCGCTTTTGGTTAATGCTGAAAAGCATTGCATTTTCACGCTTTGTTTGTTTTTTCCATTGCCCCCGCCCCTCTCGGCCGTCGCATTTGCTGTTGTTGCTGTTGTTGCTTTTGCTTAATGCATTCTCCATTTCCTAAATGTGCATTTGCCAGCAAAATTGTTTAAACAGTAAGCAACAATAACACCAACAACAACAACAACAGCAGCAACAACTGCAAATGATAATGGCAGAGCTTTTTGTGGGCGTGTCTGTGCTTGTTGTACATTCTCTGTCTCATGGTGGGTGGTGTTTGGGCGGCTTGGTGGGGTTACAGACGGAAACATAAAGCATACACAGATATCATTTTTGTGTTTTGTCTTTTTGTGAAGCGATCTAATTATATATAGTTAGGAAAGCAAAACGTTGTCTTTGCTCTTAGTTGTGCTTGTTCTTCTGCTCCCTTTCTTTCTCTCCCTCATTCTCTTTCTCTGTCTTTCCCTCATTTAATTGTCTTAAATGTAAGAAGCAAATGGCATTTATGGTCAGAACAACTTAAGTGTAGTAAAGTGAGTGTGTGTGTGTGTGTTTGTGTGTGTTAGTTGCCAGATGAATCTGCAATTCTCGTCAACCATTTATTACAGCAATTTCCTGTGTGCAATTGCAAGTTTATAAACGGTAGTCGCGTCTTGTTTGGCCCAAAGGCACTGGCAATGTATATATGGCCCGAACGGCCTGGAACACTCAAAAAAGAAAAGGAAAGACAGAGACAGAGAGTGAAAAAGAGATGGCGAGAAGTTGGTGGCGATTGTGATTTGCCTGGCAGCAGCGAAAGCATCTGCCTTTTGGTTTCTGTTAATTTGCTTGAAACATTGTTGTTGTTGTTGGCAATTTTGCAGCTTGTTGTTGGGCCAAATTGATAGAGTGACAGAGAGACAGAAAGAGAGAGAGAGAATATATGCCCGAGGGCAAGAAGCAGTTAACAGTTTTCTAGTTACCCAACCGAAAGCAGGCAGCATTTTCATTTTGGTAAACGCTCTTTTTTCCCATTTATCAGAACTTTTTAAATGTGCACTTGGCAAATTCTCGCTTTAAACTAATTTAACGCCAGTGAGCCCGCTCGTGGTTCTTGGTTCTTGGTTCGTGGTTCGAGGTGGTTTCGTTTCGTATAATTTTGCCGGCAAGAAAGCTGGCCTCGGTGGACTCGGCCAAGTGAACCGCTTATCGGCTAACCACAATCAGATAAATTTACATAAATTTTATGTACTAAATGAAAGAAAAAATGAGAAAAAGGGGGGCAACAAGAGCAGCAACAAGGCAGTGGCGGTGGAATGGGGTGGAAATGGCCAGCAGGTATGCGAAAAGGCGAATTGGCCAAGTTTAGACATTTTGCTATACATTTTTATTACACTTAAACACACACACACACACACACACACTGAGACATAAGAGCGGAAACGGGCATAAACTGTTAACGGTTTAACTCTTTAACTATTAACTGAGTTCGTCGCTTCTTTCAGCCATGGCAAATTGCAAATTACAACTATCGCAATTACAGTTAAAAACGTTTGCCATCTTACTTAACGTTTGCTACCATTAAGACTTTAGACTTTTGCAAATTTCCACATAAAAAAGCTTACTTAACGCGGTTTTCTTTTATTTTGTTCGGTTTGTGTTGCAGGTGGCAAGGACGATGATGGCAATAGCATTAAGAGTGGCTCCACCAATGACATGAGCGGTCTTAGCAAGAAGCAGCGAAAAGCCCGCACCGCCTTCACCGATCATCAGCTGCAAACGCTGGAGAAGTCCTTCGAGCGACAGAAATATCTCAGCGTTCAGGAGCGACAGGAGCTGGCGCATAAGCTGGAACTGAGCGATTGTCAAGTGAAGACCTGGTATCAAAATCGAAGGTGAGTTTCAGTGGGAAAACGAGAACTTTGATGTTGAAAATGTAGAGTAGATAAAAGTAGTAAAAGTTTGTAGAGTATTATAAAATATTTTTGTTAAGAGCAGAGTTAAAAGTTAAAACTAAAGTTTTAAATTTCAAGTTATAAACCTAAAAGATTTACCAAATCGGAGTTATAGACACATTCTTCATATGAAAATTATCTTTTTACTTAATATTAAAACATTGAACTTGTGAAATTTAATGAGCGATCTGAGAATATAATCACATGATATATTGTGATATATATATATATATATATATATATATATATCGGTTAAAAAATAACCTAACAAATATTTTAATAACAGTCTTAGTAAATATTTGAATCAGTAACATTGCCATAAACTCAAGCTTAACTTGAAATTTATATAAGTTTACTTTTTTGATATTCAAAACTCAACTTTTCTTCTCCATATCTTCGCCAGAACCAAGTGGAAACGTCAAACAGCCGTTGGTCTTGAGCTGCTGGCCGAGGCGGGCAACTTTGCCGCCTTTCAACGTTTGTACGGCGGTTCACCGTATCTGGGAGCCTGGCCGTATGCGGCTGCGGCTGGCGCTGGCGCTGCTGCAGCTGCGGCACATGGTGCACCGCCGCATTCCAGCATTGACATCTACTACAGACAGGCGGCGGCAGCAGCTGCAATGCAAAAGCCATTGCCCTACAATCTGTATGCCGGCGTGCCGAGTGTTAGTGTTGGTCCATTGGGCGCCGCGGCTGCACCCTTCTCTCATCTGTCCGCCTCGAGTTCGCTGTCCTCGCTAAGCAGCTATTATCAGAGTGCAGCGGCGGCGGCAGCGGCTGCCAATGGTGGTGCTACCGCCGGTGGTGCAGTGGGTCCGGCAACAGCAACAGCGCCAACTGCTGGCATTGCTGGCATCATACATAAGCCACAGCCGCTGGCAAGTGGATCACCGGCTCGTCCGTCGGCATCGAGTCCTGGTCATCCCCCATCGACGCCGAGTCCAACATTGAATCCGGGCAGTCCGCCTGGCCGATCTGTGGACAGTTCGCAGGCACAATCCGATGATGAGGATCAGTTGCAGGTGTAAACACAACAACAACAACAACAAAATGAAGCCATTTCTATTCTTTAGCATTTGTTTTCAAAACACAAAATGGCAAATTAAGTGCGAGTGTGTGTGTGTGTGTGTGTGTGAGGGGGTCGAGGGGATTGTATATACATGTATGTGTGAGTGTGTATGTGTGTGTGTTTGATTACTTATTTATTTGTTTGCTTTTAGTAATTTATTTAATAAAAAAATCACTAACAAACTAATTTTTTTTTTGAGGTTAACTTTAAGAACACATTAATATATTTATTTAAATGTTGTAAAAATTAGCAGCCAAACAATTAAATCTAATTAATTAATAATTACAAAAAACAACAACAACAACAACAAGTGTGCATAGTTAAGCTAACCACAATATGTATTATCGCAAAAACGGAAAACAAAATACTTTTTATAGAAATAAACATTTTTTTTTTCACAAAATAATTTTTTTTTTTCATTTTTTTTTTGTATGTTAGTATAATCGTGCTCGTTGTATATGTAAATGTAGATGTAATTCAATCGAAAACCAATTTTTTTGTCTAAATAAATATGAAAAAAAAATAATTTACCGAATTTACCGAGCTGCCAATTAAATGATTGAGTGACAGGCGGCCAGAGAAGGGTTAACGGGGACGAGATGGCTAAGGACTATATGATGATGACCATATTTCTGATGATGATGATGATGGTGATGATGATGTGCGGGCCAACCCCTGATGATAATAATTGCATATAAAATGCATTTAACCGCAATTAGTGCATTTATTAGGCCAAAAAGCTGATGCCAACACAGAGAGCCAGCTCGCATATTGAATAACACCAACGGACTAGTTTTGTTGGCCAAAAACAAAGAAAGGAAAAACACACAGCTACAGTTATGGCCATGTCAAGCGTTTTGCCCAGGTCCGAGCAGGCTGCATTGCGTGCAACTGGGCCAACATGCAACTGAACGCTGCAGGCTGCAGTTTAGTTCAGTTCAGTTCAGTTCTGACCAGGCCAAACCATGCCATGCCAGGCCAGGCCAAGGCAAACCTTCAAGTTTAGCTAAGGACACCTGACCGACCAGCTGACCAAGCAACGGTTAAGAGCATACATCGCGAGCATGTTACATTGAGCATGTGACAAGAGACAAGTTGAAAGTTCATACAAAAATATAAAAAGTAAGTTTTTTGATATAAGAACTTTAGATTTTTAAGATGATAATAATAAGAGATGTTTATCAAAGATTAGAAACGATTTTACAGATGAAACAAAAACAGTTCTTAAAACCAACTAAAAGCTCTATCATATAACAAATATCAAGAAATTATAGAAGATATTATTATCATTTTATGTTTTTGCCTTAACTTCTAGAAAGTATTAAGTAGAGCATTGAGTTAGTCGCTGCGGCCGAAAACTTACAACTGACATTCTCACCCTAAGCTAAACTTTTATGCTGCACGCTTCTTGGCACACACACACACACACCACAAACACACACACACAGAGATATAGAGAGAGACTCGCGCGTTTCTCTGTTTTGCGCCTTTGTCGACAAATTGGCCGCAATGTTAATGTTGTTGGTTTAAAACAAAAGCGACGCTTGGTAGGACAATAAATGCAACGGCCGAGAACAGCAGCAGCAGCAACAGCGGCAACAACGGCAACAGCGGCAACAGCGGCAACAACGGCAGCAGCAGCAGCAATAATAACAATAACAATGCTGCCACAAATGCCCTGAGGGGGGAGTTGGGCAACCGTTCATTAAAGACAAATGACATAAAACCTGCACCATGGATACGACCTCTTTCTCTCTCTCTCTACCTCTCCCTCTCTCTCTCTCTCTCTCTCTCTCTCTCTCTGTCCGTCCCTACACCTCTCCAACGATATGTCTATGTTGGTGGGCACGGTCAATTAAACATGATCGTTGTCGGTAGCCAAATGTTGCTAATTACTGCAATAGTGGCAGGGCAATTGGCGAAAGTGCCTGGCCAAAGTGCTCATAAGTGCAACCAGTGTTGGTCAACCACAACAAAAAAAACAGAAAAACTGAAAAAAACCAACAAACGATTAGACAATATTTTGTAAGTTCCATCCGGTTTATTTTGTTATCAATGTAAAACTTTTAATGACAAAAAACTTAATATATATATACAGATTTGTAATGCATTACTCTCAACTCCATCTAAGTAATGATAAAATTGGTTTACCTTGTTACAAGTATATACACTTTTTCTTGAGAATCTTACTAGTTAAGATTAAATATTACATATGTTTTACAATAACAACATCAAGGCTCATTTTAAGTAGCTTAAGTAATGAATATGCATTTTCTGCATTCTGAACTGAAATATGGCAAAAACAAATGATTGAGTAATTGAGTAAATGTCATGAATAAATTAAAGGTGCAAAATGAACGAGACTATATATGTATTCGATACACACACACACTACTTTGGGTGTTCGTTTGATATGCAAACTTTGGCATCTGATGGATATGATGTTCGCTCCCCCAATCCCTCCCCTTGGGGAATTGCGGCACTGATTGGGGATTTCGCCGCCTGGCGCATTTATGAAATGAAGCTGAAATGCTCGTATTGGCTGCCGCCGCCGCTGCTACTGCTGCTGCTTACTGTGCTGTAACATCAATTTGCATGGAAATCAAGAGAAAACAACAACAACAACATTTCACCCCAACCCCCCGCCCCTTTGAATGAATACTCGGCACCAATCACCCGCCAAGTTGCGTTTAATGCCAAAAAACATAATGAGTATATGAGAATATGAATCGGGATGAGCTGTGTGATATGCGAAAGGTTTTAAGGACTTAAACTTTAAAGTTTCTGGGAAAACCTATTCTATCTCTATCTCTAAGATTTAATAATGAGTATATGAGAATATGAATCGGGATGATATGCGAAAGGTTTTAAGGACTTAAACTTTAAAGTCTGAGGGGAAAACTATTCCATCTCTATCTCTAAGATTTGATAATGAGTATATGAGAATATGAATCGGGATGAGCTGTGTGATATGCGAAAGGTTTTAAGGACTTAAACTTTAAAGTTTCTGGGAAAACCTATTCTATCTCTATCTCTAAGATTTAATAATGAGTATATGAGAATATGAATCGGGATGATATGCGAAAGGTTTTAAGGACTTAAACTTTAAAGTCTGAGGGGAAAACTATTCCATCTCTATCTCTAAGATTTGATAATGAGTATATGAGAATATGAATCGGGATGAGCTGTGATTCCAAAAATGTGATATGCGAAAGGTTTTAAGGACTTACACTTTAAAGTTTCTGGGAAAACCTATTCTATCTCTATCTCTAAGATTTAATAATGAGTATATGAGAATATGAATCGGGATGATATGCGGAAGGTTTTAAGGACTTAAACTTAAAAGTCTGAGGGGAAACCTATTCTATCTCCTATCTTTAAGAACTGTTTTTGCACTCAAAATGAAACATTTATTAAAAATTTGCGAAACCCGTTCTTAAGCTTTAACCTCAAACTTGTTCTGACCTCAGTTTAGATCAGTTTTATTCAGATTAGAGTGCTTTGTTTACTTTGAATTTGAACTGTAATTTCGCGCTTATGCTTTGAGCGCTCCACATTTGCCGCAATCGGAAAGCATTTACCAGCTAAATGCAGGGAACACGGACTAGCTTGCAACATTTTTGTGGGTTGAACGAGCCAAAACCGGAACAACGCCCACGATTCAGGATTCCTAACTATAGAGAGACAGACTACACCGAAAATTGCAAACGGAAGAAGAAACTCCACACTGAAAGTTCTTTTAGGTCGCCCTCTCTCTCTCTGTCTCTTTCACTTAAATGAAATGTTAACTAAAAAAATGCAAAAAGAATGCAAAATTTATTAAATAGTTTTTTTTTCAACGCTTAATTCGTATTTAATTTTTCTCGCTTGTGTTTGGATTGCATTTCCGTTGACATTTGCCATATGGCACTTATCAACGAGTAGAATTGGCTGTGGCTGCGTTGCGGAGGGAGTGGAGGTGGAGGTGGAGGTGTTGGGCGTGTCAAGTGGGCGGCATTATTAATGATAGTTTTGAATGTGTCGCTTACGCTTACTGATGCATCTTGTAACAAATGAGCAAGGGCAACACCGACAGAGACAGAGACAGAGAGAGAGAGAGAGAGCGACAGACAGAGATAAAAGATAATCGGCTATGCCATATAATTTGTCACATTTTACACATACAAACGAACCTATATATGTAGTATGTTTTATGTGCAATTGTAATAATGAACACATTTGGCAGCGAACGGAAATTGCGCTTAATTGCTGCCACGAAGCGAAAAGTTTTGCTCGTTTTTTCATTTTCGCGTTTTTTTTATAATGATAATAATAATTTGTTCATATTGTTTGTTATTTGATAATTGCACAAATGTCTTTTGTTTAAGCTCATTTAATAGCAGATAAAGCTTGGTTAACCTATTTATGGCCGTTTTTTATAATGTTTAGTCGAAATTTGACTATTAAAAAGATAAAATTAATCGATTTTTATCGATACTTCAAGAATTATGTGTGCGATAAGTTCGCACTAGAACGAAATTAGAAAAGTAGTAAAATGAACTTCATATGATCCTGAGTTACAAATAGATAAAGCTTTTAACCATCACTTTAACTACTCGATAAACTTATCAATTGCTTGAACTTGACTTAAAGATAACAAAGAGAAGTTAAAGCATCTTTTGATTTGTAAGGGTATATGAGTCTCAGTTTGGTAACAGCTTAAGGCATACACACACCTACACACATACACATACATACACATTTATATATGTATGTATATAGTGATGAAGCGCAGTAAATACGCCTAAAGGGCGGCACATGCAAATTTTAGCATATGTTTGTTTTTTACAGCGATTATATTCAATAATTGTGTGCATTTAGATAAGTTACAAGCCTCGGGCCAACGGGGCTACCGGCACAGACAATGAAAATGCCTTCGACTGGAAGCACTGCCAAACGCTGGCCACTTGGCAACTTGGCCACTTCAGGCGCCGTCCAAATGGACGCCAGTCACGCCATCGCACCCTCCCCAAACCAAAATCTAGCAAAAAGCCAGAGGAGAGTGAGAGAGCGAGAGACTCCTCGATGGTGTGTAGGTGTTGAAAGTAACTGCAGGCAGGTGCATCGTCATACAACACGTCCCTTCTCTCTCTCTCTCTCTCGCTCTCGCTCTCGCTCTCGCTCTTACTTCCTTTTGGTTAGCTTTGGCAAAAAGGGGGTAAACTGAGCGTCGTCGCCGTCGTTGTAGCCGTTATAGCCGTCGGCTCTGAAATGTGTCGGAAGTCTTTAGTAAAAGTTAAATAGAAAGCATATAAAAGATTTATATGCAATTCCCCCGTTATATTTATGCAAATTTATATACACACACACACACACTTTCGCCCTCTCTGTGTCACTCTCTCTCGCTCTCTCTCACTCTATCTAGGCTTTTCGCTTAGTATCTGGCACAAGTCTTGTTATTTATTAATTTCTAGTACAGCCTGTCATGGGAACCATTTCAATAAATGTGCTAAAAGTTAAATTCCAGCAATTTATAGCCGAAATACAGTTAAATGGGAATTTTAAGTTAAGATTTTAGGGAATTTTCTCCATTAAACAAAAACTAATTTAATGTATTTAGTATACTTTTAATTACTCTTGTAAGCATTTTAAATTTAAACCTATATTAAAAACTATTTATTTTAAATAGATAACAAAATATAAAAAAAATGTCATTTGAGTATTATTTTACATTTAATCATGATGATGATGTTTTTTTTTCCGCGTTTCATACATATTTATTTGTTAGCCGTTAGCAACCATGTTGAATTCCCCGTTTGGCATTTAATCCACGCGCTTGGCTGTGAAAAATTAAAACATTTGTTGCCATTTTCAATCGCAGTTGAAAGATCTCGGCAATTTGTACAGGAGCGGGAGATTAAAATGCGGAAAAAAACATACAAATACATATATACAGTATAGAAAATAATAATAATAATAAAACGCACGAACAAATTATGAAAGCAATCAACGGGCACAGAAGCAATTGGGATTTTCGAACTGGGTTTTTTTGGATCGGATTTGGGCTCGACTTGGGTACGGTTTGGGTACGGTTTGGGTTCGGTTCGGCTCGGTTCGGGGTTTATGTTGTTTTCTTATCAGCGATGTGAATTTGAGCGTCGCTTGAAAAGGACAACTCAATTCAACTCGACTCGACTCGATGGAATGGATGAATTTGTCACATTAGAAGCATTAACCGGGTCGAGCATATGTGAAGGAGCTGATAAGATCCAATGCCCAAAGCCCAATGCCCGATGACGATTACGATGGTCGACGAGGCCAATGCAGCAGAAAATCTCAGACAAGGGATGGGGCGGGTGGTGGCTGACACTGTTACCATGTTGTTGGTCTAACTAATGATGATGGTGATGGTGGTGGTTGTCCTGTTCCTGTTTCTAATGCAATTTTCTGTTTGTTGTTGCAGTGTAATTGCCAGGATATTAACAGAGAGAGAGAGGGGTTGGGACGCGTTTGTCGCGTTGTCGACGGCTTAAGCCGGGCATTATGAGCAAATTAAGTGTGAAGTGGCATTTGGGATTTATTTACACACACACACACACGCACACAGAGAGACTAACACGCAGGCATAAAGTCGACAAGGATGCCAAAGGATCGCTGCTCTTAAGCGCTTTACGGACAACAGCAACAACAGCAACAACAACAACAACAACAATAATAATAAAACAAACAAAAGGCGTGCTCCGTTGACACTCGGCTAACAAAAGGTGTCACATGTCAGCCAAAGAGATTCCCAAAAAGCCATATCCACACACACACACACACACACACATTTTTTCTCCTTTTAATTTTTTCACGTTTTTTTTTTTTTTTGATTTGGAAAAACAAACTAACAAAACAAATGCGTTTGCCTATTGGCCTTGTCAGCCTTCTGCATTTAACCCCAAATATATATTTTTTTTCGAGTCTAAGCATCTCTCCCACTCCCCCTCCCCCCCTTCTCTTTGTCTATGTGATTCTTTTTAGCCGGCTTATCATTTACACTTAACGGCTCAGCGAGGGCGGCGGCGGCACGTGCCTGGCAAACGCATCCAGCGATTCATTCAGTCTGGCGGTGGCGGCGACAGCGGTGGCGGCGGCGGGCAGTTGAGGTTGATGTTTGAGACGATTTTGACCCCGACCACGCCAGGGACAAAAAGGGGAAACATTTGAAGTATTATTAACCGCAAAATGCTCATAAAGGATCAATTTGTGCGCACACGTGTCCAGGATAATGCCCAGTCTAGCTACTGTTTAGTGTTGTGTTGTGTTTTGGTTGGATCGTTGGACGGGGGGGCGTGGCAGTTCATCATCATAGCCATCTCATTGCGACAAAGCGTGAAGTACGACATAAATCAAGGCAACGGCTGCCAAAACGAACACAATTTCGATGACAACGGCTATTAAAGCAATACATTGTGGAAGAGGGAAACATTTTCGTATATTTTAACGGTTTTTTGTAAAGTATTTTTCATACGCTTTTTAAAAACAAATACCTTAGTTAATTTTCATAACTGCTAGAGGACTTTTTGATTGTTAATTCCAGTGGGAATCCCATCTGTTCCACTTTACCACTGTTCCACATTGGTTGATTATCGATTATGCAAAAGAGTGGACTAGTACTTAGTTATATAGGTTTTACTAATAAGATAAACTAGGGTCAAAGTAGATTGTTTGTATATCCTTGTTGTAGTCTGGGGCTAACTTGGTTAACGAATTTCGAGTTCCACACAGAGTTGACTTAGTTGACTTATATAAAGTTGACTACCTATAGAAAGTTGATGGCTCAACGTCAGAAAAAAGATAATCTTAAGCTCAAAGTTTGATTATTCTGATTGTAGTGGGAGATTATCTAAAGGAAATAAATTTGCATTCCGCTGATTGACTTTGGTACTTCAGACTTCGGTTAACAGAGTTGACTTAGTAGTTATGTAGATAGGTTTGACTACTTATAGAAAGTTAATCACTCAAAGTCACAAATAAGATAAACTTAAACTCAAACTAGGTTGTTTGATAATCCTGCATCTAGTGAAAGACTTTCTAAAGGAACTTTCCACTTTAGAAATAATCAATTTTGTAACAAAGTTGACTTAGTATTTAAAGGGTTGCCTTAACGTTATACGCTATGATAATGAATACGCCTCCTTGCCTCATTTCTTTTTGTTGTTTACTCTTGAACTGTGTCTTTACTGTGCCACTTCCACTCCAGTTGCTGCTGTTAAAATGCAATTAATTAGACCAGTTCAAGTCAGAACATTTAAGCCGTAACCCGTAAGAGTTTTAAGCCCAGTTACCGTTTCAAGACGTGCGGATCATCATTCAACTGACCTGGCCAAGATTGGGCGTCAGTGTCGGGCGGCGCCCACTCACAGCTCACAAACACACACACACACACACACATAGACACAACCCCCAAAGAAGAAGTTACCAAAACGTTGCCCTGCGTTCCCACCCACAAATTGTTGTGCAATTTAGTTGAAATCGCGCCTCTTGGCCAAATTGACTTTAAATTGGCAGTTGGCGCAGCGCATCATAAATCCAAGCGGCACCACACAACACAGAGTCCACTGAAAGCTGAAAGCTTCAAGCTTCAAACTTCAGCATTTCCATTTCCATTTATGGAATCGTTGTAGCGGAAGTATCGCTGAAGCTGCCTCAGATCCTGGCCGTGGGGCATCGTTGGCGGTCGGCGGTCGGCGGTCGGCGGTCAGCGGCGGCGGTCGCAAATTATCAACAAATTAGACTTTTCGTCGAAGTCATCGCTGTCCGGACTGACTGGACTGGCCGGACTAGCTGGAGCTTTGAACATTTTCGGACTCCAAAGTTGAAGCAGTCATCATTTCATTTCATTTCATTTGTTTGCATGTCTCGTTGTCATTTCGTTGATTTTGGCGGCGTCTCCTTTTGCTCAGTCATTTCGCCAACTCACTCTCTCTCTCTCTCACTCACACACTTTCGCCGTCTCTGTCGTGTGTGTGTGTTTTTGGTTTTTTTTTATAGCTGCCGCCGCTGGTAAAGTGATTTCTTCAACGCTTTGTTAGCGCAGAGGATTGATGCAGCTGTCATTAGGCGTTTTCGGCTTAAACGGATCGGATCCGCAGCCAAAGTTTGCTAAATGCGTTTTTAACGTGCTTTTAATTGTGAGTTTTGCTTTGTGGCTTCCCCAGCACCACACACACACACACACACACACACACACACACACACCCCCACCCTCAGAGATTGCTTCAGCTTCAGTCGAGCTGCTTGAGCACAAATTAAATCAAATTGAAACTAATTAGCATAAATAAATTTACACAAAATCCAATCTCAATATGCCTCGTTACGGGCTTTCACACTTTACGCTTCACTGAACGAACAACGAACGAACGAACGGCGAACGAACAACAACAACAACAACTACAACAAGAACAACATCGTCGTCGTGACTCTCACTCAGTGTGACTCTCCCCGTACACCCTCTGACCATGCTTCAGGCAGTGACATTTACAAGCGACAACTGTCAAATTGGACAAGTTGCATTTGCAAATAAATAGACGAGGCATTCGTTCAAACGGAAACGGAACTGACGGCACACAGACGCGCCAAAGGACAACGAGCGAGTGAGCGAGTGAGAGAGACAGAGAAAGGGAGTTGCCTTTCATTAGACGGTAGCATGCGTAAAGGGGTGTTAGAGTGGGGGGGTGGTTGAAGGTTGAAAGTGTTGTGCTCTGCTTCGACGCTTGTGCTTAAAGTTTTAGGCGCAATAAAATTAATTGGATTTGCCAACATTGCTGGCCGAATTGGATGGATTGGATGTATTGGATGATGGTGTTGCTGTTAGATGCTGTTCAAATGCTGCTAACCAACAACTAATCTAACCGCACGCATACACTGAGAAAAAGCCAAGTGATGTGTTTTTGAGAAAAATAAACTTTTTATATTATTGTTTCATCTAATATCGGAAAGGAAGCATAACCAAGCCCATAATGCATATATATATTCCCGATCTGCATCTAAATATAGATAGATTTTTTCTGTAAGTGCATTAAAAAGCAAGTGTTGATTAGACACTGACGTTGCCTGGTGTTGCAAATATAATAAAAGCCCTGCTCGCCGGCCACACGCGGCGTATGCGCAATGTAAGCTCCAATGCATCCATCTAGCACCCACGCACCCGCAATATGTTGTGTGTGTGTGTGTGTGCGTGTTTCAGTTATTTACTGCTTTATTTGCGGTCTTGTCAAAGCAATCAACACAGTCAACCAGTCCGCCAGTCCGTCAGTCCGTCAGTCCGTCAGTCGGCCAGTTCGTTAGTCTGCCCTTTAGGTCCCTTCAGTCCAGGCTACCGGCATGTCCTGGTGGTGGGTTTTTTATTTACTTCATCATGCGAAACCCGAGAACCCAAAAATACGGAAAAATGCCCAACCTGAACCTGAGAACTGGCCATGGCCATGGCTCTGACTCTGACTCCGGCTACGGCTATGTCTCTGGCTTCTGTCCTGTTCGTTCATATATATATATATCTGTCTCTCTCTCTCGGTCTGTCTGAATGCTCGTTGAGTTTATTTGCAGAATGATTTTTCAATAATTTATGTATGACGTTGTTGTCGACACACCGCCACGGCTACATCTACGGCCACTTGATTTAATGTGCGGGGTGTTACTTTCAACACCCTCCAATCATAATAATAATAATAACAGCAGCAGCAGCAAAAACAGCTGAAGTAGTCAATAGTGTTGTTGTTGTTGTTGGTGTGACAATGCAATTATAAATGGTGACAAAATAATTTCCGCTGCGTGATTTTTATGACAGTTGTGCGGCGCATTCTGCTCGAATGCATTCCACATTCCACTCCACCAAAAGGAGCAAATTAAATAAGTATTAAGTAGTTTATCTACCCCTGCCTCCCTGCCCCTTTGCCCCAACCAACCACCAACCAATACACAGTTTGAGAATCCTAACTAAATCACATCCTTTGGTTCAGCACATTTCAAATGCCGATTTAATGAACATAATTGGATAAAAGAAAAGAAACAAAATGAAATGAAAACGCAACGAAACGATAGAGAGAAAGAGAAACACGTAACACATAACACGTAACATAACATAACATTGCATAAAAATGAAATATGTATAATTTAAGTTCATCCTGATTTCCGGCCTCTTTGGTTGCTGGTGCGGGCGGGGTGCTAGTGCGGGTGTATTCGCTTCAAGGCAAGGCTTCAATATCAACTTCAACTCATCATCATCTTGACGTCGAACGGCGAACGGCGCCTTCAAATGAAATCATAATTTAAAAGGGTGTCCGTGTATGTATGTATACATCCCCCCCGCAACCGCTCTCGCTCTCTCTCTCCAATCTCTCTGTCTCCACCCAACGGGCAATCGGGTCTCTTCTGTGAGACCATCATCGCGAATTCATAAAAGCTTGTCATTTTGTGCACGCAATCGCATTGCGTTATAATTGGAAATTGGAAATGGCTGAGAGGAGAAAAACACAAAAACAGAAAAAAAAACATACAGAAACGAATAAAATATCGGACTCGAAACCTTTGCGAAATTGAAACGACCGGGTCTTGGTCTTCAATTTGATTTTGATGTCTAAGGTTCGTCTGTCTGTTCGTCTCTGTGTTCGTCTCTCTTAACAATATACATTTATCTGAGCCATTTAATATTCGTAGTGTAATTTACAAGCGCAGTTCAAGCGCAGATCAAACCTAATACTACTTAAACGTAATTATTCCATTCCCAAACATATTTCTTCTAATTGAACTTTAATAAATAAGCGATTAAGTTCGTATATGTTCGTCTAATGTCTGTCAAGTTGCAGCCCATTCATATTATTTATTAATGAATCGGTTTTTTTTATTATTTCACCAGGGAAACAAAAGTTTCTGTTTTTCTTTTTCTTTCTCTTTTTTTTTTGCTTTTTGCGGCACGCAGTCCAATTATATTGAGACATATTATATATGAAATCAATACTTAAGTAACGCATCATATTGGTGAGTTTAATAGACTTAAATTGCAGACGAGCATTCTTAATAGATTGGAAATCAATTTAAAGTAATTTTGTAGTTATTTTGTTTGTATATATGTATATTTATATACAAACTTTATACTATAATAAGTAATGAAAAATTATAATTTAGTTTTTGGCTAAAAATAATTATAATAATAAAAGATCTAGTATAATCAAAAGTCATATAAACAGCTCATTTTAAAGTGCTCTTCCTTGAGATATCTGAAGCCTCTGGTATAAGTTTAAGTTTGGGTTTCTCGCATTAAGATAGACAAAAAGATTTTATAACTTGTGTCCCAATCGAATCGAAGTAACATAAAATAATTATACTCTTATTATAGCTTGCTAAGTAAATTATTTAAGTATCTGAGTATCGAATATATCTAAGCAATATTCAAATATATTTATTTATAAGCAGCATACTCGTATCTGACAATAGAATTACAATAAGGTCTTATACTAAGTACACCTGAAATGGGGTGTCAAAAGTGCTGTTGGAATGCGGCCTTCGTTCATTCGTCAGTTTTTTATTGGTGGTGTGGGTGTAAGGGTCAGCAGCATTGTCATAATCAAAGTAAATCCCATTTCCACAATCCCCAACCCAACCCATCCCATACCTCTCATCCCCCATACCTGTAGAGAAATGCTGACAGCTGTTGGGATTTTTAGCTTTTTTTTATACATATATATATTTTATATTACCTTTTGTTGTGTTCTCTATTCAATTTGAATGAAAACATAAAAAAACCAAAGAAAGAAAGAAACCTGCAAACACTTGCACCTGACCACAAAAGAATAAAGTCCGGCAAATGGCATTGTTGATGCAGCCGTTACAACTTTATTACAATGCCTCCCCAACTCCCCACAACTCCTACTACGCTCATGTAAAGCGTTAAATCCACCCCATAAGCCAACACACATACACACCTACCCACCCACACCTCTCCAACCACATCCGCACTTGACGATGGTCGCTTGCCGGGGCAGTGGTTGGGGTGGAAGGTGGGGGGTGGGTCAATCCGTTGTTGTGTTGGCTCTAAGTGAGTTGGCTTTTTATTGGCAGCACACGGACAGGACAGGAGAGGACAGGACAACCCCCTTAGAGTGTTGGCCTTGGAGAGCCAAGCCAAGCCGAGCCAAGGAGGATTTTAATTTACCCTAATGCGTCTATAATTCGAGCCATTAGTGCAATCACATTAGAAATGCTCAACAACCCTTTTGCCAATGCCAATGCCAAAGCAATTGACCAAATCAACCAACCAACCAATGACCAGGCTGAAAGCAATTTTAACATATGTACTTAATACATTGCACACAGCAAATACTCTACCCTTAAATGTGTACCTTAATGCTAGTTGGCAGCACTCTTGTTATTAGATGGGTTCTTTTTATGGAGATATATGTTAGAGCTGCGAAAGATCGACAAAGTGATCGAAAAATGCCAAAACTAATCGATAAACAAACTGTTAGTTAGTAAAAGAAAAGGGAGACTATAGAAATATTGCATCAATCCACTCAAACTGTAACTTAAACTAATCATTAATCTCAAGTTAATCACATATGTTGATTGATTTGAATGGAAACAAGAAAGAAAAGTCTGATTGAAACCATTTGCTAATAGTTTTGCAGTTACATAATCAAATCTCATCACTAACTGCTCAATAATTTCGTAATACCCCACGGCACATACTCTATCTCCCATTCCATAAATTGTTAAAGCAAATGCTTTTTTTTCTTTCACCTGCGTGCCTTGGTATGAAAATATTATTTCATATGCTGACACTCGCACGTAATTAGGACCCAACGTTGACGACAACGAGATTGGTTATGGGTATGGGAATGGGAATGGGTATTGGGTATAGAGTCCATTTTGACTTGAGTGTATGCTTGATTGGTTGACTTTTAAAAGTGGACAGAGCTGAACGTTAGACAAACCGAGTCGAGTATTGGGTTTGGGGGGGCTAATTATAAATCAATCGTTGGGTCCGCCATTTAATTGGGTCTATACATTTTTTATTTTACTACTTTTAATGGCCATAATGGCGAGCTTAGCCTTGGCACGTGTCCTTCGCAAATATTGTCGCACACACTTTTGGACGACGTTCAACAGAAAACAGAAAACAGAGAGAAAAAAAGGAAAATAAAACGAAAGCAAATCGTTTGATTTTTTATGCGTTTATGTTTCATATTTATTTATAGCTTGTCCAACAAATTACGCGCTTCAGTTGCACAAAAAGGCGGCTAACACGTGCCTCCTCCGCCCTGTTCTCCCGCTCCCATTGCGATTCACAGGGATTGACATTTTCAAAACTGAATGAATCTGCAGTGAGCGGAAAATGGATTTCTAATATTGGCCTTAAAAACATATTACATCAAGTACAAAAAAAAAATATATATATATATATATAAAAATTATGTATATAAATTTTCCGCATATCTATGGAAAAAATATGGAAAAAAAAAAACGTAAATGTAACTTTCGAGCTTAAAATATGCTAGCTGCGAACTCTGGACAAGTAGGTAGTTGGGTGGCTTGTATGCGGCCTCAAGTTTTCCCGGAGGACGTCCGGGCTTAAAAGTTGAGAAAAATGAAACTTTTATGAGTTGAGTTTCTGCTTCTTTCCTTCGCCAGGCTTCGCCTATTCCGACTGCTTTGGGCAATTTTCTTTTCGATTAAACGCTTGAATAGCGCACCCTGAAGAAAATGGCGCGCATAAATGGCTGGCCATCAACCCAACTGCCAGCTGTCAGCTCCAGCTCCATCAGCTCCTCGCAATCCTTATGCCTGCTTGCGTCGCTTAGGCGCTTTGACAGCATCCAAACCGCTATCAAACTCGGACATGTTTAGGGTACGTGCTTTGTTGAGGCTCTTCATGAAGCTACTCTTGACGGCACCACTGCCTGGACCGATCTTCCTGTGATCCGTCGCTCTACCTGCTGCTGCACCGCGCTGCATTTGACGCACATCACCGCTAACTGTTGTGGTATAGAGACGTCGCTTTTCGCGCTTTGCCTGCTTCACCTTCTCGGGATCACTGTGTGTGTGTGTGGAGGAAGTATATCAATTAGAAATCGAAGAACCCATTGAGAATCGCTGTCGGTTCTGTACTCACCGTTCTGTGTAGGTTAGACGATTGGTGGGCGGTTCGGGTTTGGGTGCTGCATGCTTGCTGGCAAATTTGCTGGGTGCCTCCTTGAGGCCAAAGCTCTTGGCAAAGTGGCCCATGTGTGCGACGCGTACATTAAAGATGGGCTTCAGTTCCTTGGGAAATGTCGAATAGAACTTCATCCACGAGACAAAGGCTGCAAAACAAAGAGAGAATGAGAGAGAAAGAGAGTCATGTTAATGCTTTCAGAATTAATTGATGTGTTGGCTTAAGTGCCTGCCAGTTTGTATATGTGTGTGTGTTTGTGGCATTCATTACAAAATAAATTTGTTAAAATGACAAATGAGCAATGTCAGCAAAGGATTTCTTCTATATACAAAACCACCCAACAGCATATTTATTCATTCGTTCGTTTCGTTGCTGTCTCTTTTGTGTTGTGTGTGTGTTTGGGTGTATGTGTGTGTGTGTGTTGTGGGCATGTCCTTGCTAATTACGCAGCACTTATGCCGCAGCAATGCCAAATTATACAACAATGATATCAAATTACCACAACGTGCGCTATGCCAAGCCAAAGCCGCAATTGTCCTTCGAGTGTGATAAGCATCGCACAGTGAACACCCAGAGTGAAAGAGAGATATGTAAATGTAAATGTGATGTGATGTGAAATTGTGAAATGAAAAACGCTATGAAAACTGAACAAAAAAGACACACACACACATATATAGAAATGACAACCAGCTGTTGAGAAATGCAAATGGATATAAGTTACATTGTGAACAAGCTGCGACAAGAGCTAGACAGTCAGACAGACAGATAGTCAGTTAGCCGAGTCAGGGCCAAGTCATATGGGACCAATCCAGAAAGCAGGCGAACCAAAACGAAACAATTATCTAACCACAATTTGAAGAGATCCCAATCGACAAGTTATTTGAAACAACAATTAGCAAAGCGATATGCGTATGGAATATAAAACTTGCTTCTTAAAATAATAACTTTACATACTAAGAACTTTTAAAGTAGTTTTTTGCAGCTGAAGTCTTGGGGAAAAGGTTTAATCGTACATAGTTAACCTGATGATAATATATCACTTATAAAACTTGTATGTCATTTCCATCAAGTTGGATTCTCGAGTGATCAAATGAAAATATTATAAAAGCTTTTTATCACTAACAAATCAATTTGTTTTCCTTAATCTCTCATAGCAATTTGTTGATCTAACTGTAAACTTTAACACATAAATTCGAGATCGTTAAACGCATCAACCAATTCACCGAGGGGTTGATTAAAAGGAGAGAGAAAGAGAAAACAATCAAAGAGTACGTGTGTAGGAATAAAGTCAAAGATGATGCTGACGCTGCCCAGGCAATTAAGTGGCAGCAGTCAACATTTCGTTCCACGTTCCAGCCAACATTTACATCCATCCGCTGGGTTGTTCTTTCATTGCAAGCTCTGTGGCTGCTGTGGGAGAATTGTGGGAGAGTTGTCTCAAAGTCAAGCCCTTGTCTTTGGGGCTGCTTAATTGCCGCAAATGCGATTACAGTCAAGTGGCAGACATTAGGCAAACAAAAAGTATGACGAGCCCGGATGTTTGTAGACGTCTGCAAGCCGGAAGTTGCGAATAAAATAAATGTCATTCGAGTCGACTCGACAGTCCAAACGGGGTGGTAACTTAGCGAGCGAGTGAGCGAGAGGGAGAGAGAGCGAGAAGCCAGTTACACCCACCCAAAAAACCACAAAACCGCACAAAATGGCTTTTCATGCCACATTCTCATCCCTTCCCCCACCTCCCCACACACACATTACCATTCCCAAAAATAAAAATCTATTCATTCCCTGCCCGATTTCCATTGTTTAACTGAAGCGCAGGGGGGGATGGCGGGCGGTGAGGGGGAGCTAATGCGCCCGTCGACGGCTAAGCGGCAAATGCGAACGGATATATTTTATAAAGCGCGCGTGTCCATGCGGTTTTCTCCACTTCTTCTTCTACTTCTTCGTCATTCTCGTCTTCATTCTTCATGTGTAGGCGTGGCAAATTGTTGTGATTGTTTTTTTTTTTTTTTGGTTTTGTTTTGTTTTGTTTTGTACCCCTCCGAATGTGCGATGCCTTTCGGGTTTCGGGTTTTGGGCTCGGTTTTCGGCTTAAGTTATTTTTTGCGGCCTGCGGTTTTTCGCTCATTGCTCACTCTTTTCGGCTAGTAAGTAGTTAATCATGTGGTATGGTCAAATGCAAAAAATCCATATAAAAACTTAGCTAATGGTTGAATGAGACGAGAATAGTTGTAGACAGCTAAGGGTGACAAATAAGAGATCTAATATGTGGACAAATTGAAATCAATTACTGAAGTTAAGATTGTTAGAAAGAATTAGCTCTTATTAACCTCTTTGTTATGTATATCACATAAGATCAGTGTTGTTTATTAAAAATAGTAGATATATTTTGTTTAAGACTGGATCAATGTACATTCTGATTCAAGCGTTAGGATCCTTGCCCAAAGTTAAGATCATTATCTTTAAAAGTTTCAGGTTACTATTTGACTACTTCACACTTATTCCAACACATTCATGTTATATCGTGAACGCAATACTTGGAAACTTTGAGCATATGAATAATAAAAAGGGATTTTTTTTTGTCGTGCTTTCATAAGCTGAATATCATAACTTTTAAGATCTTTTAGAAGTATAAGCATCGCACAGATCTTATATAATGATATATTGACTTATACAAAGTAAAGGCAAGATATCAATAGTTAAGGTTTACTTTAATATAACCGATATATTTATATATACATATGCATCATGTTAACTTAAACTTTTCTCAGATCTTTAACATGGCCAGAGACATAATACTTTTGGCTTTAAGTGTTGTTCACTTAGTGTGCTCAACTTGAACGACTTGAGCAAGTGGATTTTAACTTGAAAATTGTTTCAATTACTATTACGCATGCAGCTTGTACGGCTTCTCGAAGGGAAAAGTCAGTTTGTGTCATTCTGGCGCCCACTAAGGATATATTTATATATATATAAAGTATATGCTCAACTCGAGTCAACTCTGTTTATCTTTCGTTGTCATTCTCCATGTTTGTTTTTAGAGTTTTTTTTTTCATTTTCTGCTTTTAGTTGTCTTCGTGTTGTGCCTTTAAATGCTTTTATCTGCTGCTTTGTACAGTTTTGTTCAAGCGTAATACTTTTTAATGGCTTTTTGATTGGACGCAGCACAGTAACTGCAGGTCTCTTATCCCACCTCCCCTCCTCGTTCTAGTTTACTCGAACATTTGTTCATTCCTTTGGGTGCACTCTCTCTCTTTCTCTCTCTCTCTTTCTGTATGTGTGTCTCTGTCTGCCTGTTAAGTTTTGCCAAGCTTCCTGCCTTCTTGATGCTTGACTCGACGCTTAAGTGCAATTTGAGTTTTGCCATTTTTGGTTGTTCAGGCAACTACTTGTTCTGCTTCTTATTCTTCTTCTTCTTCGTGCTGTTGTTGTTTTCCCCCCCTGCCCGTTTCCAATCAACTTTAACTTCTCATCATTGTTTTTGGCTTGTTATTCTTTTCCCATTGTTATTATGTTGGCCATTTTGAATATTTCGCACAATTTCCGTTTCCTGTTTGCTCTTTTGAAACTTTTTTTCAGATATGCTTATAGCTCCTTAACAACTTATGATTCATTTGGATTATAATGCATATATATATATTTTTTTTATATCTTTCAATCAAAGCTGCCATCACGCCCCAATCCCCACCTACATTACTTACAACCTCTTAGCTACCCCTATCCCCCTTACCTTAACCCCTTTTTTCCCTTTTTGTCCCTTTTTTTTCCCTGATGTGATGCGAGGGGGTGGGCGTTGCGGCAACCTTAGTAACATCCAATTAACTTTATTTTTTCCCTGCCGCGCTGCAATTACAATTTCAACAGGACATTAACGAGAAAGCGAAAAAGAAAAAAAAACATTCAGATACTGAATTACACCGCAAGCAATAATACCCTTTCCCAATCAATGGCATACAGTTATAATGCAGGAAATTGACAAAAAAGGACGAAGGATAACGCGGGTAGCTTGTCACTTAACACACACACACACACACACACAGAGAGAGAGACAGATGTGGGCGGATTGAAAGGGGGCGGTGCCCGCAGCTATTCGACACGCAATCGAAATTAACTTCAAATATGAAATAATTTTTCGTGTTTTTAACGCCACAGCAGCGGTTGCCAGCGTACAAGTGGGCGGCTGGTAAGGGGGGCGTGGCGCGAACGTCCAACTTATAATTGGAAAAACAGATACAACAAATGTCTCTTTGTATGTTTTACCCCATCGCCTCTCGCACCGTACTCATTTTTCCATTTTTTTAACCGAGCTGAACAGCGAAAATTGTGTTGTAAAAGAGTAAAAAAGTCATAATTACAAAGTTAATATCCTTTGGTGAAAGGATTAAATTGCTAGTTACGTTACGATTGGTTTGAGGTGTGAGGACAGCAGGGCAGCAGGAGTTCAATGAGGTTACAATGGGTTCCATTGTCATGGGAACCAACTCACCTTTGGCCGCCTTGTCATGCAGTTCGCGATCATCCTCGAGCAGCGACTGAAACTTGTGCTGCAAATTGGAAGCTGCCTCCTGAACGGTACGTGCCTCCGAATCCCGCGGCAACAGTGCCTCCAAATAGCTATACATGTCGCCCTGCTGTATGCGTAATCTCTTGTTCTCCAAGTGACGCACATACTGCGCCTCGCTCGGTGCCAGGAATAGCACAGCGCGTCCTCGTCGTCCTGCACGCGCCGTTCGACCCACGCGATGCACAAAGTCCGCTGTGGTTTGGGGCGGTGTATATTGCACCACCAGCTTAATGTCAGGCACATCAATGCCACGGCCAACGACATCGGTGGCCAGCAATACACAGCTGGGACATTCGCGGAATCCACGGAATACACCCTGCCGCTCTGTTTGCGTCATGGAACCATTAAGTCTGTGGAAATAAGAAAATGAGAAGGTAAGTATCAAAGAAAATATATAGAAATAAGACGGTGAAATGTAATATAAATATCTAAAAATAGAAGTCTCCAGCATTGAAAAGTATGCCTCAAGGGTAAAGAAATGCGTTATGGATAAAGAAAAAGAATATTAGAATATATTAATAGAATTAAAGAATTGTAAGCTGGGAAGAACTTTCAATCACAATTAAAGACTTCACAGTCAAGTTTCTTAGTTTTTTGTGTTCATGCAGACGGATGAACTGATAATGAGGAATCTTCCAATCAAACCTATCAATCAAATCGATTTAACAGTATATATGTATGAACATAGTACTTTAAAGTATTATACGAATAACTAAACATAAGTTAGAAATCGATTATTCAACAAACACAAAAATTGCAGTAAATAATTATTTTTCATACTATTATCCACTTGGTGGGAATGTAATGTAAATACTCATTTTCCTATAGGTAATACGAGTATTCAATAACAAGAAAGGAAACATAATTAGCTATACTTACTTGAAAAAGCGCAGTCCTTGCAGCAAGGGCGTTTCGCCATCATCATCATCCGATGATTCTTCTTTTTCCTGTTTTTCGTCATCCTCGTCAAGAACGCGACGTGTAAGTGCCTCATTGAGCATATCGTGATGGAAATTCACCATTTCCGTAGTGCTCATAAACACAATGGCTTTAAATGCTTTGGGGCTGGCGGCCAACTCCTTGGCAAGCAAGGACGCAATGGTAACTAGTCGCAGTTTGGCCGGCACAACGATATAGCTCAGCTGGAGATTCTCTGGAATGCTAAGCACACCTGTCACATCCTCCAGATACTCGCCCAGGCCATCGTCCTGTTGCGCCTCAATGGTGTCCTTGTCATAGCCATTGGTGCCCTTGAGGGCTGCACTCGCTGCCTCATCGCTATTATCTATGTAGAGTGGATCTTTTAGGGCCAATCCAGCTAGCTGCTGAACCTGAGCAGTCAATGTGGCGCTAAGCAAAAGACGCTGCATAGGAAGGGGAGACTGCTTTTCTTCCTGATCCTTCTGTAGCTCCAACTCCTCGGCACGGTGTTTGTCAATGGCCTCCACCAACTGTTTAACATCACGCTCATAGCCCAGTTCGAGCAGACGGTCTGCCTCGTCGAGCACTAGGAACTGTAGCTTGGAAAGCTTAAAGTTGGCCGTGTGCAGCAGATGATCCACCAGGCGACCCGGTGTGCCCAGCAGCACATTGATGCCCTTGCGCAAGCGTGCCTTCTCGCTCTTGCGACTCTCGCCGCCCAGCAGTGCACCTGGCACAATCCATGTATAGGGTTTGACTAGCTTCTGGAACAGTTCGTATGTCTGCAGGGCCAATTCACGTGTGGGCACAATGATAAGCGCCAGGACGCCATCGGTGCGTTTGATGCGTGGCACCTGCGACTGTAGGCGTTCCACCATGGGCAGTGCATAGGCAAGGGTCTTGCCGGAGCCGGTTTGTGAGCGAACGAGTACATCTTTGCCGGCCAGCACTTCTGGTATGGTCTTTTGTTGCACTGTCGTCAACTGGTTAATGCTCAGCAGATCCATTAGATTCTTAACAGCATGTGCATGCAGACCCAGACTCTCTACCTTGATGCCGGCGAATATTGTCTCAGTGACAGGCCTAACAGCACGCTGTCCAAGTTGCTTCAGTGCCGCCACATCGCTCTGATCGAACAGTCCTACCTTCTTAGCGCGAAACTTGTTCACAGCTGGAGCCGATTTCTTTGGCATATCGTCTAGTGACTTGTCATCTGAAGTTGTAAGAGTTGCATCTGTAGCTGTACCATCTGTTTGGTCTTCTCGCTTGCGACGACGCTCCTCGTCCATTTGTGCTTTGAACAGATCACCGGCACGTGGCTGTTGGTTGGGATTCTGGCGCTGTCCTTGTCCACGTACCTTAAGTGCTTCCTTCAGCTCATCCTGACTTAAAACGTTCGTTGTCTTTTTAGGCCTGCGAGCATCTCTGGCTGGCTTCTTTTCTGGCTTACGCTTGACAGTGTCATCTACAAATACATTGAACATCATCTCACCGACTGGTTCTTCATTGGATGGCTTTTTGATTTGCTGTTCTGTATTATTTGGCACGTTTTTGTTGAGATTTGAATCGCTGCTGGGTGCAGGCGCTGTTGGAGTAGATGGGACAGTTGCTGTGCTTTTTGCACTTGGTGCCGGACGACGGCGCACAACAAGCGCCTTAACTTTGGGTTTTTCCACATTAAACTGAAAATCAAATCCTGTGGACGCAGCACGTTTTTGCTTTTTTGTCAATGTTTTTTGTGTAGCGGTCTGGCAAAAACATGAAATGTAAGTGATTCATTTTACATATGCTGCATATAATTACTTACCTGTTTGATGGTTTTTTCCACCGGCTTGTTATATACGTTAAATGTAATATTGTCAACCATTTTTGCGCATTTGTGTGTGCAATTGAATTTGTAAATAGAAAAACGTGCGCGGTTGTTGTTGCTTCTTCTTCTTATTCTTCTTGCACGCAATGGTAAACAGCTGAGTTGCAAGCAGTTCACACAAGCAGTTACTTTTTACAGTGCTAGAAAACGCCTTACCTAGTGGCAACGCTGGTTAATGTACTGCACGTTAAAAGTGTAGGAAAATTCGCAATTTGCGCCCTATTCAAATTTTAAGAAAGGAAACTTGTTTTAGAACAATAAAACATAGGTTATTTTTGCATTTTTTATTGCGTGGTTATATTGAGGAAACTTTAATTAACATTTTCACATTAAAGTAACATTTTCTATGCTTATAACAAGTTTTTGATTACATCAATAGACAAAAAAAATTTGTATGCCATGCATATATTTGTATTTGAGTGCTTGTTTGTGTAGGTGTGTGTGTGTGCTGTGGGTATTTTCTTAAGATGGGTGGGTCTAGTTTACTTTCGGTAACTCCCAAGTGCACTGAGCACCGTGAACTTCAACAATAGCCCAGTTCATAATGGTAACGCCTGTGTCCGCTGACTGCGCTTCGGGTTCGGATTCAGATTCGGGTTGTGGTTTTTGTTGTGGTCGTGATCCTTGTACTGGCCCAGGGTCAAAGTGAGCTGCGACTGCTTGGGGCGCGGCTACCAGTGCTGCTGTGAGTGCCAACGCCTCTTTTTCGCCCGAATCGGCATCCACATCAACATCCACATCCATTTCCATTTGCAGGATGCAACGTGTTGCCACCGGCACGGATGCCCCTTCGCCGCCGTTTGTTGTCTGGCTGGCAACATACATTAACTATGCGGTCACGTAATATTCGCGCTGCCTCTTCTGGCACTTCTCCCGGGCAATGTAGCACAGCGCAATGGTAATAAGTAGGGCAATGGTTACACCCATGCCAATGCTGACCCACATTATTTCCTCATTGATGCCAACATATGAGCGACCTACAAAAAACAACAAAAACCGAGTGCATTTATCAATTAAATTCTCATTTATTCAAAAGGATTTTTAATTGTAATTAAATGCAAAAAGAGAAAAGCGCCAAATTCATTACTTATGCCATTTAATTTTGTATATTCGATGATGCATTTTTAATTAAATAAACATTGATAAAAGTGTCAAAAAGTTTCGATTACGTACCATTGTAAACATGATTGGAGTAGCCGGCTTTACCAGCCACGCGACCTGCTGGCATTTTGGATACTTTTTCAATGTGTCTCCTCGATGCCAAGAAACTTGTTCAACAGCGCAATAAATATAACAAGGGAAAATGTGAAATGTGCGTTTTTGTGTTCGCTTTTTTGGCCGCTGTGCCAGCAAACTTATTATTTTTGTTTGGCTCGCTTTTGTGTTTTCCGCCTCGCTGGATGCGCTTGTTTAATTACAATTTATGTTCACTTGCATTACGTCCTTGGCTGGTTTTCGCATTTTTTTATTCGCTTTTAGCTTCGTGTTGGCTGCCAAGCTGGCACACTGAATCTAAAAATAAAACTATAGTTTCAATTAGCTGATAAAAACAACGAAATCAAAATTAAATTCAATTTATAGTTTAGTGTGTTTTATTTAAATTCAAATTATCTGAGCGCATTGGATACACACGTTTGCCAACACTATTCGAACAGCTGTTTTTTGTGTGTCATCAAAATTAAAGCAAGTTTACGCTGTGGCTCGCCTCGAGCAATTTATTAATTTTGTAACAAGCATTTACGCTGCCATTAAAACAACCTGTGCTAAGAAATGGATACACAGGACACAACGGACCATAAAGAGTGTGCTGTAGCTGTAGAAGTGCCACTGGAAGAAACATTGCAGCAACTGAGCAACGTAGCGCTAACAGAAACCGCAACAACAAATGCCGGCAACGATTCAGTGTCTGGCAAACAGCTGTGCGACCATTGCGCTACAAAATGCAGCAACTGTGACTGCCGTAAGTCCTTTGTCCACTTTGCTTTGCGATTGTGTGTGTGTGTGTGTATGTATAGTATGTGGTTAGCTTGTTCAAACGTTTTATGTGACAAAAAGCATTTGCAGCTAGCTTATCAGTGCTTGAATCACCATCCAATTTCATTGTGCACACATACATATGTATGTACCTGAATACTGTCTTGGAGGGCATAGAGTCTGCAATTTGAAAGTAACAGTTGGAGGGTGATAAGAAACATACTATCAGTTTTAAGGCTGTTGAGCATCGTTTTCAAATATTTAGCTAAAAGAGTATAACATAGTCGCTTAATTTCAGTTTTGTCTGAGAGGATTATACGCAAATGCATATATACATATGTGACTTGTATGTTTAAACTGTCTTGCAATGCAATTTGTAACGATTATGGCTATTAAAATAACTGAGAAACCCTATTCAGAATTCCCACACACAAACACACAGTCAGACACACAGAACTGGCAGGTGGTGTTTGTTTCCTCGGGCAACTAACTCATTGGTATTCGTTGTGTGTAAAATCCATATTCTAGCAGCAATGATAGATTAAAGTTCCGCTCAAACACCTCGTTGCCTTTCCAAAGCGCACAAATTGCACAAAAACGCCAGCATCGACCACACCTACCAACACTTCTCCCTCCCCTCCCATCCCTTCCATTCACGCTTTTGATATAAAAGACCGTTGAAAAGCAAAAAGTTTTGCCACAACAGGATGTAATGCTGCTGCTGTTGCTGCTGTGGCTGTTGCTGATTCTGATGCGACTGTTGCTGCTGCTGCTGCGACTGCTGCACATTAGAAACTGCAATTGAAATGCTCTGAAGGCCGTGTCGGTGTTTTGGGGGTGGTGTGGGGGATTAGGTCTACATAGGAATTGCACGCTGACCGCATGAATTATTCACATAATTCAAAAATAAAATTTGTGTTTTTCTGTGCGTGTGTGTGTGTGTGTGAATGCCCGTAGTAAAAACTAAAGTTTGTTGCAATGAATGATAAGACGAAATCGTTTTGTCTTTTTTTCCACTCAGACGACGCTGACTTTAAAAACTTCTACTTTAGATTATGTTTAACTGCGCATATAAAGAGCATTCGAGCTTCACTTTGATATCTCTCTCTCTCCTTCTCACTCTATCTATCTCTTTTTGTGCATACTTTATCTTGATATGAGCATTAAGCTATAAATTCAATTGTACATTTTTGGTTTTTGTCACTGTTTGTTCTTGCTTAGCCATCTTTAAACAATTTCTTATCTGCTTTGACCTTTATTGTGAATTTATTGTAAACATTGCTTGTTTATTTTTAACTTATGCGCTTGCATTTAAAAATAAACTTTTAAGCTGGTTTTGAATTTCATTTCAAGTCTTTTGAGCTTGTATGTATTTATAATATGTTTGTACGTGAGTCATATGTCAAATGTAAATCATGTAATCGATTACCATCTTATGTTTTCGCTTACCTCGCTCTCTTGAAGCAAGATTATTTGCTGGCTCGGCTCACAATTTACCATATTATGAGTTCAATGTCAAAAATCAAATTGAATATCAATTCAACTGTTAAAATGATTAAAATTTATTATGTATGCTTACTCAAACGAGTTAAATATTGTTAATTAAATACGTTTTAACATTTCACATGTTCATTCAATACACCAAATGAATAATTAAGCGAGTGAATTCATGGATTAAATGGACCTAATTAAAAGTTTGTTGGTCAAACATGAAAAAACAATTATTGCATGGCACGAGTGGGAAGACAGTGGGCAGTTAATATGAGTGTTCACTGTAATTGGTATTGAGTATAATCATGTTTAGCACACTCGCCTTCAAAGTTCTCATCTAATGCGGTCGTTGCGCAAAATATTTCTACTTCTAATGATAAAAACGCATTTAAAGGGAAACTCTTTGTGATAAATGCAGGCTGGCGAGGCGACTTTAAAGTCATTTCGATGGCAACAGTTGCAACAACAACAATAACAGCAACAAGCACAGTATGCAACCCCAACTAACAATAGCATCCACAATTGCAGCTCAACTGGAGGCAGAACCCATACGAGATAATGTGCAACTGTTGGGTTTCCAGGTGCGCAGTCGAGAGATTGATTGGAGACGTTACGTGCAACCGCTGGACACAACGATACGTGGCGATGCTGTCTATCTGGACAGACATTCGGATTTCGTGAGCAATCATCGACGTTCGGTTAATGGACAGAACAGGCGAGAGCTGCTCGTCTGCCATGACATGATGGGCAACTATCTGGCCGATCGGTAAGTGAGTTTAATATTGAAATAGTAATCACAAAGTAGCTTACATTCATCTATTTACAGGCACTTTCAGAGCTCGGAAAAGTTCGATGACTATCGCTTTATGCATTGGTCGGCTGTGGATTATTTTTGCTACTTCAGCCATCAGTATGTGACCATACCACCCAGTGGCTGGCTTAATGCCGCCCACCGACATGGTGTGCCAGTTCTGGGCACCTACATTGTCGAGGGAACTGGGGGCAGTCGACGGTTGCACGAGATACTCGCCAGCACTGAGAGTGTTCAACGTGCAGTTGCGGCTCTCACGCGGCTTTGCCGGCACTTCAACTTTGAGGGCTGGCTAGTGAATGTGGAGTGTCCGGTTCGTGCCGAGTGCATGCCAAATCTATAGTGAGTATTCATTAAGCCTTTGAATATTTTTAATTGCATTCAACATCATTGCATGCCACTCAACAGTCGGTTTGTGGAGCAATTGCGTTTGGCCACAGAGACGCAAGTGCCACATGGACGTGTCTTTTGGTACGACAGTGTCATCGATAATGGCGAACTGTCCTGGCAGAATGAGTTGAACCAGCGCAATGTGCAATTCTTTCGCGCCAGTCATGCCACACTGATCAACTACAGCTGGACAGATCGCAGCTTGGAGACCAATGAGGCTACTATACGAAAAGAGCGGGCATCTCCACATCGACTCTTCCTGGGACTCGATGTCTTTGGACGCGGACAGGTGGGACGTTTTCAGAGCGCCCAAACCCTAGCAAGAATTGCTGGACGCGGATTCTCTGCGGGCATCTTTGCGCCTGCCTGGTGCTTTGAGACACTGCAACAGTATGGCTACAATATTCGGAAAGCCGATGGCGATGAATCGTTAAATACCGCTTTTCTGGCCCGTAACGAAAGGTGGTGGGCACGCCTCTGGGAGTATTTGGGCACACATCCCTATTGTGCGCTGCCCTTCTACACGGACTTCTGTGTGGGCTCGGGCCGTGGCAGCTACGAGTGCGGTGCCAGGGCTTCGGGTACACGTCCCTTCTTCAATTTGGCACGTCAGGCCCTGCAGCCATCGGTGCCGCTGGGCAACAATGCAGAGCATAGCTTTGACACTGCCTATGCCGGCGGCTGTGCCCTGCGCATTACAAACTATGAACGCGCCTTTCGGCTGTTCCTTACCGAGTTCGAGCTGCCGCTGGGTGTACTGCTTCTGGGGTATGCCTACAAGCTCGATGCAGCTGGCAATGAGCTGGATGAGCAGACATTGGATGTGGTGCTAAGATGTTGCCCGCCTGGACGCCCCATGCAGGATGTGTATGTGTTTTGTGGCAACTACAGTGAACACATTCTCACACCGGGTCTCTGCTACATCTCGCCACTAGGTGGCGCATTGCCAACGGCACTGGCCCACGAACAGTTGCCGCCGGAGCAGGGTGCTCTGGGCGAGAACTGGCGTGTGCGCTACTACCTAGCCAAATTCGATGGACCCGTGCAGCTGCTAGACATTGGCATCAAGTGTCGTCGTTCCCAGATACCCACGGCAAGCGCCCACTTTGGCGCCATCTATGTGAACAGCCTGCAACTAACTGATTGGGCTGCAGTGCGCTCAACACAAAAGGCCGACATTCCAGTCTATGGCAGACAACTATGGACTCATCAAACCACAACTGTTCGACAATAAAATTCAAACATAAAAATAAATTGAATTTTTAGAGCATTCAAAATGGTCTTTAAGAGGTTAAGTACCTAACTAGGAGTATATTTGTTAATGTAAATTTTGTAACAAGTTGATTTTGAGCTAAGCTTTATTTTAAAAGAGGGACCGCATGTGAGGTAGCTTTAAATGAATAACATGTTTGGTGTATGTATGTATTATGACACTAGCTATTTTTTTATTACATGTTATTATTGTTTTTTGATTTTTAATAAGCAACTTAGACAGGAAAACCTAGATTAACTTTTCCATCTAATATTGAAACTAAACTTTGATTTGATTAGTGATTATTATCATAATACATTTATATTTATGATATGGTTTTAAGCACATTATTTGATTTATATCCCTAGAAATTTGGTCCTAAAACAATGTTAAAAAACTAATTCTTAATCATTAAAATAATCTTGCCAGCAATAAACTGTAAGTTGTATTCCCTGATTAAATATGTAAATAAATATTTTTTTTCTTTATGAAATAACTATATTGCATTGTTTTCATGGGAAAATATTTTGTTGTTGCTGTTCATTAATTTCTTAAAGTTTTTGTTGTTTAAAACAATGTAAGAATCAAATTAAGTTGTTGGTCGTTGAGCAGTTCTTTTGTTTGCATTATCTTACTTTGCTGTACTTATTACTCAATTCTCTTTCCTTTCCATTAAAAAAAAAAAATAAAATAAAAATCCACTCGCACACAGACAGTTTTTTCCTGCTTTTCACCCATTTTGTTCTGCGCAATTTGTTTGAAGCCTTTTGGTGCTTCTCACCATCATTTATCAGGATGCCAAAGCTTCGACTGGCTCTCAACTCTCGTCGTCCTTTTATGGTCTTCTCTGGTTACCCATACTCGCACATATGCACATCATCTTCTTCAACTCTGCTCTCCGTACGTACACAAAGAGGAAGGGCGGACTGGGGTTAAGTTCATTTCAATGCTTGGCCAAAACGTCAGTCAGTTTGGCCAGTTGACCATCAGTCAACATCACTTGCAACTCTTTGTGTTGGGCAGACATGTTCGGTAGGCGTGAGGGATGGGCGTGGCACTCATGTATGTGATTTTTTTTCTAAAGGACTCTAAAGGGAATTCAGTTTGTTTTCGCCCCAAGGCGTTCCACAAAAAAGTGGCACAAAAACTTGGCAAAAAGCCCTGAGACAATGCAGCGACGCCAAGCGAAGCCACAAGCCCAGTAAATAGAAACAGTTCAGAAGCTTCATCTGCATTTTTGGTGCAGCTTATATTGTTGCCAGTTGATGTTGTGACCAGTGGTTGGCAAACTGTAATCTGTGGCTATTTCTCTCACACTTTGTTTCCAGCTCATATGCATTTATGAATGCGCGTTTGTACGTTTTGCTCTATTTTGTATTCTGTTCTCTGCCTTCTGCAATTTGTATTGCATATTTCGTTATTCTGATGTTCATACCATTTTGCTTAAATTTGCATATGAATTTTATTCGCCTGCTGCTGCTGCTACTGCTGCTGATGTCCCTGCTGCTGCATTTGTTGTTAAGTGTGTGCAAATTTCGCCTACTATTTGTATGTGTATTCCTGGGTCAGCACTGGACAAGTGCCACCTTCTCCCCCTTTCGTGTTACTTTTGTGTTGCCGCAGTTGACATCGCTTCAACATTTTATGACAGGATTGCATCTGCCATTCTTTTATATATGCAATTTAAATTTTTTTCTCTGCTTACACATAAACGCACTGACATAAAACTTTATATGTATATAGTATATATACACCTCTTAACAATTTGAACAATCGTTACACATGGTATTCTTAAGTACTTAGTAAGGTGGCACATTCTCAGATCGTATATACACAGTGCAGTTTCAGTGCAAAAAGCAAACCATTCAATCTACAATGCAAGCAGCTTAGTTTCATTTCATTGTTTTCATCTTTTCTGGCATTTAACAGGTAAAGTCTGTTATTGCACGAGGCAAAAACAAATAGTCCAAGTTGACAGCTTGTTGAAATGGCTTTTAAACTAAACCTATTAAAACAAATTCCTTAATAAAAATATACGAGGGTTCATCATGAATTGGAGTTACACATAAATCAAATTTTCTTCACTGTCTAAAAGTATGCTTTAAAATTTTGACAATTTAGTTACTTGAATGCACTTTTCAATTTATATCCAAGAGACTGGATGTTCAAGAGAGAATTGGATGTTCGCTTCAGCTTTATGCCAATAAAACAGTTCTAGCTACAAAATAACTAAGAGTTCTTGGAAATCGAAAAGCTCAGCTAATACGTAATACAAGGAACTAGTTGAAGAGGTTTCGGTGAAATTTTCTGATTTTCTGATACTTGGAAAATATATGAGTTTTGTGACAATTTGCAAGGTTTGCTGCTCACAAATTGAAGAGCACTTAGCAATAATTTAATATGTGTGCGTGTCCTTTTATTTGATACAATGTATAACACATATGAAGACATTCATTTGAGTTCGTTTTTTATGCCCTTCAAAGATTTATGAAGAGATTTATTTAAACGCATGCACTTAACACTGAACAACTGCAATTAATGGTGGATAAAAGTTATGTCTCACTGGGAATTTCTTTTATTTCCTGCATGTATGTGCTTTTTTGTTCTTGACAACGACAACTTTTAGTGCAGCACTTTGAGTTTTGTTGCCGTTGACATCATTGCTCCATGCATGCATGACGGCATCTGAGGCGAATACGGCTGCATCTCACTAGAGAATGGCATCCCACAATACTTTTTACTCACACACTTAAACAAAAATATGCCAGAAAATATTTACAAAACAAAGAGAAATATCTGAAGTTTCTAAAAACATTTCAAATATCTTGACAACTTTAGTCTGAGCTTGAAAAAAATTTAATTTTAATACTGAAAAATCTCTGCTGCTTTAAGCTAAATTAACTTTCCTAAAATAAAAAGCGAGCAGGATTTACTATGCATATTATATTTTTGTTTAGTGCCGGCTTAGTGTTTCATTTTTTCCTCATTTTCTTGCTCTGACATTTTTTGTGCCCTTTTTATTTGTTTAGTTTTATTTTTGGCCTTCCTCGTGCAACTTTTCCTGGCGCTTTGACTTCTGGTCTGCTCGACAAAACTCAGCTTTGCAGCGTGCTGACGCGGAAGCGTGACATTTCAACGCTGCGGTGGTTCGGTGTTTCGGTGGTTCGTTGGTTCTGTAGTGCAGTGGTGCACTGATGCACTGATGCGTTATATGATGTTGCAATGAATAGGGGCAACATCCGAAAGCTTAGGGCTCTCTCATTATCATTAGCATTAGCCTGGCCGCGACTAGACATATCAGATTAGGGAAAGAAGATTTGTGTGGCACGGATGTCAGCCGGCTGGATTTATGTTGTCAGTGTTATTTGTAACACCCTTTTTCGCGCCTCCCAGCACCGTTTACACACACTACAGCAATAGTAAAGCATAGTTTTCCCTTTTTATTTTTAGTTTGTGTTCTACTATCTGCAACTGACAGCTATTTGAAATCAGCTTTATTGCATTGCATCAGCTTTGCGCCATTCCAAAGAGGAATACGAATCACAGCAGCGTTACCCAAACTGACCACTGGGAGAGAGAGTGTAGAGTCAGTCGACCATTTCCCCCCAATTGTATCAGTTGAATTTCACATTTTAGTCGAATTTAGTGCAGCTCTAAATCATGTGAGAGTCACGAATGCAACATAGAACAGCAAAACTACACAAAACAACCAACCCCATTTTGGTTGACCCAATTTTGGGGTTTTTCGGGCCTGGCCAATGTGGCCAAGCTGGGATTTGATTCTGCAATTCAGATGCATTTACTGTCTCTCTCTCTCTCTCTCTGTGTGTGCGTGTGTGTTTGTGTGTCTCGTTTTGGTTATTTACATAAATTGTGATCAAAATGTAAATTTAATAACTGACAGCCACAACACCAATGACCATTGGCAGTCCATTTGTCCATATATCTATTGTTCGCCTCTAATAGGATTAAATCCAAATACAATCAAACCGAATGCAACGAAATCAAAATTGCATTTATGGTTATTAAGTTATATAAATGGAATGTATATTCGATAAATTCCTGCCATTATAATGTTATATGAGAACTGATTAAGAAATTCTATAAATATTCCATTTGACATAGTTTTGTTCGCTTCAAGTTGTTCTAGAGTCTAGAATATGTCTTAAGAAAAATATGTAAATTTACTCTATGCACCTCTATGCAAACAGGCAAAGAAAGTTTTAATTAAAAACTGAGAAAAAGAATGAGAGAATGAGTAAAAAAAGAAGGAATGAGTTGCAGAAAGATTTGCACCAATTAACATCTAGGTTTGAAGAACAGAAAGCTAAAAGGTGTAAATAATCTCAACTCAAGGCAACTGAACTGCAAATACACTGCAACAAACACTTTTGTACAAAGTTTCAAGACAAAAGAAAAACTAGTAAGGAAGACGAGGATTATATATACACTTGAAACAAAGCTAACCTGTCTGACGGCTATATAAAACAAAGATCAGATCTGGCTGATTTTCGATAAAAGTTTTAGTTTCGGCAGCTTGAAAACTAAAGGAATAAGTTTGCAGACAGACCGACTAATAGCTAGTCACTTGCAATTTTGCTCAGTGTAATGATGCTGGCACACAATTAGAAGCTCATGAATATGAGTGCAATGGGCGAATATGAAAATATGAAAATATGCAAAACGTGGCAACAGACAATAAACTTCAACGAAAGCCAACTGAGTTAAGCAAACTGCTTAAACACGAGTATCTATCAAACGTTTGCAAATACGTTTATGGCCACACAGATACAAACTACAACAGTTTGCCGCAACTTTTCTAATAAGCAGTAGCAGCAGCAGCTTGTATAAACTTTGGTCAACATAAATAATAATTAAGCCGACCATAAAATGTCAGCGCCACGTCGCAACGTCAACATCCACTGTTTAACTGTTGCATTCAGTAGCAAACATTAATTGGCCAAGTTCATAAGCAATAAGGTTAACTCGAAGTAGAGAGAAAATAAATTGCTTTAAGCTGCTAAGCTTCGATTCAAGTTGAATGTTGCTGCAATTTTAATTGGACTCAATCTGCATGCCGTAAAATCCTTCCATTGTTTTCGAAAGCATTCGGCTTGTGCAATCAAGTTTAATATTGTACTTAAATCGAGTGCAATACAAACACACACACACACACATACTGAAAATGCAATGAGTGCGAATTTTGATCTACCCTTTAAGTGGGCAAAGTGTAAGGGTTGATAAGGTTAAGTGTGTGTGCGTGTGTGTGTGTGTGGGCAGTTTGGCTTTTATTCTTTGCCGTTGCCAGGGGCCATCATTATGATAAACTAATGAGTTTTCTGTCCGTCCATTTCGGACCAGCTGTTCAAATAGTCCCTTTAACCATTTATCTCTCTCTTTTCCACTCTCTCTCTCTTTCCCTTGTTCTTTGCACAATTATGCATGCATTAAAGCCAACTTTCAACGCCATAATTGTGTAAACAGAAACAATTAGGCAAAATATTGTGGTTGACGACACGAACAGCTAAAAAAGCCGCAACATATTTCTGCGGTCAACCATTAAACCAATCAGTCCACAAAATGTTGAAAGCAAAAGGCAAAACACACAAATTTTGTGCAGATTAAGTAGAAATTTATTATATTTAAGCATTCTGTGATTAACTTTGATTCTGTGATTCATTTTGAAAACTTTAAAGTATAATTATTGGGTTTTCCCCCATTTGAATTAGCATTAATCATCAATCAATCAATCAATCGGTTTTAGCCTTCAAAAGCACTTAGTAAACTTAACCTTGGAGCTTGCATCTTCCACTCTAACAAAAGGAACAGCATAAATAGTCAAATCTATTCAAACACATATAAATATCTTTCTCTACTTTATTTTTGGCAAGCTGCCGATTTGAGGATTTACTCTTACCAAGGCGTAAAGAGCAAGTGTATATATATACTTGATTCTACCGTCAAATGAATACTAAATCACGCATCGAATTTTTCTCATCTTTCAACGTTTTTTCATTTTGTTTTCTGTCGGGGACTTTTCGTGCATTAAACTGTTGGGGCTGCTTTCAGATCTGCCGGCGCCTCATAACTTTTCCATTTGGACGACAGGCCATCGGAAAGCAACAACAACAACAACAATAGCAACCACAAACTCATGACGCTTAAATATGTCGGGCGCGTTTCACATATTTCTTTCATCTTATTGATGTGGTTTGTGTACCCTGTAAAGTCTGACATGTCTGGCAAAGTATCACTCAAAACTGATATGAGAATGAGATTTTCTTTCATTCATCTATTACAACATCTAATCAGTCACAAGAGAGTATCTGTTAGTCGTGCACATTCTAACAGACTGTCATTGTTTTTGGAGTTTGTTACATTGTGGTGGTGAAAAAAGGATTTGTGAAGGCCGTTCAAATGGCCAAAAACAAATTTCCCGTCATTTTCCATCGCATCGTCATTTTCGGCATCGCTTTGGCATCGCATTCATTATATATATTTGCTTTTTTTCGTGTCTTCGTTCGTTGGTTGGTTGGTGTGACGGATATTCGTCATTATTTGCGCCTGTCTATTTCGCGCTGAAGGGTAACAAAACGAAATCCTGTCCGAGCCGGGTTCTGACAGCTTACCCATAATGTATTTTGTGTTGTGCAATTCTTGGGTATCCTGTTGCCAATCGGTTGGGCAAATACAAAGGGTCCCAGAAAATTGTTTTTTTTTTGAGAAATGCGGCCAGCAAGCAACAGGCAACAGGCAGATGTTTGTTTGGTTTCATCCTTCGAGAGCTCTCTACGTATGTGCAATAAATCAAGAAAATCGCATTTTGATTGCCACTTAAAATATTGCAGGTTTTCGTCATCAAGTGGCAGCACCTTAAACTAAAACTTGTTTTTGGCAACTCTCCATTTATTTTATCTATCATTTTTTGTTTTTGTTGTTTGAATCTCTCATCACTCAGTTGCGTCAGTTGCCTCAGTTTGCTGGCGTGTGGTATGGGGATCAAATCCGAAATGAGAATATGTTAAATTGGTGGCAATTTATCAACTACAAACTGTTGAGACTAAGAGAGAGAATGGCATCAATTTGTTTTTGTTTTGGGCCTCACATTGACTGTGAATGACTGATTGAGGGCTATTGAGAAGTGAGGGTATCAATGCTTGCCCGTAATACGACTCTGATATGAAAGCATGAACAGGGGACTTTTCATATTCTTACACATATTTTAACAGCATTCGGTATAGGATTATGCACAGTCGGATACTCATGAGAATGGCGTTCTTATTGCATTCGTTTGATCGCTTAAAATTGCCAAAATTTCATAGAAAAATTTTCATTTTCATTTTTATATGGAAACGAGCATTTCAGGTGGTGGCTTTTGCTCCTGCTGCTGATGCTTCTGAAAACTTAAACGCACAGTTTGAGCGGCACTTTGACGGCGTTTGTCGTCGCTTTCGTTGTTGTTGTTTTTGTTGTAGCTGTTGTCATTTGGACGTGTTGTTATTGTCATAAAAAGGAATAAAAAGAAAAGGCAAGTTTAGCAGCGCGAAAATTTGCGCTGTCAGTGACGTCGACGTCTTCCGTTTATATTCCTGTCTGCATATTTGCCCGTCAGTTAGTCAGTTAGTCAATCTGTCAGTTCGTCAGTTCGTCTGTGCTGTGCTGACTTACTTTGATGACGAGCGACTTCGACAAACATAAAGTGGCAAAGAATCAAGTCACATACTCTCTCACACACACACACACACGCGCGCATAGTTGTATTAGTGTGTGTGTGTGTCATAGAAAAGTCATAAAAATGAACACATGCTTATATGAGCAGCACAGGGTCGGATTGTGTTAAGAAATTGTACTTAAATTCAGTTCAAGGATCATAAACTATTGACTTGATTGCAAAACTTTTCGCATAACTCTCGCATTTAACTTGATCAGTTATTTAAAGGAACACTTTTGGGCAATCTGTCGTCAAGGTCATTAAAATGTCATAACACTTTTAAGTAGATAGTTAAACTTAGATCTTTTTACTACTTTTGGCATTTACAATTTGTGCAAATTTCATATCTACTTAATATTCAGAGCAGTAATTGTCAGCACAATGATATTTTTATATGTACTTTATAAGAAGTAAATCCTCTTACGCACATTTGCACTTGTTCGCGACTCTCTATTCCGCTCCTGCCAACCCGCACCGAGAGAGAGAGGTGGGGGCAGAGGGAGAGAGACACATTCGCATACTGTGAGCTTATTATACATAATGTGTTTTGTTGTTGTTTACGACTCAACGCACTTTTCCATAATAGAAAACTAAAAGTTTTGTTGCGTATTTCTTTCCATTCCTTCAATTCTTTTTTCTTTTTTTTTTTGGCGCTGATGTTGATGTGTTGGTCTCTCCTCTCTGGCAGCACCATAAATAAGCGCTTACAACGGCATCATGCTCATGCCTGACAAGCCATCTCCTTCCCTTTCGCATTTTTTGCTGTAACATGTCATTCATTGTCTGCTTAGACTCATAAGTTGTGCGGACATGGCCATGCCGACGATATCAATTCGAAATGTAATTCATTTGTAGCCGTATTCGTAGTAGTAGTCGTTGTCGTAGTTGTAGCCGTAGCCGGCATATGCAAAGCAAAAGTCGCATAAATCAAAGAGCTGTCCGTCCCAAACAAGGAAGAAACGCAAAATGGAGTTGGCAACGGGACAAAAACTTGACACAATCGTTAAACCAAGCCCAGGCTATGCTAGGACTGCCCAGGCCAGGCAAGGTCATAGAAAGACCTGGCCCCAGCCCAGGCTGACAAGCAAATTGGTCAAGGTTCTGCCAGAGGTCGGGTCACATCTGATGAAGCCGATGGCTTTACATGATGCCAAAATGTGTCTGTGTGTGGTGTGTGGCGCATGGTGCATGGTGTATGGTGTATGGTGTATGGTGCATGGTGCGTGATGCGTGAAGCATGCTTGCCTTAATGCTTGGACGCAATGCAACAACGGAAGCGTCAGATTTCATGGTAGAGCACACACACACGCACACCCACACACACACACAGACAGGACACAGGATGCACTACGTAAGTCAACCGGATACTGAGCCGGATACTACAGGTGCATCATGAGCAAAATTATGAAAGTTCTATTCAAATTAAAGTACGACATAGCTCAGTTATTTAGTAATTTATAACAGAATATGTCAGATTCTTTCTCTCTCTCACTGTTTTCGCTCTTTTTCAACTCATAGATTGGAAAACTTTTATAATACATATTGAAACCTCAAGGACCGACCGTCCGACCGATTCAAATCCTTTTCACTCGCTGTCACTTGAGCCATGACTTCGGCCAACATTTATCCATCTTGTCATTCATTCAACAAGCTCTCTAAATAAACTTGTCGTCGGCTACGGCGCCAGTTGGCAGCTGCCAGTCAAAAACACACACACCACAAGCACAACAACTAAAACAAGCCACAAAAGCATCACACACACAACATACACACATTCGGTTGCAAGTCTTGCGTGTCAGTTTAAATTAGAACTTATTTGGCACCCCGCAAAGTTGACTGCTACAAGTTGCATTGTCCAAGTTTAATAGATTTAGCATTTACACTGAGCAAAATCCATATGTTTTTCATCATATATCCAGCCCAAACTTGATAGTATTATAATAAAATCGTGGCAAAAAATTTAAGGACATTGGTCAACTACTATATCATATAATTCCAAAAGGAATAATCAGTAAAACCAGCCAACATAAAGTTATTAAGTCGACTTCGGAAAATGAGTTTTTGTCCACAAAAACTGGTCAACATACCCATAGTGAATCCTCTGCCCGTCCACCCGCCAGACAACCCTCCTTTCAATCTAAAACGCTAAAACGCATAAGACCTTTGAACCCTTTTTGGACAGCCCCCGTCCCCATTGGCACATCATAATTTAGGCAGTTTCATAGATGTGTTATGTATATATATATGTGTGCTTGTATGTGCGTGTATTTGTGCCAGTTATTGTCAATGTTGTTGGTATTGTTGGTGTTTGCTGTTGTCTTTATCGTTGCAATCAATATTAATCCGTAAACATCGTTTTTTCGACGCTTAAACTACATTTATGGTTCATATACACACACATATTTAAATTTATGATAACAGAAACGTTAATGGGCGTGGCAGCTGCAAGTAATTAGACGGATTATTTGTTGAATGCAGGCCATACAACTGGTTTCAATCCAATCATTGAATCAATTAATGAGCTTAAATTGAATTTAATAAATGTGATGTTAAATATGTACTTTTGCATTTCGTTTATTATGAAGCTTTAAAGATACTAGTATTTTTTTAAGCTGTGAGATATAAAATGTATATCATAATTGCAGCTAAGAGTTCAATTTACAAAGAGCCATAATTCATGAACTTTGGCAGCTAAAAGTAATTAAAAGATTTTCCTTCTTCTTAACTCAAAAGGTAATCTTAATTAATAATTTCAAACTTCAATTTCTTGCGCCGCTGAAAAGTATGCTACTAAAAGTAAACTATCTGTTAATGCAACTTGCGCAATTAGCTGTGAAATGATTCGTAAAAGAAGTTTGTTAAAATAAATAAGTTAATGAAGAAGTACAAGTAGAAGTGAAGTAGTGAGCACGTCTTGAAGCCAAAAGTGCAATCGACTGTCAATTGTAAAGTTTGTGTAACACACACACTTGCACACACACCACACACACTTGCACACACACTCAGCCACAAAACTAACTAAATGTTAACTTTGCACCAAGCAGTTCAAGATGAAGTGAAGGAAATTAAGAACAGGAAGTGCAAGTTGTTCTGCTTTTTGTAACATGCTGTATAGTTGCCTAGAGACAAGATACACTTGGAGTATCCGTCTTGGAGTATCCGTCGTAGGCAAACAATACTGAGCGCAGGAAACAAATTAAATGGTTGGATGCAATGGAGATGGGACTACCCTCCGATGTACTCCGATGGGCGTGACTATGAACTCATCACATTATTCTAAGCAACTGCTATTGTGCGTGTTTGTTTGCCTGTTTGGTTTGTTTGTTTGTTTGTATTTGCAGTGAACCGACGGCATTTTGACCCACAATAATAATATCCTTAACAACATCACAGCGTCAACACATTAATAGTTTGTACAACAACCGCAAAGGCAGCCCAGTGAGAACCAAACAACTTACTTGAAGTCTACGCATGAAGAAGACATGAACATTGAGTAACCAATGCTTGAGAATACGCTTCGTCATGTTTTGGATATGAACATGTTTCGAGCTGATTCTTTTGGGAAAAAACACATTACACATTATTTGGCACTAACTATTTGGTCATAATCATAAACTTTAAGCACTTTGTGTTGAATAAAAGTTGATTTCAACAAATTCCAAGTAAGGCAAGTAATTGGGTCCAACTGGGTTACAATGCTAAGGGTAACAAAGCAAATGTCGCACATTTGTTTACACTTACATAATAGATAGGGCAACAACTGTTGTTGTTGTTGTTTTGCGAAGCGACAGTTTTATTTGCTCAAATCATCATTTGGCAAAAGGCAAATTGAAAACGCGTCACAGCATTATCAATATCTTAACAAATACAAACGTATCAATAAACAGGCACAGATGTATTGGGTTTTATTACGTTTAAGACCAGAAAAGTTGAATAGGACATTTTGCCATTTAATCACATAACAAATGCGAGCCAACTGCGCCGATTGTCTTGGAGCCACTCTTACGGCCATGGCATTCAATTCTTACCTCATTCTCTTCTATTTCTTCATTGCTTCCTGTCCCCGTCTTTAGTATCACAACATTTTCACATGGTTGGAGAAATCATGAAATCACGGCCAATATATATATTATTTTTCTTTTTATTTTACTTTTTTTTTCTGTGCAAAGGCATCGTTTGCTGACAGGCCCAAGGCATTTTGTTAGAAATTCGCGTACCCTTGGCAAGGGTATTTCAAGCTTGCACAAAATCTACAAAATGTCGTCTGAGAGATTCGTGACCTTCTTATAGTGTATAGATATGAAAACTGCTGCTTGTTGGAATGAAATAGAAACCCTAACTTTATTTTATATAGATACAGTCGATGAGGCACTTGGAATTTCATACTATTGATGCGAAAGGGTATTAAGTTAGTGAGGCGCTGTTCTTTCTAGTCTCTTTTGAATGGCTGTCACATGGGAGCAAATACATAAATATTTTTGCATATATTTGGGGAGCAAAGTGAGCGACCAATTGACTAAAATGCTTGACAAAGTATAGAAGCAAGTAGAGCTTGGGGGGTGGGGTGGGGAGAGTTCGGGTAGCCGACAAAACTAAAAAGACAAAAATTGCAATTGCGCACAATTCACTTGAAAAAATGTAATGCTTTTGTGTACCGTAACCGTAGTTTTTATGTGTCTACACAAGTTTTTTATTCTTTCCTGGAATCAAATTTAAGATGATGAAATATTTTAAAGTAGAAAATTATTACTTTAATAACATAAAATTTAAGTCGCTTTGAATTGTCTGCCTGCAACGGGTTACAAAGCCGTTGTCATCATCATGGTGTGCTTAGTGCATGTAAGTTTAGGAGATAATCTCCAACCATTAGCATCTGAGAGCTCAACTAACACCCGTTAAGCTTACGTTTCCGGTTCAATGTCAGTGTGTCGCTTAAGCTTTTCCGCTTAGCCTCTCTCACTCGGTTCGTTTGTCTTTCGTTCTCCCTTTCTCTCCCACTCTCCCTATCTCTCTTTGTATCTCTCGGCCATTCAACCTTATTTTTTCTTGCTTTATTTGATGCAACTTATTCATTTTGAAATACCCTGCGACAAAAAGTAATTAAAATATTCAATTTATTTACAGTTGTTGAGATTTAAATATTATGATTTCAATAATATTTAACATATCTTTTATCCCCTCTGGTCATATGGTTTTTGTAAAGTTTAAAGGGTATTTTGCAATTAAATAAACATTTATTTTGGGTTTTTTTCTTTTATGGACATTGGGCGTGTCGGGAAAACCGCTGAAAATATTGCTGCGGCAGCACATAAAGTCAATGCCACATGCTTTTAAATGATGTTTGGTCTCCCCTCCCCTCTCGTCACCCACTCCTCATCGCATATATAACACCACACATCCACCTTCCACCATCATGCCTTCGCTAAGCTTAAGCTCAAGTCTCAAGTGATGCCGCCTTTTTGCAAATGATGTCCTCCTTAGGCAGTCAACACATTGCAATACCGCCAATGCCCGCCAGTTGCGGTTCATATTCCTGTTGCTGCTGCTTTTGTTATTATTCTCGTTGTTGCTGTTGTTGTTGTCGGTGTTGTTCGATGTTTGCATTGTTGGTTTGTATACATTATCCGTCGGGTTTCTGCACAACTGGCGGTGAATGGCGCTGAACGCGATATCTTTTCAGTGTGGCTTGGCTATTGTTGGTCGTGTTTACAGAGCTGTTAAGCTGCCAGGCGATACCAACACATCTTAACCCGCTATCCACCCATCCACACCATCCCCTCCCGCCCTCCCACCGTGCTGGCTTGTACCTTTGTTTTCCCATCTCGCTCTCGTGTTATTAAATGAAATTGCGATGGAAATTGAACAACGCGCAGTTCCTTTCGCCTTCCCCATTTGCTTATCGGCTGGCGAACGTGTCGATTGATAAGAAATGCATTAAAAACTTTTGGAGCGTGTGCGCGCGTGTGTGTGTATGTGTGTGTGTGTTGTGTGGTGGTGGGGTGTGTGTGTCTTTGACAATTGAAACAAGTGTACAGAGCTTAAGCAAACTTTTTTTGTTCCAACCAACAAAACCAATATTAATGAAATCCAACAAGTGGTGAACTGAACCAAACCAAACCAAACCAAAAAATTTTAAAAGCAAAAGTTTTGCATAAGCTGCCCCACGCTCCACTTACAACACTTGCCATTTTTCAAACACTTGCAACAACACAGAAACAGGACAGAAACTTTCTTTGAATTTTGACTCTGTTTTTTGTTTTCCATAAACTTTTGTACACGTGTTTTGGAATTAGGTTGAGTTCCTGTTGCAGCATTCTTTAATTATTGTAATTATTATTATTATCATTTTTTGTTTGCTTTATTACAGCGAACGAAAAGGCAAAAGTGATTCAATTAGCGGGCAACTTGAAAGCAGCTGTTGTTGCTCATACGCCCTGTGGGACAGCAAAAGACAGAACCGAACAGAACAGAACCGGAAAGATCAGTTGAACTTGAGAGGAAAGAGACACAGGGGGGAACACTTCTCACGGGTGACAGCTGCAGCATGAAGTGCCGCTTAAGTCTGTTGCTGTTGCTGTCGCTGCTGTAGTCGCTGTCAAAAATGTTAATTACTAAAAACCCAAATTATGTTTATGCATATTTCAAGCGTTTAATGAATTTTCAAGACTCGTTTCTACACTTTCCTCCACTTCCCGCCTGTCTTCAACGTCCTTGTCACTTTGCCTTGACGAACTCTGCCTACAACACAAATCACAGTCAAGCAATTCAAGTGGAAAAGTTTTGGTGTGTGTTTTTGTGTGTGGTTGAAGCTAACCCAAAGTGAAAGAGGGGCTGACGGAATAAGTTGTCGCTGTTCTTGTTCTTGTTGCTGTCGTTGTTGTTGCTGTTGCTGTTTCAGCGCGTCTGTTGCTTGTGTAAAGTTAGTTTTTGGCATATGTTGCCTACATTTTTGGGGGCGCTGCATATAGTCAGCTTCCTGATGAGCTAAAGTGATTGTGCGATGTGCACTAAAAGCAACATGCACATAAAGAAAAATCCATGGAATGCAGTTAAACTTATTTTTAGAATGGAATTTTAATGTTAGAAGAAAGTAAATTTTATGGCATGTGCGAAAGTTCGCAAAAAACATTTTTAAGAGAAACTTTATTTTATGGCTTTAGTTTATTGTGAACTTATATTTATTGTTGTGCGCTCCCATTTTTTTGCTTAGTGTAGCCACTAAGCAAGCAAATTTCGATTAAAATGGGTCTTAATTGCAATTCCTACTTCAGATTACACATCATTACTAATTAAACTTGAACTGTTTAACCATAAATTTTAATTGTAATCATGTAATAAATACATTTATTATTCCTATTTCATTTAAAGCTGATTCAAACCATTCATTTCATTGTACATGATAATGCTTGTGTCAAAGTTTAATATACATTTAATAATGTCTGTAACTAAATGCGATCAGTTAGCTTTAGTTCTTATGCTTTTATTATGTAACAAGTTTGATTGTGTTTGTGCAGCAAGGCAAAATAATTTTTGGCAATAATAATTATGGCTGGTAACAAATAGCAGGTCATAAAATTTGTAACAAGATACTCAATAAACACTTTGGAAGGTCATTAAAAACAATCTAATAAAATAAAACGTATTAATTGTAAGCTTGGGGCAACAATAAAACGTGCTAAAGTCTTCATCTTCAAGATGGGGCGGCTCTTAACATTGCAACGTAGGAACATAACTCATACCAACCCAAAGGGCTGTCAGCTTAAACGATGTTAGAAGCGCCCCTGGGGATCTTCAGTGCAATGGCATTCATTATTCAGAATTTAAACGTTCTCCGGTGTAAGGAATGAAGATGAAGTGCAAAATTTAGCCAAATCACAAGTGCAAATGCAACTCTCGCTCCAGCTGCTGCTGCTAGTCATAAAAATAGCTGTGGGAACCAAAAATAAAATGGCAACAGTCAACAGAGGAGATGGCACATTGCCGGGACAAATTCCGGCGACTGGCCATAAATCTAGCGATAATTTGATGCGCGACGTTTAACGATGCTTTTGCGACCTTTTTGTACGACACTCCGCACTCCAACCCTGTCTCAGTTGGGGGTCAATGATCTCATCATGCTGGCAGTCAAGAGCCAAGACCAACAGCGGTTTCATTGTAATTTAAGCTGTTTGCTTAAGGCACAGACTTTTAAGCCAATTAATATTGAAGCAAGTGCCGCAAAAAATTCAAAATCGAAGAAGAAAAACTGTTGCGCACATTGGTTTTTCACAAAGTGGTTTTGCATTGTGGGTCGATTGGTTGGTAGATTGGTTGGGTTGGGTGGCAGTCTGTGAGTATCCCAAAAATGTTGATCTCATCATTTTATTTTTGCAATTGTTTTCGCTGTAGCTGTTATATTTCTGTCATTTGCAGTTATAACGAATCGGATTGGCGCCAGAGTCTCGCACCAAAATAATGTTGCGAATTTTTCGTCTGTAAAACGGCAAATGCAACATTCGCTCATGTTCATCCATATGCTTTACACGGCTGATTTGGCAAACATTATGCAACTGCAAAAAATAAAAAACTGCTGACAAACGAAGCCAATCAGTCGTACGTCTGATAACGTAATGGTGTCGCTCACAATGATTAAGGTGATGATGATGATGATGATGATGATGTTGGTGATGATGCCAATGCTGCTGGTGTTGATATTTGTGTTTGCATGCAATTGCGTTACTGACAAATGCACCTCACAGTGAGGCATTGAGGCAGATAGCATCAAGACTGCAAGAAGTGCAAGTGGAAGGTGAACCATATTGATCAAGCAACACTCCAAGTGTCATGGACCAAGTTTTGGCCATAAAAGCGCGGCGAAGAAACGCGCAAGAAAGTATGTAGAGTGCATTAAACAGAGACAGAGAGAGAGAGAAAGAAATGGGCCAAAATGAAATGAAAGATTCATGTTAATGGCATTGAAGTGAAGTATTTATGCGTCGTATACTTGATTTGCTTTCTCTATTGAACCCAACTTTTCTTTTTCGGGGTAGCTCTTTCAACTCGAAGTACTTGCAACTGAATGAATAAATAATAAATCAGGGCAACCAGCAAACACGCGACGCACTCGTGCATAGGCGCTAAAGATGACAGGACTCATAAATGTCCCCAGGCGATAAGGCGAGAGGCAAAGAATGGGAAAAAAGGTTTGTGGCAACTTGGCAACTTTTGTGTGTTGTTGGTTAATTTTGCTTAAGCTAATCGCCAACATCGGCAACATCGACACAACATAGAAAATGTCAAGTAATGGCAGCTGTAAGTGACAGCTAAATACTCACTCACGTCAAGTGCTTTTTGGCCAATTCCTTAAGCACCAGCACTCCAGATATAATCGCCTGTCTCAAGAAGTGTCAAGTATGTAATTTTTCACAAGGGCCTCAGAAAAGTTGCTCTTCGCTCTTCGGTCTTCGGCTATTTGAAATTCGCAACTGAAATTTTTTAACGCGGCCTGATTTATATTTTTGTAGTATTTTTTTGAAATAAAAACGAGCTGTTCGTTCGCACACAGGTCTCGAGAATCGGGACACGGGAGACAGGACACAGGACTGACAATACTGACAACCAGCCACTGGGCGAGACAAAAGTAAACTGAATCTCAAGTTCAGCCGCTGTTGATGATGCTGCACCAAATCACGAAGCCTGCCGAATCGCACGATGTCAGCCGAAACAGTCGCGTCGACCGTTTGTGCGTTGTACTATGTGAACTGTGCGACTAACTGTGGACTAGCTGGTTAGCTGGTAGCTATTGTTGCGGCCGTAGCGACTGTTGCTACTGCCACAAATTGAAAGAGTGAATTGCTTTAGATGTTTGAAAAACATATGTATGCAGGTCCTGCTATCCAGTTGCAATAACAAACGCTTTCAAGCAGCATAAACTGTCAAAAAACAAAAAACACTTAAAACACAAATGGCAATAATAGTTGGGATTTATACTAAAAGTGGCACTTACTTTGAAGCTTATGTTTGTTATAGCTTGAATTTTGGATTACAACTAGAAGCAGTTGCAGTGGCAGTGGCAGTCGCACAGTTGTCAGTTGTCAGTTGTCAGTTGCAGTTGTTGTCACAGTAACGAACATAAGAGGATATCTCTTTGAGGCATTTGTTTTGTATCCTTAAGCTACGCATACTACCCAAACACCTGTCATACAGTTTGGTCTTGCAAATGTTGACTGTTTGTTGTTGTGTTATAGACTCATTAAAGTCTTGCTTTATTTGCTTTAAGTAAACAGCTTAAAGCTAGATTCAACTGCCATGTTTCCATGACGACTTCTGCCTGCATTTCACCATATCTAGGCAATGTTTGCATAGAACATGAATGTGCGTCTCGAGAGCAGTGTCGATGTGACCGTGAGGGTAAAATTCAATTTGCACCTGAACCTGCTTCTGCATAAGAGCAAACGTAATTGTATTGGTTGTTGGTTGGTGCATGCAACAGGACGCATGTACACATAAGTGCTGCCTAAATTGGCCAAATGGCGTTTCGTTGGGGTTGGCCATAAAATGCCAGAAATAGCACAGTTCATACTTTGCGTTGGCCTGGGTAAAATGGTAAACATTATGTTGTTTACAAACTAGACAAAATTTGATGTCAGTTAAATTTCAACACAGTTTTTACTTTTCAATTGCAAATTCTACCGTTTACAGTTTGAGAGCGACTGGCAGCTTAATTGGCATGCAGTACAAATAGTTTTGCACCGTTTCCTGTCTGCTCTGTCTGTTTCTACGCACATTAAATGTTATATGTATCGCATTTGCTTATTGTTTTTGGCCACACGTTGCGCGTATTGCCAAAAACCGCGACACAAAAAACAGAGCAAAACAACAACAACAACAGCAACAGCAGAAGCAACAACAAGAAAAGAAGAAGCGCAAAAGCAAAAACAAGTTTTAATTGGCGGCTCAAGTGGCGTTGAACATTTTCGCTAACTTTTCTGTGACTTTCTTTCCGCAATGCGCGTTAAAAAAGTAAGTGAAAAATAACAAGTGACACCCACAGCCACAGTTAGCATACAAATGTGAACAATTCGAGCGCTCAACATTGCGTAGCCAAGATCTCAGTGCCTGCCCCTCTTAGCCGTACCCCAGCCGTACCATGCCACCAGTTGACCATTTCGGCCAGTTCAACAGTCGAGCAATTGAGGCAACTCGCATTGGCATTGGCTTATGCAAAGCAAGCGAAAGAAAACAAAAGAAATGCACAAATTATGTATAGAGTATGTGAAAACTAGCGCAACAATCGTACAGAAAACAATTAAACATTTTACATGCAAATATTTATAATAATAATTGTTGTAAAATCACTGACTGCCCCAAGTCAAGCCCACGTGAAACAGGTGAAGTAAGCAAAACAAAACAGATACAAAGCAAAAATATATGCATAAAAATAATAATTAAGTAATTTTGGCTATAACAACAACAGTAAGCTGAAAGAAATTATATAATATTGCTTGCTTATGACTGTTTTTATGTTGTTTTATTATTGTTTTTCTCTCTTTCCACGCTTACCTACATTCTCTATCATTTTTTTCGTGTTTTGTTTTGCGGCAATATCTATTTGGGTTTTCGCTGCGGGAACATTGCAACATTTAGCTTGAACCGTGTCCGACAATGTTAACTGCTGTGAAAAGTGTAAGCTTTGTCTAGCTGCTGCGCGTGGGCGTGAGAGGCAACGACGCGATCATCTTTTCAGTTAGCCGAAGAAAGCCAAAGTTGCATAAATAGTTAATAAGCCAATTCGATAATTAATTTGCAATCATGTGGCGTTACAGCTGCTGTCGAATTAATCGTTATTCGCTACTTGAAATATTATATAAAAGTTATTTTTCAAGCAATAAATAAGTTAGATGTTTGGTATGCATTTTCAAATCATTTAAATTTCAAACTGTTATAGCGGAGAGTTGCCATATAGCATTTATTTAAATTCTATTGAGCCCGCTGAAGTGCAGTAAGCAGTGCAGGACAATGTCACATTGAACTGCTTTGTAAGCAGTGTTCAAGTGTCCGTCTGCGGAAAACTGCTTGCAAACATCGCATGCCTTTTACTTTTATTCTTTACAGTTTTGAATTGAATTTGTATACAAAATTCAATTGTCAATTGTAGATTACAAATACAAATTACAAGTATACAAATTAAGAGCATACAAGTTGCCATACAAATTTAATCAATTATTATTAATTATGTCTAGGCACCACTATAACTTTCTTAATAGACCTACCGAATCCGGTGCGATTAGCACCAGAAAAATTAGTTTGCCAATGGATGTGAAGCCCTGGGAGCGCATCGATTGGCCGCTTTGCATCCAATCGGGGCTCTTCATGGACTGGGGTCAGTACTACAGTCGCAGGCATATGAAAAAGAGGGCAATCGAATCTTTTACACACGCGGTCAACGTTTGCAAGACTAAAGGGGAAGAAGCTTGCTGTTCGACAGCGCGAGGCTGCCAAGCATTTTCAGAGGATGTGTGCCAGAAAATATTCGATTCAGTGCATAAGCGCAGTCAATGCTTTCGATCCATTGCACAACCAGAGCTGGCATTGAAGGATGCGCAGAGAGCTTACACAGTTTTGAAGAAGGAGGGAACCTTGAAGTTGGGCGTTGTTTTCAACAAATGCGATGTTCTGCTCGATTGTAACCGCTTTGAGGATAATCTAGTCGCGCTCAATGTAGAGGAACGAAGCTATCATGGAGTAGCGATCAGGAATCAATTTAAATTTCGCAAAAATCGCGTGAGTTACTTAAATTTATAGTTATTATATGAATTGTTTCCTGGATAGTTTCCATTTACAGACCATTGCAATGCTCAAGGATTCGCTGGGCATTGGCTTGCATCGGTTTATGCAGGACAATAGCCAACTGCTTACAGATATTGCCCGAGAGCGATTTTATTGCCCTACCACTGGTGCAAAGATGCCACAACCGCTTTGGCAGCAGCTAAGCAAAAAAAATCAATGTGATGTGGAAAGCGTGATCGAAAAAGAAAAACCTTTGCTGTCACCGCTAGAGAGAGCTCGACAAAGGGTATGCGAAAAAGTCAACAACTATCATTATCTGGGCAGAAACGCAACCGATGCAACCTTGATACATCATCTGAAAAATGACAAGAACTTTCTCAATCCGCTGTTGCTCGAAACGACACCCTACTTATCAGACCTCGCCAACGAGCAGTACACGACGCTCAAAAAGTTTATGGTAGGGCTGTCTTCTACAGTCTCCTACAGCACACATGATTGAACTACCTTTTTCTTCATACTTTGTAGGGCATGATGCATTCGCGCTGTCCGCGGTACTGTTCGAGAAAGGAGTGCCATGCTGGACAGATATGTAACAGGAACCGCGAGAACTACCTATTTCGCGTGGAGTACCAGACCCGACGTGATTGCTACAAAATGTTGCGGATGGTGAAACGAAAACGACAAGAGGGCAACATCGAGGGCCTGACAAGCTACATAGAATACATTATGAGCAACCATATTGAACTGAAGACAAATCGTACGCTGCCGTGGAAGTGGGAATTCGTCAACGAGGTGTACAACATTGCGGGTCTGGCCCATGTCGATCGATGGGTAGTGCCACGGACAACTGATTTTATGAAAAATTCTTCTTTACTCTACGAACTGCCCAAGGATCGGTTTATAGACATGAAGACTGAGTTTGGGGGTAGCAACTTCTATGCAAAAATGGCTTTAGATGAAAAGCGAACCAATCGTGCCGCGTAAGTTTTATTTGAACAATGTCAAAATATTCTACTTTCTATCTCGCTGATCATGTAGAAGGAAAAAAGAACGACTTGATGAACGTTTACTTCACTCCCGCTATGGAATCGAGAGAGCCTATTTGCTCTTTGAAAAAGCTCGCTGTCACTTCAAGGACGGTCGCATGGACAAATCCTTGACAATGGCTCATAGGGCTGTTGAAGGTAAACTGTACTTGTGACTTCTGACACTATTAAAGACGATCGATTACTTACAGAGGCACGTCGCTGCAACAGCCTGGTTTGGCGCTTTAATGCCACTTTTTTGATCTGTCAGGCACATGCGGCTTTCCATCGTTTAGAGCGCCTCGGTCAATCGCTTAGCAAGGCTACCAAACTGGCCCAGAAGCTTAAGTCGCCCGAATTGTTAGCTTTTCTGGAGCTTTGCACTGTAGTCAACCAATTTGATTTGAAAAATAGTCGCTGGCGCAAATATGATACCAATGTGCGCAAAAATCGACGCCGCAAGCAAGACCGCTCTACTGACGTATCAACTGATCCTTCTGAAACTTCTATTTATTTTTCTGAAGCAGTTCAGCTCTTAGGGTGAACTGCTTGGCAGCAGTAGCAGCAACTGCAACAGTTTGAAAGCAACTGTTATAGTTGCTACTGCTGCTGCTGATGTTGATCTCTCGAAACTCTAATTGGAAGTTTTCTTTTACATTTTTGATTTTTTTTATGTTTGTTTAACTTTTCTTTCGCTTACGTTTTTTATTGGTTGTTGGCTTTTGTTTTTCTATGATAGCAATAAATAAGTATTAATTAACAGACATTTAGCATTAACAATTCATTAACAATTATAATAAATTAACAATCAGTTGATATCGCTTCAAATAGTTAAATGCCGCTGCCGTGCAATCGCAAATGCAAGCGGCGACGTCGTTGTTGTTGCAGTTGATATTTATCTTGTTGCTGTGGCTGCTGCTGCTGTTGCTGTTGTTGCTGCTGTTGTTGGTGAACCCCATAGCCATTAGCAATGTCATCAACAGTTTCGCGGCTTGGTGGTTCATTGCTGCTGTTGCTATTGCTGTTGCTGATGATGGTGTTGTTATTGTTAATGCTGCTGTTGTTATTGTTGTAATTGCTGATGGGCTTAGCAGCGCTTTCATTGCTATTAGCAGGTGACACCTCCTGGGCCAGCTGCAGCTCTTCATTGTCATTATTATCTTCAGCTGCTGCATCATCATCGTCGTCATCATCATCGTCACCGTCACCATCACCGTCATTATCGTGATCAGTCTCTGTGTCCACTTCACCTTCCTGATCCGCCTCCTCCTCTTCCTTCTCTGTCTCTGCCTCTGCATCTGCCTCAGTGCCATCATCTTCTTCATCAGCTGCCTCTGCATTATCTTCTTCTTTCTCTTCTTCTTCGTCATCTACATTCACTTCATTGTCACTGTCGTCTGCCATTTGGACAATTTCAGCTACTGTTGCTGTTGCAGCGTCTGTTGTTGTTGTTGTTGTTGCTGCTGTTGTTGCTGCTTCTTTCACCTCTTGATCTTGCTCCTGCTCTTCCTCCTCGTTTAGCTGCTCTTCGCTCACTTCCACTTTATCCTCTGGCTTCACTATAGTAGTTGTTGTTGTTGTCGATGTGGCTGTTGCTGGCGCCTGGCTGCCTTGCATTGAATTGGTAATTGTTTCAATTACCTCGTTTGGCTTCAACTCGCTCTCGCCAACATTTTCATCAGCGACAGTCTCCTCCTCTTTGTCTTTGTCGTCTTCCTTCTTCTTCACCGGCTGCTGCTGCACCTCCGCATTGTCATCATCATCATCACCATCACCATCACTATCAGCTTCAGCATCGGCAACAGCATCACCATCATCATCGGCATCGTCAGTCGTTGACTCCACAAAGTCTTGATCTCCTGCCATAAGCATTTCACTTTCAATTGGCAGTGGCTCCGCATCGTTTTCAGTTTCGATTTCGGATGCAGCTGTTTCGGTTTTGGGAAGTTCAGTTTGTTGCTGCTGCTGTTGGCCCTCTTCCTCCTCTTCCTCCTCTTGCTGCTCCTGCTGTTCCCCCGCCAGCATCTCAGTATAGTCATAGTCGGTCGTATCCCTATCCTCCTCATCAGCTTGAGGATCGCTGGCAGGCAGCACGGGATTACCATTCTTGTCCACATACTGAACACCGTCGAGACCCATGCGCATGCACTGGAAATGCATCTCGAAGAGATCTGTGGTTGCCAATCGCACAACAAAGTCCATGCACATGTTCAGATTGTTGCCCACCATTGCCACATCGGTTAGCTGGACGCACATGGCCATTGGAACACCCATCATGACTGGTATGCAGAAGGGTGATGGATTTCGCACTGAGATTCCATACTTGGCCGACGGTCTCTCATTAAGATACACCTCCAGCTGTGCCTCCTCCAGCTGTGGCACGAATGTTATATTGGCGCAAACTGCAAAATGACAGCGGTAATAAAAACAAAGAAACCAAATAAGTTAGAGCAAGACTGCAAAGCAAAGAGTAAGAGCGAGAGAGCGAGAGAGAGAGAGAGCGAGTGAGATGGAGAACGACAGTCTGAATGAATGAAAGTTGCGGGTGGAAGTTGCAATTGAATTCGGAATTGGAATTCATCAGCAACAGCAACACCAACAGCTTCAAGCGACAAACATGCTGCAAAAAAACAGAAAAAACTCCCAACGATTTGTGGCATTTTGATTGGCAAATACAACCGTGTCATGTGAGACGAGCAACAATTTATTGTTGTTGCTGGATGTTTGTCTTTCTGTTTGTCTGTCATTGCAATTGTTGCTCTTAAACAACGACAACAACAACAACAAATTTCGACATTTAAATCACCCCAAGCAACTGGACAACTGGAGTACTAGTTCAGTGTGTGTTTGTAACATGCAACATGCAAACAAAACGTTTTCAATTCCGATTCCCGATTCAAATTGTTAACTACATTGAGTAGTATTTGAGTATTGAGTAGTATTGGAGTAGCCAATTTGATTGATTCTACTGAACTATTTCTAAATAGAAAATCAAATTTCTTAGGGCAAAACTAAAGTTAAAATCTTTCTTACGATAAGAAAAATATAAATATATATTTTCTTATCTGGCATTGATTAAGAGTAACAATTCTAGGAAACCCTGTCGAAATATATTCAAGGAATTTCCTTTTCAAACATTATTTCCTTCAGTTATTTACCTTTCTGATCGAATTTGTATTGATCGACTTTGAGGCCGGCACAGCAACCGCAGACTTTGCCTTCACATTCACACGGCTGGCCGAAGGTGGACCAAATCGAACCCTTCTCCGAGTACTTGGCACTGGCCAAATTGCGACCACGCGACACGCTCACCGTGGGCGGCAGATAGGGTGTGTGTGATTTGAGTTCGTAGAAGATTAGGCCATTGCTGTAGCTGCGTGCCACAGTTAGAGACGCGATGCAGGCGCAAACAAACGCAAACAGCGCAGTTGTCGGCAACATTATGTAAGTAGCTAATTACAGTTTGAATAGCACTGACTGTATCCTTAAATCGTTATCACACTTAACACACAAACGAAACGAACAGCAACAAAAAAAATAAAATAAAATAAATAAATATTGGCGTCTATATATATTTTATTCACTTGTTTCACACGTCGCCTTTAATTCAATGTATTTAAAACGGAACGCGTTGATTTTTTCCTTCTTTGAGGTTTTTTTTCTTGTCGCACTGTCAACCGTTCGCTCGCGATGTGAATTAAATATTAAAACGCTGAACGCGTCGAGCGTTTGCTTTAAAATGAAATGGAAACTGCCAACGGTGGCAGCAGACAACCAGGCAGCAAGCACAGCCAACAGCAGCAGCAGCAGCAGCGACGTTAACATTGGCAGCAACAACAACAACAACAATAGCAACTGTTGCTGCTGTTTATATATGTATATGTGTTTATTGGGAGTAAACTCTTTTATACTCTAAGAAAAAACGTTTATAAATATTATGATTAAAAATATTATTATTATTACAAGCTAACCATTTCAATTATTTGTATTGTGGACTTGAATAAAAAGCTAGATTATTGACTAATACTCTATAAAGTGTCTTAATATTGTTGCCGAGAGAGACTAATACTCTATAAAGTGTCTTAATATTGTTGCCACGAGAATAAATAAACATTAGCTGCGGTAAAATCAGTTTTAAAAGAAACAGAGAGTATCTGTAGTACCAATGATATATCTTTTGAATAAAACGTTCGCTTTCGTGTTATCAGCGTGCTGCAATCGTTAAAGATGCTGCCAACGTTGACGCCGACTGCGCTGTCAGCTGCGCAGCTGTTGTTGTATTTATTTTTTTGGCTCTTGGCTGTTGGCGCTTTTATCGTTTTTTATTGAAGTAGTTATTGTTGTTGTTTGTTTGTCTTCTCAACTGCTGTTGCTGTTAACTGTTGCTGCTGCTGCTATTGCTGCTGTTGTTGTTGCTGTTGTTGTTGCTGCTTGGCTTTGTGGCTTGTTGCGTGTGCCGCTTTGGATCGGTTGACAGTGACAAGAAAATTGCGCCGGTCGTGACTGGCTGGGAAAGCCAAAAAACAAATGTAGAAAAAAAAATATGTTGGTGCCACTTCAACCTCTGCTGCTGCTGCTGCTTGAACATTGCTGTTGTTGTTGTTGTTGTTGCTGTTATGCAAAGCATGGCACTTGGGTAAGGTCAGGTCGCTTACGGGTTCTGCACAGCGAACAACTCCCACCCAACTAATAGAAAACAGAAAGAAAGAAAGAAAGACGGGTTAAAAAGACAAATACTTGTAGTTGGTAAAAGCGGGTGATTTGTGGGCAAGCGTTGTTGCTCGTTTACATTGCTGATTTATCAATGGAAAGCAGCGCCCATTGTTTGAGACCATTTTTTCGCTGGCTATTTTTGCCACCAGCCAAGCAGCCGAGCAGCTAACTAGCCAAGCAACAACGCAGTCAGCCAGACGATCAGACAGCCAAAAAAGGGTCTTCATACTTTACTCAATCGCATTAAGCGCAACGCCCGTGATTGCATAATAAGTCAAACTCATTGGCCCCCAGCCAACCTGTGCCCAGGCCCCATTTCAGCCCAGCCATCAGCCAGTTACACAGAGAAAAAAAATCAATCTATACATAAAATGAGGTGCATAAGAAAACAACAAAATCGCATAGCAAAAGAAATGATAAGTTCACTGAAAAAACTATATAATACCTATCATTAAATCTAAGAATCATAAATAAATTTTACATCAAGCTTTAAACAGGCTTTATGTAAGGAAAAAACTTTTTTTTACATTTTTTTGATTATGTATTTTATTTTAAGATGCAAAAATGATCAAGCACGGAAATGTTAAATCTTAAAATCATAAAATATGTTACATTAACTAACTTTGTTTTATTTTTATCAAGCACGGAAATGTTTTGGCTCAAAGAAACACTTCTGTTTTCTCACTGTGTACCGGCAATCTTGTTAAGCGTTAAGGGGGACGAGTCAAGTTGAGCCGAGACGAAAGAAATAAAAAATATTGTCAACTTTGCCAAGAGCTGCGACAATTAACGCTAATTCGACGCCGTCATCGTCATCGTCAGACGCTGCTCTGCGGTGCGCCTGCGCCAATTGCTTGGAATTTATGGTAACTACAAGAGAGAGAGAAAGAGAAAGAGAAAGGGGGACGTAAGGGGAAATGTAATCATTGGTGCAATGCGCCCGTTTATGTAATGAGCATCGCAGATGTTGTTGTTGTTGGCCATTGTAATAAACTGTAGACGCGCCGCATCGCTTATTAGACATTTTTATTCAGTTTTCAGTTTTTAGTATTCGTTACTCATTATTCATCACTGATAATGACAATTTTTGAATTGCGGCCCCTCTATTTTTAACACTCATTTCAGCTTCAGGTGTTATGGGACGTCATTAGCTGCAACTTCTCCAACAATTGAGCAGGTGAATTGCGGGTTAGTTGCCGCCTCGCTTCCCCAATTGGGTCAAGTGATGAATGCGTAACGCAGTCAAGAGCCGCTTAAAAGCCGCTTGCAACCCCTTCAAAATAGTTGGTGAAGAAAAAAAATGTGATTCACAGCTTAATATAAATATAAATATGATACCCAGTCCACTTATTATGGCCTACATTTTGAAACACTTATCAAATACCATTCGAAGTACTATAATGTCTTTAAACTGTATCCGATCAATCATATAATATAAATGTATTACGAAGATGATAACAAAAGATGATTTGCTGCTATGTTCATGGGTTAGAAAGAAAAATGCAAGACATTTTCGTAGCATAATAAGAAATTTAAGTTAAGTCAAGTTTTTACTAGCATAATAACTATTTGATTGAAACTGATTTACGACAGGACAGAGCAGATAAAATACTTTGAATGCCCGATGGATATGTTTTTCAATTTAGTAGTAAGTATTGCATGAAATACATGCGAAATTGCACTGAGCAACATAAGTTCATTATTTTTTGTAGACTGATATCGATTTTCTTATAACTGCAGCTCGTGTTCGTAAATTTGTTAAGCTTGACAAGTACAAAGATAATTTGCATTCCACTACTACGAAAAATCAAAGCAAGTCCCATGACTGTTGAGTTGTAGTAAGTAAATATAATAACTACAAATATGTACACATTGAACTTGTTGTTGTTCTGTCACGATTTAAACGACTAAAAGATACCCTCAACCCTTTTACCTTACAAAGACGGTCATGCCCGCCCTCCCTACAGAAATGCTTGATGTTTAAACTTAAATCTTTTATATCTTCTGAGTTTCTCAAGTAATTTAAATAAACATTTTTATAGAATTTCATTAATTTGTTCATAGTTTCAATTTGCATATGGTGAAGCGGAAAAGATATTGATTGGGACTGCTTAAGTCCTAGAAGAGTCCAAAGTCTGAAGTCTCAAGCACTTATAGTATCGACGCGTTCATACAGTAAGACAGAAAGACAGACAGACATGGCTATAACGACTTGGCCGCTGCTGCTGATCAAAAATGTATATATTCTTTATGTAGTCGTAGATTTTTCCTTCCGGCTGTTATCTGCATTTGGACAAAACCATTATACCCTTTTTATACCCATTTCGCTTCCTCGAACTGTGCAGAAATGCGACATAAATCAACATTGCCATCCAAACCCACACTACAAGCCCAAGTCTAACTCCTAAATATATAACGTATCGAAGACGTTGACTGTAACAGTTAGTTAGTTTGCCACACAACTGGTTTGTGCCTGTCCAGCAACTGGCAACTGGCAACTGGCCCATACTAAAAACAAAGGCAACAACATCATGGTCGTCAGTTCCAGACGGGGCACTTGGCCTTTTTAAAAACCAAACCAAATTCGCAAACAACCAATGTGAAATGTAAAAGTTGATTAATGACTATGTTATACCACTTACGATTTCATATCAAAAGGAGAAGAAGGAGATAAGAATATAATAATGTGTCTTTTAAGTTAAATGTTATTTAGTAAAAGACGAAAGTAATTTATGATATATTGAAGTCGTTTTTATAAAGTTTTTCCTTTCGATTAATAGCCATTTTATTCCTCTAAGCTCTAACTTATTTCCCGCTCTTTAAATACTCTGTATCTCGCCTAACCACCCTGTCTCTCTCTTGGTATACTTACAGGGTATTAAAATGTTGCATGCCACGGCATGTCATGCCAACGTGTTGTGAGCATTGACTATTGTTGCATATTGTATTTTGGGTGCATGGTGTTGTGCGTGGATTAGAGTGACCATTTGGCACTGCTTGCTGCAGATGCTTGCAACCAGTTCACCGTTCGTTTCGTGCGTGCACTTCCGTTTTCCGGCTGTGGCTCTTGTTTAGGACCAGATGCAACGGGCAACGGGCAACTGACAACTGGCAAACTGGATCACAAAAACTGGCCAACTGGAAACTATATAAAAATGCGTTTAGCCTTGCAGCGAGGCAACAAACGTTAAGCGACCAGCAGAATGGTAACAACAAGGCTACTCGGGCTGCTCCTAATGCTCTTCCTCTCCAGCGTGGGCATTGAGGCCCAGCAGTTGGTCTACGCGCGTGATCAGCGCTCACTTTATGGCCCACCCGATCTGGGCTGGAACACTGTCAGTGGCTTTAGTCCGCTTGGACTGGGTCACATGACCAAGGATGAGCTGCTGACGCTACTGGAGGCCTGGCAGGAAGTTGAAGCTGAGACAACCGCGCCAGAGCCAGCGCCAAAGCCAAAGCCAACGGCACGCCCGCGCCCACGCCCAAGGCCTACACAGAGACCAACACCGGTCCCACCACCGCCGCCACCACCTCCAGCACCACCAGCACCACCCGAACAACCTGCACCAGCACCCGAACCTGGCGCACCCGTCAACGTTCAGTTGCCTGCTTTTGTGCCCATCCAGCTTTCGGCCATGGTGACCCTACCCCAGGCAGCTGCAGCTGCAGCAGCAGCGGGAGCAGGAGCTGGTGGCGATCCTGGAGCCATTGATGCTGCAGTCTTGGATGCTGACCAAGATATGATTGGTCAGTCCGATGAAAATGCTCGAATCTTTCGCGTCATGCGTGTGCCCATGGCAAATCCTCAGTCGCAGCAGCAGCAGCTGCCTCAGGCCAGACCTCAGCAAGTGATGCGCAATACGTTGGAGAGTGTCGATACCGGTATTGCACCACTCGCTAAACTTGTTCAGGCCAATTCAGCCACAACACATGCCAAAGCTATATCGAATCCCGTGTCTCCTCCTCTGGTCTTGGCTCCAAGGCCACCAGTTCGACCCAGGTAAGTACCGAAAGCTGAAATGTCAAGTTGGTTATCTATGTTTTTACTATGTTTCACTTAAAGATTTGTTGGCCCACCATTACCCTTCATGGGCAGTGCACCTGGGCGTCTTGAGCTGGTGCCATCTTCCAGCATTATTGGCGATTGGCGCGAATAAACCAAAGTCCATGAGGCAATATTATTACTAATAATTTTTTTTTTTTTTTGTGAATAGTCATTTGAATGTATAGCATGTGTATATATAATAAATATAAAGTATACATAAAAAGCAAAACATCAATAATAATATATCGGCAATATCATATGTCTATCTCCCTCAAATTCGTGTGGCTGCATTCCATCTTTGCCATTGTGCCATCTCGTTCGAGCTCATGCTAAGATCTTGCCTTGCACTCCGATCCATTGATATGCTTAGACCAAATATTCATCGGTTTTAGTCTTAAACTTTATTAACTGTTCATTAAATATTATTAATCCCTTAAGCCTGGTAACTAATCAAAGTTATGTTGCCTCAAAAAAAGCTTTTAAGCAATGTCAAAGCATTTTGCGAAAACTGTGTCTAGTTTTCAACCTAAGACAAGGCTTTTTGTAATATACAAATGGTTTTGGAGTTGAGCCTTAAAGCTTTTCATATTGCCAAAAGCTACTGTGACAAGTTTCAGGAGTATAAGCAAAAGGTTTTAAGCTCTAGCAACAAAAGCTTTATCAGAGCTTTGATGAAAGCTCTGACAGCTTTAAGGGCACTTACTGTTGCGCCGCTGTAAGTCGTATAACAACTTGTTGTTAACGGGATGCTTGCTGGTGGACTCAACTCGAGTTCGTTGCAAATTCAAATTCATTCGTCAACAGACTCTCGTGCGATTCGGTTCAGCCTCTCAGTCTCTCCCAGGCAGCAGCTCAAGCAACAGCAGCAGCAGCAGCTCAGCACCATCAGTGACAGTCGTTATTCAGTCAGTCAGTCAGTCAGTCAATCAGTCAGTCAGTCAGTGAGACAATACCGACATACAGACAGTGAATGTGAGTTTTGAACGTGAAGCGGCAAGAACGTCAAGAACGACAAGAACAACGCGCCACGAGCGCGTACCCATAACGGTTCAAATTTAAAAATAATAAGTGCAAGTGTGTGTGTTGATTGTTGTTTTTCCTTTTTTTTTTCACTGTGCCAAAGCCAAAAGGTGTTTGCATTTCACTTGGCAATTGTGCTTCACAAATTGAAAGTCGAAAGTTTTGAATTCCAAATATCTTCTTCGTTGCGAAACGGGAAACGGCAGAACCCATCAATCTACCTTCCAGTGGTTGGTTGGTGCCTAGCATTATTTTTTGGGCCTTCTATCAATCGACTAGCGCTAACTGGGATTAGCTGTGACGCATAATCCGTAAATAGCAACCAATTGAAACACAAAATACTAAAAAATAAAAGGTGAGTATAAGGACACATGTTGATTTTAAAGATCTGAAAGAGAATAACTCAATTATAAAGATTCAAATTAAATTTAATTGAGTCCTTGAGTTCCTTAGATGTTTTTTTTAGACATTAAGTATGCTGCGAGTGTGCAAAAATAAAGTTTTCTTGTTTTTGATTTCAAAGATTTTGAAAGTAGTTTTACTTAAGTATGATCTTAAGGAACATTTGAAGGAAACAATGTATACATTATATATATATATTCTTGCTTTTTCGTATTTCAATATGTGTAACGCAGAGACGGAAGCATATGACGATCCCATTAACAATATATATATATATTCCTGATCAGCATCACGAGCTGAATCAATATCGAGCTTATCGAGCCGAAACTTCGCTCAAGTTCTGCTTTTTGTTGCAATTTGTCAACATCAGCGAGATAAGACCACTCTTTATATCGTATTTCTGCCATTCAAGTTAAAGAGCTTTAAAAACATTTCCCAAAAGGAAGAAAACAAATTCGGCTTTTTGTCAAGTATATATTGTATTTACCAAGATAGCTATCTTCTTGCTTGTTAACAAATGAAATAAAATGTAAGACAAATGTAATTTTTATACATATTTCTTAATCTTTTTCATCAGCTTATTTATTTTAAAGCACTCTATTCGAGATAAACCAAAAATCGCTCGAAAACAAGCAATAAAATAAATAAGCACAGCTTCTGTAAAAAATAAAATGAAAGAAAATGGAAATGAAAGTAAAAAGTGTTATGGGCTGCGTGGGTTTCCACTTCATTAACTTGGCTGGAATATCAACAAAGCCATAAACATAAGGAGTTACGGCTGCTGCTGTACTGCTGGCCATAACAGAAGCTGTAACTGTAACTGTTACATTAGGAGTCCAACTGTCGTTTGGCCAAACAATTTTCAACCAATTTTACTTAATTGCCTTCGCAGATAATAAATCATTTTCTCTGCCCGTTCCCGACCCGACATTCAGAACACACAGTGAGCGATGAGAATATTTAAGGCGAAGGGGTAGACGACAGTGCAGTGCTGTGGAGTGGTGGAGTGAGTAAGTGAGTGAGGCAGAGCTACCCAAGCCCAAGCCCCAGACCAAGCCCAATCCCAAGCACAAGCCCCTTAGATGGTGGCCTTAGATGCTGGCTGCTCCTTTCATTTTTATATATTTTGTTGCGACGTTATCTGTTTTTTGCTAATTAACTTGGCTGCTTGTCACCACGAGCTCAGCTCGACACAGAGAGAGAGAGAGAGATAGACTAAGATTGGGAAGCAAGAAAGTGATAGAGAATGACAAATATAGAGAATGAAAGATTCACACACACACACACAGAGAAAGAGAGATAATGTGGGAGAAAGAGTTGGCCAAAAAGTTTAACGCTACGTTTTGAATTCGAAAATCTCATTAAAATGTTCGGCAAGCCCCTTGCCCTAAAAAAAAGGGGTAAATGGAAGGAAGGAAGAAAAGAAGTCGAAAAAATATATATATAAATTAAGCCATTAACAACCAACGACAATTACTTAAAGGCGGTGAACGTTGTTGCTACTTGTTGTTGTTGCTGTTGCTGTTGTTTTTTTTGTTAAAGTTACATTTTCGGTGGCTTTTCATGCGCAAAGAGTTCTCCACTTAGCCAAATAGTCATTTCAATGTTTGCCCCTCTCTATCGACTAGGGGCCAATACCCAAAAGGAGAGAGAGAGAGAAAACATGCAAAAGAAGGAGAAACAGCAGCAAGACAAGATGGCAAAATGGCAACAAGCATTCAAAAAGCAAACAACGGTAACAACGGAAAACTAACGGGTTGGCTAACAAGGCGTGTGTGGAATTTAAATAAAGTTCTTCGTTGCAAATAAATGTTTGCGTTGTGGCTGTCAGATTTTCATACACGCTCATGTGTGTTTGTGTGTGTGAAAGAGAAAAGGGGGGAGAATGCAAAACACACTCAGCATATGGTTTTTCATGCTTACTCAAAAATAATTGCGAAATGTGAAATGCAGTTTGGTTCCGCAAAAGACAACATAAAATATTAAAACATAAATATATATGTATATGTATGTGTGTATGTATGGATAGATTTGCATACGCATAAATGAAATTGTTTGAAAAACCGGAAACACAAAAACATAAACAAATGTTGAAAATGTTGTCGTCAAAACTCATTTGAATTTCCCATAAATTATTGGCAAAACCACACATCGATGGTGAATAAGACAATGTTATATATGTCTTTATGGCCATCAACATGAACAACGAATAGGTAAATATTTCGTATTCAATCAGTTAAGTTATTATTGATTGATGTTTTTGCAAATTTAGCCAAGTTAGTTGGTCGGTTTTTAGTGTCGATTCTCTACCAAAGATTGTATATGAAAATTGCAAAGTCCGTAGCTTAAGTAAAGCTCACCGAAAAATAAACTAAAATCCTTCTATGATGCAGCAAGGAAATCAATCAGCTTTAATCTTTGTTAAAGCTCTTAGGATTGAAAACAATAAAACTGCACTCAGCGAAATATATTTTATACTTTTGTAAACGGAAGGCAAAACAAAATGTTTACAAACTGTCATTAAGATAAACAATGTTACCCTTGGGATGATTTATGAAAAATATTTTATGTTCGAGTCTCATTTCAGGGTTTTTCAGGGTTTTGTTTGGCACATGTGGTCTGGCCAGACCACATTTGCAGTTTCACACAAACGCCTGAGAATTTGGCAATCCCAATAAATTCGTATTCAAACTTTGTGCACGCAAACGCGTACTGCAAATAAATTCCATTCATTCAGTCATTACGAACAGAGCAAATAGTTACAAGACACGCTTTGGGTGAATTCAATTCATGCACGAGTGCATGCTGGGACCACAAAATAAAGTGAGGTTATCCAAAAATGCAAGTGAGAAACCAAAGTAAATTCATTGGGATTTAGGAAAGTGAAAAAGATTCAGATTAAGTTAATTTTGTAAAATGTTTATTACATTCAACATAAAACACTTTCAATATAAAACACGCTTAAAATATGTTAACATCCGCTTAGATATATGGGAATGCTTTTAAAGAAAATTGTCCTTGATATTAACCATGAAGTTTGCCAGCTCGCCCAACGGCCTCCAAGGTCAAGGTCATATTGCCCAAATTCGTTCTTTGGTTCGTTTGGCTTTGTTCGGGGCGTGTCGTTGTCAATTTACCATTAATTGAAATATGTAATTATAATTGCATTTTTTCTCATTTTGTTTTGCTTGTTCGCCCCTATTACAATGGCCAGGAAAACGAAAAAAGTTTTCAGGTATAAGCCATGGGCCCAGCCCGTTCCCAATCGATGATGACACACACAATTTGGGTGAAATTATGCGGGACGAGCAATGAAAATGAAAAATTATAATTAAATAACAACTGAAATGAAGGGAGAAGAGGGGACAAGAGCTGAGCAGTTAGCAGAGCCCAGTTAGGCTAACAGCTTTTTGGCCAGGATGTGGTCATAATTCACTTGACTGCCATCGAGTTGGCCAAAATGTGTCAACAATGATTCAGAGGAGGGGCAGAAAACAATAACCAAAAAAAAAAAATAGGCTTAAGCACGAAAACTAACTAAAGTCGATGGCCATTCATATATGATTGTATGAGTGTATCAGTGTATGAGTATGTGTGTGTGTGAGTGTGTGTGGAATACACTAAATCAAGAGCAGCTTGAACAATACCGTTAGCAACAGTAACAACAACTAATGGCCAGTGTAGTATGTGAGATTGTTATGGGTATGTGACAGGCGGCTGTCATTTGTAAGGCGCTGCGTGCTACAAAATACAAAAAAGTATCATGTCTCGCAACAATAACTCACACACACGAACAACATAAACAATGTGACGCCTGCACATTTGCAAGCTGAAAGGACCGCCATACATTGACACTGTCACTCACACCCACACACACACACTCATATGCTGAAATGCACACACTTAACGAAAAAATAAAAAAAAAGATTTGAGTAAATCGCAAAACAGGCAACTTTTTTGCAAAGTACATTTATCTGTAAAAATCTAACATTTCCACTTGAAAAATCGCAAAAGAAAACTGCAAAAAAACAATAAATATTAGAAGAAACTAATTTTTTTTTCAAGTGCATATAGAAAACTATTGTTGGTAGTGTTTCTGTTGTTGTTTACTAGGAAGGAGAACAATATTCATACATTTTTGAAATAAATGTTAAGAGACACTTTGCACGACTTTGGCAAACGCACTTGATGCAGATGAGCTTTGCAAACAGTCGTGCATAGAACTGTTTGTATGTGTGTAAGTAGGACTCATACTCGCTGATATTGCTTTTCTTTTCTTAAGAGACTTAACCGAGCGTCAAAAGCGCCAAGAAGGCAAATGCACTCGAACCAACAACACCTGTCGCTACACACTACTATATGTATGTGTGTGTGTGTGTGTGTGGGTGTGTTTCTACTCACTTATGCTACAAGAAAAGATAGTTTATGGTTGATACACCCATTCAAGCCACTTCATTTGCGTATGCACGCGACTTGCCTTTGAAATATGCAACACTTTTTTTCCTTCTCATGCCCATTATTCATTTATCCGAATGGAGGTCTTGTTCTTCTTCAGCAAAAGTGTGTATAATATAGTAATATAATATATATATATATATATGATGAAGCATATTCAGGCTAACTGTGTTTTTTTTACTTAAATATTAGGTGAGCTGGAAGCTTACGTATACTTAATATTTCAAATGAAAGATAGTTTAGTTTCAAAATAAACATCAATTCATTATAAAAACTTGAGTAGATTTTCAATTAGCTCCAACATAGCTACGCAATGTTTGTATTTGCTTGACATTCTTATCAATTTGCCAGCACAAAGTGAATTTTGTGAAGAATTCTTTGCATATTTAATGGACGAACAACATCAATTAAACACTTTTACTCTTACTTAGAGACAAACAACACTCTTCAAATACGACACAATGTACATAAATATACACATAAATATTATATAACTGACATTCATAGACGGTACAAATGGTCAACTGGTCGGAGAGCTGGCAACTAGTTCCAACTTCCTCAACATTTTGGCCCCAGTAAGCAATTCAACTCGAAGTTCTCGTTCTCAAATGGAACTTTGTTAAAGGACCAACTTGTGAGGCACTTAAGGAGCGAAAAAGAGATCAAAATGTCAAAAATGCTGTCCAATTGGTTGGAGTACGCTCGTACCAAATGCATTGTGGCATGTGGCAACTGCAAAAGTGCATAGATTAAAAAGATGTTTGTTACTTTAACACACAAAATCAACTAAATGGTTTTTAATGAAACTTTACACCACAATACATAACATGAACATTGCTCCGTGTTCCGTGCTGAATTGTACACAAGCAAAGAGTATTCGTGGCAGAGAATAAAGTTAGAAGGTAACAAAAACAATTCCATTCTGCAGGGCATTTACATGTTTATATTGCAGCAGATATGCCAGTTGCTGCTGCTGCTCGGCAAAAAAAAACATTTGTTGATTCACTTATGTTTCTTTTGCCAGCTCTCTAACAGGCTTCTGTTCTGTGCTGTTCTGTGCTGTTCTTTCTGCTGCGAGTGTACGAATTAAATTATTGTTATTGTGCATTTGATGTAGAATATATTTTACAAAGGAGCGAGCGCTTCAGTTCAACATTTCTCATTTAATTTTAGTTTTAGGGCAACACAAAAAAGAAAGAAACCCAATTTGCATACACTTAGCGATGGCAATTTGATTGAGCATTTTACAGTTGCTGTCAAACTTTAAACGGAATAATAAAATTCTTAATACGATATAATATTACATTTTCAATGAAACAACAGTTGTATTCAAATAACGAAAAACTATAATATTATCGTTGATAATATGGCTTTTATATGCTTTCATAGTTAGTTCTTAGTCAGGTCAACCTTTCGTTAGACCTTTTTCACTTGTTAACATGAAAGATAGCTGATTGGTTATCAAATCACAAGTTTTGTGTTAAATCTGCAAAAAGGTAAAATTGTATATTTCCATGTACATACATTATAAATGTAATCTGTAAAGAGTTCTTTATATTTTAGTATCTAAAATATATATATACATATAGTATACTGTGTGTGTGTGTGCCTGAGGCAAAAAGTTATTTAACTAACCCAAATGGTTTTTTGGGTTCCTTGTTGTTTTGGGCATGCTTAATTTGACGCAGTATTGCCCTTTTCATTTTCATTTTCTGTTCCTCTTGTTCTTGTTGTTGTTTGTGTTTGCTGCTGCTGCTGTTGCTGCGTTCGTTCTTACTTTAATTACACTTTCGTTTCGTTTCGGTTGTTGCTGTTTTTGTTGGAGAGTGTAGCACCCGGCAGCAAAGCAGCAGCAGCTGTAATGTTAGCCCCTTTACCAGGCTGGCCAAATATTTTACGCTCGACGTGGCAGAAGCAGCGACGCCAGCAACGGCAGCACTGGCAGCAACAATTGGAAATTTAAGCGAGCTTGCAAGAACTGCGGCGGCACTCAAACATGGCCAATAACGTGTACCCACCCACCCATACACAAAGAGAAAAGCCGCAAGCACAAATGGCCATGATAAGTGTACCAATATGGCGGGCCAAAGCCCACATCCTATGTACATATACATATATCTTTACATATGTATATGTACAAAACTATAGAGGTGGATATTGCTAAAACAGCAGCTGCACCACAAAAAATATCATTTACAGTTGACAACTGTTAAAGGATACTGTTATCTTTTTCTCTTTCTCTCTCTCTCTCTTTCTCTCTGTTTCACTATTTCATTTCTCTTGTTTTGTTTGTGTTGGGTGTTGTCTGGAGACAGTTGGTACGTTTCTGGTTTTCAATTCATTTTTCATTGTCTTTTTTGCAGTGTGCATTTTTTATGAAATGATTTTTTTTATCTGCATATGTGAGTGTTCTGGTGTGTGTGTTATGGTGTGTGTGTGTGTGCGCTTAAATCAACCGAATGCATTTCAGATAATCAGCTTATTAACTTGGCATTCGTGTTTCTACCCATAAGCCGTTAACCAATGATATACTTATGAAACGGTCATTAATTAAAAAACCACATTTGGTATAAATAAAACCGATTAATAACACTGCTAAGTACTGGTAGTAGGTAATAGTTTGTGAGGGGGGAAAATTACAACCAACTAGGCGAACATCAATGACTTCTTTAGGGTTAATCAACACCATTAATGTGGCAATTCATTCTCATGCTTTTGCTAAATATGTAAATTGTAAAAACATTGCGAATTTCCATGTTTCAGCTTGCCGTGAAAAGGGATTTTGCACCTGAAATGTTTCCCTTATAGGGCGGTTGCTTAAGCTGTTGCGATACCTTTTCTGCTGGTTTGATGATTTCAGAACTACCCGTGCGGGAAGTGTTTAAGTGTTTTAGTGGGTAGTTCCAGGAAGCAAGTTAAGAAACTTAAAGATAGCTTCACATTATTATTTAACATTGAAAGTAAATGTATGTATGGATATGTTTATATATAGATATGTTCAGATGAGTATCTTTTCTTATTCTCCAACTAAAGCTTTCTTACTTGATGAGTTTTTGTTTGCATTTGTTTTCTTTCTTCCTCTCTCTCTGTTTCTCTCTCCCTGTCTTTCTCTCCCTTGTGCGTGTCGTGTTGAACAATAGTGCGAATTGAATTCAGCCTCTTAGCTTTTGTGTGTGTTGTATGGAGTGGCACGTGGCAGAAAGTGTTGTACATGTGTCGAAGTAGTTGGCCAAAGTCAGTGTCTGTATGTGTGTGTGTGTGGTGTGTGTGTTAGCCACAAAATCAAAATCAAGGCTCGGCAAATATCAACTAGCAAGTTGCTTGCTTTCTTGGTTGGTTGCTTGCTTGTTTGCAACAACTTTCAGTGCGTACTATTTGATACAGTGTGTGCTGGCCACTGAAGGGGGATGAGGATGGATGAGAGGGTATTGCATTCCAAAGTGCATTGATTGGCTGACTGGCCTCCGGGGAGGAGGAAGGGCATGACAAACTTGCCTCTTGGCTCTGAGTGCTTTCAATGGGGTCTCAACTGATTCAAATCCATTTCATGCTTCGCAATGCACCCTTTGTTTAATTCCCCCGATGAGCATTGCTCCCAAATGTTACCAGTACGCCCGCTCTCTCCCCCCTGGTCGATTCTATAAGCTTACAATGTTGATTTTTCTTTAGCTCTTGTTATGTTTTTTGTTGTTTTTTTGTTCACCTTTCCTCCTTTTCTCTCTTTCTGTTTAATGTTGAAGGCAGCTGCAAGCAGCTCCCAGATGAATCTGTTTGGCAACATCATTACATGAAGCTGTCACCGCTGCCACCGCTGCTGCTGCTGCTGTTGCTGCTGCTGTTGCTGCTGCTGTTGCTGCTGCTGATGTGTTGCAGAATAATTTATGGGTTGTGTGAGGCGTCAACTCGGGGGTCCCAGCACAAAAATAACTGACCAGCTTCTGTTCTGTATCCAAACCAATAATTTCAGTCACATCCAATATGTGTTAACAATATCTGGTGCCAATAATCATAGTAATTACCATTGCGTCATTCTCACCAGTATTGTTGCAGAGTTGACAACTAGGCTTAATTTGATGGTAAAGATAATAGTTTTACTTAAATGGTTTAAGCTAATAATTTTCATAAATAGAAAACATAATAATATGTTCTGAAATGTTGAAAATTATATACAGGGTATGTTATAATCAAACAGATAAGTGAATAAGCCATAAAAATCTTATATTAGGGCATTGCATAGACCATCAAGGTACAAGGCACAATATATTTAAGTTTATTTTACGGCCTGCTTCGGGCCATAGATAAGGTTAAATAAGGATACCATCTAAAAGGGAGTTTTAGCATAACCAAAAATGAGTTTCAATGAGCAAGAAGCCAACTGAGCGGCGGTGGGGGTGAGGGAGGTGTGACTGGCCTGGGGACAAATGTGAGCCAAGTGAGCAGTCGGCTACAGCCGTCGAATAAATACGTGGAGAGACCGCAGAAGCCATAATGCTCGCTCTCTCTCGCTCTCCCTTTCTAACCCAGAGGGCAAAAACGCACAAAACTGGTCATAGCAAACACAGGCTGACTAATGAGGGGCTGGTGGTAGAGGGGGGGGGACGTAGGGTGTAGAGAGGACGCAAGGGTGTTAGGTTATGCGGCTCTTTGCTTGGTTCAGTTCAGTTCAGTTTAGCTGGAGCGTAATATTATCTATTAAAAGAACTGCCCGGTTTTTTTTTGCCTCACACACACACACAAGGAGTGAGATGCAAATACGTATACACAATGTTGATATAAAGTATACACATCGTGTACAAACTGTTGCTTGCAAGTTTTCTATGGCATCCATATCAATGTATGTATGTGTGCGCGTGTATCTTTTTTTCTGTGTGTGTGTGAGGGTGGGGTGGGTGAACACTTGAACTATGCACCATAAGTGTCAAAATGTATACGCTCTAAACCGCTCTTGGCCCAGGCACTCACCAACACTTGTCCTCAAGGTCAGAACTGCGCTCTTAACAACCTCGAAGTGAACCAAGCCAACCCAACCACAGAGAAGAGAGAAGAACAGAGAGTAACAAACTGTTGATATTGAATTGCACGCTTTACAAGATTCCCCTTTACATTCACATTCAATCCACAGCCAGCAAAGAATGCAAATGTATACCATTTATTGACATAACACGCGCGCTGATTTGCCTTCCGACAAAACTATGCAATATGCATCCAATTATTGTTACTTGTTGAACTAATCGACAAGAGTTTTGGCATATGATTTTTGAGTGGACCAAAGTGGAAAGTTAAGGCAAGAAAGCAAGGACACACTTCATCAAAATGCATATCGATAACAAGACATAAACCCTTTGACATATGTCAATTAATGTTAAATAATTGAGGGGCCGAATATGGCATTTGCATTTGCACATTGCAACAGCAACAGCAACAGCAACGGCAAAAGGGTTGCCAGCGGGTGAAGCGGTTGAGACTGACTGAAGCATAATATACTGTTGGTCTGTTTGCTGGCAATTGTCCGTTAATTTGCAGACAATATTGATGGGCATATTACATAACCTCATCAATTAAACGGCCATGAAAATACTAAGTGCAAATCGACTACAGAATACTCTGCTTATACTCTGCTTATGGCATTACTGTATGGTAAGGGTATTTGATTGTCGTATTTTCTTACTTTAATCACTTCTTGTCGACATTTTTCATGTCGAGTTTTCAATGTACGTGATTTGGAAAATATGCCTTTGGTCGGGTCGATGGGTTGAGGGGTCGATGGGTCGAGGGGTGGTTCAATCAGTTAGGCTGATGATGTTTGTATAATTGGCAATTTGTAAATTCAATTTACCGCAATTATTATATCTTGTTTGTTTTTGTTGTTGCTGTCGATGTTTGGTTTTTGTTTAGCATTTGACAATAATAATGAACCGGAAGCATAAATAACATGAATAATGCACAAGTTTTAATATTCATTCAATTAAAATGTCCCAAAAAAGCAATTTAGGCTTCAACTTAAGTTTGCCAAATGCAAATCACATAACGATTCCAACAGCGTTTCATATAGAATATTTCTACAAATAGCTTGCTTAGTTTAACTAACTTTAATTTTATTTTTCCACAAGGAATTTGCAGAGTTGTTATTCTTGAAATGTTATGCAATTGTTATTTGAATGAGAAAAAATCCTTTCACTCACTCAAGCAAATTCTTTTCATATTCGATTTAATTGAACATTTTTGCTTCTTCTTAAAACTAAAACCATATTGAAGGAATTCTTGACACAACACACAATGACATCTGTTTCTAATTTATTGTTTGTTCGAACGAATTCAGAGAAGAATTACAACAGCTTTCATGTCAATATCAATAAACATTATCCTGTTACAGTATTTGGCTTTGTCTCTCAAGCATGCCAAATCTTATTTGCTTTCTGACAAGTCAATGGCAACTATTTTCTTTTCATCCAAATGCAACTTAATTGACGACTTACTTTTGTTCTTTAGTAAGTTTTGTTGGGTGTAATTTTAAGTTTCGGACACTTTTGTGCTTATTTGCGTTGTTGTTTGTTATTATTGGTGCTGATGTTTACGTTCATACTCTAAATATACTCTATATATATAGAGGGAACACCGTATATATATTATTGAATATGTGTATAAATAAATTTGTATTGATTTTTCATTATTTATATTTAATAATAAATGTTTACACGTGTAGTCCTTTGGCGCAGCATCAGCAGCAGCAGCACAAAAACAAAACGCAAACACAAAAAAAACAAACACAACCATCTGCCCCACCTGCCCCTAAGCCTCCCTGCCCACCGTTGTGTCGTATTATTGGAGTTTGGAAAACAAGTCGAGTGCTGGCCAATAATTGAGTTACATGTGACTGAGAAAATTTCTGCTCAGCTGGCTGAAAAAATAAAAAAAGGATTTCAAACTAAAATGTAATTAAAATAACGCAATACTATAAAAATATGCAAGATTGGTTCGAAACTATGTGTGTGACTATGATACCCTGTAATTTAAGTGAAAATAAAATAGGTAGCTTTTTGATGACTACAGGGTATTTGTGTGAGTTGAATACCCTTTTGGTGGTAGCCTTTTTGATTATTGGCTGTTTTCAATTTTATTTATTTATTTTGCGTTTTCTACCGAAAACAGGTTACAAAATTTCTCTCCCACTCCCCCGCCTCCTCTCGCCACTCTCTCTGTATCTCCCTTGATACACATTTCCGTTAGCAAAATGTCAGCCATTTTGTTTAAGTTGTTGCGACTGCCCTACCCCCTTCTCCTCGCGGTCGACTGCCCAAACGCTTTCCAGCTGCTCGCAAAAAATATTGAAAATTTATTTATAGTCAAATACGGTACACTGCACCTGTTTGCTGCTGCGGGTAGACGTCGTCGTCGTCGTCGTCGTCATCGTTGTTGTTATTGTTTTCTTCTCAACACTCTTCAATGTGTGTAAATGTGTGTGTGTGTGTGTGTGTGTGTATGGGGGGTGTGTTTGGGGCTGGGGTTGTGTAAAAATGATTGAGTGTTTGAACTTAACTTTGGTGCTGCCTCCCACATCTTCATTCCATTGCTGGGGCCAACTTGGATCGTCATCGTTGTTGTCGTCGTCGTCGTCGTCGACGTTGTTGCCTTTGTGGCCATATATAATAAGCAGGCTAGCTGACGTGTTTTGTACCCTGTTTTGTTAGGGGTAACATAATAGTCACATCATCATGTTAGACATCATCTAACGTCATCTAGCGCCCGCCCGAGACCTCTCTCTGTGCCATCGAAGCCATCTAATTGATTATAAACAATACATCTTTTGTCATGCATCAAAAACAAGGATGCCAATGTGCGTGTGTGTGTGTGTGTGTGTGTGTGTGTGCCATGCTGTACAAGGTTTGACCTCTACCTACTACCTATCGAATAACGGAAATTGTTTGCATGTTGTTTGCATGTGAAACGGATCTACTTAACACAAAAGGAACCAACCCATCGCAACAATAATCTCCAATTTGTATACCGAATCGAGTCGAGTTACATGACACACAAAATGGGAAATCCCTTAATATATGATTATTAATATGTGTGTGCCACAAAATCTATTTTGACAATTGCTTTATTATTTTTTGTCAAGGGATTTGTTTTCTATGCATTAACCATGAATAATAAACTTGAGCTTGAGCAGAGTGTGAATAACACGCAGATTTCACCATGTCATTATCGAAGTCTATAGAGTGCGTATAATTTGGGCCATCATAATGTTAAATCTATTGTCGCTTTGTTGCCAGCTGTTTCTTTTGCCAGCTTCTTGTTGTTGGCCGTTGTTTTCAATGCTGTACAAGGAAAATTGCCAGATAACTGGCAGACGCACTGCCATTGCCCCAATCAACACCGACACACACACACACACACAGAGAAGACGGGCGGGGTACTTTTTTTTCTGGTTTTGGTTATGGTTTTGCCTTGAAGCCAGTTTGTTTGTATGCACTTCAATAAAAATTTAGCATACGCTTCAATTCACTTCACTTGACACACACACGCACACACAATGGTTACGCACCTGTAACGCCCTCTGGCGGCAGGCAGTCGCATGAAAACATTGCTTTGTATTATTTCGTCTGGGCATTTTTCGATTATATATGTATTTGTGTGTGTGTGCGTATGTGTGTGTGTGTGTTGCCTTTGCTTTCGGCTCGGTTTTCAATCTAAATGTCAGCACATCTGAGCACGTGCGTACGTATCCTAAATGGCTGCCACTACTGTGTGTGTGCGAGTGTGTGTGTGTTTGTAATGTGTGGGTGCGCGTGTTGAAGCAAATTACTCGAGTGAAGTGCGCACTTCAAGATGAAATAGCCAAGCAACTGACACGCAAACAACTCACTTCACCATCCCTCATGCTCATCAATTAACCTGTATGTATACACTCATACACACACACACACACACATTCACACGCACACATACTTACTTGCAAGTTTCCTTTTCCTTATTTGCTTAACGCAACTTTTTTGCCAGACCTTGCGCCTCATCTCATCTTAAGCTTGTTGTTTCCACTTCCCATCTCTTCTCTTCTCTTCTGTTCTGTTCTCTTCTCTTCTCTGCTTTCGCACTTCTCACCTTCAATTTCTTTGCACTTAAATCTCTTCTTGTTTCGTATCTCGTCTCGTTTGTTTGCTGCAGTGTACTCTGTACTCGTCTGTACAGAGTGTCGAAAAAAAATAAAAGAAAAGCGGAAGCACAAGTTGAAAATAAAGCCAAGCCCAGCCCAGCCAAGCCAAGCCGTGTAGCAATCGGAGCAATTTATGTGCGTAGGCGTGTCATAAGCAGCAAATTTTCAAAGAAATGCAAAATCGCGCTAAATGTTTTGCCTCAGTCGTCGTCGTCGGCTTCGTCGTCATCTTGAAATTATTTCCCATATTAATTTGCAGCTGGCACCGAATTGTGCTACAATTTTATGCTCACACACACACACACACACTCGCATACACACACACCCGTATATGTGTGTGTATGTAGAAAAAGTTGCGTGGATTGAAGCTTGTTTTGAGTTAAAATTGCATGAAATGAAAAGTAAATAGACAGCACGAAAGCTTCTCAGGTAAATTGGATTGTCAAATACGCCAAATATGACATCGAAGCAATGATGTCAAGTTAAATACAACAAATGGTAAACACACCTGTACACCTGTTCACCTGTACACTGGAGTGCCTAACTCAAGACTCAATAAATAATTTTAAAGACTTGACTTACTTAATATAAAAGTGCTTAAAGAATTATGTACCTTCTTTTGTGGTTCATTCTTATTAATATTCTTAAGTTAACTTCATTAAAATGTTTTTATAGCCATTAACTAGTTAAAAAGGGTATAATGAAGAGATAATAGGACATCTCTGACTCTATAAAGTATGGTATATATTGCTGATCAGCAAGACTCTGAAGCTAGAGACTTCAGATTACGCATAGGCAGAACAAGTTTGATTCGATAACTTTTCTGGCTTACGATACACACATGTAATCGATAACAAAAATATCTTGCATTTGAAAAACTTGTAAACTTGTTTTAGTAACTATAGAAAATGTAATATAAATCTTTGAAATTTTCATTGAAATCGATTGACAAACATCGCAGATATAAAGGTCTTAAGTACAGAGTATCTGCTCGTCGAGTTTGCTTATCGATTAAGAAACACCTCAGATATGAATGTGTGAAGCTTGATCGCTTGAGGTTTTGAGTACAGGGTATCTGCTCGTCGAGTCTGCTTATTTGACCTATTTTAACTTTTACATTTCATTACACATTCTTTACACAACCTTTTTGTTAGTTTCAAATTAAATTAAGCAATTACAAACTTAAAACTACCTTTTTATTCAACAACATCAAACACAGTTGGGCAAAAAAAAAACCATAAATTTTAGTTTGCAAGCCACAGCTTTAAAGTTTCTGAATGTTTCTGCATGGCCAAAGTGCCCGAGTGAAACTTAAGACTATTTTAAAAGCTTACAAAGTCGAATAAACACCTTCGGAACCTTAGGGGTTTTGTTCTTCTTTCAGAGAACTTACAGTTTAGCCTCTGCTAGTTGAAAGACAAACTTTGATTGCTTCAAATTGGATGATTTTAAGTATTTTTTCGCTCTCTCTCTCACTTTCTCTATCTCTCTCGCTCTCTCTCACTTTATCTTTCTCTTTCTGTTATATTACAAGGTAAATATATGCATACTGATGTGTGTATATGTGTGTGTGTGTGTGTTTGTGTTGTAATATGACACACCGAATCCAAGACCACACAACCCACACCCACACACATACACACACGGAGAGAGTTGATAGATGATGTTGACAACAAATGTGGCAAAAAGCGTTCGTGCAACGTGTTTTTTTTTTGTCATTTTTTGGTTTTTAGCTTAAAACATTTTGATTAATAAATATTACAAAGTGCCATTAAATTAATTGCACCACATAACTCTTTTGCCAGGAATTTTCTGACAGTTTTAATTAAATTTGAAAGTTCTCTTTATATGTGTAGTCCCTTTAGTGTGTGCCTCTATTTTATAGGGTATAGCAAGTGATTATCGAAACAGTTTTTAGCTCATAATAAATGTCAACTTGATTGGCAGGAACTTAAGGATTCCAAGCCTTAAGGCTATTGACCCAGAGCAGAAACAAAGCAGAGAAATCGAAATCGAAACTTAGCGAAAAACGAAACCGAACGAAAAAAAAGCAAAGTATACAAAGTTAAACAGAGTCGAGAGCAAGAAGTAAACGCAAAGAATTCAAGTCACGACATTTCTACCAACCACCTGAGGGCAAATCGCGTTTAAAATTCAACAAATTCAACAAATTCAGCAAACAGCAAACGGCAAACAGCAAAAAAGGGCACAACACTCAAACCGCTTCAGCTACAGTTCCAGCTCCAGCACACCGGACACACAGACTCTATCATATAAATAAATTATACTTATACGCTGGTGGTGCTGCTGTTGCTGTTGTTGCTGTTGTTGCTGCTGTTGGCGCCAGTCAAACCCAAGTCTACCCCAAGAGATTCTCGCTATGAGCTCTTAACCACTGACCCATTTATAATGCCCAAACGGCCCGAACCCTAAATATGCCACACTAACCACTGTTAGCGACCGCATGCAACAGGCTTTTGTACATTTTTCCTCTCTTGACATTTCTTTATCACATAATTCAGACTTTGAAAAATATTCATCATATTCATTTCGTTCGTTAGACAGCAGGAATTTCCAAATTAAATATGTGACTGTGGGCTGTGGGCAAATCTATTATTATTATCATTCCTTCCCAGAGTATGCGCCATGTAGAACGAGCTTTGTGAAGAAATAAGAATTCTCAATGAACTAAGTGATAAGGAAATGGCTCATGGATATGGAAATGGATATTGATATGGACCACAGCTTATGCAAACTCATTAATAAATGTAAAAAGTTTTCTTTCAAGTGCGTTCAACCTTAAAAAAAGTTATTTATTGGCACACGTACCAAAAGATAATACATACGAGAAAAAAGAGATGAAGAATGTAATTAATGTCCTGTTTCAATTTAAAATGCATTGCATACTTCATTTAAAATAAGACTGCAGTGCCGCAAAAACACAATATGTATGGGTATATACGATGTTTTGCATACCCTGAAACAGTTCTTATCAAAATCTACATATTAGTTTCACAAAGAAAATCAACCCTAAATGAGTAAAAAAAAACCCGGCAGATGAAAGTTGAATAAGTAACTGCAAGTGACAGAGTTGGGTTAGAGTATTATCGCGTTCGGTCGTGTGAGCTATCAGAGGTCATCTCATTGTGTGTGTGTGTGTGTGTGGTTTTGTCTGTCTGTTTGTCTGTACTGTTGTTGTTGTTGTTGTTGGTGTTGTTGCCGTTTGGCATTGTTGGTTGGCCTTTGGTCTGAAGACGATGCTTATGTAAATGACAGGTGACGCCGTTTATTTGAACTTTTTGAAAGCGCAAAAGAAAATATTGTTTGCCACACACAGACACACAGTGAGTGAGTGTGAGTGCGAGATAGAGAGAGATAGTATGAGTGAGATGGAAAAATATCAACGCCGCATCGTTAGCGCTCTTCATCATTTCATTTCACATTTCACAGTCGTTGTTGTTGTTGTTGCTGCTGTTGTTGTTCTTAAAGTTGAAGCTACTGCTACTGGCCGGGGCTGGCCTGGCCTCGCCTGGTCTGGTCTGGTCTGAGCATTATTTCCTGCTTCCGAAGCTGTCAGCTTTTATTAAAAAATTCATTATACCCTGCACACTGCGGCCGCACAATAGCAAAAGAAAAAGAATACAAAAAAAAAAAAAAAATAAATACAAAATAAAATCCAAAACGCAGGACACCGCACCAGCATTAAAAATATGACTATATATATTCTCAGAAAAGTGTATTGTATGTAAGTGGTTTCTCCTTCTCTCCCCCTGTCTCTCTCTTTGTCGGTGTATCTCTCTCGGTCTAGAAGCCAAGTGTAATAATACTTGTTTGCCCAAGTATGCAAGTGTTTGAAAACAAAATGGTAAAAAGTATTATTGGTAAAGCTATTAAAACGTTATTAGCTGACAGCCAAGGTCTGCTTAAGTTAACAGAATTTAACGTGCAAAAATGGTTGTAAAGTGCATTTAGCCCAGTTCTTACGCAATATTAACAACGCTGTAAGCTCGGACTTTAAACGTCTCGGACGCGCCATAATTTATGAAACAAAACGCAAAGTTTTCATATTAAAATATAAAATGTCATTTTAATAGCTCTTTGTCAACTAATTTTATAGTGTTGCCGTTGCTGTTGCCGTTGCCTTTGCTGTTGCCTTTGCTGTTGCCTTTGCTGCTGCTCCACAAAGAACTCACAACTTGGTCAATTCATCTTTTGCAAATGGCTATTGCCAGGCAATAAGGATTTCTCTACTCAACATTGTTCTGATCACTACACTAATTAAAGTGCCAACATTTTTATGGCAATTTTATCTCTGTCTGTCTGTCTGTCTGCCCGTCTCTCTGTCTGGCTATAAACTTTAATGGCAGCAGCTGCAACTGAACTGATGCTGCAACACCAAACGCTTTCAGGCATCTCCGAAGGAAGAGAGTGAGAAAAACGGAGAGACAACTCTTAAAACGTTAACCACAAACGCTTGACATCAATTTACCGTTTGGAATGTGGTTAAGGTTAATTCTGGTTTTGGATTGGTGCAAAATTCAAATTCGCGCAATTTTGCTGCTGGCTTTTTTCGTCGTTGGCGCAAATTTCGTTCAATTTCAACTCAATTTAGTTCGTTGGGTCGCCAGCTGTGTAAACGCTTTGAGTAATTTGCAGCATCAAATGTTTGTTTACGTTGCGACCGCTCACTCGCCGTACCTCCCGCCTTCCACCTCCCCCCGTTGTTGACCCCGTTTAATGCGACGGAGTGTGAAATGAATAAAAATCGAATTTTGCGACAATCCTCTGCTGCTCAGCATGAAGGGAGTTTTAATTTTAGTTCAGCTCAAATCGTGGCAAATCCAACAAATAACAAAAAAAAAAAACAAAAGTTTTCAATAACTATAACACACACACACATGAACATGTTTCCTGTTGCCTTTTGTGTTGCCAACTGTTGAATTATTTTATGTATTGTATATATATATATATATATATATATATAGAAAAAGGCAGGATTCGAATTGTGCCGGACCCTGTCCAGCTATTGATAAGCTGTAAATAGTCAGCAGCTGGCCAACAGAGAACTTACTGCCGCTTTAGCCAGTAGATTTGTTCAAAGCCATACCGAGAGTATTGGCAAGTGGCAAGTGGATTGTGGCAAGGGTGCAATGAAAACGGGATTCTAGGATTGTTGTTGTTGTTGTTGTTTTTGCTTCAGCTGCTGGTGATGGTGACGCTGCGAACAAAAGCACCCCAAGCGTTGCTGTCTGCCTGCTATAAAAGTTAAATTGCAATTTCAAAAAGTATTAATGCGACAGCCGTGTGCGAAGCCAGGAAGCAGGAAAAGCCAACGGGAGGTAAAGACGGACAGCGCGGCCAACACTAAAAAAGAAATCGAAAAGAAGGCAGAAAGTAACATCGCAAAGCCGTGATAGAAGGCTACACTAAAAAACCGAGCAAATGTGCAACAGCAAACTTGTTGGCCAACAACAAAAGAAATGACGTTGAATAACAAATTTTTACAATGGCACACAAAGAAACGAAGAAACAAAGAAAAACGACAGCTAGATACCTTACTCTGGAGAGAGAGCTTAGCAAAGTTCTCAACCCATATTCCCTTGCTTAACTTGCTAACCATGAAGTAAGCCAGCGTCAAGCACGACTTGTGGCAGACTCGAGCACTCGAGCACTTACAATCAATATCGTTGGCTGACGGGCTGGTGGGCTGCCCTCCCATCCCCTCCCCGAGCCAATTGTAATGTAATCGATTCGATTCGATTCGACTCGGGATTGATATTCAATATGTATGCAATATGTAAATTGAAATCAGTTAAGTGCAGAGAATAGTTTTTTGGCCAGTTTTTTGGTGAATAGCCTTCAGCTGTTTTTTCCAATGAAAATCAAAATTAAAATTCACAGCAAAAAACTGTTATAAATATAAAATCAGATTTCAAAACACAATTTCTCATTTAATATTATTATTAGTTTTAAATTTTACCAATTGAAAAGAATATTAAATTATTATTATTATTAAATTAGTTTACTTTTAGTTATATTCGCTTTAAATTCATAAAAATATTTGCATTTAAGTGCTGCAGTTTTGCATATTTGAACAAAAATGTTTTTGCTTGTCATAGAACACAGAACACCGAACACAAACAATGCATTCCTGCATTCATGTGAAATGCATACCCTAACACTTTTGAGTTCTCAGAAACAGAAACAAAGAATCGTCGTCATTGTGATACTGAGAACGTAACAGATACTATGTCGAGTGCTGCTATTCGCTGCTCATTAGCAGCTCCAGAGACTGCTCTTCCTTTGCATTGTAATGGCAATGCAAATCGTGCGTAATGCGCCAATTTTGTGGGCGTTGAGTGTGGTAGTATTTCGAGGTGGCATTTGATTAGGTTGGGTTGGTTTGGCTTGGCTTGGGTTGGTTTGGCTTGGGTGTGGCAAAATATACGTTTAAGTGCAAAACAGCTGCCATGTTGCTGGCGGCCACACAAGCACACGTACACACACACACACAGAGAAAGACATACTGCAATCATTTGACCATGGCCTTGTCCAGTGGCCCTCACGGCGTATACGTAATGTTCGTGTATGTTGCTTGTTTGTTTGTTTTCGCTGTGCATAGCATTAAAAACAATTTGTACAATTTGTGTCATATCTGCAATTGTTTGTGCCAACAACAACAACGTAATGTGTGTGTGTGAGTGTGTGTGTGTGTGTGTGTGTGTGTGTGTGTGTTAAGTAAACAGTTAACTAGTTAAGGGTTTTCAAGGGTACACATTTATTTAATCAGTTTGTGAATGCAATCAAGTATTAAATGTTTACAAGCCCTTCTGATGAACGAGCAATGAAAAGGGTATTTGCCAGTCGCTCTTAACTCGCACTCGTTGCGTTGCGAAAGGAGCACTCTTTGCAATGAAATGTGCATTTCATGTGCATTTATGCATAGCTTCTCGGTAGACGATTACTTTTTGAATTTATGCTGGCGATTCTGTTTGTGTTTGTTTTTGTTTTCGTTTTTGTTCTCATTCTTTTCATTCTAGCTGCGTAGCTGAGTAGCTTTTTGAATTGTAAAGTGGCCTTAAAGTACATCCAAACTAAAAGCCAACTAGAAACTTCTACAACCAGAGAGAGAGAGAGCACTCCATTAGTAGTTAATTAAGTGTCACTTTGCCTGTAACGTTCTTAAAATTAATGTGCTTTTACTTAGCTTCTATGATGGTACTTGAAAACAAATGCGCATGGCTTTAAACTGAATCTTTAAACAAGTTACATAGTTGTTGTTGTTGTATATACACAGATTAACACAAAATCAACTGTGGAAATGGTTGATTCCGGGTTTTTTAAGTATGAAACGTATTTAATTTAACTATTAAGCAAAACAAAAAAATGAATATTAAATATATTTAAATGAAGTTTGGTTAGCTCACATTTAATGACAAAAAAAAGTTGGATTAAACATGAATATGCTTTTTTTCGCTCAGTGTATGTGTGTGCTTTGTGTGGGCATGTATTAAATTAAATTCCAAACTTCGATTTAAACGAATCGACAGCAAGGCAACAAATAATAAAAATAAAAATAAAAAACCAGGCAATCACGCAGCCACACCCCAAACACACACACCCCCTCCCCCCTCCCACACACCAACACACAGACGAGAGCATTCTCTGTAAATTCCAATAAAAATAATTTATTTAAAGCGTATACGTACGTAAATATCATAAACCTGCCGAGCAAAAAAAAAGCTGTCAACAAAAAAAAAAGAAAACAAACTGCATGAACAAATGTGTATGCCTCGGCTAAGAGTATCAATCGTTAGGAAATAAAAAGAAGCTAAAGAAAAAGTCAACGCGGCACGTTTTGATTTGAAAGCAGTTGAAATCTGTTGTCAGCTGCCATGTACATACATGTACTTATGATCTATCTATATACATCAGATGCATGGAAAAACACACACAGAAAAGTAGAACAACTTTGAACGGATAATGGACAACATTTGAAATGGATGCCTGCACAGCTGGCCATTGTCACAGCTGCAAAATGCATATTCATGTATCGAACTATGTACATATTGAATTGTATTTAAATGCATTTGTTGCATGTCAACTGTGCAACTGTTGCAACTGTTTGATAGGTTCCTGACTCGAGGCACGAGACAAGTTCAAACTTTTTGCAGCTAGAAATAAAACAAAATACTGATAAAAATTGCAAATACAAAAATAAATAAAGGTTCACTTCAAGGCCAAGTTATGTTGCGGCTGTTTAGGCGTTTGGGCGTTTGGAAAAGAAGGGCGTGGCGTGGCGAGGTTGTAGCAAATGAAAATAAAATGTGAAATAATCAGGGCGCATGTGATTTGCATAATTTGTAATGTGAAATTTCCGCTAACATGGCGCTCATTTCCTGTACACACACACATACACATATACTATATCCAGGCAGCTCTTACGCGCTGCTCCCCCCTTTCCCCTCCTGTCGCTATCCATCGCTGATTCACTTGTTTTTTGTAACGCCAGAGAGAGCGAGAGGGAGAGGGTGAGCGAGAGAGTGGAATGCGTAAAACGGTGCGCTTGAATAACTGTTTAATATGCATAAACTTGGTGAACTCAACCCCTCAACAATTTTTGGCAGTTGTATCCTTCCGTTCCGACGAAAAACCAAAAACCTGCCCTGGCTGCCCTCAGGCCACAGTCGTTCCAATAAAGGAAGGCGGTACCGGTTCGGTACGGTTCGGTACGGTACGGTACGTTGCGGACGGGACAAGAACTGACTGCTGTTTTTGCCCTAATTGGCCTGCCACCGAACAAGACCGGGAAAACTTTATGGTTACAGCTTTTTTGTCTTTCACTTTAACGACTCTTTATTATTGTTGCTTGAGCTAAAAACTTTATGAATTTAAGCACTTCGCATCTTCCTGGTCTTCTGGTTCTGCCGTTCTGCCGTTCTGGTCTTCTGCTTGATCGGCCACACGAAACATCACTCAGCCAAATGACCACAAAGCAGACAATGTAACCGACAAGAAACTATTGTCTTCAGACCAAATTATGATAATGGCATGAATAATTCAAACCAATTAAATGCCATTTGCCCTCTGATTCATGCTATGGTTTTTCTGGATGGTTTATGGGATTACTCTGTGAGATTAAGCAAAAGTATTTTGCAGTTTGTTAAACAAATTGAGCTTTAATTTATGAGTTTCCCATGAAACATAACGCATAAGTGATGGAAAAACGGAATTCGGGTAAAAATTATACATAAGTTACAATAAATATAAAAGACTTATTCTTGTCTCGGGATGCCTAGAATGCTCGAGAGGAGATGTGGTATATTTGAAGAGGTTTAAGTCAACATTGAAGATTTAACCACAATAAGTTTGACAAGGGGTAAATGTGTTGGACGTTAATCCACATACATACATAGATACATACACTGACAGAAAATGAAAGTTTCCCTAATGTATAAGTAGCCAAAATATGTTCTCCTCACCATTCTTTGGAGTATTTCAACCTAGAATATGATTTTAAATTGTAGTCTGCTGTTTTCCTTTTTTCTTTGAGTGTACCTTTTACCTTTGTGTTAAGGGCCAAAACAAAAATGATTGTGCAACTCTGCTGTGAGCGTTACTTGGAAGCTACTTGAAAGCGGCGTCGGCCACTTTAACATCCTTGTTTGTTGGCTTTGAGAAAACCCAAAACAAACACACACACACACGCACACATACACACAAAGTCAGACAGACACTGAACAAATGAAAGAAAATGTGAGAGAAGAATACGGAAAATGAGCGAGTGAGTGAGCGTGATGGAGAGGACTGGTTTTTTTTTAGATGGGATAAATGTAGGCTGAAAAGCAAAAGAAAAACAAACAAAAAATTCAACGCTCCTGTTTTATATTCAAAGCGTTTGGACTGTCATTTTATTTCATCTGATTTTTACACATGAATTAATAAAAAACGAAAGCACTCATTAAAACTCGTCGCATCCACTCACACACACACACGAACGACTTATCAAAGTTTGTTTTTTTCGCCCCGTTTCGGGTCGCTTGTAGTTTCCTCTTTTTGGTCTGTTCCACATTGCGTATGAGTAATGTAAATGTGTGTGTGTGTGTGTGTGTGTGAGCAAATATGTTAGCCAGTTAGAAAATTTGCATATACAGCCTCCGTACCACAATGAACAACAGGGTAATTTGCATGGGACTGGATATGGACTGAATGGATGGGTGCGATGTGGTCTCTGACAGATTTTATGCTCCTTCTAACCAACCCCTCCGCCCCTCACTCTAAATGTGTGTGGGTATTGTGAGCCTTGTGGTTGAGTTCTTTACGGTGCTGCGATGAATATTTTTTATGTTATTTGTGCTTTGCATACTTTTTTTTCGGGGCGTTATTTAACTTGCATTTTGAATACGTTTTAAATGCCCATTTGCTGTAGAGTGCGTGGATGTGTGTCTGTGTGTGTGAGTGAGTGAGTGAGTGAGTGTATGTGTGTGTGTGTGTGTGCTGGTTTGGGACCATAAAAAGAGTTTTGTTATGTGTTTTTTTTCTTTTTGCTTTCCGTTCGGGCCGGTCTTTTGTGGTTTTCACGTTTGGTTTGTTATAAGCTGTCTGTGTTGGGCAGCAGCCTCAACAGCAGCAGCAGCAGCAGCAAACTCCAATTTCCCACAGCGGCGGGACCCAAAACAAAGCTCCTCCAATGTGAGTTTCATGCGTGCAATTAAGAGGTTGTGCCTAAAGGGTCCGCAGTCCGCAATCATTTGCGGCATCTGCTGCTGCGCAGCACAACTTTGGCAACGCTCATTTCATTTGCATACTTTGAGGCGGCTGCCAAAATTGATTTTAACTGCCAGAGCACACACACACACATACACACAGAAACACACACCAACAGGGAGCAAAGTTACGACCGAAACTGGCTAAAAATAACACGGGACCACTTAACCTGAAGCACTGGCCACACTCACACTTACGAACTCACACTCACTCGTTCTCTCAACGTTCAAAACGAACCAAACAAAATGGCGACTGTGCGTTTGGTGTAGTTAAAAAGCTCTAGCTCTGGAAACTTAATGAACGCATGTCAAATTCATTTGGACACAAAGAACAACAAATGTCACTTTTTGTACAAACTTATTTTGGCATTATCTCCTCCTATCTCTCTCTCTGTCACTCGCTCTCTCTCTGTCACTCGCTCTCTCTCTTTCACTCACTTGCTTGCTTGGTTTATGCATAACACGCGCCCAAAAGTCGGCAAACGTAGAGGAATGCCGAGCCGAAAGAACATTTAAACTTCTTTATTATCACTCAAATTGCCAGGCACAAAAGGCCGAGCTAAAGTTTTCTTTTATTACTGTAAAGTGGAAGAAAAACAGCAGTAAAGACAACTGAAATTTATCTTATTACCCAAACAGGCGCCACACAGCCTGCACACGCCTCAGCCTCAGCTCAGCTCTTGTCATAAGTTGTCTCGAATTTTTTTCATTTCTCTCTTCTATTTAAGCTTCGGCTTGGTGGAAACAACACAAGGCCAATCAATTTTAGTATTGCAAACGCCAACGCAAACACTACACTCAAAATAAGTTGGCTCCAGTTCTATTACTAAGAGTGTTTCAAGTCGAAAGTGATTCCCATCGAGCCAAAACCATATGCCTAGCCAAGTACTATTTTCCCTTTTCCACTTGAGATGCTGTTGGCTGTTGGCTGAGGTGGCAATCAAGAGACATATGTGAGTGTATGTGTGTGTGTGTGTGTAATTTCATAAATGTTTTGCATTAATTTAACGTTGTAATTGCTCTGCGGCAGCTTTAGCTCTCACTTTACTTACTTACAACACTGACATGCCCATTCCCAGTTGCCAGTTCCCAATTGCCGCCGCCGCCGTCGCTGCTGCTGTCATTCGTAATTCTCGTCAAAAAAGTCCCAGTGCTGTATTCACTTATTGTTCCTATGACTCTCTGACTGTCTCCGGATGGCTGAATAGCTGGTTTGGTCTGGTCTGGTCTGGCTGGATGGCTGCCTGTTGACGCAGTTGTCAAGGCAATCAACTTTATTACCCGCAGCGCACACATGTCTCCTTCTTCCCCTTCGTCTTCTGCATTTGTATCCCAGACTCCACACATTACATACATATGTTTGTATATTTGTTTCTGTCGCGTACGAGCTTGTGATTATGAACATATATTCTGTGAATAATAATAATATACAAGGAGTATTCATAAATTCTTGAATATATTCAAATAATTTTCTAAGTAAAACAATTTTCAATCGAAAGACCTTCCAACAGGGTATCTTTAAGTCAGTAATCTCAATGCAGCATAATTATTTGCGGTCCTTGTTGCCGCCGCAATCGTAATCAGTTTGCGTCTGTACAATGTCTATTTATTTATCTCACTGACGTTTCACAGCTACAATGCGGATTGCTTGTGCTTGTGCCGTGTGGCAACACAATTCCTTAGCCATTTTGCACAGACAGCAGCGCAACAATTGTAAGAAGCTAAAAACAGTGGCAACAAAAGCAACAACCAGAAACAGAACCAAAAACAGAACCAAAACCAGATAAAGAGGATGGCGCTGCCGCATTAAAATGCACATAAAAATCATTAGCTCAAATAAAACTGTACTCGGTGTACGACAGTTGCTGGGGCAACAGAAACTTTGGGCAATTTTACCCTTTTGGGCTGCCAACAAGATACACTAACAGAAATAATCGAGTATTTTGTATTAAAAACACAATATTTCAAATTAGATTTCTTAAGAGGTATAATATTTTTTTGGTTTGTTCTTGTTTTGAGTACATTTGAAACTAGAACCAAGCTCTGGTGTTCTTAATTTAAGTGTTTTATAAACAAGATTAAGTTATTATGTACTAGAAAAGTGATTTCATTAAAATTAATTCGAATTTTAAGTTTATCGCACTTAAATGAAGTATTTTCGTTCTTGATTAAAGTATATCTAGAGTTATACTCGAGACAAATTAACTTTTTCTTATCTTAAGAAACGTTGTACCTGATTTAGGTACGTTAATTACTATTTTCAAGGTATTGCGTACTTGATTTATCCATTTTCATACTCGTTTCAAGTATAAGTACACTCTTACTTGGCACGACTATTTCTATAAGTGTAAAGTTCTTAAAATTATTCAATGCGCATATATAAATATACTTATAATTTTTTGCTTTTACAATGTCAGCTTTAATTTATGTTAAAGTTATAAATAATGTGGCATAATTATGCCTTTTCAGATATCTTCTTATTGATTAATCCGCATTTATTTATTTATGTATAAATTTATGGCATAAAATTCATTCATTTGCTCCATGGTGGGCATGTGGACTGGGTTAATGGCTTTTATTCCAGCTAACCCGACACTCAAGCTCATTTCCCAGTGCTTTTGTGTTTGTGTATTCGGGCAATACAGTAAACTCAATAATTCTGGTTAGTTAATGTTCTGTGGGGTCGCATCATCATCATCATCAACAGGTAGATCCCAAAAGTATGCAGGTATCTGTGTGTGTGTATGATACTGTGTATGTGTGTTTGCGCATGTTCTGTGTGTCCTTGCTTCGTCCTGTTTCCAAAATAAAATTACACATATTTGTGCTTGTGTGTTACTGTTTCTCCTGCTTCTGTTACTCTCAACGCTTAAGGCTTGCAACCAGTTTCAGAATCTGTAGAAAGAGACAGAAACACACAATGACAGAGAGAGTAAGAGAGAGAGAGAGACTGACTGCAAATCAGAAAAAGGTTAATTTGCAATTATGTTTTATGGGAGAAGTGCGTGTAAGTGAGCATAAGTACTTGTGAGTGCTTCTGAGTGCTGCTGGTGAGTGCTGGCTGGCTGGTAAGTGCTTACTTTTTACTCTACTCTCTTGTGTGTGCTCTCGGAGTGCTCGACTCTAAATCCAGGCTTGCCCAAGCACGCACACACACATATATATACATATATTGTCCTGCTTAATGTCTTTGGTCTTATTGAATCAATTAATGCTAAAAGGAATATATGTACATATTGTTGAATTTTTAGTATTTTCTTAGTTAATGGTAGCAATTTATGTTTTTACATATTTTCTTGTTACATCTTAGATATTCGTTTTGCTGTCATTCTTGCCAATTCAGCTAAAGCTTTTTGCTTTGCTTGCACAAATGGAACTGTCAACAGCACAAAGTTATTGCCCCACGGTGGCAGCTTTCGCTTATTTGTTGCCGCTATGTTTTGTGGCTACTCCCTTCGAGCTCGTGGCAGTTTCATATCAAAAAAAAAAAAGAATAAAAATAATGAAAACAAAGACAAGATTCCGACTTTTCTAACGAAACAAATTCAAATAAGGCAAAGTTTTTCGTTTTCATATCTTTATGCCTGCAAGCGTTTGAAGGCAGCAAGGCCAAACGCAAATAGAAATATACTCTCTCTCCCTCTCTCTCATTCTCTCAACCAATTTCAGTGCAAACATTTTTTTTCACTAGAATAATCATGGCAGAAAATGGAAATAAATAGGTATAGTATTAACTTAACGTAAAACTTTTTGCTAGCTTATTACGTGTGTGAACTGAAACTAGTAAGAAAGCAATTATACAACTAGAGTTATATACTCTTAAAAAGCTTAAAAACTTTATATCTAGCTCATATTGCTTGCATACAAAGGGACAAGTTTCGCTTTCTTTAAATGCGTTACATATTTCCTGTGGAATGAGTTCTCTGCGTCATCTTTGCTAAGTGGAACTAGGCCCAAGCCACTTATTCAAACTGTGAACCGAACCAGTTCTATTTTGATTGAAAGAGCAATGAAACTAGTATTTGAGAGTATTTTTTTCTGCCTACCAATTTCCATTTACAGTTACACATGCATAAAAACACACTAAAAAATACAGCTTAAATTTTTGTTGACTTGTCGCCGAGCCTTGAGCTTCAAGCCAGGCGCACACAGCGTGTATTTTGTTTTTGCAATAATCTTGTTTGTGCGTTTAGCTGGCGACAAAAGGAATTTTGTATTTGTTTTGTTTTTGTAAGCGTTCGCCGCGATCAGTCAAACCTTGAGTTTGCGCATCAGTCTAACGGCAAATAAGCTGAACTGTAAAATGCGGAATTCAATGGGTAAATTCCAAATATGGGTATATGTATATATGTATATGTACACACTTTTCTTTTACTTTTGATCTTGTTTCTGTTTCTATTGCTATTTGCTTGCTTTCGGCGCAAAAGTCCGACATGAATAGCGCGCCACTTGCTAGAAATGTTCGCAGAAATAATGATTACTTGTGTTTGCGCTTCAAGGGCAGCTCTGATTTGAATACACTTTTTTGCATTCACTTGATATCTGATTCTGGTTAAGCTACATATATTTTTTAATGATATTTTCTCAGTGTTATTTGTTGAGTTGATTTCCCCCGATAGATAAGAACTACAAAGTAGATAATTTGATATGATTTTAATACTCTTCTTTGCCTTTACCTTGATGTATCTATTTCTGGTTAATGATATTTTCTTACTATATCATCTTTTGAGTTAATTTCCTTACTGTATCATCTTTTGAGTTGATTTCCCATGAGAGATATTTTTCCAATAACTAAAAGTAACTAATTTCAAATGATTTTAATACACTTTTTTGCATTTACTTGATATCTATTTCTGGTTAATGATATTTTCTCTGTGTATCACCTTTTGAGTTGATTTCCCACGATAGATACTTTGCCAGGAACTACAAAGTAGATAATTTGATATGATTTCATTGGCTTTCTTTATAATCGATTTCTTTTTTGTGTTCAAAATGAGAAGCAAGCTAAGATTGGTGTGAAAAAAGCTCGTCCCCTTCTCCCCCATTGGGCTGCATCCGATGCCTTCAGTTTGATGCCTGACCGTTTGTTTTATTGCTTTTTTACTTTTGCCTTCCTTCATTTTTTTTGTGGAACACCTGTGTTGCGGTCGTTTTTGATTTGCATTTTAATGTTATTGTTCTTGTCCCAGTTGTTGCCTGTTCCTGTTTAGCGGTGTTGTCTTAGACAAACTTTGGCTAAGGCAGCTGCCAACTGCCTTTGCCCCATTATTTGCATATGAAAATTGCCAAATTGCCGCTTCAGTTTTTTTTGTTTCCTTTTTCGTGGTTCCTGTATCATGGTTATTGGGTTTACGGCTTACAAAACTTTATTCCGATATAAATTATTTCAAAAGTTTTGACGCCACTCGAAAAGTTTAAATCAGATACACACATACACACCCCAACATAATCATCCAAGATCTTAATGAATATTTTCTGAAATTCTGCTTTTTCAGTAATTAACATTTGCAGTTGGATAAACGAAAGCTTTTAGCACTCCAAGTAAATTTGATTGGTGTGAACGATTGCTGGATTCACTTTCATGACATTTACACAAACATTTCCAAGAAAAGTATCTCTCAATCTATGTTCGTGTGCATTGCATATCGAGTTGCGAGAGATCTAGAGTTAAAAAGGATTCACAATACACAATGAAATATGTATATTTTGCTTGAGCATTAAACAAGTTTTATATTTTTGCAAATTCTTTTAGAAATATATATAAAAAAAAAATAGGAAATATATAAATTAAAAATACTTTTCAATGCGAAAGTATATATACATAAATATGTACTTGTATTTTTCTTAGCGATTACGCTTTGTGCCACGGCTGGTGCTCGGGATGTCATCCTCGGGACGACCACCAGCTATCTTGGCCTTGGTGTTCTTCGGGGGCTTCATGCTTTTGGCTCGGCTGTTGATGACAAGCCCGCCAATAGCACCAGCTAAGTTTTCACCCTTAGAATTCTTGGTCAAAAGGGATTTGCCAGCCTTGACTTTGTTGGCTTTTAAATAACTATTACCTGGGTTGGTAAAATCATAGCCGCCAAGAGCACCAACTAAATCTTCCTTACTGCCCTTAGCATTCTTGGCCGACATGCAATAGCCAGGGTTGACGTTCAGGTTGATGGGCACAGAATGTTCCGGCTGTACCGGTTTGGGGATCATCTCCGTTTTAGCCGATTCGCGCAGCTTGTAGTTGGTAGCAGTCGTGCAGTAACGCTCGGGTGGCAAACGCAAACCATGCTTAGGAACTGGTTTCAATGGCACTGCATTGATCTTCTCGGCCAATCTTTGCAGATCAGCGCGCGCTGGCGTCTCGGCAAACCTCGTGTTTGATGAAGTGTCCATGGCCAAGCGAACATCATCTACATCAATGTGATCCTTGTTCGCATGTTTCGCAAGCATTTTCGCCTCATTCAGAATGGTTATCACATAACCTATAAGTAAAACGATAAATTATTAAATTAATCGCTTATCCCGTTTTTACATATACAGCTTTTATCGTTAACAATAGGATTATACATTTGAAAATCGTTTTAAAAACTTTGACATAATATTATTAATCTGTGAAAAAAAATCATCAAAGATTTCGAAGGTAGCTACCGGATAGCTAGTCCAAAGATAAGCAGTGAAAAAATAATTTCACATATGCACGTGTTTTTTGGGGTTAACTGATATTCTTTTTTGTTTTTTTGCACTTACGATGAGTAAAGTCGAGCAGTGTATTAACCACGCGAGGTTCGTACTCCGGAATGTTGGCCTCCTTGAGGACGCCCTCAATGACTTGGGCATCTTTGGGTGCACGCCGTGCCCCGTTGGTAGTAGTAACTTTGGCTTTACCGGCCGACTCCTTACTGAACTTGGATAGCATGATGCAGATGATGCAATGCGCGTGAAGCTTATTGCTAGACTGTTCGCGACTGTCGAACAGGAAGCTAGCTAACTCAAAAGTGTAGGCTATTTCGAGCGAGTTGGCAGCTCTGCTGCTCATGCAAAAGTGCGTTACATAACACATTTTCGTAATCAGATGCATTGGCATGTAAAAAGCCCCTAATTAAATTATATTCATTCTAAAGAAAATGTTATACACTTTTAGGATCTCTTTTTAATTAGTTATGCTGCTAAATGTTCACTTTGTTTTTGTTCAACACTGCCATTCAGCGGAAAGCGCAAGTATTTTCTGTATACATACATACTACATACATATACAAGTGTACATGCCTTAAAGCTGGCATCGTGAACAAATGAATAATATACATACATATAGTAATTGAAAGTTGAAAAACAAAAATGAAATGTTTTACAATAATTACGAAACTTTTCATGTCGATAATATTTGTAAAGTTATACCAAACCAAACCCAACTGCACAGAAACTAAATCCAATTTGAAGCAACAATGTTGAAACCTAATGTGTGCAATCAGAACTTGCATGAATAAATAAACACGAATATTACAGATTTCTGCATAAAAGAATCGACACTATTACAAATCTGAATTCAATATTTTCATGTTTAAAGTACAATTTATGTTAATTGGATACATAATCGATCTGTGCTTGTGCACTGAACGCCAATATATTAGATCGCTAAATGCAACCGTGCATATTATGCAAATTGCACCATGTCATTTGCTGATTGCTATATGCCATGTAACTTTGCCAAGGACAGGTATCAAAGTCACAGTCAATCTGCATCAAGCTGATTACTTCTGTAACTTCCTGCTTACATTCAGACATCAATTTGTAATAGGGCCTCTCGTATATGACAAACGGATTTGCTGTGTGTGTGTGGGTGTGGGTGTGGGTGTGTGTTTGGCAGTGATTTCTATTGATTGATATTGTTGTTGTTGCTGGTTGGTTGTTGGTATTTGGTGGCTCTTGGCGCCATTTTGAATTGAATATAGGGTATGGCGATTGAAATGCAATATTTAATCAAAATTTCAGTGCTGTTGGCAAACTAATCAAAATCCTAGAGTGCACACAATTTGCATGAGAATAGAATGCGATGAGATTAGTCAAGAATATTACGGGTGTTCGTCTAGCTAGAGAAGGAGGAGAGAAGGCAGAACAGAAAAAGTGGAAGATCGAAGCAGCAGCAGTTGTCATGCCAATTTTTTTTTGGCGTATCAACAGGAAATCCATTAAAATGCACTTCGAGTGCCGCATCAGCACAAGGCGGAAGAAGGTGGGGATAGCATAGAGAATAGCGAGAAGAAGAGTGAAAGGGAAAACTGTGCTTAAACACAAGCAGCAGATATGCGAATGCTAACTGACTACGAAAAGGACAGACGAAAGGTGGCGCAAGGACAACAAATGTGCAGACTTAGTAGTCGTCGGCCCATCTGTCCAGCTAAACGTTAGTGAAGGCGTTCGGGGTAGGATGGATAGGATGGAAGAGGAGGGGGGCAGAACACTGGACCCAAGCAACGGAAATCACTGAATTCAATTTGAGCAATTTCCTGTTTTTGAAAGGTGCTCGGCCAGCTCAGTGTCCTCCAGCTTGGCCTGCCAGCCAGCCGTACAAATTAAATGTGCTAAGCACACCAAAAAAAAAAAACGAAATGGAAATGAAATGAACGCACCTCAGGATTCAGTTAGGAACATAACAACAACAACAACAACAGCAACAACAAACAACCAGAAAACAGCTAAAGAAAAAACAGAAGAAAATCCCCAAAAAAAAAAACACACAGACAAATGCGAATTGAAAGCGATGCGAAAGAAGACAAAAGAGAAGAGAAAATGGTTTTTGGTCGCATGAGGTTGAAGAACAAAGTAAGCCATCATAATGTGTGAATTGCAAATAGATACACTCAACACACACACACTCACACAACAACATAATCGAGTGTATCTTTGTTGTTGTTTTTGGTGTTTGAAAGTTTTAACTTTAAAGTGACATTTGCATAAATTCAAGTTTTTGATAAAGGAACATTTAAGAGTTGGATTGATCTTTAGGAAAATTATATAATTTCTTAGGAAACATATCAAGCTTAAAAGTCTTTTACACATTCGTCTTTGACACAGATCAAGTAAAGTTTCAACTACAAATATTTCCATTCATTAAGATATTTTCTATTGTTTTTTTTTTTTTTTGCCCTGATGCAAAACGTATGAGAAAGAGAGTTATGATTGTATCCCCTCTATTACTCTCACTCACACACACTCACACATACACACACTGTGAGTGTCGCTTTCTGTTCGCAATTTCCAATTGAATTCTCGATTGAAATTGAAATTAATATTCACTTTGAGCATATCAATATATCGCTACACAATTTGCAATAGCATCGATGGCGGCGGCCACACATGCTCTGGCCGGGATTAGTCTGACGAGCAAGCGACGGCGGCGACGACGACGACGACGGCGACGGCGACGATGACGATGGCAGTGACGATGATTATTATGACAACAACAGCAACAGCAACACCAACAGCAGCAGCATGAAAAACCAACCACAACAAAAGCAATAAGCATGTAGCAGGAAAAGTTGTTGCTCTTCCTTTTTTTTTTGCTTTTGCTGTTGCTTTTGCCTTGTGCCTTGCTGCCTTTGGCGGTAAACTCGCCAAAAATCAATAAAAGGAGCAGCCACAAAAATGGCTTAGGAGCCTACATACATACATACATACATATACATACTTAAGTACATACCCGTGCCAAACATACGTACATACACATTTACATAAGTATCTTAGACGACTTTAAGTTACCCTACCGACACAATTTTAAAGTATGTTGAAGCATAATTCGTTATGAATTTTGTACAAGTATTGATTGAACTTGAATGTTTACCGTTTGTGTATAAAGTAATTATAGAATTGGCTTTGAGTGCTTTCAAGCAAAAAACTGGGGAGGAATGAGAAATTTTAATAATACATATTTGTGTTCAAGTTAGAATTGTTGTTTTTCCAGAAATTCGCAATTAGTCGAATGTTGAATGTGGACTAGTTTGTAAGGCAAACAAATTAATCCATCAACAAGTTAGAAGAGGAATAAGCAGCAAAGAGGAAGCCAGAAAAAATACCCTGTACAACAAATTAATCGCATTAATTTCTGCTGACTTATTTTCTAGAGCGATAACAAAAATTAAGCAATAATATGCAAATTGAATATCTTAATCAAGAAAAAAGTTATCCAATCCAAGCTGAATCTTTGAATTTGAAACTTTTTACCACTTGTTTAAAGTTTGTTAACGTCTTCAAGGAGAGAGAATACATACATAAAATTTGATTAAACTCAATACCTGTTGCACTTAATACCTCTTACATTTACACACTTTTATCATAATAATGGGTAGCAGAGAGTGTAGAGTAGTTGAGGCAAGTGAAACTTATAAGACGGCTTGCAGCTAAGTTTGATGAAAAGAAGCCCAGGCATTTCTGGGGCCCCCCAAAACTTTACACAAATTAAGGAAAATCAGTCAAAGCCTGCCCGGAAGACGGTACTCCAGAGGCTGCCGCTGGCTCGCTGAAGAGAGAAAGAGAGAGAGAGGGAGAGAGAGTTGAAGTTGTGGGGTTGAATTTTATCGATTAGTCAGCATCAGCATAAGCATCGGGTGACTAGGCTGGGATGGCTGTCAGGTTGGTCGGTGTGAATTGTGAGTGGAAATTGAAGGCGGAATTTTGCTGTCACGATATTTTATGACTTGTATGTCTCTCTCTCCATCTGTGTGTGTGTGTGTATTTTTTCTTCTTCTAACCGGCTTAACACGAGCATAACACTCAAAGCCAGATTGTTGCTTACTTTTGGGTTGAGTTTGCGCTTTCGCTTTGGCTTTGGCTTTCTGTTTGGTTCTGTTCTGTTCTTCTGCTCGGTGAGTTATATGTATATTTGGTATTCGGGAGCATGGCTAACAGGCGGTGACATTTGCACAGCATAAAAACCTGTGCGCTCCAAATGACAGTCGGATTATTTTGGCATTAGGTAAATTAAGACAAGCAAATAGGATTTATATGTATTCACCATATTCGGAAAGCCGAAACAAGCTACAAGAAACAAGCAACACTTTCTTAGCCATGGCAAAGAACCAATACCCTTTCGCGAGAAGTTAAACAGTTAACAATAGTTGATGGAAAATCTTTCAACATCTAACAAGAAATATGCTTTTGGGCTTAATCATGCATAAACTATTTGTTATAATGGATGGACCTTTTTGGTAAGGGTATTACGACATTTACGACATCATTTGATTTACTCAAATGGAACTCGTGCCGCCGCCGCCGCCGCTACCGATGATTTGAAAGGCAAAACAATGTCAAAGCCGAAAGCCAAAGCCAAAACCAAAGCGAAAGCGAACTCGAACTCGAAAGCTATGAAATGTTGTAAACTGACAACAGGCCAAGCTAAAATGCGAGCGGACGCAAAGCAAAGCAAAGCAAAGCAAAGGAAAGTGAAGGAAAGTAAAGTGAAGCAAAGTGAAGCAAATAAAACGAAATGGTTTTCGGTCCCAGAAATAGAACTGAATTTCCTATGCGTATAATAAAAGCAATCATCATAATAATATTGTCATAATGAGTTTAAGGATAAATCAAGTTGAATTTACTTGGTGCTCAAGCAGAAACCTTATTCAACTGGACGCCCTAAAAAATACTAGATTGTAACTCAACACTTAACCAAGTTAGTGGGAGATGAAAAAGATTTCAATAAGTTAACATTTTAAGCTAAACTCTAAAATGCCATTCACAGCGAGTTGAGATCAATTCAATTAAGTAGTGTTGTGTAATGTGTGTTGGTAAACAAGTAACAAATGTTTAACAATTATAAATTGTTGTTCGTTCGCATACAAAATTAAATTAAGCTGCTTGGCAGCTGAACTTTTCGTTAATGAGTTAAACGTAAATTGAATAAAGAGTAAAGTTATTTTTGGGTAAAATTCTGCGAAAACGAAAGCCAAACAAAGCTGCAGCTGTCTTTTTCCCTCTCTCTCTCTCACTTCATCATCAGCATGATTAAAAGCAACAATAGTAAGAATAACAATGCAAACAACAACAGCAACAACAAGAAAACAACAACAATGAGCTGCTGCACTCGACACTGAGAGATAAACGAAAAACTTTTAGCGCTTATAGCATCAGACTTGCAGACAAACTTGTCATCCAACGAGAGACCCAAAAAAACTTACTCAGTCAGTCAGTCAGTCAGTCAGTTAGTCAGTTAATGAGTGAGTTAGTCGACTCTTAACTCATTACAGACGCCCCTTAGACAAGACAAGACAAGACAAGACAGGAGAAAAGTTTTTGACTAATCTATGGTTTTATATGAAGCAGCCGATACAAAACCCATTAGAAGAGTAAGCCCCATTACTATATATGTATGTACGTATGTATGTGTATGTGTACACCCCTTCAATTCGATTCGTATTGAGTGTGTTAGCATGCCTCCGGATGCGTACGCTTGGACTCTAACATCCGGTTCCCGTATTTAACCCCATGGCCCCAGTTCAGTTCAGTTCCTGCTGCTGCTGCCGCTGCTTCCCTTTAGGCTCTTTTAGTTACCAACGCCCAAAAAAGCACTTCCGGACCATACCGGCGCACAATGTTGGGTCCAAGTAAGGGCTTCCCGGGTCCGGGTCCGTGTTCGGGTACGGGTACGGGTTTGTGTCCATTTAATGTGGTTGCCATTTGGTGCGTTGATGAGTTTCAAATTGATTGTCGTCACAGTTTATTTATTTCTCTATAATATTTACCAAACATTTGACACTTTTTGTTTTGTGTTTTGTGTTATGGGTTCGCTTTTATTCAATTTTTTGGGTTTCTGCAATTTAAATCAATGAATTTTTGTGTGCTGTGAACAGATTTACAATCATTTGCACTCATTCGCACTCAATTCGTTAACTGTTTTTTCCTTTTTTTTTTTTGGTTCGTTCGTTTTTTTTTCTTTTCAATTGTCAAAATTTCTGTTGCACACATTCGTGCTGACAGAGCACTTGAATGAAAGAGAAGAGAGCGAGGGAGAGTGGGATAGGAGAGGGAGAAAGAAAGAAAGAAATGAAAAAAACGGAACACTGCCACTCGACCTCGACACTTGCTGCAAGACTTTTTCACACAGGCCGACAATGAATGAATGAATACACCCATACACACACACCCATACACACATCCATACACACACACACATAGTCATACGTTGTGTGCCACTCAAGTGTGGAGCCATTTGTAGCGCAATCACGTGCCAGCAATCACGCAGAATCATTGCGCCATCACTTATTTACACACACACACACTCGTACACACACACACACTTGTCATATAGGCATATAGTAAACTTAGGCACACATATGCTCAAGCTGTGTGCTCTCTGCAGGAAACAAGACGTGACAAATGTCGTCTACTTTATGCGAGATCAGCAAATTAACAAAGTTCTATTAATACTGCTAGTCCACTTATCCACATACACACACACACATACACACACACACACATACACATACACCCACATACGTATGCCTCTTGACTAGAAGTCGGAAATCATTAGATTCCTGCTAATTGTTATTACTATTTTTAGCCTTTCAATAGAAAAGAAGTAACAATACACAACTAAATTGATTTATTCAAACAAGGTAGAAGAAAATGTTTCACATTTAAAAAAGGTTTAAGAAAAGAATGGTTATTGAAAATACGACTGCCGATATAAATAGAGAAATGGATAAAAATAGGAAAAACACGTTTTCTATTCATTTCACCTCACATATAAAGCTTAGCTTTACATTGACCTTAATCTTAACCGTAACCTTGACCTTAATCTTAACCTTAATCCTTACCTCTCTCTTAACTCTTAACTCATAACTCTTAACTATTAACTCTTATCCCTCACCCTAACCTTCATCATAATCTTAACATTAACCTTAACCTTAACCCTAACCTTGAACCTTAAGCCCTAACCTTATCTTCTTTCTTAAAAAAAACGCAAGTAGTATTGATATTTTTCATAGCAGATATTGTAAATATAAACACAAAAACATATAGTATACAATATAATTGAAACTCACCTTTTTTTTGGCATCTTCGTGTTGATTTAAGACCGAAGAAAGCTGCAAATAACTTAGGGATTTGAGGACTGTCGTTTCAATATAGATTAATAGTCAAATTCATGGTCCTGTTTTTATGTCATGTATTTACAAACATTTTTCTTGTTGTCTGCCTGTGCACACCCACACACACACATATGAACACACACACACAGCCGTCAACAGATTTGCCACTTTGCCTTTGTTTTGTTTATGGCACCAACTAAGGTTGCCTACTTTTGGGCTGTCTTTATTTATTTGATGCAAAATTTGTCATTTATCTCAATAATGTTTGAATGCCTGATTCATTGTTGTTGTTCTTCTTCTTTTCATGCCCAATATTATTCACGGGTTTTGTTGTTTGGCTAAAATTGGTTTTTTGTCACATTCGTTATGGCCAAGCGAACAAAAGAAATTCTCAATTACAGCGCCATTTGTCAAATGACCACATGTTGACCCCCCCCCCCTCTCTCTCTCTCTCTCTCTCTCTCTCTCTCTCCCTCACACAAATTCTGTCTGCCACATACGTATAATTATAATTATTAATCACAACAATTCAAGAAATGGCCATATATTTAATGCCCTTAAAGCCACAACAATTGAATTGATCCAATTATTTAACTTGAATCAAATGTTGAACCAATAAATAGATTAAATATGATTACTTTTGCATTTGACACAATAAAATTAAACAATTACATGTAGAACAAGTAAGAAGAAGAAGAGTAAGCTCGAATAGAAGATACCCCGAACCCTTGACCATACATATATACTCTTGCTATGCCTAGGGATTAGAAGTGCTCATATCCAAAATCTGGAGACTGTAGTTTTTGTAGTTCCTGAGATCGACGCGGTCATACTAACAGGCTCGTCTGTTGATGCTGATCAAGAATATATATATACTTTACGGGGTCGGAGAAGCTTCCTTTTGCCTGTTTGCGCAAAATCATTATCATTATACCCTGTTTCTTTACACATTTCATGGTTTAAGGGTATAAAATGAACAAAACCTTAAAGCTATTATTGCAATTGAAAATTAATTAACTCGATTCAGATTTTATTTGCCATTCAAAACCGTTATGTGTGGGTTATTGAAAATATGTTTATTTACACTTAATGGCGCCTAATCATATGTGTGTTCACACTTGACCAGAACACTGAAAGAGAGAGAGGTGAAGAGAGTGTATTCATAAATATTTGAGGGTGTAATTAGCCTGTTTGCCATTCAATTGAATGTAATATATTTAATTGATATGCACTTGCCAATCGACAGCAAACAAACAAACAAAAATACAAAATGCACAAAATATACAAAGTCAACAAATGTTGGGCGGCCCCAACAGGCCGGGACAGGCCAATCATTATTTGGTTACCCATTTGCCTACGCCTGATTGAACCTATCGCCCTGAAGGCTCCATGCCACGCCACGCCACGTCACTCCGCGGCAACAACAACAGCAACAACCCTCAAAACGAACTGAAACGGTGGAAATATAACTTTGTTTTCGGGTTTTTCGTTCGTATTTTGGGGCTTGGTGTTTGTGTGTTTTTGTGTGTTTTTGGGAATACCGCCACAGTTGGTTAATTAAACCATTTGAAAGCTGATTGCGTTTGCATTTTGGTATTCGTTGTTTGTGCCGGTTTTCAAATAAATCAAATTTAAATGCTTCGAGTGGAATTCAAATGGTATCGAGAGAGCTGCAGAGAGACGGGAGGGGGGTGAGGTGTCCCTATACCTCAAACCGCAAAACGACAAATGAAACGGTGGAAAATGAAAACGAAATCATTACGATGGCAGCTCATTTGAAGGGCGAACTTTCAGACGGAGGCTGACTTTTATGTGTATTTTAATGCCATTTAAATTATAATAAATCCGTTGTATATATGTATGTATGTGTGCGTGTGTGTGTGTGTGTCTGTCTGTCTGTTTTTATATTTGTTATAATTTCAAAAACGTGGCACGATTTAAAGGCATCCAAAATCCATTGAACAGTTATTATGCTACTTAATTAATAATTCAATCAACAAACACTGCTATACTGTGCTACAAAACACACACAAACACAAACACACATGCACACACAAGTCCATAGATACTTTAACTTTCTTTGTTTAGAATGTTGCCTTTGAGTTCTTTGTTTCCTAACCTTATCAAGACCTAAACAATTTAAAACTTTAAGTCAGACTTTGCCATTCTCATGACTCTCCAACGTGGTTTGGGTTAATGTGGTATGTGTGCTGTTAGCTGTTAGATAAAGTGTAGTCAAAGCTTTAATGGCAAACACTTTATAACACTGCTGACTTCTCTACATATGCATGTGTTTGTGTTGTTTTTCCTAAGAAGCTTAGATATATGACTTTTGGTCCTTAAAGCCGTACAATCAAGCACAAATAATCACAAAATGTTTGTTAATACAATTTGTTGCAAAACTTGATATCAAAATGTTTTGAAGTTTTCGCTGATTTTACTGTTTGGCTAATAGGTTTATCTAGTTTTTTTATTAATTAATTAATCTAAATGCAAATAAAAAATTGATTGAAAAAAAATGCATTAGATAATTAATGTATTTATTTTGTTTATGTTTTCCATTGGTGTTAATTGATTATAACAGTTTTGACAACTCTAAAGCAAAGAGAAGCGGAGGCAAATTTCAATAAATAATCTAAAATATTTAGAATTTCCTTTTTTTTATGATTATTAAATATAAAATTAAGCACATTTTGTTAATCAGAGTATAAATTTCTTTTGCGCTAAACAGCTTCTTTTTTTTTTGGTAGAACATAATGTGCTTTGGTTCGTTGATGTTATCGCCATGAAAACCTTCGTCAACATGCGCTGCATTTATTGACATCCGCAAGGAGCGTCTTTTTTTTTTATCGGTTTTTCTCTTTTCTGCTTTGCAAGTGTGTTGCCGAAGGGTATCATCTACTCGAGTTATCTGATCTTTGGTATTCATACTTGTTCAATGTGCTTTGTTTCCGTCTACCTCTCGTCTCTCGTTCTCTCTTTTTGGGTTAATCCCTCTGTGGAAAACTCAGCCGTTTTTTGGCAATAAACCTCTCAACTCACGCACATGGCTGTACAGTTGTGTATCGGCGGGGTATGTGTGTGTGTGCGAGTGTGTGTGTGTGGTGGATTTCGATTTTGTGTATCCCAAAAAGAAATTTAAATGAGATTTACGTGAGATTCACATTTCAGCTTTTATATGTTGATTTGTTGCTTGTGTGTGTGTATGCGGGCCAACTGTGCGTATGTGTGATACAGCTGACACTGCTTACATGTGGTTATGTGATTGTGTGTGTGTGTGTGAGTGTTGATGTTGTGGCTAGCTAATTACATTGCTGCGCACTTTAATGCTGATTAAGTGACGCATTTTCCTTACCAGATTTTCCACACACCTAACTTTCCCGAACTTTTCCCCAACAAGCATTGAGTGAATCGCGGCAAATCGTCAGTCAGATACTATTAATAGTGGCTCATTATTCTCATTTCGGCAAATGGATAAGTCAGCACAAAATACACACGTGTATACAGGAAGTCACACTGTGTGTGAGTGAGTGAGTGTGTGCAAGTGTGCGTGTGTGTGTGTGTGATGAACATCAATAGAATTGAAGGCCTGTTGGCGCCAGCATAGAAATGAACAGAACAACAACAATAGCTAAGCCCAGTAGACACATTAAGCTAACGTGACGACGCATCGTCACAAACATTCACATATCCACACACGCACACACACACACATACACACGTGCCTCTTATCCTATTGAGAGAGAGAAACGAAAATATGCAGAGTCTTTTGTACCGTATACTAATGAAAAGTGCAGTCAACTATGAAGCACTTTGACAAAAAAAACTGAAAAAAGGTTCTTCAAAGGTCCCACGAATATCTTCCAATCAATTTCCAGGCCAAAATCAATTTTTTCACTTTTTTCACTTTCCGGTCGCTCTTGGTTTCCATTTTTCTAGCGTGATGCTGGCAAAAGATTTCGATAAGCGCAAAACGTCTAGAAAAATGTGAAAAATTTATATAAAACTATATAAACATTATAAAGGGAAAGCAAGTTAAATGTTTTTTACAGAAAGAGTATTTGCTCGTTTCTTTAAATATTATTCAAGTTATTCTACGCATTCTCTGTACAACATGGCGAATGTGTAATGTGTAATGCTTAGTGCTTATTGCTCTCGCCTTAAGCGTACTCCCAAAAGTATGCAATTAATATTATTTTTTTGTGTATTTAATGTGGCTCGTGACAAATTTTCAGATTACACAAAAAAAAGGGTTTTTTTCTGCGAAAGACCCTTTTATTATGTCCTGTACTTGGTAAAAGCTGAGCAAATGTAAACAACACACACCGCGAAGAGCGGGAAACTTGCCCGACTGTAAGGAAGAGATTTGCTTTTTGGCGCTGCTCAATATGATAAAGCGTTTGGGGTAGGGTATCTTCTAGTCAGGCTCACACACTTTCTCGCCCTTATTTAATTTAGTTAATTGCCAGCAAGTACGTCAGATTTTTAGACTACTTTTTAAATTCAAACACTTGCTGAGATTGTTCGTTAAACAAGCCAGAAAAAGCTTTAAAAATGGGCTATTTTGAAGTTGGAAACTTCTTGGCACTTTTACAATTAACACAAAATATTATTAAAGCTTAACGGCTGAAACTTTTCATACTATCAAAGTTTAACTGTTGAGCTCAAACTTGCAACTTTTTATACCCTAAACGCATACAATTGGGTAAAATGGGGTACAATAGTTTTGGGCAAATGTATGTAACAGCAGAAAGAACGAATTTTTGACCCTCTTAAAGTTATATGCTCTTGATCAACATCAATTGTGGAGTCGATATAACTGTCTTAACTCCTAGGCAGACAAAGTTTGTTTCAAATTTTCGATAACTTTTCCGGTTTACGATATACACATGTAATCGATAACAATAATGTCCTCTTTTTTACAAATTGATATTTGCAACTTAAAACTAGATACAAAATAATGAAAATAATGTGAAATTTTTATAAAAATCGGTTGAGAAACATCGATGAAATGTAATATTAAAGCTTAGGCATGACCGCATGTATGGTATGGTGAAGGTTTCAAGGGCATGTCCTGTTCGAGTAAAAGCCTTCTAACTTGTCTGTAAATAGTTGTGTCGATAAGTATTGATTAGAATAAAATAAAAATACACACCAGAAGGAAAAGTTTCATTTTGTGCACACAATAAGAGAAAACAGAGCTCAGCTGTTTGGAACTTTTGTGGCACATTTGAATTCATTGAAAAGTTTGTGACCACCTGATTATTATTATAACTAGAATTATTATTAATGTTACTGATATTGATTTGTTTTGCGCTTGCAGCATTCATTGAAGATGCGTCGCTCTTCGTTTACGCCCGTGTTCAATTTGAGCACCCAAGAGCCATTGATAGTTGTTGAGGAGTCGCAGGCTCCCGAGGATGGCGATGAGTTGGAGGGGGCTGCCGGTGGGTGCGATCCGAGCGCCACACGTCGGACAAACAGCGATGACTCCGAACCGGATTCACCGGTCAATCCGTATCTGCTGTGCCCCTTTCCCGACATGCAGCAGCGACGCAAGCACTCGCTGCCCTCACTTCAGATCACCGAGGGCATCACCGCCAGTCAGGTGCGTCGCCTCTCCGAGGTCGGTGGCGAGACAGGCGGTCTCAGTCCCAAGGAGGTTGAGTTTTTGGCTACGCTCTCGCAAAAGGCCAATCCGACCGCAGGCGGACGTCGTCACTCTGTGGTCACCATATCGGCTGTGCCGCCAACGCTATTCGGACGCAATCGGCGTGAGTCCATTTCCGCTGTTTCGTTCAGGTAAATGTCATACACAGGGCGTACAGAGTGTTTGTGGTGGGGTGTAATGAGGGGGGGAATAGTGTGAAAAGTAGAGTATAGCCAGAGCCACAGAACCACTTTATTCACCATAATTGGTACTAGTTTTGTGGGCCATTAACGATGAAAACCGCACAAGCAACAGGAACAGGAACATAACACAACCGAACCGAACCAAAGCGAACTCAACCGAACTGAACAGAAAAGAACAGAACAGAATCAACCACCAGCATTACTCGGCATCAACCAGCATCATCATGTGCTGTACGAAAAAGGACATGGCATGGCATGGCAGGACACAGGACATGGCTTCTTTGACTCTCGCCTAATTGAATTGCGCCGCCGGCTGTTCAATGCTTTTGTGCTGTGGCAGCAACAAATTTTTGATATCCTGCCACAATGCCACTTTCAGCTCAGCTCAGCCCCAGCCTAATGAGCTTGTAATGAGTGCGAAAGAGATGGAGATAGCCCATAATTCTCAATCTAAATCGTGTATAAATGGTGAAAGGTCGACACTCGTCTCGTTTGTTGCCTTTTTTTTATGTGAAGGTGATTTCTATTAAATTGGCTCTAATCTCATGCAATAAACTTGCATTTCCATTTGAGATACTTACAGCGCTTACAGTAATCGCTTTCGTTTATACCCTGCCTTCATTTGGCAAATTGAAAAGCATATTTGTTCTTTCCATTGTTGCTAACCATTGTTGCGTGTTCCCATTCGTATTCACAGTGGCAGTCGTCGGGGCAGTGCCATCGCTGGACCACCGTTGACAGATCATCGCGGCAGCATACACAACTTGCAGCTGGACATTATGGATGGCATTGTGCGCAAGACGCAGCGCAGTGGCAGCGGTGTCTGGATAGCTCCGGTCCTCCAGGAACCGGACAGCAATGTCCCCGTTCAGACATAAGCGACCCAACCAGATCCAACAGACCCAACGGCAAGAGTTTAACTAACTAACAAAAAAAAAAGAGGAGTGAAAAATGAAAGGAGCGCGCGAAACGGCAAATGGTCGAAAGCATTATTGACACACACACACACACATAAACACATTTTCTTCTTGGTTTTATCCTCGCGCAATCCTTTGCGCTCATCCTTACACTTTTTGTGACAAAAACCAAAAAAAATAAAATAATAAACAAACAAACCGCAATTGCGAAAACGAAAATAAAAAAAATACCAAAAATGAATTAAAAACAAAACATAAATTGAAGGCCACAACAGCTGACAGTAAAAGTGAGAGAATGAGAGAGAGAGAGAGAGACAGAGAGAGATAGAGAGAGAGAGAGCGAGCTCGCTTGCGAACAAGTTGAAGGACAAAGCCACAGGGAACTCGAAGTAATCTACAGAGATGAAAACACAAAAACGAAACTGTGTAACAAGTAAATTATTCTAGCAGTACTCAACTCAACTAGCAGATACCCTATAAAACAAACAAAAAAAAACCCACCTATTTACTAGCTAAAACAGATATCATTTTTGCTTAAATTGTGTTTTCTTTTCATCTTTGTAACCACTTAATATTGAGTACATAAAAAATATTCATTTCACTTTATTTTTTTGTGATGTTGCAACTGCAACTGTGTGTGGATAGTTTGTTGTTGCCACATACTTTTTCTCCCCGTTTTTTTTTTTTGCGTTTTCCTACTCAACGCTCATCGCATCAACATCAAACAATTCAAACAACAACAAAGTGTTTCCAATCCAGCTGATTTGACATTCGAAACAATTGAAATCAATAAAAACATCAATTAATATTTGTTCACTGGCACAGCCAATTGCATTCGCAATACATTTTAAACGTTAAATGATTTATATATATATATATATATATGTATGAAAATGGTTTATAAATAGATATTTTCATGGCAACGAACGGCTTTTGGTAACTGCTGTTAAATAGTTTGATTTTCATTTCAACCAACGCCAACGCTGCACATTTATAATTATTTCCACTAATTGCATTCATTTGGCTTCACGTTGCACAAATGAGATGGCTCTTAAATTATTAGCGAGCTGGATGCAAGAAAAAACTTTTACACTGCGAAAAAAATGATGCGCAAATCAAATTGGATTTTCATATAACGTTTTCAGCTCATATTTTATTTCAAGTGTATGCATTTTGCAGCTAAATATCAAATTTTTTACAAAACTGAAAATAAAAACCTCAATGCAGCAGCCTCGAGACAAAAAATTCGAAGGACATCATGGGTCAAGGACACGCCCACGCCCACACACACACACGCACACACCTTAGTTAGACACACGCAAGGTTGTTGCATTTTATGGTTAGGTACACGACGAAAAACACGCGTCGTATAAGTAATATGCGGCGCGCACACAGCCTCAATGCCAATGCCAATGCCAAACCGAACCCAAACCCAAACCCAACCCAACCCAACAGCAAAACCATTCATCCATCCGTTCCCAGCCCAGTCCAATGTCAATGCAAAAGTTCTCCACATCTCCTCTCCCCCCTTTGGCAATAATTCGCCTCATTTGCAGTCCAATAATGCAAATCGAAATGTGTTGCATGTTGAATGGACAGACAAACGGACGGACGAACAATTTTAGTTTGAAATGTGAATTTGCTACTTTGCTCATCGAACTAATTACGACTATCAAATTGTGTGTGTGTGTGTGGATGTGTACATGTGCTTGAGATGTCAATCTGTTTTCACAGAGCATACCATTAACTCGAATGTTTTCCCCTTAATTTGATGCAGATTACTTTGACGTACATTGTAAAATGTAAAAAGTACTTGAAAAGGTTTTTTATTTCATCCATTCAGCAATTAGTTAATGCTTCTAAAAAACAAGTATTGAAAACCGTTCTTTATGTTTTAAATGACATTTAAGATTCGTTCATTTTTGAATTAAGCAATCCCTCAATCAGTGTTGCAAGCTGCACGAAAGACCCAAACGAAATACACATTTTCAATATTAAGTGGTTACAAGTGAAGATTGAAAATGCCATTTATTTAAGACAAAAACAAAATACATTTGGAAAAACCAGGGTAAAAAAGAAATACAAATCAATATTAATTTAATACGTTTCTTGTAGTCTCTAAATAAATTGCATAATTAGTAAATGTTAAAATTAGTATGTAAAAAAATAAAAAAAAAAAAAAAATACCCAACGAACAAGAATTTGAATACCTAACAAAAGAAGTCTCTCGTTCTCCCTCTCTCGCTCTCTCTCTGTCTATGTCTCTCTTTCATACAACACAAGAAAACACTTGCAGTAAATTTTATTGTGTACCTTCCAGCTGTTTGTTTTAATACCAAAAAGAAACAACAAAATGAACACTAAGCTAAATCTAATCATTAAAAATAAAAAGCTAAAAAATAGTAAAAAACAAAAAGAAAGCTGCAAAAAATGTTAAAATGGAATGCATAGAATTAGTAATTCTGTTTTTGGCATTACAAGCTTAAATATACAAAAAAACCAAATACTAATCTGTGTACTTAAAAAAATCTAACTAACAAAAAGAAGATTTTGAAATGTCTGTTATTGTTTAATTTTGAGCATTTTGAAATTGTGAGTGAATCTCACACAAATGCAAACAAAACGAGAGTTAAAATGTACCATGTACCTATATAAAATGATGAAAGAATAGAGAAAATCGTGTTACTTTAAACTGAAGAAGCTATAACTACACAATTTACCTATACGCATATATAAATGTTAGGCTATAAGTGAATTTTGGCAAGCTACAACTACAACTACAACTACAACTACAACTACAACTACAACTCCTACTACAAGCAAAACAATCAAATCAATCACAACAAGCAATCAAACACACACACTCAATCAATCAATCAGTCAGTCAGTCAGTCAGGTTAGTCGGTCAGTCAGTCAGGTTAGTCAGTCAGGTTAGTCAGTCCGCCAGAGTTCTCAGATCAATAAGCCACATAGTATGTATACACATACTACTATGTGTGTGAAGGTATTTACGTGTGTGTTTGAGCGAGAGTTTAGTTAAGAAAGAAATAATCAAAAAGAAGAAAAAGGACATTGAACTTGGCTTGCTGCCCAGCCCAGCCCAGCAGGACAGCAAGCATTAGTTCGACCCCAAAAATAACACACATACATACATACATCATCAATCTTCAAATAGAGAGCAAAAATTTCGCAATTCGATTGTTTTCTATTATTAATTATTAAGTAAGTCTTGGTGTTGTTTCTACGCATAGCATATAACACGAAAAAATGGAAAGAAAAACCAGAAGAGAAAAAGAAAAACACTTGAAACGTTTCCCCCCCTCCAAAAATCATGTCTCAAGTTTAGTTTGTACATAAATGCCAATTGTTCCTCCGCCTCTCTTTCTCTCCCTGTCTCCCTGTCTTTCTCCCACTCTCTGCTACCAGACAGACTCGAAACCAAACTAATCCTATTCTTCAGATAGCGATTTAACTATGTGTACTTAATTAATCTGGTAAAAACTGGTTGAAAAAAAAGAAGAGAGCCTAAAAAATATTTTTGAATTGATAAAATGTCGCTGGACGACGAAAAAACAAAAAAAATTAAATCAAAAACAAAAACAAAATAAACATTTTTTGTCTTATTAATCAGTAATCAGTATATAAACATGGAGATAACAAAGATATATGTTAGCTATAAAAAAAAAAACACAGACAAGTGCAAAATCCAAAAAGAACACAAATACCTTAAAGCATAATCAAAGGATAATCAGCAAGGAACGAGCGCTTGATAATGAAAACAAAAAGAGATTATATATATACACATATATTATATTGATATTCTATAGTATTTGTAGAGATATATATATATATAAACGAGTATGTATACAAAAAGAAAAAAACAAAAAACCTATTGTCACAACGCAAGAGCAATCAATGTTTCAATTTATTAAATGTTACAAGAATGTTTTAAATACTATTTATATATACAAAAACAGATATACCTATATACATATATATATATACAGTATATAGTATAATATATTATTATGTAATGCAAGTGTATGCCAAAGTCGTGTGAGCATAAACTAAACACTAAACAATTCTAGAGTTACTCGTAGTCGTCAAATGTTAGTCAAAAAACACAACAAAATAAAAACAAATATTTCAATCAAAAACAATCAACAACAGAAATGCAAAATGCAAAAAACAACAAGCTATAAAATATCAAAAAAAAAAAAAAAATCAAAAGAATATTAAGAATTTTTGTTGTTAGTTTTACTTTTTTGTCCTTTGTCGTCGTCGTCAGTTATACATAAAAATTATAAATATATATATATATATAAACGGATATACAGATATGAATGTGAGTTTTTTGTCTTTAGCGTTAGCAAATGTATAACTCTTGCGTTTGATACATATATACATATATATATGTATGTGTGTATATGTATTTATGATATTAAACAAGCGAAAAAAATACACATTTAATTACTAATTATAACGATTATAACTTATATTAGTGTTAAGCGAGTGCCGCGATGGCGTCTACACATACACACACACACATTACATTAAAATAAAGAAAACGATTTCCTTAAATTAAAAATAAAAATTACAACAAAACAAAATCAACTGTTCTTTCTTTTTCAAGATTGTGTTAACAGCGGCAAAAGCTTTCCCGCAAAACTGTTATAACTGTTATACGCGTCGCATGCAAAGCTTTTTTATGCCAATTCCTTAAAGCTCGCAGCTTTAAAGCTCTCACACACTGTAACTAACTGTACTTGCTTAGCATTGCCAACAACTCTCGCGAAAAGCTTTTAAGCTGCAGTTCAAGCATTCACACATAGATGGCGCTTTCAATCTGATTGCCATTGCAATTCCCAATGCACAAACATTAAGCCATGTTGTCAACACAACAGCAACATCAACAGCAACATGTGTGTAGATAATGGACAACAACTTGACTGTCATGCTCCATAACGTAAAATTTACAACGAAACCAAACTATCTCTGATTAATATATACATTGGTGATAGGGCTGGCACGGCATTTAAGCTTGTTTATAATTAATTACCTTGGATTCGAAATGTTTAAATGTTTGATTAAGCATAAATGATATTTAAATAATAGTACCTGGCACACCGTTATACATATATGTTTCCCTGCATCTGGCAACGCCCTTAAACGCCCTAAAAATAGTTCTGTTCTAGGAATTTTTAAATGCAATCTTAAAGTGTTGGGTTTTTTTTTGTTTCTTAAGTGAAAAGCGCAACTGTTTTGACTAAAACTAAAATGTTGGCCCTGAAAAATGCAACAAAGCCAGCTGCTGCTTCACACACTTTGACTTTCTTTGTGTGACCATACACACACACACACACACACACACACACACACAGTTCTACACTTAACCAGATTTACGTTGTTAACGGGTCACGCGTCATTCGTGCGACCTTCGGCCCCTGGTCTTAATTTATTGTTCTGCAAGATTTGTCAGCTTAATTGTTTATACTTGAATCATGTTTAAGCGCTTGTTTATTTTCATTCAAAATGGTGGTGGCGGGGGGGTGGGAGGTAGGAAGGTAGGGAAAGCGGCAATACAATATGTATATGTATATGTATGTGTGGAACACCTTCTGTTTTTAATTGCTTACTAAATACCTTTTTAATGGAAAAGTGACGGGTCTTACCTGATTCAATTGCTGAATGCGAGAAATTGTTTGTTTTGTTTCTGAATAACTCGTAACCGTTGGTGATGTCACTGGACTGCTGCAACTGGATTTGTTGCCTTGCACATACACACACATGTCTCTGTGTCTGTGTGTGTCTGTGTGAGTATGTACATATGTATACCCTACAATGGATTCGATTATGTTATTGTATATTGCCCCTCCGAGCTTATCTATCTACAAATTGTTGTTTAAAATTGATACTAACACTCTACGCAGGTATTTGTATGTCAAACATGAGCGTGTACACTTAGAGAAACGATTCGATTTTTGAATATGAAATGTATTTAGTTTAACTATAAGGCATATTCATTTAACTATAAACATATTTATACAGGCGAGTGCATATGAAACATATTAAAATCACTTCAAAATGACATAATCGCTTGAATACCAACATATTTAATTCAAACATATTTCATTTTCAGAATAAGTATGATCCGTATTCAAATGATAGAACATGCATCTAGGCTAATATGCACTCAAATCCCATCACAAGTGAGCTAAATCTATATCCTTTCATGATGTCAATGTATACAAAATCATGAATGCCATATTTGGTTTTATGTTAACACAAAAAAGTTTCATGTTCAAACTGAATATGAATAATATTTCAATCAAATATATTTGTGAATCAATATTAATCCGGCGACTTTCTTAATTAAACATATACGTATTTGAAGTTAAGAATATTCATAATCATTAATGAAAATAGTTAGCATGAATATGATATTATTCTGAGTGTATGTATTTAACCTGAATATTTAGTTTTGTTTCACATTTCTATATTGTTTTCTTATAAAAACCAGACAACAATATCAATAAAAAGTTAAAAATAATAAATTTTAAGCTTTTTTTGTCGCACATTCTGCATGACAAAATGTTAATACCCTTCTATTTAGGTGTATAACGCGATGAGTATACGATATTTGAATATTCAAGCGCATGCCAATAATGTTTATTTGTATAAGGGGCCCCATTATCAGGTACGCACAGACACTTATACAAATGCAAACACACACACATTCACTTACAACGATTAACTTACACATATATGTATATGTATATGTATGTGTCTCTGTCAAAGTGATGCTTGTAAGGAAATTAGTGAAACAGATGCAAAAGTCAATTGACAAAAATACCGTTATTTGCACTTCATTTTAAGATTTACGCGTCACCTCTCCTCTCAACCCCCCTGTCACTTCATACTATACCAGCCCAACCCACCCACTGACAGTGTCAACGCAAAGCAACCTGTTGCAGTCGTGTCAGAGTTCATGCCAACTTGCATGCAGCTCGCAACGAACAACGAACATGTTGTATATGTTGGCACTCAACCGGCGCAATTGTTTTGAAATCTGATAGACCCCGTACTGAAAGCACGATTATCCATATAATATCGACTCAATATGAACAGAACTCAATGGCATACGGCAAACGGCACATTCTTATTTTCAATACTTCTTATCTGAAAAGTCACGCTACCATATTATTTCCAAGGCAATCATTCAATTTGATTTCGGGAACTCAATATTTTTCGGGGTTGTTACTCGAACTCGCTGTAAACAACACAAAAATTAGATTGTAAACAGCCAGAAAATCGTATTAAGTATCAGATTCAGCAACAACAACCAATTGCCTATTAAATGGTGGAGGGTTTTGTTTCAACAAGAAGTAGGGGAAAAGAGAAGAAGCAGAAACAGCTACAAAAGAGGAAAAAGAGGAATCGGCGTAAATAAGTGTATTTAGCATTAAGACAATAAAAACTCAACAAGTTGAACTCAAATGTGTCAATTAGAGGCTGCAGTACAACGGCAACAATTGTCAAAAATAATAACACAACATGCAACACGTCGCATGCAACATCTCACTTAAACCAAACGACACAAGGCCACCGTTTAATAGTGGAAAATCCAAGAGGGGACAGTAATGTAAACAAGTTTGAAAAACAAAGATTAATATTGATGAATAGAATGATTTATTCAGATACTTATAGACTTAACCAAGATTTATTTTTATGTAAATCTAATTTGGAATTATTTTTAAAAAATAATCAAATATTTGATGGATTTATTTAGTAACTTATAGACTTAAACTATATATTTTTACATGTAAATCTGGTTTGGACTTATTTGTAAGAAAAATAAAGATAAAACTCTAAAGTATTTATTGCCTTCACATATATGTTGTTTTTGTTATGTTTGGAGCAAATCAAAAGATTTTTATTGGTGATAAAAAAGTTAAAAGTGGAGTAAGATATAAGCAAAATAATTGAAAATGTTCATATATCAACAATTTCATTAAATTCAAATTCAAATTAATTACTTGTAGCTCAATTTGCATTGTAAGCTCTTTTGTTTTGTTGTTCTTTATAGATTTTAAGCTCAGCTTTAATGCCAGTCGTTGTGTTGAGGGGCCCCCCATTGGGTTCGACGCCTGTGCTTGACCGCAACGGCGCAACGGAGAACCAACTGACTTCAAACTGTGTTGTTGTCGCAGCGAACGCCGTTAGTAACTGCTGCTGCTGCTGCTGGTAATGGTGCTTGGCTTGGCGTTGTTGTTATTGTTGTTGGCGGCAACATGTTGCGAGGCCGTCCAAACGCGTCATTTGGTGTGCTGTGCTGCTGCTGCGTTGTCTGGAGGTTCCACTTGGCTGGCGTTGTGGCCAGCGCATCAGTCGCTCTCGGAGCGTTGTCGTGAACGGTTAACTAGCGCGGCAGAGCAAAGGCGAAAGCAACGTGTGAACACATAGCGTCGCCGTCAGTCTCCAGTGTTGGGAGTTCCATTTGTTAAACTCAAAACTCAAAGCATCAAAAAAATAGCAGAAAAGCTGAGAAGAAACCCGCACAAATTGCGAAACAAACATAAAACCAAACAAATCAAAAACAAAACCAAAAGTAAATTGTCAAACCCAACGAGACACAAATTGTTGCAATGTGCAACTAAAACAAATCACCGGCAAATCATATCAATTGTTTTGCTGTTGTTTTTTTCCACTTTTTTTTTCTTGTTAGTTGTGAGTGTTCAGTTTTTTTTTACAGTGTCAGATCAGTTTTTTTCAAAAAGCAAAAAATGTTTTGTGAAATTTGCAATGAAAAATCGAATTAAAAATTCAAATCACAGAAACAATCAAAAAACAAAAAATACCAAAAACGAAAAACTTCAATATTCATAATTATATATATTTAAAAAAAAATCCAAAACAAAAAAGCAACAGCAGCAGCAGCAAAGCACAAAAAAAAAAACTTAAAATCTGAAAATCAAAAATCACAAAATATGATATTTTAGTTCAAGGCGAAATTGAGTATAGGAAAGAAAGCGTCGCAGAATTTGCTAGCAAACATTAAATGTTGTTGTTGTTGTTGGTGTTGTAAGTTGTTGTAAGTTGTTGTTAGTGGCGTTGTTGGTGCTGGCGGCTTTCGCCACTTTACGAGCAACTTCCTTTTTGGCCATGGGGCCAAAACGCGGCGGAAAACCAGTCTTTTTGTCAGTTTGAGAGAGCAAGACCCAAGAGACCCAAGACCCAGACCCAGACCCAGAGCCAGACCCAGAGCCAGACCTCAAAACTCAACACTGAACACTCAGATTCCGATTCAGATTCAGATTCATATTCAGAGGCTTGAAAAAAGCCCGTTTCCACTTTTTTCCACGTCCCAAACCAAAACTAACTGAAAACTGAAAGAGAAACAGAAAGAGTGAGAAAGAGAGGGAAAACAAACGTAAACAAAACATGCCGCGTTTCAAAAATTGTTTGTGTCCCATTCTCTGTCCGTGTGTGTGTGTCTGTGTGTGTGTGTGTGTGTGTGTGTGTGTCAGGATAAACAAAAGCGGAAGCAAATGATTTGCAAATCTGCAGCAAGTTTTGCATCCAAGGTGAAAGCTGAACAACAATAAAAACAAACAAACATGGAGAAAGAGACACACACACAGCCAGAGAGAGAGAGAGAGAAAGATAGATAGATAGAAAGAGAGAGACAGATATCCCATGTTGCATATCGGCCCCCGTTTTGTCGGAGAATGTTGGCTTAGAATTGGCTCTTGGCCTTTATGATAAATGGAGGCTGTTTAGGCCAGCGGGCCGTAAATCATTTTCATTTTCTTCTTTTCTTTTTTTTTGCCTTTTTTCGTTTTTTTTTTCCATTTAGCTTTGACAATTTTTGCAGCACAAAGAATTATTATTCTACTCAACACAAAAATGCGAAAGTTTATGCCCCACAACACACACACACACACACAGAGACAGTGCAACCAAAAACTGATTTCTTTAAAAATTTTGTTTATTTTAAAGTTTTTTTTGTTGTTTCTCAACTTAAAGATCAAGTTCAGCGGCAGCAGCTTCTTATATGTAGAACTTGCCGCCGGTTCAAGCTCTCTTTGGCTGTCATTTTGTCATATTTATAGTTCTACACACACACACAGAAAAAACTCACACACATACATACATACTTACATATGCAGATGTGGATGAAACCACACTAAACTTGCGCGCGACTCAACTCGGTTAGAAAGCCAATGAACAAGTTTTTTTTTCTGCTTTTTTTTTTCGTTGGAGTGCGCAACTAATTTTCTAATTTGACGACGACATCGTTGTTGTTTTTGTTGTCGCTATCGCTTGCCGTCATTTGCCGATCGTTGAGCGTGGCAAGAGAGAAAAAATGTGCCCATAGTTGCAACAAATCCAAATCACAGTCAATTTACCACACCACCCCAAAACGCAAAAAGCAAAACGCAAAAAGGAACTTAACGAAGCTTCGCGATCAACTCGCACACACACACACACGTTTGAGTGGGTGGGGCCAACATGTTTGATGTTTGATGTTGATGAAGAAGAAGAAGTAGAACTAGAAGTAGAAAAGATCGATTCCAATGATCTGGCATATTCGGCGTGTGATTAATCGTTCTGGCTCCAAACGACGAATGAACCGAGTTGGTTTTGGTTTTTTGCCGGTTAATTGCTCTGTCATAAAAACAAGAAGAAGACGAAGAAGAGGAGGTAGAAGAAGTGAAGTGGAGGAAGACACTAAACTGAATTGCTAGAAACAGAGAGAGAGGGGTACGCGGGGCAAAAGCAAATAAGTAATAGCCAAGACAAAATATACTATATACGAGCTGAAGCGAGCTAAACCAAAATGCCAAGTTAATGGATTAGATGCAAAGAGAGAGAGAGAGATAGAGAGAGCGAGCAGCTACTTACGAACGATCAACAATGATTATGATGATGATCATCATCATCTTGTTGTGTGTGTGTGTGTATTTAACTGTGAAACAAAACGAACGAGCATGCAAAGCAAAAGACTCGATAGACACAGGCAACGGCAAAGGCAAAGGCAAAACGCGAAGGCAGCTTCAAGAAATAAAGAAAGAAAGGTGAAAAGAGGCAAAGAGACGACAGGTTGGACGTAGTTTCTGTGTATGTGTGTGTGTGTACATAGATGAGTATTATGATAATAATGATGATGACGAACAAGACGAACGCAAGAACCAGACGCTCGCACTCTCTCTCGCACTCTGTCTCTCTCTCTCGTTCTCTTTGCTTGTTTGAATGTCTATTTACATACATATTTATGTATGATACCTGTTTGTCCACACACACACACACACGCACACAGACTCAGGCATAAGCACTTTGAGCGCTGTATAGAATAACTAAGCAGTGACTGCGACGCAGTCGACCCGATTTCAAACAACAACAACAACAGCTTACACACAAAAAAAAGTTGCTCATAAGAACTAAAGCAAAGCCAAAGCAAAGAAACTCTGGCGTATTTTTACAAAATTTTGTATTAACAACCAAAAAGAAGCGTTAAATAAATAAAATGCAAGATGTAGAAAGCAACAAACAACAACAACAATAAGCGAATATTCGTTGTTAATATTTGTTGTTTGTTTTTGCGTAGCAATCGAAACTGGTTCTGGTTCGAAACCACAATAAAAATCTGAAGAAATTGTTATTGGAACAACTCATAAAGAACAAATACATATATAATATACATATACATATGTATGTTTGTATGTACATGCGATGTATGTACCGATGTATGTACGTATGTATGTATGTAGGTTTTTTGCTTAAAATTAGCATAAGTTTACGGGAGAGTTGCCGGCTCAAAGTAAAAAAAAGAGCCACACCTGCATACTTCGTGTGATTTCCAACACTGCTATTTGCCTTCATTCCAAACACACACACACACATACAAACATACACACGCACACAAAATCAAAGAAACGAAAAGAAAGGAGAAGAAAAAAAACAAAAGACTTCAACGTCAGGCAACATACTTACTTTTGTACTTACGTGTCGCTAGCTAACGTCGACAGCGAGACGTCGGCAGCGCACAATCAGAGCTGGCCAACTCAGACGTTGCGACGTCGCTGCGCTGCTTCAGTTGCTTTTCAAAAGGCGCGCCGTCGCAGTCGAACGTCTCTGAACAACAACACCAACAACAACAACAGCGACAACAGCAACAGCAATAGTGAGAGAAGAATTTCTCTCTCTCACGCGCGCGCGCGCAAGTTTTAAGTTTTTTCGTTCGTTTCGCGCTGTTTTTTTTTTGTTTTGTGCTGTTTTTTGTAGAAATTGTGCGTTTTACTTAATTGTACGTATGTGTGGTGAATTTCATACATATTAAACACACATACATACATATATATATATTTTTAATTTGATAATTGTGTATGTATACTGCTGCTGCTGCTGATTCTCTTCTGTTTTGGGTACCTGTGTAATACTTTGATTACCATTCGATTCGACTCCTTTTTGCGACCTGGACTTTATGGCACTGACCTGTCCTGACCCGTGACCCGTTGCGGCAGGCTTAACAAATCTGCATGTGCAACTTGTTTACATACATGTATGTAACAGGCTCTCAACATGCAAGCGCTCTCTTTAACTCTATCTCTCTCTCTCTCGCTCGCTCGCTTGCTTGTTCGATTGGTAATGCGCCGGCGCAGCCAGTGACAAACATTGTTGTTGTTGGATAACACAAGCACCGTAACAAGTAGCGAAAACGAACAGCAACAACAACAACAGCAAGAAGAAGACGAAGAAGCAAGAGCAAGACGTAGATGCGTTACAAACGGTTTTTTTTTTACAGGTAAGCGAAAAATCTACAAACCCAATTTTTAATTTCCACTCACCAACACCAACACACATACAGACACAGCTGTTTATTTAATATTTGTGTGTTGCGATTTGTGCGATTTGCGTATTGCAATTTTCAATCCAATAGTTCCGTTGCAACAAACCCTCCCCCATCACCGCCCCGAACATACCATCAATGTGGAAATCCTTTCAAGTTGTCCAATTGCCGTTAAGCGACAAACCATATACACATACATATATATAGCAAGAGATTTGCTTCTGCTTCTTCTTGGTGGAAAACGCAATTCGGCAGCCACTTTGCCAACTGTTTCCTCTTTCATCTCCATCCATCCGCCCGAACCCTCCGCCCCGCACCCGTCCCGACCAACGTGCGATAAAATGATTTTTCATTTTGCCGGTCGAACAACGGTAATCAAGCTGCCTCAGACAAAACTTCACTTCCCATCCAGTTCCATCTACTACTTTATTGTTTTTCACCGAAACACTTTAACTCGGGGAAACCGTTTAGCTGTTAGATATATTACATGTGTATGGTAATTTTCCACTGTATATTATTATCTTTAAGTATTCCTATGAATATTGATTGAGTTTAAACATATAATTATTATAACTTAACTTTTTCTAATAATTAGTTTTTAGTTTTTGTATACAAAATGTTATAAACTTTACACTTTGACTAGATTTTAATGGGTTTTTATAGTATTTTTTTTGGAAATAAACTGGAAAAACACATATTTTACTTGTGATTATTATTGATTGAGAAAATGTAAAAAGTTTTCTGCTAGAAAAGTTATTGAACCATTTTGAAGGTTTTGATATGTTAAGATTAAAGATTTTACAGGTACTAGATATTGTTTATTGTTTCTCATAACAAAAATCAAACACAATTTTTCTTTTGTCGAAACTTTTTGCAAAATAAACTTTTTGACACGGTGCATAAATAATTTTTTTTTATATATATTTGTGACCTGAGTGTATTTGTGAGTCGTATATACTATATTTTCTGTGCTTAGTTGGATAAATGTATGTATGTATGGATGGTATATGTATGTATATACTATATATTTCTTTTCCCTTTTCTTTTGTTTTTGTTACTGCTGCTGCTGCTGATGTTGCTGCTGTTGTTGTTGTTGTTGTTGTTGTAGTTGGCTCTCGTTTGTTTTTGTGTCTTGTGTTGGTAACAAGCAAGTTTCCCCAATGCCAATCACAGTGGCCCCAGAGCTGTGGCTGCTGCGACTGCGGCTGCGACTGTTTCTGTGGCTGTGGCAATGGCTATGGCTATGTCTGTGGCTGTGGCTCTTTAGCCATCGACTTCAGATTCAACTCAACTCAACTCGACTCGACTCGACTCGAACCAAACAACTTCAACTTCGTCTCCCTTTGTGCTCATCAGTAACTTGTTGTATTTGTTGTTGTTACTTGTTGTTGTTGTTGTTTTTGTTAGCTGTTGTTGTTTTTGTTAGCTGCTGGTGGTGCAGTTTTGTGCGCTTTTCAGTTTTCCACTTTAGACGTCTAAGCGATTTTCCTTTAGTGTCTGTCTGTTCTGTCTGTCTGCCGTCTTCGTCTTCGCCTCAACATCTTCGTCATTCGATTCTCTATACTCCATTCTGCCCCTCTCCCCACACCACTCTCTCTCTCTCTCTATCTGTCTCTTTCTTTCTTTTTGTTCTTTTTGTTGCCCTTTTCCCTTTTGGCCAGGCCCGTTCTGTTCGTTGCCTGTCGGCGGCATCGGCAAGGAATTTGAAAGATCTAACAAGATTTTTCTTTGAGCAACGGCCAAGAGCCAACAGCATTCAACAGCTACTGCCTCCCCTCCCCCCGCTACCCGCTTGTGATTCGACACCCACCTCATTTTGCCCCCCACCCCCAATACTCTTGTTCTTGTCAGCTGTGTAGTGTAAGTGTGTGTGTGTGTTTTTGTTGTGCGCCGCTGATTAAATTGTTTGGGGAACTTTCGTTTATAATTTGATGTGGTATCTCTCTCTCCCACTCTCCCGCTCTCTCTCTCTCTCTATCACTCTCTGTGGTGTCATCTGTCCGCCATCTCCATTTTAATCTTCATCTCTCTCCGCTCTGCGTCTCTCTCTCAACTCATCTATCAGTCTTCTTCTTCTTCGCCCCCCCACTTCCCCCTTTGTCTTACAGCATTTGGGTGTTTCGGTTTTTCGGGTTTTTGGGTTTTTCGGGGTTTTTCGGTTCTAGCAAAAGTGAAGCATATTTGGTTTTGTTCACTTTTCCTTTGCTTAGACTTGAACTTCGAGTGTGTTCAGTGTTCAGCAATTAAACGGTATTTATCTTGTTCAAATTTGTTGCAAGTTCGCTTATCACAAAGCCAAACACAACTCACACACACGCACACACACACACACATAACTGTAATCAAATATTAAATATTCGTTGAGTTCAATTTAAAATTGAACTTGGAACATTCAAGTGAGAGAAATACGCCAAATACTAAAACTAAATGTTTGTTATTCATTAATTTTCATTTTAAATTTCATTTAATTTTTGAGTAATTTGACAACATTTTGTATTTAATTAGAGAGAGATTTCTTTTTGTTTTGTGAAATGTTGTGAAAATGGCAAAAATGTTTAAAATTTTACATTTTAATTGTTGCGTGACAAAAAACACAACAACAACAAAAACTGATTCTAGACACAAAACTGGAAACCCTGGAAACTTTGTATATTTGTACTATTTGGCACTCGCTTCGCACATTCATATATTTTTACTTTTATTATCAGAATGTTTATGCTCGAATTGCATTTTGTATTTTGCAATTGCAATCGTAAACTTTAACAACGGCCTAGACGCGTTTTTGTTTCGTTTCGTTTCGTGTTGTCAAATTTGCAACTTTTGCAAATGTGGCAAATAGTGAATTCGACACGTTTTCGCGTTTTCCAAGCTAATAATCAGTTAGCCATATTATACCGTATACTATATACGTGTATGTACGTACGTGTATATATGTATGTGTTTATCGTAGTATAATCACAACCTTCATGCATGCGAATGGATAGAGCTCAAAACTGATGATTAACCATTGACACAATGCTCGAAATCAAGTTTGCGGAAGTTGAAAATGTTGCATTGCTAACAGTAGTAGCTGATGATAATGATGATGATAATGATGTTGATGATAATGATGATCGGACAAAAGCAATTTTGCACGCATTGCAATTAAAATTCAATTGCCAAATGATGTGAGAGACAGATACTAGATAGATAGATGTAGATAGAACTTCAATCCGTTCGCGGCAAAATCACAACAGAAATCGGGGGAAAATTGAAGTCGAATCTCGAATCTCGAATACCAAAAACCAAATACTGAATGCCACCAAAAATGAAGCAACAAATATTGTCATGCAGATGCAGATTACTTGATGTGACTCGATACAGCTGTACAATGTCGCGTGGGACACTTGGACAAAGGCAGTAAGGGGGGGGCGGGAATGGAGAACGGGGGCGCATTGCAATTTGTCAACATGACAAATGCTAAAGAAAATAGCAAAGACTCAACACACAGATACCCTCACACACACACCAATACAGGTAGATAAACACACATAGATATATATATATAGATAGATGGATGGATGGAAAATCTAAGAAGTTGTGATGCATTAGCAAATGAGCATTTCTCAGCAAGAGCAAGAGGCTGCAACAAAACAGATCATTAAGGATATAAAATAAAGAGAAGAAGAGAAAAATTATTATAGTCAAGTGATTTTTTCTTGAACTCAATTTATTCAGTATTAAGAAATAATCTCTTTTAATGATGAAAAGAAGGAAAAAAAGATAAAAAAAATATTTTCAATTGAAGTAGAAATGTTTTTTTTTTTTTTAAGTATGGCAGTTAAGCCAAGTACAAAAGGTTCTTATCATAATTGATGGAAAACTTTGTTAGTCATGTTTTGAAGAATGCTTCTCTGAAGAAGCTTAACATTTGAGAAAATGCAAATGCTTTTTGTATGTGAAGTATGTATAGGGTATTTGGACAGATGGCAAGGATAGTGTTTGAGGATTGAGTCACAGGCTGAAGTGGCGCCTCCGCTGATTGGCGCAACGCTGCTAAATGTATGCATGAAAAATGCATTAGAGCCAGGACCCCTTCCCTCCCCCGCCACCATCACGCCACAGACGACAGCAGCAGCAACAGCATCAGCATCAGCATCAGAGAGACAGACAGATAGAGAGTTTATAGTGTGCTTGTTTTCTGACAACATCCTAATGATGACACGCCGCATAAAACAACAGAAAACAACAACAACTGCAACTGCAACCAACAAAATGCATCATCAGTAGCGGGCGGCGGTGGCGGTATCGAATGGAGCGCATTTCAATTGCCGGTGCTCTCGATAAGCACACTAAAGCAATGAAGCACCAGGCACCAGGCACAAGGCATTAGGCACTAGGCAAAACCCAACCTCTATCGAATCGAGTCGAGTCGAGTCGAATCTGTGATGCACTATATGTGTGTGAGAGAGAGTCTGAAGCAGCTTGAGGCACCAAGCACGAAGCACAAAGCTGATGCTGAAGCTGCAGTTGAAGCTGGAAGCATGGAAGCTGAAGCTGAGAATGTGAATGCGAATGCGAATGTGTCCTCGCCGTTGGCTCAAAGTGTCTGGGGAATGCAAATGCATTAGAGCTAAGCTGGCAAGCAAAGAGATTTTACCCCAGAAACAATTGTCTGTCTATCTGTTTGTGTGTAGGGGGTGTAAGCAGGGGGAAAATATGTATATATTAAGCTAATGCAATGAGTCTTTTGCTATCGGCATACTAGATAAGTATGGCCAGGGTCTTTGTCTTAAGCTGAACAACACTTAAAGTAGCCAACAAAAACAAATAAAAGCGCAAACTGTTTTTAGTTAGTTTGTTATGAGAGTACACTAAGAGAAAAACTATAATCTATAAGCTTTCATTTTGCATTCAAATTTGTTGATGATATCTTCTTATCGTTTGGCTTGAGAGTTGATATCAATCAGTCTAATAATGAAGTTTTGTGATTGGAAACTTATTGAAAAAACAAATAAACATACATTTCTATCAAATAAGTTACTTTCAATAACAAATCAACACACTCTTTGAATATTTGTTCGAGTGTAATTTACATTCAATCTCATGCTGGGAAATAATTATGATTCAACATCAATTCTTACTGTTCAACTGCCATCTTTCAATAAGGCCGGGTAGATGTTGAAATGGAATAAAACAAGCTGTGTTTGAGGTATTAACTTAATATTTTTTTTATTTGAAAGGTCCATGTATGCCATTATGTATGGAATATGACATCATTTGTATAAGCTATAAAGTTGCATTCAAATTAGTTGGCTATATCTTCTTACCATTTGAGTGTTGATATCAGTCAGTCAGTGTGTGCTAAGAATCTGATTGAAAATACAAATACATATAGAACTTGATCTAATAAGTCACTTGTACTTCATTTCATTACCAAATCAACTTACTCTCAAAGATTATTTCGAGTGTATTTAACATTCATCATTCGCACATCACTCATACGTATCTAGAAGCTTGCCACTTTTACTTGTCAATTGTCAACAAATTAAGCACGTGGAGGATAAAAATATATATATATTTATTTGTATATATAGTCAGTTGACTAGTGTGGCAAATTTCCCAAGCTTAAAACAAAGTCTGAGTTCTGTTGTGTTGCATAAGCTATTGAATTAGTAAGTTGATTCCATAGTTGGCACCATTGTGTGCCTGTTACTACGAATACGAATACGACTACGAATACGAAAACGAATAGGAATACGAATAGGAATACGAATACGAATACGAATACGATTATTACTCACTTCAGCCAAATGTGTCAATCACACTTAGAGATGCAGAGATTCTCCGCCGTTATGCAATCAATTGCAGTTTGATTATTATGACTGCCGATTTCAATGGAAACTCAATCATATCATGCATATTGAAGCCAACTGTACCTCAACCTGTCAACAGGTTATACCAAAACAAAAAACAAGAAGAAAAAATCAGAAATTAAAAACAGTTTGTTTTGACTTCTACGAATTGTGTGGTCAGAACAGCCACAGAAAAAACAAGTAAAGTTGATTATCTTTGCCGCCATGCCGAATATTTAAATACACTTCTAGCTAAAGTCAAGTTAATGAGCAAATGTTTCGTTTCGTTTTGGCAAATGATCTAACCGCAAGAAAAAGAAGTTCTTGAGCAAAGTTTCAGCTAGACAGATCGAAAACTCTGGGATGCTGATCGGGAATACATATATACTATATACTTCTTTACACACTTAATGACAAAATCGAAAGTGTATTGAAAAAACAGCTAACAAAGAAAATTTATTTATTTGTTAATTATTTAAAATCACAATTTGCGAATGAGCGCAAATATCCCATATATATATATATATACACACACACATACAGTTACATATGTGTGTATGCAAACTAATATACGTATATATATGCGCAATAAAGTGTAGGGAAAACCCCAAGAGAGACCCCCAAAGAGACACAGACACAGTCCCAGTTTCAGTCCCTACTGTTTGTTGTTGTTCGTGTTGATCAGCATCTGCAGCAGCTGAGGCAGCCACCAAAACAACAACAACAACAGCAAAAGAATCATATACATATTTATATATATATATATTTGTTTGTCTGTCTGTAAAAAAAAACAGGTCTCGAGTCTTTTCTACGTGTTTTGCGCGTTGAGCTCAAAAAAACAAAAAAAAATACAGAAAAAAAAGAACTTAATTAGAAACAACAATAAAAGCAGCAACAACGAAAACAACAACAATGTGGGCAACAACAGCAACCAGCAACAACAGCAGTTTGTGGCAAATAACAAAAAAGTTAGAAATTGTTACCTTAGCTTTGATTTTTAAGTTGTTGTTGTTGCCGTTTTGAACAATCTAATACACAAACTGCTGCTGCTGCTGCTGTTGCTGAGAGGCTGACTTGTTGTTGTTGTTGTTGTCGTTAACTCGACAACTCTTCTTACTCTTACGATTTTTTGCTCATCCCTGGCAAATATTGACAGGGCATCGTTTTGGACATGGCCCAAAACCGTCCGTCTCGTCTTTCGTTGACTTGGGGCCCAAAAGCCTGTCTGTCACATGAAAACTTTACGTTATGCTAATTTTTTGTGGTCTTTTTTAATTGTTGGTTGCGCTTAAAACTTTGGCAACGGTTTGGCTTTTTTTGACATGCAATCTGCTAGCTAAAAATAAAAAAATATATAAATAATTATATCAAAAAAAAATATTTTAAAGCTCATAAAACTTGATTTTAACCGAAACTTTCTTTAAAAGATTCTTTCCAGCTTTTTTCAAACATGTTCCATGATCACTTTTTAGTGTTAACCAACAACATTAAAGCCAACTCTTTAAGATCCAAAAATAGGTTAAAATAAGAACCAAATCGCATTGGTTTCCGAAGTTTCGGGAAACAGATATCGAATATGCTTTTTGTTTGTAATTGAATATTCTCACATGTTCACGTAATTACCGTTTGGCCAAAAAAACAAAATAAGTTGAAAATTGAAACAGTTGAACGGTTGAACAGCTGAACTGTTTTGGCCTGCGATTTGGAGTCGGGTTGCCCAAAAGAAAAAAAAAACCAACCCCAAAAACCCCGAAAATGCTGCAAAAAACCCTTGCGCAAGTTTTTAATGAATGAGCTGACATTTTGTTGGCCAGCTATTGCAAAGTTCAATATGGGTTTGCATCAGTTTACACACAAATTAAAAAGTATCCACCCCCCCAACCCTCCACGGCCCACGACTGAAACTCTGGACCTATTGCAGCAGCAAGGCCAAATCAAAAGTAAGCTAACTGAAAGTTAGTTAACAGCAAAAAAAAAAAGTTTTTCTTTGTGTTTGTGTGCACAGAGCCAGATAGCCAAGTTATAGACATAATCACACACAGGACAAATGAGTAAGCCACACACACACAAACACACACTTACACACTCACACACACTTACATACTCTCTTATATATATATATTTAGTGTTTTGCAGTGGAAATAACCAAAACATTGTACTAAAGTTTATGCAAAATTGTTTGTGGAATGCAACAAAAAATAAAAATATCATACAAGTGCATAAATATCTGAAGTACACACACACACACACACACACAGTGTTGCCCATTCATGCTACTAACTGTTATGTACCTGAAGTTGTCCTTGTTCTTTTTTTTTTGGGTTGACTCTGGTCTGGTCTGCTCGTGTCTTGGCCTTTGCCTTTCGCCCTCGACTGCTGCTGCTGCTGCTGTTGGTCGCCAAATAAAAGTCGATCATAAATATTTGCCTAACAACAACAAAGCGCAGCAAACTTAAATTAGCAACTGGAAAAAAACAAAAAAAAAACAAGCGGCACAGTGGAATAAATGATGAATTTGTGTGGCAAAATTGTGAAAGAGTTGTACGAAAAATCAGAATAACTTTTCGATTCGAAATGTTGACAAAAAAAAGAAAAAGATTTTTCTTCAAGTTTTATTTCGCACACTGTGCGACTTTCAAAGTCAAGCCATAAAATGCAAATAACGAGAAAAACAGCATCAGCATAGCAGCAGATAACAGAAGCTGTAGCAAGCCAGCCAGGCAAGACCATCTTCTTCTTGGTCTTCAAGATGATGATGATGATGATGAGGAGATGGGGAATGGGAATGGGATGGGGTATGAGAAGTTAGCACGAGGAACACTCCAAAGCACCAAAAGAACCCAAGCACAAAGCTCTAAGCCCTGAGCTTCATGTTCATTGTCTGTTTCTGTCTCTTTCTCCCTCTCTTTCTCTCTCTCAGTCTCTCTGTGTGTGTAAGTGTGTGTGTGTGTGTGAGTGCGTATAAAAAGTTTAATGAAGATATTTGTTACAGTCAGTGCACCTTGAAATTGTTCTGTGGCAAGCAATGGTCACACTGGTGCTGTTTGATAGCAATGGGGACAGAGGGTGATGGGTGAAGGGGCGGGGGGTGAGCAGGGTCAGGCAGACAATGGAAATGCCCTGGCAAAGCCAAAGCCAAAGCACTACTCTTCGACTTCGACTTGGCAGTAATCATCTGGCATCTCTTTAAGTGTATTGCAATTTTAACAAATGAGCATCTATCTCTCTGATAGTTCCCGGGAAAAAATCTATTCATGCCCAAGTGATTGGTTTCAATTTCTTTGCGCTATACACTTGAAGAAAAAGTCGACTGCCTGTCGTCATATATATATTAATTCTTATTATATTTTGCTTTGAGTTGAGAAACTTTTATTGGATTGAAAGTTCAAAGTCGAGCTAATGTCGTTGTGCAGGGTATTTAAATAGTCAGGCATTAACATTTCACTTGTCACTTTGTCACTTGCATTGTTGGCGTTTATATTTCTCTTCTGCTTTATTTTGTTTTTGTTGTTTTTTTTTTTTTTTGAGTGAACTGCTCAGAAATCTTTTATAGTCATATCCTGCCTGCCTGCCAAGTCAAGCCAGCTGCTCCCTGCCTGGGTTGTCTGTTGTTAGCCTGCTTCGGTTGTTTGGTTGTTGTTGTTGTTGTTCAGTTGTTGTTGTTGTTGGTTTCGGGGCTGAGTGAGATTATCATCAGAGTGGGCCCAACATTATTAGTGTCATTAGATGCAGTCAAAGAGCACACAGCACACAAAACATTCGCAATTCGTCTAGCACTCGCTCTCGAACTAACTGTCTCTCTCACCCCTCACTCTCTCTCTCTCTCTCTCTATCTCTTTCGCTCTCCTTGTCTGTTTGGAGTGTCTCTGTGCTATTATTTTGTGTATTTTTTTGTTTTCTTTGAATGACTAACTGCAAATTAGTAGCTACTTCTGGCAATTTATCGTGCATTGTATGGCGGCGGCGACGGCAACGACGGCGGCGGCCTGTTGGCCGGCTCATTATGAATACAACTACTTGGCTAAGACTGCGACGGCGACAGCGACTGACACTGCGACTGAGACTGAAACGGCGACTGCGACTGAGACTTTTGGCTTGTTGTTGGTTGGAAGAATGATGATGGTGGTGATGGTGGGGAGGTTACGGGCAGAGAGGAGTATTGTTGTTGTTGAGCTGCCTGCTGCTTCATTCATTGCAAAAGTATGGTGCGTTTTGTGTGTAAGTGTGTGTGTGTATCTCTATGGGTGTGTGTGTGTGAGTATTTCATAAATTTTGTATGCTCGTTACTTTTGGCTATGAAATGGCAAAGGTACGGGCCACAAAACAGTGCCATTATTACATGTTGCTGCTGCAGCTGCTTGTTGCTGTTGTTGCTGTTACTGTTGTTGTTGCTGTTGCTGTCGTTGTTGTTGTTGCTGTTGTTTGAAGCTTGTGATGGAGTGCAGCTTCGTCGTCTCCAGCGTTTCTGATGTTTTTGACTCAAAGTTTGCCATACTTGGCTGCACTTAGACAAAAAATAAACAAAGATTTTTGAAGATTTCGTTTTGAAAAGTTTATCAACAAAATATAAACAAAATAATAACATTTATTTGATGGTCTTTATTTAGTTAATGTATGTAAATTGCTTTAGCCACTCTCTCGTTTTTCTTAGTGTAACTACATAGTTTGAGTGTGTGTGTGTGTATGTATATATGTGTGTGTTTGTGTGTGTGTGCAACCTAATTTTTAGGTTTACGTTCAGTTTTAATGGGCTTGGGAGCAAAGCGCTGTCGACGTCGACGCCTCGCAGCAGCCGCGGCAGCATCCTCATCAACAAACAACGTACGTACACGTTTGTATGTATGTGTATGTGTGTGTGTAGGTAGGTAGATAAATTATAGTAGTAGCAACAGCAAGCGCCGCTCAAGCTCATCAACATCAGCGGCGGCAACAAAAATGAGAACCGCCAACTAGTTTGAATGCCATCGCTCCCCGCCACACACACACACACACACACTGACACACACACACACACACAGCTCTCAGCACCCCCTCAATGTCTCCTCTCGTACTACTGTTCGCTGGCACTTCCTAGCTCTTCCCTGCCTGCGCCAAAGAAAAAACGCTCTCAAAACAATTGTTTCATTTTTTTTTTATAGCCCAAAGCGCAATTTTAAATTTAGCTCTCTTCAGCAGAGAAGCGGCGGCGGCGGCGTTTTCGGTTCGTTTCGGTTTCACGATGGTTTTTGGTTTTGGTTTTGGTAAGGTAAGGTTAGGTTTTTATTCAGTTTTTTTTTTTCATCTTCTTTCCATTATATATATGTATGAGAGTATGTTTGAATATTTGAATGTAGTTTACTACTCGCATTGTTTTCGCATTTCTATGCGATGCACACCGTATCCCAATGGGGCTTATTAGCTGCTCAAACCCGATACCGATAAGGTCACAAATACTATATACACAAATACTATCTGTGTGTATATATAGGGTTATAAATAACTTGATTTGAACATAGATAAAAATGTATTTAACATTAAAAATTCTCCCCAACGGACACAAAACCGAAAACTAAACCAAAAAGTGAAAAGCTTAACATGTAAAAATATGTTTTTAATATCTAACTTATTGAAAGTAAATAAATTACGTTTCCATTTCAAATCACTTAGAAACTTGTCTCAGCTTGTCAACTTTCTATTGTTTATGGTTAATTAGTTTAATTGGTTTTTGCTAATTATGAGATTGAGAAAAAAAGAGAAACAAACTGAAATGAATACTAATGATATGATATTCTGAGTTCTGCTCTCAATCTATCTTTAATCTATTATTTTTGCTTAATGTTAGAGACATTCCATAGTCAACATTGGCAATAAACATTTCTCATACAAAACATTTAAGTTAAATGTTTTTTTTTTTTGGATGCTGCGAGTATTTTATCGCTGTTGCTTTTACCCCCACCAAACCCCATTGTTGCCCCCGCCGTAACTTCTGGTAACCCATATGAAACGTAAACTTTAGTGTTTTGCAGTTATTGTTGCTGTTGCCGTTGTTGTTGCTGTTGCCGCTAGCTGCGCACATTAATAGTCCGTTTAGTATTCATAGTAAAACGCTCGCGGTGCCCAAAATGAAATTAACGCCAAACAAAATGCTGAACGTCGAACTTTTATGATGTACAAAATAGTAGTTGTTATACCCTGTAGAGAAGACGCAAAAAGAAGGGATATGAGTTACATACTCTCTCTATTTCATATAATATATTACAGGGTTTTTTTAGGGTGTTCCTCAAAATCAAATGCAATTAATTAACGCTTATCGCTTCGAGCTGTTCCCAAATCACTTTTTTTTTTTATGTAGTGTATGTAAGAAATGAATTGAACATCATTGAATTGGCAATTTGGGATTGGCAAACAAATGTTTGCCCAGTTTCGAATGGTTTGGAGCTGGAGTTGCAATTCGCTTGGCTTCACTTGACATTTGATTAAATTTTGTCTGCTTATTACTTGTTGGCATGCAATAACAAAAAAAGTAGTAGGGGCAGAAGAAGAAGAGACAGAACCCATACATATATACATATAAAACTATTTTGTACTTTGATCATAAATGTCATGACAACAAAAACAACAACAAAAGACATAAATTGCTTATAAAGCTTAGCAACAACAATAACAATTACAACATATAAAGAAGAAGCGACTTTAACGCTTTTAAAATGCTGCCTCATACACACAGATACACACACACTAACACAAGCAATGAGACAGCGGCGAAGTGAAAATGATTTCCGTTTCCTGTTCATTAAATTGTCCAAAAAGAAAGCGCAAGGGACTACAAAACAAAAACAAATACACCGCTATCCATACGAATAGTACTGATTAAGCAAAAAAAAAACTGTTGCTTCTTCTTTTTGTTTTTTGGTGCTGAAACTTAATACTTGCCCTTTGCTGGCGGGTACTAATGAGAAATTGAGAGTTTTGGTTCGGTTTTTTGGTTTTTTGTATTATAAAATAATATGCAAGCAGTACAAAAAAATGACAAAGCTGACACTTTTGTGCTGTGCCCCAGTTGAAATTTTTAATGAACTTAAAAAAATTTTGCATTTTGGCCAAAACTTTTTGTAGAAAAATGTCAAAATTGTGATTTGAAAATGAGAATCGTTGATTAGGAACTTATATACATATATCATAATTTTCATATGTATTTCATTAATATTACATCTTTAGTTTCTTTTAGGTTTAAATTTTCTCTTTTCTTTTCTATATATATCATAAGTTCAATATATATATTCAATTACTATTACATCTTAACTATTACATCTAACTAATCTGTGAGTTAGTAATCAATCTTTATCTTTATCAATCAATCAATCTTTATCAATTCAATATATATCTTCCATTAATATTACATTCAAGCTAATCTGTTAGTTTCTATATAGATATTCGCCCTATTTGCATGACCGTTGCTGTGTGTGTGTGTGTGTGTGTGTGTGTGTGTGTGTGTGTGTGTGTGTGTTTGTGTGTGTGGTATCCCAAACTAACACTCATCAAATTTTCAGCACTGAATACCAAATGGCTAATACTGAACACTCACCGCTTTGAGCCAACAGGCGAACACAAGCTAACAAAACTAAGACGCGATTCATATATTTTTTTTTTGCTTTTTTTTCATACTTAGCTATCGTTACACAATTTTATCCCGCCCTCCCTCTCCCTCTCTCTTAGCGGCTATTCGCATATGCTCACACACATGCTGGAAGGGGGGGGGGCAAGCCGGAAAAAAGAGCTTTTTAGCCCCGCTAATGTATTCAAAAGATATCGCACTGTGAGCCACACACAGATACAGATACTACAACTTGAGATTCTCGCCGAGTTTTCGAGTTTGTTTCTTTTGCCGTTTGCCTTTTGCCTGCCTGATAGCCTGTTGCTTTTTTTTGGTGTTGCCTTTTTCGCTTCTTAGCCACACGCACACACACTCACACTCACATTATTGTCGCGTCGTCACCTCCCCTTCCCCCTCACCCACCTTCCTTCCTACCCACCCGCACACCGCACAATGTGAATGTGAATGACCCTTTTGTCGTTTTTTTCTCTTTTTGTGCTTATTTTGTACAATACGATTATAATGCTCAAACTCATACATATGTATATGTATATGATTAGAAAAAGCACACACACACACATACGTGTGTAAGTGGAGATGGGCCGTAACTGTAACTGTGTGTAAGTGTGACCAAGTTACGCTGATCTATTCATAATTCGAGCAACACACCCAGTTATAGATATAGTTAGAATATCGGTGTGTGTGGCCTGCATTTGCATTATGTGTTTATATGGCTTCCGATTCCGATTTCGTTTTCAATTTCAAATCGATGTTTTTTTCTTCATCGTCGTCTTCTTCTTGCTGAAATTGAAACCGAGAAACGAGAAACACTGAGGCTTAAGCCAAGTGTTGCAAATGCGTTTTGTATCGCGACATAAACAATATTTTTTGTTTTTGTTTGTGTTTTTCTTATGTTTGTTTTGCCAAGTCATTGCTCAAATTTCAAGTGCGATTCGTGCTAGATTTTTGATAGAGTATTGCATAATAAATGTAGAAAAAAAGTTACGAAAAACTTGAATATAAATAAATTATAGCCATTTTTTCGCTTAATACGCAAAAAAGAAAAAAGTATTCAAAGCAAAACTTTTCCCCTGATTAATAACTAACAAGTCAGAAAGCTTCAGTTGCGTAAGCTCGACTAGAAGATACCCTTAACCCTTGACCCTTGACAGACGGACAGACGGTCGTGTACTACCGTACCAATCCTTGATGGCTTCTAATGGTATCTCCGGTGTTTTTAAACCGATTTTAATAAAAATTTCACAGATACTCATTATTTTGTTAATATTTTCAATTCTCATTTTCAAATTCAAGATTTTTTATGTTATCGATTCCATATGTATATCGTTAAGTCTAAAAAGTTATCGAAAATTTGAAACAAACTTGCTATGCCTAGGGATTAGGAGAGCTCATACTCAAAATTTGGAGTCTCTAGACTTTCCTAAGTTCCTGAGATCGACGCGTTCATACTAACAGGCTATATCGACTCGACTGTTGATGCTGATCAAGAATATATATATGCCATATGATGTCTGAGAAGCTTCCTTCCGCCTGTTACATACTTTTGCAGAAAACCATTATACCCTTTTTGTTACCCATTTCATGGGTTAAGGGTATAAAAATAGTTTAGTTAAAGTTAAGCGGCGATAAATTAATTCTGAGCTAAGCATATAACTTTTTGAGAATATGTCGAGTCATCAGCGAGGACTTCTAAAACACTTAACTTGCTCTTTTCAGATCATTTAAATAGTATGGCATTATGTTTTGTGTACCATGTACATACATATACATATATATATGTATGTGTATTTGAATTAGGCAGGCCATTAACGAACGAACGGCTGCTTTTTCGGTTTCGGGGGGACAATGTGCCAGAAAGGACCAAAATAAAACCGAGTTAGCACAAAGCCCGTTTCTCGCTCACACACACACACACACAGACACACACACAATGGGAACATTAAGATAAAGTAAATAAACGAACGTGACTGGAAATTATAAAATTTACACGAATTTGACGCTTGTTTGCATTTGTTTTGGGGTTCTATGAGTTTGGGTTCGAAAATTAGTCGATCAATATTTGAACATTCTCTCATTTATGACATTTTTCAAGTGCCGCAAAATGCCAGCAAAAATCACAATTAAATACTGAAAAAAAAGCCAAATACCAAAATAATTTAAATCGCATTTTGTCACATATTTTCCTAAGCACAAATGAACATAGTAAATAAATATGTATTATAATTAAATGTGTTTTTTTTGTGTTTTTTTTTGCAAATATTTTGCACCTAAACACGTTGAAAAATGCAATAAAATATAAAATAAATATTAAATAAAGAACAAAGGGTGGAAAAAAAGAAAAGATGGGTCGACTTTGATATATCCTTTACTTTAGATGAGATATGATATGATATGACATAAGGCCTTGAGACAGCCTTCAACTTGTCAGATTTGTTGTCAGATTTCTCAACTCAATCAACTCGACAACTTAAGGATCCGGGTTCGAATTCCAGACCTGGGCTTAGGTTTAATAGTTAATAATTTTATACGCTATGCGGTTCAATGGAATTGTCTCGGAATTAATGAATTAAGCATATAAATAATATGACGGGCGGCAAAGATCATGTGATCTGAGGTTTATTTGTATGAAATTATTATTATTATTATTACCTTCGTTCTTCGTGACTAGCTCGCCGCTCTCCGCTCGCTCGCTGATGATGATGATGATGCGATTTAATACACTGCCAGACGGCTATAAGGCGTATTAGCTAAGGCATTGAATATGTAAATCTCATATTTGAAGCTGTTTGGCGGAGTTTCATGTTCATTAGAGAGTAAAAGAAGAGTAACTGGTTTTCGCCATAGATTTCTATTGGGTTTTCTGGTTTCTGGTTTTGGTTTGGATTTCCAATGAATACGATTATGGCGAGGACAAATTGGTTTTTGTTTTTTTCATATTTGTTTTGCGTCATGATTAATTGAATGCGTCATCATCATCATCATTGCCATCATCATCATTATCATTATCATCATCATAGTAGAACAGGAATTTTTGATCTCATCAAATCATATTAAACAGCTGCAGGAGCTGCAACAACCGTTACTAATTGCATTTTGGAGGCATCTTTTTACTTCTCTCTCTCTCGCTCGCTCTGACTCTTTCTCTGTCTATTGCACAATTGCAATTTCCCATTTTGATTGGATTTTATCAAAATGAGCATCGTGAGCACAATTGTATGGTATGGTTGAGTATGTGTGTGTGTGTGTTTGTATGTATGTGTGTGTGTGTGAGGGAAGTATGGTTTGTTTTGTTTAGTTTGAATTTTGACTGCTTTCTGCCAGAGGATAACAAACAAAACAAACAAACATACATCATTTAATTTTCGGTTTCTATATGCAATTATTTGCATTCGTTTCGTTGCGAATTCTTTGAAGTTTATATTCAACTATTTATCATATTCGAAGAAAACAAAATTCACTTTACTCTGCTTTTTTGGGGCGTGTTCGGTTCCAGTTGATGGCACGCAAGTGAGGTGCAAATTTTCCGGCTTAATATCTCATCGATACTTCTTCTTCTTCTTCGGAGTCGTCTTTGTCGGGGTGTGTCGGCCTGTCGAATCTTAACAGACAGCAGCAACAGCAACAGTAGCAACAGCAGCAACAATTGCAGCAGCAGTAACAATAGCAGCTCAACATCAGCAATAGACAGACAGAGAGACAGAGAGAGAGAGAGAGAGGGGGGAGAGCAGTGGGCGCAAACACTTCATTTCAGTCTGCTGTCAATCCATCAGTGTAGTCAGTTCATCATTTGCTTTGCTTGACTTTCACTTTGACGCGTTTTTCCTCAGTGAGCTCACTAATTTTCCGGATGCAGCTCGTTCTCGTTTTCTGTTCATTTCGTTTCCATTCGAGTCTTTTTTTTGGTTTTTGGGTGTTGGTTTTTCATTTGCCCGCATCGTTGCAACTTCCTTGTTAGGCGAAGTTTTTTCTCCCACTCCCACTCTCTCTTTCAGTCACTCCCTCTCTCAGTCTCTCCCCCTCTCTGCTATGGCAATGACCTTTGACCAGCGTACACACACAATAGACAATATTGGTTTAGAAAGAAAAAAAAGAAAAAAAAGCGTTATTGAAACCGAAATGAAAATGAGAAAATACTATTAATACTGGCATACATGGATTTTACTGGCTTTAATTAAATCCCAAAATGGCTTTCATATTTACTCTCTGAGTATTTAATATTAGCACCAAAAAGCCTTTGAGCAATTTTATGTAAATAATATTGGCATTTAATTGTTTTTCATGTTTTCTGTCAAAGCAAAAATATACACAAATACAAATACAAATAAAGCGAATTTCAATTTCGTTTGAGTTGACTTTTTTCTCCCATCAATAAGCAGGGAGGAAACGGAACGAAACGAAAGATTCATTAAATGTCATTTAAACTATTATTACAATTATTATTATTACGATTATCGTTTTTTGCCATTTCGTATTCGTTTTTCGTTTCGTTTTTGACTTCTTCTTTCTCTCTTTTGAGTTTTTTTCGTCGTCGTCGTCGTCGTCGTCCGTGGTTCGACTAATCTGCTAGCTGTTCCACTGATTTGATTGTGATTAATGGTCTGACCCACTGCCTCCGGTCCCCAGAGTGACGATCCGCTCATTTCCTCCAACCGTCGCCATCTCCATCTCGTTCTTTCTTTTCCCGCTCTCCCACTCTCTCTCTCTTTCTATCCATTTGAATGTATTATTTCGATTTCCTGCAGCATATCAAATGCTTTTTTCTCGCACACACACAACACAACACACTCTCACTCACCACCCTCCCCGTCCCCCTCCCCATCCCATGTGCATTCCCTTGACTGGCTTTTAATTTATAGTCCGCCGTCACATATCACATGACATATGCCATATACTAAGTGTGTGTGTGTATATTCAATATGTATGTATGTATACATATGTAGAACTACAATCAAGTGTGACGAAGTGAGAGAGAGAGGGGAGTAGTGTGGAGTGTGGAGTGGGGAGGGGAGAGGCTCGAGTTACCAGCGCCAAGCTGTACAACAATAACAAAGAAAAGGACCGTTCAAAGGCATTTGATGCCAAACACCTACTAAACCGATACCCCACCCCACCCCTCTCACCCGTCTCCTTCACCATCCTTCACCCAAAACCAGTCAAATCAGCACAAAACTCAAAGGGTTGCCCGTCACTCGGTCAGTTAGTCCATCAGTCAGGGGATACACCTGATGTGTGTGCGTGGTAGGGCGGTGGGGGGTAGGGGAGCTGGCATAGTTCAAAGGGTCTCGCGCACCTGATGAACCAACTTACCCCCGCAGGCCGACACACACACACACACACACACACACACACACAAGCATAGCATAGCAAATTGAGTGCACAGAAAAAGGGATAATCGTGCCGAAGAGCCCCAAAAGGTGTTTTTTTTTTTGCATGTTTGTTTGTTTGTTTTTTGTGTGTCAAAACAACAACAACAACAACAACAACAACAACAACTATAACAACGACGACAACAAAAGTCGACAGGAAACAACGCAAAACAGTTACGTACAAATCGAAGATTTCGTTAAAGGATTTTGGGGAATTTTAGGCAAATACCAAAAATCAAATATCATAGATTCAAACCTTGATATTTGTGTAAGAACTTACCACAAAAAACCACAATATGTGATAAGATGTTATAAAGATGATAAATATATATATATTTTTTTTACTTCCTTCCTGAGAAGCAAAATCTGTGCATTGCATAACCCACATATATCATTTCTTTTGTAAAGTTGACCTTAGGGTATTTCCAAATGGCAGTGTCAAAGAGCGGAAAAAAAGAAAATCGAAAGCAAAAGGGATTTCTTCGTTGTTGTTGTTGTTGTTGGCGGCCTCGGGGTCCTTCGCAAAATTGAATTCGAAGCCGTAAAGCGTTCCACACACACACACCTGTAACAAACAGCAACAACAACAATCAAAAGCTGGCAAAAGAACACGATGAAATACAATAAAAATGTTTGCCATTGTCGCACAGTTGAGCAAATCGAACGGCGGCGACGACAGTCGAATTTGGAGAGAGAAGAATCCAAAACGAATCGAATCGAATGGAATCGAAAGCCATGTCCCATTCCCGTCTCCCGTGTCCCATGTCCCATGTCCGTAGTCCATATCAGTATCCGTATCCGAAATTTCCGTGTTACCCTATATCAGTATTCAATTGGCCTTGCTATAGGATGGTAGGTGCCTCATCTGTGGGTGTGGGGGAAGATATGGAGGCGGGTGGAAGATAGAGGCGGGTAGTAAATTGTATAGCAACAGAGAATGGTTGGGATGTATTTACCTGTAATGTGATTTGCTGCTTTTTGCAAATGTAATAAATAAATAAATGAAAATGTTACCCAATTGATTTATGGATGTTGCTTCTTATTGTTGCCGTTGTTGCTCTTGTTGTTGTTGTTGTTGCATGAGTTAGTATTAAGTATTCAGTATATATAGTATATATAATGGTATATTGGAATCAGAATTCTCAACGCAGCACAATCGAAAAAAAGTGCAACACAATGCAAAACTCAAATAAACTTCACCCATTAACACAAATTTAAGCCCTCATTACACACACACTCTCACTCTCACACACACACATACACATACAGTATAAGTTGTTGTGGCGAGTCAAAAGATGCAAGTATTTAACCCAAATAACAAATACACACACACACATACGTATACGCATATGCGTATACTATATGTATACCAAGAGAGAGAAAGAAAAGACGCTCGACTTCGAGTAAAAAATGAAATAAAAAAAGCTCACATGACCGCGGCCAAAGTGGGCGAATAGGAATAAGTCGTGACTAAAAGCAAAACAAGACAACAACAAAAACAACAAAAAATAATACTGAACTGAAAAAACAAGAAGAAGAAGAAGGTGGAGGAAAAAAGAGCGCCAAACGCAGACGAAGCCAACGAAGACAGCGCAGCAAAAAAAGACAGCTAGCTAAGAAAGCCACAAAAATGAAGAAGAAAAAATAAATAAATATACAAAATATATATATATATATGTATATGACGACACGGCAAAGTTGCTACAAACAGCAGCAGCCAACAACAACAAAAACCCAACAACAAAAGTATAAAAGTTAAATGCGGCGCCCCCAAAAAGTCATTTACCTGTTTTTCTCTTTGTTGTTGTCGTGTGTTGTTGTTGTTGTTGGATATATACCCTGTAGCCATTAAAAAATGGCAAAACATTGTTGCACGATGTTGCGCAAAAATGTATTCACAACACAAAAGACAAACAGACAGAAAGACAGACAGATAAACATAGTTTATCCCTGAGCAAACCAAAAATATAATATCTTTAGATAATTTTTTCTGTTTCTGTTTTGTGCAATATGCAATGATATATATATAAAAAGATTACAAAACCAAGATATGTTAAGCACTAATTATTTACTTTAACGCTAAGATAGCTGAAATATTCCCGAGTATCTCTTGAGTCGGGCACATTCAACCCGAACCCAAACCCAAAACCAAACCAAAACACATTAGTATTTCTTTTTCGAAAACCCATTGAATTTGTGGCACAATTTGTCACACGCAAATGGCGCAGCGCAGCGCGGCTTGCAAATGGAAACCGCAAAGCAAAGCCGGTCAAAAGAAGAAGAAGCAGAAAAAGAAGCTCTAAAGAAATTTTTGCTGACTCGATTCGGTTCAGTTCAGTTCAGTTGGTCTTTCAGTCGGTCAGTATGTTGTTGGCCAGCCAGATGTTGGCCCATTGCCGATTGCCGAATGACAAGTCATACTCCAAACCAAAGCGCGACCTCGAATACATACACACACACACACACACACACATACACACACACACACACCTATACACACTCATACACTTAAATATATATTTAAAAGCTAAAAGAAAGGCACAAAAACTGCAGTTACTATGATCATATATCATTCTCTCTCTCTTTCTCTCTATCTCTCTGTTTTGTTAAATGGGTTAAAATAAATCAAATGTAGGTTATACCAGAAAAAAAGAAGAATATTTTTCAAGTTCTCTCGTTTAAGTTTCCCCAACTAATAGACTCCATCATCAAAAAAAAAACAAGTAAGGGCCAAAAAAAAGTCTATTCGTAACTTTTCGATGAGCACTCAAGAAACGAAAAAAAAAAAGAAAAAAACCCCACAAAAATTGCCTATAAATGTTTTTCCGCAAAAAGGCGGGAGTGACACGAAATGGGGAGGGGGTAAGGGTGTGGGGAAATTCAAATTTCATACTTTTAAGTATATTTCATGTTATTATTTTTATTCATTTTCTTCATCGTTGGCTTTTTTTCGCTCTCGTCTCCCTCTCCCTCTTCTCCTTCGCATTTTCTGTGTTTTTTTTTTTTTCATCATAATTCTCATTCTGACATAATGCGCACCTGATGCCGCCGCCGCCGTCAACCCAACGGCTGCATGGCAAATTGGCCAACACTTTGGGATGTTGTGTGTGTGTCTTGGCACCATCAACACCACCACCCCCCGCCACCCACCTCCAACTGCTGCTGTTGCAAAGCCCACTCAACGGTTTTCAGCGTGCACATTAGCGCGGCTTTGACAGAGACAGAGAGACAGTGAGAGAGACAGAGACAGCGAGAGAGAGAGAGAGGCGCGCACAATAAATCCAGCTCAAAATGATTTTCGGGGGGAAACGGCGTTGGGGGTGGGGTAATGTGATGTGTCTAAGGCCTTGGTGTTATGAAGATGGGCGCGTGATTGGCTCTACCCCCCACCCCCTGCACCCCCTCTCATCTCTCTCTCTCTCTGGCTGCACATTTCAATTTCAAGTTATGATGACGTCCAAAATGGCGCTACCAATTTCCACCACAACATGCCTCGCCCACACTCCCTCCCTCCGCCCCTCACGTCTGTACGCTCCCTCTAATGAAAACGGACAGGTGCGTCAAGGGCTCATAACAAGCTGAACTCCATGGTTCGCCAATTTTCTCATGGTATTTCTTCTTCGTCTTTTCTTTCCCCACTCTCCCGCTCCCCCTCCCTTCGGTATTTCCCGTTGAGATTCTGTTTTGGTTCTTTTCTTCTGCTTCTTCTTCTTCTTGTGGTTAGCGCATTGCGGCGAGACTTTTCCACCGGTAATAATGATTTGGCCAGATTTGTGATTTTCAATTTCAGCGCGCAGGAAACTCGAAACTGGAAATTGTTTTCCAAGAATATTTCCTCTTCTCTCTGATCAATACAAAATATAGAAATTCTTTCAGAAAATAATAATAATTATAAAATTTCCTTAAACGAACCTTCGGTTAAAAGTTTTTAATAATAATTTGTTAACCCAAAAACATAATAAAGTAATTAAGCATCCCCGAAAAAAGTTCAAAGTGAGAAAAAGTAAAAGAAGAAGATGCCTTTCCACTCGATTTAAGATGAGTTCTTGTTTGAATCCACACACACAATAGTAGAGTGGAAGTGGAAGACAGTTTTACAGATGTACTATTATATATGCATAACGTGATATCTATCTATCCATCTATCTATATGTCTATCTATCTGTCTTTAGTTGAGAGAGAGACTGTCTCAACGGGCTTATGTGTTTTTTTTTTTATGTAGTATTTTGCACTGTTGTTACAGCTTGTTACAGCTTGTTTTTTCTCCCAGTTGCCTGGTTTTTTTCCGCATATATCTCTCAACTAAGCTAACGGCGTGCGTGCGTGTGTGTACGTGTGTGTGTGCGTGTGTGCGTGTTCGTGTGTGTGAAACGATGATGAGCTTTTGTGTGTGAAAACAGGTTTCACTGATTTTCAATTTCAATTGTCTTTTTTTTTTAAGTTCGTAGCAAGAAAAACACACTCAAAGAAAGAGAAAGAGAGTTTTGCCAATGATGAGATGTTGTTGCTGATGTGAATGAAATAGAGAGCGAGCTAATGTGAGTGTGTGCGAATGTGTGCGTGAGAATGTGTGTGTGTATTTGTGTGCCATTTTTATTTGCGCACATTAGCAATTTCTTTTGTGACTATCGCGTCGCAGGTCGCTCGCCTTCTCGCCCTCTCGCCCTTCCCACATCCGTTCGATGCCCAGGCATTCGCCTTCTCTCTCTTTCTCTCCCCCTGTCTCACTCTTACTCTCTCTCTCTCTTTCTTTTCAGTGTAGGCTGTGTTATTTTGTGGCTTCTTTGTGGGCTGATTTTCCACTTGAATGCGAGCAGGAGTACCCACAGCCATTGCCCCCTTACCCTTACCCTTACTCTCTTACCCTACCCCTTCCCCCTTCTTAGTACACACATTCACACACACTCGACAACAACAACAATAATAGCAACAACAACATAATCATCACATTATGATCTTTTGCCAGCTATTGTATTTGATTGTAGCTCATTTTTTTAATACTACATTATTACTCTTATTATTATGATTATTATTTTGATTTTCGCTTTCGCTGCTGTTGCTAGTTGCCCCTCGCAAACCGCCCCCCGCCCCTTGCCCGTTGCCCGTTGCCACTCGGCCCGTCTTGTTGCGTGCATTTCATTTGTGCTTTAATTTAATGTAATCTTCACAATGTTCTATTTCCATTTCTTTCTCCCTCTCTCCCTCTCTCCCGCTCTCTCTTTCTTTGCGTTCTGGGTTTTGTGTTTCTTTCTTTCTCTGTGTCTGGAAATTTGGATGCGGTAATTCTTGTCGAGAGGCGGCTTTTGTTAAATAAATACGTCATTTATTATCCATTGTCCATTGTGTAATGCCTAATGCTCTGATAATGGCCAAGATAATGAACACACACACACACACACACACACACACTTACACACAGTTATAGTACTTACGAGTCTGGGGATTAACGCAATGAAATAGTGCTCAACTTATTTTGGGGATACTCAAATCTTCAAACAAATCTTGTCTTTATTATTAACCGCTTTGTATACGCTATAAAATATCACTCATACCACACGTGATCCCAAGTAATCACAAATCTCCATTCCCATTGCAAGGTTATATGCATTAGCGCAATTAAACAAAATTGTATTTAATTTGAGAGAACATTTCATTAATCAAAGTATTTTTCTTTCTTTCTTTCTTTGTTTTCTCTTTTCAGGATTTTTGTGGACAAACTTTAATTGCGAATTCAACAAGAACAAGAACAACAGCAACAACAACAACAACAAAGTGCATAATCGTTTACTTACACTGAATATGTTGATTCTTCACACACAAACCCACACACACACACAACATACTCATACAACATATATACATATAAAGTGCAATATTAATTTTAATTTTTGAGTGCTGATAAAAAAGTTGACGACGTCGCCGCCCAACGCAAAGGCAAACGGCAAAGGCAACGGCAAAAGTTCACATAAAACGGCAAAAAGTTTTTCAATTATTGTAAAAAGTGTTAAAACGCGGCGACCGAGCCAACACACACACACACCAACACACACAGAGACCAAGCACAAGCTTCGTCTACGAACGAAACTTGGTCAAACTCGGTGAAAGAGATAGAGATAGTGATAGAGAGAGTGCGAAAGAGATAGAGTTAGTGCTGAGTTAAAGAAAAGGCGAAAAAGATATCATAAATATTTATGTTAAGACCGAAGGCGAAAACAGTTTTTAAACTCAAAATAATTGTGTTTTTTTTTCGAAAATTAATATATTTTTAATCAATTATCAGCATTTAAGATCGGAAGAAGAAGAAGTGAAGCACAAAACGCTGTCCAAAAAGCGTGTTGAAAAACGTGTTGAAAAACGTGTCGCAAAAGTTGACAAAGAAACAAAAAAACAAACAAACAATAAACAATACAAAAACAAACAAACACAAAAGTAGAAAAGACGAAAGCAAAACAAAACAACTGACAACTGGCCAAAGACAACGCCAAAATGAATCCGAGCCCCGTGGGCATTGGATTCGGATGCGGCCGTAAACCACCCAACAATGCCAAGAAACGTTCCCGATGGCCGCCACCAGCAACAGCAACGGCAACGGCAACAGCAACACTTGCAACAACAACATCAACAGCAGCAACGACAACTGCAACAACAACAAGAACATCATTAAGACAACAACAACAACATCATCATAAAGGCAGCAGCAGCAATCATTGGATCAGCCCTCGCTCACAAATGAGCGGCGCCCTTCTCCTCCTACTGCTGGCAATTATAGCCATCAATAATTTGGATAGCTTCGTGCAACCAGCAACGGCAACATTGCTCGGCGAATCACGACTACGACAGAATCCAACAGGTACGTACATGTTTCTCTTTCAGATCTTTATCATATTCAATACAGTATATATAGTATATATGGTGTAGTTTACCTAGTAGAAAAACCCATTAAGCTGATGAAATTCAACGTCAAACGAATGATCTGATATATATGTATATATATTTTCTGGCATTCATTTGGTGAAAAGACAGAAAAACAGAAACAGAAACTGAAACTGAAACAGAAAATATGTGTTGGAAACCTTTGGCGAATTCCAATTGCAAACATGTCTGACAATGCGATTCAATTGATTAACATTAATGTGTGTGTGTTTCACACCCCAAATACCACCGTCCCACACCCCTTTCCTGTGTGTTTGCCATGAATAATTTGTTGGCTATCTAAAAAGCAAAATCAGAAAGCAGAAAGGCAACAAACAGGCACAAAAGCTGTCTGTCATTACTCGAAATTTAAGTCGAGTAAAGACAAAATATATAAAACATTTAGCACATCTTTTATTATATAATTTAATCAGCCAGATACATATATACATACATGTATTATAGTTTATGTCTACATGAAGATTATGAACAAAAAAATAATAAACGAAGCAAATCAGATAAACTTTTTTCAGTTGATGGCAAATTGATTATGCCTTGCAAGAGTGCACAAGAAACAAACAATAAAATTTAACTCACACACACACTTATTCCCGCACACCCGCACACACACACACACACATTGAGGCAAGGGCTCTTTAGAAGAGTGTTATTATTTTGTTGCTCCTCTCCCTTATTTCGTTTTTTTTTCTTTTCGTTTTGGTTTTTATTGCTGGTTTTTTTTTTTAGTTTTCAGTTTTCATTTTTCATTTTCTTATTGTTGTTGCCTGCCTGCTGCTGCTGCTGCTGCCTGAAATTATGAATCAGGAAGTCTTAATAAGTGCAATTTCAAGTCGTTAGTCACTTAGAGAGCTCTCGGCACGTCTTCGGCTCTTCTACTCTGTGTGTAGTGTATACTGAGTGTATGTGTGTGGCAAGTGTGGCGAGCGAACACACACACACACAAAGAACTGTCTACACTACATTTATGTTATATATATATGTTATTGTTATTGTTGTTGCCACCACATACGTGGTACGAACAAAATATATACGGGGGCGTCGTGCTGCAAGTTGCCGCCGTTGATTTTAATTAAGTGAAACGTTTAATGTGCGCCACAGATTTGTGTTTCGCGCCCTTGATGACGGCGCGCGGCGTTCTGCGGGGGCAACAACTTTGTGGCGAGCGAGCGAGAAAGAGACAGGGAGAGAGAGAACGAAACATGTAGCGTAAATTGCAGAGTACCGATCAAATTGCTTTAAGTGGATCTCTTGAAAAAAACAAAAAAAATCATTGAGTTCGGCCAGCAGACAGTTATGGAAAATACTACAAGCAATGAGCATACACAGCAAGAAATTTAGATATATATCATTCAATTACAGTATTTGTGTGAAGAGAGCTTTAAGGAAATATATTTGAAGATCTTAAGGTTAAGAAAAACTTATTAAACTTGAGTGCTGTTAACCAAATCTTCTTTTGTTTTCTGTAATGATACATAGACAAAGATACATAGTCAATAACACATAGACAAAGATACATAGTCAAAGATACATAGGCAAAGATACATAGACAAAGATACATAGTGAAAGATACATAGACAAAGATACATAGTCAATAATACATAGATAAAGATACATAGTCAATGATACATAGATAAATAAACATAGACTAAGATACATAGACTAAGATACATAGACAAAGATACATAGACTAAGACAAATAGACAAAGATACAAATGATAGAAACCAACATATATATATAAGTTAAGTTTGACTTTAAGTTCTTTACTTCGTACTTAAGTATGCGGGATAATCTTGCGGTCTGAGCATCTGATAATCAACAAGGAACAGTTTTATTGCTGAGCATTCAGATTTTGATGGCTGCCCCAAAATGCTGCAAGACCAAGTCCAGAATGCATTCAATCAGTCAATCAGTTAGTCAGTCCGTCAGTCGCTCAATCAATCAGTCAGTCTATCAGTTAGTTTTGTGAGAAAAAGCAGCGTGACAAACAACAAGTCTGCACTTTTCTCTCTCTCTCTCTCTCTTTCTTTCTGTCTTTCTCTACTAGTTTAGTATTGTTTTTCTCTGCTGCAGCTTCTTGTTATGTTGTCGATGTTGTTGTTGTTGCAGTTGTTGTTGCTGTTGCTGTTGCTACTCCGGCAACAATCAAATAGCAACACAAAGTCATTTAATGCAATTTGCTGATTGCGCTCTATGCTATTATTATGGGTGACTTCTCTCTCTCTCCCCTTCCCCCTTCTCCACGTCATTCGTCTTCTTCATCTTCTTCTTCTGTGTTGTTGTTGTTTTTGTTGCTTGTGCAAAGCTCCTCTCGTTTGTACCTTTTGACATTTGAGCGCAGAGTGTTGAGCGCACAACAGACCTGATGCAGACTATGCAACGTTCTCACTCACACACACACACACACATGCACACATAAACTCATATACACATGATATGATGCATGGGTGGCTGGCGCCAAAGAGCAACAAGAAGAAGAAATGACTTTAATGACATTTAATAAACAGCACAACAATATCAACATTCAACATGCAAAATGCAAAATGGAAAAAAAAAGATAAATAAACCATTGCCAAAGCAAAGCACTATACAAAGAGAGTGGAAGAGAGAGAGAGGGAGGGGTAGAGCGAAAGAGAGCATAGAGATGAGAAAAGACAATCGGATTTGTAAGCAGACAATGAGGCACAGGCAAAGGCAAAGGCAATGGCAGAGGCAAAGGCAAAGGCAAATGCAGAGGCAGAGGCAAAGGCAAATGCAGTCTGGCAACCGGATTCAAATTCCAGTTTCAATACAACAGACGGCGGGCAACGACGGAAGAATGCAACTGCAACTGCTGCCGCTGCCGTTGCTGCTGCTGCTGCAGCATCATCATTGCAGGTCGCATCAATATCAATGTGCTAGTTACAGACTGACACCCATTCAATCCAACAACAACAATAACAGCAACTGCGACTGGTTTTATCCACACTAGTATTTAATGGATGCTGTCTCATAATATTGCTAACATATCATACCAACACACACACACACCGCACACACACTCACACTTAGACAGAGAGACATAATCATATATATTTCTAGGCAAATGGAATGACAATTTTCTAGTCAAAAATGTCTCATGAATGTCATTCACATACTAATATATGGAAACACTTTAATAGCAAACAGCAGATTCTCTTAACTTTTTTCTCTTTCAACTTTACTTAGTTTCAATGTGAAAAAGAATTTTTTGTTTATTTCTTATGATTAGACCAAGTTTGAAATCGTTTCAATACCAGTAAAACTTTTTCAATCTTTATGATTTCTTTCATTAAAATCTCTCAAAAAATGAAGAAAATCAAAACAAAGTCAAAAATCTCTTAGCACTACTAAGTTTCGATGTGAAAAAGACTTTATCTGCAGTTATATGATTGAAATCGAAAAACCGTTTCAAGCTTTATGATTTCTTCGCCTAAAATCTCTCAAAACAAGAGTAAAATATCAAAACAAAGTCAAAACTCTCCAAACTTTACTAAGTTGCGATGTGAAAACGACTTTGTTTTTCTGTATTTCTTTTCTTAAACCGTGTTTGAAATCGTAAAACTGTTTGCTGTCTTCATGATTTACTACCCCAAAAAACCTGTCAAAAATAAAGAAAGAAATAAATGAAAAAGTTATTAAATCAAACAATTAACACAACATAAAAGCCATCCAAAAATTGTACATTGGCCTTATGACTCATATTTCGTTTTTTTTCTTTCTGTTTATTTTTGGTTTTTTTTTGAGAGCTAGTAATTGAAAATATTAAATACTTTTTTTTTTGTTTGCTTTTTGCGCGTTTTGCGTGAAGCACTTAAAACTGAAGAAGAAAGTTCGACACGCTTTGATGCACACATTGGCAATAGAAGAAGAAGAAGAAGACGACTAAATTGAGGTGGGCGTTGGGATGGGGTGGTGGGGTGTGGTTGGTGTGGGCGTGGCGTTGACGTTGCCAGCTTACTAATATACCATAATTTAGTTAGTTGGCGGTTTTTTCTTCAACCTTTTTTCTCCCTCTTTCCCACTCTCTCTCTCTCTCTCTCTCTCGCATGTCAACGACACGTTTTCGAACGTGTCCATAATTAAACATTTAGCACAGTTTGAAGAGGTAAAAATGAAAAAATGTAATTTCCTTTGTAGATTGAAAAGTTGGAAACCTCAAAAACCAATTTTTCTCGTAATTGCTTATTAGATAATCAACTTTTCTGTTAGTGTAAAATGCTTGGAATGCTTCTCTGCTTCTCTGCTTTTGGTGCCTTTTGGTGTCGCATTTTGGTCTTAAAATCGCCACAGCAACGGCAACAACAATAACAACGGCAACAACAACATAAAAACATAAGCAACATTGGCAACATTGCAACTGCAACATCCCAAAACCGCAGCAGAAACACAGCAGCAGCAGTAGCAGCATCATCAGCCAAAAGCCATTGCCATTTGCTAGCCAGCTTTGGCTTCTCTACTTCTTCAACTCACACACACACAGACACACATACACACATTGATACATAGCACAGTGGGCAGTGGGTGGCTTATAGGTGAAGCTTGAGGTTTTGCTCTTGCCGGTGACCGCAAAGTTAATTGCAGTGTGCATGCGTATACATACATATATATGTATGTGTGTGTGTGTGTATTTGTGTGTTTTAGCTTTGTTGCTGCTGCTGCCGTCTGCTGCATTTGCGACCGCTCGTCCGTTGCGGGCAAATAACTTTGCTAATACTTTGACCGAGCCAACAACTTTTATAAGAGCTTTGAGCGCAACTTTCGCTGTGGTTTTTGCAGGCTACTTACGCTACACACACACACAAACACACACACATACGCACACACCAGTTGAAATGAAACGCAAATTGCCAAAGTGCCAATAAATCTAAAGCTAGAAAATGAAACATCCCCCAGAACACAAAAATATTCAATTATTATAGTTTTAGTTTCGTAAATGTTTTTGTTAATGGTCAACACCTAAATGCAAAACGGTTAAGTATAAGTACAGTAAAAACTCTTTGGCTTGGCGAGCAGCTTTTGCCTACGACTATGATTAGATTACCTGTAAGTATAAGTGTGTGTGTGTGTGTGTGTGTCAACAGCGTCGCCAAATTACAAACAGTGGGACGAGAGGCGGCCGAAACCAGTTTTAACTGCATTTCCAACAGCAAATGCAACAGCAAACAGCAACAACTTGCTGCATGTTCGACACACCAACACCAACCAACACACACACTAACACACACACACCAACACATAAACACATAACAAGTTGGCATGCCATCCACACACGTTTGCTCTTGCACTCCACGCGCGCTGTGGACGCTGTAAGCGCTGTCGCTGTCGACGTCGCTGTTGACATCGGTGTTTAACGTCAGAGCAGCGACGTTGAGCTTTGCGCTTGGTTGGCTCCTTGCAGCGACCCTTCCCTTCACCCACCACCACCTCCCCGGTATCGCTGATTGCCAGTGCTTTGCTCTCAGGCTAGAGCCGGCCGGTTGCTGCTGTTGTTGTTTGTTTGTTATGTTTGTTTCGTCTCTTTCGCTCTTGCTCTGCAATTGTGTATGTTGTGTTAGTGTGTGTGTGTGTGTGTGTAAGTGTGTGTTGCGTATTATTAGCTTGCTGTTTGTAGCCAACGGATTCGGTTCGTTGATGATCTGATTGTTGTAGGTGTGTGTGTGTGTTTGAGTGTGTGCGAAGTGGGTGAGGGAAAGGGGGGGAGTGATGTCAGCAGTACAGATATACTTACATCCATAGGTCGACTGTAACTTCGGCTTTGGTCACATGTTTTGCCTTTTGCTCTCTCTGTCTCGCTCGCTCCCAGGTCTCAGGTCTCAGTTTTCTTTGCCTTTGCCATTGCCTTTGCCTTTGCTCTCTCTCCCTTTACGTTGTCTCGTGTTGTGCTGTTCGCTTGATCGGCAAAGGTATTTTCTTGCTTTATTTTGTTTCATTGTTTTTGTTGTTGTTGTTGCTCGCCTCGTTCGACGTTAGCTATAAAAAATATTTTTTTTTCTCGTTGCTGTTGTTGTTTTTGTTGTTGTCGGCGTTTCTTTATTGCCTCTTTGTGTGCGCCTTGTTGTTGTTGTTATTGTTCGTAGTAGTTGTTTTTATTTTCCGTTTTTCGTTTTGTTTTGTTGTCGTTGCCGTTGTTGCTGTTGTTGTTGCTGTTCGCTTCTCGTTCAGCATTCGCGGTGCCTGGCACCGGCGATCACCGTTTCAAGCTGCGACAACACAGCCAGCCAGCCAGCCAGTCAGCCAGTCAAGCAACAATAACAACAACAACAAAAACCAAAACAACAATAATCACAGTGCATGTGCACCGACAGAGTAAGACACACACACAGACGAAGACGCAGACAACTGTAAACAAGTGAGTTTGTTGATCAAGTTGAAAGCTTGAAGGCTTGACTAAATGATACTCTGCATTAAGGACTAGTTGTCGGGGTTCCCCTCAATCTGATGCTTAAATTGATTATGCAAAACATGAAAATTTGTTTTTATTACAAACAACACACAAAAACAAAAACGCAAGCGATTTCAATTAGTTGAAGCACGAAATTTATTTATTTTTTAATCTCCTTACTTTTTTGTATTTTTGTTAATGACGTCAGCTGAGAGTCAGCTTAATAGCAGCGTCAGCTTAATGATTTTAATGGCAATTTAAGAAATAATAATAATTGAAATATTATTTAATACACAATTGATTTTAATAAGTGCACAGCATTCATATTTAATTAAATGGAATTATTCCAAATCATATTTAAATACATGCAATTTTTACCCGATGCAGTTTAATACTGAAATGAAAGCTTTGTGTCTGAGCAATAATATATAAATAATTACATCAAAATGATTTTGCTTTCTGATGATGGATTGGACAATTGATTCAATTACATTTTTGTTAAACTTCAACTTATTTACAATTGATACAAAAATATCTTTTTTTTTTTCAACTTAAATGTATCTAAAGTGATTGTTGTTCAAATTGTATCCATTGTGAGTGTATATACATTGATGCGAGCGCATTTACAGTTAGGCTAAGAATATGAAAGAGCGCATTTACAGTTATGTTCAGAATATGAAAGAGCGCATTTACAGTTACGCTAAGAATATGAACGTATAAAGATAGGTTATGTTGAACGTAATTTGTACTTTTTGAGTTCAAGTTTTAGTTCGTAATCAACCTTCACATGAAGCACATCAGCGCATTCTATTTTACATAACGAATATTTGATTATTCTCCTCTGATCCTCTGATAATTCTCATCAGTGAATAAATTTGTTTCATTCTCTCTCAATGTCAATTGAAATGATTCAGATCTGACATTGATAAATATTTTTTTTTTGCTATTACTTGATTAATTTTGTAATTTTCAAGTATTTTTCACTTAACAACTGACAAAAAAAAAATGTTATTTTCTAAAGCCACTTTGCCATCTATACACACAATTAATATTGTTTTTTGAAAGCACTTTGCATTTTATTGTGTTGCACTTTGATTGCTTTTTGCTGTTGTTGTTTGAGTGTGGGCCAAAGGTGCATATAAATCAATATAGAATAGATAAACATACAGCTCGTATATCTTGTAAAAAATGGCACCTGCACATTCGTATTCGTATTTGCACTTTGGATTTGATTTGAATATTTGAGCTCGTGTTTTTTTCAAAATGAATGCGAGATCAACCCAAAAGAGAGAGAGAGAGAGAGAGAGAGAGCGGGGGAGAAAGAAAACTAACAAAAAAATAAAATACAACTTTTAATCGTCAAATTGCAGCTGTGTCAGAAAAATAGTTTTAAGCCATAAGTCGCCACAACTAAGCTGTTTTTAGTATTTGTTAATACAAAGTACGCGCTTTTCAGTGTGTATGTGTATGTGTGTGTGTGTGTGTGTAGTTGATAAACCCTATTATTATTTAAGCCAAATGTCAAAATGTTTTGCAACAGCAGCAGCGGAAAAAAATGGCCATAAACAAACAAACACTCAACTCAAATCCCAGAGATTTGCATAGTTGATAAGTGCGCATATCTCTATATAGCTATATATATACATGTTTTTTGTAATAGAATATACCCTGTAAAAAGTCATCAACTACTAATAAACACTGTTTTACTGTTAGTTTTTCTGAATTCGCTTTCCTTTATTCGCTTTTGGTGTTGCGAAACCTTTGCTGCAGCTTACGTGGCGTATGTGCAATATGTGTTTCTCTTTTGACCAAAACCATTTTGCATGTTATTTGTAATTCTGTTTTCGGTTTTCGATTCCTAGACTCTGACTGAATTTATTATGTATAAACAAAAAATTGATAGATACTAAAATTCGATTTGTAGTAGAATATTTCTTGTATTTTGTTTTTGTTGTGGTTTCTCGTACACGCATACTTACATACATACAAACACATACATGTGTATAAGTAGAATTGTATGTTAGTTAATCGACACAATATAAATAATTTCCTGTTTTTTTGCGTACGCACAGCAGCAACAAGAACAAGAGTCATGCATTATAAATGTTTAAGTATTCACCGCACCTCCACCTACAACAACAACACACACGTACACATACACGCACACACACGCACATACATATGTCATGCGTTCAATGCAAAATCGCATTTCATGAACTTAGAGACACACAGTCTCTGTCACAGTTCGATTGCAAGTGCGAGTGCGAGCGGAAGTGTGAGGGGCAGCGAGATATAGTTGTCATTTTCTCTCCTCCTCTGTCCCTCTCCCTGTCCCTCTCTTCTGTCAGTTTTTATACATTGTATTTATATTTAACTGGTAATTACCTTGAGCGCAGTAGACAGATAAAACTGTCATGTGACAATAAAACCTACTGCGCCCTCTCTCTCTCTCTCTCGCTACTTGTCTCTCTCTGTCTCACTCGCTTAGACTACTTTCCTTGTACTCTGCTATATGCGTTTCAAACGGTTTCATGCTGCGTATACGTAATATGCACTTTTACAACCTATATATATAAATAGTTAATGCATATATTCTAACTGTGCTTTCCAATCGCCGTTGGCCGTCGGCCGTCGCCCGTCAATCTCAACGTAGTACACGTTACAGTTAATTGTTTGTTAAATAATTAATTACACACACACTCACACACACACGCACACACACACACACATGGTCATCGACGTCAATATCAAGCTTTTGATTAGGGTTTCAGCATTCATTTTACCATTAACAAAAAAAAATCAGAAAAGTATACAAACAATAAAATATTTCCCATTCATTTGTTAACTGATGAAACGTTCGAACAAAAACACTTTTTTCAATTCACTCGCTTTTCAATTTCAATATAAATACATATGTATATACATATATTTGTTTACTAATAATACGAAAAATCTCTTTCTACTCAAAGGATATCTAATGGCATGAAACTGTTTTTTCCGTGCTTTCTTTTTATTGATAAAATAGCTGTTAAAACAATTTTATGCATTTTCTTTGAATATTTAAAAATAATTGAAAACTTTATTCCTGGCATTTGCTAAAATTATCAGTTAATCATTAATGGGGAAAAAAAAAAAAAATTTGCAAGATTTTTCCTTACTGTTTTTTCTACTAATGGCAGGAAACTGTTTTTTTCTCTGTGCTTCCGTTAAAAAATTGTATAAATATTCTTTGATGTTTGTGTCAAAAAAAAAAAGAAAAAAAAAAAAATGAAAACTATATTCCTGGATTTTGTTAAAATAATCATTTAATCATTGGAAAAAACACATTTTGCATCATTTTTCGCGATATCATTTTCTACTAAAAGGAAATGGCAGAAAACTGTTTTTCTGTGTGTTTTCCGTGTTAATGAGAAAATAGTATTCTTTGATGTTTGTATTCAAATAAAGTGTAATGAGAGTATTGGGGAAAAAATGAACATTTTATTCATGGCACATGTTAAAATTATCATTTTCTCATAATCTTTTTCACGAAACTGTTTTTCTGTGTTTTCGCTAATGACAAAATAGCTTTTTTCCTTTGATATTTGTATTCAAATAAAGTGTAATGAGTATTTGGAAAAATGTGAAAACTTTATTCCTGGAGTATGTTAAAATGTTTATTTAATTATTTAAAATAGCATTTTTTCAGGGCTTTCTCTTAAAGTTAATTTTCTTTTTGTGTGTTTTTTGCTTGAGAACTGATAAACTGCTCTAAATATATATAGTATATTATAGATATAGCTAAGATTAGCAGCTTATGCCAATAACTATCCATTAAGTATTAAGTTGTATTGATCGAGAGTATATCGTAAGATAAGTTCATCACTTCAAACATGTATCAGAAGTGTAAAGTGAAGAAGCTCTGTTTACATGTTATGAAACACCCTGTATATGTCTTATGTCGATAACTATCTATTAAGTATTAAGCTGTAATGATATATGATGAAAATATGTATCAGAATCTTGTATCTGAACCGGCGAAGTGTAAAGACGAAAAAGCTAAGAAGCTCTGTTTAATGAAAATCTGTTCGCTAAAGCAACGTTTTAGTTATTATATTATATTTTAATCAACGAAGCCGAGAAATTGTTTTTTTTTTCATGGTCGCTTCAAAGGTTCAGTCCTATATATATATATATATAGTATAGTTATTTTGTTGTAGTAGGCTGAAAGCGGCTTTTGGCTTGTTTCGCGATTATTTGTGGCGACTCTTTGTTGCCAATTTTGAAGTGGAACGAACGGACGAACAGTGGACTCTCTCTCGAACGTTCTGCATCCAATGTGAACATATTTCACACACAATAGAATTGCCACACAATTTCAATGTGCTACTGCAACACAGCTATAAGCTGCATGCCGCATTCTGTTGCTGTTGCTGCTGCTGCTGTTGCTGCTGTTGCTGTTGCTGCCGGTTTGCTCAACAGTATTAAGGTTTAAAATATTCTCTTTTGGGGCTGAGCAAATATTTTCACAAAACGGAATTAAATCGATTTTGTTCGCTGGCCCGCGCCGCAGTTAATTTTTGTATTGGGCCTTTTGTTCTGTATGTATGTGTGTGCGAGTGTGTGCCTGTGTGTGTGTGTTGTTATTATTTTTTAATCAATTATTAAAGTGTGCAGGCGAAAATTGCCCAAACGGCAACAACAACGGCAACAACAACAAATGGCCAAATGGCAATTTGAAGCAATTTTCATTCATTTTCATGGCGATGCTGATGCTGATGCGACGACATCAATTTGATATTAATAAAACCAGAAAACAAACAGAAAAAACAGAAAAAAACAAAAAGCGAACAGAAAAACGCGGCTTAACCTAATAAGCGTATAGGTTTTTTCTCTCTGTGTATGTATTGAAACAGATATCAATTGTTGGTCAATTGCATTATGAGAATGCCGCACACCTGTGGCACTTAACTAAGCCCCCCCCAACAGTACCCATTCCACCCTTGCGCCCAACTGGCCCCCACTTGCCCCCGGGTGGAATAAAAAGTATTTTCTGTGTCTGTATGTGTGTGTGTGCATTACGTTGCATTTAATTTGATGTCACTTTATTTGGCGCCCATAATGCATTTATTTATCGAGCACAGTGCAACACGGCAACGGCAACGGCAACAAGCAAATTAATTGAATGCCACACAATTTTCCATCTTTCTTTCCATCGCTTTCGCTGAATGCAGAATGCGCTGAATACTTTTTACGCGTGTGTGCGTATGTGTGTGTGTATGTGTGTGTGTGTGTGTGCCCTTTTTTGTTGCAATCTTTTGCAGGCCTCGTTTTGTGGACGCTTCTGGCAACAATAATAACATATAAAAAAAAAAAAAATTACAAAATGGCACAACAAAATGGCGTCGTCGTCCGTTCCGCCACACACACAGTTGGTCCGTGATTTTTTGCGATTACTTTTTACGCGTGTGTGTGTGTGTGCGAGTGTGTGTGTGTGCGTAACCAAATAACATGAACCACTCCACAGTCAAAGTAGTATATTCACATATTTTTATATATTTCACCGAAAAACGATAAAAACGGAAAAAAAAGACGAAAAACGAAAAACAAGCAAAAAAGTTCATTTATGTTTTTATTTATTCTCCTGCCATTCCCTTAACTAGTTGCACACAGTGTTGCAAAGAGCCATCTGCAACTGCAACTTATTGCATACACATATGAATGACAATTTGCAGAGAGCAGATAGCAGAGAGCTCAAATTGTTGGTAAGTGCATTGCCGCATCGGCTTTGTGTTGCATTTTTGTTGCATTTATGCGTTTGGCAAAAGCTTTCAACATTCGCCAATTCCCCAATTGCAATGCGCAAAAAAAAAAACAACAAAAAACCCAGAGCTTATATGTATTATTGAATTAGTAGCGTTGACTGAATACTTCAGTTCTGTTTTTTCGTCTCTTTTCTCTGTTCTCTTTGTATGTGGTATGTGCGAGGGCGAAGGGCAAAGGGGAAAAGTGATTTGGGTCCCGGTCACATATCAACTGCAAATTGTTGATGGAGCTCACATTTCAACTACAAAAAACACTGTTAAGAACACAAAACACAACTTAAAGAACTTTTCAGGTGTTTTCCTAGGAGAACTAAGTGCTAAGAATGGTTTTCAATCTTAAGAGAACTTACAAAGGGGAGGGGTGGGGCAGAACCTAAGAGACCTCTGAGCTAAGAATGGATTTGAATCTTAATCCTTATATATATATATTTCCCAGACCATCGATACCATGAAATGCACTTACCTAACTTGTAATCTCTCTTCTACAATACATATGTATATATATATGGTTAATTAGGGTTGAGTATACATATATATATATACATGTATTTAACCATGAGTTGAGTGCAATTAATGGAACTAATTGCAAATTCCATAAAACAAATGCTTCTAATTGCAATCGAACAACGCCTACACCTACCTCGATGGCCTGGATTGGCATGTTAGAGACTCCAATTAGGAGTGTTTTGTGGCCAGCTTCTATAGCAGCAGCAGAAGCAGCACACACTTATTTAGGCCCAGTTATCTGTCTATCTGAAGTTGACCGTCAACTGAAGCTGAAACTTAAGTCGACGAAGCAGCAGCAGCAGCAACAAAACCGGAACACCGCAATAAGCTTAAAGACCACAAGCACACACACACATATAATAATCATTTACATGCATGTGTGTGTGTTTGTATCTTGAATCTTGCATTGCCGGCAGCAAAGTAACCAATAACGGAGCGGAGAGGCTTAGTTCTAAGAAATTCCTAAGTCAGAAGCAGTTAAACTGCAATCGTTGTCTCTTTTAACCAATTTGCATACAGATTTTAATAACACACACCATCACACACCCCACACCAGCACACACACAAGCACACACACACATATGCCTCAGGCATATCGATTTCGACCTAAAATCAGTGTCAATTGCCTTTGGGGAGGGGGAAAACATTGCTGCAGTGACTAAAAAGGAATTCAATTCTCGGCTGCTGTCATATCTACTTACATTGTAAAGGAAGGAAGGGAAAGAGCGACAACAACACTCATACGCAACGTTGACATGCGAGAAAACAATGCGCTAGGATAACTCTGTGTTGTTGACACCAGCTTATAATTTGTGGCAGATGAGAGGCTGTCAGTTAGTGCCACCACGTTGCAGCAGCAGCAGCTTTCATATCCCAAAAAACTGGAGTCAACTTTCCCCCTCTCCTCTCCTCTCCACTCTCACACAACAACTGCCGACACCTTCCTTTCCTTGCACATCGCCCTTTGTCAGTGTCATTTTGCACAAAAGAAAACAGGCAAAAAAAAAAAGAGATAGAAAAAAAAACATGAGAGAAAGAAGAAGCAATACGAGGAAATGTACAAACGAAAATACAAGTTACAAAAAAAAGAAACAACAAAATATAAGAGAATTAAATTTTGTAGAAAACTTTTTAATTACTTGCATTCATTTTTTGCTTCGTTGCTTATGAAAATGGCAAGCTTATGTGAAAAGTTTGTCAGTGTGATTGTTGTCGTTGTTGTTGTTGTCGTTGTTGTTGTTGTTGATCTAAAATGGCATTAAAACTTTCCGTTTGATGTTAACCAAAAAGAAAGCTTAGAGTACTTACGATAATCCCAATATTGAATAACAATCGTTAAAAGTACAAACTAAAAACAAAAAAAAAACCTCTGTCAAAAGGTGACTTTCTGATGTTCTGATGTTCTCGTGATGACAAAGCTTAGCCTGGCTTTGTGTCATCCTTGGAATGGAAACTGTGACTGAGACTTGAAGACGGACTTGAGAAATGTACAAATATTAAATATTAAAAATATATCTCTCATTAAATAGTTTTAAGGTTTTAATCATCTTTGCAAACTGACAACTGTCACTTCCAGAGAGCACCCTGTATGGGATATTTTTAAGTTAAACGACTTTAACTTTGTTTTGAGATGGCATTTTAATAAGTCTTTAAGATAAGATATTTCTTGTAATTATTTTAATGCCTGCGCACAATTGTTAAGATTTTTTTAATTGAAATATTTCAACAAATCGTTGGTAATTCAAAAGCGATTAAGATCTGCTTTTGGGTAGGGTATTTATTGTGTGTGTGTCAACCAAGCCAAGCCATGAATTGTTGCGCTAAACGTTATTCTCCCAGTCGCCAGTCGCCCTCGCTTGAACAGTTACTTTACCTAACTACCAAATCTATTTTTGTACATTTTTTTCTCTCTCTCTCTCTTTTCGTTTTTCATTTTTCTTGCTGTTGTTCACTGAAGAACACTTATAAATTAACTTTTTTTTTCTTCATCTACTTCATTGTTGTTGCCGTTGTTGTTAGTGCCGAGATTTTTATGGCACTGGCAGCTGCAGTTGCTGACCAGCTGGATGCCGGACTCCTCATTAAGGTTCACACACAAACACATACACACACACAGACAGTGCACAGTGCTCACAAAAATGTCCACTCGAATGGCATTTAGCGCGCAATTATGAGTTCGTTTTGTTGCTGCCGCCGCCGTTGCTCTCGTTGCTGCAACTTACCCGCTTTGTTGCCCAAAATCATTTTTCGCCAAGAGAATGAAAGAAAGAATGAAAAACAAGTGAGAAGGCTTTAGGCGAGTAAGCTCGACTAGCAGATACCCTTAACCCCTGGACCACAACAGACGGACAAACAGTCGAGCTAACGGATATACACATACTGAACATGAACTACCGGACCAATTCTTGATGGTATCATATCTCCGGTGTTTCTGAACCGATTTTAATGAAAATTTCACAGAAGTTCAATATTTTGCTTATAGTTTCAAACCTCATTTTCAGTTTATTCAAATTCAAGATTTTTGTTATCGATTTCATGTGTATATCGTAAACCTGAAAAGTTATCGAAAATTTGAAACAAACTTGCTATGCCTAGGCATTAGGAGAGCTCATATATGCAAAATCTGGAGTCTCTAGTTTTTGTTGTTCCTGATTCATACTTCATACAGGCTATACCGACTCGTCTGATCAAGAATATATATACTTTATGGGATCGACGGAGTGGCATCCTTCCGCCTGTTACATACTTTGGCACAAAACCATTATACCCCTTTTTTCAACCCATTTCATGGGTTAAGGGTATAGAAAAGGGAATGAAGATAGAGATAGGAAACAAAAAAAAAAAGATTCTCGCTTTAATTGGTGTGGCTCAGTTTTTTATTTAATTGTTGTTGCTGTCCGCAGCAACTTTAAATAAAAATACATTTGTCCGAAACAGCAAGCGCCCGGCCCTTGGGAAGGGATTGAGATCTATCTGGGAGTGTGTTTTTATTTTTTTCTCAGGTTGGTTAGGGTATTTGCCGCCGAGTGGGTGAAGTTTGGTTTGGTTTGGCAGAAGGTTGAGGATGCTTCTCGCATTCTGTCTGCCACGCCGCAGGCATTGGGGCGTAACAAAGCTGACTTAATGACTCTGAATCTGAGAGTACGAAAGAGCAAAAAAAGAATACAACACATAGACAGAGAGAGAGAGAGAGAGAGAGAGAGCGAGAAAGAGAAACAAATTAAAAATGGCTTTTAAACGCAAATGAAATTTAAGTTGAAACTTGCTGCTTAGAGAAACAACAAGAACTCTGTGCCACATTTCTATGTGTGTGTGTGTGTGTGAGTACTTAAGCAACAGAAAGAGAGAGAGAGAGAGAGGGAGAAGGAGAGAGAAAATATAACCAATGTGGCTGCTGCTTACATTTTAATGACGCCTGGCTCACTTTTCACTTTTCACACTCTCCAAATGTCAACAAGGAATGGACGCTGCTTCCGCCAACCATTTCTCATTTCTCAGTCCGCAGTCCGGAGTTGAGCCATTTCTTTTTTTTTTGGCGAGCTGTGAAAAATTATTTACTGACATTGACGAAGATTCCAATGAGTGTGTATGCCACGCCAATATGCCTATTGTGTGACCTTTTCACGAGTTGAACTCGAACTCAACTGGACTTAAACTGCCTTTGTCCATTAAACGTCAAGTGTGAAAAAGTAACTTTGGTAACGTTTTGCTCCTGGCCTGGCCCAAAAGTAATCAACAACTCTGCCATTTTGTTAATTGATCATCTCTTCTCTTTTCCAGCAATCTATTTTTAGAATAGTTACCTCACGTTTACAGCTCATCTTGTATCTATCTATCTATCTAACTAGCTAACATAACATTTATTAATATGTATTTAATTTGTTTACGTTGAGACTTCTATGTACTTGAGCCATGTTTATTAATTGACTGGTTTTGCTTGGCAACTAAAATCGCAGCTGGATCGTAAACAAATCATATATATCTAATTGATATTCATTGTCTGACAGCGCGATTACTGAATAGCAAAAAAAAAGAAACTAATAATGATTAGACGATCTGCTATTGATGTTACAAAGTTGAATTCGATTAGCAGATAGATCAAATGAGTATTAAAGGTTAACAGATATCTCTTCAAGTTTGATCTCATGATGATATATGTATAAAAGATGATATCTGATCGATAGAATGAGATTGTTTCTAAGGAAAAGTTGGGTTATATCACATATATGCCATTTGGCAATATTCATGCTGTGAATTAGATGAGTTCGAACCAACACACAAACACACACACGCACACACATACACACACATACATTCACACTCACACACACACGCATAGAAATCTGTTACATTGGGTTTGAGTACTTAGTGTAATTGTGAAGGCTGCCAAAAACAATAACAATAATTACACACAGAATAAATGTTCAATTTGCAAGCAACAAGCGACAACAACCAGAACAACAACAACTATGTGCATCGCGTATAGAACGGGCAACAGCTGCAACATGTGCAACATGGCGCATACGTAATCGCTATTGACCAACTGATTGTCCAAAACTGTCTGAAATGTTAGTTTTGTCTCTCTGTCTGTCCGTCTGAGTGCCTCGATTCTGATTGACTGCATGACCAACTGACTGTGACTGTAAACTGTTTGTGTGTGTGTGTCAGTGTGTGTCAGTGTGTGTGTGTGACCGAGAGCAGGGCCATTGCCACGCCCCCAATACCATACCATACCCATTTCTGCACCCGCTGACTGACGACAGGCGACCCTTTTAATTAAACAGAATTGCTGAACACCAGCCGCAGATCTGCCACTGAAATAAAATCAAATCGCTTGTTCGCATATATTTCAGGTTGGAATGTGGCGCGAGAGGGGTGCGGGGGTAAGGGGTGTTTGTTGTATCAGGTGTTTGTTGGCCCCGCTATTTGCTGGGCTGCCAGTGACAGCTGCAAAGATGAATGTTTTTGGGGCGCGCGCATTGTGTATGCATATTGTGTGTGTGTGTGTTCGTGTGTGTGTGTGTGTGTGTGTGTGTGTAACGCCTATTAATTAGGCTAACAAAATCATGTTTAACCTGTGGGCGTTTTAGCCAGGCCTACTTGACCGACCGTCTCAGAGCAGAGCAGCAGCATGCAACTTCAGATTCTAGACAAAAAGTAGCAAAAAAAAACTCAATTTTCCATATCTCTGAATGTTTATCAAGCGATTTCGATGAAATCTTGTTGATCTATGGAGAGTTCTGTCTTCTTCTTCTATCTGTTACATACCTGATTCACGAGTAGAATTGAGGATTCAGCACCTTACTCCAAACTCAAACCCTAACTAGTTTTGTGTTGCAATTTTTGAGGGGAGTTTTGCCCCGTTGCAATGCTTTTGTATGCTTTTTGGGGGCATACTTCTATGCCATTGACCACGAAACAGCTGGAGCGTAACGTTTTGGGGCCCAGCTGGGAATTCAAATTGCATCTGTTATTTGCAGACAGAGAGACAGACAGAGAGTCTGTCAGAGTCAGTGTAAAGTCTGTTTGTGACAAAGTTTTGTTTGAAGCGAACGCAACTGAATATATCATTTTTCCACCCACATGCCCACATAAAAATGTAAAGAATATTCTTTAATTAACATTTTGTCTAACGAACCAATCTAAATCGTTCGTTCTAGTGTTTGTGTTGTGCAACAACAAAAACTCTAAGTGCTTAGATACTGAGACTAATCTAGTCAAAATATTTGTGTTAAGATTTGTTTCCCTTCAAAATGTGTTTCCTTTCCTATAGAGGCGTAAAGGTGAGATAATCTTCAGTAGCTTTACATGCAAAAGCCTTTAAAAGCTGCTGGTTTTCATTTTTTTTTTCGTTTATTCTTTTCTACTTTATTCCAAGTGGCTTAAATTTCGAATTTCGTTAATGTTGTGTTCGCAAAAAGTTTTCAGATTAAATGTAAGCTCTGGTTCGTTGATAAAGGCTTTACTGTATGTGAATGTTTTTTTGTTTTCTGTGCGCTAATTAAAAGTTTTGTGTGTGTTGTTGTTTTATTCTCATAACGTATATATTTTTATGTTCCAAAATTAGTTTAACAAAATTACAAAAAAACAAAAACAAAGTGAAATAATATTTATTTAAGTACGACTCTATATCAAGTGCGGAATATGTGTTTATGTACTATTTGTTTCTCATTGTTTCCCCCAACAACAACACTTTTGTCTAGTCACGCACTCCAGCTTACTGTGTGTGTGTTGGTGTGTATGTGTGTGTGTATGTGTATGTGTATGTGTGTGTTTATGTTTATGTTTTATGCGTGCGATTTTCGTGTTAATAATAATTGACATTATCGCTGATATGCTTTTGCCGTTGTTGTTGTTGTTGTTATTATTGTTTGGTCTATTTTGGTTCAAGTACTTCAAAATGTTTTGGTTTATGTTCCACACACACACACACAACCGCGCATACCCCCCCTTCCCCTCCATGACGGGTTCGTTACGCTTGTTGACCACTTTATTTGTATTTTATATATGCACAAATATACGAATCAAAGTTTATTAATTTACAAATTGCTATACTTAACAGCACGAAAAAACAAATGGAATGCGAGAAAGAGAGGGAGAGAAAGCTAGATAGAGAGAGCGAGATGGAGTGTGTGGGAAATAGTTGGCTATTTTTCAATTGTTGCGGGGCTAAAATAGAATTTACTGCATTTACATATGCAAAAGCAATATAAAAATCGACCATAATTTCCAAAAATTACCAAATTGCGTTTTAATGCAGCGTGAAAGGGTTTTGAAGCAGAGAGAGGGGTTGCATGTGGGGGAGGGGCACAAACCAAACTCATTTATAAACTAGTTTCATGTAAAATTTGCTTGATTTGGTTATGCCCAAAAATCATTTGATTAAGAGTAGAGTTTTAGTTCTTCAAAACAATTTCATTTATGTTAATTATTCCGTTACTCTCGCTTAAGGCATGCAACATTTCGATATGAAATGGAGGAGGTGGAGTGAGGAAGTGAGGAGTGGTGAGGGGGCAGCGACTACGCGACCCATGACCCGCGACGATACCGCGAAAAAAGTTGCGTTGGGCATTTTAAAATGAAAGCGTAACTCAATTATTTGATGGCACCTCGAATAATTGAATCGCCATTCGGAGTTACACCCCCCGTCTCTACCCCCGCCGTTGCCGTTGCCTGTATCTCTCTCTCTTCCCCCAAACAGCGGCATGGTTTGCCTAACAGACTTCGCTGACAGCTGAATGAAAAAGGAGGAGGAGGTTGGAGGAGGGGAAGCTGATTCTCTCTACAATTGAATTATCGAAGTCGAATGTCAGTGAAGTTATCCCTCCATACCACCCTACCTCCGTCCCTCCCTCCCTGCCCACCACCATCGTATGGAAATACAATTAAAATCAAAGAAATCTATATACTATGTGTGTGTGTGTGAATGAGAGTGTGATTGTGTGTGTGTGCAGGCATCGAAAATCAAATGAAAACGCAGCAAAAAGAAGATTGGCAGGCCGAGAAAGAGAGAGAGAGAGAGAGAGGGGAGAGAGATTCAGTTTGACTTAAATAAAGAAGGAAACAAAACTCTTACTCGACAATACGTAAAATTGAAAATTGAAAAGTCATAGTTGAAAAGCTGGACAGCTTCAAAAAGGGTCCACCCCGGATTGGTAGAGATGAGAGATGAGAGAAAGGGAGAAAGGGAGAGGAGGAGGAGGATAGGAGGCTGTCATGTGTCCATTAGGAGCGTCAATCAACGCTTGCAAATGGACCAAATGGGAACAATAACGGCAATACCAGCAAAATGACAGACAACAACAACAACAACACTCTGAATGAATGCGGCTTCAACTGTGATTGACTAGATTCTTTTGTAGTATCAATATGTGTGTGTGTTTGTGTGTGTATGTGTAAGTATGTGTAACAATGACTCCCACCACATGAAAGCTTTATAGTATTAATTGACAAGTTAACAAGCAATGCAGGTATCCAGATAGCTTAAATCCGATTAAAATTACACTGTCGATAAATATCGATAACCAAAATTTAGGCACTAAGCATACGAAGATGTTATCTTTATATAAAAAAATCACAATAAACACTGCTTTGACATGCATTTTTCCTATCTGTTAGCCAATCGAATCAAATTTATTGCCGATAAATATCGATAACCACTTTCAAGCAATCTTTCTTGCATGTGATAAAGCAAATAGTTGAATATCCGAAATCTTTGATATGTTTTCCAAAAACCATTAAAACCTTGATCCGAAAAGTGCATACAAATCAATTAAATTACAAATTTCCAGAACGAACAACATTGTCTTTGTCATTGACAGGCATTTCTCTGTTCTCTGAGCCGTTAGCCGTTCGATTTACGATTTACTTAAATGTTTGGTATTTGGCAAAGCCTCATCGATGCTAATTTATTTAATTATTGGGCAGAAACTTCACTCAAACCAATAATTGAACTTTAAAACCTTTTTTGACTTCCAGTTAGAAATGGCAAAAAGGAGGCAAAAATCGGAAATTTGAACAAGCTCTCAATAAATTTTAATTGACACATTCAATTCTGTACGTGTGTATGTGTATATATATGTGTGTGTGTGTGTGTTTGTGTTTGTATGAAAATATTTGAAGCTTAAATGCCTCTTGATTGTGAGTGTGTGTGTGTGTGTGCCGGGAGGGTGTTGTGTTTGCTCAGGTGTGTGTGTAAATATTTAAGTGTCGTCGTCGTCGTCGTCGTCATCTATTTGGCAATCGGTTCTTAGACAACGATAACCAATAGAGAGAGAGAGAGAGAGAGAGAGAGAGAGAGAGAGAGAGAGAGGGAGAGTGAGAGAGAAAGAGTTGGGGTATCAATGACTTGCGGCTTCGGCTCAATAAACAAAGGGATAAAGAGAGAGAGGGCGAGAGAGAGCGGGGTTAGGGGGTGCTTTGGCGGCTAATCAGGCAGCGCGCGCGGGGGGAGGGGCTATTGAACTGTGCAGCTGGTGGCTTTTGTGGTTTTCGTTTGCTTATTTAAGTGCCTGATGTTTGATGCAAGCAGAGCAACAAAATGTAGAGGGGCGGAGAGAGGGGGGCATTGGTCAGACAGGATGGGCCATAAAATAAATCTGGCATTAAACCGCAGATAACTTAAATTGAGGGGCACTTTGAATGCACACAGAGAAGACAAGAGACAAAAGGGTAGAGGGCAAAAGTTTTTGGCCAAAAAGCAGCCGCTTTTCCAAGATTAATGCCAAAAGCATTCAAATTGCCCAACAACAAAACATTGATTTACTTATCAAAAACACACACAAACAGAGACACACAAAGTACTTATGCCTTAAACAAATATATATTTAAGATAAGTTTTGACATCGTTAAGTTTGTGAAAAGTAATTGCAAATTGACAATTTGACAAATTGTGTGGACAAGTGGGAGAAATTTTAAAATGTGGCAAATGGATTAGCAAATGAGTAAATGAGCTAAATAAACATAATTATCAAACAACAACAATAACAACAGACAGACAGAGAAACACACAGACAGACACACAGACAGACACACAGACGACAGACAGCAATTTGTATATTCAGAGAGCATCATTTCAATTAACAAAATCATTGCGGCCAATTAGAGAAAGCAAACAAACAACAACAGCAACAATCTGTCAATGTAAGGAAACGTTTTCGCTTATTGCTCGCTCTTTCTGTGTCTTTCTCACTTTGCCATCTTTGTGTAATTGTAAGCCATCTAGAAACCCCTAGCCCACCCCGCCCCGTACAATGTTTTTCTACCCAGCCCGTCGTCGTTGTTGGAATCGTGAACTCTTTCAACAATTTCATTAATGAAGCCAACAGCAATGCGATTCGACGCGATTCGACGCGATTCAACGCGACGCGACGCGACGCTCTAAATAAATTATGTTAAATGCAAAATTATTTTGTTTGTGCCAGCAGACAAGTTGACTTTTTCACATTTACATCTATATATCTGTTGTATCTGCAGCAACAGATGTTACACTGTGTATCTGTGTAAATAAGTATTTCGATTCATATGCATATGTATTCTGTCTTCGATCAGTTTTTATTCCCTCTCTCTCTCTGTGTGTGTGTTGCAACAACTTAATCCAATTACAAGAATGCTCAAAGAGAAAAGGAAATCGAGTGTCCAAAGTTGAAACAAGTTCCCAAGTGTCAACAGTTGTACTTGAATTGCACAATTCAAGTGCAAAAACGAAAAACGAAAAAAAAGAAAAGAAGAAAATGTTAAGTCGAAATTTGAAACAAATTCTATCCGCTTGTCAAGAGAACAACACAACTATAGTATAGTGTAGTGTAGTAAAAGTGTTGACTGAACTAAGAGATCAAACATTTGTAGGGTATACAATATAACAAACGGATGACAACTGATGCTGGCGATGGCGATGGCAATGGAGACCAATGCGGTTGTGAGGCATTGAAACCAATTAACGAACAATCAACTCCGGGCAACCGCAAAATTCAAAATGTTCAGCCAGTGGCCAGTGGCCTGCGGCAACAACTATATACGCACATGTATGTGTGTGTGTGTGTGTATGTGTGTGTGGGTATATATATAGTAGATGAGCAGACTTAATACATATGGATATATATGTGTATATATAATTTGAAATAAAATGTGCACAATTTATGTTTGCCACTCGAAATGAGAAAGTTTTACAAGCACATTAAGTATGTGGCAATATGTATATGCCATATGTAATTTATATGTATCTGTGTGTGTGTGTGTGTGTTGTGTGTGGCAAATACTCATTTCAACTCTTGGACACATTAAATCTCTGCGCGCGACAAGCGTGTTTTTTGCAAATTATGGCAACTTTTAGCTTTTTTACCCTACGCAAAAAAAGTATTGAAAAAAAGTTTGAAAAAAACAGCAAATGGGAAAAAAGTTAAATGAGATTTTCTCTGTTTTATAAGAAGAGATCTTTAAGAGGAAGCGTATTTAAGCTTCGATCTTTCGTTGTATTTGCGTTTCCTTATTAATTTTTATACTATTTTTCCGCTCTATGCAAACAATTTAACATCATTTTAATAATGCACAGCGCAATTTTATGGAACGAAAACGAAAATGAAAAATGAAAAAGAAAATAATAAACATTTTAATTAAAATACAATAACATTAATATATGTGTGTGCAAGGTATTATTGCAACAACAACAACATTAAGCAATAAATCATTTAAGAGCAACATAAAATCAAATTAAATTTAATTGTACTTGAATTGAGTAAACAAATGAAAAATAATAATAACTGCAATTAACCAGAATCAGAATCAGTGACATCTGGCATAACTAAACAAACAAGCTGAAAGGGAAAGGGCATAGAAGCAAATCGTTGACAAAACAATCAACAATGCAAATATTTGATTTGACAGCTAAGTGCCACAGTTAACAAACACACACACACACACACTCAGACAGAAAAAAGAAGATGAGATTTTAATTGATTTTAGTGTCTAAATCGATTTAGACTTATTTCAAAACTAATATTCGATAACAGTTTGTGACTAAAGCATATGTAATGAAGGGTTTCAACTCTTCAAGCATCGTTGCACAAAGTTTATTTAAAGCCAAAGTGATTAAAAAAAGCAGCAGCAGCAGTTGCAACAGTGGCAGCAACTCTGGCAGTGGCAGCTCACATCGAAACCATTCAAGTGCAGGTCACAAATTTCAGTTGCAAAAAAAAAAAAAAAAAAACGGACTGAAAGAAAAATCTAAGCAGAGAAAAAGTAATTCAAGCTTTCAAATAGGTACAACAACAACAACAGCAACAATAATGTGTGAATGAACCGCGACGCGGGCGTTGGCAACAACTGAAACGAAGCGTCAGTGGCAACAGCAGCAACGGCGACGACGACGACGACGTCGACAGCACTTGGCGGTCATTGTTCCAATTTCTAACCTTTTTTTTTTCTATACACATATATATATATATGTATATATATTTTTTGTGTTCCACTCTGGCTCTATGCACACGTATGTTTATATGTGTGTGTGTGTGTGTGTGTGGAGGAGATTTTTTCAAGTGTTGTTGTTAATTTGTTTGGCAGTGGCGCGCATTTTTTACAGACACACACATACACACACACACACACCCATAAACCCATACACTTAAGAGAAATGCCGACACCGTGCTTGTATGTATGTGTGTGTGTTTGTGTGTGTATGTGTGGATGGTAAAATAATAATGGTACAAAAAAAAAAAAAAAACCGGCTACAGCGGCGACCGACCAGCTCTACCCTCTGCTGGCTAGCCCCCCTCTCTCCCGCTCTCCCCCCTATCTTTCTCAGTCGACGGGCGACTGCTAAATGTCTAACCAGTTGTGTCTATGAGCCAAGCCAAGCGGCGGTTTGTTGTTCTTGTTGCTGTTGTTGCTATTGTTGTTGTTGTTGTTGTTGGTGTTGCTAGTATTTTATGACTCTGGTTTGGTGTTGTGCATAGAAGCCTGAAGCAGCCACAACACTAACAACAACAACAACAACAATCACTGCCACAAAGTACAGCAGTTTAAACATTTGTATTCGTGCCTGTGGCTCACATGTCAGGTTGACCAGCCAACAGCAACAACAACAACAACAACAACAACAACAACAACAGCAACAGCAACTGTTGGTCCAAAAAAGCAGCAGCAGCAGCAGAAGGAAAAGAGTGAGAGGAGAGAAAAAAAGGTTTAAAGTGGTAAACATGTTCAAGAAATGCACAAAAGATACAGCGCAAAGCGAGAGAAATGGCAAAGTACTCAACCCATATGACTTATGCACTAGTAAAATAGCACTAAATGCCAAAAGCGTTGCAAAAACCCCATCCCCCTTCCTCAAAAAAAACACCTAAACCGAAAATTAAAATCAGTGGAAAACACGTAACGTTTTTGTGTTCAGCATTCAGCATTTAGCTTACCTGGACTATGGCATACTCTGCTTTAACATTTTGTTTTAGATTTTCTGAGCTTGAGAAAGTCTTTTCTTGTTAATAATATACTGATTTTTCATATGGCAACAGCGCAAAAAGGGTTAAAAAACGTCAAAAAGTTGATTTACTTACCGAGAAGTCCGAAAGAGAAGTCAAAGTTAATTTAATGTGCCAAAGGGAAAGAAGGAGAAAAACTATTACTTCCGTTCAAAAGATAGTAAAATAAGCATTTAAGTGCAGTTAAAAAGTCAGTTGAAACAAAAATTAAGCAGCTCCCCAAAACTAGATTTGTTAAATATCTGTTCAGATAGTTCGGACTTAACTATCTTTCCCTTACTTTGAATGAAAACTTTTTTGGCATATTTGTAGCTGCTTCTGCTGCTGGTTTTATTCTCAATTTGTTTGTTTTAAGACCCAAGTGCCAAGTGCTAAACTGCTACATATTAAATAGAATACAATCGATAGAAATTGCTCCTCTCTCTTTCGCTCTCTCTGTTTCTCTCTCTCTGTTTGTGTGTGGAGATAAATAGCGTTGAAGATATTTGGATACATATGGAAAGTCATGTTGTTCGTTGCTATCCAAATTTGGTCAAGACCCAACTATAAAGCCGGCAATTTAACGCACACACACACACTCGAACACACTCGCACACTCACTCGAACACACACACACACACATAAGATATTGACAGCTGGTGTAGGTTTATATGATGCTCATACAATCTACGTTCAAAATTTGCTAGCCAACAGCAACGGCAGCGGCAGCGGCATTGGCGGCGACGGGGAAGGAAAGGCAGAAAAATGGGATACAACATAAAAACTAAGTGGTAGAAAATGCGTCAAAAATGTTTGTACAACAATAAGAAGAACAACAAAAACAACAGAGCCGGGGCCAACAACAATGAAAATATATATAACATTTTATTTTTATTTGTTTTTTTTTTTGCTTTTGTTTTCGACTGGACAACAACAACATCCATATATAACAAAAAGTAAAAATAAATAAAATAAACATATGAATATGTATTTCTGTATATGTGTTCAAGTGTGTACGTGTGTGTGTTCGAGTGTGTGTGTGTGTGTGTGCATTGAATGAAATTAAAGCTGGCGCATAATTGAGCGCAAAAATTGTGTTTCACATAAAACAAAAATGAAATTAATTACTCATAGCAATAAAACATAATGAAAGTCTGAATGAAAATAAAAGCCGCTTCCAAATGGATTTTGAAAATTCAATTTGTTTCGCTATTAGTTGTGCCAGCACACACACACACACACACAAACAAACATAATAAATACACATTAAACAGTATTGATGCCAAGAAGTAGAAGAAGAAGCTCTTCATTTAGCCCAAAAAAAAAAAATATATTAAAAATAAAGAAAAATGATTTTTGTTTAAATATTTGACTAGACTTAAGATGTATTAAGTAACATTTTCTACGTTTACATTTTAAGATAAAATAAATTATTTTTCATATTATTTTATTTTTAGCTACATTCAAAGGTAAACGATTAGGAAAGTGCAAATGCATTACAAGTGAATGTGGATATGTTGTTGTTGTTGGTAAAAACACACACATAAATATATATATATATATATTGTAACGTGTCCGTATCTAAAGAATTTATGCATAAAATTCTTTTGAATTTTTGACTGAGAGCTTTGATATGGGAAACCTTGTATAAATATTTATGTGGCCAAATCAAATGAATTTCAAAAGCAGAGCAGCAAAACTAGCCCCCCTCCCCGCCCCACAAAACACAATTTATGTATATGATTTTGAATAGTTTGAACTCGATTTTCCTTCTATCTCTCTCTCTGTCTCACTCTGTCTCTCTCTGTCTCCCTTGTGTGTGTTGTTTTTTGGTTTTTTTTTTTAGAATGTAAAGCAAATATTTGTGTAAATTATTTGTGCACAAGTTGAACACGAGCAAGTTTTGGCCAAGTTCACGTCATGGCCGCAGCATCGCGTGCCTTTTGCTCTATTGCATTCATTTCAACACACACACAAACACACACATACACACAAACACACATGTGTGATCATCACAGAGTAGTTCGTTCAACTTTTGTTCACACCATAACGCCAAAACGCGTGTTACGAGACAGTCCCCAAGTCTCGACCCCCCCCCGACTGTCTCTCACACTGTGTTTCCCCTTGGTGTGTTTGTGTTTCTTGCACTTTACGTCTTTTGTTTTGAGAGTGTCAATTTTGGTGTGTTCGTGTGTGTGTGTTTTAGCTAACCTTTTTCCTTCTTTTTTGCTTTGCTTCCTTCCATCTTCCATTTGCCGTTTCCCCTTCTACGATATGGATTTTTATCTCTCCTGGCGGATATGTTATGCAAAGCTTTTGATTTGATGTTCGTATACGCTAATTCAATTAGATTTATGTGCACCATTTGACATATCTACCCCCCCTTCTCTATTTCTTTCACCCGAGAGCACACACACAGTTAGAGTTTTGTATTGTGTGTTGCGTGTGTGTGTGTGTGTGTTTGTTAGTTTATTTATTCCTGGACATGTCGCTAAATGGGTTTTCTTGTTTGCTCAAAATCAGATCATGGCCAATAAATCAACACTCAATTCGATTTGTGTGCACCAGCCAAATTGATTTGCCAGCCAGCCAAACATCACATCAGGCCACACACACTTTTCTTTTGACTAAAATGGATGGCGATGTCTATGAGAGCTGTGTGTGTGTGTATATATATAGTTTCCGCTCTTGTCCATATCAATTGATGATAATTTTCTGTTTATAGATATATAAAAAAAAAACAGCAGCAAGCAAGTCATTGACAGCAAGAGCAGCGGCAGCCGCAACAGCCACAGCATCAATGATGATAAACAAGGCGAACATCATGTAAATAACTAAACGAAAACAGGCTCTTGGAAAATTGGCAGGCGTCGAAACGGGTTGCAGCGGAAATTGTTAATTTTAATCACATACATAATATCTCTATATGTATGTGTGTGTGTGCTCTAGGCATTCCGCAGGTATCTCTCATGCCCTCCCTCCAGGAGCTGTTTAACTGGAGTCGAAGTGTGTCAAACAAACTCTGAGTGTAGAAGAGAACCTGAATGCCTGGTTGGTGGCTTGCAGTTAGAAATCACGTATACGCCCTGTCAGCAGCATTCCAAACACGCCCCAATATCCACTGAGCAAGGCAACTAATACAACTTAACTACACTATGCACACTATGCAAGTGTATACCCACAAAAGATACCCTGTAATCGATTTTGATTTGATTTGTGAACATATCATTTCATGTCAATATTCACAGAGTTACAGGGTAGAAGACGAAATAAAGACGAAAATGTCAATCGAAACATGGCTGGCAATTCAAATGAACTCTTGACTGAACGACGACGACGACGACGACGACAACGACTCTCGCTTGGACTCACTTGACTCGGCTGACTTGCTCCACTTGTTCGCATCGTTTGGCCCTGCTCCGTTTCCCTGGCCTTGAACGTGGCCCCCGTTGCATTCACTATCTCTCTCTCTCTGTCTCTCTCTCTGTCTGTCTCTCTGTCTGTCTCTCTTTCTGTCTATCTGTCTGTTGTGTCTTTTTGTTCATTCTAATTCTGATTCAGATTCTCAATAAGTGTGTTTGTCTGATTGTAATTCGCCGCTTTTTACACAAACACACACTTTATCTCTCTATCTCTTTCTCTCTCTCTATCTATCGGTCGGTCTCGGTCTCTCTTTGGCATTTACGCATTTTGGCGCGTTTAATTTAAATTGACATTTGTCGATCATAATTCTGTTTCTTGACACTTGGCTTGCTTATTGGAGTAATTGAATTTCCATCGATGTAATCGACCTTGTCTATATATGTATGTGTCTGTCTGTCTGTCTGTGTGTGTATGTATGTGTGTTCATCATCAACATCATCATCATCGTATAATTCACCAAAAAGCACAAAAACGACTTTGACAACAGTCGCTCGGCTCGCTACAATGTTGATTTAATTAGACGTGCACAGCAAGTCAAATTGATATCGAAAATTCGTCAACGTTGTCGCATTTTCTAACACGTACCACTTGCCGAGACAAAAACAACAACAACAACAAAAACGTCCAGCCATAACCATACAGAGAAACAGCAACAGAAACAGAAACAGACACTGACAACAATGATGACAACGACAGCGACAATGACTCTGACAGTCGTTGCATACAACTGGCAACAACAATAACTTAGAATGCGACAGTTTCTCTTTTTTTTTGCTATTCTGTGTGTGTGTGTTTTCAATAACATATAGTAGGCTATCAATATACCCTCTCTCATAGCCTAATCTCTCATCTCTCACATAGAAAAAGTTCTTTCATTAAATTTGTTTGTGGCAAAAACATTGTGTCGGGGTTGCAACTTGATAATAAATAGAGGCATGCTTTAGATTAAGTTGCAACCATTTGTGTGCAGCAAATCTCAGCGAGAGAAAGAGATTCAGCTTGCGTTGTTAATTAATGAATGCAACTAACAACAACAACAACAACAACAAAATGGCAACGCTCGAGGCACAGCTACCACACTTAATATACCCGATTTGTGTTTGCTGTGAATGAATGGGTGGCCGGGTATTGCAAGCACAACACACACACACACACACACACCCAAACACACAAATGCATTGACATCAAAAATTGTTCAAGTGGCGGCAATGTCTGCAGAGTTGTTGCCATCCCCATTTACCGTCATGGCAGCCATTTCGTCTCCGCAGCTCACATTGTTGATTTGGGTTTGGGCTCTTGCTCTCGCTCTCTCGCTCTATTTCTATCTCACTGTCTCTCTCTGGTCATTCACATCGTTACATGCACCGTGATATCTGCTCTCTGTATGTGTATATGTGTCTATTTGTGTGTGTGTGTGTGTGTGCTGGTGTACTGGTGTGTGTTTCGTTCATCTTTATTTGTTGTGCGTGCAGAAATTTAACAATTGCAGAAATTGAAACTTTTGCTCGCCGCTTGTGTAAAAAATAAAAAAAAAAAAAAGTCTCGCACAAAGCTCAAGACATAAATATATGAAAATAAAATGTGCACACGTTTGCTCTCGCCTCGTTTTTGTTGTCTGTCTCAGTCGCAGTCGCAGTCGCAGTTGCTGCTGTTGTTGTTGCAGACAGTTTCGATGCTTAATATGGCAATGCACTTTGGTTTCTTAATGCGAGCGCCTGGGAGCGCCAACTTAGAGGCATTCAACTTGCGCTTTATTGTTTTATTTCATTTGATTTTATTACTTATGTGTGTGGAGTGGAGTGTGCTGTGCTGTGCTCTGCTGTGTGCTGTATGTACTTATGTATATTTATTTCTCAAGTATTTTATATTATTTTCGTTTGCTTGCGCTTATCTTTTGCCGCATTACGCATACGCCATGGCAGCCGCCGCTGCTATTGGGGTTAAAGTTAAACGTAGTTGTCTATTCAGTTTTCTTTTCTTCGCTTTTGCTTTTGGCCACGTTTGTGCCTGTGGCTTTTTGCTTTGCGGCCAGAGGCATCTTCATTCTTGGTTCCTTATTCCTTTTGTTCGTTTTGTTCATTTTCGCCTCTTCTTTTCTTGTGTTTGCTTACATTATTTGCACACAATTTGCAGTTCATTGTTTTTAATAAAAGCCGCAGAATGCAATTTTAAATGGCAACTTATTTATGGGCAGGCGCTTCTCGTTGTTGATCATACTTAAGATTCGTATGAACGAAGTACAATTATTAGCCCTGGGAATTTTATGGTTATGAAGTGGGGAACTTTTCTTTTCGCATACACACTTTCCATGTTACTTTCTCAAATAATCATTTGAATGCAATTATTTGTCGACTCTTCTTGTCTTCCTCTTTGTTTTCTGCTTCTTCTTCTTCTTCTGGTTGTTGTTGTTGTTGCTGGGGCGTAAGTTCGTCTCTCTTTGTTTGTGTTAATCCACTGTTGACATGCAATTTTATTCAATTATCATGATTTAGTACGCTCCCTTTGACCCAAACTCAAACCCAACCAGCACCCACAACTGTCTATCTCTCACACACACACACACACACACATACACTCTTAAGACCCATCTAACAACTTTGTTGCCGCTTTCCACACAGCAGCAACAACAGTAACGGCAGCAGCAGCAGCAGCGTGGGAAAATTAGCAAGCTGTACTCGTAGAAATAAAAATGAAAAACCCGTGCAATTATTCAATTTGTGGCCGCATCGCATCGCATCGCAATCCAACTCCGCATCACTTATACGCCCCGTGAAACGAATAACAATCATGACCTGCTGTCACCACAGTTGACCGAACACTGTATACCCTGCCACCACCGCATTGTTTTGTGTAAACGTTAACTTTCCCTTTGGTTTTGGCCTTGACAAACTTTTTTCCCCTAAAAAAACTTTCTAACTTTTCACTCCAAAAATATATATTTATATATATTGCCAAAAGTCTGACCTTTCAAGCAGACTTTTCCAAGTGTATAAACTATTTAAACCTTTTTGCATGTGCTGTAACTAATTAGTTTGCCGCCCAACAACAACAACAACAACAGCAATAGCAACAATGACAACAGTAAAACATTGTAAAGCGGACACGCAACGGTAATTGTGAGTGATTGTTGCCGCCATAGCGAGAGTGACCCGTAGTACATGGGCTTAATAACTAAACGATGCGTAATGCGGAATTAAAACCAAATTTGCTGGCCAATTAATTGTCCTGCAGCAATTTGCCAATCTCTTAATAACCGTTTGTGGTTTTTATTTCTCTCTCACTTCTCTTTCTGTTTCTCTTTCTGTTTCTGTTTCTGTTTCTGTTTTTTTCTTTCTTGTTTTTGTGATTAATGAATAATGCTGACATTACATGCACGTAATGTACCATAACGTAACGTAACGTAACGTATTATATGCATTTGCATTCCAAATTGCATAATCGAAATAACACTTGTCCATGCAACACCAACAACAAGAAGAAGAATAACATTTGCTGCATTTTTGCTTGAAATGTTTTTATTTTATTTTTTGTGAGAATAATATCACTTGCGGGCTTACACAGAGTTTGCCCTTCGGTCTGTCTTTTTGTCTCGACTCTGACTCTGGTGAATTGCTCGGGCGTCGGTCCTCGGTCCTTGGTCCTCGGTTGTCGGGCAACAAAAATGTGTAACATGTCGCCTGCATGGGTTGATATATGTACGTAATTTCTATGCACCAAAGAAATAAACGACAAAATGACACTTTAGGGCGCCCATATTTATGATGTGTGACTGTTTCTCTGTCTCTTTCTCTGTCTCTGGCGATGTCCCTGTCTCTGTGTCTTCTCTGTTTTACCCTCGGCGTCTCGTCTGTGTCTCTGAGTGTAAAAAATAATTTGGTAGAAAAAAAATAAATAAACGCAGACAAAGCTGCAAAAAGGACACTGTGAAGAAGTCAGAGCCAAAGTCAGAGGCAAAGTCAGAGGCTAAGGCAAAATGTTTTTAAAACTATATCTAACCAGTCTCAGTCCCAGTCCCAGTCCCAAATGCACATCCAGCTATCCAGCTATCAGCTATGATATGCAATTTTTATTCTAGATTCCCTTTAGAGCCGTATTATGACATAGCATTAAATGCTTTTTATATATATAAATACATTTCTTTAACTATAACTAATTAATGTTTGAGATAAACTTTCTGACAATTCCAAGATAAACTTTTTATATAATAGATAAACACACACAAGCTAAGTGGCTCTGGTTAGAGAGTTAAGTGAAATTTCATTAGCACTTGAAATATCATTTCGTTTTTAGCTGGAAATTTGTCAGCTTACACAATATACTATACACTATGTGTGTTGTGTACAATATGTTTTATTTAATTGGAATCAGTGAGTACATTTAGATTGTACAAATAAATAAGTAATGTCTGCTTAAATCAACAGCTTTTGAATGCATATTGTTGTCGTTGTAGTAGTAGTTGTGTTGTGTGTGAAATAAGTTCTGCTTTTGCAACCCTGAATTCAAGTTTATACGCAACGATGTGCGATGCACATTTGGGAGATTTAGTGGCATATAAAAATGGCACACACACACACACTCACATATTCGCAACACACACGAAATACAAATGCAAAAAGTGTGGATGACAATGAAGAAAAAGAGCAAGTGGTTGGGGTGGTTTGGGGTGGTTGGTGTTGCAAATGTGCAAAAAGCAACATGGAAAAAACATTGAAGCCATGCTCTTGACCACTTTCAACCAAATGCAACAACCATCAGTGTCGTTGCGTGTGTGTGTGTGTGTGTGTGCCTAACAGATAGTACGCCGAAAGCAGCTTAACAACTCAGACTTCCTTCCCCAGTTTGCACGCGGGTCCAGTCCCAGACTCAATAGCTTTTACTCTACTCAAACCCATTGCCAATTCCGAATCGTCGTCGTCGTCGTCGTCGCCAATCGAATTTCTGTGTCATTCGGCAAATAAGTCGCACCAACTGTCGTCTCTATCTCTGTGTCTCTGTCTGTGTGTTGACATGGATGGGTGGACTGCGTTCGTATGTGTGTGTGTTTGGAACACCTTTTCACAAATATTGTCCAACACTGCGCACAAATGGAGTGAAAGACTAACAGGAAATTGAAATCGGAAACGACATTGTTGTTGTTAGCCAAATGCTGAAATGCTTAGCATTATGCTTTCAAATGTGGCCAACATTTATGATAATTTCATTCTCAGTCGGGCCACTTAAGAACCGACCACCGACCGATGATAAGTGTGAAAAGCTCTTAGGGATAATCTGAAAATGAAACTTTGATTGAAAATTGTTTATCATTATTGCATTTTGCATTTTATACTGTTAACTCTTCTTTTGTTCGATTCAAATGTGGCAAAAACAGAAGATTATCATTGGAGCCTAAGCCGGCTCCCGCATCCCTTCACCGCCCCACTGCACCCGAATTACATGAAATGCGCAATAAATTTCGATTTAAATGTGTAAAGCCTCAATTTTCGTCAGTTTCCTCCTCGGTTTCAACGTGAAATTTTCACATTCACATATTAAACATTCATTGCGAATGCCAAATAAAGTGTTTGCCTTTTGCACTTGCCATAAGTACAGATAGGTAGGTAGGTAGGTAGGTAGGCCAGAGCTCTACTTGGACTTTATGCTTTCGTACTCAACGAGTTTGTTGAGTTGGGTGAGTCATCTTGACTTCGTTTTCCCCCTCGTCCACCTCACCCCGTCAGGTAGCAAGGTTGAGTTTACTTTTGAGTGAGCTCAGACCGCAAATTAAATGGAAATAAAATGCACACAGACGCACGGGCGGCTATGAAAAAGTTGCATCAAACGTGAACAGAGAGAGAGAGAGGGAAGTCTCTGTCTCTGTAGATGATACTGCAGTGCCACATAAAAACATTCACACACACACGCACGCACACACATGCATGACAAAGCAAAGAACGAACGAGAAAGAAAAAGCAAAAGAAGATAAGTTTTGAGCAATTCTTTTTAAACGTTTTCCTTGTTTGTGTATATTTACCTTTGGGATTTATGAGATTAGTTGCCGACACGCACACATGAATTTCTGTTTCTCTATAAGTGTGTGTGTGTGTGGGTGAGTGAGTGTGCTGATTTGTGTGTATTAACCATAAGTTGAGGGAAAACTTGCGACTTCAACTGCAAAAAATATATATATTTAATACAGCTCAAAGCGTCAACCCATCGTAAAAACAGAATGAAATAAGCAAGCAATTTCCAGAACCACAAACACCACAAAAACACCACCAAACATGTGTGTACATATGTGAAAAGCTTTTTACTTTTCAACAGTAATAATCATGACTGTTCTATCGATATTGTTATTGGGAAAAAAGTAAAAATAAAAATCCAACCGAATCAAACAGAACAAAACTCTGAAATGAAACTGAAATGAAATGAAGAAACAAAGCTCGGTTTGTTTACACACGCATACATGCAAAAACATATGCATTGTAAATATTGAAGAATACTCGCATTCAACGCATATACACATTCAGATATATTTTCAATATGTGAGTGGTTTTCATATTGTAGTTTTTATCTTAGCCTAAAGGTAATTGCTAAAATGCAGTACAATTGATTGATATTCGTATGAAAAAAACAATTAAGATGGCTTTAGTTGTGTCAGCACGACTAGGAGATATCCTTCCTTTACTTATTCATCTTTTTGGAGTTTCTAAAGGAATTTTAATGAAAATATCACATTTTATTGTTATCGATAACTTGTGTATATCGGAAAACAAGAAAGCTATCGTCTTATGATAAGTTATGTTCCAAATCGTAGTTTTCTATCTTAGATATTTAAGTTCGACGAGTTCATACAAACAGACTCACATAGAAGAAGAAAGGGTATACAAATATAGAAAGACACATTGATGCCCAATTTCGAGAAGGAATTAATAGTTAGTAGAATAATAATTTGATAAAAATTTCAGTTGCATTTATTATTATACTTGTTTCCTACTTATTTCTGTTGTAAGGAACTTTTCATATCAACTCAAAATTCAGAGAAATATTTTGTTTCTATTCTCTTTCTTATTGTTTGCTAAAATTCTAAAGCTCACTAATAATGTAATGTAATGTTGTTTTTGTGCAAAAACATGCATCAGGAATTTTTACAATTAAACCTAGCCAACAACTACTAGGTTCGTATACAGTTTTGGGCCGAGAGGGCTGAGTATAATACAATTGCGAAATGTAATTTGCGTGCAGAGTTTTTGGGAATAATGAAAATTTATTTGCCTTAAAAACACCTTTGGCGTATCTGTAACTTTATATATTTGAGTATTTTGTTGTTGGCTTTACGAAAATGCATTAATTTAACATTTCTTTCCTTTTTGCTTGCAGGTAAATATTTTCCAACTAGACGCAACAAAAACACAAATATACACTAACAAGTAGAAGTATTATGTTAACTTACACAACACTAATAAGTGTGTGTGAGACCGAAAGAGACAGAGAGAGAGAGAGAGAAAGAGCGAGTGAAAGGTAAGCTTAAAATGTTTATTTGTGCATTTTGTGTCAATTTACAAAGATTGGCATGTTAATGCCAGTGTCATTGGCAATCAATAAAATACACAAAACTGCCATTTTACACAGGCCGCCATTTTAATTAGGTGTCGTTGTTGAAAAATTACCCAACACCGACCCACTCCCCCTTCCCCGTGTCGTACACAGACTGAAGCCCCAAGTTGATTGGTAATTTTCTCAGGAATTTTCAACGTGACCTTACGAACTTACAAAGTCAAAGCAGTTGCTGCAACAAAAAACTGCAAAGGGAGCCACAACCCTTTCATGCCACTGCAGTGGGAGACTTGACTCTGACAGCATTATTAGCAAACGTCAGTGCCACCAGGGCTAATAACTTCCTGCTCTGCCAATCGATTATGTATTCACACAGAGAGAAAATGCACACAACAAAAGTTTTGTCCCCAAGTAAGAGCATCTCATTGTCGAGCTGTTCATGGTGAAATTGGTTTTTGTGAATCGTCCAGCGTACTGAGATTGACTGATATGTGAATGGACGAACATATGGACATTTGTACGTATAAATAAACTACAAATTGAATTGACCGAGCGTTGGCAAACACATACAAACACAAACACACAAACACAAACATAAATAACAACAAGTACAGCCAACACGAGCAACAAAAATGAGTGCACGGCATAAATCTCTCAATCCATCCTCAAATTCTGTACACCGCACCCGCCCCCCAGCCCCATTGTCCTACCATCAGTTTCATCACCCAATCTTTCCGGACTTGTTTGTGTGCTTTTTTATTTTTTTGTACTATTCCATTTTTTGTGCTGTTGTTGCGGCTGCTGTTGTTGCAGTTGCTTTTTGCGCTATTTGTTTAGAGAAATCAAAGTGCACTTTAGACATTCAGTTTTAGTTGTTGTTGTGTCCACACAAAACATGGACATAAAACTGAATGTGAATGTGAATGTGTGGTGAACTAGACCATAAACATAAATAAAAGCAACAACAACCGAACAGAAACCGAACACAGCAAAAGCCATAAGTTTCGCAAAATACAACTTTATATATTTTAATAGTTTTTGGTATGCTGGCCAACAAACAATATTGTCTGCTCGGGGCAACAACAACAACAACAGCAAGAACAAAAAGATGATGAAGAAGACACCTTATCCAACTACAATCTCCAGCTCGCTCGACACTAATCTATCTATCTAATATTAAATGTTGCTGCATTGGGTAATTAATATGGAAGAAGCGACAGCTGCCAAATGGCTGGCCAAAGAGCTGGCACAAAATTCATAGCATACTTATGTGCGTTAGTGTCAAGATAAAGTATATTCTGGTTGACAGCTTCCAACCTGTTTATATCCATTGTTATCGTTGTTGTTGTTGTTGTGGTTGTTGTTGCTGTTGACAGGTAAGACTGTCATCTATGTCTCTGTGTATGTGTGTGTGTGTGTGCCCGTTGTGTGTGTGTATGTGTGTGTTTGTATGTGGTTGAATGTTCGTTGGCTGTTATTGTTTAGCTGTTTGCAGCCAAGAGTAAATTAAAATTCAAAACAAGTATAGAAAATATCTTTGGCATAACGAATATTATATACACTTACCAAGACTACATAGTAAAATCTTTGATTTTCAAAGCAGATATTATGATATAGTAAAGCGATCTAGTCGATTTTAACAAATGACTTAACTGCAAGAAAACAGAAACTTTGACATGACTCTACTCAGCTCACGATACTGATAATATATATATAGTTTATTGGATCAAGATATGCTTTCTGATAAAATGAATGCACACTTTTGAAGTGTATAACAATTTTGCTATGACAAATACCATTTTATGGCATCAAAATTATGGAATAAATATAAACCAAAATCCGTAACTAACAGTGTGACAGAACTGCAGATGAGGGATAACGGCAGTTGATGCCAGTATGTCTGTCTGTATGTCTGACTGTGTGTGTGTGTTAGTATACTTGTGTGAGGTTGATAAAGTGGGTGGTGATGTGACGTGAGCGAGTGGGTTGTGCGGAAAAGGTAGCTGGCAACAAAGAACAACAAAGCGGTGCAAAACAAAAATGGTGCAAAACAACAGTAAAACTACAAACATATGCATAGCCCACCCGCAACTCTCTCTCACTCCCTCTATTTCTCTCTTTGTCGGTCTCTTTCATGCTTTGTCTCTTACTTGCTGGGCGGGTGTGTGTGTGTGTTTGTCTAGCATGTCGGTGTGTGGATGCAGATAACGTTGGTATTACGTCAGGATAACGATGAAATTACATTTTTCACACAGAAACTGGCAGCATCGTTTTTGCATGTGTGCAAGGATGACTGTGTGTGTGTGAAAGTGTGTGCGTGTGTGTGTCTCGTCTGACACTGACCGGCACACACACTCACATGCAAATTTAGTTGCAACAACAACAGGAACTCATACTCCAACTCCAATACCAACTCCAGCTCCAGCTCATGGCATTCAAAGTTAAGCCTCGCCGAGCACGCCAACAACGGCGGCCACAAAACAGTTCGCTTGGGAGCATCAGCAGCAGCAGCAGCTACAACTACTACCAAAGAGAAAGAGATCCCAAGTTTCCAGTATGTCCATGGCACATCACAATATGCTGGCATTCACAAGCCAACCAGCCAGCCAGCCAACCAGCTAGTGTCGCCTTCCTTGATACCTAGAGAGTGAGAGAGAGAGGGAGAAAGAAAAGTCCTTTGCATTCGCCTTTGGCTTTAGTTTAGTCGACCTGCCAGTGGCAGCACATAAGGTGCATATTATTTCTATTATATTCTTGCATACATTTGGCTACAAAAATGAAACGAAAAAAACGAAAACTGAAAACAGAAAACAGACTAGAACCAGAGGACTACGCCACTGGCAGAGCATTTTTGGGCTACCTGCTGCAAATGCAAAATGAAGTTTTTGGGTTTTTTCCATTTTCATTTCGCATTTCGTTTCGTTTCCATTTCTGTTTCCATTTGCTTTGCCAAGCTGCATCATGCAAAGCCATAAATGTGCGAATTAAAATATATAAAATGCAATTTACATTTGTGGCTTTGCCCGGCTTTCTAAGGACAACAACAACAACTCTCTTTCTCTAACGACAACGCTGCGTATGTGCAATGTTTTTATGCTGCCAATGCTTATGCGAGAACCGTGAGCCGTCGCCGCCGCCAAGCAAATTAAACTGTTTGCCACACACAAAACACAAAACAACTTTGCCGACACAAAGACTAATAAATGCATATATGAAAGAATAATAAATACACTTTCATGACGAGAAAACTTTATTTATAGTAGTCATGGGTTTAGTTTGTAGCATATGCAATAAACAAAGTAGAAATGTCTAGTGCATTTTCAATTTTACACAAACCCTAAAAGTATGCTTCAGTTCAAAGACCAATTTAAATGTGATCAAGTCAAGATGCGCTTGACTGAAGCATACTGTTTGCCCTTGGCTCTTTGTTCGTCTTGACATTTGCTACAAAACACTTGAATTGTAAGCCACTTTTTGGCTATCAACTCGGTATGCAGTATGTCAAATGGCAGAAAACGCTTACGTAAAATGACTTTAAGCCGATTAATTGGCAAAGGCTTGTCGCCGAACACGTGACACACATCACATAACATCACATCACATAACAGAAGCTGTTGCCTTGTTGACTTGTCTTAAGCACAATTTAAATCAATTTGGCGCCCAAAGGTGCACATTTAATGGATTGATTGCTGCTCGTCCTTGCCCGAATTCTGAATCGATATCACAATTGACTTGAGTAGCAGCAGTAGCGGTCATACACACACACACACATATGCTGAACAGTTTACAAGCTCCAGACTCTGGGTCAGGACTTTTGCTGCTCGACGCTCAACTCTGTTGGGAATTGAACGCACAACGCATAATGAAAACCATTCAAGTGCAATTTCAATTCTATGTTGGACGACTTTGAAAGCCATTTGCGTATGCCTTTGTGTCTGCCTTGAACTCTCTCCCACCTCATTTTCCCCACTCTCCCGGTCCACTTCTATATCCCTTTCGTTTCTGTAGCCTTCTTCTTTGCAAGGCAACCAATTTTACTGTCTGCCTTTTGTGCTCTGAGTACACTCAGCAAAAAAAAAAAAGAAGAAAAAGAAGGAAATACTCCTTAGGTAATCGATTCACTTTATTTCACAGAAAGGCAAGCGAACACCAGCGAAAACAAACATAAATAGTAATGAGATTTTGAGACTGTATCCCTGAATTAATAACAATATAAAAATGTGTATTTCGCAGGTATTTTCTTTTTCAAGTGTATGGTATTGAGACATTCAGAAAAAACTTAAGAGTTTTATGCAATTAATTCGATTAAAAGGTTATCGCAGCATCAGAGCCGAGTCGAGTCGAGTCGGCCGGCAGTCACTCAAGTGGCAAAGGACCATGGCAGCAAGGACCTGGTTGGCCTCGCCCTACCCCTAGCATGGCCAATATACGGCAAGATACGATCAAAAGCTGACCGAAACCAACTGAACTCAACGCAACTTAACTCAACTGACCCGCAACTCTTCGCCGTTTCGTTCCAATCCTGTTCCGTTCTGTTTGCCCAACTGACTTTCCGGTGCTGCTTTGGCTGCTGCTGCGGCTGCGGCTGCTGCTGTCCCAAGCACAATGGCTCAATGCTGGATCAAATTATGGCACATCAGCAGTTTGCATTTGAGCTGTGGCTTGAGTTTGCTCATTTGCAAAGCATTATACGCCTGTGGTCAAAGTTCGGCCCGTCAGCTGTGGGTCAAAGTTAAAGATAGACGTAGGCCCAACAACAACAGCAACAACAACAAAAACCGCAACAGCTGTGTCAGCGACAATAGCGAACCTTTCTCTCTCTCTCGCTGCCGCCCGATATCTCGGCTGGTGACGGCCTCGGCTTTTGGTGTTCTGACCAGAGATTTCACTTCCTCTTCACTTTTGACGTTTCGCCAAAGAAATTCAACACAAAAACCGATTATCTACCGCAAATTCGGTTACTTCCCTTTATGTATATATAAACATATCTGTGTGTGTGTGTGCATATAGCAAAAGCAGACATTTCGCATAAGATAGAGAGACAGACACAGACAGCTGATGTCTCTGTTTCTTTGTTAAGGTGTTTGTTTGTGTACGGTGTGCGGTTCTCTATGCCTATTTGTGCTCTAATTATGCCCGCAACTCAATATTTTATTTGCACAAAATGCTTATGAAAATGAAAATTTGTGCATCAACCGAATCTCCTCTTCAACCAGTTACAAATATTCATTACAAGTTCTACCAAGTCAGCCTACCAAGTCAAGTCTCAATCTTCGTCTACGTCTTCTTTGTCTACGTCGACGTTAACGTTTACGTCTTTGTTTTCCGATTGGCTTGTTCGTGCACAAAACCTAATTATCTCTGGTTGCTGCCTGCATCGACTTATTCTCCGCATTCCCATTGTTGTTGTTGTTGATGTTGTTGTCAGCTGTTTAACAACTGTTGTCCATCAATGCTTGAGTATATGGCCATTAGTAAGGGATTTGAAGGTCTTGTCCGTTAAATAGATATTCATTATTTAAAATAAGTATTTAATCAGCTTAGGTTTCAGCTCTCGAGAAAAAGTAGCAATTTTGAAAGAGCAACACTTTAAGGCGATTACACGATTAAATTAATTGAAGTTTCGCATTTTCGCATTTTCACATTTATAATAAAGCGATTTCTTTCTTACTGAATGCAATTATGCTCGAATAACACTTACATTAAATATTCACAAGGAATTTCTTTATGAAATTGGCTAAAACTTTAACTACATCTAAGCTTGAATAGTTAACTTTCTTGAAGAACGGCGTCAGTAAATACCTTAAATGTATACAGTTTAACTATTTTAATATAAATTTCTTCCTAAACGAGCAAAGTGTGCTTATAAAGCTATTGAAGCTTAGATATCTTGAATCAGAAAGTAACAAAAAAGTACTTGCAAAAAGTAATGTGCATGGCAGAATAATAACGAAATATATCGAAATAAAATGAAATTCCTTAAACTCTCGACTCAACTTGAATTTCGACGTCATTTTGTATCAATTACCTTTTAACAAGTTTCTATGGTTTCTCCAAATATATAAAACTCGCATATTAGCTCGTTGGGATTAACTCTATATGTGTGTGTGATTGGGTGTGTGTGTGTGTGTAGTAAGGGTGAGTTTTTCGTTGAATTTCGCACGCACATTTGAAATATTTTAGTGAATTTTTACGGCAAACGGAAACGGCAGCAACTTTTATCACGTATTGACGGTTGAATGCCCAGAGCCCAAGGAACACTCGTCTCGCCACCTACCCACCCCCACACTTCACCTCCTTGAACTTACTGTGCTTGTGTATAGGTGTGTGCAGCAGTAGCAACGGCAACTGCAGCGGCAACAGCAGCAGTTTTCAAGTGCAAAATCGTTCAATTGCAGCGCAAAGTTTTGCCAAAAAAAAAAAAGAAATAAGGAAAAGGCAAAAAAAAAAAGAAAGAAAGAAAAAGAATGCTTTGCCGTTTTCAGCTTGAGCTCCAATGCTTGCAGAAGAAGACGTTAGTACTGTTGGTTGTGCTCTCTTAATCCCCCTCCTTTCCCCCACTCCACTCCACCAACTTCTCACTCTCTACGGTGTCGCCCTTTCAACCTAGAAACTGGCCGAGTGCACAAAGTTTGCCGCTGCTTAGAGTGCAAAGCGTCCATTAAATGTTGTTACTGTTTTCAATGGTGTTGCTCTTGTTACTGTTGCTTGTTGCAATAGTTGTTAGTTGTTGTTGTTGTTGTCGCATCTTGGATATGGCGTGCATTTAGCCTATTGTACTCGACTCGAAACGGCCGTTAGCTTGGGCCGAAAAAACGTTTAAATGAAATGAATTTCGGACAGAAACTGCTCATCACCGTTGAGACGAAGACGAAGACGAAGTCAGAGAAGACAGAAGACAGAAGACAGAGAAAGTTGCAGCAGCAGTGACTTTGTTTGTTCGCTTATTGCCACAAAGTATGCTTGGCAAAAGTTGCACTAACAAGCGGCACCCCATCAGAATACAGTGGGTGCAAAAAGGCAATCTACAGCAGCAGCAATGACAGTCATTTAGTTGGCATTGTTTATACATATATATATATATATTTCTCTTAACAATCCAGTTGGCAATTATATCAATTAGTTCATTTTGTGCCTGATTGACTTAACGAAGAGGTGCTCGAAAAGAGAGAAAGAATCACAGAAAGAAAGAAAGAAAGGCACCTGCTTGGATGGAAAGAAAACTTAAGCCCAACAAGCTAAAAGTGTTAATTAAATGAAGAAAAAAACAAAAAACAACATAAAAAAATAGGAAAAACAAATACTATAACGAACTGAAGAAAAAGTTTAGTTTGTAGTTTTGGGACTAAAGTTCAGTGCGGTTGCTTGGCAACTGTGAATTGAAGCATTTCTGGGATAATTTAAAATTTCAGTTGCAGCAGCACTAAAACTATTGTGTATATGTTGTTGTGTGTGCAAGTGCAAGTGTGTGTGTGTGTTTGTGTGTGTTCGTGTCATAAACCAGTCAAAAGCAAATGTTTCATGCTTTAAATCAAAACTAATTTTGACATTGCCCACAGGCTGTGCGCCTTTTGTATGTGTTTGTTGGTGTGTGTGTGTGTGTGTTGGTGTTTGTTGGTGTTTGTGTGTGTTTGTGTTGTGTTTATTGCCGAAATTCAAAAGGACCGAAAATCCCATTTTTGGAGACCCTCTTTAATTGCAACAGATTTTGTTTACTTCAGCAAACCAAGGCAAACATTTAATGGCAGCTGTTGCTTTATTAATTTACTTGTTATCGCACCCTTAAAAAAGGATAATTAAATTAACCCAAAATATATAAATATATATACCCATCAAAATGAACTTTAATAAGGCTTAAAATCATTATATTTTCGTAAACAAAACCCAAACGTAAAACAAACATGCTTAAGCATATCATATTACAAACGAATTTTCTCTCTCTGCCATCAAAAATCAAAAGCCAAAATTATATAATTTATTTATATTGAATATTTTGGTATTGATATTGGTTTTGGTATTGGTATTGGTATTGGGTAGGTTGAGAATTTGTTATTAAGCCCCCAAAATAATCCCCATATAATTATAATTTAAAGCAGATCTCAAAGTTTGCCTCACATTGCTTGGGTTCGTTTCAGATTTCTCATAGCCAAATCGAAACATTCTCGCACAGAACACAGAACAGAGAACAGAGCACACAATACACAACTATAAATTAGCATAACTAAATTATGGTAATGTGTGTCGGACGTGTTCGGTTATGTATCGGGTATAAGCTTATAAATATGTGCAGGCATTCAAATAAACTTCTATCTATCTCTCTCGCTCTCGCTCACTCGCACTCTGTGTCTGTCTCTGTTTCTCTCTAATTAACGTTAATATGCACATCAGATTTTAGTAAGCGGATTTAAGACCTAAGCTAATATTAACATCATTTATAATTGTAAAGTGTTTGCAGGAATTCCACGATATTCCTCTTTGTCTCTCTCGAGAACAATTCTTCATTTTAAGCTGATTAAATCAAATTGCAATGTAAATTTCATCTTATTCAATGTTTTTTGGTCTAATAACAAAGAGCTTAAAAGATGGAAAAACAAAAAGATGGAATTGCCGAATTGCGGCCGAATTTGATTGGTTTGGTTTGGTTTGAAAGGAAATGTAAATTGTATATTGTAGGTTAATATTATGTGTAAATGGACACTTAATGTATCGAGGAGATCATTATAAATGAATGCCCCGTCATACCGTGCGTATACGTATTATACGTATATATTTGTGCTCGGAGGTTAAGCGAAGGGTTTGTGTGTGTGTATTATAATGCGATAAGAAAATATTTATAGGCAGGCCAGAGAACGCCAGCCATTTTAATGATGTAATTTTAAAATGCTATAATTGTAAAGTTGGTCGGGTTGCGGGGGGCGGAGGGGTGGCTAAAATATATATACGAATTGCTCGCATTACGCAAAGTAGTAACAACAATAACAATAACAATAATAAAAGCAATAAGAACAACATGGCTGTGATTTTTTCTCTGTGTGTGTGTGTGAACTACTTTACGACACACACACACACATAAATAATGTTGTTGTTGTTGGTTTTTTATGTTTATGGATGTCAGCTGATTAAGTTATTATTATTATAGTTTATGTTCACGCCGTTCATGTTGACCTGTGGTCAATGGCAAAGTGTTTCGCAATTAATGTGAAAAATCGCGCATTTGAGTGGATTTTTTTCGCTGCTTAATGACATTGCGTATACACGGAACTAATGGATAATGCCCTCAAGTGTGTTTGTTTGGCTTCGCCTATAACACTTACACACACACACACACATACACACACCAATGTACATGTGCCAAATATTTTGCATGACCAAAAATAACTGAACGCCGTTTTGCAATCGTTGCATTCAGTTCAAAGTGCATTTCAATGCAATTGGGCTCTTCGCCTCCGCCTCGTCCCTCTTCAGCTATGTGAATGATATGCACAACAGTCACCCACAACAGTCACACACACCCACACACTCACCGCAGACACTATCACACCACACGGCTATCTTGTATACACCCATGTGCTTGCATCTTTCTGTTGCATTGGCAAACGCGACTCGACGCGATGCGTTGCGATGCGACGCGACGCGACGAGCTCTGAAATTTATGCTGTAAGCGCGGCATGCAAATAATGTTAATTTAAATGCGAGTATCATCGGTGGCAGCAGGCAACACACACACACACACACACACACACACACATACACACACGAACATACATAGAGTGTGCCACATGTGCTGTGTACAGTAAACCAAAATACATACAAACATTCGCGACAGTTGGCAGTTGTTTTGCGGTGCTTGCTTCAATACCCTGTAAAAAAGAGTACATAATCAAATTCTGATCATTCTTTCAACTTATTGCAAAAGTTACAATCATGTTTTGCTTTTAGCTTAGTTACATATTTTTGGAGTCCTAACTAAACGAATACATTAACAAAAAAGTATACTAAACTCTCTCTCTCTCTCAGTTGGTCTCATTTCCAACTGGAATGAGTTCGTTCAATTGTTGTTTTTTGGGCCAAACAACATACAGGCATAGATAGCATTCTTCTTCTTCTTGTTGTTGCTGTTGTTGTTGTAGGTGGTGTTGATGGTGCTGGTGTTGGTGACGCTCGTTTGGTTTAAAGTGTTTGCCTTGTCAGAGGCAAAAATTTAAAGCGCAATTAAATTTTGTGGCATAGACAGTAGCCATAATAAACTGCAGCCATGCCCCAAAAAACAACACACACAACACACAAAAAAGAGGCGTCAGGTGTGCGTGTGTGCGTGTTTATATTTTATGTAATGTACTGCATATGTGACAAGTAATGTTGTTTGGGGGCTGCCATGGCCATGGGGCTTGCTGATACTTGCTGCTGCTACGCTTGCGATTAAGTTAAGTAATAATGATGATGACAATAATGATGATGCCAGCCAGCCAGCCAAACCTGGCGATAATGCTGTTGTTAATGCCCATAATACCCAAGAGGAACCGACGACCAGAGCAATATGAGTATCTCTCTCTCTCTCCCTCTCTCTCTTTCTCTCTCCATCTAAGCTGTATCAACAAGGTACAAAAAAAAAAAACGAAAAACTGCTGCCTAACTAATTGGATGTCACAACTTTGCTACTGCTTAAGAGCATAAGCTTACCTATACACACACACACACTCCATACACACATATACACGTACATACATACACATACATACATACATAATGCATATGATATGTAAATTGGTACTTGCCAATACCCATGAGCGTACTTTCATGCACTTACGCACACTTGAATGAAAACAGCGCTCAAGAGAGAGACAGAGAGGGAGAGAGGGAGAACGAAAGCGAACATTGATAGCCCTAATTAGCAATTTATTTATAATTCAAGACAACTTGTTACCATAACAAATCACAAAAGAGGCCAATTATTATTTTATTATCTCTACACACAAAAAAAAAAACAAAAAACCCTTCAAATGTTTTGCTCAAAAATTATTCAGCCATCAGCCATTCAACCATCCTTAAATGAGTTATTCGGAATTCGTAATTCGATACGTGATTAAATTATAATTCCATTTGACAAAGCTATAATAACAAATATGTTAATGCCGCGCATTATATTATGTTTGTTTGTTTAAGCAGAGGCCGCAGAAAAAAGCCAAAACAATTTAAATTCTTGTTGACAATTGCGAAGTATATAATATGTATTTAAATGTTTTAATTAAAATTAATTATTAAATGGAATTTTATCTGAAGAAAATATGTTAAATACATAAAGAGAACTCTCTCTTTTAGTAACTTGTGGAGTATTATTTTTGTTGTAATGTGGAATGTTCAATTAACATTGATACACGTAATATGTGTGTGTGTGTGTGTGTTAGAGGAAATATTACGTATACGCAGGTTTAATTACTGAAATGACTCATTTATTTCAGTCAGTGTCTGTCATGATGATGCTCAAGATAATACCAATATAATGCACCAATGCTATACCCGCACACATCCGTACACACACCCGCACACACACACATACATACATAGATACATTTGTACACTCATGCATGCTTGACTTCACACACCGACAGATAATTAATTTTTCATATGGTTCAGCTCGATTCAGCTTACAGCTGAGAGAGCATTTAACTTTGAAACTGGAACTCATGGAGCTGCTGCTGCGTCACAAATGTTCCAGATTGATGGCGCCTACTAATTAAATTCTGCTGATATCAACTAATTCGATTCGATTCGACCCCTTCCCATCCCTTCTCTTTTGGCTTCAAACCACCTACCCCACTACAATCTACAGTTAATGAGCGCTTAAATGTTTCAAATGTTTAAATATATGCAAATTGTGGGTGTGTCAGGGTGTCTGTGTGTGTGTGTGGCATTGTGTATTGGTGTGTGTTGGTGTGTCTTAGTGTGTGTTAGTGTGTGGGTTTTTGCCTATTTACATGCAAATGCGTCAGTCGATTAAAATGTGTGACAATTTGCAAATCGCTTTTCATATTATTAGTTAAAACTCTTTGAAGCCTTAAGCCTTTGGCTTTTCCAGCCGCATATTGTTCAATCTCAAAACCTGACAGCCAAAGCTCCATTTGACAGCAGATTAATACTCCGGACAGTATGTGTGTGTGTGTGTGTGTGTATTAGTGTGTGTTGTTGCTGCTTGAAAAGTATCAGAAACAATAGCTGCCACGCCCATATCCCAAAGAAAAAGAAACCACAAACTGCAATTTAAAACGTTTGCAAACTGTCCAATAGACAAAAAGCACACACTTACACACCACACTTACACACACACACATACATAAACACAAATGCTTAATTGCACGAAAATGGTCATTGTATAAAGCGAAAACTGCCAGCCGCAAAGTAAGAATTTTGTATTTACATATTCAGTAGTTTTGTTAGCAAGTTTTGCCAGGTGCAAACAGCCTCTTTTGTTGCAGCCTCCTGTTACAATTCATTTGTGGCGTACACTGTAAGAAATGCTCAATTACAAAACTGTTTTTCCTATAATTTCACTAATAAAACTAATCAGTTATCAGTTATCAGTTGAAGCAGCTTGATTGAAAATTTATAATATCTTTATGTGCTAATATCGATATAGGGAATATTATTTTAGAGTGTAGCTGCACACACACACACAAAACTAGTATTTGGACTCTTGGCTCAAGCCAGAGGCTACAGCATTTCATTCTTTTCATTTCAAATTCTGTTCCTGGGCAGACTCAACTATGTTTTTTTTTTCGTTTTGATTCGTTTTGGTTGAAATGCAGCAGGCCGGCTGCATATGCAAAGCAAATTTGATCGCACCACACACACTCAGTGCGCTTGAAGGCGTAGACGGTGGGCGTGGCAAACAAACGTGCAGCTCAGATGAGTGAAGGGCGGGTTGGGGTAACAAGAGCAACACGCCCACACGCCTACTGCTGCTTGCTGCTTGCTGGCAGCTGCTAAGAAATGCATGACAATATGAAACGAGCGCCCAAAAAAGTAGGCAACACAAAATGCTCAAATCGCATATAACTAGTCCCAGACACACATACACACTCTCGATGTGTGTATGTGTGTGTGTGGTGTGTGTGCGTTTACGTTTGCTGGTGTTTGTGTTTTGTGCATTTGTTAGATGTCATGTTGCAACGAGCATTTGTGCCAACATCGGACAGCTGGCCATATTGGTGGTTCGTGGCTTGTTTGCTGTTTGCTGCTTGCTCGGCTGATTTGGTGGTTCAACGCTGCAGGCAGTCAAATTACCAAAAAAAAAAAACAAAAATGAATGGGTAAATGGTAAATGTGAGCCAGTAGCAGCAGCAGCAGCAGCAGCAGTAACAGGAAACAACATGACAGACAGGCAGGCGAGCGGGATAAGGTCTATAAGAAAAATGGGCAAAAAGGGCGAAAATGGGCTAAAATGGAAGGGGCGGGGGGGCAGTGTGATGCACGCCAAAGCGCAATGTGGCTAATTACTTTGGAAAGTCAAGTTATTAGCGTGATTACAAAGGCAATGCATGCAGACCCGGCTAACAAGAGCAACAGCAACAGCAACAACAATAACAAATGGCTCAGTCTGGCTGTCCTTGTAAGGCAGCCGCCATATAAGGACAACAACAGCTAGAAAAGCAACAGCAACAACTAGAAAAGCAACAGCAACAGCAGCAGCAACAACGAGCAACAACAATAACAAGAAAGGGGCTTACATGAAAATTAAAGGGTCGGCGGGATGGCAAGAGGGGTGCAAAAAGGTTGCTTGTTGGCGGTGCGCCCATGTGGTTACAGAAAAAGCCACATACACACACACACACACACACACAAACACACACCCAGCCAGCCAGCTAGTCAAAGAGCCAGCAACAGCATAGAGAAAAGATGGAGTTGGTGCCTAAGCCCACCCTGTAATAATAATAATAATCATAAAACGGCAACAGGAACAAGCGCAGTTAGCAGACGCAGTTGGCTGACTCAAGCGCGAAATTGCCGAGCGCTCATTTTATATTATAAATATGTAGATGTATGTGTGTGTGTGTGTATACCCTAGAAATCGGTTAAGCTTAGCATTGTTAGTTATTGCTTAGTCATATGAACAGTATTTAACTTAAAAACTATTATTATTATATTCTGTATTCTGTGTTTTGACTAGTTTTTCTTCTTCTAAACTGATTTTGTATTTTTGCATTTACCCAAATAAATCATACAGCATATGTCATAGTCAAGTTTGAATTTTAGTTATGCCCTTTGCACTTTTTGGCTCTTTTATTTTTGTTGTTTGTTGCTGGTTACTGGTTGTTGTTGTTGTTGTTGGTTAGCTTGTTGTAATTGCTGCGGCAGCTTCTGTTGAGGCTAACTGGCGTTGTTTTTGGCTGCTTGTACTTTTCGTTGCCAAGAGGCCTGTCAGAGAGGCGGCAATTGCTAGTTTAATGCTCGTAATGCGCATCAGCACAAACAACACCAACAACAGCAACAACAATGTAATCATCAACTGCAGCAGTTGCTGTTGTTGTTTTTGTTGTGGTTGCAGTAGAAGCTGTATGGCATTCTCATAACTCCACGGAAGCTGTGCCAGTTTCTGTTTTCTGTTTTCGGTTTTTTTCGGCTGTGGAAAGGGTTTCGAATTCGCGTTTGCCAGAGCAAGAGATGCGGTTTTGTAGCAAGCGCAATTATCAAAGTCAGCTAGCGAGGAGTGTACTCCACCTACCCCCTCCTCCTCCACCACCAAACAGCCAGGAAGGAAGGAAACACTGCCCGACGACAATAATCTCTCAGTTGAAGCGACAACAACAGCAGCGGCAACAGCAGCAACAGCAGCAGCAGCAGCAGATAACCGCAAATAGTTAAATTGCATAATAGTTGCAAACATTTTATTTACATTTGGACGGCAGAAATGCGAACTCAGGTCCTTGCAACATCGAACGACGGTTAGCTGGCTGGATGGCTGTCGGACTGGCTGGCTGGCTTATCTGTCTCTGTCTGTCTAACTGTCTGTGTTGTTGTCTGTCTGTGTTAATGTTTGTTAATTTTTAGCGCCACATTACAGCTACATCAGTAGACAGCGAGACCGAGCGAGAGGGCGAGAGCGTCAACCAAAATATGCAAATGTTCTGCAATGAAACAAAAGTTAACTTCATTTGTGAGCGGCGTGAATGTTCTTGTTGTTGTTGCTATTGTTGTTGTTGTTGTTGCTGTTGTTAAACATGGCATTTGGTAATTGCAACATTTGATTGCAACAATTTGTCCATTTCACATTCCATTGCATACTTTTGCGGGCGACGTAAAATTTCTCTGATTTTCACTGCTTCACCAGCTTCACCAGTTTTAACAGCCAGCAACAACAGCGGCAGCAGCAGCCATTATGACGATTTTGCATAAAATAAACTGCGGCACTTTTCGGCCTGCTCTGGCCACATTTCAATTACCATGCAAATTAATTGCTAGCAATTAAGTGCAAATTAAAAAGCATGATTATACAAAAAACCGAACACAACACAAAAAAAAACCAAAAACACACAACAACAACAAAAAAACACACAAACGACAAATAAGTTATAAATGCATTGCATTCAAAATGTTAAATTAAATCTAATTCGCAACACCACTTAAAATAGCTCAAATTACCATTATTGCAATTTGGTATTTGTATTTGTTGTTGTCACACTCGCAATCGAAATTGACAATATTATCCCTTAAAAAGCGTCCAGAAGAAGATTTCTAAATACATTCAAGCTGACATTTTGAAGGCACCCGGCTGAACTGAGTAGCTCGACTTGCCAAAAAGAAAACAAAAACAAAAAGAAATGTAAGCCATGGCCAAACTATTTTTACCACATTGAGGCATGAACACCACACCAGAGTTGCAACACTGAAAGAAACATCCTTTTTCTAAGCTAAATATCTTAAGCTAAACAGTCGAAACTAAACTTTGGTTTGCAGTGAAAGCAATCGCAATTCGTTACTTCTTTCATGACAAGACCTTTTTTTATTGTTGAGATAAGTACACCACATTTGGCTTAGTGTATATGGGAATGTGTTTGTTACGCTAGAATCGACAGCCCAAAATGCCTCACATAATATTTTCTCTTATTGAAATATATATGCAAACGTTGCAAAATGCAGCGTTCAAGACATTTTTGGTCACGATAGCAAAAAGGGCACCAGGCAATAGAGAAAGGCAAAGGCAAAGGCCGTCTGAAATGTGCCAGAAAAAGTAGGAAAAGCATAAACTAAGGATCTAAGAAAGGTCTCAAATAGTCAATGCCTATACCTGCAACTGTCTAACTTCTAACTTTGATATCTTTGCCCAGTTTGGCAACATTGCTTACAGATAACATCTCCAACTGAACTATTATTTGCTTTGCTTTCTATTAATAAGCAAGTTTTTAATTAAAAATTCAAACACACTAAGGTTTAAGCTTTAATCTTGGCAAATGAATAACAAATCCTTTGAACAAAATAATGTTCACAAACTTATTTGAGCTTTCTATTAATAAATATATCAAAGAGTAAAAATCACCTTCAAGAAAAAATTCAATTTTCTATTGCTGTTTCAGCATAAAAGTTGTTTGTGAGTTTAAGTTGAAAGCAATTTTATTATGTTTAGTAGAAATATATTTGTTTTAGGTCATTTTGATACTTTTTGTGATGGAAGGCACATAATTAATTATCTAGTATGTGAGACTTGATAATACTTATGTCATATTCGATTCCATTTATATAGTTTCAAAGTCAAGTATCTATGAATATGATGTGTAATAACAATCAAGTTGCTTAATGGGTATGCTAAGGTCGTTGCATGCCACAGAACCCAGTTAGAAAGCATTTTTATGTAGTTGGCAATTGCAAGTAGCATGTTTGCAATGTTCGCGCGCCTGCGGCTATTGCCAATCTGCGAGAGCCTTGGCAGCACACACACACACACACACATACACAAACAGAGAGAAAGGCCTGACCAGTTCGCAGTTCGCAGATTAGCTTCGCCTTGCCATCTGGGGGCTGTCTTTCCGTCCTGCCACCCTGCCATCCTGTTGTCCTCTTCTGTGTGTTTGTGTGTGTGTGTGTCGGACCAGATGCTGTTGGCTGCTCGCTTGACTTGGCTTGACATGCCTTTGGCGCACCGCGTAGCCGCATGTTCACTCCCTGCCAGCTGCCCAGCTGCCCAGCAGTTGCCTCCAGTTGAGACCCGTTGCCAAATGGCCGTGGTCTGCCATAAAGCGGAAGCGAGAAAGGAATTCTGGCTATGGAATATTCTTGGCAGCGATTTGGCCACAATTACAACATCTTAATAGGGCCAACACACAATGAGATAGTAATAACAAATGATAGAGACAGCTACATAGAAAAAGAGAGACAGATAGAGTGTGTAAAAAGAGAGAAATGCTTTTAGGCATTTGGCCTGCGGCTTTCGCTTGATTAGTTGCCAATGAATAGTTTGACTGTGTTTTATTATCTTTCTTAAAACTTTTTTATTTCACACATAAATGTATGTTTGCCAGCAACATCAGCTGCAAGTAAAGAATATTTATTCGCGATATTATTTCAATAAATATGTATGTATGTGTGAGTGTGTGTGAGAGTACTCGCTCCTCTTGTTGTTGAGTATTAAATTCGTGGTAAGATCTGGGCTACCTTTTTGGCTTATTTGAAGCCAGAGAAGCGTGTGAAGTTTTTGCAAGTATTCCCTGTTTGGAATTTCAGCCAAACACCTCAAGGCCTGTGCAACAACATTCACAACCATATACACACACACACACACACACACACATACAAACAAACGAACGAACATAGAACGCGAATTGAGTTTGGCGAACTTTTTAAAAAGCGCTTTAGCGTAAAAACGCTCCGTTGGGCACCGCAGCGAAAGTGAGCGGAAGAAGCTTGCAGCCAGCTGCGGGTTTGCTTGGCTCCCAATCACCCGAGTTGGGTTGCAGATAGAAGTTGTTGGTTGGTGGAAGGGGAAGGGGAGGCGGGTGGTACAAAGTTTCTGGCTCGGCATGCTCGGCCAAATTTAAATACGCAAACTTTTACCTGGCTGGCGACGTGGGGCGGCTTGTAATTTTCTTTTAGTCAACTTTTGAGCGCGCGCGCGCTCTCAAAATGATTTGCATGCGTGCCCTTCTGCGTTGCCAGGGTCCCCGCTTCACTCCATACTCCGCTCCACCCCGTACCGCACTGACTTGCGCTTGTCTGCCACCGACATGGCGTATGCGTAATATTAGTTTGGCGGGAATTCTCCCTTCCTGCTCTCCTCCGCCGCCGCCGCCGCTGCTGCTGCTGCGAATGAAATGTGCAAGGGCTCGTTTGCACAAGAAACGTAGAGAAAAAGAAACGAAAAAGTATACAAAAAAAAAGGGGAAACCGTCGAAAACGTGCAAAGCCACAACAAACAAATGGACGGGCGCGGAGGGGTGGCAAAGGTGTTCCAGTGGAATGGTGGCACGGTAGCTGACAGGAAGCCAAGCTACAGGCAAACGGTGTGGGGGATGACGAAGATGAGCGGCCACAAAACAAAAAATTATGAACTGAAAAAAAGAACGGGTTGAGATGGATGCAAAAGATGGCTGAAATATCGCTGCCAAATGGTTAACAAACCCAAAACAACTTGAGAGCAGTTTTTAATTATTTATCAAATAACAAGCCATTTGCTTGGAAACTAATTTGTTTATTTTGAATTTCAGTTTCTGTGTTTTTGAGTTTGGTCAAAAGCAATAATAATAATCATATTTATTGCTAATAATAATGCAAATATTTGAAATAATATTATGTTTAATTGCGCTTAACCAAAATGTTGTTTAATCAAAAACAAATGCTCGATTAACTCTGTTAATCTTTCATCTTGCCAAAATCATATTGGCAGCCTATTTAAATTGCATTTCTATTGTATTTGTGCATTATTATTATTATTATTATTATTATTGTATACTAGTTTGCAATTGACAAGCCAATAACTAATAACTGAAGTTCTGTTCTGTCTTTGTTTGTTTCTCTGTCTCAACTCAGATGCAAACTTGCCAAGATTCGGTTTGCCAAAAATCTCAATTGGCTCCGTCTCTTTCTCACTCTCTCTCTATCTCTCTCTAACTGGCAACTTGCTCATTGAAGCCATTTTGTTATTGAGAGAAAAAAAATGTTTTGTAATTATTTGGCATGGATAATTACGAAGCACATGCAAAAGCGTGGCAGCAAATGATGTGGCAGATTCTGAACTCAATTTCAACAATTCATTTAGCAGCATGAAAACGAGCAGCGCACCCCAACCCCCTAACCCCTCCCCCTCCACCATAGCTGTTCAGCATAAATTTGTGGTTAGGTTTACTTTTTTTTTGTTGCATTTATTTTTGTTTTCTGATGTTGTTTTGTTCGCTTTTAAAAATGCAACCGCTCTCTAACTCAGCTCACATTTCAATTGTCCGTTCGTTAGTCTCACTGTCTGTCCGTCTGTCTATCTGTCCGTCTGTCTGTTCGTCGCCAGTTGGCAGTTGCTGTGTGCGGTTTAAGCCTCATTTCCTTGCACTTCCGCTTTTTGGCCATACGAGCAGATATAACCGTACACACACACACACACAGATTGGGAGGGGGGGCCTTTTTTTGGGTTACTGAAAAATGCAAAACTTTCATTTGCACTCGGGACTCGTTATGGTGCTAGTAGAAGGGAGAGGTATAGAGGGGGAGGTGTACTACTCGTAGTGTGATGCACATTTAAGGAAATTGCTCTAAAGGGGGGGCAGAAAGAGAGGGATAGTTAGAGAGATGGGATGGGTAAGAGGAGGGGTGGTGGTGATGATGGTTGGCTGTACGGCCTTTAACTCGTTTATACCCGGTTAGCATTGCCAAGCAATTTATTAGAGTTTTGTTTCGTTTCATTTCGTTTTGTTTCTCTTTTACTTCATTTTGGGTTTTTTGTTGCTTTTGTTGTTGTTGCTTAAACGAAGTGCATAAGTAAATAACGCACGTAAATGCATTTCTGTGCAACCCCAAAAACCCCAAACTGCAGTTTAAGCAACAATTGCAAACAACAACTGCAAAACTGTATAAACGTATAACCGTATAAGCAGCTAAACTGCAAAATGCTCTTCTAATTGATGGCAAATACTTTGATAACAAAAGATATGAAATACGAAAAGTGTTAAAATTATTTAAACACACAGAGACAAAAACAAAATGCAACAAAATGTACATTTATCAAAAGTCTCCTATCATATCCTGCTGTGAGCTGCACACACACACACACACTGACTCAATATGGAAGAGGGTATTGGCATTTCGGTGTTGTTCTGTTATGAGTGGGATGTGAAAAGTGAGAAGTTGGTCAGCAACAGCAGGCTGGCAAAAACACATTTTGTGCAGGCCGCAAAACAATTGTACTACATATATTTAATAAACAAGTTGTTTGTGTGTTCAACTCTGTATGTGTCAGTATGTGTGTGGGTGAGAAATAAACTAACAAACAGAAGCAACAAATGCAAATATGTTGGAGCGACACAAGCGACAGCTATAAATGGAAATGAAAACTGTAAAGTGGAAACTCTAAACATGCAATCGCAAGAAAAGTTTCAATGCCTTTTTTTCCCCACTTCGACTTTAAAGTTGTACACACACACACAGACACATACAAACACATGTATTTATGCATATGTATGTGTGTATGTATGTTGTTCTGCAGAGACCACGCCCAGTACACTAAACGAGACCGCCCACAGGCTTCTTTGGCTTTGACAACAACTTATTTGCTTCCTTTCTTTTTTTTTTGGCTGTTACTCCAAAGAGAAAGACAAAAACGAAAACAACAACAACAACAACGAAATGAAAAGAAATTGAACGACATTTTCATTTACAAGAACCAGCAAAAAAATATAGAAAGAAACAAAAAAACAGAATATAAGTGAAGCGACAGAGCCACCGGCTGAGGACAACATGAAGCACCATCATGAAGCCCCGTCCGGCATGCCCGAAACATGCAGAAAGTTCCTTGCTGAAGAGCCCCGGCATACTTTTAGGCGGAAATAACACTTAATTGATTTGCAAAGTGGAGAGAACCGTTCAAAGGCACCCAAAACAAAGACACAGCAAAGTCGACAACAAAAAAATACGAAAAAATCCAACAAAAAAAAACTCGGAACAAAAAAACACAAAATACATGAAGTACGAAAGAAAATGAGTGTAACGAAAGTATAGTAAAATGCAAAACGATGTTGCTTGTGCAAATTTTTACAAGAATCAAAACGAAAATTCCGTACTGAATTCAATTTTTACGACAGACAACGACGCAGAGATGCAAAGTGACCAACAGACAACAGACAATGCTCGAACCGGAACCGGAGCCTGAGTCTCACAGTCGATATGGCAAAAATGCAATGCAGATGCAACAGCACAAATCTCTCTCTCTCCCGCACCCGCTACACACTTATAGCATAATATTTTCTTTTTTGAGTCAGGGCGAAAGAAGAATTCTAATGCAAGGAATAGTATACCGCTTCGCCCTTCGATAGCGCATCAATGGAAAGCAATCTGCAAATGCTTTGTTGCCAAAGCATTATTAAACTGGCATTTTCATTTGTAGACTAACATCCATACACACACACACACACATACGTTAACACATACAGAGATAGTTAAAGCTAGATTGGGATGAGGATTGGGATCGGGTTTGGGGATGGGATTGGGGGGAACAGCAGCTGCGACGAGGACCAGCGTGGAGAACTGAGAGTATACGCTCGAGTGCTTCACGATGTGAGGCAAATCCAGCTTTTCACATTTGTATTTAGAGCAGCAGCATCAGCATCAGCAGCAGGAACAGCAGAAACACGAGGATTTTTCTTTTTCTTTACACGGCACCACGGCCAACAGGCGTTTGTGTAAGGGTTGTGCACATTTTTCGGGAGGGTTTCTTTAGCTTTCTTTACTACCTATCTCTCTCTCTCTCTATGTGTGTGTGTGTGTTTCTATCTACCTATATCTCGTACGTAGAGCTGCCAAGAGCTCGCCGACTTGGCTCAGATAAAGCCCTTTTCGGCAATAGCAACAATTTTTGTTTTGCTACATTTCGTTTGGTTTTTCGGTTTTTGCCACACAGCAAACGAGATGAAAAAAAAAAACGAGAAGAACAGAATGAAATAAACTTGTCGAGTCACACAATTTGAGGCATGGCGAAACGACAACAACAGGAACAACAACAACAAGTAGAAGAACAAGAAAGGCGACAACAAAGGCAAATCCACATCATTACGATTATGCAGCTCTTCATCAGACCAACCTGGATTTAGCTATAGCCATGCCATATACTATATACCTATACCTATACCAATTTCAAACAGATACACGTGTGTTTGTTTCTGTGTGTGCCAATGTCTGTGTGTGTGTGTGTACCTAAACATTTTGTATGACAACGTTATAGTTAAAAGGAAATTCTACTTTGTTGCTGCTACGTTTTCCACTCGAGCGCATTATTATTATTATTATTTTGCTATTGCTTAGGTTCCCTTTTGTTGTTGTTGTTGTTGTGCTATTGCTTTCTTTTAAATACATATATATATATATATGTACATATGTATATGTATATATCTTTTTTGTGCGATTTGCAGCAAGGGTTGATCAGTTTCAATAAGCAAAATAATATCTTACAATATCTAAAAAACTATAAGAAGTAAATATTGTAAATGCTTGAAGTTGAGCAAAGAATGGCAAAAATGTTCAAGTTTTTCTCAAACTAAACAAATAAAAAGTGTTTACAAATAATATAAATAAAAATTTCCATTCAAAAAACAAAAAAAGCGCAACAATAACATTGTCATAATAAAAACACAAAAAGAAATAAGAAGAAAAAATAACACAGGGTATTTATCAAAGTCGTGTATTTATAATGTATTTTCGTTGCTTTTTCGCTGGCAATATTGCTCTTTGTATTGTTGTTGTTGCTGTTGTTGTTGTTGTTGTTGCTGTTGTTGCTGTTGTTGCTGCTGGTTGCATGTTGGCAATTTATCTGCCTGGCAGCATCCTTTCGTGCGTCTCCAACTCTTTTCAGTTTCACCCATAACCCGGCCCCTCCTTACTATATGCATGCACACACCTATATATTCATATACTATATATATATATATATTGTGTATCTGTGTGTGTGTGTGTGTGCTTGTATTTCTGTGATGAACGCTATTGATAATCTTGCCTGCATATCGCTGTTGTTGCTGATGTTGTTGTTCTTGTTGTTCTTGCTGCAGTCGCTGTTATTTTTTTTATGCCACGCCACCCCCCTCCCCCTTACCACGTGCACCAACTCTTCATTTTATTGTTAGTTCCACGACTGCTGGCGCACTGCGACATGTAAAATGTGTGTGTATGAGAGATAAAGAGAGGGAGAGGGAGAAGGAGATGGAGGGCATTATGGCAATGCAGACGTTGTGGCGCAACTAAGCACATTATCAAAAACTGCTTAGGCACGTGGGTGGCGTGTGTAGAGGAGGGAGAGGGGGGTTAATGAATAAGCATTGCTTTGCCACGTGCGTGTGTGTGTGTGTGTCGCTGGATGAATTTAATGCGCATTTGTTGAGTGCACTTTAAATGCGAGTTTCGCTTCAGCTTCGGCTTCAGCTTCAGCTCAAGCCTCAGCTTCGGCCACTAACAACGCAACAACGCATCAGCACACTCACTTTGAGCCATCTCCTTTTGGCCACATTTCGATTACACAGCGCTTACCATTAAGCCACATAATATGCAGTCAGCAGCAGTAGCTAAAGCATCTTTTGCATTCTCATTTTTTTGTTGTGCCGCCGGGCATCATCATTTTCCATTTTGTATTCCCTGATGCAGTGGCAGCAAAGTAGCGACAAAGAAACGAGCGCTGTGTTAGCATAATTCGCTCGATCAAAGCATAGAGAGAGTAATAGCAAAACGTGGCATAAGGAGCGGAAGGGGAGATGGCGGAAGTATGCGGCGCACACATTTATGATGCTATTTGGCTATTGGTCCGAAGGGAATTCGGGCTTGTTGAGATAGGGTACTCGAACTGACTGTCAATCAATAAGTCAGTCCGTCCGTCCGTCCGTCTGTCAGTTCAGCTTCTTTGTTCCGTTCTGTCAGTCAGAACCGTGTAGTGATTTCAAATAGATATACATATATATATATATATATATATATATATATATGTGAAAGGACACACAAAGTAATGCAAATGCGCTTCTTTCTCATTTTAATTGGCTTGCCGTGTAGTGTAGTGTAGTATAGTGTAGTGTAACTGCGCTAACAGGCCCTCCATTATACTGACAGACATGTTCTCGAGCTTCTGCTTCTGCTTCTGCTGATTCTGGCTGCGGGCGACACACAACATGGCAACATTTTAATTAAGCCAAGCAAAGATAACGGAAAACGAAGGACCACAGAAGAAACACCATTCCAACCACGCCCACCAACTACGCCCACGTCCCACGTTCACTCCCCATCCGTTTGCTGTCACGTCAATTGGTCAATTTCAAAAGCAAATCTCAATGCAAACGACAGCGGTTCAGCAGAAAACTTATTAAATTTTTGATAACTCAAAATATGGTGAACTCGACTTTTGAATGTTCTTCAAGAAAAATCTTCAAAAAAAGGAATATTTCTTTTATGATCTGCTTGTCTCCCCGCTTAAATCTGCAAAAAGCAGCTGCAGTTTTAAGCGCTTGACATAAAACTAAAAGCAACTATTCAAAATTTCTGGCCTGTGGCTAATGCATAATGCAATACTTATTCAAACAACAACAAAAAAACTCAACTTAGGTGCTATACACAAATATGAAAGTATATATATATATTTTGATTATATAATCAGAATAAATGCTATAATAAATGCATCTGCTCTTGAAATTGGTTTAGATTTAATCAAAACGTACTACATGTCGGCTACTTGATATTGCAATTGCTTTGCTGACAGTGTATATGTATGTGTGTGTGTGTCTGCGTATACAGTATACAGTTTACTGGGAGTAAGGCAAATATTGTGGCCACATTGTTGCCACATTGTGGCATCATCTAAATATTCATTTAAAATGCGTAGTTGGCCGGCGGCAACATCAAGAACGTTTCACGTTTGCGAGGTAAAAACGTTTTACGATGAACTCGAATTGATATTTTCAGCAAACGAATTTTTGAGTGTTGTCCTTGTTGTTTTGGTTGGGTTTTTGTTGTTGTTGTTGTTGTTGCTGTTGTTGCTGCTGGTCTTGCCGTCATCAGCAAACTCATTGACAACAACAACAGCAACCACAAACCGAGAGGAGAGCACCAAAAAAAGCAAAGCCAAAAAAAAAAAAACTGAAACGGAAAGAGGAACATCGCGGCAGCTGCCTGTACCACGTAATGCCTCAATGCCCAGCGGCAACTGACGCACCTGCAACGTTTCTCGATTGAATTTCGTCGAGTTGTGGCCGCTGGGTTCAGTTTGGAGCCAACAGAAAATTGGGGGGCACAAGCAGAAGCAGCAGCAGCAGCTGTGTCGCATTTTTTAATTTAAGCAGCAACTGAAAGCAAGCTCAAATACACCCACACACACACACACATAACATACACAAACACAAACAGACAAGCTGCACACTTAAAGAGTTGTTTTGTTTTTTTTTGGGGCGCCTCCAACTTTAAGTTGAAAAACCTACTTGTAACTTTAAAGTACATCGCTCGTTCCACTTTCTTGCTTTCTTACTAAACGCATCTTTCTCTCTCTCTTTCTCGTTTTCAGGTAAATATTGGCAGCATGCACAAATATTTGAACTACATACGCCTTCTTGCAACTTGCAAACCTGCAACCTGCAGCCTTGCAATGGCCCAAAACTAGCATCGCACGCTTTTCACTTGTGAGTCCTTTCTATATTTATTTTCTGTTATGGAGTATGGATGTGTCTTGCAGGTGTTGCCTTGGGGCTTTAGAATATTTGGAAACTAGAGCGAATGAGTTTGTTTTTCCATCATAAGTGGAACTTAAAGATATCATTAAATGAGTGCTGAATTAAAGCTTAATCCACAGATTTATTATATTAAATTCTTTTCGCAACGCAAAACAGAGAAAGGATAAAAAAGTTGCTAGGAAAACGCTTAGGGAAAGTGACTTGATGATGTCGCCAATGTTTGCTTGCACTTTCATGTCCCTAGACATATGTATAGCCAATGCAATTCCCATGCAACTACACCCCCCTTCCCCACCAACCCTACTTTCGCCTCGTCAAACAGTTGGTGACCCATATCTAAACGTACACGCCTCGTTTGAGTGCATGAAAAGCCTGTAAATTGCACAGACAAATGGACCGAGTGTAAGTGACAAGAAGAAGGAAGAGGAGGAGGTGGAGGAGTATGGTGGGGGATTAGAAAGAAGAAGAAATGACATTCTAAAAAGTCCGCCTCATATGCAGGCATTGATGGCCTAGAAAAAGTAAAATGCATCTAGACTAAATGCGGGGGTCGACTTGGTTCTGGTTGTGGTTCATGCTTTTGGTCTGGTTAACATGTGTTGCAGTTTGCCAAACGTGTAAGTGTCAAATTCGATTGCAGTTCCTGCTGCTACTGGTGTTGGTGGTGTTAGTGGGAGGGGGGGCACACAGCTGGTTGCCAGAAAAAGTTTCCTTTTGCGTTTCTGTTTGGATGCTGTTTAGGTGCAGAGCAAATAAAAGTTTGAAAGTGCCAAGTAAAGAAACGCGACAGACAACAATTACAACAACAACTGTTGCAACAACTGCTGCCTGCTACCTGAGAGTAGTCTCTCTGAGACGCTGCCACATGATTTGCCGACACTTGCGAGACACTTGTTACGCAGCCAACAACAACAACAACAAGGGGCAAAAACAATAGGGGCTTAGCTAGTACGTGTTAAACGCATTTGTTGCACTTGAAAGTTTCTTGCTGGTCCGTGACAGCGTTTGGGGCCAAAGCGGATTGCTTGCGCTTGCCAAGTGCATCATGCGGGATTTCAACTTTGCAACCCCGTCCGCCCCCTCCCGCGTCCCCTTACCACTTCTTAGTATGTGATGTGGTGATTGTTGCAGCTGGTGCTGCTGCCGCTTCTGCTTCTGCTTTTATTGAGTTTGTGGCCGACTAAAGTGGCAAAGAGCACACAGACAAAAAAGACAAAGAGCTTACGACTAAGAAAGCCCCTAACTGGGCGAACTGGGCGAGCGAGAGAAAGAGACAGAGCGAGAGATAGAGAGAGAGAAAGAGCTAGAAGCTTTCGTTAAGCAGTCAACTTCAGATTCCACTTGAAGATATAAAAGAATTCGTTGCCTGCTTTCAGGCGCACACTTATTCATAAGTACACACGCACGCACACATACAGACACACACACATACACACATAAGAACATAATAAAGTTACGCACAGTAACATAAAAATTATCATAAACATTGCCCGGGGAACAAAGAAAACAGAATAACATCCGACATCAAACCAAATAATAATAACACAAAAATAACAATTTAAGCATATTTTTTTCGTGCAATTTTGTTGTCACTCTGCCAAACATGTGTGCCTGTGTATGTGTGTGTGTGTGTTGGCAGCAAAACTATCAATAAGATAATCAAACGCGATTTGAATATTGTTCTATGAACAAATGCCAAAAACTTCTTCAGATCCTCTTCTTCAGGTATTTACTTTATATTTGTGTCAAAGATTGAAAAAACTTTTCGCACAAAAAACATCGCCAAGTTCTATATATATATACATATATATGTCTTGAATTGTTAAGAAAAATGTCTATCAAATGGGAGAACAGTAGCGGCAGCAGTATATAATGCTGAAAATCGGCCCATTGTTAGGTGAAGTGAAGTAGACTTGGCAAGAAAGGCCAAGAAATATGGCAACAATAATGCGTATACGTCGCGTGTGCAGAGAGTCAAAGGCAGAGAAGGCAAAAGTGAAAGAAATTTGCCGACAGCCTCTGAATATTTTATGGCTCGTTGCAAATACATACAAACACATACATATACATATATATATGCGAGTGTATGTGTGTGTGTGTATTTTCTGTAGTTGGTTTCTTTTGAATACGCATATTATATATATAATTGCCATGCATTGCCAAGGCAATTTAAATGTGCCCAATAATACATTTTACCACTAGCCGATTTAAGCTGACCAAACTTTCAACCCCAAGCCCTATGAAGGCGTGAGAGAGTGAGACAGCGCGAGAGTGCGAAAGAGAGAGGGAGAGAGTGGCATTTACTATATATATATTCGATTCAGCATTTCGTGGTCAGGACGTCAGTGTGGTTCAGTTAACTTTGCTGAACCATGCATCAGCGTCGGTGACAGTGAACACTGACAAACTGAACTGTACAGTGAAACAGTGGAAACAGTTAACCGCAAAACGCAGTTCGTCGGCCCTGCTGCCGTATTAATGGCAGCAAATATTGATTCTGTGTTGTTGTTGCTGCTGTTGTTGCATGCTGCATGTTGCATGTTTGCTTGAAAAGATGCCGGCGCTGCGTTTGCAGTTTGCTTGCGGTTCTCGGTATAAAAGACGTTCAAGTTTATATACTTAAAAATTTGTATACTCCCGTTAACCATACACACACACACACGCACACGCACATACCTTTATGTCGTTATACATATGTATAAGCAATTAAGTTGGAATAACAACAACAACAACATCAACAGAAAGAAAATGCTACGTAATGCCGTAAGCATAGTTACGTGAAGAATGTTTCACGTAGTATTCCATACGTATAAAGTGAAGAAGCGAAAGCGAAAACATAAAAGCGAACTTAACATTAATTGGCATTGCGATTTTTCTTTCGATCAGCGATGATTGCACAGTTGCACAGTCCAGCCCCAACAACAACAGAAGGACTCATAATTAACGAATGAATCACAAAATAATTGATTAAATAACACACGCAGCAACAGCAGAACCTCGCCTCGGCAATCGAAATGAACAGCAATTCATGACAGTTACAATTTGCATGATGAATATTATATTTAATACTTGTTGAAAGCTTTAAGGTCTCTGGTTGTTGCAGATAAAATAAATATATTTTGATATTTAAACAGGAAATCATTATAATATTATCAAATATTAATTTCAATCAATATTTTGCTGGATTAAAAAAGTTAAATCTACAAAAAAATGCTGATAATAATGATGTGAAAATGAAAATGAATACTTCCCCCATAATAAAATTCGCCTTAATTGAGAAGGCCACAATAATTAATTGGAAATGAGAAAGTCAGAAAGTTTTTTTGGCAAGCAGAAAACGAAAACTCAGCGAGGTTCTTTAATCATCTCAGCTTGATATAAGTATCGATAATATATGCGTAATATGCAAAATGTTGCTAATTTGACATTTCAACTTTTTGTATTCTCAACTTAATGGGGATTTAGGCATTGCTGTTGTTTTTGGGGGGTTGTTGGTGTAATGGAGCCCAAAACGCCGTTGGCCAGAAAAGTGATTAAACAATTTCATTAATTTTACGTCGTTGGCTGCGCCGCACCACGCCACGCCACGCCCAGCTGTTGTACGCCCACATTTGTCCAGCTCTTAAAAGCCAGCGGCCACTTCACCGAAAACCCACCTCTTTAGTCAAATATTATTAAAATTTACGAGAGAGACGGCGGACTCCGCGCAGAGCAAATGCCTTTCTTGCAAAACTTTTTCTTATTCTGAATTTTTTTCTCGCGTTTTTTTTTTTTGCCGCATTTTACACACACACACACACACACAGAGAAGGGCAAAAAGAGTGAGAAAGGGAAAGACAGAGAGACAGAGAGACACAAGAGAAAGAGACAAGAAATGGTTACGGGGGTGGGGGGAGAGTAATAGTAGTGGCCCTTGAGACGCACCGTTTGCATTAATGGTGCAAAGTCGAAAAATAAAAGCCATTTTTGTCCGAAGAGGCGACGCCAGCTGCGATTCAAGTGCACTTTGAACCTAAAGGCATAAGCCCTTGCCCCTCCTACCCCCCACCACACACCGCCTCTCTATCACTTTCTCTCTCTCCAGTATGCTTCATCTTTCTTTCTCCACAACGGCTGGCACTATTGATGCAGGTGCTGCTTCTGCTGCTGCTGCTGCTGGCAAGGAACAAAAGGAAATTGTTAAATTAAGTGCTTGGCTCCAACAAATGGAGGCGTCGGCCATGGTCGGCTTCTCTATGCCAGGGCAAAGTTGAAGTGCAAGGCGTTGCCGCCGCCCCCGCCGCCGCCGCTAAAGGTAGCGAGTGAAAGTTTTTAATTTACTATATGCCTAACACACAGAGAGAGAGAGCGCGCGAGAGAGCGAGAGAGAGAGAGAGTGACACTCTCGCTGACTAATCGGCATTTGCAGCAGCAGCAGCAAATTTTTTGTTGTTGTCATTGCCTACTTTTTTGGGGCATGCCACACGCTACTTGTAATCAACGCGTGGTGAGACTCGTTGCAAAAATTTGTGCCACTGCAGTTGCCCCCCTTCCGCCTTCCCTCTCCCACTCGCTGGCTTCCTTTCACTACTTCTATTCCGGGGCGCTGTTTTCGATTTCGTTTTCGCCTGTGCACGACGCATTCGTGTGGAAAATTAAATTCACTGACTGTCTGCGCTGCGCTGCCTGCGCTGCGCTGCCTGCCTGACTGGTTGCAATAGCTGCCACTGCCAGTGCCAGTGCCACTGCAACAGCTACAGCTACTGCTACTGCTGCCCGAATCCAAAAATTCTCCCCGCGAATAGCATAGCGCATACCTCGAAACCAACGAGCAAGGCAGAGTCAGGCAGGCAGCAAGCGTTGTAGTTTTTGCTTCTACACTTTTTTTTTTCGCTATGTGCTATGTTATTGCCACGCCTTGGCGCCTACACAGTAAGAATTTAATTACAAAAAAAACCCAGTAACAGAGTGATTGATTGAGTCGATTGAATAAGCTTATTTATGTGTATGCAAAAGGTAGAGAATTCGTTCGTTTTAGTTCTTGATTCGTTTTTTTGAACAGAGAGTTCGAAAATCAAAAGTGGATGTTGAGGAAACCAATTTGATTTCTATATATAATAAGCTGCTTAATGAGTAGAGAAATGGTGGAGAATTTCTTTCGGTGTACGTTGCACACAGTAAACTGAGTTGTAGTAGTTGTTGCAATTGCAGTTAGTGCCCTGGCAGTTCGGGAAAGTTGAAGTTGCAGTTGAAGCCGTGTGCACTTTCATTCAATTTTTAGCAAGTGCTGCCTGCCACTTAATTTCCGCCAAAGTTGGTAATTTGCCGCTGAATGGCACATCAAGAGAGATTTGCTCGAGCACAAGTAAACTCGAAGAAGAGTGGTGAGGGGAGGCAGGTTGGGTGGTTGGGCGGTGGTTTGGGGTTTTGTAAGGAGAGACAACGCGAGGTGTTCAGAGCTTCAGAACATAAAAGTATGTATTGTCGCCTGTGGAGCGCGATTGGCAAACGATTCGCTTTTCATAGACAAACGTGAAGCTGACGTGGCCAAATTGAATTGTAATCTCGAACGAGAGACAGAGAGACACGGAGAGAGGGAGAGAGACGATGAGAGAGAGTAACAGTAGTGTGCAAAGCGGAAACGGAAGTTTGTAAGAATGCAGCATGGCGTGTAGGCACATACCACAAAAGCGAACTCTCTCTCTTTCTCTCTCTCTCTGTCTCTCGACAACACAGCTTCAGACCCAATTATTGACGATTCCGTGCCGTACCTCGCCGTACCGTGCCTTGCCGTGTCGTCCTGAGCCTCCAGATTGAACTCAACTTAACTCAATGGGAAAGTGGGGGAGGGACGCTCATCGAGGCGCACAAAATCACTTCCGATGAGATTTCAATTTTGCGATTACCTAATTGACACTCAAAGTAATGAAAGAAGCGTTTGCCTTGCCTGAAATTTGGGCTACTGCCTTACCTCGCCACACCTCTCCTCGCCCCCGCCTTGCCTTTCTATCTGTTTGGCACTGTCTCTGTCTCTGTTTCTGTCTCTTAATGAAATGCTTTAGTGTGGCACAGAGGCACAGAAAGCGGCCATCAGTTTTAAAAAAAGAGATGGTATAAGTCAGCTAAGCGACTTATCTCTCGCTCTGAAACTGCAAACGAAAATAAACTTCAAATGACTGCAGGCGGCTTTAAGCTTTATGTGTTGTTGCTTTTACTTTGATTTTAAGCAAACACTTTTCCGTTTTCACGTTTCGTTGTTCGGTGTACATTTCCCCCCCACCGCTAAATTAAAGGCAACTTTTCTTTTCGGCAAAGCCAAATTGGTAAAAATTAAATTTTAACATTTTTGAAAATTAGTTGAGAAGCTTCTCGGATCGGATAAGTAAACTTTTACTTAACAGCTTTTCGCCCCAGCAACGGCATCAGCAACAGCATCAAAGTGGAAAACTAATTTAAACAATTCGGTTTTAATAACGTTTTATGGGTTGATTATAATAACAATAAAGTTTGTTAACAATTTTGGCAATCAATTTGTGTGGCTTCAAACTAAAATTCCAATCATTTTCATCATCATTCAGTTTAAATTCCTAATACCTGGCTTGCTTCCACTCTACAAGCTCGAATGCAATAAACTTTTTGGCCAAAAACACAATAAATAAATTAAATTGCCAATAGACAGAGAGATAGAGAGAGAGAGGGAAAGAGAGAGAGAGCGAACTGCAATCGAGCGTTGAGAAATGTGCTGTTAATTAGCGACAAGTCAATTAGTATTCTATATCAGAGAGAGAGAGAGAGAGACAAAGAGAGAGAGAGAGTTAAATTGGCAAACGTAAGCGATGACAAAATTCTGCATACTGTCAACTGATTTGCAGTTAATTAAAACAAAAATGTTCAAAATACTATTCGAATGCAATATATACATATAGACAACAATATGCAATAGTTAAATGTCTCTCTGTCTGTCTGTGTGTGTTCGAGTGTGTTCGAGTGTGTGTGTTAGTGTGTGCAACGCCCTTTTTGACAACTGCAACGGAAATGTCCTAAAATTAAATGCAGCATATCGTTGTTTGTTATATCAGTTGTTGTTGTTGTTGTTGCTGTTGCTGTTCGTTCGTTCGTTCTTGTTATTATTGTTGTTTGTGTGCGCAAAGCTTTTTATGATTTTACATTCCAAACAACAGCAACAACAGCAACAAGAACAACAACAGAAAATACAATATATGATGCTCATAAAATGGTGTCAAGCTATAAAACTTCGTGGCAGGGCAACAACAACAAACAAGCAACAACAAACAACAACAACAAACACAAATTCCAGTCATAAAAAAAAATGCTTATGACAATGCGCCAGCCAACCTTTCTACCAAACCCCGTCCCCACCCCTCGTCCACCTCTCTACCAAAACTCTTGCAGAAAGTGAACAGCTGAACGCGCTCAACGCTTTTTTCATTCAATATGAAAATTGAATTTTACTCTTAAAAATATATACAATATGCATAGCAAAGAATCTATTAGGGCAAAGAGCAGAACAAAGTGGCTAGAAAAGGGACCTGCAATAAGTACTACAAAAAGTCACAAACAACTCGCTTTTTATATGTGTGTGTGTGTGTCAGGTGAGAAAAAGGTGTTATCGACCCTGTCACATGGCCTTTTGCTAAATCGACTGCAAACATTTTGTACAGGGGAAAATTTGTAACAGCAGCCATAGCGAAAAATATATATTAAAAAAGCAAAAAAAAAAAGGAAAAAAGCGCAAAATAACAACAACAAAAGCAACGAAAAGCAACGAAAAAAAAAAGACAAGCGAAACATAACTGAATAATAAAAACAATAATGTGTCGCAAATTGTGCGCGAATGAATAAAACAGAACGGAAGTGGGGCCATAAAAACTGCGTTTAAAACTCGCCAAAACTCTCTCGCACCAAAAACTCACCCAACTCAGGGCACAAATGTAGAGAAAAGCATACAGAGAGAGAGCGAGAGAGAGAGAGAGAGCGAGACACATAGACAATATGGATACGGATGGTTTGAAAGTGGTTGTAGGCTCTGGCTTTATGTGTGCTGTCAGGCTGCTGCTGCTGCCGCTGCTGCTGCTGTTGCTGCTGGCCAGGATGTATAGCATTTTATGGTACAACGGAAAACTCAGCGGCTTCCTTCCGGCACAGTTTCAACTTGTTGGTCAGCAGCATCAGCAGCAGCCATTCATTCAACAGCCAACGAGGGCTGCTCATTAAGATACCGTTTATTAAGCATAAAACGCTTTCACATTTATCACCCATAGCAAAGCCCACAACCAAACCAAAGCCCCAAACCAAGCCCAAGCTAAGGGTTCTTGGCCTTAAAACCAAAACAAATATACATATTTACATTTTGCAGCTTAAGACTGCGCCAAAGTAACACCAACTCGTGATAAGTATGTTTTTTTCTTTTGTTTTTTCTTCATGTTTTTAATCCGCTGTTAAACTTTTATCGACTTAAAAGTGCTTGTACATCTTAAATGTGTTTTAATTAGGCATTTTAGGATTTGTAAACAGAAAAAGATTTAAGTAAAAAAGTTTCCACTTGAAAGTTGAACAAAATCGAAATAGAACTATTATTCACCCTCGCATTAAACTTAAATAAAGGCTAAGATTTTGGGCAAACAGCAAATCTGTTCGACTTTAGTGTATGTATGTGTGTGCATCACCTGTTAGTGTGTGTGTGTGTTTGTGGCCGGGTGCGCCTAATGTGCTGTAATTGATCCGACAGATAGTTTAGATTGTGCTACTGATTGATGGGCTGACAATGATGGGTCATGACAGACGGGGGCGGGGGCGATTGCGGGTCATCTTGACAGATGTGATTTCAACTCCAAATGGTTGAACTGTCTCTCTGACTGACTGTCTCTCTGTCTGTCTCTCTGTCTCTCTGATTGTCTCTCTCTGTTTTCATGTTTGTATGTTTGTCTAAGTAGCGTTTATTATAGCCACAAATGACGTGTCAGTTTCGGGCCAAAACTAGTGTGAGTAACTAATTATACACGATAGACTATCTAGCAATTAGTGTTTAAGGGCGAGAGAGAGATAGCATGACTGACCATTTGATTAGACTGTACCCGAATGTCAAAGTGTTTCGGTTTCGGTTTACGTTTAAGGGTTTAGAGACACGTTTTGTTGCACGTTTGGGCCAAATTGATGAAATTGTCTATTTATTCACACATTGTTTATTTTCCACGTTTGTGTCGCTAAAAGAGAGAATAACCGAGGGCAAAGACCAATTGGGTCAAAGGCAGAGCAAACAAAATGGCTGCCGTTGCACTTGATAACGATAACGATAACAACAACAAGAGCAAGAAGAACGTTTGATGTTGATGATGATGATGACTTCTTGCTGTTGCTTGTTGACAGTGGCTTACTGATAGGCTAAAACAATGACAACAGCAACAGCAACAGCAACGGCAACAGCAACAACAACGGCTACAGCAAATAGTATAAGAAGTACAAGTAGAAGCATCCGTAGTAGCAGAGCTAGGGCAATAACAATAACAGAGCGTTTACCATTCAAACGGAATGAGACAATCTAGTAGCCAATTTAGACGTAATGGCAACAAAATGTCACTTGAGTTTCTCCTCTTCCCGCTCTCCTCCTCACTCTGTGTCTTGGCTGTTGCTGCAACACTGCAAACAGCAATAAGAGAGAGCTGGAAAGGCCATAGGCAGAGACAGGCAGGACAAAAAGACAGAAGGAGACAAGGCAAAGTACAGAGGTCAAGAGAAACAGAAAGAAAAAGAGAGAGAGGGAGAGCGACAGGGAGAGTGAGAGAGAGAGAGAGAGGAAAGCAATGAGCTTTTGCTGGGCAATGCAAACATTTTTTTCCAGCTCGTTGCCATTTCATTTTGTCCTTTCTGCTTGTAAGTGTACGTATGTATGTATGTATGTATGTAAGTGTATGTGTAGATGTATATGTGTTTGTTCATGGTTTCGTTTTTTTTTTTTGTGACATGCCTTAGCACTGATAGCACCAACAACAAGAAAGCACTGAACACGTTGATGTGCGTGTTGACATAAAGTTGTCGCCTTTTATCGTCCTCCCTCCTCAACCTTCCCCCCCTTAACCAACTTTAGCTGTCCATCGACTAGACTGCCTGCCTGCCTGAATGCCTGCCTGGCTGTCAACAAAATTTCGCAATTGGCCCCACAAAATTCGGTCATTAACAAACACGAGAAAGGAGATGAGATTTGGTCGACGGCTGTATTTGGTTGGCTTTAAAAAAACGATAAAGAGCTAATGCACTTAAAACAAAAACCAATTCAGAATGTTTCAGCTTTATTTACATTACATTTGCTGTCATTGCAGACATTAACAATTGTCATTCACAATAGACATTGCATATAGAAATGTTAATCTAACTGCTGACAAACAAAAAGTGAAAGCAACGATCGTAAATGTAACATTTTATATATTGTATTTTGTTTAACAGTTATTTGAGCTAGACTTAAAATATATGTACATACATATATTCAAGCTGAACAACAAGCACCAAAAATCTTTCCATACACACTTCAACAAAATGTCGAAACATCGTATAATCCAGGATTTCCCAGTCCCAAATGCTTGCCAGTTGTTGATGTTGTTGTTGTTGTTGTTGCGATTGCTGCTGTGAACATAGGAAACCAATTTCGTATATGTATACAGCGACTTACCATAAGCCGTATGCGTGAGACAAAGACAACAACAACAACACGAACAGCAACAGCACATTTTTTTCATTCACAGTTAGTTTTTGCGATGTTCGCTCATTGTTCGCCCTTCGCTGTACCATTTACTGTTACAAGCACTTAGAAAAATCGTTGAGTGAATAACCATAAAAAAAGAGAGTCAATTAATTATATTTACTTTTTTACTTAGTAAATGCGATTTAAAAGAAAACTAACAGAAATACAAAGAACTTGTTGCAAAGTATATATTAATTTTGTTCAGTGCACAGGTTGAAAACTTAAAATTGCTGTTTTCGTAAGTATTTGTGTATTTCTTTATTTGTATTGGCGTTTGCTACGCGTTTGCTAAGCGCACTTTTGGGCAACCCTGTTATAAACCATTGAAACTGCGACTTTAAGCATCTAAAACCCAACAACAACAACAACAGCAACAATAACAATGCACAACAACCATATGGCCAATGCGTCAAAAAAAAGTTGAAAAATGTTTGCAATGCGGTGCACCACAAACAAAAAAAGAAGAAAGAAATAAAAATGAGGTTAAAGCCAAAACAATTTTCAACCACTTTCAGGGTTGTAAAGTAATCTGTTATTGTTGATGTTGTTGCTGCTGCCGCTGCTGTTGCTGCTGTTGCTGCTGCCGCTTGTGTGCCACGATGCGTATGAATAATGACGTTTGCCAGTCGAAATGGCGTGCAACAATTTTAGACATCCTTTCACCAACAACACCAGGACCAGGACTAGCCCAAAAAAAAAGAAAGGGATACGAGGTACCTGAAAATTAATTTTTGTGCCAAAATGCGCTTTATGCCCAAGCTGCAAATATTGAGAGCTGAGTAAAAGAGACTCAATCTTCTGTGTGTGTGTGTGTGTGTGCGGTAAATACCCTGTAAACAACACACAATGGGCATATGCATTCTAACTATTAACATTCTATCTAGTTAATCCCATTTTTACATTCTTAACTAAACATAAAATGTTTTTATCAAGAAATGTTTTAAGAAAAATCATTCGTTAGTCGAGCAGAGTGTGTGAAAAAGCTGAGGTTGGCAACACTGGCGCATATTTCGATATCTGCCTTTTGGTCCTTTCCTGCCTTTTCTTTCGTGCGTTCGCTCGTTTTGCATATCCCTTAGCAACCACCCACCACCCCTCCCTCACACTTTTGCTGCAAGTGTGAAGAGTGCATGTGTTGATGATGGCGTTGATACAAGCATGCAATGTCACGCTCATGTCAACTGTCGGATTGTTATTGCATACACACATACCGACGCACGCACACACGCACACCCACACGCACATACACATACACATACACAGGCAATTGTGCCAAAAGGTGACGGACACAGAACAGACGAACGAACGATTGGAGAGACAGACAGAATGGCATAAGTACCGAGCCGAAAACGAAAAACGAAAACGAAAACTCGGTAATCAGCCATGTGTCAAAATGCGAATTCTTAAAAGCTTAAAGCTCAGCTTTAAATGTCCAATGGCTTTTCCATTGGCCAAGTAAGTAAAACAAACAAACAAACAGGTAGAAAAGTGACATTAAACACACACACAAACACAAACTGAGAGAGAGAGAGGGATATTGAAATTAAGTTCGTGTAGTTCAGGTAATAAGATAAATAAAGCTGAGCGAGATGAGAATTCCAAAGACTTAACTTACTTGTTTGAAGATGACAAACACTGCACCTAACAGATAGAGAGAGAGAGAGAGAGTGAGAAAGAGATACGATGTTGAACTCAATTTGCTGATAGCCAAGCTACAAGCGACGACAAACGGCGGCGGCGGCGATGACAAGCACACATTTTGCAGTTTGAAATGAAGAAAGCAGACGGCCCACTAATTAATTGGCAACTTCTTGATTCAACTATGTGCCAGGTGCAGAAGCAGCAGCTAGCTTCCTTGTCAATGCTATATGAAAGGCTGTATAGGGTGGGGTGGAGGGGTGGAGGGGGGTGAACTGGGATCGCTATCCTTAACAATGCCAAGAATTTGCTATCACAACAATAACGTGAAATCAGCACAATGCCAAAACCAAAACCAAACAATACAAGAAAAAAAAAAAACAGAAATAAAGTGAAAAAAAAAAGATGAGAAGAGGGAAAAATGGTTCACAGAGCAGTTCACAGTTTTGTGGCTTAGTGAACTCTGGAGTCACCCAATAATAATGGGTGCACTCACATTGAAAGTCGGAGTCGTAGTCGTAGTTGGAGTTGGAGTTAGAATCGGATTCAGAATAAGAGTTAGTCGACGTGAATAACGATACTACCGTATACTCGATGTACTTTATATCCCTCTGCAAAGGTAGTAGTAGTTGTTGCCAATGGCATTGTTGTTGCTGCTGAGGTTGACTTAGCTCCCCCCCGCATCGAAACATGCTAAAACATTGGTTAACTGCCACACACACTCAACAGTCAATGGCCAGACGACCACAGTCACGACAATAACAACTAAAGCGTTGCAAAACAAAACAAAAAATCTCAAAAAAAATTGAAAAAAATACAAAAAAAAATACACACGCAAAAAACTAAAAAACTATAAAAAAAAAGGAAGAATTTTGCAACCCAAAATGGCTTTTATAGCCAGTTGTTGTTGTTGGTAGTAGTAGTAAATTCAATACAGACGACGATGACGACGACGACGACGACGATTGCGGCGGCGGCACACAGTGAAAACTGTGCGCAACGAACGAGAAATGAAACTGAATGAAATTTATTGTGCAACGCTGGACATTTGGCGCATTTCATGCTTGTAGGTCATGTGGCGATTGTTGCTGCTGCTGCTGCTGCTGTTTCATGTTGCACTATTTCAAATGTCAAATTTTTATGCCTCCAGCGGCAACAACAACAACAAAAACGCAACGACGACGATTAACATTATTGACAAGCGGCCAATTTTTTTCTTTTTGTTGTTGTTGTTTTGTACTCATCAAACGTTGGCCAAACGATGTCCCGAACCTAAACACAGATATCTTTTGAGCCCCCTCCTCCTCACCCTCCACCACCACCGCCGACGCTTCACTTTGACAGTAAATTTCAAATTGAATTTATGACTTTATGGGGTTTGACAGCGACGGCCTTAGCCCAGATGAATCGCGCTACCAAACCCAACTCAACCCAATCCAAGGAAGCATCCATTCTATTCCATTCCATCCAACAAATCCCCAATCCATTCCATCCTTTGGATGGGGGGCTTTATGTATTTATGTTTATTTCCATTTTATGATATGCACTGGCGCCTCATTTTTTTTATGAACCGCACGTGGTTCATTGAACCACCAGCTGTACCGTAACCGTAACCGTAACCGTATCCGTAACCAGCCATTGGGTGGGTGGGTTTTGAGCTTTGAGCTTTGATTAGCGCCCAACTTGATTACCGGGCTTTTAGTTTTTAGTATCGGTTTGGGTTTCAAAATTAGTTCTTGAAAATCCCAATGCTGCATTCCTCCTCCTTCTGCTGTTTGGCCATAAAACTTTGCTGCAATATTCTCTAGTCATCTTTCGTTTTTATTGAATTCGAAATCACTTGATTGAGAATCAGAAGACAGAGCCACAGAACAAACTATATATAGCAATAAGAATAAGTTATTGGTTTTTCCTCTTTTTTCCTAACTAAGCTTCTTCTCTCTCTCTCTCTCGTTGCAGGTAAATATTAACTACAGAAACTGGAACTGGAACTGGAACACAATGAATAAGCAATGTCAACTTAAACTAAAGCCGAGAAGGACTCTTCTCTTCTCTGCTCTCGAGTTGGTGGGGGCATAAGCCTGTGCCTAAATAAGCCATTTGTCAGGCTTATTCAGAGCGAGAGAGAGAGAGAGGGAGAGTATTTAGTGGCGCTATCAGTTTGTACCGCTCTTTAGCTGGGGCCTGTTAATTACACTGAGGCACAGAGGCACACAATTTAGCCCATCTGCACTAGAGTACTAGAGTTCCACTCGGTCCGGCTCTCGGCTCTCGGCCATGTCCCTAAGTGTGGTGCCCCACACAACAACAACAACAATAAAAAGAAAAAAAAAACAGAAGAGAACAGTAAAAAAATCAGTGAAACAAAAACAAAATCACAGCCTTTAACACGACAAACATTCATTTCAATTGCCCCGAGTGGCCCCATCCCCCCCGTCCCATCGCCCCCGTCCCATTCTCAGTCCCATTCCCAGTTTCATCCCTCGACTCCGACTCCTTTGCGACAAAGCGTGCCTTGCAGCCCGACAAAAATGAAATTGTAAAATATTTCACAACATATTTCTGTTGGCGTCGGCGGCTATGGTGGCAATGGCGGCAATGGCGGCGGCGGTGGCGTCTCCACTTTAAACAATCCGCATGACCATAAATCCACGCCGCTGTGCTCGTAAAAGCCAAAAACCTCCGTCACACAAAAAACTCCCTCTGCTCTATCAGCACTCCTCAAATCCAGAGAATCCTCCTGCAGCACCACAGGCACCACCCCCCCACCCCCCCTCCACCACATGCCCCACAGGCTATCGCGCCCGCCGCTTACGCTCTACGCTTTTTTCTCTTCTTTCTCTTTTCTCTCTTTTTTCTCTCTTTTTTTTTGTGTGTTATACTTTTATGACGCGTCGCACAACTTTTGACCACTTGGCCAACCGCGACATTTTAATATCCATACCGCGAGCCCAGAACACCCGGGGCAGACCAGGGACACCCGGGCACACCAGGCAGACTATGTCCACATGCTGCAGGACGCAATCACGTCCAGCTTTTAGACATAGTCATAGCAAGGCAGGCAGTCAGCGAGCCAGCCAGCCAGCCAGCTGCTTGGGTGTGTGGCATGTGCCACATTTTTGTGTGTGCGCCTAAAAAATATGTGCGCAACCCCACAGTGCATAACTTGTAGCACGTTCAACGTTCAACGTTCACAGATATGTATATCATCTCTCAACTCTATATGTATATAAATAACTTTGAAGTTCAACAAAAATGTTTTGTAAATGTTAAACACAAAAGCTTAGTTTTGACAAGTTTTGTCAAGTAAAATCATATAAAATTGATTTATTTATGGATTTACTGTTCTTTTTTCCCTAATACTTACATCATATCGATAGTAATAATATCAGTTTGTCATTTACTTTTGAAAACTTAATAACTTTGAAGTTCAACAAAAATGTTTTGTAAATAGCTAAACTTGTCAAGAAAAATCATATAAAATATATGGAAGACAGTCTGATTGATTTAGTTATTCTATGAAATGGGATTCACTGTTCTTTTTTTCCTAGTCTTTACATCATATCTCGATAATAATGATATTAGTTTGTCATTTAGTTTTGAATACTTCATAAAAGACAACTTTTTTCTTAGTAACTTTGAAGTTAAACAAAAATGTTTTGTAAATAGAAAAATCATATAAAATATATGATAGACAGGCTGATTGATTTAGCTATTCTATGAGTAGTTTCTTTATTCTTTTCCCCCAGTATTAACATCATATTTCGATAATAATGATATCAGTTTGTCATTTAGTTTTGAATACTTCATAAAAGTCAACATTTTTCTTAAGTGCTTTTTGGGAATCGGCTTGAAGCGAAAGGAATGCGGTGAACAATATTTAAGCAAAATGAAATAGTATTCTATTGCACACAAAAATGTATTATTTATTGCCCAATGGCAAAATGTACAAAAATCTGACTGGGAAAATAATGCTCTTAGCTCTGAGCTCTCAGAGCTCTCTGAGGCTTGGCCAGACAAGAAGGCAGTTAAAAACTTTATCTATGCCGATAATTTCTAAAAAATTATACATTATTTTGTTGCTGTTGCAGCTGCCACACTTTATTGAACAATGTTGCATGCAACGCGAAAAATATATACCCCTTCACCCCCTTCAAACCCTGCCCTAAATGTCGAGCTGCCTGTCGGCTATGCTGCAAAAATATGCAAATCTAGAAATATGTGAGCTCATATTTCAATTGCCGGCCTCGGCCCCCCTTCACCCCGTCTCCCCCACCCCCTCAAACTCAGACTCAATGCAATATCATGGCTCAACTTTGTGGCCATATTGCTTTGTTACATGTTGCATGGCCAAATAAAAAAATCAAAAAAAAAAACTAGAACGAGAACGAGAACGCCTCCAGCTAGCAACTAGCAGAGGCAACAACAGGAAAATGTCGCAGAGCCTTAATAATTTGACTATAAAAGCAGGCAATAAACGAGGTAGGCAACCCTGTAGAAAAGGGTTTATATACCGTTAGTATATGTATAATGGGTTTTCTTTCAGATCAAGTAAATGATTGTAAAAATAGAACTATGTATTAGTTAGTTAACGGAGTTTCAACTCTTTAGAAAGTTACTTCAATAAATTTAATATTTCCAGTATAGATTTGAAGTTGATTTGCAATTTTGTCTAGAGTTTGCCTCTTCTTCAAAGTTGTTGAAGAAAACTTAACGAAAAAGTGCTTAGAAAACTTCACCAAAAGCAAACAAAGTTACGGGCTCAACCTTTAAATAGTTAGTTCAATTTGAATCGATTGCGATTTGGCATATTTTCTGTCTAAGGTTTTTTCTGGGTTGAGGGGAACTTCAAGAAAGGTTTTAGAAAACTTAACCCAAACAAAAACAAAATAAGGTATTCAAAATTAACTGGTTCAACTCACTTGATGTGTTTTTAAGTTAGTTTCATTTAAAAGTTATTGCGATTTGGTAATTTTTTCTCTTAAATGTTTCTATTTTCAAAGTAGTTAGTTCCAAAGGGAACTTTAAGAAAGAGTTGAGAAAACTGAACCAAAAGAAGGCAAAGTTAACTTGTTCAACATTAAAGAAAGTCATTTAAACATATATATATGTCTATATATGTGTATATATGCGTAATTTGTAGTTAATTCAATTCGATTTGATTGCAATTTGGTAATTTTTGGCGAGCGAGCGTTTATCATAATTTCAATTTGACAGATTTCATGGGCAATTTGGTATGCAGCGAAAATTGAATTACGTACATAATGAATTGGGTGGATGGGGATGGGGATGGAGAGAAGGTTGGGGTATTGGTGAGATGAACTGAAATGAACTGAACTGAAATGAAATGAACTGAAATGAACTGAACTGACTGTGGCCCCGATCGACGTTTATTTGCATTTAATTAATGGTGACATTTTAAATGAACTGCTCGGTCGGTCAAATGCTTTCTGATGCGTGAGGGCGTGGCTGTCTTGTTTAATTTTGATTTGCGACACATTAACGCCATTGTAGGGATTTATGTGTATGTCTCTGTGTGTGTGTGTCCAGGCAATTGCATTCAATTGCACCTGCCACAAGGCAACAGGCAGATGGCAGATGCGACAGCAATAGCTGCAACAAAAGCGTCGGCTGTCAGTCAGTCAAAGGCCTTGTGGTGAGTTGCCCCCTCCTGCCCCCCTCAAACCCAAACTGCCACATCTGCTGGCGCACATGTTTAATAAACTTAAACACACACACACACATACATTCACACAGAGATGTAATAGATGTGTGTGTGTGTGTGTGTGTGTCTGTCATGGCGAGACAAAGTAAACTTCGCTGTTCAGACACGCGTAATTAAATGCAACAACAGCGATGAGAGAAGCAGCTTCGCGCAACCACATAGACACCAATATACACACACACGCACACACATATTTGTGACAATTTGCAACAAATCGTTGCAACATGAATGCAACAGCCAACCAAGCGAACGACCAGAAACGACCCCAGCCAAGTAGCATCTAACCAGCCCAAACCACATTGCAACACCCAACCCCCAACCCCCAACCACCCACCCATTCAGCCACACCCATTGGGCAGCCGCACGCCTAATGCGCTTTTGTTGTGCATTGTTAACATGGGCGACACACACACACACACATCCATGGTGTTCACGAACAGAGAATTTCATCGTTGTCGAGGTCCTCATCATCATCAACGCTGTCAACACGTTGACAAGCGGCAGGTAAGGGGTGGAGGCGGGGGCGTCGGCATCTCCAGCTTCTGTTCCTGCCACTCTCAACTGCTTCTCTCCTTCTTCTTCTCCTTCTCCTTCTACTTGTGCTTCTCTGGTCACAAAGCTGTGTTCTGCCGCATTGACAAAGTTGTTAACCTAGGCACCTCGGAAGGTGGGAGCAAAACGCACTGTAAGAAATCAGTAATAAGTAAGACAGAGTACACTGCAGAAAAGTTTTTGTTTCTTTTTCTCAACTTTCATGGCATTACTTTTATCGAAAAAATGCCTGGAAACACTGTCACCTTTTTAGATTAGATTCCATGTTTATCGCAAGGGAAAATAGGTCAAAAAACAATTAGATGAAAGAGGAATTATTAATTTGGTTCAGTGTGAACTGCGCCATTTGGCCGTGTGCTGCATTTCCTTAGCCTGCCTCCTCCTTCTTCTTGCTTGTTGCTACTCCTTCTTGTTGGTTGTCGTTTTGTCGCAAATGTGTTGCTTCCGTCAATTTGCAACGTTATCTGCATACAGTGCTAACCAGAGAGTGAGAGACAACCAGGACCAGGGACCAGGACACAAACCAGCGAGCTGGCAACAGCAGTCGCCGCTGTTCAGAAGTAGCAATTCTGGTTTCATCCTGACACACACTAACACACTCACACTCACACACACACATACACAGACGCATGTGCGTACGTCGTGTCGAGGCATTCGTTTCGGGGTTTTGTACAATTTCGTGTTTAATTTCCATAATTTATTTATGTGTGTGCTCCGCTTGCAAGCATTAAGCTTAATCACATGCAACAGAAAGAGACAGAGAGTGAGAGTGAGTAGGCTAAAACAGGGATTCAGTCTCTGAGAGACTGTAATTGGCATTCACGTTCAACATTGATTAGGCGATTCGTTGTTGGATTTGTTGATAGAGCTCAGCTCATAACCAAAAATTGACCAAAAATCAAAGTCAGACCAAGTTCTCGATGAATGGGAGAGTGAGACTAACTTTTGGGTTTTGGGATAGAAACCGCTTTTGCATTTGTAATAAGTGAATAAAGCAAGTTTTCCACCCGAATGATGAAAATTAAGCAGAGCTTAGTTCGAACGTGCGTTCATTTGTAAAGTGCTCACTGTACTACATGCATATTGAATGTGGTGCAGATTAGTTTCGATTGGGCCAAATGCTCTTGAGTTTAGTATCTTAAAGTTTGAAGGCATTATTACTGGTGCATTCCGTTTGAAGTGCCTTTCGGGAGAGAGAGAGGGAGAGAGAGAGAGATTTTGGCAAATGCGATTGTTCTTCGTTTCGTTCATTTTCGTTCGTTAATGATGACAGCTCAGCTGATGAGAGATGAGAGAGCTTACTTAACGCAATTTCCAGATGAAACAGCATTAGGTGAAAATTATATAAAATTCTGGCAAACACAATTAGAGGGGAGAGTTGGGAGTGAAGAGCAGCAGCAGCAGAGTTGAACTAAAGCACAACTTTTAAGTGTCTTTATGGTTTCATTTTGTGTTTTTCTGTTTGTTGTTGTGTTTTTTTCTCATTGCATTGTGGCCTTCATTTGCATGCATAAATATTTTGAACAGAGACAGAGATAGAGAGAGACAAGGGGTGGGGGGCCCTCAATCTGTTTGTTTGGCAATCGAGGCAGGAAGAGCCTCTCGCTCGCACTGTCAGGACAACAACAGAAGGGAGACGGGAGGGAGAAATTGCAAAGAGAGCAGGTGTTGTTTTGAAAGCTAATACATACTATACTGCCAGCAGGCAGTCTCTGTGTAACATAGAGTCGACATAGGGGCGGGGGCGACGTGGGAAGCGTGGCGCCAAATGCCAGCAAATAAAATGTAATGAAAGCCTCAGTGAAATGAAATTTTAACACACCGAAAAATAAAAACACAAAACACAAACGAAAGCGAACACGCAGGGGCCATGGTTCGCCGTGTGCCGTTAGTTTTGTTGTTCTTCTTCTTGTTGTTATTGTTGTTGTTGTGCAACTTTTCAATTACATGGCTATGCAAAAAAAGCTAAAATCACACGCAGAGAGCAAACCACGACACGGACGTCAGAGAGAGAGAGAGTGAGAGAAGGAGAAAGAGAGAGTGGGTGTATGCCTTAGGGCGACTGAACTACGCTTAACACACTGCTGCAGCCAACTGCAATCGTAACCGTAAATGTTAATTGGCTTCTGTGTCAGTGTGTGTGTGAATCGGTGTGCTTAAAATCACAGCATAGCAACATGCTGCTGCTGTCTGTCTGTCTTTCTACTGCGTTGATTGGGAAACACAAAAGGTTTTCTGCTTGAATTAACATTTTAGCTACAATTCAGTCAAATCACATACTAATTAATGAATCGCATTAACTATTTATACAAAATGTAAGCATTGAAGTAAAACAGTCTGGCAACACCCTATTGTGCTCTCTCTCTCAGTCTCACTCTCTAAAACAGCTGTTTTGTTAAAGACATTCACTTTAAAATAACATTTTAGTTTCAATTCAACTTCTTGCCAGCAATATGGCGCTAAAAGCTAACTTTGTATATATATTCATATTTGCATTTATGCTTAAACATTCATAAATTCTTTGCATTTATTTAACGTTTTATTCATCAGTTGCACAAAAACAGTTTCAAGTTTCGGCCATAAAGTGAATGGAGAAAATGCAAAATGCTTTTATTGAATTTAATAAATAAAATATATATATATGGCAATAATTAAATTACTTTGTTTGAAGAACATAACGCAAATGCCATGGCCAGACATTTTTGATTTTGATCTTAAAGCAAAAACTTTAAGATTAGTTTGTAAATTGTGAGGTTAAAGTGAATTTAATAACGGATTATGTTCTGTAATTGCTAGGGAACACCGTTTATATATAATTACATACATGTTGATTGATGGAAACTGTTGTTAAGCTTCTAGATATCAGATAACAAAGTTTTTAACACCGCATTTGATATTAGCATATTAGCATATCAAGATGCAACATTCTCTGGGGATGTAATACCAAAAAGCTTTTGTAAAAGGCGTTTTTCTTTCGCAACGCAAAAAAAACCCAAGTATTTAACCCTTGGGGTAAATTGTTATTTTCTCTCGCGGAGGATTGGGGCGCCTAAATGCGTACATATCCTGTTTGGGTGGCGGGAGGTGGGGGCGGGGCCCTCTGTGAGTGGGTGTGTGTTCTTAGGTGCAAAAGTGGGTGTGGCATCGACATGCGAAAAAGTTTATTTGCAAGCGGCATGCAACTTGCCTGAAAGCATACTTTCAAACATTTTTCAACGCTTCGGCGTCAAAAAATGCGCTATTTGCGACACTATTTAATGCACACACACACACACACACACACAAGCAGCAACAACAACAACAAGAACAATGACTTGTATTTTGCACTCATTCTCATGCTGCAAAACAAAAATAAAAACAAAACAGAAAAAGGGGGGAAAAATTGAATTCAATTTTTACGTTTTTATGTTTTTCGCTTAATGCGTTCGGTGTTGGAAATTGTGTGCTATTAACTTTGCTTCGTCTCCTCCTGCTTCTTCCTCTTGTTCTTCTCCTCATCATCATGTTGTTGTTGTTGTTGTTGCTGCTGCTGCTGCTGCTGCTGTTGTAGTTCAGCGTGACATAAAATAACAGCAACAACTACTGTTATAACAACAACAACAACAAGAACAGTAACATCAAGAAACTCATTTGGTTCGCACACTTCACACGAATACGAGAAGAACGGTTGAGGGTGAGCGAGAGGGAGATGGAGAGAGATGGAGACTCGCTCGAGTAACAAGGAAGAGGAGCTCCCTCGGCATTTGGCTTGCAATTTTCAGCAACGACCGTTGCCTGCAGTCTATGTCAAGGATCTAGCTGTTCCAATTTTTGTGTGTGCGGTGTCTCTCTCTCTCGCTCCCCTTCCGCTCAACCTGTTTCTCCTTTCGTACTCGTTTGCATTTAAAGTAAAAGTCGCTATATTCATTTTGCTGTTTGGTATAGTAAATAGAGAAAAAACCAACAACAACAACAACAGTAACAGCAACAATAACACACAGCAGCTGAGCACTCAAATTTAACAGTTACGCCCACAGTCGCGTCTGGCAATATTATATACGGCAAGCCATGCTCTCGCCATTTACTTGGTTTTTATACCCCCAAAAAAAAAGGTTCAAATACACAAGTAGCTGTAATTGGAAAAACGGAACACATTTCGGATTTTCTAAAAACGCATGATTTCCTCTTGGTAAGAGTCTTATTACTAAATAACAATGGCATAGCTTTAATACTAACATTCTGCCATGAAATTCAAATAATATTGCTTACTTTTTAATCTATTTAAGTTGGCAAAGAAAGATTAAACAGACTCAGTTTTCTAATGTCATATCATTTATTTATTTTGCGAGTGTACAACTGCTACTATTATTTTGCAACACAGGCAGCAGCACAGGCAGTCGCTTTGCCACATTGGGGCATAAATATGCATAAAAATGTCGCCTCATTCAAGCTTTTATTGCATTTTACGTTGGGGTCACTGCCTGTATGTTTTTATGCTTCTCTCTATCTCATTCTCTCCACTTCCCCTGTGTATTTCTGTGTATCTGTGTGTGTGTGCAATATTTGCATCACCCTTGTGCACTGCCACTCTATATATATATATATATACATACATGAACTATATTTTTATTGTTCCTTCCCTTGAGGCAAGCAGCAGGAGCAGCAGCAGCAGCAGCAGCAGCAGCAACAGTCGCAACCCTTTTGGCATGCGTGCGCTGGCCTTTTACTAATGTTCTATTTAGTTTTACAATTTGTGGGCATTGCATTCGCCAGCTAGATATGTATGTACGATAGTATCGGCCCACCAACAATATTATGATATCATGGCATATTATGCATAGGAAATGAAGATATATCCACTCAAGGTATTGTCATTTAAAGCGCCACTTGCAGCACAACTTACACAACCACAGACATACACGCAAGAGTTGAAGCTTGAAACTGCTTTTGTGGGGTTGGTAAGAGAGAGAAAGGGAGACGCCTCTAGCATTGCATGACAAACGTGGCCACAGACAGGCCGCAGCACATAAGAAAAGTAGCTGCTACACTCAGAACAACAAATAAAACTCGGCTTACCTCTTTAAAACAAGATTCCTTTGTGAATCAAATCCTGTGAAACATTTTTGTTACTCTTTCACTGAATAACAAGACATGGCCTTTAATTTTTGACGATATTGTGAGATGCCGTTATTGTGTGTGTTATTTAACTGTTCTTAGCGGGAGAAGAATGAAAACAACAGAGAAAACGCGCTGAGAAGTAATTGTCATACGTATGGCAATGGCTACATTTTCTCGCAGTGTACAAATACTTGCGGGTAAATGCAAACCATATGGCAAAGAGTATGCAGTGGAGCTGGTGCTGGGGGAACGGGGGGAACGGCACCAAACAACTACTGAAGCACCTTTGCATGCCAACAAAACATTTTAGCTGGCAATACTAAAAGTATGGAGGTTCTTAGAACTGGGTGGGTTACGAATGGGAACGAAATGGGAGATGGGTGATGGGTTGGGCGACGGCGGAGGGTAGGAAAAACTTTGAAGTGCCAACAAATGCAACGCTGCTTTGGCTCAAGTGCATTAGTTTGTAGTTTACTTTTGCAGTTTATGAACTGCCTCAGGTTGCAGGGTAATGTGCATTATTTTCGGGCGCTGCCAGTGTGACCAAGCCATAAATACTTGCTAGACTGACTCAACTGCTACTACTACTGCTCTGAATACAAATATCGATTTTACCGAAAAACGCCAAGACAATAACTTAAGTTGCCAACAAGGGAGACACACACAACAATAACAATAACAGTCAGCCCAGCCTTAGGTGTATGTAGATAGTTTCCAGTCTATATATATATATGGTTGAAGAGTTCCCGAGTCCCCAAACGCTTATTACCATAACAGCAATCTTGGATTGGATTGGATAAGAAACGTTTCTATTAACCTGTGTGTGAAAATGTGTGTAAACAGCAGTCAGACAAAGTCAGAGAGAGGATGGTTGATTGCATTTGAAATGTTTATCGGTTGCACATTTTGGCATTTTGGCATTTTGACTGCTCAACTTTCGAAAATCCTTACATAGATAGATGTTTGTGCATTTTTTGTGGTCAGGCAATTGGCAAAAAGTTAAAATTGTTTTTTTGTTTTTTTTTTTTGTATGTTAACTTCTTTGCAATTGTTATTTTCCATTTCAATATATATATATATATATAGTTGTTGTTGTTGTTGGTTATAGCTATTGTTACCGGAATTCCTTAAACGTTTTGCATATTTCATAAACTGAAAAGTGTTCGCTTAGGGCAAAAACACACAAAGCACACACACACACACGAACACACACATACATACATAAACAATTGTCATTGTCATTGTCATTTTCATTGTATGTGCAGAGTACCCAAATCTTAATCCTTTATCCCTGCGGCGGCTAGCTATAGTCTGGTCTACCGTACGTCCGTCCATCTGTCCATCTGTCGTTTTGGCCATTTTATTTTGCATCACAAAATATTCATAACAATAATTTGGTTTTAATTAAAATTGTGCCGGCTTTTTGTTATTTATTTATTTGGGTCAACGCAATTGACAATTTTACAGTTTCAGTTTTCAGGCAAAACCCAAGAAGAAGACTTGCCAATGTTGCCTTTTGTTTAACCACACACACACAAACGCACACACACACAAATACCAAGAACAACAGCTAACATTCAACACGCATACATAATTCATTTATAAGTAAACAACTATCGTATACTCGTATTTACATATACACATATACAGGACTCTCTCCCTGTCTTTCTATCTATGTGTGTGTGTGTGTTAACAGTTATGTGCGTGTGCATGTGTGTGTGGTAAAGGCTCATAACAATTTAATTAATTTTCCTGTTTGACTGTCGTCGCCGTCGTCGTCGTCGTCGTCGTCTGCCCGCCTCTTTAAGGTAAAACATTAATAACTGCAAATACTTATGTGCCCCTTGGGGTTGCCTCTGCAGCAACATTGTTGCCCCATTTAAATTATCTAGTAATCAGTGTGACCAGCCAACTGCAAAAGGGTTTCCACCTGATGATAATTGTTGCAGTTAGAGGTTTTTCTTTTTTATTCAGGTGTTCAAAATGGGATTATTTTATGAATATTTTGCAACCCAAAAAAAAAAAAAAACTATTCACTTTCCCTTTTGAATGAAGGTGCTTTCGGAATGAACTTTTGCATCTGGTCAAAAATCTTGGGCCAGATTAATGTCTTATAGTGCGGCGGGGGTAGAGGGCAGGGGGAAGACCGATCGAGCGAACAGTGCTCTCAAATTACCGACGCCGTCGAAGCGGAAGTGAAAAATAACACTTTGTGTGCCAAAGTGGCGAATTTAATATTTCCGGTCCACTGCCCCATGGCCTCCGCTGCCCACGCCCCACATTGCTGCTCAAACAGCCCCAGGGCCACCATCACCATCATCACCAGGGCCAGGACGAGGACTGACTAGGACCGACCAGCGACTAGCGACCAGCGACCAGCGACCATTGGCCATCAACATCATCATGACTTCATTGTTGTTTCTGTTTCTGTTGTTGTTGTTGTTTGGCGCCATTGCTGTTGCCCAGCTGACCTCCTTCCCAAAGAATATATCCGGCTTTGTATTCATAGTGCTACCCTTTTTTCCCCATACCTCGCTCCCTTGTTGTAGCAGAAGCGACCGACGACCGGGCGACCGGGTCAATGTTAGCTCCTTGTTTATCATGCCACTTGGATCATTCAATATTAATCAGAGACAAACACACACACAATTTTGATATAACAATTTGGAATTGATGTCAAGTGCAGCATAAGCAGCAGCTGTTTGCATCTTCTTTATCATCATCGTTGTTTCCTGGAAGATTTTTTTTGGTCCTTAACTTAATAACTCTTTTAACCAGCGATAAAAGATGTAAAAAAAAGTGAAGAAGGGAAAGAGTATCCAAGCAGCGTTGTTTCTTTTTTTTTGGTTTCCAGTTTGTGTGTTTTTCTTTCGGTTTTGTTATTGATGCAAACTCTTCTTCTTTTTGTTGTTGTTGTTGTTGTTGCTTTGGTAATTGTTGGTTATCCTTTGGCCGAACGGCAGGCAATGGCTGAACCGGCCTGAAACGGTGAACGGTGAATGCTCGGCGCGTTTTACATTTTGCGGCCGAGTGCATTGAAATTTGGCCGTGTGCTGACCCTAAATCACTGGCCACTGTTGTTGTTGTTGGAGCTGGAGCTGGTCACTTCTTCTGTTTGTTGTTGTTGCTGTTCTGTCGGTTTGTTGGACGCTTGACTGAGACTGCAACAGTTGCCCCACGGCAACTGCAGCCATCGATTATTAACACCACAGCACAGGAACACTGGGCACAAACACACACACACATACGCGAACAAAGGACAAACACAAACACTCAAATACACACACACACAAACACACACAGAGTAGCAGCACAGAAGTTAGTGAGCGGTGATGGGGGGTTCGGGGATTCGGAGATTGGGGTTGGCATGCAGGCAGTTGATGGCGTCGCGTCGTGTGCCGTGATTTACACGGTGCAGAGTGTCGTTCAATGACACACGAGGGGTTTGAGGGGCTTGGGTGGGGGGGCTTGGATCGCTGCCATTTGCTGCTGAAATTGAGGCTTTAAGCCATGGCCAAAATGCATTTCATCAATTGCTGGCAATTAAAACGTAGAATGCAGCAATTTCCAATATTGCACAGCCGGCGAAACGTGTGGCAGCCAAACTAATTTATTGCCCCCTCGCCCGCCCGTAAACCCCTTACCACCTTACCAATCACATTCCCCCTCCGCCGCTCCATTCACCCACTAAACGCAAAAAGTGGCCAAAAATTGTTTGCCAGCCTAATGCTAATTTTTGCGCCTTCTGGCAAACAAAAATTACACCAAAAATCGATTTCGAAAACAAACTCAACTATTCGGATACCCAGTGGAAAAAAGTGTTTGGGAACACTTGAAGTTTAAGTAAATAATGATTGGAAAAATGTGACAAAAACTATTTAGATTTGAATACTGAACTACTTTTATCTTATCCCATTTTAAGTTTTTGGTTTTTTTCTTAAACTATTTTTCATCATGGGTATAAAACGAGTTAAGCGCGCTGAAAACGCGAAAACGCGTGATTTCATTTTAAATGTGCCGGAAACGAAATTTGAAATTAATGCGACAAATGTTGCGCAGTGCAGAACGAATCACACACACACAAACACACACCCGAACACACATATACAGTAAGCCACTGCTGAGTTGGCTAATTGATACGAAATGGCAGAACGCGCAGAACGCAGAACAGAACAATACTACTCTCTCTGTGTGGCAGGCAATTTGGCATTTAATTTAAACGCAATTGGTCAATGTCCAACCCGCCTCGCCCCGCCCCGCCTTCCCCTTTCATAACTTTGATAACAATAACAAATTGCTTGAAACTGAGAATCTCTTCTCTCGAAGGAGCAACAGAAGCTGAATAAGAAGCAGAATTCCATTCCATTCCATTCTCTCTCTGTTGCTTTTCAACACTTAGTTCAAGACAACAAAGGGCATCTCAGTCATAAAATGGTAGCACAGCCAGAAATGGCTAAAAGACGCTTTTAAAGCGGACGCCCATCTCGCGTCTTCTTCTTCTCTTAGACGTGTTTTTGTGTGTGTGCCGTCGCCGTCGTCGTCGTCGCCATTGCAGCTAAACTTTGCGGTGTCGCGCTTTAGCTAATGGCACTGTCACACAGCATACACATCTATACACTGAAAAAAAGTGAAGTGAGCTTAGCTCTTTGTGAAGCTTCAGTGTTTTTTCCCAATTTCAGTTGTTTTTTTTTTACGGTTTTTATTTTGACTAACTTGATTTTAATAATATAATATATTATTAATAAAGTTTTATATGATAAAGTTTTGCTTTGATCTTAAAACTTTACTTTACCTTACCCTTACCTTACCCTTACCTTACCCTTCCCTTACCTAACTTTACCCTTACCCTTACCCTTAGCTTAACCTTCCTTATCCTTAACTTTACTCTTACCATACCCTTACTTTTACCTTACCGTACCTTACCCTAAACATATAAACAAAAATCATTATTACATTTTTGCCATAAATCCTTACCTTAACTTTATTTTGATAAATCATTTTTGTCCGAGTTTGAATTTCACAAGCTGATAATAATTATTAATATGGCTTGAGTTAGAAACATATTTATTTGTGTTTTTTCACAAATAAAAACTCAACTAATATTGAGCTAAAATTTCAGTTTTAGAAGTTTTTTTTTTTGGTTTATTTTCCCTAACCAACTGAACTGCAAAAATTCTTTACCAAAAATATGATTTTGAACAGCTTCAATTTGTATTATTTATTTAGGAAAATCAGTTATGCATTGGTTGTGGTTTTTTCTCGCTGTGTGTGTGTGTGGTGTGTGTGGCACACATTGAGCACATGCTACGCCAAAAATGGCAGACGACGACGCGACCGGAAATGCTTAGCTGGGATTTCTCGCTGCGTCGACCCAAAAGCCAGGCGCTGACAATGTCATTTGTTTCCGGCTACGTGCACTTTGCACGTGCTAGGTCAGCAGCCAGCATGTTGTTGTTGTTGTTGTTGTTACTGTTATTGTTGCAGTGGCACAAGGTTTTCTTTTTGTCATTCTCGTTTGGCTTGGTTTGGGTCGCAAAACGCTTGTCACCTGCTGTGGCTGCAACTGCGGCTGCTGCAACTGCTGCAACCTAAAACCCAAAAACTTCAATTAAACATAATTTGTACAGTTTATAAGCGCAAGCCGCCACAAACAAAAACAGTTGTTGTTGTTGTTGTTGCCTTAGCAAACCGTGTGTCTCTATCTTGTCAGTCAGCAATTTGCTGTTTTCATTTGCAGTTGCCAACTGTTTCCTCTAACCCCGCCCCCCACCTCACTCTTCAGTGCTTCCGTGCTTTCGTGCTTCCGTGTGCTTTCTGTATGGAAATTCCTTCTATGATGTTGTTTTTTTTTTTTGCCAGTTCTGTTGCACGACTCCGTGTCTAATTATGCATCTAATTAGTGACTGTGGATGCTGCACGATGATGCTGCTGCTGCTGCTGCTGCTGATGCTGAGATGCAATGCTAGCAAAATTAATTTTACAGCTTGTGCCATAATAAAGCCAAGCCACAAAAGATGCACAAAGCCGAAACCAAGCCAACTAACTCTCTCACACAAACACACAAACACACAAACACATACACAGAATTTAGGTGTGCAGTGAATACAACTTGTTGTGTGTGTGTGTGTGTCAATTCATAATTTAACACGCATGCCTTGCCTTGCCTTGCCTTTCCTTGGAAATGCACAAGAACAAACAAAGCATTAAAACAAGGATCTTGGCTTACACTCGTACTTCGAATTAAATCCGTATTTGAATCAAAATCAAATCAATTAGGCTCATTAGGCTGGATTTTGGCAACAAGTTCTGTTTAATTACGGCTTTGGGAAACTTCTCTTTAATCCCTTGATTCCCGATGTATATACATTTTTATTATCATCATCATCATCATAATCAACACAGAATTTGTTTCAGAAAATAAGTAAATGAGAGTAGAACAAGATATACATATTCTATTCATCTTGGCCGACAAGTCAAAGGGTTAACGAACTAGTTTTAATTGCCCTTAAACATATATTATATATATATATATTTGCAATTAGATTTCGTTTTAGTTGGGGAAATAAAATAGTTTAAACTGCTTTTCATCGAGAATATATATATATATATATAGTTTTCGTTTGTAAGCTGTTTTTAAAGTTGGCCAAACACAAAATTGCCATGGAAATTGACATGAATACAAAAGAACCTATGTCTGTATGTATATATAGTAGATATATATAAGTATATATATATATATATATTGAAAGTACCCATGAGAGATGTGCTTTAGAGAAAGTTTGGACAGCGTGTGGCTCCTGCTTCTGCTTCTGCTGCTGCTGGACAGATCGTTACCTTTTATGAGAGGGACACACACACACACAAACACACACAAAAAAAATTCTATGGAATTTTTAAGGGGTAACTTTTGGTGTTGTGCCATGACTTTGTTGCCTTATGTTGCCGTTTGCCGTTGCCATTGTTGTTGTTGGGAAAAACTTTAAATAGTTGCTACACTAACTACTGCTAGCCCATAAGAGTGTTCAGTTTCAAACTATTTGGTAGCTGAGGGAGGGAGAACTGTTTTGCGAGCATCTTTGATGCCATGATGATGGCATGGCCCCAAAAACTGGGTGTTTTGCCTCAAACCCAATCAGGGAATCAGGGGAACCCTGTTTCACCCGTTTCACCCGCTTCAACAGTTTCACCCGTTTGACATTTCTCGCCGCACACGACATTATCAAAATGCACGTTATTAGGTATTATGTTGTTGTTTCTATGTTTTGTGTGTGTGTCGTTCTGCTTGTTTTTGTTATTAGTATTGCTGCTGCTTCTTCTTTCTTCTATTTGCTTTTTTTTATTGTTATGGGGTAATGTTATGGTTGTTGTTCGTGCTGCTGCAGTATCAACGGTTTTAAAAGCTTACACAAAATATTTGTAATTTTGTCACGTTTTAACTTTGGCGACGTCACTTAAAATAACATTTAAAAACAAAAAGAAAACGGGAACGAGAACGAGAATCAGAAAAAAAAAATCCAATGAGAAGCACGTGAATATATATAAAAAAAAACCCAGAAAAGAGGATGAGAATCGAGCACAGGAAATAATGTTTGTCTGCGATTTTTGCTTTGTCTTTTTTCTTGTTACACAAAAATCAAAAGTAGATGGATGGATGGACGGGTTGTCAGAGTGGAATTGTTCTTCTTGTTGGCATCCTGCCTGCCTGTCTCTCTGTGTGTGTGTGTGTACGAGTTCCTGACTGCTCATCTTCTCACGTGCTGTGCTTTTGAGTAGGTTTGGCATCCAGCAGAAGGAAAAGCATCAACATCAACATCAGCATCAGAGCACATCAAATAATGAAAATCATGCTGGCCAGGCCATTGACAAACAAATAAAGAAATAAGAAAGGTAGAACGAAAGACAGAGACAGAGAGCGAAAGAGAGGGAGAGAAAGCGGCTTCAAAGACAAGTAGAAATACAAATACACAAATACAAATACACAAATACAAACAAACAAATACAAATACAAATAACATACGTGAAATGCTCAGCGTGACTAGAAATGTTTATGTGATATGCAAAGCAGCCCAACAACACTCAACAAAAAAAAGGAAACGGAAAACGGAAAACCAGAAACCAAAAAAAAATTATTTCATGAGAGGTTTCTGTTCGCTCAAAAAAAAAAATGTAATGGCATTAGAAAAGTTCAAGTTCAAAACGAAACGAAACGAAACGAAAGTAACAAAAACTTCTTTTGAGTGCACGGCTCAATCCTTTAACCCCTCCCCCGCACCCGCACCTACCGTTCGACTCCTTTTGTTGACTCGATAGCACTTAGCATTAAGGGTGTGTCCAGTGTCCACTATCCATTTAAAGAAAACGAGAGAGAGAAACCGAAAAACCCAAAGAAAAAACCAACCAAATATGCTTGCTCGAAAAGCTTTGCACAAATTTGTCATATTTTTCGTACAGGCAGCAACAATTTGCCGAGCGAACGCCCAACTAATCCTCAATGCACTACACAGCAACAACAACAACAACAACAACAACAACAACAAGTGTCCGTTGTCCCAGACCGTGTAAAAAATATATAGAGAGAGAAAGAAAGAATTGGGAGAGAAAGCAGCTTACTTTGCAAGTATTGCATATTGCGACTCGTACATAAATCAATGTTTGTGCAACAGCAGCAGCAGCGGCAACAGCAGCGACGGCGGCGGCGGCAATCGAAAGAAAGAAAGAATACCATAAAAAAGAAGGAGAAGAAGATAAACGTGGTTCGCTCAGCTCCTAAGTATGCTATGAATAGATGGCAGCCCATACAGATTACCATTACCAAAATATAACTACCATAAAATCACTGATACTGTCAATGGCCAAAAAATACCCAAAATAGCAAGCAGCCAAACACAGGCAACTGGCAACTGGCAACTGGCAAGTGGCAAGTGGCATGCAACTGCCTTGCATTTAAAGTTTCCACTTTGCTTCCGGTCTCCCTCACTCTCTCTCTCTCTCTCTCTCTTGCTTTCCATCTCTGTTTTGTACTGTTTGCTGTCATGAATTTCCATTACTCAGTCAGTCGATTCGTGCACCATAGGATTAGATCATACATTTTTACCCGCACTACCCCCATAAATGACAAGTGAAAGGGGAATTATCATAGATGCTACACTCGAACAACACCAACAAAATGTTGCCTATAAACATTTCTCATCAAATCAAACTTCAAAGTTAGATAATAATGAAAAGCAACTAACTTTCATTCACACATTTTACTCCATACACCATTTTTTTGAGTACAATAATGCACAATCATTCCACAGTGGCAGCTGGCAAAACGCATTGTAGCATAGCCACAAATGTGAGCTATGCGAAGCGTCATAACGCGGCGAGTTTCGTGATTCATCAATGAATTTATCAGTTTTTATAGGCAATTTATTATTTATTGATGGCCCGGCTGCCCGGCGCATGGCCTGGTCTGGCCTGGTATGGTATGGTAACAACACAAGGTCTATCCATCTTTCTAGCCAACCATATCTATGTAGCATACTTTTTGGCATTGGCAGCCAAAACGAGTTTGAGAGTTGAAAAGTTGCAGTTTGCTTGGCAAAGCAGATATCTCGAACGTTCTGTTCGTCGTCGTCGTTCTTCTTTACGGTTTCTGCTGTCGTTTTTCCATTTCTTTTGTAAAATGATGTTTTCAATAATACGCAGGACATAGTCACATATGTCTGTGTGTGTGAAAGAAATAGTTGAACCAAATGTGCAGTGAAATCGAAGTCGAAGGACTCTTGGGCAAAAACTTGTAATGCTCCACTCGAGTTATGTGAAAATAATAAAGTCACAAACTGACCGAACCGAACCCAACCCAACCCAATCCACCCACCCAACCGACCAACAAATAATTGTAGTTTTCGTTTAGGCTTTGCTGCTGATATCAAGTTTACGCCACTTGGACAGCTGCCAGTTTGAATACTTTGATCAGAACTCGTGAGTTTTTCTTTGCAAATTATCGATTGACAGATTTTTTTTCTTGACATATGTGTTTGTCAGCTTGATTTTGGGGTGGAAAGTTTAGTTGTAATGGCGTGTGGGCGTGGCATTCCACATGCCACATACGTATTAATTATGTATAATGGCGCATTGATTATTGAAATGCATAAAATGGCCAAATGCATAATACATTCGTCGCTCGAGTCACTAAATCACAAATGACAAATGTTGCCACAACACAACAAAACACAACACGAACGAATGAACGAAAAGTATTTATAGTAATAAATTACAAGACAACAACTTAAAAACCAAAAAATTAATACAAAAACAAACAAAAATGTAAATCACAAGTGTTTTAAGGCTATACACACACACACACACATACGCACACACACGCACACATACGCACATCTGCATAATAAAACAAATTACAAAACTGAATAAATGGTTAAATATATATATATATATATTTTAAATATTTATGCTGTGTATAACCCGACGGGCCTATAAAAATACAACCGACAACAACATAAACGACATCTGCAAAAACACTTGATAATAAAACAAACACAAACACAAAAAGAAGAAGCAACGGCAGCGGCAGCAGCAACAAAATTAAAAAAATAATAACAAAAAATTAATATGCAAAATTAAAGTACAAACAAACAGCCAACAAGCAAACAAGCAACACAGACAGAAACGCGTACACACAACACCACATCATAAAATGAAAAACGAAGTGAAATAAATTAATGCAATGCCAAAAAGACACAAAGTGCTGCTGCTGCTGCTGACCCGATGAGGCAATGCCGGCGCGGCAATGCTCGGGCGGTTCATTATGCGACTGAAAGAGAGTTCGTTCTCGTACTCATTCTTTTTCAACCTTTTGATACACACCTAAAAGACTGTCGAGGGTTTTGTTAATGTACTACTCTACTTTAAACGGGAAACCCTTTACTAATGCGTATACTTGATATGTATTATTTTTTTTCCTATGACAGTTAACACTTTAAAATAGAAAACTAAATGATTATCTATGCAAAAGTGTGCGAAATTTTTACATCTATCGAGGGTTTTGTTAATGTACTACTCTACTTTAAGCGGGAAACCCTTTACTAATACGTATACTTGATATGTATTCTTTTTTTGCCTATGACAGATAACACTTTAAAATAGAAAACAAGCCGAGTCGTAGTGCGACTTTGATACACCTAAAAGACGACTGCCGAGGGTATATTAATGTACTCCCTTTTACTAATACGTATACTTGATATGTGTGTTCTTTATTTCTTCTTTAAATAGAAATAGAAAATGAATATCTATGCAAATTAAAGTATGTAAACAGAGAGTCGCAGTGCGATTTTGCGCCTGTCATCAGTCATACGTGGACTAAATTATTGTAAGCCTTTCTTTCTTTCGTTCACACACAAATAGTTGCAATAAAAACTATGAGTGCAACAGACGTTGCGTCGCCCGTCGCCCGATGCCTGACGTCGCCGTCGCCGTCAGTGTTTGCCGGACAGACAACTGCCATAATTGCATGCTCACACATCAGACAGGGTGGCGAGAGGGTGTAGGTAGGTTGGTAGGGTTGCTTCTGTCAGGCAGAGAGAGTGGGGGGAGGGGGTGCGCCCACTTCGTCCGGGGACTCATTAGTATGCACACAGGCGGCCTATTATTTTTAGCGCTGACGCGGGCGTCGACCGAATTGCCAACTGGGCAGCCGCACTATGGGCAAAAGAGTCATGTTTTCTTTCAAATAAAATGCACTCTCTTTAAAAGTTGAGAATTGTTTCGTTGAAAGTCATATTTGATTAAAAGTTTGCGGTTAACTTAATATAATCAACAAATTTTCATAAACAAACTTTTCATAAAAGTCCCATCTCATATTAAGGTTAATTAAGATAAAGTTTTTGATCAATTTATTGCAATCTTTCATCAACGGTCAATTATGTAATTCATATTAAATGCCTAAAAGTCAAGTTGATAATGAAACGCATCAATTAAAAACTTTGCGTTTGCCTTAAACGTTTAATGCTTGTAAAAAGTTCAACTTGTTTCTATAGTCCTAGGCAGACAGACGAACACACTCATTGTGAGGGCCAAACACAGACACACACACACACAGACACACAAACACACACACATACACTCGCATTGCTTGCGACGGTTTTTTGTTGTTCGTTCGCCATTTTTTGTGAGCGTAATGCAAAAATTTTAAATGTATATTTGATGGCTTTTGGGTTCGATGAGCGGAACCAAGCAGGACGAACAGCTGGGACAACGGATGGGTGGATGGATGGGTGGGTGGAGGGTTGGTGGGCGGTGGGGAAATACTTCAAAGGGCCTTCGGGCACTTATTAATAACAATGCTGGCAGAGTTGCCAGAGTCGTCGGTGCTACAAGCGCTACAACGTGCCACGTGGCACATAACATGTTCGAGGGGGCACGGCCATTTGGGTCGTTGCATGTGGCGCAATGCGCGTACTCAAAAGAGCCTATAATTAATGACAAAAAGCAATTTAAATGCAAATAATACACATGAGTAGCCAATTTGCTTGCCACCTGAAACTCACCAATACACACACACACACAGAGAGAGAGAGAGAGACACACATATATGTATATCCTGCTAATTATACTGTGGTGACACCTCTATACAAATGTGTCCGCGTAATGCATTACCACACACATCTGCATTTGCATCTGCATCTGAATCTGCAACTGAATCTGCAACTTTCACGATTTTGCAAGTGCTAAACAATTGCGACTTAATTTGTTTGTCAACGCGCGCTAACAAAAGTGCAGCCATTGGAGTGAATGCGACAACAACAACAACAGATGAAAAGGGAAGACAACTGAAGAGAAGTGAAGTGAAGTGAAGTAAAGTCGCGACTTGGTTACGTGCTGCTGCATCCCAACTGGGGAAGTGACTCCATAAACACGTCTACCAACAGCAACAGCAAAAACAACATTAACAATAGCAACAACATCAACATCAGCAACAGCAACAACAACAACAACTGGACGAATGTTATGTGACACACGGGAGGAATTAATGCTGCCAAAATGCGCCGGCTGCTCTCATTTTTGCTTTGTTGCTGCGGCACGTTCCCCAAACAGCCACAACAACAATCTTACACAGACAACAACAACAACAATAACAACAATAGCAAGGAGCCCAGGCACAACGTGTTAACAAAAAAAAGAAAGAGAATGAAAAAATAACAACGAATTTCCTGCCGAGATTTAGCCACAAAGTTGCCAACTTTAATGCGAACGAAACATATTGTTTGTCTGTCGCATAGACAGTCTTCATATCCCCTCCCCCCCTTCCTCGCTCACCCTCTTTCAGTTTGCTCTTTTTTTAATTTTAAGGGAACGCAGGCAACACAGGTCCCGAAGTCGAGATCAGCAGCAGAAGCAAAAGCAGCAGCAACTCGAATCCCTTTTCGCAATAGTAATCATAATAGCAATATGTAAGCCATGGCAAAAACCAAGTGCGGTCAATGTCATTGCAAGGTTCTTGGCCCCAAGCGTGGCATTAAGACTGTATATATATAAATATGTGTGTGTGTGTGTGTGTGGAATGTACTTTATAAGCTAGGAGACATGTTTATTTAACTCCATGTTGCAAGCAAAAATAAAAAAATAAGCTAAAACTTTTTTAAATTCCAAATTTAATATTTGATAAAAATATTAACAGAAAATCGGAGCAAACATAATAATAATAATAATTAATTGCTTAATGTGCTTAGTAAAATAATATTATTTTAAAAAAAATCTAAAAATATTAAAATAATAACAAAGTAATCGTAATTTTCTGTACGTGGAAAAAATTCAAATTTAATTTCAAGCGTATCAAATGTCTTACAAAATTAATAAAAACCAAGTAGGAAGGTTCTAGTTGAGTTAACTAGACTAAGAGATACCCTAAGCCCTTAAACTTAAACTTCGGTTTTCAAAACAAGCCGTTTCTATGATGAATTTCAAAGATATTCATTAGTTTTTAAAACAACTTAAGAAGCTAAAAATAGTAAGGATTTCTTTGTTTTCGATTAGATGTGTATATCGAAAACGGAAAGAGTTATCGATAACTTGAAACAAAGTTATTCTGCCCTTGGGATAAGAAAACAAGTTTTAGTGTCACTGAGATCTAATCAAGAATATATGTATATACCTCATTAAGTCGTATTCCTTCAGCTTAGTTTCATAGTTGATATTACAGGGTATGATGGCAGCAGTCTACATTAGCATCAGCATCAGCATCTGCTTCATCATCATTGTTTGCCGTTGTTTATTATTGTGGCCCAAAGCTTAAAGTTGGCACAGGCACAGTGCCTATGGAAAAGCTTTTGTAATCACACTGGGCGAAGGCGGGTTTATTATGTTCGATGCTTGTTTTTGTCTCTTTTGTGTTGCAGTTGCAGTTGTTGTTGTTGTTGTTAGTGTTGCTGTTACTTGGGAATAATGCACAATGTGAAGAGTGTCCGCAGGCGACTAAAGTTGTCGAAAGAATGATGCATATTGAATACACATATATATGTATATGTATGTGTGTGTGTGTATATGCAACAGACTTAAAGGGAAAGATGGAGATGGAGAGATCTCTCTGCCTTTAACTTTAAGCTGCATGTTTAGAATGAGACGGAATGATATAGGGATAAGGATAGGGAGAGGGGGCGGTTTTTGTTCCTGAGCTGACCTAAACCATCCATTGTACTTTCTAATGAACATGGAAAGCAGCAGCAGCAGCAGCTAGCAGCTAGTATCTCCATCATGCAGATTTATCGATAGTTGATGGCATTCAACTCGGGCAATATGCCTCGAGTAAGCCAGCTTAAATATGCAGCTCATAGTTAAGTATGCTCTCATTGAATATATATGCATATTTAAAGTGAAAATAGTTTATGCTTAAACAATTTGTACAAGCTTCACTTTGTTGTTTGTTGCTGTCCATTTTGCTGGTCGATTTGTGCTTGGGAGAACTCTGAGCAGTTGATTGGTTTTTCTGGGCGCGCGAGAATTGATGCCGGGAATTCGCAATACGATTACAAATATGAATATATTTATCAATTGATTGCCATTTGCCCGGTTGCCAGCAGCAGCAGCAGGCAGCAGCAGTCAACTTCCGGGGAAAGCGGTGACAAATCAAAGGCGGAACTTTCACTCCCACTCCATCTACTTGCAACTGCAACTGCTGTTGATGGCTTTATATATAAGAGTAAAGTAGATTTGTGATTTGTGTGCAATTGCAATTGCCGTTGCCATTGCCATTGCGTATACGCAGCGTAAGCGTCCAGAAAATTCTTTGAACTAAATTTTTGCGTATTTTTCTGTTTGCAGGCGTGCGACTTGGTGAGGGCGCTGGCAGCAGCTCGATAGCCGCATCGAATGTGCCATGCCCACCGGAAATGTTTCGCTGCAACAACGGTAAATGCATAACATCGCATTGGGTATGCAATTACCAGAAGGACTGTGACGATGGCGAGGATGAGATGCAGTCGTGTCGTAAGTTATCTATCTCATACCCCCCCTTTTTTTTGCCCCCCCCCCCCACACACACTCATCAACACTCAACATGATAATGCAATTTTGCAGCGCCACCCGAATGCGAGACACCTCAGCTGAACTGCGGCCACTATGTCTTCAATAAGACGTACTGCATCCCACCGCACTATCGCTGCGATATGATCGAGGACTGTGAGGACAAGTCAGACGAAGCACAGTGCAGTAAGTACAAACACAATTTTCCCAAAAAATACACTTGACAAAAAAAGAGACACTACATACGTATTACATAAAAGCGTCATTCAAAAGCAATCAAAACCTTTTCAAAGCTAAAATTTTAACATTTCCTTGAAAACTTTCTTTTTATCTTCAACTTAGTGCTATAGTTTTCTTGTAGTGTATCTTACACAGTTTACCGGTTACCGTTTACCGTTATCGCCCCCAACCCCCACTCAATTTTATTTGATTTGCTCTCGCTTTCAATCCAAAAAATATTCGTTGACTCAGCAAATACTCTTGTGAGCATTTTCGTGCAGTGTAGCATCAGCAACTTTACCATTTACCATTTGCCACACCTACTACAAGTACGTTCAATTCAAACTGCTTACCATCCACTTCGCCCCGCCCTCCGCCCTCCACCCCACTGCCCTTTTATCGCCACTAAATTCTCAGTTCATTCTGAGTTTGGTTTCGGTTCAGTTGGGTTTTGTTTTCCTTTCTTTTTTTTTTTGGTTCGTGTATGTGCGCCAACAATTTGCTTAGCAAAATGTTTACATTTTATTATACCAATTTTATTTATGCAAATTTTGCCAAATTCACACACACACACATATGCAGAGCGACCACATTTTGTTGGTTGTTGGCTTTTGGCTATCGCCGAATCCCCTCCCTAAACCCCCCGCAACCATACATAAACCCTTGTGTAAGTTTGGCCAAAACCAAGTAAAGTGTGTGTGTAACCAAAGGTGCGCACAGCGAAAACCATTTTAACCATGCTTATACCAAACGAGCACAATTGGGTGAGCGTTAGCGCCAAAGGGGCACTCGGGTGAGTGGACTGGTGGGTGGTGGAGGGTGCGGGGGCAAATTAGTAAGCAACCATTTTGGATGAATGCTCAAATCAGCAGCATCATCCCACACACAATTCGACCAATTTGAGGATTCCATTTTAACAGAACTTTTTAGCTACAAATTTTTCGACCAGTTTGAAACCAAACTAGTTAACTAACATAAACAAAGGAGAGAGTGATTGACTACAAGAATACCCTGGTTATAAAAAGTGACCAAGGCAAATCGAACGGAAAAAGTGAGAAGTGAAAATTTGACAACTTTTCTTTTCACACAGAGAGAGAGGGAGAGAGAATTAAGAGAGACTTCGAGACTGAAAATGCGAAAATGAATAAATTTCAAGTGAAGCCAATGTTTTAATACCCTTCTAAGTAGAGTCTTCTGTATCAATTAGTTCGAAACATTAAATACCGTTTAACTCTACTAATTCCAAGTAATTACAATCTCAATGTCATTTTGTAAACTAAACGCAATTGGAATTTCAATTCGATAGCTCTTTTTCTTGCTGTACACACACACACAGAGAGAAAAAACATTGTAAGTTGTGTTATTAACACAGCAAATGTTTAATTTAAATATACATAAATTAGGATTTTACTAAATAAAAATAAAAAAAAATAAAAAAATGTTGAGAAATATTTTGATTGTGATTTCATTTGAATATAAAAATGTTTTTTAATGAACGTGTTACATTTATTTTTCTGCGTGTAATTTGAAGAGACAGAGAATTAGTAGTTGGGCCGCTGTTTGCACTAAACTCGATAAATGTAATGCATTTTGAAGAGCTTTTGGGCTTGAATGGGCCTTGTATAGGTTTTCGGTTTTAACGTTTTACCGTTTTACTTGGCACTCTCCTGTCTGCATTTTATACTACTCTCCAACAACAACAGCAACAACAACAAGAAGATGAACAAAAACTTTAAACTAGAAAGCAAAACTCAAGTGCTTTCAGCCAGCTAGGCAGCCAGCCAGCCAGGCAGCTAGACTCTGTGTGTGCGGCACATTTTGATTAAAACTTTGGATCCCACACAAAAAGAGAGAGAGAGAGAGAGCGAGCGAGAGAGCGAGATAGAGAGCGGGTGTAGTGCAGGGCAGCTGCATTTATTGCTTGTTATTTAAGATTTATATATTTAAATATCTTTGAGCGACCAATTCCTAAGTACTCCATTGCCTTTACAACTTTGCTTAAGCTTTGACTGACGCTAGACAAACGCGCACAACTTTGTCCTGAATGTGCAGCACGGGACCGGAATCGGGACCGGGACCGGGACCGGGTCCTTGTCCGTGTCCGTGTCCGTGTCCTTCTCCTTACTCCTTACTCCATCTCCCACTCTTAGCTCCATCTTCATCTTCTTCTTCTTGTGTCTGCAGCATGCCAGACACACAGCGTCCTCAAGTTCCTTGTTGTTGTTGCTGTTGTTGTTGCTGTTGCAAACTGGGCAATTTGTTGGAAAGCAGAACGCTTCTTCTTCTTCTCCCCACTTCTTGCGTCCTCTCAGTTTGGCTTGGCGCTAGATCAAGTTTAAATTTCATTTTAATTTAATAAGACGCGAGCTAAAACTCTTCATGTTTTTGTATTATTTCAATCTTGCTCTTTCGAGTACCCTACAAAACTGAAGAGTTTTTCTTTTTTCATAGTTTGAAAACGCGAAAATTCTTGATCTTGTTCTTTTTTCTTCTGGGAAAAAAATCATCATAACACTTACAGAGATTTTTGATAGTCTTCAGAAGGTTCTTCACAATGATATTGGGATGCTTTCAACATGTTTTAGTTCTTTAATTTTCAAAGTTTTAATATCTTACCTTAAATCAAATATTCTTTCTATGAAAAAACATTGCTTAAGTAGTGACTTTCTCTCTTTCTCTCTCTCTCTGTCTCTCTCTCGTTCTCTCTTGCTTTCTGTTCTGTCTTGTTGCTCTTACAATAATTTATCGCGCTTAAATGGCGACAAAATGTTCGCTCTTATTGCGTTCTTAACAAATTTATTTTGCGTACGTGTCAACGCGTCGTCTCTGAATGTTTCCCCCCTCCCCCCTTCCACTTTAAACACCACTTAGTCAGTCTCAATCTGTCTGTGCTCAATCTGTCTATCTCTCTCTCCCCCCTTTCTCTTTTTCACTCTTTCCCTTTTCGCTGTCTGTTTGTTTATGTTGATGTGCGGCTGTCGTCTTCATCTCCATTTCCATTTCCATTTCCAAAGCCATTTTCATTTTCATCTTAGCGTTTTCGTCTTCGTCTTCGTCTTAGTCTGTGTGTCTATTTCGTGTGCTTTGCCTTTGTTTGTTTAATTTATGGCATATAAATATTAGAGCGAGCTTATTTCAACTATTTAATTACTTCAGGTGTGCGTTAAGTTGTTTGTTTCGCTTCTCTCTCTCTCTCTCTCTCCCTCTCCCTCTCTCTCTTTCTCTTTCTTTATGGCAAAAGAACACATCTGCAAATTAATGAGAAAGTGAGCTTTTCCTTACCGCCAAAGCCTAAGCCTTGGGCAAACTAATAGTTTTACAACAACAACGACAACAACAACGAGCAGAAGAAGAAGAGAAGAAGTGTATAAAAGAGTAGAGTAGCATTGCGTTCGGGGTCAAAGTGTTTTCTGCAGCTGCCGACTTACAGCAATGAGTGTTTAATTAAATGTCCTTATGCAAAAAAGAACCCAAAGCACATTGTGTACATTTCAGGTAGAGACAGAGAGAGCAGGGGCGAGGTGTAGGAATTCGTTCGGTTTAAGTAGTTACTCGACACGCGAGTACCTTGTACCCCCCTACCCCCTTAGATGCAGCGCTTTGTTTGATGGCGCTGCGTCAATAAAGAAGAAGAGCAGCTCAGCAGCAACTAAAAAGCGTTTAAATTTTACCCTTAGCATCCTTGCAACGCCCCTTTTTTTTTCTTTATTTCACGCCCCCTTTCTCACCAACTCCCACAACAACAAAGGTACACAGTAAACAGTTTTGGCTTCAATTATAAAGTTATTGAGAAAAGTAATTAAATCAATTAAATATCAAAATTGCGATTTTGATTAGTTTTTTCTTTTGATTCGAACTTTTCTTTAGTTCTTACTATAACCAATTTTCTTACTGTGTACGTACCCAAAAGGAGAACAGAAAAAAATGACAAACACGCCCCTTTTCTCGCCAACTCCCACAACAACAAAGGTACACAGTAAACAGTTTTGGCCTCAATTATAAAAATATTGACGAAAGTAATTAAATCAATTATATATAAAAATTGAGATTTTAATTAATTTTTGATAAGTTTGATTCAAACTTTTAGTTCTTACTATAATCAAGTTTCTTACTGTGTACGTACCCAAAAGCAGAACAGAAAAAAATGACAAACATTCATGTGCTTTTAATTGCAAACTTAGAGTGTAATAGGGGTAGGTTAGGAGCAGGGGCGGGGGCGAATGCGAACTAATGAGGCAGCTGCCGGCACAACTGTGCTGTGCTGTGCTGTTCAGAAAATGTAAGAAGCGTAAAAAGTGCGTAAAACGAGGCGAAACCCCAAAAAGTGCGCAGCACAAAACAGCTCAAACCATTTCGTTCTCGTTGGCCATTACCTGGGCTATAAGTACAACGGGTAGTAATTCTTGCCAGTACACCCCCTTCCCGGCTACACTACACTTTCACTAAACGTTCGTGCGCATACCCGGGCTGCCTGTTACCGCCAAACTGTCGTAAACTGTCGTTGAACCCGGCGGAAGTTGGCAACGACTGACGTTTATTTGACTGCAGCTGTCAGCCCAGTTAGACGTGCAGAAAAGCTGTAAACCATGGCTCACGGGTTGTAGGTAGTTGGTAGGAGAGTAGTTGGACGCTGGACACCGGACGTCGTCCAAGTGGGTGAACCTCGCTGCTTACTTGTCTAAGTGGATGGGTGGCATTTGCTTGCGTTGGGTTGGGTTTGGGTTTGGGTTTGGGTTTTGGCTTGAAGAACTTGTCGCGCGTAATTACACTAACCAAGCCAGTGCACCAAAATATATATATACATATATATATGTATGTTCTCTTACACGCATAAAAGTCTTAAGTCTCAAACTGCAAATCGTTTGTCTGCAATAAACATTAATGCCCAGCAACAACGCCTCTTACTCGTCCTAAGAAAAAACCCTCCCACTTACCAATTAGAAAGTGTTGCATGCCAGGCTTGCACTGAGCGAAAAACGAAGTTATAAGTAAAATCTGGTGAAACTTTTATGCACATGAAAAGAGTATTAGATTTTTCCGTTGAAATGGGTAAGGAAATGGAAGAAGGAAGTACGGATTTAGATCTGTCCATCTGTTTCTATGGTTTCTAGTCCCTAAAAATACACCCAATCAAGCGAAAGATCTAAGAACTTAAGTACTTAATATAAGAATTTAATAGTTTACCCCAAAATAAAGATCACAGCTGTTTTAAGCAGTTTATCAAAAGGAAAATTCTTTGATTTTTAGTAGAGGTAGAGAGATGATTCTTTTTTTTTCGAGTGTATAAGCTCAGTTAAAGAGAGAAGTGAGCATTATGCACTTCAAAGTTATGCCCGCTGTCCTTTCGCCGTTGTGTTTTTTAAAAATAAATAATGGCAACAACAACGAGTAAGAGTGCGAGACGCTGCCCGACGCGTTAAAGTTTTGTGTCAAACTTTTGTGCGAACTGTAAAATGTGAAAAATAAAACAGAAGAAGCAAAAGGAGCAAAAGGAGCAGCAGCAGCAGAGTCAAATCCCAAGCCAGGCAAACAACAGTTAACGGCCAACAGCCAACAGCCAGCAACACACTTGAAACAGTCCGAAACAGTGCCAACATTCAACATTTTTATGACCTTGCACAAAAGTTGCAGCGAAACGAACTCTGTGAATCGCCCAACCCCCCACCACCCACTCGTTTGTCATTATGATTTGTTTTTAATGTAATGCAACAGCAGCCAGCACCCAGCAGAAAGCAGTCAGCGTCAACGAATTTGCAACAAATTGTGCGCGTTAATCTTGTCAATGGGCAAAAGCCCAACCGGCCAAACGCTCGGAAATTACAGTTGCACCAGCTATAGCAAAAGATTATCAAGCAATGTGTAATGCATGAAAATTTCAATCCTATACAATATATATGCGAAATCCTCTTACTCATAACGGTTTCAGTTGTGTGTGGCAAACGTTTGGAAAAAAAGTAACAAGTTTATCGCATTTTGTCAAGATATATCACGAATAAAACATTTGATACTCTTATTATATCGATTGAATTGACTTTAAGTAGGATTTATGACAATTTAGTGAGTTTATTGAGCAAGTTTTGTAGTAAAAGAATCCTTCTCGAAAAGTCAACATGTAAGACGATTTTTCTATTTTTCTAGACGAAGAAGAATAAAAAGTAAACCACACAGATGTTATTAAAACTTTCTTAAGCTATAAAACCAAGCTTCTTTTGTACGTCTTGACGAACGGCGGTCGTTCATTAGTTATCATAAGCAAGCTGTTGCGAGAACTATGTGTATCTAACTCTACATCTTTCTGGAATACAAAATATCATAAATGCTATTTCAGACTCTTAGCTATTTCTGAGCCAAATTTCATCTAGAGCCGTTCAGTCGTTTTGGTGTGATTGAGTAACAAAAATAAATAAGATATTAACAAAAAGATTTGTCATCATCTGCCTGCAAGAGTATTTAAACTTCAATATGCTGGTCGAGAAGCAACTTCAACTTTTTATGATTACAAACTATTCCCTGAGACGTTTAAGTTTAGTCTCGAGTCTTATTCTTCGACTCAGTTTTAACCTCGATAAAGTTGGACTAGGTGCTCGCATTATCAAAAGGGGATAAGATAATAGGGTAAAGGGGATAATGAGGGGGGGAGGTGGTTACTACCTGCACGCACACACACACACGCACACGCCGCACACACACAGATACAGGGAGGGAAACATTTTATTGTTGCTGCTATAAAAGTTTGTGCTGCCGGGGAATATTTATACAACTTGGCTTGTTTAACTTGCACTAATTAAGTTTGCTCTGCTACACTTGGCTGCCCCGGTGCGCCGTTAATGTGAAGCAGCAGCTACTACACCAGCAGCAGTAGCAACAACGGGATAACAACAAGAACAAGAACAACAGGAATGTTTCATCGGAAGGAGCTGTAAAAAAATAAACCTTGGAAAAGTTTATTATGCCTATGCCAAAAGTAACTTGAAAATGGCATAGATCACCATATCTCTCTCTCTCTCTCTCCCCGTCTCTCTCTCTCTGTCTGTCTTTCTGCATGTGGTAGGCAAACAATTTAATCTGTGCAAATTATCTGGGCATTGCTTTAAGCTCCGGCCCTCTTGAACCCAAATCGAGCATCTCTAATTTCTGTCCCATTTAAAGCTTCAAAACTTTCGCTGAGCAATGGCCACCTCTTTCTTGTAGCCAACTTGATGGACTGTGTGTCCCCGACGTACAACTCCCCCTCAGCCTCAACTCCCCTCACTACACCCAGCCCGTTTCCAGTGTGGCAACCAACTACTCGATAATTTATAGCACTTTGCCTGCCAACATACAACTCAAGTGCACAATACGACCAACACAGACACAAAGACAGCGAGAGAAAGAGAGAGAGAGAGACAGAGTGGGGGACAGGGGGAGAGAGAAAGAGTACAGCATAAATGCCCGGCGGGGGAGAATGTTGGGAGTGTGGGGGTGTGGGGGCAAGAGGCTGGTGCAGGCCAGGACGGACAATCACGCCCGACATTTCTATAGCTCCATGCATTATGTATACGCCATGCGTGCCCAAGAGTGTGTTTCATATGTATACACTGAGCGAAACAAACAAATAAAAGTTCATCAAATATGAATGTATATTTAAATTTACTTATGTTCAAACAAAATCCGATTTTAACACTTAAAACTTCAGCATTTAAGTGTTTTCCTCAGTGCATTAGTGTGTGTGTGTGTTGTTGTTGGTGTCGTTGTGTGGGTGCATGTTTTTGACAGGGGTCGACTGTGGCTTGATGTTGCCAACTAGACAACTGCTCTCACTGCTCCCAATGTCTGGCATCAAAAATTTAATGTCTTTGGCAGCAATAGCTTAGAGCTCATATACATACATTTAGTATGTGTTCGTGTGTGTGTGAGTGTGTATGTGTTCGTGTGTGTGTGGCATTTTTAAGTTTGCCAGCAGCAGCAGCAGCAGTTAGCAGTTAGCAGCTAGCAGCTAGCAGTCTTGCGGTGAGAGTTGCTCAATCTACTCCCAAGCGCCATTTACAGTCAGTGTCTATGTGTATATATGTGTGTGTGTTCTTGTGGAGATGTTTGAACAATAGCTGTGAATGGACGCACCGGGTCATGCGCGTCCTCCCAGCGTCCTCTGAAAGTTGCTCTAGGCCTGAAGCACTGAGAGAAACCAAAACCGCCTGCTGTGCGTCTAAATTTTCTTTGGAACTGGATGTTAAATTATCACCGACCCAAAGGCACCAGCGGAACAAGCACGTCACACGCTCAATTGCCAGGGTTTTGCCTTTGAAGTGGAAAAGTTCTTCCCCTCTATCTTCCTATCTCTGTCGCACTTCGAACAAAAAGGTATCTGGCAACTAACTGGTAACTCGCAACGGGCGACTGCCGCTTGCCAGCGTGTTGACATAATGTAAATTTGATTAATTTGTCTTTGGTAGACTCCCTGTCTCCCTTTCTCTTTCTATCTCTCGCTCTCTCTGTCCCTCTAACTAACTGGCCAAATAGCTTGACAACGCAATCTAAACTGAGCCCCGAAACCATACCAATACCAATAACAACAATCAACGTCAATATCTCACCTCCGGGCTTGTTTCTCTTCCAATCTGTGTGTGTTTGTGTGTGTGAATATTGGCCAGTTGCTGTATAATTACGTGTATTGACAGGGAGACTACCCAATCACCTAATCACCCCAATCCAAACTAGAACCAACCAGCTAACCCAACAATACACAGACACTTAATTTGTGTGACAGCTAGCAACTAGCAAGAGAAAGACAACAAATAGCTACAAAAATTTCAGATACAATGGAGCAATTATTAGGGAATTTGTATTAAATAGACAATTCTGATATGATTTTGTTTTGTTTTAATATTGTTTAGTCTAATCAAATGCAACTAATTCCGAATAGTTTGTATTGTTACAAAGTCACAAAATGGCAAAATTAAACATTTTATCTATGTCAATTAGCAGTTTAGCTAGGTCACAATCCAATTATAAACAGCATACTAACCTTTCGCATTAGCATGGTCACTCTAGCAGGTGCATAAAACGCATTAGGCGAATTAGGTTTACCATAAGCTGCTAAAGGATGTAAACAACGTCGACGCGCTAAAACGAATCGCGTCATTTTTGTTTTGTGAGAGCTATAAGAAAATAACTTGATGTAAAGTAAGTATAAGTATTAACTTATTATCATCAAAAATACTAATAAGATGTCTATAATATTCTTAACTTTTCTTGCATTTACAACTTTACCAAACAGCAAACAAAAAATGCAATCACATGACAAAATATTTGTGCAGATACCGAAAAGTGTAAACTTTTGCCCATGGTGCCAAATGTGTATAAAGCGAAAGGGTTTATCCCAACCATCAGAGCAATTTGATTTGATTTGGTTTTACAAATTGCCGGCAACTTTTGTGTCCCTATTGTTATATTCCACAGTAATTAAATTGAAAGCCCGCTTTCGTTGGAATCTCACTCAATTTTACTCTTTTCCTCTCCATCTCCCTGTCTCTCTGGCGTGTCTGTGTCTCTGCCTTTCTTTGTATCCACACTTTGCTATGCTTTTGATACAAACGAAATAATCTTTTGTGTGTGTATTTGTGTTGTATTTTACCAGCTTATCGCAAATGCCAGCACACGGACGTCTTTTGCAATAATCCGGGCGGCGCAGCTCCGGCTGAGGGCAGCCGCCTGAGTGGACCGTGTGTGCCCAAGGAGAAGAAATGCGATGGCTACCTAGACTGCCGTAATGGTCGCGACGAGGATAGCTGCAACGGTGTCGCCTGTCGCCTGGATCAATTCCGCTGTGCCAACGGGCAGAAATGCATCGATGCGGCTCTGAAGTGCAACCATCGCAACGACTGCGGCGACAACTCGGATGAGCAAGGCTGCAGTGAGTATATTCTTTCTGGTCCCAGACAATTGTTCACCGTCGTCTAACACACGTTCCCCCCCTTTCCATTTCATTTTATTTTTTCGGTAGATTTCCCACCCTGCCATCATGCGCAGTTCCGCTGCACGAATGCGCTGTGCATTCCGCACAACTTCCACTGCGACGGCTATCACGACTGCGCCGATGAGAGCGACGAGGCCAACTGCACGGCCATCGCTTGTCCCGATAACAAGTTCCTTTGCCCTCGTGGCGGCGCCAATGGTGCACCCAAGTGTATCCTCAAATCGCAACTGTGCGACGGCAAGCGCGACTGTGAGGATGGTAGCGACGAGGAAACGGCATGTTGTAAGTATTTCTCTTGTTCTTTCATTGTGTTTCTTCTTTTAATCTGACTTTTTGCAATACCCACTCAAACCCCCATTTTAATTGAACAAAGAACCACATTTTTTGCTTGAAATTGTAAAAAAAAATTTAAACCAAATAGTATAAATTGGACTATTGTAATGTTGAATTTCAGTTGAGAGTTTGAGGAGTGTGAGTTTAAGCAAATCAATTTAATGACAACCTTAAAAAGAAAATAATTAATTCAAGAGTTTATTGTATCTTTCTTTAATTAAATATCAATTTGTTTTAGCAATCGCCTCTTGCCCTGCATTGAGCTGTGAGTTCAAATGCGGCCCATCATTGACCGGCGGCGTCTGCTATTGCCGTCCCGGACAGAGTCTTGCGCCAGACAACCGCACCTGCATCGATCTGGACGAGTGTGCCGAATGGGGACACTGCGATCAATTGTGCACAAATACACCCGGTAGCTATACATGCCAATGTGCCCAGGGTTATTCGCTGGTAAACGATTCGAAGTGTATAGCGCCCGATGCAAATAATCTACAATTGATCTTTGCCCATGATCGTGCCATCATGAGGATGTTTGCCCACGATAGTGAGCCCAAGGTGCTGGCTAATGCGACCTCCGCGGCTGGCGTTGCATTCCATTATGCTAGGAATACACTCTACTGGTCGGATATTAGGACACGAAAGGTGCAATCGTTGCCATTGGATGTGCATAATAGCGCTATAGCGAAGTTGGATCAAACACTGCCAGGCACTTGGGCACCTGTTGCCTTATCTGTCGATTGGGTTGGTGATAAGATCTATGTGGCGGATTTGGTGGGTCAGAAAATTGATGTGTTCGAGATAAGTGGACATTGGCATGCTGTTGTTCTGGGCTCCAACTTGACAAGTCCCGCCGATTTGGCTCTGGATCCCACGGCTGGTCTAATGTTTGTGGCCGATGGCGGTCAAGTGCTGCGTGCCCACATGGATGGCACCCATGCCCGTTCCATTGTATCGGAAGCGGCATACAAGGCAAGCGGCGTCACTGTCGACATTATTGGAAAGCGTGTCTTCTGGTGCGATTCCCTGTTGGACTACATCGAATCTGTAGACTATGAGGGCGGACAGCGAGTAATGGTTCTGCGTGGTCAGCAGGTGCCTAGTCCATCCCGTTTGGCGTTGTTCGAGAATCGCATCTATTGGACAGATGACACCAAGAGGGGTATTCTGTCTGTAGACAAGTACGAGGGTCCCAGCTCTATTCAGGTGACCTACAAGGCCAAGGACATTCGTGAACCGAAAGGTATTATAGCGGTACATGCATTGAGTCAGCCACATGTCTCGAATCCTTGCGGCAGCAATAACGGAGGATGCAACCATATGTGCATTGTAACAGCTGTTAAGGGTGCACCGACGGGTCTTGGTTTCCGTTGTGCCTGCCACACTGGCTATCAGCTGCAGACGAATCTGAAGAACTGTAAACTGGTGCGAGAGTTCCTTATGTATTCGCAGCAACGCTTCATCAAGGGCAAGGTGCTGGAACCGGTCATTGAGGGCTTTAGTGATGCAATTCTTCCTGTGGTATCGCGACGCGCTCGTTTCGTTGGACTTGACTTTGATGCTCGTGATGAGTTCATTTATTACTCGGATGTCCTGCAGGATGTCATCTATCGCGTACATCGCAACGGTACCGGACGCGAAATTGTGCTCGCCTCACAAAACGAAGGCGTTGAGGGTCTGGCTGTCGATTGGGCCTCAAAGAATCTGTACTACATTGACTCGCGCAAGGGCACATTGAATGTCCTATCCACCCGTAATGTCACACACCGCCGTACCCTGCTCAAGAATCTTAAGCGTCCACGTGCCATTGTTGTGCATCCGAATCGAGGATATATCTTCTTCTCCGAATGGGATCGTCCAGCAAATATAACACGTGCAAATACCGACGGCACTGGTTTGTTGGTCTTCCGCAATGTGACTCTCGGCTGGCCCAACGGTCTCTCCATTGACTTCAAAGAGGATCGCGTGTATTGGTGCGATGCTCTGCTGGATCATGTGCAACATGCCAATCTCGATGGCACAGACATTAAGACAGTGAATTCACGGCTTGTGCGTCATCCCTTCTCCATTGTTATTCACAATGATTGGATGTACATTACTGATTGGCGACTCGATGCAATCATTCGACTTCACAAACTCACAGGCGAACAGGAGGAAATGATGGTGCGTGAACCTCAAACTAATCGACTGTACGGTGTAAAAGTCTACAGCCGTGAGGTGCAACGTATTGCTGAAACACAGCCCTGTCACTCCAACAACGGCGGCTGCCAGAAAATTTGCTTTGCTATACCGATCACACAAAATTCCACTGAACCGACCGCTATTGGCGTTCCAAGCCGCTTGCAATCACGTTGCTCTTGTCCATATGGCGAGCGATTGGCCGAGGACCAGATCAGCTGTATTCCCGATCCTAGCGCTGAACCACCCGTCCAACCGTGTCCCAATCGATATGACTTCACATGTAATAATCAGCGTTGTATACCCAAGTCCTGGGTCTGTGATGGCGACGATGATTGTCTGGATAACAGTGATGAGGAGCAAAATTGCACAAGTAAGAAATACATTCTTATAATGCCTTAAATCTGTATTATTTCATTTTACTCTTGAAACGAGAACATTGTTTATAAACTCTAACTTTAACCCATATCTAATCAATCTCATTTACTCTCTAATCTTGAACAGAACCGACCTGCGGCTCTAACGAGTTCCAGTGCAAATCGGGACGCTGCATTCCATTGAATTTCCGTTGTGATCAAGAGAACGATTGCGGAGATAATTCGGATGAGCTAGACTGTGGCAATGTAACCTGTGGAACATCTCAATTTGCCTGTGCAAATGGACGCTGTATACCCAGCATGTGGAAGTGCGATAGTGAAAATGATTGCGGTGATAGCAGCGATGAGGGTGACTTCTGTGCAGAGAAGACTTGTGCGTATTTTCAATTCACATGCCCACGGACAGGTCATTGTATACCACAGAGTTGGGTGTGCGACGGCGACGACGATTGCTTCGATAAGCAGGATGAGAAAGACTGTCCGCCGATAAGCTGTTTGGCTAATCAGTTCAAGTGTGCGGATCTACGACAGTGTGTCGAAGAGTCCTACAAATGCGACGGTATACCCGACTGTAACGATGGCAGCGATGAACTAGGCTGCCCTTCGATGGGTCCCAACCAGTGCAATTTGGAGAAGCATTTCCGCTGCAAATCGACTGGCCTCTGTATACCGATTCCGTGGCATTGTGATGGTTCCAATGATTGTTCAGATCACTCGGACGAAGAGGACTGCGGTCAGATTACCTGTGCCCAGAACTTCTTTAAGTGCAACAATACGAAATGTGTGTTCAAAGCTTACATTTGTGATGGCAAAAACGATTGCGGTGATAATTCCGATGAGGGTCCAGAGCATGCCTGTGTTCCGCCACCCTTCAAATGTCCGCATGGTCAGTGGCAATGTCCTGGCGTTGCTGAACGCTGCGTGAACATCACATCTGTGTGCGATGATACAGCGGACTGTCCCAACGGTGCTGACGAAGGTGAAGGATGTGATCTGGCCGAGTGTGAACACCAGACGGGTCAATGTTCCAACTTTTGCCAGAAGACGCCAAATGGTGCACTCTGTGTGTGTCCGCCCGGTTCAGAAATTGGCCCGGATGGTTTTACGTGTGTGGATACTAACGAATGCGATCCACCCGGCCTCTGCTCGCAGCAATGCACGAACACAAAGGGATCCTACTTCTGCTCATGCACACCCGGCTATACATTGGGACCCAATAAGCATACCTGTAAGGCTGTTAATCACACGGCTGCCTTCTTGATCATCTCAAATAGACATTCGATATTGGTCGCCGATTTGAAGGAGCAGGGATTGGAGCGTGTACCTATCATTGTGGAGAATGTGGTTGCGACAGCTTCAAACATGCACACTGGCACCATTTTCTGGAGCGACATGAAACTTAAGAAGATATCGCGACTGGATCATGGCATGGAGCCACAGGAGATCATTAACACAGGTCTAGATCTGGTTGAAGGCCTCGCCTACGATTGGATTGCAAAGAATCTCTACTGGCTGGACAGCAAACTGAACACCATTGAGGTATCTGCAGAGAACGGCTCTAATCGCTTGGTGCTTGTTAGGGAGAATATCACTCAGCCGCGTGGTATGTGTATTGATCCTAGTCCCGAGGCACGTTTCATTTTCTGGACGGATTGGGGCGAGAATCCGCGTGTTGAAAGAATTGGCATGGATGGTACGATGCGGAAGACCATCATTAACACCAAAATCTACTGGCCCAACGGTTTGACTTTGGATATATCAACAAAGCGTGTCTACTTTGCCGACTCTAAATTGGATTTCATTGACTTTTGCTACTACAACGGTACGGGCCGTCAGCAGGTGCTGGCCAGCAGTCATTATCTATTACACCCGCACTCCCTATCCCTATTCGAGGACACACTGTACTGGACGGATCGTCAGCTGAATCGAGTACTTTCAGCAAATAAGTTCCGCGGCAAGAATCAAACGGTTGTCTCGCATCTAATTAGCCAGCCACTATCCATACACGTACATCATGCCTCACTGCAACCCATGTATCCGAATCCGTGTGCCCAGGCTCGTTGCCAACACCTGTGCCTGCTCAGTCCCAGTGCTAGCGAGGGTTACTCCTGCAAGTGCAAGCCAGGCTATCGGTTGTTCAGTGAAGGTCGCTGTATTGAGGAGGAGAATCCCTACCTGATGGTCGTCAAGGGCACACAAATTGTCGATTTACCACTGAATGGTGGAGATGCACGTGCCGGTGCCTTGGCGCCAGTTATTGGCATCGAGAGCAGCACTGGATTAGATTTCGATCGAAAGGGTGAGACTTTATATTGGGTGCAGGGACGTGAGGACGATGACGAGAATTGCACTATCTTTACAACACCCTATGGCGGTGGCAACAAGACCCTATTTTTGGGCATCGATGTTGGAATTGTGGGTGCTCCCTATACCATTGCATTCGATTGGCTGGGTCGTAATCTCTACATTGGAAACCGGGTTGCCAGCAACATTGAGGCGGTACGTGTGGATGGCAAGCAAAAGTATCGAACTGTTATACTAGCAAATGATGGAAGCGAGAACTCTGTTTCGAAACCCAAACAGCTTGTCCTTGATCCCAGTGACGGAAAACTATTCTGGATTGATGAGGGCGTACTTGAAGTACCTGTGAAGATCGCTCGCGTCGATATGAACGGACAGGATCCACGTGTATTGAAAAAGGATATCAAGCATCCGGAGAGCATTGCTTTGGATATCGACAAGAAGATGATATACTACAGCACCAGTCACTCGGCTTCAATTTGCTCGATGGACTACAATGGTGACGATCACACAATTATTCTCAACGAAGATCACGCCATTTCCCGGCCACGTAGCCTGGGTGTCCTAGACCATCGTCTTTACTACCTAGATCCGGTATATGAGAAAATTGTGCGTGTTGATTTACCGCACGGTGATAACCCAAAGACAATTGTGGACAACGAACCCGATTTGCGCAGCATGATGATCTATAAGAAGCGTGCTCTCATGCAGCATCCGTGCCAGACGGGCAACGGTGGCTGCAAGCAGCTCTGTATACCGGGACCTGCTGCATCGAGGACATGTGCCTGCGGCATTGGCTACCACAAGGAGAACGAGATCAATTGCGTTGCCTATAAGACATTCGCCGTCGTCTCTCAACTGGACATGATTCGTGGCTACAGTCTAAGTGATAGCTCCGAGGCTATGGTTCCCGTCAGCGGTCCTGGTCATCATATACTTCATGTGGATGTGATGTTGCGCGATCAGTGGATATACTGGGCTGAATTCAATCGTGGATACTGGAATGGCATCTTCCGTTCAAGGCCCAATGGCACAGATCTCCAGCATGTGGTCAAGGATGGCATTGGTAGCAATGGCATACGTGGCCTTACCATTGACTGGGTGACCGGAAATATGTATTTCACAAACGTGTATCCCCATGAGAATTATGTCGAGGTCTGCTGGCTTGATGGCAGCAATCGTAAAGTGCTCGTCAAGACGACAAACGATGCACCACGTGAGCTAGCCGTCAATCCGATTAAGCGACTGCTCTACTGGATCGACTACGGGCAACATCCGCGCATTGGCAAAGCGCTGCTCGATGGCAGCAAATGGCAACCGTTTGTCACGTCGGGAATTCTGTTGCCTCGTGATCTTACCATTGATATGCAGACACATGATGTGTATTGGGTTGACTCCAAGCTAGATACCATACAGAAGATCTCTTATAATGGTGTCAATCGCAAGGTAATTCGTCGGGATTTGCCCAATCCAATGGGCATTGCCATCTTCCGCAACGATGTCTACTGGGTGGATCGCAATTTGATGACAGTTTTCAAGGCATCCAAGCTCTTTGGTAATGATACGGAGGTCACTCGAGTGCGCACCAATCTGGAGAAGTTGCGCGACATTGCCATCTATGATATTAATAACCAGCCTGCCGATGATAATAACCCTTGCGCTCAACTTGGTAACGGTGGTTGCGATCAACTCTGCTTCAGTTTCCCACCCGACTCCTCAATAGCAAAGAACTATCGTTGTGATTGTGCTACCGGAAAACTGGCTGCCGATAATCTCAAATGTGAGACGGTCAATGAGTATTTAGTGTTTGCTACTCGGACGGAGATTCGAGCAGTTAATCTTGATCCCCATTCGACTGAGGTGCCATTTACGCCACTCACAAATCTGACCAATGTGGTTGGTCTGGACTTTGACTTTGCTGACAATCGCATGCTGTACACTCAGATTCGTCCATGGGCCAAGATTGCCTATACACAGGCCAATAAACCAAGCCATAGCGATATCAATGTAGTGCTCAGCAAGGGCATTAATCCGGAGGGCATTGCCTACGATTGGACACAGAATAAGATCTACTGGACGGATAGCTCGAATAACTCCATCTATGCCATGAATCTTGTTGGCACCGAACTGGTGATGATTGCACGAGTTGAAAGACCGCGTGCCATTGTCCTAGATCCATGCAATGGAACACTCTTCTTCACAGACTGGGGTCGCTTTGGGACTGCTGGCAAGATCTTCCGCACAACAATGGCGGGCTCGTTGAAACGCGCAATTGTCGACAAGGAACTGTCACAGCCCAGTGGCCTGGCCATTGACTATGACGAACGTAAGCTTTACTGGACAGATGCTGTGCGCGAGAAAATCGAACGTGCCGATTTGGATGGTCGCAATCGGGAGCTTCTCGTAGCGGCAACCATTTATCCATTTGCCATAACCGTGTTTCGCAATTACATTTATTGGACGGATCTGCAGCTGCGTGGAGTGTATCGTGCCGAGAAGCATACTGGCGCCAATATGGTAGAGATGGTAAAGCGTTTGGAGGACTCACCACGCGATATACGCATCTTCAGTGCCGACCGACAAAAGTGCAATGTGAATCCATGCCGTATAAATAATGGTGGATGTGCACAGAGCTGTCATCCGGCACCGAATGGCAAGGCCGAATGCAAGTGCGATGATAACTCCAAGGTCGTCAATGAGGGCCGCATGTGTGCGCCAAGGAATAATACGTGTGAGGCAAGTAAGTTCTATTGCCAGAATGGTAAATGCATTTCTCGCATGTGGTCATGTGATGGTGACGACGATTGTGGCGACAATTCCGATGAGGATCCCAACTATTGTGCTTACCATTCGTGCTCTCCCAATGAGTTCCGTTGCAATAATGGTCGCTGCATTTTCAAGTCGTGGAAATGCGATCACGAAAACGATTGCAAGGATGGCTCTGATGAGCTCAATTGCAGCTATCCACCCTGTGTCGATGGGGAGTTCACCTGTGCAAATGGACGCTGTATTCCACAGGCTCAGGTCTGCAACGGTGTCAATGATTGCAAGGATAATGCCACTTCAGACGAAACACACGAACGCTGCCCAATGAACACCACCTGTCCGCCCACTCATCTCAAGTGCGAAAAGACAAACATTTGCGTTGAGCCATATTGGCTTTGCGATGGCGATAACGATTGCGGTGATAACTCCGACGAGGATCCTTTGCACTGTGTACAACGCACCTGTCCGACAAACAGTTTCCGCTGTCCCAATCATCGCTGCATTCCGGCCACCTGGTATTGTGACGGCGATGACGATTGCGGTGATGGTGCTGATGAGCCGCCAGATTACTGTAAGTCCGAGGGTCGAACTTGCTTTGGCGATCTATTTACTTGCGACAATGGCAATTGCATTCCACGCATATACATTTGTGATGGTGACAACGATTGCCTGGACAACAGTGATGAGGACAACCGACATCAATGCAGTAAGTACTTGGTGAAATATTTTTGAATTCTTGATTTGATCACCTCTTAACTGTTTACAGACGATCGTAAATGTGACGAGGAAACCGAATTTACATGTGTGGAGAATAAATCTTGGCAGCGTGCACAGTGCATACCCAAGAAGTGGATATGCGATGGTGATCCAGATTGTGTGGATGGTGCCGATGAGAATACAACACTTCACAATTGTGCCACCCAACAGCCATGCGGAGAAGATATGTTCACCTGCGGCAACGGTCGCTGCATCAATAAGGTATGAGCTTTTAAATCAAATAACAAATATAGTATAGTTTAATGAAACTTTTACTCTCATTACAGGGTTGGATTTGCGATCATGACAATGATTGCGGTGATGGCACCGATGAGGGCAAATTCTGTAATTCCAAATACAAGACATGCTCCACATTAGAGTTTACGTGCCAGAACTTCAAGTGTATACGCAATCAATATCGTTGCGATGGCGAAGACGATTGCGGTGATCATTCCGATGAAGTCAACTGTAAGAAGGAGAACACGACCTGTGCCCAGGGACAGTTTGCCTGCACCAACGGACAGTGCATTGAATACAGTTTGGTCTGTAACAAAGTGGCCGACTGCACGGATGAATCCGATGAGCCAGCTCACTGTAATGTAGATGAGTGTGCCAAGGTCGAAATCAATCAGTGTGGCCACAAGTGTGTGGATACCCTAACTGGCTACTACTGTGACTGCAATGAGGGCTATAAGTAAGTTATCAACTATGATTGCTTGACCTGCTTATTAATTTTGATGAACTTTTTAGACTCTTGGCTGATGGCAAAGCATGCGCAGATGTGGATGAATGTTTGGAGCAACCAGGTGCTTGTTCACAACACTGTTCCAATACTCCAGGCAGCTTCTACTGCAAATGTGACGAGACTTACTATGAGCGACAGAACGATGAGCATACGTGCAAGCGCAAGGATAACATACCGCCCTGGTTGATCTTCACCAACAAATACTATGTGCGCAATATGTCTGTCGACGGTCATCAATACAATCTAATGCATCAAGATCTGATGAATGTCGTTGCGCTCGACTTTGATATCAAAGAGCAGTATATGTATTTCTGTGATGTGACGGCGAAAACAATATTCCGTGCCAAATATTCTGATCCGGGAGATGATATGCCAGCGGAACGTGAGGCTGTCATTCGACATGATTCACATGGCTTGGAGGGCATCGCAATCGATTGGGTTGGTCGCAAGCTTTACTGGCTAGACAGGCACTCAAAGAATCTGGATGTCTCCGAACTGGATGGCACTAAGCGAAAGACACTGCGTAGTGGTGTTGTTGATCCTCGTGCAATCGTTGTGCATCCAGGAATTGGTTACCTGTACTTCACATCTTGGCATCTGCAGGCCTACATTGCCAAAATGGGCATGGATGGCTCGAACTTTACTCGCATCCTCAATTGGAATGATGGTATTGCCTGGCCAAATGCGCTATCTATTGATTACTTCACGGATCGCATTTACTGGGCTGATGCGCATTTGGATTACATTGCCTACACGGATCTGGAAGGCCGTCATCGTCACATTGTTCTCTCGGGCAATAGTGTACCGCATGTGTTTGCTTTGAGTCTTTTCGATGACTTCATCTACTGGAGCGATTGGAATCTGAAGGCAATTGTGCGGGCCAATAAGTTCCATGGTGCTAACTACACAGTACTCCGTAATACCACACATCGTCCATATGACTTGCACATTAATCATCCACTTCGTCAGTTGCCCTACACAAATCCCTGTGGCACAAATAACGGCGGCTGTTCGCATCTCTGTTTAATAGCACCTCCACCCGAGTCTACCTATCTGAACATCGAGGGCTACATCGAGGAGGGTGCACCAATCTTCAAGTGTGCCTGCCCTAATCAGTTCTATCTGGCGCGTGATTCCAAGACATGCATTGCAAATTGTACGTCCGGACAGCATTTGTGCGGTGGCAGTGATGAGAAGTGCATACCCTGGTTCTGGAAGTGTGACGGTGAGAAGGATTGCAAGGATGGCTCCGATGAGCCAAGTACCTGTGCACCTCGGCATTGTCGCGCCGGCACCTTCCAATGCAAGAACACTAACTGCACTCCCTCTGCAACGATCTGCGATGGCGTTGATGATTGCGGTGATGGCAGCGACGAACAGAACTGTGATCTGCCTTGTCCGTTGTCCGACTTTAAGTGTAAGACAAGTGGACGCTGCATTCTAGACAGTTGGCGTTGTGATGGCGATGCTGATTGTAAGGATGGCAGTGATGAGGATCCTCTTGTGTGCCGTAAGTCCCGCTAGATTCTAACTAAACCAATATGACCAACTAAACACTATTCTTTTGTAGATAAACGCACCTGTGATCCGGACACCGAGTTCTCTTGCAAGAATGGACGCTGCATTCCTCAGCTGTGGATGTGCGACTTTGACAACGATTGCGGCGATGACTCCGATGAGCCAGCATACATGTGCCGTCAGAGAAATTGCACCACGGGCTGGCAGCGTTGTCCTGGTCAATCCAACTATCGCTGCATTCCCAAATGGCTGTTCTGCGATGGCAAAGACGACTGTCGGGACAACAGTGACGAGTTGCCAGACAATTGCCCTAAGTGCTCTGCAGAGACGGACTTTAAGTGTGGCAACAATCGATGCATACCAAAGTAAATGTTATCTTCTACTTTGTTTAGATGTCTTTTTCATCATATCTTATCTTATTTTATGCTTTTCTTAGGCAATGGATGTGCGACTTTGCGGATGATTGTGGCGATGCTAGTGATGAGAACGATGCTATTTGCAAGGGTCGCTATCGGGAATGCTCCGAATCAGAGTTTAGATGCGGCAACGGCAAATGTATCTCATCACGCTGGCAGTGCGATCACGAGGATGACTGTGGCGACAACTCGGATGAGATGAACTGCGAGGGTTATCAGTGCAAGAATGGAACGTTCCAATGCCAATCGGGTCATTGCATCGCTAGCTACTTCCGTTGCGATGGCGATCGCGATTGTCGCGACATGTCCGATGAGGTTGGCTGCCCACCACGTTTCCCTGGCGGACGTTTCTGTCCGGAATCGCGATTCCAGTGCACCAACAACCTGTGCGTCTCCCTGACAGACCTGTGTGACGGCACCGATGACTGCGGCGATGGCAGTGATGAGGATCCCAAGGTCTGCAGTGACTTCAATTGCGATACACTGCGTCGCTTCCAGTGTGCCAATCATCGTTGTGTGGCCCGCTATCAGATCTGCGATGGCATTGACAATTGCGGCGATGGCAGCGATGAGAACAATATGACTCTTTGTGCCAGCAAACAGAAACCCTGTGACCTATACACCCAATATCAGTGTGCCAACAAGCATTGTATTGAACGTGCCCAGGTCTGTGATTTCTCTGATGATTGCGGCGATGCCAGCGATGAGCTGGGCTGCCATCATACCAGCAGCTGCTCGGAACAGAGTCGTGGCGGCTGTCAGCACCATTGTCACAATTTGACTGATGGCGGCTACATATGCACGTGCTATCCGGGCTACATTATTGCGCCGGACAACAAGAAGAAGTGTGCCGATGTCGATGAGTGTGCTACAAGGCAACATACCTGCTCGCATCAATGCCACAACATGAATGGCACATATTCGTGCAGCTGCCGTGATGGTTTCCATCTCTCGGATGGTAACAGTGGCGTCTGCAAGGCCGAAAAGGATGATGTTATACTGGTGTTTGCCAATGGACCAGAGATACGTGGCTTAGATCTGCAGAAGAAGGAGGAATTCGATGTGATTGCGGCAGAGAAACGAATTGAAGCACTGGATTATGATGCAAAGCAACAGATTGTCTTCTGGGCGGATAGCTATGATAAGACAATCAAGCGGTCCTACATGGTCAATGCGCTGGATGGCCAGGCCAAGATTGGTTTCGCTCAGGACCTCAACATGAAGGGTGGCTCCAAGCCGACAGCTGTTGCTGTCGATTGGCTCGCCTCAAATCTGTACTGGACGGAGGTAGATCGCACTGGCTCTAAACCACGTGGTCGTGTTATGGTTGCTACGACGGATGGACGCTATCGCAGATCGATTGTGAATGCCGGATTAGAGGTGCCCACCTCGATAGCAGTGAATCCACAGCTTGGACGCATCTACTGGGCCGATGCTGGATCGGCGCCCAAGATTGAAGTCTCCTGGATGGATGGATCCAAGCGACGTCCTCTAATTACCGAGCAAATCCGTCATCCCGCCGGCCTGACCATTGACTACTCGCAGGACCACATCATCTACTGGGTGGACACAAAGCTCAATGCCATTGAATCGATGCGTGCTGACGGATCGCGCCGCAAGGCCATTGTCAAAGGTGACCAACTGCGTCATCCCGTCTCTCTCGATCTATTCGAATCGAACATGTTCTGGGTAACCCGAGACACAGGCGAGCTACTGCGTCAAGATAAATTTGGACGTGGCGTTCAGGTGGTGGTGCATCGGAATCTCGTCAATCCGTCCGGCCTGAAGGTCTACCATGAGAAGCGCTACAACACCTCGCTGCGGAATCCATGCTATGAGTCTAGGTGCTCGCATCTCTGTCTCCTCGTGCCCGGCGGCCATCGTTGTGCCTGTCCAGATACTTCTGGTCCCCTGCCTTCACATCGCAGCACTGCTGAGGTCATCTGTGATGCGGCTGCGGAACGTCCGCGTCCCGCTCCTCGCATCTGCCCGTGCCAAAACAGTGGTCTCTGCAAGGAGGATGATCGCGGTGAACTCTATTGTGATTGCCTGCCCGACTTCAAGGGTGATCACTGCGAGCGCAGCACAACTGGTGCCTTTGGGCATGGCGGTGCCAATGTCACTGCTGTCGTTGTGCCCATTATGGTCATACTGTTGGTCATGATGGCTGCTGCCGGCGCTTGGTATGTCATCCGCAAGCGACCATTGTAAGTACACCCCGCCCAAACCAGATTTTCTTCGGATTTTCCAACTAACTGTAACTTTTTCCTACACAGCGGCAAGTTGGCGCGCATGCCGGCAATGACGTCCTCGCAGAGCGTTACCTTCCGTCACGGCTCGAATGTGGAATTCAGCGAAAGTGGCTTCCCAGGCGCCTCGGCACCAGGTGCTAATGATATGGCGCCCATTGAAGGCTACAACCTGCAAACGGTGAATGCCAACAAGGCGCGTGACTTTGCCAATCCAATGTACGATGCTGTACAATCGGGCACCAATACCGATCCGGGCATGAGCAATGGCTCAGGTAAGTACCATAAGAACTATATACTAAATAAATAGAACATTAACATTCCGATCTCCGACATCGACAGGCATTTATGATGTGCCACAGGAACCGTCCAAGTCAAAGGGCTCATTTACGGAGCCCGCTTCGGCCATAATCGCGCCCAGCAGCATAACACACAAGTCATCGCCGCAGTTGCAGCTGCGCTCCAGGGAGCTGGACCCATCGGCCGATACCGGCAAGGACACACAGTATCTGGTCGAGGAGGATAAGTCAGAATGCTGATATCAAGCTTATCGGGCGGCAGTGTCGCGACCGCTCAGCTGTCGACGACAGCAGCGATCAAAGGCGCGCCCAAATAGTTATCCGTTGCACACATAGCATCGACTAATACAACACCATAATAAACACAAGCAACAACACCAACCGCAACAACAAGAACAGCAGCAACATGAACAAGAAGAACAACAGGGACATAGCAAGCATCACAAATCTTGGCATACGGCCGCCAGCGAGGGCACCACAAAACAAACCACAAAAGTCTAGAACAAAAAAGTACTCCCACATATACTGTATAGATATACATATATAGATGTATTCGCTGTTTATCAAACCCCAAAAAAAAACCCCACCACACCCTGCATACAACAACAACGCAAACTTGACGCAAACATATCCTTGAAGACAAATGTGGGGCAATGTGAGCGCCCCATTAAAGAAAAACTAACAAAAAAAAAAACGAAAAAAAAATATGAACAACTGTTGCAATTATTATTATATAAATTGATATATATACACTATATACCATATACATATGTATGTACACTAAGTTAGGCGGCGCCAACTCGGTTCTAAGCTGAAGCGCCTCCCCCCCGAAGACGCGCGCCTTTTGAAAAGCCAGCGAATCTCTAAATTAAAGCGCCACAAAAACAAAAAAAAAAACATTTTCGAGTCCAATTTTTGTGAGGCGCGCATTCAACACACACACACAAACACTAAGTATAAAAAAAAGAAAAAAAGAAAACTTTGTAAAGCCAAAATGTTTTTTTTTTTTAAAGCCATTTTTGCGCCAAACTGCAAAAACAAAAAAAAAAAACAAAATGAAAATGAAAAAAAAACTAAATATGAATATGAATTGTAAAAAGGCATAGAGTATATATTTTTCTGAACGCTAAATGACAATATTAACTATATATATATATACTTATGTATCTAAATGTATATGTATACAATGCAAAAAACCAACGCGACGATATGATTATACTATGTATGTATTTGTATTTGTTTAAACTTTAACAGACAAACAGAAAAACAGAAAAAACACACAACATTGATAAGCTAAGCGTCTTTTTACACACAACAGCAAACAAATTTAACAAACACAAAAAAAAGATGAACAAAAAAAACTCCTCATGCGAAATTTCTATATATTTTTTCTATAAAAAACCAAGCTTATTAACAAAACAAAAAAAACAAGAAAAATAGAGAACACTTTTGTGCTTGCAAGTTTAAACAAATGAGAATGAATATGTAGCTTAATGCGTCTTATATTATAATTATTTAATTTATTACACACATATTAAATTTTAAAGTAATTTTTGTCTGTGCTACATTTTGCATTTCTCTGTGGTTAAGTTTTAATTATTTTATTATTATTATGATTTTTTTTGTTTTTTTTTTTTAATAAATGCATTAACATTCCAAGGACATTCCCAAACATGTTTCAAGCTTGTCAGCCTCTCTGAAATTTTGGTATTTTAAAAATTTACTTATATGTACTATTATAATAATAATTATTATTATTTTTTTTAAATATATATCTTGTTTGTTTGTAGAAACAAAAGCGAAGCTTTGTTTGTGTGTGTAATATTTAATATGTAACATTTTTTTTATATATACATATATATATATACAAACATACATAAGCAACTACACATATGTATGTTTGAATCCTCTATTTTTGATTTTTGATTTTATGTAATTTGTTTATTTAATTATCTTTTTTGTATTATTTTGGTCATCGAAAGTTTTTTGTAACTCTTGCGAATCTGTGCTTCCTTTCAGTTAAGCGTGTTTTTTAGCATAAATTTTAGTGAAAGATGAAACTAAATATGAATGTACTATATATATATATGTATGTATGTACTGCGTATTCCAACCAATGTTGATGGCATCGAGCCTAAAACACAATCTGGCTGGCCTTCAATCTATATAAATAAATAAAAATATATCTATATATATATATATTACGATGATAATGTGAAAGAGATGTGAAGATAGAGAGTTAATGTATGTATATTTAATGTCAAATGAAAAACGAAAAAAAAACTATTTGTTGAAAGAAATTAATTTTTTTTTATTATACAAAATGAAAAACTAAAGAAAAAAACATAAAATAATAAATGAAAAATGTAAAAAAAAAAAACACAAACATGTCGATGAATTCGTTTTTTGTCCAGCATCAACATAAAGATTTTCCATATTTCGTATGGATCAGATTTAGTTTTGTTATTATTGTTGTTTGTGCAAATAAATAAATTGATATAAGTATTTGTGCTAAATGCTATGACCTAGACATACATAGTTCTTGGGGACAACACTCTTAAGAATTGGGACAACATTAGTATTACAGTTTTACACACAAGGGAAAAAAAGAAAGATGAAGCTTAGCTAATTGCAAAGCATTGCATCGACTATTCTAAGTTTACAATCAGCTTAATGCATATATGTAAAGGGTATATGTATGTATGTTTTTAGTTTTTACTTTTTGTATATAATTACTTATGCTTAAACTTTTAGGAGAATTGCTTAAGTCTTGGTGAGGCAGATGATTATCTCGTCGTACTTATCAAACGTAATTAGCTTAAAACTCTAAAAAAAATATATTCATATATATATAAGTATATGTATGTATATAAATATTAATCCAGACGCACACGCACACACACACACACACACACACTGTCACTCTCACACAGTGCAATATGTTTAGCTAATAAATGTGGTGTAAATGTGCATGTCTAGCTAATCACTCGTTTTTAGGCGCTTCACCGGCCCATCGCTGCCCTGCGAATTGGAGTCCTCCGAGAAGGGCATGCTCGACACAAAGTCTGCGCCCTGACTATCGCTAACAACCGAGAAACCTGGCAAAAACAGAAGATGAATCGAATGATAGCAACTCTAAGCCATATACACTTACATGTATTAGAATCCTCGGCCGTGAGACCGGCATAGCTGGGCGTTATTTGTGGCGGTGTCGGCGTGCCTTTCTGAGAGTTCTCCTTGTCGCTTATCTTATTGCTCAGCTGCAACTTTGACTTCTTCTCGCTGTTGGATGAAATGGGCACCCATTTATAGATCTTCATGGTTGTATCGCTGATGGTAACCCATTTCTTTTCCCAGTGCCGCACCTTATCCACGGCTTGCATAACACGCTTGATGTCATCCTTGGCCCGGCTCCGTGTCTCTGCGCGCACACTACGTGACATTGTTGTGTATGAAATTGAGGTATAGCGGCAATGGCGATGGCAATGGCGTCTGCAAGGCGGCTACAATTGCAATGTGCAATGTGGCCCACGGTTTGGGGGTGCGGCGCTGGTGCAACTTTGAGCCGGTGCTGCACGCCGTCTAGTTATGGTGTCTGTTGGGCCTTTGCTTCGTGTCTTTGACAAAACGCCTTATTTTTGCAAATTTCAATCAAAGCGAGAAGTGAAAATACATTTGTGGTTAAGTGTTGAAAAGTGTGTGTTAATAAAACGATATATATGTCGAATTATCGATATGATAAATTTATGCAAAAAATTTTATGTAAATTCGGACTAGCATCTCTTTTCCAACTGATCAGACATCATTGGTAAATAATGGACACAGTTTTTTCATATGATAATGCAATTTCTTATCTTTACAATCATTTTCGAATATCGTTTAGATTAGCTTACACGATTGTTACTGACTGATCAACATTCCCAATATCAAAGCGTCAATTGGCATACCACCACATCAGCTCGATAAGAGAAATGTTGATGAGAGTTGCACGCTTATTCTTATGTAGAAATAATCTTAATTTGTTAAAATCATAGGAAAATAACATTCTAATATTTTTACATTTTTTTAACAATTTGCTTTCTTTGAAATTGTACAAAAGAAAGACGATATTCCAGTTTTACTGCTAGAGCATTCAGCTTTTGAGCGTAAGCACCATCTATTCCTAAGAGAGGTTCGCTAGTATAACAGTTTAACATATAATATGTAATATATTTTACCCAATCGGTAATACTATTTTAAACATAGAAATTTTGAATTTTTATAAATAATTTTTATAAAAAAAAATAATTGGATTAATTTCAAATATTATTGCAAATATGCAAATAATTTACATACATGGAATATTACAATATTATATTAGAAACATATTTGGATTATCGATACTCCTTCAACTACACTTATCAATATATAAGAAAATATATATGTATTCTGATTGATTTGTATGTATATTTTTTCTGACATACCTTATTAAATTGTAATTTAAGTTTAGAAGCTTTAATGCGTTATTTTTAAATTATTGTCACCAATATCAGGTTACACGAACAGTTTCAAGGGCTATCGACTATCGCAAATATTCACGTGCTGTAAAATTTACAAATTCATCGATAGACATAACAGGAACTGAAAAACGGTTTGTAACATACTGTTGAACAGTTCATGTTTTAACATTGCCTTAACAGGAACCAAATTTTTTTCGACAGTCGTCGGGCGAGGAAATTATGCGCAGCGCGGTGTTGTGGTTATTTTTTTTATTTATTTTTACGTAAATACATACAACTACCTAAAAGTGCATAATTGGTATGAAGTGCAAACATAGAGTAAACGGTTCGATTCAAATTATCAATGTGCATTCGGCAATTGCTTTAAATATTGTTTTGGCTTTCCATTGAAAGTTAAGAGCACACGATATTGCAGGCAACGCCATCATCAAAGTCGCTTGGGTGCGGAGAGGAGTGGTGTGGTGTGGAGTGGCGTCGAGTGGTGGGGACAGAGGATAGAAGCGGAACGACGGGTTCGAGGAATATTGCAAAAAGTTGCAGGCAACAACACCAACGACGGCAACGTGCGTGCGTGTGTGTAAAAAAAAAGCATTAAAAGTCAGAATAAGAAGAAGCAGCAGCGACTCGGAGAAAAAAAAAACGCAAACGAATCGAAAGAAAAAGAGCGCAAGGTGGGAACCAAGAATAACGAACGACAGCAGAAGGGCGACCGACAGGCAAAGAAAGACAAGAGAGAAAGAGGGAGAAACAGAGAGAGAAAGAAAAAAACAGGAGTACGAAAACACGGCCCAAAAGGGAAGACGGCAACCGCAACAATAGTAGCAGCCGCAGCCGCAGCAGCAGCGGCAATAACAACAAAAAACAACTAAAAAATAACAGCAACAACACAATCAAAATCAAAATGTTAGCAAGCAGCGTGAGCAAAAAACAATTAAAATAGTTTTCATTTGGATAAAGCGAAAATCGCGTTGTATATGCATGTGTGTAAGTGGGTGTGTGTGCCTCTATCTTAATCTGTGTGTGCGTGTGCGTGAGTGTGTGTGACGATATGTTTTTATAACATCACCTACATAATTCGCAGCAACAGCAACAAAAATAACAACAACAACAGCAGCAGCAAGTAAACAGTGAGAAGCTGGAGCTGGAAAATCAACTTGTAGCAAAAACAACAACAACAAACAAACGCTTGCTCGATCCAATTTCACGCGTCGCCTCGCCGTCTCTTATGTTGTTTACTGTCTCTGTCGCACTTGCAGTTGCACACGATCCGGCATCGCTAGATCATCGTCATCGCCATCGTTCTCTTTCTCGTCATCATCGTTATCGAGATATCGACTATTGCATCGACAGCGATCATCATCATCAAAACAGAGACGCTAACTGACGTCGCATCAGCATCAGCCAGCAGTATACACAACAACAAAAAATAGTAACAACAACACGAACATCAACACCAATAAAACAACAACAACACCACAACCACAACAATGCCCAAATGCGATGTAAAAACCCGTTACATTCCGGCGACTTTCGCATGGATTGTGCTGCTTCTGACCACATTTCTCTTCTTTTTCTACCCGTAAGTATTTACAAATCTCTCTTGTCAAATAGAAAAATTCAACATTACCAACATGGAGGTAGAGTATTGTAAGTGTCGACCCGTTCCTTGATCCTTTTTTATTATCCAAATCTCCAGTTAGTTGATGGGTTAGATGGGTGGCGGGGGGAGAGGCACGGCTTTCGTCATTCATTATTCGCTATTTACTTTGTGCTCATTTTCGTGGATTATAAAGGAGCTGCCTCAGGACATTTATGACCCAACTCTTTACCCCGTCCAGCAGCACGCTTACCACCCGTCCCACCTCTCTCCTCCACCCACAAACAATTGTTGCTGTTATTCTTGTGTGTGGTGTTACTTGCGTGGACTTTGGGTGGTGCTGGAACTTAATCTAGAATGCATAATTGCATAATTGCAAATGACATCACTTCAATAAGTTGCAAAAAGTAATTATACTAGAAGAAGAAGAAGTTAAAACCAAAAAAAAATAAGAAATACAAATACAAATAAAATCGCAATCGCAATAGAAATCGGGCCAAGAGGCAATCAGTCTCTCTCTCTCTTTCCAAAATGTGAGTGGTCGTCGTAAACAAAGGGAAGTGACGACTGTCATGACAACAACAACAACAACAACAATAAAGACAACAACAACAACAATAAAGACAACAACAACAACAATGACAACGACAACGAACGATTGCTACCCTTACTTAATGTCCAAAACATTTCTTGTCTTTGTTCCCGTTCTCATTCCTCGTTCTCTTTCTGTCTCTGTCTCCGTCTCTGTCTCTTAGTTTGTCACTTGTTTGTTTGTCTGTCCCAAATGAATCAGCAAAGCTTTTCATCGTCGTCTGTTTGTAGTAGACTTGGCTTACGAGAAAGCAAAGAAAGGAAAACTAAAAAGTGACAGAGAAAAACACAGAATGCAGCGCCGCCCTTGCCCTTCTTGAGCTTAAGAGTAGTAAAAGTCTTCTACGTATTTATTCAAGAAAGTATTTTAACAAAAAGTTTTTCCAAGTTATTTCTACCAGAATATGTTTTCCAAGTTGTATTTAATTATTTCTGAAACTTTAAGTTAGGGATATTTCTTTACTTTATTCAAATATTTGCAACTAAAAGCAAAATAAATGAAGATTAAAGTATTTGTTATGCAGCCTTTAATATGTAAAAACTGCTTTTACTCTCTGGTATTTTCATATATTCAACTTATTCGCCTGCATTTTATCATTATCGTCCCTCGCACTCTTCTCTCTCTCCCACCCACCCTACTGTTGTTGTTGTTTTTGCATTCGCATGCAGTCTCAAATTTAACTGTTTTTACACTTGTTGTTTTTATTGCTTATGGCTCGTGGGTGTGTGTGTGTATGTTTATTTATATACATATATATATAGCTCTGGCGCCATGCGATATCTTTTTCCACTCTCGCCAGCCCGCACCCCCTCCGAGGGCATTGTATGTGTGTGTGTGGCATTTGCATTCGGATCGGATCAGTTTTAGGCTCAGCGCGTTTAACTTTTACAATTCTAATAATTTAGTTTGTGTTTGGTTGGGCAGGGGTTTGGTTGCTGAAGGGGGGTGTGTGTGTGTGTGTGGGATTGTGCGTCATGTTTATCGTTTTGCGTTTTTTTTTATGGAATTTTGTTCGCGTTTTAATTAGGAAAATATTTGACTCTTATATGAGCGCGTGTGTGTGTGTGAGTGGGGGGTGGGGAAACTAAGTTAGCCGAATGCCACAGGTTGTGTGTGTGTGTGTGTGTGGCCTCTGTCCTTCCCCCGACTCACACACACACATACAAGTAGCATGCGGTGACGACGCGCCCCAAAAAATTGACAAAAATCAACAAAAACGAAACCGCAAAGCACGCGAAATTACGACGAAAGCGAACAAAACACAATTACAAAAACAACAACAACAAAAGTACAGCAAACAAAATACAAAAACACACACATACTAACACAAATGCCCAGTGCTTCTATGCATGTGTGTGTGTGCATGTGTTTAGTACAGCTATGGTAGAAATTCAATTAACGGCAACAATATGGATTTTTTGTTGTTTCATTTTGGTATATATGTATTTTGTATTTTGTTGGTATTTTTAAATGAAAATGATGAGTTTATATAGTTTAAGGTCGAATTTCTTGTCAATATCATTTAGAAAAATATAAAAAAATGTTTCTAAAATTAAAAGAAAAACTTTTTGAACACATTTTTCTAATGCTTTTTGCCAATGCACTAAAAAAACACTTCTTTTGCTTTCATCTTCCATCTTAGATATTTATTGAAAATGCGTGCAATTTCTAATCACACATACACATGTACATTTCTATGTGTGTATGTATATCAATCAATGTTTTAATCCAAAAACCTTTTACTTGATTAAAATCGATAATTCAATTAGCAAATTGTGTAATTTGAGTCGGCTTTCATATTTTGGCATATTTTGGCCACAAAACACAACATAATACTATTTTCCACTCATCAATGGAAAACCGTCTGAAAAACAAGTGTTTTCCATTAGTTTGCAACTCCACACCCTCACCTATCAACACCACCCCCCCTCTCCCTCCCCACACCCCCGCACAAAATAGCTCGACTAGCTATTGAGTTTCAGTAAACAAAACTTTATAAATATTTTTTGTTTTGGTCTCATGTGTGTTATTTGTCTGACCATAGCTGTACACACAGTTGCACACGCACACACACTAACACACACTCGCACTCACACACACTTGCAAGTGTGTACACAAAAAAAGTTTGTTGGATTTGGAGGCCAAACGATAGCAAAAATTACAAAGAAAAAAAAAACAAAAAACACACACACGAAACAAAAAAGAACAATTCAACTGCGTCACTTTAACGCCGCTCGTCGACCATGTTAACATAAAACGGCTACGTGCCCCTTCCCCCCCCACCTACCTACCCCACGCAACAGCCAGACCTAGTACTTTAACCAACCCTGCCCTTCGCACCTTACCTTGCCCATTTGCTTTGTCACCGGGCAACCATTGAAATTTTAGAAGCCAACGGCAACGCCAACGCCGCTGATGCGATTTTGCCTTCCAACCACGAATGTCACATTTTCCACCAGTTGCCCAAAGCGCGTACACACACTTACACCCACACAAACACACACAGAGAGAGAGACAGTGTGTCAGCTATTTTGTTGTTGTTGCTGTTATCTACTATTTGATTATTCTATTTAAGTGACCAACTCGCAAAAACAGTGAAAAAAAAATAGTAAAACACACACAAAAAACAACTTTAACATTTTCCTCGTTTTCCTCATTTTCGCATTTACGCATTTTAATTGAAAAATCTGCTCACAAACTATTTAACTATTATAACTTATTCAAATAATATTCAGTATTATAATGGAATTTGCAGAAATTCCACACTTGCAAAACGAACGAAACGACACAAAATGCAATTACTCATTTGCCAAACGCTTACTTTTCATCAACACATTCACATGCACATGTAATGCATGCATTTCATTTATGTGTGTGTGTGTGTTTTTTTGTAATGAGTTTGTGATTGAATAAAAAGTCATTTGGATGCCTTTTCAGTGTCCGCATATATGTGTGTCTGTGTGTGTACGTGTGCGTGGGTTAAACGTATGTATGAATGTAATTAAGACCCCCCCAATCCGACCGCCACCCCCCTTCGGTGCAAGCTAATTGAGTCGAGCAACACACACACAATTGCTCTCTTGCTCGGTCTGTGCTACTATGGTAACTGAGTAAAAGTTGCAAGTAAATATCATCACACACACACATACAGACTGTGGGTATACCCTGTACACATTGGCATTGTGTTAACGGGGTAGCTATATCTAAATACCATTTAATTAATTAATCTACCATTAATGGATTGCTTTTGTGTGATTCATTTTGAACAATTTATGGAACAACCTTAAAGTCAAACCCATGTTTTTGACCCAAGTTCCAACCAAGCGAGCGAGTCATGGAATCCACAATGGAATCGCAATGTAATGAATGAAATGACATTTGAATAATGCTTTTGAGCTTTCTAATTAATTTGTTGAATTGTCGCTTGTGTGCACCTTTGTGTGTGCGGCTTAAACCGGTTGCATGCCTCGACAAAGCCCGACAGCCCAAGAGCTCGAAAGCCCGAAAGCCAAATGTGTGAGAGAGGGATAAACAATTGAAATTCCTCAAAACATAACTTTGAAGTCGGCTTTGTTGATGCTAAAGGATGGTAAATTCAAGCAATTGAGTGCTGTAATTTGTACTAAAAGCATTTTGAGAAATTCATATATATGAATTTTGTGCTGTGTTGTTGTTATTGTTGCTGGTTTTGCCTGGTGTTGTGTATTATGTTGATTTTATTAGTGTTGCACAAATTACTGACGGCTGCTAATACTTAATGATGATATTGTTGTTGTTGGTTTTGTTGGTGTTATTAGTCTGCTTTGTGTAGCACAAAGGCTCTTAGTTGTTTGTTTTAATGCCTTGAACAATGTGTTAGTAAATACGTGTGTATAAGTGTATAAGTGTTTTGTGTGTGTGTTTGTGTGTGCGTTAAATTCAAGTGCTTCGAACCAAAACCAAACCATTTTGTCTAATTATATTAGGACAAACTTTCTTTATGGTTTCAATTAGGCGACATTCTTATTGCTAGACAACAAATACAGAGCTTGAGTAAATTCGACGCGACACAGGACACAGGGGAATAGGGAATAGGACAATAACCCGAAAAACATATATTAATTATAAATATATATATAGTTCTAGTAAAAGTAGACCTAAAAAAAGATCAAGGCAATGGAAATATTTGTGCCTAATTAGAGGTACAAATATATAGTATAAAAAAGAACGATAAACACTTTGATATTGTAGTTAACAACGTGTTTTTCTGATTTGATTTTTTTTTATTTATTGTAACGAAGCAAAAATTAAAACATTTTTTCAGCAACACTCATTCATACGTTAGTAAATCTCCAAGCTGGTTGGTTCCAGGCGTCTCAGCTGTACTATTTCTTCAGTCTGTTTGCCACCTTTACGGAAGGGGAGGTCATTGAAGCTTCTACGTTTTAATTTTCTGATTACTCGTCTACCCACAAGCTCACTGGCCAGCCGTCTCCGGTGTCGCTGTTTTTCTAAGTGTGTGTACACAATTTGGGTTCCTTTTCGTTTGCTGCACCAAATGATTTGTTCTTGTTCTCAATGCCAAAAACAACCACAAACAATTTTGATCAGCTGAGACAAGCAACCTGGCAACGCCTTCATGTATCCTATACCCATGAACGTGCCCACAATTGCATATCCGACCTGTCCGGTTTAGAACAGAATCCATTTACAAGCGTCAGCTTATTTGTGCTGTGCTGCGCTCTGCTTGTGGTTAACTCTGTTTCACTTTTCATGCCCTGTAAACCTGTAAACAGTATGGAAAGTTGGAAAGGGTGATTTGTTGTTGAAGTAAGTGAAAAGTTGGAAGAGAACGCAATCAAAATGACATTTGGTTAAACTTGCTTTTGGCATATTGATTGATGAAAAGTTTTTCGATTTGTGTTAGTATGAAAGTTGTTTACAGGGTATATTTTAGGCGAACTCTCTCTCTTTTAGATAGAGCACTCCCACCTGTTTCTGTGTATTTTGTATTGTGTACTTCATGATTATGTCAAGTTTTTGATTGAATTCGAAACTTTTAGCTCTCCGTGTGGTCGTCGGTTCGGTTGTATGTGTGTACACGCATGTGTGTGTGTGTAGTTGCACCTGCATTCGCCCACATGCAACCATGCAGCATAACGAAAGACAATAGCTGCCGATTTTATACAGGTTGTACTTTAAAGCGAAACAAAACAAAAAGCAACTCAAAACGAACCAAAGTTTTAGTTGCAAAATTTCGCAATTTCAATTTTCAGTTTGTTTCTAGGGGGAACTATAATTAAAATAGCTATTATGACTCATGTCGATCGATTTACATTAAGCAAAATTCTTAAAAATAATATTTAAGTTCCTCTTATCGACTTCCAAATAAAAATGAAATACAATTTCTTATCTTTCAACTTTTTAATTGTTATTTATTTGTACAGCTTACTAGTTCGTTCATACTAGTTAACAGTATAGGTTCAAGATACCCTGCACTGAATCAAATATATAGTTTGATGCAATAATTTTCGATTTCATAAAGTATATATGTTCTTGATTAGTGCCATCAACCGAGTCAATATAACCAACTTAATGAACAGGTCGATCGAATTATCAATAACTTTTGGATCAAATATGTATTTTGATAAAATTAACTCCTCATGAAGTATATATATTCTTGATCAGTATCATCGACTGAGTCGATAAGCCCAACTTAATGAACGTTTCGATAAAATTATCGATAACTTTTAGACTAAATATTCGAAATATACAACATTTTCATTGAAATTGGTTATGAAAGCGTCGCGATTTGGCAGATTACAGATTAAAGTCAACACGATTTCGCACAGTGCATTGACCGTACGTGTGTTGGGTCGCGGTTTAAGAGTATCTGCTAGTCGAACTGGAGCCTTCTTCTCTTTCATTTCAAACCATTCATGCTCGACTCACACAGAATTAAACACAATTTTTATATATATACTCTATCTATATATGTATGTATGACCTCTACCTTTCCTCCACCCTCCACCCCACCCAGTTTAGCATACCTTCTAGCATTTTCCGTAGGTCGTTTTGTCAACTTGTTAATGAAAATAAATTTCTGACGCTCGCTCGCTGCCGCCGCCGCCGCTCTCTGCCGCCTTTGGCATCGTTTGTGCTAACATTGTTCGCCGCACTGCTGGCTGGCACTGCCTTTTGCTGATAATAATAATAATAATAATAACAATAAAAAAAACAACGCCATGTGCATATTTTTTGCTGCTGCTGCTGTTGCTGTTGCTCTTGATAATATCCGCCGGTCATCGCGCGCGAACCGCAAAAACAACACACAAAGCAAATAATGTTGAAAAAAACTGAAAGAAAAATACAAATACAAATAGTATATAAATAAAATATGCACACACGCATTAGATAAATCCAAAAGCTGAGCAAAAGGCAAAAGCAAAAAGTGTTTGAATGGCAAATGCCCTGCAAAAAGTTTGATCAAAACAGCAAAAAAAAAAAGCAAAAAAAAAGTATACATATATTTTTTCCTTATATTGGCTTACGGCATGATAACGATTACGATTTTAAAATCTAGAAAGAGATAGATAGAGAGAGAGGGAGAGCTTGAGAGAGTTAAAGCAAGTCAAGCTTATCGGATTATCTGACTTTTGATCTGTTTCCGTTTTGTATGTGTTATTTATGTAAGCTTTTCAATCTTTGACTGTTGCGAATAACAAATAATCGAATGCAATACATGTGAAATTGATATTGATCTCTTAGATCACATCATTCTAAAGCGATTGAAAATGATTTACGAAATAATCCGAGATGTGTGTTTAGTGCTTCAAGTTGTTCAGTTCAGTTTCAAAGATTATTGTTCAATTAAACTTGCAACTTGTGAGAGCTTATCTACTCCTATTACTTACTATTGCTGCTGTTGCTGCTGCTGCTGTTGCTGCGGCAACCGAACCCAACCACCCATTCAACCCAACCCAACCCAATTACACCTACAGGGGCTAGCCAAGCTACCTTCCATTTACACTTCGTTTGGCATTGCCATTTCCAATTCGATGCCCCATTAACATTCGCATCACTTTGCCGTTTCACTCAAATAGCAATTACGACTTTGACGTTTGGCGTTGTACTTGTTGTTGTTGTTGTTGTTGTCGTTACCATTGCCGTTGCCTTTGTTGTCGTTTCTTAACGTTTGTTTTTTTGTTTTTGTGTCCAATGTCAATGACGTCCCAACTTAGGTGCCTAGCAACCCAACAACAAGACAAACCTATAGATAGTTAGTGTGGGAGGAGAGGAAAAGAGAGCTTAATACATATTTTTTTTGCTTTTATTAATTAATCGTTGGTCCTTTCCTGCATTTAATACTCTTTAGCATTGAGATTCACTTTGAAAAGTGCATTTTACTTTTAATTGACGGTATTATAACTGATAGATTGATTGAGTGCGTAATTTATATTTCTCTGTCCAGCAATCGAAAATGCATGAAATCAAATTTCATTTTAATCGGCAATTCAAAAGTTTTGTAATTTGATGCACACAATCGGTTGTTGTTGTTGTTGCAATTGTGAATTGTGTGTAAGCCGATAATTTGCAACTGCCGCCCACATACGTATATACATGTATCATTGTGTGTGTTTGCGTGTGCGTGTGTTGAAATTTATTTGTTTTAGCATTTTCCAGGAAAACTTTTTCATCTGGATTATATATATGTATGTATGTGCATATATGTCCGAAGGTTATTTAATTGCAATCATAGCCCAATTAAACACAATTTACTAGTAATTTATGCATAAATATCGACAGTTAACTGCCTTTTTATACCCTTAACCAATAAAATGATAAAAAATAGGGTATAATGGGTGTGTGCAAAGGTATGTAACAGGCAGAAGGCGAAGCTAGAAACTCCAGATTTTGGGTATGAGCTCTCCCAATTCCTAGGCAAAGCAAGTTTGTTTCAAATTTTCGATAACTTTTTAGGTTTACGATATACACATGCAATCGATAACAAAAAAATTGGAATTTCGCAGACTTGAAAAATGGGGATTGAAACTATTAACAAAATAATAAAAATCTGTAAAAACTTCATTAAAATCGGTTAAGAAACACTGGAGATATGAAACCATTAAGCATTGATCCGGTAGTACACGTACATACCGACCATCTCTTTGTCTGTATTGTCAAGGGTTAAGGGTATCTTCTAGTCAAGCTTACTTGACTGAAGCCTTCTTACTTGTTTTTGGTTTATTTTACGCCTGGTCAACAGCTTGCAACTCTGCAACATTATTCAAAATGTATATTCAGATGTAAGAGCAAAACAAGAGAAAATTGCGATTTTTAACATTTATTTGTTCTTCTTCGCATACAATACCATACAATGTGAATATTATCAGAGCTTAGAGCAGCTCTAAGCAACGGCTAAGACAATTTCTAGCCAGCGAAGAAGAAGAAGACAAATGACTTCCTGTTGCTGGCTGTTCTACTTCATATTCTACAACAACAACAACTAAAAAACTTCTACTTCTTCTCATTCCACATAATTACAAATTTTAATTAGCACAAAATCTACGCGTCAAATGCAAAAAGAAATGGAAGAAGATGAAGATGAAAAAAAAACTGAAAATGAAAAAGAAAAAGAAGAAGAATAGAAACATAAAATAGAGTCGCCAGACGGCGGCACAATGCAAAGTCTCAAAAGTCATTCGACGAGCAAGAACAAGAACAAGAACAGTGAGGGGTGTGTATGTGTCCCCCGTCTCCCGTCCCCCGTCCTCACCGTTCACCACGTTGGTCGCCCCTCTTATGTGCGTAGGGGTGGGGCAAAAGAAAATGGAATTGGAAATGAAAATGGAAAACTGTGTGAGTGTGTGTGTGTGTGAGTGTATGTGAGTGTGTGTGTGAGTGTGTTCGCATTTGCTTTCCTCCATCCCATCCATGTCTCGAGTCGACTCGACTCGACGATACTCGGCAACATTGAGCGAGATTATTTTTAGCGATAAACAAACACATACACACATACACATACACATGCGAACATATGAACATACGAGGTATACGCATATGCATATTACGCATACGCCCCGAGAGCACGTCTCCGCAACGTTCCGTCGTCCGTCGAGTCAGTCATCCGAAATTCAAAGCGCGGGGCCAACAAAATTAATTTCGCCGGCTGTCATAATACACATTAAGAAAGCCAGCCGAAACGAAAGACAACAAAAACAACAGAAACAACATAAGAAAAATATAAATAAAAAATATAAAAAAAAAAATATAAAAAAAAAAAATGCTACTCAACAACATTGTCATCTCATTTGTATCTAGCTTTGCAGTCGTCGTCGTCGTTGTCGTCTTTTTTTCGACACGTTTTCCCCAATGTCCGGTTTCTAAGAGATTGAAACTTTGTTTGAGATAAACGTTGTTTCCATTGTCAACAAATGGATCTGGAACAGCTTTAAATCTACATACATTTGCTTATTCGTTATTCGTTTCGTTTATATAGAAAGAACTCGGGTAAAATGGTAATTGGATTCAAATACTGAGTAAACACATTCAAAAACTATTCCAAATGCAAAGAGACCCTTAACAAAAATCATTTTGTTTACACTTAAACAACACAGATTGCACCTTTTGTTTGCCTAAAACATTGCAGAGGTAAACTTTAGTTGGGTGACAAATGAAATTCGCAATTCCCAAAAAGAATTCATATTAAACGGCTACGGTTAGAATTTGCAAACGTTTTGCATATTTGTGCTTTGGCATAAACTTCTTCTTGATATGCAGATTGTTGTCGGGGTTCCGTCTAGAAACAATATGCAGATCAGATCTCTCAGGTTCATGCATCAATTTCCGTTGATAACGATTTTTATTCCATTTCGATTTCCATTTCGATTTCGCTTTCAATATAAATAATATTTAAGTATGTTTACGTAAGAACAGAAGCAGCAATTTTCCACTTCAATTCAACACATTTCTTCATCTTTTTTCTTGTGTGACATTGGCAGCTGTAACTCAAGAACACATAATCATATTTGTTTATAGCACACAGTGGGTGGGAGGGAGAGAGAGAGAGGGAGGGAGAAGCTGTCAGATAAACAGAATTGAACGCAACCTGACGCAATCGAATTATAAACAAGAAAAGAGATTTAAGTTTGTTGTTTGTGTGGCTGCAGAAAAAGATGTTTTGCCATTTTATTATTGATCTAGTTCTAGTTCTAGTTGTGTGTTTTGTCAGACAGAGATGAGATTAAACATAACTTGGATAAATGCAGAGAATATCAAGTTAATTATACATGTTGAATATTGTTTCTCCTTCTCTCACTTCACTCGCATCAACAACAAGAAAATCAATCAAAATTGGGGGTATAACCAAATAGATACTCAAAATGTGTTTTCCACCATAATTTATCATATTCATTCGTCAAAGTTATTAGGGTATATTTTTTTTGTAAAATTGAATTGAAACAACTACTTATACATATATGTGTATGTCTACTTTACTAACACACACTGTTGTGTGTGAACTCATGAAGTTTGTGTGTGTTTCGTTTTTGGGTATAATTCTGTACTGCTGCCTGCCAATATATAAGCCAGGTTAAGCCTACACAAAAACTGTTGGCTGTTAGCTGTTAGGCTTGACCTTGCCTAGCCTTGCCTAGGTTTAGTTGATGATGGGCTAGGTGAGGCCAGGCCCAGACCCAGTCCCAGGCCCTGAGTAACCCAGTTCCAGTTAAGGGAGCAACCTTTTAGGGCCTTTTAGCGGTCACTTTTCATGGCTGGGAAAATCAATTTTCACTCTGTCAAGCCCGCATCATATAAATATAAATATTTGACTTGATATGGCGCATGACAACAACTCTGGCAGAGGACAACACACTTTACATTGCCTCTTACAACAACATCATCATCATCATCATCGTCATCATTATCAAACTGAGTCATGCCACACAAAACGGAGAGAGAGCAACACCCTGTTAACATCATTCGCGTTGCTTAAGAACTGTTTTTTGAGTATTCCAAATTTATAATTGGGCAATAAATGTCTAGCCAAAATCCATATATCTAACCTACACCTGTCGGATGTCGGATGTATTACAAAATTCTTAATGCTTAATCTGTGAGAGATTTACAAAACGGGAGAATTCCATTCTAATAATAGACGGAATGTGTGGCAACCCTTGAAATTGTATACACACTATACGAAAAGCCCTTGAAACTGCCAAGTGAATCGTAACTATTAGTTTATAAATTATACTATATATAGATGTATGTGTTTGTATGTGTGTGTGTGTGTGTGTTTGGCATGCCAAAAGTGATTAAAACTGATAATTGGAAATGTCAAGTTTTGCACATATTTCTCTCTAATCCCATTTCTCACCTATTGACAATTTAGTTTAGCTGTCATTACGTTTGAATATTAACACAATTTCGAGTACATTTTCATTTATGATAAGAGTTCAAATTGTCACAATTTTTAAATGTGTGCTTGATCAATTTATATATATATATCTATATATAGTATGACAAGTGACCGCAAATGAACAAATTGAGTATGGAAATGGAATATTTCTTTAAATTTTTGTAACAATTAATAATAGCACACTCTAAATTTAAAACCCTTTTTTTGGTTTGGCTTGGAAGAAACAGCAGCTGCAGCTGCGTTGCGTTTCCTGCTGATTAATTATCTCTACTATATAGTTGGCCAACTTGCCGTGTGGACTCTGGACGCTTATCGTAAAGGCCAAAATACTTGACGCCGCCGCCGCGGCAAGCATTAAAGCGTTTGTGAGGTGAACGATTTTCAGTTCCCTCCCCCCGATTATTGCCGCGGCCGCCGATTAAGCTAAAACACTACAACAATTCCCCATCTCGCTTTCTCTCTCTCTCTCTCTCTTACACATTGTTTTTGTTGCTGCATAATGATAATGATGATGATGATGATGATGATGACGGCGATGACTAATGCCCACAGCACTCGGCCATGCTGAGATAGTGGAGGATATTTTTGTATTTCTTTGCGTATGTGTGTGTGTGTGTGAGAGTCTGTGTCTGTGTATGTGTCTGTGTATGCTTGTGCGCTTGTAAGTTTTCACTGCTGCTGCTGCTGTTGCTGTTGTCCCACAATAACCCAATGTGGTACTGGATTACTTTGACATAAAGTGCATCATGCTCGGTTCGGTACATGCATTTTTGCGCAATCAGAATCAGAATCGGAAGTGAAGTGTGTAAGTCTCTAATCCGCTTTTATGTGCACAAGCCCTGCTGCCCCTGCCCCTGCTGCCGCTGAGGTGGAGAGGATGCCATGCGAAACGGTTACTTTTGTTTGGGGCAAGCTGACGCTTGTCGTCAATTTGGGCAGCAATTGATTCTTTCACAATAGAAGATTTCCGATTTGGTGAAAAAGAACAGCAGCAAAAAGTGAGGGACAATAAAAACGTTCACACACACACACACACAGAAACATAACGGTATTGTCGGCGTCATCAATTTGCTCAGCAGCCTTCCAACTGTTAATTGCGTTTCTTCTTCTTCTTCGCACTCTCCCAACTAACTGCATGCCCTGGCCCAGCCCCTCCTGCACCTCCTGCACCTCCTCCTTCCCGTCTATACGGTGCTTCAATTAATTGCACATTTCAATTTGAGAGGCAGTCATAAAACTGGCGCTTTCACAGACACATTGTGAGAAAGAGCGAGACAGAGAGAGAGAGAGAAAGAGGGAGAGAGTGAAAGAATTTATGTCCATGAACTGTGACAGAACACACACTAACACACACACACACAGACACGCATACTACATAACTGTGACAGCAAGTGAGTATTAAGTGTGACTGCAACAACAAATCGGACATCGGCTGATGATGACAATGTGTGTGTGCCTGTGTGTGTCCCTTTTTTTTTTGCTATGTGCGAGTGGGTGTGCGTGTGTCTGTTTTTGTGTGTGTGTGTGTGTGTCTCGCATTACATAAGAATTCAATTTCCTGGACAGAATATATACCACTGACAACTACAACTACAACTACAACAGCAGCAACAATAACAGCTACAGCTATCAGCTGAACCAAACCAAACCAAACCGAACCGAACTGAACCAAACGCCGCTCTGCGTTCACCTAATGCACCGGAAATGCTTTTGCTTTTGCTCTTGCTCTGGGTTTTGCTTCTCTTCTCGTACTGTTTCTGTGCTATTTCTGCTATTTGCAAAGGTAAAGCCCAAGCTCAAGCACAAGCCCAAGTAAAAGCAGCAAAGTCAAAGCGCTCTCAGTTAGTTTTCCGTTTACAGCATACACTTTGCCACCCGCTGTGGTATATGTCAACAGTTTTATTCAAGATGCAAAAGTGGGAAGTGGAGCCAGGAGCCCAGGAGCCAGAAACAGCAGAAGAAACTGTAGGAAGTGGCATCGATTAAATCCCAGCAGAGAGCATAGAAATTTATTGTTGCTAGCTGTACAAAAATGTACTCAAATGCCAAGCAATGAAATAAAGATTACCATAAATAAATGATTATATTTTATTTTCATTTATTTCATTTTAATGCTTAAAAGTTTTCAAATTCTTACTTCTGACATTCTTGTTAATTGTAAATTCTCGGATCATTTTAACACTTTTAAGCTGTTGAATTTTGATGGGAAAATATTTATATTAAATACTTGTCAGATTAAACTCACTTTTAAAGCCAAAAACAAACAAGAAGAAACAACAAGAAAAAAACAAAACATGTAGATAATTAATGGCAAAAGCTGTTGCATGAAGCTTTTATGTTTTCGTTTTCTTGGAAATCAACAAGAAAATAACTTTTTTTTTTGCCCCAAAGCAATGTTTCATAAAGTATGCATGACAACCGACCGACCGACCAACAGACCGTTATATCGTGTTAACTTTTCTGAACCCTTTTTTGACCAGTTGACTGACACAAAAGCTTCAACAAAAGAATTGCAAGTGTAAGAGCCAATGTGAAATCCCTATTGACCAAATTGCACCTTTATTTCGCACTCTCGCTCTCCCTTTCACTCTCACTCTCTCCTCCGTCTCTCTTTTTGCGTTCTGACAGCAACATGGCAAGTGCTTAAAATGGTACTCAGTTGTAATAATAAAAAAAATTCCTTGGTTGCCTTTTGACAAGCTCTCGAGATGAGCACAGGACATTAAACTCAACAATCTCCATCTCCCTTTCCCCCCCCCCACCCGCCTCTCTCTCTCTCTCTCTTTCTCTCCATGCCTGACTTTCACTCGTTCTGCTCTGCATTTACTTAGATAGGATTTAACACAATTTTTCCGAGAAAAGCACTAGTAAGCTTCTTGTTTGCTTACTATTTTGAGTCTCAGCGCCAGTTATGAGTTGAAGTCTCGGCTCTTATCTGCTTAACTTATATAAATAGCAACAAACATTCTTGTTGTTATGGAACGTTGAGTAAAGTTAAGTTAAGTGCAAAACAATTGTTATTTAGCTACAAAAAAAAAAAACGAAATCTGGATAACTGAACAACATAACAACAGTCTAGACAGAAATTCGACGTCTCGATGTGAAGGTCGTAGTATAAGCTCGTGTTTGTGTTGTATTCTTATAGCAAATCCCACACAAATCTCAAACGAAACGCACCAATTATAATTTTCCACACTGTTAGGTTGATAAAGAATTTTATTTTTGCTTTCTTTACATTGAACAAGTTTAACTTTAAACTTAATTCTTGGAACAAACTTACTTACACTTAACTACTTTCTCAGATTAATGTTTAGTAATATATTAAGTTTAAGCTGAACAAAACCATTTTCTGTCTTTTCTTCTTTTCTTCGTTGCTGCATCTTAAGTTGTTTGTCTCTGAAAAAGGATTACTGCGTAGATATTTTCTGCTGTTGTTCCTGTTCCCTGTTCTTCTGCTTCTTTGGTTGCCGCGTTTGCTATCAATTTGTTTTAATTTGATAGCAAACATTAATTGATATATGTTCTTTTTCCTATCGTGCTTTATTCGTTGTTGCCTGCGTGCTTACTCAGTCGATTTGTAATTTGTTGCTGTTTTTGTTGTTGTTCTTTTTGTTGTTGTTGTGGGCTTAAACCCACATGAGTACAAAGCCCCCGGTTTTAACTCCAGGACGTGCAATATAGACACGGCCTGCAAAACATATACATACATAAGCTCTCTCTTTCTCCCTCTCTCTCTCTGTTACACTGTGTAAAACGTGTGCAAACGCAAGTAGAACACAGAATGCAAAAAATATATATATCCTTGAACAAACAGACAGACAGACAGACAGTTCCAGAGCCAGCAGCCAGCAGCACACACCACAACCAATTTTATGTCCGCGTATCTCTCTCTTCCTCTTTACCACACTTTTTCGCTTTCGCCCTGCTTTGCGCTTCTTCCTCCCTCGTCCTACCTCCTTCCTCCTTGGTGTGCTCCATTTCCTAATACGGCTCACATATCTCATATTTGCAAATGCCGCTCTATATGACTAAGCTTCTTTCGACTGCCGCTGCCTCTGCCTCGAACTCTCGTCCCCGCCTCTGCCTCCGCCTCTCTAGCGGATTGCACTATCCCGTACGTGGTTGTGTACGTGAGCCAGCATATATATAAGTATGTTCCTGGCCTGAATTTGGACCCCGCCCGCAGTCGTGTTGCGTCGCCAAGTCGCCTAATTATTCGAAATTAAAAAAAAAAAGGAACACGGAACGGAATAGAATGTGTAATCACGGGCTGTGGCATACCACAAAAAATGTGTTTAAGGCATCTTTCTTTAAATTTTCACTTTTAAACTTCTTATGATTCTCGCTGAATCGCTTAACACTTCTCATCCAACAGCAGCTTCCTTGTACCTTGTACGGTTTGACTTAATCATCGCCAATCAGTAGAAATACTAAAACTTTCAAACAAACATAAAGTTAACACACACAGAAAAAGTTGAAGCGAAAACGCGAAAGATAGATAGTGACAGGATATGTCGTTGGCCAAAACCAAGAACGAATCCATTGTGTATTTGCCAGAACGAACGAACTTCTCTTATTTGCAGCAGCAGCATCAGCCAACCAGTTAATTTTAATTAGATAAGAATAAAGAAAGACTCTAAAGCAAAAGCAAAAGTAGAAGCGAAATGATGATGATGTGCTGCTGAGTAAAAGTGCAATTTTGGGCTGCCACTCAGCGAAAGTTAAGCAAACTCAAACCTAGGACTAGTACCAAAAAGTGTGTGAACGTGTGTGTGTGTGTGTGTGTGTACTTGCACCTGCCAGTTGCCAGTTACCAGTTAACAGGAAGCCAGTTCAGTTGCCAGTTAGTAGTTGGTCGAAGGTCGCACGTACGTAAAACTTGCAACTGTTGCAACTGCTGCAGCATTAGTTTTGGCATTTTTAATTTGGCTTATGCATTATTTAATGTGAAACTGAGCAGCGCTAAACTAAACGAAAGAATTACCAGATAAGGTCAAAAACACAAATACACACACACACACATACACATACAAGGATAACAAATAAAAAGCACTAAAAGCCTTGTTGACACAACTCTCTTGGCTCTCTCTCTCTCTATTCTGTTGAAATTTGCATTAGCAAAAAAACACATAGATATATACTATATATAGGTTTCGTTCTAGTTGATGACAGTTATGAAGCCGGCAAATGGAAATGTGCTAATTGTGATTGCATTAAATGGGTTAAATGCATTAACCTTTTATGTCATTTCTGGTAGTATGGTAGTAGTATTTGTAGATTCACATGGGGAATAGTTAAGTTTTGGGCAATTCATAATTGGATAAATTCTGTTTGAGTTGCAAGTTTAAATTGAAATTCGATTGAACGCAAAATGTAAAATCCAACTGTCAAATGTTAAACACACATCAAGGCAAGAGGCAAGGGGCAACATCTGCACCCAACATCTTTCCTTGACTTCATGTCAACACTCCCACACGGATGTGCACATATAAATGTGTGTGTGTGAGCGATGTGTGCGTGTGTGTGTGAATAGGCAGCTCAACTCGGCTCAACAAACAGTTCCAGTTCACTGGACTCTAAAGTGATTGCAGGATATTGGAAATAGGGATACGAATCGAGAGAGAGAGAGGGGGGAGTAAAGGGTTGAGTTGACTTGGGTATAATGTGTGACTATGAATCGAAGCTTTAGGCCATGCGAAATGTTCGCCTCGTCGTGCACTGATTAGTGACCATGCTCCTCTGGGCATAAATCGGAATTTGATTAGAAATTATATCTAATTGGTATGCAAAATCCATTGATGATAAGATTTGAGATACTACTACATCAAGTAGAACTGAACTCAGATCAACTAAGCATAAGCAATAGCTACTCGAGATGTTCTAATCAAACATTCAGAGTCAAAGACTCTAGAGTCTTTGTTGCACGTTGCACACGAAACGCTTGCTGCACACCGAAATTGAATTGCATTGTGAAATTTGAAATTGTGCGCCAGATGCGCAACAGAGGCACTATGTTAACTTTCCATTTGCGCATATTACTGCTGCGATACTTATCGATGTTTTTTGAATTGAACGAATTTTTGAAAATCTATATGAATGAAAAACATAATGCAAGATCGTTCGTTGAACCAAAAAGGCAACAATGAATGTTTATGTAATATATAGGGCCTTTCAATAGGGGCGGGTAGATGTGGAAATGGAATAAAACAAGCTGTGTGTGAGGTATTAACTTAATTTTTTTTTTATTCGAAAGGCCCATGTATGCCATTATGTATGGAATATGATATCATTCACATGGCCACCACGTCTACCGTAACATGGACGCAATGCGCGGAATTTACGTGTTAACGAACACCCATTTTGATAATAAAGTTTTATTTGTATTTGTATGTGCTGTTCAATCGTGTAACTTTCCATGATGATTTGGCATGAGCAACTTAATAATAAAAAAAATATTGAACAGCTGTAGCTAAAACAACATGGCCGCCACGTACCGCCAAAATCTACCCATGCCATTTTAAACACCCTATATAACTTGTTTGAACTGTTTTTTGTTTTTCTTATATACTAATCGGTGTTTTTTCTTCGTTTCGTTTCTTCGTTCGACCAGCTGCCAATACTATGTGAAGAGCCATCCATGGGTGCTGGCCTATCAGGGCGTCATCACATTCTTTGTGCTGGCCAACTTTACGCTGGCAACATTCATGGATCCGGGCATTATACCAAAAGGTATGTAGCGGGCTAAAAGATGGCCAGCGTATCTCGCCACAGCCTAAATTTGACTGAATTCTAGCTTCGCCCGACGAAGACTGCGAGGAGGAGTTCCGTGCACCGCTCTACAAGAATGCCGAAATCAATGGCATTACGGTCAAAATGAAATGGTGTGTCACCTGCAAGTTTTATCGCCCGCCCCGCTGTTCCCATTGTTCCGTATGCAATCATTGCATAGAGGTAAGGTTTCTACAATCTTGAATATGATTCGAATCGTTTGTTGTTTATCGTATTAAGTTTTTATATTTTTTTTTTTACATTTTTACAGACATTTGATCATCATTGTCCGTGGGTGAATAATTGCATTGGCAGGCGCAATTATAGGTTCTTCTTCTTTTTCCTCGTCTCACTCTCCATTCATATGCTGAGCATCTTCTCCCTGTGTCTCTTCTACGTGCTCAAAATCATGCCCAACATCAGACATACGGCACCAATTGTCGCGTATCCTTTTTCTTATATATTATATATATTTTACTAACCCAAATCTTATCTTAATACACTTTTACCTTTAATTTTTATTCATTTCACTTCTGTGTGCCAAATTGGTTTAGCTCAACTTCAACTTTTAGTATGATTCTGATGGGTCTGGTTACTGTGCTGGCCATACCGATATTCGGTCTGACGGGCTTTCACATGGTGCTCGTTTCGCGGGGTCGCACCACCAACGAACAGGTGACTGGTAAATTTAAGGGCGGCTACAATCCGTTCTCCCGCGGCTGTTGGCACAATTGTTGCTATACACAATTTGGACCGCAGTATCCCAGGTAAAGTTGATTCGATTCGATTTCATTCGATAAATAGATATAGAGTATAGAGTTTTTTGTTACACACACAGCCTGCTTAAGCCAAAGAAGTATGCATCACGAAGATCACAGACGCAAAATCAAGCGATAAGCACGATATGCAACGATCGGACCAATCAACAGAACAATGCCGGCGCCGGCAATGGCGGCAATGGAACGGGAGCTGGTGGCAATGGCAGCACAGTTGGCAGCGGAATGCGCGGCACTTCGGTACAATATTCACCCCGCTCCTACTACGAGTCGAGTCGGGAGAAGCGTGGAATTCAGGTAAAGACTTATATGGCCGAGGGCAATGGTTATAATCAACGGTCGGGCAGCACAACGCTTTATAGTAAGGTGGGTAACATTTTGCAAAACCAAAACGAAACATTGCAGAAATTGCTATGCAAAACGAATATAATAATCTCTCTCTATACTATTACTATATATATGTATAACCCTATCTACTCTTCTTTTGTAACTCTGTATATACATATACTATATATATATATAATTTATGTTTGTGTGTTTGTTCTAATTTTCATTTGTAATCTGTAATCTGTTACCTGTAATCTGTAATCTGTGACGACTGCAATTTGTTGTTGCTGTTTTGAACAATTTCTAACATTTATACAATAATTGTAATTGTGTTTTTGTGTTATAATCAATTGGGCTGTGTTCAATTTAGTTTCGTCTAAGCTTTAATTGGATTTTTCTAACTATCTAATCTAACATTCATCTACTATATATATTTGTCACAAAACATTTGCTCCACCGCTAGTTAATTCCTATGTTTAACATATTTAATATAATCGCGCTGCCAAATGCTTTTGCTTTCTCTATCATTCTCTCTCGCTCTTTCTTACCTACCATTGTCATAAGTAAAATCCGAAAATTTCCCAGAACTGTATATATATACTATTTAACGCACAGTTTGTTAGCCCTTCTTGTTAAACTTGGCTAAAAAAAAAACAGCAGAGAAATTGAAACCCTTTATCACAGTTATCTGATTGTTGCTATTTGCTATTTACACTCTTCTGTGTATTTTCATTTAACGCTTTTCATTTCCTTCTCCTCCGTCGTCATTTCATGGCAATGACATGATTCTGAACCTGAATTGCCTTCCTAGTCGAGTTTCATTATTCCCATTGACATAACACTCAAACGGCGGCACGCCCACAATGTGCTATCATTTGACTTTTAATTATACACGCACCCCCTCCCCCAAACACACACACACACACTTACCACTTGACACACAATCAATCAATCGCACAGCTTAAATAAGCAGCAGCAGGACTTTTGCACCTTCCTGCACCCATTGACTAGTAGAACCTATCACGCTCTATCAATCTATTTGGCGCTTCAAAGCTAAAGCTACTATCACTTCACTGTCCTTCGTATGTATTCGTATTACTGAAAAGCTTGTTGGTTCCAATCATGTATGCACTTTGCTTCGCGTAGACTATTTAACGTTTAACGTTTATTCTGCGGGGTTAGGAGCTAGATATCAATTAGTAGTATATCTTATGCATACTTAAGGGTTTAAGTGTGCTTAGAACTTGTAACTTGAAGAGGATAAGAAAAGTTTAACTATATTAGAAAGAAGTAATAATAATATTTGATATATTTGCAGATAGTTTATACTAGTTGAACATAACTTAAAAAAGATAAAAACAAAGTATTTTTGCACTGGGGTAAACGCTTTTAGCTTTTAACTATTCGCAAAGGCTTAGAACCATTTGAATTAAATTTAATTTATTTAACTTTTTTCTTTCCTTCTTATCACCTTCTGTGTAGGTGATTATAATAATACACACATATAGTTTGTTTTCGTTTTCGTTTTGATTTTGATTTTTATTTAGTTTTAGTTTTAGTTCTGTTGTATTTTGTTTGCATGCATGATTTCTGATTTCTGATATTTCGTTAGTTTCGTTATGTTGCAATTTCGAAGGCTTTTGCTTTGCATAAAGTATAACTGCTCTGTTCTGTTGCCGCCTATATATATATATATAAATATATATGATCGGCTCGTTTGGCTGGATGTGTGCTGTACATTCACTCGCAGACTGTTGTGCAACTATTTTCAATATACATATATACCTAGTCTAGTCTAGTAGCGTATATAGCAAAAAAAAAATATATAAGAATATAATTGGTCAAAACAAAACTCTACACTTTCTGCAAGCACCGAAAAAGGTAAAAAAAAACCATTAAAAAAACAAACAAAAACAATTCAAATTTATATTTTATTATATTATTATTATTATTTATTGATTGTTAATGATTGAAAAGTGATTTACTTGAATTTTTCGTCACATTGAACGTTGCTTTCTCTTCTCACCAAAAATGAAAAAAAATATCTCAAAAACTCAAACTCATCATCCTTGTGAAACACTCTTCAAGTACTTTATATGTCTCTCTTTCTGTCTCTCTCTCTCTCCCTCCCTTTCTTTATTGTTCTTTCTGTCTGTTTTCTCTGATCTGAATGCTGAAATTTCCTTTTGTAACATTTCGTTTTGTAGCTTTTTGACCAAAGAAATACTCTTTTCCCACAATTTTTTACATGATGTCTTGCAAGTTCAACAAAAATATATGTTTCTTAACTTTTATTGTGGACATCTCTCTCTTTCTCTTTCTCTCACACACACACACACACACACTGTGCGTTATATATGTATACAGGAGATGTTTTCCATTTTGTGTCCCAAACATTTTTTTAGGGATTCCGCAAGCGACATTTGTCATCGAACTCATTTTTTACCCAGAACAGAAACAGACACAACAACAACCATCAAACCAAACCAAACACAATACACAAGTTTCGTTTTCATTTGGTTTCAAGTACATTTCAAAATTGATCAATCGCAACTACTCGTTTTTATGTAGGATTAAGGTTATATATCTTGTTTTTTTTTTTTCAATTGAGTTGAGCACAGATTTTGAAAATGTGTGCCACATAATATTGTGATTAATTTTTGCTTCTCTTCCATATGTTTTTTCTTCTGTTTCTGTTTCTCTGCGCGGTTTTGAACAGCTGTCGCCGGGACGTGAATGTTCCGATACGGACTTGGAGCCGCCGCCTGCCTCACAGAGTCAAGACTGCGAGCCGACGCCGCCATTGCAGCGCCACAACTCGACCAATTTCTATCTGCCCCAGGTGGCGGACACGGTGGGTGGAACGGTGGGCATTAATATGGGCAACATGAACAATGGCAACATTGTCAGTGGTGCTGGCATTGGTGCTTCCAATCAAACATCACAGGGTGGCGCTGGAGGCGGCGGCGGCGGGGATTCACCACGACACATTCGCATGTATCATCCACGTCACAGTCCGCTGCCGCGAAACAGGTAAGTGGCATCCTTTCCCAGCTCCACATACTATACTATATCAATTATTATTGTTTTTAGGGGTCTGGAACCGCAACGCGGTTATACGAGTGAGGCACTGTCGCCGGATCATCCCAGCGGTGGAGGTGTCGGCGTTGGCGTCGGTGTTGGTATCGCTGGTTATGTTGTCAATGGTCCACAGGGCATAGCTGGCATTGCACAAGGGCAGCGTGTTGGGCCCACAACAGCCACGCCCACCATGCAACAACGAATTAAGCCGCTGGGCGTCGCCACACCACTCGTCATCGCCAGTCCAGTGAGAAGGTGAGTGGGTTTCACCTTCACCCTTCACCCGTTCAGCCTTCAGTGGTTCCCCACAAAACCCACCCGCTCCATAATTAGTTTGGATTGCTGCTTCTTTGCCTTTGGCTTTGCCGTTGCCGTTGCCATTGCCTTTGCCTTTGTGTCATTGATTGTTTTATAATGCTTCCAATTTGTTATTGTCATTATTATTGTTATTATGCTCAATTTACTATTGGCAACACAACACAACACATATAGTTTCTATATAGAGAGGAGTGTCGTCAGTAAGTAAGCGCTTCTTTCGTGCTTCCATATGCTGCTTTCATGCTTCTGAACCCATCTCATATAGTTAGTGCGTACTGTACTTCATTCACTCCTCTAATCCTTTGCGAGTCGAGGCAATTGGCTTGCATGATTCTGAGCGAGTTGGCAATAGGATAAAAAAGAAAAAAACAAGTCATTGAACCGAACCGTCTAGGTCTGTTGATCTTTCTTTTTCTCTCACTATTGCTCTCTCTTTTTATCTCTCTCTCTCTCTCTGTCTTTTACACGCATTAGCTCGGTAGTTATGTTCGTCTCATGTTTCATCTACATAGATATAAGTGTATATTTCTTGCACTCAGCTTTTTTCCAAAACAAAAACAAAAAGAAAAATAAATTTCATTTTATTACACACTTTAAAACTAATTATTTTTAAACTTTTCTTTTTTTCGTTTTCTTTGTTGTGTTTTTTTTTTTCGATACCTCGATGTAGTCAATACTCAAATTCTGAGAGCAGTACTAATTCCTAGGCTTAGCTTACCACAAAAAAAAATAAACAAAAAATAAAAATACAAAAAAAACTGAAAACAATAACGAAACTTGATAAATCTATATAAATGTATGTGTATAAAGAAAAAACCAAAACAGAATTAGCAAATTAAATATTAAGTGAAAAATAAGAGAGACGATAACAATCACGATTACGATTACGTTTTTTTATTAATAACACTTTGTAAGGAACAAAACTAAGACGAAAATCGGCTGCAGCTGATCTTTCCTCAAAATAATCAAGATCTAGACCCAAATCGAGAGCTCTTTTTCTTTATTTCTGCCTACCTGTCTTTAAACTGGATTACATTTAGATGACGAACACACACACACACACACACAGAAACACACTCTGACACACACACTGTCTTACACACACTCTTGAGACACACTATCCTTAGAATATATATGTATGTACAACCACCTACAACTAGCGCCACCAAGAGCACAACCACCCCAACCAACTATGTGTACAACAAGCTCAGCTTTCATTTGATTGGAAGGTGAGTGATTTCTTGATTTCTTCTTCTTTCTTGGTGCTGTCTGTTTTTTTCTTTATATTCTATTCTTTACTTACTCTTACTCTATCGTTTCGTTCGTTTCGTATCGTTTCGTTTCTTCACATCGCCACATACTATATAGTATTTGAAATCAAGGCAGGCTTTTTACTCATATCTCATTCAGTCTCTGACATTTGACCTTTGGAATGGGATAACACCACTACCACCACCACCAACAACAACAACAACAACTCATTCCAAATAATGACATTAAAGTCATGGGGCATTACATTGTGTGTCGAGACGTCAAGTCTGAAGGTATACGTTAGACGAAATCGAAATTTTTTTAACTCACATTCTCTCACACAAAATACACAAACTTTTATTTTTTTAAAATAGTTTTATTTTCATTTCGGCACAACATAGTATATTGCCAAATTATTAAAATCGTGCAATCAAAATCGTTTTCTATAAAACTAACTACAACAACAAGCATTATTATGAGTAAGAGCCACAACAAACCACAACAACAACAACAGCAACCACAATGGATGCAGTCAAACAACAACAACATTTCCGGTCGCATCCGCGATCTGGATTTGCTGAACGCAACAAACTTGACGGCTGCAACACCGCGAGAGTTGCGCCAACGTCGCAATTTCCAACACAATGGCATGCAATTCCAGACGAATGCAGTATCCTATCTGAACAAGACGCGTGCCGGCGCCGCCGTTCAGGATGAAGATTCTGGTGATGCCCGCCCATCCGTTGTCCCAAAGGTGAAACAACAGCTACAGCAGTTGAGTGAAAGAACCAACATGACAGATAAGACACAGTTGTTGAATTGCAATAACAACTATCATCAGCCTGAGCAATCCGTCGTCTCCAATCAAGACGTTGAGGAAAATGTCTACAACAGCGAACGTTTACAGCAAATCCTGGACAGACATGTCCAAAATGTGAACAACAACAAAATCAACCATCAATATAGTAGCAACAACACGAACATCAACACAAACACGAACTATAAGAATCATAAGAATATGGAGGTTTTGAATGAATCGAATGAATCGAAACAACAAGACGATCAGTTGCCAATTAAGCCGATATCCTCAAGAATCTACAATCGTCCGATGAACTATCGTTTTGGTCAGATGCGTACTGGAGGAGGAGGACTAGTTGGAAGCTTGGAAAGAAGAGGTTTCAAAATACCCTCATCGACTGCCAAAATGGATTATATAACATTGACCGGCCTGCTGCTGGGCTATCTGATATCAAATGGATTATTCTTCTTGTGCTGGTACATCACCTGGCTAAGCGAACAGGTTGTGAAGCTGCGCAAGCATTTCCTGGGTCATGCAAATCTCTGGGAGTTCTTTGACTTTGAGGACACCACACGCTACTCGATGCAGACCAAGCTGCTACTGGCGCCCATCATACTTGGCTGCAGTCTACTCTATTGTATCGCCAACATACTCCATCTGATGATCCAGTTGGCGCGCTCCGATGTACCTCGCCACATTGTCGATTTCGTTCAGAACATTGCCAAAAAATATAGTGCCTAAGCCGCCTAATCTTGTAATTCAGTTCTCTTCTAACCAAAATGCTTACCTACCAACGGTCTTAAGCTTGCTAATTGTTTAACGATTGGATTGGATGCGGAAATGGGTGTTGACGACTCATCATAATATAATATAAAATAAAATCTTATTTCATTAACCATTAATTGGTTTTTTTCTGCTCTCTCTCTGATAACTTGTCTTTAACGCTGTGTTAAGGGTTCTTGCGCTCTTTCTTCTTTCATCTGAGAAGCTCTTGCACTTGTCTGTGTTTGCGTTTGCGTTTGTCTAACTGTTACTAAACTCGATTTAATATCCTAACGATGTTGTAGTCTCTAACTCATGCATTACAACACACACCTACACACACCCACACACACACACCAAATACACACTGCATTCTCTTTTTTCTAACGTACAACGATGTCAAAAGTCCTCTAACATCAACATAAAGCGCTGTTACGGAAATCGCAGCCTTAATATTCAATATAATAATGTTAACAACACGCTTTGTTGTTTTTATTCGCCCGCCTTACAAAACATTCATTAATACCACCGCCTTCGACCTTCTTCACAGATCTAATCCAGGCACACCCACGCAACCGCGACGTCCAGATTTCATAGGACTCAATGCGCAGGCAGCGGCACAGCAGCAGCAACAGCAGCAGCAACAACAACAACAGCAGCAGCAACAGGCAGCTGCAGCGGCAGCCGCATACTATGAATATACTAGCGGGCTGCCGCCACAGCATCCGCAAGCGGCAACGATTCAACAGCAGCAACAGTTGCTGTTGCAACAGCAACGCGTCATGCTGCAGCATCAACAACAACAACAGCAGCAACAAGGTAAGTGACACACTCATTCTATGCCCAGACTTTTGCTAATCTTGTTTTACTTGTTACATGATTACAGCGATGCAGCAGCAGCAGCAACAATCATTGGCTCAGGCTGCATATGGCGGCAGTCCGCAGCGTCGTTTCCTCTCCGAGGGTGAGTTGGTGCGTCAAGGTGCCGGTGGTGCTGGTGGAGAGCTTTCCTATGCGCGCTCCAACAACACCGTGGACAATATACGTGAACTGGCTGGCAGTCCGCAGCGCGGCGTCTACATGTGGAAGGACACATCGCCAGGCTTCAGTGGCGGCGGCGGCGGTGGTCCGTCTGCCGTTAGCATTGGCAGTAGTGCGGGCACACTGCCAAGCAGCAGCAATACGGGCGGCGGCGTCATGCAGCATGCCCAGTATATAACAGCCGGCGGTGGAGCCCATCCACTCATTATGACCCATTCACGCCTCCAGGACTATGCCATCCAGCAGCAGCAGCAACAGCAGCAACAGCAACAACAACAACAAGCAGCTGTTGCAGCGGCAGCATCATATCATCGATCCAATCCCACAAGTCCAACAACCCTACCGCTCACATCGACGGCACAAACATACATTTTGCGGTGCAGCGGAGGCGGTGGCATGATCGCTGGAACGGCTGCAGGATCGGGCAGCAGCGGCAGCATTGCCAATCTGCCAGCGAGCAGTAATCCTAGCACTGGTCCTGTATCCAGCGGTGGCTATCAACCGCAGCTGCGCGGCGGTGTTGCCGTCTTTCCGCCAAATCCCCTAGCGGGCGTTAATGTCAGCAATGCGATTGGAGCGCTTCAGCCACAGCCATCGCCGCAGATCAAGCGCAAACAGACGCCAACGCGTCCCATGAGCTTTGTGCGCGCTCTGGAAATGACCGATTCAATGGAGATGCAGACACTCGAACAACAGCAGCAGCAGCAGCAGGTGGCAGCAGCGGCGGCGGCAGCAACTATGGCACGCAACAATGGCGGTTTGCCGAGCGGTGTGCCCACAAGTCTGGCTCAACAGAATGCGGCAGCAGCAGCCGCAGCGGCGGCAGTTGGACGCAATGCTGCGGCCGCAGCTGCTGCTGCTGCGGCGGCTGCTGCTGCCAATGCCAGTGGTACACCCGATCGCGCCAGCATTTACGATATGAACTATGAGATATCTGTATAACCCGTGGTTGTGCCCGTCGTCGTAATGCCACCCGCCTCAGCAGCCAACAATGCGGTTGCCGCCAATTCAACCAATGCAACCGCAGCCTTCTATGCGCAACACCAACAGCAGCAGCAGCAGCAACAACAACGAAGCATACTAATGAATGGCGCTGAGCCGGCAGCGTACGCCTCGGTGCCCATACCCATGCCCGTCTCCGTCTCTGTTCTTGCATCCAAGCACAGCAGCAACGGCAGCAATCATCACCAGCACCAAAGTCACCTCAACATCAATATCAACAGCAACAGCAACAGCAACAAGACGCCCAACAAGCGCAAGTTCTCCACATTCTTCTAAAGCAGTTGGATCATCCAGTCACCACCCCGTTTTCCCTTCTCCCTCAAGTCTCTTGTATATAGTATCCGTGTTTAAGTTATTATTGAATTGATGAATTGATAAGAGCCAGCAGCTAAACAACTAACAATTTTGGGTGCTGCTCGATTTAGTTTAAGATTTGTTTTTTTTTTTATATAATTATCAATCAATTGAAAGTTTTTAACTAGGTTTTTTTTACCATATTTATTTAACATTTGTTTTAATTATTAATATTATCGAGTTGGCCCAAAGCAGTTGAAGCGCTGTGTTGTTTGCCACAAATAGCTAAAAGGAAAAATGGAAAACAAATTAAAAACAGATTTCGTATGGGTTTCTTTTAAGTCGAAACGGAAGACGGAAAACTCTTTGTGCTTTTATTAATGTCAATACTATAAAATATATACATTGTAAAACTTTTATTTAAATTAATTTTACGCAACTCGGGCACGCCCACAAACGAGCAAAATGCATATATGTACATGTAGCTTATCAAATTTGTACACGAATGTATGTATATGGATATATCAAATATATATGTATATATTGATTTGCATTGCAATCAACTTGAATATAGACAAAAGTCAGGTGAACATTTAAAATCGAGCTCGATTACGAGTAAGAGTATAATATACTATATATACTATATAGCTATCTGCATACATACATATGTATATGTATTTCTATGTACTACGACTATTTGCAACTTACGCCTAATCGAAAACAAAAACAAACAAACCGAAACAAAAACAAATGCCAAAATTTGTAAATTCTTATATATCGAACATAACTAAAATGTGTGCAAGAGGGAGAATGTTTCATATAAACGTATGTGTATTCGTGAGTGTGTGTGTGTGTGTAGGCTTGAAATGCGTAAATAGTGAATATGAATATATATATGTATATGTATATGCTCTAAGCTTTAACTCAAAATCCTTCTCAAAATCCAAATAGTTAGACAGCGTGTCAAGTCGAGTCGACAGAGAATGAAAGAGAGTTTCTATATGTTTTTTTTTTTTCTTTTCTTTTTTTATTCATATGTACATAAGTGTATATTCATGTGTATTTATGTCTATTCGTAACGTTTGTACTATTATTATTATTATCATTATGTATTATGTTAAGGCCAAAAATGTTACAGTAAAGCATTTAGTTGTTGCTGTTGTTGTTTCTGTTGATGTTGTTATGTCAGCTAACAACTACTTAGTATATACTATATGTCTCTATATGTGTTTGTAAACTTAAATGTATTTACATATTAAGCTGTAACATATTTGGTCCGTGCTCATATATGTATGTATATATATACATATATATATATTTTTAAACAAATTTGTTGTTATGTTTTTAAGTGCAATTAGTGTTTAATTTTGTGCTCTGCCGTTTTGTTAATCAATATACATATATATATATACATACATATAGTACATACATATATAGCATTTGGAGTGACACAAACACAAATACAAAAACCCACAAAATGAAATCAAAACTCAGTTACAAAGCGACAACATCTGAGAAGGAGAAGGGCTTGTCACTGCTGGTGGTATCCTGTCCCAGTAACTACTAACAGACAGACAGACACAGACGAAGACGAAGAAACAAACAAACTATAACAAACTAACACTGAAAGTTTAGGAAAATAGAATTGAATTGGAATCGATAGTACTTTAAAGTTTTTTGCAAAGTTAACAAACAGAACAAAATGCAACAAATGAATAGAATTAATAATAATGTTTGTAAGAAAGCTAGCTATATACATATTTAATTGAGTGTTCATCATACACAAGGACCACATAAACATAAATATATAAAAACAGACAGACAGAGCGAACAGTGAGTGGAATGATATGATGATATGATGAGGCAACAATTCCCAGCTCTATAAATCCGTGGACGTGTTGAACACAGAAACAAGTAAAAGTAAAGTAAAGTAAATAGTAAATAGTGAATCGATTGAAGTAAATCGTATTCAAAGTGTTTTTTGCTAACAAATAAATAATAATGAAATGATGGAAAATTATTCATAAACTTGTACACAAAACGAGTGCATATACAGCATATAGTATGTGTGTATATACATATATATATATATATATATATATTTAAATATATATAAAATGTAACTGAAACTGCAAAAAGGATAAATGGAACATAACATAAAAACAACAAAAACTGTAACAAACATTGTTTTAGATTTTTATACCAAATTTAATTAATGTCAAAACGTGTTGTTTAATCAATATACATATATTTATATAAATAAATACAATTTTTTTATTATTATTATTTATATTTTGATTTTTGTATGCCACAAACATATTCAGTAACGGCAGGCAGAGCCAAACTCAAAGAGTATGTGCCACATGCCACATGCCACATATGAAATGTCAACAGTTAGCAAATGAGATTACATAGTTGCAGGCATCATCGTCATTATTATGCGACTGTCACGTTCTCAAATATCTTAATTTGTTTAAACAAACATAAATATACATATATATAAATAAAATTTTTTTTTGTATACTGTGTGTACTTTGTAAAATATACAACAAAAAATTTCATAGCAACATTAACAGCAAGGCAATTAATATATAATAAAGATAATAATGAAAAATACAAAAACAAATTTTGTTCTTCTTGCCATCATAACTGTTTTCCGGAATGTAATATTCATTTTAAGCCATATTACTATGTCTTAATTATTTGTTATCGAAAACTCTTTAAAGAAATTGCCAAAGCGAAATCTGTCATTTCATTTCAATATTCATTTTAATCTTAATCAAAGTATTCATAGCAGAGCTAAGAAAGTTGGTAACGAAAATGTCTTCGACAGCCGAAATGGCAAGCAATGGATTCTCAGTGGCGACCAATGCCAGTGGTTCGGACACTGAACCAACTCTTGAACTGTTTACGCCCAAAAGAACGGCAGACACTTTAACGTCATTTATCACTGTGGACACATTGGCCCTGATCCGTGCGGATGTAACCGTGGTTAATTCCAATACCGGCATTATGTTAAGCACTTCAAGCGTGGGTGCAACTCCTGTCTGGACCTGCTATGAACAGTTGCCAGCCCTTATCTCAAAAAAGTACATGTAGCATACGGTAAGCCGCTGGCGCTTTACACTGTAACATAACTTTCTACATTTTCATAATGCAGAAATTCAAGAACCATTTAAATGTGATTGGTCTACAGTGGAACCTATTTACTTATTACTTCAGAAACTTGTTGAAGAGGAACTAAAACATTTAACAAGCCGTTGCAATAAATTACTTTCAATAAATAACTTGAAGACTAGTTAGGTTATTAGCCTGGAGGGTAAACTAAAACTTAAAAGTATTGTAATCCTAATACATTTTTATTCAAATTTGATAAATCCAAATGTGCAAAAATAAAGATCTATTACGGACACAAATTTAAGGTCCACATTTCACCGCATACGATATCCAAGCGCCCTCTGGCGGAAAAGTTTAGAAACCCTTAGCGCAGACACACACCGCTGAAAGAGAACAAATCCCGCCTGGAATATATATTAAATGGAAAAAAACCTTTTAGTAAAAACACAAAACGTTTTATTTTAAAAAAATTTTTATTGATTTTTCTTTAATACGTACAATGTTTTGTTTATCCACTGATAATGTAATTTGTGTGTGAGTGTGTATGTGTGTGTGGTTTTTAATTGTTGTTCATTGTCAGTACGATGACACGTTAAATATGTTTTGTTATATCATATGTGTATATAGATATAGATAAATATGTTTGTATATGTTTAACTATTCAAATGTAAATACATGTATGTGTGTGTGGGGTGTGTGGTGTGTGTGTGAGTGCACATTTACTTTGCATGGCAGCATTAAAATGCACACTGATACAAAATAACATAATTTGATTATGCCTTCTATCAAATGTATCAAACTTCGGTTAATTATTTTATAAATAATTTGCTATACGTGTAAGTATGTTTCGTACGTGTGTTCTATTTTGCATAATGCATACATATATGTATACAGTTTAACATAAGTATGTGTTTATCGTATATTGAGTAAATATTATTATCAATATCTTCTTATTTTTTTTTTTGTTGTATATGTATCTAAATCGTATATATATGTATGCATAGATGTGCTTAGCTTGCTCAAACATACGTTCCAAATGTGTGTGTAAGTGTGTGGATATAACAAATAATAATAATATAAAAAAAAAACACTTTGATATTGGTTACAAGCATAGACACAATATTTAAGAGTATATAGCTTGGATATAGCATGGTTGTTATAAGTTTATACACATTCTAGTACAACATCTATGTAAGTATTTCTTCGTTTGATTTTTCGTTTTTTTTTTATCTTTTTTTTTTTGTATGATACATAAGGAAAAATGTTCCAGCCCTATTCGAAAAACAAAAATTTGCGATTTCTTCTTTTTGTTTTTTCAGAATATTTTTAAATAGACAACAATATTTTTTGTTTATTTTTTTTTTTTTGAAAGCTTGTAATCGATTCTAGCGATTTTGGCCTATTAGATCCATAATGGATCTGTACCTTTTTTTCTGTGGGTGTTTTGAGTGTTGTTTATTTGTTGTTTTTTTTTCGATTAAACTAATACTTATTGTACATACAACATCATTTGTAGCATGGCTATGCCTCTCTTTTTGTTTTCATTGATGTGACACACTCTCTCACTTTCACTTTCTCTATCTCTCTTTCTCTCTCTCTGTGTTTGCATCTTAAGTGCTAATATTGTAAAAAAAATGTATATTTGGATATTCATTACACATACAAATATATATATATATATATAATATATTGTATATTGTATATTGAAATACATGTGTATACATATATCAAAAAAATATATATAATAATAATAATAACTATTTACTTATGTTTAGCGTGTACTTTAAAAAAAAAAGAATTTAAATAAGGCGCATTTGATAAGCTAAGGATATATGCAGTATATATATATATATATATAGTATTCGATATACCAAAATGAATAAAGTATGCTCCAAGCAATTACATTGGCACATCCATATTGGGAATATGCACACTAACACTATATATAAAGTACACATGAGAATATTGATTACACATATAGATAGATACATTTTGGCAAAACGGATGCCGTGTGCTGCATATTTGTATGTTTTGCTGTTTGATGTTTGTTGTGATTTGTAACAAACAAACAATTGTAAATTGGACAGATACTAGACAGATGATAACTATAACTAGAACTCCTTGAGGCTGCCGCCCCGCTTCAGCTTCGTAAGTCGCTTTAAACTGGCACTAAGCATTCCGCCGCTGCTGCCAAAGCCAATGCCACTGCCACTGCTAACGTTGTAACTACTCGATGCAGACAAGCGTTCACCATCTGATCGCCATCTGCCGGTGTAGCAATCACGATCGTGCTGTGTGAAGGTGCCACGAAAACGGACACGTCCACGACGCGGTGGTTCACCAACTTTACGCCACAGATCGGTCAGCGGTGGGTGGTGCTGATGGGGGTGCTGTTGCACGGTGCAGCAGCACACCAACTCCTGAGATTATAACTTCTTCTCCCACACCACAATGTGAGCATCATTGGAATTGGCGGTGAGTGGGGCAAGACTGGGTGCACCGCCCGAACCGGACGCAGCATTGGCAGCACCCGATGCAGTGCTTGCCGCACCCTTGTGACCGGGTGAGTTGCTGCTGCTGTTGTACCACACATGACGCCAATAGCCACGTCCGCCCATTAGAGTGATGACTGTACGTGGTCCATCCGCATTCTGTTGCTGCTGTTGCTTTGTGTTCTGCTTCTGTTTGCGCTTCAACGTGGCAACGGCTGCAGGTGCTGCCTGCTTTTCGGCTGATTGGGCCAGCATCTGCTTGAAGCCATCCTCGGATTTGGGAGTGCTATTCGAGAGAAGCTGATGCTGCTGTTGCTGATGATGGATATCGGCTGTGGTCATCAGACCGTTTTCGGATATGTTGCCCAGATCGCTGCCAGTGCCGGAGGTCTTGTGGCTGGCGCTGCTGCTGTTGCGTGATACAGAGCGTCCGCCAAAGAGGCGTATGCCCATGCTCTCCTCACTGCCCGACGATGTGTACAGGCTGGATGACTTCGAGTCCACTGACCAATTGGATAGATCCAAGGAGCGTGGTCGCGATGCCTTCATGCGCAAACGTCGATCCAGGGTGCACACCTTGCCCGGTATGGCAGCCAGCTCGGGATCGGAGCGACGCATACCCTCGTACATCATGTCCATGAGATTACCCTGTGTGCCATCCTCGGCATCGTAATCCTCCTTGACGAATATCAATTTGCCATACAGACCATACACATCGCAGATGCCCTGCTCGATTTGTTGGGGCAATGTGACCGCATACGAGTGGAGTCCTGCAGCTCCAGCTCCACCAGCGGAACCCAATCCGCGCGGCAGCGTCTTAGACATGCGTGAACTGGCATCGCCAGTTGAGCCAGTGCCCAAGTCGCGAAAACGTTTTCGATGAAATGCCGGCGAGTTGGCCAAAGAAGCGCGTATTTTGGCCGTAAAACTCTGATCCAGTGAGTGTTGCTTATCCAGCTTGGAGCTGCGTGGTGATGAGACAGTTGATGTCGCTGTTGTTGCTGCTGCTGCTGATGCATTCGAGTCTGTGGTTGGGATTGGGCTTGCGTGCTCCTCTTTGGGAAGATCACGACGCAAAATGACTGTTGATTCATCCAAATCGGTTTCGGTTAGTTTCTTGGGATCAGCATCGATGGCCGGCAGCTGCAGATCATCGCCCATGCTGGGTGGCACAGTGGGCATCAATGGAGCTGATACGGTGGCACCAGCCGTTGGCTTATACGCCGGATAAACTTTCGGTATTAGCGGCAAAAGGAACGTAATCGGGCCAAAGTGAGCGTGGCATGACATATTAATGCCACCGCTGATAATGGGTACGCCTTCGAGGCGTGGCAACGGTATGGTGATAGCAATGCCCACATTAGTGCCCACCCACAACAAACCCTTGCAGGCCATCAGTGCCGTCACATAGATGGAACTATTGTTCAATGGCTGCTCCTTTTTGGCATCGTAACGCAGCACACTGGATGCAATATTGATGTCCTGCAGATGCTTGAACGTCTCCGTGTGATACAAGCAGAGCATGGTTGAGTTCTTCAGCGAGATCCAGAGTCCGATGCCCGAGTGCGCCATTAGATTGACCTGCTGACTGGCGCCGTGTTGCACCTCAAAGCTGCGCTGCAGCTCTCCGTTAAGGGCATTCAGCACATAGACACGATTTGCGCACGATGCATAGATGTTCATGTTGATGGGCAGCATGCTAGGCACACACATGCCCGACTCGCCCAGGGTGACCTGTTGCGGATCACGTAGCATCCAGACACCGTCGTGGGCACGTCGATAGATCAGCACTGTGGCATTCGAGAGCGACACGTAGACGGCATCGAAGTGATAGAGAATACGCTGCACTGCACCCGGCACTGCATAGCTGCCCAGTTGCTCCTCCTGCTCGGGATTGCGTGCCGAATAGATGAGCAGCTTGCGACTGTCGGTGCCCAGCCAAACGAGATCGCCCAACAGGCTGCTGTGCTCCTCACGCGTACGGCACTGATCCAAACCTTTGACAAATTCCAATGCCGACACCTGTGTCTCCACCAGATCAAAGGCGCCCGCCTCACGCAAATTGCCCGCTTGCTGGGGATGCTGGGCGAGCACAGTGATGTGCGATGATGTACCATCGCTGCTGCACATCCACAAATAATTCAACTGCTTATGCCGACGACGCGCATTTGCGCTCTGTTTAATGTCATTGGTAATGCTGTAATAGCATCCACAGCGGACCTGAAATGGGAAATCATTATTATCATTGTTGATATTCGATTGAAATATTTGACGCACCTCTGTTTGATGCTGTGAGCGGTAAACAGGCATTGCCTTGACAAAGAGCGGCATCTTGCGTGACTGCTTCTGTTGGACAGCCTCTTGGAGCTGTTGTTGTTCGTGGACCTGTGGACTGGCGGTGTGCAATTGCTGGGCATTGCCATGTGCCGAGTGATGATGATGGGCATGAAGTGGATGATGTTGCTGCTGCTGTGAGCCGGATCTCTCCCAGGCGGGCGAGTTGTTCGGATCGAGTGCCAGTTGAGCTAGACGCAGCTCGGTGATCCATTCCTTCTTCACATTGGGCGTTTGCGTTTGGAATGTGAAGGTCTCCTCCTTGCCGGACTTGTGGCGACCAATGAGCTGGAGGCAACACGAGTCTACCCAGGCCATTTCCTCATCCTTGCGCTGTATGGAGCCCTGTATGGTATTGAGTACGTTGCGTGTCGTATTTGAGTTGAGTTCCTTGTAGCTTCCCTTGAGTGTGCCAACCAGATCGTGTATACGCGATATGACCTCATAGTCAAACATAAGAGTGCTCATCTCGTTGCAGAGATTATCGGCACCATTTGTTAGCTGTGCAGCAGGTGAGCTATGGGCATCTCCTACACTGGCAAACGGTGAACCCAGACCGGCTGTGCCATGGCCAGAGAGCGTTGCCACACCGCTGGTGTTTCCGGTGCTACCATTTGACTTAAGACTGCCGCCACGATTCAGACCTTAATATTGGAACAAAATCGGAGAGTTAGTTAAGAGCTTATATCATGAGAAGGTTTACCATATATTACCTGCTGTTAAGATTCGGGATAGTGTGGCCGATGCACTGTTGTCAACAATCTCCACGTCATTGACGGGGAACATCCACTTGAAGGTGAGCTTCTCGGTTGCGCCAAAGTCATGCGATTGCTTGGGCGCAACGGACACACAGATGACTTTGTCATTGAGGAGCAGCAGGCGTCGTTGCTTGCACTTGACTATGAAACCGGCCTGGTTGAACTCCATATGGGTGACATTATCCTCGCGCAGCAGATAGCGAGCACGATTGCTGGCGTTGTCGTTGATGCTGTTGAGGGAGCGTGTGTTGAAAGTGCCACTAATGTGACCGAGCATCTCCTTGAAGGCCTGATACTGCTCTGCCTCGCGCTTGCTCTCGTTAAGTAGTTCGGCGAGCAGCTCCAACTGGGATAGGGCCAGCTGCAAGGACATGCGATCATGATGACCCTGTGGCGTATACTTGAGCAGGTCCTGCAGAAAGAGTATGAACTGGGGAAAACGCTGTACCGGCTTCACCATCAGACCGAAAAAGGAGAGACGATCATGGGCACTGATCTGTTTGACTTTGAAGAAATCGGCCAGCGCTGATTTGCGCTTCTCTTCCATTTTGGCCAGCTCCATGGCTGTCGAGAAGTTGTTGATGAAGCCCGAGTATGTCTCGAGCAATTGTGGCTTCCCAAAGGCGCTGACAAAGCAATCACCAATCTTCTCATCCCGATCCCAGTTGCGCACACATTCGGCCAACGAGATGCGGAACAGTTTGTGCGAGTGTAGTATATCTGGCAAGCAATGGAACAGTGTGGCAATCTTCACTGGATTTAGCACCGGTGGGCTGCACTCCTCCAACGGTTTCTTGTAATCCTGCCAAATACAAGAAGACAATCAAATATTACATTTAGTTTAGGTTCAATCGAATTTCATCTGTTTAGGTAATCTCGGTAATTCTTTACCCAACAAGTTGTAAGTTCTCTGTTCGCCATTTTCAATATGCTCTGGGGGTTGTCTGATTTTTAATACTTTACTTATTTCGAATGGGTGTGTACTTTTTTTTTTTTTTTTCTTATTTTTTGCTTAACTAATTTGGCAACTACTTCTTTTTGTTATTATGGTTAAATGATTAATGCATCATGTCAAGAGGTGGTGTGTGAATATGATTATGGCATTTTCATGTGTTACAGTTACAATTTACATGTGTGTGTGTGTGTGTTAGAGAGGTGTGTGTGAGTGTTAATATTGAGTTATGACGGAGAGTGGCGGCATATGACGTGGGAATTGGATGGCATGTAAAGAAGAAAACAAATGAGTTGACATGAGAGTTAACATTATGATTAATCGGCAATTACTATATTTTGATGCCATAACGTTTTAGGATTGACAAACAACAAACAGCAAGTGATTAAAAGCAACAACAATTACGATTTACGGGATTGGGTTTGGGTTTGCGTTTGGGTTTGGTTAAACCATGGTAAATTCATTGCAAAAGCTTAGTAAGTCATGATCTTTAGTTGACACAAAATTATGCATTAGGAACAAAAAGATTTTAAAAATAATATTAAAAAAAGACATATAGAATTTAGAAAGTTTATATATATATTGTATTTAGTAACTATATTTTGTTATAATTATATATTTGCACAACTAATAGAGAGACTTTTAAGAGAAACTCGCTGCCAAAATGACAAACACTAAATTAAGTAATGACGATGAAAATCTTAACCTGAACGAGAACAAGAACGAGAAAAATTCGCCAATTCTAAACGAAAAGGATATACCCGAGCTAGATGAGGACAAAATATTGCTGGTGACCGATACATTCAGTCATGTGGAAATGTTTTTACAATCGGACAGCAAACAGAGCTACGCCAGACTCTGTGCCCCAGGACTCTACAGTTTCGAATTGCCCGAACCCGAATCGAATGATGAACGTTCTAGTAACATGGAGTGCGTTACTAACAATGAAGAGGACGATCATCTAACTGATCCCTGGACAACGAGTGACGATTGTCTGCTGGAATTGAATATGATCGATGAACACGATGAGGCCCAGCTCGGTGTACTCCAACGTGACGAGGTGACCGGCGAGATGTTTATGCTAATGCCCATGGAAGTGGATGTGCTGCTAAAGCCCGATCCCAGTGTCACTGTGGAGTATCTATTCAATGAGGGACTCTCAATTATGGCAAATCAGACTCGATCGACAACAGTTGTTGCTGGCGTTGATATTGATGCCATTGTTGATGTTGATGGCAACTTTGAGGGTGCATCGGAAACAACGCTTAAAGCATGTTCCTCCTCCAATGTGGAGCCGAATGGAACCGATACGGAAATTGATGTCGTACTGAGCGAACGCGAACTATGCAGCATTTTGGTGCCAAAGATGAGTTTAACCTTTGATCTGCAGCTCGAAATCGGTTCAATGTTTAATATAAATGGACCGAATGACAACTAACTTATGGGAAGAATCTCACAAAATTACGTCAAAAGCATTTAACTAGTATGATAAACGATTATTATTTTTGAAGAACAAGAACAATATATATATATATATATATTTTAGTTAATAAATTAAAGCGTTTTCAATTATTTAAAAAAAAAAAACAAGCATATGATATAAAGCTATTTATATAACATTACTTAAGTCTTAAGTCACGATCTCAAATTCTACTTCGCTATCAATTCCTTCAAGTTTTGTTTTGTACTCTACTCACATTGACTAGACGTTGTAATGTGGCCACATATGAGTTTTCACTTTGAACAATGGCCGCCAAAATGAGACGACGCTTGATCTGCTGCTGCGATAGACCGGGCGGTGCCGGTGGCAACAATGGTGCCATTACCCGACTGTTGCCAATGCCAGCAGCAAAATTGTTTCGACTGCCCGAATGTGGCGGTGTCATCAGGTCCATATCGTAGCTTCGATTGCCCGGCGTTGAGCTCTCATCATCCTCATACTTAAATAAAAAAGAAAACAAAATGAAGTAAAGAATCATGAATATGCCTTGAGATCATTTAAGACTTACCTCGGGCACACCGGGCATCATTTTGCTGGCACCCAAATTTGCCAGCTTTTGTGGCGAGGCGGCGTCCAGCGTCGCTGTCACTCCTGCAGCTGCACCAGCTCCACCAACTCCACCTCCGCCTGCTGCACCTCCTCCAAGTCCAGCTGCAGCTGTTGGCTTTGACATTGATGCACTGCCGCCGGTCGAGGCATCCGGTATATCAAAACTGGTGGCGGTGGTTGACTGACGACCATCGCGTCCGCCCACATCATACTGATGCGATGAGCCCCGGCGTATTGAGAACCAACGGGATAAACGTCCACCCGGCGATTCACCTGGCGTTGTGATATCCTCACGCTGCGACGTTGCACCCCCGCCACCCGCCGATGAGCTGGGCATCGTGCAGGCGCTGGCCCGACGCATTATCATGTTTGTATCGCTTGGGCTACACTGCGTCGACGAGGTGGAGTTTAAGTTTGTGTTGTTGGTGTTGTGGGTGTGTGTGTGGCTGGAGCTGGAGCTTGACGCAGCTGTGTTGGCAGCCGTGCGCCATTTGTCAAAAGACAAATGCTGCTTGGCCTTGTTGAAGGTTGAACGCAATTGGGAATTGCGTTGATTGCCGGCGCTTAATGAACTCACGCTGCTGCTGGTTTGATCCTCTTCGTTAAAGATCTCCTCGTCGGAGTGGCTGCTGGCTTGTGGCGCCGCCCCTTCGCGCCCTCTATCGCCACGCGACGGTGACTTTGTGTCGCGCTCGCTGCTGCTACTGGCGCTGCTGGCGCCAACGCCAACACCAACACCAACGGCAGCCTGGCCACCGTTGGCGCTGAAGCTTCCGCCGGCAATTGTGGCGCTGTCTGCCTGCTGGCTACTGCTGTGGCAGCTCTTTATTCGCTGCTGCTGGTGTTGCTGTTGTTGCTGTTGCTGCTGTTGCTCGGCAATGCGTCGACTAAATGCACTGTGCAACTGAGCAGTCGTCACACTGGCCTTGTGACTGGGCGATGTGATAAAAGATGATGTTTGATTTAGATGTTGTTGCTGCTGCTGTTGCTGCTGCTGTTGTTGTTGTGGTTTTTGTTGGTCTGGTTCCGCTAATGTATCCTCCCATGAGCCAGAATTAAGTTTATGTTCATCTGGAAAAGAAAAGAGAAACAAACAAAATATCAATTAAAATGTTTGTAAACTAATCTATTTAGATATATATATATATATAATAAGTTATTGCAATGCATTTTGTTTTCTTATTTTTCTTTGTTTAATGTCGAATGACGCCATATGCTAATGTCCAAATGATTGGCAATTATTAGGCGGCACTTTAACGCCAATTGGATTAAGCCAAGTGGCTGCTGTTGTTGGCCGCAGGCGCGATTTGGCCATGGCCATGCAAGTACTATACCATGTGTAGGCAGCCTCACACACACACACAGAGACAGAAAGAGAGAGAGAGAGAAGGAGAGAGCGGGAGCGGGGGAATGGCACACAGCTTCAAAGTCAACTTACCGCCGACACCGCAACAAATTGCAAAAAAAAAAAAACACAAGAAACAAGAATCAAAATCAAAGTTCTGGCCATAAGCACAGAGAGACAACACAAGAACTGTCGTCGTTGTCGTTGCCGTTGCGAGGCAACTCGTTAGCGCCGGCAGCGTCAACAATTGTGTGGGCCGCTTTGAACTGGCCATGGCCAAAAGGCAACAAGCAGCAACAGCAGCAACAGCAACAGCAACAGCAGTTAGAGTCAGAGACAACATCTCAGCTCTAAGAATATTGTGGCAAAAGAGTATCAGCGGCAATAACACCCACACTTGAGCATTAGTTGGCTTTTTGCAGTTTTTTGCCAGTGGCATTTGTCATGCCAACAACAACAACAACAACAACAACAATCCATGGCAGACAGCAACCAACAACCAGCAACAATTGCCGCACTGAGATTCGATTCGATTCGCAATTCGTGCCGACTCACGTGGTCGTAATTAATCATTCAAGACAAAAATTATGCGATAGCTGCGTTTTAAATATGTTCAACTTCACTATTTTGTTGTTCTTTAGTTTCTCAGGGCGTGGCATGCAGCCCCTTAATGTTATCATCAATAACACAACGGGGCAACAACAGGATACGCGCCGACGACAAGACAGGCGACACTTGGCCAACAGCACCAACAACAACAACAACAACAAAATGGCCGAAGACGATGTGCGTGGGCAGCAAAAAAAAAACGACAACAACAACAAACAACAAAATGCCGACAAACAAATATTTACCAATTTCAAGGCATTTCAAATTGCCAACAACATGTGTGTGTGTGTGTGTTAGAGTGTGTGTGTAAGTATTTGTTGGGCTGCCAAAGGCAGGCAGGAAAATCGTTCACCATCTCGCCATCCCTCTCCTCTCCAATCGACCCTCCCCTCACCCGTCTTTGGCAACTTACAAAAATCCGCTTTTACAAAATTGAGTTTGTGTAACTTTTATTTGTGAACCCAGCCGCACATATTGGAAAGCAGCTTTATACATATATAAATATAGATACCCTGTAATTGAACATACTAGCTGTTCGCAAGGCTATATCGAATATAAAAATGGGTATGTTATAGTCTTGCACCTTATAGTACTTCGTTCGTATCCATATTAGTACTAATGTTGATATATATATAGATATTTTTGGGTTTTATAATGCGACAAAGTTTGGCGTCTTTCTCGTCTCCAAAAATGAACTCAATTGGTTTGCGGGGGGAGGGCAGAGAGCTTAATTTGATTGCTGCCTCCGAGCTCTCAGAGTGTGTGTGTGTGTAAGGATACCCGCGCAAGGGTATTTATATGTATGTACATATATTTTTTTGGATCAACATAAGCCATGTGGAACTCTTGATTATGTATGTTGCGGTCTCGTCTTGAGCTCATAATTAATTTCAAATAACTCTCTTTTGGAGAGAGAGAGAGAGAGAGAGAGAGAGAGAGAGCGAGAGAGAGAGAGAGAGAGCTGGCTACTATTTATAAATTATGCAAATAGAACATATATGAGATGAGATGAGAATAATATGCAAAAGATACGACCAGAAGACAGTTAGGATCCAGCCTGAATCTGTAATCAGTATTCCAGGCATTGTATGAATATGCAGATGACCACAATGCATGTGAATTGAAGTCAATTAACAGAAAGGCGGCAACAAACGAGTCAACAACAACAACAACTATTAACTAGTACTACCAACCAGTAGTTAAAAGTGATACAGTGATTGCCTCGCAACATTGCGCATACGCCCCGTGTGTGCGGCGACTAACATTTGTATTTCGTGTTGCTCTTGTTGTTGCTGCTGTTGTTGTTGTTGTTGTTGTTGTTGGGTTTGCTTGGCTGACTAAGTTGCCCTTGGCCGAGAACAACAGCCAGCCAAACGGTCTTCTCCTCCGTTTCCTTCTCCGTCTCCTCTCTCCTTTTCTCACACTAAACATCAGTCAACAGCAGCAACAATGACGACCTACAAACAAAGCACAAAACACACACACACACACACACACACACACACACACACACACAGTCTCTGTTGGCGCAATTTGTATTTGTAAGTGGTTTCTTGCCTTCTTGTCCATACAGTTCATAGCTCTTTTAGGACGTCCGGCAACCCACACACACACACACACACACATGCACAACCTACAAGTGGTAGTTGTGTTTGACCAAGTTAGTAGTTGATGGTGCACTGATTTTATTTCTTCTTGTTGTTGTTGTTGGCTTATGGCGATTGTGTTTGATTTCATGTAAGAGGGTTGTTGTGTAACACACTCGCACACACACATATTACGGTATATATACACCGCTGTGGTTTCGATGGCGATTGCACATTAATTATGATCCAACAATGCAACTAACTCCTGGCACGCGATTCTCTGCTTCTTCTTCTTCTGCTTTTGCTGCTTTGTTTTCCACTCCTTTTTTGCATAATGCGTCAAATTTGCACTGCGAAATTAATCATACGCCACGTGAGTCCGCGTCGCAGCGGAGGTGGCAATAAGAAACGCAACAGATTTGCATAACAACAACAACAACAACAACAACAAACCCAGTCAGCTTGTTTGTTTGTTTGTTAGCTAGTCAGCTAGTCAACTAGTCAATCTGTCGGTTTGTCAGTCTGTCAATGAGTCAGTTGAGTTGCGCTCAGTTAAGTTGGTTCGGTTCGGTTTGGTTTGGTTTGGTTTGGTTAGACAGACAAGCCATCAGTTGAGAGTTGACAGTGTTTCATTCATTAGTTGGGTCGATTGGCAATTGGTTTTGGCATGATTAATGAGCCTCATTAAACGTGGCTAACACACAAACACACACACACATACAGACACACACGCAGACAGATAGAGAATGAATGAGAGACTGAAAATGCTAATGACTCGGCGCACTTACTTAAATTATACAAATTATATTTCATTGTTTGGCAGCTCAGCACAACCCACATTGAAAGCGAAAACCATAAATGTTAAACGTTCAATTCACACACACACACACACACAGACAGACAGAGACAGACACATTAAAACGAGAAGCGGACACGTCCAGAGGCTGTGGCTAATTGAAATGACAGCGCCAAGTGGCCACAAATTTGTTGGCAGCAACCAATTGGCTTTTGACACTGGCTTAAACAATGATTGAACCACAAAACAACTGGACGGACGGACGGACTGCAGCCGCTGAGGCTGTGTGTGTTTTTTGGTCTGAACTTGTTTCAGCCCGGAAAAAGAACATCTGTGTAGAAAGCATGCTCTCCAAAGTGTATCACACACACACACACACAGATAGAGAGTGTGTGTGTTGTTTGACATTGGCAATGACAATTTTTGGATTGTGTCACAGTCGCTATAATGTCACCTGCTGCGCTTTATGTGCATGGACGAGTGTATAGCATGTGGTTTAATGAGGCCACAAGGCAGATTTATTCGCTATACACACCACTTGCCACTTGCTACTTGCCACTTGCCACTTGCTACTTGTCGATTGCCATTTGCCAGTTGGCGGCTCGAGTTGCAAAAGTAATTTCATGTGTGTGTTTGTGTATGTGATAGAGAGAGGGAGGGGCGAGAGAGTCGGGGGGCATACATGCACTTAAAGCAGCGCGCATAATCTTAGCCAAGTTAGTCTTGAGTTAGCCAAGTTTGTAGGTCTTATACCGTATTTCTTAGCCTGGTTAAATGTAACTCATTACGCGGCCCGCTGCTAAGAAAAGCTGCTTAAGAGAGTTCGCATCTTTGTCACACACACACACACACACACACACACATTCACACAAACACGGCACGATACGAACACACATACATATACACATACACACACGTGTCTATAATAAATGTGGAAATTGCTTTATATTTGCAATTTTGATGACGATGATGCTTTCCACACACACAGTAGGAGCAAAGCGTGCCTTTGCAATAAACTAATTATTATAATGTAAATCAAACACACACACACTCGCACACACACACACGCAACAACATCTAAGGCAAGGCAAGGCAAGAGTTGAGAGATGAGAGATGCCAGGAAACTGAGAACTGAGCCAAAGGCAATCAAAACTTCATGAAAATGCCAACTGGCTTATCCACTCACATAATTATTATAAGTATATAGATGTGCGTGGGAAATGAAAAATGAGAGACACGCATCAACGCACACACACACACACACACTAATACAAATGCGTGTATATATATATGTGTGTGTGTGTGTTTAGGGAATGGATTAGCTGACAAACTTATCGCACTTATTAAAATGGCAAACCATAAATTCAACTGATGATGCTGCAAGGAAATATTTGTTTGAAAAGGATCTTTTTGCTTAGCTTTAACAATGGCTGAGATTTAGCTTTAATCAAATGTTGTGCCTTAAACATTTATGTATCTTTGTTTGTCTGTAACTTGAAGTAGAACTTTGCCAAAACTTCTCTTCATTCTCTTCATTGCATTTCAAGCCAAATACACAAAAAACAGTTAAGATTAGTCACAAAATTGAGATATTGTCTAGGGGGAAAGCCAAATTCATATCTATATCTAGTTGTGACTTTACTTTGCGTGCTATCGTCATCATCTTCTTCATCATCATCAAGATGTGATTTTTTTCTGTGTGTGTGTGCAACGGGAAAGTAAGTACGGACTGAGAAACTGTGTCAGCCAGAACGAATGGCACGAAGTTTTAGCGCCGCCTAAATTCACTGTCTAATAATTAATGGCATCACCACACCAATTCGATGGTCGATGGTTTAAGTAAGTAAGTCGTCGCTTTAATCGGGGAAAACTTAATGCTGCACAATGTTTGTTGCTGTTTGTTCAATAGCAAAAGTGTGTGATAAACATTTGCAAACATTTAACGACGTTATTGATTGGGTTTTGGAGAGAATTTTGCAGACGTTCAAAATCAATTTGGCTAACTGAAACTGATATAAAAAGAAAGACTAATGAAAGTTTAAACTTGCTTACCAGCATATTTTGAATTTAAGTCGCCCATTTTAATTGTTGGGTTGTGTGTGAAAATTTGTTGAAAAGTCGTTTTGTAACTTTTAAGTATTTTTCGTTACTCTCTGTCCAGCGTGTTGCTGTTCGCCTCGGGTCGAACAAAAAAACAATTCTAAAAGTCATTTTGTGGCAAACAGTTGCAATAGTCCTTTAATTTTGCTTGGGTGTCATAGTCAGAGTCGACGTCGACGTCGTCGACGTCGTCGTCGTCGTTTAGCAATCGTATTCTTCATGCATTAACTATTAGACCAAATTGCCTGACAGGCAAAAAGACAAACGTGTGTCTAAGCATGACCTTGGCCTACACACACACACACACACACACAGTGTCATACTTTATATAAACTGTTATAGAAACTTTAGCCAACTTTCGTTATTTGAATTGTGGGCGTGTAATTAGTAATAATTAACAATGTGAAACGCTTTAGACAGTTATATTGCGAGCTTTTGGACTAGTTTACATCAATATTGTTAGTTGGCACTGCCATTGCCATTGCCATTGCCATTGCTTTTGCCACTGCCATTGCCATTGCCACAACGTACCGTTACAATCCAGCAGCAACAACAACATTGCAACAGTGTTCAAACTTTGCTACAAAGTACACACAATTCAGTTTGCAGTGTGCAGTTTGCACTGTGTCCCACATGAATTATTTAACTATGCTCCGATTGGAATATATAACCACATAAATGTGTGTTTGTGTATGTGTGTGTGTGTGTGTGTACCTACAATACCTTAGGCATGTGAAAATGTCAGAATCAAATTAAACTGTTTGTGTGCGCGCACGTTGCAAGTGCCAGCGAAATGCCACAGTGCAGCCTATGAGACGACCATCTGCTGCACACTAGTGTATACTTGCAACAACAGCAGCAGCAGCAGCAGTAGCAGCCGGCAGCAGGCAGGCAACACATGCCCACACCTGCCTGGCCCACCGCAAACATACTTAGAAACAGACCCTTGTCAGCCTCAGCCACAGGCACAGCACACAATCAAAGTCCCCAGTCCTCCTCAGTTCCATAACCATTCCCATTCCCAGTCCCAGCTGCTGCTGCTGAGCTCTCTGAGCAGAGAGCAAGTCAATTGCTTTGTCCACTTTCCACTTGAGGCTGGATAGACAGTGCCACTGCCATTGCCGCCACAGTGCCACATCCACAGCCACAACTGCAACTGCAACTGCAACTGCATTTGCTGTGCAGAGAGCATGCAAAATGACACAGAGATGACAAAAAACTACACTCAAACTTCTAAAAGAAAATTTCTCATTTCTCAACATTCATTAAGAATCTAACCAAAAATATTTCATACGATTTATTTCAAAGATTATTTTCTCATATTATTATTATCAGCGCCTTGAGTTTCGATTGATTTGATCTTTCATAAACATAATCAAAATCAAATTTTATCAGAAAAGATTGATTAAACCTTTGGATACATTTTGACGAATGAGATTTCATCATAACAAATTGTTCCAAAAATCTTTCTTTTTCCCCTTGACATTGGACTCGAATGTATTTTGAGTTTAAACTTATTATTTTATATATTATATATGTATATGGTTTTTTTTTCTCTAAGTGCAACCACATGGTTACGGTATGTTTGTGACTCTTTGGCTCTTGGCTTCCTAGCTATTTTAAGGAATTTTCTTGACGCTTTTAAAAAGGAAACTCGTCGTCGTCGTCGTCGTCGTCTTTGTCATCTCGTCAGCGCTGCCCGGTTGCCAATAGAGAGTTGTGGCAATGTGGCTTGGCTTGGCTGGCTAGAGATGAATGTGAATGTGGGCCCTTAAATGCCACATGCCTTTGACTATTTATAGCGGGCGCTGCGCTGGCTGAGCTGCAAACAATGCGGCGACGTCAAGTGGCCTGACTGGCGGCCTTCCCCCCTCTCCCTCTCTCTCTCTCTGTCTCTCTCTCTTTTGTAAAGCCACATCCCCAGGCGCATCATGCACCAGAATCCACATCTAGATTTTGCTCAGCGGCCGCAATCTTGACAACAAAAACTTGAGGCATAAGGCATAAGGTTTTTGGTTTGGTTTTGGTTAGCTCGTTTTAGCCGGGCTTGCAAAGTGTCAACGCCCACAACAACTGGATGAGAAGGGCTTCAGGACTTGAAAAGGCTGCCATTGCCGTTGCCGTTGCTTTTCGCTATTGCTTTTCCTATTCCTATTGATGGGTGTTGGTCTCAAAAAGCTTTTGTGTTTTCTCCCCTCTCAAATTAATATTGACGTTTGCTCCTTTGCAGCTTTTACAGCTGTCCAGAATCTAAAATCTGTACTGTACTATGTGTTAGCTGTGAGTTATGTAAACCGTTTTGGGAATTTGGCATTCAAATTCAAATAAAATTTCCGTTCATATAGCATCAGCTAATTGCATTAAGTTGTGCGCGTTGCGTTCTCCCTTTGGTCTCGATGTTCATTAGTTTTATAGTACGTGTCCCTGTCCCCCAAGTCCATTAATAAAAATGAAAAGCATCAAACAAACAAACCAAAAGGTCGACCATTTATAACTTTTATCAATACACAACACAACAACTACGCTTTGAATATTTAGTACGAGCAGCAACAGCAGCAGCACTTTATTTGCTTTGTGGTGCATCAAAGCACAATTTGAATGCTCTTGGGTTTCAGTTCTCAATAGTTGTTCGACCAGCATATGCTCTCTTAAAAGGGTATATGGTATTGAAAGTAGAGAGAGATAAGTTCGACGGGTAACAAAACATTGATAAAGTTATAGTTTAGTTGCTTTGTTGATTAAGTTTAAGTTCTATTACTATTTCAATGCAAATCAAATCTTAAAGTTAGTTTTTCATCAACCATTTTTATCTACTTTTAGCTCATGAAATGGGTAAAAAAGATCTCAGAAACTATAAGAGTATATAACTATAAGCTAGAGACTCTACATTTAGAACATGAGCTTTCCTAATCCCTAGGCATAACAAGTTTGTTTCACATTTTCGCTAACTTTTCCGATTTACGATAAGCTCATGCAATCGATAGCAAACAAAAAACTTGCATTTCGAAAATTTGAAAATGAGCATTGAAAATATTAACAAAATAATGAAAATATATGACATTTTTATTACGCCGATAGATTGAAGTTAAAAATCATCAACTATTGGCATAGTAGTAAAGGTATGACCGTATATATAAGATCGAAAATGACTGCAGACTACTATATATACCGATCAAAACACATTGATGTACTTTTCCCAAACAGGAAAAAAGTAATCAAAAAAATAAACAACAAATTATAAAAATTGCGAAATGCAAGCGTTCAAGATTTGTGTTTTTTATTTTCGATTTTCTCCCTCGTTTTTTGTGTGTTTTTCTTATCAAATGAAGTCGTCGTCGTCGTCGTCGGCACGCTTACGCCCCTTTCCCTGCCTCTCCCTGCTTCTGCTTGCATTGGCCCTTTGGTTTTGAAATTGTGTTTTTTTTATTTATTTATGATATTTAAACATACCAAAAGGCAATACAACAAATGCAGTCGAACCTAAAAAGTCGGCTCAATGTTTGTTGTGTTTGATTAAGTGTGTGTGTGTTTGTGTTTGTGTGTGTGTGACACGGTTTCACTTTCATTGGCGCTTATCATCAGAGGGTGCCCCAAAAGAGAGTGTTCAAGTTTTGTTTTTTTTGGCTAAAGAGATGTTTGTTGTTGCCGCCGCACCGTCGCTGCGTAAACGCAGTGGCAACAAAAACAACAACGAATGGAATTTAATGCTTGTAAATATGGTCATTGGACATATATATATATATAGTATATAGTATTTAAAGAGCGTGGCGCTACTAAACTGCATCGAGTTTGAGTGAAGTATTGGGGCAGACAACTGTTGATCGGGGCATACGGAATACGGACACGGACATGAACACATTAACATCAACTCTGTGTGTTGGTTGGTTGGTTGTTCGTCGGGTTGGTTGGTTTGGTCTGTCGGTTGGTCGGTCTGTCGGTCACTTTCTTACTCGAATTTGGTAATTGCAATTTACATAAATTTTGTTGTCAGCTGTCGGCAACCGGCAATTTGCGCACATTTATAAACATTTTGTTTTCTGTTTTGGCTCTTGCCGTTTGAGTTTTTGTTGCTGTTGTTGTTTTTGTTTTTGTTGCTGTCTCGCGTCGCAGTCGGCGCTATTACGCTTAAAGTAAAAAAGAAGAAAAAAAAACCAAAGCGACGCTATAATTATGGCCAACAACATAATTTATGAGCCAGCTTGATGAGCAACAGCCGCGGCAGCAACAAACTGGACACAATCACTAAAAAACTGGCACTTGCCTCTGACTGAGACTGAGACTGTGACTCTTTAATAAAATAATAAGCAATAATAATAATTGATCATAAGCGAGCAAGACTCGCTCGATCGAAAACTATTCGAAAAATGTAAACAATTTCGAGAAAAAAAAACAAAATATATAAAAATAAAAGCTGTCTCTAAAAGGCAGCTGGAAAAAGTCAACGTTAACAAAATGCTGCAACATCAAATTGCAGTTGCAAGCCAAGAGCCAAGAATGCGCGCAAGTTCAAAGTGAAAGTCCGCAGTAGCAGCAACTGCAACAAACAACTTGCAACATGCGACAGGTGGCTACAACAACAAACAGCTAACAACTCTGAGCGGCGATTTAAAAGCAAAAGTTGCCCAAAAGAATTCAAAGTCAAGACCAGCATAAAAATTTACCAACTTCATTTCTACAACACAACAAAAAAAGACTCTATTCAAGTTAGCTTCTCTGAAACTTAGGAATTGATTGATTGCACTTATTATCTTTGATTTTCTTTCTTTGATATATTTCAAACTATTTTAATGGAATTTTCATAGATAATAATTAAAATAGCTACAGTTTGTTAAGCTAGTTCTAAATTAGATGTATGCAATATTGTGTGTGTTATCGATAACATTTTTCTATCGAAAACGCCAAGAGTTAATGAAAATTTCTATAGAAATCAGCATTCCATAGCTTCTCTATAAACTCTAAGATGGCTAAATATTCAGTAAGAATCAGCTTGCCTATATATACTATATATATTATTATCGATAACTTGTGTATATCGAAATCGCAAAGACTTATTGAGAATTTAGATAAGATATCTTGATTTATCTATGGTTTAGGAATCTGATTGTCTTAGCTTTCATATCTTTAGGATAGATGTTTTCATACATTTGGACAGACAGACATGAAAAAATCGACTTGGCTATTGATGTTGATCAGGAACTTATACTTTCTTACGATCAGCGATGATTTCTATAACCTGTCACAGACACATTTGCACAAGTTTCTTAAACAGTTTTTACACATTTTAATAGATTTAATCTATTTAATATTAAGTTTGAGATACAAAAACCATAAAAAAAAGTTTTTTGTAACTCTTCAACATTGTAAAAATAGTTTGTTACACAAACAGTTGAACATTTATAACAATGATGATGATGAAATAGCAAATTGGGAATTATGCACTTGGCCCCGCCCCCGCCCCGCCTTGTCAAGTGTTTGGCAATTGAATTTCTAAACTGCCATCGAATCGATTTGATGCACTTTCAACAAAGCACCGCAACGGAAGTTGCATGCTCTCAGATCTGGTTGTTTCGATTGTCTGTCTGTTTGTTTGTATGTATGTGTGTATGTGTGTGTGTGTGTGGTTGTGTGTGTGTGGTTGTGTGTGTATGCGGGTGAGTGCGACTTCCCGTTATTACGTGAACCAATTGCAGCTCAATATCAAAGACAAAATGCAGCCAAATGTCAAAGCTTTGCGGTTGACAGCCGCATCCACCAACCACCCCTTCCACCCACCCATACACATGCCCCCGTTCCCCAAAAATGGTTTGCACTGGCCTCCCTGGTCTCCCCTCCCTCCCCCAGTTCGTACTAGTACTAGTCTCTTTGTGCGTGTCGTCTCGGGTCTTGTTGACTTTTGAGGAAGTCTGCCTGCCTGCCTGCCTGCCTCATGCCTAATGCCTGCCATACGGCAATAGACACGCAGTCTGCATCCAGGCCCCCTATCCCCCACCCAACCTAACCCAACCCAACCCAACCGAAATGACGATGCTCTTCAGCCATTTGAGGTTTGAGGCAAATGCCCTCAACTAGTTCATATGTATATGTGTGTGTGTGTGTGTGTGTGTGTATATAGTTGTTAGTTGGTGGCACATATGGAATTGCAACTGCAACGCAGCTTTGGCTTCATCTGTTTGCTTTGTTTACGCGTGCTGCTGCTGTTTTTTTCTTTTCTGTTTTCTTCTTTCTGTTATTGTTTTCTCCCCCAACCATACCCCCCTTCCTCTTCTTCTTCTTACTACACATTGTTATTAGCCACAGCGTATGATCTTGTGCATATAATTTGAACGATTGGAAAGTGTGTGCACACACACACACACATACGCATACGCATACATATACAAATGGACACCCACCAGAGAGTCACGATGTTTCCTTACCCCATAACCATCAACATTATTGTCCTCCACCTCACCCTGCCTCGTCCCCCGCCACTCAAACTCTATGTTTAATATTGAATTTCATTCATGTTTGAACTGTTGTTGTTCGTGTTGTTGTTGTTGTTGTTGTTGTTGTTTTTGTTGTTGTTTTGCTAACTAATGTTGTTGATATTTTATATTGTTGTTGTTGCTGCTGTTGCCTTCTTTCATGTCATACATGCATTTTCATTTTCATTTCCATTTTCCATTTCATTTGCATTTGCATTTGGATTTATCTTTGTCTTTCAATTTCGATTTGCATTTCAATATTTTTTCTTTTCATCTTAACAATAACACGATTAATATTATTATTGTCGACCATCTGTTAATACTAGTTGTAGTTGTTGTTGTTGTTGCCGTACGGAAGAGTCCAAGAATAGAGATAAATTATCATTTTCGATATTTCAGCAGAGATATTTGCTATTATTTTCAATTGTGATCAAAAGTTGTGGGACAATGTTTGAGATCACATCATCACTAAGCTCGACAATCGATCATTTTGTATATATATATATAGTATATACATATACAGATCGGAGCAGCAGCCTTGTTTCACTTAATTTGTAGTCATGATCACATTTTGACGCATTTGTTTCACATTTCCGCCAAAACAACAAACGATGACTGAACACAAACTGAACTGAAACACGGCTAAAACGACTCAACTGAACTGAACTGAACTGAAACTTAATTGAGTATTGAGTTGAAGCCGAGTTCAGCTGAGCAAAAGAGGCGGCAAGCATTTGAGGGCGGGGGCAGCAACATTTGCCAAATTAATGCCATTAATAGGTTTTTGGGCAACAGGTTAAACGACTCCAGCAACAACAATCGACTCTAGACTCAACTTGACAGAGGGTGCGGGTGTGGAAAAGGGAACAAAAAGAAACAAATCAAATGCGAAATGTCACACGGTTGAATTATTGGAAGTGTTGAATAGGAATACCCTAACTATAAGTTTCTTACATATTCCAGTTTCTGGATTATTCAAAATAAGAAAATCTAGACAGAAAACTTTCTTAAAGATTGTAAAATTATATTTATTTCAAAGAAATAAAACTTTTTCTCGAATTTCAAGTCAAAAACTTCTTAAGAAAACAGACAAACTTTTGACTATGGATAAACTAACTACCTTATCAAATAGTTTGACAGATATTATAGGGTATCCGTAATGAAGGTATTGAGTGAGAATAAAATTCCAATATTAAGTATTAAGTATTCTCTCTATATATATATATATAAAAGTCACTTAAGCAAACTCGTTTCGTTGTCGGCTATTTAAAGCTGTCAAGTAATGCCAAAATCAACACACACAACACACACAACACACACACGCACACACACACACACACAGAGAGTGAACACAACAAACATTGAAATGTATTTCATTTGCTAATACGTATTTATTAATGGATTTGCGACACATTTATATATACATTGTATATAGATTTTGATGACTTTTGCTGCTGCGCAGAAGCTGTCATAAACAGGCAAAAAGCATCAAACAAAAGCGTTAAAGATAACGAAATGAGATAGTTTTTGTATGTATATGTTTGTAATGATTGATTCTTTTGGGGGTGCTCGCTTGACTATGGACTGTGAATGAATATGCGACATGTGGCAGTGACGCTGGCGGTGGCACACACACAAGATTGCAACACGGCGTTGACTGTTGGCACGCACAGGCGACAAACTTGACCTTAATTTGGCCAAACGGCCGATGGCGCCGCCAACCATTGCGTGTGGCCAAACGTGTTACTGTGTGTGCGTGTGTGTGTGTGTGTGTTGGCCACTTAACCTTTATAGAGTTGGTGTTTTAGTGGTCTTACGTGTGAATGTGCCACCCAATTGCCTGTCAACTGCCTGCAACACTGCAACACAACTATGCAATTCCACACAACCTGTAAGCAGTCAACAACTCAACTTCTTCACCTCCCCCCTTCACCGCCTCCTCTATATGTGTTAGAGAGGAGAGTAGTTGGCGAGTTGGAAGTGCCGCACAGCGTGTGGCCGGCCAACAGGCAAATGCAATAAATGTGTACAACAACAACAACTATGTAAACAAACCGAATGTGTAACACACACACACACACACGCACACACACAACCTTGAAGTTGCTAAGAGCCTCAGATGAATTGCATTGCGCAACTGGCAAATGGCCCAGACAAACAGACACGACAGACAGACGAACATTAAGTGACTAAATACACAAAAAAAAAAACAAAAAAATACTTACAAGCAAATATTTTATAAAAAATAGAAGGAATTCTCACTGCTATATGGTTTTTCGCTGAGTGTAGTTTTTAATGTGTGCTCTAATTTGTAAAAAAATTCGTATTCGCTGGCATTAAGTAAAAAACAAAAAAAAAAAAAACACACAAAAAAACATATAAAAAACGAAAACAAACGAGGCGCCAGAAATCTTGATCTAATAAATGGATATAAGCATTTTTATGTTATTTAGGTACTTCAATGAAATTCATGAATTAATCCACAACACACACACACACATACACAAGGGAATCTGTGTGTAGTTGTGGTTGTATCTTGTATCTCTGCAACTAGACAACTTAACGGTTTTGGTGAATGCTAACTGCAATTGCATACTTAACATTCATAAGCAACTCTCAACAACAACAACAACAACAACACGAACAACAACGATAACAACAAACAATAAACAAAGACAACCGCTTACTTTTCATCAAGCAACAACAACAACAACATCATGAACATCATCACATTTTAGTTGTTGACTTTAAAAGTGCCGCCAAATAAGGCTTAAACAGAGAGAGGAGGAGGAAAGCAGCAAGGAGTTTGCTTTTGCGTTTGAGATTGGGAAAGGGGTTTGTCATTTCACCAAACATGTCAAATGAGCAATGCAAACGGCACAAACACAAACACAAACACACAAATACATATATGCATCTCAGCACTAACTTGTATTACCATTATTCATTAACAACAACAAACAACAAACAACAAAACTGGCTAACAGGTGGCTAACAATCTGACTGGGTTGGAGAGACAACAACAACAAAAAAAGTGCGTTGAGATTACACAAATCAAATAAAATTGCAGCTAAGCTTTAAATCGAATACAAACACAAATATCTATGAGCATGAAATTGGGAGTTGTCATATGTTTACATTTAGATATTTATTTTTTCTATAGAGAATTGCACAAGTTTTGTTGTGGCAACATTTAATTAACAGATTAACTTCGCCCTCAAAACATTTTTAGTTTCTTCAAATACTCTGTACACAATGAAAATGAAAAATGTTTAATATAGATAGGAATGTAATCAGATTTCCTTTCCGTTGTCTATTCTTTTTCAGTGAGTAAGGTTCTCGTCTGTATTCTGCTTTTGCTTTTCAGTTATTTGATGATATTAACTATTTAATTTAAATAGAAATGTAATCAGATTCCAGTCGTTTTCCTGGAATAAGTGCGCCTGCACTTTCAGTTGTTTGATGTTATTAACATTTTTACTATATAGCTAGAGAAATGTAATCAGATTCTAGTTTCACAGTGAGTAAGGTTCTGGGTTCTCGTCTGTTCTATTCTGTTCTGCTTTCGTTTTTCAATTGTTTGTTTTCGAGTGTGTTGGATTCAACATGGAAACATGGTAATTGCATTACAGGGTATCAGTTGTCTGCTTGTCGTGTCGTTGGTTTCGCTTCTCAGTTGTCAGCTGGCGGGCGGCGCAAATTGAATTGGTAAGCGGCAATTACAACAGCATCATCAGACGAGACCAGCTGAGACCGGGCCAACCTTAAAGTTTAACGGGCCAATGTAAAGTCGAGAAACGCAGCAACAGGTTTTTCACACTGAATTAGCATATATATATATTATCATTTTCCATGTTGCAACAAAACAAAACTGTAGATGCGCTAAATGCCTGGACAAACCGTTCACAACTCAGCTCACTGTCACGAGCCTCTCTACATTGAGATATTTTGATTTGATACTTGAAATATTTTTATTATGCAATTTTCCATTGGTTGGTGTTTGGGAGTAGGTTTCAGTGTGTGTGTAAATGATATGGGTCTCTTTTTTGGGCAATGGGCAACAACATTGACCAGCCGATTAGTTTAGCTCATTCATAATGCATGGCCATTGGGCATTGGGCATTTGGGTGTGGGGCATGAGGCATTTGGGTGTTTGGGTGTGGGGCATCGCCCACGCGATCTTCCAGACAGCTTCATTAGTTGGCCCCCGTCCCCTTGTTGTTGCTGCTGCTGCTGCTTAATGAAAATGCAAATGCGACATTTTCCACATCGTTAAAATCGGCCTGATCGGTTGGTTTCTCCTCTGCCTGCCTGCTGTTGCCACCATTTCGGCTTTTCGCTTTCGGCGCGCATGACACAAATTTGTAACTCAAACTGATGATGGGGTGGCCAGGGGAAGGGTTCGGGTTAGGGTAAGGGAGGGGGGTCATGATTAACTGTGTGCACACCTAGTGATATATAAGTGTATATAAATTCCATGGCAAGCTTAAGCATAGGCGCACTTAATTATCATAATATCCAGTGACAAACTCGCAAGACCCTCAAGACAACATGATAGGGGCGAGACCGAACCTAGTAATACCCTTCAGACAGGTATTTGTTAGCTATTTGGCAAAAAACTTAAGTTAATATAATAAACATCTGTAAAACTATCTCAAATCCACTAAATGCTTATGAAATTCTCTAATGAAACTAAACCGAAAAAAACTTTGAGTTTCAACTTTTATTAGAGAACTTTGGCCATATAGTCTAAGCAAATATTACGTATCCATTAACGGCTCGACCAAATCAAAAGGAAAACCCAAAACGATTTACAGAAGAACATTGTTGAAACAATAAACACTTAAGGGCCGCGGTCGCTGACAGATCTTTAATGTGAAATACTTGAAGAGAGCTTCAAGAAACGGTTTCTTCTTGCGAGTTTTTTATGTCTATATGGGGCTTATACTCTATATATATATATTGGTATCAGTAAATTTTAGGTGTTTTTAATTGTTTGTTTGTTTGTTTACCTTATCAACAACAACAACAACAATGCTCCATTTCCACTAAGCGACCTACTATTTGACATGCCGCCGTCCCGTCCCTTACCTTCCCTTCCCTTCCCACAACTCCGACCAAAACGATATCTAAGAATAACTTAACTAATTAGCTTTAGTATTAGGCTCGATGTTTAGTTGTTGTTGTTGTTTTCAAGTTGACAGTTTTCGAGCGGGGTTTTTTGTTGTTGTTGGTTGAAGAAAGTAAATAAATTGGAGGCCAATGCCAAAGACATTACTCATACGTCATGTTGGGCCCCAATGTAAATTGACTAAAATACACATTTTCAGCTAACTTCTTCTTCTTCTTCTTCTTCCGACGCAATGACGCATGAAATCGTGAAAAAGCAAACCCTTTTTCTGCTGTGGCTAATTACTGCTCCTCATCCATAAGCAAACTTTTTCAGGGATTATTTTCATTTAAATTTCCACCGATTGAATCCTTACCAAAACAACAACAACAAAATTTATTTACATACATCATTTCCGTGTGTATGTTTTTTTTCGTTTCGATGTGAACACACTTGGAAAAATGCTAAAATATTTCATATTAGGTTTTAATATAGCTTCAACCAAGGGCTCTGTGGTTGCGGAGAGGGGGGGGGAACCTCATTTGCCTGTGGGCGGTTGTAATTTTAGAAAATTATTTCAAAGCTTCTTTTTGAGACGAACAAGATTATTTGCCGTCGACTTCGGCGTTCGCCATTAACCAGAAAATACAAAAAAAAAAAAAAAGGAAAACGAGCAAAGAATTTTATTATTATTATTAAATAAAGGCAAAAAGGGGCCCACACACAAGCGAATCCTTTAAGCTCTGCACAGCTTTTGAGATACACAGATACTGGAAGCTAATAAAAGGTAAATATGGTCGAAGAGATGCCCACAGTAAAGGCATCTGTCTACAGACATAGACACGGAGAGAGAGAGAGAGAGAGGGGGGGAGAGCGAACATAAAGTCCTAGCTGAAGGCGGTTAATCTTTCAAAATGAATTTGCTGCCGTTGCCGCCGTTTGGTATTTTCTTTTTGAGTATTCGTAAAATGTTGCCCGGTGGTAATTTACAGCACATTTTTTTTAACGTTAAGCGTGCGGCACGGTGCGGCATGGTGCGGCATGCGGCGCGAGGCGCGCGACAAGCAATTAAAACATTGTGCCAAACGCGCCCACAAAATGTTTTGACAGCCAAGCGACACAAAAGCAACAACAAAAGACGAGACAAATGACACAAAAAAAAAAAAAAACGAAACGAAACAACACAATGATGACGATAGTCAAACATTGAGAAGGTATATTCCAAGTTGAAAACCCAAAAGCCAAATAGACCATGACGACAAAACCGACGACGACGACGACAAACGACGTTGTTTCGGGGGCAACGCATTCAGTCAGTTCTTGTTGTTGTTGTTGTTGTAAAGGAAACTTACATTTGGGTGTGTTCTATTCGGTTCTGTTCTCCTCACTCATGAGACAATAACACAAAAAAAAATAATAATACTGAAACTGAAAATGAATAAATAAACAAAAAAAACAACAGAAATTGTATTGTATTAGTAGTTGTTTGGTATATACGCAACGTGCGGCACGGCAGTTAACTAAAACTTATCCATGTGTATGCTGCGTGTGCGCATGTACTTAGATAAACAAACGGGTGGGGGCAGGGTGGTGGTAGTGGGGGGGAACATGTGTGTCAACAACAAACCGTTGAAAACGCATTCAGAACTCAGAAGCCGACCCGATCCAGAGAGAAGAAGAGAAAAGACCGGAGACAAACGCGACATTCATTTGGGCATATCACATATCAAATGCGCAAACATTGAACAAACGTGCCAAATGTCACGGAAGGCGTGTCTCTCTCTCCCCCTCTCCCTCTCTCTCTCTCTCTGTTAGCCAACAAGAATAATGTTGTAGTTGTTGCTGCTGTTGCCGGAAGACAACGCGGCAGGTGCGTGATGCACTTTAAGACAGAGACACAAACTGTTGAAAAAGTTATTCTGTATGCAACAAGTGTGTGGAAAGCAAGCATGTTGCATGGAACCTAATTAAGATACGTGTTAATATTTTACTTCTCTCTCTCTTTGATTAGAATGCTTTGCAATCAGTTTTTGATGGGTTTGGCTTTATGTTTGTTTTTTGTTTTTAGGCTCCGGCTCTGCGTCAATTTAATCGTTTCGTTTGAATGCACTCGACATTGACTCACCTGAAAAGAGATGAAAGGAAATACGAAAAAATCAAATAAAATTAGATGCAACTTTTTATAGAGAGGTCACTTATAATTAACATCAAAAAATATTCATATCAAACTAAATACATTTTTCGAGTCACTCGTTACACTTGAATGCAGAGTTTAAGGCTACAAGAGTTTTCAGTTTCAAGATTTATTTATTAACAAATTATCTATTTTTATTGCTTTCCAAGCAATTTGTCATATCTTTTGTGAAGAAACCATATAATTATTTGTGAAAAAGAAAAATATGTTTTTAAAGACAGGTCTCAAATGTCTTGGCATATACTGTCTATATATATATATATATATATATATATATATACATATATATATATACTGAATGTACAGTCATGCTTAAGTCGGAAGTAAAGTATTTCCCGTTATACGCTGATATCATCGTCTAAACTTAGCTTAGTCTAACTAAAAAGTTGCTGCTGCTGCAATTTCTATTCCGTTTTCTAATTATGAAGCTGCATCAGGTGGTTGTTGTGGGCGTTGTTGGCGCCCACACTTCAAACCACAACAACAAACTGAAAGAAGAAGAAGAAGAAAAAACGCCGACAAACGAAAGCGAAAATTGCCGTTGTCTCTCTGTGTTAGCTGGTTTCGCTTTTTTATAGCTAACAAACAAATATAACAAAAAAAAAAACAAAAACAAAAAAAGAGATAAATTTGCAGTCGCTGCCGGCTTACATTTTTAAGAAGCTGCGTCAGCGCCATTGCTTTGTTGTTGTTGTTGTTGTTTGTGTTTTGTGTCTAAGGCGCTTAAAATATTTCACGCTTTTCTTTTGGCCCGTGGGCGACACATGCAAATTGAATGCGAGACAAAGCTATTAAACAACAACAACAACAACAACAACAACAAAAACAACATGCAACAAAATGTTGTACATATTTATTTGTTGCTTGCTGCTGCTGCTGCTGCGGCTTTGACGAGGGCAGTTTAGATATAAATGACAAAAGAAGAAAAGCAGAAAACAATCCAAAAAAAAAAACATTATGGTAAATTAAAATGGTCTAGACACGAATAAAAATATGTTAAGTCTTCGTTTAAGAAATTATTATTGTTTTGTTTTGTTTCATTTACTCCACATTCATTCACTTTATATTTTTTGTTACTATTTGCAGCTGATAAACATTTAAAACAAGTACATTATTTATTCTGTAAATTGACTTATTGCCGCCTCCCGCCCCGCCCTTCATCACTTCATCACTTATTCCAATTGTGATTTAAGCTGAAAAAGAAGTTTCGGTTTTGTTTTATCTTTTTTTTTTTTACCATTTCATTCATGTGTTTATATGTATATACACTGGAAAAAGTTTTATCTAAGTTTTATCATTCAAACTTTCTTGTTTTATGCGGAAATTCCTCAGATAAGCGAAAAACATTATTTTTTGCCATATTTATGACATTTTATAATGGTTTTCCTTAATTTTTCTCCAAATTTTTGTATGAAAATTGAACTACAGCAAACTTTTGCAAACTAAGTCAATGTAGATTTCCGTTTGTTTCCATCAGTTTTTCGAGTTAAAATCAAACAAATCCAACCCTCAATACCACATAACCTAAAATAACATACTACAAATATGCAAGATCATCAAAAAGCAATATTCTTTTCAAGTTCAAGTGTAAATAATATTCTCAATATACTAACTATCCTACTTGCTGTACTATAAAAAAGCAATAAGAAAAAACCGGTTAAATGTAAATATTGAATGAACCCTCGGTTCTGTATGGTTTGGTTTGGTTTTTGGTGTATTGCCGATGGCCTACGGCAGGCATCATATGGCATCGATATGGCATGTGGCATGTGCATGTTTCAACAGTTTCCGTTAATGTTTGCATATTTGATATGTTCATACGATTTATGTGACTATCTTTGCACGGAGTGTTCGGTCGGGGAGAGAGGATGAAGAGGCACAGAAAAACCCAAAAGCAACAAGAAAAAAACGCTACAAAACGGAAAATCAAACAACTTTGACAAATTGCATTTTTAATATGTATTTTTTTTGTTTTTGTGTTGTGTTTTTGTTTTTTATTGAGCGTTGAGCGCGTTTCCAGTTGCATTGGGATTTGCATTTAAAATCGAATCAACCCATAAAAAACGAATGAAATGCAATATTTAATTATAATATTGGCCATAAGCTGTCGTAAAGAATTAATTAAATACATGAAAAATCGAAATAATGTTCGTTTGCATGTTACAAAACTCCTACGAGAATAACGCCCCCGCCGTCCATGCCCCCGCCCCCGTTGCGACTTTGACATTGAAGTTTTTGCCCCCCAAAAACAATAAAGAAACACAAAAACAAAAACAAGAGTTTACCACACACACACATACATACACACACATATACTAGAAAACGGAAAACATGCATTCACACAATGTTTTTCGATGCTTGTAGAATGACTTTGAATATCGTTTATCGAGACGAGAACAACAACAACAAAAACAACAACAACGACGACGACAGATTCGTGATGACAGATTGCGACATTCGAATAGTCTCTGAAAAGACACGTTGCAATATCGAATCGTTGCCCCTTGCCCCTTCTCTCAATTGTCTCTCAGTGTCATTGCCATTGGAAAAATACTCAACATTAACTGCAACTTTATTAATTGTTTAGCATCGCGTGTGAATATCGAATATGACAGACAAGTTCAAGTTTCATTTTCATGACAAAGTTCAAAAGTAGTTTCATCAATAAAATGTGTGTCAAAAGGCAATATAATGTTAACTAGAAACCTTTAACTGAGTATCTCTAAAGAGTTTAAAATAACGCATTTCTAAGTTTTTGAAATGTTCCTGAAAGGCTTTAAGATCAGTTCTGTTTTCTAATCTCTACTTAAACTAAATGCAATATAATTTTAACTAGAATTCTTTAACTGAGTATCTCTAAAGAGTTTCAAATAACACATTTCTAAGATTTTTGAAATGTTCCTAAATGGCTTTAAGATCAGTTCTCTACTTAAACTAAACATCTTCATCGGTAAATAGTTTTGTTTTTGTTCATCTCAAAACCAACAAAAAGTGAAATCAAGCTTCAACTTTTCACAAGATGAACAATCTTCAAGTTAGATAATTAAATTTATTAGGATTTTTAATCTAAGGGTAGGGTGAGGCGAGGGCGAGGGGACTAAACAGTAATTGGATGCGCCTCAAGTTCAAGTTCACTAATAACAATTATCCAAATTGTTCGATAGAAGAAGAACAAAAGAAAGACAAAGAACACACACAAAAAAGATAACAAGTTCAGCAAATTAAAGCCATATTCGAATTAAATACAAAGCTAAGCTGCCTTCTTAAAAGGGCCGCGCCGCGCCGCGCCGTACCGCTCTTATACCAAGTTGAAAGTGAATTCGAATTTGAATTTGAAGCGTTTACGAAGCCAGCGACAGCAAATTAAATGCTCATTAGCATATTCTAAGGAGCCAACTGATACAGCCCAGAGGAGAAACACTGACGAACAACAAAACACAACCGACAGAGAGAAAGAGAAAGAGAGAAAGACAGAGATAGACAGACAGATAGACGGATGCGGCTACGCACGATTTCACAAAGAAAGGGAGACGGACTGACTGACTGACTGGCAGGAAGTCGGTTCCGGTGGCGGTGGCGATGACGACGTATCTCCGCATTGAAAAGAAACAAAATGTAAGAAGGCGACTAGAAGATACCTTGAACCCCTTAACCCTAGGCTTAACGCAATGCCTGTTAACTTTAATCTTCAATATCTCTGGTATTATTCAATCGATTTCGACAAAAACTTACGATTTTATTTAAGGATTCTACGAAATAAAGGGCCTAGTCTTTCAAATTGAAGATATTATTATTATCGATTATATGGGTATATCGAAAACGGGAATAGGTATCGAATAATGTAGAGATTTTCCATATCTAAGGTTTTAACTAAATCAAGTTTCTAGAATATAAGATATTATTGTTATCGATTAGATGGATATATCGAAAACGGGAAAAGTTATCGACAACTTTACAGATTTTCATTATCTATATTTTCTACTAAATCAAGTATCAAGTGTTTTAAATTTGCTATCGATTACAGCTTGCGCTGCCTAGGCCAAAGGGCACAATATGCACTCGTATGTTGATGCTGATCCACAATATATATAATATATAATTTATATGTTACATATTTTTGCACAAAACCTTTATTCCCCATTTTCTACCTAACTCATTGATTCAGCGTAGCAAGAAGGGGCGGGGAGAGAGAGAGACGATTCAAGTTGACAACAACAAAGCGTTGAGGCCGCCCTCAAAAATGGTATGGCTTAGCTGTTGGTTAAGCGGTAGGGTGGGGGAAGGGGGGGAACGGGAGGAGAAGCGGCAGATCTCTTTTGGCTTTTGGAGTTGGCGAAATAAATTAATTTGCTTTACTTTACGTTCTATATATATATAGTATTTATGCCCTCCTCCCGGTGTAAAAGCTTCCAGAGAGCTTCTGCCCCTCCCCCTCCCCCCATCCACTACTCTGTTCTTTTCGCCGTGTAGCACATTGTTTGGCATATTTTTTGGTGTTGTTGGTGGGTATTTTTTTTTTATGTTGACGTCGGCTCCTTTGCTCCACTTAAGTCTGGTCAGGGACCAGGGAAGTTCTGTTTTTTGCGGTTCCGTTGCGTGTCATTCTATTTACATTAATTTAGTTGATGTTCCATCCAGTCGCGCACTGCGGGAGGCGTGGCGGACCAAGAGAAAGGCGAAACTTTTTTGACAAGGGGGCGTCCCGCAGCAATTTGATTAGCCACTTGGGCAAAGAGAGAGAGAGAGCGGAAGAGAGAGAGAGAGCGGGAACCGAAGACATCCGTCAGTTGCGGCAGTTTGTCAATCAATCAATCAGTGGGCGTGGCCCGTACGCCCACATCTTTGGCCAACCGTGCGTCAAACACTTCAAAAGGTGTTTCGCTAAGTATCCGGAATATACGGATGCAGGTAATCCCCCTGCACTCCTCCCCCTCACCAATGCCAATGTTACAAGAACATCTCACCGGTTTGAAGGGTTACAACAGGAACAGTTAGAAGTAAATGTGATAATATTGCGTTAGGTTCAATGCTTCCCCAAATACACTCAAAGAAATACCAAATAAATATAATAGAAACGATTCTAGAGAAAAGTTTTGAATAAAAAATTAACAAAGTTTGTTTGGTTTCCAGGAAATTAAATACTTAATAATATAAATATTGATTTTCTCTAAAATGTTTATAAGAATATGTTTTTTTTTTTGGTTTTTCAACTGTAAAAGTGAGGGGCAGAAGATAAGAACAAGAGGCAATAAAAAATGCGGAGAACATGTGTGGGCAAAACGACTGAGAGGGAAGTGTGGGGGGTTCACGGAATGACTGACGATTTTAGCAAACTCATCCAATTCGAAGGAATTGGACACAGAACCCCAAATCGCGATTATTCGTCAATGGACTACTGTGAGAGACTGTCTGTGAGTCATACATTGGGATAACGGGGATAACGGGAATGAGTGTTAAAGGTTTCTTTTTCTTATCACTCCCCCTCCCCCCTAAACCCAAATCGCTTCCAGCAATCACACCAATCAACGAAAGTGTGAGAAAAAGAACCGCAAAAACTGGCCAGAACAGCCGCCGTCAGTCATAAATTGCAAATGCCAGAAAAAGCCAAAAAAACAGAAAGATACAAATGTATCTGTGTGCTGCAAGCTGTTGCTGCTGCCTATAAAAAGTGCTTTCATTGATTAGCATGCTTCAAAGCGATTCCAATTCTGTGTTTCTTTTTTTTTATGGGTTTGTGTAAAGTTAGTTCTCTTTTCTTTTAAGGTGATTTTTTTTTTTAAGTGAGTTTTCATCGCACTTTTTTTTATATTTTTTTTTCAACTTTTGCACTTTTTTTTTTTTTTTTTGGTTTCGGTTTTGTAGGTTGTTTACTTGAGTTAACCAAAATGTTAAAATTTTTTATTTCTTTGTCGCTTGACGTTGGCGGCAACGGCAACGACGACGGCGACGCTGGCTGCGGCTGCGGCGCACATATTTAAGTCAAGGACGTGACTTTTATAGCAAGTTTTGCCCTTCGGCACTGCACGCAGCTCGCAGCGGCGGCAACTCTGGCAGCGACTGTAGCAACTGTGTGCTGTTGGCAACGCAAAACGTTGACGTTTTGGGTCCAATGACTGCCCCACTCTCAGTCTCGGCCGGTAGGTAAGGTAGCTGCTAAGGTGGGTGTGATGGAGGAAGGAAAGGTAGGGAACAACAACATCTACAGTTTCTGGCCATTAAACAAATATGTCTTTGATTTCTGTCAAGTAATTGGCTATGTTTGTCACGCTGCACAGGACAACAACAACAACAACTCCAACAAAGACAGAAACATCGACAACAAAGACAGAGAGAGAGAGAGAGCGACAGAGAGACAGAACAAAGTGAGCAAGAACAACCTGAGCGTGCGGCAACAAAATAGTACACTAACAGCATCTTAACTGGCATTTGATATTTGATTATGTATTAAAGTCCAGTTTGTATTCTCATGCATACACAAATAGTATACAAAAGAGAGAAAAACAAGTAGGAAGACTAGACGACTAGAAAATACCCTTAACACTGGTACCTACACACGGGGTCATATACCTACTTCAATCTTTCAATCTTCCATGTTGCTCAACCGCATTACTTTGTCTATATTCAATTCAATCATCTCATCTTTCGAACTGTAACATTATGTATTTATCGATTTCATGTATATATCGTAGATCGGGAAAGTTATCAATCTAAAATCTCTTACCCTATATCATCTCGTCTGCTAATCAAGAATATATATATACTGAATCAGGTCGAATATGTTTCCTTCTGCCTGTTACATACTTTTCCATTAAGCCATGATGCCCTTTTCTGCCCATTTCATGGGTTAACAGGGTATAAACACAAAAAAAAAAAAAGGTCACATCGTTAGCATATGAAAATACGTTTTTTTCTTTACTTTACGAATATCTTTAATTTTGTAATTGAGACTGTTTAGATGAAAATCAATTGAATATAATAGCAAGAATTGTACGACCTTGTTTTAGGTCATTTTATGAAGCAATCTATACATTGATTCGAGTTTCAAGCCCTTTAAACCCAAATCTCAAATGATCTCAGCCAATACTTGCTTATGTGAATTTGAATGTTGAATGTTTTTAATTGTTGCAAGTTGTTGATCGAATGTGAATATTAATCGAATTGTTGCAATTCACTTTCGCATGGGTTGGTCAGTCCGTCTTTCTTTCCCTTCGGTTAGCTCTGGGTTAGTTTGGGTTTGGATTTGGGTTTGGGTTGGGCTTGGGCCCTGGCCCAGAGGCAGGTGTGCCATTTGCCAATTGCCAATTGCCAATTTTCAATTAACTTTTAACGCTTTGCCTTTGCCGGCGGCGGCAGCTGCTCAAACTGAACACAAAGTATGTTAAATGAAAATATAAGTTGGTTGGAGGGGTTGGGTGGGGTAAACAGAAACTAAGTCAAATGTTTTTTGCACACACAATGCAATAAGTCAACTGTTTTATTTGCATGCTTGACTGCATCATGGCGAAAATAAATGAAAGTTGACGGCGATAGGAAGCGGGTGGAAGGGAGCGGAGGGAGGGGAGGGAGGGGAGGGGGCGGTGGGTAAGCGGTGTCAAGTAAAGTGTTCAAACAATTGTCACAACTACAAAAGTCTGACCTCATTTGTTTAGTTGCACTCGATATTAACTGGCGCCATCTAGCGATAGAGTTGTTTAACCAGCCGGTCGATTTAACCCAGTTTCAATTTGAAACAAAGAGGAAGGCTCGAAGTCGAGTAAGCCTTAAGACGGTCTTGTACATACTTGTACTACCGGACCAATGCTTGATGGTTTAATATCTCCGGTTTTTCTCAACCGATTTTAATAAAAATTTCACGGATTTTCATTATTTTGTTAATAGTTTTGATCTTAATTTTCAAGTTTTCGATTTTCAAGATTGTTTTGTTATCGATTACATGTGTATATCGTAAACCGGAAAAGTTATCGAAAATTTGAAAAAAACTTTCTATACCTAGGGATTAGGAGAGCTCATATCCAAAATCTGGAGTTTCTAGCTTTTGTAGTTCCAGAGATCGACGGACAGACGATGCTGATCAAGAATATATATATACTATATGGGGTTGCAGAAGCTTCCTTCCCCATTTCATGGATTAAGGGTATACAAAAAGTTAACCATTCAAGCGAAAACATTTATATATTCGATTCGATTTGCGATTCGGGGAACACTTTTGAGAGAGCATCAACAACAATTTGATTATTTTCCATAAGATTTTTGATATTTCATTTGCTATACAAAAGGTACTCTTAAATACTTAAATTCTAACGCCCGCAGCTTGCGATAAGCATGCAATATCGAAAATTGTTTGTGGAACGCAAACGCTTCAGCCTCGATTACGAGAAATGCCAAAAACTTATAATTGAAATGTCGAAAAGCAACAAAAAGCAACAAGAAAAACATCAAATAGAGTAGCAAAAGCAAGAAAATATTACACGTGCCATTCAAAAATGTGAATGCATTTCAATTTCCTGCCCAAAAATAGGTTTTGGCATTGTAAATTGTTCGCTACATGGCGCCGTTCGCAATCGAATACCCTAACTGCAAATACTAGAATATTCGCAAAACCGTGTTTATATAGATGGTATATATGGTATATAGACTTGTAGTACTTAAAAGTCAGGCAAAGGCGGCAATCAATCAAAGATATGCTGAACTATTATGATGGGAAAAATACTTTTCCACGCTTCATTTGTAGCAAAATGTCAACTGGGGTTATCTCTCTTCTGGTTGACTTTATCTATCGTTAAGAGAGCAAAGAACGAATTGAACGAATCGCGATCTGTACTAAAGAATAAATTGCTGATGTTGGGGAAAACTGCTTTCTGAATCCCTGCTGGATGCTTGATGCTGGGATGGGGCCCAACGCGATGATTGCGAAACAAGAAACAACAAAAAGTTGTCAGATCTTTAAACACACATCATCATCAACATCATCATCATGATGAGATCTTGCTCACCCAGAGCGAACTTTAAAAGGGAAACAACAACAGCAACAACAATAACATTGTCCCCAAGCTGAACGTTGAGAGCACATTCAAGGTTAATTGTGCAATAATTTATGAAATTTATGAAATGGCAACACACAACAAAAACAAAAAACAAACAAAGCCAAGCAATTTACATACGGGCCAAGCCGTTCCGTTCCGTTCCGTCCAGCCAGCAGCTGGTAATTCATATTCATATCGAAAAGTATACTATATGTATATATAAAGAGTATTAATTGCAAAAGAAGACGACAATTAAGAATGTTTTGTGCCAAAGTGTTTTGTGTTTATAAACATTCGAGTTAAGTCATTAAAAAGTTAAATATTTTACATTATAACCTTAACTTTTATCATCATCAAATACTTTGTGTGTGAAAACTCAATTAGGTAACTTTTCGATCGACAAAAGAGAAAACTGATTTTGACTTCATTTCACTTTAAAGTTTTTTATACATTTTTGTTTTCAAACTAAAAAACTGAAGTAATTAGTTAGTTTAAGTAGGGCTACCTACCTATAAATGGGCTACCCAACTGTGCAACTTAATGAATAACTCGCGCTTGCTGCTGTTGGCCAAAACAATGCCATCACCTTTTTTTGGCAAGCATTTATTTTTTGGCCATAATGCACGTAAACGTAATATACGTTAACTATGAAAATATGACACCGAAAATGTTGCACAGCAATTAAGTTTAATGATTCAAATGCAAAACAAAACGAAAGAAACAAAAAACAAAGGCTAAATAATCATAAATTCAATTTGGCAAAAAGACTGAGAAAAAAAAAATCGTAAACACAAAACGGCAAAACGATTAAAACGGCTTTTCGGCCAATTGAAAGAGCCACAAACACAACAATTACATTAAAATACTCTGAACTCTCGACCCACACACACACACACTAACACTAACGAACACACACGTGTGTGTAAACAAAATAAACGCCGCGTTTTTGCACCATTTAAAAGCCAATGAAAAGACTATTAACAGCAACAACAACAACATAAGCAACAACAACAACAACAAGCAACAACAAGCAATAACAACAACAACAACAACGGCAACAGCAATCAAAACAACACACTAAGAACAACAATTGGATAAACTTCCGGAATTGAAATTCGCATTTTTGCTTTACGTTATTGCTCGCCGTTTGCCAAAAAAAAACAACAACATTTTTTTTTTGCAAAAGGTTCAAGGCAAAGAAACTAAACTGCCAAAAAAAAAAAAAAATATATATATATATATATACTATATGCATTTAAGCGACGAGAAAGCAAGCGCCGATTTGGTCGCTTTGGTCAACTGTGGTCAACGGGTGTGGGTGGCCCCCGACCCCCCGACGGCCCGCTTGACCTTCCCATTGAGAGATGCCATTACGGATACGGATGCTGCTGGGGGTTCATGGCACATGGCAAACGCCCAATTGACGAGCGAGAAAAGTGCACAGAAAGAGATGGAGTGAGACAGAGAGAGAGAGAGAGTGAGAGAGAGAGAGCGGTATGCCATTCGAAGATTTTTGGTGATTTGATTTGTTTTCATTTGGTTTTGGGGAGGGGGCCAACAAACTTGGCCATTGCTAAAACACACACATATTGATGCCAAAAATTCCATATCCATGCACCACTGTGCACAAGGCAAAGGCAAAGAAACATGAATTAGATTCAGAAAAAAATGAAATTCTTATGTGGGTTATTCAGAAGTAATAAAAAATCACGAATATTCTATTTAATAACTCAAGAAAAATAAAAAAAAATATAATAAAAATTATGAAACTTCATTTAAACATATTTTTTTTTAAATTTTTATTATTTAATAACTTCAAAACAAAGGAAATCGTAATAAAAATCATGAAATTTAAGATTTTACTTAATTTGAGATAATAATATGATTTTTTTTTACTCAGAAAATATTATAAAAATCAGAAAAATTAAGATTAAGATTAAATTTCTCAATACACAGGGTATGTATAAAGTCGTGCAATACACACACACAAATATGTATGGTATGTACACATATACATATATATATATATGTGTGTATGTATGTTGAACTTGTTGTTGTTGGTATTGTCGCTAAAGCTGTCGCTTGTCTTGTCGCTTTGACAAATTATGAACACGTTTCTGTATTTAAATAATGATTTCGCATTGTTTTTATTGTTGTTGTTGTTGTTGCTGTTGTTGCTGATGTTTCGATACATTTTGTTTGGTGCGTCGAACTGTTGTTGTTGATAAGATCGATAGCTGGATGTCGACGAAGATGACGACACAAAGACGCAAGAAACAAGATACAAGACCTTCAATCTGTCAGTAACACACACTCTCTCCCTCTCTCTTTCTCTCTTTCTCCCTGTTACACTCTTTGGCAGAAGGGCGGGGGAAGAAGATGAAGATGGGGGTTTGTTGCCATTGAAGAGCAACAGCTCAACTACAGTTTGTTGTATTGTGTTTTTGGTAGTTTTTGCACCAGGTTCATGGCACAATCAAAGCAACAATCGCAGCGCAAAAAGCAACAACTGAAGCCAAATTTAGATTTCAATAGACGATTATGTAGTAGGTTGTTTGACCAATGGTCAAAACTGCTGCTGCTGCTGCTGCCAACAAAAAACAACATCGATGCCAAAGTGCAATGAACTAATTTTCGTGTTTTTCCGTTTTTCGTTTTTTTGGTTTTGGCAATACTTTTAGAGTTGAAAAAAAAAGTCAACAACGAGACGCGACAAAACTAATAATTGCAATAGCAATTCAAATTTCAAAATGACATTGCCAACTAGAAAGAGACAGAGAGAGAGAGAGAGAGAGAGAGAGAGAGAGAGAGAGTGAGTGAGAGAGAGTGAGAGCCTTTAAGTTCACATCACAGATTAAGTTAAAACACATTTTGTTGCACTTGCGATTGAACAATCAAATCAATCGTTACTTCGATTCGAACAGGTTGATTGACCCCCGGCATCAACAGCTTTAATTATTTTGTATTTGTTTTTTGTGTTTTTTGTATCTTTTGCTTATTAAATCGTTAAGCAAATTTGTTGCCGTCTGATAAAAAGCCAAAAAAGTGAAAGGTAATTTTTTTGGTTTGCCTGTAAAAAGTATTGAATTGTTACCTACTTTGGGTTCGATTTGGGTCACAGTCACATACTATAGTTAATCAAAAAAGAAAAGAATATTATGATCTAAATCGATTTAAAAGTTATTTAAGAACAACTCTGTTTAAAGTTACTTTCAAGAAGCAAACTGTTGTTGTTGTAACATTTCTAATTACGTACTGAACTAAATCAGTTCCTAGTTCCATTTTCATTTTTAAAATGATGTTCTTAGTCAGCGCTTGATATATATGTTTTTTTTTAATGTTATCATATTATAAATACATATACACCAAAAACTAATAAGGCAGACAATAGATGGGGCCAGCTATGGGCCCAGAATCCAGTCAGACTGTGAGACAGACAGAAAGACAGTTTGTCTGTCAGAGATCTCTCTTTCTATATGAAGATGACGATGATGATGAAGATGATGAGGATGAGATGACTCAGAGACTCAGTGTGATGTATTCTGAGATACTTTTAGCTTGCCGTGTGTTCTGCCGAATGCCATCACACAAACACAAACACACACACACACTCACACACACATATATGTACAGTGCTAAGCAGCCGCAGCCACAATGAGTCATAGAAACGGCGGAATGGCAAAAACAAAAACAACAACAAAACCAAATGAAATGCGAAATGCAACGCAGTTAGTTTTGGCAGCTTCACAGATAAAGAGAGACAGAGACACAGCGATAGCGACAGGGAACGGGAACGAGAACGGGACAGAGACAAATGCATATACCGTATTATTAAGCACACAGAGAGTCAGATATACAGTTGTTTTATTGCTACACACACACACACACACATACTACTACTTGCATACAAGTTCTACATATATGACTCACAAATAGAGAGAGAACCGCCGCAGGAGGTTAGTGGATTATTCTCCCGCTCCCTCCCTGTTGTCCCCCCCTTGCCATTTTGCGTAATTGATAGGTTTTTGGTTTGAAGGAACGTGGCTTACCTGCAATTAGAACGAAACAGAAGAAGAAGAAGGAAGAACATTGTTAATTAGTTATCATATTTCAACAAAGCGTATTTAAGGATACACACACATACATATATATAATGTTTATTTATAGTCTCATCTTATGTTCATCATCATATTGAATATCCCCAATAAAGTGAGGAAGAAATATTTTTGGTATTTCTTGAGAAAGCATTTGAAACTATAATACCAAATTCTTATCAAAAAAACAAAGAAAATGACAACTTGTTGACGAAAAACCGAAAACTGAAATAATCTCAAGATATCATATATGTTTTTTGACAAATGCGCAGGTAAGTCTTGGTCCCAACGTTATTCTAATTGGATCTTGTGTGTGTTTTTTGTTGTTGTTGTTGTTGTCAAATTCGTAGAAAGTAAAAGTAAAAGTAAGGCGCAATAAGTTGCGTGTGGGCGTGGCACACAACAAAGTACACCACCCATCCCGACCAAAAGCCCATTGCCATTGCCTACTTGGGAGGGGGCAGGGGGCAACAGACAACAGAAGTGAAAAGCATTTGAAAACAAAACAAAACAATTCAAACTGTAATAGAAAATGCGAATGCCACAGACTGAGACTAACTAATTGTTAGTCGACAGCGCGACTTAGTTAGAAGTGAAACAGACAGAGACAGAGAGAGAGAGAGACAGAGAGATAGACTACTTGCAACGGGAGTAGATAAGGCGGGGGGCGGCAATGGGGCGGTATGGGTTAATAACTCAGTGGAAAGAAAAGTGAAAAGAGCAAAATGCCTCGTAAAAATAGAAATAGAAATGGACACAACGACGACGACGACGGCGACGGCGACGACACCAATGACAATGACGATGGCAAATCGAAAATGAAATCGAAATGAAAATGCAAGTGTGCGACGGGCGGGGTGGAAGGGGGGGACGTAACTCAACGAAACGAGGCCGACGCGTAAATTACAAATCAATATACGATATACAATATGCATAGAGAGACCAAAGACCAAAGACGGACGGACGGACGGAAAAACTAGTTATAGAAACAAACTAAAAATTCAAAGTTCTTGGCAACTCTGGAGAAGGCAACTCTGAGTCTGACTCATTTTGTGTATGAAGTGGAGTGAAGTGGAGGGGATTGACCTCCGGCGTCAAAAGGAATGCACTCCAAGCACACCAACAACAAAATGGAAATGAGAATCGCAAATGAAAATGAAAATGAGTTGTCGTTGTCGCCGCCGTCGTCGTCGTTGTCGCCGTCGTTGTTCAAGAGTTTTCCTAGTAAATTGCAACAGAGAAGCGGCGCCCCAAAAGTGAGTCGACGACAACTTTCATGATAATGATGACGGATTTTGAAGATGATGATGAAGCAGAAAACAGCAGGAAAGCGAAAAAACTTGTGCAACAATTGTATGTGTCAACAACACAACAACAACTAACAACAACAACAGCGCTTAGCAAATTCAGAACTCTGACGTTGACATTGCTGCTTCTGCTGCTGCTTCTGCATAATATTAAAAATAATCATCATCATAATCATAATAATGCGCACTACAAAAGGTACAAACAAAGATAGACAATGTCTAGAGAGAGGGAGAGTCGTTGTCGTCGTCCTTAACTTGACAGCGTGTCGCCGCCAGTTGCAGTTGCAGTGTTGCAGTTGCAACCAAAAATAGAACAAAGAAGCAAAGCGAAGAAGATTCAACAAGATTGTTTGACAATGGCAAAGGTTATGGAATATTTAATACTTTTGACTTTGACTTTTAAGAAATTGATTTTTCACTTTCCAGAGGAATTTGTCTTACTTTTTGTATAATACTATATATACTCTTAGCTCGTAGAAAGATCGGGGATACAAATAGTGTCAATTGACGAGAGAGAGAGAGAGAGGTAGAATGAGATAAAGAGAGAGAGAAAGAGAGAGCAGCACTTTTAAGCTATTGATAAGACTGAAACTGAAACTCAAGATTCAATTCTCGAGGCGATTAATGCGAAAAGAAAAACACAAAACAAAACAGAAAACAGAAAAACTTATCAATTTGTTGCTAATTAACGCGCTTGGAATTCCCTACATACATATGTACACATATGTATATATATGTATTTAATTGTTTGCAGTACAGTACAAATGCAAAAAAAAATAAGAAATAAAGTTTTTGCTATCGCTGCTTCACACTCAAAGCCTTTCTCTGCATCCCCCAGAAACCCCTTCCCTCCCCCACCATCAACATCATCATCCAGTCCAATTACTAACGGGCAGCGCCGCAGTTGCTGTTGCTGATATCAGCTTCCAACAACAACAGCAACGCCAGCAACAGCAACAAGAGCAACACAGCTGTAGCAAATGCCCCAGCAGCAACAACAATAATGAGAGCACCAACAACACCAACAACAACAACAACATGCATAATAACAGCTCACAGCTCAACGGGATCACTTAATTGGCCGCCTTTCGCAAATGCCACCCAAGTGGCATCCACAACAGCGAGGCGAGTGCAAGAAAACAACAACAACAATAATAACAACAACAACGTGAAGAAAAAACAAAGGCAAAACACAGCCAATTAATGAGGCCCACTCTCGTCGAACGAATGAAGTGTGTTGACAAGTCGTTGACTATAATGATAATGATGATGATGATGATGAAGAAAATGATGATAATGACGCCAACGAGGATTGGCAATCGCGCGTCAATCGGGAATCAAAATCATCAGCATAATGAATGATTGAAGGCAAATCGTTCAAATGCTCAATGCGCAATCAATAAAAGCGTATTGGCTATTCTGAAAGCTTTTTTCATTTCAATTTCAAAGCCATTTCGAACATATCAAAGAATCGCAGAGTGCAGAAAAATATCTTTGAAGAAAGTTAGCAAAACAATTTACTCTCAGCAACAAGTGCAGTAGTGTATTTGTAAGTCGTTTTGGCATGCTTGTGTTTACCATCAACATCTTTTGATATACATGTATGTGTGTGTTTGTGTGTGTGTGTGTGCGTTTGGCATTGATAATGAGCGCGTCTCTTGTTATCGCGCATCATTACAAGCCCATTACAAAGTCAAGCACAACGCAACGCACACAAACAAACAAACAATACATACACACACACACACACACACGAACACGAACACATGCATAATTAAATGTGTCGTACTTTCTTCTTTGTTCAATTTTTGCACAGCACACGAAGAATATTTACATAAACAACAAAGTTCGCCAATAATTCTCTCTCTATCACTCTCTCAGCCCACACAAAAGGAATTTAGGGTGGGAGGTGTTGTGTGTGCGTGTGTGTATTTGTTTGATAAACATATGCAGCAGCTGCTTTTTAACTATGATTATAATATGGTTCTGTTCTTGCATTCTTTGGTTACTCGCCCTCTCGCACCCCCGCCCACCCCCCAACATTGTCCACATATTCAACATTTAGATTAAATATCAGCTAGACGCAAAACATTTGACAGCTTGTATTTACAGCAAGGGTTTCTCACTCACACACCCATTGCTCACTTGCTCTTTGTTGTTGTTGTTGGAATTGCTCTCAAGTTAGGCAAACACATTTCGTATTTGTAAGCCATAAGCGATTGGGGAAAGACAAAGACAACATGAACAAATTTATTGCATTTAACAGTTATAGTACGTGATCGCCGCTCATTCTCTGAACTTCGCACTGTACAGTTATAGTTTGCGAGAGCCGGCATCAATGCAAATTGTTGTTATCTTTGATTTTTGAGAGAGCACTTGTAAAAATTTTCGGCTGTTTACTTGACTGACATTAGTGCAAGTGCTTATTTCTTTGGATATATTTTTTGTCTCCATCAACCAAAGCACTTGTTGCATTTCAAAATTTTCTTTCAGTGCACTGCTTGCGAATGCACATACATATGTGTGTATTTCTTTGAATGTATTAGTATTTACTCCCTCATAAGCTCAATTTGGGAAACCCTGATTTACAGTCATCAATACACACACACACATACACCCAAACACACACACACATATTTGACGCTTAGAGAATTGTTGATGCGTATCAGAAGTAAGCATTGTAATGATTCTCTTCTCTTTCTCTCTCCCTCTGTCCCCGTCTCTGTCTCTGTCTATGTTCTCGTTTCAATTGTAAGAGCATTAGTATGATAAATGATATCAAACTGGGCCCGGCGGAAAGCTATCAATCGGGTTTGAGTTCGCGTTTAGCACACATATATAAATACTATATATGTGCAAATGTGTTTGTATTTGAATGTATGCGTTTTCGCTTTCGTTTTTTTCTGTTCTATTCTATGCCTATGCGTAGATCTGTCTGTGTTCGTGTTTGTTCTGGAGGGACTCCATCCAGTCACGGTTTTGTTGTTGCTCTCATTTCGTTTCGCATTGTCATTGATAGTGTGCGAGCGAGGGTTGTGCAATGAGTTTCTCTCTTTCTGCGTTTAGTATAACTTTTTTGTTTTGTATTTACTTAATGCCTAAACAGAGAGAAACAAAATGTAATATTTATGTTAATTAATGCATATATTTATTGCGAATACCCCTTTGGCCAGGCCATACCACCAACTTCCCTCCACTCCCCCCCACTCCCACTCCACTCCATTCTCTATTGTGAATTGTGTGTGTTATGGTATTTGAATTGATATAAATTACTAAACGCTTTAAGCGTCGTCGTCGTCGCTTCTAACTTCCGCACACACACTGGATGGACGAGTTTTACAAACGATAATAAATCGCTTGGACTTAAACACAACCATTATCTGGATATATATATATATATATGTGTATACCATATAGATGTGCTCAATCGATGCTATTTCCTGCTATTTCCATTTAGAATAAGCTTAACATTCTAAACATAAATTAGGCGCTTAAAAAAACAAGATGATAAAATCATATGCCAAAACGGAATAATGAGAAGTGTGGTCGGGAGAGGGGTGAGGGGTAAGGTGGGGCATTATTTAACCAAAATTTATGCAAATATGCTTAAAAGTATGATGTTATGATATTCGGTAACGTTTCAATTAGCACCATGAATTATTAGCATTATTATTTTTTCCTTGCGTATAATTTATGTAAAATTGTCTTTGGTCTAGGTCTCTAATCCCTCTACCCTTCACCCCACCCCACCCCACTCCCCCCTTCTTGTAAGCCTTCTTTCGTTGATTCGTCTTTTGTGCCACAAATGGCCGAAAGGTCAGCGGCAGCAAACGGAACAAGAAATTGAATTGATATAACACAAAAACTCAATTTCATTGAAGAAAAAAAAAACGAAGAAGAAGCAAAGTCCAGAAAAATGACGAAAAAAAGAAACGTTTCAATATAAAAATAACAAACAAGCACAAACAAACAAAGTTCAAGGCCATTTACAACAAGGCAACAAATATATAATAAAAATACTATTATTAAGTATACGACGATTGGGACGACAAGCCAACCAATAACAACAGCAACAACAACAACAAAAGCCGAAGGCCGAAAAATCATATAAATCAATAAAAAAAAACAGAGAATCCAAAACAAATCATTGTATTAATAATTGATTCAAAGAAACCGTCAACAAGAAGAAGAAGAATAATACTACTACTGTGTGGGAAATATTGTCGCATGTCGCATATAGATAGTACTAGTAGCAAGATGACAATCAAACTCATACCTCCCCCCTCCCCTCCCTTCAACCCACTGAACTTACAGACTGACTGTCTGACTGATGTGTGATTTGGCCAACAAACAACGAAATTGATTTACAGAAATTTCGTTAAACTTCGAACAAGTATGTACGTGTGTGTGTCTGTGTGTGTGTGTAAGAGTGTGTGTTTGTGTGTGTGGGCGTATGTGTGATTACCACAACTCATTTACCAGTCAATTAAGTTTCTGAACACTCTGAAACACAAATCCGATTACACAATGCCGTTCGTTCATTAATTAAGGAAACACAAATAAGGTCAAGACCTCACAAAGGATAAGGAAGGATCTTTGCAGGATTTGGCACACATAGACACCTACAAATATTCTACCTGAAGTGCAGTGAATTATTGAAACTTTAAGAACGCAATACACAAATAGTTGTTAAGCAATACGCAATCATTATGAAAGCTTTGTTCTTTCATTAGGAATCTCAAGTTTCAACTCCCTTTTTCTTACTCTTTCAAGGGTATTTCAGATTTCTTCTTCTAAGAATCTTAAGTATCAACTCCCTTTTTTACTCTTTTAAGGGTATTTCAAGGGTCTGTGTAAACTTTTACCTTAACTTGCGTAATCACCAATCAAATAGTTAAACAGTTAACAAATTAAGACTAGTTTCCTGTCCACAATCTGTTCATACATACTGTAGGTAGTTCGTTCATTACTGCCATGTCAGCCAGATTGAGAGAGAAGGGAGAGAGAAATGGGGGGGGGGGGGGAACTGTTTGCTTTGGCTAGCTGCCAAGTTGGTCATGCATTTCCATCATCTTCTATCACTCATAATTGGCACTGTGTGTATGAGAATTGGGTGAATGGCCATTTGATTGAGTGAAATGACTCGCAAAAACACAAAAAAAAAAAAAAAAGAATCTTAAATAATAATAATTGTTAAAGTTGGACACAAGTGCTAAAGGGAGAAGAAGAAGTGTGTATCAAATGCAATTTGGCCCAATTTTCAAGCGAAAAAAAATCATAAATATATATTAAATATATAATGTGTTGATAAACGACAAAAGATTCCACGACCGGGAACAAAACAAGTAAGGAAAAACTATCTTCAACTATTTATATGGTAAAATCTTGTTAAAGATCTGTCGTTTTTAAGGAATCCATAAGCTTTAGCGATACGATCTTGTGATACTTGTAGAGAAAAGTGTTGAGAAGTGCCGAAACTAGTGTTGATAAACGACAACAACAAGTAAGAAAACTATTTTCTCGCCTTTTTTCTTAGTAAAATCCTGTTAAAGATCTGTCATTATGCTATAGCGATACGATCTTGCTTTGATTTTGACAAATGAACAGAAGATATATATATGCATATATATTCAATGGGAATATCTCTTTGGCGACAGCTGATTAATTGACAAACATCAAGAGACGAGCAACGACAACATTTTTGTGTTTTAACCTTTTGATTTTAACCAAAAAACGAAAAAAACACAAAAACCAAAAACAAAATCTATCCAAAAACTCTTAATGATGATGCCTAGGTGCACAAAAGGTTAATGTTAACATATATTTTGTACAATATTTTGCGGTGTCTCAGAGAGTGTGTCTCACAGAGTGTTTGTTGCCAGCAAGCGTTGCAAGCGCCGCATATTTGTCAAACATGGTTGCGGACAAGTCAACTTTGACTTTGAAGCATTTGCGACTGCGCAATTGCAACGCTGTCTCTGTCTCTGGCTTGGCTCTTGAGTGTCTGAGGGAGAGTGGAGGGGGTGCAGCAACGAGTTGCATGATTGATGATGAAAATGTTCACAAAATATGTAAAAATATAAATAAATAAACAATAAAACAATAAAAGCTTTAATGAAAAACGACTCCAATGTTGACAACCGCAATGAGGAAGGCGACGACGACGACGATGACGACGGCTCTGACTCGTCGTTGATATCGTGTGTGAATTGTAGCAAAAGTGTCAATTCGTTGTTGTTTGTTATTCAGTTCAACACATTAACCCAGCGAACAAGTCCCAAAAAAAAAAAGATAAATTATTAATGTAACGTATTTTTTCATGTTTTGTTTTTGGTATACCCTGTAAAAGTCTCACAGGGAATGGAATATACAAAACAAAATTATATCTAAAACATATCTTTAAGTCTGAATATATAATTTTGTGACTTTTTTTCCAATTTAAAACTTAAAGTAACAAAAGTCTATACAAGTAATCAGTGAAGTAAGCAGTTTTTCAGCTACATTTTACCCAGAACTTGAATTTTTAAGCAGAAAAAGCCATTTGATCTTAAAATGTATCATAAAAGTATTATTTCCGTTATAAATAAACTAAAGTCTATACAAGTAATCAGTGAAGTAAGCAGTTTTTCAGCTACACGTTACCCACATCTTCATAAACTCATGATGAACGAGTTTTTAAGAAGAAGAAAGAGCACGTTGATCTTGAAAGTGAATCATAAAAGTATTATTCACTAAAGTCTATACAAGTAATCAGTGAAGTAAGCAGTTTTTCAGCTACATTTTACTCAGAACTTTTTGCATTTATGTTTAAGAAAATGAATTTTGCAGCAGAAATATCAAGTTGATCTTTAAATGAATCCCAAAAACATCAATAAAATGAAAGTCTATACAAGTAATCAGTAAAGTAAGCAGTTTTTCAGCTTCTTCTTGCATTTATCTTTAAAAAAAATGATTTTTGAAGCAGAAAAAGCAAGTTGATCTTAAAGTTTGTTCATTTTTGTGTGATTCTCTAATGGAGGAACACAAAACCCTGTCAAATTATGCTTTGAATAATTCATTAAATAAATTCAGCTTGTCACTAGGAATTTTTCCAAACTAAATTTTTTATTAAAAACAAGTTGACAACGTTTCCACGAACCTTCCGCCTCCTTTCTTCCTTAACCCCCCCTTGCATATATAGTACACAGCAGTATGTAGTATACCCTTTCGAGTATTTTTTTTTTTGGTATTTTTTTTTTTTTTTTGATAAGAAAAATAAAAGCTGCTGCTGCTGCTGCATATATAAAACTTCAAATTGTTTTACGTGTTGGCCAACGAAAAAAAAAAAGTGTCAGAGCAATTGCTCTGGTTGTTGGGTCGCATATTTTACTTAAGTTTTTCGGTTGGTTTTGGTTTTTTTTTCTGACATTTTTCCCAAATGCAAAATCACGTAGACGGCGTGCCGAGCATGTGGAGCGACTAAATTGCGAGTGTGTGTGTGCGAGTGTGTGAAACTGTCATAAAAATGAGATAAACATCATTTTAACAAAAGCGAAATACAAAAAAAAAAATACTATGTATAAATAAATAAATAAAAGCAACAACGAGACTTGGAATACGGCGTCGTCTGGAGGCGCACAAGCGTGCTCAAGATTTACGGCTTGTCGGGGCCACGGCTATAACTATATAGCTAACAAAAAACACACACACACACACATACACACAAAAAAGCCGGCAGCTGTGTGTGTGTGTGTGTGTTCCGCTGGCCAAAAAGCATCAAGCGCATATTTTTGCTTTTGTTTATAGTTTTTTTTTGCATGCAAAAAAAATAGTTTTTAAGCAAATTAAATGAGTTACAAACACACATTTTTTGAGATTGGATGCAACCAACCAAGTGGCATGTGGCATGTGGCGCGGTGGCAGTGGCAACTGCAACCTGGTGGTCAAGACTACAGTTATTTCGATTTGTTGGCCAAGTTGAGAGATTTTTATCAAGTTGTTGACACATTTTGCTCTCAAATCATTTTGAAAAATGAAATAAATTTGTTTATTTTTCCATCTTCTTCTTCTTCTTTTGTTTATTGCTGTTGTTGTCGAGTTGTCATAATGCAAATCTGTGTGGGAAGTAAGTGTTACACACACACACACACACATTTTAGTGTCTATGTGTTTGTGTTAAGTTGATTTGATGCCATTGCCTGTTGAGCTTCCCGTTTTTCGTTTTTTTTTATGTCTTTCACTTTATGACGATTATGCCGCCTGCTCAAAGAAAAACAAGGCAAAAGGCTCGAGTCTAGTAAGCTCGACTAGAAGATACCCTTAACCCTTAACCCTTGACCATACAGACGGGCAGACGGTCTGTGAACTACCGGACCAATGCTTGATGGTTTCATATCTCTGGTGTTTCCTAACCTATTTTAATGAACATTTTACAGATTTTTATGATTTTCTTAATACTTTCAATCCCCATTTTTGAAATTCAAGATTTTTTTGTTATCAATTCCATGTGTAAGCCGGAAAAGTTATCGAAAATTTGATACAAACTTTCTATGCCTAGGGATTGGGAGAGCTTATATCCGAAATCTGGAGTCTCTAGCTTTTATAATTCCTGAGATCGACTCGACTGATGCTGATCAAGAATATATATTCTTTATGGGGTCGGCGGAGAAGCTTGCCTCTGCCTGTTGCATACTTTTACACAAAACCATTATATCCTTTTTATTCTTGGTTATTTTTGTTTTGTGTTTTGTTGAGAAACTCAATGCATTTCCACTCCACCAAAAGCATTGAGAGTGCAGCAGTCCCTTCCCTGCTCCACGCTCCCCTCGCTCCCCCTCGCACTATTCTCTATTGATACTTACAAAAGTAAGTACACGGAACGTGGGAATTCAGCAGCAGCAGCAGCAGCAGCGACAAAGAGTTCAACTTAGTTCAGCTCTGTTTAGTTTAGCTTCCCCACAACCCCACAACCCCTCAATCCCAACCCAAACCCAAACCCAAACTACCCATTATCTTCATCATCATGATCATCATGAGTATTATTGTCAACATCGTAAATTACAATTCGTTTTGCGGCAAAAGATTTATCGGCATTGACATTAAGCCCAAGTTATTTATTTATTTATTTTAGCGTTTTTACTAGTAGTAGTTGGTAGTTCAAGAGTTTTATCTTCTTCTTCTTTATTTTTATTGCCTGAGAACTATTGTGAATGTCGTCGAATCGAATCGAGAATCGAGAGGAGACTTTTGACTTATTTGATTTGATTTTTATTGTTGTCGCACGAAGTTTTTTTTTTATCATTTTTTACTTAAAACAATTATTTTTACAAGTTTCGAAATACTATTTGTTAAAAATGTTTTCTGTTTTCGGGGTGGATTAGGTTCTCGGTTTCGGTTGTATTTGCGTTTTAAATAAGACCCGCAGCAGCAGCAGCAGCTGAATGTTTGTTGCCCCGTAAATTGCAAGTTAATGAGCTCAAGTGGCCATCGGCAAAGTCGCTCTCGACTACTGCTGCTGTGCGGGGTTGCGGGGAGTGGTTGGTTGGTGCCGCCCCCTTAAGACAAATAAAACGTATATAAATTCAAATCAAACAAAACGAAACGAATTATGTGTTTGTACTTGTTGTTTTTATGCGCGCATTTGCTCGCCCGCATCAAGTTTGAAACAGGGAGCGGGTGTAACCAGTGGGGGGTGGGCGGTTGTCGTGTAGAGAGAAACTAATACTAATGCCCCTTTTCAGACCCTAGCCATGCCCATCAATTAAAATGACAGCCAGCGGCGACCCATTACGCGCTCATCAACGCACTTAACCCTGAGATACTACTTGTAGGAGATCTCTCACACACAGTGAGTGCGAGCGAGGGAGAGAGACATAAAGAGCGTGATGTGCAGTTGCAGTCACCGTTAGTAGTGGAAGTTACAGCTGATACTACTTGTAGGAGATCTAACATACAGTGAGTGCGAGCGAGAGAGAGAGAGACTAAAGAGCGTGATGTGCAGTTACAGTTAACTACTGGCTGACCCTTCAGCCCACCCCAACCCCTCGTTCTGAATGCCGTTCAAGTGTCAAAATATGCTTAATGCTTCACATAAGTGAAAACGAACGAAAGCAGAACAAAGAGGAAACTAAAAAAAAAATTAACTGTTTGAAGGACAGTTACAACAACTGCAATGGGCAATGCAAATAGTAATTGCTGCTTGAAACGATTGGTATTGAATCATTGTGAAATCTTCAGAATTGAGAGGAATTAAGAGTTGAGCAACATTTTGTCAGACTTAATATCTTAATAAATTATAATAGATAAATGAATATGTTGATAATGAACTTTAGAAAATTGTTTTAATCCCACATAAAACTAATTATAAGAGCATTATATATACTTATACAAATTGTAATTTGTTTGTCAAGGTATTTAAATATTTTGCTTTATTTTTTTTTTCAACAAAGAAGAAAACATTTCAATGTCAAAGTCAAAGCTATAAAATGAATGAATATGTAAATAAAAAATTGGCTTAAGCTTAGCTTTGATTTGATTTAATTCATTTCGTTTTGGGGTCGTCTTTGTGTCTGTCAATTGTCAATTGTGAATGGTTAATTTGTATATAGTATATTCACAATAATAACAGGCGTGGCTAGTCTAAAGCTTTTATGTTTACTCTATAGATAATGAGAACCACACACACACACACAAACACACAGAGATAGAGACAGAGACATTAAAGGATTCAAGAGAAAAGTTTTTTGTTGCTTTGTTTTTGTCTAGTTTGTGGAATGGGGAATGTCATGGAATGAAACGCACGCACACATTAACAACAGCTGGCGAAGCTAACGTAATTTCTTCCATTTCCATTTTTGTGTTGTTTTCATTTTCATTTGCCACAGAAATTAAGTTGAAAAAACCAAATATAAATAAAATAGAGAGCGAGAAGGAAAAAAAAAGACTATGCATATAGCATAAATGCATTTTCTACACGCAAATGAAATCGAAACCAAAAATCGAGTTAAAGCCCAAAAACAAAAACAAATTACAAAATGCAATGCGACGGCCCGTGACGATGCTTGCAACGGGGGCAGGCAGCAGTTGATGGGGCGGTTCGGGGATGGAATGGGAGATGGGATGATGTGCCATGAAAATTGAAAAAAGGAAAAGAAAAGAAAACAAGAGCAAGAAGCGACAACGCGACACCAAACAAATTAATCAACTGCAACTGAAGAATAATGAAGATAAAAGAAACTAAAACTCCAAAAAAATAGTATATAGGTAAATTGGGATTGCAGTCGCACACACACACACACATACGCACACTCGCATGGATGGATGATGAGGCAACAACAACAACAACAATAGCTAATGCAACAGGCGGCAGCTATCTTTTAACGCAGCGTTTCAATTTAATTTGCTTTGCAGTTATCACAATCAATGAGTTTCTCCTCCTTCCCTTTCGTTCCGATGTTTCTGTTTCTACCCTGTACCTGTAAATGGGAAATGGCACGGTGGTACATAACGGTACACACATACACACATACAGTTAGTGACATCTCCGCCGCCGCCACGACACTGCAATTCGTACCTAGTACCACATTTAGATCAGATCACATTTGTAACATAAACACAATTGGAGTTTTAATTTTGTCATCGATTATATTTTCATTTCACTCAAAATGTTTCACAAAATAAACATACAGAGTGTCTGGCTAGTCGTTCAATTGCTCTCTCTCTCCTTCTCTCTCTCTCTCTATCTATCTATCTCCGTCTTGTAACAATCCAGCAATCTCTTGTTTGTGTGTGGCCCAAAAGACTTTCGTTTTCATCTTAGTTGTTGTTTTAGTTAAAATCATTTAATCTTCTGCTTGTTGCGTTCCATATATGTCGTGTTTGTGTGTACGTATGCGTGTGTGTGTTTGTGTATGATGTTGTTGAATGTTTGTGTTGTTGTTGTTTGTCGATGTTATTGTTTGTAGTTGCAGTTAGTTTCGTAAATGGGAATAGTTATGTGCAGTTAGTTAGTAAGTTTGTGAGTTTTTAGATTCACTTTCACTGCGAACATGCCGAACCCATGAGAGACAGACTTGGATGAATGTATGCTACTTACAATGATAGATACCCTGTAAGCAGAGAATTACTATTTTCATAGAGTATCTTTATAGTCTTGCATTTGCTGTTGCTGTTGTTGCAAGGGATATGAGTTTTTCGATTAGATTTCTTTTTCTTCTGCCTGTCTGTTGTAATTTTTGGGATCTAGTACATACATGTACTATGTGTTCGTCAAGTGACAAACAGATGACGCAACTGTTGCCCAAAAACACACACAAAAACAACAACAAACAACAACAGCATGTGTAATATGCGTGTTGTTGTTGTTGTTGCTGCTGCTGCCGCTCAATTTCCATTTTGGTTATAACTCAATTTGCTGTCAACGTCAGGCGCGTCTCGTTTCATTTCAGGTTCATGTATTCCATATTTTTACTTTTTTTGTTGTTGTTGCTGTTTGCTGTTATTTTGTTTTGTTCTCCTGTCGCCATCTCAGGCAGTTACAGTTCCTGTCCGTCTAGTCCTCGTCTCATTCTTTCTCCCTCACTCTTTCGCTCCTGTCGCCTGTCGAAGGCAGTTACAGTTACTATTCGTCTATTCCAAATCTCGCTCACTCTTCTCATCTCTCTCACTCTTTCGCTCAGCAGTTACCCTTTCTCACTCTAACGATAACTGTTTAAACGACATTACAGCTACAAATACTTGAGAAATCTACCTTTAATGCTTGTGATCAAGCATTTAACTATTTCTTTCAGAGTAAATCTGCATCTGTGCTTTCTGTTAGCAAGCAAATGCTAAACATGTGTTGCAAATGTGGCGACATATGTACATGTATATGTATTCAATCTTCAATCTTTTCTGTATGTAAATAACAACACACACACACATACACACACGCGCGACTCTAATGGATAATGATCAGTTTGAAGATTGAAAAAGTAACGCCAAATATCACAGAAAAAAAGGCGGTCAAATGCACGTTTCTGATTTTTTGTTATTTTTTCATTTTGTGCATTTCATATTATTAACTTACAGTTATGCCCAAAAATTGTGTGGCAATTCACAACGAATATGGATATACCCTTACGAATATATATGTTCTTAGATAAAGGCTAAAAATTCTTATTCAATACTATTGTATTTATAATGCGAAAGACATTTGTAAAAATATTAATTGTTAAGGTTTACATAATATGCAAATCAATTTGTTTTTGTGTTCAACAATAAAACAGCTTGAGAATTTGAGTGTTAATATATTGTTATTATAACAAAAACCATATTTTTTACGTTTCCATATCTAGGAAAAACAAAAACCTTTTATTTCATTAACATTATTGTTAGTTTATTGATTTTTTTTCTATCGTTTTTGGAATTATCGTATCAAAGGAATTTAAGCTATAAGATTTGAATTGAAGTTATAAATCATTTTAATATGGATACCTCATTGGAATGAGAACTCAATTTGTAAATCCAAAGAAGTAAGCCCCAAAGATGCATGCAACCACCTTTAAGTAACAAAGTTGCAAATGTCTCTACCGGGAAATTGTAAGAAAATCAGCCTACGAAAAGCTATAAAATGCTTTGAGGCAAGTATTACAAGTAAATCTATATATACATATCGGTGTAGTTATGAAGATCGTTTGAGGTTCAGTTTCAGAGGTTCGGGTTCGGGTTTGGGTTTGGGTTCGGGCTGCGTTTGTTTTGTAGGCGCTGGAGGCCAAAATTGAAAGCGGCACAGAGAAAAAAAAAGCACAAATTTTTTTTCTCTTTGTTTTTGATACGATTCGAATACGGTTTAGGTTTTTTCTGTTTTTGCGAGGTCCAGGGTCTCGGTCTCGGTCTTGGTCTCGGTCTTTGGTTTGGTTTGGTTTGGGGTCTCTTCTTGGTATTGCCAGGTGGCCCTGAGGCCGCATTTCGTGCTGCTTGCTGCCCAGTTTCGGTTGCGGATCCAAATTGCACTTTGATATGCAGCAAACACACACACACACATACACACATTTATACGTTTGATTTGATTTCTTTCTTTTTTGTGGTTTTTTTGTTTATCGTCAATTGCTGCCCGCCTTTTCCACATCTGCTTCTTCTTTCTACTCCACCCCCTTGCTTTCAAAAGTTTTTTTTTTCCCTTTCTTTGATTATTGTCGTTTGTCGTTCGCGCTCTGTCAAAGGTAGAAATAAGTAAGTAGTTCCAGGAACTGCGAACTGCGAACTGAAAACTGTAAAAAACAAATTTAAATGCAACTTCTGCCAGCGTGTTGAATTCTGAATAAACATGCGGCATGAGAAACCTTAAGAACCTCAAAAGAAGCGAGAAGAGGTAGTGAGAAAAATTACAATAATAAATAAATAACAAAACACACAGAAAGTACGCGGAACAAACGGAATGGACTTCCTGTGCACGAAAACAAGGAATCGAAAAAGATCGAAGAAACCAAATTCAGACAATAAGATCGCACCACGAAATGTCACGAAATGGACTCGTTCCATATTCACTGTTCCTAATCCGAATGCGATTGCGAATGCGATTGCGAATACGAATGCAGGGCAGAGGGCATCACAAAAAGAAATGCACATTAAATTTGTTATTGTTCTTTGTGTTTTTACCTTTTTTTCGTTCTTTCTTATTTTTGTTGATTTTCTGTCGTTTTTTGCAGCACTTCCTTGCGTTCTTTCTGTCTCTATCACTCTCTCTATTACTGTCTGTCTGTCTGGCTTGCGATCACGATGATGATTGTGCGCTCTGCTATTCTTTTTACTTCTTCATTCGTTTTCTTTCTTTTTTTTCTGTTGTTGTTGTTGTTGTGTGTTTTGTGAAGGTGAAGTCACTGCACTTTTGTTTTTGCCGTTTTGCTATTTTATTTATTTTTTTTTTGCTATGACAGCTGCTGTTCTTATTATTTTCTTGCTCTTTTTGTTGTTGCTTCAGTTGCTTTCTTTTGTCAATTGCAGTTTGTTTTTGTTACTGCTTAGAACACACAAGCACACACATACACAAACACACACATCAAATTTGCAAGCGTTCGGTTTTTTTTTTTTTCAATATATTTCTTGTATTTATTTATTTTCAACTTGCACTCGCTTTCGACTATCGTTTGTTTGACGACTCTGCACTTGTTGCTTCTTGGTGCTGCTCTTTGTGCCAACACCGACGCCGACGCCGCCGCCGCCGCTTTTCCGGCAGGAGAAGAATACAAACTCACACAGCCCGCTGAGCGAGAATTAGAAGCACACAGTAAAAAAAAAAACAAACAACAATACAAACACTTGGATTGAAACACACACGCGTTATGGTTTATTTGTTGATTGTCGCAAAACAAAAAAAATTTATGTACTTATTATATTCGTGCTCAGAACAATTCATGGGCAATTGCAATTGCACCACGAAATGCAGTGATGAATTAAATTCGAAATATTTGACAATGCTGACGGCGAACGCACGTCCTCACGCTACGACTGCTGATATTATACTGTTCTGTTAATAAACAGGCGCTGTTAGTTGAGAGAAGCTGTTGCATACTCAACTGAGCTGTTTAGCACTCATTTGAGCTGTTCGCCCCTACTCGCTGTTAGCGCTCAGAGAGTCTGTTAACTTAACAGCTGTGCTCTCTCACAGTGTTATTGAGGCAAAGTAATGCCGCTGTGCAATGTGAACGCTGCATTTGTGTAGGTTCCTTATTTTTCTATCAAGATCTGCAGTTAATCATCTACTATTTGTTGTTACTAGTGTTATCTTTATACAATATTTGTTTTTAGCTTAATTTGGCCCAATATAATACGGTACTTGTTGCATTTTGTGTGCACATCAAACTATTATTAACACAGCATGCATGCAAATACATATAGTACATGTATAGTATAATATATTTGCGCACTTATTGAACATTTGCGTATGCATTCATATGTACATATGTATGTATGTATTTAACTAAACTCTTTACGCTTTTGTAAGCGTAATATAAACAGAATGGTCGACTGACAGTGCTTTTGGGTTGCGCACAAATGGTTGCTACTGTAGCGATACAATCGAAATTTTATGAATGAAACCTGAAAAATGAAGAGGCAGTCGAATTGAACGAAGCGCAGCTCAAAATAATGCGAGAGCATCGATCACAAAAAAAGACGGGCAGAGAGAGCGAGAGAGGGAGAGTTATGCGAATGCACTTCCCATTCCAGTGCGGAGCATAATGAGATACATACATATGTATGTAAATACAAACTAGGTACCCAGTAGAAATGATGAGAATGTCTTTTGTCATGTTATTTCACAGATAAATGGTTTTTGATGATGTGTAGAGAATTAGCGCAAACATTAGTGCAAGATGGCACGTGATATTAGATGTACTTTCAAACGGTACATTTAACCCGTGCCCGTCCTAGTGTCAATGGAATGAGAGAGACAGAGAGCGAGAGAGAGTCGGGTTTTAAAGTGCATTGCTGATTTTAGTACCATTTTTCATGTTCAATTTTCTTGGTTGACATGAACGAAAACACACACACACACACATGCAACACAATGAACTAAGGCTCACACATTTCACACAATTCTGGCATGACGCAAATAATAAAAGAAAAGGTCTGCTCGATGTTCTTGTCGAGTTGGGTTTTTCTTGTTTTTGTTGTTTTGTCCATTCGCAAATCGCAAATGGTAAATAACAGCAATTGGGCATTGGAAGTTAGGACTTTGTCGTCGCCTGGAATCGTCGCCGATAAGTTGGCACGTTGTTGTTGTTGCTGCTGATGCTTCACAGAATTGAGATCGACGGAGCAAACGCATGACGCACCCGCATACACGCAAATGTGCTCAATAATAAAAACCACTGAGAGCGAGGGTGAGCACAGAGGCCTGTGTAGCTGTGTAGACTGACTGATAGATAGTGTAAGAGCGAGAGAGAGAGCGAAAGAGAGGGAACGGGAGTGCGGCTTGGAGAGATGGCGTTAGCTGATTGAGAACAATAGCGGCACCGGAAATTATTGCATCTGTTGTTTTGTGCTGTTTCTGCTGCCGCTGCTGCTGCCGCTGCCACTGCTGTTGTTGCTGCTGCTGCTGCATCTCCACTCCATGCCGCTCCTTGTCAGTATCTTCTTTATTACCGCCTCTACATGCATAGCATATATGTAACTGTATGTGTGTATGTTTGTATATTACTTGTATTTTGTTTTGTTTCTGCATTTGTTTTTACTATTCCAGCTACACTTGAATTGTTTTCAGCAGTTCTGCTTTTGAGTTCTGCTGAAATTTTCAATTGCTGGCAAAAAACACAAAACACAAAAAGAAATAAACATAACCCCCCGCTAACCGCGTTCTGCGCACTTGAACAAACGACTAGCGGGGACGCCTGCGCGCAAAGGCGTTAACAGCGACGACGGCGACGTTAACTTCAAGTGCAAAGTGCAATTGAGACCCTCGCTCTCTTCCTGTTTGCATGTTTGCTGTTAATAACAATGAACAGTTAAACTGAGCCCTGGAAGGCGCGCTGTTCCAGTGGATGGATGCTGCTGTTAAACTATTTACGCTCGCATTTCGCAACTGTTAAACTTTAACAGCGGAAGTTAATGCGCATGTTTCCCAATTGCTGTGCGCCTGCTACGCAATGTGTGCGCTGTGTGTGTGTGTGTGCGTTCGCGTGTGTGTGATCTGAATGTGTGTGGAGCCAAAACAAAACAAAGCACAGGTACATCCTCTGGCTGATAAGCTGCTGATTGGAGCTGCAACAAACCGTTGCGCTTGTGCAACAGAACAATGCAGCTGCATTGAGGGTCCGAACTTCGAGCCACACACCAACAACAACAACATAAACAGTCATACACTTGAAAAAACGAAAGAAAAACTCTTTGAACGAAAAACAACCAACATATTATTGTAGAGTATAAACAAATATTGTTTGAAAAAGTGCCTAAACTTAATAACCCCGATTTCTCTGAGTGTATTGACAGGTATTTAGCAAGTGTAGTTGTTGTTGTTGTTGTTAGTGTCGGCTGGGTAAGGTAAGATAAGTAAGAAATCAACGTTAAGATACAGATACAAACACAAACACGTACACACACATTAAGATACAGATACATATGGTACTGCACACAGCACACAATCTACACAAAGATGCAGATACAGCTGACAGCAAACAGCTCCCGAGATCCGAGATCCGAGACTTTTCCTCAACTGTGCGTTCATTCATGTAATTTCGCTTTTTATTTGCTTGCCACTGTCTGGTGGCACCTAAAGAAGCGAGAACAACTGAAGAACTGGCACAGTGGAGAGGGGCGAAAGGGGTGGCAGAGATTCTCGGGCATCGTTGCCATTGCCATTGCCTATGAAGCATGTGAATCTCAAGCATTTCTCCCGGCTCTCCACGCTCAAAGTTTTTTTCTTATGATATTTTTTTTTAGGTTTTTTTGTTTTTTGTTTTTTGCCATATTGCTGCTGCTGTTGAAAATTAAAGATAATTATGATTGCCAACAACAAAAACAAGGCACAGACTGTGTATGTTGTACCTGAAGTTGCCACAAACACACACACACACGCGCACACACACACACTGAAATCATTCATGCTGCAAAAGCGAATACAAGCGCCTGTATCTGTTGTTGTACTATCTGGGGAAGTATCTGTAAGATACGCATCGTGGCAGGGGCAGCCAAACAACAAATGATAATGATAAAAAAAAAAAACACAAACACACACAAAAAAAACTTACCCAAAACAGGTAAGAACATTATTCAATGCTATGTTTTTTTTTTTATTTTTTGGTTTTTTGTATTTCAACAATACATAAATAAATTGAAAATAAGCACAAGACAAACGATGTAGTACAAAGAAATCTTAGACAGAGACACAGAAAGAGAGCGAAAGAGTGAGAGAGAGAGGGGGGTAGGGGGCGGACAGGCTCTTGAATCATGATGAACTGGCGATGAACTGGCGCTGATAACACCAAATCCAAATCCAAAGCCAAACAGATAGAGAACAAAAAACCTAAGGGGCAAAGGGAAACACACACAGACACACACACACACACTAAGACGCACACTGTTAGAAAAATTTGTTGTTTGGTAAAAGAAATTAAGACAAATCAAACAGGTTTTCTGCTTTTTCTGCTCACTTGTCAGCCAGAACGCGTTTTTCCCGAAAAACCAACCAAAAACTACCAAAAACTCCCAAAATGTCTTCTTCAAAGACTCGCCGCTTGCCTTTCTGGCCATAAAAACGAGCAGAAGAAAAACCCAGGAAACACCAACACACACACACTGTGTTAGTGTATTTTCCCATGTTCAGGTTCAGGTTTCCCAGGTAGGACGAAAGATGGGAAAATGAGTTTGTAATTGGTAAAATTAACAAGTCACTTGGGCTTGGTTGGACTTAAGTCGGTTTTTGGGAACAACACTCAAACTAGAGAACTTCCCTACTGCCTGCTACATGCGACATGCCACATGCGTCAAACAACAACCCCTTTGCGTCGTAACAATGTGCAACCCCCGAAGGAGACCGCAATGTAAACCACAAAAATAAATCAAAATGACAATAACAATAATGAACAGAGTAAATGAATGCATGAATGAATGCATATTGAATAGATTTTCGAGTGCTCTCTCTCTTTTTATCGCTGTTGCACACACACAAACACACATGTGTGTGTAGAAGGATCGTATCCTGTTGACAGCAATGTGCTTTGCCTGTCAATTGTTGCGCTTTGAATTGATTTGATTCGATTACAATTCCTTTTACACGACTCGTTAAGCAGGTAAACAAACCGAGACAAACACAAACACAAACACACACACACACTCACACATACACAAAGCAATGAACTCTGACCCCACACATAACCCACACACATATACAGTTGACACTTGATTTAACCTGTTGCTCGTGTCGTGTGTGCGTTATTGATAAGCTTAAAATTTATGAAAAGACTTGAAAAATCGCAATAAATACACAATAAACTACATTAAACGGATACTACGTAAATATTTTACCGAGTTTATCGGGAGATTTTTATATTTTTAACTCCAAATGTCACTTGATGAAGAACTAAGAAAAGATTTCAGGATTGAAACAAATTAGATCGTTAAGTGTTACAGTTTGGACTATGCGTGGATAACTGTCAGTCAGTCATGCATAGGGTATAGTATATACCGGTAGTTCCCTCAACAAAACATCTTGTTATTACTTGATTCCCATTTAAGTGAATCCTCACTTTCATTTCGCCAACAAATAAGTTCTTTAAGTCTTAAGATTTGGACTAGGCGTTGATAGCAGTCAGCCAGGCAGCAGTATATACCGGTAGTTCCCTCAAAAAACATCTTATTTTTAGTTGGAAAACATTTGTGAATGATTTTTAGTCACTTCTCGAAGCATTTAAGAAGATTCCCATTCCCAAATAAGATCTATAGTCAGTCCAGTTTAGGTATATACCGGTAGTTCCATCAAAGAAACATTTTGTAATTACTTGGAATACTTTTGTGAATGATTTATCTATAGATAGACTCATTTGTAGAAAACTTCAAGAAGCACTTAGATGAATGGAATCAATGTTTGTGTGTGTATGTGTGTGTGTGTGTGTGTGTAATTACTAAGTTAGCTTTTTGAGAACAAAGCTTGCAAAAGTGGATTACAACACTCATTCATCGACATTCACGCACACATCGACAGTTAAAAAGTGTGTGGCAAATGGAGCATTGTGTGGCATCATCATCAGCGGTTTGGTTTGGTTTGGTTTTGTTTTGCTTTTCTGTTTTCTTTGCTGTCGGTCTTTTGAAAGTTCTTTCTTTCTCTCAGTGCGTGAGTCAGTTGAGAGAGTCTGTGATTAATGGTTTTGGCTTGAGGCGCGTCAACATTTTGCAGGGCCCAAATCACAGCTGCCAATTGCTCATCAACGAATACGACTAAGACTTCTTCTTCCAAAGTTCCAACTCCAGTTCCAACTAGAGAGATTCTACTCTCTCTCTTCTTTCTGTCAACCCATGTCAGTTGAAGAAGAAGACGCGTCTATGCCCCATTCTACATTCTACATTCTACATACATATATAAATATGCATTAATTGCCGACTTCCAACTCGACACCGAGTCGATCTTCAATGTGAATCTCGATTGCGTTCTCTCTTCTTCTTCTTCTTGTTCCCGTTCTGTGTGTGCATCTGAGTATCTAAGTATCTGAGTATCTTTAAACATTAATATGCAGCGAGTGCACCGTAACAGATGCATAAAACATAAAACACAACACATGACACAAAAGGGCGATCCGACATTTGCATTTGCATCGCCTCGAGTGCGATCGTGTGGGTCAGGATGCAACCGATTCTCAACTCGATCTCAACTCGATCTCAACTCGAACCCGAACTCATCTTGAATTCGACCACACACACAAGCTTCAGGCTAGGTTCAGGTTCAAGTTGAGGTTCGGTTCAATGTTGAGTAGATTGGTCAAAGGTTTGTTCAGAGATGCGGGTTCTCTTCTTCTTCTTCTTTGGGGGCTTTCAACGCGATCATCAAACAGCTCATAAAATAGTTTATTGTTCGCATCTTCAACTTTCAATTAATTGGTTCGGGGCACCTTTTTGGTTTTTGGTTTTGGCTGCTGCTAATTAAAATGCCATGAAAACTGTTCATGATGAATCTGCAGCCGAATTTTCGATTCGATTCGAATCCGAATTCGAATTCAAGACTTGTTTTTGAATAACTGTAAACACTTTAAATAAAATAGAGAATGTTTTTCAAGTAAAAATGTTCATAAACAAAAACATTCTAATACTTAATAATGTTGATTTTTCATCGAAATGAAAACTAAAAACTTTTGTCTTGAAAATTAGGGTAAGATAGTTGGTTCTCAGTTAAAGACTCAAGTTTAACATTTAATTTTTATGTAAATTCGACTTTAAAATAAGACAAAATATTTTTTCAGATTTTTTTTTTTACTTAAAAATTGTGATTATGTATTAAAAGTAAACTTGTTCATAAATAATCATTCTAATACTTAATAATGTCGATTTTTTATTGAAATGAGAACTGAAAACTTTTGGGCTAAGCAAAAATTAGTAAGTTCTCAGTAAAAATACTCAACTTTTTACTTTAAAAGCATTTTAATACTTAATTCTTATAGAAATTCGACTTCAAATTTAGACAAAATATGTTTTCTAATACTTAATAATGTTAATATTTCATCGAAATTAGAACAGAAAACTTTTGGAATGAGGAAAAATTCTTAGTTAAAGTCAGTTTTTACATTAAAAGCATTTTAACTTAATTCTTAGAGAAATTCGACTTCAAAATTAGACAAAATATGTTTTCTGATATTTTTTGAAACTTTAACTTTACGCGTTTTTTTTCGCTCAGTGCATAAGCCAGCTCATTATCAACGCGGCCCAAAACATTAAATCTTAAATGCGAACTGGGCCAACAACGAAGCACAAACACAGTAAGCAAGTGAACGAGAGAGAGAGAGGGCGGGGAGAGGGGCTGTTGTTGTTTGTGTGGCAAGCTGCAAGTAGAACACAAGCAACATGTGCTGCGCCTTGTCATAATTACTTATCAGCGCCACTTTGGGCCAATAATTGAAGTGCTTGCTGCCGCTGCCGCTAACTCTATTTGCATAATGAAGTCGTCGTCGTCGTCGTCTTCTTCTTCTTCTTGCTTCACTTAAGTAGTCGCAGCCGGCCAAGATTATAACCCCCCCACCACTCTCCCTCTCTCTCTCTCTCTGTGTTCATCTCTTTCCACTTGCATTTAAAGAAAATTTGTTCTTAGAAAAAGGAAAATAAAGTCTCATAAAAAACTGAGCAGTCATTTTGCCCCGAAGTTTTTTGTTCTTGATTATTGGGATTTTTCGAATATCAAGCATTATTATTATTATTATTGTTATTGGCGGCATTCGAGTGGCCCAAAAGTAGATGCAACTTTTCATATGCCCCAAAAAAACAAACCCGAAATAGGAAAAAAAAAATGTCAGAGCTCGGTTTTGTTTTATGCATTTTTAATGGATATATGTATATATGTTCGTATCTGTTGTTGGTTTTACAGTTCTCGCTTCGCGGATAAGCAGCTCAATGAAAGTGTTATAAATATGCATGTAAGCTTTCCCAAATATGATGATGATGCCCCAAGACCAAGACCACAACCAAAACCAAGACCAAGAAGAAAAGTCGTGACAAACAGAAAGTGAAACTTCTTCGTCTTGGCCCACATTGATAAATCGAGCGCGTTTTCTAAACCGAATCCAAATGCCATCAAAAACTATATTCGTACTTTATCATCACACGAGTGTGTGTGTGTGTGTGCAAATTGATGAGGGGCTAAATCAATAATCAATCGACAGGAAACCTTTCGATATAAAGCGACCTTGTCCAAATAATTGTGCACTGAAGGCAAATAATCTGTATAAAGTGTGCTAAATTTATAAGCGGAAAGCTCTATAAAAATACATATAAACTGGGTGGAACTTGTAATGATTGACTGCTTGAATACCCTATAATAGTTATAGCAATATGTCATTAAGAAACTTATTGAGACAAGTTTCATATTTTTCAAAACAGATTTTTATAAATATGATTCAATCATTAAAAATATGATTTAATATTCTCTCAAAAACTTTTTTTTAAGAAAAAAACTTAAGAACACAACTTTTTTCTTATGAAAACTTTTCTTAAAATGAAAAACTAAAATGAAAAATAAAAAAAATGGATTAAAAGTTAACAAAAAAAGTATTAAAAGAAGAATAAACTAAATAAATCTAAATGTAATCGGTAGATGCAGCAAATATCAAGTAGTGAAACCATCTTATAAGTCGCATATACCCTATATACCATACACAGTCAATAGTTGTTTGCCTATTTTTGGGTTTGGGGGAAGAATTCAATGCAATCGAGAGGCGGCGGCGGCATCCGAAATGAATTGAGTTTAGATGCGTAGATTGACCGTGCAAGACCCGATGGCAAGATCTTTTTACCCATTTATTGACACGCATCGAATTGCTTGTGAGTGTTATTGAAGCATTTAACCCGGGGTGGGGGGGTTGATAAGTTCTCGAAACGCATTTTTCTTAATGAAAATTTTTTTTCTGTTTTTGTTTTTCTTCTCGACACTTCATAGCAAAGCGCAAACAAACAGATGCGTCCACTGAGGATATGGGGATTGCAATCTTGCCAACCCAACCCCCTCCTACCCTTCCCGTCACCAAACAGCAACCAGCACCCAACAGCACCCGGCACCTTCAATGCGGGTCAGGCGGCTATATAGCTATATAGTACGATGTGTACATAATTCAATTAAAGCCCATCAACAGTGGCGTCCAAACTGGCGCCGGAATTGAGTGTATCTCATTGGGTAAATGCGGCCGCATTTTAATTTCATTTAATTAGCTCGATCTCTATGCCACTGTCCCCTTTACATCTCGCTTGATTTTTTTGTACAGTGTATCTGGCTCCGTTCTTGTAGGTGGAAAATTGAATGCAACTCCAACTCCAACTCCGGCTCCGGCTGCTTCATTAGCAGTTGCTTCAACTTGGAACTTGGACGTTGCACGTTGGAGTTACAATCACAGTTGAAGACTCGAACTTGAGTCTATTCTCTGTACAGTGGAACCTCCTTTTAGGGGTCCACCCTTTCGGCAAGCCCACTACAAAAATGATTTATGTTTTTTTTAATAATATTTTGTGTCTAAAACTTTTTCACAGTCACATAAAACAGATCTCTCATAGAAGCTCTACTGTACTTGTTGTTGTTGGCTAGTTTTTGTGCTCCTTTTTCACACCTTTCTAAAGAATGAAGAGGAGCCTAACAAACCGCGTGGTCTCCAGTTGCCAGTTGCCAACAATGACAACAAATGAAATCCATACATAATCATAATACATAATAATGAGCACAATATATGTGTAAGTAGTAGTGGTGAGGGTGAGGAGCAGGGGCAAGGAATGTCAGCTGTCTGGTGTCTAGTGTCTGGTTGAACCCCCACACACACAGACAAAGACAGAAAGACAGACCGAGTTCTGGCATTCATATTCTAATAGGCCACTTAAGATGCACACAGAATGCACAGACCCCAAACCATCGACCAGACAATGGGCACCAGACAATATAAGAGTGTGTATAAGTGTGTGTGTTTGTGTGTGTGTGTGTGTGTGTGGGAGAGACACATCGCATCCCAGCTGCATTCCCTCACATGGCCCCAATACCTTTTCACATTAAGCTTAAGTAGCTTTGCTCATTAAGATAACACAAAACCAAAAACAAATAAAAATTATAAGAAATCCCAAAAAAAAAAAATTAAATGAAATGAATTGGATTGGATTTTAATTACGCCCCCGCCCCCCGCTCCGCTCTCAACCCCTTGTGCGTGTGTGTGGATTATGCAATAGCATCAATACTGTCTGCCAACAGTTGCCTCTCATCCCGCTCATTCCAGACCTAATTCCACCCCCAAACCCCAATCCCATTACTTGCCTCCTTACCCAACGCATTCTGTGTAAGGTGTGTGTGTGCATAGTGGTCTATTTTCCTATATAGGTCACACACACATACAGAGTGTGTTTTTATGGAGTGTGTGTGTAGAGCATCTGATCAATATCAAGTAGACCCATTGCGAAATCGCTACCGAACCGAAGCACTACCGCTACACTGGGATAAAGTCCAGACACCCCGAAGGCAACAGCCAACAGCTGAATTTGGTGAGAGATTCAACTTTCAAATTTTGGGCGCCGTCTTGCTTTGCAATTCTTTGTTGTTGTTGATGTTGTTGTTGATGTTGTTTATAGTGTAGCCCAACTGTGGCAATTGCACAACCTCCCCAACATCCATTCAGGTCATTCCTTAGCTAGTCGATGTTGCCTAAGATCAGTCTATAAAATCACAAACTATATAAACACAACAACAAGTGCAACAAATGAAAAATGCATTTGCGGGCATTACAATTATAAATAGTATAAGAAATACCCTAAAGATAAGATCTTTAAGAGAATGTTTAAGGATTCAATGGCAAGGAATTATGCATTAGGTCATTATCAACCTTGGCTTATGACACTTCTCGTGTTGGGTAAGAGCTGTTGCCCTTCCTTCCTTATCAAATGCCCAGACATTTTCTCATTTTAAGCTGCTTAGTAATTTGTGTTGCATTTCGGGGAAGCAAACACACAATAATTTTGATTTTAATTGGAAAACTGGATTCGATTTCTGTTGGCTTCGATTCTGAGTAAACGAGAACAGTTTGCTTTAGCTTCAGGTTTCAGTTTCAGCTCGAGGTCATAATTTGTAATGCAAGAAGTTGATGAAAAGCTTAACTAAAATCAATTATAAAGCTTTTCATTTCTTTAATTATGTTAAGTTAACTACTTTAAACACTTTTGAAACTAGCTTGATGGTAAAAATGAATATATATCAAAAAAGTATTCAATTATTTTACTATAATTTTATTATTAAATCTAAAGGGTTGCATATTAAATTTGTTATGTCAAACTTTAGGAATTTGTGTTCATATAAATATGCCATTTACTCATACTCATACACATATGCGTATATGTATGTGTATGTGTGTGCATGAAAATGCAAATTTTCGCAAAAACTTTTACCCCAAGTCACCGACGCAAAAAGGACATCAGAGTTTTCCACACACACACACACGCACACACACATACCTGCAAATAGCTTAAGGGACTTTGTTTTTCCCATCCCATTCCATTCCATCCGCTATGCACAACGTATTTAACAAGAAAAGGAAAGGAAAGGCCATCATACTTGTTCTGGCATTGCTGGAGTTTTATATATGTGTATATATGTATGTACATACAGTAAATCCTGATGCTGAGGAATGTAACATGTAACAAGGTCAGAAGGCGAATAAAAATGAACTGCTACCAAGCAACTGACAGGAGAGAACATGCACACACACACACACGCACCTACCTATATGTTTTTGTATATGTGTGTGTGTGTGTGTTCTCTTAACGTTTTTGCCTTTTGGTTTTGGTTGCGTGTCGCTGCATTTTATCATTGCATATTTTTAGGTCGACAGCTTAAGCTTAAAATCAGTCAAAGCAATCGGAGCACAAAACTGGCTTTCAGCTCTCGCTCTGTACTGTGTGCCATGTCTATGGCTCTGTCTTTGGCTCTGACTCTGGCCCTGGCATTGACATTGGCAATGGCTTTGAATGGGCATCAGTCTAAGCTGACTGCCGGTCTGCTTGTCATACATAAGATGACACTGAGAGAAACAGAGTACTATGGCTGTTTTTTCCACTTTTTGGAATGTAAATTACTTTGAAAAACTTAAAAACTCTGATTTAAAGCACAAATATGTAAGTAAGAGAACACAAAAATAATGAAAATATGATTTATTACCGATGATATAGATGTAGACAAAGTTTCTTTGCAATATCATAAACATATATCTTTTTATTTATTATGGGAACTATATGTTTATTGTTATTAAAAGTATAGGAAACATATTATAACTTATGTTTATTGAGTTTGCTACAAGTATTTTCAAATCAAACCAGATGTGTTCACTAATACTCGATCTTTGACCGATTGTACATAGTATTATATATAGTATATAAAGTAGTTTAATATTGATGATTTTTTGCACAAAGTTGCCGAGTTTGGTCTCTGCATATCTTTTGCATAATGCCTTCTTGTTTATAAACTACTTGAATGGAAACTCTTCTTGTTTACACAGAGTGTGTGAGAGAGAGAGGGAGAGAGAGAGAGAGAGCATGAGCCATGCTTGGATTATAATTATTGTCTCAGTGCTGTTGCACGTTGGCCTGCCTCACTGCCTGCCACTGACTGCCTGTCAATTGAAATGCCAAACGGCTTAAGTTGGCCAAAAGAGCACATTTCTCAACTGTGTTAAAGACACGTGGCCAAAAGACCTGACACAACACAGCCAGACGTTCTTAGCCAGATAGTTTGTATAATGCATAAACATAAACTCTCAGCTCTCAGGTCTCAGCTTTCAATCTGGTTGAGATTCACGTGCCGACATGCAAAAACAAGCAATAAGCAATCGCAAAAAATGCTCTCAATGAGAAGAGAAGAGAGATCCGGGAGGTCTATTCGAATCTGAATCCTGACAATAAGACAAATGAACAAATGAACGAATGATGGAGTGAAAATGAGCAGAATGAGAAGGACTAGTATCTGATACTGACGCTGAATAGTATGACGCCAGTCACACACACACTCACACACAAACACAAACACACAGACAGTGACAATCGCTGGTGGAAGGGAAATCGGGCTTTGACGTCAACGGCAATGACAATCGCTGGTTTACGCAATGCTTCATCTTCAGTATCAGCAACAGCCATATCAATACCATCCACAAGAATCTAATACCGATTAAACAGACAGTGCAAGGGGTTTGTGGGGTAGATATGGTAAACGAGTTATACCAAGCATTAAGGTGAAGTTCTGAATAAAATAAAAACATTTTTCTGATTGTTTTTCTCCTTTGAATGCTTGTTCCTCCTTTTAGCTACTAAGTTAAGAATGCATAGTATCTTATAGTCGATCATTAATCAGGCTTTCAAGTTCGTTTAGTTCGCACTTGCTTCTCAAAACGGTTGCAATTGGTGTTCTTGCCACGTTGCACAGACACGTTCCTTTGGAAGAATCTCGATAATAAACGCCAAATACATTCGAATTGAATAAATTATATTAGTTGAATAGTCAAAATACCGAAAGACTTATTTAACTTTGACCATGCCATTTGCTTGATTTTAATAAGTTTTTTATTCATTTGTTCAGGAAAGTATTTATTAAGTATTTAACACTTTTTGTAGCCATTTAGTAGATTAAGAATAACTTATTTAAAGAGAACACTTTTTGTAGCCATTTAGTAGATTAAGAATAACTTATTTAAAGAGAAAAGTTGGAACTAGCTTAAAAATTCTAATTAAGACATTTTGGGTCAAAAACAATGGCGTCAAGTCGAAAGCAGTGCAGCAAATTGCTTGCAACAGCAGCAGAACTTGCAACCGCAAACGCTGTGGCATGCCAAATATGCAATATTAAAATGTTTTTTTTTTTAGTCAGGCAAACAACACCAACCGCATACACATATCTATGTGTGTGTGTGTGTGTATAGTCGTTAACATGGTTGATACCTGGTGCATGCCCTTTGTGGCATCCACAACTTGGCCCGCATATTAGCCACAGTCGCAGCATCAACATTGACTCGTAATACACTGCAACCAACTATTAGTTCTTAGATTGAACCTTAAATTGATTGGAAAAACAATCAAAAATCAAGTAAAAGTTATCTTTTGTAATCAAGTAAAACTTCACTTGAATTAAGTAACACTTAACACATGTTCGACTAGTTCTAATAACAAATCTAAATCTAGGGGCATGTTGCAAAGTGTATTTGTTAGTTGTTGCACTCTTCACACAGCTTGCCACTGATTTACTTTTACTTGTTTTTGGTTCTGTGGTTCTGGTACTAGCCGCTGTACTATATGGGGAGTACACACACACATACGCACACACAGAGATGAGTGTGTATACCTTCTTAGATGCATAATTTACACAAAAACACAAACTGCAAAAAAGAACACTGCGGACTCCATCCATCCGATCCATACTAAGTATATAAGGCATACATAACAGCGACACATGGGGCATGCCACTGATGCAGTTGCTGCTGCTGCTGCATTTGGCATTTGGCGACTGACGACTGGTGACTTGCAACTGGCAACTTGCAACTTGCAACTGGCAGCAGCGACAACGACAACAACGAATGTGGCAATGTGGCAATGTGGCAGTGACCGACCCGCAGCCTGTTGAGATTTCAGCTGAAGTTCAATGTGCGCTTTGTTGCATGCCACATAGCTGGCACGTCTCTCCATGCAGCAGTTCCGCATAGTTCTATATATATACATATATAAAATTTGTTGATTTTTTTTTTGTATGTGCACAGAGAGAAAATATTACTCAAAACATATATATTTTCTCGCTGTGCATTTGCTTGCTTATCAGAACTAAAGTTCTAAGTGCAACAACGTTACGCTTTGATGTGGCAAATGTGTCGCTGTGCTGTGGCAAAATGGCAGTGAAATGTGGCAAACACTTGACCAATTTGAAAGGGGTGCAGAAGGGGGAGGGGAGGCGGTCTTTGGGGCGTGATCACTGCAATCGTCTGACACGCCTTGCGGTAATTATGTAAATTACCTATCAACAACAACAACAACAATATTAATATTAATAATAACAACAACTTATCACACACACACAGAAAATGAAGAGAGAGAGAAACAAAAACAAAAACAGAAAATATTTTGTTGAACTTGGTTGGCTGCTTTTCATTGCCTCGGGTGGAATATTGAAAATTAGATAAATCTCACTCTCGCATGAAGCCAAAAACAAAACAGAAAACAAAAAACCAAAACTAAAAGAGAAGGAAAATTATGGCGCTGGTTTTCTATGCCATGTCCATATCCATGTCTATGTCCATGTCCAAGTCCATGTCTATCGACCATTGTAATCGCCAATTGGCAACAGTTCAGTTCGCAGTAGCCCCTCGGGCGCATCCATCGCATCGATTGTCCGTCCGTCTGTCCGTCCGACAATCGAGTTGTTGAAGCGAGGAAAGCACGAGGAAAACCCACCAAATGGCAAACGTTTAGTTGCTTGCGCGCTTGTCTATATCATAAGTACGAAAAATTCGCTATAAAAACAAAAAACACAAAAAACAAAAGCAACATCAACATCAAAAACAACATCAACATCAACAAAAACAAGACAAAAGCATCGAAAACATTGAAAAGTTCCAGCTAACCAACGAAAACGTTCGTTCGTTCGTTTGGACTCTGGCTCGGCTCTCTTGAGAGATCATATGAACAGAAACACACACAAAAATAATACTCATTTTACATTTCGTTGTGATTTTGCACACACACACACACAGCGAGAGAAACAAGTAAGAAGTCGAGTAAGCTCGACTAGAAGATACCCTTAAACCGGACTGACTGACATACACATGCCTGAATGTGAACTACCGGACCTGATGCTTGATGGTTTCATATCTCTGGTGTTTCTTGACCGAATTCAATATAATTTCACAGATTTTCATTACTTTGTTAATAATTTCAATTCCCATTTTTAAGTTTTCGAAATTCAAGATTTTGTTGTTATCGATTTCTAAAAAGTTATCGAAAACTAGAAAGAAATTTGCTATATAGAATGAAGCTTCACAACAAATACGAAAAATGTTGATTTCATTCACATTTCCAGTTAGGCATATTCATATTCAATGCTTATTAACAAAAAGTGTGGAATTAACCACAAATATGCTTATTTTAACTAAGTTTTTCTCTAGGTTTAGCTATCTATCTATTTATCGTTTAGCTACTCGTTACACTTACTTGCATAGCCTTTTAATATGCAAATCTCTTAATCATGAGCTTAATCTGTACTCAACTAAAAGTTGAACTTTAATCACATTTTGGAAGTACAAAAATAATTATAATCGAGTTCGCGTGAATAGCTTAATATAGATTTGTTTAATAAATAATGTTTGAAGAACACTTTCTATGAAATTTCTATTTATAATCAATCATTTTGTATATATGCCGACAATTGTTAGGGCATTGCGGTTTCGCCTATAATAAGAGCAATCAAATAAGGGCAATAATAATGCGCATTTGATTATCTGACTTTACACAAAACCACATTGCCTTTTCTACACACCACATTCTAATAAAATTCAAAACAAAACATATAAAAAATCTCGCTTGAGTGCAAAATAAACGCTTCCATTGAAAAACCGTTATCTCTTCTAGCGAATTCGTCATGGCTTATTTGCACTAACCAAAGACGCAAAAACTTAAAGTAAGAGTAAAAGTTAGGTATTTCGTTATTGTATACCCTTAACCCGGCGTGAAATGAGTAAGAAAGGTATAATGGTTTTGTGGCAAAGTATGTAACAGGCAGAAGGTAGCTTCTCCAGAACCCATAGCCCCCATTTTCGATAACTTTTTAGGTTTACGAAATACACATGGAATCGATAACAAGAAAATCTTGAATTTCAACATCTGAAAAGTGTATTGCAACTATTAGCAATGAACAATGAACATCTGTGAAATGTTTATTAAAATCGATTGAGAAGTACCGGAGATATGAAACCATCAAGCATTGGTCTGGTAGTGCAGGACCGTCTGTCCGTCTGTATGGTCAAGGGATAAGGGATAAGGGTATCTTCTAGTCGAGCTCGAACTCGATTAGAGCCTTCTTCTACTTGTTTTGTTTTTTGTTAAATCACCGTTTGATGGACAATCGTGTCGCACTCAAAGTCAAAGTCACGTGCTATCGCCGCCAGACACGCCAACCGCCAAACGCCAAAACGCCAAACAAAACAAGCTCATTGACCGAGCAACCAAATTTTGACGGCTACCAACTTCGTTTTGGGCCCAGACTCAGACTCAGACTCAGACTCAGACTACTGTATTTTGGCTTTTAATAAGCGAGGCGTAAAATTATTCATGCTAACTAATTGATCCTGAGACACATTACTGAACTGAACACATTGAACCTGCTTCATGACCTGCTTTTTTAGTGTTAGTTCTGGTCAAAGAACGCAAAGAAAGCATTAATAATTTGAACAGAATTTGAGATCATTTTATGACCTTTTGATGTTGATTTGGCTAAAAGTGAAAGAATCATAATTCCCTACTGTAACTTTTGTCCTTGGTTTTTCTTTGAGCAAACATCGTTAAATGTTGTCGATGATTAAGGCGATTTGTGTAATTTCGAGCAGCTGTGCAGCAAATCAATTGATAAGCTGATAAGGCTAAAAGTTGCATGGTAATGACTGAAAGTGGCAGGGGGGAAAGGGGCGAGGGACAATACAACATGTTGTTATTTTAACGGCATTTGGCTTTTCGTTTTTCGTTATTTGTTCAAAGTCAGAGTTAAAGGTGCGGGCGAGAGCAACAGTTTTGACACCTCTGACCACCGTGAAGGGGGGAGCGCAGTCAACTAAAGGGGCGTGTTAAGGTTTTTCGTTTGGGATTCGGGTTCCAATCAAGTCGCAGTCGCCGTGTGTGGCACACTGCGGGCGAGGCGATGCGAGGCGGCGGCGTTGGCGGCACAAAAAACGTAAAAGGAGACAATTAATATCAATGTTCAATCGAAAAGAAACTTCAATGCCACACACAATAAAAACACACCAACAACAACAATAATAGAGATGCACCCAAGCTGCACCACACACACACACGAGCTGGGAAATACGTCTGTCTGTCTTTCCGTCTTTCTGTCTTTCTGTCTTTATGTCTGTCTGTTTGAACGTTAAGCAGGAAAACGCTTGAAACCTGAGGCAGCGACAATCTGCTCGATTTATAGCTGTTTATGTGTGTTGTGTGTACCCAGTACAGACTGTACAGGCAGTACACAGTCTTTCTCTCTCTCTCTCGAAGGCGAAGGGTGTTTTGGGTTTCTTCTCAATTGAGCTGCCTGCGCATATGTTGCATATGTTGCAACTAAACTGAACAGAACTGAAACTGAACTGAACTTAAAGGCATAAGCCTTTAGTCAAACAGAAGTAACCTTCTGTGTGTGTTCGATCTATTTGACTGGGAACTGCTTAAATGCATACACTTAAAGAAATATTTGACTGCAAATGGAATAACTTCATTTGGTATAAGAAAAATGTGATAATTATGTTGGTTTATATGAAACAAAAACCTTTTTAACCTTTGACTTTTTGATTTTTTTCCCCGTTTAGCTTTGTAGATTATTATAAAAAGAGCTGAGATAACATTATTCATAACTTAGCGACAATCACATGTTTTTGAATTAGGAAAAAGTTAGAAACATAAATTTTTACCTTTGATACATAAAAAGCCATTAAAGAAAGGAATTATTGAAAATTTGATTTATTTTCACGTTTAGTTTTGCAGATTATCATAAAAACAGCCAAAAAATCCATATTCATAACTTAGCGACAATATTTTTTTTTATGGAATTAGGAAAAATATAGCAAAAGAAATTTTATTTGAAAATCATTTTAAAATTGTAAAAAAAATGATGTTATCATATTCTTCTTTTGCATTTTCAAGCAAAAATGTTGATCATTGAGTTAAAAAATGTTTTCAATTTAATATGAAATGCACACACTTAATTTTCGTACAGTGTACGCGTATTTACACACGGCTCAACAAAGTGCACAATGAGTTTGATAATGAATTATAATTTATGAGCAACAGCTGAGCTGAGTTGAGTACCAAGGAGGGGTGCACCTCCCCTCATACATATATCGATGTTTGTATTGGGCATATCAATATTTATATGCAGCCCAAAAGTGTCAGGGTGTGACCCGACAACGTATCTGTATATATACATACATATATATGTTGCCATTTGTTGTGCAATTTGTCAATTTGCAGCCACTTCCCAAAATGTTCGACTTCCCAAATCAACGGAAATTGCGACGCGCGTTTGCTCGCTGGGTCGAGTCTCGAGTCTTTAACCACGATTGCGACCGCGCGACCACAAACGCACATTTGTGCCTGACTCCATAATAATAATAATAATAATCATTTTCAATATGGACCGTTTTCCTTTTGACTTTTGCAACCCTCTCAACCCGTCGTCTTACGTCCTTTTGCTTCCCGATTTCGCTTCAGCAATAAAATAATTTCGTGTAATCCTGTGCGCGTGCTCTCAATTACGTTCGAGGGACTTTTGTTGAATTGCACAACGCTGCACATTCACACACACACTCAAACACACGCGCACACGCACTCACACACGCGCACACACACACTCTCTAGCAGTTATATATAGACATTGGACTCACACACATGACTGAATGGGAAAAACAAAGCCCAATGTCCTGTTTTTGAGTTAGCTCGATTCAGTCCGATTTCATTTGAATACACTAACTGCAGGGTACCACGACTATGCTTAGAACTAGAGCCTAGCTATAAGAGAAAAATCAAAATCTCTTTCATTATGTTTAAGTCAGCTATTCAACAGATGGTCGTCGTAGAGCATTTGGTAGTCGAACACTGTTTTCAAACTGTTTTCATTTGAATTTTTCACTGCGACATTTCTGTAAACATATGCATTGAAAGCCGTACGTACACGTGTATATGTATGTGTGTATGGTAAAACTTCAGTGGAAATATAATACAAAGGAAATCTTTTCCTGAAAATAATTACGACGCAACAGTTATTTTGTGTGTATGGAAAATTATTTTCGGACTCAATTGACAGTGTAAAATATTCAAGAAATGGATGCTGCTTTTCCACAACACATAAAGTCTATCCGTATGAGAATTAAGTCGCATTAACTTTATTATGGCACATGAGTGTAATGTTAATAAATAAGAAAACATTTAACGGAACTATCAAAAATGTCATATTGGAATATTTAATCTTAACTCAATGTTAAAATATTATGAATGAATTTTCTTATAATAAATGTAATATACGTTTACTTAGGGTAGGAACAGTGCTATCTTTATAAAAATCAAAGCTCATTATTATATACTTAAAGTACTAATGCCTTAACACTAAAGCAAAAACAGCTTTATAGCTAAGAAAAAAAACCACAGAATAAAAAAAAAAACATTTTTAAAGCGTTTAAAGATGCAAACCGCAGATCGAATTTCAGACGTGCTTAACACGCGATTTACCAAGTTCATTGTGCGTGTTTATAAACCTATACATATGTATATGTACATATATAAATATACCCTATAAAGTACAGGTGAACCATACGTACGTACATAAATACCAAATCGAGTCTTGAACATGAATTTTGGAAAGAATGAACAAAGGAAGGAGAGATTTTTTGCTTAAAACTTACTGCAGAAACAAGTAAGAAGGTCCTAGTCTAGTAAGCTCGACTAGAAGATACCCTTACATACGTGTACTACCGGAACAATGCTTGACGGTTTCATAACTCTGGAGTTTCTTAACCTATTGTAATAAAAATTGCACAGAATTTAATTATTTTGTTTATAGTTTCAGTCCTTGTTTTTAAGTTTTACAAATTAAATTTGTTGTTATCGATTCCATGTGTATATCGTAAACCTAAAAAGTTATCGAAAATCTAAAAACAAACTTGTCATGCCTAGGGATTAGGAGATCATATTCAAAATCTAGTTAAGGGTATTAAAAAGAAAACCCAAACGAAATAAATGTATGTAGATCTAACTGTAACAGTATCTCGAGAATAACTAATATTAAAAACTTCCGTTACGTGGATATTGTAGCATACTTTTTGGCCAAACAACAATCTGGGCAATAAACTTTAGCGACAAGCAAACAAATCAAGCAAATCGCAATTAAGTTAAACAAACAATATTATTATTAAAAGCACACGTCAATCGCCTTATAAACAATTAAGTGTTTATGGCTTTTGAATGTGCAAATTGGCAATTGATGAGGTTTTTCGTTTTTTTGTTTCGTTCTTGGTTGAGAGTGTCGAAAAGCAATGTATTCACCATCTGCGTCAGAAAAAAAAAAAAAAATAGGAAAATAAATAAATAAAAGTTGCGAGAAGAAAACGAAAAATTGAAGGCAAAATGGATAATGTTAAAGCAACTGGTAGCAGCAGCAAAAAGGCATTCGTTACCATTGAAAATGAGTTTTGTATGCTTTTTTCAGTATTGCCTACCCATGAACACAAGAAAATTGAGCACGAAGCACGTGTTGTTGGACTCAACGACTGCAGCGACAAGATATGACGACCAAGTGCTCCACTTTATAATAATTTTTTCTTTTTTTTCGCGTTTTTTCTTTTTTCTGCGTTTTTTCGTTTGAACAGTCTTTGCAAATTGGCTTTGCCTCTCCCAGCTGGTCATTCTTTTAGCCCGCTGACAGTTTCCTATACCCTGTTTTGGGCAATATAAGTAAGGGGTAAGTTAAGTAAGCTCTCAACTTTGTTGTTTCATTGTAAACTAATCAAGATTTGACTTAATTATGGTTTGCTATTAACGAGATCGATTGAAAAAGCTATCATATAAAGTATTTTGTATTTTTTTTGTTGGTTGAAATACTCTAAAAATATGAAAAGTTACAGAAATGTTTAATGCTATTTAAACATTATAATAATAATAATAAGTTATAAGTTTCATATTGACTGAAGTTCAGAAGAAAATAATCATAACTTTCTAGTCGAAATACTTTTTGATGAAAAAAATTTCTATTTTTCTAAAAATTTTCTAGCCATTTGTTAAGCAATCTTTAAGAGGGGTAACTTCGCGTCGTGTATTCTCTCCATTTTAACACTTTTACTTGTCTGGCAAAAATAAACACATAAAAAACATAAACAAAAACTGGACCTGCATCTGGAGCTAATGCTGGAGCTGTAGCTTTAGCTTTAGCTGACGCTTAAGCTGCTGCCGCTGTCTTGAAAAATTTATTTTTTTTTCATATTTGTAGCAGCTAATTCATGGAAATTTATGTTTTTAATGGCAACAACAAAAAGCAGCAACAGGCAACAGGCAAAAAGAAAGAATGAGAAGAAATAAATAAACAACAAGTTGCAAGCAAATTGCGGGCAGTGTACAGCGCTTTTTCTGTTAACTCATTAAAAGCAAATTTGCCTGGGCGACAACAACAACAACAGCAATAACAACAACAACGGCAATAACTGACCCACACTGACTAAACTGTGTTAATAAGCCCAAGTTGACTTTTTTTGTTGTTGTTGCTTTTGCGTTGTCTGAGAATGCGGGCGGGCGTTGTTGTTGCGTGGGTGCCTTGCAACGCAACTAGTTGCAGTTGCAGCTACAGATACAGCGTGGCCGAAAGTGCAACTTGGGATTTGCAACTGCTGCTGCAACTGTGGCAACCGAGTTGGTGGCACAATTGTCAGTTTCGCTGGCAGCTTTATGACACCTGGCATGCAATTATGTCTATGGACCTAGGACCTATGGACAGGCCAAAGCCAAAAGGAATTCTTGTTGCGCAATGCAGTCAAAAGATGAATACAAACATATACATGAATGTATCTGAATAGCAAAGCAAAATCAAATATCACTTTGACTTTAACACAAATAAATATATATTTTTATACCCTTAACCCATGAAATGGGTAAAAAAAAGGTATAAAGGTTTTGTGCAAAAGTATGTAACAGGCAAAGAGAAGCTTCTCCGACCATATAAAGTATATATATTTTTGATCAACATCAATATCATCGTCTTTCTGTTTCAAGTTTTCGATAACTTTATAGACTTACGATATACACATGGAATCCATAACCAAAAAATCCTGTATATCGAAAACTTGAAAATTGAGATTGAAAATATTAACAAAATAATGAAAATCTGTAAAATTTTTATTAAAATCGGTTCAGAAACACCAGAGATATACAACCATTAAGCATTGGTCCGGTAGTTCACGTTCAGTATGTGTATGTCTGTTAGCCCGACCGTCTGTCGGTCTGCCCGTCTGTATTGTCAAGGGTTAAGGGTACCTTCTAGTCGAGCTTACTCGACTAAAGTCTTTTTACTTGTTTCTTGTTTTATGTTTCATGTTGCAATTTGAATTTTATTTCAGTTTATTTTCAATGGTTTTTAATGAAGCCTTTTGCCACACAGAAAGTAGTTAATTGGAGTGCATATTTTTGCAGTTCAGAGAATATCAGATTTTATTTTGTACAAAATTCCCTTTAAGCCACGTGCAAAATGTGAGAGAAGAGAATAGAGAAAAAGTTCAATTAATTAAAAAGTTTTTTTTTTTTTTGTGGCAAACAAAATATCAAATAACGAAGCACAACAAAGTTGAATACAACAAAAAACTTTAAGCTTTATGCTCAGCATCAAACTAAACAATTTAAAAAGGCATTAGCATAATTAAACACACACGCACTTAATTAAGCAATAACATAAATCCATTAGCCAGTGGCTCAAACTTAATCAAAGTGTGGGTGTATTTTGGCTTTTTACAATGTTTTTGTTGTTGTTATCTCTCTCGACTTGAATGAGTACGCAAATATGAATGGAGAACGGATACGCATGACGAACATTCGTATTCGTATTCGTATTCGCATATGCCGGCTTTCTAGAGCAGTCTGTCTGTCTGTCTGTCTGTCTGTCTGTCTGTCTTTCTGTCTGTTTGTTTGTTTGTTTCCGGCTGGGCAGCTGGTGTCTGGTGTCTGGAGTCTGCCCAAAATGCATAAATCATGTGCTAGCCAACGCCGCCGAATCGGCTGCCCACTGGCCACAACTGGCAACGGGGCATCATCCCAATCAAATCAAATCAAGAGTGACCACATTTGCCAGCCACACATGCCACAGACATGCCACACACAACACAAACTCGACAACACGACACCGAAACGTTTTGTGGCACAAAATGTTGGCCATACGCTTTTTGGTAACGTTTGATTTTGGCCAACTAGTCTTAGTCGTAGCCAGCTAGCTAGCTAGTCGTAGATGTAAGTATTTCAAGTCAATCCAGTTGCTGCTGTCGCTGACAGCCTAACACAAAAACTTAATTAAAAGCCAAAGACCTCCCCCCGTACCTCGTACCTCTTTTACCGCACCTCACAAAGACAGAGACAGACAGAGAGAGAGAGAGAGGGGGGCAACAACATGATGTTGAGAATTGACTCAGTTTTTCGGACTAAGTGGTTTCCCTTGCCAATACACAAGTGTTGGCACACATTGTGCTCTTATTCTAATTCGGATGCGCGATGCTGATTCGTTTCGGTTCGGTTCGATTTCGGTTCTGTTTTGGTTTGGTTTCTGTTTTAGTTTGTGTTTTTTGGGATTCGAAAGTAATGCGGTCGATCTGTTCCTGGGTCAACGGTGCGTATTAGCAATGCGGACGGTCAACTAAACCACAAAACTAGAAAGAACGAATACTATATCAAATGTTTGGCTGTTTGCCAATTATCAGCTGTAGGTGGCGTTCAGTCGTCGTCGTCCTACTCCGACTATCTCAGGCAATGATCCGTGCATGCAATTGTGGCCCGCTTGAACTTTGCAGTACGTTAAATGGAGCAAATAACTTGGCTAGGTGAGAGCCGTATGGTGTGACTTCAGGGGAAGGGGGTATGGGGGAAACGTATGCGGGTCGCGTCATCAGACGACATCAGTCTGTGCGGCATTTAATTAGAAAAAACTAAAAAAAAAACCGCTAAAAATTTGCCAACTATTTGACAATGTGGCGGCTTTTTAATTGGCAAAAGTTTGGCCGACGACGACGACGACGACGACGTTGCATAATGTGTGTGCCGGGGATTGCCTCAAAGTGATGCACAAAACGCTACAATCAAACAACAGCAACAACAAGCAGCAGCAACAAGCAGCAACAACAAGCAACAGTAACAACAACTACTGGCTAAAAGCAGAAACATGTTGGCCATATATTTACACAAACGTCAAGTCAGTTTCTAACAACAACAACAACAACAACAACTAGCAGCTAACTACAAACGACTTCTGTCTTAATGGTGTCAACACTGTTGCCTGAGCAACAACTGGGTGCTGCTGGATGTTGCTGCTGGATGCAAATGCAGGCGCCGCCATTTGCCATCCGGACAATTGGCCAAAAAGAAATTGCATTGACAGCGATAATTGGCTAAATGCGAGGAGTCCGAACCGCAACCGTAGTAACCGAACCGCACTTTATGGCGTTGCAACTTCTCTCTCCTGATTCTCAGCTCCTTTCGCGTTGTTGACATGTTGACAGTTGGCGCAACGGCTGCAACGCCGGCAACGGCAGCCAAATAATGTCAGGCATATATCATTTATCATTATTTGACCGTGGCCTCAAAAACATATCTCCGCGCTCTCCATATCACGATATGCAAATTAGATTGTTAGAACGTGTGTGTGTTAGAGAGAATTTTATCACGTTGAACAAAATTTATAGTTCAAGTATGAATTGAACCAATCCAATCCGATGCGCATTTGTCATATTTTGACAGCCAACAAGCATTTCCACTTAATTGAATGCCTATTAACACCATTTCGATTAAATGTTTTCTGTCTTTAAACTGCTCCAAATCGAACTTCTCTGAAGATAGAAGTTTTGTTTTTTGAATGAATCTGGAGTTATGACAACCATATTAGGGCTTAGGGTTTTGATTTCTTCATATTCAATCTTTACAATATTCGAGCTGAGGCACTTTGACACACAGAACTCAAAGAACAATCGTTAAGCTTTATTAAATAACGATTCTATTTATTTGAAATATTTTCTGTAACAAAGATTTTTTATATTCTCTTTACTTAAAGCTGAACATCGTTTTTCCTGGTTCTTATTAAAGTTTAATTCCATTTTACTTCTTAACTTTTGTCAACTGCTTTTCACTCTCCGATTCATTTGCCTTCGAACTGTTGACCCAATTAAGCTTTTATCTACTTTGCCCGTAGTTGATTATAAGCCGATTAAAGTTCTCTTTAACTGAATGCATTGTATACGTATATTATTCACGCCTTTTCATAATTATAGCAAAACCAAACTATTTATCTATTTGTTTCCTTTTCTCTCACTCTCGCTCTCTCTTTGTCTCTGTCATAGAAACAATTATAGTTAGATAGTTTGAGTGTTTTTGAGATAGCGATGCGAAACGGTGTTGTTGGGGGCAGAACAGACAACAACAACAGCAACAATACCTGTCGGACCCATTCCACAGCTGTTTAATATCATTGCCATATGCATGATTACCAAACCCTAAAAACCGCACAAAACAATGAGCGATACAGCAACAGCAACAACAACAACAGCAACAACAACAACAACATATACAATCATCATACAGAAGATATTACTACAATGCTGACTTTTTGGGCTGTGTGTACAACGGGACGTATGCGCGTTGTTGTACTATTTGGTATTTTGTATGCCTTCACATTAGATAAGTTGAGATTGGCGATTGTCGGTTACATTGTTGTCGCTGTTGTTGTTGTTGTTGCGGTTGTTATTATGCAAATTTGTTAACAACCTCTAAATACGGCAGCAGCAACATTTTCATTTTCATTTGCTTGTGTTGTTGTTGCTGTTGTTGTTGCTACTCCTTTTGTTTTTTTTGCTGCTTGAATTTTTAATTAACATTGCGCATACGCCGCATGAAACATCCACCCCAACCCTCTACCCCCGCCCCCCATCAACTCCCCATCATCATCATCGTTGGAGTCCGAATCTTAGAGTTAAGCGGCGCCCATTTGGAGGTGTGTTGTTGTTGCTGCAGTTGTTGTTGTTGTAGCTACTGTAAAATGTATGCCAAATAAATGTTACTAGAAAAAATGAAATAATGAGCAAACTTTTTTTTTGTTGTTTTTTTAGTATGCAAACATGGTCTAAACACTTTCACTGCAACAGCAGCAACAGCAGCAGCAATAGAAAAAATTTCAACTCAAAGGCTACACGAATTTCGTGTCGTAAAGCTCTCAACTCTGCTGGCTAAGTTAGTACCAGGACTGAGTCCGAGTCCGAGTGGGTGGCACAGCAGGCAAATGTTGTTGTTTCGCAAATGCCACAAACAAAAGCCCGGTAGCGGGGGGGAAATATACAAGCACACTACAAGAAATTAGTTATGAGAACTTTTTTCTTGAATAAATTGATATTAAAAGTAAAAAGTTTGTTTTTGCCTATTGACATTTTGATAAGGAAAAAGAAACCTAAATAAATGAAACTGAAATGAGAGAATTTAATTGGAAACTTTTGCATTTTGTGCTGCAACAAGACTAAAGAGCTGTAAACCATTGAGATGCAACATGAAATTGAATATCTGTTTGTGATTCTCAGTGTGTGTGTGTGTAAGTGTGTTGAACATGGTAATGGGGAAATGGGGAATGTGAAAATTGCAGTTCGAATGGACATGGGCCAGCTGAAGTTGAAGTTGAAGTTGCTGTCGCATTTGCAATTAACTCACTGACTGAGGCGACAACAACGACAACAACAACAACAACAACAACAACAACGACAACAACGACGACGACGACGACATTGATTAACGAGGCGTTTTAAAGCGGTACTCAAACACGCGCTAATGTTGCCACAGACAACAATACACTGTGCAACTGCAACTGCAACAACAACAACAACAGCTGACGTTCGACAATCTATATTTATATATATATATATATTTTTAGTGAACAGACAAAGACAGAGAGCGAGAGCGAGAGAGAGAGAGAGAGAGAGATAGACACAATGGCAATGCCAGAGTGCAACGCATATGTACTTATATGTATCTATATAGTTTTCCACACGCACACACACACACATATACTCGCACACACATTTAACAGTTACCAGATAGAGCAGAAAACTGTTCAATTGTTGGCAATGTCCGCCGCTAATTGAATTGAATGAGCACTTTGCGAGCTGCGCTTAGGATAAGTTGAAAATTAGTTAACAATTGGCATGACCCAAACACAAATACACACAAACACACACACACACCACACACACATATATATAGACAATATGTGATATTATTTATTAGCTGAATCTTTTTGTTTTTTCTTTCTTCTTTGTAACAAAAGTTAGCTTCAAAAGCGTTAAGCACTTTGCATTTTATTTTCGTATATATTTTTTCTTATGAATATACTTATATTTATTGAGATAGTCATTGCACACACACACACACGCACACAGACAGACACGAGGTGAAGTGAAGTGCGCCACACGAGGCGACGACCCCTCCAAGTGGATATGTGCAGCGGTAATATACTGATTGACTGATTAACTGACTGACTGATTGCTATGGTTGTTGTTGCCGTTGTTGTTGCTGTTTGTTGTTGTTGCCGTTGAGCTATGACTTTGATTTTAAAGCACAAAGTAGATCAAGCAGAAGAGACAAAGTTGCAAGCATGATTGCTCTTCTTCTACTAGATCATTCTTGATGTACATACATTATATGAAGAAGCTTACTAATAACTTATGTTATAAGATTTAAGATTTGAATATGAATTTTAGGTGAGCCAAGTGTCGTCACCTGTGCGGGTTTTTTTGGCTTTCAACTCAAACTTTCTGGCTATTCATACTTATTTATAATTATTTCGCACAGAGAGGTTCGGAAGTGAATGACTCAATTTGTATGCTCTTACCTTTTGTATATAGACAAAAAAAGAGTATTGAAATTTTGCCCATAACAAATTTGATTACTTGTTTATTCTTGGTTTTGTTATTAACATTTCAATTGATTTGCACTTAAAATTTAATTATTTGCCTTCAAATATAATACTTCTCCAAAAAGTACAACAACAACGTCACACAATATTAGTCATCACTGTATAGTAAAAATAGCATCAAAAACTAACAAAAAATTTGCCAAAAAAAACCAAAACAAAACAAAATACATCAAAGAAACTAGAACTAGGCGCTTTTGCAAAAGGGCGATGGTCAAGTAGGAAAGAGAGAGAGAGAGAGAGAGAGAGAGGGATGAGGGGGGAACTGATGTGTGTGTGTTTGTGTCCATAAACAAGTTAGCTGATTCATTTGCCAGACAGCTGTTTTGTCCAATTGACCAAGAACCTGTCGCAATTTACAAACTGCTTCCATTCAATTGAACAGCGACAAATTGTAAATTGTAAATTTCGATCTGCAAAAACCATAAAAACTTTCTAAATAGATTTAACTTGATTTAATTGAAGGTGAGAAAATCAAAGTAAAGTCGAAAAACCAATTATTCTTAGACTTGCTTGTATCATTATTATCAATGTGTGTTGTTAAAGTCTATTAAAATGCCAGGTTCTTAAATATTTTCAATTTAATTGAAATGATAACAACAGTTTAGTGGAAAGAGCACCAGAACGACCTCATGAAGGTAATAAAAAATAAATATCCCTCTGTGGGGAGAGTACTTAAACTTAATGCCATAAAAGTCAAGATTTTTAATTCGAAAACACAATATTCTGATATGTATTTTAATTATGATTGAAAGCTGTTTTTGTGATGATTAAAATATTTTTGAAAGTTTTCAACATGAATTTCAATAAGATATAAGAATGTATATAAAGAAATATTAATATATATATACGCACATTTTAAGAGAATAACACCGTTACTCTGTTGATTCAGATTGAGTTCGAGATTGTTACGAATCAGCTGATGCGACTGATGCGAATGTTGATGATGAGTGCCATCCAGTGCGGATTTAATTATATGGAATGCCATCATTAAAATGCATTACCCGAAATTTCACTATGTTTTCGTTTACTTTGTTTCTTTCTCCTACGTCTGTGTGTGTGTGTGTGTGCGTATATGTCTCTGTGTGTGCGTATATGGAAATAAGTAATGTTTGGGGTCATCGCCATGCGGTTATCTCTGACTGTGGACTGTGTGACACTAGTTGCAACACATCTCAGATCACAACAACCAACAACAACAAATTTCGTCAGTTCTATTACTTCTACTGCTGCTGCTGCTGCTGATAATGCAAAGGCATTGAAGACTATGAAGCTTGCAGCTTATGTTAATGTTAATTATTGTCGATTTATTTTTAAATACCTATATGGTTGTCTCTGAACATGTGTACATATGTATTTGTGTTGCTAGCGACAACAACAGCAATAACAACAACAATGACAGCGACAACGCAGTGTAAAACGCCTCCCCCAGAGTGAAAACAACAACAACAGTAACAACAACAACACATTTGTTGCTATTGCTGCTGGTTGGGTTGGGATCGGTTTTTGGTTTTTTTGGACTTTTTTGGCGTTTGTTGGTTAATAGGTCGAGTTGGGTCAGCTAAGTCAGTCGGTTCGTGTCGCTTTTTGGCAATTGCATTGCTCATGGGGAAACAAATATGACAACAACACACACACACACACATGCACACATGCACACACAAGCACAGTGACACTAATAGGCACAAAAAAAAATGCAAAGTTTTTCTTTCTTTTTGTTAGGTTTTTTTTTGCACACACTCTCTGGCAGCCCTGAATAACGAACGAACACTCACTTGCACTCACTACACCGAAAAAAAAATACTATACAGAATCAAGATGAAATGAAATGATGTGCATCAATGCACACACACATATGTACGTTTGTTTTTGTTTGTGCGTAAGTGTGTGCGTACTCTATTATAAAATATATTTGTAAAGAGAGATAAAACGAACAAAAAACAAAACAGAAAAACAGAAAACACAAACTGTGTTGGTGCGCTTCAAACGATAGCGCGGCCTGGCAAGCACGACAAGATCGATTCTACTGAATCCACTGAGTGCCGATGAATGGGAATGTAGCCCCCCCAAAAAAAAAAAGAAAAAAAAAAAACAAAATCAGCAGAGCCAACAACAGCAACAACAACAACAACAGCAACAGCAACTACATCGACAGCGACTAAAAAAACGACGATGACGATGACGAGACGATGACTGCGACTACGACTGCGACTACGACTACGATGATGATGACGATGACGATGTCCAACGACGAACAAGCTAGTCAGCCAGGCAGTCAGCCAGTTAGGCAGCCAGCGGAGCATGTGCCACAAAAATTATCACGCTGGCTGCCTGCCGCCTGCACATGCAAGTTTTAGAGTATTTGTGTGTGATACGAGAGATGTAGGAGCAGATGGTGGGGATTGAGCAGCGGCCTGTTGTGAGCTTAACTTTGAACATAGTGTATCAGTTGATTGCAAGCAGCGAATTTAGCGACACAATTTTGCATTCTATTGATTGATTAGGCGTCAGTATGTATATGTATATAGAACAAATGAACAGAATTATATATACAAGTATAATTCGCTTATGTTGTGCACCTAAAACCATTTAAGCTTTGTAAATTTATGCCCCAAAGGTTTTGTTTTCGAATATTTGCATGCAAACTTTTACAAATATCATTATTCAATTATAAATGCTTTCATTTTAAAAGTTAAATATTGGTGGAGTACGTAAAAGCTTGCTATGTTTCATGAATTAATACAAGCTCTAAAAAGCATGCAACAGTTTTTGACAAACAAAAGTGAGTTTTCTGACCGTGGACAAACACCGGCTTAGCCGAGACACCTTTCACATCGCCATTGAATGACGTAGTATACAACAGATGGCGCTGTATTTAGTCAGTTCTCTTCTTGACCGTTACCATAAACAAGTATGGCACAAAATAAATAACAAAAGATGGTGCTTTGTTTATTATTATATTGACTTCAATGGAAGTTCGATAAAATTCTTTGATTCCTAAAAATGTTTTTTTTTTATTTGCTTAACACTCACCTGTTAGACCCGCATCATTAATGCTCGACGTGGAGGTGGAGAATCCTGGCAATTTGCGCCAACCCTTACGATTCCAGAAGCTGCGCGCTTTCGACTCCGTTGGCACAGTGGGTCCCGGATCCTCGGCTGCCCGGATGCGCGCACAACTGAGTATGCGGCGACCGCAAGAGGCACGCGTCAAAAACGTCGAGTTTGAGGCACACATTAGGCTATTCGAGGTTGTGGCACTGGCTGTGGCAATCGCTTCATCATACGCTGTGGAACGTTGAAACGAACGACAGCTTTGTGTGGCATAGGCAGCTGTTGCTGTTGGCGTCTGTCGGGCGCACTTGATGTGCTGTGTCTTGCTCAGTCGAAGACTGCCTATGTAACTGGCACCGCTGCTGCCGCTGAAGCCACTGTCCAGATCACCAGTGGTGGTGGCATTGATGGTGTTGCTGGTGGCAGTCGCATTGCTGTTGCCAGCTGGCTGACCCTTGAGCGTGGCCAGCAGCGCCTCAATGCCGCCACCAACATTGCTGCTTGTATCACAGATATTGTCCGCCGAGGTGGAGGTAAGCCGGGCCAGAATCGCTGGCTGTCCACTAGTTGCCGTCACGCATACCGTCGGACTGGGTTTGGGTGGAGTACCCGACGCCGCCGCAGCAGCAACAATTGCAGGCGGACTGCATTTGGGTGGACTTTCGGGCATCAGCATGGCCTCAACACTGAGATTCAGTTCACCCAGTATCTTGTGATGACGATGCTGTACACGACGCAGTTCCTCCTCGACCAGTGTTTGATTCAACGACCCAGCCGAATGTGAGCCAATGCCACAGCCCAACTGTTGTTGTTGTGGTGCAGCCTTACCCGATTGCAATGCTGCCGCATTGATTTCCTCGTAGAAATTCTCGCTCTGACTATTTGCTGTTGGTGTTGCAGCTGCTGCTGCTGCGGCTGCTGCTGCTGTTGCTGTGGTCAGCTTGTGGTAGCGTGTTTGATACGATTGCAACGTTGCCGGCGACACCAGCTGCTTGTTCTTCTTGCCCTTGGAGAGCAGGGCGCGTATGGAGTTTGGCGGTGGCGGACCAACATCAACCTGTGTCTGCAATGCTGCGCAACAGCTGGACTCCAGATTTGTGATGCCATCCGGCTTGGGCACATTCGAGTGTCGCATTGCAGCGCCTGGTTCATAGTACGCATACGAATAGTCATGCTGCTGATGATGATGCTGATGCTGATGCGGATGGGGATGGTGATGTGAATGTTGCTGATGATGCATATGATGCAAACTGTTTGCCTGCTGCAGTTGTGCCCATTTGTCGCTGCTGCTGCTGCCGGTGCTGTTGTCGCGTCCCAGCGTCTTACTTTGTCGCGCCAGCTGCTTGAGATGATGTGGCGATAGCTCCTGCTCGGCACAGATCTCAATGGCATCCGGATCGGGATCGGGGTAGCGTGGCAAAAGCTGGCGTCGTCCATTGCCGTTGACAGCAGCATTGCCGGCGGCGGCAACAGCAATCGTGTTGTTGCTGCTTACAATTGCCGCAACGGCAATGGGCGAACTGCCAGCGGACTTGTGCAGCGGACTGCTGGCTGCCGGTGGAGGATAATCCGGTGGCGGTGGAAACTGTAAACAGCCAGCACTATGCTTACCCGCGTGTCCTTTGCTCATGCCATGTATACCCTCCAGTTGCTGTTGCTGTTGCTGCTGTTCTTGCTGTTGCTGTTGCAGTTTCTGTTGCTGCTTGAGTCGTTGCAGCTGCGTCTGTTGTTGCGTGTAATAGTTTTGATTGGCGGGCTGGTGTGAATGTGAATGCTGATGATGTTGCTGATGCGAATGTTGCTGCTGCGAATGTGGATGCTGCTGCTGCTGGTGTTGCTTCAGTTTGGTGTGCGCGAGCGCGTGCGTGTGTGTGTGCGTGTGTGAGTGTGAGTGTACGTGCAACTTGGCCAAATGATGAGCGTGCTGGTGCTGGTTGCTGCTGTTGCTGATGGTGATGGTGTTGCTGCTGCCGTGGTTGTTGCTGCTGCTGATGCTGAGTGTGGCGCTGTTGTTGTTGTTGCTGTTGCTGGTGCTGTTGCTGTGGTTGCTGCTGCCGTGGTTGTTGCGTCTGCTGCCCAGTCCCAGGCCCTCCATGGCACATGTTGCCGCTTGCCGCTAACCTCGTGGCTGGGCGCTGTAATGAGTCGAGTTTAGCGACAATTAGCTAAATATTTTTTAGTGGCAAAGTGGTAAAGTGGCAAAGAAAAAGAAACAAAAAATAAATTAAACAGCTGCACGAAATGAAGAAAACAACTTCCTGGAACTTTAACCAACTGGCACGCTCCAAGCGTTTACCATGGGCAAAAATGGATACATTTTGTGGCATAAACTTTGGGCTTAATGAAAAGATAAAAGTAAGACATAAGTGAAAAAACAAAATACTAAGATTTTAATTGTAAGATTCAGTTAAAGATTTGATTCATTTGCAAAAGAAAAGAATATATATATATATAATTTATTTTTAAATTTTATTGGCAAAAATTCTTTTAATAAATGAAATTTTTGTCAAAATCTGGAACAATTTTTGAAAAATTCATCAAACAATATTTTAATATCTTTTATCTTAGAGTACAGTCGATAAAATTGTCATTTCTTGCCCATAGTGCAACATTTTGAAGAATTCAAACGCAGCATTCCATTTAGCGCCCGACACAGACACAGAAACAGACACAGAATAGAATTCAGAGTTTAGCCTTCAGCTTTCAGCCAGAAGCCTTCAGCCAGTTCAGCCAGAAGCAGCAGCAGCAGCAGCAGCAGCAGAAGCACATGTCGTGTTAAATCCCTTTACACAACCCCCAACACCTTGCTGCTTGGAGCCCACCCAACCCGCCTCTTCTTCTTCGGCCCAAAGAGAGATTAATTGCTGTTAATTAAGTGAGTCTTGGGATGCGGATGCGATGGAATACGATGGAACGACGACTGCGTCTCTAGCCATCCATGGATGCCAAACATTGTTCGCTACTGGGCTTTTCTGGGTTTTTCTAATAGCTGCTTTTTTATATACACATATATATATATATATATATATAATTCGCCGAAGCATAAATTGAAAACAAAAAGCTTTACAAAAAAGGGTAAGCCGATTAAGTGGGACGACTATAGAATGCCCTGGACACAAGTTTTAGTAAGAAGAATGCAGGACTTCAGTTTTAAGTTTTTTCAGTTTTGTTGATTTCAAAGTTAAGCTTAAACATTACATAAAAGTGTTTTTTCAGTTTTCAGTCTTTTACTCTTGATAATGGTTAGGGATTAATGAAGCTTCTTCTTTAAAATGGGTATAAAAAAAAGAAACGTTGGCAAATTTTATTTTTTTTTCGATTTTTAAGAGTTTTTAGCTTTTGCAGCAGAAGTATAAATGTTCGCCAGCTTAATGATAATATCAGTTGCTTGGCAAGAATATGACACGTACATGTACACTCAAAAGAATTATGTACATAAATCGCTTTAAAAACCAACCTTTTTTCATTAAATATAATAATATTTATTTTAATAAATAATTTTTCTTTTCTTACAAAGAAACATTGTTGACTCGATTTGAAATCTGCTTTCGTTTTTTTTCAAGTGTATGCATGCATAAACAATCAGGCAGGCGATCAGAGAGAACAGAGAGAACAGAGAGAACAGTCTGATAATGTGCAGAACATAATAAAGTTGACGATGATAATGCCACCAAGTTATGACTGCATAGCAGGTTAAGTCCAGAACGAGACAGAAAATTCAATTGGTAATTTGAGTCGCCAACCCAATTCTTTCTTTCTCTCTTTCTGTCTCTATGTCTCTGTGCTGTCCTTGCCTCTGCCTCTGCCACTATATATGTATATGTATGTAACCTGAGACATCACTGAGAACTGGAATGTTTGGGGCATTGAGACAAGAACAACGACAACGACAATGGGCAATGGGCAAAGACAGTGGCAAGAGTTGTGGCAAGAGTGTGTGGCGCAGTGCGCTCTGTTTGGCACAGCGGGCCACCAAATTAGCGTCTAAATTTAGCGACTCGACCATTAAATCGCTTCCGAACAGCGGGTGTTGAAATTGAATTAAAGCAAACTACGTTTGAATTGAAATTAAAGTAACGAAGAGGCTTCTGTGATAATCTTAACTCTGACTCTGGCTCTGGATCTGGAAATGGCTCTTAAAGCGGCAAACGATGTGATGCTAACAACACACACACACACACAAACGCACACACACACATATTGTCAACACAACAAGCGCAATTTCTCTCTGTTTTTTGTCTTTCTCTCTCGCAAAAGCAAACAAGCCAAACATTAGGTAAAAGTTGTGTGTTGTGTGTTGAAAACGGCAGCAAAAAGCACTCAAGCTGCCAACGCAATCTGTGAAAGCGCCATCCTTGGCCAGGACATTGTTTATGCAGCTAAAATAGTGCGTGTACGTGTGTATGCACACACACACACATACACACGCACACACACACAACATACACTCTATCCTTTGCTTGTTAGTTTGTGTCGTTTGTGTCGTTTGGTCTTTGTCTCTTCCAGTATAAAAACACACTACACAGAAAAAACAATACTGTAAACTTCTTCAACATAATGCTTGATACTTGTTGTGATATGTTGTGTATGTTGTTGTCTCTCAGTGTAAGAGACGACCCCAAGCACGTACATATGTATAACATTTTTTTTACTTTTTTTTGAAGCAGCCCAGAGAAATTGCTAAAGAAAGTGAAGTGATAAACATATATTGCCACCCTACCGCCCTCCCGCCACCCACCATGGCGGCTATGAGAGAAAATCAACAACAGCTTCCTGGTTGGGTTTGTTTGGGGTTCGGGTTCAGAGAGTGCCCAATTAGCCTGCGGTTGTGGCTCAAGACTTTCGCTGCCCAACCGAGGCGATTCCTACTAATTACAAACACTCCCGCATACATCCCTCCTCCCACCCCACTCACCGTTGCAGCATATGCAAATAACCCGCTAAAGATTTTACAGCAGCAGCAGAAGCAAACATCAGCTACGCACTGTCTGTGCAAACAATTGGCAGGCAGCTGAAAGTAACTCAGCAGAAATGTGTTAAAGTTGCCAGCCAACAAAATGTGGCAATGTTTACTTTAAAGCCCAGACAGCGAACAACACCAACAACAGCAGCAGCAGCAACAATAACAAGTGCAACAAGAACACTGTGGGGCAGATACACATATATCCATAGCAGGCCAGCAATGAGGCAGGCAGGCAGGGAGGCAGGCAGGCGCGTGTTCAATAAGAACATGAATGAGCATAAAGTCGCGAGTCGGCTGCGATGTTGCACCAAGGGGTGAGAGTAAGAGTGCCCCCTAACGTACACTTAAAAAAAAACAAAATATTCATATGCTTTTTCAATAATAAATGAAAACTGGCAAACTTACGCTTAGAAATATTTTTATGAAAAGTTGAACAAAAAATTTCTTTGAGTGTATTTACATAAGTAAGTTCAAGTCGATGCGTGCAAAGCGAACAAAAAAAAAAGTTAAACACAACGCACTGCAATAATTATTCTCAAAACGAGAGGAAGCAACATCAACATCAACATCATAAGCAGCAGCAGCAGCAGTGGCAGTTGCAGCAGTTGCAGTTGCAGCAGCAAGTAAAAAGAGAGTGTTGCATGTTCTTCTATCATATTTACAATTTATGTGTCGCCAATGCACTCAGGCAAGCCCCAGTCCACGTTTTGCGAGTGCAGCCCCCTTTTCGTGTGGCACGTTGTTGTTGAGTGGTGTGCCCCACGTTGCAATTGCACCGTTGCACAAATGCAGAAATGCAAATGCAAATGGAGTTGGAGTTGAAGCAAGGCAGCAAGGCGCAAAGGCGGCAACTTGAGGCAAGTCGGCAAGTCGGCAATTCTGATAGCATCTCATGCGAGCGCGAACAAGTAATTAGAAAATATATTTAAGATGTTGTTGTTGGCTGCTGCAGCGACTCATACCAATCCAAGTGCAACTGCAACTGCAACTCCCAAACTCCAATTGGAAACATCGCCACCGCCAGCGGATGATGATCATTAATATCATCATCGTTGTTCATATTTATGCTCATGCATTCTGAGGATGCGTTGTCGGTGTGTGTCGGCAATGCCAAAGGCAACCCCCTGGAGTACAGCGCGCCCCTCTTTAATATTCAATTGAAATACATATATACATGTATTTCTCTGTATGTTTGTGTGTTTGTGTGCAATCCTGACGACCACATGGCAATTTTTTACATAGAATTTCTCATTTATAGCTTAAACGCACGCGCAATTCAAATACAAAAAAAGAAAACCTAAAACCAAACCAAAACCAAACCAATCCATTTATGATTCATGGTGGAGAGTAAAGATTATATGTCAGCTTCTACTCGATATGTAAATTACTTTTTGCGATTTAATAATACCAAGTTTATATGATCAAAAAACACTTTAAGTGATTTTATAACTGAATCCTACAGGCAATCGTTCGGAAATGTGTCTGTTGCAACGTGCAACGTGTGCGATCTGCCTGCTGATTGGAATTGCTTGTTAATTTACGAGTTTAATGAAACGCGCAATTGTCAACTGTGCCAGACACAGACAGAAGCTAGAAGCACTGCGAACAGGAACAAGAACAAGAGCAAGAACGAGAACGAGAACGAAAACTGAATGGCTAATTGGCGTTGGCAAATTGCCGACAGCAACATATGCAACAACAGCAACAACAGCAACATCTTTAAAGTTGACAGTTTTTTTTTTGTTTTTGCTAAAGATGCCACCCCTGTTTGTGGAGTTTGCTTTCGCTTATTGTTGGGTGCATTGACTTACTTACTCACTACACTGCTTGCAACATTGCAACATTGCAGCTCTCGCTATCAAGCCGTTTATTTCAATTACAATGTACCGGCAGCAACGCGACGTATGCGTGATGCATTGTCAACAAGTGCCACATAGAGACAACAAAGAACGTGCAACGTGCAACACAGCAACAGCAACAACAACAGCAAACAGTATTATGGTGTTTGTTGGCAGTATTTTGTTGCTTGAAGCTACTCGCGCCCCTGCCACTGCCACCGCTACTGCCAGTGCCACTGCCACCGCTACTGCAACTGCCCCTGCACAGTAAATGTTGCATACCTTCTGTGGCAACAAAAGCTGCTTGATGGATGCATATTTGATTGGCTTAATGCCCAGATGCTTAAGCCAAGATAAACGCCATGACGCTGTGCGCTATCTTGCCCAGCTGTTTGTTATTTGCAGCTTCCTCTCTTTAGTGTGCAAATGCAAAGGCAAAGGCAAAGGCAAAAAAAAAAAAGACTAAGGCATCGGCATAGGGATACTATATACTATATACATACTTATATGCAGATTGAGTATACATTTACTTGCTTCAGTAAGCAGTTTGATATAAGCAAATATTCATGTAAACCCACTAAGAAACTTTGTACATAGAACAAGGCAAGAATAAGAGCGAGAGAGAGTGAGAGAGAGAGAGAGAGAGAGGGGGAGATAAAGATGTTATGTATGTCTATAAGGATTCTCAGTGTGTTCATGCTTAAGTGTCGTTTTCACTTTGCCAGCTTCTACATAGATGTGCTTCTAGCTTTCACTTTTCTAAGTTGGCTTTGGATTTTATGCCCCTTTGGCATCAATTCAATATCGATTCAGAGTTTGAGTTTATATATTAAAGCAAATCTTTTTTCAATTCTTATCTGGGTAAGTCTTGAATTTGGTTATCCTGCTGCTGCTGCTGCTGGTCTTATCTTAAGAAACAGTTTAAAGCATGCCTGGAAACAATTTGGTTCAATTATTGCGCCACAAGACGAGCGGCTTCTTGGAAATGTTCAAGCGAGGCGACAGGCAAGATTTAGCCAAAGCTAACAAAGATGTCGATGTGAATCTGGAGATGCGACAACTGCAAACGTTCAGTGACGATCGGCTGGTGGAGGAGGAAGAAGAGGAGCGGGAGCGGGAGAGGGAGTTTTACTATAGCAATAGACAAGCAACCACAACTATAACCACACACGATGGTGGTAAGGTGGCGCGTCCACCCGTTGGCTACCACTGCAGGTGAACCATGCCACTTGGAGGCGGTGGCCGGTGGGCGTTACTGTGGGCGTGTGTGATGGTGTTGCCACACATCATTTATATGTAATGTAATTCAATTTGTTTGGCGCCAATGTTGGCCAATTTATCAACATGCACATTTTGTGTCTCATCAGCAACTTTCACTTTATTGTTGTTGTTGGAATTTTATCGCTCGCGGTTTGTAGTATTTTTAGAAAGGTTGAAGCAGTTGTTGCACTGCTTGGCAGCTTTTGGAGTCAACTCTGGCGCTGATTGAACAACTGGCTCGTTGGTCTAGGGGTATGATTTCCGCTTAGGGTGCGGGAGGTCCCGGGTTCAAATCCCGGACGAGCCCAAGATGTGTTCTCTTTTTTTTTTAAATATTTTTTTTTACAAGAAATTTTATTTATAGTTCATATATTGCATACAAATATGATGACGGCGAACAAAATAATTATAATTTTTTTAATATTTCAACCAAAAAATTGTTGGCATAAACGAAAATTTGTTTAGTTTGCATAACGATAAGAAAGCTTATGTAAATTCGTATGTGAGTATAAAAGAAGAAAAGAGATAGAAAGAGAGAGAGAGAAGAAGAACTTTTAATGCTTTGCATTAGCTAGAAAAGTATTGGTCTCAAATGAAAGTAGCTAGAAGAGAAGATAAAGATAATAGATGCAATAGATAATGTATGTTTGCAAAATGGTGCAGCACCTGCAGCAGCAAGACAACAGGGTCACGTTACGGGCTACGTTAATTGTTGTTGCATGCCTCATGACATTTGACCATACAACACACTTGGCAAACAAATTATGCAAAATATGCGAACAAATTGTCGACGCAGGAGTGCGCCTGACACTCCAACTCCCAACGGATGGGGATGTGGATAGATGGGGGGATAGATGGGGGATAGAAAGGGATACGAAGGCATATTTCGTAATTACTTAAAAAGCAAACTACACCCACACACACACATACATACATATGTAATTGTGTGTGTTTTCTATTGTTTTAGCATGCTTGGAGCAGCAGTAGCAGCAGCAGCAGAAGCCGCGACAGCAACAGCAACAACAACCAAAACAAAATAATAACCAACAACAGCAACAACAATGGTGGCAACACAACAGGCAGTCAGCCGCTTGCTGCAGCTTCCTTGACAGCTTTGAAGGCTGTGTCGTTCGTTTGGTAAAACTTTGGCATGGGTCACCTGCTGCAACATGCTTAACATCGTCAACATCGTCCTCAGCTTCCGCAGCTTCCTCAGTTTGCTCAGCTTGCTCAGCGTCCTCAGCATCATCATTGCCATCTTCTTTATTTTGTGCACTTAAGCGCCTTTTACTTTGTGCATAATTTCTTAGGCGTACACTCAGAGAAACACAAAAACCATTTGTACTCGAAAACATTTTATACAAAACTTCACACAAAGAGTTTCTTTTTTGTTAAGAAATCTATTAAGAAAGTCATGAGTGAAAGCAGTGTAAAGAATAAAGTTATTTTTCTAGTGTATTCACAACTTGGGGCGTTTTGTGGGAGCAATGCACTGTGATTTAACTGTGCTTTGCTGCAACTGCGGCTGCGACTGCGGCAGTTTGTGGTTTTCGACTTGTTCTTGATGGCTTAGATTGGGAATGGAATATTGTAGCTGAGAATCGACTGATCATTCGATATGAAAACGTTGGCATAGGCATATTGAAACACTTTGGCGAAATGCAGAAATGCAGAAAGGCGAAAGGCTGGCCGTCGTCCGCAGGTGGCATGCAACAAGGGCTAGCTGCTTTTGTGTGTATTGCCCCATTCTGCTCCGTTCTGAAGTCTCCAACTCTCCAACTCCAACTGTATTTACACATCGTCCCTTCAACATTTCACCCTCAGCTTTCTCGTCGTCGTCGTTGTCGTTGACTGCTTGTCTATCTGCCTGTTTCTGTGTTCCATTAAGAGTAGCTCTTGGGCATGAATGTCATCATCAGGACAAGTGTTGCAGCGCGCTCACATGGGACAAGTAACAACAACAGCAACAACAACACCAAGCGTAGCGGCAGCAGCAGCAGCAGTTGCTGGGGTGAAAGTAAAATTATACTTGCAACAGCAACTGCAGCAGGGCAACGAAATATTTTTTTGCAAAAACGTCAAAGGCAAAAACAAAACACAAAAAACCATGTATGGAAGCTATCTTTGGCATGCCGAATATTATATACACTTGAAAAAAGTATACTTGTGTTAAGGTGTTAAATCTTCTTTGTAGATTTTATGATATATTGAACCGATCTCAAAAGCAAGTAGATCTTGAGCTAAGTTTTTGAGCCTGATGCTGATGCGGGTTCGGATATGTTTGCGTTCTATGCGTTACACATTTCATCACAAATTCAATATACACTTTTCAAGTGTATACAAATAGAAGAAAAATGCGTTGACGTTTGTGATCCTGCAGCTAAAAATTAAGCTGATGCTGAAGCTAAAGCTGAGGCTGAGGCTAGAGCTGCTTCAGCTCTTGCTGTTCCTGGCTTGTTCCTAGGGTTGTCCCTGCGCTCGAGTTCGTTAAACCTTCAAGCATCGAAGCTTTCATTTCTTGACAAAAAACCCCCAACAACAGCAACGGCAACAACAACAACAACAAAAAACTACAACATGCCAGTGGGGCGCGAATCTCAGCAACAGCAATCACAGAGCCACCAGCAACAACAACAGCAACAGCAACAACAACAGCAACAACAACAGCAACGGCAACGTCAGAGCGGGCAGGTCGAGCCAAGTCGCGATACTCATATCGCAGATACTTTGATGCCAAGTGCGCTGGTTGTGGGGCCGCATTCAGACCAGGAGGGAACACACACACACCCAAACACACACACACATACACACTCCAAAAAACTTAGCCGAGTGCGCCCTATCCAAAAGTCGTCGATGAGGGGTTTTTGGTGGTGCCGGAGTCAAGTATATTGCGTTAAATTTTAATTAAACAAGCCACACGCACTTTTTCCAGACTGCTGCTGCCATCGACGAATGCGGGGAGTTGCTGCTCTTTTGTTGTTGTTTTTGTTCCTCTTTTTGTTGTTGTTGTTGCTGTTGCTATTACATGCGGTTCGCTACGTGCTCTCGTCTTTGTGGTTTTTCATATTTTCAGTTCCTGGGTCGAGCCTCAAGTGAGTTGAAAATTATTATAATTATAATTATTATTTTTTATATATTTATTTTTTATTATAAACATTGGCAATCCAATAACAAAATGCAGTCCGAGCTTGCAATCATATTTTATGTATTTACTTAATTTTGATTAAAAACAAGCATCAAGAAATGTATTTTACTTTATCTCAAGATAAAATAAGGAAAAAGTTTGAACACAGTAAACTTTAGTTTTATACCCAATATATTGAAATATATATATTTTGATTTCTGTTTTCATACTTCTCAATCAATTTCTATTCTTTGTTTTCTTAAGTACCAAACTTTTGTTTTGTCTATCTTTTGAATAGCGAAAGTTTCTAGTCAATTTACAATATAAACGCTGTGCAAATTGCATATTGCCAGCAAAGTCTTGACTCTTTGATGGGCTTCTGATTGAATTTAGTTGAATGGAAGTTGATTGACTACCGCGGCAAATAGGCGTCTTCCCCCCCCCGTCTCGTTCCATACACAGTTAACCTTTTTTGTGATATTCAATTAAGTTTGTTATACGCAAAAAGGAAGAAATTTGCTGACGATAAGCTTTAATGAAATAAAAACTGAAACCCTATTTTTTTGTTTTCATGTAATTCCATAGTTTATTGACAAAAGTCGATGCTAGTATTTATTCCCTTTGCTATGTGTGTAGAGCTGTAATTGTGCTGATGATGATCTACTTAAGACTTAATATGATCACTGGCAAGATCAAGGAAAAAGGGGGGCGGGGCGGGGAGCAGGGTGAACCAGCTTGGCAACTACCTGCTTGCTTGCAGCAGGCGTTGCACTAATTGATTCTGCCGCTTAAATTTACAAGGCGTAATTTGTATTGAAATGCAAGTGAAAAAAAAAATGAAAAAAATAAACGAAGCAGATAAAAGCGAAGTTTTGCGATCCAGCAGCTGGCAAAAATTGGACGATGTCGGTCTGATGTTGGTCTGACCTCGATGTGTTCATGTCCAGCATGTGCCATGTCCCCGTCTCTCAACTGAGAGAGACTGTTGCAATGGTGCGATGGTAATCGGCTTATGGCCACTGTCACTAGTCACTAGTCACTGGTCACTCTGGTCAGTCTGGTCACACTGGTCACTGGTCACTGGTGTCTTTCTGTCTGTCTGTCTGTTCTGTCTGTTCAGTCAGTTCGCTGTTCTGTTTTGATGTTCGGGTGCATGTCGCAGCATTTGTAAATGATATGCGCCGCCTGGCCAAGTGACAGCGCTAATGGGCATCTGTCTTTTCTGTCTCTGTCTCTCTCTCTCCCGCTCTGACTGACGAGCTGGGTCTGAGCTTGTGTTCAATCAGCTCAAGCGCTCAATAAACTATAAAGCTACTTGGCATTGTTTGAATGCCGCTGACTCAGTTGCGCGCTCATCAATACACTCGATCCTTTCAATACTCTACTGGCTACTAAGTGGCCAAAGTGTGTCGTCGTCGTCATCGTCATCTTCGTCCACACGTCCCACTAGTTGTTTGTCGGTTGATTGCTGTTATGTGCTGGTATGCAGCGCTTAACACGCCAAGTCAATTAAATATGTTGCTTCCGCAAGTTGGCCAAGGAAAGTGTAGCAGTTGAACTCAAAGTTGAGTTGGACGAGTGAGTGTGCAGCATAACAATAAACGTTGTTTCCAGCTCATGTTTGATGTATCACACACTCGATACCTGACTGGACTCGATTGGACTGGACTGGACTGGACTGGACTCTGCACTGAGGGGACACACGCTCCTGGACGCACATGGTTAAGTGTCGATGAAGTGTTTATGGCATAAACAGCAAAACCAGCAACACCAACAGCAACAACAACACCAACAGCAACAACAACAACAACTGCAACCAAAGCATTTCAAAAGACTATCTTCGTCTTGATAGGTGCTATCATACACTGAGAAAAGTGTGTCTTCATTCTTATACCTTTTTTCACTTATATATATTTAATATAATTTTGTTTTTTCATTGTTATATGCGATTTATTATCAAAATAAATATTTCTTTCTCATTTTCATTACAACATTTTTATCAGTGTAACTTGCTATCATGTGCTCAAAACCTTATTGCAAGCCATTGTTGCAGTTGTGGTTGCTGTTGCTGTTGTTGTTGCTGTTGCCATTGCTGCCGTTACTGTTGCTGCTGGCATCGACATCCTAGTGTGGCATGCGTGCAATGGACCCCTGACTGCAATGGAATGGATCTGGGAAAACATGTTTAAGTGTAAAAACACTTAACACCAGGCCACAGATGAGCCGCCCCCAATACCACCACCACCACCACCACCCGCACCATCATCATCATCATGACCAGACCAACATAACCCAAACTGTAGTATGTTGCACTTCGTGTGGGTTATCGTTGGTCAAGTCAGTAGCACAAGCGACATAAGCGAGGTTGCCGCTGTTGCTGTTGTTGTTTTTTTTTCCTTTTTGCTCTTGAGCCCGGTGAAAGTGAGTCGCAATCTTGCACAGAGATTGTTTGCTGTATAGTTTTTTAGATGGCCAACTAACTTACTCTACGTTTTAACTGCACTCCAAAGTGGTCAAGGAGCATAAGACAACATCAGCTGAATACGAACTAGTAGCAGTTGTTGTTGTTGCTGTTCGCTGGAATGCGTAATTTGGCAAAATAAGTTTAGCGTGAGCTTTTTCTTTTAAGGTTTTTCGATTATAAGAAACCTGCATCATCTTTATTTCATCAAAATAACAATAATCATTATAATAATTATTCAAAACACAATTATTACATAAAAATATGTTTGATATGAGCTAGCTGTCTTTCGGATAGCATGCATCTCTAAGTATAGTTATTAGTAGTTTGTCACTGTGAAACTGAAGAAAAAAACTCGATTGCCTCCAGCGGCAGCAACAGTAGCTGCAACCGCAGCAGCAGTGGCAGCAACAGCAGTCACGTTGCAATTGAAAATGTCGGAAAAGAGGTATGAAAAAGAATCGGGAGCAAGTTGTGTAGCGTCATCTTGTGAGCATTTGCGGCAGTTGTTAGATGCAGTGTCAAAGTCATTGCCTGAAGCGATCATTAACCATAAAGCTGCCAGAGGCAGGGAGACGAAGGCAGAGACAGAGACCGTAACAGAGACAGAGAGAAAGAGATTGGCGCAATCTTCAGCTGTCTTGAGATGCAGCTACTGGTCTGCAATTTGTTTGCGACGCGTCGGCGAAGTGTTCATTAAAATCCTTAAAGGCGGCGGTGAAATTATGGTAATTGTATGGAAATTGCGCATGCGCCGCGTTACACGCGAATGACAATGACAAATTGTTGGGCTTATGGCAGTGTGGCCAACCAGTTGACCAGTTGACTGTTGCTTGCTCCTGGCTGCTGTTTGCTGGCCGCTTAACTGGCCAACTGGCCAAATGGCCAAGTTGCCAACTTGCCAACTTGGTCGTCGGTCCATTGCAAACACTTAACGTCAATTATTTACGTGATGTGTGGCAACAATCACAACAACAACTACAACTACAACTACAACAACTACTTGCAACAACTGTGGCCAGGTGAATATGAACTGTTAAAAAGGCGCCCCTCCACCGCAAAACAAAAAAACAAAAACAAAATCATCAACCAACATTGCTTTCCCACATGGCAATCGAACTAAACGCTCATTTATTTAGCTAGCTTTATTGCAACATTGTTGTTGCTGTTGTTGTTGGTGGTGGTAGTGTTTTTTTGTTGCAACAAGCCAAGCCGGTCACATAAATTAGCAAAAAGCAAAGCGAGTCAATTTCACTGCACATTATGGCCCAAATTATCAATGCCCATAAAGTATTTCCTCTTTGGCCGCAAGCAGAAACCAGAAAAAAACCTGAGAACACCAAAAAGACTCGACTAGAAATTACCTGTAATTAGTCTTCACATATATATATATATATATCTTGATTTACATTAACATTTCTAGTTTATTTCAAATCAAATCATAAAAATATCGAAAAAAAATCAAAAATAATTTTAACCTCTTTTTTTGCAATTTGTTTTGTACTTTTACAGGGTATCTAATCGTAGGTAGTACCAGATCAGAAAAGAGGCGCACAAAATGCGTTCATCACGTTTCTGGCCGTTTAGTACGAAATAAATTGAAAGCCAGTTTCTGGCTAAGACATCGGGGTCGGGCCAGCAAAAACGACCGAGATGAGCACAAATGCTAAAATAATAAAGTACGATGCTGTGTGCCACAGATGGTGTAGCCACAGACGCCCACAAAATGCTAACAAGTAACGAGAGTAACTCCAACACACACACAAACAGAAACACACACATACACACAGATATAGATGCACAGATGAAGAGTTAAACGCATCCCAAGCATTCGGATCTGGACTTAGTACTTAGAGTTGGAGAGTTGGAGTTGTTTTGGGGCAGAGACTTGAGTCGCTTCAGCTGCATGTTGTCATGCTGCAGTTGCATTGCCGGCTCTGACTCTCGCTCTGGCTATGGCTATGGCTAAAATAAAATCCGTTATAAATAAATGCACGTATTGCCATTACATTTCATTGTCTGGCAGCAGCAGCAACACCCGCTCAATGCGCCCCAGTTCCTCCAACCCGCTATCCCCCCTCCCCGGTCCCACTCGGTCCGGGCATCGCTTACACAAACGCCAGCGGTCACAAACAACGAACCTTAGTTTGAGTTTGGAGACGAGAGAGCTACACCGAAAACTATTTTTCACCATTTTCTTTTCATTGATTTAAATATATATTTTTGTTCTATGTTTTGTTAGGTTTTCAGATATAATATCATTTGTTTATATAGACATTTCTAATCCGTTTTTATCAATGGAATATTTCTTCTCAGTTTAGCAATTTTTCTCAGTGTACACGTTAAATGCCACTATTGGTGTTTGGTCGAGTTGAAGTTTGGGCATCCTGCTGCCTAAATGGCGTTAAATATGGCGTTGATGATCATTATCAGTTGGAACGACTCTGCAACGGCAACTTCGACTGAGACTGAAGATCGCGTCCAAAGCCATGTCCATGTGGACTGCGACTGCGACGGCGACTGCGACTGCGACGTCGACGTAAATGTTGTTGTCCACGACTACGTCGTCTGTAATCCAATATCCCCATCACGTCGTCATCGTCGTCATCGTTGTGAGGTGTTAAATTTGCCAGGCGCTAATGAAGTCGGCCCCAACGTTCACAATTCAAATGGCAACAAACGGAGAAAAAAGAATTAAACAACTTTTTTTTTGCTTTTTTTTTTGTTGTTGTTGCGTTGTTTTGTTTTTGCTGCTTTTGCTGCAAAGAGATATCATCCTCTCGTCCTCGTCACGAATTAATATTTGCAATGCAGTTATATCCATCCAAGCCCCTGATCGCCGCTGTTTCGCCGCTTTCCCTGGGCTCCATCCACTGCGCAGCAATCCTCTGTGCAATCCTCGCGAGCATCTCTCGCTCTGGGTCTAATGAATGCCTCCAACGCCTCCTTGGTATTGCCGGCTGCTTCATTCGCTTCGATATTGGGCAACGCCTACCCGAGAGTCATTTATAATTTTACGCGAATTGCCACAGCCCCCATCCTCCATCAATGTTGTGTATCCGCGTAGACTTTGGATAGTTGTATCTACTCTCTCTCTCTCTCTCGCTCGCTCGCTCGCTTTCGCTCTCTCTCTTTTTCGCAGATGCCTCTGTCAAGTTCACGATCGTGCTGCACGTTTTGCGGCATTATTTACGGGCACACACAGAGCCTTAACCGTTGCCTCCATCCTCCTTAACAAAACGCCCCACACACCCATCCCTTCCCGCTCCAACGTCCACCTCCTCCGCCTTGTCTGTTGTGTGTTGTGTTGTGTTGTATATGTCTGTGTGTCTGCTTCCGTCTCTGCTGCAGAAGGCAGCTAGTTCTGTGTGTGCCCACTAACAAGTTACCGATTGGTTTCTGCCTGCCACATGCTGCATGCACAGCCTTCCCTCTTGCCTCATTTCGGCATTCTTGTTGTTTTTGCACATTAACTCCTTTGCCAATAATCATAATAATTTACGACCACCCAACAGCGGCTGAGGGGAGAGCTCGGTTATAGAGAAGCTGACATCATTTTGTAAGCATTTTGTATTGCTCTATAAAAGCTGTTGTTGTTGTTGTTACTGGTGGTGTTGTTGTTGTTGTTGTTGCTACCAAATGAAATGTTTTGGCTAGTCGTGCGTGAGTGGGAATACGTTCACGCTCACGCTCACATCGCTGAGAAGACAAGCGAAAAAAACACACTCTATTGTGGCCCATTGAGATTTTTGCCCAAAAACTAAAATCAAACTCAGCAACTTCAAGCGTTGTGCAAGTAGTTTGAGCCATACCGTCTAGACGTGTAACCCATTGAGAGTTTGGCCGGCCACAAAACTTTTGGCCACTTTCTGATTGATTCCATAACCAATCTAGACATAATATTGTACTAGTACCACAATATACCCTGTTCTACTTATGATATATTGTTAAAAGAGCGGGGAAAAACTAAGATTAAAACATAAAATTCAAACAATAAACACTTTCAGGCTGTATTCTTTTGATTATAATAACTTTATATAAACGCACAATTACGCGAATTTCATTCGTATATACGGTTTATAGGATATTTTTGGTTTGCAAACACTCGCATTGATTTTTGAAAATCATTTTATTGGCTTTGCCTTTTGCGTCTGGCTGTGTAAACGTAAACGTTCAATGGCCTATTAATATTATTTAAACATGAACGCTCTTGTATTGGTTATGGTTATATGGTTATATGGTTATAACCATGTCCTAACATGGCGATGGCGATTTTCTCTCTCTTTGCCGCACATTTGTTTAATTGCGCGTAATAAATGATATTATGAAAAACCCTTCGGGACGTTCAATTGCCGTTTGTTAGTTGTTTATTGTTTAACAATTCTGTTCTTTTTTATTTTTGTATTTGTTTTCGCTATACAATGCAAAATTGTATATATTCTATGTTTAAGAATGGGTCGGCAACTAGATACCACGTAATTATTTTTTAGTTCAACTTTATCAACAACAAGAAACAGTTTGATTCTAATATTTCTGTAGCTAAAAGTTCATTTTATATGGTATTAAAAAAAAAAGCTAAACAACATATTCAGTTTATACCCGCTTTGTATGATTCTTACTCGCTTGGATATTACATATAATACTGAATACAAAAAAAACAAAAAAACAAAACGAAAAAAAGATGAAAACCGCAAAATTAATTTCGATTTGCAATTGTCTGCGGTTTAACCTCAACTGAGAGCTCAACTGCCGCCGCAGGGATTTCTGGCTTACAGTGCAACTAAGCGTGGAAAAAACACGGCAGCAAGGTGCTTTTGATTTTGCCACAAATTGCGGTTGATGTTGGCGCCGTAATTAATACAATTATGTACTATGGCGAGCCAGCAAAACTTAATTCAATTTGCCTACGCGTCACTAAAGTTCGTGCTCACATGAAAACAGAGTAGAGTTGTGGCAAGGTGGCAAGGTGGAACGTAGAAGGTAGATGGTAGGGAAGGGTTAATCAAAGCGACGGCACATCCCATAAAAACAATTTTTTAATATTTAAAATGGAATTTGGCTAACTAGTTTAGTCTTAACTACTTGATTAATAATTCCCAAGGGTTGATAACTTTTCGCTGATTGAAATTGCTCTGAAAAAAAGTGAATTTATTTACTTTTGCTTGTAAATTTTTGATTTCAGTTCGTTTCACAGTCAACAGTCGCCGTCGCAATGGCCGTTTTGTTTGATTCGATCATAAGCGTCGCTTCGCTTGCAACAGAATTCATTTCAAATGCAACATTTTGGGGCAGTCATTGAACTGTCAAAGGAAGCAAACAGCCGAAAGCATGTTCTCTTTTTTGTTCGCCAAAATGGAGTTAAATACCAAATTGAAAAACGAAAAAAAAACATTCCCAAAGCACAACGCAGAGGACCATCAAGAATTACAAACGAATTGGATGTGTGTCTGTGTCTCTGTGTGTCTCTGTGTGTGTGTGTGTGTGTCTGTTTAAAAAACATGCCAGAGTTTTGTGGGAATAATATTAAAAATCTGTAGACCCTAAAAAGCACATTAAAACAGTTAAAAAACAGCTAAATGTATTTTGCAGTGGAATAAATATACCTTAAATAATCGGAACATGGGTTGAATATTTTCCAAAAAATGTTTCAAAAAAACTGCAAAACTTGATTTCTGAATCGATAGGAACGTTCAAAAACGTTTGAATGTTGTCTGTCCTCAAATCAATCAATTCCTTTGCCTTTAGCATTGCGAGGACAACTTGCGTTGGTATTCGAAAGGTTTAAGGGACACAAGCAAACAGATATTTATAGGCAAAACGTAACATTTCTTGTTTTATGCCATTTTTTGCCGTTACAAATGCAATTACTTTCTCTGCACAGAAATCAAAATCATTTTTTTTCCATCAAGGAAGTTGGATGAAAAAACGAAAATAAACTTCAGGCCGTATATATTCACACATGTGCATACATAAACACATACATCTGTGTGTGTGTGTGTGTGTGTGTGTATGAAAACTTTTGCTAGGCAGTGTTAAGAGTGTTGACACACACAGACTGATGAGCACGAGGACAACAACTGCAACAACAACTGCAACAGCAACAACAACACTGCCCCAAAGGCTGATAGCCAACAGCAACAACAATAACAACAACAACATGAAGAGAAAGCAAATAAAATACGGGCTGTGAAAAAAAAGTGAAGAAGCGATTACATAAATTCATTAAAATGTTTGAAAAATGGAAGTCAAGCAAACACCAGCCACAAACACAAGTCCAGCTGCGGACATAAAGGAGAGATGGACGAAAGGAGCGGGTGAGGGGAGGCTGAGAAGGCACGAACAGAGTAAACCAGGAGTCAATATGAATGGTTACATGGTTGGAGGACATCTCTAGTAACAAGAGGTGAGAGACAGAGAGCACGCTCTCTCTCTCTCTTTTTCTTTCTCTTTCTCTCTGTACAAATATGTGTACATATAGCTTGACCAAACGTTTGCTATATGCCAGATGTCAGTTGTCAGCGCAGGACGAGAATGAACGGCAACAACAACAACAACAGCAACAACAAGCAATAAGCAAAATGCAAACAACAAACTCACACACACACACACACACACACACACACAAACATGCAAAAGAGAATACCGCGTACAATTTTTTATATATGTATATTTTTTTTGTACTATGAAGGTTGATCAAACACACACACACACACACACACACACACACATTGGACATGCAACATGCACCATGGATGTGTCTCCCATGCTGTGTGTGCCTTGGTGTGTGTCTGTGTGTGTGTGTAAATCTGCGTACGTGGCGGCATTTGGGTAGAAGATTGCTTGGCCAGTCATCGTCATTCAGAAGGCAGTCACACAATGGCCAGCTCCAGAGATTGAGGCTGTTTTGCTGCTGCCGCTGCTGATGCTGCCGCGGCTGATGCTGCTGTTGCTGTTGCTGTTGATTGCTGACGATAATGTTGCATGACAATGCCAAGCTAGTAGGCCTATTGCCGCCGCTGCAACAGCAACAACAACAATAACACACTGCTGCTGAGAATGACAGACGGGAGAGAAGTTCACAAGTTCAAACGCGGACGCAACGGTTTTGCTTTGGACATGGGCCAAAATCGGCTAGTACGATATGCCCATGCCCCAAACACACACACACACACACACACACACATAACACAACTATAACCAAGAAGAACACAACTTCTCAGCTCTAACTTCATCTCCAGCTTCAACTGCAGTCGGTCGGTCGGTCGCTCGTTCAGCCTTCGTTCGTTCCAAATGTTGCGTATAAAATGCGCATAAATAAAATGCTTGGAAGCTTCGCGAGCAGCAGGCAATGAAGCGCACAAAATGCACAACGGACGTGGCAAAAAAAAAACCATATACATATATGTATGTATGTATGTAGGTATGTGTATGTGTGTAAGCAAACAGCATTGAAAACGAGCTACAGCTAAACGGTACTTTTTAAAAAAAAAACAAAAAAAGCAACAAATACGACTTCACCAAAACCCAAACCCAAACCTAACTCAACCCCTCGCCAGCATCTCGCTCTCTCGAGTAGCCATCCCTTTTCAGGATTGCATTGCCACACTACTGCTGCTGTCTGTCTGTGTGTGTGTGCTTGTGCATGCGTGCCAGAGCTTAAATGCCTTTGGCATACGTCAAGTGCCAGCGTCAAGCGTCGCGTTGCGTTCCGTTGCGTTGCCTCGCGTCGCGTTGCGTCTCGTTGACCGTCTTTGGTATCTGTCTCTGTCTCAGTCTCGGTCTCAGTCTCAGTCCCTCAGTCTGTCCGAGGTGTCCATGTGTCCATTGTCCATCTATCCGTGCGCTGGAATGACGTCTGGAGATAGCCATAGCACAGAGTCACACAGCTACATCATTCAACTTGCAACGACGCCAAGGTGCAACAAGCAAAGGTATAAAGCTGATTAGTTTAAGGTTTCATTATTAGAAGATCACAATCTTCTTTCTTGCTTTCAGAAGAAGGTGAAATCTAATAATATGCTCAGAAAGTCAAGAAATCTCAAAAATTAAATATTTATTCTCATTAGATTTTACTTTTAATTATAAGTAAGTAGAATAATTCTTCGTACTATGACAGGTTTGCTTCAAAAGTAAAACCGCTTTTTTTTTACCGCAAAAATCCAGCTAAATGTCATGTATCTTAAACTTCGTTTCGGCCTTCCGACATTCGGCATGGCAACTGTCATTTCCAATGTGGCCGTTGCACGCATTCCTGCAACTCTTAACTAAAAACTCGTAAGCAGGAGGCTACCTCTTCTCAGTTGTCTCGTTTCGGTCCTACGTTTATTTCGTATTCGGTTTTTTTTATCGTTTGTGAAATTTCAATTTCAATTAGAAATTCATGATGCATTTGATTGGTATGTGTTTATTTGGACTACATTAGCCGATCGATTCGAGCCACGACTTCTTGCCACAACTAATTATGCAACAATCAATTTTGGTAAGGATCAAAACTTTGGAACCCAAATATTTAGCCTTTTATGGGTACACACAGAGTTTGACTTGAAATTGCATTGCATGCTTAAATTGCATTAATTAACACTCACACATACACTCACACACTCGAAGCAGCAATGCTTTCAACGCTTTGCCTCATTAACATGATTAGCATTAACGTCATTATCATCACTTACTTCATCATTATCGTCATCGTCATCGTCATCGTCGTCAGTCAGTCAGTGGAGAAGTGTCTTTTTGCATTTGAAATGAAGCCATTGCAGTAGATAATTTTTGTCAGCGAAGCGACATAATCGACGCAATATGATGTTGATAATTTCATTAATTAAAACGCGCACATCAATTGACACGAGCAACAGCAACAAATGGAACTGCAACAGCAACAGCAACAACTGCAACAGCAACAACAACAACAGTTGGAAATTGAGCGATGAATTGAAGTCCACATCCATATGACTTGCATTGGAGTCGACTTGAATTAAGTAACCAAACTCAACAGGGTGCTGCTGTTGCTGGTTGCTTGCTTCTTCTCTGTTCTTGCTGTTGCTGTTGCTGATGCTGTTGCTGTTGCTGTCAATAAGCCGACTGCCAACAATAAAGCGCCATAAAAATGCTGATGAAGTGGAAATGCAATCTGCCAGGCGCGCCATTTGCCTCCTTTGAAAATATGTCGGAAAGTTTTATGGCGGAAATACGAGCAGTTGATTAATTTTCCAGCCCCAGTCCCCCCATCCCCATCCTCGTCCCCAACTCTGCGTCGCCTAAACTCTTAAAAGTTATTAGCATGGCTGCCAATGGCCTAGGATTAGATTGCCAGACATACTAGTTGATACTAAAGTGCCAACACCAACACCAACAACACCAACAACACCAACAACAACAACAACAATATCAATTTTGTTACACAGCTCGTTTGTCATTAGCAGAATTTGCAAATTGCTGGCCCATTTAATGGGCTATACAAATTGATAGTATTGAGCGCCAGAATGACATGACATAATCAGCTGCTCGATTGGTTTGGTTCATAAAAAATAGCTGCTGGATGCATCTTTAACTGAATATATTTGCTACATTGCCACATGTTGCAATGCGAATTGAAGCGATTAAAAGCAAAAGTCGCACACACGTGTGTGTATAGTGTGTGTGTGTGTGTGTGTGTGTGTTGAGTACAGCGATAAAAAGCCATAGAAGTCAACTCTTGTGAAAAAGTCAATGAAACTACAACAAACTTTCTGAATTGCCAACCCCGCACTAAACAGCTTGAGCATTTAGAGAAAGAAAGAGAGAGAGAGAGAGAGAGGGCGAGAAAGCTAAATCCGTTTCTTGGTTCCAGGTTCCTGGTTCCAGGTTCCTGGTTGCAGGTTGCAGCCCGTACAAAGGAAGTGCAACAAACAAACTTTTGTTGCACGCAAAAGTGGCACAAAGCATAAGTTACAAGCCTCGCTGAACAATCAGCCAACTGCCAAAGGGCATCCCCCGATTCCGTTAACAATTATTATTTGCTCTAGGAGAGGGCGAGATTGAGATCATCTAAGCAGAAATAAATATGAGAATGCGCCAACAAACGAATTAGAAAAGTTTTCTCTTTACTACAAAAAATTAAATGCTTTCAGCTCAAAACCTTACTTAAATTTGTTAATCAAGTTTCAATTGTTGAGTTGCAAAAATGTCAATTTGCTTGGGGAGAATCGATTTTGCTGTCCAACTAAGACAGTTTTTAATTTCCTGTTACAAGAAGCTGAATGGAATGAACAATGATTATTGTCATTGTCAGTTATTTTTATGAATATGAATATGATTATTATTATTATTATTATGATTATTTAACTGCAATTAATGCTTACCAGATATTAATAAAGCACAAACTCAAACTCAAACTCAAGCTCAAGCTGTGCCAAAGCGTTTTTTTTGCTCGTTCGTTCGTTCAATCAACCCTTTGAGCCGAGGGTTGCTTTTTTTTGTCCCAGTTGACAATGTTGGCTTAGACGCTGTGGGAGTTGCAATCTCTCTCTCTCTCTCTCTCTCTCTCTATACTCTATACTCTATATATTGTCTATATGGCAAAGGCAACTTAATTGCGTAATTAAACTAAATGCATTTAGCGATGTCATTTGATCTCTCCCGGGTATTTAAAAGCTTCCATTCTCCTCCGTTGCAATTTTGTTGTTGTTTAAGTCAATATTGTTGCTGTTGTTGTTGTTGTCGCTGCTGTTGTTTAGTTTGATATTCAGTTTTGCACTGCGGGAGCATTTGGGACACTTTGGCTTTTGACAGTTTGATGTTTGTTATTTTTTGCAATTATTAATGTTGCTGCTGTTGCTGCTGTTGTTGTTGTTGTTGTTGTTGTTGTTGTCGATCTATGAATGATTTTACTGCCTGTCACTGCTTAAATGCCCAATGGACACCAACTCTAGACATATTTGACTGTTTTATGTTTTATGTTTTAGTTCATATGATTAGTTTTTCACTTTATTATTATAATAATGATGCGACTGCAGTTTGACAACTTTTCACTGATTATTTTGTGACTTGTCTTATTCAACTTTATTTCACATCCGGAGTGCATTTAGAATTTTGTAGTAACACCATTTTCAAGCTAAATCAAAATCAATTATCTGAAAAGATAAAGAAAAAGATATAAGTAATCAGAAAGACTTAAGAATATAAAAGATAAGTTAGAAAAGTTGTCCATAATCATATATATATATAGTTATCCTATTGATCGCCATCGATTTGAATGACCAAAGTGTTTTCAAGGGGCTTATGATTCCGGGTTTCCGGCAAAAAGATTTCCCAAACACTTGTTCATGTTCATATGTATAGATAACCTGATAAGCCATTGGGTACATTTGGCAAGCGGGGCTCGTCATCGATAGGTTTTCAAGCGGTTTGTGAAGGGTTTTCCTAAACACTTCTTCTTCTTCTTTTAAACACTTGCTTAGTCAACAATTTATACTAATTAAGGATCATTGCATCGCGCAAGTCCTTGAAGCGCGCATTTTGAACAGTTTTCAAAGAAAAACCCGCCAGTGTTTACCACCAAAAATAACTCCTTTTATTTTTTTCTTTTTTTCGTTGTTGAAAATATTGAAGTGCCAAAAGCGGTTGCGTCAACAACTTTGAAATGGCAAAGTGAAAGAATGAAACACAATACAAAAACAAAAAAAAAAACGAAAAAAGCGGAGAAAAAAATGCAATTCGATTGCTGACGCGTTGCAACACGGCGCGGCGTTGCCCGGGACCACAACTTAAGGCACTTAAGGGCCACTTAAGCGTTTGCGTTTGCCACGCCGTCCCATGCCATGCCATGCCGCCTCGCGTTGCACCAACAACAACAAGAACAACAACAAGAAGAATAAGAAGGAGAGACACGCCCACCGCCCCAGACGGTCGGCTTTTAACTTATCAACATTGTAATTTTTCTTAGCGAAAAGTTCACAACAACAAAAAATTTGTTAAGAAGCCAGCAGCCGCTGCAGCAGGAACGATCTAGAGAGTAACTTTTATTATGTTGCACAAGCTGAGGCTGAGGCTGAGGCTGGGGGTGAGGGTGAGGGTGAAGGTGAGGGTAAGTTGGAGGAGTTAAGTTCTGGCTCTGAGGCTACTAAGCATAAGGACCAAAAAAACTGCTGCTGCTGCTGATGAATGTAATGAAGAAGAGAATACCACGGCAGACACACACACACACACACACATACACACACTAACACACATACACACTTAGAGCGAGCAGCTGAAATAAAAAGCGGCAGAAATAACTATGTTGAAATCACTTAGCTTACAAAATGCAATAATATGTACAACGTCGACGTCGACGTCAGCGTCGTCATCCAATGCAACTGCAACATTAGTAACGTTTACTGCTTTGTTGCTGTTGTTGTTGTTGCTGTTGCTGTTGCTGTTGCTGTAGTTGTTGTTGTTGCTGATGCCAAGCGAAAGCCAAAGGGCATACTATGTATGCAAAAATAAAAACGAATAGAAACACAACGGTTAGATCATAACGACTATAACAACACCCTTTAGTAGATGGAGTGACAAACATATTATATAAACATAATGAATTCCTAGAGAGAATGAATTAAGTATTTTTCTTGAAATTCTTCAGATTTACTTATGCAGATTCCATAATAAATTGCCTAAAACTAGTGATAATTCCTTCTCTTTGCAGGGTATAATATGTAAAGACTAAGCAGAAGCAAAAGAGACAAAAAAAGTAAAAATAAAAATAACACACAAAGCCATAGTTAAAGTTAAAGCCAAAGCGGATTGCCATTACTTGAGAGAGCGTTTCGTGCGCGTTTCGTGCGCGTTTCGTGCGCGTTTCCAGCGCGTTTCAAGCTTCAATGAGCGCAGCGGTCGAGGTGAGGAGCGGTTGCTCGGTTGCTCGGTTGCTCTACACGGCTATTGTAATAAGAAATTTGTGTAAGACATGTATATATATAGGAAATGGGATATCAATAACACCTTCTTAATGAAACCAACAACATTAACTTAACATGAACAAAAGCTGGCGATTTAAATGTTCTTTTGTCAAAGTTTGTACACAATTTGACCTGAAAATCGAATGACTTGATATAATTGTTGTGGAGTAGAGTATCTGATACGCAAGACTATTACTTTGTAGTTTCGCTTCTGTTTGACCTTAAGATGCCCCAACACCGTTGTAACAATGCTTGAGGCCAATGCGTTCAGAGTAACTAACTCGCGGCGGTGGTAAGGTGTCGGTGCCGGTGTCTGTTAACTGTTTGTTTGTTTGTTGCCATGTGTAGAAAAAGTCAAATGCGCTTATAACACTAGTACTGCTGCTGCTGCCAAAGACATAGCCATAAAGCACACACACACACACACGGGCTTCAGCAGGCGCAACTTCGATAGACAAAATGCCTCTGATAGCAACGATGACAGCGCCGTCAGTTGCATGCAGTTTGGACCTGGTGGCAGTCAGTTACTATTCGTTCGCATTGTATTTTGTATTTTTTGGTTTTTCGTTGTTGTTCGTTGTTGGTTGTTGGCATGGCACAGGCAAAACTGTGTGAGTCGCACACTGGCCGACTAATTGGTTTATTTATGGCCTTTATGTGTAGACGATATGTTGCATTCGGAGCTTTGTGCTTGCATTGTTGCCACTGCCACTGCAACAGCTACTGACCTGTGGACACAATTTTGGCCATAATTGCTGGCAAAGCTAATTAGGAGAGTTAGTGTACCAATATACTCTATATACATGCCATATTCAATATTTATTGGCCAAAAACACACACACACGCACACAGTCAGAGACGAGTCAATAATCAATTATGTCCCCCCTCGCCACCCCACTTGCCCTTTGAGCTGCCAGTCGTCAGAAATTCGCAGTAACAACAATTGATTAGTAATTTAAAAACTCCATTAGAACATGCTCATTTGCAAAAGAAAGGCGGGTGCACAGAAAGGAAGGGTAGGGGGAGTCGCAGACCGGCTGGCTAACTCATTTCTCATTTTCCCATTAACTTGGGCAAATACTATGTCATCATTAAACAAGCCATGGCCAAAGCCAAAGCGAAAGCCAAAGCCGATGACTTCAAGCTCGAGATGTACTTAGCCAAAAAAAATGTAAAAAAAAAACTAAAAAAAAAAAAAAAAAAAATACCTAAAATGAGAAGAAAAAAAACAGCACAGGCGCCAGCAGCAGGAGCCGGGAGAAAACTCAACTCGTCTCAACTCAACTTAGTTAAATTTTGCAAGCGCGGAAATTAATTTTCGTGCATGGAGACGACGACGACGACGATGGCGATGGCTATGGCGATGGCGATGGCGATGGCTTCGATGGCTAAGGCATTGCCTTTTGGCCAGTTTCAACAAAAAACAACAACAACAACAACAAAAACTAAAGGGTTGCCATCTCGTTCCCAGGCTGGACGACAGCTCGCTGTGCAGTTGATGCATGCAATTAGCGTTCCCTGTTTGCTTGTTTATCCACACAGAGCGCCCAGCGCCAGCGCCAGTAGCATGGAACATTTTTCGGCGCTCTGTGAATAAGCTTAAAAGTGGACAACAACAAGAAGGACTAACAAAAACAAGGATAGCTCAGCTGTTGGGTTGTTTTTTTTCTTTTGACTGTTTGTAGCCGAAGCGGCATCACTTTTGTGGTTTTAGCAAGCGTTCTACTCGAAACGGCGTCAAGCAGACAGCAATTACATAACATTAGGAACACACACACACTTACAGACACACACACAACTTAATATTCAATTTGTAGCGAATGAAGAGAATCAATTACCTTAATATTAGTTCATTACGGTTATCAATATGCGCTGGCCAAAACTCAGAATCTTGATAAGCTTTTCGAGTTCTTATATACAAGAAAATGTAAAAGAGTTGAGGCAAAAAGGTAATAATTGAAAGGTCATAAGAATAGTTATACTATTATATTACACATAGAATTTTTGTCTTTTAAGTTATTTTTGATAATTGAACAAGAAGATTTTATGGTCAACAACTTTTCCTTAACATTTTACTGCAAAAACTTTGATGACCTTTAAGCGTAAGGCAGGGTATCAGGCTTGTCAAGCGTGCACAATAGATCAAATTTATTTTGGGTTGATTCTATTTGTGATTTGTTAGCTACCAAGGCTTTAAGTGGGGCCTATGCAAGCGGCAACCGGGCAACCGGGCAGCGGTAGCTAACAGCTTTAGACACTTTAACACATTCCACTGGGAATCCATCCACAGAAAAAGAGAGAGAGAGAGACACAAGAAGCAACACCAAAACACAACCAACTCACACAAGCAAGCAAGCAGGCTGGGATAAGTATTTAGACGACTTTTGAGACCGGTTTTTGGCGCTATGAAATCACCAGGCAGCAGCAACAACAACAACAACAACAAACAGCACCATGAACACTAACTAGAACTTGTGGCCGAAAAGGCCAAGCTGCAGCAGCTGGAGCAGCCTTGCAACCAGGCCAAGCCAAGCCAGGCCAAGCCAGGCCAGACCACTCAGTCGGACATAGGCAAGAAGGCCTCAACCAACAAGCCAACAAGCCAACAAACCAACAAGCGCTTCAATCCTCATTGACAAGCATCAAACGACGACAATGGCTTGGCAGGAAAAGTGGCAAAGGCAAAAGCAAAGGCAATGGCACAAAAAGGGGGTGGAACGGGCAGGGGCAAAATCAGAAGGCAAGCTGTGAAACAGTGCGGCTACTTTTGGCCTTGGCCAGGCTAGGTTAAGCTCAGTTATATTGTTGGCTAATAGGCTAATTCGTTAATGGCCAACTAGAACCAACAACAAACACAAACACACTCACTCTCGGCTAATCATTTTGGTTTTGGCTTGGAGCAATTGGTATCCATGTCATATTGTTCCAAGTGCAATTGCAACTTCTGCCCCACAGGGCAACAACCTGGTCAATATGGTCAACACGCTAAGAACACAAAGAAGACGAAGAAGAAGAAGGAGCAGAAGGAGCCGGCAGCTGTTGTTGTTGTTGGTCAACTGACATCCTCGACGTCGTCGTCGTCGTCGTCGTCGTTCAAGTGACAGCTTTAAAACTGCAAGCAAACACAGCAGCCGCACGGTTTGGGGATGGCTTTCAAACAACGGACAACATTCACTCAACTTTCACACACATCGACACACACACACACACACACACATACATACTTATGGGATGAAACCAGGCGGCAAAATACATTTTATAGCGGATATTTGGTAACAAGAACCAAGGCAACGGTCAAAGCCTAAATCAAGTCCAAAGTCAGAGCCAAATTCCCTTTGCTTCAGTTTTTGTTGTCTTTTTTTTTGTTTTTTTCTCTTACATTTTTTATTTTATTTATTTTTTTTTTTGGAGCTCCACTTTGCCGCTGTTTGGCGGCGGTTCGGTTGCCTGCCTGACTGCCTGGCTGCCTCACTGCCTGACTGCCTTGAATGCCCGGGCCGGGCCGGGCTGTGCCATATGTGCTCATGTATGTCACATGATTACCCAGCCAGTCAGCCGACAATGGCGTTGACTTTGAGTGGCGGCCATTCGCAGCGTTGGCGGACGAACAAAACAGCAACAACAGCAACAGCAAAAAAAAAGAAGGAAAACACAACAAACAAAACGAAAAAACGCAAAAAAAGTTAAAAGAAGTAAACGAAAAAAAAAACAATCAAAAACGTTGTCGCCTTGGCGTCCATGCCAAAAATCTTTAGCAGTGCTTTAGATTTCTGAAAGGGTCAAGCCTTTGAAAGTACTTTTCTCTTCTCTTTCTCTTTCTCTCTCTCTCTCTCTCTCTCTCTATGTTTCACTTGCACTTTGATTCAGATCTTTGACAGCTGCCTAGCATTCAGTTTTTAGCAGTAGCAATACATATATGTATATACATACATACATACATATAGAATGCATGTCAGGGGTCGGTGGGCGGTCAAGCTATAAACATGCAACTTTCTGAGTCATCAAAGCAGTTTACTTAGTGGCAAGCTGTTATGGTTGTGGCAATATTAAGGCCACAAACGAAAATAACATGTTATATGGGCTTAGCATTTGAATGATGAGCATAGTTTACAAAGTAAATTGAAAAAAAATAAACGCTATTAAGATGGTGAAAAATGCATATTAGTTTTTGGGGACAATAAAGATTTCCTTTTGTTTTTTTCTCTAACTCAATCTTCACAATGGCTTTGAAGTAAATTGGTTTTCCTTGGCTTTATTTCTTTCTTTCTCCAAGATAGTAAAAGTTGTATCATTATTAAATATCCCAACTGAGAAGATTACAAGAGCTTCTTGAAACTTATATGTGATATTTTTCTAGCCATCTCCTGAGTTTAATAATTGATAGCAAATGAAGCAACTTGAATGACAACTTTAGTTACATTTTTAAAGCTTTAACTGTTAGCTAATTCAGTTATAAAGTTCCAAAGTTTGCCTTAATCAAGACAAAACCATTAGTCGGCGACAGGCGGATGAAAGATGGAATGCAAACGTTGCAAGCGTTTGTCTGATCTGCCGTCTGATGCCCGACAGGCGGCGAGTTCTCTACGCCAAAATAATCAACAATGCAGCCAGCCATTGCAATTCCAACGCTGCACTGAACCAAACCAAACCAAACCAAACCAAACTAAACAAAATAAAATAAAACAAAAGCGGAGTCAAGGCATTCTCAGTGGATGACAGTTATTATTTTATGACGACACTTGAAGCGGACACTCCCAGCCCAAACACTACTCTACTACCACTAGCATATATATTTGTTGGCAGAGCAGCTGTCGCCATATCTATGTCTATGTCCAGGGCTATGTTCATGTTCACGTCCACGTCTATGTCCATGTCCATGTCCATGTCCATGTCCATGTCGTCTGCCGCCAGCCACAAAAGTTTGTTCCAAAAATTCGATATTATAGTTTAGTTGGGGCTATACATATAGTATTGCCGCCCTAATTTCACAAAAAAAAAAAAAATAGAAAATTGCTATAAAATAAATAGCGGCCACACGTCCTGCGGCTGTCAAGCTGATAAGCGGCGGTAAATGCCAGCCCTAGTTTGGGCCGAGTTTGGGCCGAGTTTGGGACGAGTTTGTAATGCGATAAAAGCCTCGAAAGCGCGTGCTATTTGTGACATTTCAACTTCGATTTAAGCGCAACCTGTTCAAAACTTTGTCCACTACCAAAATGGAATTTCAATTAACTTGCACACAAAAACAAAAAACAAAAAAATCTTACAAAATTTAGTTACAATATCTATTTATTGTTTGAACGCTTTAACATTCGATGAAGAATTCTTTTCAGTCTTGATTAGTTTGAGTTTGAGTTGAGGATCCGGAAAAATAACTAACATCTCTAGCATTGAAACCAGACACCAGTTTAAGTCAATGTTGCTAGTCATGATCCTTGTTCAACTGGCAAATTGATCAATATTACTTACTACATTATTGGCCTTTCCGTATGATCTCAAGCTCTTCGTGTTGGTTGCTGCTGTAGCTGCTGCTGCTGCTGTTTCTGCTGTTGGATGCTGCTGCTTTTTCTGCTGTTGGATGCGAGAGATACGATTTTAGAGTCGCGAGAGTTGATCAAACAGCATTTGCAAATTAGCTGCACCGTCGGCAAGGCAGAAAAAAAATTCAATTAACTCGAAACTAGTTTGGCACATAAACAAAAATCGCAAAAAAAAAAACTATATATATATGTATATGAATATATAATATATAACAACAGCTTAAAAGTGCAACAGGGAAAAGGGACAACGCGAACGCGGTAGGGGAGGGGGAGAGCAGAGTTTGGTAAGCGAACGAAGGGAAAATTAAAATATAATATTTCACTTTATGCCCGAGTTACAGCCGAAAGGCAGTTGGCCAAGCGACTGGCGACTAAAAAATCAAAAAAAAAAAAAAACACAAAAACAAAAAAAATATATATAAATAAACGGAAAGAAGAACGTTCGATGCTATTGACGCTGTTGTCGCACAAAGATCGCGCCGATAGCCGCAGCAGGCTCCTCCTGGCCCTAGATCTCTGGCCAAACTATGTGGCTAACAGCAACAGCACAACAAGAACAAGAACAATAACAATAACAATAAGAACAACAACAATACCAACACTAAAGTACTAACACGAGCGACGAGCAACCAGCAACAAGCAACGAGTATGCGACTCGATGCGATTTGCGATTCTGATTGCGTTTATTTCGAATTAACAGAGTGTATGTTTTTGGTTTGCGATTGTGTTTGTGTAAGTGGCGCGTCTGCTGTTGTGGCACGTCCTCAAGCGAGCAGCACACAAATCCAACTGAAGCCAACGAGGACGTCAGGCAACAGCAACAGCAGCAGCAGCAGCAACAGCAGCAGCAACAGCAGCAGCAACAGCAGCGGCAACAGCAGCATGCTGCATGCAATTCATTCGTGTCGATGTATAAATGTGTGTGTGTGTGTACGAACAGAGTGCAAAAAGAAACATGAGGAAGCAGAAACTAAAGCTAAGGCCAAAGCTGGAGCTGGAACTGAAACTGAAGCTGAAGCTGAAGCTGGCAAACAAACGAAACGATACGAAACGAACGAACAACCAACATGAACGAGCTTCAAGAAGAGAAGCCATCCTCCACTGAGCCAACTAGTCAGAGCTGGCGACGCGCGCGCGCTGCTCTCCACAACAAACAAAATGTGCCACAGCCACAGTCACAGCCAATAGAGTGACAAAGAGAGAGAGAGACAGTGTGTGTGAGAGAGAGCGAGAGAGCGTGTAGCGCGGGGGGAGTGGGCGGAATATTACGTATACGTTTAACGCCGCCAAAATGCAACAACGTAAAAGTTAAACCGGCATTTTGTTAGGCGCACGTTTTTAGTCGCTGCAAGCGAACAGGAGCAAATTCACTCCTGCTGCGGTATTGGGCCGGGGCGGCATTATTAATAAGCTAACTCTATACGACAGGGTTGTAAGTGTAGTAATGGATTACAGTTGACTTGAATCAATTAAATATAATCAGTCTACTGTTTATAAAAAGTTAAGTTCATCCACAAAAGTCTGGAAAGCTGAAAGTTAATCAATGTACATATCGGGTTCTTATTCTAGCATATAGTAAGTATTTTAAAAAGTATTTCATAAAATAAGATTAACATTTTTCTAATAGTGAATGAATTTTTGTCAACAGTTGACTTAACCGTTTCTTCTTCTTTTTTTCTGCTTACCTACGCTTATTCAGATTTCAGGGCCCAAAAGTAAGTCTGAAACGGCACTGAACTTTTTGCTTTTGCATGAAGGGGCGAGGCGGGACGATACGTTACAGCAACCCCACTAAAATGTAACGTGCTCCTGACTGCGACTGCGACTGTGTGTGCGTGTGTGTGTCAGAGAGTCAAAAGATAGAACGAGAGAGTGCATGTGGGAGTGTGTGTGAGTGTGTGTATGAGTGAGTGCAAGTGTATGTATGTGTGTGTGTGTATTGCAGCTGGCAACGCTTCCTACTTTATTACTGGTTTCCAACTTCATAAAATATTTTAAGCGTCGTCGTCGACGTCGACGCTAGCTTCGAACACGACGTCGACATCGATGTCGCCTGCTTGATATACTTGCAATGCACAAAGTGCAGCAAGAAGAGTACACAGTGTGACAATGTGCTCTATCTCTTTCTCTGTCTCCGCCAGCTGTTTAGTACAATGTTCGCGCGTTTTGTTTTTGCCGCGAATTCGCCGGCTTTAGCCTTTCTTATGGCCGTTCTCGCCTCCCCCACTTTACAGCTGTTTCCCAAAAACAAATTTCACGGGCAAAATGCATTTCAGTAGCTAATCGGTTTTAATGATCAATGGATCAGTGTATTTGTGTTGCATTTCTATATTAAATATTAAGAGGATTAAGAGCTTTCTTGCCTTACTGTCTCAGGTTGAAAATAATTAACTTAAGAAATTAAAAGATCATAATTTCGATTAATACATAAAAGATTATAAATTGAATATATGAATATAACATATTTCCTGACTAAAATAAAAGATATTTTATGATTATTACAAATAAAATACAACTCAATCTGTTATAAAAAAACAATATATCTTGAAAAAAAATACTTCAAAAATATTAAATTTTTTTCCATTGGTAAAATAAATACTTAAGCATCGTAAGATAATGTATTAGCAACAAAAAATGAAAAATAAAAAAGTAAAAATTAAATATTAAACGATATTCGGCTTAAATGCCAGCCAGAAATTCAAAGACTGTGCAAAGCAAAGTTCATTGTAGTTATGGCTGTAGTTTATTGCTATTTCTTATTAATAAGCGCCTTTTATGTGAAGTTTGTTGTTGCTGTTGTTGTTGGTGTTGTTAGTAGTAGTAGTAGTTGGTAGTTGGTAGTAGTCGGGAGCTGGCAGCGGGCGTCATAGCCATCCCATGGGCGACATTAACGTTAATAATAATAAAATGTGTAATTGCATAGAACGAGACTGCGCAGCATGCCCAGGTCCCGAGACAGAGACCCAGTCTGTCCCGTTCTGTCCTGTCCTTCTCTTACTTCTCCGTCTGCTTGTACTCTTTCTCCCTTCTCCCTCCTCTTCCTTCGCCGTTCTACGTTCTCCTTTTGACCAGGCCTGCTGAAGCCAAACAGCCTTCCAGTCGCTTCCTTCCTCTTACCCCTTTGCCACATTTCTGCCTCTGTGCCAGCTACAGCTTGTTGCAGCATTGCAAAAGGTGTAAATCATTTTCTAATCGCAGCAAGCAGATCACATGCACACACGCACACTCACACACTCTTACACACACACACACACACACTTGACGTGCATTTAGTTTTGTTTTTAGCATTCGCATTCACATTCGGCTTTTGGCATTGCATTTGGCTCTTTTGCTGTTTATATGTTGCTGCTGCTGCTGCTGCTGCTGCGGTCAAAAAGACAATGTGCGTCGTCGTGGAGTCGGAGTCGATGGAGTCGCAGCCAAAAGTCAATGCAATCAATGCATGAAGAGCAATAGAGAATAGCATTGGTCACGTCCACCTCCAAGCTCCACCTCCTTCCTCTTCCATAGCCATAGCTCCTTGGCCCCAGTTCCCAACTCATTCCCGGCAGCGGATGCGAAGCACTTGCCATGTTGTCAGTTCCAAATGGATTTTGTTTGGCATTCGCCTGAACGCTGTTTGTGGTTGCAGGCCGCAATACGAGGGTCGCTCTTACGCATCATCATATTTTAAATACTTATAATTCGAAAAAAATAGGTATAGACTAAATATGGGTTATTGTTGAGAATACGAAACTTACTACTACAAAGTTTATTCATTAAACATTAAATTAAAGATTTTATTTCATTTTTCTTTGATCTTTCATTGAGCAAGACTTTTAGTTTTCAGGCGAAGAATGGTGTTCGCATACCTATAAGGTGACAGATAACGATTCTTAGGAGCAAGTCCTGATGAAAGACCAAGTTACGTATAAGTTTGAAATGACCAAAAATAAGAGCTTTCAACTTTTCTCACTCATTTCCTTTCGTTTTCCTAGTTGTGTCACCTTTCTATGCGATTCTCATGGCTCATGAGATGCGATGATTTGCGTGCAAGAGTATTAAGGGGTATTAGATATATTTGAATTTATCCAAATATTGTTGGAAATAAACAACATGAGATACTCTCGCTTTACTGCTGTTACAATTGTTGTTGCGTTTGCTGTTGTTGTTGTTTGTTGTTGTTGTTGTTGTTGTTGTTGTTTGCTGCTGTTGACTTTGAACTGGCCTTAGATGCTGAGCTAGTTGCATACTTTTCTTCCTCTACAACTTCTATCTATTTGAACGCTTTATGGTAGCTGTAGCTGTATTGTGTAGAAATAATGTGTGTTTGTATGTGTATGTGTGTGTGCTTGTACAAAAATTTAATTCAATAAAATCATTGAAAATAATGTGAACACTGTTTTGGGGTGCCGTTGCACTTTTTGCCAAACTAAATGGCATTTGTGTAATCGAAGTCGGTTGTAGAATCGTATAAATAATACGAGAGCTATTCTCTCGCTGTCAGGCAGAGTTGGTTCAATAGTTGTCCATTATTGAGTACATTTGGGCATTGAATGCCTTCAGTCCACTAAACTCTCTCTCTCTCTCTCTCTCCCTCTTGCTTGTTCTTTCACTCTTCTCAGTCTGTGAGCAGCTAGAACTAAGACAAACGGCAAACAAACAAGAAACGAACAACTTTTTTGTGGCAGAAGATATAAAAAAGTTTTAAGAAAAACATTAAAATCTCTTTTTTGGTTTTGGTTGTGTTTTTCCGCCGCTGTGTCTTAATTTGCGCATTATCCTTGCAATCTTAATTAAGCTGTCTATCAGGCAATGCATATCCTTCCCAGCCCCCCATCTCCCCAGCCCCCTGCCTATCCACCACATCCGCAGCCTGGCGACTTTTGCTCATTTGTTTGCCGCCATTTTGCTGCGTACATTTATTTGCGCGTTCTTATACTTGGCTGTTGTTCTTGTTGTTGGTGTTGCTGTTGTTGTTGTTGTTGTTGTCGCACATTTTTTTCATAGTCACTGCACACTGTTTTCTACATCCGTTCCGTTTCCGCTTCCGTTTACACTCACGCTGACACCGCTACCATCGTTTTACATTGCGTATACGCCCTGTCGACCGGAGCAAAAAAATATATAAGAAACGAAAGCAACAACTAAATGGAGTGACAGCCGTAAGTTCCTTAAGCAAAGCCAACTCCTTTAGCTGCTGCTGCTGCTACTGCTGCTACTGGCACATAACGAGTATTGTTGCCATTGCCATTGTCCTTGTCGCAAGTAACAAGTTCATTTGTAATACCCGTACCCAATTTCAGTATCGTAATAAGAAAACCGAGTCTGACATTCCATTTGAAGTAAAGAAATCAACAAACAACTGAAGGAAAACAAACAGATTTGTAATGTATGTAAATCTAAGAACTTTTAATTATAAAATGAATTGTGAAAATCCAAAACAAAAAAAAACTATAATTATATATAACAAAAAAGATTATTAAAGATTATTTAAAGTTCAAGTTTCCTCAAGTTAGATCTAAACATAAATGGCTAATTTGGCATCACTGTTGGCTTTCACAGGCGACACGGTGAAGTGAACCAAGGCCAGAACAAGCAGAGAACACTACCCGTAAACGTAATTATTTCAATTAATTTTGCAAAATTTATTTATGCATGCGTGTGCCAATTTTGAGTGTGAGAGTGTGTGGGTGTGTGTGTGTTTGATTGTTCTGGGTACGGGGAACGGGGAAAGGGGCGTGTGTGCATTGTCAACATGAACGTTAACAGCCTTTAATTGTTATCGGTCGCAGGCGCAGCACATTACCGTTATATTATTTCTTTGGCCCCATGGCAGAGATTGCTTTTAACCCTTGCGCTTTAGCGGCTTCAACTTAAAGCCACTCTGCCTAGGAATAGACTAGTTAGGCGAGATACACTGATGATGGTGCTTGTCATATTGGCATCTCAAATAGATTGAAGCTATGCAGATCGTGCAACCTTCGTGTGGCAATAGTTGGTTGCTTGTTGCCGTGCCGTATCGTTTGGTGAAACGTGAAAATAAAAAGCGGAAGACAAGAAAAAAAAAAACAAAATAGAAAATATGCCGCCATTCATGCGCATATAAACAAACGAACTATGCGGCGACTTTGGCTTTCATTCATTTTCAGCCATACGAATCCTGCAGTTGAAGCGGGAGCATGAGCGGGTTGGCGGGGTTGGCGGGGTTGAAGCGGCTTGAAGGGATGGTTGGTGTTGTATGCAATTGAATGCCAGCCAGGCTCTCTCGCTGCTGCTGCCTCTTGCCGTTGCACACTGTGAGTGAGTACTACGCGACTTACAACTGCAATTACAACTACAACTGAACGTTTTGCCCCGCTAACTGCTAACTGCTATACTGCTACCCGCAACCCGCTAACCCCCTCCACCTGTTGGCGTTACACTGTCTTCGGGCACGGAAGCCCGGCCCTGTGGAATGCAGTTACATAGGTTTGGCGGGTGGGTTTTCTGCGGGTTGACGGGCTGGTTGGGAGAGAGGAATGGGGGGAAGGGGGATAGGGGAGAAACTAACAATGAGCCGGCAACGATGTTAACTGAAAAATGCTTTTCGCTTTGGCTGTTGACGGGAAGTTGGTTTAACGTTTGTGTGTTGGCGTTTGTGGAGGTGTTGGCATTTTTAGGGTTTGAGGTTACTGTGGGTTGTGGGTTATGGGTTATGGGGTTGTGCTTCGTAATGGTGGAGCTGCTGCTGGAACTTCTATATATAGTAGGCATAGTGCAGTGAACTTGCCGTCAAGTAAGTATGCAATACGAAACTTGTTTAATTAGGAGAGCATACACAGTGAAATTCATTTAGAAATACCAAAACAAAACACAAAAAAAACGAAGAAAAAAAAATGGTTGAATATTTCTATATTGTTCGGTGCAAATAAGTAAATTAAACCCATTTAAATGTACACTTGTACGTACATAAGTTAATTCATGCAGTGCCTGAATACGGCTTGGTATTCAAAAGCATTTTTGGGTTGTGCATTACAAGCTAAAATATGAATAAGGACGACAAATGTCACATATCTAATTTTTGTTTTTAAAGATTTTTATATCGATTGCTAACAATTTCACGGTAAATATCGTCCTTGCTCGAATTGCCATTTATCCTTATTATTTGCATAGCCATGATCGGACAAAACTTTCGGAGTGCGATACAAACTCTTTGAATAGTTTAAATAGTCCTGAAAAAAACCAAAAAAAATAGAATTTTTTTTTATTATTTTGTTATTGGTACTACCTTCTCGCTTCTTCGATGGCGTGCCAATTGGCTGAGATCCATGTTCTTATGCGTTTCCGCTGGCTGCACCTGGATCACAGCTGAACCCGGATTGCACGTTGGCTTTGCGTGTGACTTCAGTTTTAGTTGAAGATCAATCGCTGGTGGTGGTTCGTTTCGGATGCGTTCATCCATCTCGTACAGCTCTTGCTACAAAGATAGCAGTTAGTTGCTTTCAAGACTAAAACTGCTGCTCCTAATACGAACCCGATTCTTGTAGACCATGCAACAAGCGCGCAGCGTAAAATAATATATGATCTCAACACCGGAGAGCAGCGAGAAGCCCAAAAACAAACTGGCAATGCCGCCAAAGGACACGAGGAGATCCACCCAGCCAAAGAGTACTTCACGCTTATAGCGAATAATTGGCCAAGTAAGGAACTCAACGAGTACACCAGGCGACTCCGGGCGATCCATGCTTTGGATTGAATACGTTACATTATTATGAGAATGAGAATGTAAGCAAGCTTAAATTTCGAGGATGCTTACAATTTCATGAGCTTATCAATATTGAATACGGTCTTGGAGCAGCTTAGCTCACATTGCAGACAATCCTTAATGTTCGTTATGTTCAGTTTGTGTTCCTCGAGACAGCCAAAGTCCTTGATCGAGCACATGGGTACATTAGCTATATGGAATGGATGGATAAAAATGGGAAAAATAAATATGAAACTACAGTGATCAATGATCTCCATCAGCTTACGAATGGGCTTGTAGAAGGGTGGATTGCATTTACAGAGCTTGATGGCTTTTGCCATGCGACACTGTTTCATGCAGGACGAAAATGTGTAGTCTTTGGGAAAGTAACTCAACTTGACTTCGTCGCCAAAGATGCACTTGCGCTGACCAATCGACAACTGACGTGCATCATCTGTGGTGTAAGTGTTCTTCTTTGAGATACGCACCTCCACAAGTTGATCCTCAGTCCAGTCTATTTGGGCATTAAAATCGGACCCAAAGTATTCCTCATTTGAAAAAATGAATATCTGCAAAAGCCAGTCAGTCGATTAATACTAGCATTATTTATTTATATCTTACTCACCCGAGAAGTGCTATTGGGCAGAAAGAATAGAGCCCATTTCTTGTCCGTTTCATAGAGATCATGTAGTGTGGTAGTCATGGTGCTAAAAGAAATTGTTAACACATGCCATTCATTCAATTTCAAACCCTTTCGAAAATGTTTATACTTGTATCTATTGATTTTTCAGACTCACTCTTCGGTTGGCGTTGACATAAAGCGACTGTTGAAGGCATAGCAGAAGCCATGTTCCGTATAGATGGGTTGAAAGTGATCGCAGCAGGCAATGTCCTCGTCCCGATACTTGCAGGAGATGAGCGTACTTTCGCAGGGAATGCGTGCACGAAAGGCCCATTCGCGAATTGAGTGCTCCCCCAGCAGGTCGGCAGGTATTGGTTCTGCCAAAATTTCTGCATCCCGGATGTTGTCAAAGGTGAGCGAGGTGAGCAGATTCAAGAAGTGAGCAAACAGTTGGGCCTTTTCCGCATCGTAATTACTACAGTTATTAATCTCAGATTACATAAAGTTATGGAAATTTGTTTGATGGATTCTTGACTCACGCCAGGGACTTAAAGACCTCCGCGTAGGATGTGTCAGGGTCAAAGGCTGCCTCTGGACACACTACAGTGGTGGGAAAAACCACGTTCTGATTGTGAAAATCCGTATCGAGACCAGTGATGGTGGGATTGGTTTGAAATTTCTCCCACAGACTCATTATAATGACCAGAGCGGTGACAGCACCAATCGATGTAAAACAGAACCACATAAACTTCTCGCCAATGGGCCGACCCGTTTCCGCAATATACCGAACGCCATGAAGCGTCGAATTCTGAAAGAATTCCTTGGTCTGGTAAATAAGACTACGACGAAAGATGACCAAAGTTTCGACGGTGCGTTGCCTTCTCGTCCGAATCACAGCCTGGGTTTTTCTGGGTTTCTCTGGCGGCATTTTCGTTTCAGGAACATAGCTTGTGGCCACGGGCCCTGTAACGTGCCACACAACAATTGCAACTAACCTAGAACTAAAGTAAAAATGACATTTGTTATGGTCATGGTTATGTGACACTAAAAGCCTTTCATTGTTTATGCATTAACGGAAAATGATTGACCCAAAACAGCACAAAGAACCAAAACGCAAACGTATGTATGTTTCCATTGCTTATCTTGATGTCTCATTAATATGTAACACTGAGGAAAAAAACAAAATATTTTTTAGCTATTGAGATTATGGTTTTATTGTTGTTTTCCTTTCATCCCTGTTTTTTGAACTTGTGAAAGTAACTAGATTGCCGCTTTGATTCTCTCAGTGTACTCGTTAGGTTTTCAATGTGGTCACATTTGAGCTAAGGGGTGGCTCAACTCCTGCAGACCGCCCGGTGGCTGTTGGTTGTTGGTTGTTGATTGTTTATGCGCCTGACTCAAAATGGCGCCGCAGTTCCTGCCTGATCCTGCTTCTAGTATTTGTGGGCGTGCCGATCGAAGCAGCTGTCGGGCTAATTGGTTTGCAGCAGTCTGCGCGGCATCCGGCGCCGTTGCAGTTTGCCATGCAACAAAAAAGTAAAAGAAACAATGAAAAAACGTTCGAACGAAAAGAATTTATGCAAAAATACGAATAAATACTAAAACTAAAACTCACACAGAGTAACCCGCCAAGAAATTCACAAGTTTTGTGTGAACTCCTGACACGGCAATTTGGACGGCGCTTTGTTTTGGTTTGCTTTTTGTCTGGCCAAGTGGCTCCAGAGCTCTCGAAAGCTCCGGCTCCGGCTCCAAGCACACAAATGAAGTGGTTTCAAGTTTCAACATCGCAACAACAGAAGACAGACAGAGACGAACGCGCGGAAGAGGGAGAGAGAGAGAGAGCTGCGACTACCGAACAAAAGGTCTGGCGATCACGAGTTGACGCTGATGCTGCTGAGATGCTGACCCTGATTGCGTTCACCAGATAAGTGCAGTACTGGGACTGCGCTTGAAAAAAGGACCTCCGCATTTGTCAGTTCCTTAGTCATCTAGGGTTTCACAACTGGCGCCATGCAATGTCGCTCTGCATTCGATTCCTTTACTTTTTGCAGTAACGGTCCCCAACTAAATGTCGCTGCGGCAACAACGACATCAATTATGCGCAATTAGTCGTCAGTGGCAGGTGCTGCAGTTGGACTCTAGGATGTACTCTGACAACAAGGATCAACGCCAATCTTCGCCAGCTACCGCCAGCTAACTGACAACCAAACTGGCAATAAAACAATCGTGGCCCACTTTAAGTGAATGCCTCAATACTTATATAAAATGTGTTCATATGTTGAAATTCTCTTGTGAAGACTTATTTCAGTTCGTTTATAAACTTATTTTACATTTATATTGATTATATCCCATTTTTTTAGTTTCTAAATAAAAAATACATTTTTGTTGTGATAAAGCTTACAAAGAATTTTTCATCAATTGATTTTAATGTAAATAAATGTTAATATTGTGGTATTCATTGTATTTACCATTGTATTATTTATTAAAACTTACCATTTTTAATAAAAATAAAAATAGTTTTCAATTTTAATAATATATCTCAATTTTTATAGGGTATTGAAACTTTTTTAAAACATAGCTAACAATTTTTTATAGGCAGAAAAGTATTTCTTGTTTTCTATACCTTTTCCCGTTTTCAATATAGAAGCTATATACAAAATATTGCGAAACTGTACAGTTTTCGTTGAAATCAGTGCAAAAATATCAGAGATATTGAAGATTAAATAAGTAATAATGCTATGTTATTGTTTCAGGGTATCGCTTAGTCGAGCTTTCTCGATCAGAGTCTTTTTACTTGTTTTATTTGTATGACTGAACTTTTTCTTATCAGCGATCATTTGTCAAACCGTTGCAAAAGCCGTACCATGAAGTTTCACAACAAAAAATGGAAAATAAAATGTATATAAAAAAAAACACACACACACACAAGATGGAGCGAACGGCAATTGCAACAATTTGTTGGACTGCAGTGCCGCATCGTCGGTTGACAAAAATCAACGCTTATAAATAAGAAATTCAGAGACCACGCAACTGAAATCGAATCCAGAGCCCTTTTCCTTAAGACCAGGTCCGATGTTGAAACATTGCCAAGTGAAACTCGTTGTACCCTCAAAAGGAGGAAGAGAGAGCAAGAAGAACATGAATCCCAATTCTCCTTCTGTAAGTGTTCTACACGATCTCTGCAAAGTACAAAAAGCCGATCTCTCTCTCTGTATGTGTGTGTGTGTGATTAATGGTAATTGCTTTTATGGCTTTTCGCAGTGCTCGCCACGCTTTCTGCCAAGCAATTTGTTGTTGTAATTTCGCTTTTAGTCGCAACAGAGTTGCCGCCACTGCCCCTCTCTGTCCCCCCTCCCCCCTTCACCTCCACGACCAATCAACAGACCAACTTTGTTAGCTCAACTTCAACTTCAACTGTATCAAATAGCCGAGCGTTTTCGATCTGAAACCCATTTTCTGTGCATAATATTATTATGCGTTGTGTGCGTTGAAATTGTGCAAGATGCATCCGTAAAACGATGCTCTTAACTTCTCACATAATTGATGCCGATGATTTTCAATGCACTTCCTTTAATCGCACGCAGGAAACTTTATCATCCGCTGACTCCTTGCAGACAGACAACCCAACCGTTTATATGTTCAATATTAACTGGTTTACTACATTGAATTTTATGCAAGTACACTTTAGAATAAAAAGTTGATTTTGTTAACAAAAATTATTTTGACAAATTTGTATTATAAAACTTATATAATATAGTGAAATAAAATTAATATTAAATTCACTCCGCATGGTTATACAAAAGTTAATTAATTTACTTACTCGAATAAATCTAAATTGACAATAATTTTTGCAGTTGGTGTGTATTAAAATTCAGGCTTTTTAAATCACATATACGAATTAATTTGACATATTAAATACGCTATTATGTATGTAACAAAAGTTAAGAACTTACATTTCACCAACTTCGGAAACACTCAATCGACAGTACAATAATATTATAATGGTATTAACATTCTCTAAAAGGATTGCCGGGATAAAAAAAGATATAAATAAAACTGTTTTCGATTTTAGTTCGGTTTACTATAAAGCATGTTTTTAACTTATTTTATTATACTTCAATTTTGTTAGCACAAATTAATTTTTTAAGAATAAAAAATACAAAAAAAAAAAAAAAGTTATAGCGATGAATAAACTTATGGTTTTTGCGACTTTAACTTCTTAAAAATATCATACGAATTCAGTATTTACACTTTAAAATTTAATCATAATAGGCAGTTAAACTTTGCAACATCATCTGCTGGTTCTGCACTTGATTCTTACAGCTCAATGTACTAATCACTCTCATCCAGGGAGATTGGTGAGAAGGATGACATTGGCGAGAAGGTTGTCGGACTGGGCTCCCGGCGTAGATCGCGGTACTTGGTAAAAAGACCAGGCTTTCTATTTAACGGTGTATGGAATGTCTGTGCTACAGACGATATAATGACAGTTTGTTGATCGCTGCTCACATCAACAGTGGAAAATAGCGATACTGGTGATGGTTTCTCCACTGGCGTAGAGGTGGTTTCATGCTTAACACCATTCGGACTGCCGGTAGTTCGTGGCCATGCCAATTTCGGTGGCGCTGACAAACAAACATATTCCCGAAACATTGCCACTGCATTCTTTTTGACATATGTCATCGAATTGCTGTCGGTTATACTACTGCTGGTCGTGTTGAAAATCGATGACTTATTCGACTTCTGTATGTTTGTCGGCGAGGGGAATCTGTGTGCAAAACAAAATATAAAGTGTGATTAGTTCGAGTTCTAAGATCATCAAAGGAATAATATGAAAGCGTCACCCAAAACTAAATGATTAATAAAATTTAAAAGGTATTATTTCGCTTGGTGACTTGCTTTAGTGAAATAAATAACCCAATATTAAACTTTGTTTTTCTATCGGAATATAATACGAATATATAATATATGTAGAGCACTATAACTACAACAAACTTTTTAAAATGTAATACCATAGTACTTCTTTGACTATTACTACGACTACTTACAGGTCCATCTCTTCAGTTGTGAAGTTCTCCATGACCGTTCGCCAGGCATGTACAAATGGTTGTGTTTCTTTATCTACATTCGCATTAAAAATAGCATTGAGCACATCCAAATCCCGCTTCGTTGGCTCCTTGCTGCAATATTGATAAGATGGTTTTTGACCTGGTTACGACTTCACTCAAATATATATATATACCCAAATATAAATAGCTCGTATCGTGGTTCAATGTCACTGCAAGAAATTCTGGGTGAACGGCTCTCTGGCGGTGTCATAAATATCGCTTCATCGTCGCTACTGTCGTCATCATTCGAGTCATCGCCACAATCGAACTGAGTCGGTCAAAATAAAAAGCTTTAGTAATTTCTATAGACTATAATGTATATGGTACTCACAAAGTATAAATCCTCGTCTTCGTCGTCGTCCATGTTGTTGTTGCCGGTGATGCTGCAGTTTGCAAAAATTTTGACAAAGGCATCATTAGATGTATCGGAGCTACATTGTGCAGCTGCAGCAGCCAGTGTGGCAGCAGCAGCAGCAGCTGATGTTGACGCTGCATTGCTTAATTCTTGGGCTTGAGCACGCAAAGATTCAGTACGCTTACGTCGGCTCGTCTTACGACTGAGATTCGCATCCCACAGACAGTTGCAGCACTTTTCTATGTGCCAGGCGGCTGAGCACAGCTCCTCGGTTTTAAGTGCGTCCGGCAGTCGCACAATGGGTACTTGCTCAAGCATTGGCAACATGTTGCTGCACACGCATTGCAAATGCTCGCGCCTATCGCCAGTTAGTTGCAACAGTTTACGCAGAATTTGCATTAGCTGATAGCGCAGAGCGGTGCTCACCTCCTGCGAATGGGCAATGTAACTGGCGACGAGATGGGCAATGCGCGAGTGAACCTTGGTGAAATCGACAGTGATAAAGCGTGCATCATCCTTGAAGCTGACGATGAGAGATTTCAGTCTTTTGAGCTCGGAGAGCAGCGTGTCGTTGATGGAAACCATGTTGCCAATGTTGTTTATAAGCGTCTTTGTGATGCGTTTTGCGAATACTTGTAGTGATTTCTCCACACAGGTGTATGGCGTCATGACCTGGGTGATGGCGATGCCACCAGAGATTACACTATTACTCGCTTTGCCTCGCTCTGCAACCAAATCGAGATAGTGATGTATTTGTGAAAAATTCCATGCCTGATCGGTTTTTTCTGCCAGAAGCGATGCCTGCGCCTGTTCTGATTTCGCCGACAGATAATTCTCGAAGCGCAATATTCCACTGTTGGATGATATGTCCACGAAATCATCGAGAAAGTCCCAATATTCGCGCCACTCCAATTCCTCCTGACGCGCCAGCTGACGCCCAATCATCTCCAGACCCTTTTCAATATCTGAGTTCTTAATGTGTCGCTCACGAAAACTGTTATTCATTGTGGAGACGGCAGACACATTTAAACTAAAGTCCGATGAAACATCCAGTGGATTTATTTGGCGAATGGGCGTCGAAGGCAATTCCAACATGCGATGTGATCCACTTGAGCCCTCCTTATATGTGCAATTGTTGTTGTGTTCTATTTGCTGCTCCTCATCGCCATTTTGCTCTGGCTTCTGACCATTGCCATTCGGGCTAAAGAGCACTCGCCGACCGTTGACACTCTTGTTTAGCAATGACTTCTTGGGCGTCTTGATGGGTGAGATATAGGGTGAACTGGTCAATTGTAATCCATTGCCACCGAAACGCGGAGGCGTCTTCCAACGTCGATAAAAACTGTATGCCTGCTCACGTGGCATGGGTCCAGCCAATGCACTAATCTTAAGTTTCATACCAATTTTGCCTGAAGTGTCACACTTCTGATGCAATATCTGTGAAATTTAAATTATTATTTCATGTTTTCACTGTACACAATTGTCGCTTACCGGCGGATCGTTGGGCGTAAACGGTTGGCCAACTTGCGGTGGCAGCTCGTTACCCACAGCCCGAAGAACGGGCACATAATGTGGCTCCGAGAGCAGCAGTTCCAGTTTCTTTACCACCTCCGGACTGGCGTTTTGTGCTCGCTGACATATTATCTTTTTAAAGCAAACGAAATTCGAATCAGTTCATAATAAATAAAATAAAATAAATTTTATCAATTGTATCCTTACTTCCTTGGGTTGCATTCCTTCTGTGTTCTTGAGCGACATGCATTGTGGATAGGATGTTAGCACCTCAACAACGTCAACATTGCCGTTCTTCACGGCAAAATGCAATGGTGTCTCGCCTCGTCCCTTGTCGGGCATATTGAGATAATAGTCGAGCAGATTCTCACTGAGAGCGGCACACATCTCGCCGCTGCTCTTTTTGCCCGCATACATTTGGGTAAAGTCGCGATCGGAGATTGTCTTTAAGATGAGCTCGGCAACACGCGCCTGATTGCATTGGGCGCATATGTGCATGGCATTGTAGCGATAACCTTCCTTGAGGCTGGTGGGCGTGTCACCGCTGCTGATCAGAAACCGCGGATTGTCCCAAACGACACGCTTCACCCGCTCATAGTTGCCAGCCTCAATCTGTTTACGAAACTCAACTAGCTCCTGTTTGCTAGGCGCCCGAAATGGCGGCCGCTCGGCATTAAGGGAGATGCTGCTGCTGTTGCAGCTGGATGAGATGTTGCCAGTGCCATCTGTAATGTTGGTGCTGCTGTTTGGCATTGCCAATAATATGTTTGCCAAGGATGGGGTTGACAATGATGAAAAGGAAGTGCCACTAAGCGTGGGCGACGACGAGTATGGATTAATACTGTCTGCCGAACTGCCCGAGGCCGCTGCCTTTGATCCACTTGCAAACGCTCTGGGCAATGAGACTGGCTCTGCAAAAACATGAAACGGAATAAGTTAAGAAAATGCGTCTTGTTAGATATTAGCTGTTGTTTGCTTCAAAAACAAGTAATGCTATACTTATTTTTTTGATAATTAATGTATACATATGTATCTATATACTTACTGCTAGCTGGTTTGGCCTTGCCGTAACGTTTGAGCGATTCGATGCTTTCGAAACCAAATTGTACGTAGCTTTCGGCCTGATCGCGATTGGGAAACTCGCGCAGACGTGCCTCCTTGTAATGTCGCAGCACCTCCAGTGCCTTGGACTTTTCCGTAAAGATCAACCACAATGGTGAGTCGGCTGCAAAGAGCGATTACAGACAGTTAAAGTAAAAAACGCCAGCCAAATATACAAAGGAAAAAGTGTCGCTTGCTGACGCGTTCTGGTCACGCCATTTGTGAGAACAAGAATGAGAATGCGAATGGCAAGTCGATTGGCACACAGAAACGCAAGAAACGTGTTAAGCAAAACAAACAATATGCTAAAAGTCGAGAGAATCGACGGAGGTCGCGTGTAGACGCGGAACCAAAAGCAACAACATAATACAAAACGAATGGGCTAACTAGAGGGGGCGTTGGGGCAATGGATGATGCTTTCTCGCAGCGCATCAATATTGTTCCCGCCGACGTGCGTATGACGCAGTTATTGGCACGCCGCCGTTAAAAAAAAATATGTTGGTTTGTCGTTCTTGTGTTGAATGTGGATCGGTCTAGGCTAGCCTGGGATATAAATATGGAAACATTGTGTACTCTTCCCTGCACTGCCCGCGAGAGCAAGAGGGAGAGAGCGACAGAAAGAGAGAGCGCAGCTCATACTTATTTTAAAAGCTATGTACACAATATATATATTAATAGTCGAAACTGTCGACCCTTAAATGCATAGTATTAATTAACTTTAGCACACACATTTCGATTAGACAGCACAGCTACTGCATTCAGCTTTCCGAAATGATCTAGAAAAGACAAGATAGACAGCTTTGTGAGTCGTTTTGTGTTTGTTCAATATGTCAATACATTAACAATAGCAAAACTTGAACAGCTTAAGCTGCGATGTACAAATAAATGTATTTAAATATGTATGCTTAATGGTTGTATTTGTTTTGCCGAGCAAATGTATGCAATGACAGGTCAAGGTTCTGGTTATAGTTGTTTTTGTTGTTGATTATTTTGGAAGTCTCACTAAACTCGATTGTATCGTGTATTTTAATTTTATTTCCCTTGCAAGAGTGAGGTGCAGCAAAACATATCGAGTTTATACTAGTTTTAAACGTACATTACTCGTACTTGTTTACAAATCTGTGCAGCATTGCCACGCCCACTTCCACCCAAGGCTACACATAAATAATGAGATTGATGATGCAGGTAATGAACAAAAGAATCAGTTACTTTGCACATTTTATAGCTCAGTGCGAACGATGAAGCAAAAACAACAACAACAAAACTCAAAACAATTGAAAAGACCTTGTTTATACCTGATCCATAACTTCTTGTCATATAAATACTTAAATTCGACACATTAATATAGAGATGCCTATTGAAACTCACTTGATGAGGTTCCAACTCAGTTAAGATGTTACACATAATACATACATACATATAAACAATACTAGCAGCAAGAGAGTACATAAAAGGTGGCTGCAATGCGCAACAAATGATGCCGACGTTTTTGCTTAAAACGCGCGCTTTGATTGAGTTGCTACACGAAATAACAGTTGCGATATTTATGTTTAAGTAAATAGATGTATGTGCGAAACATAAATATGTATGCATGCATTTTATCTTGGTATGCACCCACAAACATGTATGTACCAATAAACGTAAGGAGTTCTTTTGTTGTGGTTTTTTTTTTAACATGGCCGACGATTCCAATTCATCAGCGGTACGTAAGTATTTACTAGCAGCATAAGAGTATCATAAAAGGTGGCTGCGATGCGCAACAAATGACGCCGCCGTTTTTGCTTAAAACGCGCGCTTTGATTGCGTTACTACACGAAATAACAGTTTCGAGATTTATGTGTATTGTGTACATATTTGCGAACCATAAAAATGTATGTATGTATGTATACTATGTTGGTATGCACACACAAATATGCATGTACCAATAAACATACGGAGTTCCTTTTGTTGTTGTTTTAATTTTTTCTTAACATGGCTGTCGCCTCCAGTGCATCAGCGGTACTTACGTGGGTATTCGGGATCTTCATATTTGGATGCATTTATATCGTCCGCTCCGGTGGCAGTGGACTCGGGTAAAACATTGATGTTGACAGCTGCTATGGATCCCGCACATTGAGCTAATGTGCCCTCGAAGCCTGCTTTCGATGGCGGTATATAAACACCAAAGTAAGCCATTGGTAATGTGTGGCTCCAGTTGGTGCTGGTCTATTCAGCGTGTTATAAAATATAAATAAAGACGTTTACGTTTGTTTTTCATTCACTTTGCACTTAAACTATACATATATCTACTGCAATTTTCTACGAATTGCGAACTATAAAAACGTCGTCCAATGCACGACTTGCAAGCATCTACGACGCCTAATGCGCTGCGGGGTCATGCAGAGACGATAACAAATATCGATACTAAAATATTGTACGAAACTAGCATTTCAATCGATAGTACATACGATGTATCTGCTATTTTTGCAGCGATATTAAACACACTCATACATAAAATAGTCACAAATTTATAATAGCCAACAGCGTATGATTTTAATTTCGTTATGACTTTTTTAAAGAGGCATCAAAATAATTATGTCCTGTATTGGATTCGCAATACCTCTGGTTCACTGTGCCATCACTAATGGCAAGGAGGTACAAATATGTGTCGATGGTTGCACGATAAGTCTAAGAGCTGCTTATTATTCTTATCGATAGAAAAAAACAAACAAGTTTGGCGCTCGAATTGAATATGTACGTTGCATACGACGATGAATTTTATTGCGCATTTTGATAATTCCCCAAATGACCTAATATGATCGTTGGATTCGGTCATAGGAAATTATATGTAAAAGTATTTAAGTTTAATAGCTGTAAACATCAACATTAGGCGTGTTTGCTTACAATTATGTCGTTACAACTTCAATAGGGAAAAATTGACAAACTCTCGTGGCAGTAAACAGTTAGTATTGTGTGCGAAGTTGTAGTTGTATGTTTCATTTATTTTAAATACAATAATTTCATATAAAGTTGCACTATATGCTAAACTGGAAGGAATGATTGCGTTTAATTGTTGGACAGACACAAATCTATAAACATTTCAAATATTAATCACAAAGAACGAATTAAAAAAAATAATGCAAAAAAAAAATAAGAGATTGGAGAAATACTCAACAATATTTTAAATAAAATTACATAAATAGTTAAACATAAATATATAAAAGTAAATTAATTTCTTACATTTAAACGAGTATAAGGTAGCTCAAACAAAGAACTATCTAATTGGAAAGTTAAACAGAATACAAGAAAACCTACACACATAAGTATACATATGTATGTACTGCATGTCTGGAGAAGTGATCTTTAACATTAGCGAAGATCTGGATCGACAGACAGTATCAATAACAGCTAACAACATTGCGCTCTTACAAATTATAGTACACATACTAAACATAATTTTGGTAGTTTGGCTTAAACTAGTTGCTCTGTCTGGTTGCATACAAGTCCATTTGAGCTGCACGAATGCCTATCAATTAGTAAATACATACAATTGGTCCTACACGGAGGACCTCACTTAAATGCTAAAATGCGCACTTTCAGGCGCCTACTTAATAATTATGATGTGTTTTTGTTTGAGTTTTTTCTTTGTTTTCTTTTCTGTTTTTCTTTCTTCTTGTTTTTGTGTGTGTGTGTGAACGTTCTATCTGCTGGGTTTCGCAAGGGATAAAGTCCGAATGGGATGCAATTAAAACATACAAATAAATAATAGGCTTAGTAAAAACCCAGAACAGAACAGAACCGAACCGAATCGAGAACAGGTCGAATAAAATTAAAGCTTTGTATGTTTGACCGTGTCCGTCCAATAATTCTGTATTGTCATCGCCTCCAAAGAGTTGAGAAACGAGTCATTATCCAGGCTATACATCTCATCCGAATTATCCTAAAGTACACACAAATCAAAAGAATTCATTAGCAAATTGACAAAAATTGTGCCCACAGACGAACTGAACAACGAATCCTTACACTTACACGCATCGTACTATCATCGATATAAACGCTGGAGTCTGGTTCGCTCAGCGCCTGTGGCTTATTCAGATAACGTCGACGATACAGGACAATTCCAATGGTGCCGACCGTACAGCAAATACCAAAGACCGTAAAGCATATAGCCGAAATGGCACCAGCATCCAAAAAATAGGTGCGCTATAAAAAATAATCGAAATTGGTTGATTACAAACAAATAACATTGAATACATTTGATGTTGTCGCTACTTACTTGAATGGCCAGCGCCTCGGATGAGATGTTGCCGCCGTCGTCGGCATTATAGCCGGAAACACTGGGCGCTGCGGATGCGGATCGGGTCAAGAGACTCTTGGTGTCGCTGGAGAAATTGATGTAGCGATTGATGTGCTTGTATTCGGCGGAGAGAACCTTGGACTTTCTCGAACGATGTTCGCTTTCGGCGCGACGCAGCTCCTCCTCCTTGTTGGCGTTCTCCAATGTGAACGGAACTCGCTGCAGCTCATCCGACAGCCATTCCGTGTTGATTTTCGGTGTTGAGGGTGTGGCTGCCACAGCTTGACCTGTGCTATTGATCGGCGGGCTCATTGTTGTGGTTGTTGTTGTTGCTGTTGTTAGTGTTTTCGTTGCTGTTGTTGTTGTTCTGTTTGTTGCTGTTGTGGTAGGCGCCGCTGTTGGTGTTGCTGCCACAGTTGCTGTCAAGTTCGTTGCTATTGGTGTTAGTGGCAAGCTGCCTGCTTTTGCTGCAGCTGCAGCTGCCATACAGGTGGAATTGCAAGCGCCGTCATTGTTATTGTTATTATTTGTACTGTAAATAGATAGTCGAGTATCAGTGCCAGTTGAAGTGAAAGTCATGATTCAATCAAATCAGATAACGAAAGCAAGGTGCAGGTCCGTTATCTCTGTTAACTAAGAATCTTAGCTGTTCGGTTGTGACGTCAACAGGAATGACAACAATAACATGTGTTATTGCGAAATTGATTGATATGATCTTTAAATGTATATTTTTTCAATCTGATGTTCAATTCTTTGGCCTCCGAAACATAAGATCGCCATTTACCTGATAGCTATTGCATTATTTTTTTCAGTTTTCGATCGAAATTTCTTACCTTGTGCTACGGCTAAAATTCGTATAGTTGTTAAGTTGATCGGAAGATGGTGAAATGGCAGCGCCATCAACGTCGACCGCTGCTGCAAAATCAGCGGAGCGCTTGAACTCAAACTGATTGTGTGACATGGTTAGCTTCACCGTTGCCTCGTCAATGTCAGCGTTCTCGTCGACGTCAACATCAGCGTCCACATTGGCGTCATCTGCATTGCTGGCGTCCTCATCCACGGAATCGGAGAAGGGCGTTTCAACATCTTCGATGGTATCGCTGGCCTCCTCTACGTAGGTTGGTGTTACTTTAGCTGCCGCTGTTGTCTTTATGGTCAGATCCATGATATTGCGCTGGGTGACCGTTGCCCATGTTTGACTGGACGTGGTCTGATACAGCTTCGTTGTCAGACGATGTGCGGGCTCACGTTCCGCTCCCTCCGTTCGTTCCAATGCTCGATCCAGCTGCTGTTGTGTCGTTGACTCTTGGCTTAGATCTTGACTGGGATATGTGTGCACAGGGATCAAGAGATGCACTGCACAACAAGGACACAATGTAGTTAGATGATAATCATTGTCGATTTGTGTGGTTGATGATGCTTACCACTGAGACAGGTTATCCAGAACCAATGGGACCACCAGTAGAAAGTCATGATGCGACACGTGCTGTGATCTTGACTCAACTATGCAATGCTGTAAGATATACAGAAAGACAAAAAAAAGTGCTTTTAGGGAAACTGTCAAATTGTGAGCTCATCCGTGTTTTGACAACAACAATTGACTTGATCGCATTCAAGTAACCCAAGCAAAACACTCGTTGCTCATCGGGCGCATGATTCACGGCACGGTCACGGCAGACGCTAAACAATAAAACTAAGTAAATATGATAAGGGACAGACTGACGCACTAAGACATACCCTGCACACAGCCACAACTTAAAATAAATAATTACTTTTAGTGCTATATTTCAGTATTATGTTTTTTGGCAGGACAAAAGTTGCTTATTCCAAGGACAAATTTCAATTGAAGTGACTTTTCTAGCTTATTTCTTTTACGATTTGTAGATTTGCTCGATGTGAAAGATCTATTCATCTCTTCTGTTTCCTCCTTCTGGCACATCCTAATGTTGCCGTGTTTCTTTGGTGGAGGGTATATTAAAAACAACAGACAGCCAGACAGAAGCAAAGTATTTTGCAGCGATATCTGCGATGTGCGATGAAGTCATCGAGTCATTGAACAGTCGTGGAATCGCTTTACATTCAACTAAAACAAAAACAAGTTTTATTTGGATGCCACAACGGAGTGCGGCCCAAGACCAGACCAGACCAGACCAGGCCAGGCCAGGCCAGAACCAGACTCAGGCCAGGCATTGCCAATTTTGGGCTCCGTTGCCAACGGCGAAGGTTGACGACTTTGTCAGCGTTGCGGCTACTGCTTTAGATTCTGATTCTGTTGTTGCTGCGGCTGCTTCTACTGCTGCTTTAAGGCAGATGACACATAAGTTAAAGCCTCCTTTTCCCTTCTAAATACGGGCAAGATGTCTTATGACACCCCCACATATGACCACTTATGGCATCCAGCTAAATGTAAACTCACGAAATGTGGTTCGTAAATAGCCGCCTCGAATATTTAATTATTGTGGTTTTCGTTGTTGCTTTTGTTATTCAGTGTCCAAAATTAGCAAGCCATCTTTATGGCATCTTCCCATACTTATGTAAATGCCCTTGCTAATGGCATTATAACTTTAGAACGCGAAATGTAACCGGTATAAAAAAGACATTACAAAAAGCTTTTGCTTCCTGTCAGATAAGTTTAAGACTAAGAACGTCTTAAGTAAGAAAAAAGTTTTACTTCATTGCTAAAATCAAAATTTTGTATTTGTATAAAGTAATGATCATTTTTATGAGCGAAGAAATAGGTAATGATTATTCTGAATTACCATTAAGGATCGTAATCTATGTCAAAGTCCTTAAGAAATTAAAAAAAAAACCCTCATTCTTAAGTTTCGGTTATATTTAATAATTGATTAATTCAAAACAGCTGTTTAATCGGCAAGAGTATATAACTTTTGGTGTGCCGCAGCAGTTAGGTGTTCCTTCTTGTTTTATTGTCGTTACGCTTTTTTGGCTTTGGCCAAACTGTTTGCTTGGTTGCGCGCGCCAACTTAGTATTTGTATATACCCTACAAGTATGAGGTTTAGATGACTGCCTACCCAGGCGAATAAAGTTTGCTTGAGATACTAATAAACAAACATACATATATATACTATGTATATGTATATGGATGGAAGTGAATAGAAAACTTGTTAGTTTTGGTAAGCCCATTTGGGGTATCTAATAGTTGACCTAAATCAAGAGTTTAAACAGGGCATCCCCATAGTTGTGCTACCTCATTTAGTGCGTTCCAAATTTGATAGTTTGTGTGCTTGTGCTGAAAACTGTGTACGTACTCCCATTTTATTCTTTTCTATTTTTTTTGGTATTGGTATTTTGGTTTTTTTTGGGTTAATGTCTACAAAGACCAGGCCCACTGAAAATTGCTCTAAATTTGTTGGCTGATAAGATACAAACAGAACGTGATAAGTGTATGGTATGGTATGTCCATGCATTATGTAGAGGGTTTGATTGTTTGTGTGTTTTTGTATCAATGTGGAGCACTTTGACCCACATTGACCTCATTTGACAGCTCGTTGTCGTCGTCGTCGTGCACTGGCCGAAAGCCTTTGACGTCAGTCAGTGTCCAGGGTCCGGGTTCGTGTTCGCATTTGGTTTCGGGCTCGGGACCAGGTCATGCATATATGCTTGAAGGAGGCTCTTACTAATGCCCCTCCGAGCGGGGCACATTAAACATTTAGCATTATGAGCGACACTTTATGCATAGCACGAGGCGTTAAAGGTCAGCGTTGCTGTCATCAAATTCAACGGCACGAACACACACACACATTGAAACAAAGCCGTAAAGTATAATAAACTAAAAAAAACACAATTGTTAACCAAATTTTTTTAAGTATTGTACATACAAGCTCACATCGCAAACATAAACAAACAAACAAACCATAACAAAACAGAGAGCGCACACCGTAACGAATGACACCAAAGCCAAACTGGAGACAACAAAAACGCGCAAAAAACAAAAAAAATATATGAGAAGATCAACTGTATGGTTGCTGTCGTTTTGGGGGGGACGGTGGAATGGTGTAACCAGCGGCAGCGGCTGAAGCGCAAAACCGGAACGCGCATAATCAACAACAGAGCCTAGAAGAAGAAGATGATGCAGAAGGAGAAGAAGAAGCAACGTAAACATCAGTTGGAGCCACAGCAAGGTCTTATGTAAATTCCATATGTTTCATTGTTGATCATCATTATCATTATCATTATATCTTTGTCAGATCTATCACACATTTATGTAAGTGTATGCATACATATACACTTGGAAAAACTGAAAAGAATTGTGTGCCTAAGTCCAGAATGACACGCTTGCAAAGAAAACGGAAACAGTCTTAATACATTTTGTTGATAATACTGTTTTTACAATGAGGTCGCAATTAGTTTGTTTTGTGCACGCTTGCGCATTTGGCTTGATTGTTAATCAGCTGATTCTAATTGGCTTCCAAAAGTATCGATATATCGGCAAGAAGGTGAATATCTGCACCGGTAGAATAGGGACACTTTAACGGCGTATCTAAATTCAAATATAACCGACACATTTCGTATAGCAAATGTCCAAATGTTTGTATGTATCAAGGCGAAACGCTAACGACCTCAATGAAAATGAACCACAACAGGAATGAAGAAAATCTAAAAACACCTTCAGAAACTCATTTTAGATATGCAGTGTGTTCAATGAATATCATTTTGATAAATGCAGCCATTAAAATTTTATGAAAATACTTGCACGAACTGCAACAGAATGTTAAATACAGTTCATATACAATTATATTTATGGAGGTCAGAATATCACAAACAAGCTGTAAAGCTATAAAGCTGATCAATGATCAAACGAAAATTGAGCTTAATTCAATCCACTATAGTGTTATACAAATAGCATAAGAAACGTTATATGTATGTTTACCAGATGTGAACACTGATTCATAAAACAAATCAAAAAACAAGTTTGACTGCAATTCAAGCGAAATAATTACCTGCGATAGCATTATGAATGCCCTTATGCATAACTGATATGGTACTAGTTTGAATGAATGCTCTTATGCAAACTCTGACCAATTGCCAAGACAAGTTTTAGGCGACTAGGCCTATTATATTGGGCCTAATGACATAAAGACACTTCAAATGAACCCAAGGCTGAGGCTGAGCATGGGTCAAACACTCGTCCAAGCTGTCCGTCCAAGTCCAGTGGAAGCCATTACAAAATTGCATTACAAAAAGAAAAACATAAAATAAAAATAAAATGAAAATGTAAATGAAAATGAAAAGCAAAAGCGAAAGAACTTAAAACAGATGCACTTTCATATATGCGAAAGTAAAGTACACTGCAACAATGTTGAAAAGTGGCACAAGTGCAGATCAAAGCACATAGGTATCTATGTATGTGTGTATGTGTGTGAGTCTGAGACTGTAACTGCAATTAAAGAAACGAAAAGAAAAAACAAAAAACGAAACTAAAAAGAAAAAGAAAAACAAGTGCAACCTTCAAGAAAACTACAATGCAAATTGAAAAGGCGGCAGGCCAAATGGCAACAATTAAATGCTGGGCGGAATACTTATTATGCAAATGCCAAAGACAAGACATTGTAGCAATGGGCGTGGCATACACACACACACACACACACACACATACACAAACATACACATGTCGTGCCTTGCAACAACAAATAATGGGAAAGTTCACCCTCACTTTCTAATGTCGACAGCGTGGCACGCGATGTCATTGGAAACATAGATTTGTGAAGCACTAACGTGAATGCAGCATAGAGAGAAGGAGAGAGAGATAGTGTGAGAGAGTGAGAGAGAGAAGGTGCAAGAGGCTGCTTTTGTGGCCTGCTGAAACACTTAATTGAGAGTGCATGTGCAAAAAAATTGGTACAATATACCAAGTGTCTACAGTTAGAGACCTGAAAGAACACGTACAATACTTTAAAAAACCAACACAGCAATATGAGATATGGTACAAAATGTTGATCTCGATAATTGAGTTTGATATACCCAATCCAATTCAATGTAAATTCACAATAAATATGAAATTAAATCTAATCTAATCTTAAAGGGTCTGGAATCAAAGCAATTGTTATAAAATCGATTATCGATATTGTTAAAAAAATTTAAAAAAGCAGGCTGTATCCAAATTTCACTTCGATAGAGGCACAAGGCAAAGCGAAAAAATGATTTTTTTCATAGGTGCACACTTCCAGCATTCAAATCAATAAATTTTTTTGAAAATTTCCAATTTTTTTTAAAATTTTATAATTTTTTATGGAACATTTTATTTGTGCAAACGCAATGAACCGTTTTAATCAAACGCATCAAGAAACATCCGGTAGCAGCGGCGCTGATGACGATGCCAAATCCGTTAAAACTGTAAAAACGGAATCGGAAAAGGGAACTCGCCAGTTGCATCAGCTCATTGTAAAGCTACCAATAAACGAACAGGTGCAACTATATCGCACAAATAAAGATGTACGTCCGACTTGCGACAAAGTCTGGTTCAATGCACACAAACGTTTGGATTTTCGTGTGCTGGAAAAGGGTCTAAACGGCGATATGTTGGGTTTCTTTGTGGGTCACATGAAGGACAACTATATCAGCGTGCACTTCACAGCGGACAGCCTGCAACGCAATCTCAATATACTGGATCGTGCTGGCGTCAAGTCACTCATCAATGTGCATTATTGCAACCTTCAATCTTCATCACAATCACAGATGAAGCCCATGACGGCAAGGCCGCAACGCCGTATCAATGTTGGAGATGCTTCGTCGTCTTGTGGACGCGTACGTGCTGTGCTAAGTGGCATCATGATGCCCCAGTGGCCGTTGCACGCTCTGCCCAAGTTGCTGTGCAATTTGCGCCGCCTTAAGTTGCACTGTGATGTCCAAGTTCATTTCATTGAGCAGTTCACACAGCTGGAGATGCTGGTGCTCCATGGCGATGTGTCACAGTCGGCATTGACTGGCATCTTTGAGCGCTGCAAGAATTTGAAGCAACTCTTCATCAAGAGTCCGAATCCACCGTCGGATTTTCGCGGCAACTTTAACTGCCACAACCTGCAGGAGCTACTATTGCCCATGAGCATCTTCTCAAGTGTGGGCGAAAAGGTTTTATCCTGTGCGAGATTGCATTTACTCGAACTGACCGCCAAACAGAACATAGAGAAGCTGACTACCGAGTGCTTGGGCCAGGTGCTGCGGAAGAGAGCCAGTGACATTGAGGTCTTGCAGTTGAACTGCCTTTATTTCCGAAATGCAAACTGGATGTGCTTGGGCTTGGGACGTTGCAAGAAGCTGCAAGGACTTGTGCTGAACAATTGTTCATTTGAAGATCGATTTACTTGCAAAAAGGAGATGCCACGAGTACACAAATATGTGGTATTGAATTGTTGTCCGGATGTCACAGATGCTCAGGTTGTGTCTCTGATCCGCAAATGTCCTGGCATCACGGAGCTTTTTCTTTTTAATTGTCCGATGCTCACTGGCAAAGTTCTCTTTGGTATTTATACTGCTCGACGCGAGGAGAGACTAAAATATCCCCTCAACATTATTCTGGATCGTTGCGATGCTGTACAGATTAATTATGAGGCAACGGCAAGTGATCATTAACTAACATTGTTTTATGATCTTTAAAAATTAATTTTTCTCTACGCAGTACTCCGCTTACTGGACTTTTCGGCAATCTGTTGTGAAAATAGAATATTCCACGGAAGAAAATAATGCTTTTGATGGCTTACAGATAATCTTTCACAAGAAATCATCGGTTCAAGGAATATCGAACGATCCTAGAATCTGCAGAAGTGTAGCAAACATATCGAGGCAATTCAACACTATAAAAGCACCAATAACCTCCGCAAGAAGGTCTGCCGGAGCAGCAAAGGAAGTAAACACCTCTAAAATGTCTCTGAATTCCGCAAGAAAATCAGCAAGAGTAACAACACAAGCAAGCTCATCAATAATGTCAATTAACTTTGACGATAAAGTAGCGAAAATATTATTGAACTCCGAAAGACATTCGGCTCGAGTCGAAAAAGAAGCACCCACATCAAATATGGTACTGAATTCGGCACGGAAATCAGCCAGAGTACCACAGGAAGCAAGCACATCTAGTATACTATGCACGAACTCCGACAAAAAAGCAGCGAACATATCGAAGGAAGTACGCTTCTCAGAAGATACAGCTGGAGTAGCAAGGGATGTAGGCACACCAAAGATACCGACGAACTCTAGCCAAAAAACTGCTAGAGTAGAAAGGGAAGTAAGCAAATCAAAACTATTTGTAAATACCGACAAACCGAAAGATGCACAGACATCGGGGTCAGTAGGCACATCACTGAATTCCGCACGAAACACGTCTAGAGTATCACAGGAAGCCGGTACATCTGACAGAAAAGCAGCGAAAATGTCGAGGGAAGCAACCAAATATTATAGCGTATCATTCAATTTTCAGGGCAAATCCGATACAGTAGCGAACGAAAGGGAAGTACGCGAATCACAAATATCGATGAATCTTGACACAAAAGCCGCGAAAACATCGAGAGAAGTAAACGCATTCAAAATGTCTGCAACGGTTGTAAAAGAAGCAAGCACCCAAAAATTTGCACCGTATTTATGTAAAATAGCTGCGAAGAAAACAAAAACTTCGAAGGGTTCTTCTCTGAATTGTGATAAAAAAGCTGCAAACAAGTCGCAAAAAAACAAAAGGCAAATGCAATAATAGGAAGATGCATTTCTAACAGTTCTCACCGCTCTAATTATATATATAAACGTATTTAAGTTAGCATTTTCTGTCAATAGTTAGTTTTAGGTGCATCAAATATGCATGGTTAAATTGAAATAAATGTAAAATACTTTCACAGTGCAAATCTGTATTTTATTTGCGTTGCCGACTGCTGACTTTTGTCCAGAACAACAATGTGGCACCTCAATTAGCAACTCCATCCATAAAGCCAACAAATCCCACATCAATGCCAAGTAATTGTTTTAAAAGTTTATTATTTTTATTTTTATTATTTTTGTTTTTCTTGCTTTGTTTTGTTTGTTTGTGGTTTCGCTTAGCGTGTCTTTTATTTGTCGTTTTTTCTTGCCAAGCAAGATGAACAATAACAATTAACTCATTTTTTATATATGTATGTATACATATACTATTTTTTTGCAGACACCTGTTTTGTTTGTTTTTTTTTTGCATTTCCCAGGGAGATTTCTACAATTGTTGCGGGATGACACTGTGAGTGCGGGCGGGTGAGTTGCTTGTGTTTTTGACATTTCACTTAACTAACAAACAACTTGATTTTACTGCATGCAAATCGAAAGTCTTGTGGCCTGAGAATAAAACGAAACGAAACTTATGTCGCCAGATTTCACTTGAGCAAACCTAACCTAAATACCATTTAGTAAGAATGTTTTTTGGGTCTAAAGGGTATATAGTTTCTACGCATTAACATTTAGCTTTTCATCCTGTCTTAAAATACGTTTTTTTTTGTTGTCACAGAAGGTAAACTCAGCCAATTATTGTCATATTTTGAGTCATGTTCATAAGTAAAAGGTGGCAATGACACCACTTATATATCAAACATATATCAAGGTGTGCGTGTGTGTGTGTGTGTGTGTGTGTTGACCATTAGTTGACAGCATTTGTGCTAAAATAATCGTCATTGCGCTTTGTGTTTGCAATATTTGGTAATATTAGAAAACGAATCTTTTGGAGCCCAAACAAATGACACGAACAATTGCCAATTTTGCCAAGCTTTATTTGATTATTTCGTAGTATTTTACTTTCTACAGTTTTTGGTGTTTTGTTGTTGTAGTTTTTCGTTGATTTTAAAGTTTTGTGAATAGTGGCAAAAAGGCGAAAGTGAAAATGTTAAATTGTTTACAAGGGCTCAAATCTGCTTAACAATTCAACTGAGTGATTTTAGTTTTTAATGAATTTTTCTTTCAATTTCATGTTGTGAGTATTCATTTTGAATCAGATTTTCCCATAATGTTTCCCGAGATCTATCTATGTGTTATCTGTTTTGATTTTATCTCTAAGTTTTCTTTTGGAGTTTGATGAGATGATTATGCCTCTAAGCCCCAAGCTCCTGCATCCTGCCTTCTTTGACCCCATTCAGAGAACTCCATGGGCTGATATTGTCCGTTAGCATCCAGAGCCATAACCGTATCGGTCAATTTGAGTTTGTGATTTGTGTACTTGAAAAAAGTCTGAACATGGTCATTCACAAGCTTGGCCCTGTTCGTATACGTTGGAGCATAACGCTTCCTGTAATCGGCGTAAATATCCTCTATGACAGGTAGCAAGGCATCTGAGAGAGGTTCACTTTGCTGCTCGATGGCAGCCTGCATACGCTGCCGATGATGGGGTTCCATATGATATATCGGCGATGTATTGACCACATTAAACACAATATTGTAGGGACGCTCGGACAGAGCCTCGTTTACAGTTAGCGTCAACATGCTGTAGGTCTGAAATGAAATATTCTGCAGATTTTGTTGCACAGGTGCGACTTGAGCGGTGGCCATTGGCAGCATATCAAAACTGTTAGCTGGATTCGAGTTAGCATCGTTGCTGACGTTGTTAAGAAACTTAATTGATTTGTGCGGCTTTGCAACCTGAGGTTGTGGCGCCACGGACAATATTCCTGCCGGTAGATCAATGGCAAAATAAGAGATTTTCGGTTGGGCTTGTACGCCAAACTGATTCCTTATCTGTTGAGCACTCAATGGCGTTAACATCCATCGAATGTTATTGTTCTGATTATTGTTAAGCGCATACCATTCGGCCTGCTGCGACAAAAGGAAGGTCTCACTACAAGTAACCAACTGGGTTCAATGAAAACAGCTTACCGCGCCATACAACAGTGGATTACCAGTATAGTATCTGGACAATATTGGAGCATCAGTCCAAGGAACTGCTTTACCCTGAATAGCAGTATTTTGTTGATTGTTAATTGGCATCGGCATCGACATTGGCATCGACATTGGCATTGGTTGTTGATTCGATGGGCAACCATAACTGGCATAATTGCGGTAACATTTATTGCGATTAAAGCTCTTCATTTTCTTTCTTTAGTTTTACTCTTCACAAAAGACAAACCCACTTCTTGCAAGTTGCCCCAACGAACTGTCAATAATGACAATATCAAATGTCTAATGTCTATCTAAATCGATTACTCTCAATTAGGAAGAACTATATCGATGTTTTAGCCTGTCGCTTCTAAAAATTAAGTTTGAGTTATATTCTAGTCGGATGTGCATAATTCGATTCCAAGCGTTCCAAAACGTACATCTCATAGAGATCTTTTTTTGGTTTTGTTTTAGCATATTTATGCAATTGCAGTTGGTGCGTTTTTTGTTGCATTTGCTAACAATGGCAAAGGTTTGCTTCATTTCGCAATTGAACTCGCAAAGTTCACATATGAATGCAAAACTGTGTATGTGTGTGTGTGTGTACTAGTGTATTCGTTGTAGCGTCTTTCCCTCTACTTATTGTTATTGTTATTGTTATGATTATGATCGTTGGGCTGGCGGGTTGGCTGGCCATTGTTTTGGATTTGCAAGTTGCGGATGTGCCACACCTCTTTCGCCTTTTGACATGTGTACTTAATTAATAATGTTGATCTTTCTTTCTTATTTTTTTTGTATACTCACAAATTCGCTTTTGCCCCTGGACCGGAAATATATAGTTTTGGTATACGCTTAAACTTTAAGCTTCGATTGTAACTGCAAGGACACAAAAAAAGACAATATTCATGAATAAAAGTAATCATAGAAAATTTGAAGATCTTTGCTCTGATTTCCATTTGGACGCACTCGGTTAAGCAAAGTCTAGTCAAAGTTTAAATAATTAAGAGTATTTTACATAGTTTTAGGTAATTCTGAACTAGTGCGTGGCGCACCTAAGGCACGGCACTTAAGCGGAGAAAAGCTCATCAATTAAATGGAACGCCGAAATGAAACAGAAAAAACACACGAATAATGAAAAGAAAGACAACAACAACAACAATTTATATAAGAATCAGTAATAACGTTTAACACTGAATGTAAAATAGCTAATTGAATTTGTCATTTGGCTGTCAAGGCGGGCAGATCAATGAAATGAAATGGCAAGGGGAATGCTTTAGCACATTTGCAATATTGCGCAATTAAAATCGTATAACATTTAACTTGTTTTGCTTTATATGGTCAGAGCTAATTTACATGCTAGTTAGTTAGTTATATTTAGCCTAACATTAAGTCCCAATTAACTGATTCGAGTCGAGTCGAGTGCATCTGTCGAGAGTTAAAATTTAAAACGCAATTCAGCAATGGGTTGGGCACACTCATTGAGAACTCTCAACAACATCAACAGCCGCGCCCCACAAATCTGACGACTCGAAAGAATATACACAATATAGTTATGTTATATACACAAGTCTTGTTTACATATGTACGTATATGGCAAAATGTTAGACGACTTTATTTTTGGGCAGCTCAAAGTGTTGAGAAAGTCTGAAACGACAATGACAACAGCTCAAGTTGACCATTTTCGGCAACGTTTCTGACTAAACATGCAAATCTAACTGACGAAGCTGCTACACTGAAAGAAAACTCAATAGTCAACGAAAAGTGTAAAGAAGAGTTTGTTGATTTTCTAACTATCTTTTTTTGTTTTGTGTACGAAATATACACAAACACACCTAAAGTGTTGTGTGTGTGTGTGATGTTTATGTTTATGTGTGTGGTGCGTGCTTAGAATTTTAAGGTAAGTTCCACCCGCAACGTCAGCGTCGACATTGAACGGGGTCACCCAATTGATAATAAGCCGACGAAACTGACACACTTTCCCAACAGATGGATGGATGTCATCTGTAGGCAGTTATTTCTTTGGTATTTTGGTATTTTTTTGGGCAACTACTTTCCGTATTTAATGATTTGAGGCACGTTTCGATGTTCGATGGCCAATTGTGGCACTTGGATCTGCAATAGGCGTCTGCTGTCGACCAGCATCGGTCAAGAGTTAAGTAGACAGCAAATGGAGTCATTAGGCTCCTCAAATGTCATTACCACCTAATTATTTATCATATCGTTTGCGTTCATTCAACTTCAACTCTAGCTTCAACAGCAACAGCAACATTCACAGACTCAATATGAACAACGACTTCAACTTCAGTTTCAGTTGCTTGTTTACATATTTTTGCTAATGAAGCTCGCGCGCATTCAAATTGCCAATATCCGACTAGCCAGCCGGTCAAACCATCCAAACCATTCAAATCATCCAACCAGGCAAACATTCCAATGCACAACCCACAGATGAACACCACTCAAAACGCAACACGAATCGCGTAAACCGTAAAACCAAAAAAAATGGTCAAGTCAATCAAATGTGCAAATGATGTTGATGAGGATGATGACGACTTTGACGACGACTTCCACATTTTGCTAATCACATTTGCCAAATATTTTTTAATAACACTAATTAAGTGCTCAAGCCCCCCAAGCAAGCTCATCCACTCAATAGACAGACGCGACAACAAATTATGCAATTTGTTGATTGGCATAGCAAAAAATGCCCCACCTCGATCCAAGTACAAATAGGCATTGCAATTGAATGGAAACGACTGTTAAATCTAAATCACAAAGTGAATTAACTATTTATCAAAGCATAATCGTGTCTAAAACATAAATATGTTTCAAGAATGACTAATAATCATATGAATGACTTTAAATATAGACATAAACTGTGTACAGCAGTTGAGCAACTGTCTGTGATTACATGACCTGACGCTCAGATTGCGTATACATCACGTAGAGCGTCAGAACAAAGCCATTGACGTCAGAGTAGAGCCGGTCGGTCGGTCAGTAATAAGCAGCAAGCAGCAAACAGTTAGCAGTCATAGCCAGTCAGCTCAGCTCAGTTAGCTGAATATGAGATTGAAGGTTAGGCTGGCTAAGTTGCCATGGCTGTCAGTGACACATGATACGGGGAGAGACCCGAGACTAAAGTTTCACTCAAAGCAAAACATATGGATAAGCTAAAATTATGGTTTAAATATTCTTTAAAGTGATTTATTTGTTTTCTGTTAATCTTGGAAATCTTTAATGTAGACAAAAACGTGACTTTTAACTTAAATTTTTGAGAAATCTGAAACCCTTAAAGTATGATAATAATTTAAAGAGTAAGAGATCTTTTTGAGTGTGATAGCTGCTTTTAGTAGGCTGAGGGCAGACGCTGGCGCCAGCATTACAGTTTATGAGAATCAACTCGATTCTCAAGGTGCACTTGCAACGTGCAACAGCACATGCAGCATCAACAGCAGCATCAGCAACTTTCATTGGCAAACAATGCTTTTGTTTAAAAGAGAGAAACACAGAGACCATTGACTTGTTATAATGTGAATAATATGTTATTGATTTGCACGCAAGCTAAATGCCAATTTGAATAAAGCCATTTGAGTTGGCCAGCAAATGTTGTTAACGTTATGCAAACGCAATCGCAAAAGCAAAGCAGAGTTTGCCGGTGCGAGCTACTACTATTAGTAAATTAGATACGCTGGTCATTATACATCGAATGGCGATTCCATATGCAGCACACACAATTGAACCATGTCTATGTCTCTCTCTGAGTGTGTGTGTGTGTTTTTGTTCCCTTTGGCTTTTCCTTTGCCTGCCCCCCTGCGGGTACTTTGCACACACTTTTACTTTCGGTATTCGTTAATTGCACTACTTAAGCAGCGGGCGGGCCTGGGTTACTTTCGAAAAGGAAAAGAAAGAAAGAAATAAAGAAAAAAACATTTTCTCGTCTCTTGGCTAACAAAAGAAAATTTATTTTTTTGGTTGTTACTGCCAATACTGGCAATACTGGCATGGCAATCTGATTGCCAGTGTGACATAATGAGCGACAGCAAAATGTTGCAGCCTCACACACACTGTGTATAGCATAATTTATTATTATGTTTAATTGTAATTGGTAATTAAATAAATTTTACCTCGCGTCTCGTCTCGCTTGCCAATAATATGAAAGTAACATGCAATCGACAACTAACTGTTTCGCATCATAACATTACAATAGATGATAACTAACTAGCTAAATACCAACATTATTGGTTGTAGTTCCTGTTGTTGTTGTTGTTTTGCCTTTATGCCTTTTGCATCATCTTTTACTCTTTACATATGTTTTGATATACCTTCGCATGCGGATATTAATACTTGCGGCATTTTAAACGCTTTCGAGGAAGTGCATCGTTATTGCATCCGTAAGATAAGCAACAACATCATCATCATCATCATCATCATGGCACAATGATTGAATAGGTTGTTAAACACTTTTTTCATCATAATTTAGCAATTATTTGATATGTTAGTTTAGCTTAAATGCAACCTCAATAAAATGTAAAGAATATAAATATGCATGAAGAGAAATGTGCCTTTGAAATCAGTTTTCAACACGCACAACATAAATAAGAATTGCTAAAATGTATTGCTCTAGTTGGAGTTGCAACAACACGAAAGAAAGATTCTTCTATCGGCATCAGCAGGATTGATTATCTCGGGTCAAATTCCAAAACAAGCAATGACTACACTGATAGGGATCAGTTAGTATATGTTATGATAATCAACTTTCTTTCAGCTCTCGTCTCTCTCACAGTGTAATGTGACACCAATAAGCTGGAATATGACAAACGAAAAAAACCAAACCCTTGAGATTATTGCTGTGCTAACTGAAGGGCTTCTCGTGTCGTGTCGCTCAAGGCCGATATCCAGTCGTGGCAGTCGACAGAATACATAATTTGATTTATATCCTTCCCAAAGGCCTTTAGCATGTACTACCAACATTAACTGCTGTCGCCAGCTGTAAAGCCAATGTTGGTTTGGGGCTGGGTTCGGTTTCGGTTGCGGGTTCGGTTTCGGGTTCGGGTCCTTTGACAGTGTTAGCCAGTTGAGCGGTTTCAATAACTTTTCTGTCACATTGTTTACCCACGTGCCGTTCTCATTTTACACAAACTTTGTTTGGCAAACAAACGGGAATATTATATGTATAAGAAGTGTAAATGTTTGCCAAAAAAAACCGTTCAGCATTTTTTCGAATGTATGTTTTAGCCGTTTTCCATTTGCTTTTGGCCAATCGCCAAGCACGCAACGAAATGTCTTAAGTAAATTCATGAGCTGCACATTAATCAATGCCAAATGGTATGCGAAAAAGGGAAAGCCCCCCCATATAGCCCCCCATAAACCGCCCAAAACTAAGCATGTTGCATTGAGGTTTATCTAAGTGCAACTTTTCACCAGTCATCATCGATTTGTTTAATTGCTGGCTTGCAAGTGAAAGTGAAATTATGCAAAATATCACATTTCAATAATCACACAATTAACATATTATAGATCGATGATCCGATGATCCGATGGTCCGATGATCTAGCGAATGCAATAACAACTTGAAAACAATTAGATCAACAACTTTACCCCAACTGAATATAAAGAAATATATAACAATTTTACCTTCTTTTAATAGTTTGTAACTTGATATTTGTTATGCAAACAACATTTGGCGCATCTCCAAAGGAATTACCGGTAATTTTTCTATTGTTGCGAAAAACAAACAAAAATTGTGCAAGTGAAATAACAATGCAAACGAAATGAAAATCGAATAAAGAGCATTCACTTAAATTGTCATGGATACGTGTCTATAGAGCACACTATGCCCTAACATTGGGTATATTCACTTGTTGAGTAGCAACATGAATAAAAAATGGCAATGTATATGAAAAATCGTCAACTTATCAAAATAAAACTTATCGAAAAAATAATTCTTAGAATGATGAAAGTGTATTAATATGTCGTTGTAGCAGAGAGTAGTAGAGCTTTCTGTCTAGTTCAGCTAAGAGACGCATTCAGTGTGCGCACTCATTTACACACAGAAACACACTTTGACTACATCCGCACAACGGTACGTATGAGTAACGTCAATTGAATTGACGGCTTAACAACAATTACGCAACATAGCGTCAGGTCGACAATTCAACTGCATTGAGGGTTCCAAGCCAGCCAGCCAGCCAGAGTGGGTGAGTGGGTGGTGGGCAGCAGCAAAGGGAAGTGGGAAAGGGTGGGGAAGGGTGGGTCAAAGCGGGTGGTAGCCTCATTAAATGTGTAGAGTGAAATGTAAGCTAAGCTAATTTTTGCACTGGCCGCCCGCCCGACCGCCCGTCCGCCGCCGCTCTAACGTTTGTTGCATTCACATATTGTATAATCGCCATCGGATAAAATGGTTACATACAAAACACACACACACTTACACACACACACACAGTACAGTACATTTAGCAGTCATTATGCAGCTAGTATATTAGATGATAATGTTGATTTCATTATTTGTTTTCTCTCTCTGAGTGTGTGTGTGTGTGTGTGATTCTTGCTTGACCAACGGAAATGCAAATGACACTGCAAGCGACGACGAAAAGACGAAAACCGTTAGTATGACCATGTCTTGAAACGTTTTTTAACTTCCTAATGCCAAAAACAAAAAATATGTTTGACAATTGATTTTTTGTCGTTGGTTGGAGGTTAAGCCGGGAAATGCACGTTGAAACCTCTATAAATAAAGTGTTTCCTATAACTTATTATATAACTTGCTTTTACTATTTCAAAAATCTCTTTTCTTTAACCCAAAAGTCTTTCTTCGGCTTTTTCAAGGAATCATACGAAAAATGAATATCAATATGAAATAATGTTACAATCAAAGCTGTAAAAAAAACTTTAATGTTAAGTCTTTTGTATTGTGTTTTACACAACTTGACCCTGGATTTCAATTTAAACTCAGTTGAGATTAACATACATATTTTATTTGTTGTTGTTGTTGTTTGGCTGGCAGAGGGGGCGACTAATATTAGTCAATCGCTTTTGATTTGGAGTTGTCAATGCGACAAATTTATACAAAAATGACCAAAAGACCATACCATACCATACCATACCATACCATAACTTATTGTCGTCCCCAACCAAGCAACAACAACAACATGAAAACACCTCTGCATTACACTGCATTTAAGGTTTTTCGCAGTTGACGACTGTCGCAATTGATTAGCTGCAACGGCAACGGGTAAATTTCTCATAATACCATACATTTTTTGGACAACTGTTGCTGCGACTTCCCCGACAATCAGAGTCCCAGTCCCCAGTCCCCAGTTGAGCCAGTCATCTTAGCGGTCGGTCACAGTCATAATCATCATTTAAGCGGCGGCCAAAGACAACTTCATAAACAAACTTAGTTAACATTTTTTTTGTAAACTCTGCTTGGCTGATTTGTATGCCTGACAGTGACATTGTGTTTCCCAGACTTACAGATGGAGATGTAGATGTAGATGGAGATGTAGATACTACATATATAGGGAATACAACAATAGCGACACGCATATGAAACACGAAAATCATTATACTAGAAAAACAATATTTTTGCTATTATGCAAAAGTTATGAATATTGTGGATTAAACAAACCAAAATTATGGAAATTTTAGTTTATGTTCATGATGAACTCATAGTAATAATCTCTCTTGTGTGCATGTACAATATAAAAGACATTAAAATTTATATTTCAGTTGAAAAAACAGTAGTAAAGAATTTTGTTAGGTTAAAAATTCGCAGAATACTGTGGAAACTGTGCAAAACTGAAAAAGTATATTTTTAGATTTTATTTACTATGTTGATTATGAAAAGTTAGGGAAGGTCATATTAGTTATTGGAAACTTTTAATATTTCTTTTATGTTTTTCACATTTTTTGATTGATTGAAGTACAGTATCTCGTCGTACCAAGTATAGGGTAACCTTAAGTCATTTAGGCTACAATTTTATTATGTTGTCTTATCAATCTATCAAAAACTCGTGCCATCTCAATAAAGTAGGTATACTTATTATCTTTATGTAGATATTGAATAATTGCCATTGTTACAGTTGTTGTTGTTGTTGTTGTTGTGATGTTGCATTCGACTTTAATTATTGAACAATAGAGAAATATGTTTATTGTATTTACGATGCAGGGTGTGAGGGGCGTAAGGGGGGGGCACGTGCTTTTGTTGCTGCTGACACAATTTTTGTGAAGCTAAACAATTTTCATGCCTAACATTTTTGCTTATTTGGCCATTGTGCGTTAATTTTATTGTTGTTTGTTTCTGCTGTTGTTTTGAATAACATTTTGTTTTTTTTTTTTTTTTTTGATGCGAGATGCGCGCGAAAATAAACTGAAGAAGAAGAAGAACTATATTTGTTGCTATTATTGCAATTGCTGCACTTATTGTCTGGCATTTGGGTCATCATCAACAGCAACAACAACAACAGCAACAACAACATAATTCAGGCGAAATACTTGATCAAATATTTAATAGTTTGTGTATTTGTGGATATTCGCAAACCTTGGCTGTGTGATGAAGAAGAAGACATCGCTGCCATCCAAACCTTAAAGACCTTAAAGACATTGCCTGACAAGGTCAAGAGGCCTGGCCACGTTCCCCAATTTCAGTTTGAATTTGAAATTTCAACTTCAAGTTGAAGGCTTAGGCCTTAAACACAACTTCAAGCCAAGTTCAAAGCCAAATCGAGACAGGGAAGTGAACAACGGACGAGTAATAAATAAATACCAAAAGCAACCATAACAGCAACAACAACAACAAAAAGACAGTAAATAATATACACCAAAAAACTGTTCATTGCTTGTTTCTATCAATAAGTATTAATTTGTGTTTTTTGTTTAGCTGGCACCAATAATACTTTTAAGTACACAAGTCACATTTTGTTCACACGACAAGTTGTTGATCGAGCTGTGGCAAAGGCCGCCTCATCAACTTACAGATATATTTTGTTAACTACTCCATTAATGTATCTTATGGACTTTGTAGTTGTTGTGGGTATATTTAACTCATTTTCTCTCATATATATACAAAACTTGGGAAAACAATTAAGAAGGCTCAACTCGATTAAGTTTGACTAGGAGATATACCCCAAACCCTTAACCTTTCATACCTCCAGTATTTCAAATTCCAGATTTTATTGTTATCGATTACATGTAAAAGCCGTAAACCGGAAAGCTTATCGATAATTTGAAACAAACTTATCATACCTATGGCTTGGGATAGTTTATGTTTCAAACTTATAGGCTTTAGATACAGTTTTTGTGTTAGTACAGACTAACGGACAAAGCCTGATCAAAAATATATATACTTTACTCTGTCTGTTACATACATTTGCACAAAATCATTATACCCTCGCATCTCACATTTCATGGGCTTAGGGTATCGAAAAATAAATAGTTAATAATCTCATGGCTTGCATTCTCATTTGACCATATTTTTTGTGTTTTGTGTTTAGAAGGGAACGTTGACTAACTAACTCTACTAGTTAAATTATCGACTATAAAGTCTCTTGCTATTTAGATCGCTCCCTCTCTCTGTCTCTATTTCTCTAGTTTTCTCGAGAGGTCGCCTCGATTGTGTACCTTGATTTTGATTGCTTCATGCTAGGAAAATGGAAAACTCGTTTTTTTTTATTTTCGCTACGCGTTGACTTTGAAAATTGCGCAGCGTGAAAAATGTTTTGAGTGGAAACGCGTTGAGGAAGTTTTTGCTTCTTCCCATTTCCCCATCCTCTCTCTCTCTCTCGATCATTTTCTCGGTTTATTGTTGCTCCCTATCCCAAATGATCGTTGTTCCTAAACTGTTTTGATATTCCACTTAACATAGCCAAGTCACAAACTGGTTTATCGACTTTTCGTTTGTTCTACACACACATACACACACACACACACACAAACAAACAGACTCTGAGAATTGTGAAGCAACAGCTGCAGCAGGTACGAATACTGTTGTTGTTGTTGTTGTTGTTATCGTTGTATATTGTGACTTAACCATGTCCGGCAATTGCTCCATGCTCAATGATGATCACAAGCCTACAAGCGAAGTCAAGTCAAGTCGAGTCGAGTCGAGTCGAGTCGAGTCAAGTCAAGTCGTTTGCAACAAGAGTCGTGACTCAACCATCAACAGTCTACTAACGATTAGATAAAAGCCATTGGCACATGTCAGCTGATAGCTGATAGCTGACAGCCTATAACTGATATTAGCTATCAGGCTAATGGCACTAACTGATAACTGATTATAGCCGATGCCACAAGCATTCTAGAATGCATTTCTATCTAATGCTAACTATTTTCTACTTCTTTTTTTTCACTGTTTAGCTGCAACTCAATCAGAGCATGTTAATTATTTTTAAATGTTATGTACATTGTGCACATAGTACATTGTTGTTGCAGTCAGTTATTATTGTTATTGTTAACAAGCAGTGCAGTTAAGAACACTGCTACGGCTAACTGTTAACTGTTAAAGCCAGGCAAGCGGGTCGCAAAAATTGCATTTTTAATTACATAAACAGCAGCATGGAAACAAATAACAATAACAATTATAGAGACAAGCACCAGCTGCCATATACTTTTTTTCAATTGACAAGAACAACAACAAATACTGAAATACTGAATGAAGTGTTTTTTTGGCCCAAGACAACAAAAGCCAATTACTTGACAAAGAGCTAATAAAAACCAAATCAAAATTTACACCAAATTGTAAATACTCTTAGACAAAGACAAAGCAAACAAGTCGATAAAACTTGATTGAGTTTGTTCTTATTAGTATTTACCTTAAGTCTGTCAATAATTAGTGTATTTATCTGTGAAATTAAGTAATTTTCAACGCTACGAAAACTTGATGTTTTGTTTAAAGTGTATAAGCCAGAGCCAATTAAAAGAAGCAGCCAATCGGTAAGAAGGGAATGGTATTGTTTTTTTTTTTTTTCTTCTCGCAGTTGTACTTAACTAATTGAAGTCACAACTTTGATACACACGTAAAGCTCTACGTAATAGTTTGCGGTTTTTTATTTTGTTTTTTAGTTATAAACAGGCAAAAATTATTTAAAATTAAAATTGATGACAAACATAAGATTGTGAACAATAGCAAAATATGGTAAAAAAAAAAATAGTTTTCATTTAAGTTTATTCCTGGTTCTTATCAACTTTGAACTTTATATTTATATTTGAATTTGAGTTTGTTCATGATTTTATGAAATAGTACTAAAAACCTTAAGAGGAGATGAGAATTTTAGTTTTTTGAAAACTTTCTTCAAGATGATAGTTTGATATCGATTTTTATTAGATACATTTTCAAGCTAGAGATCTAACAGAATTCGACTGGTTGGTCAAGGGATCAAAAATTGGTCAGTTGTTTCTTGGTTTTGTTTGAGCAATTGCCTTAAAAGGCAAGATGTTGCAGTTGCAGTTGCAGCCAGTAGTGCAGCTGCCTGGGGCAGCAATTGTTGTTGTATGTTTTTGTTGCTCTTTTTGTTTGCTTGTTGCCAAGTGCGTTTCAAATTGCGTTGTTTGCAATTGGCAGCTGCCACAACAACAACATCGGCAGCAGCAACAACGGCGATAATAGAACTACTTACAGCAACAACGTTGCGTTTTTAGTGCTTTTGGGCGCTTTGGTCACGCTCAACTAAATAGGCGCGCGCACTTAACGGTGTTTTATTATTTCAACGCTTTGTTGTTGTTGGTGTTGGTGTTACCGCTGATGATGATGATGTTGGCTGACTATGATGATGATGATGTTGATGCACTAAACGCAATCATTTTTCAAACAATTACGAGTATGTATGAAATTACCTGTAATTTCAATTTGCTAAAATGCGTCGCGCATAATTGTTCTTGCTAACGTCCTGCAGAAGCTGCAGCAGCACACACACACACACGCACACACACAAATAGAAAGAAATGTGAGGTAGAAAACGCATACGTACTAGTGGAATTAGATGTGGAAATGAGAAAGAGGAGCAGGACACGCCGTCTCTTTGTTGTTTGACTTTTGCACGCGCGTGCTGTATTGATTTTTAGCACAGGTTCATAACCCACACAGGCACACACTCACACACTTATACAGATATACAAACACGCGCACACTGGCAGGAACACACCCTGGTGCTGCTGCAGCGATGGCATGTGTATCTGTATCCCTTAGATACAAAGTCAAAACAGCAGCGATTCGTTATTTCGCCTTAGACAGCCCAAGTGGCGGCTTAAAGCCACAACAAAAACATATATTGCGTATAAACACTTTAGCATTAAAGGACCAAACAAGTTTTGAATAAACAAACAAAAAAAAATAACATTTGATAATAGTAGAAGTTAACTCACTTCTTTTGATTATTGCATTTTTATTTTGGTGGGACAACAAACAATTTACAAATCTACGCGCGCGTCAAATTTGTGAGTACTGTTTGTTCGCACGCAAACAAATAAAACATAAAAAAAAGTATTGTAGTAGTAACCACAAAACACACTTTAAGCGCGCGCAACGGTCGTGATCCGGTATACGTCCGTTTCGGTTGGTATTGTTTTTTCTTCTGTAACTGACGATGGTCGCGCTATCGGTATAATGCGCTATCTGCGAGCGCCACATTCGTAATCGATGTGTCGTGAATCACGACTATCGATATGCCGATACACAATTAACGCATCGTTGTTATTGTTCATCACTTACGGCTTCTACTTTTTTTTTTGTATCGAGCTATAAATGTATTTACTAGCAGGAAGAAAGTGAATAAAATGTGTTAAATGGTACGTTGCTGAAAGAAAAACAGTGAAATACATTTCCTGTTTGCATCATACGATTTTGTCTATCAAACCTGCGTCGCTTTCTGCAGCTATCAAAGTGAACAAAAAAAATTGCGAGTTGTGGGACGAACGCCACCCAAAAATAATAAAAAAAACACCACAGAATACGCATTGTTATGCTACCGTCGCGTGTTTGTTGTTGCTAGAACTGTTGTTGTTGTTGTTGCTGGTGGCGAGGAGGATTACGGTTGTTTGTGGGTTGCTGGGTTTGACTCACGTCGTCCACCCAAAACCATCAAATCTATTGATTTTTAACAATACTCTATGCCAATATCATGCAAACACACACACGCACGCACATATCCAGCCATATGTACATGCATGTATACTCGTTGGAACGCGCACATATTTACACACACACACAAACATATCTGCGTACCTAAAAAGTGTTTTCATATAGTTTTTCTAAATCGAAATCTCAGTCGCAAAGCCAGACGACGATGACAAATGCCCGCGTTGCAACTAGCACTCAAGTTGGGCGGGGGGTCAGGCGGTGTTGGCGGTCGTCGTTCATAGTGAAACAGCCAAAAACAAAGCAGCCGGCAGCTGCAGCCACATTTACCTGCTCGTGGGGGTGGTACAGTGAATACAGTTTACAGCATCCCAATAGTGGAAAAAGGTGAACAGATTTCAGTGAAATCATGATTTTAAGTTAGTCAGTGCGCACTGTAGTTATTATTATTCTTTTTTGTAACATAGTAAATACGCAGACTCACGCCTTTGTTGCCAAGCCTGGTCTCCGCATCGCATCCTGGCTGCTGTTGCGGCACCAACAATTTTTTGGAGGCCAAGTTTACGTGCGCAAATTCACACACATACATACACATATAATGACAATACATTTACTCGTGTGCAATTTTAGGTGGTGCCCTTTTATTGGGTTAATTGGCACTTTGTGCATTGATTTTTATGCAAAACTTTCAAGCTTCCCGCCAGCAACCACAACAACAACAACAACAATAGAGCAAGAGCAATTGAAGCTGCATGAAAAGTGATTCATTTGACTATTCATTGGATTAGATCATCAAAGATTTAATTTGTGTTTATGGTAATCAAAGCTCTACACTCACTATCCCGCTGTATCTGTATTCTTTACAGGCATACGACTCCAAGCGTAGCATGTCAGCAGCGGCAGTTGAGTTAAACACTGGCTGCTGAAAGGTAGCCTCATCCGCTCTAAAAACGAGCAAAACCACCAGCAATAACTCCCAGTCAACATTCCAGCCAGCCAGCCAGTGAGTGTCCCCAGTGTTCGTGTTTGTGTTCGTCTTCAGCATGAACTCCTGCAGCGGCAGCAGCAACGATTCGATGGAGCAACAAACAAATGTGAATCATGTGCCTGGCGGTCACGCCGACCTGCATATGAATTTTGGCAAGCCAGTTTCCCAGGAGCGTTACGTATGGGAAATGCGCACACGCAGTCCAAACCTAACACCAGCCAGTACTGTGCTCAACTCACCGGATCTGAATGCTGAGCTGCAATATACGCCTATGCATCATCATCAGCATCATAACCAGACGTTTGAGCAAATGTCGCCGCCACATCAGTTGCCTGGCTACCTTAACGCCCAACAGCATCATCATCTTCATCAGCAACAGCAGCAGCAATCAGCTTATTACTACCAGAGGCCGCATCCACATCAGATACGTGTTGGTCGGAGCCCGGGTAGTAGTCAGTTTGAGCCAGAGGTAAGAATAGCAGAAACGCATTAACATTGTGCGCCATAGAGTTATTTTTAAATGCGCAGAGTTCAAAAGCAAGCAAAACAAAGTAGCATTTCTTATATAAAACGCATTACAAGAACTATTGAATATAATTATTAATTAGTAGTTGTTATTTTTTTTTTTTGTAATAGTTGCTTTTAATATAAAGAGCTGTTAGGTTTTTGGATAGAATATTTGTTTTTTAAAAAGAAATGTCGATATATCGATATCGATACGAGTTATAACAAAGGAAATAAAAATAGTTTATGGGACTGAAGAGTTTATTTTAATGCGTTGTAAGTTTTGGGACAATGTTATTTATGTGATTATTGAAACGTGCAAAGAAATTCATTTAAAGGTATGTGAGTATTGTAAATGCATTTAAGCACGACTATACTCTACCTAGTTTGCATTATACATTTCTAACACATTTTTGAATACCCTCAGGGCATGGCGAGTCCCGGCTCGCCAACAGATGTGGGCAAGGCTGATGGCCAGTGTCTGCGGGATGGTGAGATTGTTGTGTTCGACGACATTGACACGAACTGGATGAACAAGCCGACAGCGCTGGCAGCACAGGACAGAGGCAGCAATGACGATGTACTAAAGGTCACCAAGATGATTGGACAGCTGCCCATTGCCGAATATGAGGGTTCGCCGCGTCGGTTTGGCAATCAGCCGGGTAAAGGTGGTGGCTTCCCAAAGCGTGCACCTGGCTTTCCGCAACGCGTCTCACCTGCCAAGCAGCGTGTGGATAATAATGTTAAAACTTCTGTTGGCAATCTGATTGATTTGATTGATCACGATGGTACGAATGCAACAGCATCCTCAAAGACACCCACTTTTGACTATCTGTACGAGTTCTCTGAGACGCGCAAAGTTCTCGAGGAGTTCTTCAAAGGCAATCCCGATGAAGATGATGAGGAGAAGCGCTTTACCGACTACACAACGGAGAGTGGTGAAGATGTGGCCAGTTCTGTAAGTTTGTTAATCAAATTTAACAATTCGAAAACAAATCTGATTTGTTGGTTTTCAAGGACTTACCGCCGCGCGTTTGCGATGTGGATAAACATATCGAGCAGGCTTATATTGGCCAGCGTCTAGCTAGAATACCCAAAGACGAGCTCTACATGGTGCATCGTTCTCCCAGGATGCAGGTAACCTAGCGTTGAGTTTCTAGTAATTAATGATTATAAAATTTTTTTTTTATATTACAGAACAGTGAACAAAATAATGCCTACCAGGAGCACAACGACATCGAGCTGTATATCGATTCGAACAGTCGCAGCAGTGGCGATCTTGCGGACACTGAATTGGAGACGAATCTGCGTCGGCATTCGCGTAACTTTACTCTATCACCGGAGACGACGGACTATGATTCAAATTGTGGCGATTTGGATAGCCTTTCAAATGATATTAATTGTACAACAACCGATTATGGTAAACTCTATACCAGTATGCCTGTTCTGGAGGATGGTCTCAGCAGTGGACATGCCTCCGATACCGAAAACAATGTATCCGTCGTCTGTGACAAGCAACAACAACAACAACAGCAACCTCAACAGCAGTCGCAACTCATCAATGAGCATGAGCATAATGGCAACAGCAATAATGAGCGACTGCACAACGAATATAATAGTGCAACAGCAATTACAGAAACAACAAAAACACCAACAGATGCCTCACAACCGATCGAATTTGTGACGACCTCGCCATTGCCCGAAACGCCATCGATAACGCCATCGCCCGAGCAGTGTGAGGATGATTCGCAACCGCAGCCAGCGGTGTCTGCTGATAGCGACAGTCCGGCAGAAACAGAAACACACTACGGTCCAGTTTATGCTGCTGCAGCAGCAGCATCATCGGTCAGCAACAAACCAGCATCATCATCAACAGCAGCAGGAGCACCAGCAGCAGCTGCAGTGACAGCTTCCTCGCCAGTTAAGATAAAAGAGGCGATGAAGGAGATACGCACGGCTCTGCAGCGAGCTAAAACACAACCAGATAAGCTCAAGTACTGTGACGAAGTGTTGCCCGCTGATCCGGATTCGCCAGTTTGGGTGCCGCGGAAAGGTGCAACAACAACAGCGATGGTAACAAAAATTACGACAACGACGACGACGATACGCCTTGAGGATGAGGAAGCGGACGCAGATCTGGAAACAGATCGACTGCTTGGTCAACAGGATTTCTTTGCGGAACAACAGGTTATTGTTACTATTGATTTAAATATCTGTAAGAATATTTGCTAACATCTGCTTTATGGTTTTTTTTTAGACAACTGCTTTAACTGTAGCCGCTGACAGCAATGCAAATGGTTTGATTAACAACAATGGCAGCAGCATTAATATAAGTGACAACAATAGCAATCCCAAACCGCAAACGTATTCGACAGCCACCATACGACAGGGTATTGGCACTTCGTTGACGGCCAACTCGCCTGACATTTGTCAGATTGTGGGCAATGCGGATGTTTCGCTTAGTTCACCGGAAAAATTGCAATATTCAAAGAGCCCCACTGGCTCCATTAAATCGCTAAAGGATACGGTCAACACCGATAAAAAAGCCCATTCACGCAATAAAGAGGGTAAGTTGTAATGTCAAAACCGCACGCGTGTTTGTGTATGTGTGCGTTCTAAAACGCCCCCTCGCACAAAATAATCAATCAATCTGGTGTGTGCTCTGTTTTTTCGACTTAAACAATATTTGACTTTCACGTTTATTCTTTTTTGTCAAACGCTGCATATTGAAATTTTCATTTTCTGTATTTGATGGTGTCGTGCCTGCCATGTAAGTGAATGCGCTCTATATCTATCTCCCTTACTCTGCTCCTCTCTCTTTCTCTCTATCTATATCTTTCCTCCTCTGTATATCTATGTAACTGTCTTCTCGCTCTACCTTGCCCTTTCATAGCCCAACTACCATAGACATCATTTGCTTCATATTCAGTAAACTCATATACTTTATAATGTTTTCATTGCATGCGTCATTAAGCAGATATATATAACATAAAGCTAATACATAAACTGGAATAGGGACTTATCAATATTGTATGCTAATTCATAGATCTTAAGGTCTAAACGTTTATATATGTTTGAAAAATATGTTTGTTTTTCTTTTATGCAAACTTGTTTTGTTGCGGGAAATTAACCATTGAGAGCATTAAGTTTCTCTTTTTTTGTTTATTAAATCGTTTTTAATTTCCAAATTGACATAAGTATCAGGTATCCTTAGCAGTTTGCTTCTTTGCTTTTAATAAATCAAAATAACGATATATGAAAACTAATGCATAAGATTAAAGGTATTTTATATGTATATATATGTATGTAGCTATTGTAACAGTATCCATTTTGGCTACATGTTTATTGAATTGCTTGCCAAAATAATTGATTTATTATTATTGCTATCATTAGGTTTGTTGGAACCCAAAGTGCTCATCGAAGGAGTTTTGTTTCGCGCCCGATATCTAGGATCCACACAGCTAGTGTGCGAGGGACAGCCAACAAAATCAACACGTATGATGCAGGCCGAGGAGGCTGTATCCCGCATAAAGGTTCGTATAACGAGCTGCTCAGAGTGTAATTTGTCTCGTTGTGCTCCTTTAGAATAATGCTTGGTTAATTGTCGCTCTCTATCTCTAAAACTATCTCTGTGTATCTGTCTATAATTACATCTCGCTTTTCTCGCCCATTTCCCATAAAAAACAAACAAATTAATAAAACCTATGCTGCTCACTCCTTGATATGTTTAGGCTTTGGTAAGCAACAAACACAAACGTAGCACTTACAACTGCGTGTTGTCCCGAAATAATAATATGAATTAACCAGTCTCAAGGCACATCTTAATTTGGTTTAATTTGTTTTGTTCATAGGCGCCTGAGGGTGAGAGTCAGCCCAGCACCGAAGTGGATTTGTTCATATCAACCGAAAAGATAATGGTGCTCAACACAGACCTTAAAGAGATTATGATGGATCATGCGCTGCGAACCATTTCCTACATAGCTGACATTGGTGATCTCGTGGTGTTGATGGCACGTCGACGCTTTATACCCAATGGAAGTGGCGTTGTTGTCGATACCCTCTCATGTCCAAGCCCAGCTGACGCAATAGACGGAGAGCCGTTGAAGGAGATTAACAAGGAAAGCGGCTCGTCCAACAAACACAATCGTACACCCAAAATGATATGCCATGTTTTCGAAAGTGATGAGGCGCAGTTTATAGCGCAGTCAATTGGCCAGGCGTTTCAGGTGGCCTACATGGAGTTCCTCAAGGCCAATGGCATTGAGAACGAGAATCTGGCCAAGGAGATGGACTATCAGGAGGTGCTCAATAGCCAGGAGATATTTGGCGATGAGTTGGAGATCTTTGCCAAAAAGGAGCTGCAAAAGGAAGTTGTGGTGCCCAAGGCAAAGGGTGAAATTCTCGGCGTTGTCATTGTCGAAAGCGGTTGGGGTTCCATGCTGCCAACTGTGGTTATTGCCAATTTAATGTCCGGCGGTGCTGCAGCCCGCTGTGGCCAATTAAACATTGGCGATCAGCTAATAGCTATAAATGGCATGAGTCTAGTTGGTTTGCCCCTTTCCACCTGCCAGAGCTACATACGCAATGCCAAAAATCAAACTGCCGTCAAGTTCACCGTTGTGCCCTGTCCACCAGTTGTCGAGGTGAAGATTCTGCGCCCCAAGGCGCTCTTTCAGCTAGGCTTTAGCGTGCAAAATGGCGTGGTATGTTCAAATATAAAAGATGAATAAGTATTGCTATTATATAGTTATCTGCCTTTCAGATTTGCAGCCTGCTGCGTGGAGGTATTGCAGAACGTGGCGGTGTTCGGGTTGGCCATCGCATTATCGAGATTAATAATCAAAGTGTTGTGGCTGTGCCACACGATACCATCGTCAAGCTGTTGTCCTCATCTGTGGGTGAGGTTAGTCATATCCTCATTTACCCAATTACTATATGTTTTAATTACAATTTTCTTAATCGTGTTGCTTGCAGATTTTGATGAAAACAATGCCCACGTCCATGTTTCGTTTGCTCACCGGCCAGGAGACGCCAATTTATATCTAATTAGTGTCCTATATATTTATATAGATATACGCATATATGCTCATGCACCTCACACAGCACACACTAAAGACTAAGAACTAAAAATACGCATGTCTGTTGTTGATCCAGCCTAATTCTATTTACATACATGTACTTTCATTATGCCGTCTAACGCTGAGTGCAGTCAAACAAACTCAAAACTTTTTCAAATAAGTAAAGCAATGCAAGAAGAGAATAAAGAAGATTAAGTACTCATCCTACTCATCTAATTAAACTAAGCACTCGCAAAATACTAAAAAATTTACTTACTTTAGCAGTGGCATACAAAAATCGCTTTATTTACTTTTCGTTGAACTTTCTGTTTTCTCGATGTACATGAAAAAGACTGAATTTAATGTTTTGTGTACATGTGTATGTGTGTGAGTGTGTGTGTTTTTGTGTATGTGCATTTGTGAGTATGTGTTCAGCATAGTTGTTTTGTAAAAAGTGTTCAGACAAATGTCAAATACTGGAACTTTTGGAGTGTTTTTTTATTACCAGAAACAACAAATTTTCAAAGGGCGAGATGCAAAAAAAAACAGATAAAGCCATATAATGTGTACTAAGTGCGTGAATGAGTGTGTATGCGTGTGTGTGTGCGTGTGTAGGTGATGTGTATGAGTGTGTGTCTGAGTACGTGCGTGTGTGTGTTCGTGTGTCTAAAAGAAGAAGGGAGAGAGGAAAGCTAAAAATGGGAGATACGGGCAATACTCTATAAGAAATGATTTGAATTTAGTTGCCAATGCGCTAGGAAGACAGCAATAACTTATTTAATAATAATTTTTGTAAATTTATGTTATTAACTACATTTATAATTTGCAGTTATGCCAAAAAAACCAACAAACAAATATTCGTTGTATGAGTTAAGATGAGATTTCGTTGAATTTTTTTCTATGTACAAATATAATATATATATTATGATTATGATTATGATTATGAGAACGCATTATGTATTTAATAAATGTCAAAAGCAAAACAAATATCAAAAAAATAATTAGCTTAGTTCCAACAATGCCTGATACAAGCAAACAGTAAACAAAATAAAATGCATTTAAGTAACGTCGTCAAAAAACAAAATGTGTATAATTACAATAAATGTGCAAAATTGATACTTGTACCGTTTTCGAGAAATGCCATTAAAAACAAAATACAGAAAACAGAGAACAGAAAACAATAAGCAACTGCAACAATAAATCTAAAACCAAGAACAAAAACAAAACAAATAAAGGCAAAATATATAAACAGCAACAAAGTAATATGAAGAACAATAAAATGTGTATTGAATTATTTCAGTAAAGCAAAACCAAATTACATCATACAGATACATCATATACATACATACAATATATATTAAAGAGAGCTTATTTTTGCTATAATTGACAAACACAATGAAAACGAAAAGTAATACGCAAGTACATAATATAATATACGTATATATAAAATATCAACAAATATGTACATACCATACACATGTATGTACGTATGTAATTATATAAATACTTAATATAATACGGAAAGCAAATGAGATTATTTCAAATATTGCAAGTGCTAATTGTGCAGGTAATCACAAGTTCATTATGTATACAAATATTATTATATTATTATACAAACATATAACAAATTTATATATGTATATAAGAAAACAAATATAACTTTGATCGTTGGCATAGGCATTATTTTTGCAAAACAAACACACAACAGCCGAAGCCGAAGCCGAGCAAGCAAGTTAAAACATAAATAAAATACAAATTAATAAATTTATAGAAACAATTAACAATTAGCTCATGTATGCAAAGTACATGAACATATAACTCTTATCTTGCTATGCGCCTAACAAAACTAAATATGTAACTACTACCACACACTAACTGTATACTATCTAATACTATTTATTTATTTACACCCGATCGAAATTCAAATTCGATTTCAATTCGAGTCCAATAAAAGCAATCATTTCGATCCCATTTGATTACCATTCAGGTGAAGCGCAGCCTAAATTGATATTGAACTTAAAAAAAATTTCAAAAAAATTTAATTCAAACGATTATAATAACTAAAATAAAAAAACAACTGTAACTCGGCGAAAATTTAAAAATACATACAAAATACATTACATATTTATTAATTAAAATCACGTGAAACTTTTATTTGGTGGGAATATTTGTGGGAAATATAATCTTAATCTGGTTATAGGACAAATCTTAAAGAGAAGATGATCCATCACCGAATGTCCTGTTAGATGGACAGTTAAATGTGGAAATTCGTTTGTAATCTTGGGCAGAGCCAAGACACATCTTCGATGTTATGTGAATACAGTGCCAACTGTACAAATTTACCATTTAGTGCAATTCATTGAGAAATTTTCGAGAACAAACTTAAGCTCTTCTTCATCTTTAGTTTTTGGTAAGTTAATTGCAGTTCAAAAAACCAATTGAACTATAAAAGCGATCATTTCCCCAACTGTAATATAAATAGTAAAAACAAATTTGAGTTTAAGTTCTTGGATTTGTCTACCGTTTTATTTTTTTGCTCGTATTTATGTATATTTTTGTTGTGTGTGTTTTTAATACTAAAAAAATGTATACGAATCATTGGTTTGTTTATGATTTAAATATCTTGATTTAATTTAAAGGTTTTTCAATTTCTTACTTTATGTGGGGCCCTCAGCCTTGTAAATTGTGTATTAAGTTTTTTGTGTTTTTTGCATTTGTTGTTCTAACAACGGTCCGTAAAATGTGTTTTTAATATTTTTTGATTAGTGTAGCATATAGCATATACCCATTAGTGGTATTATTTTCGATTTGTTTTGTTTTATAAGTTTTGGAACAATTACAACACAATATTTTTAAATAGTATTTTGCTACAAATGTAAATTTAAGTTTCATTTTTGTTTCGATTTTCATACATAAACAAACACTTTCGGTATTTCAAATTCAATTCAATTTTCTTAAAATTAAGGTATTTTATTCTACAATTAATTGTTTTCTTTCTGGTTTGTGTGTATGTGTGTGTGTGTGAATGTGTGAACATGTGTTTCAAGTAACAATAAACAAAACATACAAATAAAATATACATATATTTAAAAAGAAAGAAAGAAAGAATAAAAATACATTATTCATTCAAAAATCAAGAGACAAATTGAATCAATTTCAGTTGAACATTTGTAAATTGTGTAAATGGAAGCTGATTCATTCATTCATATAGTATATATATATGTATACACGCATGCATGCACTTATTGAATGAGGCAGATCTCTGATTACAGACACAAAAGTCATTTATCAAAATGTGCCTTACACAATTAGTCAGCCGAGAAGTCAGGTCATGAACACGTTTCCTGTTCTGTTCTTAAAAATGTTTCTTGCTCAAAAACACAGGCTTACATGCACACATACAAATAGTATATGGTAATAAGTGCTTTACAGATATGTTTTGCCCCTTACTTAGTTTATGGTTGTATTCGGTTTGGATTTGTGTGAGAGCTTAACTTCTAGTTAAGTTTACATGCTGTAAATTCTTTGTGTCAATACATTTTGAGTGAAAGCAAAAGCAAAAAAATATATAGTTACATGTTTAAGTGCAATGTTCGATTGTTGTTTAAATCGTTTGTGCGCATTAAACTAATACACATTTAACTAATACGTCAAATTACAGCTGTCGAGATTTGTCTAACATAACATACTCTTTATAATATATATATGTTTACTAACATGTTGCACTTGAATTTGAACACCAAACGGGAGAGAGAAATGGTTAACACTTTGAGGGGGAACAATTTGCAATTTAAACATTTTACATTCTAAACATTTTACAACATGTATAAAGCTGAATGTGAGATCTATTGTAAATCTAATGTGTTCGGGAACGGGTTTAATATATGTTTATATTATCATTAAAAGAATAGACAATGTACAACATGTTAATAAAAGTACAATACATACATAACAATTGTGACATTATTTTCACTTAGAATTCTATAATATATGTATGCAATTATATACTATATATATCTTGTCATGAAGTGCAAATCGAAACGATCGTTGAATATATTGAGTTATGGAAGCGCGTTTGCTGCATTAAAATACATTCGGTAAATTACATACAAAATATGACTTCAGTTTACATAAACGTAACAAAAAAAAAGTATATGTATAAAAAAAAAACAAATCTTAAAAACTAACAAAAAAGAATGTAATTTAATTAATTATTGCACTTGGAAAACAGCTCAACCTATTCTGTCGTTTTTCTTTTTCTCTTTTTCTATATATTTGTTGTTTGTGTTTTTTCACGTTTTCTACAAGCTGCCAACAATTTGGTAGAAGGCAAAGTTGTAAGTAAGTAATTGATGCGCTGTATACAAATATATATGTATGTATGTGTGTCTGTGTATGTCAGTATAAATTATCTAAATATATAAGTATGTATGTTAGGTATATTGTGTATGCATATTGTATATATATAGTATTTGTATTGTATGTATGTATCAACTACTTCGTTTCAATGTGGTGGATATTCACCGAATATCGTATTTGGAATATCGTATGTTAAGGGAGCTTTGCAATTGAATGCTTATCTCGAGGTTCTGGTTCGTACTATTTTAAATAGTTTTTGTTTTTTTTTTTTTTTGATTTGTTTTAATAGAGTTTGTTGTTACATTTTGGCAACGCTTGTTACATGTTTGAACATTATTTAAAAAACAAACAAAAAAAACTTTCATTGCATGATTTTTCGCACTTTGTTTTCGCATTAATCCTTATCGTAATACGTTTCTATTCCTGTTGTCCCTAATGGTTTGTGTTGGTATTTATTTTTTGTTGTTGTGTGCACGTAAGATATTAATAAACTTAGTTAACTATACGATAAGGAGTTACAAATTCGTTTTGGGGCATGTATGTGTGTGTGACAATGTTTACAAAATATCAGCAATATCATTAAAGAGGTAAACAATAAACAATATGAAATACAAAATAAAAACCAATGTCGACAATTTTGCATTCTACAAAAAGGTATGTTAAAACATTTTTCGAAAGATATATATAATTTTTTTTGTTTTCAATTTTTTCTTTCTGTATAAAGTTGGGTTAAGGTTATCAACATTCCAGAGGTCAGATTTGTTTCCCGTCTGCCTTAAGATAGATGTTCTATCTGATCGACAATTTAAAACTTACATTAAAAATGTTGTTGTTTGGGGTACATAAAATACATATGTATATAAACTACAACTGTATATACTATATATATATATATATATTTGTATAGAATACAAAAACTTTTAAGTTATAAAATACATATGTATCAGTTTAGCAGACTGCTTAGTACTGTTGAATGTAGTTATTAAATGTACTTGTAGTGTGACATAAACAATAAGTATTAATAAATAAATATATATAAATGGTATTTTTCTCGTTTTCAAACATAACAGCAATATATAAATATACATATAATGAAGTGACAAAAAAAAAATAATTTGGGTTCTTTAAAACATAATAGATAAAATTAGGGTGTATACATATAAATAGGTAATGTATTTTTTATATAGTATATGTATATGTTGTAATTGAACATTAACTAATCATAGATGTATCTAGTATCTGGGCTTTGACACGCCGACACAGCCGACTTTGTGACCGAACCGAACTACTAACACAGCTACTAGGCTAGTTAACCATACATATTCATATCCATACTTATGAATATCCGTTGTTCCTGTATGCCGTATCCATGTCCGTGTCGCCTGCTCTGAATATTATGTGGATAATTCTGTGCTCCCGCGACGCACCATGTTGAGTTCGCTGAAATCGATCTCTGTCGATTCAATGGATTGTATCGAGGCGCTACGCAGCTTGTTGGCCGGAAATTTGCCGCGACTCTTAAGCGCCGTCAACTGTAGCAGGAAATTATTGTGTAGTTTTTGCCGATTAGTGATGTCATTCATATATATTTATGACTATTTGTTTCTTGTACTCTTACTTTGTTGTTTACATACATCTACTATGCGTGCATTTAAGTAATAGAAATGTGTGTGTGTGTGTGTGTGTGTGTGCGTGTGTGAATGTTAGAGTGTGTTTAGCTATGTGTGTGTGTGTGCTTAAACATTTAGAAACGAACACACTCCAACAGAAACCAAATACCAGCTACATTTACAGATGCGAATGTGTACTCAGAAGATATGTATGTAGATATATAGATACAGGCGTGCAGGTAGATGATAGTTACAGGCAAATCTGGTTATGAGAGAAAAATAAACAATAGCAGAAAGTCAAATACAGAGAGAAAAAGTTACGATACCATTAATTAAATCAGTTAAGCTCAAATTAGATGTAGAATTATACTTATACCAAACAACGTTAGGTTTTGCTGCAAGGTTTGTGTCTTTGCTATATCCCACAGTTTTACGATCAAGTTGAAGAAAAATGACTGCTGCTAACAGCAAAATAAAAAGTCAACTAAAACAAGTTAAACTCAACTAAATAATGAAAGCGAAAACGAATAAATTCAAAATGAGATTTAATAATTTTAAAGTTAATATTTGCTTGACATTTAATGAAACATCTTGTCATTCGGCTACTAAAATGACAACAGGTTAAAAACAAATGAAATAAACATGTTATATATATATTTATTTGGCCAACATGCAAATTAACAATGACTAACACAACTCCATCAAATGGGATACATAATATACAGTATATACTTGTATCAGATAAGATAAGATGTATGGGATGCATTTTTTGAGGACGAACTAGATACTACATAAAAGAAGAGAAGAGCGGCAGGCAGGAGAAATTTAAGATTTATAATAGCACACACATTAACACATAAATAGTTTGCGTTATGCTGATTACTCAATGTAGGAAAGAACAAACAAACAAGAAAATTGACAACAAAGTCTATATAATAAGTATAAACTGGTTCGAACAAAGTGTAGATCTTGAAGATCTTAACAAAATATACTAAGTACTTTGGTACATACAGCAGCATGAATTGGAGAGAGGGGACGGGGCGAGGGAGCTCAGTTAAAAGCACCTGTTTGTTGGCTTTTTTGGTCGTTTTGTTGTTGTTATTTTTTTTCATTTTTGTATTGAATGCGATTTCGAATTTAATTTGGCTTAAAGAATTTGATGACGATGTGTTTGTTGTTGTTGGTTTTTTTAAGCATTTTTGTGTTTAAGATTTTGTTTTGGTTTTGTTTTGTTATATCAATTAGCTTAGCTTATCCATTTCCACGGTTCAGAGTCGGGGCTGGTTATTGGCGTGGGATACTAAGAAGACACAAAACAACGCGATTCGTGTAGTTTTTGTGTGTGTGTGTGTTATGTGAGAAAAAGATTCAATAAGAAACAACGAGATTAATATCTTTTAAACAGTTTCAAAGTACCAAAAAAAAAAAATCAAATAAGAAACAAAACAAAAAATGAAAAGCGTTTGCCACACACCAAAGCTTTATGGCTGATAAGCAGTTAGCAGTTAGCATGAACTGTTAAAAGTTTCTTTCGGCAATTTGTATGCACTTCCAAAGTGCAAATCAATACATTTGTGTAAGTGTGTGTGTGTGTGTAAGTATATACACGACTAGTAGGTGTGTGTGTGTGTTTTAGTTAATGTGCATGTAGCAGTTGTTATAATATTGTTGCCTGGTTTTGGGGTGCGTACAGTATCAAAAGCCCGGAAACCATAAAATTAGAACATAAAACGAATCGATAGTTGAGGTTGAACCCTTCGCAACGCATACCTCCGCTTTCATGTCAGCCAACCTGTCCTGCAGGTCACGCACTTTATCCGAATCATCCAGATTGGAGCGCAATTCGCCCTCGGCAAGCATTTCCGAGTTCTAAAATAAGTACATATATTGGTATAAGACTTTAACAAAAAAAACGGTATTTCCAAAATCAAACCTTCGTCTCCAAACGTGAAATTTCCTGTTTTAGTTCAGCAACCGTTTGACTCTGTTCGGTAAATTTGATTTTGACATTCATGAGTTCATCCTTCATGCGAGATTCCAGATCCGAGTATCTACAAAAAAGATTCGAGTTATTTAATATGTTCATTAGTTTGTTTTTACTTATTACGAACCTGTGCTGTTGTTCGCGCGCCTTGTTGGCCAACTCCTTTTCACGTGTTACAGCCATTTCGAGCTCCTCCTTGAGCTTCTTGTGCTCCTCGTCCTGACGGCGCAACTGATTCGTGGACACCTGCACCTGTGTCTCCAGCTCCATGACCTTGAGTCGCAGCTCCTTCAACTCGGTTAACGTTTCCATTTCACGTATACGCGTCGTCATTAGCTCCTCCTCGAGCTTTTGTGTGTGCTCCGTTGTCTTGGAGTTATCGAAGAAGTTTGTTAGCAGCTTCTTCGGTGTGGAATCAACCGAGGCGGCAGTGTGATCGCTGTTACGCTGATTTTCGGCCAGCTGTCGCTGCCATTGCATGCTCAGCTCCTGTACACGCTGTTTGAGATCCTTGAGGGAGAGCGAGGCTTCCGCCTCACGCAACTTGCTGGCAATCAGCTCGTCCTGCAGATGGGCCACCGAGTTATCCGGTGTGGTTTCGCGCAGCGTCTTTTTATCCTCTTCGAGCTCTTCGATTTTCGACTTTAGATTCCGTATCTGGTCCTCACTCTCGGCCGAACCCTGACGCACCTTGACCAGTTCCTCAAGCAAACAGGAGACCATTTCGTCACGTTGCTTCAACGCCTCCTCCTTCATGCAGAGCTCATCGATAGACGATTGTCGCGAGTTATTCTAAACGAAGATAAGATTCATTATCAATATGATCTTTTACAGTGGGTGATGTTTGGCATGCAAGGAATTTCAATCGATAAATGTACAAAGCAATCGATTATTTAATGATCGCTTCAAAAGCTCTAAAATGTAATCTATTATAAGCTTAGATTTAACGTGTAGAAATATTATGAGTTATTTGTTATGTAGCAATAGTGTATGTGTGTGTGTGTGAATAGGTTAATTGTCAACATAATCTTATTGTTATACAGAAATTCAAAAAAGATAACAAAACATTCAAAACAAAAGTAATTCTACGTAGTTTCATTATTGACATGCAGCTGTTATTATAACGAATATAACAAAAAACTTTGAATATATATGTACAAACATATGAATTTATATACATTTTTTTAGAGCAACTTGCCTCGTTTTGAAGCAGGTTGCAAGATACTTACGCTATCGAGTGAAACGTTCTGCGAGGCGTTGAGCAAATTATACGCATGAAGTTTTGTATTTCGATTTTTTTTTTTTTTTTTTAGGAATTTTTTGATATTGCATTGGATTGAGGTATTAAGCGTTAAACATTAACGTTTTTGATTTTTTGTTTTTTGTGTGTGTTTGTTTTGTTTTTAAAGCACCATAACCATAAGAAATAAACAGAATGGAAAAGAAAGACAGAAATTATTAACAAAACGACTTTCTAATCGTAGTTTAGCACAGCTTTTAATCATAATTTTCTTCACTTTATGTTTTTTTTTTCACTCTATTTTAGTTACAAAAAAACACAATTGAGCGAATGATGATGACCTTTTTCTTGGTTGTCTTACAACACTTACATTTTCCTGTAACCGCAAACTGAGACCGCGAACCTCTTCGTTGGCATTCTCCAACTGATGGGAGACCTCCAGGTACGAACGTCTCAGCTGCATCAGTTCCGTTTGAATAGCATAACTAAAGAGTGATATAGGAGAATTAGTATGACCCGATATGGGTAATGAGAATATGCTTAGCATACCTCGTCTCTTCCTCTTCGGCACGTGAGACTTGGCCACGCACAAGACGATCGGCCAGCTCGGCACTTTCGGCCTCGAGCAGTTCGTTACGTTGCTTCAAGAGGCAATTCTCACGTCGAAGCCGTCGCAGCTCGACCATCTCCTCCTGTTCCTTTTTCTTCAAGTCTTGATACTCTTTCTCCATTTTCTTCATGCGCTTCGTGTTCAGTTTCTGTGCGTAGGCCAGATTAAAGAAGCCCTCGGGATCAGCTTCGACGCGACCAGGCAGCTCCTTTTGAAAGAACTTAAGCATCGCCTCCATGTCCAGGGAGAGAAGCGATTCCTTGCCGGTTAGAAGCAGCGCCAATGCCACCTTGAATATGAACTCCATGCCCTCACTGAGAAAGACGTCCATGATGCGGCAGCTGAGGTTCACATTCAGTGTGGTCGTGTAGAGCGTGAGGAACCAGCTGGACGCGTACATGGTCGTCTGGAAGCCCTGTTGCTGGAAATGTAGATGCATATCGGGTATTTGTTCCTGCACCAGATTCTCGAGCTGATACATGCACAGACCCAGCTCAGACATCGATGGCTTGAACATGTGCCGCATGCGATGCTGTTGCATGATCTGCACCAGAACGGCAAACGCCTCCTCCTCGGGCATCTGCATGAGCAGCAGGCCAACAATAAAGCCAGAGCCCTGGCAATAGCCCACTTCTCGGTCATGCAGCGAATACGCCTTGATCACATTGAACAGCGCCTCCTGGCCGGGTCCATCCTTCTCCTTGAAGAAGTCCACCTCGGGATAGGTGCGCGCTATGTCGCGTCGTATCACCTTCTCGCAGGCGGACGTCGCTTTAATATACTCGGCATACTGTTTCTTGTCGGCATCGGCGGCTCCACTCAACTGTTGCCACACAATTGCCCGGAAATGATGCGGTATACCACGACGCACCAGCTCCCGCACGCAAGGATTTTTGCGTTTCAGTGCTCCCTCCCAGTCATTTAATATGGACGCCCATGTCGTCCAGATATCCTCCTCGGCAACCGAATTACCACCTGTCAAACAGAAGATATACTATTAATGAATGTTCCTATTTGGCTTACAATTCGCAAAACTTACTTGAGGTTAGGCTTATTTGGCTTGTGTCCGAGTTTTTGCGACTGTGCGTTGAATGCAGCGAATTGAGACTTTTGGCATCGCTTTCAATTAGCTTGTTGGCAGCCTCCAGCTTGGCGAGTAGATCCATTTCAGAGGTGGGCAGATTCTCTTCGCCTGTTAAGACCTTCACTTCCATTTTCTTGTTACTATCCGGTGGCGTCGCCGTTGTCGTCAGTGTCATTTTCTGTATGACGATGCTGACACGACAACCAACCAACAAATCGACTTCGCCTTCCGACTACTTCTACTCGTTACTTGTGATTTGTTACTCGCCGCCGTTTGTGACTTTCGTTACTTTCGGCTAGTGGCCTTGGTAGCTGCACGTCTTCTGTGATTTGTTCTCCCTGTGTGCTGATCTCAACGATAGCTATGTGAATGCATAGCTAAGCTCAGCTCAGCTCAGCTTAACGCCACATTGCAGCTTTCTACGATGTTCGTTGTTCTGTAATCAGTTGCAAAGGAAGTGCATTTGTAATGAGTAATTATTGTTATCATTGGCTTTTGTGGTGAATGAAATTGACAACTTAAGTCCACTTATCTAAACACCAGACTGACAGACGTCAAAGTCGTCTGTACTGAATCGAAACCTTACCCTCCCCCCTCCCTCTCGACGCGACGCGATAACGAAAAAGCCATCTCAAAATTTACTTGTACTTGTGAGCCACATTTACATTAACATTTTCACAAAGAGTTAAAGGCAAACAATGCTTGCGCATTTTGCTAGTAGCTACTAAGTTGAAGTTTAACTTGTATTGTTTATAAGCGGTGCGCCCCCAAAAAGAAATGGATCACAACAAAACAGAATAAAAAAAAATAACAAAAAAATAAAAACCTGTTTGGTATTTTACGTTGCTTCACTGCGCGACTACTGTTTACATATATACACATATATATGTTTGTATACTTTTATTTATCTACATATTTGAGCTTATCGACTCGACTCTCTATCTACGGTTGCGTGTCTTTACTATGTATCCGAATGGTCCACTTTACCACTTTACGTTTGCGAATTCACCAATGTGGGCGATCCGATTGTGTATAAGGCGTGTCCCTGACCGCATTTGCCAAAATGTGTGTATGACCAGATAAGCTGATATCATCTGCAAAATGCTTAACTCTAAACCTTTAAAGGTATGGGGCATATTAAATGATTTAAAATTATATTATTTAACTCTTCTTAAGACAAAAATGTTATAGGAAAACTCTTTAAAAGAAAAAAAAAGTTCAATCAGTTAGCTAATTATGTAGTATTTTTACTTTGCAAACAATTTGTAAAGTATTAAAAGTAAAATGTATATTAATTTATATTAAGTATACAAAAAAATCATAAATCATAACATTTTCTGTACTATCTCCTAAAAGTCACGTTTAAGCACCGGTAATGTCAATATGAGATACGATATAGAAATTATCATATCGTAAGCAAAAATACTGTATCGTAGACAAAGTCCGTTAGTAAGCATACGTAAATGACGTAATGACTAAATGACTCATTAGCCAAGAACAATGTTAAATCAAGATAGACTGAGAAAGACAGAGACAGAGAGAGACACCCAACTTTTACAATTGCAGGTATATAACTGTTAATTCTATTAGTATGAAAAGGGTTTCTAGTTCAATTCATGAATTATTTATCTAGCAACAGTAAGCGGTTTCTTATCTAAATGACTTAGTAAACAGAAACTAAAAAAAAACACTAACAGGAAAATAAATAAACCTATATATATATATATAAGTGTAAATATATCGATTTACACACAGTAAACTTACACAAAACGGTATTGCTTATCTTACGATATATTTATAAGCGGTTTCTTATCTAAATGACTTAGTAAACAGAAACTAAAATAAAAAACACCAGCAGGAAAATAAATAAACGTATATACACATTTATGTATATATATATATAAATATATCGATTTACACACAGTTAAGTTAAACAAAACGGTATTGCTTATCTTACGATATATGTGAAAGAACAAATAAACATAGACATATAGACATATGACCCAATATCGCCCACACACCATTTCGTATATGTAATATCGTTAGTTTAAAATAATTATACACTTGTTGCGTCCCCCACGGAGAGTTGCGTGTGTATGCATGTGTGTGTGTGTGTGTAGAAGGGGCTTTGAAGGGGTTTAAATTGATATTAGGCGTTGTAATACCCATTAAATGTTTGTAAAAGGGTATTACAAATGGCATTGTACATAAGCACTTAAGCACCTAGCACCTTATCTAGTTCATTGCCCAACATTACAGGGTATTTGCCCGTGCAACATATAAAATTTAAGCGCATAAAACAGACGCTAAGCCAGACACAAAAACTTGTCATGTCTAGATCAATCAAGAGATCCCACCTAACAACAACAGAAACCCCTTTTTTAGTTGTTCGTGAATGCAGCCAACTGGAAACAGAGAGAAACACAAAAAATAAAAAATTCGCACACAAAAATAATAGACAAAAAAAAAAAACACCAAACAGTAAGCACAAGCTGATGATAATGTGAATTATGATGAGTCTCTGTCGGCACACGATTGCTTATAGTTGTGTGTGTTTGTGTGTGTGTATTTGTCAAAGGAGGTCTGTCTGCCTGCCTTCAATATAAATTGCATTTGCACAACAAAAATTTCAAAGTCGAAGTCAGTTAGCAAATGCGGTTCAATGTCGCTGAAGCTTAGAGCGCACAAAAAATTTACATGTAATCCAGAAAAATTACTCGGGGAGAGAGTGTGAAAGGTAAAAAAGAAGAGAGTGAGAGAGGAAGAAAAGGCGAGAGCCTCTCAGTACGGACAAACATATGTTTATGCATGTCTAGTATTAAATGAGAATACATATGTATGTATGTATGTATGTACAGTTCGACAATACAGTTATGAGCCAGGCATAAATGCACATAGCATTGATACGATACGTTACGATACGATACCGTACGATACGATACGTGTTGATTAGATTTCGACACATCAAACAACCAACCAACAACAGCAACAACTAATGTGTGTGTGTGTGAGACACAAGTGAAATCAAATCGCAAAGCACCAATCTCCGTGTTCATTTCATTCCATACAAAATAAGGTTAGTTCACTTCAGTACGTAAAGATACGTGGAGTCGAGCGCACAGGAGTGAGCAAACCGACTAACAAACAAATAACAACAAAAACAATTCACAAAAATTCACGCAAATCGCACACCGAAAACAAAAAACAATAAAAAAGCAAAGAGGTAACATTAAAAATAAATGAAGTGAACGAAAGCAAAACAAAGCGAAACTAAAGCCAAGGCTGTGTTTTGAGTGATTTTTGTTTTTTTTCTATAGCCTGACTAAAGGGTATTTGAGTTTTGTTACAAAGTGTGTAACGATTATGATCCTTGTTTTCAAATCAATTAAAACTTAATTATTGCATGGTTCGCAAATATTTTTTGTATTTATTAGTATTTTCATGCTGATTTTTCAAATCTTATCTAAGTATATTGTCGCCGTGATAGAAACAAATCAATGAAAATTTGGTTCTCTGCTTGAGACTTGGTGAGCCACACTTTTACGTTAACAAATGTCTTCCTCAGTTATTTTTCCGTTATGTGCAAAACGTAGGACTTTGATTTTCCATGATCGTATGTTAAATAAAACTGTATCGTAAGCTATAACGTACGATAAAAAACTGTATCGTATATTATGTTTTACGAAACTGTATCGTAATTAAAACATACGATACAAAAAAAAACTTTATCGTATACGATACAATTTATTTTCATGTACTTGTAAGGGCATTTGAACTTCGGTTGCCCGCAGTTTAATTGGTGTGCTGACTTATTTTGAATGTTTATTAATTGCTGGGGTATTTCCAACATGTGTCATCCATCCAACAGGTACAAAAAGAAACCAATTAACACTCAGAAGCACACTCACAAACACAATCAAACAGTCAAACACACAAAGTGTTGGAGGGAGCGTGCCAACGGAGTGTAAAAAGAGCGCCATGACAGCGACAACAGTTCAGCAACCCGAACGACAACAGTCGGAAACGGAGACAGAGCCAGATACGGAATTGGATGTGCAACCAATACTGCAACAACATCTCAAAACAGAGCCAGAACAACCACAGAGCACCACCACAACCACAACAAAAACAGAAGCTGACGGGTCAGAATCGGAATCCGAGCTAATTGGCATATTCTATGTGGAGAATCGTAGACGCAAACAGAACATCAAAATTGTGGTTAAACTCTGCCCGGATGGTGTCTACTTGAGGCGGGAGACGACACAAAACGATCATATCAATGAGCAGTTGATACGCATCGAAGACATCATCGGTTCCAGTTGTGGTCAGCGGTTAAAGAAGCGTGCCCGTGGCGGACTTAATTCGTGCAAGAGTGCCAGCCACGAGCAGCAGGATGTGGATCCAAACGATCCGTGCGAGTCGGAGGCACAAACTCAAGCCGATAATAGTGCCTATCTCTATATCTATGCGTATCTGAAGAAGGAGAAGCCACTGCGTCGTGTCCAAACCTTACGCATCCTACGCTTTCGCACCAGCGATGACTATGCTGAGAATCTAAATACGGCCAAGCTTTGGCATCGTACCATTCGTGAGCATAAGCAACGTGCCGCGGCGGCAGATGGTGATGGTGTGGCACGAAGTGCAGACAACAAAAAACTGCTAATACTGCTGAATCCCAAGTCGGGATCGGGCAAAGGGCGTGAGCTGTTCCAGAAACAGGTGGCGCCACTATTGCGCGAAGCAGAAGCTCAATATGATCTACAAATCACAACACATCCACAGTTTGCCCTGGAGTTTGTGCGCTCCAAAAAGGATCTGCTGGAGCGATATGCTGGCATTGTGGTTGCCTCGGGCGATGGTCTATTCTACGAGGTACTCAATGGTCTGATGGAACGCATGGATTGGCGTCGCGCTTGTCGTGAACTAACACTAGGCATTATACCCTGCGGTTCCGGCAATGGTCTGGCCAAAAGCATTGCCCACCACTGCAATGAACCGTACGAACCCAAGCCCATACTGCATGCCACATTGATCTGTATTGCCGGACGTTCGACACCGCTGGATGTGGTCCGTGTGGAGCTCAACCATCTAAATAAGCATTATGTGATGTATTCGTTCCTATCGATTGGCTGGGGACTCATTGCCGACATTGATATTGAGAGTGAGCGTCTTCGTTCGATTGGCGCCCAACGTTTCACACTTTGGGCCATTCGGCGACTGATCACGTTGCGTTGTTATCCAGGAAAACTATATTATCTGCCAGCAAAGAGTGTCTCAGCTGAAAAGGCTCCCAATAACCCTTCCTCACCACCACCAGCTGAACCAACACCAACACCGGTAGAACAAAGCGATCAGACATCAGCTGCACCACGTCGCGTTTCCGTTCGTCCGAGAAGCGAGTTCAAGGATCTGCCCGACGAGGAGTTTGAGGATGTGCAGCTGCGCGATGATGATCTCGGATCACCGACAGATTTCGATCAGTTTGCCGATGCTATGTCCATGGATCGTTCCACCTATCGCCAGAATGCCGACAGCTGGCATTCAGCGGTATCACGTCGCACCGCCTACTACTCGGTGGGTGGACAGAGTACTCGATCCAATCGCAGTCGTTTGAGTGTGGCGCAAAGAATCGAGGCTGCGAATGCCGAATTTAATCAACTGGTGCCAACGGGCACAATGCCCGGTCTACAATTGCCGTTGCCCAAAGAGCAGGGTTGGCTCTCCGAGGAAGGGGAGTTTGTCATGGTGCATGCAGCGTATACCACGCATCTGGCATCGGATTGCTTCTTTGCACCGGACTCTCGGTTGAATGATGGTCTCATCTATTTGGTTATTATTCGAGCCGGTGTCGGACGTTCACAGCTGCTCAATTTCTTGCTCAGCATGCATAATGGCACACATTTGCCGGAGGAGGAAGATCCGTATATTCAGGTGATACCGGTGCAAGCATTTCGCATTGAACCGAGTGGTTCGAATGGCATTCTAACCATTGATGGCGAACGTGTCGATTATGGACCCATTCAAGCTGAAGTATTTCCGGGCCTAATCAATGTTATGACCACAGCAACAACAACGGGCCAATAAATATATATTTTCTATATAGTTTCTATATATATATATTAACAAATGTAGTTTGATAATGCACTTGATTAAGACTGTGTTTTTGTTTTTTTTTTTTACTTTTTTATCGCCTGTTGTTGTTGTTGTTTTTATATATGTAACACAAATTAAAAAGGTAGCCAAGTAACTATTATCACATGCGAGGGTTGTTCTAAACAAATAAATAAATGTTTAGTTATATAGATAATACAACACATTGCTTTCCTCCATTAATCTATTAAACACACTCTCTTTGGCTTTCTTTGATAAACCCAATCAAATAATATTGCCATTGTATAACAATACCCCGTCTAACATTCTTTGTATACTTGAAGCTGCAATGGATTAGATTGGCTTCGATTCATTGCGATTCGTTTTTTTTATGGCACCGTCGACTGAAGCTCAAATGGTCACAAATAGCACGTGAAAAGCATTGGGATTTGTTGGCAATCGCTGCAGGCCAATCTTTATAATCATTACATAAATATACGTAGTATGTGTGTATGTAGTTGTGTACTAACACAGATTGTATCAGAGCAATGGGGCAATGGTCGAGTAGAAATTATAACTGTACTTTTTGTATTTAGAACCTGGAGCTGGAACATTTAAATACGCACGCTTGATAAACCGAATCAAGAATTAACACACAAATAATGAATCGAAAACAGAGAGAACACAAAGAATATTCAATTAGAGCACGTTACAAATTGTGATCCCAACAATAAATAATTATTTATATATAGTATATATGACTTTTAAAACATGTTGTTTAACACATTTGGGCACAAAGTCAGTGACTTTTAACCCTTACGTTGTGTTATAATTTCTAATTTCATCTTTCACAAAATCTATTGCATACGTTCAGGCTGAGGGCATTAAATGTCTAGCACAATCGTATAAACGTGACACACATACGTACACATACATACATACACAAACACAAATGAACTATTACTAATTAATGGCCCCATCAAGTTGTAGACAATAATTAAATGAATGCAAATGAAAGTAAAGTTTGTTGTAAAACACACGTTTAAATATGTCTGAACATTTGTTGGCTTGTTAATTGGAACAATTTCAAAAGTGTTGCTTACATATATGATATTATTAGCACATAATACTAATTGCTGAGAATTTTGTAGCGTTGCAAACACATTTATAATACGTAAGCCTATCTCTTTATTCAAGCTTTGCAAAGTGATTCAAATTCAGTTTTTTTTTTTTTATTAGTATATAGTTGATGGCGTATACTTAACCTAAAACGTACACTGAATACCGCCTAAGCAAAAGGATTTTTAACTGTTTACGAAAAACAAAAACAAAAACAATAGAAAAATGTAAAGTATGTTAATGTAATGCCTTAACTTGCCTGCTTATTTCCAGTCTAATTCGCTCGCTAAGCACAGAGACGTACATACATACACACATTCAAACACACATACATATGTACATAGGTATCATATGCAGCCCATGTGTGCTGTGTGTATGTATGTATGTAGGTATATTTTCAAATACATGTGTGTGTGCGTGCAGCTAAGAATTAAAGCAACCAAAAAAAAACAAGCTAAGACGACTTGAATTCATTTTGGATGCGGTTTAAAGTGGCCACTCGACTCGGTTGAAGTAAATGTATGTATGTATGTATATATACATATCTATACCGTTATGGAGCGACCCACTCAAGTCTTCACACACAAACACACATACACCAACACACATGCATAGATAGAAATAGCGTTTATCGCTGCTGTGTAATATTGGCCAGCATTATTGTTTTGTTTTTTTGTTCAGTGCTTAAACAGATTGCATTTTATTTCATGAATACCTATTTTTCTAAAAATGTCGGCCTTAGCTTCTTCCTCTCTCTCTCGCTCACTCTATCTCATTTTACTTTTTGCTTGTTGTCCCCCCCGGCAGCCCCCCCTGTGCCTACATCTCAATTCTTTCGCCATCGTCACCCATTGAAGCTGGCAGGCAGCAGGCGGATTGTGTGTGTCTGTGTGTTTATGTATGTATGTATGTGTGTGTGTGGGAATTAGTCAGAAACCTGCTGCTGCTGCTACTGGTGCTGGCCGCAGCCGCAGAGGCTGAAGCTTTAAAATTTTTTCGTGTTTAGTCGGTTATTTCTGTGTTTGTTTTTCCTTATTTTTTGGTTTTGGTTTGTTTCGATACCCCGTAATCAAACAGCGAATGGGGTATATCAATTGTTTAGTACTCATGTACTCCAAGAATGGCAACTCCACAATATCTGTATAGAAAAAAATTAGCAGTTGCATTTCACATTTTAAAGTGAAAAAGAAATATTTACATATTGAGTATTTTAACCTAATTAAAAGCAAACCAACAAGGGAACTCAACTCAGAGGGCGGGGCAGTGAGTTAAACAATGCCACCTGTCATTCGTATATGCCACGCCCGAAAAAAAAAAACAGTTGCTCACAGGGTATGGCATCGCCGGCACACACATTAGCATAATTTCATTTTTATTTGCTTGCACGCTTCCTTGCCAACTCAAAATATTATGAAGCAGCAATGCCAAGCCCCGAAAACATTACAAGCCTTAATATATGTAACTGTATCTGACATTTGAGATTATTCGTGTCTGCTTCTTACACCGTTACACCGTATGTATGTACGTGTGTGTGTTTTGGTGTATGGCAATGCCAGGATGTTCACATAACCGTTCGATTCACGTGGATTGGATGGCCATGATAAAGCAAAAATGCAGAAAAGCACTTTAAAACGAAAACAAAAACGATAAAAACAAAAAGTGAATTTACAAACCTTATGGTTAATGGTGTCGGTTAATGAGTTACGTATGCCGCCGCCGCCGCGCAGAACCCAATTGGGAAAGTAAACAGAGGCAGAGGCAAGAGACAAACATGCATACATATGTACATATGTTTGTGTAAAAGCACAACACAAGTGCAAGTTGATAGCGGATGATAGGGAAGGCAGATACGGAGACCAACCAACGATCAAGCGACGGAAAGACAGACACAGACACTATTGCAATCGAACTAGTTCAATCGCCGAACAGAAGCAAAGAAAGGCACGCGCTGCTTTAGTTCTGCTGTAGGGAATTAAAAGTTCTGCATGCGAAGAGAGCGGAAGAGAGTGAGAGAGATGGAGAGTAGAGTAGGAGAAAGAGTAAATAACCACAAAGGGGCTATATATATTTAAATTTACACTATGTATACATGTTACATAGATAAATACATACACACATACATATACACACATTGTATTATGCACATTTAATCATTTAAATGGGGGCGGCACTGCGATCAAATGGACAATGTACAACAATGTACAACGGCATAAACAAAGCTTAGACCTTTTACATTGTTCTTTTTTTCTAAAGAACAAACAAACACATGCAAAAATAGCATTTGTATATAAAATGCTTGCAGCCTGAGACATCTAAATAGAATAAAAGGGAGAGGGGAGAAGGGAAATGTGACTTAATATGCCACATCAATGCTTGCTCATACAGTTTAGAAAAAAAAATGACCTTTTTATTTTGTTATTTGTTCAACTGTTTTTGTCAAGCACAACTATTTTTATAAACGCCACGCGCTCTTTTAAGTACGATCTATTTAATTACATCATTAAAATCCCAAAGCGAAGTAAAAACAGACGAAATTTGATCATTTTTTTTCCATCCCAAAATAATGATTTGTGCAAAAACTATAATAAAAAATCATATGTACACATACATATGTTTGTATACATGTTTATGTGTATAGTTTTTTTTATTACTTTACTCTACAAAATAATCTCCAACAACAGCAAAAGCAATTAGGAAATGTATCACATACACTCACACACACAGAGGTTCAACTCTCCATTACTCTCCCTCTGTCTCTTACACATACACGCACGCACAAACTCACTTGTTTCAACATCAGCATTCACTCACATAGATAGAGATAGATAGAGAGCGGAAGAGAGAAAAGCTTTTTTTTTCGCTATGAAATGCAGATAAATAACGGCAGCAACAACAAAATTGATCATCAAAATGAGGCCAACAAAATTGTAACGGTATTACGGCAACAACAACAGCAAATAAGCCAGATAGCGATGGCAAAAAACGTTCAAAATTAACAGCAACTTTTTGTAAAAGTGTTTAAAAACAACAAAAAAAAAAAAAACAGACAAATGCAATTCATCATAAGGCAACACCAAAATGCCGGCACGTATTGAAATTAAATGACACGCATACAAACACACACACACACACACACACAATCATATGTGGAAAGGGGGATTATAACCCAGGGGTGAATTGTGCCTTTTGGCGCAACACTGTCATTGTTTTGTGTCTTTTTTTTTTTAATTTTGCACAACGATTTACTGTATCTTTTTCTTTTTTTGTGCAACGGGACAATGGATCATATATACATCATTGTATGAATGAACAAACATACATACAAAACATACATTTTTGCAACTTTAAAGCAACTTTAACATTACTTAATAAAAGCCCCAGCTGTACTTATTTTCATGTTTGCTCAATTCTCATAATAATTTCATGGTTTTCTATTCGATTCACGAATTTGTCTTCAATATTTGTTTACAATTGATGATTGTTCCGCCAACATCATTTCAAGTTCAACTCCAGGGATCGTACAATTCAGACACGTTTTCAAGAATATCGTCTCTGTACCTGTCCCTCTTTCACACAAGTATAAATAATTGAAAAGAAACACACAAAAAAAAAAAAACGATATATAATTGTTTTGGCGTTTATTAAGAAGGTCAAGAAGCTACAAAAAAGACCAGTTTTCAACATCAAAAAAAAATGTTTTAAAACGCAAACAAGACACCCACTTCAATATTTCTACAGTTATGTATGGGTTAGAAAAACAAAATACTAATAACTAGCAACAAAACAACCCACTCGAACTTGGCATCAAGTGTTTTATACCATTTCATATCAAATAATCAACTAAACACATTTTTATAGGATAGATATTAACAACAAACCCTCTTTTCAGCTTGCTAAATTTTGACTAAAACCTACCCCATGCAAAAGTTAACATTATTTGCTGGTTACGCCCCTGTTACAAACTGCATTACTGCAGCATTGCATCTGGTTAGAAGGAAATTCATGTAAGAACTACACTGAAAGAAACCGACACTGGTATCTGGTTCTGGTATAGACTTAAAAGGTAAAAAAAACTATTAAACATACTATATACTACTATTATGCATACACATATACCTATTTAAATAATATATATTGTTTATTGTATGTGAAGCATGAACATAATAAATAAATAAACAAAAGAATAGTAAAACGCACGCGATGAACAAATAACAATGTAAATACATACAAACATGTTTGTGCATACACCCATGCAAGATGGTAACGCTGCGCACAGAGAGAGAGCGTGAATTAGAGAGAATGCTAGCACTAGAGTGGAGGAAGCAAGAGGCAAGGCATTATGGAGTTGAATTGGAAGACACAAGGTTACAAACAACAAGACAACAAAGCAGCTGATGTGGTAGGAATTGGGTACGAAAGAAACGCAAAGAATTTTCTCCAATTAGATATATTTTAGGAGGCTGGCTGGCACTTGTTGTCATTTGAATTATTATTATTAAGCGTTTATAAAATAGCAACGTTTATGAGGGCAACACAAGCCAATAATGATGGGGACAAATATGAAAGTATGAAAAATCAGCAACAAATTTAATAATAAAGTACATTCAATGAGAAAGTTTTTGTTTTTTTTTTTTATACTATTCGATGACGTTTGATAGCTGTACATAAGCATACATACATATTAACATACAACAGTATTCAGACGTATGTACAAAGTAAACACACCTGCTTCGGAACTTACCGTTAATTTTCTTCTTATTGGTATTCTTGGCAAAGATGGCGAATACTGTGGCAAAGACAACGAGCGAAGCGACGTCGTCGTTTCAATCAAATGCACATCCAACAACCATGGAAAAGTAGTGTGTTGGCTCTGGACGACGACGTGTTTTTATTTAATTTCACTTCAAATTTTGACGAGACAGACTTTTTTGCTGTAAACGTCACTTCTTCGGTTTACCCGCACATACACGCACACACTTACATACATACACACGACACATACACTATTAGTGGTCTTTTTTATATTTTGTTGTTTTCAATTGGAAGCAGAACAGCAGAAGTTTTTGAATTAATGCACTTTCACGTGTAGCAACGTTTGATGCTACGGAAAAAACAAAACAAAAACAAAATCATTCGCAATCTGCAATATATGTACTTCTTTGGCGTTCGAGTTTTCAATGTTTGCTGAAATTATAAACTGAGCTTCCAGTGTGACTGCACTTCAAAAACAGTGTGACCACAAGCAGCGAGGGCTAAAATGTCGCTTGTACCGCTAACAGAATTCTGTTGCACTTAACAGTAACTTCTTTCCACCAAAACTTCACCATTTTAAAAGATTCCAAAAAGCGCCCTGCGCATATTCTTTACCTCTTTTCAGTAGTTTATGTACCGCCAAAAGAGGTTATTAACATTATTTTGTTTTGTACTGGAGCTAACAGAGTCTTTAGCCGTCTTCCAATTTGCGGTGGCAGCTCTACAAAACAGCTGATTTCATCGGACGCTGTGTCATTAGGGTAATTAATAATGCAGTTACTATAATTAAATCAGCGAAATAATTAGTGATCCCATTGCTAAACAAATAATTGTCGATAACAAAATGAGATTTGAACTATTGTGAACTACAAACATATTGGGTATACGCAGCCCTGACATCTAACATAAACATAACAGTAGCTTAACACTAACAAAATCGTTGGCATAAACATTGAATTTATTTATTGCAAAGGGCAAATTAGCAAAGTAATAACCAGAATAAATAAAGTATGGTTTGTCAAAATTGTTACAATTCCAATACTTAAACCAAAACGTGAATATATATTATACATTTAAAGAGCAAATCGATTACGACTAGAAACCGATAGTAGAAGTGCGACTGTAAATTTATATGCCAGTTGATAACGCGACAAACGCATCGCCAGCTGTGCAGTCCAGAAAAGAAAACAAACAAATAAACAACAAGAAGCAGTGCATTTGCCAAAACTGTCCGTGAACAAAGCCCATTTTTTGGTTTAGTCCAACGTGCTACATTTTCGTAGACGTATTTTATTTACTATTTTTTGGTCCACAAGCGCCGCTTGGGCTAGTTGCGATGCTGTTGTTGTCAACGTCAGCTGTGCCATTTTAAGTGAGACAGTGTGCGAGTGAGAAAGAGAACGAGAGCGAAACAGCGGACGTGCTGCTGTGTGGAGTGTTGAGTAGAGAGAGAAACAGAGAAGGTAAGTAAATGTAAATGTGCGGCACCTGCCTCCCATGCAACTACGTCTTCGCCCACGCCCCGCCCCAAACACAACCCTGACCCTTTCCATATTTTTTTACTTCCTTCTTCTTCGTCTTCTTCTTCGACTTCGTCGTCGTCGTCTTGCGATGTGTAATTTGTTGAATTATTAAACGCGCACCTACAGTTTTACTATATCTTATAAGGTACGGCCGGTCGCCCATTTGTGGTTGCTTTTGCAATTTGTATAATTAAATCAAACTGTGTGCCTGCGTCTGTGTGTGTGCAAAATAACGTTTATTGTCATTATTGACGTATTTAATAGCTGCAATTTGAAGTTTAGACAACAATCAAATCTACTGAAAACATAAACACAAAACGTATAGGAAAACAAAAAACATTTAAATTACAATTGTCAACAGCAGGTGTCGCCTTTTGTGACAACTACAACAACTGTCAATAGTCATTATTCCGTTGATTTTTACGTTTAGGGCAGAAGCATGCGCTGGAATCATTTGGAGCTGGCTAGCTTGGCAACCAATACCGAGACCAAATTCGACAAGGAGGGACTCTTAATTTTAACGGAACGGCAGGAGGGCATTTTCTTCCGCACTGATGGTGAGTGCAAGAAACAAGACTTCATCCATACACATCCACACACACACAGAGAAACACAAACACACGCATCAATACATCTCATATATTATTTGTTTATTTTTGGGTCAAGACTTGCGGGTTCTTAGTCACAGTCCCCCTTTCCGCCTGACCATAACATTTTTCATTTATGCTTATCACCCACATACACACACACACACACACTAAACACCCTGTATGTTGATCGAGTAGATTTCACGCTCACCATTTGCTTATGCACACTTTTTTTGCCATCTCTCTTTCTTTCTCTCTATGCACCTATGTATGTACATATGTCGACAAAAACATATTAAAAAATACAGTTAAACTGGAATGTTGGTGCAAGCTGCTCGGCAATTTACTCTTCTATCTGAAGACAAAAAATCCAAAATCCCCTGTCGCTGGCATTCTGGTGCTCCAAGATTGCACGCCACAAATCTCCAATGAGGAGCCCGAACTGGATGGCTATGCAATTGATCTAGGTAAGGGCAAGACGACGCATCCATACATACACTGTGTTCAGTTTTAATATGATAACATTTTACAACACAGAGTTTAAGGACAGCCCACCGCAACGCATTGTGACGCACAGTGCTGCGGATCGTCTCGATTGGGTGCGCAAAATTCAGACTTGCTCCACTCAACAGATCGATCGGCAAATTAAACAGCTGGAGGATCAGATACGTGCGGCAACAAATGAGACAATGGGCAATCGCATTGATCAGGGTTTGTTGATGCCAGAGATATTGACATCGCCAACAGCAATTGCCAGGGATGATGGTAACGGATGGACGGTGGGGCTGCCAGCGTTGCCAGAGGCGGGACCCACTGAAGGTGATCTTATACAGTTCTAAAGCAGCGACTAAAAACAGGCTTACCCAGTGTTGGAAAATTGTTTGTTTATCTCATTTTGGCTGTCCGCCGACTAACCAACAACAAAAACCAATAACAAATCAAATTTGAAATTATGATTAATCTTAAACTTTTAGTTTGTAAATTTTGCGAATTTATTTTGTTTTGCGCTTAAAACACTAGAACAGCTATAGTAACATTTTGTTGCCAACATTTGCCATAGTTCCTAATGGACTTTTCAAAACTTTAACGAAAAGCTTTTCCGAACGAAACCAAAGAAAACCAAAGCTAAAATAACAATTGCTTCAATTACTAAAACTAAAAAAAGTGGCTTATTTGAAAGCTGTTGAAAATGAGATTATGAACAAAATATCGAGCTCAAAGCATTTTTAACGAATTTATAGTCTTTAAAAAATCAGAAAGCTTGTCTTCAGGTTAATGTTGTGTTTTTTGAAATTGAAAAGTGATGCTTTATAAATTTGTACTTTAAATATAAAATTTGCACAGCAAACGCGAAAGAGAGAGAAAGAAATATTTAGAAAGAGAAAGGATAACGATATCTAATATCAGTTTTAAATTAAATTTATTCAAAGAATAAACTTTATTTTTGCTCATAAAAAAATGTAAACAATCGATTTGTTGTCTTTATTTTTTTATCACACATTAACATAACCCAAAAAGAAACATATATATATTCTCATTTCTCAATGTTCCACCTTGGTCTTGCAGATTTAGAGCTCTCTGAGCTGCCCATCTGTGAGACGGCGATCAGCTGTGATAATCTACCGCTGGACGGGTTTTCACGTGCCCCAAATCCGCGCGTCATCTGCTACCTGCTCCAGCCCGGCGAGGATTGCCTTTGGCGTCAGCATGCACGCACCGAGATCCTGGAACGCACACGAACACCACAATTTCTGTGCACGATGCGTTTCCTGCGCACCGCCGGCTTCAAGGCAACCACCCGACTCCGCTTCAGTGTGCACGATGTGCGGGAACGTGTCTCGAACACCTCGCTGCCCCTCGGACATGCCGAGGTAGCACTGGGCGTCATCCAGGATGCGACGCGTCTGCGCCTGCCCTTGAGTTCGCCTTGTGGCGAATGCGGCTACATAACACTGGCCTCCTGGACACCCGAACCGGCTGTGGAACTATCCCAGGCCACTGGCATGGGCAAGATCATGAATGGTATGGCGCAGCCAACGCCGCCACGTTCCACCACCCAACTGTTTGAGCACACCAAAACCGTAGAAGCCCGAAGTCGCAACACCAAGCAAAAGGGTAAGTTTTCCATTGCTTACAATAAAATCATCTGGTGCATTAAGTGTAAACCGATCTTCAGGTCTTTAGGCAAGTATTGTTTACTTAAACCGATTTCCCGTTTTTACTCTTCTTTAGGTCATCGCCGCACACAATCGTTGCCACCAAAGTTGGGCGTACGACTGTTTGTGCCACAACAGTGTGGCGTGGCACGTGTTTGTGCGAATCCTTTCCAGCATTCGTATCGTTTGCAATCGTCGCTGGGCGCCGATATAAGTGTGCTGGAAACGATGCTGGAGTCGCGTATGTGTTGTGCTGTGCCCCAACAATTGCTATCGATATGGATACAGCGGGAGAAGGAGCTGTTGCAGGAGATCTCGGGCATGGGGGAACTAAGCGATAAATGGCGTTGGCGTCAAATGAATCTGCTCGAGGAGCATTTGCGTCTGCTCAAGGATTACTCGCAGGCCAAACAAAATATCCAGCAGTTGATGCGCGATGGCATCCATTACAAGCGTTCCTCGACCAAAACCGATGAATCTCTCGAATTTCTGCCCGTCAATTTGCATGTGCAGCGCATGTGGTCACAAAATGATGCACTGCAGCGTTGTGGTGTCCTTGACATTATCACAGTGGGCGCATTCACGCGGCACGATGCCAAGGGACGCAAATGTGGCGGACTCATTAAGTAAATTGAAATTGAAATTTTCAATACTTTATTTATTGTGATTCTAATTTTGTGTGTGTTTTCCCCGTTTTGCAGATTGCTGCAGGAGAGCAAATCTTGGAAGCTGGAACAGAGCAACGCTTGCAAAGTGCAGGCAGCCAATGACACCGTTCAAGCTACAAAGCAACTTCGCAAAGAGATTGTGGAACTGATGTCACAGCTACTGCAATTGGCCAGTCGACGCAGTGCCCGGGACATGATGCCGCTCTGTAATGAGATGGTGGGCAAAACGCGTACCCTCCTCAACATCTGGGAGCCGAGCATTGTGGAGGAGGCGGTGACCTTCATTGAACTGCATCGCATCATCGAGGAGCCAGACAATGTGCTGATGGAGCCGATGTCACCATTTCGCAAGATTACCCAGCAGCTAACCGCTCTGGAGCTGAAATCACCAGAAGTGGAGGATTTCGCAACGCCTGTGGTGGCACCACCCGATCTCTGGCCACGCGGCCAGCCCCTAATGCGTTCAAATAGCTGGCATCCGAGCAGTTGCTCATCTCCCTCAAGTTCGCTGGACATCAATGCCATTGATACACTGCAGCATGCTGTCAAATGCTACAATGCCCATTTGCGCAGCCTCGAGCAACACCCACATCATCCCGACGAGGAGGCAGCTGATGCGGATGCGGAGGCCAACACATATCAATCACTGCCGCCCAGGTGGCAGGGTAAGTTGAAGGAACGCAACAGAGAAGTGCCACCAGCTGGCTTTCTCGATACGAAGCTGATGAGCTCATCGCCATCGGCCAACTACTATCGACCCACAGAGGAGCCCGAACCACTCGAACTGACCCAGTTTAACATCGAGGCTAGTGTCATGTGTTTGGTCAGCAAATTGAAGTTCTTTTGTGGTCGCTGCGATAGTCCCGCCATTCGGTTAAGGCATCCCAAGGCGCCGATAAAACGTGAGGGTTTCACAGTGGCGCCACAGCAGACGCCGGATGTGATTGCTGCAGCCGGGAAAGTTGTTGCAGCCGAGCAGACAACACGTCAGCCAGATCTTGCAGCAGCAACGACAACAACAACAACAACAACTGTTACATCATCTGGATCCAAGAAGGGCAATAAGTTTACGGACGGCTTGGATCTAGCGCTGACCACCGATTGGGTGGGCGAGCTGCGTCCCAGCATGCGCAAGCTACGTCATGCCATGGATCGTCTGTTGAAAACGGCACGATTGATGCACTCCGTGCAGCGTCTGCAGCAGGATGTCCGCTGTAATCATCTCCAAGCGAGCATCATGTATCGACGCGATGTGTGCTTCTCGCAGGCGGTAAGATTGGACAGTGACAAACCACTTTGGCAATTCTGTTCAACTCAATATTTCTTATTGCTTTCAGCTCACGTCTTTGGTTAGTGCTTTGATGCTTCGGCTTTGGGGCAGTGAACTGGATGTCGCCTATTTGTCGCTGCTGCGGGAACTTGGTCCGTTGGCGTACTTTGAGGGATTACTGTCGCTGTATGGCGCCGAGATCGATATGTGGAGCGATATGTGTATTGCGATTGAGGATTTGTCATCGGTTAGCTTTACGTTGGTGCCAGCCGGCGCTGAGGCAATGCCCATGCCGCGGATAACTGGTTCGAGGCAGGCACTGGAAGTGTTCTTGCCTGTGCCAGAGCATGCACTGTCCAGTGCTGGTGGCGGCGGAGCACCTGTGATTAGCTTTAAGATCACGCCCGTCTTCTTCAACATTGGCATCAATGAGAAGGCAACACTGGGACAGACACGGGAACAGCATCGTTCCAATTTGGACAACTATTTGCGGCTGAATCAATACTTTAGTCGCTATCGCAAGTTGGGACTGAATGCGACGGCAGCGGCAGATGCCAGCTGTGCCGAATGGGAATCACTGCAATCGCTGCTTACCTACATGGAGGAGCAGCTGCGCGCCAATGTCTCCAAGAACGTTAAGATTCTTCACTTGGCCGAGGATGCGTGCCGTCTCATGGGCGGATTACGCTTTACCTCATGCAAAAGTGCCAAAGATCGCACCGGCATGGCCGTCACCCTCGAACAATGTCGTGTCCTTGTTCGCGAATTCCAGCTGCCGGCCAAAAATGTGCCTTATGCACTCAGCACAATGCGCAGGTTTGTAGAAAATCCGAAATATTTCTATTAAAAACTTACTTAATATGGTTTTTTTTACGATTTCAGTGAGGGCACGCGAATGGATAATGTTTTTAAGAATATTGGCAAGCACAAATACGCTTTCAATCTGCCTCAGGTTATAATGCTCCCGGCCATGTATAGGCCACCAGTGGGCGCATATGGCAAGGCCCAGACCTAGGCCCAAAACACAAAAACACTTTTGAACCTCCAGTTAGTTAATGTTTAAGGCGTTAGGACGTTGAGTACTTATGTGAAAACAAATCATATATACTAATATATAATTAATACAAAAATCAGTGCCAAAAATCAAAACACAAGTTAACCAATTTCAACACTAATCAAATTACAAACATCACAAGAGGGGAAACGGAAAACGGATTACAAAAAAAAAAACAATTGTTAAATACATTAAATAATTCCATAGAGCACAGTAATTATGACAGGTTTTTTTCTATTTAATATACGTATTTATTTTAGACTATTATGTAATTCATACACACAAGCACACACACACACACACCACACACCACACACACACAGACGGTTTATTCGGGTATATGTACGTGTATGTATTTATGTTACTTTTGTGTACTTCATTAATTCAATTCCATGTACTTCCAGCGATAAGAAAGCAACTTGTTATATTAACCAAAATACAAAACACAACAAAATTAATGTCGACAACAATTTATTTAATAATCCTGCACGCGTCCCGTGCCCATTCGTCGTTTACGCAACTCGGTTTTAAGCCACGATGGTACATCGCGAATGGGATGGGCATTGGGAAAACGTAATGGAGCCTCAGGGCCATCGAATGGATGCGTTTTGGCCAGCTTACGCTGCAGATACTCCTTGTTAACTTCCTTAACATCACGATGCTTGTCCATGTACAAATTGAATGGCTGACGCAGCGGAAAGAATTTCTGATCGGCCAAATATGGTTTCGGGAAATCATACTCATACACGGGCTCCTTAAGCTCTGCAAGAAACATGATTAGAACACATTTATATATAGATCAAATATAATAAGCTTACCTAAAACATTATGATAGAATTGTGTTAGCGTTTCATCCCAATTTGTTTGATAGAACGACAGTCCGGCTGGTGTCAGCTCATCTTGATGCTGGCGATAGAAGTCCAGTGTGCTGAAGGTACGCTTCTCCAAATTGCTGTAGTCCTTGGCATCCAGCTTGTGTGCGCTCAGATCGAGGCGTGACTGTTGCTTATACAGCACAAAGACCATACGTTGATACCCAACTCCCTTGGGCGGAAAGGGTGGCAAATAATCAGCCAGCACTTCACCTTCACCGATCTTTCCATTCGGTATATTGGCGCTAAATTGTGTTAGAAGTGCAAAATGAAAGTAAAGCAAATAAAACATTAAGTAAAAACTAACTTACATAAACAAATGCAAGCACTCGGCACTGGGATTTGTATAGTGTGCATCGGGATTGGTGGCCAGCAGGGTCCAGTAGCTGTCACCCTGTGCCGCCTTGCCAGTAATGGGGTCCAATTGGCCATCGAAACTGATCAAAGGCATTTTTGCTGCCTCAGCTGGTTTAATCACATTACCATTATAGACGGGACTAAAGGTGTCGGCCGACACTTCATAGCGTATGCTTAAAGGGACACGTGGCACAAAGTAGGCGCTGCCAAACAAATGCTCAAAGACGCCATAATGATCCGCTAACAGGCGGAGATCATGTTGACCCGTTGTCTGCACATATGTATCCTGCACCTTGTCCAAATCGATGAGCACTGCACAAAGACAAATATAGAAATTAAAATTTGTATTTTTACTATATTAAGGATATACTTGCATTTGTTGCATCGAGCCAGCTTTTCCAACTCCTTGCTGGCACGCTGTGCTTTAAGGTGATCCAGGCGAGCTTTGAGTTGGGCCGAACGCGAAGCTTTTAGCTGCGGAAAACCAATGTTGACACGTGCCACCACCTCGGGATCGCTGACATTCTCGTCTAGACACAAATCGTATTGTAATTTCAGTTACTTGTTTTGAAGATGGTTACATCAACAAAAATCTTACCTCGCAACCGCTGTTCTAGCGTTCTTGCCACACCAGGCGGTTTACCACGCAGTGTGTGTCCCTGGCGAGTGCTTGCATTGAGCAGCAATAGCGATGTAGTTTGTGTGCCACGCAAGCCGCTATTTACGCTGCTTTTCATTAATAAATTAGTAAAAGACATTGTGTTTTATAAGCAGGCGGCCTCGCGTTTTCAATTGCACAGCTGATGACGGCCGATAGTCGATAGATGGAGCTGCTAATATTTGGAAGTGTTGAGTAATGCCTGTGGAGACCCTATAATTATACAGTGGTCTGGCAGCATAAATATGTTCAAAATGGCAAACGTATATTTGAAATATTTCCGGCTTGCCACAATTAATGACGGTTTTACAAAAAACGTTATTTACTTAGGTGAAGTCATGCCGCAATTTGTATAATGGCTTATATAATTTCCGTTTCCGCTGCAGCGCTGTGTGGACATTTGTATTGTTATACCTGCAAAAGTATAGAAACATGTTTTGAAGGCCAATTAAACTGTATTGGAAAAAAGCTAGACACAATTGACGCCACCAACTAAAACAACACGAGAACACATAAAGAGAATCTATTATATTTATTGAAATGGATATTAATGCTTTATTAAAGTTTTATGAGTAAATACTTACAAAGTTTAACGCAACTTTAATGTATAATCATACACAATTCATAAAGAGAAACTATTATATTTATTGAAATGGATATTAATGCTTTATTAAAATTTTATGAGTAAATACTTTACAAAGTTTAACGCAACTTTAATGTACAATCATAGTCTATTCTATCATTCCCACCGCATATTTATTACAACAGCGCGCAGCGCTGGTTGCCAGTACCGGTGACGAGCCTCCTACACACACACATACACGCGCACATAAAGCAAACACATACTGTCATAGCTATATATTTGTATATATGTACATATGTAGATTAGTAGGCGGTGTTATACGGGCACAGGCATAGTAAACCAGTTTACATGCGCGCCGTATAACAGTTGGTGCTGCTGCTACTATCGCTGCCGCCGACGCTGCCGGGCGCAGCGGTCGTTGTTGCGTCGGCGCTGGAAAAGGACAAACTCAAGGGCAATTCATTGCTCACACTGAACAAATGCGTGTCAGGAGTGCTGCAATAATTAACTATAAAATGAAAATATATATATTTTTTAATTTTAAACACATATGAGTAGTTTAGCACCATTGAATGAATTTGTAATTTAATTTATTTCATTAAAAAATAGGTTATTTATTAAGCGATTACATAATCAAAATTCAAAATTGCCGCATACACGTCATTGCGCCTCCCATTTTCGTCCTTTTTGTGTGAACACGAGAGTTTGACATTTGTGCGCTGCCCACGACATCAAGCCGCCCACACACACGCAGACAGTATCTCTCCCAAACTCACATTGCTCTCTGAGACACACACATACCCACACTCTCACTTGCTCTGTCTCGCTCTTTGTCTGCACGTTTGTTGTCTATGACACATTTTGAGGTTATGTTACGTTCAAGCCTATTAGTATTTCAACATTCATTCTTGTGCCCCTGCATTGAATCACAATGCAGCCTGATTAAAAAAGCAATGCACCAATCGTATTTCACTATCTGATGAAATTTTTATTGTTCAAGTTTTATTCAATACTCTTCCTAATTGTTATTCTCCCCAATGTTTATTCATATTTGTATAAAAATTTCCACTGCGCACGCACTGAAACCGGAATTCCCCTCAAGCCGGCAAAACTTTTGTTCTATTTTAGGTGCTCACTTTAAAAATAGATTTTGGGAATTTTCCTTATATTTTTGTATTAAATACACTTTATGTAAATATATTTTTTCGTAGGAATTTCGTAGCTTCGTTTCTTGTGACATGTTGGCAACACTGTTACTGTCTTTTTGTTTGCTTTACTGGCACTGAAACTGGGGCTAAGTTCACAATCTCGCTAACAGCATGACCTTTGCTTAAGCAGCAATAAGGTATTTATTGCGCATAGCACCGTTACGTTAATCCTCCTCCTCTTTACACTTGTCACCCGATACTACTACGTTCATCCATAAAGGTTGAAACTTTTATTCATCGCCATTAAAAATAGCGTACATTATTAGATGGGAATTCTTTGGAAATTACACATCCACAAGTGTTTGATATGTGAAATTGGCTCTTTCTGTGTGTCTATATGTGTGTGTGTGTGTGTGTGTGTGCACCGCCCTCAAGAAGTCTACTTGGGGTTTGCTGCTGATAATTGATAAGCAAAAGCGTCCGAGACACTTGAACATATGCCAATTTATGCAATCAGTCATACATTCATATATACTATAAAATCGATCTTATTGTAAAACTCGTCAAGTGGACTACGGGCATATAGACATATGTATGTACAATTGACATATGTGACAACCCTACCATTTTGAGGGCTCGCTTAGTATTACTAGGTATTAAAGAATATGGCGATTCGATTACTCTACTATAACTGTAAAATTTGATTTCCCCGGTAATCAAAAAGGTCCCTGACCCTCTTATCCTTATCAGTAACGTGTGCAGGCGAATGCACTTTCACTTTCACTTTTACACACACAGGCCATGGAGGGCAATTTGGCTGCGATTGCATCAAATTGGTTTTACTTTTTTTTATTGCTCTGATTTGTAATCTTTGTGCATTTATGTTCATAATCATTCACTTACTAATCCTTCCCTGATGTAACTATTTAGTTCTTAATACCGTTCGTGTCAGAAAAGACAACAAAGTAAGAAAGTTATCTTAAACTTATATTCATTTAAAGATTATAGATCATATTTTTGGGCTTAAGCATTTTTCTATGATTTAATTCTGTCTCATAGCTAAAAATCAACTAGAAACTACAGTTAAAAAACTAAATAAAATGTGTTTCTTAGTACCAGAAGGATTTCATCAGGAAATATTGTATTCATATTTTGTTTCTAATATTCATTCATGATTGCGTATGATTTGATTGACGTACTTTCGGCTTATCACATATGCATGTGAAGTACATATATGTACTTTTAATTATATAGGAAAACCACTTGATCCAGCAACAAATTCATCCATTCACCACCCTCGGGGTTCATTGTGAAAAGTTTTTTGGTATTTTTATTCCTTGATCACATATAGTATATGCATGTCTATATGGCTAGCAATAAACATGTTTATTGTTTGCAATCATAAACCAGATTATGAACTACAAGCTGTTATTAAAATATAATATTTACATATATACAAATGTATGTAGGTGTGAATTGTGTGATTAAATGATTTTGAACAAGTCCAGGGCTCTGGAACTACATGGTATATCTCTGATCTTGACATTTGACACTTTTGACTGGTCGACGTAGTTGATTTTTCTTCCGACGTTGGCTTATCAGCAGAAAACCCAGGCTATACACATACATACATACATAAGTACATATAGTTTTAGTACATTGTTTCCCAGAACTGTTGACAACTCTCGTCGGTCTCGTGTCTCAGATTATGAATCTGGGATGTGGATCCCTCCTCATCATCATCATCATCATCATTACTAGTTATAAGTGGTTACATTGTTCATGAGATTTTTATACCCTTAGCCCATGAAATGGGTAAAAATGGGTATATTGGTTTTGTACAAAAGTATGTAACAGACAGAAGTTAGCTTCTTCGACCCCAAAAAGTATATATCTTCGTGATGGGTCTGTAGGCATCTGCGAGAAACACTAAATATATGAAATCATCAAACATTGGTACGGTAGTACACATATGTGTATGACTATAAACCCGACAGTCTGTCCGTCTATATGGTCAAGGGTTAATGGTAGCTTCTAGTCGAGCTTACGTACTTGTTCTATATTTGTTTGTGTGAGGAATAGTCGCATATTGCGCAGTTTTCTTTGACACTTTATAAAATCGTATTTACAATAACCGTCTGCTGCTATTATGCATTCTCAAAAGGCAACGAATCGTAACCTTACCTTACAAAGTAGTATACTAGCGAAGAATCAAATGCAATCGGAACCAATCATAAGATGCTAAGTATAGTTCTTACTGTACTTACCATCTAAATGCTATTAGTATTGCATCGAAAGGCTTTTAAAAATAACTTGTAGCACTGCAAATTTGATACATTTTATGGAATATTAAGTGTGAAAACTTCATTTTAGTGGTCAAAAACGAAAAATAGACTTTTCTGTCATACCTTTTGGTCTGAGTTTTGATGGCAATCAGTCATACCCTTCAAAAAAGTTTAGAGTCAAAAGTAATTTTGTTAATTATATGCTCGTGCTTAAATAATTACTAGCTAAAAATCTGTTTTTCACATCTGGATCAGTTGACAAAATGCCTGAAACAATAAGAAAATAATATTATATTATATAGGGGCCTTCCCTAATCACAACAATTCATCAAGTTGTATAACTTTAACGTCTCGCAACTGGCAATTACTATACACTAACTGTCATTGAGCTGGGAATAATTGGTTACAATTCAATTAGGCGTCATGATGCGCATTTTGGCCAAGCAAGCTGCACTACCGTTACACTTTCAACCGTACCAACTTATAGACTAGATATAGACAAACATTTTGCAGTCGTAAACAATAATAAAATTCTTACTAAATGACAAACCCAAAACAATTTCGCTGAATGAATGAACGTCTGTCTATAAACAATGATAACAAACAGAACGAAAACACCTTTATATAAGTACATACCACGTTGGGTACACGAAGCTGTAGAGTCCCCTGCACATAAAACTAGCAATAAATGAATAATAAACAATTTTTTTTTGTTTGTTTTTAGATATTTTTTGAAACTATTTCGAGAGAAAATTTACTTTGACTGAAAACTCATTATTACAACTAATATACTCTATAATAATCAGGCGATAAATATTATATATAGTATGAGAAATGCAGCAACGTGATCTATTCTATGTGGGTCTCACTGAAACTTTTCGTGGTTATCAGTCAAATGAGGTGTTGTTTGTTATTGTTTTTTCTGTTCTGTTCAGTTCTGTTTTTCTTTTTTTTCTTTATTTTTCAGTTTCGTAGCTGTAGTTATTATTACTATATATTGCTATTGCTTGTCATCGTTTATTGTTATTGTTATGGATATATGGTAGTATGTATGTGTATGTTCTTTATGGATATTTATTTTTAGTCTCTCTGTCCTCTCATTACAATAGGTGTCTAATAGCTTATCCGATCCCCCGTACTTGTGTTGGCACACCTCTTTAATATAAGTAATAATAATGGCATCAAATAGCCCAGACAATTTGCGGTTTCTATTGTTACAGTGGGAAGATCGCATTACATGCCGGTGCCAATTGATATTCCCGCATGTGGATGATTACTAACTAAATCAGTTACACATTCTATATATATATATTTATACGGTGCATGAGTACACAGAAAGAAAAGTACGATCGTTCTATATCAATTGGTTATTTTTTAAGCTATTTAATCGGATCAATCGTAGAATATAGGTACGGCTTAGAATTTGTGTAAAAGTGTATTAGTGAAATTTTACCACGACCACGTAAGTATATATATTCTTAATCAGCATCGAGAGTTAAGTCGATATAGTCATTTCCGTACATCTGTCTGTTTCTATCCAAAGAAATCCGTCTTAGTTTTTGAGTTGAAATGTTAATCAAAGTCTTCTTTTTGTTAAAATTAGATGATTTCTCAAAATCAGACAAATCGGAGGATATATGTAGCTTCGATAACTGTGTTCTTCTAGTCTTTCAGTGTAGTCTTCGTTATTTGGATGGTTTTTATTTCGGAGCTTCACAATCGGCGCAAATTGATTCAAGTGGTTTTGTTGTGATATAATAAAATTGTATGCCATGCATTTAGTCTCCGAGTCAAACATGTTCAACATCTTCAACACACATACAGAGAATGCCCATCAATTGAACGAAATTTGAATGGCGCGTGAGTTGTGGGATTTTCCTTTGCCACCAGATACAGATTGTAGTTCAAGGCGGATGGCCCGCTGGGTCTCTCGGAACAATTGTTTCGCATTGGTAGCTAACCAATTGGCTCGCAAGTTAAATGATTATGTACACGCCGAGCCAATCGACTTGTTCATTCATCACAATCAGGCATCCTCTATCCCTGACTATCTGTGTGTGCTTAGTATGAATGTATGGCCATGATCTTGTAAGATCTTGAAAAAACAAATCAAAACATACCGTAATGGACTTTAAACTTATGTCTCTAGGTTATCTATCGGTTATCGGCAATCGGCTATTGAACCTCGGTTCGACATTCTTTCTGATCAGCTTAGCTTCATTATTAGATGTGATTTGTGTGAATGTGTCACTGTATTGAAGAAAAATTGTTTCTTATCTTCAACTTAACTCTTAAAAAGTCCAGAATGGAAATTCTCTAGCGCCATTCCCCCTAGATGTCATAGCATATTTCCCTAGGGGTCAAAGGGAAATATCCCCAAGCGTTTCGAGGTTATTTCCTCGTGATAGATGTGAGATTATACGAATTTGAGCTCAAAATCAACGAAAACAAAACCTTTTACAAAAACGAATCGTAAACTTTTAATTATATGTACATACAAGTATATATACATACCATATACATCCCATATACATATGTACATACATATACATCCATACAATTTTAGCAAGCTAATGAAACGACAATGACAGCGACAGCGTAAGCGGCGGCGACAACAGCAGAGTTAAGGGCAGCGCGCAGCGAGCGGAGCGGCTTCATTAAACATTAAAAACAGCTCACAATCTACTAATTTGACAATAAAAACTTTTTCATATAGAAACAACAACAAAAAACATGAAAGAGAGAACCAAAAAAATTTTAGCAAACATACAAAATAATTTGCGGTTGTGTGTAATAAAATAATAACGGCAATCATTCAAAGAAACAACAACAAAGACAACGAGGAAACTGCGTCGCGGCTTTTGTTGTGTTTTGGCAAGCCATTGCAACCCAGTGGCCAATTTCAAGCATCATAATTACCTTTGTTTTTAGCTAGCTAGCTTTGCATTATCTATCTGCATGACTGTGTCTAAAATGTAATTAGTAGATCCCATTATTAGTTTTTTTTTCTTTGTTTGCTGTTGATTGTTTATTGTGTTTTGTTTGCGTTTTCGTCATGCACCGATTGCAACCATTTTCACTCCAACCAAGCTTTGTCTTCAAGATACACATGCATATTTGCACAGTATTTTATTTTGCGCAGTGGAAATGTTGAAAGTGCCGCTTAGAGATTGGCACACCGATTGCAAAATCTATCTGACTGTCAGATATGTAGACATGGATACATTTGCATTTTTTCTAGATAGACTAAAACCGACCAAGCTATACTACATACATATGTACGTACATTTAGCAAAGTGCTACTGGAAATTTGAGATAAGATTAGTTATCAATGATATCAATTGTTAAACGAGTATTAGCACTTTTATTGAATTTATTTATAGATAGTTCAGCGATATTAAGTACTTGTATTAAGACATTCCATTTGCCATAGTTGGGTATTTATTGATATGAGTATGGGATTACATGCAATTCCCCGTAAACTGCATTCGCAAATATACTCAATGCAGTTTATATCTAAAAAGAAATTGATATTAATTACCAATAATTCACGTTTTTATAGTTGTATATCACTGTTATTATTAATTTCTGTCTCTGGTCTTTGCATTGCAAATTTTCTACTGGGCATTCACGCTTGCCGCTATCTGCCTCTTTCTTTCCTCACCCTGTTTGACAGCAACAGGTGGATTAAGAAGTCATTCGAAACAGACATATTTGTCGTATTTAATACAAGTTTTGTGGCTTGTCGACTAATAAGTTTGAATTTTCTGTTCGTTTGTTGTGATTTGTTACTACATCAACTTGTATACATATATTGGCGACGCTTTCTGCATCCAATGACCAACAACAACAACAATTGTGACCACGATCGTGCACACTTTTCCATATGATTAAGTGCAATGTTGTTTGTCGGTTTTGTTGGCACTCACATGATTCGTTTACGTTTTCACACTTTCAAAATAAAATCAAACTGCATTTGGCATTTGCATAACCAGCACACAAGCACTTACAAGCAGAGCGCGTTAGAATGACAGCAAGCGACATGCAGATGGAGAGGCAGAGAGAGCGAGAGATCAAGAGAGCGACAGAGTCATGGCGAGAGAGTGAGCAATAACTGTTTATCATAGAAGGAAGAGAGGGACTGCAATTGCCGCAATTGTCGCTGTCAGACAGAGTTGCCATATAAACATTTTAATTTCAAATATTATACATTTCAACATTTTGCATCGAATAATTAAATAAATGCCCAATAGAACAGTATAGTGATGTAAATTTGTTGGGTATTTGTTGTAGCACCCACCAATTACTGGGGTTAACGTGGGCATCTCTGTCGCTGTGTCGCCCCCTTATCCTAAATTCTTTTTTTTCTCTCTTTGTTCAACGCTGGCAATTTTAAATTGCGTATTTTATTTTCGTTTGGCGTGCTCAGTTAAAAAAAATTAGAAAAATTGCTCGCGAATCCTAACTATAAATTTAGATGTTTATTTTTACAATTCTGTTTTCGCTGCTTTTCGAGCAAAAACAAAAAGTGCGAAATAAACACAAAGCATATTTTGCTAAATTGACGCTAAATTAACTCAAGATCGTCACATAACAAAATATTTAATGATAAATAGTTTTATGGTAACTGACGTATGCAAGGATCAGTCTATATAATATATTATAATATAATAAATATGTTATTATATATACCCAGTTTATTAGATTTTTAAATACTTATTATTTAAGTCGAAACTGTGGAGAAAGAGCATGATAATAGTTGATAAAAATAATAAAATATTCAGATTTCAAAAGTAAACAGAAAACTAATAAACTTTATCTGAACATTTTCAATGATCGCTTATGCAGGGTATTTTATAGCTCATATCATTTGCGAATACGTCTACAAACGATCTAAATTATTCGAGTTTATTTGACTCATTGCGACAAATGTCTGATAACGTATTTTTTTTTACAACAGTTGGGTTTTTTTTTTGTTATTTTTTGGCTTAAAGTGATTTCCGACCGACTCAAATATCTGAAATCTCGTTTAGACATCACGTATACGCCACGTATCTTGCTTAATACTAACTGTTGCTTAATCCAAAATACTTTCGTTTAGTTGATTGCCAATCGGATTTGTTATTAATTGTTGTTGATCAGTTTTGCTCTGTATTATGTTGCTTATAGTTGGGGAAAAACTTCCCGTTGTTGCTGTTGTTGTTTCTGTTGTTGTTGCATTCAAGTCAAAGTCGTTATGCATATTTGAATTGCTTATTGCGTTGATATTTAAATGCATTTGAAACGTGAGATGTAGGTATATATATATATATATATATAACAAGCAACAACAATCCCAAAGCTCGGAATCACTCTGGGTCAGGGAATTTACATGTGGCTGGCAATTCTAATATAAAAAAAAAAATAAACAACTTTCGCGGAACTTGCGAAAGTTTCCAACTTATGAGAATGTTCATAACAAAAACAAGTCAAAGGTTCGAGTATGCTCGACAGGGAGATACCCTGAACTCCTTAAGCAAAACTTCAATATGCCGGTATCTCCGGTATTTCTCAACCGATTTGAATGTAAATTTTAAAGATTTATATTATTTTGTGCATAGTTTTAACAACCAAGTTCCAAGTTGCTATATATAGAAAAATGGAATAATCATTATACCATGTTTAAACACATCATGGGTTCGGATTTAAAAATCCAGAAAAACTATATTTATGTAAAAGTAAATGAAGCGCATTTGCTTGCGACATTTATTGAAACGTTTTGCACGAACAACATAAAAATATGACTCTATGAATGTCATTTCGATCGGCGAACAATTAAAATGTGTGCTACACTTTAACTGGGCATCGACTGCAATTCACGATTTACGATTCGAATCATTTCTCAATTCAATTGGACCACAAAACTTAGATCGATACTCGAGAAAGCTGCAAGACAAAAAGTACAGCTGTTGTCCAGTATGTATTTATACCCTGTAAAATATAGTCATTCATTTATTGATAGGCAACAAAGTAAAGAAAGAAATATAACGCTTTATTTCTGTCTTTCTTTATTGCGAAAATTGATATTCTCATCAGGATATTTTCAAGTCAAACATTTCTTAATTAATACTTTCAATTTTTACATACTGTATATGGTTAACCATTAATAACGCTATTATTGTGTGTTTTTTCTTACTCTTCTTGTCGCAATTGTTCAATTGAAATCGATGATGATGATGATCTGGATACCAGAGACAAACGGCAAACTGATAAATTGATGAAATTAGCGCTCAATTGATACTTACATAAATAAAATGCAGTGTTGCATTTGGTGATCTTCACGTGACAGTTGTTTAACGGTACTTTCCCCCTACCCCAACCACAACACCAACCCCAACCCCAACCCCAACCCTTATACAACCCATTAAAGTACATCATTTTGTTTTTTTTTTCGGTTTTTGGTTGTTTCTCAGCATTTTGTTTGAAATTTTTTATTTTATTTGTTTCGAAAACATTTTCATAGAGTTTGTTCATTGATTTTTCCTTTCTGTCAGCTGGTTTCATCCGGTTTCTCTCGGTGTATGTGTGTTTGTGTATTGCTTAACGTAAACATTCAGCTTCAGTTTTTTTCGGGCCTTGCTTGATGGTTTTTGATAATTACTTTCATGAAAAATAGAAACTCATTTCGTTTGGGTTTTTTAGGTTTTTAGGCATAATTGTTTTTTGGGTTTTTAGTTTTGTTAACAGTGTCCATTTTGCTTGGCTAAGTAATTTATTCGTTTTTGTTTTTTATTCATTAAAAATACTTGACAAAAAAATTGATTATATTTTTTTTTTTTTAATTTTTTTTTTAAATTGTTTAGTATATATTTAGTATTAAATAACATGCACTGCGTCGCCTGCGCGCAGTTGCCAAAAAAAAGAAAATATGCAAAAATCAAAGAAGAAGAAACCGTTGAAATGGAGAATATTGCAATCAAAACAAAATAAAATGCAGCTCTGCAGAAGAAAAACAGAAGAAGAAATCAAATTTGTTGAATTGTGTTCAAATTTTTTTCATTTTCTTTCGAATTTATTTATCGTAAACATAACGTAAGGTTGTCTCGTATGTGTGTGTATGTTTGTATGTGTTTGTTTGTTTCACTTCTTGTATAGCATTTAAAAACTACATAATAATTAAGCACTAAACTAAGTATATATAACACACACATACATATGTATTTGTATTTGTATATATATATATTTATAGAAACAATATAAAACAATTGTTTAGCTGCTTAAACGTTAGTAACAACAAAAAAAAAATATAGAAGACCAAACAAAGAAACAACAAAAAAAATACATCATTATAATCAATTATAGTGGCTAATAAGCTTGTATTATCATATAACGCTTCACAATATATATATGCTATATAAACATTTACAATTGCAAAAAACACATTCGCTTCTGTGTCCTTGTATTTTAGTATATTTTTTGTTTTGTTTTGTTTTTTCTTGTAGTTTTTTGTAGTAACAATGTGCGATTTACTAGTTTTCGATTTCGTTTACGTTTTGTTGTTTTTTGTGTTTTTTGTATTTTTTGCATTTTTTGTCTTGTCCTGGCTTTAGGATATGATGATGCTTGTAGCACAGTATAACACTTTTTGGCGGCGCATTTAAGTGCGCTACACGTTTTTGTTTCTTTTTTTTTTCAGTATTCTCTCATCCACTTTTCGTATTTTTATTTGTTATTAGTAAGCTTAAAGTAATTTTTTTGTGGAATTAACCAATTTGCAATTGAAAAAAATTCATTTAAATTGTTTTTTTGCAGTTTTAATAAGAAATTGCTTGATATCGTATATATATCGTATATGTATATGTATGTATTTATGTATATGCATGCGTGTGTGTGTGTGTGTGTATTTTTTGTGTGTTTATGTATAAAGTATATTAACAATTTTTTTGTTTTTTACAAAATCGAGAATCGATCATTCAACCAATTAAATTAATTTACAAATAATTTATTTAATAAAGAGAAAGAGAGAGAAAGAGAATTTGTTCAACGAAGTGAAACAATAATAAAAAAAATATGATAATAATAATAATAATAAAGAAACAATTGCTGAAGCATACAATTTTCCATTATACTGGTTGATTTTTTGCTTTTTGCCTTTTGCATTCCTTTTCTATTACAAAAAACTTGCCTAATTTAAACACTAAGAAGCGCCACCTGGCGGCGGCGGCGGCCTGGGCACACCACTGCAGCAGCGACAAAAGGAAACTTAACTCATTCATTTGCCATAAGAATTTGCATATGAAATTCGATATCGATATCGATTTCAAATTGATTGATTGATTTTTGCTTACTTAACAACTGCGCACCTGATGCTGATGCCGATGCCAATGCCAATTTCGATAACGATAACGATAACTATTACAATGTTCAAATGTTGGCCCAACCATATCGTTTTACTTGCTATTGAGTATATCCTCTCGACAGGCAACAGCGGCAACGAGCGCCGCACCACGACCCGAACCATCCTCGGACAGCATCAGATCGAACGTAATGCCCGGCTTGATCAGCTGCGTGATCTTCTCGACCATCAGATTGTGGAACTTGGGATGGAAACGATAGACGCTGCCATCGACACCAACCGTTACATGGGGCTCATCCATTTTGTTGATCAGTGTGGCAATGCCAGCGGATACCAGATGTGCGGCACGTTTCGAGACACATTCGCAGATGTAGCGAACATTGGCACAATCGCCATCGGTGGCATTGGACAGACCGAGCTCCTCGAGCACCAGGCGGCAATTTGTGAAATTGCCGGGCTCGTCAGCCTCAATTTCACTCACGTATTTGGTGAAGAATAGGCCACGGGTGAATAGCACATCGGATCCTTGGCCATTGAAGAGGATGCCATTCTGTGTCATCTTGGCCAGAACGAGACGCACCAGTTCGCCCATGTACATGCCCGAGATCATCTTCTCGAACGTCTGCTTGCCGGGATTAATGCTGTGACCATCGATATCCTTATCGAATTCCGTGCGGACAAAATCGAGTGCACCATTATCGCCAAATGCACCCCATTCCGTGTTGATGAGGACGTGCGGCTTGCCATTGCCGCTGCCATCGAAGAGTTCAGCCTCCTCCACACGCTCCACATAGCAGGCATTGGAGCCGGTGCCGACAATTAGACCGATCTTACAATGGTGATTCTTCCAGGCGCAGCTCATCAGTGTGCCAGTCGTATCGTTGAGGATGGCACACACATCGATTTGGACATCGCCGCGTCGCGCGATCGCATCCTTGAGCAGCTGGACAACATCCTCGTTGACAACGCCGGCACAATCGAAACCCTTTGTCCATGTCTCCAGCAGACCCTTGGTCAGACCCAGCTGACGCAACGGGAACGAGAAGGTGAAACCCAATGGCAAACGTTCCGAATACACATTATGCTCGGCCATAAAATTGGACAGACATTCGGCGATATGATCGAACAATTGCAATCCAGATCCAATCATAATGTGCTGCGGTATCGCATAGATGCGCGACTCCATTTGGAAGTCATTGTTCTCCTGCAGATGGATGAGTAGCACACGGAAATTGGTGCCGCCCAGATCGAGGGCAAGGAACTTGCCGCGCTCATTGCCATTGGGCAGATCCTGTACGTATGTGACAAAGCACTTGACATTCGCCTTGGGATGCGTATCCTTTGCCAAACCGCGACGCACCTCGTGCAATATGCGATAGCATAATTCCTGCACCTGCTCGTCCGTTAGCAACAGCTGCTGACATAACTCGTACACCATTTTCTTTTTATCCGCTGCACTCGCACCAGCTGCTGATGTTTGTATTTGAATTGCATTTGCATTTGCATTCGCTGCTGCTGCCGCCGTCGTCGCCGTCGTCGCTGCTGCTGCTGATGCATTTGTCGCTTTACTCGTTGCAGCGGTGCTGCTGGCGGTGACGCTGACATTGTTGCTGCCGCTGCGTAAAACTCTTGATTTATCCGTCTCGTCACAGCCGTTGTTGTGGCCATTCAGTTTTGTGGCTAGTCCGTTGCTATTTATAGATACGCTGCGCATCGCGCCATTCAGCTGCTGCTCTTGGTCCATTTCTTTGCGGTTTTCTTGTTTTCTTTTTAGTTTTGACAGTCACACAGAAGCAGCCAAACTCACAGTATCAGGCGCTGGCACTGGCAGAGCCACCCACAAAACAGAAAAAATAAAACAAAAATATCTAGTTTAGCAGCAACTTTTGATTGACAACGCGCGTTTTTCTTTTGTGTATATGTTTATTTAGTTTTTTAGTCCGCTCCGTTTTGAACTTCTGTTTTTGTTTAAATTTGATTGGTTTGCGTGTGTGCGTGTTTATTGTCTTTAGCTTCGATTGTTTTGTGTGTGTTTGGATTTGATTTGGTTTTAAGCGCTGACTTTGTCTTACTTCCCCGATTCACTTTACTTTTGCTTTTTATATGTGTATATTTTATTTTCTAGTTTTTGTGTCGGCCGCTTTTATTTTGTCCGCTGCACGCGTCCACTGCTGTGAAACGTTTGTTACGGAATTATTCTCCGTGAAGCTTCGACAGTTGCTTTACTGTGGTGCTGCCGCCGCTGAGCGCGCGCTGCTGACGTCGACGTTAGCGTCTGTGCGTTGCTTGTATGTACATATGTATGTGTGTGTGTTTGTAAATGTGTAGCGTGTACGTAGCGTACTTTGAAGGAACCTTGAAGGTCAAAATTGACAATTCGTATTGGAGAGGGCGGTCGTTTCTGCTGGGCCTGCGTTCAAGATACAATATTTTGTTCATTGGTGCTCATATCGTAACAGAATTGGAGAGAGAGCTAGCGCGCCAGTCGCACAAAAATGAGAGCAAGAGAGGGCACATGTTTTGATTGCGCGCCTAATGAATGGCATTTGTACGCTGGAGACGGGCAGCGACGAGGGCACAGGCAGTAGTCTAACCACTGCTCTCACACTGCCTGAGAGAGGGAATGCAAAAGAGAGCGGTCAGGTGTGCGTGTGAGAGGGGCCATAGTCTTTTTGTCATCGTCAGCAAACGATTGCACACTACACTACACGCCGGCTTATTGGAAAGCTAAAGTAGTTTAGTTGGGAAAATAGATCACAAACTGGTTCTGCTTTCAATCAGATGTTTGGCAAATTCGTAATTTTAGCTATAAAACTGTTACAATTTCATTTATGTACATTCATGAGAGGTTTTTAAAAGAGAGACATACATGTGTATGTATGAATGTACATTAAAGCATTCTACAATAAGGCAGGTCATTTAAATGTCACCTTAGGCTGCTCAACTTTGGATTTCTGTGACTCTTGTTGGTAATTTCAATTGCGGCTGCTGCTGCTTTTGGCGTATAACAGTTTATGATTAGTATACATACATAAATGTATGTGTGTATTTATGTATAAACATGAAGCGAACAAGTTTGCATAGCTGTTTGCTGCGGCCCAAAACCAACCAACTCGTCTTTGTGTTGCCCCTTAAGTGTATCGGTATGGAAATATTTTGTTGTTGACGGTGGTTGCCTTCTGGTATTCATGGGGCTCGTCTCGCATTCTCTGCTTAGTGGTGTTGCTTTCCCAGTCTCGTACATACATACATACGTACATATTTATGCATGTGTATGTACTATGTGTAAACGTACTTTACGTGCCGTCATCGACGTGCGCACTCCAACCTCACAGTAAGACCGCATCGCCTGACGGCCTGTGCGTTTATATGTGCAACTCTCCTTGTTCACTATTCTATTCCCGCACTCAACAAATATTCATTCTCACTTGACGCTGCGTTCGTTCACTCACCCAATTCAAAAACAGTTTTTTTTTTTTTGCGTTGGTGCTGTTTTTATGCACATTATTCATTATTATGAGTTTGTTGCGCTGTGTGCTTTGATAGACGCATGTGGTATATTTTGCCTTCACATTTGCGTTTTCCGTATATGTACATTTGATAGTAGTAGTGCTGTTGCTATTCAAAGAGGCTCGCCTGTCAATTGGTTTTCTGGTATTGCAGCTGCTGCTGCCACTATTTCGCCATACTCTCTCTCTCTCTCTCTCTCTTAGGTGAACTGCAACAACAGCAAAACGCTTTGAGAGATACTGTGATTATGTGAAATAGCATTTTGGAGGTCGTTTGTTTTGGCGTTGGCATGCCTCTGTTAACGGTAATAATTACAAACATATGTACATGGAAATACGTATGTATGTATATACATGTGCAATAAATACACGCCCCTTTACATACATATGTATGTATGTATTTAATGACGTTGGCGTCGGCACGTGTCTTCTCCAACTATTTTCTTGTTTACGACGCTTTTGAACAACAATAATATATAATCAACATATTTTGGTAGTGTACAAAGGTCAAAACAGTTCATGTTTAGTCAGTATTGTACAAAACCACAACTCATTAAATTTACTTCTTTCTTAATGTAAATTATTTAATTTAATCAAGTCTAAAAGTTCACATATGATATTTGCAAAGAAACAAAGAGCATGGAAAATTTAAAATTTGAGCATTGCCAGCTTAATCAATGTCCAAAAGCAGAGAGCGAAGAGCTTCACATTTGTATGTATGTACAAAACCCACATTCGTACACACATATGTACACACATACATACATAAAGTTACGTTCCTGCAGCACACAATCACACAGCCAAAATGTTTATCTTGAAGAAATAAAAACAAAATACAGAGTGAGCTGGCTCATTCTTATCTGCCCGACGGAAATTGCTTAGAAATAAAATGGAAAACGCAATAAAGCAATATTTTGGTGGGCGTCGTCTGCGTCACTGAACTTATACGGGGGCTGGGCGAGCCCATTGTGCGCCTACATACAATAATTGTTGAGACAAGTGAGGGTCAAACAATCGTAATGTAATTTCTATTGTAACGGGACTAAACGAAAACGCATGTACATACATACGTATGTATGTATGTATGGACTTTGTAATCGGTACTATGTCAACTGTAAGCACACCACGTTCCCCCCTGCCGTTCAGTGTGTGGCTTGTGCAATGAGTCAGCGAATCTTCTAATGAAAGGGAAGAAGAAGAGAATGCGATTGAGTGTAGCATTGCAATGCATGAACGGTAATTTTAAAGGCTGGCGATCTGAAGAGCGAAATGGTTATTTCTTTTATGGTTTGCGAACCAGTAAAACGTACCCAACCCAACAAAGTGAAGTGTTCCGCGAACCACTCGAAACACGTCTAAAATTAGATTTATCTTTTCCTTGTTGAGTTTCAATACGGCAACGTTGCCTTACAACATGCTGCAACCTGCTCTCCACACTGTCGTTGTCGGTGTTTCTGCTGCTGCTGCTGCTTCTGTTGTTGTTGTCCGCATTCGGGTATCCAGATTTGGGGGCTCGCCCTGTTGTATGTATATACAAACATGAACATAAACACACAAACATGGCCATACGCTTTGTGCATGTGTGTGTAAAGAGGTTGGTCTCGCGCTGTTTTGCGCTTGCTCATTGCCTCAAGTATGTGCATGTGTGTATCTGTGTGAGTAGTGTACATACAGAATAATTGATTTTTTTTATCGTGCACTCTCTCTCTCACTTATTGCATTATATTTTTCTTTTATTGTGTTTGAGGCCACGCGCAGAGCCTGCTGTGACGTCAATGATGATGACGTCGAAAGCGACAAATCTGTTGAAAATCGCACCTCATCCAGGGGTCAATGCAGCAATAGCTATTCGATATACATATGTATGAATGTATTTGTGTTTTGTTTTTTGTATAGCGTTGCGTATACGCCTATTTGGCACGTTATCCATAAAGGCCTTCGATCCCAAGACAAAAGTCATTAATTATAAGATCTAAAAATGTATTTTGGCAACTTTGAAAAATTTTCACGTGATGACCGCTATGGCTGTCGCCCACACAACAAAGAAAAAAATGGCTTGGTCACAAATCATGAGCAAATAAAAAACAAATACATATACCATATCACCAAATATTTCCGAAAATTTATTCATACATACATACATATGTATGTATATACATGAAAAGGCTTTCCGCTTACTGCTTACAATTATGAAAAGAGGAGTGGCACTTGGGAGTTTCTGGCTGACCAGTAACAATGATAATTACTCAAAATTCTGAAAAACGGTTGCCGGGCAATGCGCTTATGTATGTATTTGTCTGTCGATTTCAACTGTTATTGCATCAGCAGGTTTTAAACTTCGGCAAGGTCAAATGCACGCGTCCGCGTGCGTATAACAGTTCTGAACCCATTTGACACCAGCTGTGTCCTTCTCCCTACAAGTAGTAGTACTCTGCAATAAATGTGTGTGGCTTTTAAGCTAAAACAAAAGAGAGCCAAAGCCCGTTTAACATGCGATATCTATGAGACGTCTTTATGTACACATGTATGTATGTATAACAGAAACTGGTTGGCTTACATTTTTCAAGAGTTGTTTATTCAAGATTATGCATGCATATATTTAAGCTATAAGCATTGGCTAGTCATAATCAGAGTAGGAAACCGAAAGTTTGCCTTGGAACGATTTTGATTGTAGACAGCACGTTTTAGAAACATGTGTGTCTATGTACAAAAGACCAAGTCACCAGGTTTGAAGCCGCCTTGAACCGCCGGGTCAGTCATGTGATTAAAATAAATGTAGATGAGACATCGCCTGACTGGCAACAAAAGATCATGACTACACAATCAGTAGTCTGTGAAAACATTTGTTGTTTGTTTTACACATGGGCTGCACGTGTTTGACAACTTATTAGATATACAAGGCGCACAATTTCAAATTCAATTCCAGTCCAGTGGTAGCCCCGTTAATGCTGCCAGACCAGCGCATTATTTTATACATTATGGCAAGGTATGGCAACACCAAAAAATGCTATCGATCTATCGGCGGAAAGTGTGTCATCGATATAATATGGTCTTAAAGAGCACTGTTCGTGGATTTGTTTGTTATTCAGCACTGGTCGAACGCTGGCTACGCAGAAAATCCAACCGAAGAGCGGGAGGCACAAGTTGTGTATTTTTTTTGCGCCACATACAAAAGCCACCAAAGTGGACTGAAGAAAAGTTAAACTATAATATTTTATTAATCAAATAAGGTTTGTGTGTGAGCGCGTGTGTGCAGTGAGTGTTTAAAATGACAACATCCACTATAAAACGGCATCGTTCCCCACACGATGTAAGAGCATCGAATGATGGGGATGCCCTAGACAATGGTAATGACAACGAAAACAGTTCGGGCAGAAGAAGCAGCAGCGTTATGCCCAATAACGTTAACCTATCCAAGCGTGACTCGGAGGAGGACAGCTGGGCATCCAAGGGCTACAGCTATATTAATCCGTTTGTGCATCGCATACAAATTGACAGTCACATTGAAGTTGCCAAGGTAAACACATATGCTTTAGCTATTTCTTCCGTACGTTGCACGTTTCACGTTTCCGCAGCAGCCAGTCAGTCACCTAACCAACCAGCCAGCTTGGCATTCATTCATCCATTCATTCATTTTCAAATACAGCTGTACAACGCTCGCGTGTATTGCTTGTGTTGTTATTGTTATTACTTGACCTACACCCACGCCTCTCAGAATTTCAAGTGCATTGCTCTATATTACACGTATACATATAAATGTACTTGATCAACTGGAGGATGTCGATAACATTTCGATATTCTTTGGATTGGTACCGTTTATCTGTCATAGTTTTTCAACAGCGATGCCGTTGTTAACGTCAGCGAAAGCGTAGCTGCCAACTACACATACAAACATATATTTTTGTTTGTATGCCTATATAGCTGTGCAGAAACAAAAGCAGCGAAAATCGTATGATTTTCTTGTTGTCGTATTATTGTTATTTTTGTTGCTGTTGTTGTTGTTGCTCTTGATTTTGTTGCCGGTTCTTTAGCGCGTGTGTTGCCATGTATTTGTGTAGTTGTAGCTATAGTTGCCTTTAGTACATTTTGTTGTTATTGCTGAATACACCGTGTGGTGCTGTTCAAAGGCTTTGCTTGATTTTAAATTCTTTCGCTATTCATACATACATACATATGTACCTATTTATATGTACATATTTATAAGTGTTTGTATTTATTTGTATACTTTGTATTGTATTGAATTATATGTATATGAATTTTACTGGATTTTCCCGCTTTATCGCTTCGATTCGCTTCTTCTCGCTATTTTTAATAATTATGATCGACATAAATGTTATTCACACTCATTACACATTGTTGTAATTATAACTGTAAAGACTTTGCTTTACACACACGCACGCACACATGCAAACCCACTGTGACAGGCCCATTCGATTATTCTCAACATGTCATTTGGCAACGGCGTTAATTGCCGAGCACTGGCAAATAAAAAGGTGGCCTTGTTGTCATTGCTCAGTTTAGTTTCATCAGAGTACCGGGGAAACGGGAGTAAGGAAAGACACGCGTATTAGCTTTAAGTGATATCACTTTTAATAGTGATGCGGTTCGTTAGTTAATGGTCCCATCAAAAACACATGATCGTATTTGTATGTATTTTATTAATAATACTCATTTTGTACTAAAGCGTTTATAATGCAAAATGTAAACAATGCGAAACCTTATCACCAAATATTTCTTAACAATCGTATTAATGATGCACTTTTAAGTATGACGCATTCAATATACAATACGTATTTGTTATTGATTCATACGGAACATGCTTACTCGGAAATACCGTAGTGACCTCTCAGTTTGGTCACCTAGGCCTAAAAATACGTTATCTATGTTTTGGTTTCAGCTCATCTTGACTAAAAACTAGTTTTAGTTTTGCTTCCATTTGCCTTGATCGGTGCATCAAGGTCGAGGAGACACTCACCAGATTCGAGTGGTGGCAGTCTCATTAATAACATGCTTATTCATGCATAGTATTTGCATAAATTATTATGCCAAAAATTTGTTCATTGAATTTTGTTGGCAGACTTTTGGTATGGTATACAAAAATATATTTGAAAATATCTTTGGTGATTGGGTTCGACATACATTTTTAAGGGGGTTTTTCTTCGAGGTGATTAAAAATATTTACCGATCGCTTAAGTAAATTGGACTCTTTTGATCATTTTAATGTTGCTTAAATGTTTTCAATAAAAATTTAAGAAATCACCAATATGATGGTGTTTTGAATATGTGCAGGATACATAATCATATAAACCCATTACTTATAAAAGATCGATCCAAAAAGTAAACACAAAGAATTGTAAATCGAATAATATTGAAAAACCAAAAAAACTTACACGTGCTGCATAAAATTCCCGGAACATATACGAATAATAGCCTTAGCTGCCGGTCGTTCGATTCCAATACTATCAGTTGTACTTTTTGCTAATTATATTTCTTATTTTTTTTTTTTTTGGCACACATCATTCTTGAGAGATTTCAAAGTTCAAAACTTCAAATTGTCGCGTTATCATTTGGTCAGGCTTGTTTTAACTTTTACGCGCCAGATAAGCGAAAGCGTGAAGCTTGATTATATATTACCTAGTTTCACGATTCTAGAATCAGACTGATCACTAATCACTTATTATATCCCATTTGCAGATCTGTGTACTGAGTGTGCTGCTTTTACCAATACGCGTTGTGGGCTGTGTCCTATCATTGATATCGGCATGGATGTTCGCCTACGTTGGTCTCTATGGCATGTCCATGGAGGAGATACAAGCCAAGCCTCTAACCGGCTGGCGCAGGTAAGTGAATAATACTTACATATATACACAAATAACCATAACTAATGTTGCTTATATCCAATTTAATAGACACATGCAATACATGACGGCACGTGCTATGCGAATGGTTTATGTATCGGGCTCTTTTCATTTCATCAAGTTTAAGGGCACACCGGCTACTCCTAAGGAGGCACCCATCTTGGTTGTGGCACCGCACTCTTCGTATGTTGATTCTATACTGGTTGTATCCGGACACCCGCCGTCGATTGTGGCCAAGCGCGAAACGGCAAACATTCCGCTGCTGGGAAGAATCATAAACTATGCACAGCCCATCTATGTACAGCGAGAGGATCCCAATTCGAGACAGAATACCATACGTAATATTGGTGAACGTGTGCGATCCAAGGAGGATTGGCCCCAAGTGGTTATCTTTGCCGAAGGCACCTGCACCAATCGTACAGCATTGATTAAGTTTAAGCCGGGCGCCTTTTATCCGGGTGTGCCGGTGCAGCCAGTGTTGCTACGTTATCCCAACAAGTTTGATACTTTCACCTGGACCTGGGATGGACCTGGCGTGTAAGTGTACCTAGTAAATATTTGAAGAGCTCTTAAGCTAAACTATTGTATTGTTTTTCTATAGTCTGCGTTTGTTGTGGCTAACAATGACACAATTCTATAATCGTTGCGAAATTGAATATTTACCCGTTTACACACCCTCACCGGCTGAGATGGCCGACGCGAATCTCTATGCTCGCAATGTGCGAAAAGTAATGGCAGAGTAAGTTTTCAAAATTCCATTATGTATATTTGGTGTTATTCAAGCTTATTACGTCTCTTTATTTTGTAGCGCTCTGGAAGTGCCCACATCGGATTATTCGTTTGAGGATGTCATTGTTATGAGTCGTGCACGTGAAATGAAAATACCCTTTCCCGGTGACATTGTGGAAATTGAGCATACGCTTGATTTTCTTGATCTCTTGGAATCGAATCGTGATGCCGAATTATGCAATCGATTTTTATCGCTACCAAATACAGAGAAATTGGATATTATTAGATTTTCTGAGCTACTTCAAGTCGATCTACAGAATCCTCATTTTCAAAAGCTCTTTGCGCTGCTGGACCACGTATGTGATTCCCTAATCTTATAAACCTTATAATCTTTTGGTTAATAATAGTTGTTTATTATACGATTCGTTTAGCGCGGTAAAGGCACAGTGAGCCTTAAAAGTTTTCTGCTATGTTCGCTGTTTTGCAAATACAAGAACAATGATATTATCACATTTTTGCGTAACATAACCAAGGTGAGTTGCGCCAAACGATTGTTGATTATCTACGTTTTTTAATTGCCATATCTCACTATATTGCAGCTGTATAGTAACTCCAGTGACGAGATTGACAGGAAGAGCTTTATAAGTTTATTGCGACATGCCGGTGGCAAGTTTAATAGGCAAGAGGCTCAAGCTCTCTTCTATGCGTTAGACTTTGGCAATCTGGGCCATGTCTCCTTCGGTAATGCATTGATTATAAAATATTTTAAGCATAATAAAACTAAACAATTTATATTTTACTATTACAGATTTATTTGCACAGTACACAAAGTTTGAGAAAAGCTACAAGTTTCTCTACCACAAGTCGGAGCATATTAGGCGAAACAAGAGCAACGTTGTGAACGCCAATTAAAGTATTCACAACTAGGCATATGGAGGCTGCAATAAACTTACTAGCTGGTTTTATAAATCAAAAGCTGCGCCATGGGCAAATCAGCAACCAGCAACAACAACAAGCAACACCACAGAGAATGAGAGGAGAAATAAAATGAGACAGAGATAGAGAGGGAGAAAGAGCGAGAGAGAGAGGAGTGTAGCATAATGCAAAGCAAAGTAAAAAAGTAATCTAAGATTAAGAAAGTTCTATTGTAAACTAATTTGTAAACATTAATTTATTTATTGTGAATGTATGTGTTTGTTGGCTATTGTAATTAGAATTGTATTGCTTGTTCAGGCAGGTCAAATCAAAAGTTTTATTAACTTAAAAATAATATATATATATATATATATATATATATATATACATACTACGTGTGTAAAATCATACCTAAGAATATATATCTATATGCTTGGTCTTGGCAGACAAATGTTAGATATGTTTGACCTGTCTGCATATAACATTAACCATTTATCTTTATGTGTACCTTAAACGCTCTTATATAACGCAAGTCATTTCATTATTGTGATTCTTATTTTACAACATACAATATATAGAAAACACTATATAGAGCTATGTTGCAGTAAAACAAGCAACAACTACAAATACAATCAAACTATGCTACATATTAATATGTTGCCAAGTGTTGCAATCATATTCCATTCTTATCGCAACAGTTCTTTTACCTTAACCTGAGATTATACTGAGCCCTCGAGCCAGTGAATAAAACAGCCCAAATATCAAGGTGCAAAACCTTAAACAGATAATATAATTGAATATATGTATATGAATGTCTATTGAAACAGTTTAATGTCTAATGTTACTTCTTTCAATTCCTTTCATTTGTGTGGCTCTGGCATTCTCTGGCCATAATATATACTATGCCATATGTATGTACACATATACGATCCTATATACTATACTATATATATATATATATATGTTTCTTGTGCATTTGTAAAACTTATACACCAAATAGACTTTTGAGCACGTCCTCAGCACCCGAGTTATAATAGTATCTAGTTGTACTTAATCAATATCCATGAACACCAACACACACACACACACCAACACCCACACATACACCAACACCCACACATACATATATACTTATGTACAATCATACACAAAACAATAATCTTAAACGCCAATACCAACGGTTCTATGCTCTTTCCAATGTATTGCTTTGCCTATGAATTTAATCACAAAGAAACCAATATGACTTAAAACGTAATGTTTCTTTTTGCCAATTTTAGAGAAACTACTATTTAAACCAAAAACACTTTGTACTTAAACTAAATATATATTAAACATATATATATTTTTATTAATTTTGGAATGTTTTACAACAAAAAACTGAACACTAGATCCGTGTAAAGTAAATATTTGAAATACCTGAAAGAAAACAAAAAAAGAAAAGGAAAACCAACAAAAAAAAAATGTATTTTCGTATATTTTTTGTATCCCAATTTCAAGAACAATGGGGGAAAGAGCATTTCAAAAGGCGTTTGTTGAAAACCTTAGCTCCAATTATTTAACATTTGAACTATAAGCATAAGCCAAAAAAAAAAAAAAAAACAAGAAAAAACAAACCTTATGTTCAACAAATCCTTATATAATGTTTACAACTATGAACCATCTATATATACATATACATACATTATATATATGAATGTGCAACCTATACCAGATATTATTAGATTCCAAAGCGGAGAGTACAGCAACAGAAGGTTGAGAAATCTGCTCAAATAAATGTCTACAATTTTAAACCAAAAAATATCCCAAATGAGTAACCAATCCATTGTATTACTAACCAAACTAACGTGATATCTAAATGGTGGGCGTAAACCTTGCCGCATGTTGCAGCTCAGCGGAGAAACGCCCCACAGTTGACCTCGCAAGTGGTATTCGTCAACAACACCACAGTTCAATCCAAACCGATGACAAGTGAACGTGTGCCATCGAAATTTCCTATTTTTCCATTTTTTTTCTTTTTTGTACTGTGGCAAATGGCATAATTGTGTAGCATGTTAAGACGAAGATGTAAAAGCTTTCAGCTTTTGCTGTTCCTATTGGGCACACTTGGACCCGTGCACTCTTTTGTCAACTCGTAAGAAAGCAATGGCGTCAAGGGAAGTGTTTCTTTTTGAACTAAATGCTTATTCCTTTTCAGTCCAAAGATCATTACCAAGGATGGAAATTTGATATTCGAGTCTGGCGCTAATCGTAATATAAGTTTTCGTCTGAGCGGCAGCTCACGCTTAATCATCAATGAGGAATACGATGTGCTGGAACTGCTGATGCCCATCAGTGGCAGCAAGAAGCGTCCATCCGGCGCTGGCAAGGATGAATGGAGTGGTCCCGATGACATTTATGATTTACGCGATCTCGCCGATCAGCTAACCGAATTCCGAACACAGGCCTTGGGACCAAATGGACTCAACACAATGCTGCGACAGCTTCAAAATCGGTAAGTAAGATAGTTGGATCAACAATAGGTTTATCCCTAGATTTCCTAACCGAAGTATCCATCGTATAGAACCCGAGCAAGCCGGTTGTTGCTGCGACGTCTGCAGACGCGCCTGCGCATTCTGGAGAATAAGTCACAGCGGTTGAAGAGGAGAATGGAACTGAACAGTTGCCAGAGTAATCCATGTGCGAATGGTGGCAGTTGCTTTAATACCTACAATGGTTTTCGTTGCCAGTGTCGCGCCTCTTTTGAGGTAAGCCCATATGGGTGGGCGTATTTAGGGGCGTTACTAATAGTTTCCTATCTCTTGGAACAGGGCACAAAGTGCGAACAGGATGTGAACGAGTGTGCGTTGTTCGAGGGCACAGATCTGGGCTGCCAGAATGGTGGTCAGTGTGTTAATCAGTTTGGCTCATTTTCGTGCATGTGTACGCCTGGCTGGCACGGGATGCACTGCAGCCAAAGGAAAACGGATTGTGGGGCGGCCAGTGCCTGGGAGCTATGTGGGCATGGCAGCTGTGTTTCGAGCAGTGATGCCCTTGGGTATCGCTGCATTTGTGAACCGGGTTGGCGCAGTAATGGCCTGACGCCCACTTGCACCGAGGATGTGGATGAGTGTAGCGCTGTCGCCCACACACCCTGCTCGACCAACTGCATCAATCTGCCGGGCAGCTTCACCTGTGCACCCTGTGCGCCCGGTTTAACGGGCAACGGTGTCAGCTGTCGCGACATCAACGAGTGCGAGACGAACAACGGCGGCTGTAGCTTGAGCCCGCGGGTGGAGTGCATCAATAGTTATGGCTCCAGTCATTGTGGCGAGTGCCCCATTGGCTGGACAGGCGACGGGCGCAGCTGTAACCGTAACACCAACAACTATCAGCCGGGCGCAAATCCGAATGCCGTTGGATTAACCAGCTGCTCGCAACGCTCCTCGCTTTGTCATCCGAGTGCAATCTGTTCCGAGATCTCAAATACGATAATTTGCAGTTGCCCCCGTGGCATGGTGGGCTCCGGCTATGGAGAGAACGGTTGCTTGCGCGGCACCAATAACAACTGTAATGATCTACCCTGTTTGGTAAGAGCCCAACCTTTAATATTTTTTATTTGTTAAATGCTTTAAAATAGTTTAAGATGAAATTTAGGATTTAGATTTGTTTCTCCCTTGTTGCGGTAGGTATAGTCATGTCATCTCCCGTTCTAAATCCTTCATAAGTAATTTATCTCTTAGTCACAAGTTGCAAGCTAAAATCACACTTTTCACATTAAACCATTATGATAATTAAAACGGATTTATGTCTTACATTCGTGTAATACATGTCCTGTCCCCTTGGATTGGACGAGTCCATTGGATCATCCATCTCGGTGTCCGAGTCCATATTGCCCATTTTACGACGATTTAAGACTGCCTCAAAGCGTTTCCTTTTACGCAACTTATTAATCTCTTCGATGCGTTGGCTCCGCATCTGTTCCGGACTCTTATAGTTATTTTTGTATTGCTGCCAACGATACTCAAAAACAACCTTTGGTACCATTATTTGTTCTACTCTAGTACCTATGATGAAGAGTTTATTATTTTTTTTGTTGCAATGCCTGTCATGATAATAGTCTGTTTGTTCGTGCTTTCTTTTTTAGAAACCCTTTAAGCTATAACCTAAGATAAATATCTTGAAATTCCTATATCTCTTGAAGTTTTTCAACTTGACTCACCAAATTTGTTTGGACGATATCTAGTGGAATCCTCCAAAGACTTCTAACACCTGTTCTTGAATCAGTTTCCAGAGTATTTCGCAGTCGGTTGTGTCCGATAGCAATGTGTTTCCGTTTTTTCTTTTTTTGAAGTGTTATACAAAACACCCTTATGCCTTATCCCAGTTGTGAGTAGAGATTAAATAAATATTGGCCCCAATTTTCATGCAAAACTGAATTGTGAATAAAATGTCAACATTATCATTGGCAAAGGGATCTTAAGTCGGGATTGTTAACAAAAGCTAAGTGATATTGGATTATTACTGTAATATAAAACTTACTGAAAAGATCCTTTCTTAAGATGCTAGGAAAAACTAAGATTTATCCGTGATCAGTTGACTTTTGTTAGAGTATTTGACACCTTACCTTACTAAAGGATTTTTTTTGTAATCGATAAAGTAACGTCTTTTTCAGTTAATTAGCTACCCTCTCTAAAGAGAGTTATGTTGAAAATGTTTGGTTCTCTTACAGAATGGCGGTCTTTGTATGGATGCTGGTCCCTCGAACTATACATGTATATGTCAGCGTGGCTTTCATGGACCACGTTGTGATCCGTTGCCAAATCCCTGCACATCCCAACCCTGCAAGAACGATGGTCGCTGTAGTCCGACACCCTCGACCGATGCCGGTGGCTTTGTGTGTCAGTGTCAACCGGGCTATCGGGGACGCTTGTGCGATGTGCGATTCAGCAGTTGCAATGCAGCGCTCACTGGGTTGAGTGGACGACTGAGGTATCCGCCGGTGGGCGATAGCTATGAGCATAATGCCCAGTGTGCCTGGGTGATACGCACCAACGAGACGATGGTGTTGAATGTGACATTTCACAGTTTCCATGTGGAGGATTCGACGGAGTGTCGTTTTGATTGGCTGCAGATCAACGATGGACGCTCGACGGCGGCACAGTTAATTGGACGCTATTGTGGCAATCATATGCCGCACGGTGGCAACATCATCTCGTCTAGCAATCAGTTATATCTCTGGTTTCGCTCCGATAATTCAACCGCCCACGAGGGTTTCGATCTCACCTGGCAATCGATAGCACCACAATGTGGCGGCCTGCTCACATTTGATACGCATGGCACGATAGCTTCACCTGGTTCACCCGGCACTTATCCACGTAATCGTGACTGCCAATGGCATCTGGTGGCGCCCAGCAGTAAACGCATCAAGCTTACCTTCTTCAGTCTCCAACTAGAGATGCACGATAGCTGCAACTTTGACTTTGTCTCGGTGAGTTGGGATGTGATAATGCTTTCCTTGTATACTAATCCACTTTGCGTTGCAGATTAGTGATGCCATCTCGGGTCGGGAGCTGTACAAGTATTGCAGCAGGGTGCAGCCGGCACCGCTTTTGCTGCCCACACATGAGGCACTGATACACTTCCATTCGGATGAGACGGGTACCGATTTGGGTTTCCAATTACACTATTCGACCGAGGAGCGTTTGCCCGGCTGTGGAGGCGTCTACACAAGCAAGGAGGGTTCCATACGTTCGCCCATCTATGCCGCTGGCTCCGATGCCATCTCCTGCGATTACGAGATCCACTTGGCACTGGGCGAATCGATAAGTCTGGACTTTCTCACATTTAGCCTGGCGCCGGACTCCTGTGTGGAGCTATACGATGTGGTGGACACGGGCAATGCTCTCGGCACTTCCACTGTGCTCCAAGCCAAACACTGTGGCGGCACTAATGTGGTCCCTCCCAGCTTCCATTCACTGTCCAACCACGTGCGAATCAAGTTCTACACAAGTAGCTCACCCGGCGCAGCCATCGATAGCTTTGAGCTGCACTATCATATGGACTGCTCGCACACCTATGATGCCGAGACTGGAATGATAAGCTCGCCAGGATATCCCAATCAGACGAGAGGTGAACGACTCTGCACCTATAAGATACTAACGGCACCCAATACGGTGATTACATTAAAGCGTCTGGACTTTCAGTTGTCTGATGGCATAATCGATTCATCGGAGGAGACTGATGATGATGAACCGGCACCGGCTGGTGATTGCGTGGGTGGCACTAGTCTGACTATTAATGATGGGGTCAATCGTGCCATACTGGGACCCTACTGTGGCCAAAAGCTGCCCGCCGAGGAGTTTGTCAGTCAGACCAATATGTTGGTGCTGCATTTGCAAATGCAGTCCGGGAGCAGCGGTCGTGGCATCCGGTTTGAATATCGTGCCGTGCCCGTGGACAGTAATCAGTGTGGTGGCGTTCACACCAAGGAGGGACAGAATATTCGACTACCTGTGGATGCGCAGGGAAATTATAAGAATGATATAACCTGCTATTGGATCATTATGGCACCGCCCAACAAGGCAATAGTGCTACACTGGCTTAGTTTTCAGCTGGAAGCCGCCTCAGATTGCAATTACGATTATGTTGAGGTACTTGATGATCTGAATGCGACTCCGCTGGCACGCTACTGTGACGCTCATGTGCCGCAGGATTTGTTAAGTCACGCCCGCATCCTGACCATCAAGTTCGTCTCGGACTTCAGTGATACGTCCAATGGCTTTGAGCTCTCCTATCGCTTTGTTGAACGCGACGGTTGTGGTGGCCACATACATGCCTCCACTGGCATGCTCAACTCTCCCGGCTATCCTCTCAACTATACCAATGGACTCGATTGCATTTGGCAGCTGAGCGCAGCACCTGGCAGCCAACTGGAGCTACAGCTGGATTTGTTTGAGCTAACGGAAACGCACAATTGCACTGGCGATTGGCTGGACGTTCGTAATGGTGGCAGCAATCGCTCCGCGCTCATCGGACGCTTCTGCGGAAAAAACATACCACGTCGCATACCCAGCTTTACCCATGATCTCTATCTGCACTTTCACACCGACGATGTGGGCGGTGCTCGCGGTTTTCGTTTGTCCTGGCGCATTTTTTCAAGCGGCTGTGGTGGTCGTCTGATTGGCAATGGTGGCGTCATCACATCACCCAACTATCCTAGATCATATCCACACAATGCCCAATGTGAGTGGCAGCTGCGCGTGCATCCCGGCTCCAGTTTACGAGTGATCATTGAGGATATGGAGCTAGAGGAGATGTTTGAATGCAGCTATGATTATGTACGCATCTATAATGGCGGCAGCAGCAGTCGCCTGGCGGATGCCCCCTATCAGGTCTTGTGCTCCATGCCGGATGTCGACGGCCGTGTTCTGCACATGGACGGCAATGAGGCAGTCGTCGTCTTTAAGTCGGATGTTAACAATGCGGATCGCGGCTTTCGTCTATCCTACAGTGCTGACTGCCAGCAGGTCATATTGAACCAAACCCAAGGCATCATCGAGAGCTTGAACTATGGCGAAGCCTTTTTTGAGGGTGCCATCAATTGTAGCTGGTTGTTGCGTCCGCCGCGTGGCAATCAGATACGTTTGGAGGTCTCCCACTTTGATCATCGCTCCAATCGTCTGCCTACGGACGCCGATGGTGGCCTCTATCTGTTGGATGGCGGTGCCGTGGTGCCCATTTTGGGTCTAGGCATGCACAATGCCAGCGGTGATACTTTAACCATTATCCACAACACCAGCAGCATTAACTTTCGCCTGGAGTATCGCGTCGATGGCTGCTTGCAGGAGCTTCGTGGTGAGACGGGCTCTTTCCGTTCACTCAAACATCCGCTCGTCTATCCCAATGATGTGGAGTGCTATTGGCTCATACACGCTCCAATGGGTCAGGTCGTTGAACTCACAGTGCTGGACATGGATATTGAGGAGAGTGTCAATTGTACCAAGGATGCTTTGGTGGTCAGTATAACCTGGAGATGCCTCCATTAGTAGCAACTAATCCTTGTCGTTCCTCATAGATCTCAAATAGCTTCCGTGAAGCTGATGTTCATGAGCGCCACTGTGGTCATATTCCCAAGCTGGTACTCACCAGCGCCGGTCACAAGATGCACGTGCGCTTCATCAGCGATGCCTCACACAATGGACGTGGCTTTGAGGCAACCTATCGCATGCTCAAGAGTTGTAAGTTGAAAATTAAAGTTCCTTACATCATTTAATCATTTGCTTTCCCGTCAGCCTGTGGAGGTAAGCTAACCACCAAGAACGGTATTATCCAGTCACCTGGTTATCCGAAACCCTATCCGCGCAACGCCTTATGCGAATGGATAGTGGAAGTGTCGCCGCATCACACGATCATCTTTGATATGCAGGATCTGGATGTGGAGTCTGGTTTCGGCTGCAGCTGGGACTATGTGGTTGCCTATGACTTGAGCGCCAGCAATGCCATCAGCGGCGACAGTGAGACAGCGGAAAGCGACAGTCTGGATGACAGTGAGGGCCGTGAGATCTTCAAGCTGTGCACCCAAAAGTTTGCCGTGACCGCGCCTCGCACAGAATCTGCTACAAATCGCGCGATTGTTCGTTTCGTAACGGATGATTCGGTGCAGAGTCGCGGCTTTCGCCTGCACTTCCACGAGTCCTGCGGCCAGACGCTGTCCATTGATGAGACGGACTTCCAGTATCTGAGCTTGTTGCACCAGGTGGCACGCAATGAGACCTGCATCTGGGTGCTGCAGGCCAGCGATCCCAGCAAGCACATCATCTTTACGCCCACCCATGTCCAGTTGCATGATAATGCCTTATATCCGCGTGAGGCTGACTGCATGACGCAAGGCATTCAAATCTATGAGGGCGTTAATAACACGGGCACTCCTCGCCTGCAGTTCTGTCGCTCCCATCCACCGGCGGTCATTTCACGTGGCTGGGCTCTGACTATAACGGTGCCCTTGGCCCTAGTTGCCGAATTCGAGGGTCACTATTTGACCATGGACACGATGTGCGGCAGCCATTACAATGCCATGTCCGGGCGCTTCACATCTCCCTATTATCCGGACAGCTATCCGGTGAACATTGAATGCGAATGGATGATTGAGGCGAGTGCTGGCAACTCTCTGGCACTCACCATCGAATCGCTGGATCTGGAACAATCAGACGGCTGCAACAATGACTATCTCGAGCTGCGCGAACAATCTGCTCGTGGTCCACTGATTGGCGTATATTGCGGCAATAACGTTCCAGCTGCTGTCAGCTCCAAGGGCAGCATTTGGATCAAGTTCAAAAGTAACGATGATGTCGTTGGCGAAGGCTTTATGGCCAGCTATAACTACGGTAAGATAATTTTTATAATAAATATTATTAAATTATATTTGTATAAATAAAATGTTTCCCAGAGAGACATAATGAACTGAATGGCACCGAGGGCACAATTGAGTCTCCACATTTTCCGAGTCACTTCGACAGCAGCGATATATTTAGTTGGCGCATCACCGTCGACATGGAGTATGTGGTGCTTGTGAATGTGGCTCATTTGCGTGATGTGGATGAAAAGCATGTGCACTTTTACGATGGCTATACGGACATTGGTGCCCAATTGCAGCCGCAGCCCTACAAACCCTTAATATCTAACACCAATGTACTGTATATAACGGCGACTCGAGGACCTTTCCAGCTCAACTGGGAGCGGCTGTCCAAGGAGGCGTTGGCATCGAATCGCAGTGCTGAGCTGCAGGCGCGACAATGTGGAAACCAGACTGTGAAGCTTAGTTCCGTAGCCTTGATAAACTTCAACTCACCTGGCTATCCAGAGGGTTATGCACAGAATTTGCATTGCAGTTGGATCCTGGTGCCAGCCAGTCCGGCAATGCATGCGGTACTGCAACTGGTCACTGTGGACGTGGAGCAGTTTGGTGATGGCTGTTATTCTGACTATATTGTCATCTCTAGCAGCAGAGACATGCAACATTGGACAGAAATGGCAAAGATCTGCTCACAGGCCAATGCCACAGCTAAAACCTTCTACGAGGGTTCCCCCTATTTACGACTGGAATTCACCACGGATGCCAGCGTGAATAAGACGGGTTTCGCCAGTCTTATGCGCACCAGATGTGGGTCCGAGTTGACAGCACCGCGTGACCTGGTCAACATAACACAGATGGTGAAGAATAATGCACTTCTGCCGATGGAGTGCATCTGGACGATTCGTGTGCGACAGGGCAAACGCATACGCATCACGTTCCCCGAATCACAGTTGAGTGTTAATGGTTGGAACGGTGATTTTGCAACCTGCCGAAATTTCTTTGTAGTGCGAAATGGTTATGCGGAAGATTCACCTTTCTTGCAGCAGGGAAAATACTGTGAAAACAACATCACCGATGTGCTCGAAACGAGCTCGAATCGGGCGTACATCAAGTTCCAGAGGTATTCATTTCCCCGTTTCCGTGCTGCTTTTCATTACGAGGAAATCGGTGATGCGTGCTCCGGTCATATTGTGCTCGAAGAGACTAATGCTTCACGCAAGATAACCTCACCCAACTTCCCGAATCTACCCAATCCGCATTCGGAATGTGTTTGGCGAATAAGTGCACCGCCCCAGCATCGAATTGCTGTTGAGTTTGTGGGAAATTTTGATCTAACGCCAAGCAGTAAGGATGTCAAAGCGGATGCTAATGATGATGATGGCTGCGATCGGGAGTTTCTGCAAATGAACGATGGCAGCACGGAACTGATGCCGCTCCTAGGACGTTTCTGTGGCTCCCGAAAGCCGGATATTGTGTACTCATCGGGTAGTGAGTTGCGAATTAAGTTCTATACGGGAGTGCTCGAACCACATCCGGGCTTCCAGGCCATTGTGAAGCTGGCCGATTGTGGTGGTAGCTATTATAGTGCTAACGGTGTCATACGCTCACCCATTGCGGATCAGTTGCATCTACATTTGCTCTCACCAAAGAGCAGGGAGTGCGTCTATACCATTGAGGTGGAGCGTGGCAGTACCATTGATCTAAAGTTTGAGCTTATGCAGCTACCGCTTCAGGAGCAAGGAAATTGTACATCACACACTTACCTGCAGCTCGAGGAGATGGAACCGTTTGGCGAAGAAAACCAGGAGCGTATCAGCGATCGTCTTCAAGTCTGTGGCACTGCCAGTCGCCATTTTTTGGTGGAGACCAACAAGATTATAATACGTCTACGCATGCCTAGTGGCCAACTAGGCTCCGAGGAGTCCTTTCAGTTGCGTTACAGTGCCGTTGGAGAACGCTGCGGCGAAACGATCTATGCAACGCAGGGTGTACTGCAAACGCCCAACTATCCGGCTGGTGTGCGTGTACCGACGCACTGCGTTTGGCGCGTTCAAGTACCCAAGGGTCGGCGCGTCAAAGTGCAGATTCTTGACTTTGATAACGGAAGTGGGAACAGCACACATGCCCATTTCCGTGGACGTATCTCCTTCTCCAACGATCACAAGATGCAGTCGGTCATTGGACGCTATACCAACAATCCACCTGCCGAAGTCATCTCCACGGACAACACAATGGCTATTGAATCCCTCCTGCTGCCATTCAATCAGCATCGTGGCACTAAGTTGCGTTTCATTGCCTACGGCCAGAGTGATTGTCGAGGACGTCTTGATCTTGATGCGAGCTCCACGATGCTCTTTACCCGCACGAATGCCAGCAACCTGGTGCACTGTAGCTATGAACTACGTCCACCGGCAAATAGTACGCTACTGTTACAGGTGCGACGCTACAACAGCACAAGCGCCTTCATGAGCAACAATCATTTGTGTCGGGTCTTGTCGCCCTTGAAGCTCCTGCGCCCCGACGAGGCTGAACCTTTGCTGCCATTGCTGATGTGTCGTCCTGCGGATCGCGATTCTGCAGCTTCAACAAATCGGACGGTGCGTCTACCGTTTCCCGTCGAAATGACCGTGACGGGCAACAGTCGAAACGAGATGAATTTGCTGGAGTTGAGCTATAGCCTGCAGCATTGTGGTGGCCTTCTGCCATTGGAACCGGGTGATAACCTGACTATACGGCAACCGAGCCATCTGTATACAGGACAGACAGTAGACTGTGCCTGGGCTGTGGGTCCGGATCAGGACGCCGAGGAACCCCTATCACCTCAGGACGTTCAGCTGGAAGTATCAGTGGCCGTAAACCTCGTTGGTGATTGTCAACAGCACTACTTGCTTTTGTACAACGGTCCGGATCAGAATTCTCCGGTTCTTGGACGCTATTGCAACCAGGAGACGTCCGTCAACTTGGTTGTGGAGCGTGGATTGTTTATCGAATACCATGCGGCATCAACAATCACTCAACAGAATAATACAATCTTCAATGTAACGGTTAAATACGGCAGCGGTTGTGGCGGACGTTTGACCTATCCGTATCGCCAAATTGAGTTCAGTGAACAGTACAAGAATAATGTGGAATGCATATGGGAGATTGAGGCCGAGCCGGGCTTTCACATTGGTCTTACCTTCCTGGGTCGCTTTTACATTGAGAACAGTGCTGCCTGCGACAAAGACTATCTGCGTGTTCAGCAGCGCAGCAACGATGGCACCGATGGCAACTGGACGGATCTGCAGACGTTGTGCGGACGCAATCCGCCGGATTACATTAACTCGACCAGCTCGGAGATGCGTCTCATCTTTCGTTCTAATGGCGACATCACCGGCGATGGCTTCACAGCTCGCTTCGAACGGAACTGTGGTGGCATGCTGTACGCCACTGCAGAGCCACAGCTACTAAGCAGTCCTGGTTATCCGAAGGGCTATTCCAAAAATATGTACTGCAACTATACTTTCCAGCCGGTTGATGGCCATGCACCGGGTGTGCTTATACGTTTTCTCGAATTCGATTTAGAGCGTCCACCGTTCAACACTTGCATTTTCGACAATGTCACCGTCACCACCAGAGACTACGGGGATCGAACGGAGAGCTCTATTTTGTGTGGCGTTAAACAGCGACATGTGTATCGTGCACAGCGTTCTATTAGTCTGCTGATGCGTACGGATCACACGTTCAGTGGACGTGGCTTCCAGTTAGAGTACAGCACTAGTTTGTGTGGTGGAGTGGTTAGCGCTACGCAAATGGTGTCATCACCGCGCCAGCATCAGGATAACCTGATGCCGCACAATAGCGACTGCTATTGGAATCTAACAGCGCCGGAGGGAAAGAAGTTTACCATCAAGTTCGAGCTCTTGGAATTCGAGGGTGGCAATGGAGAGTGCAGATACGATGGTGTCGAGGTCTTCGATAGCCCCGTGCCAGATGAGAAGCAACGCCTGGCACTTTTCTGTGGACACATTAAAGAGGATCTGCCCACGCTGCATATATCAAGCAATCGAGCTTTGATACACAGCTTTTCGGATGATCGAGATCCATCGACGGGTTTCCGGGCATTGGTCCGCGTCCTGCCCAACTGTGATGAGCGCATCTTTTTGGGCGAGCACAATGCCAGCTATACGTTTAATAAGTTTGTTGGCTCATATGCCAACAATCTGGACTGTGGCTTCACCTTCCAGACCACAGCAGGATCGCAGTTGTCCGTCGAGTTCCGCAGCTTCCACGTGGAGAGTTCCCGCGGTTGTACAGCTGACTTTTTGGAATTGCGTGATGGCGCCGGACCATTTGCCGATGAGATCGGACGTTTCTGTGGACAGGATTTGCCGCCAAAGCTAAGCTCTTCGCGTCAAGGTCTCTTCATGCGCTTTGTCAGCGATGGCCAGAACAGTGATACCGGCTTTGAGGTAGTTGTTACGGCCAGGCCACAAGAGTGCGGAAATCCTTTAATCAAACTGGATGGCAAGCAGTCACATGAGATTCATTCGCCGGTCAATGATCAGGGCAACTATGACAACAATGTCTTTTGCCTCTGGAAGATTGTTACCGATTCATCCATACACCTAAGGTTCATCAGTCTCGATTTGGAGGCGTCAAATGCGACGGGCAGCTGTGATTCCGATTACATCAAAATCTACAATACTGAGGTAAGAACTCTACTCAACAATGCTTGACCGGATTTCAACACTCTTTTGATCGTTTTTATTTTATAAACAGGACGCACAGATTTTGGAGCAGGGCTATGGTAACGAGGTTATCTTTAATGGGCGAAGGAGCCGCAATTTCTATGTCGATTATGCAACGGAGCATGTCTACTGTGGCAATGGCTTACCAGATGACTACTATCCCAACTCGAAGCAGGTTTATGTCAAGTTCCGCACAAACGAGGCCGTGACCAAGCCTGGCTTCCGCATCCTTGTGGTGCCCGATACAATGTGCCAGTACAGCTACGGTGGCGTCCAGGGTCGCATTAGGTTATCCGAAACAATTGATTGTGATGCAAAGATTGTGGCTCCAGCGAATCACACGCTTAGCATCTACTATGCCGAGGTGGTCTTTGGCTCATCCGATTGTGATGTGGAGTATTTGGATGTCTTTGATATGGCCAACAATAAATCACTGCAACGAGCATGCTCCTATTTGGAAACAGGCAAGAGTCTCTTCACCAGAACTAATCAGTTGCGACTGCACTTCAAGACGGGCAGCTTTTTCAGCAACTTTGATATGACCTATGTGGCCACGCCCGTTGAGAAAGGACCCGGTTGCGGTGGCCAGCTGTACAATACCGAGGGCATCTTTGCTAATCCCTTCTATCCGCAAAATTTGCGCAATAACTCCGAGTGTCGCTGGAGCGTTCGTGTGCCGAGTAACAATCGTGTTCTGCTTACATTTGAATGTGAGTTTGAACTTAAAAAGTTCTTCATTTTACATTTCATTAATGCGTAAATGATTTTTTTCTTTCAGTTTTCAATATGGGCTCAAAGGCCACTTGCCACACGGATTATTTGCAGATACTAGAGGAACGTGTTGCCGTTGGCTCTGGCTCTGGCTCTGGGTCGGGTGCTTTGCAGGAAATGCGTCGCTTCTGTGGCGATGATAAACCCCGTGTCTACTTGAGCACACGCAGCCAAGTTTATGTGCAGTTCCATAAATCGGTTAACTATGATGGCATCGGCTGGGTTATTAAATTTGCTGGCGTATATTCGGACTATGAGATACCATCCCATATGCTGGATTAGGAATAATAAAAACACTTGAGTTTATATAATTTTTTTTTTTTTGTAATTTTATTGAATATATTTTAAATTAGTTATCTATAAAATAATTACTATATTTAATAATATTATATAGAATTTTCATCTTTGTTTCTTTCTCATCATGTATCTCCGTTTTCTCTAAACACAAAAAGTGATTTGAAATTACATTCAAGGTTTTTTTTTGCTGTTTTGCTTATATAATTGTTGCTGCGCTCTCTTGCATTTAACTACAAATATACAGTAAACGATGAAAAAAAAAATGTTTGTATAAGGTTAATTAAATAAGAGAATTATGTTTACGCAGTTATTCAATGGTAATAATAATAAAAAGGGCGCGCGATTACTTGTAATTATTATAAATTAATTATGCTCTTTAACAATTAACTGACCATTCTTGACCACACAAAAACTTTGCCTAATAAATACAATGCATATACTCAACTGTTGCTCAACTTGATAGACAAATATATTTAATCTATGCAAAAAGAATTATAATATTATTAATAATAATCATAATAAAAAAAAAAATATGTTTTACCACGCCAAGCTGGGCACTCAAATATATATATGTACAAAAAACCGATTGACTTTAAAGTTTTGAAATTAAAAATAGGTAAGTAATAAGTTCCGATTGAAATGAGAGAGAGAGACGATTGAAGGTGGTAAAAAACAAAAGTAAATAGTTCATTTGGGACACAACGCAAAATAAATGTCAGTTGGCCAAAACTTTTGTTATAATATATGTTTCTATATATATATATATATTTGTATATAGTAATAGTAGAACGACAAGTTTGCAGCCATGCATGTATGTATGGAGTATAGAATTAGCTTAAAGGCGACATTTATGTAATGAACACACACAATTAACAATTCAATTAATTTTCTTTTATTTCGTTTTCCAATTTACTGATAACATTCTCTATATAGGTGTATATGCATATGTATATATATATATGTATGTATGATTAACTCTTGAACAATCAATTTTCAATATTTTATATCGTTTTCATTTCTCACTACCAATGCGAACGAATGCAACTAAATACATATGTATATGTATTTATGTATATGCGTATGTGTGTGTGTGTGTGTGTGTGTATGTATGTACGACTACGTTATGTTATAGAATCATGTAACAAACAAATTACCAAAATGGCGCTCAACGTGGTGTAAATACGATATCTACCGAAGAAGAAAACAAAAAAAGAACAGACACTTTCTTTCCATCTTTTTTCTTTTTGTTTTGGTTTATATACTTATTATGTTTAGTTGTATAATTTGTATAGATTAATTTATGCTATGCAGACATTTTATTTATTTTTGTCTAGAATTGACATATTGAATTTTGTTGAAACACGCAAGAAACGTTTGCCAATTGATTGATAACAAACTACTTTTTTCAGACACACACACACACACACACACACTAAATCACACACACAGACACACACTAACCGGCTGATATGTCTCTCAAATCTAATTTCGATTCATACTTCATACTTCTTGCAACCTTCATCATTTTCTACCTCGCTCTCTCGCTTGCATTCCTATTTAAAACAAATACACACTCACACTCCTCTCTATTTCTATCTCTTTCATTCATTTAATCATTCTAGCTTTAATGCTGTCTGTTGAAACAACATTAATTTAACTGTTTATCGTTTTCACTGCAACTCTTACAAAATATCTCTTCATATCCGTCGTCATCAAATACAATGTAAGTATGTAAATGTATATGCGTTTGTATGCAGATAATCAGAAACAGAATTCTTCTTTTTTTTTTTTTTAAATCTAGGTTACTCTCTTGGGGGAAATCGGCTGGGTTAGAGTGGTACAGTGGTACAGTAGTTTTTTTTTCTCTTCTCTTTTTTTCAGATCAACTAGTTGCTAATAACATTAACTAAGAAACTTCAAATCAAACAAAACTTCTTCCCGTTACGTGCAGGCGTTTGTTGTTGACAATTTGACAGTTGACAACAGTTGCAACAGCGATCAACAGCAGCAGCAACAGCAGTCTAGTCTTGCTTCCTAGTTGTACGAGACACAGCTAGGGCGCTGACCACGCCTACACGTTCAGGCACTGTTACATGCAACAAAGGAAGCGGTGAAAGAAACTTTTGGCATTGCGGCGCACACGATTGGCCCTTAGCTAACAGATGATGCCCTGGTCCAAGCTGATGTTGTTGGTGGCGACAGCAGCAGCAGCATTCTTCACCACATGATGATGATGATGGTGATGATGATGATGCATATGATGGTGATGCAAATGATGCGCCGATCGTCCATTAATCAACAACGCGGTGCTGCTACTGCTGCCATTGCTGTTGCTGCTGCCAGCTGTGGCATTGCTGCTGGGTCCTGAGCTGTTGATGTTGCTGTTGTTGTTGCTGTTGCTGCTGCTGCTGGAAATGGAGATTGGGCTAATGTTGCTGCTATTGCTATTGATATTAATATTGGTGGTGCTGCTGTTGTTCTGCTTCTTGTGCACGGCTGTTAGTGGCTCAGAGGCACGTCGTCCACCGTTGCAGCTGCTGCTGCCGCCGACGCCGTTGTTGCTGCAAGTGCCGCTAATGCTGCGACGCATGTTGCTGCTGGTGCTGGTCGTTGCTGTTGTTAATAATGTTGTTGTTGTTGTTGTTGCTTTGCGCGGCTGCTGCAGCTGCAATTGTGGCTGCGTTGTGTTGGTGGACGCGTGGGCAATATTAGAATTGGAACCGTTGGGTGAACTATTCGCCTCCAGTTCCTCCAATTGAAACTTCTTGACCAGCGCTTTCACCGATGTCGCTGAACTGGACTCCGTTGCGGGTGTCTTGCGTATGACTTTGGGTGTGGTGGGCGCATCCGGGAACAGTGTCAATGTGGCAATAACTGTTGCATCCTCAATGCCATTGCTGCCAATCTGTATGGTTGCAGTGCTGGCAACGGGTTTCTTAACAAACGTCGCCGTATATGTGTTCTCCTTGTCCGAATCGGAGGCACGTCGCGTTGGGGTTACAATCTGTGTGGGTTTTGGTGCCAGCTGTGTTGCCACCAGCGACATGCTCAACGTTTGGGGCAGTGTATGTATGGCTGTTGTTGTCTCTGTGCTCGGCGAACTCAACTTATTGTGGCTGGTCGCAATCGGGATCTTGGAGATCGAGTGTCCTCGATGGCCATTGTGCGTCGATTTGTTGGGTGATGAAGCTACTGTTGTTGTGCTATTTTGTTGCTGTTGCTGTTGTTGTGTTATATTCTGTACGTCTTGCTGATCCAATTCATCCTCGACATCTACATCCACATCTACATCTACATCGTCTTCATCATCATCATCATCTTCATCTTCGTCGACGAAGACGTCACCCTCATCATGAACAAAGTCAGCATCATGCTGTGCCTGCAAATAGATTTGTCTATCCAAAGCACACTCATCCTTCAGCCAGACATGCTCCAGGCAGCCGGCGGCATTCATGCGATCGCTACAAAACAGAGGAAAGGAAAGAGGTTAAGTTAGATCGATACCGAGAGAGTGAGAGTGAGAGCGAGTGTTACTTACTTTGGCTTAATTCGCAATGCGCGACGTATGAAATCGATTGCCACCGGAGAGACGCCACCAAAGAGATTGTCCGGAAAGGTGAGAGCGCACTGTGAGATATTGAGGAAAGTTTCCTGTTTTGTATCACCGCCAAAGGGTGAGAAACCCGATAGTAAAACATAGGCCAACACACCCACCGACCATATATCTGTGAGCAGTGACAATGGCTCATATTGCAACACCTCGGGTGCCACATAATCTGGAGTGCCGGCCATTTCGCGCACATTGATGCCCTCGCAAACGACACGCGAGATCCCAAAGTCACACAGCTTCAAGCCATCTAATGAACAAAGGAAAATTAGGTTTAAGAAAAACGTTCTACCTCTATTGATGTGATGTGAACCTACCCTCAATACGTTCACCGGCTAGCAAAATGTTTTGAGGCTTCAAATCCAAATGGGCAATGGAACGATCATGTAGGAATTTCAGAGCCTTAAGCACTTCTCGCATGCAGTGACGCGCCTGCGCCTCGCTTAAACACTCCTCGTTATCCAATATCGTTTGCAGCTCACCACCAGTGGCCCTAGGGAAAGAAGGAAGGAAGGAAAGAACCCAAACCGAACATTAGTTATCAATCTAAACACTTATAAAGTTAGTCAGTCAATTAGTTTCATTAGATGTGTGTGTAGGTATCTTTTTCTACAAAGAGAGATAACTGCATCCTGTCCTGTCCCGATGAGGGGAACAGGAAACTTCTCTCTCTTTTCAAAGATGCTTTCTAACCCATATGTATGTAGTACTTACAGCTCTAGCAGCAGTGCTGTGTCAGATCGTGTCTCGTGCACCGCATTTAGATTGACAATGTTGTCCTCGCCCTCGCATAGCATTAGGACGGCAATCTCGTGCTTGATCTCCTTGTCGCTGCTTTGTGCGCGTCGGCGTCTCTTCAGGAATTTGGCAGCGAAATGCAAACCGGTATTCTTGTGTATCGCCCGGCGAACAGCCGCAAATTTGCCCCTGCAAATAAAGAAAAAAGAGAGACACAAAAAATCAGTATAAACAAAATGACAAACGGATTAGTATTTTCTGTTTGGTTCAATCGTTTTTTTTTTCGTTTTTTGGCTAGCAAACCGGACCAGCTGCAGCAATTGGCAAACATGGGCGGCCCACACGCGCCCCTTATAGTTTTTTTTTTTTTTTTCTTTTTCATTCATAAAGATTGCCCAATTGTCGGCCATAGAGACATCCACAACAACAACAACACCAGTAACAACAACAAACAACGAGACATCCAACGTGACTCAACGACTAATCGAAGAACGGAATGGCTAAGACATAAGTAACACTCTCTCACTCTCCCTCTCTCTCGCTCTCTCTGTCTTACTTTCTATCTATCTATTTCGCACGCGTTTTAAGACGAGACGGACGGGTTTTTGTGTGTATTTGTCAAGGTGGGGCGAGGCGTTTGCTGTTTCGGACGTCAAAGTCGCGTCGTCGAAACGCCTTTGACAAAGTACGTGCCATAATGAAGCAATTGCGCTTCCGGCAACCACGAGCAACAACAACAACAACAACAACAACAACAACAACAACAACAGCGACAAATCTAGCATACCAAATAAGTCAGTAAGTAGTTGGCCAGATCCAGCTACCAGAAAGAACACAGAATACAGAATACAGAATACAAACCCCAGCTGCACAACTCAGGAGCTGTTGCAACAGACAGACAGCTCCAACAACAACAACAACAACAACATGAACAAGTTGAAGACGCATCACGCTAGAGTCCAGACGACGACGACAACATCTCTTCTAACAAGTTTGAAGAATGAAGCAAATATGAATATGCACTACACTCCACTTTGTATACCCTAACATCAAAAAGACAAACGAAAAAGAAGTCAGGTCTTCCTAGCTTAGTCAGTGTCTAATCAGTATTACTAACTGTGTGTTGGAAGGGTTGTAAAGTGTTGCTATGTGTGTGCTATGCTCAGTCGTTTGTTAGGGTATGTCACCATAATGAACGATATATGTATGTAAGACAGCCTGGGCTGTCGTCGCCTTCACACGGAGGACGGGTTTCTAATTGTTGCGTGCACCGAAACCCCGCCGTCATTCCCACCCCCACTCCCCCCTCAAAAACAAAACACATTGACACAACAGACAGTCGACGACGACTTGCAACAGCAGCAGTTAGTTAAGTCAGTAGCTAGTACTACAACTACTCGTAGTTAGCATCCTGCAGCAACATTCACAAATTGTCAAATGTAACGTTGCGTTACTGCGTGAGTGAGGGTTGGGGGGTGGAGAGGGGAGGGGTTGCCTAGTTTATGGCCATTAAAGTGAAATATTTTGTGCTTGTGCCACGCAATGAAGACGCACAACAACAAGCCTATCTGGCAGCCGGTAGTTGCTGCAACATCTTTCAGTCTCATCGAGGGCTATATTCAATTAGCGCCAGCAACATTTGCATCTGACTTTGGCAACATGTTGCCACAACAACCACCAGCAGAAGCAGCAGCAGCAAGAGCTCAAGTGTCAGCATTCCATTCAGGTATATACAGGTTGCAGGTGCATATACAGTTAATTATATTTTAATTGGTACAACTTTTTTGCTTTTCTTTTCCATTTTTTTTGCAACTAATTGGGCAAGGTCTTTGCAGTGTTGATCGATCATAAAGTTAAGTTCGTCTCGGCTCGTTGCGTAACTTTTGCTTTTGCTTTTGCTTTTGTTGTTGCTGTTGTTGCGTGTGTCAGAGGAGGGATGACGCAGCCTAAAGCAGTCAATACTGAAGATGTTGCCACTTGCTACGCGGGTATATATGTGTGTGTGTGTGTGTGGGTGTGCACAACACAGTTGTTCTTAACAGTTTGCAACAGCAGCAGCAGCAGCTGGTTAAGTGAACTTTAAAAGGTTACAAATACAAATACATATACAAACATAAACCTTGTCACAGGGCGCGCTTTTCGGACTAACGGGTTTACTCTCTATATATGTGTGCGTGTGTGTGTGTGTGTGAGTTCATGGTTGGTCACCATCACTTTTTTGTTGTTGTTGTTGTTGGTGTTGTGCCATTTGGAAGACCACTCCCACGCGCAATGCCCTTTTTAATGGTTCATTAAATCGCCACACAGTGAATTAATCTTCGCACAGTGGAGCAAAAAACAGTATTTTGTAAGATCGTCTTCATCAACACAAAGTTTCTTATTCAAAACGAAATTAATGTTCATAGAAATAAAGAAATAGTTCACAAAAAAAATGTGTAAGAATTACAAAAAGTTCTTCACTTGCTCCACTGTGCTCGCGCGCGTGTGTGTGTTGTTGCTTGTTTGCGGCTTTCGGTCGAGTGTGAATTTGACTATCGAGTGGATTCTAAAATGGTCAGCTTTGGCATCAAGAGACATCGATCGGTTTCGAGCGAGATTTCGATTCACACACAATACAAAAAAAACTACAAAATATCTCTATCTGTCTTATGGCATCGAGTACATACATCCGATTGACGACCATATATACATACATGGCAATGTTTGGCTCAAACTCTATGGATTGTGTGACGCACAAATGTCAATTTACCAAACCAAACCAAACCGAATCCAAACCGAAACCAAACTGAAACCCCAACACCAAATATGGTGGCGTTTAAAAACGCACACAAAACGCTAAGCGCGCGTGCACGTGTCTCTGCGATTTAAGGCGATTTATAAGGGGTTGTGCTCTCTATCTCTGTTGTTGTGGGTGTATATGGCTGGGACAAGTGGCGGGACTAGTGGATGGAAGGGGAACGGGAAGCATATGCAAAAGATTTGCGCAAGCTGCTTTCCATATATATATATAGTATTTACACAGTCGCCTTCACATTTTTTTTGCCACTGACCAGCAGCAGCAGCATTCAACATTTTTGGGAATGGACAAGCAGCAGCAGCAAATTTATATAGTATAATATTGCACACTTTTGTTTTTGTTTGTTTGAATGTCCAGTTGAGAAGATTAGAAGATGTCGGAGGAGAGGGGAGATGTATGACGGGTTGTGTTTTGTTGATTGTGTAAAGGGCGCGGCAGGGCAGAGCAGAGGCAAGCAGATATTTTGACAATATTTTTATACACTTAACTCATGAAATGGGTAAAACAAAGGGTATAATGTTTTTGTGCAAATGTATGTAACAGGCAGAAGGAGGCTTCTCCGACCCCATAAAGTATATATATTCTTGATCAGCATCAACAGCCGAGTCGATTTAGCCATGTCCGTCTGTCTGTCTGTCCGTCCGTCTGTCCGTCCAATCTGTCCGTCTGTGATATTTATATGTATGTTGTTGTTGTTGTCGCTGCTGCTATTGCTGCTATTGCTGTTGTTGCTGCTGTTGCTGCTTTTGCTGTTGCTGCTTTTGTGAAAAGTGCTCACGCCGGTGCTGCTTTTATACCCTGAGCCCATGAAATGGGTAAAAAAGGGTTTAAATGGTTTTGTGCAAATGTATGAGAAGGAGGCTTCTCCGACCCCATAAAGTATATATATTCTTGATCAGCATCAACAGCCGAGTCGATTTAGTCATGTCCGTCTGTCTGTCTGTCTGTATGTATGAACGCGTCGATCTCAGGAACTACAAAAGCTAGATACACCAGATTTCGGATATGAGCTCTCCTAATCCCTAGGCATGACAAGTTTGTTTCAAATTTTCGATAACTTATCTGGTTTACGATATACACATGTAATCGATAACAAAAAAATCTTGAATTTCAAAAAACTGAAAATGAGGATTGAAACTAAAAGCAAAATAACGAACTTCTGTAAAAATTTCATTAAAATCGGTTAAGAAACACCGGAGATATAAAACCATCAAGCATTGGTACAGCGGTATATGAGTGTGTCTGTCAGCCCGACCGTCTGTCCGTCTGTATTATCAAGGGTTAAGGGTATCTTCTAGTCAAGCTTACTCGACTAGAGCCTTCTTACTTGTTTTTTGGTTTTTGTTATTGTAGCGAATGCAGATCAAAGATTTTTTGCAGAAAGATAAGAAAGTAATTGAATGCGAAAGAGGTGGAAAAGGGAGAGTAAGAGAGAAGATAGGCAGAAAGTGTATGAGAGAGCGACCGGCTTTTATTATCGATATAAATCGATAATGGAAATATTTGAGATTGATGAATTCCACAGCTGTGTCTAAGATGTTTTCAAGTAATTTGGCCTTTAACTATTCTAACCAACAACAACTTGTTATTTATTTTGCAATATTTATATAGTCTGATCTTTCGCTTACTTATTTCTTTCACAATACTAAATCAAAGCCCTTTTGGGCTGCATGAATCTTGATCAGCATTTCAGTTGTGTTTACTTACTCAATTGAATAAACACACACTGTATGTATGTATATAGCTTTGAAGTCGCATACTACATATATGTATTGTATAGATGATGTGTTTACTATATATGTAGGAATATTTGATTTTGATTTTTCTTTGTTTATTTGGAGCATCAATTAGGCTCAGGTCAGTTTTTTTGTTTTGTTGGTGTTGTAATAACTTTGTTTGGCAAACTTTGTCGCATCAATATTAAAAATGCATTTTTTTGTTGTTAACAATTTCATTTCCGCCCACCCAAACCGAACAACAACAACAAAACAATGTCACACCACGTAAATTTGTATTGCAAATGAGCAAAAAATAAAAAAAAAAAATCGCAAAAAATAAGGCAACAAAATATAATAATAATGAACCAAATTGCGTTTTGTTAACAAGGTGTAAATTGCTAGGCGGGTGTTTTAACAGTGTGTGTGTGTGTGTATATGTTGTTGTTGCTTGTTGCATTAACAAAAACAGTTGCTGTTGCCAATTAAGTTGCCAAAAGGTAAGCAAGTTGCAGGCAGGCAGGCAGGCAGCAATGGGTTGCCCAAAAGCGGCTAAACAGAATGAGACGCGACGAGGTTGACTCAAAGTGAACGTCGGAGATCGAGAGAGGAAGACAGAAAGAGAGCGAGAGAGAGAGAGGGAGAGAGAGTGTGTGAAAGAGTCGGTTCATTGGTTTAGCTTACGATTGTTTTCCGTGTGGGTGCAAAAAAAAAAAAAAAACGAAAAACGTAAAAACAACAAATGCATTTTCTAGTTGCAAAGTGCACTCAAAGAGCTGTGCACACACACACATGCACACGCACACCACCCCAACACACACTCACACACATGTATAGAAACAATAACATTTTGCAGACTTTGGCAGCAAGGCAGCTGAAGAATCTTTTATTTTTTTGCCATTGCCTTTGCCTTTGACAGACGACGATGACGATGATGATAATGACGATGATGATAATGATGATGATGATAATGATGTTGATGACAAGGATGCGGATGACGACAAAGTGCGGTTTAAGTGCTTGGTTGGTTGGTTAGTTGTTGTTGTTGTTGGTTTTAGTGCAACCGAGTGCATTGAACCAAAGAGAGGCCGCAACTTGCAACAAGACGCAATGTGGCAATGTGGCAATGTGTGTGTGTGTGTGTGTGTTTGTGTGGAATGGAGTGAAGTGAAGTGCAAGGCAGAGTAAAATCATCTGGCGGCTGTCAGGCACAAGTCAGAGGCAAATAGTTGCCCTTAAGGTGACTAAAACAAGACACTCTTCTCTCTCTCTCTCTCTCTCTCTCTTCTCACTCCCCCCACTCCCACTCTCTATGTTCAAAAATGAACTTCTAATGCTGACTGTATTCTGAATATATTTATTTCCATAATATTTAATCATTTTTATACGCTTGTCACTTTAACACAAAACACAGCTTTCCCCATTTTACAAATTGACATCAATAACTTCCGTTAAATGTGCCAATTGTTAATGCGACTTAGCAAAAAAATAAAAACAAAAAAAAAAACAACAAAAAAGCAAACATTTCGATGATCGCTGCCTTTTTTGGTCAGCTAAAACAAAAACAGAAAAAAAAACTACAAACTACATAAAACAAAACACAATAAAAAAAACCGCGCATAAAACGCGCTCAAAACGCGTGGGTGTCGCGCGCTCGCTTTGTATTTAATTTGTGAACAAATTTGGTCAGCGCTTAACAGCAACAACAACAACGGCAACATTCACTTAATGTATTTAATTAATTTAATAATTTTTGTATGTTTAACGCTTTTTCATTGTCTGTCCGTCTGTCCGTCTGTCTGTGTCGTATTAAAGGCAAACGAAACACGTATCAATTAATTACGCATACGCCGCGAGTGCCAAGGATTTGGTTAGTGCAATTTGTTTGCTTTTTTGCTTTTGAACATAAAAATCTAAATGCAATTTACACAAATCCCATTTAAGGTAACCAAGATTTATCTCTTTTCATCTTTTTTTCTCAATTAAAAAGCGCATGAAACGGGGAAAGGAAAGGGGAAGTGGTGAAAAGGGACAGACTGTGGCGTCAACGACATTCCAGTTGACACATTGAATGTGGCATGTGTTGTATTGTTAACCACTCGACGTCGTTGTCCTGTTCAAAAAGGATGTCGTCGTCGCTCGTTGCATAAATTGTTAGCTTGTCTTTGGTGTGTTTTACAACACTTGACATCATTTCCATTATGCGTAGTCAGGAAGCTAAGAGCAGTGTGAAAGCGTCAACCATGCATCATACAGTGGTTAAAAGCAGTTATTTTTTGAGATGGGAATTGACTTGACTTCAAACAAAGTTAGAACTTCAAAAAAGAACAAACATTTGGGAAAATAATGAATTTGAGAAATACTGGATATAGTATGACAGATTGAAATGCAATCAATCCAAGTACAGTAGGCGCGCTGTAGTGCAAGTGTGACCGTATTTTAGGTACAGAGAGCGTTTTTTTCTTGTTATTTATAAAGTAAATAACTAACATTTCTAACATTTCCCTGGTTTATAGCGGGAGACTGACTAGCTTCAATCAGACAGACTCAGACAAAGCTTATGCACATACTTTTGTGTTGCACTGTACCTAAAATGCACACAGCGGGTTGTCCTATTGTAGATTTCTCTTAAGCTTTGCGCTTGCTTTACTCATCACCCTTGTCAAACACACAACAAAAGGGCGAGACCGACACACACACACTTACACACACACAGGCAGAACAGACACTTGGCTTGAAATTGTGTCAGGCTCGTTAGTTAGTTAACTTCGAGTTTCCTCAATCCGTTGTCTTTAGCTTTTCTGTTTCTGTCTTCCTTCCTTCCGTTTGTTTTGTTTGTTTGTTGTTGGAGTGTCTGTATCTGTTCCCCGCTGCTTTTTAGATTGCTGCTGCTGCTTTTGGCTTTAGGTGCACAACATTCAATTGTAAAAGCAACTTTAATTATGATAAATTAGCTGGCAATTGGCAGGCAGAAAGGCAGCTGGTTTTACTTATAGCTACACAGTTGCTGCTGCTGTTATCCTTGAGCTGCCAGCCAGTCAGCTAGCGAGTGAGTTGTTGTTGTTGCAGAGATTGTCTGGCTATTGATAAGACACATTCCTTAAGCTTTATGGCGACGGCGACGGCGACGGTGGCGACTGCGACGTAGAGATAGATAGAGCACACACACACATGTGCTTGAGAGAGACAATGTGTATCGTGGTGCCAATGAGTGCCACATGCCACATGTCCATAACTTGCCGCACATGCCACACACACACATACACACACAGACAGAGACAAAACGAACGAATTTATTGGCCATTGACAGCTGCTGAGAAGACTGAGATTCACTTTGTGATATTTGGCCACAAAAGATCTTTCGACCCGACATTTACTTGAAGACTTGAAGAGGAGAGGAGAGGAAGGAGTTCAATTTTCTAAGCTCAGATCAATTGATAGCCATGCCGCATGCAACAACAACTTGTGGCAATTATATTTGTAACTTCTTCACAAAAGTGTTTAGGTCCTCTACGTGTCAACGGCACATAATCAAGGTCTATTATGTTTCGAAACGAAACGAATATCTGAATACCCTGTAAATGGGGTTTTGTTTGATGCTTATTCACATGTGTATACACAATTTACCAACAACAAAAATTGTGAAAGAAGAAGCAATATGCATAATAAATCAGGCTGTGAATATATTTTTTTTCAGTTTTTTTGTTATTTTTTATGATTATTATTGTTGTTTGTCATTACTTATTATAATAATAATTACTATTGTTGTTGTTGTTGTTGTTGTATGCAGATAATGCGGATATACGAATAAACACAGAGAGAGAGAGAGAGACAGAGAGAGAGAGAGGGGAGGGAGGGGACAACACAGGAAGAGTAGTATGTTGCTGTTGCTGCTTAGCATGCAACACAGCGAAATTGTTAGCATTGTTGAAGAGTTTCTTTGGAAATTCACAACACAAAAATTGTTGCAGCTGCTTTACATATGCATATGCATATGTCTTTATGTATATATGTATGTTTGTTTGTTGTTATTGTTGCTGTTGTTGCTTCGTTCGTTTGCAAATGAAGGTCACACAATCCACAAGAGTGTGTGTGTGGTATCCATCCAGCTGGTCTGTCCAGTCCACAGTCCGTCCATCCACACCATTCATTTGTCTACCAACATTTATGGAGCATTTTTTTTTTGTGTTGCTGTTTTTAAGCCGCTTTAAAGCGTTATATAAGTTAACAGCTATGCAAGTGAGATATTGACGGTGTTTTTTTTTGTGGCGTGGTAAGGGCGTGGTGGCACTTACTACAGTTGTTGTTGTTGCTACTTTTTGTATATATACAAATTTGTGAGTTTGCGCGTTTTGTGTTTTAAATATTTAATGAAATGTTTTTTCTTCAAACTTTTATCAAAAGTTTTTATGACGCAAATTTCATAAAATTAGTTGAAGTTATTACGGTTTTTATCATAGAACTTAGAAAACTTCCTTGCTAACCCTAAAAAAATCTTACATTTTGAAGCTAATTACTGGCTGTAATCACAGAAATATATGAATTTCAAGCTAAATTTTCCTAAAACTGAACGAATCTTCCTTTGTTATTCCTTGTTGAAAAGATGTTTATTAAGTTATTTCTCAGCTAAACCTAACCCTAACAAAGGAAACTAACTCGAGCAAAGGGTGAATACTACAATAAACACAAACACAACGCATACACACATACACACACACACACACACGTACATAAAATTCCATATCAACTCTAACAACAACAAGAACAATTCGGAACAGCTCGGAACAACTTCTGATCATTGCTGTGCGTTGAGTCATTCAAATGCAGGTGACGCAGTCCAAGACGACGACGACGACAACTAAATTTGGGATAAAGAGCATGGTTAGGAAAGAGGAAGGGGTTTTGGTGGGGGGTGTGTGTGTGAGTAAGGTACAAGGTACGATGGATAAGGAAAGTGATGTCGAAAGAGAAAAAAAGAGAGAGAGAGAGCAAGCGAGAAAGATGTATGCATAACACCACACATTATAAAGAAGTGAGTTCCCAGTGCATGAGTCATTGAGAGTATGTGGAAAGACTTCTGATGCTGGCTGCTGCTGATGATGATGATGCTTTGGCTAACTGTTTAAAATGGCAGGCAGGCAGGCAAAGTGGCAAAGTGGCAAAGTGGCAACAACACTATGATCATGATCATGAACATGAACATGATCATCATCTCAGTGTGATCGTGATTCCAAGAAGTCGCATTTTGCTTCTTTGCTTCTTTGCTGTTGTTGTTGTTGCTGTTGGTGACCCCATGATGTAATCGTTTTTTAGTGTTTTTTTTTTTTTGGTTTTTTCTGGTGCTGCCAACTTGAAAGGGTCGTTCAAGGCCGCTTCTTCGTTTCTTATTGTTGTTGTTTTAATGTTTTTTTTAACACTTTTTTGTTGTGTTTTTTTTTTTTGTTTTCAGTATTTTTTATTGTTGCTTTTTTGCATGTTGCGTGTGGGTTGATGATGCTGATGCCGAATTGAGCCCAAAGTCAAAACCAAGGCATCGCCGCGTTGAGCCATGTAACACTCCCCCCAGTACCCCTCCCCCAGCTGCTGCTCTCTCCCTTCCCTCCGCACCACCCGCCCGCCCGCCCGACTCGGCTGCGCTTAGTGTTTATCATCATGTAATTCAACGCTTTGAACTTTAACGCTTCGTTAAGTTTCACGCATGCAGATTTCAAATGCTCTGTCACAGTATGTATGTGTGTGTGTGCGAGTGTGTGTTATTATGCGTGTGTGTGTGTGTGTACGCGTCCCAATTCTGTCAATCAACTGCGTTTTTTGTGGGTGCCAAGCGTTTTGTTTGGATATTGTTAACCACAAAAGGCCAAAGTCAAAGTATTAATAACAACAACAACAACAACTACAACAGAAACAACTACAGCAAAAACAACAACAGCAACAACGGCAACAACAACAACAACTGCAACTGCAAAGGGAAAGGCTCCTTCAAGGTGCTAGATGCATCAAATTGCAGCTCAAGGCTGCTGCATGCAACAACAACAACAACAACAACAATAACACTAAATGAGCTCAAGATGCGTTGTACTCAAAATTTCAATTAAATTAAGTGGGAAAAATATTTATTTATTTTTTTTTTTTGTTATTTTCACATATTTTGAGATATTTTTTGTTCAGGTTTTTTGGTTTTTTTTTGTTTTAATATGTTTATTTTAATATGTTCTCTTCATAAATATCTGTTCACTATACCTATAGATGACTGTACTGTAGTACATATGTGGCGGCAGTTGTCGAAATTCCCCAAAGCTTTTCCAATGTTTAGTCACAATTTTAAAGGCAGATTGTTTTAAGTTAATTTTTTTTTGCACCTAAAACTTAAGCCAAGAACAAAGGCAGCAAAAGGAACGGAGGGGGAGGGGGTGGTGTGGAAGTTGGGGGCACGGACAAACTCTTCTCTCTCCCCCACCCCATTGTTGCAATTATGCTAATTTTTGTATTTTTTCTTTTCTATTTTTTTTTTTTGGCTTGGGAAGCACAAGAAGAAGAAGAAGAAAAAAACAAATTGTTGTAGTTAAAGTATGAGAAGGGAGGAAGGGGGAAAAGCAAAAAAGTGGAAATGGAAATGTTTTTCACACATGAATGCGATTGCACCTCCCCTCCCCCCCCCTCCCCCACCCAAACCGAAGAAGTTGGGTAACTAAGAGCTGGGGTAGGGGCAAGGGGGTAGCCCGTGGGCGGCCATTGAAAGTATTTTTTTTTTGTATTTTTATTTTGTTTCTGCATTTCTTTTTTACGTTTTTTCATTCTTCTGCTTTTGAAACGTTTGTGATGGAAAAACGAGTTTGTGGCCGTCGCCGCGTCGTGGAAAATGTGGGAAATTCATGGAAACAATTTTTTTTCGTTATTAAAAGGCTTTAAAGAAAATAGAAAACAGAGAGAAAACAACAACAACTCTCTGCTGCAAGTCGAAGCTGAGTTTTACTATATATATATATATACATTGAACATTGGAATGATTTGATATAGACTCAAAAATCCCGAACGAATAACTGACATCCAGACATGGTAAGAGACAGAGAGAGAGAGAGAGAGAGAGAAGGAGAGAGTGAATAAGTGTATGTAGGGGTAAGAGGTAAGAGCTTAATGCAGTCTAAGACCCGCTAAAGGTTTTTACTGTGTTGTTGTTGTCGTTAATTGCTTGGCCATTGGCCTCAACGCGAAAAAAAAAGGTTCTCACGTCTTCTTCGGACACAACTGTCTCAGCGGCAGCAGCAACTCTTCGTTGGTTGTTGGTTAGTTGAGCCATTAGCGCGTCGTCTCTTCTTTTAGCCAGAAAAGACGACGACGACGACGACGACGATGATGATGATGATGATGAGGAAGAAGAAGAAGAATTTCGCCGCCATTGATGATGCACTTACAACATACATTCACAACCTAGCCAACCTGGCCAACTGGGTGGCTGGCTTAAATAGCTACAAAAGGCAAACCGCCGCCGCTGCCGCCGCCGCCACCTCCCGCCGCAGACCGATTGAATTGTTGACGTTGCGGTGGGGTGGGAAGGGGGAAGGTAAGCTCCATTGCAATGCGTTCCAGGAAGCCAGCAAAATTGGTTCTGTTCTCTTGAAAAAAAAAAGGCAGCAACAGCAGCAGCAGGGCCAGCATCAATTGAAGCCGACGACGACGACAGGCGACATTTTGAAGTCGTCGCAAAACTTTGACAAAACACTCGAAAACGAATTAAATCTCTGGTTGAGAGATGGATTTCAATTAAACCAATCCCTCAAATCGCTCGCTCAACTTCTTCTTCTTTTTTGCCGCTTTTTGCTGCACTTGGCACTACTGGCACACACACACACACACACACGCACACAGTTAATGCCACAAAATAAGGCAATGCGGACTAAAACAAAAAAATGAGTAAAGAAAAGACACGACAGAAAACGTGCAACAAATAAATTGTGTGCATATTAGAAAAGATAAATGCAACAGAAAAAAAAAAAAAACAGAAATAATAATAATAAAATGAAAAGCGCGCACAAAATAAACGATTAGACAAGTTGTAGTAGAAGCTCGATTCAACTAGAGGATACCCTATAGCTGTACTGAGAACAGTTGAAGAAAATTGGCAACGTTTTTTTGCGGTTTTAAGTCGATCTTGATGATAAAATCTTTAAAAATTTGATTTTTTTTCGGAAATCGATAATCGATATTTATCGACACAACAAAATGATGATTAAATCTTTGAAAATGTGACATTTTTAAATGTGAATTTGTTTTGTTTTAAATCGAGCTGGATGAAAAAGTCTTTCTTGTAGCAATCGGTAATCGATATTTATCGATATAGCGGACTTAAGATTAAATCTTTGATGTGAATGTGAATTCATTTAGTTATCAGTGTAAACGTTATAACAATATTTAAGTTCCTCTAGCTATCACCAATCGATTTTTATCGATAAATCATAAAAAAAAAACCGAAAACAAACACATTGAAGCTCAACTTGATCATATCCGTTTGATGCTAGTTATAGGATATATACAGAAATACTAGTAGTAGTAGTAGTAGTAATAAAATAATAATAAAAAAGACGACAGCAAAAGCAACAACAACAGACACGCAACCTCAAAGTCCAAGTGGAAGCCTGTCTAGCAACTGGCTGACTCTGATCTCTATCTCCGGCTTTGGCTTTGGCTAACACAACAAACTGACTCACTGACTAACTGGCTAACTGGCTAACTGACTGACTGGCTTGGTTGGCTCTGGCTCTGATCAAGTGAAAGAAAGAGTTAAGAGCATGCGGCTGCCTTTCTACTTATGACTTGTTTTCTGTGTGCGTTGCATGCTCGCTTAGCCAAATGGCCAAATGGATGGAAAGATGGTAGAGCGAGCGGTACACCGGCTTTGGCTTTAGCTTTAATGCAAAAATCATTTAATATACGATAAGCGAACATTTAATGGCTAATTATAATTATTTGATGCGTGCATTTTAATACGTATTATTATTTGTGTCGAGTTTTAATAAAAATTTAACTATTGATTGCGCAATTCTTGCCATTTATCGATAGTTCAATGATAATTATATGTATCCAAGTTATGTGAAATCTATACATAACGTTTTCTCGTAACGCATCTTTTTAGTAAGCAAGTTGAATTGTTATCGATAATATATAATGTGATATAAAACTCGTTTAGTTTTGAGTGAGTATAAAAATCAACATAACTATTGAAAAAGAATACTTTTACTTAACTTATCGATATTTATCGAGTTTATCGATTAACTCGATAAGTTCAATTTGTTCACATTATAAGCGATTAAGTATCATGTTGTAATCGAAACTTATTTTTGATCATTATCGATAAGTTTGTCACCAGCTTAACTCAATTGACTTATCGATTGTCATCGAATCATCAGCTTCGGACATCACTTGAACACTTTAAGTTGACAATAAAAAAGCACCAGAAGGTAGAGAAGAACCTTCCCCCCGACTTTGCCAATTGAGCGGTCGTAGAACTCAAACGAAATGGAATTTTGTTTTTTACTATCATCACATTTTTTTAGTCATATCTGAATGTATCTCTGAATGATATTGCCACCACGCCTTGTGCAAAACAAAATTAATTGTTAATTAATCTTTTTTTTTCTGTACATTGTTTGTTATTATAACTTTTATGGCATGGCAATGAGTGAGTTGAGTTGAGGCTGGAGTTGAGGCAAAGTGAGAACGGTCAACGCCACACCAACGATACTGACCAAAATCATGGTCAAGCAAGCAACCAGCTGATCTCATGATGATGATGATGATGATCATCACGATGATGATGTTGAAGTAGAGCCTGGTTAAAATGGGTCAAAACAGGCATAAAACATAAAACATGTGGCTGACCAGGCCAACAGCTTTTACTTTACCAAACACACAAACAATTGACAAGACGATGACTTGCGCCAAAATGTGTGTTTTTTTTTGCCTGCCTGCAACGTTTTGTGGCATCTTAACTGGCACTGGCAGCACCACGGCGGCGGCGGCGGCGGTTGTCGCTTTTTAAGTAAAAGTGAAGTTTTATTTTCAACACATTTCTTTCCCATTTTACTGCTTGCTTTTTGCTAGAGAGACGAGCAGTTGAGTTGAGTTTTGGGGACGGCTACTTAATTTCCGTTAGCCCCAAACTACTGCCACACATACACTTACACATACACTTACACACACACATACATACATACATATATATATAAGTAAAGTAAAGTCTTGCTCGCTGCTAATTAAAAGCAGCCATATAAAAAAAAAAACATAAACAAACAAACAAACATACAACAACTTGCAACAAAGAGCTGCAACTTACAATTGCCGCCGACTGGCATTGGACTCATTACGCCCGGACGCAAGGGCGACTCTTGATTGTGTTTGTGTGTGTGGCAGGGAGCGAAACTCTTTCGCTCTCTCTCTCTGTGTGTGTGTGTTGCAGGCGGCAGTTGCATTAATGCGCGTCACGTAGCATCATGTTCCGCTTGGCTCTATTACTCCTCCCCCTAACCCCATCTGGCAACTGCTACGCGCCTTCAACAAACAAAACCCAACCAAACCGTGAGTGCAACGCTGTGAAACCAATCAATGCAACATGAAGCAAATAACGGATGCACGACGCAAGAGACACACACGGGGTGTGCAGACGGGGGCAAAGGGTAAGGGGGTAGCTCGCTTGCTTTTTGGGGTAAGGGGAGGTGTGGGTGGGTGTTGGTCACTTGGCGTGACGTTGCAACAACAACAACAACAACAATAAATAAAATGAAGCAAAATCATGCGTAAAGATTTTCTCTACATGTGCCTCTGCATTCTCTGAATGAATCAATGTGTATATATCTATATGTGTGTGTGTATTGGTGTGTGTGTGTGTGTGTGTGTGCAGCACGCGTTGCTATTTCCGTTCTGGACAAGAAAAAGAACAGGGCGGAGGAGGAGGAGGCAGACACGATCACTAACTGACTGGACTGGCCCAGGCAGCAAAATGGGTCAACTACGACGGGATGGATAGGTGTAGGTTTTTCTATTCTATTTTGTTTGGTGGATTTGTCCCAAAAGTCGATTTTCTCTGAATGGGTTTTTTGGTTTTTTTGGTTTTTTTCGGGTGTCATTGAACAAACATTTGAAATACAGTTACACAAACAGAAATTCTGACCGCTCACTCTTCTTCTTCTTTTCTCTATTATAAAGTTATCGATTTAGATATGTTTTTACATTATTATCGATACACGAAACAAACACGTTTCGATAATGTTTCGTCGATTTTATTCAATAGACTTACAATAGATATATAGTTAAGTCTCTTATTATCGATAAATTATCGATACAAAACTTCTCTCGATCTTGAGAAGAACCATCTTCTTTGTATATCCAAATACTTCTTGATTATCTTATGCCTATATTAGATTGATATTGATTGTGTTTTTTAAAGTTTTTCCTGGAATCTAAGCTTATTCGATATTGCAAAAAGAGAATGAAAAGGTTTCGTGAGAATCGATCGATCGATACTTAGTTGTTATCATGTTCATGTTCAATATGTTATTTTATGGTTTTGTATAAAGTAAATTATTGTTTATACTTTTTAGAGTTTAACGTCGCTTATTATTCAAGCTAAAATTAATCATTTGATCATTGATCGATAAGTTTTCATTTCATTCATTGATTCATTCATTAACTAAGTATATATATATCTCTCTCTCTCTCTCTCTTTCTCTCTTTCTTTCATTGATGCAATTGCAGCAACTGCAATTTGTTTTGTATTTATGTTTATGTGTTGTGTGTATGTGTGTGTGTGTGTATTTGTTATTCCATTCATTGATCCACACACACACACACACACACACACACATACACAGATATACACACACCCATCTACAAATTAACAACAACAGTTTGTGTTTGGTTGCCTGCCTGACGTGGGGTTGCCTCATGTGCCACATTGTGTTCCCGTTGCTGCCCCATCTCGTATTCCATGTTTCTCTCTCCATCATGCTCATTCATGCGCACGATTTTTTTTTTCTTCTTTTTTTTCTGTATTTTTTTTTCATTTTTCATTTTTATTCATTCATATGCACAATTTAAACACAAACGACACACATACATACATATACTATGGTGTATATATATATGTATTTTTATAGTAAAAATTTGTTTTCAAACAGCAGAAATTTATGTTTATTTATTCTTGGCTCGGTTTACTTCTTTTTCTCTCCTTTCTGTGTTCCTCTGCTTTTTTTTTGCTTTTTGCTTTTATTTACTTAATTTGTTTTTTGCCACGCTTCTTTGATTGTTGTCGTTGTCGTCGACGTTGTTGTTGTTGTTGTTGTTGTTGTCGCCATTTTTTCAATTAAATTTCAATTTGAGTTTCTTCCTGATTCTTCCCCCACGTTCCCCATTCCCCCCTCTTACTCTGTGTGTGTTTTGATGTTATCGCCACGAAACAATAAAAGCTTGTAAAGAATACAACAACAACAAATGTTTGTTCTTTAAGAGTTCTTCTTTTTCGGTTTTGTTTTGTTTTCTTTAGACATTATTAAAATGAAACCGCCCCCCCTCCGAAAAAAGACTGTTTACTACGACCAGACAGATTTTTCGATTTGATATCAAATGCATATTCAGAAACTGTTAACCGAAACTGTTAACCGAAACTGTTAACCGAAACAGTTAACAGAAACTGTTATTAACATATAACATCAGAAAGAACTCTGTTAACTTGTATGTTTCTTTCAGGATCAATGTTAAAATGGTTTGGGATGGTAACGAATGAATGGAAACGGGAAATATTTCTTGATAATTCATTTAGATTTATCGTTTTGCTTTTTACATAGACACAAAATTTCATCGTTTTGGTTAGTTTGTTGCATCAGGATCTATGCTAAAGTGGTTTGGGATGGTAACGGGAAATATTTCTTGATAATTCATTTGGGATTTGCAAATAGAAGCAAAATCATCGTTTTGGTAGTTTGTTGCATCAGGATCAATGTTAAAGTGGTTCGTGGTGGTAAAACTGATGAAACTGATGTTATTTCCTGATGATTCTAAACTGAACTCATTTGGAATTTTGATCGTTTTTCACACACACACACACACAGAAGCAAAATCATCGCGTTTGTTAGTTGCATTTGGTTTGGTTTGACTTTTTCGGTTTTGCAACTTGCAACATTATGCATTTTGGCAGCAGTGGCAGCGGCAGCATTTGGGGTGCCGCCTTAGGAAAAAGTAGTTGCTGCTCTAACACTGTTACATATTAGAGACAGAGGGCCAAGCGAGCGGACGGGCGGTTGGGTGAGCGGGTTGAGAAGGCGAGGTGTGTGTGGGAGTTTTGTGTTTTTTTAGTTCGGTTCAGTTGGGGATAGGGAGTTAAGTGGCTAACTGTCTAACTGGCTGGGTTTTGCTTGATTATTTTTTGTGTTTTTTTGGGGGAAGGCTGGCTGCTTGGCTGAATTGCTTGGCTGGCGGCTGAAGACAAAGCGCAATACAAAACATAGAGTAGACAATGGAATGTGTTGTGGCCCAAAATGGAGTTGGCCAACAACAACAACAACAACAATTGGCAACACTTTTGCTTTAGACGACAGCGAAGGCAACGGCGACGGCGGCGCTCTCTTGCTTGCAATTGTGTTTTTTTTTGTTTTGTTTTTTTTTGTTGCGGTTTTGCGACTTTCGCAGCAGCAGTGTGTCCGCATTTTTTTTTTTTTTGTTTTTTTTTTGCTATTCATCATTATCATCATGTATCTCATCGGTGACTTGGCTGCTGTTGTTGTTGTTGTTGTTGTTGGTGTTGGTATCCATCCGCTTGTGGCGGCATACACACAGTGTTGTTTGCCGCGACAACGTTGCAGGGCCTGAAAACAAACAGGGCCAAAACAACAACAACAACAAGTAGCGGCAGCGGCAGCAAGCAGTAGCAGCAACAGCAACATCTCTCGTTGCAAGTAGGAAATGTTGCATAATTTATGAGGGAAAATTGTTATAGTTTTCTTCTTCAACAACATCATTATGATCATCATCATCATCATCATCACCTTCTTTTGCTTCTCGAAATTTTCTTTGTCATTTGTTTCTCTCTCTTTCTGTCTCTCTCTCACTCTTTTGCACTGCTTTTCCATTCATTATTTTCCAATGGCTGCCCCGACATCGCCCGGCCTTGAAGTGCGTGTGTGTTGAGGAGCAGAGATAGGGGGGGAGGGGGGGTGATTTATTTACTGGAGGATGTGAAATATAATACTTTGCATACAACATGTCATTTATGTCTGGCATTTACTTTGTGTTTGTGTGCGTTCGAATCAATAAAAAAAAAAAAAAAACATTCCATTTGCTTTCAAAAAGTTAAAAAGTTGTTTTTTTTTTAATCTTTTTACATATATATATATTTTGAATTTCAGGTTGAACAGTTTTTTGGGTTCATTTTTAGGTTATTTTTCTTAAGACATTCTAATTGAATTGACAATAAGTTACAAATTGCAACAACAACAACAACAAATTCTCAAAAAAAAGATTTGCGCAAATATTTCACAGATACTCGGATTTGTATCTCTAATGTTGAAGTATTTGTGTGGCTTGTAATTATGTATCTTGTATCTGTATTTTTCGCTGTTGCTGTTGCCAACCTGACAGATAGACAGCAACAGTGTGGCAGTGGCAAGCAGCAGTGTGGCAGTGGCAAGCAGCAACAGTGTGGCATAGAGCAAATGATTCGCTGCTTGTCCTTCAGGTGCTGCTGCTGCACCAAAAAAAAATAAATGTCTTTCCCAGTCGAACCAATCGAACAGCCCTCTCTATGCCCCCCACCACCCCTCACTACCCCGCTGCTAGTATAAGTCGGCTTTTGGCGAGACGTCAGATTAATTATTTTGCATCGTAAATAAATTGTGCATGCGGCAATTTAGTTAACAAATTATAGCTCTCAATGTGTGTGTCTGAGTGTGTGTGTTTGAATGTGTGTGTGTGTGTGTGATTGAGTGTGTGTTTGAGTGTGTGTCTGTGTGTGTTGGTTTCTTTGCAGCTGCCCAAGTGGCGCCAGCAACAACAACAACAGCAACAAAAACGCCAACGCGTTTTCTTAGCGTTTTTTTTCGCTGTTTCTTCCAATAATCTGTTATTCTTGGCTTCGATTGAATGAATAAATGCTTGGAAAAAGATAACAAAAATCAGTGAATGGAAGTGGAAAAAAGGATATAACCAGCAGCAAGAAATGAGGTAATGAGTTATAAGATGGATTACAAAAGTTTCATTCAAAAACAGTTTTCAGTTAACTATTTTAATATACAAAAAATTCTTCCTCATTGCGTTTTTGCCGTTCGTTGTTGTTGTTGTTGTTATGTAAATGTGTGCATTAGATTGACTATTTGTTGTTGTTGTTTGTTGGTTGCTTCAACCCACTGCTGCCCCTTGGAATATGTATGTGTGTGTATGTGTGTATTGACATGTGTTTCGCCCGTTCCGTATGCAAATGCAATGCAAAATCTGTAGCTAATTGCAAATGCCGCTGGCATATTGTCGATCAACCAAGCAGCAACAACAGCAACAGTTGCTGTTGTTTTAGCTTTTGTCCATTTGGTTTTGGTTTTGGTTTTGGTTTGGTTTGGTTTGGGTTCTCTCGCTAGACGCCAGCCAGCAGAGTAGTTCAGTCCAGCAAACTGCTGACATAATAATTACCACAACACACACACACATACACACACACTTTGTATTGTGTCTGTGTGTGCCTTGACAGGTTGCCCAACTGTTGTCAGCTAATCGTCAGCATCAGCCTCAGCCTCAGTCTCAGTGCGCCACCTATCAAGACCTACTACTAAGACAGCTAAACAACAACAACAACAACAATAAACCAAGTTAAGACAACCAACTAACCAAGCAACCAACCTAAACTGAACCAAAACTGAACCAACAAATCCGTCGTAGCTGTAACTTGTAAATGTTTCCTTTTGGGTTTGGCCAAAAAACCGTTTCGTTTGGCATTGAACCATGAAATGCTTAATATTTTTTTTTTTGTTTTTTTTACACATTTTATCTTTATTATACCCTGTAATTTGAATCAAGTGTTATGTATATTTGTGTGTGTATTTTTGTTTTACTTTGTAGTTGTTAAAAAATAATAAGAAATAGTTTTAGTTGAACTTGAGAAAATCAGAAATAATTTTATTCTTGTGAGATTCTGGTTTAAACAATTCTATTGGGAATTAAACTTGTTTCTAAGATCTAATATCATTTGAGTTTTTATATAAGGGTATACATATATGAGGTATATGTATATGAGGTATATATGGTATATGAGGTATATATATATATCAGGTATACATGGTACATGAGGTATCTGCTAGTCGTTCAACCCTGACGCTGTTGTTGTTTCTGTCATAAAGCCATTGTGCGTCTTTTTTGCTATATGACTTCCAAAAAAACTTCACTTACGTAGACCCATTGCTCGCCACAGTGTAAGTATAAGTGTTAGTGTGTATGTATGTATGTGTATGTGTGTGTGTGTGTCCGGTTACGCCTATTCGTTGGTTAGATAATACTAGAGACAAAAACCGCCAAAAAACCAAAAAAAAGAAGGCACATTGTTTTTTGTGTATTTCGAGTGTTTATGCAACAACAACAACAACAACAAACAGTGTTTGTTGAAGCAACTTGAAGCAGAAAATAATTGTTTTGGGGTGGGGGGATGGGTGGCCCCATCCAATAATATTTGCAACTTTTTGGCAAGCAAATTGGCAGCACCAAAAAACCAGAAAAAAAATGCCCAAATTTATAATAAACTACATAATATAATATATATATAAAATATAACATTTACCGGAAAATAAATAGTAAAAAAAATAGTTTTTAGGTTTTTTTACATAAAATTTTAAAGTTTTTTTTTTTTTTTCGTTATTTTTGTACTAAAAATCTTTTGGATCTTTGTCGTCTTTGTCTGGCTGATGTCTACACACACACACACACACACACATACACAGTTTAGTTTAACAAGTTTTGCAATCGCAATGCAGTCGCTCCCCCCTTCCCTTTGGCCCACCCCTCACACACACACACACACACACACACACAGTTTCTTACGACGGCAAACAGAAAGTTTCTACTCGATTTGGTTGTTGTTGTTGTTTTCTTCGCGCTTTTCTTCTTTTTGCTTGCTCTCGAGATGCTGAAGCTGATGCTGCACTTTCTTTTTTCGTGCCATGCGAATTCCACATGCAGTTGATATCCCCAGTATTTGCCTCCCCCCCTACCCCCTACCCCACCTCTCCCTCCCTACCACCCTTCTACTAAGCTTCCACCCTGCCCCTGCGAACGTCCTAGTTCCCTTTTCGTCAGTGTGCCCCTTCTTGTTGCTGCTGCATCTCTTGTTGTTGTTGTTATTGTTTCGCTTTTACTTGATGACTTTTTTTTTGCTTCTTGCGCTCTCATTGTTGTTGTTGTTGTTGCTCGGCTCGGCCCATAAAAAGCAGCACAAGTTGTCAATTATTTTATAATAAAAAGCGCGATCGGCCACACATTAGGTCGACATTTTGGGGGGGACAGAAGGGGGGGCAGATGGTAGGGACGCAGGGGGGGGGTGTTGCTTGACAAGATGACGATCGACGACGGGCAAACAACAACAACAAACAGAGAGCGAAGCGGAGCGGAATGGGCCCAAAATTATTTAGGCCAAGAACTGACAAAGACCAAAAAAAACCAAGAAGAAGAAAGACAACAGAGACGCTCAAACTGTAGCTTCACAAGTGTGTGTGTGTGTGTGTGTATAGGTGTGTGTGTGTTTATGTGTGTTTGTGTTGATGCACCTTTTAAGGTTTTTACTTAAAGCATTTATGGGCCTGCATTGGCCAAAAAGAGTTGAAAAAAAAAGAAGTTTGTTTAGTGAAAAGAAATTCGATGACAACAACAACAACAACAAAACAGCATACCCTATAATCATCATCATCAGGCAGGTATGTACATACCTACATAAACCCTTCCCCCCCCCCTCCCCCTTTTTCCTTCGTTTTTTGCTGCTGCTGACTTGTTAATTGGTTAAACTGCCATTTGCCATTGCCATTTTGCCATGTTGACCCACAAATAATGAAGAAAATATGCAATAACATTTATAATAAAAAGCAGCAAAAAGAAGTTCAAAAATGTTTAACATTTTTCTATATATGGTACAAAAAACACGGATATGCGCTTGGGGGAAAACAACATATGAAACAATAATTAAAACAATGGTTGATTTCTTTTTTTTTCGTTTTCTTAAGTTTTCGTGACAAACATTTCAAAAATATACAAAATTATATTAATTTGCTGACATCAAAAAATGTTTGTTAAGCAAGAAAAACAACAAAAAGAAGGCGAAAAAATTGCCCCATCCCACTTCACCTAATAACAGTACACATATATATGTAGAGGGGGTGTGTCTCTCTCGCTCTCTCTCTCTCGCCCACCACCCACCCAACCCCCGCTCTTCATCTTTCTCTGTCTGCCAAAAAAACGTGACTAAACACAAAACAAAAACCAAAAAAAATAAATAAAATGTTGCCAAAATTCAATTAACACAAATTTGAATAAAAAAAACAATTTGGGGGAGGGAGAGGGAGTTCGTCGTTGAATGGGTTGGGTTTTTTGACGACGTTTATCACAGTAAAACTTAAAGTTAAGCAAGGGAATACCCTAAAAGAAATAAACCTAACTAAAACCTTGCAATGCCAGCTGGAAGAAAATGTTGCTTACGATCGATCTATTTATATAGATCAGCATAGATCTAGTATTAAACATAGTTTGTTTCCTCCATGCTGAACCTTATGGTATTTCCCATATATTTTACCTGATCAGATCGATCAGATCGATTCGATCTTTGCTTTAACTTGTTCAAATGTTTACCTGCAATGAAAAAGAAGAAAGAAAAAATGATTATTAAAAAACGAGTGAATACTGTTATTTTCAGGAAAAGCGAAACAAAAGTCACTAAAGTAACACTATTATCAGAGTCACAGTGACAGTCACACACACACACACACACACAAGTCACAATATTCTACTTTGTTTCTGCCTGGAATCAACTTTCGACGAGTCTCTTTCTTTCACTTAATCATTGCAAATGTGACAAGTTCTTATCAAATACACAAGAACTAGTATAATACGCATATATGTACATATAATAATAAAAAACACCCGCATTGCATGACTATGTATGGGTATGTATGTGGTGTTTGTTGTTGTTGTCGGTGTTGTTGCTGTTGTTGTTGTTGCTATTACGGTACTTGTGTGGTTGTTGTTGCTTGCTGTCCTCAATTTGCGTAAAATGGCACAACGAAATAAATTAAAATGCAGCAATCGTCGTCGTCGTCGTTGTCGTCGCGAAGACTCCCCGACGAGTTGCTGCTAGTTTCCACTCATATCAAACACACACACATACATACATACAACTAGACAGAAGAGACAGAAGACACCCACTATATAGAGGAGGAGAGAGGGCGGTGGTGGGTGGGGGGTTGGATCGTGTCGTGCAACGATAACAAAGTCACATTGTGTTATCGGCGGCGGCGGCGCAACACACAACACAACACAACAAACAAACGCGCAATAAACCACAAAACAACAAGAAAAAAACATATCGAATACGCGAATACACTTTCTGGTGAAGAAAGATAAAGTTAATCTTGAACAAGTTTAGATTATTAAATGTTGCTTTAAGTAAAAATCTATTTCAATCTATCTTGTCAAATAGTTTGCATTAGCTAATGTACCCAACAAAGACAAGAAGAGACAAGACAAGACTGCATGCATCTCTCTCTCTCTCTCTCTCCTCTTCTCGTCTCTTGCTGTTGTGGCGACATATGAAAGAGAATTCAGCTTGAAGTGAATCGGACGCATAATTGACAGAGTCGCTTCCATGTTGGGTGTTGCTGCCGCTGCTGTTGTTGTTGTTGTTGTTGTTGTTGCTGTTGCTGTTGCACTCTCGTCGTATTGGTGTATAACATGTCCATATTGTACTAGCAGTAGCAGTAGCAGCTGTCCCTGGCGCCCCCCTCCCCACCGCTGTCACTGTTTGCCTAGTTTTGTCTTGTGGGTGAGTTGTTGCTGTTCTTGCTGTTGTTGTTGTCGTCTTTTAATTTGCATTTAGCAATTGCTTGTTGCTGTTGTTGTTGTTGTTGCAGTTGTTGTTGTTGTTGCTGGCAACCATCAGAAATGTCCGCGCCGCCGCATGGCAAGTCGGCATTACTTCAAAGCGTTGCTTTTGCGCCTTTTTTGTTTAGTTTCGATTTTAGTTTTTGTTTTGTTGTATGCATGTGTGTGTGTGTGTATGTGTGTGTAGTAGTATTTTATATAGAAGTAGGTTTTTGTTGCGCTTTTTTGCTTTTTAATTTCAATTTAAATAAAATGCGCAACAAGCCAGAAACAAATCGAAACGAAGCGAAGCAAAAGGAAACGATATGAAACTATATATATATATATATAGTATATATATTTTTTTGTTATTGACAGCCTTTGATGGCGACAACAACAAAAAAGCGGGGCACGAAAATCAACAGAACTTTTGCCGACATTAGCGACATGCGGCGGCCCTATTGGACATGCCCCCAAAAATGGGCACACAACAACAACAATAATTGCAATTGCAATTGCAACTGCAACTTATTCACAAATAGTTAAAAAATTACTTTTTTTGGTTTTTTTTGCTTTAGCTTTAAGCAAGGATAACAACCCTAGCCAACAATAGGTCACGGTTAGTGCGGACACAAACCACTTACGGTAGAGAAAATCAAAAAACAAATGCCAATGCGTGGGCCGAGAGCGAGAGAGAGATAGCGATAGAGAAGTGATCGGGAGAGATTTAGCGTAGCAAAAATATAATTAATGGCACCACTTTAATGCAATTATTGCATAAATATATTGGCAAGTCAATAAATATTTTGCCTCCCTTGTTAACTGCTTTTCTTATTGCTTTTGTTGTTGTTTTTGTTATTTGTCGGCAAATTAACAAAGGCCGTTTGTTAGACGCCCCAGCGACCTTAGCGACCATACCCCCCCACACCCCCCGCTAATCCAACCATGCACAATGCATAACCACCTTCAACAACCCCCGCCCCGCCTCCGCCACTCCCTCACTCTTGTAGTGTGTGTGTGTGTGTTGTGGATTGGACTTAACGGACTGTAAAGCAAATATCGTAAAAAAACCAAAGCAAAGAAAACTATTAAAAGTGAACGACAGACGGACTAGTAGTAGTAGTCAAAAGGGTTTGGCTATGGTTTGACTATGCGTATACCCTGGAAAAAGAAGTTGCTAGGGGGTCTAGGTATAGGGGGTCTTTGATTGAGATCGGTATTGGCAAAGAAAATGATATTCGATATATCGAATGTTACGATATAAGCAGAAAAAAGAGTATATCTTTGCGTTGAGCACACCCTTCCACACTCTTTCTCTCTCTCCCACAATCAAACCACTCTTATTTGTTATTGTTTTTTTTGTTTTTTATTATTACTATTTGATTAAGTGGAAACATTTGTTCTAATTTAACTGTTGTTTTCTGTGTAATAGTCATAAACTTTATGTTATGGTTTTTTATTATTATGGCCAAATGGTTAAATGGTTAGCTTAGCTGATTAGCCAGAGACATAAATGGCCGAAGGTGTTTAGGTGCTGCTGGTGCTGGTGTTAACTTGGCCAACACACAGCTAACAAATGGTTCTTTGTTTACACAATATGGAACATACTATATATATTCAACTAGGTTATTGATGGATATTTTATTCAAAATATATATATATATATATGTATGCATAGTTGGGGTCTTAATGTAAGAGTATTGACAAGATTGATTCTTAAGCAATTTGCCACCGATTAGAAACTTAAGTCAAGCGTTTTGCTTTCAAAATTTCAAATGCTCATGCTTCCTTTTTGGCCCGAAACACACACAACCAAACAGTTAACAGTGTCAGTTAACTAGTTAAGGCCAATAAGTCATTCAGTTATTCATTCAGTCGAACATTTAAACAGCGCAACGATTTGCAGTGAAACTCTCTTTTAAAGGCGTGAAAATGGCAAAAACACAAAAAATCTATTTGAGTTTTACCCAGATTTGCAGTTAATCAGCTGTTGTTGTTGGTTTGTTTGAGTTAGTAACTTGACTTGCATTTGCATTAATCACACACACTTAAAACCAAACTAACTAAATAACCCCACCCATCCAGTCACCACCACCACCCTCTCTCGCGATCTCTTAAATACAAAGTGAAAAACTTGTTTTTCGATTTTTTTCAGTATTTGCCAGGCGTGCAACTTGTTGTTGCTGTTGTTGTTGTTGTTGTTGGTGTGGCTAACAATTTATTGTACATTTAAGTTAATAAGTTAAAAAGCTAATTGAAGTTTGACAACACGTTGCTGCTGCAACAACTATGTAGCTAAAACGTTGCCATTTGCCATAAACCTCCTCAACTGGCGGCAATTGCGACGCGTTTTTTGTCGCGCTCAATGCAAATGTGCGCGCGTTTTTAGTCGCGGCGCCACACAGCGTCTTGCTTTAACCGCTTTTGGTGTGCTGTGCTGTTGTGTGGGGTTGGTGGGGTGTGGGGTGGGGTGAGGGGCGGTGGTGCCGAGCACACAAAGGCTATGAGAACCCCGTTTCGACAATTGGCACACACAGTATACATAAGACAGATACAGATACAGATATATATATAGTATCTCCAATTTGGATCTGGAGAGCGACGCCGTCTTTGATCGCGTTTTTTTGTTGTTACTGTTGTTGTTGTTGTTGTTACTGTTGTTGTGCGCGGGTGGAGCGCGCGGCCGCCAAGCCAAAAACGCGCGCGTGTTTTTCTGTTTTTTTTTTGTTGTAATTTTTACTATGAATATTATTGTTGTTGTTGTTGTTGGTTGCGCTTGCATTGCAATTACAATTAAAATACATTCGTTGCTGTTGTTGCCGCTGTTGTTGTAATGAAAAGCGTTTATTGTTTATGATTTATCATCATCATCGCCGTTTGTTGTTGTTTATATTATTATTATTATTATTGTTATTACCCACGTTTTTAAGTGGATATCACCTATCTCTTTCTCTCTCACACTCATCCACCCAAACCTCCCTCCCTATGCGTCCCCCCTTGTCATTAGCATCATCATTGTGTCCTCCCACCAACGGCTAATTTGACACTGAGATCGTCGTCGTCGTCATCGTCGTCGTCGTCAAACACAGCTGTCAAATCGAACTTCGAAACCAATCGACACATTTCACAATGAGTCTGCAACTCTGTTTCCCTCCATCCTCCCTCCCGTCTCCCAACCCACCTACTTACCTACCTGCCTGCCACATCATCCCCTGCAGAGCTTTAACCCATTAAATAAAAGCATATATATATATAAATATATATATATATATGTACATGATCTACCTTCATCGTTCCCCTCAGTTCGTTCGTCTCATTCTATTTAGCATTTGCATGTGAATTATGCTAATTAAAACTATACAAAAACACGTTAATAATATTGGTATAGGTGTTGGTCGGCCCCGCTGCTTTGGCTTTGGCAACGGCTTCAACGACTTCGACTTTGGCTTTGTCATCCAAAGCATGTGCCCATATTAAGTTGGACCAACGATTCAAAATGATTTGACGACGTTTGGGAAACGTTTTTAAGAAGAGAAATACATATACATATATGTTTGTTTTATAGATTGGAGATACGTACATAAACAAGGGAGAATGGGGTACCGTATATATACATATGTTGGTCCGATGTGATAACACATATATATCAGATTACAAGTATGCAAGATTTTCCATACCCACAATGTTTAATTACTAATACAATAAAAAGTTTAAGCTATCGATAACATTCAAAGGTATAACTAGTAAATATCGAGAAATAATGGGGCGATTTCAGCTTCCAACTGTTTTATGTTTTTGCAACACTAAATAAGATGATATAAACGTTTTCTAAGAACAGCATTAGATTTGATAAAAATCAAGCTTATTTTGTTATCGATAATAATTGTATAACGAAAATGGAGTGTTATCGATAATTGGTAGAAACTGTAATCTAAAAAAAAAAAACCAAAATTGAAAGTTAAGTAGATATCGATAACTTTAATTCTGCATACTATCGATTAACTTTCAAAATGCAAGCTATTTTGATCGATAGTCAACAGTTATTAAGTTTTTCGTAATACACAGAAACTTTTTGAACTAGTTTAAAATAAGTTTGTTCTTTTTTTTTTGCAACTTTTCCATTGCACCTTGCACAGCTTGGTACCAAAATGTGCAAAGCTGACCTTTTTGACAGCTATATATATATATATATATATGTATATACATTCTAGAAACTCTAGTTGATAATTTAGTGCATATATTGCAACGTTTTGTAGCGCCAGCCAGTTTTGTTTTTTTTTTCGTTTTTTTCCGTTTTTTTTTTTATCCATTATCCATTTTGATTGCTCAAATCGATCCAAAAAGTTGCTCGTTGTGCATAATGCCATAAAAAGCGTCAGTTAAGTCAAGTTGTTTGACGTTTTTTGTCGGCTTTTTTTCTCGCTTGTTGGATTACATACTATACTATATATACTATTTCTTGCCTATATGTATATGTATATATAGTTAGTTATTCTGCGGCAATCTGCGCTGTTGCTTGATGGTATTTGCCAAATATTTAGTCACGATTCTGCGTGCCAATATCAAAAAAATCTCACAAAACACAACGTAATTAAATTCCAAATGCAAGTCGCTAGCGCCAAAAAGTAAAGCGCTGAAGTTCAAGGCCAAAAACCAAATAATATAATAAAACAAAAAAAAACTGGCGTCACATGAAGGCTGCCGCCTGTCTGCCGCCCAATTTCCAAATCGCGTTTTCAATTCCAAGCCACAAAAAAAAAATAACAAAAAAAAAATGCAATTGGCAAACATTTTTTTTTTTTTTTTGCTTTTTGTTGAGCGTGTTTGGAATTTTTTCGTGTGGTTCAAACTTTTTTTTTGTGCTTTTTTCGCTGTTTTTGTTTTTGTTTCGTCGTTGGCTGTAAATCAAATGTTGGGCGCATAGAAATAAAAAAAAACTGTAACGGTTATCAAATTGTATTTTTTTTTGGCATTGATGCGCTATTGTTGTTGTTGTTGCAGGCGAAAGTTGGCCAATACAAAATAATAGTATGTAAAGGCCAAATGTTTAACACAATTCCGCACACAATTCTGTGCCGCAGCAAACCGTTAAAAGCAACAACAAACAAACAAAAGGGACAAAACACGAACAGTTTGGACCTTAATTATACTAAAAAACCCTATTGAGTCGGTGTCTTCTTGGCCAAAAGAACAAGAACAACAAACAAATTTTGGGCTGGGAAACTTGATAGAAAAGAAAGAAGGCAAAAAAAATTAACCCACTTACAATATTGTCTTTAGATCTTATCTATATGGTTATATTATAGCTGTTTCTGTTTCTGTTTTTTGTTTGTTTGACAGCCGCCCAGATAGACCTCATGATCTATGATGCCCAAACACGCCCACTCTATATATATATATATTCACAATTGTACATTTCGATTGATTTTTGTGTAGTTGTTTTTTATTTTTTCGGCGAGAAAGTTGTATAGTTTGTATGGCAAGGACGGGTGTAGGTTCGAAAAGAAAGAAACGTGTCGCCAACAAATTGAATGAGATTTGGTTTTGTAGATGGATGGATGTGGATGGAGAGTAACAAAAGCGCAGCTCAAGACAATATAATAATAATAATGCATAGACGAACACACTTCATAAATGGTGGGCGGGCGACGCCTCATGATGACACCATCATCATCATCATGAACACCATCATTATCATCATTATGAACATCATCATGAACATCTTCAACACCGCTCTCCATTTGCATAGTCTGACCAATGCAACCCACACACAAAACGTATTATACCCAAAAAAAAAAAAAAAAACAAAACAAAAAAAAAAACCACAATAATAAAAAAAATACAGGTGCACCGATAAGGCTGAACAACATAAAAAAAAATCAATAAAATATAAAATATTTTTAAATGTGACTGTTTAAATGCATTCTGACCAAGTTTATTTAAAGCGGCTGGCGCCATAACGGCGCCAAGGTCGTTCAAGGTAGTCCACAAATGTGTTTTACGAACCAAAAAAAAAAAACGAGAAAAAACAAAAAAAAAAAACTCACAGACACACATCTAATCACAAAATCGTCGCACGCTGCGTATGCGCAATTTCAAACTTAACTATAGAGGTGATAAAATACTCGATGTGTTTTTTTGTTTTTGTTTTTGTGGCAATTGTGTATTGAACATGCTGCTCAGGTTTTTCGGTTTTTCAATGTGTAACATTGTTTGTTGTCAAAAAGAGTTTTATTGCATTTGGTTTGATATGGTAAACTTTTTAATTGGGGTCAATGGCAACTCTAAAGAGAAAGAGAAAGAGAGAGAGAGCTCAATCAAATTCCTAGCTAAAACAAAAACAGATCTTTCTTTTTTATAAGAACTTTAATTTTGATATTAGGTCAAACCGGTTTGAATGATTAGACGTTATAACTTTTCGATCTAAAAGTCGATCTCTAGTTGAGCTGGAGACTAGAGAAGTTTTTACTTTAGTGATAACTCTTTTTGTATCGAAAATCATTTCGAAAATCATCAAAGTTATCGAGAATTAAAGTTTAGCAAAAATTCCCATATGTACATACTACACTTCGAACTAGTACTTATCAATCTAACTATCTTTATATTTTCTTAATGACCCAAAAATCATACAATGACAATATTTCTTTAGTTTGACTACATTTGTAGAAAAGTTAAACAAAGTATTTTTGTTTTTTGTTCTAAAATACATCTTGATTGATTAAACACACAGTGTCTATAGGTTTCTATAGGTTTCTTTTTGGTGGTTTTTTTATTTTTATGCCTTTTGTTTGCGGCCTGCGGCACATTTTTGGGCACATGGATTGCGTTATGGATCTCTCACCTTGGCCTGTCTGCAGTTTTGTATCTTGGCTAAGTATTTTGTTGTTGTTGCTGTTGTTGTTATGTGATTGCGATTTCTTCCTGCTGCTTTTGGCCTTGGCCGGCTCGGCTCGGTTTTACTCGAGCCCGTCGTCTGGGTCTCCCTTTGAGTGATTGCCATTGCGTTTTTGTGTGTTATTTTGTTTGATTTGTGTTGGTTTTTTTGCTGCTTGGTTTTGCTCATTGTTTGTTTAATGATTTTGCATGCTGAGTTTTCATAGAGACAACGACGAAACGAATACATTTATATATATATTTATGCCATTTGCTGTTACTTTGTTGTAGTTTTTGTAGTTTGTGCTTTATTTTTGGGTCAATAGAGCGGAATTCCGTGCAGTTTATTGAACTGTAACCACAAAAATATAAAAAAAAACTATACCGCATTCAGTGTTCAGTTCAGTACCAGTTCCAGTTCCATGTACCATGTACCATGTACCAGGTTCCGAAAACCGAAAAAAAAAAACCTTTACAGCTTACCCCTTGTGGCGCCTTTTTTTGCCGTTGGCCTTTTGACTTTGTGATTTGTTTTTTTTTTTTTGTTGCTGTTTTCTTCTTTTCGTCAGTTGATTTTTACCTTTCACAAGTTTATCGTTTCGTTTCGATTCGTTTCGATTATGCAATATATAAACATATATATATATATATATATATAAAATATTTTTGCTGGCTGCAGGGGGCCTCATTATAAAGATTGCAATTAATTAATAATCGCGCACTCTTAATTTTACAATAAAAAAAAATAAAAAAAAATATCCAGTGACAGAAAGTTCAGGTATCTCGAAACGACAACAACGACAAGCCGATAATTGATTGTTATTGGGTCAGTTAACATGGAGACAGCAGCAAAAGAGCAAGAGCGAGATAGAGATAGAGTTGCCACGCCCACACACTCCAGCCTCTTGTCTTGTGTTTGGTGACGGAAAGGTGACTAATCGTTTGCTCGTGTCGCCGTTAAAAGCACAATAAATTTATATATATATATTTTCAAGTTCATTTGCATATTGGATAGAAAAGTGCAACATGCAACAAAAAAAATCCTCAATAATTTTTATGAATATTATTATATGATAATATTTTTATTTATTTATATCTGTTTTTTGCATAATATGCTATGAATAATTATCATTATTATTACTGTTTGTTGTTGTTGTTGTTTACCTTCAATCAAAACGGATTGCATTTGAGAAAATATTTGCATTAATTTAATTATGAGATTTGTTTTTTTTTTTCGTTTTTGTAATTGATTCCTTGTTCGATAAAAAACGTAATCCCCAAACACCACCCCCTTTTCCACCCACCTTTGTTAATTGCTTCTAACTCCCGCAACAACAACAACAATTTTTCAACACATTTTGCTACTTTATAATAAAATAAATTGATATTTAAACTAAAGGTCAGCCAAGCAAGCAGCAGGCAGAACTTGTTGTTGATTCATTCGCATCTTTCTGGTTTCCTCCCAGCCCCAGCCCCAACCCTCTCTCTCCACATTACTCCCCCCTCAGTTGATTGTTGATTGTTTTTATATTTATTTCTCACTACTATTACTCCCTGCACTTATATAGAGAGAAAGAAAGAGAGCGAGAAAGAACGAGAGCGAGAGTGAGAGCGAGAGAGAGATAGAGATTATTATTATTATTGTTGTTATTATTAAATGCTGTAAAGTTGTATTTGCTTTTGCTTTTAACGCCTAATTAGTCATAATTAACAGATCCATTCTCAATGCGATATACTCACATATATAAATGTATAAATATATATTTTATAATAAATTCAAGATAAAAAACAATAACAATGAATAAATCGTTGTTATAAAGCAGATTTATTATTAATCTTTAGTTACATATTAGTCATCCCAAAATTTCCAAAAAAAAAAAATATATATAAAAAAATAAATCCGCAACATTTAATAAAAATGCATCATCTAAAATTTGTCAACGAATTTTAATGACTCAAAAATGTTTAAACAAACGAAATCCTTGAAAGTCTTTGAAAGCTATATATTAAAACATTCCTATTATTATCTACTCCTATTTGTATTACATAAACAATCAATACATGAAGACGTGCAATCGGTTATTTTTGTTTGATTGTTTAATCAGTTAATGATCTCTAAAATCTGTTACAGATATTCCTGAAGAAACTTTCAAAGGACATTTATTTTTCATAGTGAAAGCAATCGGTTTATCGATAATACTCATTTCAAAAAGCAATTTTTATCGACTGGACTCCTCCCGATCGATGTTATTACCAGAAGTACCAAAAGGTATTACATAGTTATAGATAAAGCACTACGCACATTATATACATATATGTATATTTAATAATCATGTCTGTTTCAAGTTCGTTGTCTACATACATAAATTGTGTGGCGCTGTCGATTTGTATGTTAAAACAATGCTTTGGATTCGGTATTCATGCAGGTTACCCCGTAACATCTAGGGCGCCCTGACCAACCTACATTGTTACATATACCCCACCCCATACCTTCTCCCATTCCGTCACTATGGGTCTGGTCTGTATGGGTCTGACAGTTCAAGAGGCTATTGAACTAAACGCAACACAACGCACAGCGGTAGCTGCTTGAAGAAGGGGCGGGGTGGTGGTTTCAGGGGCAACTTTAGTTTGTTTTGTTTTTTGTGCTTTTTTTGGGGCCGCTTTTGTTTTACGAGAAGAAATTATGCAGGTATATGACCGCTTAGCAGCACACACACAATATTATGGAAATTTTAGTTTGTTTTTTATTGGACAGCAACAAGAAGAAGAAGAAGAAGAAGTGGAAAACATCAGGTCATTCAACATGTTAGATCGTGTTGTCACATATGCAACAACAACAACAATAATAATAATAAGCACCACAATGCGAGAACTTAAAATTCCATGTCAATTAACGGTCTTTTGTTTACTATAAAGAAGAAGCAAACGAACTTTTGTAAAGCCAGCGCCGTGACACACACACACTCGCGCACACACACACACACACAAACACATAAGCCAGAGAGTCAACAAAATTGTTAACAAGCCAAGCATTATAACTAGCAACTCCGCTCAGCTGTCCACAATTCTAACTGTGCTGCTCTCTTTTATTTTGTTTTCTCTCACTCTTTGGCTTTGCCTTTGCCTGATCTCGAGACATTGTCGTTGTTGTTGTTGTCGGGTGTTGAGTGCTAAGGTCACACCGTGGTTGCATACGTTCGCATGTGTGTTTGTATTAGTTTGTGTGTGCGCGCATGCAATTTGTTTGCACATGCGAATGAATGAGAGAGCGCAACTTCAAAAGTACCAATGCAGCTTTTGTCCCTGTCTAGCTGCTGCTGTCAACACAGAAGCCCGAGAGCCTAGAAGTGTGAGAGAGCTTGATGCGTTGGTTAAAGCTGGCAACACTGGTAGCCAACAATTGCCTTGCTGTCTTCCTTGTATGCGGCGCCCTGCCATTAAAGTGTGTCAATCATGCAATCAATTAAACAATTCATCACTGAACACAAATTTTGATGACATTGCGAATGCAAAAACTGACGAAAAAGCAAAAAAAAAAAAAAAAAACAAAAAAACGATGAATAAAGAGAAATCACAGGCGAGTGCTAATAAGTGGAGCTGGCCAGCTATTAGTAAAGCATGCGTCTGCTGCTGATGATGATGATGTTGATGATGATGATCCATTCGAAGGGGCAGCCGAGTGGCAAAGTTCATTGCCACATTGGCTTTGGAAAACCTTCACTTGCTCGCTCGCTCACTTGCGTATTCGGTTTCCCTACAAGTGTGTGTGTGTATGTGTGGGGTGTAAAGGAGAGGAGTGGGGTGGAGGTACACACACACATATCAAAACTTTCTAAGATTACATCGAGTGCTGCGAGAGAGAGGGGGAGTGTGGCGTTTTTGGTACGCGCCATTCACTTGCTCAAAACACAAAGAAAGACAGCTAACAAAGTTGTGTTCTTTATGCTGGCAATGACATTACGTATATGACTACTGTGCGTGTGCTTCTGTGTGCTTGTGTGTGTGTGTGCTCAAACACATAACTCAAATCGATCAATAAGAAAAAACACACAAAAAACAAATAGAAAAAATTCCGCGTTACCAATTCCAAATGATGCTTTTTGATGACTTCTAATGCGCGCATTCGAATGTCGCGTTTTACTAGCGATTTATTTATTTTATATATATTTTTTTGCCGCCGCCGCCGTCGCAGCCGCTGCCGCCGGCTTGTCGCATGGCGGTGAAAGTTAATTTCTTCTTTCGATTTTCGCTAGCCGCACACACACACATACACACATACATATTTTTTTTTTTTGCACTTTTCAAACGAACGCCTCTCGAGTTTCCAGCGATTACTTTCGGCTGAAGCTGAGATGCTGCTGCTCTTACTCGCCGCCAAGATCTCGTATCTCTGGGATCGCGTAGCTCATCAAAGTTAATGTGACAGTTGTAGTTTTAAATGTGGCCGCAAGGCAGCCGGATACAAAACTAACAAAACAAAAAGCCAAACACCAACAACAACAACAACAACAGCAGCAGCAACAGAAACCGTTCGAATAACTGAACATAAAGCTAACTGACCTTACGGAAGCTGTGATTTTGCAATACTTATATGCTGAAATTAGTTAGAGATACAAAAAAGTATAAATATATATCTATATATAAATATGTCTCGATCGTTTCGAAGATTCTGTGAGAAGCTTTCTATTGACTTGGAATTTTTGCAAATCTCTACAACAACAATTGGGCTCCAAGTACTACTATTTGCTGATTTGGCAAAAATGTTTTCCAAGAAGGTTTTTTTTTCGCTTTGGTTTGCAGGAACAACAACAACCAGTAAACCAGAAAATGCCAACCAGCCAGAGCAAACGTTTGAATTCAGCAGAAGTATCTTTAAGCTGCGACTATTTGTATCTGTATCTGTATCCAGCATCTGTCTCTATATGTGTGTATTTGTGTGTATCTGTGAGAGTTTGTCTTGTGTGCACACACATATTTGCCTTTTATGTTCGCCTTTTTGGTTCGTGAAACTCGTTCATAGTTCGCTTTAATTACGTTCTCAACGCTTAACAGAAACAGAAACTGAGACAAAAAAAAAAACTAATAATAATATATAATGTATGTCTTGGCTGTTGTTGAATATTAAGCGAAAATGTATGTTGAATACTATTTAAATTGTTGCTTTTGTTGTTTCTATTATTATTGTTGGTGTTGTTTTCTATTATAACCATGTAGGAGGTAGGTGGTGTGCGAATCGATCGACCAGATCAGAGAGCAGAGATCAGGGTATATATATCTCTCTCTCTTTCTTACTCTCAGTCTGGTTCTGATTGTTTCATGTGTGTCTGGGCTTTAGATGAAGCTTTATTGATAAGTCAGACACTGACGTAGACGATTAATACTTGGTATAGTTTTGCCGTCTATTTGTATAGAGCATTGATTAGCGTTAATGGGTTATAAAAAAAAGAAAAAAACAATAATCAATGATTCATTTTGTTTGTCTTTACTTAAAATCATTTTTATTATCGATTAAGCATATGTGTTATCGACGAGGTTTTTAGTGAAATTTCTAATTTTTCGATTGATTATTGCCAAATTTGGTATTCCTTATCGGCAAATAAACTAGAAAACAACTAAATATCGATAAGATGAATGTGTTATCGAAAGGTTATGCAATTGTTATCGATTGTCAATCTATCGAATACATTTTTATAGTGATAATGATCGATTATGATAGATAAAAACAGTTTCCAGCTCAACTTGTTCTTTGCAACTTGATTGTTATCGACAGCTTTAACTATCGCATCGAAAGTTATCGATAGAGCTGTTAGTGATGAGAGACAGGAAACTTCTTTGTCGTCGTTAGCCAATTGACAGACAACGATAATTTGACCAAGTTAAGAACACATTATTCCCAGCCATTAAACCTGAACTGACATCAAGGGTCTTCTTGCATAATTTGTTGCAAAAAGTGTGCTAGTATGTGTGTATGTGTGTGTGTTGCATGTTGCACAACCTGTAAAAAGAACGAGCGAACGAAAAAACGGCAGCAAAGACTGACTGACTGACTTGAATGCTTGACTGGTTGACTGCTTGACTGACAGAGAGCCAAAGATCAGCAAAGCGGCAAATGCATAAAAGATGATGTACAAGTTCTAAAGAAGTAACCAATGAAACAGAGACAGACAGATCGAGAGAGAGAGAGATGGAAAGAGCCCAAAAACATGAAAGTCAGCCAGAAAAGTCAGCAGAATGAAGAAAGAAGCGAAGAAGAGAGCGAGAAAAAGAATATATTTACGGTGGAAAATGACTGTGGGAAGTCAAAGTACTTAAAAGCACTTTGAACTTAACTTTATAGCATACACACACACACACACACAGATATTATCTATACATGTGTGTGTGTAGTAAGACAAATTGTAAGCACTTTCTACAAACAGCAACAACAAACAACAGCAGTAATAATAATAATAATAACAACAACCCAGTTAGTTAGTGAATAGGAAAATTCTTAACAAAACAAAACACAAAAAGTCAAGAAGAGAAAAGGCGAAGAAGAAGCAGAAGAAGTCGATGTCAAGAAGAACTTAACTGACAATGCTGACAGACAAGCCAAGTAAATAAATAAATAGCCAGTAAAAAATAAAAAAAAAACGGTAAAATACACAACTATTGCACAATTGAAGAAGAAGAGTTCGACTTTCGACTCGACTCGACTCGACTCCACTTGACTTGAAGTTGAGAGATTGTAGCTAAAAAGTTTTCAAGTTGACATTAAGAAGAAGCAGAAGAAGGCCCTTCTCAAACCAATGTTGATGATGTTCATCATGGTGATGATAATGATGATGATGATAATAATGATCGTTCCATTAGAGAGTTTTTGGCAGAGAACAACAACAACACCGTTGATTGATTTTTTTGTTAGCTGTCAATCATTTTGACTCTGACAACAAGTCATGCTTGTCACTCGTATGTTATTCTTAAACCCTCTCTAACACCCTATCCCCTTCCTCGCCCCGCCCCTCCACCCCTCACCTAAACAAAATAGTTGACGCTTCTGCCAAGCCTAACTGTTTTCCGCTTGTGGTTAATAATGCGCGACAATTGCCGCCGCCGTCGCCGAGGCAAACGTTTTGTCTTGTTGCTTGTTGTAAAAACAAAAAACAAAAAAAAAAAAAAACCGAAAGAGAAGTTCAATGTCAAGATTTTCAGTGCTGCGCAAAAGTTTATTGAACCACTTTGTGCGTTGTAACCGTACCGCCGTACCGTAAAAACCAAACAAAAACAAAAACCGTACGAAAAATAAAAAAACTGAACTCAACTTTGGCAACAATTTTGTTGAATTGAAATTCGATCAGCGGCGAGGCTTGCCCATTTGAGAGATTTGTGGATTTAGTATCAATCAGCTTATAAGGCAGCACCCTCCCAAATAAAAAAATACCAAAACCCAAAGCGAGAAAATACCAAAAATAGAAGACAACAACATTGCGATGATGTTGATGTTAATGTTAATATTGATGATGTGATTTGGTTATAGGATATACTCTATTGACAAGATGTTTTGTTTATTGGAAATACGTTTTAGAGGCACAGAAAGATTGACAGAGATGAGATGTCAATCAATAGAGCAGATAAAAAACTCTAGAAGAACTCTATTTTTGTATAATAGAAAAACCAACAAGAAGGATTTAGTGAAGCAAACTTGACTAGGAGATACCCTAAACATTTGTCATACCAAAAGAAAAAGCGAAATCTTTGAAGGATTAAGATTTGATGAGTTATCGATAACATGTGCATGGCGTTAACCGTGTGTGTTGTCGATGGTTTGGAATGAAAAAGCTATACTTGATTGTTCAATAATATGTGTATAGTAAAGACGGTTAGCTATATATGATTGTCATCGATAACATGTGTATAGTGAAGGCGGTTAGTGTTATCGGTAGTTTGTAAGAAACCATTTATCGCTTTATCGAGCTGTTTCTTGGCATCATCAAATCTTGAAAGATTAACATCTAATTGTTATCGATAACAATTTAAACATAGTACCTGCCTCTAATCAAGAATGATGAGAAGTTTATTTCAACCTAAAAGCTACCAAATTTTTCTAAAACCCATTTCCAATAAGTTTGGGTGGTATAAAAATATATAGAAACGCATCAAACCTATTATGATGGACAGTTGAGAGTACAAAAAACAACACAAAAATATGACTTCAAATAATAATCAAGTTATAATTTATGCAAAAGTCAAAGAAACACTTAGAAACGCCCCTTTTCATAACCAAGTTGTCTTTACCACCCACCTACAGCGCCACTTATCTATCTGTATTAGTGTGTGTGCGTGTTTGTGTGTGTGTGTGTGTGTGAGTTTTGTGGCTATAAATATATATACAACGTACACACAAAAGCCGTCCATGTGGTTATAATAATAATATTTCTGTCGATATTCTCGATGTTTGCTTTTTTCTCGTTTGTCTTTTGGGTGCGCTCTAAAAATAAGTCAAATGGCTCACCCCCTTCCCCCACCACCTTAAAAATGACTTGAGGCTTAACTTAAACTCTTGACTCTTGACGCAAAATAGTATTCTTGGCCTTGGCTTAAACTCAAAATCCTTTCGATAAACACACAACACACAGAAGATTCTTGATTGATTAATCAAAATGCGCGCGCCAGCTGTGAGGTCAAAACTGAGTGAAGAATAAAGTGTAGAGAAAACGTATATAGTTACCCTATACTTTTTTCGCTACTCGACACACGACTAAGAGACGCGCCGCTTGCCGCCATTTACTAGTTGCAAGTTCAAGAGTTCAAGGCATTTTTGGTATTGTTCCGCGCCTGAGTTTCGCACACAAATTAAAAATCAATAAATTTTAATAATTAAAAATCAATTAGCCTGGCTGAGCCTATTATTGTTGTTGTTTTTGTTGCTGCTGTTGTTTGTGGCCGACTGTTAAATTAATTAGCTTTTAAAGCGCTGCCACAAAAACAAAAACAACAAAAACAAAAAAAAAAAAGTAAAATCGTTTAACAAAAGCAACGTCGTCGACCTTCGCAGCGTAACAAATGCAACTAAGGATAATATTATTAAATGCCCATTTAATAGCTTTGACTTAAAAGTCAACAATACACAAAAAAATATATATATATATTATATAGAAAAGAGACAATCAACAAATTCCCGAAACAATTCAAAAACAAACTTGGTCTTGGAATTTTAAAAGTTTAAAGACAAAAAAAAAAACAAGTACAAAGGCTTAAGTCGCGTAAGCTCACCTAGAAGATACTTACACTAACCCTTGACCATACAGACGGTCGGACTGACAGACATAAACATAAGTGAACTACCGGACCCGGAGGGTTTCATATCTCCAATGTTTCTGAACGGATTTTAATAACAATTTCACAGGTTTTCATTATTTTGTTAATAGTTTTAATTCCCATTTACAAAATTTCGATTTTCAAGATATTTTTGTTATCGATTACATGTGTATATCGTAAAACGAAAATGTTATCGAAAAAAAATAAACTTTTTTACCCATTTTATGAGTTAAATTCGTGTATTAGAGAGATTTCTGTTGCAGATTCGAGTCTTTATGCGCTTTTTGGATTGACTGCTATCATGGAGGTACAGCCGAACGGGTCTTACCCTTATTGGGCCAACTCATTGAATATTCCGATTGAAAATGTTTCAAAATGCATTAACAAGTGAATAAATTGAAGGGTCAAAGAAGGTTAAAGGTCAAAATGATGATGTATGACATGATATGATATAGATTTATATATATAAAAATAACTACGACTGTTCTGAAGTTCTTTGATGGGTTTCCCAAGCTCATCACAAGCTCATTATACTTAAACTCATACACACACACACATGTCACACACATATACATCGTGACGGGTTATTGAACTGATGCTTCGCTTGTCAAAGGTATTTTTTTTTGTTTTTGTCGTTTGTTAGATTTGTCTTGATGCAGGTAAAAACAACAACAACAACAAAAGTGTTGAGAGAGAGTTAAGAGTACAACACATTACGATGATGTACGCGGTACACGGTACGGTACGGTAAAGAAAGAGTTCATGAACCTTCTCCTTCTACGCCTCCTTCTTTTTTTCATTCATTCTCTCTCTGTGTGTGTGTGTGTGTAAATCTGTGAAGCGTGCAAAATTATGCAAGAAACAACAACAATAAAAAAAAACATTTTTTTGACAAGATGAATCGCTTCATATTTGAACAGAATTTTTTGGGCTTTTTGCGTTGGTTTTTTTTTTCGCTTTTTTTTTTGGCTTTTCGTTTTTCGTTTTTTTGCTAATTAGTTAAGCACATCGAAATGAACAAAGAAGAGATTTTTACAGACCGATATGCATGTGCAGAGTGACAGACAGAGATAGATATATATAGAGAGAGAAAGAGAAGAGAAGTGGCGGCTTGGGTTCTATGTTTAGTTCGGCTTGGTTGCATCTGTGGCCGAGTTGTGTTGCATCCATCCATGTGGCAGAGTCAAAACATCTCTCTGTCTATCTCTCTGGCCAGTTTTTTGCCTAGGGTTCTCCACACAATCTCCAACTTGGCGGCTTGGCTTGGTGGCCTCAAGGCAACACCAACAACAACAGCAACAGCTTGGCAACGACCTTGACAGCAATGTGGACCTCGTTGCCAGATCGCTGTAACGACGACGACGGCGACGACGACGAATGGCATTGATCGTTGTCGAGTTTATTTTCTTTCTTCTTCTTTGCGGTTTCTTCTTGTGGTGTTTGTGTGGGGTTCAGTTTAGTTCGGTTCGGCTTGGTTCGGTTCGGTTTGGTTTGGTATCTGTTCTTAGTTCAAAATATCTCTCGTATTCGAATCCAAATTGGATCGTATTGTACATATCTCGCATTCCTTTGGCTCTCTCTCACATTTGGATTTGTGATTTGGATTCGCTTTTCATTTTCTTTTGCATTCCTGCGTTTTTGGCGCGGGTGTGGCCAGGCCAGGAATATATATATATATATCACGCTCTCTCTCGTTCTCTTTCTGTCTCTCGTTCTCTTTCTATCTCTGGTCTCATTCTTTCTGCATCTGTATACACAGAGATCTGTGTATGTAGAGTACTTGACATGCCGCAGCGTTTATAGTGCGGAACGTGAATGCGTCCGTCGTGGGTCGTCCGTTTGGTTGGGTTGCAATAGCCGAATATGCAAATACTCTTTTTTAGACTTTTGTCATCATTAAGTTTATGAAACATTTTCAAGTAATTGTCTTTGAGAATTAAAGTTTTTTAATACTTTAAGTATCAAAACAGCTTCTCCGCCCACACACACACACTTGCCCCCTCTTTGCACCCTCCCTCATTTCTGTATATAAAATGTCATGGCATTTAGTTAAGACATATATAAACGAAAAGAATGCAAGAAAATGTTTCTACGCCATTTGCATATTTGAGCCTTATTTAAATGGCTTTCTACTGGTAGAAAGTAAGTGCATATATAAAAGAAAGAAAAAACAAGTCAAGTTTTTCTATTTTCTATACTCTTTTTTCAGTTGTAATCCTCTCTCTCTCGGGGTCTCTGAGACACACGCGCATTTTGATTGGCATTTAATGGTTGGCAAGAACTTAACAACTTGGTATGGCTAACACTGATAATGGCTAATAGCATTTGCAAACTTTCATTGCTTCAAGGCCGCCGCAGCTGTTGTGCACTGTTGCTGCTGCCTCCCACCCCCTGTGTGCGTGTGTGTTGCACAAAGAAAGTGTTCACACACACACACACATATATTGGCTTTGTGGCAATGGCAATGGCGATTTGGCATTGTAAACGGCGGGGAGGGGGGGGAGGAGGAGGCTCAGCTTGATTCTCGGATTTTGTAATTCAACGTTTCGTTTGATGTTTGTTTTTTGTTGTTGTTCCGTTGTTATTCGCTGTCGCTGTTGTTGTTGTTGTTTGCCCGCGTTGTACAGTAAAAAACAACAAAACAAAGCGAAGCGAAAAAAAACAAACGCTTTGGTAATTAATTCAACGGAAATAATGTTCTCAAAAAGCCAACGACAATGTCGACAACAAAAGCTCTTAACGCTGTTGTTGTTGTTGTTGTCTATGCGTCACTCTCACAGTGGCTGTCCCGTTTTGTCACCTTTTGTCGCGTGCTTTAAGCCATTTTTGGTTGCCATTTTTTTTGAGTTTCGAGTGCAAAGTGCAGCTTTCAACAAACAACAGTTCTTAAAGTATGCAAGACTAGACAAATACCCTGTTAATTAGTGCATGATCTCTAAAAGAGATCGAATCCTTATTTGCGTTAACAGAACAAAACTAAGCACAACTTAACAGTGCTTTTAACATTGTTATAGCTGTTATGTTAAGAACAGTTTCATTTTGATTAACAGCTGATAAAACTATTCAGTATAAGAGAAAATGAACGAACTCTTATACATTTTTAGTGATTAAAGGGTAATAACAAAACTATAAAATTGTTGCTAATTAGGTTCGGAAAAATAATTTTTCTTTTTTGTCAGTTGATTGATCGATTAATCGACGCTTGATTAAGTTGACCCGTACAATTTGTTAATTGCGTTGTAACAGGTTGTTGTTGTTACGTTATGTTACATTACGTTCAATACACACATACATACATATATTCAAGGCAATGCCAAATTTTATTTCCCACTCTTATCTCTCTCTCTCTGTCCCTCCTATCTGTCTTCATATTGCTTACTGATTAAAAACGTAACAAGTACAAAGTTCGAATCAGTGTTGTTAATTTTCTTGAGTTTTGCGTAATTTCCACTATTTACCGTTGCTGGGGGCAGTGTTAAAGCAATACGCATCATTTTTGATGTACATTGTTGAAAGCCAACAGCAAAAAAAATATAAAAAAAAACCCCAGAAATAAATAAAAGCCTCAACAAATAATAAAATTGAAAATATTTACGTGTTTTGCATAAACAAACAAAAAGCCAAATATATTTAAATATAAAAAAACGTATTTACTGTTATTTACATAGGCAAGCCGAACATGTAAATACACTTTGTATAGAAAATATATATATTTTCATTTATAATATAATTAAATAATTTTTCAAAAGTTGCTCGATAAAAATTCACCAAATTCACAATCTATTCATGATTCATTACCATAATTTTAATAGTGAATGATAAAGTTTTTTTTTTTGATTTTTTGGGCAGCTTTATTTGTTTGTGGTGGGAGGTGCGGCGGCGTTGCCAGACCATATAAGTATACAGCAACAAAAACAACAACAGCGAAGCTTGGCCAAGAGGTAAATAAACTTCTTATTGCTGTGGCACATCGTGTGTGTGTTTGTGTGTGTGTGTGTATTTTGTGTCTCTATCTCTCTTTCTCTTTGCCCCATTCTGTCTGTCTGACTGTCGTTTTGTTATAATTTTCGTATGTTTATGTTAATTTTTGTCATCACGGGAGTGTACTATAAGTACAGTATAGCTTCGGGTAGTCATTACCTAAGAGAAAAACGTGACATCGTTGCTTGAGCATTGAGATCCCCTCCCCTTCTCCTCACACACTCATACTCACAGGAAGGAGAGGGGCGGGTGCAGGCAGTCAGGTAAACATTTAAGTCAAACTGTTGTTGCCGCTAAAATTGTAGTTGGTTGTGCTTGGGGTATTGTCGTTGTCATTATATCCAAGGCGGCTTTAACCCATGTTGACCCGAGAGGAACTGTTGTTGTTGTTGTTGTTGTTGTTTTAGTCGTTTGTTGCAGTTATTTCCACATTTCCACACACACACACAGACAGGCACAGAAACACACACATGCTTAAGAAATGGAACATTCATTGCCTTTTTGGCTGTTGATGTTTTTGGTAAGTGTGGCATATTTGGTCTTTGATAGCATTATGCTTTATGCTAGTTGGCTCTAAAAGCCTAAGCTAGATTCATAATAACCCATCCATGGAAACTAACGTTTAGCTTCCTTACGATACAGAAAACAAATACAAACTTACTGTATTAACAGTTAACTCCAAATTTCTGTATCGTAAGTAAATGCAAGTTTACGATATTAACAGTTTATTTGCATTTCTGCAAGTTTACGATATCAACTCAAACGATATTCACAGTTAACTCCAAATTTCTGTATCGTAAGTAAATGCAATTTTACGATATTAACAGTTTATTTGCATTTCTGCAAGTTTACGATATTAACTCAAATTTCTGTACCGTAAAGAAAAATACGCTTACGGCATTCAGTTAATTGAAATTTTTGTATCGTAAAGAAATGCAAACTTAACTTAAATTTCTGTATCGTAATGATAATATATTCAATCGATTGCATTTATCGATACATTAACAATACAATTAAAGATTACATATCACATATTTTACTTTTCAATACCTTGTTTCTAGACGCCGGATGAATAGTGAATATGTCAGTTAATAATTGTAATTTGTGCATTTTTTACATACAAATGCGTCAGCTTCACAGGAAGCTGAATAGTAATAGTAATCGTAATAGTGTGCCATAATACTGGAAAACGAGGAGAAACGAAACGGAACACAACGGAATACTTATGTGGTCACGAGTGTTCTACGTGTCAAAAACCCTATATAAAAAGGTAAGCGAGGGACGCAATTAGGACGAGCGAGGGGAGGAGAGCTAGGCAGGGGGCATGTGTGTGTGTGTGCGTGTGTGTTAGGGTTGACTATAGACTTGGCAAATAGTCGTCCGTCGTATGTGAAAAACACAAATCGCATTTTTATCTTATCGTCGGTCGAGTCGAGGCGTTATGGTGAAGCACCCGAGACAACAACCACAACAACAGTTAACAGAGGAGAGGGTGGCGAGGAGGAGGGTTTGAGGGGTACACCCTTAGCCTCATTTTCTATTTAATTTTTTCTAGTTTCTGTGTGTGTGTGTGTTTGGCAAGATAAAATTCCACTGCGTAACAGCGCGCATCAAAAAAAAAAAAAACGTGGATGAAGAAGCAACAAAAAGCAACAGACACTTGCTCGACCTTAAGACCGATAACTTTAACAAAGATATAAAAATGCTTGTTTATACCCTCAGTCCGTGAAATGTATAGCAAAAGGGTATAATGGGTAGGTTTTGTGTCAAAGTATTCTAGTATAAGGTCGATAATTACATCAAAGACATAGGTAGAACATATTTGTTTCACATTATCGATAACTTCACATGTAATCGATAACAATAAAATGTTGTATTTCCATACTTTAGAACTTGGTTTTTGAAACTACTATAGACAATAAATTATGAAATTCTGTGCAAAATTTCTTATAAAATCGATTGAGAAACACCAAAGATACAAAAGATACTGCGACAGTGTAGGATTAAGGGTATCTTCCAGTCGTGCTTACTCGTCTAGAGCATTCTTACTTGTTTTGTTTTGTTTGTTTTGATGAATGCATTTGGCCATGTGTGTAAGAAAACATTGCCCGTAACTTCCATCATGGGCGGAAATGTGCAATCAAAAAACCAAAAAAAAAAATTTACTTGAACAAGAAGTGATTATTTCACCATGTGGCTGAAAACACACACACACATACAAATACCATTAAAATGCTATTATAAAAAAGTATGAAGAAGCAGTAGGCATCCCAAAAATAGATGACAACACTGCAGAAAGAAGGGCTGCACTTCCTTCCTGCTCTCCCTGAAAACAAGAAAAAAAAAAAACAAAAACAAAACCAACTTTATTCCAACAATTGTTCGTTCATATAGTTGGTCTTGTGATTTTTTCAAGGCCACTGCACATCAGTTTTATAGTTCCTTTTTGCCTACCCCCAATACCCTTTACACACTCATCATAAGCAAATTAGCTTTGTGGTTTTGGCCTGGCCGAACCGAACCGTACCGTACCGAACCGTGCTTGCCTGCCTGTTTGCCTGCTTTTGGCCTTGACTAACAAAGCCCTCACGCACAATAATAAAAAATAATAATAATACAAATAACAATACTAAAGCACATAAAGGTTAAAGGTGTGCTGTTCGTCGAGCGTTGAGCGGAAATCGAACTTTTAAGCTGGAAATTGCTTCAGATTGCTTCAGATTCAGGAACCAAATGAGCTTTGTTTCAAAATTATATATTAAATATGCACAATTAGTTAAATATATATAATTAAGAACATATGAAAAATGTATTTGAACATTAAAAGAAAATGGTATATGCAACTTTAACAGCGAATGTGAAAAGTTTTGAGTCATAGAAATGGTTTACTTTTTTGTACCCCAAAACCCATGAAGTATAGATAAAGGGGTTTAATGGTTTTTCTAACCGGTTTTCTGAAAAAGTGTATATATTTGTCGATTTCGAAATGATTTCAAATTATGTTTGATTCAAATAATCAATAACGCTTTGAATTTTCAGTGTACACAAGTAATCGATAACAGTAATATCTTAAATTATCGAAATTACGACATAATATCTTCGATTACATAAAGTGTATATATATTTATATTTCAATTTCGCAATGATTTGAGATGTTTGCTACACAAATTATCGATAACATTTTGAATTTTCAATATACACAAGTTATCGATTAAAAAATGTGTTCTATATACGCACACACATGCATATTGTAGTGCGTGCGTGTTTGTTTTTCGTGCCATTTGGACATATAGTTTAAATGATGTTGTCAAGTCTCCCCCTCTATCCTATCCTACCCCCTACCTTACCCCATACCCTTGCATAGGTCATTAAACGCAGCTGCATTTATCCAAATAATGGGGTTGGCGTTGGGGTTGGGGGTTGGTTTAAGACAAATAAACAGACATTTCGGCTTTATTTTTTCGGACATTTTACGAGCCCAATTAAAGTTCAATGCACAACGCACAACAAACAACAACAACAAAAACCACAATAATCAAATATTTATTAGGGTTGGAGAGAAGAAAAGACAAAAACACGAACACGAACACACACATACGGCAGGGTTTAGGGTTGCTGCTGCTGCAAGCTGCAAAATTTATATGCGTTGCAGGGTTGCTGACCCCTCTTGTGATGGTGAAGGGGTAGGCGAGGGGAGGAAGATGTGGTCAAAGTAAATTGAATTGAATGTGTTTTTGGGGAATGGTTTTTGAGCTTATCACTGATGCTGGGAGCGCGGGGAAGGGGAAAGAAACAACACAGCAGCAATCAGAAAGCGTCAAAGAAGAAGAAGACAAAAAAGATGATGAAGAAGCGACAACAAACAAGGAAATTGTTTACATTTTGATAAGCAAAAGCAAGATTTTTTTCTGTTGTTGTTGCTGCTGCTGATACAATGTGTGCAGCATGCCACGCTTTTTATGTTGCAACAACAACAAAAACAACAACAGTGTTGATTGCACTTTCTTTGCTTCGTTCGTTGTTGTCAACACTTTAATTAACTTAAAAAACAACAACGAAAACATTTTCTTCCTTATTTTATGTTTTTAATGATATTAAAAAACAAAAGCAAATAAAAAAAATCTTAATTAAAAACAACGCAAAAAACAACAATCAATAAAATACAATCAACTTATGCGTATGCTAATTAGCTAAATGGCAACAAATTTGTTATATGGCGAATTCATTTTTGGTCAAAAAAATTGAGAAGAAGCCGAAAAAATGGCGCATACGTCATTTGGGAAGCGCTTCCAAAGAAGGTGGCCAAAACGGGAGCAAAGCAGTTAATAATGCGCACAACAAAACGCGTATAAACATATTGTAAACAAAGCAAAAACATTCACACATACACAGACACAAATATCAATTCCCAAAAGTGGTCATAAAATTAGCTACACACACCTAAAAACAACAAAACGCGTCAAATAAACGCGATCGCGTTTTAAAACGCGCATGCCCTTAAAACAAATAAACAAATGCGAATATTCGATAGGGTTTGAATGGAAAAGGGTGTGTGTGTGTGTGTGTGTTTACTTTATACATTTTGTATGACAAAGATAATCCCGTTAAATAGCTAAGAAAATCACCCAAAAGTTATATCGTATCCTTCAAGAATAAATACGATAAAAGTAAACTCAACAAATGAATCGATAAAAATGCATTTATTTAAGCATTTTATAGAAGTTTTATAATATATCAAAATATATATATCGTTTTATTGAACAATAAACAAATGTTTGTTTATTACTTAATGCACTTTGTATGCGAATGACAAAGATAAACCCTTTAAATAGCTAAGAAAATCACCCAAAAGTTATATCGTATCCTTCAAGAAAAAATACGATAAAAGTAAACTCAACAAATGAAACGATAGAAATGCATTTATTATATATTTTATAATATATCCAAAAATCTATATCGTTTGATTGAACAATTAACAAATTGTTTTGCAATTCTGCCTAACAAAAATGTGACCCCAAATATACATTTTTTTTCCTTATGCGAAATTACGAAATGTGTTTTTGATTTGATTTGTCATGTGTATGGAGTCAAGTCAGGCGGCAGGCTAATAAACTTGCCTCTGGCCCATATACCACAATTCATTACACTAATGACCGCACAAAGAGAGAGATCAACCAACACACACACATAACACACACGCATAAATTGCAAACCTGCCTTCAAAGCAGCAGCAACAATTGTAACAATTTGACAATTGCAAACGTCAATCAAATGAGGATAGAGACCAATAGAGAGGTATTTTATTGTAATCGTTGAATAAATGATGTATCGAAATATCTATATATATATACTATATATATATTCAGTTGTTGCTTTGGTTTATTGTGTTGGTGTCGCACAATTGCCGTTGGATTATGGCCCAATTTATAAATAAGAGAAATACAATTCAAAAAAAGCATTACGACTACAATATACACTGAGAGAAAATCGAAAATAAACTAATCGAGAAGTTAAAATTTGTTAGAGCCGAAAGTTTATCGATTTGTTTTCCGATTTTTTCCTTCAAAACGTTGCCAAAAGTCTCGCTAGCCAAGACACAAACCAAATATACCCCATGTAACCCCTTTTGTAATCAGTGTATAAAGAGAGCAAAGGAGAAGAAAACAGAAAAAATGGCAACAAACATTGGTTATATATATGTTGGCTAATGTTGTTGTTGCTTTTAAAGCCCACTTTGAGCACGACTTTGACTTGGACTTGGCCATATTGTCCAGTTTTGGCCAGTTTGGTTTTGCTCGATGTTGTTGTTGCAGTTGTTGTTGTTGTTGTTGCAGTTGTTGTTGCCATTGTTGTTACTCTGACCGGATTTCAATTGGAAATTAGGCGCAATGCTCGCTCGCTTGCATAATGCCCCATTATCAACAAGACATGTATGTACATGGATATATACAGATATATATATATATATATATTGTAAACTAGTGCAAAAAGCAATGTAAAAACGAAATAATTCAATTGTAACATAACCTCAAAGCTGGTAGAAAACACGTCTCAGTATGTATGTATGTATAAGTGTGTCACGCGTCAAGGAGTATAGGTTAACCCAGTCTCAAACTCAAACTCAAAATCCAGCCCAACCAAAACTCAAACACAGCCCCCTGAAATTCAAACATATTTTGTGACGCACTCGCAATGCGAGTTTTGTTTGGCGTGGGTGTGTGTATAAGTGTGTGTGTGTATCTGTGTGTGTATTTTTCGGGGTTCTGTTTTGTGTGGCAAAACAAATTTATACGTGGGCGAGGTTCACAGCCGCCCACCACAAACAAATTTTATGTCCAACATCATTCAACCCTCGTTTCAATAACTGTCTCTCTTTCTCTCGAACGCTCTCCCTGTCTTTTTTTCTCTCTGCCTTGGCAAGGAGGGAAAGTGGATAGGTTGGGTAATCTTCTTCTTTTTTTTTTTTGGATGCCTGGCGGGTGGCTCAACATAAAACACACACAAACAAAAACACAGTTCAGTTCAAGCCGCATCGCATTCATCGCATCTTGAGCTTCCACTTAGTATGTGACTCCCTCTCTCTCCTCCCGCTCTCACCCTCCTCACCTCCCACAAGACCTACTTAACAACAACGAAGAAGAGGTAACAAGTTTTTTGGCTACTTCTGCCTCAACTCTTAACTTTTTGTGTGTTTTTCCTGTATCGATTTCAGTTTGATATATTATTGTCAAGGAGCATATTGGCTGAGGGCATTGTGACCTAGAGATACAATGTCTTTAAGAGGGGTAGGGAGAGGGGGATATATGTGATTTGTAACCAAAAAAATGCTTATCGATTCGACAAGAGAGATTAAAGAGATTTTCGGCATGTTATTACTTTGCTTAAAGTTGTTTAGATAATAGTTGCGTGCTATCGATAATTTATCGATTAATTAATAGTTATAAGCGAGCATTTAATATAAGTGACAAAAAGATGTCTTTTATTGAAATGTCCTTGGAAAATAGCTTATAAGTAGTTTTTTTTTAAGAAAAAAATAATAATAGTTTAAATACCATTTTCAAGAGTTTTGTTTAATCATAATGTGTTGACGTTGCGTATTAGTAACTTTCCTGTGGTTTACCTCTTCTTCTTGTTTTTTTTTTTGACATAACACCACAAATCAGTTGGCTTAATCTTTTGTTTTTGGCAACAATCCCTAACTAGCTTGAAAACAAAAACAAAAATACTATTTCCGCCTTAAACAATCGCTTTTTGAAGAACAATTATCATTGTCACTAAAATATATATGCATGTATATTATTATTATCATCATCATCATGATCATTTGAGATTTATCATTATTGCCGTCTTTTACCGTCTGTCCGTCTCTTTCTTGTGTTTCCTCTACTTCTTTGTCAGTCTTCATTTCTTATTCTTATTTGCTAATCGCACACACACACACACACATATACATACACATTGCATATGCTTTATATCTGGGCCATATATGATCCATTTGGTCGTTTCGCCGTAAGAAGAAAAAATATAAGAGCTTAAAGAGTTTAAGTGGCAAATCTTGAATGCAAACTTGGCTAAAACAAATTCGCTGAATGTGAAGCACAAAAAGCTAAAAGAAAACCTTCTGTCTTCTGTGCTTATCTCTAAAAGAAACAAAAAATTGCGATAAAAAATGACACAAAAAGTTGGCCCATAGCACAAAATAACACAAAAAAACGAAGACAAAACCAACATTTCTTATTCATATTATTATTTGTTTTTAATATGCAACAAACTAAAAATCAAAAACCAAAACCTTAAGCCAAAGAAGCGTGAGCAGAAATGAAAGCAAACTCAATAACAGGTTGCAAAAGGCAAAAGAAAAAAAAATAATTATCAAAAAAAATATATATGAAAAAAAAAGTCTGAAGAATTTATTGCCCGCTGGGGAGAACACTTTTGCTAAAATGCAAGTAAAATTATATACGAAAAGAAAACGAAAAAAATACCAGCAGAATAAAAAGCAAAAACGAAATAAAAAAACCTAAAACGGCAGAAACACAATGAATTGGAAAAGTACCGTTAAAATTTTATGCATGTACGAAGAAGCGAAATAGACAATTCAATCAGCTGTTTTTGCCCACTGTAAATACTGTACATTTGCGTATGTATTGTATTTTGAAACAAATGTTGGTTAAAAGCATACGGCGCAATTTGTAATTTACTCACAGCTGTTTAATACAGTTAGCAAATGTGAAATTACTCAAAGTGCAAAACAGCTGTTTTAAAATCGATACAAATTTAAATACCAGACCTTTTTTTTTATTTTTGGAATGTTAACTTTTGAATACAATAAGAGAAATAAATATAGATATATATATATACGATAACGACGTTTTCAATTTAGTAAAGGCACTTTGGAGTTATTTCTTTAACGCTCATATATATATTTTCACCTGTACACACACACACACATACTAAGAGACAATTAGAACGAAATGATAAGCTGTTCATTTACGATTTAAGTTATGTGTGACAGAAAGAGAAAAAACGAAAAAAAAAAAAAAACGAAACATTTTGATACGCATATGAGTATGTTTGTATGTAGTAGTAAGTATGTGTGCTCAATTTGCTGTTCACATTTTGTTTTGCGCTTACGAAATCAAACTCATCGATAGCTGATAAAAAAAATTGTTTGTGTTTTTTTGTTTTTTTGCTTATCAGTTGGCAGCTATAAAGCCGCACGCGGTACAGAAAAATAGCAGTTGTAAAGCTTTCAACTGCTGGTTTTCTTTTTCGTATACTCTGCAGTGAACATAACAGAGTTGTATAGTAAGAATGCAGAGTATCTCTGCTGTTAGTGCGAGAAGTGTCAGACTTAAATGAGAAAGCTTTATGCAAAGCGCAGATTGCAGCTTGCAGCTTGCAGCGTGAAAACGAAACGAAACGAAGCGAAGCGAACGACCTTCACAGTCACAGTCAGACCACTTAGGATGATGCTTCTTCTTCTTCATCTTCATTATAGTCGCTGCTGCGGCGAAGTAGTTGTAAAGAAGAAAAAGAGTTGACACGCACGTCGCGTCTCAAGTGTTAATCTAGCACCTTTTGCCTACCACCTTCTCTCTATCTGCTGTCTATCTCGCGAGCTCTCTCTCTCTCTCTCGTCAAATGACAAAATAGTTAGCAGACAGGAGAGCAACGAGAGAGAGAGTGAGAGGTCAAGGAAGCTTAAATGTTGAGGGCAGTGGCGGTTAGAACAAGAAAGCCAAAACTAAAACTAATAATGACGAGAGCCCAACGAAACGTGGTTAAAGGCATAAGACGAAATTCCGAAATTTATAACAATGAAAAGCAAATACAAACAAATATAATAATAACATTCAAGCACAAAATGCAAATGTAGCAGAAAAAGTATCCGGACTAAGGGAAGCAGCAGCAGCAGCAGCGCAGGCAACGGCTCTCACACACTTGCTTGCTTGCTCGCTCTCATTGGTCAAAATGCAAGGCGAAGGCGAGCGAAATGAATGCAAAAATGAAGCGAGGGTCAGTTGACGGCGGCAAACGGGAACAGCTGCTCTGTGATGGTGGTGATAGTGTTGTATTTGTTGTTGTTGTTGCCTACAAGGGCAGGCAAAAGACAGCAACAACTAGCAGCAGCAGCAGTAGCACAAGAGAGTGTGCCCAATGCAAGTTTCTGTATGCGCATGTGTATGTGCATTAGTGTGTGTGTAAAGTAGAAGCTCACACAAGCGCAAAGCTACCAAGCTGTGCACATACAAACATACAGAAAACAAGTTTTTTTTGTCGACTTGCTGTTGCTGCTGCGCCTGCGCAGAAGATTTCAGTTTTCAACCACACAAAAAAAAAACCAAGAAAAAAATAAAAATAATAAAATAACACACAAACTGACTGTTGACTGACTTTCTTTAAGCATTTTTGTGCTCACTGCTTGGACATGTTGCAGACGCAGACGCAGTCGCTGTCGCAGTTTTCGCTTTTTTTTTTGGCAACTTTTCGAGTCAGAAAACACGTTTTTTTTTTGTGTGCTCCGGTTTCTCACTACACTCACCTGGCAAACGGCGTCTGTTCCACCTCGTAGATCTCGTTGATGTCATGCGACACAAGTAATCCCTTCAAGCGTTCGGCATCAACGTCCAGCAGGCCATCGCCTATGGGAAAGATGCCCTCCTCGGTAAACATGTTTTAAAACGCTGCAGCTGCTCTCTCGCGACCTCTCTCTCTCTCTCGCTTGCACACACTCGTTGTCTCTGTTTTTTTTTTTTAAGTTTTGTGGATTTTTTCTCTTCTTTTCGTTTTTTTGGGTTTTTCTTTTGTTTAATTTACTTTATATTGAAGTGGGACGGGGGCGGGGTAGTATTTCGTTTGCGTTACAGACGATGGCGCGAAATTCAAAACTGTATCACATATACATAGAACATTAGCAACAAAAACAAAAAGGAATACAAGTTAACATAAATAAACAGACAGGAACAATAACAACAACACAGCAGAACAGCCGCGCGCGCGCCTTTCGCAAAGCATTGGTCACACTGCCCTCAGCAGCAGCACCAGCAGCACCAGCAGCAGCAGCAGAAACAGCGCAAACAGCAACAGAGAAACAGAAGCCGAGAAATTCCAGCGCCCTTTTGAACTGCGCTGCCGACGTCGGCCAAATGCAACAGCCAGTGTGTTGAAGCGTGACAGCACTAGGGATGCTGGCTGCTAAACTATGCAGTAACAACAACTACAACAACAACGCCAATAACAACCACAGCAACAGTCACGGAAATTTCTTGGCTCTGGACTTTTTTTTGAAGTGTTTGTACTTTTTCTGTTTTTTTTTCTTCTTTGGATTTGCGTGTTTCTGTGTAATGTTGTTGGTTTCTTTCTTGAAATGCAGTTAAGAGCATTTCAATTTAAAATTGAACGCGCGCGACACACGCACACAAAAATTTCACACACGAAAACAGACACAACACGTTTCACGTTAATTTGTCAATGCTGTTGGCTGCTGCTTTTGGCTGCTGCTGTTGGTACTGTGTGTGTATGTATATGCTCAATGCTGCTTGTGTTGGTGTATACCATCGCTGACATGTTCTGCCCAACTTCGGCTTTGTTTGTATGTGTGTTTCCAACTTTGCACATATAAAAAATAAACACACAGAAAAAAAAATTAAAAATAAAGTAAATAGATTTTCTGCTTATGCAGATTGATATTTCTTTTTTACTAACACAACTCTTGCAGTTGCTGTCCAAATATTTGAATTTAAATTTAAACACAAAGCTGGGAGTGAAATACTTTTTTTTGGTGTTGCAGCGCGATATTCAATTTGTTAATGATTTGAATTTTCGAACTTGTTAGCACTAACACACACCTTACACACAAACACGTTAATAAACTAACAAGCACGTAAGTTGTAGTAAACGGTAGAGTCAGTTGGTGGGCGACGCGGATAACAAAATTACAAACCCAGCACACAAACACCAGGCGACAACGAATTACAAATCACAATTAAGCGCACCGAGCGTCACACGTCCGCCTCGTTCGGCTTTGTTTTTGCTTCTAAATTATCGATGTTACGTTGAGGTGCGGAAGGCGCGTATTATCGATTTCGATGTTATCTTAGCAGCTGTTAAGACGCTGTTAGCCAGAACAGCGATATATCGAATTCATTAGCTGTTAAGTTTTAATTAAAAAACATTAAATGAAAAGAAAGCTTCGCAGTAGCGTTTGTAAAAATATTATAGCTAAATGATTAATTAGAGAGTAAATCTAATCAACTCGAACGGACACTGTTCAAATATATAGATCACTGTTATTACTAACACAGCTGACATTACGATAACGATAGTTTTGTACAGATTGAACGCATGCGTGCCAACCTGCTGCAATGTAACCGCTCGACTTTAACACCAGGCAACTCTGCGTTTAAATCGCGGGCACAGCTTAAAAATTTAAAAAACAAAAATGACAAGCAATGCAAAACGATCTCAAACGCTTGTTTGCTGCACACTTGACGAAATCTTGACACGCAATGGGCGTTTGGCAAAGGCCTAAACATAGCTGTCGGCCCCTTTTAGGTGCTTTGGCGCCGCCTATAAATTCTTAATTTAGACATTTGCATTTGCATTATGTTTTTATCTCTCATACATTTACACATATGTATGTATATATATAGTTATGTGAGTGCGTGTTCCACTTGTGCTGCATTTTCATGAGCAGCCGCCTTCGCTAACCGCCTGCCTACCACCTCACTCCTCTTTCGTACACATAAACACCAAGGCCTGATTGCCCAGCAGCCGTGTAGTATTTTTGTCATCGCCGCTCATCGCCGCCGGGCTCAACGCGGAGAACGGGAACAAACAAAAAAAAAAACGAAGCAAAACCGGCGATGCTGGCATTTTAGGAATGCGGCGCACAAAAATAACCAAAAATACAAAAATACTAAAAAAAAACCAAGAAGAACCAAGTGCAAAAACCTTTACCACCAGCATTAGCATAAGCAGCAGCATCAGCCGCCGGGTCGCATTAGACGCATTTGCCTCATATATGTGTATATATGCATACATATATATTTATGCATTTTTATTAATAGAGTGGCGCGCAATTTGCTTAACAACTTTACAGAACCATAACAAGGCAGCAGATGAGCAGAAAAAATAACAGAAATATATAATTAACTAAAAAAAAAATATACTTGCAGTATTCCATTTATTTCATTCATGCTAAACTAGCTGTTTAAAATGTGAAAATGTTTGTTAATTTTTCAGCCAAAAGCTATTGAATGAATTTGAATGAAACTTTACTATACAATAGTTTAATCATAGATACAGTTATTAGAAATATTTGAAATATATTGTTTGGACTGTCCTGAAGTTTCAAATCGAAAACCGTTATTTGATGGGCCCGATTATGTTATCGGTTTCGGTTACCAAATAATATTTGCATATCGGTTAACGGTTGCTTGCTTGTCTTTGAAATACAGTTATAAATTTACAGTTATTTTAGTATAAAAATAACGTTTAAGCGATTTTCGTTGGAATCGGCTATTATAGGTTAACAGCTACATTCCCATTCCAAAATAAATCCTTAGTTTGGTAAATTTAAAAGGCCAGATCGAAAAAGTTTTAAAACTCACGAATTCGTACCAAACAAACACATTATGAATAAAAGCGAACTCTGAATATAACATTATAAAAACCAATCGACTATCGATACTTATCGATTAATTAAGTTCAAATGAACAAAATCAATATTATTATATTCAAATGCCTGATACACCCTTTATTTGATCGCGTTTAATTACAGGTATTACAGGGTATTTAGCTCGTTACGTAGTCCCAAGAATGCCCTCAATATGCAAGAGATACCAGGCTGTCAGTGCGCTGAACTCAAAAAAAGCCGACACGAAACGAACTTTGCTCCAGCTATAAATAGTAAGATTAACAGAGCGATGCACTGCATCATTGGCAAAATGTCGCATTTGCGAATTTGGAATTGCGATTCCGATTGCAATTGCGCCTGGCACGCTTTCAAGTTTAACAGATCCGGCATTTGACCTACGCGGAATAGACCAGGGATGGGTGGTAAGGAGTGAGAAGAGTAATAGGAAAGAATTATTCGGATCCACGAAAAAATGTTTTAAGGGGAACAATAACGACATTTGGGACCCGAATGGTTGGCAGTCTCGTCATCGCTGTCCCCATTCTTGCCGCCATCATCGGCATCATCACGGCTACTCGCCTTATACTCATCGTGTATGGACTGTAGCTCTTCCTGGGCGGCATGAAACTCCTGCTCCTCCATGCCCTCGCCGGTATACCAATGAAGATGGGCACGGCGGCGCAACATGATAGTGGAACCGTCCAGCAGACGCTTGAACAGTGTCTGAATAGAGGTCGTGTTCCCAATGAAGGTGGCCGACATTTTGAGGCCACGTGGCGGTATATCACAGATGGCGGTCTTTATGTTATTCGGGATCCAATCGACAAAATTGTTGAGATTCTTGTTTCGTACGCCGGTCATCAGTTGATCGACCTCACGTGGTGACATGCGTCCACGAAAGATTCCGGCGGCCGTGAGGAGTTTGCCCTGGCGCAAATCAATGGCACAGAGCAGATTATTGCTGGAGAAGATCTGTTGAACGAGCTCGGAGACGGTACCCTTGCTAAACTGTTGCTCCTTGCATGCGACCAGCGGGGCAAAGCCCGGTATGAGGAAATGGAGGCGGGGAAAGGGCACCATGTTCACATAGATCTTGCGCAGACCAGTATTCAGTTGACCCGGAAACCGGAGACAGGTCGTAATGCCCGACATGGTGAGGGCAACAATATGATTGATATGCTCATAGCCAGACATTTGTATCTTCAGATTACGATTGGCAATCTGAAAGAGTGCTTCATTGTCCAAACAGAAGGTCAGATGCGAATTGTTCACCAGAGCCGGAAAGCTGAGGAGCGCATTGTATGGTTCCACAACTACCTGGGACATGTTGGGCGATGGTATTGTCACATAGTTGCACAACAGACTATCCGGATATTGTTGGACCAGTGCCTCCATGATCAGAGAGGTCAGACCCGAACCGGTGCCGCCACCAATCGAATGCAACAACTGAAATCCCTGCAACGAATCCACCGCCTCCACCTCGCGACGCGTGCTCTCCAGCACCTGATCGAGTATGGCGGCGCCATCCGTATGAAATCCGCGTGCATAGTTATTGCTGGCACTCTCCGTACCGGCCACAAAGTTTTCCGGTCGATAGAGTTGACTGCTGCCGCTCAAGCGTTGAGCGGTGCTGGGTTCCGTATCAATGATAATGGATCGGGCATAATAACGATGACTGGCCGTGGCATTGAAGAAGACATTGATGCGCTCCATTTGCAGAGGGCTGGACCCACCAAAACGTCCAGTATTGTAATCAACGCCATGCTCATGCGATATTACATGCCAGAACTGTAAAATATTAAAGGAAACTGTCAAAAATGTGACGTCACAATTTATTTTATTCTATTTGAGCGTTATCTATATTCCATCAATCTCGTTCTCTCTCGCTCTCTTTCCTTTCTGCTTAACAGTTACTTACCGCATCGCCTATGGCATTGCCAGCTCCACCAATTTGCAGTGTTACAATTTCTCTCATTTTGCATGCGCTCTCTTTCTATCTCTCTCTCTCTCTTCCTTTCTGTTTCGTGCAAAACTTAAAAAATTTGGAAACCTTGCGGTGGCCGAAAAGTTTGTTTTTTTTTAATAAAATAATTGCCTAGTTAAGCTGCATGCTGCGGCTGTATTTGTTTTGGATTTTGACCACAGTCTTCTCGCAGCAAGATTTCTAAATGTTTATACAAATAGAAATTCGAGGCAAACAACGAAATAAAAATAAGGAAATTCTGTATCGCCACCTTTGATCGTTCCCGGGACATTTGAGAAACGTAGTTCTGTGGCAGTTATACATTCAAAGATTGGGAAACATTTACTACAATTAATTTAATGAGAGATTTAATTAAACAAAAAAAATATATATGTATAATGTATATATATGTAGATGATAAAAAGCGGAAGAGAAGAGTGCTTAAACAATCAGCGTTTGTTCCAGCTCCATCTCGGGCTCTATCTCCTCTTGGGTTTGCTCCAGCTATTTGTCCTTCTTGTCGGCAGCCAGCAAGTTGTACAAACGATTTACTTCGTTGGCAACCAGATGATCCAGAATGATGCCATTGGAATCGATAAATGCTGCACACGATTTGGTGCTAGTCTGCTCCCGCTGACCCCGAGCATCCTTTACGCCCAGGGTCAACATGTACTTATCATCGTATTTCTTCATATCGGAGCTGGCCTCCCAGGTGCGTGCTGACTTGCCGCCGGCCTCCTTTTGCACGGCAACGGCAAATGTGCCCTTCTCCCGGAATGTTGTGTGGAGCGTAAGAATGCCCATCAAGGCGAAATATGCCAGGACACTGAACATAAGCACTGGTCGCGATTGAGGAAACGGATGGGTGAAATCCCATGCGTGAGCCATAATGGCTACACCGACAGCTAAGGCACAGAGAAGCAGGCGGGTGTTGACCAAACCAAATTGTTCCTTCAAATGGGGACGATCGCCCAGTAGGCAGGTCTTCACGGCATCATCCAGGGCATGTTTCACAGCAGATCCATCCCATTTGTTAACCTTGACCAGCTGTGAATAGTAGTTTCGTTTACATTTAGTGATGCTGCCGACTGACGTGTACAAAAAAAGGGGAAGAAAATTGGAAACCGGCGTCGCTGTGCCGGTTCATTAGGCTATTTTGACTTACCTCTTCTGTAGGTTGTGACTTATCCTCATCCTTGGTCATGGTTGCTTTGAATTTGAATAGATTATTCCAACGTTTACTATGACAAAAACGTTAAAACACTTGTTTTTGCAGTTGTGACAACGCGACAGATATTCTGTGCTATGTTTGAAACAGTGTGACCGCACACACTAAAGTATTTTAGTTTTTTGGTATATCGGTTTGTAACATTAACATGGCTGCCACTCGAAAATACTAGAAACCCCGATTGTTTATGTTCAATTTTACACATAAATTTTTGTATAAAATAAAATAATTATGCGTAAAATATGACATATAGGTTGTATTACCATTTCTTCGCTTAATAATTTCTTATCATTTATGTGCTGCTGTTAAGATAGCTGTAATAACATTTGTTATCGATATTAAAAAAAAACGTTATATTTGTTGTAAAAAAATTGTATGCAAATATATTTATAAATAACAGAGTATGTGGAATATGTATCAAAGTGCTGGTTACATTGACTTCATTTGCGCCATCAGATCCTCCAGACTAGTTTCCGGTACCCCTCCAGTTGCAGGAGCTTGCTCAGCAACCGTCACATCATTCTTTTCCGGTGCATCATATGCCAGACGCAATCCAAATGCCACATTTGCGGCTGTGCTCTCCGTGGATTTTGTCGACGTTGCAGTCGTTTGCTCGGCCGGCGCATCATCAGACACCAGCTCAATGCCCCAATCGTTGCTTGCATGCAGGGGCTCATCTGACACCTCCTCTATAACCTCAACCTTCGGCTTTGGACGCGCCTGGAACTCTTTTTGGCGTTCCAGACAATGCCGATCATCACACTGCGTGTTTGGTCTAAGTGTCATCTTGGGAAAGAAATCGTTTAGCGCATTGTAGCCCAAATAGTCGGAGACCTCGCCAAAGTTCAGCAAATACTTCAGCGCATTCTGGACGAGAAGACCAGCCGTTATACCCATTGTTGTGGGCAAGGATGCAGCGCAGACGCCCTCGCGTTTTAGCGTCCGCTCGTCAATGTTCTCGGCGACTACCAAAGGCGGAGCACAGGCAAAACATGCTGTATCGCCTGGGCGTATAAACTGTATGTGGCCGGAGACTGCATTTTCTGAGACGCCAGATTCAAACCAGTTGAGATTGATTTCATTGCAGGCAGCATTGATGGCCATGCGTGCCTCAAAGTTGTCCACACAACTCAGCACCAAATCAACGGGCTGACCCTCCTGTATGCCACTGCCAGAGATTGTGCTCAGGAACTTATCGAAGTTGTCCACGGTGGTAATGTTGTAGTTATGCGTCTCAATGCGCACATCGGGATTGATGAAGCTCAAGGTGCGTGCTGCTGCCTCCACTTTAGAGAGACCCGCCTGGTCGGGTGTAAAAAACAAACGATTCATATTCGCTAGCTCCACCTTGTCATAGTCGAACAGTATTAGTTTGCCAATGCCACAGCTGTTGAAATCGAACGAAAATTTCCATATTAAAAAGCATTTCATGGTCTTCATCTTTTGTTTACTTACCGTGTCAACATGTCGGCGGTGACACTGCCAACGCCACCGACACCCACAATTGCCACAGCCTTGTCACGTATGCGCTCATAATCTTTAACAATGTTCATGCGCTGTAGTGCCATAAGGCGGCTATATGGATTGGAATCGACGACTTCGGCTGACATGCGTTCGATTCTCTCTCGTGCATTGCGTGTCGATGTCTTTTGTTCCTCAAGCTCGGACTTGAGCTCGGCAATGATTGCCTGAAGTTCGTCGATGGCAGCGGACATGGCTAACGACAATAGAATGTATTAAATAAACAACAAAACAAATCTATACAAAAAATTTAGCGACCATCAGCGTTTCAGCTGTCGTCGTGTCACTTTCACTGGCACAGCTGTGAGGCATTGCGGGACCATTTGATCTGACATTTATCGATAGGCGGGAGTAAAAGAATCGAAGTGTTTTGGAAATATTAGTAACAATTCAAAATCCACTCATTTTAAAAACTACCATTATTGAGATCGCTTTCCTGTAAATCAAAATTAATTCATCCAATATTAAGGGACCACACATACTTTAAATATCACTAATTATATGATCTTTGAAAAGCTAGCTGTATATTTTAAACGGGTGAAATGTACAAGAACGATGAATACCAGAACTTTACAGCTGATTACATGATATATCGTATATGCTGGAAACTATATGGAAATGTTATCTAAAATAACATTCATACAAATATTTTTACAATCGATATATTAATCTTAACCGCAATATGCTCTGGTTGAGAATAACAGCTGCACAACATTGCTCGCAGCTGCCACTCTGCTGTTATTGTTCAATCTAACTGGGTCAGTTTAAAAGTCGCTGGTGTTTGCACTTTAATATATATTTTTGTATATTTTTTTTGTTTGTTTTTAAAATCTATTAAATATGAAATAAAGGTGTTGTGTTTGGCACGCTGTAAGCCATAGCTCTTGATTTATAGTAACTGTGTATTATGCTAACAACTAAAAATGCAAAAGTGACGCCGTTGCCGGCAAATGCAGCATACACAAGGCGCGCTTGGTGTCTGTCCGTGTGTGTTTGTCTGGCTGTGTGTGTGTATGTAACAGTGTGCGCAAGATTAGATCACTTTTGTTGATGTTGTTTTTGTTGCTCAGATGCATGAGTGCATAGTGAGAAGACTGGATTTAAGTTATTTGTCTGAGTGATTCTCGAAATTGCATAATCAATGAATCTTTTTGGCCATTGCGTGTGCGTGTGAAATGCGTCTGCAGCAGCTGCGACGGCTGCTGACTGCGCGCGCGTCATCTGTATGAGTGTGTGTGCTGTGTTAGTTTGTGTGGGTGTTAATGAAAGTGACACAAAAAAAAAAACAGAAAAATTAAAAATAAAGTAGATTTGTATTGATTGCCTAAAAACAGCTCTCCGATCAGCTGCCTGTATTTGTAATTGACTGTGACTGTTTTTGTTGTTGTATGTGCGCGCGCGCGGTTTACTTTTGGTCAAATAAGCTAAGCAATGTTGGCCAACAACAATTGGCGCCTAATGCAATTTGTTGCTGTTAATTGTATATTTGGGCAATGCACTGTGCTTGACCTACATTGTTGTACTTTATGTATCACAATTCTCGCAATACCTAAAAACTTATGTGCGTATGTGTGTATATACGTTCATAAGCTAGAGAAATGCAAGATAGGGTGAGAGTGCAACTTTTGTTTTCATTCCGCTCCCACTCACGCACCTTGCATTCTTATTAGAGATGGACGTTTATATAGCACGACAGGAACATTGCGAATATTACAAGTGAAAATTAACTAAAAATATAACTTTGTGATTATAATTCTCATTAAACCAATTATTAATAAAAGCTGATTCCATTATTGCTTCAGTTTTTTGTTGTTTTTTGTTCATTCGTAATCGTGTTACGAAATAAATCACGAAACGTGCTCAACTCTAATTAAGACACTCATACATACATATGCATAAGGCAGCTGTATAGATTTGCATACAAAGCGAATTTCAATTGTCAATTGAATTTTGTACTTAGCATGAGAGCCCAACATATATACACACATACATATTGGACATTCTATGTACACAATATAACAGTAAATGAGCGCAACAGTGCGCCTTAACATTTTGTGAATGTTCACGATAAAAACTTTCATGCATGTGATAAATGATAAATCCACAAAAGAAGCAAGTGGCAATAAACTAATAAACCTAAAAGCTAGATAAGATTACAAACGTTTTAACAGACATATTTATATGTATATAAATACTGATACACAAAGTCCAAAAACTATTTTTTTTAGTGTATATATAAAATATGGAACAACAGCAGCAGCAACAGAAACAGAAAGAATAACAAACGAGTGTCGCCGATACTGATAATGATAATTGGGTGATAATGTGAATATATTTTGATTGAGTTCCGCTTCGTTGGCCGATAAGCGCAATTTTTGTTCCCTGGTCAACAGACAGTCGATGTTACTACATCATTATATACACAAGCAACAGGGTCAATTAATATAGATACATATATATAGTTATATACTATAACAAAAATTAATCATTGCTCCGAACCGGTTATTAGCCCAACCGATGCGATTTTTAAGTTTTAAAATATATTTTGTTGTATATGAAACTTAGAGGAACCAGATCCAACAAATATTCTTAGGTTTTTATCAGTTTTGAAGTCTAAAAATTATATTTAAGACACCAGAAATAGGTTTTTAGTAATGTTTTTGTATGTTAACCGGTTAAAAATCCTATAAAAAATTGCAAACCAGTTAAAAAAAAATACAAAAATAAGAAATTTGTCTATAAAATTAAATATAAAAAAATTAAATAAAATATATATTTAATTTTAGGGCTATGTACAGGGTAACTGCTAGTCGAACACAGCTGATTGGCACATTTCTTATTTGTCTCAAACAACAGCTGCAAAAATGAAACCCTGTCACATCTAAGGGGCAACAAATACATCACAAAAATCAAGCAGCAGCTCCCGTCCAACAGGCAACAGGTTGTAAACCTTTGACCAACAACTTGAACAACAACAACAATTGCAACAATAACAACAACACCAACAATAAGCAGAGCATAGAAAATCGCACACACACACACACATAAGAGTATGCATCATCGACGGAATGGTCAGTGTCAACCGCTGACGGTGACGACGACGACGACGAGGACGTCAACGAGCAATGGCGACTGCAAGGATGAGCAAGGAAAGGAATCATTTGAATCAAAGGGAGGAGCAGCGTCAACGTCAGCGTCGTTGCCAATGAGTTGCGGTTGCTACTTTTCGTTGGCATGCTCGATTGGATCAATGGGTTTGGCTTGCGGCAGTTTGTGGCAAATACCAAACACAACCGATCGCATAACATTGCAACGTGGCCTGTTTCTAACCTCATTGGGCTTCATCTATTTTATATCGCTTACGGATTTCTGCAACAAATATCTGCTGGAAACGAAGCGGGGACAACAATTCCGAAACAAGTATCGCCTGATGATATCCGATGTTCTCGAAATAACAAACAAGTAAGCTAAAAGAGTTTAAACAAGAACTCTCCTTATTGATTTTATATTATAAATTGTCATAAAAAGTATTTTTCCCGCACTCGTCTTTCCCTAGAGACACCAAAAACAATACATAATATCTGTAAAAGCTATAGTCTATGTATTATTCTGATATATAAGCTATTTTCTTTGAATATTTCATCAAAATCCATTCATAAGTTTTTGCGTGAAAGCGAATCAAACATTTACAATATTATAACAAGATTAATGGGTTTGGTTTCAGGACATTTTTGGCATTGAAGTAGCCTTGACTTTGCTCTCGCTGCCTCTCACTCTAATTGAAGATGCACTTGTTTTTGCACACATTGTGCATTCATTCATTCATATGCACTCAGTTGAGTACAGTTCAACTCAATAGGGGGTCAAGGTCAAACGAATTCCTTGGCAGAGATACATAGATTGGAGGAGAGAGAGACAGAGAGAGAGAGAGAGGGTAGAGCCAGAATCATTATGAATTATTTATTGCCTTAATACTCTTTAGTCATTATTCATTGTACCATGTGTATAACAGTTGAGTCAGTTGAATCCAAGTCGACAATCAAGCAACAATCAACAAACCCTCTCAGCACTTGCAATTGTTTTAATTTACGTTTTATTCAAAACTGGTTCGGGTTTGCCTTTCTTCCTCTCTCCCCCCCGCCCTTCGCATCGGCTTAATGTAACCAGTTGTTGTGTGTTGAGTGTTAATTAAACATTGTTTTTGTTAAATTTAGCTAAGCGTATTTTGAATGAATGAAATCACTTAAAAGTGTATCGCATTCTCTATACCTTCCCCCATCCCATTTGTAAAATAGCTAATGATTACACATGTGTGCAGTTGATGGGGAAAAGGCATTTGTCTAGCTTGTGTTATACAAAATGTGTTATACAAGCGGTGTAGATCATGTGATAAGTGAACACAGAACTGAGAATTACTGTTATACGCTGCTACGAAAGGTGTCGTAATCCCAACTGTTATATGCTCAATCATAGCTGTCAGACAATTTTTAAGCTGTTGTACGACTAAAAACAATTGGGTTGTTAGTTTAGTTAAAATTGTCATACAAAACAACTGAACGAAAGTAGCAACAACTGTTATACTGATAAGTGTTATACGTAAAACTGTTATACGCATTTAATTAACATTGTTTAAGGCAACTATATCGTGTATTCTATGAACACCTCCATTATTATTATATGTTTTTCACAGCTGTATCGATACCAATAATTGTTATACCATATGGTATAAACAAGAATATTTTATGACGCACATTGTAATCACTTGCCAATGATAATCAAGTAAGCCCTTTACGCGACCAATTGGATAGACAGCAAGCAAGGCCCACCCTAATAGCCCCACTCCAATCAACACGAACGCATGCATGCAGTGTGTGCATGTCCGTGCGTGCGTGCGGGTGTGTGTGAGGGTGTGTGTGGGTGTATATATTGTAGATAAGCAAAAAACACGGTGGTCTACGCCATGCACTTGAAACAATCGAATACCCACTCATAAAATAGAAAAATAATGAGAGAAAACAAAAACAAACTACATACAAATATATATCGTTGTTATGGGGGAACAAAAACACATTGTGCATACTTGTTATACTCGAGTGAAAGGTGCATGTGTGTGTGTGTGTGTGTTTAGTTCTATTGACTAACGACTAGTTAGTTGGGACTGGGAATAATGGCAATTTGTGTGTGCAATGTGTACTGAAAGAGAGTGTGGGAGAGGCGAGGAGAGAGGAAGAGAGTGGGGGGCATCGTGTTTAATGTCGCACCTTGACCAGCCTTGACTTTTATCATACATTTTAATTAGACATAGTTGTGGCATTTGATTACTACTATTATTATTATTAGTAGTTACTAGTTGTATAACAGTTTGTTTGATAACTCTCTAGACGAGCCAAAATTTCTCTTTCTCGCTCTTTGTCTTACTCTCTCTTTCTGTCTCACGACCCCGTAGCCTGACCGATATCAATACTTTATTATTATTTAGCACAATTGCCATTGATTGTTATAAATGTTTAAATTGTGAACTGTTCGATCAAAAACAACAACAACATCAAGAAAGCAAGCCCTAAATAACACCTAGCTTTTATTCATTAGCAACAATCGACAATCGACAATGGACAATTGAAACTAAATGTATGTAGTATACATATGTCTAGCATTTAGTAATAGACAAAGTAGACCGAATCGGGAACGTCAAGGCTGAACGAGCAGTTTGCATGACAGAAAAACAGATAAAAAAAAACTCACCAAAAAAATAAATTGTGGGGAGTGCCACAGAGAAAAGTAAGAGGTAAGATACATGAGCTTACTTCATGAAGCAGCAAACATGAAATGAAATCAGGAAAACCGAATGGGTCAAAAGATTATCATCATGAACAACAATAGTAAATGTGAACAATCATTTATTTCTAATAAGCTGAAAATGATTACACTTTAGCTATGAATTATTACAATTGTCATTAGTGTAGTATAGAAAAAACTTTTCCATAATTAATACTCAAAATGCCTTTTTATTAAGTGCACTTTGAGCATGATTATACGATTAAACAAAGAACTTAATTCTTATCAATGTCAATTAACCTTTTTGCTTTAATTTATAAATAGGCAAACCATAGATTGTAATTGAAGAAAAGGTGCAGCTAATGAAATTATTTTTGATTACGTTTGATTGTTGTTGTTGAACCCCCTAATCCTAATCCCACCTCCCCCACCTCCCACCATTGTTATACAAACACTCTGTTATACACCAAATCGATGGGATGCTTGTGTAATATGCATGCATCCTTTTTGTTTTGTTTAACGTTATGTCATACTTGTATAAGTTTATCCAAGCCACCCCCCCGTGAAAATCCTGCCTGCACTTTGGGGGATATATACTAAGTCAAGAACTCTGAATTGTTTTTCTGTTTTTTTAGTTTTTTCAATTTCCTACACACATACATACATACATATATGTACATAAGTCGACGCCTTGTTGCGGCCTTGCCCTCCGGCTGACCCTGACCTTTGCTGGACAAGCAAAAGAAACAACCGAAGCGAACGAAGCAACCGAAGTGAACGAAGCAAGAATTCATTCATTGCAAATGAAGTCATCATGGCATGTTTGAAGTTCGTTAGTTTCGACGATATCAAATATCATAAGTGCGGTTTTCAATTTCACTTTAGGCAATTTAATTTAAAAAAGAAAAATAGTTAGAAATAAATATATAATAGTATTTGATGTACTTAGTGATCTCGATGGGTGCAACATTTGACGCTCACTTGCAACTTCTTCGTTTATTGCCACGCGTTTTAGTCCTTCGCTTCTTCGTTTTATCATCAACATTCGTCGTCAACAGAATTTTTGACAAATCACAAATGCTATCACAATTGATTTTTCTAATGTTGTTATCTTTGTTGTTGTTGTTGTCGTTGCCCTTACTGTTGCTTATGATGTTGCTCTCATTGGGAATGTTGTTGCTGGTGTCGCCAGGAAGATCAACAGCTTGATTCTTGCCCGGCTCAATATCATCAAAGGTAATGGCTTCAATTTTAGTCTCTGGTTCTTTGTTTGTACTCTTGTTGGCGGTTCCACCTGCAACCATACGTATTGGGGCATGGAAACATAAGTTGACCCCGCCCACCGAGTTGAGACGTGTTACCGCTGGCTGATAATCGACTATTACAGGCCTATTTGGGATTGGCCTATAATGGCCTTCTCGTACACGTTGCTGGTGTTCATGCTGCTTTTTCTCTTGCATCAGCTGCCTTTGTAGTTGCTGCTGTTGCTCGTGCAACGTTTGTATTGATTGCTGTTGTTGTTGCTGCGGCGACAACTGTTGCTCTTGTTGCTGTTGCTGCTGCTGCTCATGTTGCTCCTGTTGCTGCTCCTGTTGCTTACTCCGTTGGTGTTGCAATTGTTGTTGCAACTGTTGAATTTGCATCAGATCACCACGCTTAAATCCTTGATGCTTCTGCTTATCCAGTGGCACTTGATGATTGTTTAGCTCCTTGATCAATGGTAAATACTTGGCATCAACAACAATTGGTGGCGGATCAAAATTGTGCTCCCATTCCGTTTCTGTGTCCTTATCGGAATCGATTTCAGTGCTGCTGCTGCTGACGGCAGGTGTTGTTGTTAACTGTAATTGTTGTTGCCGCCGCTGCAGCTCGTCTTCGTCTAGCTCTCGGATTGAGCTCTTATCCGACTGTCCCCCCTTCTTGCGACGCACGTGTCGTGATGATGTTGTCGTTGTTGTTGCCACATTCAAGCGCCGCACCATCGGACGATACAGGTAGCGAATTGTTTGTGGCTTACGGCCACGTACCAGTGGCGTATTAACAAAATACTGATAGCTTATATCGATGCCATCTTCCACAGTTTTGGGCACCTTGTGCTGCGCCATGCGTATTATTTTCGAAGGAGCAGCTGTTGCTGGTGTTGCTGTTGCTGTTATCGTCTTTTGTGATTGCTGCTGCTGCTGCTGTTGTGTCAAGGCTTCTTTGTGCTTGACTTGCTGCACACGTTTGTGCAACGATTGCTGCGGTTTTTGCACAGCAACTGTTGTTGTTGTTTTCACTGTTTTAACAGTAGTTGCTCGTGTTACTGCTGCTGCTGCTGTTGCTGCTGCTTTTGCTGCTGCTGCTGTTGCTGTTGTTGCATCTGGCACAATTTTCATAACGGTTGAGGTTAGCTTCAGTGTCTTCCTTGCACCCCGAAACACAAGCGGCGTATCATAGTACTGACTCCTTGACCAATTGTCACTGCTGGTCTCACTAATGCACGGACTGGACTTGGCGGAGAAGGCAGACACCACTTCACTGTTGTCGACGGACGTCGCCATCTGTTTAACGCCGTCCGCCCGCAACAGCAATGTCCTCGATGCCTTTTGTTGCTGCTGTTGCTGGTGCAGTTGATGTTGCTGCTTTTGTCGCATTCGCTTGGGCGCTTGCAACTGATTGAGCTGTGCCTGTTTTAGTTCATCCGCCAGCAGTATACGCTGACTGGGAACCGAAAAGACACGCAATTGTCCGCTGGCCACAACTCTTAGCTTTTCGGTTTGCAAGTTGCTCTTGCTCCTCCGCTGTAGTCCGGGCCAGGAGGTCTTAACGCATAGCTGCTGCATCTGCTGATAGCTGTTGTTAGCCTGGGCAATGCTTGCTTCTAGCGAGGATTCGCTTGATTGCCGAAAGTTACTTTGTGGCATTAGTAACCATTTGGTGTGCAATGGCTCAGTGCGTCCTCGACGTCCTCTTCGCTGGTTGTTGTTGTTGTTATCGATTCCTTCGTGTGTATTATGGCGTCGATTGCGGTGGTGATTGTTGTTGGGAATTGCATTGACTTTTCTTGTTGTTGTCGGTGTTGTTGTTGCGGTTGTTGCATTCTCTGCTGTTGCTTTGGTTGCACGTTTGACTTGACCTGCTGTTCCAACTTTTCGGTTAACGCCTGCCATCTTTCTTGAAAGCTCTTCCATACCAATGAGCATTTTTGCTGTTTTTCCTATTGGTGTTGGTGTTGGTGTTGTTGTTGTCTTTTGTTTGTTGGTTGCTGCAATACGTCGCCTGCCCTGATTTTTGGGTGGCGTTGTCAAGGGATGATGCTCCATTGGTGTTTTCTGTTGACGCATTAGGGCGCTAAAGCGTGCATAGGCTCCCTCGTCCCCTGCACCCATTGCCATTGAACTGATTAGTGCTTTTGGGTGCGCGAAACGAGGAGCGGCATGAAATTTGGATCTTTCCAACGACATGTTTATAACTTGCGAAATTTATAGCTCTAATAAGATACCAAAATAGTTTTTATACTTTTTTTGGGTTTTTTTATTATTTTTTATTAAGAAAAGTGTTTAAAAGCCTATCTGAAAGTTGGTTTTACTTTGTTGTGTGACCTTATTTTTTGGTGTTCGTTGACACTTACATTTTTCCGGAATTCGTGTACAAACAGATATATTAAGAAGTTTAGCAGAAGGTCTACTGTGATGATAGTATGATATATGAAAACGGTAAAATAGATAATGCAATATTTAAGATCTTAGTTTTGGAACTTAAATTTACCTAAGTTAAAAACTTAACTATTAACAACCTTGTTCAAAGTTTAAGTTATGCCCATTTATTGCCACCCTGTATTCCAGTATTCCAATAAGATATGTCTTATCTTTCTGTAGTGATATGAGGTGTACACGGCAAATAATACATATTGAGAGGTAGATCTTGTCAGTACAGCCTGAAAAATTTCAATAAGACAGTGAACCTAAAAAAAAATCGTAGTAGTATGTTTGGATATCAGACTCAGACTTAAAACAAAACTTTTCGACGCCAACATAAAACCTAGAACAAACAACAAAATTATACTGTGAAAAATGTGCAACGGCTGTTTTGGCTGTTGTTGCCAGAGCAAACAATGTTGCCAGAGGCAACAATGTTGCAATTATGAGCTACAGGAAAAGTTGCGCGGTGTGGATAAGCATCGCTGGCTCGAACGCTGCTCACCCGATGTCAGCCCCAAATGCACAAAGAATGTGATGCACAAAAGCGCAATAATTTGCCGTCGGAATCGTCACATCATTGAGGCATTGAGCTGTCTATTCAAGTGCACCATGCCACATTTGCTATCCGTACTGTTCAAGCTGGCCTATCAACAGTATCTACAGCCGTTCGAATATTTTCCACGCAATCGCGTCTGGAGCGTCATGAAAAACGTCAAGGCACCCTATACGGAACTCAACGATTTGGAGATATACGACAGCATGTATGATCGTTGTGGCATGCCCATTGATCCACTTGATCCGGATAATATGTTCAAGATAATGCGCATGCTCTTTCTTCTGTCGGTGATGACAGCCGATCAAAAACAATATTTGGTTCATATGTTGCAGTGTCTGAATGCGCATGCCCATTGTCCGGTGAATCTGGATCTCCTGTTCAAGGCGCTTGAGGGCATTGAGTTAAGGGAACTGGTGTGCAGTCTTCGTAACCAGGAGATACTAACTCAACGTTTGTATACAGCGCGACAATGCGCGGCACTCTGCCGTCTCTACAACAAGGTGACCACAGTCGATAAATATGAGATTGCCCGACAACGGTGTCGTCGACACCTAAAAAAGAAATGTAATACAATACGGAGATCGACAGCTGAACGTGTCTCTTCACGGATCTCTACTCGGCAATCCCAATTTATTCAACAGTATTGTGAACACAAGCCGAGAGCATCGGGTGATACGGCACCTTCCATATCCAAATCATCACCAACAACACCAAGACAATCCAGTAAGAAGGTTACCAAATTTCGACGATCTGGTAGCGGTGTCTCGCAAAGTTAGCTTATCAAAAACACTAACTCTAATTTTGTTGTTGTTTAGGCGTATTACAAATTAATTTTCATTTATTATGAATACACAGATATAAAACCCCAGTAATTTATTCGCATGTCTAATTTATGATATATATCGAATGGGTTCCTCATCACTTGCGCCCGTAAAAGAGGATAGGTAGACAATTTCGTCTCGTCTGCTGTTCTCGCAGGCCCATATGGGTGGCTTCAATGACAACGGGCTCATCGGGCAGGTGACGCAGACAGCAGTAACGTTGGTGAGAATAATTACCGGTTTTACGCGATGTGTCCTTGATGAAGCATGGTGGAAACACCTTGTTGACCCTACCGGTGGCAGCATCTCTCCGAAAACCTGGCACTGGCTCAGTTTCTGGATGTGGCGTGTGACATTTTGTAGATGGTAATGGTGTATCCGTAACTGCTGGTGTAGTGTTTCGTTTCTGGTAGCGTCTAGCAATGGCGGTTTCCAGCATAAGCGGTACATCAATTGTGTGCATCATAGGGCCCTCGTCTTCACGTATCTCCTCAGCAGTAACATTACGTGATTGCTCACAGTGTGTCTTGAAATCGAGATCGGATACAAGGGACACCGATGGGGGCATACAACAGGCATTGCGGCTGGTTTGTGTTCTTGGGTATGGCTGACAATTCCTGGGCAATTGTTTCTCCTCCATTTCTGGTTCCTCCTGCATTTTGGGTTGTGCCGAGGTAGCTTCCCCGCATTCATAGGACACCCGATTGTAGGTCTCCGTATAAGTTGTAGTGGGTAGCGCAAACAACGAAGGTAATTTCTTTTTGCTTTTGTTTGTATATGTTTGTGGGACTGGTTTTTCATTAGGGTATTGACTTGGTAGGCTGTTGTGCACAGTATGTGCTCGCAATATTGCGGGTCGTCTTGTACCTGTCTGTATGCTATAACAGGAAGGTGCTCCTACGGTCGAGTAGCCCTCAAAACGTTTGCAATCCAGCGAGGTATTTGATTGCTGACGAGACAAAAAGTTAACGCGACCAAATTCGCTCGATTGCTTTAGTACATTGTTAGGCGGTTTCGCAATGGCTTTTAGTATGGGTTTTGGTAGATACTGCTGCTGCTCCTTTGTTGCCTTAATAGCTGGCGGCGATGGCGGTTCTATGGCGTACTTATTAGTTGGACTGATTGAACGACGCCTGCTGTTTTGTGGATAAGCAAATGATTCACTGAAAACAGGAATTTCGTCGTAGGACTTTTCGAACACTTTGCTACGCTTTTCAACAATACCTCTTCCTGCTTCATTATAATCAGGCAAAGGTATTATCTGGCTTGTAGCAATCATAGCTCGACTCATTCTTTGCTTTATAACCTGCGGTGATATATCAGTTTCCTGCTTAAAGTTCTCATCCGATTTCGGCCAGTTCAAATCAGTTTGCGAATATTGTGACTCATTTTTTTGAGCACTTGAGTCGTCGCATTCGCATGCTGAACTGTCGGACGAGGCATAATCCTTGACTTTTTTCCTACTTTTTCTGATACATCTCGGTGCGAGTGTGTGTACACAATTGGGTCGATTACATTGAATGCCTATACTAGAAGAGTTTACGCTATTGGGGTTGGATTTTTGCTGAAATAAAGTTGTTTGTTCATCATCTCTAAACTGCATATCGCATCCAGACTTCGATCTCCATTTATCCGCCCCAAAATTTAAAGGCTTTGATGGTTTACCGGTGTCATTATTCCTGTCATCATTGTATCTTTCAGCGTTTCTTGGTTGATTACCTTGGGTTAGCAAGGGTTGATCGTAATGCTGATGTTGGAGGACCCGCTCCTGTCGGTAGTCCATAGTAGACGGTATCACTTGCTGTTGTTGCCATTGCTGTTGTTGCCATTGTTGTTGTATTTGTTCATGAAGCACGCGCTGAGATGGCGGTGGTGGTCGACGAGTGCGTAACGAAACCCTAGCTTTAACGTGTGATGCCTTCAGTTTGACCCTTGGCACATTTGCTGCCGCCTCGCGTAGCTTTATCAATTTTTTATATCGAGGCGGCTGGCTTGAAAAGATCTTTGGCAATAGGCTGGTTGAAGCCTCAGATCTCTGGACCTTGGATTGCCACCCAGGAACCGACGAGTTTGACAAAGGAAGCTTCATGTTTGACACTTGTCCCACCGTATCAATGGAGATTTCCTGGTTTGGATGAGGCTGCAGACGCATAGACGATCGACGATTGCTATCAAAGCTATCCCTGCTATGACTGCGGCGCATCATTGGTACATCCGGCACGTCCGTGTCAGAGACGTAATAATTACGTTCCCTTTTCACATTTTGTTGCCTAGGTGGTGGAAAATTTGCTTGATAGGCGGTATTGCTTGTCATAGGATGGTACATCCCTGTTGGTTCATACTCCATGTAACTCGCTCGACTCATGGCACAGGGTGTTGGAATATTGATATCAGATATGACGTTGCTGGATGTCTGAGCACTATATTGCATTATTCTTCTAGGGGTCGTTTCAGCGAGGTCGTGTTGCGCGTTTCGTGTTTTAAAATTCCTATCGCTAAATTTCGATGACCTATAGTCTGGCTGATTGTAGCAATCGCTGACATAACGTAAGCTACTTTGATCAATTGAATTGCTTTTATCTCTATAATCATAAGAACGCTCATAGCCATGTGTTCTATTTCTCTCCCAGTTGTATTGATTATTGCGATTGTCAAAGGACTCGTAGGAGCTTTCTCTTCTGTCCCTATGGTCCTGATAATTGCGATTATTGTGTGGAAAGCTTTCATCCGAGCCTTGATTTCTTCGTCTGTATGTGGGCTCTAACAGATTGTACATAGGAGCAAACCTATGGGACGCAATTTGGCGCTCTTTAAAGTCCGGTACATTTATCTGGACTACCTTATTAACTTTACGCCGCTTACGCGTAGGCGGACTTGTGATACGATTTCTTGCTGGCATTGACTTATAGCGTTCCCGTGCTATGTGCATTGGGTTCGTTGATTTTTTGTCACTATTTCGATCCGCGAAGGTAACCACTCGACGTTTACGCTGTTTTGTTCTTGTCCGCTTTCGAGCCACTAAACGCATCAGCTCGGCATAATCCGAAGCTGGCGCATAGCTCGGATGCGCTGTAAGCCGTCGAGATGGCACTTTCTGACACTCCACGTCCTCTTCCTTGGAGACTTCAATGGTAACGACTTCGGGTCGTAAAGTGTCTATCGATATCACTGGAGTGTCGACTGTCTGTTGTGTTTCACCGGCTAGTTGACCGGCTAAGGTTATCTTTGATTGGGATTGCATGGCGGAGGAAGTACCGCCGCAGCTCCCTTTTTTCTTTAAGTTAGCGGTCAGTTGAGCATCTGAAACTGTACTGACCTCCTGCACTGGCTTAGGGACTTGCTCAGTTTCTAACTGATTGCTGTTTTGATTAGGCTGAGTAAAAACAAACGCTTGATCTATTACATATTCTGTTTGCCAATTGCTTCTGTTCCCGAAGTTCTTAGAGTGCCTGGAGGATTGTCGTGAACTTTGCATTGTAAAACCGCTTGCCGTTGCCTGACTAGTTGTGGACTTTTGATCCTGTTTCCACTTTTGCGGGTTGCTACGTTTTGAAAACATTGATAAGGTCTTCGTTGGGCTGGGCAGTATCCAACGTGCCTGCGCAGCGGATAACATTTCATTCTTATTCGGTCTGTCATACAATATTGGCTGGCGCTGTACCGTGCTCAGGTTATACATGAGATAACGTCCCGGTTGCATAACACGCTTGCACAGACCTGCCATGCTATTCAAAATACCCTTGCGCTTGTTTTGCGGCTCATCAGCGTTGCGACGTTGCTTCTTCGTTGACCTGTCATAACTTTGCTGCCACACCGATCTGGGTTTCTCTGCCACTAATGCTGACCCTGCTTGACGTTTTGAACAAGTTGCGTCTGTGCAATCTATGATAGTTTCAGTCGCATTAGTCGAACATTTATCTTCTTTTTTGCTTGGTTGTTGGGTCGTTCTGTTGCTTTCGATCATTCCCGGGCACTGTTTGTTGTTGCACGTTACTTCTATCTTCACATTTTTGCAACTGTTTTGATCGCATTCTTTTGGCACACATCGCTCGCTACTCGTACTAAAAAAGCAGGTGCCCTCCTGGCACTCTTCGGTATTCGTTTCTATCGATTCGCAGTGGCACTCCCAATCGTATTCCGCAAACTCATCCTCCTCAACTGCAAGCTCACTAGTGTTCTGGCTGAGTTTCTTCTTCTGCTCCCCAAGCTCAAGCTTCTCCTCGAGTTTCGGCTTTAGTTTCCGTTCCTTGGCCAACGATTGATCGATTGATTTCGACTTACCCCAATAGCGTTTGGGCAGACCATATAGCGGATAACGTTCGCTCATCCCATCCTCGTAACACTTCAGTAGACTGTAGAATTCCGGTGAAATTCGACGATAGTTTGCTGGAACAAGTTGCCGCTGTGGCATCTCGCGCAAATTTAACTTCTCGCGCAGACGCAACAGCGACGACTTCGTCCGGCAACACAATGCCAAACGACACTCTTCGCTCATCGGCTGTCCGTCTGCCTGAAAGGTCCAGGAGTAGGAGTTGCTGTTGCCTGTTGCTGACTTCATTCGCATCAAGCTGCCTGTAAAGCCATTCTCCTGTTGCTGCTGCTTCTCTTCCAGGTCGGTCGACTTTTTTGGTTGGATAGGATCGCTGATCTTTAAAATGGACTCGTTTTGTTGCCGTTGACGTCGCTGACGGCGCTGCAACAACCGACGTCGTCGCAGCTCCTGACAATAGTCCAAAAACTGTACGCTATGATGCAACGTCGATTCATTGCCGCCACCACAGCGCTGTCGGCATTCGCACACATATGACATAAGTGTTGGCTCCCTGGCCTTTTGTTGCTTGGCCGCCTGCTGCTCTTGCGGCGTGACCTGATCGAGAAAGATCTTTTGCTTGCGAAACCATTCGGTTGCCAGATCTGGCACCAGCAAACGCTCCTTTTTACGTTCTTGCGACAACAGCTGCTCGAACATTTGTTGTCCCATGTGGGTCCGACGTCGTTGCTCCAAGTTTCGGGAGCATTTGCAGCATACGCTTAGAGTTGACTTGCGTCTGATAATACCGGATGATGGTGGATAGCTCTCCATACGCTTGACCGCAAAGCGTTCCTGGCAGCTTAGACTGCTCGCTTTCTCCTTCGCTGGCTGCCCGCTGCTTTCATTTCTGCACTCTGCCGTTGATGATGCCATATCCTTGTTATTGTTGTTGTCAGTGCTAGTTTGTTTGCTGGCCAAGCTTGTTGACATTGAATGCTTGCTATTGCATAGCATAGGACCCTCAAGATTGAGGGTGCTCGTGCTTGGTTTACCACTCACTGCTAATTTCGAAATATGCCAAAAGTGAAATAAATTAAATTTTGTGATTTCATACAAAAAAACACCAAAACAAATTGTTTATCTGTCAAAATCTGAACGATCGACTTACTCTCTGTTAACCCAAAACTCTATTTATGCTTAAATAAGTCTTTACTTTACCTAAACATCTTTTTTCTTTATTCTCTTTCAGAATCGTTTCGGCAATTCAGGCTTCGTTTTCATTTTTGGTTGGCCTTATCGTTTGCAAATCGACATGCAGCAAATCGTTTGTTTATGCCTCGCATTTTCTAATGGAGGCCTACGGTTGGTTTGGTACCGCCTACTTTATGTATGACATTTGGTCCATGTACAAGGTGCACACCCAGAAGATTGCCGATAAGTTGCATTTGCTGCGTTTGACCAAGTCGCAACCGCTTACCAATGGTAATACACGAAACTTTTACGACAAAGCTGGCGGCGGCAAATCTCAATCGATGGGGGGTAACAACAATGGCAGCACACCGGGTACACCACATGAGATTTGTGACTATGATGGCGCCTGCGTTCAAATACCCAAAGATGGTCGTTGGGATTTCTTGAAGTATGTGCTAACACATCCCGTTATGATGATACATCATGTTTTTATTGGCACCTTTGGTCTACTCGTGGTCACGGTTAGTATGAGAATAAAGTTTAGATTCGTAAAACCATTTTAACGTGTCTTCCTTATTGCTTTGTAGTACATTCGCGGCGGTGGTCATTGCATCTATAGTTACATGTTTATGATGGAGTTCTCCACACCATTTGTGTCGCTGCGCAGCGTTTTGAGCACCATGAAGTTGAAGGATTCGCGGGCATATATTGTCAATGGACTGCTGATGTTGGCCACGTTCTTTGTGTGTCGTGTGTGCATGTGGCCGTATGTGATGTGGCGATATAGTCTGGCCATTGATGCCACATCGATGTGGGCGGCAATGTGTGGTCTGCCACGCGGTTGTCTCATCAGCATTGCCATCTTATTCTTGCCCCAACTTTACTGGTTCTATCTAATGGTATTGGGTGCACTAAAGGTAACAAATTCTTTGTCTATGTCTCTCCCTCTCTCTCTCTCTCTCTCTCTTTTTTATTTGACTCCTTTAACGTTGTGTGTCTTGTCTTTTAGGTGTTTCTGCCGAAGCGGCGAAAGCGACCAGCTGCACTCAGTAATGAGCTGGACCCGAATGCAATACGGGACACGCCCACCGCCACAAAAAATGGCATCAAGTAGTGCAAATTGTCAACTGTTTGTTAAAGTTTACGAGATGGGGCTCAACGGGTCGCCCTAACGCATAGCTATTACGTCTATATATATACATGTGTATATTTCTTATATATTTCTTTATGCATATTTAAAAACTACAACTAATTAGAACTTTATTTTCTAGCACATTGCAAAGAGCTTCCTTTTTTGATTTTTTTTTTATATATTTTTATTTAGACAGCCAATAATATTTGTGCATTTGTGCTTTTAACTCTTTTTAACTCCCAACCGTTGAAAGACAACAGACAGGCTGACAAAAGGCCCACAGACAATTGTTTATAGTTAATAAATTGTTTATTTTTAAAGACACCTACTAAAAACAACAAAACTATGAAGAACACGTAAGAAGGCTCTAGTCGAGTAAGCTCGACTAGAAGATACCCTTAACTCTTGATCATACAGACGGACAGACGGTCGGGCTGACAGACACACTCATATGTACGTGTACCGCTGTACCAATGCTTGATGGTTTCATATCTCAGGTGTTTCTGAACATTTCACAGATGTTCATTATTTTGCTAATAGTTTCAATTCCCATTTTCAAGTTTTCGATTGTCAAGATTTTGTTGTTATCGATTACATGTGTATATCGTAAACCGCAAAAGTTATCGAAAATTTGAAACAAACTTGCTATGCCTAGGGATCAGAAGTGCTTATTTCCAAAATCTGGAATCTCTAGCTTGTGTAGTTCCTGAGATCCACGCGTTCATACATATAGACGGACGGACTGACAGACAGACGGACAGACAGACGGACATGGCTAAATAACTCGACTGTTGATGGTGATTAAGAATATATATACTTTATGGGGTCGGAGAAGCTTCCTTCTGCCTGTTACATACTTTTGCACAAAACCATTATACCCTTTTTTACCCATTTCATGGGTATAAAAACACACAAAAATTAAACAAAATGAACAAAATGAAGTTAATAAAAATATTATATATATAAATGTATATTGTGCTGTAAGACGTAAATGTTGTATTCTCTACTATTGTAAACGACAAACTATATAATTGCCAATATACTATATATACTATATTCATGTATTATTGTATTTAGTAAAAGCTTACTCATTATGTGTCGGTTAAAGTTTTATCTGAAAGGTATTTCAAGCTGTCTTAAGGATTGCAAACTTATTTTGTGTTGAAATTATGAAAAACAAAACCTCGCTAATTTTATTGGGAACAATATTCTATATACAATGTCTTCTATCTAAATTAGTTGAAACGAGTTGAATGTAAATGTATTGAGAAAATGTGATAAGACAAATTGAAATCAGAAAGAGATCAGAAAATAATTCAAAATAGCTGCAAGAGATGTTAAGTGAATATCAAATATATGCTTAAAAAACTTTTCAAAAGTAAACTTTGCGTGTCTAATTACAATATTGAAAAACCTATTCAAATGCTATAAGTGTGTCTTACCAATATTTTAGTTTTTTGTTTGTTTTAGTCTTGAATTCCAATTGAGCTTACAAAATCAATGCTATAATTTAAATGAGCACAAATGAGTTAACTATATAAATCATATACAAGAATATATATATATATTTATATATATATTGTATGTCTTAGTTAAGTAGTCAAATCGAAAATTGACAAAAAATGCAACTGCAAAAAAAACATACAAGAAAAAAAAAACCAAAATGCTTAAAAAATGTTGCCTTGAGAGCTGCGCTTATTGTTCCATGTTGCTGCAACACAATGAAAGAGGATATAAACATATATACAAAAAAAATCTATATATATATATATATATATTTAAATATATATTCTAATCAAATCTATATACCAAGCCATATACTATATATGTATTTTTTTGTCTGACACTAAGAAAATCGCGGGGGAAACCCCGTCATATTTACAACAAAGTAAAATCAAAACAAAAAAAATCAAAAAATAATCAAAACCAATTTGTGTATGCTTTAAATGTGACAAAAACAAGAAAATTTAGTTTGTTAAACATTTTGAATGCTATAATATGGTTGTTGCTCGTATTCCTGTTTGGTTCCATATCCCACATATATATATTTATCTGGGATTCTTAGAATGTGAAATTTTCAAAAAAAAAAAACCCTTACAAACATATATGGGCATTGAAAGCATACATCTAAACAGACTTTTTTTCTATTGTATATGTGTGTGTGTTTGTCTAAATATGCATATTATATTGTATTTAAAGAGAACATAAAAAAAAAAGAAAAAACTTTTTTGGAGTAAGTTTTGATTTCATGCTTTTATGTTTTCAAAAAGTGTTTCATTAGAAAATTGATTTTTTTTTTTTTAAATCGATTGGAATCTTTATAGCAGATTAAAACCGGTTAATAATCTTACCATTATTTTTTGATTGGAAATCGTCAACTTCCTTAGAAATCGTTAGCACTTTAGTATGCGACAATATCATTATTCTCCAAACTGATCCGAACTTTTAGAATAGCAATAAACTAGTTGGAAAGCTCTAAGCACACCGCTCGCAAGCACAGTTTAAACATAACGAGATGAAAAAAGACAAAGTTCATACCTTCGATATAGCTTCAGTTGCTGAAGATTATTATGCAATTTCTCCTTATTTAACACGTCTTTCCTTTGCCCCCTTTATGTTGTTTCGAATATTGTTGCTTACAAATTTTCGATATATAAAGCAAAATGTTAAAATTCAATGTGCGAAAAAATTTTTTGCTCTCCTAGTTTTGGTTTTGAATACATTGTGAAATTTCTACATTGTTTGAACACTTAATTGTAAGAAATCTTGAGTAAATGTGTGAGCATGAAATAAAGTTTTGTTAAATGTCTCTCAATTGCCAGTTGGACTTTCTTTTTATTGTCATTACAAGCTAGGTTTCTTGCTACGGGGCATGTCCATGTCAGCACCTCCACCGCTGCCGTCACCCTCATCATCACTGCGATCGATACGTCTACGTTTCTTTTGATGCTCCTCGACCAGCTCCGAGATGCGTAAATTGTTGCCGCTCATTTGCAACCAGTTGATGTACTAATCAAGGAATAGATTAGTTAGAATTGGATAGAATGAGAGTGGAATACGCTTACCAGTGTATTGGTGCGTACTCCCGCTTCATGCAGCTTGGCCTCAATGTTGTCGAGGCGGTGCTCGGGTTTGCTATCCGAGTCGTTCTTGGATATGTCAAGCAGATGGCGTACGCGTTGGCGCAGTGTCTCAAATATGATGCGTCCAATGACATGGTTGCGATCGTAGGGCGTTAGATATCGGCCGAACTCGTAGAAGAACGGATGCAATCGACCCAATTCGATGTGTGTGGTTTCAGCCTCGCAGACGGCTTTGTGCACGTTCTTGTAGATATCGGGCACAGCTATTGTGAAATATGCATTGTTTACTTTCAGCTCTTTGATGTACCAAAGCGGCAGATTGATGGTGCGATCGGGCTCCAAATCCTCCGTTTCTGCGCCGGCATCTAGAAAGCCTAGAAGGGAGACAGTTGGTATTTAGCAACCAGATACATAGATTTATAAATGTATGACATACCCATGCGCTGGAGACGTGTATTGACTTTGCACTCAACCTTTTCCTGGGTCACAAATATGTCCTCAATTGAATAATAATTTGGAAAGTAATTCATTGCCGACTAATGAGAACAGCTGCTATTTGAGCGCCAAATCTGTTTTGTTGATAAACAGACATTCTTGAGCTAGTTGAAGTTGGCTGTGAACGCAGAAAAGAGCCATCAATCCTAAAATGTACACATCGATAGTTCGAAGTTGTGTTGTTCTCCGCACTATGTTATAAATGCTCACACATTTACAGAACAAAATTAAAAAAAAAACATTTTTCAATATTGACTTAATGTTGTAATTAGTTTTAATGTTGGCCTCATTACTGAACACATTTTTTAAAAATCGCGCGTTGTACTATCGGATTTTTAATGCTGACTTTCGATAGTTGATTATGCTGTTACGTAGATAAGAATGTGTACACACATTGTGTGACAAGAAAGTAATAAACAATTATTGTCTTTTCTTACATACCGTAAGAGTTTTACTCCAAATCAGTTAGATAATGTTATTTTTAAAATGGTATATATATCGAAATCTAATTGGAATTGCTTGGTATTTTTTAAGACCAAATGCAGCGTTTCTTATCGTTCGTTCCATGCGGCCACACTTACCTTGTAGTTCACGCGAGTCTGTCGCCATGTTTGGTTATTTTATTTGTTTTTAAAGCGGAGTCACACCAGATGAAGTAAACGCTCCAAATTTTATGTGTCGTGGAATTTAATTTATTTTTGGTAAAACACAAGGATCGCGTCTGCACTCCATTATCGTACAATTTTTTTTGCGTGCGATCACCAACAGTGAGATAAAAAACAACAGCAATTGTTCCATTTGCACAAAAATAGCCTAGAAATTCGTCAGCAAAACAACAACAACAGCAGCGGCGGCAGTAGCACAAGCGGCACCATTACCAAACACAACAACAACAACACTTCTAACTGTAAAACGCCGCAACGCAGCAGAGCAAAAGTGTTACAAAGTGAAATTGCCTTTTGAGGCACACAAAAATTAAGTACACGGCAAGCAGCAACAACAGAAGCAGCAATAACAACTAACATTTTGTGCGTGTGCGTTTAGTTTTGAGAGTTGCTGTAGTTGAGCAGCAAACAATTCCAATTGGAATTCTCAGCTGTCTGCAGCTGAAACCGGACAACGAGAGCAACAACAACCGCAAAAATGGGCGATTTTGATTTAAATGTGGACAGTCTCATACAGCGGCTGCTGGAAAGTAAGTAAAGAAAACTACCTTAAAGCCACCAAGCAGTTTATCTTAATTCCACTCCCAAAAAATAATTCCTCTTTTCATTTATAACCTAATTCTGAGCAATGGGCTAAGTGTTTATGAGATCGACTGAGAAAGAGAGAGAGAGAGAGAGAGTTGTGTGTGGTGGGTGAAGAGGGAGACTAGAGATCGAGAGCAAGCTCTTCAAAGCGATTGCATTTTCTAATTATTGCACATTGTTCGTTGTTATTTGCAAAGCAACAAGCATCAGCCAATTACAACAACAAGCAACATCATCGACAACCAAAACAACAACCCATAAGCAAAATGCGGCCTCTCCCCCTCCTTTTATTTGACTTTTGAATCAATTAATTTTAATTGATTTTCATTGCTTCTCTCAAATGCAGCATGCGAACAAACCTTGTTGTTATTGTTATTGTTGCTTTGCGCTCTTAGTTTTTTTGTATTTTTTGTCAACATATTTAACATGGCTCATTAACAATTAACAGCGCCACTTTACATAACAGCGGCCTGCTGCTAATAGCACGATCGTTCACCCAATTGCCCCACTGTTAAGTGTTCCGTTATATACTAATTTGCTGTGTCGTTTTCTCTGCTCTTCTATCTCTTAATGCTCATTTTCGTTGTTTTCGTGCAAAAAAAAATCTTGACGCTTGACGCGTCTATTCCTAGAGCTGAATGACGTCATCGGCATCAGCAGCAGCAGAAGCAACGACATTATTTACCGTTTGCACTGATAAGCAAACGAAATGAATCAGGTTTTAGCCAAAAAACAATAAGAAAAAGCTCATGGCAAACATTTGAGTCACGTGCGCTGCGCTGCTTCCTCTTCTTCGTTATCTAGCAGCTGAACTGCAATGTTAACTAACATACTAATTAATGTAGCACACACATACTACATACATATACATGCAAATATGTGTTTTGAATTATACTTTTTGCTTACTAATTTGCGATACGCTTGCACCAGCAATACTAACAACCTCCTTGAATTCGCTACAGTTGCAGCAGTTGTATTGATTTCTGTCACAAATGTTCTTCTTTGCAATCTCATTTTCGAGTACTCATCGTATTAATGTGTTAACATTAACAGCCGGGTGGGGGAGGGGGGTACACACGTAAGCGCACTAAATAGTTTAGCTTGTGGTGGGTGAAGGAGGAGGGCGAGGCGGTGGCGGAGGCGGATGGTTAGGCAGCCTTGCTGCTTAAGCCGCTTAGTGTGCCGCCCGTTTTGTACGCTAGGGGGCGCTGCCACTAATGAACGGGATATTGACGATTTTGGCTTGCAAAAATAAAAAAAAATTGCATTTAGCCACAATTTAAAGCATTTTCCCTGTTCTGCTATCTGTTTGCCTCTGTTTTGCCTTTAAGTCATTCATTTCCGCAATGAGCAGCAGGCTCAACTGACGTGGCTAATGACAAAAAGTAAGAAAAGGAAGAGAACACAAAAATAACATTACTCATGACTGAACTCGGAGACTGTGGTTGGGGTTTAGTAGCGACACGCCCTATGCCAAGGTCATGTCTCATGGGCTAGGTCATGCACTTTGCGGCAGAACCAAACAACAAGAGAACAAAAAACAAAAAAAAAAACCATTTTGTCATTAATTTTGATAACCAACCCACCAACCATTCATCCATCCATCTCCTCCCTCTCATCTGGCCCACAATTTGCGCCACTATTTGCGTTTCCATACGAATATTTCATTTTTCAAAATGGCAAATTGAAATTAAATTTTCGGTAGCATCTGCTCTTGCTACTCTACATCATCGTCATCATCATCATCATTATCGCCATCGCACCCACATTTTTTTTTTTCTTTATTTGATTTTTCTCGCCTCGCCTCGCATCGCCTGGTCGGGCAATCGTTTTATTCGCTCTCAAGTGCGCTTCAATTCGATTAGAGTGCAAAATGCCAATAGCACGAAGAAAATCTGTTAAAAATTTTACTTTTAGATTCGCAAAGTTTGAACTTAAAAGTTTTTTTTCTGAAGTAGTTTCACTTGACAAAGTTTAAGGTTAAGGAAAATTGCAAGTTTCTAAGTTTCGTGTTTCTTACACAATGTTTCGCTTAATTGTTATTTGCTAAGAAAAAGATCAAGCGTTTGCGAAAATTCAATATATAACAATAAGAATTGCATTTCGGAGTCAATTTCTGTAACCTTTCAAGCTAATTTACAGATCGCATGCAACAATTATGCATCAATATTATAACTATCAATCATGCAATGAGAAAGAAATGAATATCAAGAAAAATCAATGAGGAAAACACACAAACCTCAATACAAATGGTTTGTGATTGTAGTAAATTTATATATCGACGTAACTCTCAATGCTGATAAAGAATATAAATACATTATGTGGCTTACTTTAATGTGTAACACTGATCGATTAATTTTAGTCGATGAATATTAATCGATACTGCGAACAAGTCCTAAAAAAAACTCTCTCTCTTAATTCTCTCTCTACAACTCTCTGACATGGATCTAGCCTATCTCTTGATTCCTCTTCCACTCTTCTTATTTATGGTATTTCCCCTTTTTGTTTCACGTTTGATTTCCTTTTTATTGTTGTTGAACTTAATCTTTAACTCTATATCTATCTATCTATTTATATATATATAATATATATCTGTATGTAATGTATGTATATGTGATCTATATACAATGTTTATATGTGCATACGTTTATGTTTGTGTATGCCTCTAAACAAAAACCGAAACCGAACCGATAAAAAAAAATAGATTTCAAAAAACAAAAAGAGGCCGAGGAGCATGCACAGAAGCTGCTCATTGCTCAACAGATGGGCGGCGGCGTCGGCGTCGGTGGCTGTGGTACGCCACCTATCGGCGGCAATGGTGCATCATCATCATCATCAGCGACAGGGACAGGGACTGGGACTGGGAATGATCCGCTTAGTGAATTAACCGAACAGCAGCGTCGTATGCTCCTGCAGGAGTATTCAATATCGCCGCCCAGCGAGACAATGATATCGGCCGATGGTGATCAGATAACGGTACATCATCCGCGCGAGGAGCCCAAGAAATCTCGATTGAAATTACGTGATTTCTTCGTTGCCGAATTTGGTATACTACAACAATTAGTATATTATATTTGTTTTCAAACCAAAAATGCAAAAAATCACAAAACAATATCATCTTGCGCTCTCTCTCTCGATCGCTCTCTCGCTCGTTTGCTATCGTCGTGTCCCCTATCTCGTTCGTTCGCTCTGTCTTTCTCGCTCGATCTATCGCATACTCGCACACACTATTTGTGCGTAACTGTTGTGTAAAAATTGTCAGTCGCCATTTTCTTATGCACATTGTAAATACATACAAAATGAATTCGTATCCATTCCTTTTCCTGCCCCAAGGCTTTTGTTTCATTTTTGATCTCGACGAAGATGTAGTTGAAGTTTTATCAATATACATTTGCTTTATCCATCCATCCATCCATACTTTTTGAGCACTTATTGATGTTCTTTAGACCATGCCACGAATGTTTTCCCTTTTGCAATATATATGTAATGTTTCAATGTTTCAACATTCTCTTACACAATTGTAAAATTTACACACACATTTTATTGGCTTGTATATTGAAACCACAATCATTAGTTTGTTTGCGTTTTGTGGTTGTTGTTACATCTTTGTGTAAACAAATTGTTTGAAATGAGAATAAACATAGAAATTACATTTTAATTACAGCTGTGTTTTCTTTAGTCTTTGTTTAGTTACAACAATCAATATAGTGTAGCCTCGATAAACATAACTTATTGGTGCTTACGTTTTCGAATGGCTAAAATTGAATCATTTAAAAGCTTATCTCCTCTTGACGTGTTTACATTATCAAGTGTGCACTGTATTCCTGTTTGTAATTTGAATTGGCCGTATTGCTTCTTCTGTTAATTACACTGATGCCCTGTAACAGTAGTTGCTCTTTCTGTTAATTAAGCGTTTGCCATCTAACAGTAGCTGCTTGACATAATAATTAGTCGATTTTAAATGCTAATCATAACACATTTTGAAAAGTTGCTTAAATACACAAATTCTATCTGTGCTTAAAGTAGCTTTTATTGTCATTTATTTCTTAGATATTTTTTGTTTAAAACACGTTAAATTAACAGTCAATTAACATATACAGATTTAACATATCATAGTTATGTTAATTAACTATCAGAATGTTAAGTGCTCAAATTTCTTTCTATTTTTCATGTACAGTTGATTATGTCCCCAATATATATATGTATATGTTTATTTGAATATTGCAATTGATATTATTATTCTTGTTGTTGTTTTTTTTTTACCCTTCCGGCACAATTGATGCAGCTCGGCCCGAGTGCATTGTCATTGTCACAGACCCATTACCAATGTGTTTTTGGATGGTGTTGTCTGATGACTGACATTTGTGGTTAGCTTCCCGGGTGCGGCGTTACCTAAATTACCAAACCCCCCATACACCCTTTCCCGCACACACACACACCACACACACACTCTTCACCATATGTAATTGTTTTCACACGTCAGATTTGCAAATGTCAAATAAATTCTGGCATATTATGCATTCCCTCTGACTGTTGTCAAATATATTGCTAGAGCGGAGGGGGGGAGGGAGTGCAATAATGCATAACATTTACTTTGAATGATATATATATGTGTGTGTGTGTGTGTGCGCTTGTGAAAGTTTGTTGCTTTTGACACGCGACTGACACCCAAACTATAGTCTCTAGCACTTGCTAAAATTATTGCAACTACCTCACCTCACACTCCCCCCCTCCCAGGCCACCCAGCTCCCCTTGTTACATCACTCCCTCGCCCATCGGCAACACAAAAACAATAATCGTAAACTATCTCGAAATTGATTGGCGTTGAGTGTGCAAAAATTTGCCATAGACATGAAATGAAAAAAAAAAAATCCAAAAAAAAAAGAGGGGAAAAAACCGTCACCGAATCGCAAAAATATTTGTTATGCTTGTTGTATTTGTTTGTTTGTTGGTTTTTAGTTTGGATATTTTATACATTTAGTATATAATACGTATACCTCTCTTCGGATGTCGGTGTGTAAACACAAGTTTATTCACGTGATACTCTATAAAATTCTTCCCCTTTTCGCAAAAAAAACAAAACACACACACACACACACACATACATCCACTGTCAAAATAATAATAACCATTTAGTTAATCAGCCGCCGCACAGAGCACAGAACTCATTGAAGGTTACGTATATATATATATGTATAAATGTATAGTTAATTGAGAACCCCAATAAATTATCGCTTTAAATTACACTTACACCATGTAACACAATTTAGACAATTGGTATTCCACCATTTTTGATTACAAAACTGCGTTGGGCAATGAAATACTTTATAATTATAACAATCGATAATAATCGATAACAGAGATAACTTAGTAAGTTTTGTTTAGCGAATGAAAGGATCTTCTTTCATGGGCTAAAGTTATAATAAATATTAATTTAAATCGATTGCAAAATTATCGGTACTATCGATTGCGATAATGCCTAACAATGATCACTACATTTGATTGTTTTTTGGTTCCATTTTATCAACATCATTATTCAAATGTGTTTTTTTTTTTCTCGATAACTATCAGTAAAATAAAATTTTTGCCTATCTAAGAAAAACTCTTCAAACTCTTCTCTTCTTCTTCTCTACCTATTTATCTAACTATATATGTGTGTGTAAGTGTGCATAGATAAGATATGCATATTGTCTATTGATTAAACCAAATGTAATAATAGCACGAAAAAAAAAAAATTGTTACTATTTTCGTTTGTTTGTTACGATGTGCAAATTGGCAAAAATTGATTGCGCAGTGTTATCGATTACTTTTGACTGTGTGAAGGAAATAATCATCAATAACATTCATAGTAGTACTATATCGTACAAGGCCTCAATTCCCATTCCCATTTCCACATTTTCACATTTCCACGTTTCCACATTTTCATGTTTCGTGCTCAAATATCCTTCGCTATTTTTTGATGCATTTCTAATGTTTGTATAATATTTGTATAATTGAGTTGGTTGCCGTTGTTGTCATCGTCGATGTCGCCAAAAGACACACCCCCCCTCCTCCCATACCATATGTTATCGTTGCCGTCGGTGGCATCTATCAAGACTGTTTGTTGTTTGTTTGTTGGTTTCCGTCTCTGTGTACAACGCTGTGTACGATGATTGAAAATATAATTTAAATTTGAATGTCATAGCCTTCACTTGAGTCGCAGCTAGTCAGGCAAATTCGAAAATCAAAATTATAAAAAATAGTATGTTGTAATAATGAAATAAATAATCATAATAATAATAGTAATATCGAAAAGGAATACCATTATTAAAATGTTCTTAAAGGCATCCAACTGGCAATTGTCAATTGCCAACGCTTCGCGAGCTCGTTGCGTGCGAATTTCCACCATAATAATAATAATAATAACTTTTTTTTTGTTGGGTTCCTATTTCCCGCACCCTACATTACCTAATGCCTTGCCATTTGGTTTAAGTATTTTTTGATTAGCTTTTGCCATTGACTTTATCATGGGGCGGCGGTCTCAAAACAGTCGCACACAATATTGATGGCGGGTTTAGTTTAGTTTTGACTTAATTGGGTGTTGCTCGCATGCACTCCATTCCCAGCTATACCCAATGTAATGAACGAATGGTAATGGGTCAATGTCAATTGAGGTAGGAAATTACTTATGAATTTTTAAGGCTCTATTATTTTGATTGTCATAAATAAAGAGTGAATCGATTAAAATTTATTGATCGAAAAAAACTTTCTAAACCTTAACTATTCTATACTATTCTCGCCGTGTGTAGTAAAGCGCTTCTCAAGTTTACTTGTCATCAAAACGTAGATAATAACAGCAACTACAACAATAGTTAGACCAGAAAGAGAAGAAAAAAAAAACAAACTGCAATCATATAATGATATGTGGCTAACGAAAGGCCAGCGCATAACCGCAAAGTTTGTTCATTAAATAAGAGCACGCTTCATGCATGCTTAAGCAATACACACAAAGAAAAATAAGAAAACCAGAGAAAGAGAAAAAATGATAGAAAGAATGAAATAAACAAGTAAGAAGGCTCGAATCGAGTAAGCTCGGCTAGAAGATACCCTTAACCCTTGATCATACAGACGGACAGACAATCGGGCTGACTGCAATAAATATCCGTGTACTACCGGACCAATGCATGAGGGTTTCATATCTCCAGTGTTTCTAAACCGATTTTCAAAATTTGACAGATGTTCATTATCTTGTTAATAGTTTCAATCCCCATTTTCAAGTTGGCGAAATTCAAGATTTACTTGTTGTCGATTACACGTGTATATCGTAAACCGAAAAAGTTATCGAACGGACAGACAGACGGACATGGCTATATCGACTCGACTGTTGATGCTGATCAAGAGTATATATACTTAATGGGGTCGAAGAAGCTTCCCTTTGCCTGTTACATACTTTTGCACAAAGCCATTATACCTTTTTTTTACCCATTTCATGAGTTAAGGGTATATTAACACCCAAATACATAAAAAGCCCAAATGAACTGAACCTAAACTTAAACCCAAAACCAAACTTACAGTTTTTACCCAAATGACGTGAAGAACAATAACAACAACAACGACATAAACAAACGGCAAACAGTTACAGTTACTGCTAATAAACAACTGCAGGTGCCTAATACCCTTTATTAAGTTAGCCTACAATAAATTGTATTATTTGCTTGGAACAGATACCCTGCAAATCTGGATAGATTGGCCAACATTCTAAGACCCATGAAATTGTACATTATTATATTTTTTTATAAACAAAATTGCCATTTCCAAAGCAAAACAATCGATTAACTATCAATGTGATTGAAGACATAAGTTATCGACAAGTAATCGATGACACAATTACTTATATGTTATGTTTAGAAATTGTGCGCCCAAACAGAAAAAATTAAATAATGTTTATCGACTGTTATCGAACTAAATATAATAATTTGTTTTTATACAAATAGCAAAAAACTGTATTCGATTGTATATCGATAATTATCGATAATGTAGTTTCACAACATTTTCACCATAAAGACGTTTACTTTTACAGGGTATCTTTGCATAGGCAGTGTTGCATCACTGCTCACTTATTCCGGTAACTCACTCGCTTAATTATCATTTGTGCTAGGAGAAAATTCAAGTAGATTATGCGGGGCTCTGTTGTTTGTGGAGGCGTTTCATCGAGTTTGTAGACTAGATGCGCGAGGGGATCGCCAACTAACTTACAAACATACTTACTACATACTACATACAAGATATGTATGTGTGTATATTTAAGCTATGTTACACGATATGACACTATAATTTTCACAAGCCGGCAAACCGAGGCGCCACGCCCATACCGCCTCTAGCCTTCTTTGTTGTTGTTGTTTTTGTTGTTGTTGTACAATGTCACATTGCGTGCACTTGGCAAATAAAAAAATGAGTGGGAGGTATGAAAAAAAAAACCAAAAAAAAAAAAAAACGAAGCAAAACGTGAAATGAGAAATGCCAACGGAGCAAAATGTTGCGGCTAATGACATGTGTATAAGTGTGTAAGCGTGCAACTGTGTGTGTGTGCTTGATTGTGGTGTGGGTGTTTGCCAAAAGGATACTTGAGGGCTTAACTGTCGACTGTCGACCAATTTTGAAGGTCGCAACTTTGACGAGGCCATGCGACAACCCAACAACCCAACAACCAAACAACCAAACAACCGACAAACGACAGCAACTGTCGACCCAAACGACGACGACGACCGCCTGACCATTTGACCCAAAAAAATATCAAATGTAATTTCTTTGAGCAAAATACACGCCCAACTCTAACACACACACACACACACACTCGTATAGCTTAATAATAATACATTTGACCTTTTGACTTAGTTTTTCTTTTTTGTACTTCATCTACTTCATTTCGCACAGTTTTGCTGTCCAATTTTCTTATTTTTTTGTTTTGTTTTGTGTGTGTGTGTGTTACTTAGTCAGTACATCATTATGATTGTTGTTGTTTGTTTCTTTATGTTTTTCATGTTGCCGTGGGTCAGTTAGTTTAAAGTTAAGTTCTGTGTAAAGCATCTCCCAACGTCAGGCAAGGATATAATCCGATAAATGCACCAGTATGCCTTAAGGCGCTTAAGCTCCACAAAGCAAAAAATGTTGGCCAAAAGCAGTTTAAATAAAATTAAACTCGAAAAGAAATTAAAAATATAATCAATTTGGATTTGAACTTTAACTAATGCGCTCAAAACTGTTTATATACCAAAAGCGGCAAGTGAGTTGATAGATTAAAAAAAAAGAGCAATTAAGAGTTTAGAGTTAAAAGACTCTGAATAACTAGAACATAATTTGACCTAAAGTCGTCACGTATACAGAGAATATATATATTATTTGTTGAGCGAATGCTTGAACAACTTTATAACTGAATAAATACATATCAGGGCTTATCGATAACATCGATTACACGATCACATTATTACGTTTGGTATGTCTTTAGCGTTAAAGTGTTAAGGAGCAGGAACAGTTCGTATAAAGATTAAAAAATAAAAAGAAATCGAACTTCTACACAACCTCATACCATCGATAATAATCGTTATCGACTTACATGTCCATCAAATGTATGCAAACAATCAACTTTTAAGTAAAATCGTTGATTAAACAGATTGCAACATCTTTCTTTTTGTTCAATCTCTATTAAATAATATTCGATTGGCTTTTTGACTTTGGCCCCTTGCCTATTTTATGATATATATTTTTTGGGGGTTTCTCGGCCATGGAAAATTGATGGGAAGACTGGTGTGCGCGCCCCCGTTGTTGCCACGTGGGTTGGTCAGTCCAAAACCAAATTTTTTTCGATGTGTTTTGCAAAATTGTGCTTCACACCTGCCAGGGGCAAACTATAGCAACCGAGAACAAAAGCTGTGTGTAGGTGGGCGTGTGTGTGTGTATGCGTGTATGTGTGTGTTGCAGGCAAATGTTAACGCCAACGCCAAAAGTCCGTTCGAGCTAACGCCAACGCAACGCAACGCAACGCTAACGCCTTTGTGGCTTTGACGTCACGAGACCAAAATGTTTCCACTCTCTTTCTGTGTGTGTGTGTGCAATGATTTATGGTGCACTCACACACACACACACACACGCACACACAGTGCAATTGAGCGTTGCGTGTAACGTGTGTTCACAGTTGCGACTAGAGTGAAAGAAAGGAAGAATGAAAGAAAGAAAGGCAAAAAGCAAATGTAAAGAAAGGGAAGTGCCAGCCAGCATCCTTATCCCCTTATCCCCTTATCCATGCCCTTTGGTCTCCCTCCCTAACTGTGTTTGGGTCGGTCGGTTCGTTCTTTTCGTTTCATTTCTAATTGCTGACATGCCCAGGCGCACAGTTATTTGCCCGTTTGCCCGTTGCATACTTTAGTGCGCATGCAATTTTAATGCTCCTCCATCCCATCGCCATCCCCATCGCCATCACCATCGTCATAGTCATTGTCGCCTGTCCTGGCCCGTTTCTCTCTTGTTCTGTGTCCCGTTCTGCCCTGCCGCACCGAACATCCATTTTTGCTACTGCAATTTTCATGAGCAGCAAAAATATAAATCAACAAAGTTACTTTCAAGCGATAAACTTGCACAGACGACATATAATCCCAAGGAATAGTTTCGGTAAAGTCAGTAGCTGTGTCATTTGGGGATTCAATAGAGCAGAGCTGTCTGCTGCTGGCGCTGGTGCATAAATGACATGACATTCGATGGTCTTTTCACCCCTAGAACTTATATCAAACCGGCAAAAATGAAGAAAAAAAAACTACTTCACATTGGCAATTCGTTGAAAGTTTTATCTGCAGTTGCAATTATTTCATAATTGATTTTGTTCACGGTTTTTTTTTTGGTTTCTTGTTGCTGTTGTTGCTGTTGTGGACTGATACACAATTAGCAACTGTTGCCCCTGGCAATATGTATCAAAATAGTTATGTATTCTTCGACTAACAAATACTTGGAAAGTCTTAAGGAGGGGAAGGCGCACGTACAATGCCTTCAGGGAAAATGATTGGATTATCTGCTTAGGCAAATAGGCTTATAGGGAAAGCTCGAAGACAAACAAAAGTATTGACAGGACGTTGGCCGCAGGGCAACAGGAAAGCTTTATGCTTAAATTTTCAACTTAAGAACTTAAATGTAGTAGAAAATAGATATTTAAATGCATAAAGAGATTGTTTTTAAGGCTTATACTTATATCTTTCATCTCTAACTTAAGGACATTCCAATTTGATCAATCAAAGTTATCAGCTTGAAATCAACCGCAAATGACCTTCTCTCTCTCTCTTAAAGTCTTTATGAATGGTGAACTGTGTGGTACAAAAAAAAATCAGTTTCAAACAACTCACCAAATGTTTTATATTTGTTGTTGTTGTTGTCTTTGCTAGTGGTTCTGCTATTGCCTAGTTGTGCACGTGGCCCAAATGGCTTTTTTGGCACTTTTTGGGCACATTTTTAAAACAAGTTTTTGGCCAAACAGACGTCAGAGGCATTCAGGGCAGTCAGGCTGGCAAACTGAATGAAAGGAATGCAATATAAAAAGCAACAACAGCAACAAAAGCAAACAAAGCAACAACAACAACAACAACAACAAGGCTATAAACCAAAAGCGCATGATGATGGAGGCAACAAACAACACCTTGACCTTTGGCACAGCCCATGAATTCAGCTAAAGGTGTACCCTGATGGTGGGCGTGGCAGCAAATGTACGCCTCCAACCAACGTAATGGCTTCCTGTGCGGTGTGTCGGTTGCCACTGAAAAGAGAAGAGAAGAGTTGGGCGTTTAGGGTTTCGAGGGGAGGTTTAAGGCAGTTTTCGGGCAATATAAGTGTGGCAGGTTGTTTAAAGCCGTTCGTTCATTTGCTGGTTGTTGAAACTTTTGCAACACCTGACCCATTATCATCCATGCCATTATAATGGCGCACAACAAAAAGCAACAAAAAATAAGAAACAATAGAACCCAGAACCGAAACCAAAGAAATTCGAAATATCAACGTCATTGCTGTAGTCCAAAAGTGCCATACCTTCCTTCTAAGTGGGGCAATATGAGTTACGCAATAGGCTTTCAGTTCGACATTGAACTATGAGTATTAAAAAACAAAATCCTAGCTTTGTGTTATGATATGCCATGGAAATTCTTATAAAAATGCTCTTATTTCAATGCAATCCTAATTGCGTCTCACATTTGTAGAGTTTAAGATGATAAGGCAGTGCAAAATGTGATATTTATCATTTATCGATTTTTTATCGATAGCCCGTAAAATCGTTTATGCACTAAATTCGCTTTTTAATGTCAATTTTCAACAAATTACTTAAACAAAAGTGTTGAAGATGTATTTTCTTCTTTTTTTCCCCCTAGCTTAAGCTATTATTTTCATAGTTAGGGTGTTACCTGGCAATGTTATTATGTGTTGTTGTTGCTGGTGTCGTTCATGACACGGATTTAAATCCATTGAGAGTGACGTGTCAGAGCAGAGAGAGGTTAGCCCAAGCCAAGGGGTTTGCTAAGGTCAAAGTGAAGTTCCTATCCCTACCCCCCTCGACCGGGTTCCTTAATCCAAAATGACAAACAATGGCTTTAGGGGGTCAATGCAAAAACCCAAAGAAAGCGAGCTGACAAAAAAAAAATAGAATGAACGTAACAAACCGCAACAACAGCTATAATAACATCAACATTCAAGGCAAAATGCAAATAAATGAAATCGAAAATTACGTCAATGGCCAGCAAGACTCGACAACGGCGACGACGACGACAACGGCAACGACAACAAATAGGTGCACGGACAGACGCAATGGGACATTCAAGTCGAATGCGAATGCGATGACAACGACAACGACTACGACGTCGAGGGCATTCATTGTCAGTAGGCGAGGGATTGGGATTGGGTTGGTTGGTAGGCCAGGCCAAGCCAGGGGGGAATTCGGTACAAGGCCCCTTTTGGCATTATTATTAATTAACAAATAGGCCATGCAAATATTTAAACAAATGCGCCACACACAGTTCGCTCGCCACCTGATGATACTTTCAGTGTGGGTGAAACAAAGAAAAACAATAAATGAAAAGAGAAAGTTATTCTGATTGCTATTGTTGCAATGTTGTTCTACTGTACTTGTGTGGGTGTGGGTGTGTGTTTTACTGTACTTTTGTATTCAGTTTGTTTTGCAGTTTTCCGCGAGTTTTGTTTGTTTGTTGGAAGAAAAACTTTTATTGCATATCAAGTTCATTATTGTTATAGGAAGTCAATGATAAAAAGTGATTAATGTTTCATCGATTGATAGATGTGAATACAGTCCAAACTTGATATAGTAAACAACCCGAATACTATAGGCATATACGACTTTAGTCAATCCAAAGATACATATAATATAGTTCAGTCTTTATAGTATAAGCAAAAGCGAAAAATAATATTGAAAATGTATCGCTAAGGTAGCTCTACCCAAAAAACAAATAATGAAAATGTAGAACACTTATTTTTCTTCGGCCCCATAAATATTGAAAATGGAAAATATGGTTGTTTTTTTAAGGTCGTCGTCTGTTTTTTTGGTGTTTTTCTGTTTTTTGTTTTGTTGCTGTCTTTCAATTATTACCGATTAGATAAGTGAAAAACGTGGCGCAAAAAAAAAAATAAAAATATAAATACCAAAAAAATAAATATAAAAAAAATCATATGTTAAACGAATGCCAAACGCGAATACCAGAAAAAACCCGAATATCCGAATGCTGAATAAACCGAAATATGAATCAGCGGGCCCCAACTGAAACAACTGGCGTCGATCCAAAGAGGTGCTAGCCATATGGAGTGGGGCATGATAGACCGAGATAGTGCGAAAGAAAGAAAGAGAAGGGTTGTTTGGCAATAGACTTTTTTTCTTGCTGTGTGTGGGTGAAACATTCGCCAAAAAAGCTTCCGCGTCGCCTCCAAAAGCAAAAGCAACAACAAAAACAAGAACAAAAACAATTGCGACGAATCGCTAATTAAGCAATGACCCCAAGTAAATAAAAATAGTGGAATTTGCACTCGAGGCAGAGCAAAACAGGCAAGAAAAACATTTAATTCCATTCAATAGAGGAAGAAAAGCAGAGAAAGATATGAAGAAAACAAGAAAGAAAGAGAGAGAGAGAGAGAAAAAATGAATATCGATCGTTGGTTGTGGGTTGGTTTGGTTTGGTTTTTGACCATTTTGAAAGGGTTTTCTGTTTTTTCTTTTTTTTTTCTTTAAATGACATTCGTATTAGTGTTTGCTTTCCTTTTGCCTGCTTTCTCGTTTTGGCTTTAAATTTTGTTTTCCATTTGTTGTTTGTTCATTTTCATTTTCAGTTCAGTTCAGTTCAGTTTTAGTTAAAAATTAACAAGAAAACGTAAGGAAAAACAGCGGCAATGGCAAAAGCGTAGCGCAATGCTAAAAATAAATGTTTATTTTATAAGATTTGACTTGTTGTTGTTGTTGTTAGTTAGTTTGTTGTTGTTGCTGTTGTTGTTGTTGCACGCGCTATATTCTTGTTGCCTTCAAGTTTGTCATTGTTCTTGCTAGCAGGCCAAAAACAAAAACAAAAAACGAATGAAGACAGAAGACAGCAGAGAAGAGATAGAGGTAAAGAGTAGTAAAAGATGCAGCTAGCAAGAGTAATTGAAGAAGAAGAACAACAACAACTGCACTCGACCTCGACAGTGAATTTATTTGTTGTTGTTGCTCTTGTTGTTGTTGTTTTGTAGAGAATTCTGTTTTGTAAGCAAGAAACGAGAAACGAGAAAGTAAAGCAATCAATAATATTCGTTTCGTCATGAGACGAGGAAGGGGGGAGGCAACATCACATACTGGTAGCAGTAGAATGAATAGATTGAGATATATCTACAAGTGCATCAATTGGCTGTGAATCATCATCATCTTCGAACGTACTTGATGAATGCTTAACGTTGAGTCAAGAGTTCAAATATGAAAGTATTCAGCGGCAAGAGCTAAGCATTTAGAGAAGAAAGTGTCAGAACAATAAAAACCATTATTCAAAATGATTAATCAATAGGAAACTAATCTCACATATGGAAAAAACACTTATTTACGATATTTTATCGGTTCTGTGTAGTCTTTGATTAAAAGCTTTCGATCTTTTTCGCTTATATGCCGTCTTCATTAAAAGGTTTGATTATCATTTTCTAGTTTAGTTTTGCTCTTTTTGCATTTTCACACTTTGTTCAAAGCTTTTCTGATCTGATGTCAAGCACTTCCAAAACGACAGCAGCTGCAGCAAAGCAACAGCCTTATCAGCACAGATAAACGAAATAGAAAGATATGGCATAAGATCTATTCAAAAATGTTAGGTTCTTTTTTTTAATCCCTCCGTCTAGCCGTCTGTCTGTATGTATGAACGCGTCGATCTCAGGAACTAAAAAATCTAGAGACTTTAGATTTGGATTTGAGTTCTCCTAATCCCTAGGCATCGCAAGTTTGTTTCCAATTTTGGATGAGGGTTAGGGGTATCTTCTAGTCGAGCTTACGCGACTAGAGCTTTCTTACTTGTTTTTTATAGGCAATCAGGCAAATATCATTTGTGGTTTCTGCTGCTGTTATTATTGCCGGTGCTTTGAAAAGCAACAATAACAAAAAATTATTTATTTATTTCTTGCTGCTGTTTATTTCTGATTTGTTTGTTTGCTTTCAACGTTTTTCTTGTTGCTGTTGTTGCTTGCCAAGGCAGAAATTGATTTTTATAAATAGCGCGCATACGCAACGTGGCACGCACTGAAGTAGAAAGCACATTGGCTGGCTGTCTAACTGTTTGCTTTTTTCATATGTGCATGTGTCCATGTGTTTGTGTGTGTGTGTGTTAGTTAGTGTTTGCTTTTGCTTGCCAAATGGGTAAATAAAAGGGTAAGGGAGGGGAGCAGCAGCAGCGGCAGCAGCAGCTGTCACTGCACAGCTACAATAGATCGCTTCAATGGATACGTGTGCACCAGTGTGTGTATGTGTGTGTGTATATCTCAACTAGTACTTCTGGCGTTGCCATTGCAAAAGGTTGGCCATAGATTTGAAACGGGGTAAAGAGAAGGGGGATGTGGCATGGAGATGGAGGCAAGTGAGCAAAAGCACAGAGCATTTCGGATGCATGTAATTCAGAAATCAGGCAACTCTTTCCCTTCCTCACTCCCCCCTCCTCTCTGTCGCTCTTCAGCACTCCAGCTCTTTGGGTTTTTTGTAATTCTGTTTACAAAGCAATCGCTAACCAAACGTTGCAGATATGCAATGATTTTCCATATTCGTATATTCACTTTTCCCCTGCTCTCTTTTTTTTGCATAATCAAACAAATCCAATTTCTGTGCGTTTCACTCTTTTGGCTTTGTCTCTACTTGGTATGGGCAAGAGGGGTAAAGTGGATTGGTGTTAAAGCTTTATTATGAAATACTCGCTACAACTATAAAAAGAGTTCATGTTGCGTATACTGAATATTGACTACTCTTTTTGTGTTTATCAAACTAAATTTGGGTTGTCAAAATACTGAATGAAACAATATTCTTGGCTTTGTATAAGATCTTTAGTTTAATATGTTTAAATCATTATGTTTTACAAACAAAACTTGCTTATTGACAATATTTAACATGCTTTATGACTTAATGTGATTATACCACTCTACGAAAGTGTATTCGACAATGTTTGAATGCGTTGCCAGGCCAGTCCAGGCCAAAAATTGCTTATAACACATTTGCCTCGGCGTTTTGTTTAGACTACATTTTGGATCGTTTTTTCTTCTTATTCGTTTTCTTTAGCGTTTTTATGGACAATTTGGTTTTTAATTGAATTTTTGTTCAATTTTCATTGCAAAATATTTATTTAACGCGGCTCCATTAAACATTTCAATCAAAAAATACGTATACATAATATCTGAGACAACACACACAAAAGAAATTGCACATACGCCCCGTTGCATTGAACACTTTTTCTACCAGCTCTTTTCTTCTCTCTCTCTCTCTGTCTCACCCTGTTTCTGTGCTTTTTGTCGCACTGTCATGTAAATGCCGTTATAATCAACGCTAATGTGCTTAAATGAGGGCTAGGCCCCTCCCCAAAGCCATTGAATGGATGGATGGATGGGTTTGTTGGGTTGGATGGTTGTATTTAGTGGTGCCATCACGTGTCCAAGTGGCGACTTTTAAGCAAATTTGAATGCCGCCTTCAACCTCAACCTTACCCGGTTGCCCGGTTGCCCTGTTGCCCGTCTCACCGTCCGTCCGACTGACTTGGTTCAGTTTTAGTACCAGTCAACTGGGTCAATGCAAAACGGAAGCATTTACACAAATATGATTTCTTTTTTTCGCCTATACACGTTGTTGCAAGTTGTTGTTGAGTGCTTCTTTGTAATGTGTAATGTAATGTAATGTGGTGCGATGCATCGCACAAATCAATAAGATTTTTTCTATTTTCTATTTTGGGCAATATTCTCTGTGCATTCCGCTGATGCAAACTGTTTTAGTTCGATTGTGCATGTTGCATGAAGCAAAATAAAACATCCCCACAACAAATGCCGGAATTTCGAAATGTATCTGAATTCCAATTCATATTCAAATTGAACTTGCTACATGCTACATCGCTTGCAACGAATGCGAATGCCAATGCCAATTGCTGATTTATTTTTCTTTTCATTGGCTTTCTATAAGCGTAACCAAGTTCGTTTTGTTCGTTATGGTGTAGCGATGTAGTATTGAGTGTAAAATATTTAAGTTTTTTGAGGGTTTCTGCTCAACTATTAAATGTCTTTATCAGGCTACTTGCCCTGAATAAAAATATCATAAAGTACACAAATGATGTTAACCGATTCATTCTTAAACTTTATCTTAATGTTTGCTGAACATTTTTCATTGAATAAATTTTGTAATTTCAACAATTCTTTGCTTGTAACAGCATTCACCTGCCCTTTATAGCCCCTCCCAAATATGTATGTGTGTATACACTATTATTTGGCAAAGTCCGCTGCCAAGTGGGTCAATGCAAAACGGAAGCATTTTTCGAGTATGTGTAATATGCTTTGCCTAGTTTTCAGGCGAGTCGGCCGCAAAACAACAACGACAACAATTTAAAATGAAATTTTCTTATACTTGTCCTTAATCAACATTCGCTGCCCCAAAGGCATTTATCCATGTTTGCCGTTGTTGTCGTTACAGCCGCATACACACAATGTGTACGACATACTACATACATATACCCTACATATACATATATCCATTACAAATGACAAAGGAATATTTGTGTATGGTACAAATTGTGCATATATGTGTGAGTGTGTTCGCATGGACATTGAATTAAGTTGAATTCGATATATATATATTTAAGCATTTAATCCAAAGCTTATCTTTTTTTTAACGAAGGTAGGGTGGAAAAAATTCAACCATTTACTTATCGATCAGTTTACTTGTTTTATGAAAATCGATAAATGTCGATTATTTAGTAATTTGCTTAGTAGCTCGTGCTACAGGATAAAATGGACAAATAACAACAAATTTAGTATCGATAACTTTGCTTTTTCTGTGGCAATCGATAAATATCGATATTTACTTATCTGTTAAGTAGTTCACATAAGAGGGTTAAGTTAAAAAAAAAAAAATTTGTTATTCGATAACAATTGAAAAATATAGATTTTTTTTACTTATCTATCTGCTTAGTAGCTTGCACCAGAGGGTATAAATCGATAACTTTCTCGGCCAACAATGTAATGCCAGGGTATTTATTAGTTGATCACTTCTCCAAGCTTGACTTTTACACTTTGATTTGAATGTTGTTATTGTTATTGTCATGTCGTTGTTATCTTTGCTTCATTTGCTGAAATTTTCAACTTGAGCACGCAAAGGCCGACGGCACACCGACCCCCCCTCCACCGCCCCACTCTACTCTCGTTCCCAAACCTAAATGGAGGGTGGTTCTTGGCCGGGGTGTGGCTATTAATGACAACAATGGCATGCAAATTGTGTTTTCGCAAGGAGCCAGGAGCTCGAAGCAAACAACATGTCGACATTGAACCCTGTAATCAGCACCAGTAATTACAAGAAAAGTGGACGCTACACATTTCCTGAGACTAAAACCCCGAAGCAACGTCGTCGACGAGGTTTTTATCGATTACCCGAAATGAAGGTCAACTCGACTTTTTCTCAACGTTATTTTTTTTGTGGTGTGTGTGTGTGTTTTACCCCACTCGATCAATTTGATAGTGGGGTGTGTTTTTTCTCTTTGTGTGTGTGTGATTTGGTTTGGTGTGGGCATTAATTGAATCAAAGTGTTGGGAATGTGGGTCAATGTGGTTTGTGCTTCGTTTCACGCACTTCAATATCATGTTGAAGCCCCTCTGTGTATATGTGTGTGTGTTTTTGCTTAACATTGCTGACCAAACTGTTAATTAAATTTTAAGCCGAGCATTGCAAGCGCGATAAAAGGAATGAACTTGGTTAATTGAATGCTGATTGATTTTGACACAGTTGTCAACTTGTTAAGGGCTTCCAAGAGCGTCGCCAACGCCGCAAACACTTCAAATTTGTGAACAATTGTGCAACACTGCAATTGAGTTTTCAAAATGTTCAAGTTTTTTTTTTTTTATCACTTTATCACAACAGCTTTAACTGAAAAAGTTCAAACTACTAAAAAAAAAAGGGCAAACCATGACCAGAATACGAAGCCACAAGCATGAACATTGGCTCAAGTCTGTCAAAAGTGTGTAAAGGGCTTAATGTTAGTTTTGGGGCAAGCTTAAAGTTCTTGCAACATGTCACAAATTTTTGGTCATGGGATTTTGAATAGAAAAATGTGCAAAAATCATGACAGAACATTTTTTTTTTAAGGGACATCTAAAAATATATATATTTCTCATGCAATATTAAAGCAAGTGCACTATAAAAACAAATATTCCAAGAAAACAGATTGTAAGCCAGAAATAAAAAAAAAATTGCGTTTTCCTGTTTATCAACTTTGCTTTACGCGTGGCACTAATACTATTAAAACGCATTCAGCGGAAGCTTCTGTTTCCAGGAACTCGTTACAAAAGGCGAGCAAAAATAAACCTTTTCAAATAACATATAAAATGCAGAGCCAAGATAATTGTAATGTTGCAAAACAAACTAATGATGGCATTAGGGGGTTTTTTTTCTTAGAAATGCTTGTTGCTTGGTTTCACAAAGTCAAAATGGCTTATTTTAGAGATTGGAACTAGAAACTTAATGCGAGTTTTAATAAGTGAAGAAAACATCTTTTAGACAAAAGTTAACAAGTAAGAAGGGTCTGGTCGAGTAAGCTCGACTAGAAGATACCCTTAACCCTGGACCATGCAGACAGACAGACGTTCGGCTGACGTGTACTACTGAATCAAACCTTGATGACATCATATCTCCGGTGTTCTCAACCGATTTTAATACAAATTTCTCAGATGTCCAATAATTTGTTAGTAGGTTCAATCCCCATTTTCATGTTAGGAATAAGGAGAGTTCATATCCAAAATCTGGACTCTCTAGCTTTTATAGTTCCTGAGATCAGACAGACAGACAGACATGGCTATATCGACTCGGATGTTGATGCTGATCGAGAGTATATATACTTTATGGGGTCGGAGAAGCTTCCTTCTGCTTCCGGTTACATACTTTTGCACAAAACTATTATACCCTTTTTTTACCCACTTCATGGGTTAAGGGTATAAAAAGAAATAACATACTTGTACATACTATCTTTTTGCTGTTTGTTTAACTAACCGACAACACACAAACTGACATCCTGCCTTATCATCTAGCTCTTACCCTTCCGCGTCTTCTCGTTTCTCTTTGCTTTCATTTAGAAAGCCTTTTCACTTAATTTGCTTCTACTGCGTTACTCGCCCTTATCTCCCTCTCTCTAGAACGTGTGTATCTTTTAAGCCTTGCTGTATTACCGCTTTTCGTCCTGCCCTGTGATGTGCACTTTGTCCTCGTGTCGTTTGCTTTAGCAGTTTTGTGCCATCTTCTAAATGGCTTAAACACACTTTCCACACTGGCCTCACGGAAGCTGCTACTAAAGTTTTCAGCAGCAGCTCTTAAACAGCTGTGTGTGTGTGTGTGGGTGTGTGTGTTTAACTTTTGCCTGCTCCACTTTAGCAGCTGTCTGTCTCCCGCAAACCCCCGGCAAAAGGGACCGGTTGTCCGTCCCTCTTTAGCTTCATCCGTTGGCCTGAAGAGATGTCGGGTAATCGGGTCATGAAATTGCAGGCACAATTTTCATTAAGAGAAAAGTGCGAGGCGGATGTCGGAGGCGGGTGCAGAGGCATCTTCTTCATCTTATTTACAATAGCCTGTCAGAAGAGCTTTCATCACAAAAAACCCATCAAGCATACACACATACACACACAGACGCACACACACACACACACACAGACGCACACACACACACACACACTCATCTGGGAGTGTAGAAAATTGCAACTATCTTTATTTTTAGCAAATTTAAATAGCAAATTAATTTCTCCGAGACAAAACGGCAGAGTAGCAGGATTATGAAAAGAGGTTTCTTAATCGTAAGAAGAAGTATTTCCGCAGAGACTTAAGAACACTAAATAATTAAAATTACTATCCAATTTGTGGAAATCTTAAGATTGTAGAACATTTTTAAACAGTTTTCAATTTCGATTGAGACTTAAAGTTTATTAATATTTAATTTGCTGTTTTAATATTTTTCTTTTTTTTTTTTGCCTTAATGCGTAAATGTTGCGCATTGCATAACTGCAACAACGTGCTGGCACACACACAAACACACACACACACATTCACCCGCTCCTCGGTAGCTCGGTCTAGGCAGAGGCCTTAAGGCAAACGGGCATGTGTAATATCTTTTTACATTTTTAATTTGTGTCTAGCGAGCAGCGCAGTGTCGGTAAGAGGGCGGTGGGCGGGGGGGGTGTGTGTGTGCGAGCAAAATGTTAATCATGATGAACCAGTTAGGCACACTGGATGAAATTAAAAGAGTGGGCCAGAAAGAGAGAGAGAGAGAGCGAGAATGAATGGGTCCAATGACTGTGTGACTGACTGACTGACTGACAAGGCTTGCATTGCCTACACACTCACACACGCTCACACGCACACACACACACACATGTGAGGGCATGTGTGTGGCACGTGCTTCATGCGACTTGTCTCCTCATGTTAAATGCATGAAAAACAAACACAAGCAACATTTTTTGTTTTATTTTTTTATTTGTTGCTTACGCATTAAAGTTTTCTTCCTTACTGAACTCCTTCATTTCTCTTCACTCCTACCTCCCCCCTCTATATATTTTTTATATTTTTATCATCATCTCAACTCCATCGCCCCCGAATACGCATTTTTATACCCTTAGCCCATGAAATGGGTAAAAAAGGGTATACAAGTTGTGTGCAAATGTATGTAACAGGGAGAAGGAGGCTTCTCCGACCGCGTAAAGTATATATATATTCTTGATCAGTATCAACAGCCGAGTCGATATAGCGATAAGGGTATCTTCTAGTCGAGCTAACTCGACTAGAGCATTCTAACTTGTTCGTTTTGTTTGTTTGAAGGCTGCTCGACTGACAAATGTCTGTTTAGCTTGAACTGATTGCCAGCGGGCGGTAGGGCAACACAATAGTCGGATATGGTAGCCCCCTTCCCCCTGCAAATACCTTCATGTTGATGTTGTGGTTGACAGGGGGTTGTTGCACTGCGGATATTTGCATATAGGAGAGATATGTATAAAAAAAATGGAAACAAAAAATAAACGTGCGAAGCTTTTGTTGTGCTTAGCTGCCAAGTTACGCCTAATACTTCCGCTCTCGCTCTCCCCCTTGTCTTCTCTCACTGTTTCTTCCTTCTCACATTCACATGTCTTGTTGCGTGTCTTGTATGTCAAAGTGTTGCGTCGTCTGAAAGTCGAACTTTTAATGCTGCAAGAATGGTGTAACTCGACGGTGAATGGATCCCAGTACCAGTACACCGAACTATAAATCAAGAAAGAGAAAAAAGAATGGAGAGAATAGACTGAGATTGATAGAGAACTTGACAAGGTGCAATGCAGTTCAAAGTTATTTGAAACACATTCAATTTTCAACAGTTTCAATACAAACAAAATTTACTTTTCGAAAGTTTCGAACAGAATTTCGTATCTCTTTGTAAAGTAAATCAATTTGTTTGAATGTTTTACTATTTGCAGTGGAAACAAAGAATGTTTATCTTAAAATGGTATTGTTAGTTTGCTGAATCTGAAAGTATTTCCGAATACTCTATGTGAGGTTAGGTTTGATAGAATAGTCAAAGTCATAAGTAAACTCACTTAAAATTCCCTGAACCTTATTTCTATTCCCATAGCATAGTAGGAAAACTTAATATATCAATCAAAAATTATGACAAACGATCAGAAACATTCAGCACAGATGTGAAATCTATATATATACATATATATATATATATATATATATATATATATATATATTCGATTCAACTGCAACTCATGCAAATCATGTCACGCATCAAGAATATGGTTACCATGCACATAACTTACACACATACAGCGACACACACACATACAGAGGGAATGACCCTACTCTATACAAAAGAGAGATAGAGACAATAAGACAAAAAGCGGAGACAAAGTAGAGCAGCTGTTGCATAATTTATGCGTGGCACGGAAGCACTCGGGAGTTATTTTGAGGGTCCTTTGCCAGTGTCGTTGGTGGTGCCTCAGATTTGGCATCAAATTATGCAGCGCCCAAAAGTATGCAGCACTAACCGAACAAGACGAAGAAAAAGCTGAATCAAAAACAGCAGCAGCAGCTGCTGATGTTATTTGTAGCCCCTCACTTTAACCCCCTCCACCGACCAAGACAAACAGACAGACAGACAGCCAGACAGCCAAACAGAGTAGAATCAAGTCATCTTGTGTCGCATAACTAAGCGAATCACATATACAGTTTATACTATATGTATGTATGTGTCAGTGAAGTGAAACCTTTTGCTGCGCATAATTTAGTGCTTATATTTACTCTAAATGTGTGTTTGCTATTGCAGCAAACAGCAAACAGCAAAAACAACAGTAACAGTAACAGTAACCGGAAACATCTGCTACCAGATTAAGTGGTTTAGTGGAGAAAAAAACCCAACGCCACCAAAACCAAATATGACCCGGAAATGGTTTCGAGTTGAACCACATTAAGCATACAAAAAAGAACTTTAGATACAAAAAGCAAACTCAAAAGTTCAAAGTTCAAACACTGAAATGAAGTAAATCCAGGTGCAAGTCTAAAGTGTTATACATAATCAATGACTTATGATTGAATTTCAAGTATTCATGAGTAGTTTCAAATGAAAACCGGCTGCTCACTCCAAAAACAAAAAAAAACATAACGAGCATTTATAATATTCACTTAATACAGTTGCACAATATTCAACCAACTTGCAACTAAGCCAACAAAAAGCCATTGCTAATGCCAGAAGCACTTTCAATTGCTTTCTCACTCACAAACTATCTCTCTCTGTCTCTCTGTCTGTCTATCGCCTTATTTTACATATATACACAAAATGATTAATTATGAAATCGCAGCTGGTTGCAATTTGGAATTGCAGCACTTTGTGAAACTCGACAGCAGCATAGTAGTTGCCAACTATTTAGAAATACACGAATATAAATACGAAAATCCTGTTTTCTCTGCTCTGTCAGTGAGTTCTGCAACTGTTGTTGTTGCTTTTGCTCCCTCGTTGACCATTGGGTGGCCTTACTGTTCCTCTCCCATCTTCTCACCCTCGCTCCACCCTGTGTGTGTGTGGGTTTCTCGCTGCAGTTGAAATGTGGCCAAGTTCAGGCAGCTTTAAACATTTTACTCTTTCACTCGCACACACACACACGAACACACACACACAAAACTCTCCTTCTCTTTCGTCGGGTTTTTGTCTGTTTTTTTGTTTTTTGTCACTTTTTTTGTGTATGCAAATTTAATTAAATTTGTTTTTTCTGTTTTTTGTTTGTGTGTTACTTTTGGCACGCACACACTCACACTGACACACACACACATGACCTACTTGCTGTTGTTGCGTTGGGACATGTTCCCGTTTCCGTTTCCCTTGGCGTCGTACCCAATATACACACACATACATATATACATATACATATACATACTCTTACATAAATGAGCATGAGAAATTAATTTCAATGTAAATGACAAACCAAATGGGAATGAAGTGGGCCTTAAACAGAGATTATTATGTTGGAAAAGTACAAGAAACGAAACATTTTTATGCATTTTTAAATAAGTTTTACTTGTTTTTATTTCCACAAAAATCTAGAACAAAAAGTTGCCTCAAAAAAGTTTTGCTTGTTTTTTTTTTTGCGTATTTTTAATTTATATTTAATGAACTTTAGTTTCGAAATCCTTTCTTCGTAGTTCACAGAAATGGCAGTAGATAGACCGTAAATCCAATTACGGAGAACGTAATTTAAGCTCGTTCCATTGTAAATGTTATATTAGATTAAAGCTATTTAATATTTGTTATAGATTCATTAAAAAAAATGTTTTTTGCTTTTCACGCTTTCATTTCCAGTTCATTGTGCCGTGCTTAAACTATCAATAGCTATCAGCTGTCAACATACATTGCCACACACACACACATATATTGTTGTTTTTCTTGTGTGTGTGTGTGTTTCGTAGGCGTTTGACACGCCCACTACACTTGTTGGGCTTCACTGATATATTGCTTATGCAATTGAGTTGTTGTGTCTTACGCTTGAAATAATACTGAAGCGTTGACATGTGAAAAACAAAATATGTGGTATATGTATGTATATGAAGCTATGCACCTGCCACAAGCCACACACAAACACACACACACACATACAAGCTGAGCTGACATTGCGCTTTTGTGTTGCATATTTGAAGGTCGTCATTTTGTTGCTCGTTCGTTCCCTCTTCTACGCCTCCTCCTCCTCCACATGCATAATAATCCGAGCACGCTTTTCGACTTTTGCGCCACAAAGTATGCAACATTTTTTGTTCATTTCCTTTTTTGGAATTTTTTTTTTTTGCTTGGCAACCAAATACCAAAATCAAACCAAACCAAACAACAAGCAGCAAACAATCCAACCCAAACTAACAACTTACAACAACAACAAACCTTGCAACATCAGCAAAAGTTTGAAGAATTATCCAAAACCCCACGCAGTCGCCCCCTGGCACAGATCCCGGCCCCTGTTCGCGTCAATAAATTAGTTTTGTATCCGTGCTCGTGTGTTCTTTGCAATTGTTGATGGTGCTCCCAAACCGAAATATGCTAAAAAAAAACTTAAATATTGGTAATATGTATGTGTCCATATGGATGTATGTATAGATGTTTTTTCTTGATGTATAACTTAATTGACTCTCAACTAACCGAAATTGTTGTATGATTTTTTTATAGTGCGCAGCTGCCGCACCGGTAAACAGGTGCAAATGACGGAGGCTGAGGTGCGTGGCTTGTGTCTAAAGTCGCGTGAGATCTTCTTGCAACAGCCCATATTGCTGGAATTGGAGGCGCCACTCATCATTTGCGGCGACATACACGGACAGTACACAGATCTGTTGCGACTGTTCGAATATGGCGGCTTCCCACCGGCCGCCAATTATCTGTTTCTCGGCGATTATGTGGATCGGGGCAAGCAATCGCTGGAAACGATCTGTTTGCTTTTGGCCTACAAGATCAAATATCCAGAGAATTTCTTTTTGTTGCGCGGCAATCATGAGTGCGCCAGTATTAATAGAATTTATGGTAAGTAATGCCGCAACTATATATTTCTTAAATATGTTTGTTTCATTTCAATCACAATTTTTTTCTTATGTTAGGCTTCTACGACGAATGCAAGCGTCGCTATAACGTCAAACTATGGAAGACATTTACAGACTGTTTCAATTGTCTGCCCGTGGCTGCAATCATTGATGAGAAGATCTTTTGCTGTCACGGTGGTCTCAGTCCCGATTTGCAGGGCATGGAGCAGATACGTCGCCTAATGCGTCCCACAGATGTCCCAGATACTGGCCTACTTTGCGATCTGCTCTGGAGTGATCCCGACAAGGATGTGCAGGGCTGGGGCGAGAATGATCGTGGCGTTAGTTTCACGTTTGGCGTTGATGTTGTCTCGAAATTCTTAAATCGACACGAGCTGGACTTGATTTGTCGTGCACATCAGGTAAATTGGTTATCAAAATACAATTTCTTACAGTGTATTTAAACAAAAATGTTCTTTCAGGTGGTTGAGGATGGCTATGAGTTCTTTGCGCGTCGACAGCTGGTCACACTGTTCTCGGCGCCCAACTATTGCGGTGAATTTGACAATGCTGGCGGCATGATGACCGTAGACGAAACGCTCATGTGCTCATTCCAGGTTAGTTTATGGGAATTACCTATCAGTATTTGGCTAATGTTTGATATTTTCTCTTTTTTGTTTTGTAGATTCTGAAGCCATCGGAGAAGAAGGCCAAGTATTTGTATAGTGGCATGAATTCATCGCGACCCACAACACCGCAACGTAGCGCCCCAATGTTGGCGACCAACAAGAAGAAATAATATATCCATCCGCTTCCATTTCCTTAAAGGGTGTAAAACCTCAACAAAAACAACAAACAACATCAACAACAACAAATATATATATATATATATGAATAACTTTTATATATTATACATACATACATATATAATTATGCCGAAAATCTATCGCGAGCAAGTAAAATTAACTAGTTGAAAACATCAAAATTCAAGTGCAGATTGCTATAGAAAAAAAAATAAAACTAAAAAAAAAATAAAAGTGAAAATATCGTTTTGCCAAAATGTCGGCTTTAACGTGTTAACAGATTAAAGATATATATATATATATAAACTGATTCATTTATATTATGAATATATATGTATATATATATATATATGTATATATATATATATATATATATGTATATATATATATATATGTATGTATATGTAACTAAATGTTATCATTAACTCTATACAACTTCTATATATATATATATATATATATATCTCTATTATTTATTTACTTTACATGTACATACATGTTGCTATATGCATATTGAATACACTACCAAAACACACACACACACACACACACACACCAACAACAACGAAATACACACACACACATGTATACACTAAGTTCTTGCATTTGTTTATAATGAAAAGCCAGGCCTTGTCCCTAAATCTTTATGTAATTGGCTAAGAGATAACAGTTTGTTAAGCTAAATTATTTTTTGTTTTGTTTTTTATTTTGGTATTCCTTCCCATTAAATTCCCCATTGCCCATAGAGAAAAACAAAAGGATACAGCGAATGAATTTATATAGGCATATATATATATTAATGTAAAACTATATATACGATATTCACTTCTATATATATATGTACTACAAAAAAAACAACAACATCTAATTACTAGGCCACAAAGTGCAGAGTTTCCAGCAACAAAACAACAAAATGCAAAACAAACAATGAAAAAAAACCGGAAAAAAATTTACAAAATAAATCAAAAAAATGAAATATGATTAGAGAAGCAAATTAATGTAGTTTTAACATTTAATTATATATTTTTTTGTCAATTTCTGTGTGGCGTCAAATGCCAAAATTGTTTATAAACAAAGTGCGCACTTTCAATTTGTCTAACAAGTAAAAAGAAGATTTAAAAAAATAGAAAACTATGAAAAAAAAAAATGTACGAACCAAGCGTAAGGCAGTTAAACTATGTAATTATTATTATGATTATCATATTTTTTTTGTAGTTTATTATTTACTCGCTTAAAACTGTATTTAATTTAATTATTTTTTTTTTCGTTTATTTAACTAATTTATTGCAATTTTTAATTATATTTAAAAGCTAAAATTTAATTTTTAAACGAGAAAAAAAACAAACAGTAAATAATTATTATATAAATATATATATATATATATATATACATACATATATATAAATATATATATATATATATATATATATAAATATTTTTTTTTTAATTTGAGCAAGTGACAAGTTATAAAATTAATACATAAAGGTATATACTAATAAATAGATTTAAACAACTGTTAACTTCAAAACAAAAATACAAAAAAAAAAACACAAAAATACAACAAAAAAAAAATACAAAAAACAAACATATTAAATAAATCGAAATTACAATTTGAAATTGATTAGGTAAATGGGCATTTACTGAGGCTTGTTTTCTGTTTTTAATACTATTGCAAATATAATGTAAAATTGCAAAGACAAAACCTAATTATATTTATATAAATATAAATATCATCAATCATGCCTGACATCAATGCTTGCCTCACACACACATACATACACATATAAGAAATGTGGCTAAGAAACGAATTTTGAAAATATTACTTCGAGTACTTGAAACACCAAAATTAGTGCATGTCGTTATTTTACTTCTGTTCAGTTTTTTTATTCAAAATTATTAACACAAGTTGAAAACTGAATATACAACTATATATATATATATATATTTAATATATACTCATTATATACATACATAATAGCATGAAGAGCTAATCAATGTTTTTTTTTTCGTCGTCGTCAAAACTTATTAGATTGTAGTGCCTTTTTTGCCTCCCAAAAAAAAAAAAAAAACAAAAAACGAAATAAAATGAGAAAAGTATCGAAAATGAAAGAAAAGAAAACTATAAAGTTTATATATACATACAGACATGCATATTATATACATACATTTACTATATACATTCATGAATATATTAGTAAACATTTTATATATGTGTATAGAGAAAGAGAGAGAGAGAAAGAGAGAGAGATGGGGGAAGAAAAAGAAAACAAAATTGTTATCATCATCAGCCAAAATGTCGGCAACTAGCAGCTTGCAACTTGCATGTCATACAGAGTCTGTTAGCTAGGCCTGCATGATGTGACACACAAGTCAATTAATTGCATCACAGCTTGTGTTGCAACATGCGACTCGCGTCTTTGTTTATTGAACGCTTTTAACTCAATCACTTGTTGATTATTGTATTACCTTGTTTTTCCTTTGTTTCCCTACTTGATTAATAATCGTATTTGTAGCCAATGAACGAAATTATTTTAAAACTGATCTTCACATTATTAAGCTTGTGTGTTGATGTGTATGTATGTGTTAGCCAAAAGTAAACCCTATACACACACACACACACACACACACATAAAGAGATACGATACAAATAACTATTGTGGTAGAAGAAAAAAAAAACGCACCACAAAATTGCATCATATACGAATGAAAAATACAAAAAACGAAGCAAAAACAAAACAAAAACCAAAAGAAAACGATAAATAAATCAATATATTTATTAAAAATTATTAAAAATCAAATAAAAATTATTAAAAATGTATGTAAACAAAATTATCAAATTGTGTTTTTTTTTTTATTTTCAAAATTTGTCAAATAATTACTAGATAAAGTATTAGTATATATTTACTTGAATTCCTCAGTTACAGTAAGTCCAAAAATCTTACCCTTTTTTCCCTATAATTCCTTGTTTTGTTGAGCTTTAAGCTTGTGTAGCAGTGTCAACAGATTTTTATTTTTAATTTTTCAAGCTTAGAATTTCATGCAGTTCCATCTGGTTACAGTAGTTGCTCAATTTAGTGGATACCTTAACAAATGAAGTTTGTCCATTCTGTAGTATAATTACAGCCATGTTTTGAATAAGCTTTGCATAAATTAATTTACAAAACTTCATATCTGCAGTCTCAACTGTAGTAAAGCAAGCTTTAAAAGCTTCTCATAAGTATATACCTGAACTGCTGAACTGTGCGCAAACTAAACGAGATGCTTTTAACAGCTTTCAACAACCCAGGCTTTAAAGCTTGAAAGCTGCATGCACTCCGACAGCTTTTCGGAGAAAAAGCTTTAACGCATGCATTCTGTTAGTTAACAGCATAAACCACTGTTAGAAACGAAATAAGCAGTTCCTCTAGGTCTCCATTGCTATTGATAGAATACAGCCAAACAGCGGCTGCTGTACTCACTTTGATAATAGTACCCGTAGCTGGTCCCCAAAGGTATAGTTTTGTTAATGGTTGACAGCTGATGGCTGACAAATATTTGGGGAGTTATTGCTGTCCTTTTGGGCTATGAAGTCTGTCATATTTGTATAGAAATGAAAAACGCAGTTTTTTTTATGTTTAACATTTATTTCATAAAGTTTTAAATGGTTTTAACGATTTCCAGCCCGAAATCGTAAGACCAATCAATCATTAATAATGTCATCTAAAGCTTAATAAAAAATGTTTTCTTAAAACAAAAATTAATACCGTAGCGCCTGCCTTTCGGTGTTCTGCTCCCAATAATGTAACGCAATGTTTGGTTTGTAGAGAAGACTTAAACATCAAACATTTAATTGTCAATATACATATATAAGTATATAGTTTGGTTAGTTCTCTTTGCTTTAAACACTCGTAAAAGTGTATTATAAATCTGTGATGCAATGTGTAATGTATAGAAGGAAGCATAAAGTATTATATATAGACTTGAAAAGCATCGTGGGAGGAGTTGTCTGTTCGTCTTGGGTCTTCCGAGTTCTACTTCTTGATCATTTGTCTAAAGTCAGCTAAATCGGACCACTTTAACACTTTAACAATATTAAAGCATTAAAAGCATTTAGGCTTCATATCAAGTGTATATAGTATTCGGCATGCCGAAGTTAGCTTCCTTATATTGGTGTCTGTTTATGTTTTCCAAAATTTCCATGTATGTATGTATGTCTCTGTGTGTATATATAGGTATATACTAGTTATAGTTTTCACGTTTTGTGTAGAAATGCATCACATTTACATTTAATTTTTCTGGTACATTTTTCTTATTTTTGTAATTTCTTTTTATAATTTTCGAAATACTTTGTGGCCACATCGTTTTCAAGTGTTTTGGTTGGTTGCTGTATATAGAGTTGTACATGACTGTAATACAGATATACATTAATATAAGATATATGCATAAAATAATTATGTACATCCATATACGTTGGATGTGTATATGTAGTATTTCATTTAGTATTTCATTTTGTATTTTTCTTAATTGTTTTCAACATTGAATGGAATATTTATTGATTTGGTTTTAGGTTTTCATAGTTTGTTTACTTTACCTTTTTGTTACTTGGCTAATTGTCTTTATGACCATAAATTCATGATTTAACACTAGACACTTATACATTTATATATGTATGTAAGTATGTATATATAAAGTAGTATATTCATATACGCAAATATGCTTACAGCTCTAACATTTAAAATCGTATGTATTTCATAGCAATATAGTTCTATTTAGGTAAGTATTTTGTATATTCTTGGTATTTTCTTGGTATTTTGTTGTAAGTTGTGTGTGTGTGTGTGTTAGTTAGGTAGTTAGTTTGTTATTCATTGTTAATTTCACCAGTTAGTTAGTTTAGTTAACATTTGGCCAATATTTATACCTAAAAAATATCCACAGTTTGCAGCTATTCGTTGACACCTATTATACGTTTGTATAGTGTATCGGGCGGAGCAATGTTTTAGTAATTAATTGATTTGATATTCACACAAACATATGTGTACATCTATATGTAACTGTTTTAGTATTTGGTTATTTTGTTTAGTATATTTTGCTTAGTACTTTTCGTATTTAGTATTCATACATACATATGTGTACATCTATATGTAACTGTTTTAGTATTTGTTTATTTTGTTTAGTATATTTTGCTTAGTACTTTTAGTATTTAGTAGCTGCTATTACACCATGCCCTTTCACCACATTCTGTTCATTATAGTGTATTTAAATGTGTGTGCTTTCGATATTTCGATTTCTTTTAGTTTTCTTTCAGGTCATACTGGGTGTATTCCCTTTTCATGGATATTTATAATTAACTTGATTGTGGATAGCAAATTCAAATTCAGCGCAGAGCTGAATTATTAAACTGCATTTTGTGGCTCTGCATTTGAGTTTTATTTTTCCTCTTTTTTTTTTGACAATTTCAAAACTGGGACAAAACTATTTTTTACTATGCTCACAATTTTTGACGCTTACTTTGTTTTTGTATATATATCATTTGCTTTAAAGAAGAATTTTCTTTTAATTTAGCTTGATTTGATGAAAATTGTGCAACACTTTTGTGATTTGTTTTCTAATCCAAAAGCGGCAAGCAGTACAAAAGCCACAAAAAAGAGAAGTAAAATCAGAATACAAATTATTTATATTACTATATATGTATATAGTAAATTTATATGTGTTGGTATGTATGACAGGAGAACTCTCAGATATGTATAGTACATTTTTAGAGGCATTTTTGTTTTCCTTTTTTTTCAGCTGAAACCTAAATTTTTTGATTATTATTTTCTTTGTATTTTCTGTTTCCTTGGTATATTTTACGCATATTTGATGATAATTTGTATTTAGTATTTTATATATGGTATATTGATATATTGGTATATGGTATAATAATACTATTTCATTTAATTACAACATTCAAATCTGTTAGTTATACATTTATTTTCGAGTAAGCCATTTACCATTTATGTAATTATTAGTTTTGAATATTCCTTTAACACTGCTTTATTTTGAATTGAACAATATTTTCCAGCACACACACAGAATTTTATTTATGTTTTCAATATCAATATATCTTTTTGCCTTAGTATTGGTTAGGTTTGGAGTAAGTATGAGTATTTTGTATTTGTTTTTATTGTAAGTTAACAACAATTGCATATTAGTATGTATTTATTTATGTCTTATGGCTTAATATCAACTCTAGCACACATATAACCTTAATTGAATTGTATTCAAATTTTATTTGGTTTTTTGGTTTTTCCCATTATTTCGCTCATTTTTAATGTCAATCTTAAATTCAATCTCTTATGCTTGCCTTTTAAACTGCAAATGGATTAAAACTGTTTTTTTCTGGTTAATTTTTCATTTAGACACTCAATTAACTCTTAAACTTTGACTAAAATTCTATAAATAGATCCCACGACCCACCCTCTATCCTATCCGAAATGTCTTGAAACGAAACGAATCGTATCGAATCGAATCAAAATTTCAAACTACTTTCAAAATGCTTTACTCTCAAAAGTCAATCCATGGCAAAGATCTTGCCCCCTTAAATGACAAAAACACATATTAAAATCCAGTCAACCTACCCAACCAGAATCCCCTTTCTTGGCTTTGGTATTTTTCCTATCCAATAGTGGGTCGTAGTATTTTTCCCGCCCCCTTTTTATTCGCCTTATTGAAACCGCAACTGAATCGCTATCGTTTGGTTGAAAAAATGTACAAATTTTCAACAACTTTTTTCTAAGATCATTTAGTTAATACTTTTGGTTGTTTTCCCTTCAATGGGACTTTGCTGCCACAGTGTGTCCAACTCGAGCTCACTATTCCAATTCCAACTACCCTAACGTCTACCTATCCCATTGCCAAAACGAATCACTATTCCAATTCCAACTACCCTAACATCTACCTATCCCATTGCCAAAACGAATCTATGGTGCTTCTAACGCTTCTTGCGTTTGGCAAAGACCTGCGACCACAATCGGAATCAAACATTCGTTGATTTGGGCACCGCACCTGTCTCTGGAGCAGCCCGTCGTTGTTCGTGTTGTTCCTGTTGCTGTTGCTGCTCCGCCTCTGCGCCATCGTCATCATTATAATCTTCGTCATTTTCTTCATCATCATCATCATCATCATCATCATCATCATCATCATCATCTTCTTCATCTTCATCATCGTCATCATCCTCCTCCTCATCATAATGATCATCATCAGCATTTAAGCTGTCCTCGCCGGTTTGATGCTTGTGTAGGTGCACCTGGACCACATGATGCGCAATCGGTTCCATTTCAATATCCATGCCATGCTCATCATCCTCCTCCAGATCCCCGGCCAAGGTTAAGCTACGCTGCAATCGCCGTTTGTTCTGACGATGTTTGGACGCCCTAGTTTTTGGCACGGGCACACGAATCTGGAACTCATCATCCGCAGTCTCAATGCAATCCAAATTTCCGCCACCTGCCGCAGCCGCTGCTGCCGCTGCCGCACTTGTCGAGGGTCCATCGCCCATAGCAGTTGCCGACGAGGATTTATCCTTTTTGCCAGCCTTGCCGTGCTTGCGGCCAGCGGGTGCATCGTGCAATGTCATCTTCTCAAAATTTAGCTCACCCTCTGCGGTCGCTTTGCCTCCCGGACGCATTGACTCATCCACATGGACGAGGATAAAGGGCAACTTCAATGCCAGATCGCCGCCCATGCCACTGAGCGACAGCTTGACCTTGACATAGTATGACACATAGATGGCAAAGACATTGCGATCATCTCCAAATCCAGGTGCGCCAGTCGCATTGCTAGAAGTTCCATGGGCACCGGCACTGTTGCCGGCATTGAGCTTGGCCATGGCTGGACTGGGCAGAGGTTGGCCCGTTAACAGCTGGGCTGCCTGCATGACAAAGTTCGGTGAACGTATAGCCGACGCGGCGATGGCGCCAGTTATCTCATCCGGCTCGGTGCTGCGCTGCAGTGTGTCCTCAAGGGCTATCCAATTCTTAGTAGGCCCACGCTGCGGACGCAGAGCCACAGTCGCATTGAGATGACCGCCTGGTGCAACCGTGCGTTCTAAAGCCGGCGACACGTTATCCGAATCGGCAACTACGTTCTTGAACTTCCCATTGTTAAACATGCAAACATCCACGTGCTGTATGGCGCTTACCTGTTCACCGGAAAGAAACAGTGATAGTGAAAGAGATAGAGAGAAAAAGAAAGATAAATTACAGGGCCAATGGGCTGGAGAGGTTGCCAATCAAACAGCCGCTCTCCATAATATTTGGACACACAATGTTATATCAATACCAATATCAATATTAAGGACATGAAAAAATTCGTTAATACAAAATGCAATGAAGAGGTTCAAACCGAAATATAAATACCCTTAAGACCATAAAATTAAGATTGTTACACTATTCAGGAACGATACCATATAATCATTGCTTTACTATTGCTTTTTAATTGCATCAAAAATGAACCTTAAAAGTTTCAATGAGAAATCAACTAGTTAAGAATACTTATGTTCAAAACGATATTATCTTAATAGAAATTCATATGGATACTATGAAAATTAATGTTTTTTTTAGCATATATATTTATTAAACAAGTACCACAGAGATATCTTAATAAATATTAAAGAAACTTCATCATCGAAATGTGAAAATAAAATTTTACGGAAATAAATGATAAAGTATTTGCATGTTAATGAAAACTTTTGCTTAACTCATTTATCTAGTTCATTTCCCTCTCCCACTATCTTTCTCTGTTTAATCGAGTCACAAGCTGACAACCTGGCAACCAAGTCAAGTGAATCCTTTAGTAGGGCATAGAGCGAATTGAGGCCGTGACACATGTTCAATGCGTACTCAATACAAGTGTACATGGTTGTTACACACTCCCTCGGTGTGTGCGTGTGTGTGTGTTCGAGTGGGTTGGCTGAAATTATGGTAGCATTATTTGATTGCGTTGCCGCGCTTACTTCAATCTTATCTATGGGCAAGGCAATCAAAAGTAATGCACTCAATTACGACGACCGTAAATGTGGACAATGTCCAAGAGGAATGAGGTATACACAGAGTGTACACACACACACACACACGCATACAGGATACATGGGATGACCTTGTTAGAGTGAGGGTCGGCGGGTGGTAGGGTGGTTGGTGATGTCAAGGATAAAAGAATTATAGCTCATTGCGTTGCGCCTTCGCAATTGATTTGGCCATCTTATTGTTGCCACCATTTTGTTTGTTTCGATTTTCGTTGATGTTTATTTCTGGTTCCATTCCCCACAAATTGGTTACACATACAAGAGCGAGTGGGCGTTGGGAGAGGGATGAGCGGGTTGTGTTTACTCATTAACAGTTCATTCTCCGGAACATGAAGAGTATACACTTTTGATTACCATCATTTTCACGTACAATTTAATGCAATTTTCAGTACTCACGTACGCACGCACGCACACACATACGTATATAAATGATAATTATGTGCCATGTGATGCATTCGCACTCGCGTCATTTGAAGCCATCTGGCAAGAGGAGTTCATTTGATTAATTCAAATTCAGCATAATCAATATAATCACGCATAGAATAGGATCCACACAAAATGACCACTGATTAGTTTGATATTCGAACATGTACCACCCACACACACGCACACACACAAACCTGTATCACAAAAAGCAACAAAATAAAGTCACATAACAGCACGTTTCAAATAAGTTTTAAGACGAAAAATGCTTAGTTGATGACATTTGCATTGATTGAACGTATTGAACGTAATGAATGCTTTGATATTCAAACGCATTGAGTACATTTTTGTGTCACAATTATTGGCAAAAATAATATTTGCAAGTCACATATTCATCAGTTGTCCAATTACTTTGTAATTTGATTCATTTGATTATGGCAAAATCCTTTTTCCCCTATTTTCACTTCACAAAATCGAACAGAAATTGCCAGAAATACTTTGATTGATGAACAGATAATCGTAATGAAATAATGGAATAATAATCAAACGTATGATATATTAACATATGAAACATTTATCAAGAGAGTAGTTTACTTCAACGAGTTTAACGACACTGCATATACAATTGTACTTATAGTTGCAACACGTGGCAAGAAGAAATTGTGTTAAATTTTATGTTGTGGTAACTTTTCTTAGCTTTTACTCTTTCCTACTCTTATTATTTGATTAGTGTGTGGGCGCAATCTTAAATGGATTCTTTGCTTAAAGTCTGAAAGTCATTTGACCTTCATTTCAGTTATTGTTAGGATTAAGGATACCCAGCCTACTTATATATAGTTTTGCCCTAATATGTGTTTCCCCTATTTCTTCTCTCGCTCGCTTTCCTCCATTCTCATTCTGTTTCCATTTTCTCAATGGCACATTGTGTGTTTCTCGTTATGCAGAATCATCTGGTTTTTCTAGCCATTTTTTTGCCCTGTCAACCTCATTTGACATTCAATTGTGAACTTCTGTTGTTGCTTGTGGGATTTCTTCGCTCAATTGGCTGGCACAATAACAAACATACACACACACACTCTCTCTCATATACTTTGTACATGTATACACATGAATAAGCACGCAGAGTAATTTTTGTCAAGCTTCACAATAGAAGACCAAATACATATATATTAATATTCAAACATATATTTATATATTATTTAATGTATGCATATTCGTAATAGTTTCTTCTCCTTCTTAATCTCCATCGCATTTATTTGCCATTTGTAATGAAATTTTCAAAACTAATGGCTGCCATTGAATACATTTACATACACATCCATATGTAACAAAAAGCAATATTTTATTAGATTTTTATGTTCACTTTTTATTCGACTTTCAGTCAGACAAGAAGTTTGCAGATATGTTGGGAATTTTCTTATTTTAGGATATAAACTACATTAAATCAGATATTTGTTTAGTTGCAAAGAATGCTTGACTCTCAAATACATCAAACTGTCAACTTCTCTTGAAATCGTTTAAAAGTTATCGATAAATTCTTGCCATTAAAAGTTCTTTCTGCCTGTTACATATTAAACCCACTTAATGTCCAGTTTCATTTGAATTTAACGTAGGTAATTCTGTTCGATCTTCTACTTGAGTACACCAAATCTGTTGCATTCATGTGTTTTATTTCTTTTATGGCAAGCTAACGACTGCCGCCCCAAAGCCTTAAACCCAAAAACCAAACCCAAACCGAGAACCAACTCGTTGTTGCTTGTAGTCTGATTCAATGGAAGTAGAAGAGCAAGCTGTGCTCGTGTGCTTCTTAATGTTGCTATTTTTTTGGCCAAATTACAGTACACACACACACACACATATATATATATATTGTCATTGCATGTGTATGTGTGTGTGTGTTACTTTCGACTTTTAGTAGAAACTTACAGGCAAATGGCCAAAGTAAAGTACATACAATTTTATAAGACCCAACTGCAGCAGCAGCAGCAGCAGCAAAAAGCCAAAGAAAATCAAAGAAAAGTAAAACAATACAGAGCAATATGTCCATAAAATGGCAAGAACACACACACACACAAACACACAAGCACACACGTGCACATGTACACTCTCTAACACTTGTATGTATATTTAATAATGCACAAAGTGCACAACAGTAAAAGAAGATGAGGAAAAATAGACAGAGACTGAGGAGTGAGGGAGAAACAGAAATAACAAGCTAAAAGCAATTCATTTGAATTTGAAAACATTTTTTGGTACCACTGCTGCCATCAAATATTAAAACGCAAGCCAGTTACATGAATGCACCAACAACCCTGAGCAGATAAGTAGATTGGTCAACTCCCACTAAGAAAGGTACTAGTCCATACACATACACCCATCTCCCATCTCCCACCTTCTCTCCAAATTCTCTTTTAATCCCTACAACATCAATAGGAAATGCTTTGGGAAACAGAGCAGATGACATGTGTACATACATATACATATTTTAAGCGTGTGACAATAATAAGCACTCCAATAACTAAAATACACACAAAAAAAAAAATTATAAGTTTGTTGTTAATCAATATTAATATGTCGAAACTTTAAATTTAATACGAAAAAAATGTGAATTTCACTATTTCAAAATAATTTGCATTCTAAATATGTACAAGCATCAATATAATTATTCATATTCAAGAAAACACTTGGATTAACCACAAATATGCTTTATCAAATTAAATTTTTATCTGTGAATTATTTGGCATTCATTCAAAACTGTTTTAATTACCAGAAAATAAACAAAAACGGTCGGTTATTTCTGGCATGTATAAATTATTACAATTAGTGCTATCAGTTTTTTATTGCTTGAATGATTTGCATTTAATTGGCTGAAATATACATAATTTCAATGAACTATGAGTAGAAAATATTTGTAACATTGTTTGTCCCCCGAAGCAAATATTTCAAATATGGCAAAATTGTTGAATAAAAAAATTTAATTTGTGTATGGAATTTATGATATTGTTTTTGTTACCGTTTTACAGAAAAGCTTTAAATGCAAACTTCTAGTCCAGTCTCTTATGTTTTTTTCTTTCTTGATTATTTTAACGAAATGTTTGAAATGTCTTTTTGCTTCTGGTATCTTTAATTTCCGTTCTTGTTTAGCTCCTTTTTATACCCTTAAATGGGTCAAAATGGATGTAATGGTTTGGTGCAAGAGTATGTAACAGGCAGAAGGAAGTTTCTCCGACCCCATAAATAATATATATTCTTGATCAGCATCAAGAGCCGAGTCGGTATAGCCATGTCCGTCTGTCTGTCTGAATGTCTGTCCAACCTTCTGTCTGTATGTATGAACGCGTCGATCTCAGGACCTACAAAAGCTAGAGGGTATCTTCTAGTCGAGCTTACTTGACTAGAGCGTTCTTCATGGTTTTTCATTTGTGTTTTGTACAGATGCACATCATACTTCCGTTAGGTTTGTCCGTTCGTCTCACTGCCTCTCTGTCTCTCTGCCTCTCTGTCTCTTTGTGCCGGTTTACTCTTTTCATTTGTAGATTGTACATTGTGACTACAATAACATATAAACAATAATCGTTTGACAGCTTTTGGCGGCAACGCACGAAAAAAACAAACACAAACATTTTCCAGTGCACTCAAACGGAAACCTGATGTCTGCTGGCTGACTCTTGCTGTGTCTCTAGAGTTTTCTCTCTATGACTCTTACACTCTATCTATTTTGGTCTGTCTCTGTCTTCCCTCTTAGGCGTGTTAAGCGTTTTACACAACTCCTACATAATGTCTGTGTCATGTCACTAACTTCCTTTTATATCTCTCATACGCTCTCTCACTCTGCCCGTTCAATTCGCTCGTTCTGTCTGTCATTTGCAGGGTTCCGTTCCTTATTGCATTCGATTTAACTTCAAGTGGCCGGAAGCTACTTTATGTGGCGTGTCATCGATGTATCTATGGAACTGACTTATCCGCAATTGCAGCTGCTGCGTTTTGTATAACTCACTTCAAGTCACAAGTCGCAAGTCGCTCCTCTTTCTTACAGCTTATCTATGCTGGATTGGCGCACGTTGCGTATACGTAACTTCTGTCAGAATGGTAGCCAGTACGGCAGCACGGCAGCCACATCGATTTGGGTAAGGCTAAATGAAGCTGCTTGAATTTATGGCACATTTTTGCAGGCACTTCGCGTCATTCAAGCGCAATGAAAAAATGTTAAGCTGCGAACACTGAGAGTCAAGCATTAGGCTTAGCACACTGAGGCTTTGTACACATGTTAACATTTGACAGGGCAACGAGGGAGGATGTGAGTTGGTGGGGGATTGGGAACACGTTCCTAAGCGCAATACTGGCAACTGTACAACAAAAATGAATTTCTTAAGAATGTTAACAAGAACGCAAACTGAATGCCACAAAACTTGAGCTAAGCTAAGCAGCAGCAAGGCAAAGACAGACAGAAAAACAGACCGGGATACAGATATATAAATAGATAAATAAAGCTGCGGCTGGAGGCGTGACACTGTGGGTAACTTGATCACTTTTCGTAGCATTAATTAATAACTCAAGAGCTAAGATATTTCGATATTTTTTATATACCAAGACCAAATTGTGGCTAAAAATTAATAACATTGGTCAACTATATCATAGCAAGACTACAGAATCAAGTCACATTACCCATAGTGCACGAGCTTTATACAATGTGAAACAATGTCGAATGTTTATGTTTTCGACTTGCGGAACTGTTGCAAGTGCAAACATTTTTATAGGAAAAGGAGGTGTTGATCGTTAACAACAGACAGAGAGAGAGAACTGTTCGTATAATCAACATGAACGATTTTTAATGCATTTTTAACTTTCCAAAACTAGTTCATCATAGCCCAACACAAGTTGCTTTATTCTTTAAAATATTAAGCGTTTGAATCTTTAAAGCCATATATAGATTTGTTTCAACTGTTATCTATGGTTAGTGTTTCGTTTATAATGTGTTTAGTACACCTCTTTCACATATTGAGTTATTGATGCCAGTGAAGGTAACCCTTCGATCAGCCATTGTGCTCTAATATGATTATCAAGGCAGTGTCTCGTGTGTAAGTGCGGATGTGTGTATCTGTGTGTATGTGTGTAGCAAAATAGGGTTAGCCTTGATAAATTCTTTGCTTAAGCAAAAAAAACGGACTGTCTGTTCGCTTGTCGAAAGACGCTTCGAGCATTTGACTACGTGCGTCTATGTATGTATGTGTGGATGTGGGTGTGTGCAAGGGTCTGTGTCTGTATCTGTATGTATAAACACAATTTTCACTCGAGCAACGCCTTTTGCCAGTTCCGGTTTTTTACCGTTCCATCTTTCTACTTAAGCCTTAAACTCAATGTCAACTTTCTGCTCAAGATTTTCCCATTTCCACTCATGCCTTCTCCTTGCTTCCTCAGCTATGTCAGTTCGGTTCGGTTCAGTTGTGTTCTGTTATGTTCTTTGCCTTCATCTCTTTTCTCAAGTGGCACGACACTCAAGAGATTGCACATTCCAGTCCCGGGCCCCAACACAGCACAACTTTTGCAGTTTTGCCGACAACATTTGCATTTTTGTCTGCTGCTGCTGCTGTTGTTGTTCTTGTTTTTGTGTGTGCTGCTTACTTTCTTTCCTTCCTAGCCATTATGCTATTTTGGCCGTTTGCCTTTTGGCGCCTACCATCTGGCCGAAGAGAAAGCGAAGAGAATGCGGCTTGTCAAGTGGTTTTCGCAGCGGGTGGTTTGGATTCGATTCGATTCGATTTGTCAGTCAGATTTTTAGCCAGCCAAACTGTCGCACAAATAAACAGCATTGTTTGTTTTCTCACTCAAACACGCACACGCACACACACACCGCATCGTGCACAGTCATGGCGTATGCGTAATATTCGATTTGTGTTTATTAAAAGCTTAATGCTCAATCAGGCACCGTTCAGTTTGCTCACTGAAGCGACAAAAACGACGCAACACACACAGGAATTCGCTATTAAATACTCTTTAATAATCTATAAAACGTAATTAATCAATAATTATCTTGCTGACTTCGAACACCCCTAATGCTGATTACTCTTACTTTATTTGTTTTAGTTCTTTCTTAGTCCCACTTAGCGTATACTTAACTTTTCTATTGTTGACATTTTTAGATAAGCTCCTTAGTCGAATATCATTGATGCCAATAAAAAGTTAACACCAAGTGCATGTATTTATTAATATACCCACCAGATATGGTAATGTATTTAGAGTGTTCATACGTGCTTATAATATTAATACGACGCTTTCCACTTGTCCATATCAGAATAACTGATTTATTTATGTGCGAATTTTACTCTCCCTCTATCTCTCTCCCTCTCTGTGTGTGTTTGGGTGTGTTTACATTACTTTTGGCTGTGACAGCAATTGTTCATATGTGTGTGTGAAAGAGAGAGCGAGACTACCCGCTGGGACATTGAGTTGTTTTTATTGTATTTCATTGGCAATTATTCGACTTAATACCAAAATCGAAGCAATTGACTTACATGCATTTGCCATTAGAGCTACTACTATATAGACAAACAATGTCAATAACACACCAACACTAACACTTAAACTAACAATAACAATCAGGAGACAGATAAGAAATGTTGTTGTTGTAAGTGGGGGAAAAAATAAAGTATTCAAGTAGACAAAGATGAATTGATGATAAGATGTTCAGGACATGTCGAGAACATGTTTTCTAGCTTTGCAAATTGTTAGATATTATTTTTGTTGGCATTTGCATGCCATACACACACCAACACACACTCATAGACGCACACAGAGACAACATGTAAGTACATAAACCTAATACTTGTTTCAGCTAGCAGATGCAAAGTGCTGTAAAAACCCATATAATTGGTTGCTTTAAATGGCAAAAGGCCCAATTTCTATGTTGGCAATCGGAAAAGAAGCCGCACACAACAACAACTGCTCGTTGCATACATCAGCTGCGAGCGGCTTGCAACTGGCTCCCCGATGGCCATTTGATTGAATGTCATAACTTTGCCGGTCACTTGCTTGCCAAATGGGGCTCTATTTTGCCCATGAATACGAAAGATAACTTTTTTTTTTCCAACTGGATTTGTGACCATATGCATGTGTGTGGGTGTGGGTGTGTCAGAGTGTGTGTGTCGCAATCCATTTTATGATCATATAGCAACGTAGCGCATAATTCATTTAATACTACGGCAAAAGGCAACGGAATGATAGGGAAATGAAAGTGGTGTAAGTGTAGGGGTTAGGCAGGGTAGGCGGGGTAGGCGGGGTGGCATTTCCGAAGCCAATGCCAATGGCAAACGTTGTCGTCTGCCTTTGCCTGTAAATTATTCATACTGCATGCATTATGGCTTGCAAAGCTGAATGCAACAGTTTGTTCAACCTTGCGTATGCGTAATTTGTAGCAGCTGCATGAATATGAAAATGAAAATGAAAACTATTTGACAATCCGACAGACAGACAGACGTGCCACACACCCACTCACAGAAAAGAAACCTTACAAATGAGTGTAAGAAAATGAAATACAGGAAATTGCAAGGAGGGATTTTTTCTTTTTTTTGTATAAACCTGAACATTGAAAAGAGTAATCCTTCTATCTTGGTTTATTTCTATTCATGTAAACAATGGAAAAGAAAAGATTGCTTGCCCTGCTATCCAACTACTAGAACTTGCAGTTGTTGCAACCCAGTGGCAAGTTGAATAAATTCCAGTTAACTTACCCGCAGTTTGCGCACGGTCTTGCGACTGTCGTTGCGTATGCTGACGGTCACATTGACATTCTCGCCATGTGTGTACCAGCCCTTGTCGAGGCTTGCCCTCAAGCTGACGCGTCCATCGTGCAATAGAAATGGTTTTTCCACAGAGCCCTGTGGGCTCCCATTCGGTCCCACGCTAATGCCACCAACGCCACCAGTGACTCCAGCATTGCTGTGCGGTTGCAACATGTTGCTGCCAGTGTTATCGCAATGCTGCCGATAAATAACAACAAACAACGACAAAAAGAGTCAAGAGTAAGTTGCTTGTATGTAAGAATGTAGAGTAAGGCTAAGGGTTCCACTTACCTCCTGGAATGATTTGCTGTAGCATTGAAACGGATCATTGGGGCATCTCTCGATTTCACTTTTGCTACGACCGAAACGACCGCTGAATCTAAACGATTTTGGCGATAGGCGCAGCTTGGGAAAAGAATCGCCACGCTCTGACTTGGACTTGGACTTGCCACCACTGGTGTTGGCGTGGTGGGAGCACGATGGTTGCTCATGACCAGCATCATTGCCCGGTGGCGGTGGTGTTGCACTTGAGGGAGGCGATTGTGCCGACGCCGTTGCACCCACATTGTGCTGGCCAAAAAAGGCGGCAAACTGCTCCGGAGCCGAGTAGTTAAAGACATCGGTGCGATAAATGACGCGTACACCCATCTTGACAGAGGCGCGACGATGGAACTTCTCGTCCGTTTTGTCTGCTGCAATAACACAAAAGGGATGCTTCAAACACACACGGGGATGCGTCCCACCCCACAATAAGCCCAATTAACTGTGTGCTCCGTTAACGTGGCTTGAATGCCGCTGCCATTGCTCGCTAAGCTCATTAGAAACGCAGCTGCTTAATATGCTTGTTATGATAAATTTTGTGAATTTGATTTTGAATGTTTGAGTACTCAGTTATGGTCCGTTCGAAGAGTTCGTCTAGGTTCAGGTTAGTTAGTCCGAATGCCGAATATGTTAAGTGCCAAATGATTTGAAATGCGCATTGCCAATGCTTGGACAGCTTGTTGTGAGCATAGAAGGCAGACGGCTGACCGCTTCAAACCCATTTTCTTAGTTGCCTCAATGCCAGCAAGGAAATTTTGGGAACACAAAAGAATTCAAATGCATTTTCTCAACAGATCTTAACAACAATCAAACGTGATAAGAAACTGAAATGGAATTTGAATGTTTGCCAATTGATATTGAAATGTTTCATGAACTTTGACATGGCACACAAGAAAAGGACCCTGAAACGAGCTACAACAACACTCAATAACGATGGACAAACACATAGAGCGATAGACAAAGAGGGAGAGGGAGAGAGAGAGAGTGAGTGAGTGAGTGAAAAAAAAAAAATAATTAAAAAGAGAAAAGTAAAAGATTTTTTATTGTATTGTAAAACGATATATATGATATATAGACATGAATATGAAAAAAAAAAATAGCTCCATATCACATGCACACACACACTCACTCAAAAAGAGAGAGGGGAGAGCAAGACAGAGACATCATTACTATCAAACAGACAAATATTAACTACAGAATAGAAAACAAACAAGTAAGAAGGCTCTAGTCGAGTAAGCTCGACTAGAAGATACCCTTAACCCTTGACCATTCAGACAGACATACGGACGAGCTGATAGACATACACATATGGCCGTGTACTACTGCATCTGGAGTCTCTAGCTTTTGTAGTTCCTGATATCGACGCGTTCATAAATACAGACAGACAGACAGACAGAGGGACAAACGGACGGATATACGGACATGGCTATATCGACACGACTATTGCACAAAACCATTATACCCTTTTTATTACCCATTTCATAGGTTAAGGGTATAAAAACACACTTGATATTGACATCAAATTAAAAAAAAAAAAAAAAAAAAAAAACAGCGGTCCGCACCCGGCAGTAAAAACAACAACAGCAACAGACACACTTTTTGTGATTCGTCGGGCAGCTTACCTCGACCTTCGTAGTAGTCACCGCACAGACAGCAGCAGTGACACAAGTTTCGCGCCAAACATTTTCGACATCGACGCCAAAAAGTGAATCTCTGAGGCAGTGTATGCCTGGGGGCACACACACATTTGGATATTGGAACTGAGTGCGATAAGTGCAATAAACAATATGCAATAAGCAACATAACCAAAGCAATATACACGCTAACACATATACGGTTACTAACACACACACAAGAACACACCCACACGTAAGGACACTAACATAACTCAAATAGTTGGACAATAAACACTATATACACATAACTTAACAAAAAAAACTATAATAAATATTAGACAAGGACAAGAATGTGTACACAAAAAATTGTTTGTTTATGAATTACAGTGTTTCCAGCAGCTGCCTTGTACCGGATAATACACAACATGAACTTCAGATGGGCGAATATGTTTTGAATAAATGAAGACTTTTCTATGACAAATGGTAAAAAAATCAAATGGGAATGTTGATGGAGAGGGATGGGGGGATACACCATGAACAGCTGATGGAACTTTAATTATGGCTAGATACAAAAAGAGTTTCAAAGACAAATAATTACAGTGCATTGCAGTTAGGACCTCAACTTTCCAACATGAGAAAACGTTTTTTATAAGAAGAAGTAAAAAAAAAACTAAAATAAAGTAAACACAAATACCCCAAATAAAATTTGAAGAAATTTGAATTTGAAAAACTAAGCTAAAAGGTTAATAGTATAGTTCTAGATCGATGAAGTAATCAATTGGATTATATGTATACATATATATTTTTTCTTATTGGTTTTCCACTTGGCGTCGTTCACTGAAATGTGAAAAAATCCTTTAAAAAATGTTTGATCAAAAATTGTTTTTAACCACAAGTAATACCATAATCGACATGCAATAAAGAGAAAGGGATATATGTGGGTGTGAGGATTCCAAGCCAACTCAAATCCACATCTAAAACTTCGACAAACATTATGTTAAACAACAAATTTGTTTAAAAAACACTTTCGAGCTTGATGAAAACCGTGGCCCTAGTTTATTTTTTCAAGTGCCGTTTAAAATTCTACACCAAGCCGATTAAAAACCCGAATCAACTTCTACAAAACAAAACACAAGAAAACAAAATACCAAAAACACCTGCAATACGACTTGAAAGGTTTCGAATTATACGCTGTAAATTGTGGTTGACCAAGGGTTTGACCAAAATTACTTTCCGGGCCAACAGAAATGCGTAAAAAGGACCGCAGTTTGTTTGAAGAGTAATTAAATGAAAACAATAGAAACAACTGCTGATTTCTTTTTTTTGTTTTTGTGGTTGTTGTTGTGGCACCTTCACCTTCTACTTCGGCTTTTTCCTTCATCTTCTTCTGGACCTGACAACTGCTAGGGGGCGCCAACTGACCAGCAGCTGCTGCGTTTCCACTGTCCGCCTGCAGGCGACCGAAAGCGTTCCGCTTTCCGTTTTTTTGTTTGAACCAACCGTTTTTACTGTACAATCAATATCCTTTGTAGTATATTAAGTCTGATAGCAACTAGCATCGCCTAAGATTATCTAGCGTTTAAAGAGTTTGAATACAACCAGAAGTTCCTTAAATAATTCGCTTTTGCTTAACTCAAAAGCTTTGCTGCAGGTCTTTTAGACTCTAATGGAGCTACCTTGCGAATGCAAAAGAATAATGGTTACTCGCGGGCACAAAAACAACATCAGGACAACGCCTGCCAGCAAATGAACAAAATGGAAGAGCAGAAAAATGCAAAACAAACGAAAAACTGAAAATAACAATGAAAGAAAGAAAATATGACAACCAGAATGAAAAAAATTATTTAAACCATCAACAGCACTGCTGCAAATCGAAACCGGAATTGAAATCTGAGGGGTCAAAAACAGACACAGACACGCCATTATTATCTTGCATGCATCTGGTATTGATTATCTTTGGCTCGAGCATACTGAACTAAAAGAAGTTCTAAGAAATATGTAAGATACAGAAGGATAACATACTTCAAGCTGTTTATTTAATGCCTATGAACATAAGTTTCTTAATGAGAAAAGCAAATCAAGTTTTTTTCGATTGTAATAAGATTTTCATAAATTAGCTATTATATAATATATATATATTATATAGAAAACCTAAAGAAATCATATAAATTATATTGTAGAAAATTTGTAGTTGAATGCAGCGATAGCTTACTATAAGGCTAAGAACACAAAAACCTCAACTTAAAGGGAACCCAAAAGAATTGAATCAAAATCAATCAAAATGAACAAGTCTCTCCCAAAAACTGTGCTGACGTCAGTGGAAGCAGTAACCGCAGCAGCAGCGTCGGTCAACAATTTGGTAGTATTGGATAGAGCAATTTTGGTAAACTGTTTGCCGGTTTGTGGACATGTAATCGAATGGAGAAAAGGGTAAAAGGCGAGTCTGAGTTGGTTTTGGTCATCAATATAATTGAGCTGGGAAACTTGTTTGATTGCCAAATTACTGTGGTCATCGCATTCGCTCGCTCTTACATATGTTAGGTTTTAACTGGATGAGACAACTTAAATCACTCGAATCACTCGAAGCTCGATGCTCGTAACTCACGATTCAATTAGCGCTGGCAATGGCTGGCAATGATGATGAATAATGAATGGAGGAAAGGTAGTGTAGTAAATGCTGATTAATTATAATGCCATCTAGTTCAAAATGATTCTAAAAGCAAAGCTTAAAAGCTCTGCACTCTCTGTGGTGTGTGTCAGTCAAAGGTCAGAATATTAATGAATTCTTAACTAGATTATCATTTTTCATGCCTAGTTTCGATAAATATTCCATATACTTTATCCTAATTTTATGTGATATAGTGGATATATTATTAAAAGCTGTTAACTATTCAAAAAGCTCCTTTCTACATCTACTATTTATCATCTAAATATGTTTACTATTTTATCACTTAAAAACTACAGTTTAAAGCTTTGGGTTCCTTTTTATTCACATATAGCTTGAATGAGCCTACTGAGATTTCTTCTCTTCAGTATTGATAATTCTTTCAAAATAAAATCGACTTCAATGAAATTAATTATTGTTATTTTCTACAGCAGTACTATTTTAATTTATACATACCTATATGTATATTGCACTAATTTGAAATATTTTTACTTTAATGAACTTTTAAGATAACTTTTTACCATTTTTAATGATAGTAAAGACCTACTTTTACAGCAAAAATTATATAAAATGTATATGTTTGTATGTTTTCAATCTGTTTGAAATCCAAAGCTTGTTAACGAAAATCCTGTTTTTAACTTCACATGCAAATCCGAATTCTAGGAAAATAGTCTAACCGAAAACTCTTAAGTAGTTAAAATTTGATGAGTCTAATCAGAGCAATAGTTGATTATTTGTAGTAAACCTAATCTAAGCTTCAGTTTCAGTTAAATTAAAAGTGTTTTCATTCATGCTGTGCAATTGTTCGATCCCACTGTTTGTTTCTTCGATAATACCTGGTACTAGTAAATCAAATCTCTCAATACACCATCATACCTGATGAGGTTCCAGCAGGACATCGACGAACAATAATGTTCATATTGTTCATATTGATACACTAAGCCACAAAACTTACCAATGAAGCAACGCACATCGTAGCTAGTGCCAATGGGTGCACCATAGTAACGCTTGGCCGGCACCAGCTGCACGCTGGGTGGTGCCTGGGGGGCCAACGTGAGGTTGAACGGATGAGCACCGTCTCCCAGGCGCTTCAACAATGCCTCCTGCAAGCAGAATAAATGCACACATCAATATAGATATATATTCATATGTGCACGTACATACACGTACGAACGTGTGTGTATAAATTAGTAGTTCTGGCCTTCAGCCAGGATAAAGCACATTTGCAAAATTGCCTGTAAATGGAAATTTTAGCATTTTAATTGATTTTTTGTTAGACATTTTGATCGGCCCGGCAACTGAACTTGCTGAACCAGCCGCACTCAACTGTATGACAATAAAAATTACAAAAAAACCAACAAAAAAATCTAGTTAGATTGCTGTAGTTGAGTAGGGGCTACTACAAGATACCCTGAACTACTGCACTGTCTAAACACTTCCAATACCTGATGAGAAGGCTTTAATCTTACATATCTCTTGGTTGTTGGTTCTTTATTAATTTCAATAGACTTTCATAATATTATCTATACTTGCAAAAACAGTATTCCAATTTTCAAGAAAATAGATTTTTTTTAACGATTACATCGTAAGCAGGAAAAGTTATCGAACAAATGTGTTCTTTCTAGGGCTTAGGAGAAGTTATGCTCCAAATCTGAAGTCCTAGCATTCATAGAGTCTAAGATCGACGAGTTTACAGACGGAGAGACGGACATGGCTTTATGACCTCAGCTTATGTCTCTATTTGTTTGTTATAAAGTTTTGCACAAAATCAGTATATCCTTTTACCCATTTCATGAGTTTAGGGTATGAGAAACACAAAAACAAATACGGGCATACATAAATGCACTAACTTATATTACGCACGAGTAAACATATAAATATGAAATTGTTTCAAATGATTTTTTTTTAATATTCATGAATTTTGTCATTGCTAGTTGTAGACTAGCTATTTAAACACTCAGAGAAAAAAGAGGTTTAAATAAGCATAAATTATGAGTATGCTTAATTGGAAATGTGCATAAGTTAACTTAGGAACTACCATGAAATTAACATATTGTACTATAAATTTAATTAGATTTAAATATTATTCATATTACATTTTATAACGCGAAATTTTCGATTTATAATTAAGGGTAATTTTATTTATTTTCATACGAAGTTATTGTAGCGAACATTTTATGTTTTGAATAGTTAATTAAATATGCTTCAACGTTAAAATTAACATCTAATAGTTTTTGATTTAAATATATTTCATATTCATTTTACTGCTTTACTTTGTCTCTAGTTGAATCAATATGCTTTATAGTTAAACAACGTTTCATATTTTTAAAAACCCGCATTATTATTTCATAGTCGATTCTCGTGTGGTGCGTCTTTTTTCTCGGCTTTTGTTATGTTGGTTATGATAACAATTCGTTTTTGTTGTCTTTTCTTGTGTGCTGGTTTTGGCATTTCATTTGCATTTTATTATGTATGCGGTATTATGAGGACAAGCTTTGCCTCCTGGTTCCTGTTTTCTGTCCCCGCTCATCATCATTTGGCCATGTCATTGAATGCCTCTCTCTCTCTATCTCTTTCTCTGTGTGCTTGTGTGTCCCTGGCCGTGGCCGTGGCCATGTTCCTGAGTCTTTTTGCTGCTGGTTCTGCCCTTGGATTTATACTTAAATATCTTATCGCCGGCGCGTGTATCTGTGTACCGTCAGATGAGTAGCTTGCGTGGTAGCGGGGCAATGGACACAACTAAGACACAAAGGCAATCTACTTCTTTCTCACCCCGCCTCACCCCCCCGGCCACTTTACTTTACCTTAATGTGTGTGAGTGTGTACGGCATTTCAATGAAAAGTATTTAAAGACAATTCCACAGCTCAAATTGTTGTGGCTCTGCAAAACGTTTTGTTTTAATTTCAGCAAAGTGGAGACTGAGAGAGAGAAATTGAGGTGAGAGTGAAAGAGAGAGGAAGAGAACGAAAGTTGTATGTCTCCTTAAGCCGCAATTGTCAGAGGACAAGGACAAGGACAAGCAGGAGCATAATACCTTTAGGCTTGAAAGCTGTAGATAGATGCTGGCTTAACGGTATACGTACAACAAATTAAGTATACAAATTTAACTGCCACACTTATATAAGAGTCGGATGCTATTGTCTTGCAAATTTGTTGATATTTACCAAATATATACATACCATATATACTTTGTGTATAAATTGTTTGCATTGTATTCAAATGAAGTTCAGTTTTTGCGGCCTTTGTCCATTGTCTGACTCAATTTCTTTGCATCGCTAAGAAATATGTTGAACTTTGTATATCGTTCCCTTATCGATTGTGTGTTAAGATTTATTCATTTGCATAATTGATTAATTGCAATTTATTATCCCAATTTTCTTATTTTTTCCATTGTATCCACACCCATTTATCTATGTATCTGTATCTATTTATCAGATTTTTTAAATCATTTTGCCCCTGGTTGGGTCGAGTCTGGTCTAGTCTGGTTTGGTCTGGTCCTGTCTGGTGCGTGGTGTTATTCAGGCCAACGCCAAGTTATTAAAGTCAAATTTATTTAATTATGCGTGTCGGTGTGTGTATGTGTGTGTGCGGATGTGTGTCTAAGTATGTATGTGTGTGTGTGTGTTGATAGCTTTGGGCAGTGGCAGAAAGCTGTTGGTTCTGGCAGCAAGTAAATAAATGAGTGAATATATTATGCAAATCGGTCAAGACAAGCGAGAAAAGTGGCGCAAAATCTACAAATATCAGGGGGTGGAGCGGGGTGGTGTAACTTATTAGAAGTTTATAAAGTGAAAAGTGAAAAACTGATTGCCTAACCGAATTTCGGTGAGTTTGGCTGTCAAAAATGTGATGGCTAAATAAATGATTGCATGTCAAATTTAATAAAAAAGGTCAAGTTTTGGCAAGCGATGTATTCTTAGGTAAATACATCTACAACACACACACACAAAGACCCACACACACACACATACACACATAAAACCGGACATACGGAAGCGGAAGATACAATGGCAAAAGGGAATGGAAAACATTTGTTTAGCTTTTAGTTAAATGAAATTGATTTTCAATTGGTTTAAGTGCAATAAACTGAAATCTTTAATTTAATGAAGTATAACAAACACGCAAACAAACAAAAAAGTAAAAGGCAACAAACAGCCAGCGTAAAGACAAGCGACGCGCACAATGACGAAAGTACAAATAAAATGCTAAACGTGCTGCATACTTCAAGGCGCTCCCCAGAGATGTCAGTCTTAAATCTTAACTTAAAACAAACCGAAACCATTTTTAGCCAAAAAGCAAAGCAAATGCATTTTCAACAACAAAACAAAAGAATAAAAACTTAGAAATGTAATCTTTAAATTTTCATTTTCATTTCATTTCATTTCATTTTTCATTTTTAAATAACTTCAATCTTCTGTGAGAATAGAAAAAAAATCAAAAACAAAAATGATGAAAGTGTTTAGCGATTATGTGATTATCTCTATGAATGCTATAAACGTCTCTCAGAGAGTACAGCACTTAAACCAATCTATCTCTCGTTTGTGCCACCCAAACAACCCCCTTGAACGCCAGTCAACTTGCCACACTATCTCTGCTCTTTTTCTTTTTTCCTAGGTGCTAAAGGAGAAAGTGCAGCCAAGCACTTGAGATATTTCCCATTTTTTATAACACTCTGTTTAGTGCAGTCAGGCAGCTGCCACTTGTTGTTGGCTGAGTGGATGAGTGGGTGCATGACTTGGTCTTGTCTTGTCGGCGTTCGTTCAGTTTTCCAATCAGATTTTTAATGGCGCTAGAAACTTAGTAGTGCCACATCGTCCGGCAGGACGATTTGCAGCCTCGACTCAACGAAATGACACGCCTTCAGCTCAGCTGTTGAGCATTGTGTATATAAATGTAAATGTAAGTTGAGCTTGGGTTGGGTTGGGTTTGGTTTGGTTTGGTTTGAGTTGATATAATTTCAATTAGAATGAGTGCAACAATGACTTTTGCTTTTCGCCGACTTACCTGCAATGGACTGAGGGCATCGGGCGATGGTTCCTCAAGGCGTGGCCAAATCTGATGCAACGACATAATGGCCTCGTTGCAAAAACGTAGACCCATCACCTCCTCATCCTCGCGCCCATACCTGCAATGACAAACGGGCCACCTAATTAATTATGTACCACGGCACATGGAACTTCTACTGCAGTCGAGCTTCTGTTCAAACAGAGGCAATAACGACTGCAACACATCACGAGTGAAAACTAAAATTTCAATTTCAAAATTTTTGGGCTGGCAGTGTGTATGTGTGTGTGTGTGTGTGAGCAAGCAGGTATGCCTTTGTCTTACCGAAATGTCAACGTTAGCTGGGCATAAACGCGATATCCTTGAATTGCCTTCGGATCGACAAAGACTATGCCACGCAACACGGATGGATCATTGCCAGTTAGGGTCATCTCACGCGACGGCAAATACAGGGTGAGCACACAATTCGGCGAGGTCTTCTTATAGACACGCTGAGTGCCAAACTCATCCCTATGCGGAGTCCTGAAATTGGAAATGTGTTTTGTATTAGTATATATCTTTGCAAGTTAAGGAAGAAAGAAAATTAGAGTTAGAGGAAAAAGCTAAACTTAAAACATGGTAACCAGGCGTATCTGCATTAAGTACATATGGAAAATTTTGTTCTTTGTTTAACACCTCTTAAATTTAAGATTTGCCATAGTATTTTAAGTAATCAAGAAATCCTTTATTTTTAAAACATTTTATGGTTGATAATTTAAGATGCAAGTGCTAATGCACTTTAATGTAAGAAAGTCAACCAAAAATTATCGTTTCTTTTTGGAAAATATGGTTTTAATGCAACTTTAATTCGACTACTCAATCAACTGGCATCAACTGGTTAAAAGTTGAAGGCGGAATCTTTAAGGTTGGAAATGTAAATTTTCTTTGAAATATTCTCAAAGACTTTGATTTTTACGACATGCGATACTTTTCAGGAAGAAATGCGTCAATATCAACGTACATACACTTACTCAGTTAGGGGTAGCAACCCGAAGAGTGTGTGATTGTTCATGGGCATGCCAATTATTTTGAAAATTCCTAATTAGCTTGACTCCGAGCTCGTGTGTATGTGTGTGTGTCATGTGGCAATCTGATTAAAATTATCTTTACATTTTACATTACAAGCTCATTAGATTTGCGCATGTGTGTGTGTGTTGCTGTGTGCTTGAGTTTGCAAATGTTCCCGGACAGCTGAGGAAAGAGTTTTAGCTCAGTCTATAAATAGATAAGCTGAAAGCATTTGTTGCTCTTGCTGCTGCTGCTGCTGCTTTTGCATGCAACTAAACATTTGTGACTGATTGTTCATTGATTTTTGCTAACTGCAGCAAACATGTTGATAGAGCTATTATTAATGATAGTTGTTGTTCTTGTTGTTGTTGGTGACACTTTAAGCTTAACATAACACTTGGAAAGCTAAGCTGTAGTTCGGCAATTAGCTGAAAACTGAACAAATTGTTGTATGTGTGGCATAATTCAGTGGCAGCTACAAATTAAAGTATTTCTTTTGTTGAGCAAAGCAACAAAACTTAATAACATTTCTGAGTAAAAAGAAAAAAACAGAGAAATATGATTTTTTGTTCTTTTGTTGAGTAAAACAACAAAACTTAATAACATTTCTGGCTAAAAAAAAACAGAGATATATGATTTCTTGTTCAATGATTTCCATATATTTTTTTGTGTTTTGTGTGCTTTGGTTTTGCGTTGGCCAAAAAGAAATGCCGCATTGATGAATTTGCAACTTGACTCCCAATTATTGTGTCCAAAATAATGGTCATTTTTATTTCCTAATTGCTGTTGAGCTTGCTTCAGGCTCACGTGTAAATAACATTGATTCTGCACCTTGATTACAAAATTGAAAAATAAAACTCGTTTGAAATTCATTTGTTAGGCTGCTTTTTTGTCTTTGAAACCCAATAAAATAAAACTTTTGCATTGAACCTTAATTAATTTTTGTACTACACAATTGGCCATAACTTGTATTGCATAGAAAATGTATTATTTTTCACTTTTCCGTCTGAGAATACATAAAAATGAAATATGAAAAATGAATTTTTGATTGAATGCTCACCTTGTAGTTGAATATTACACAGAAATGCATTTCCAAGAATCATTATTATTGAGCACAGCTCAATTGAGCACAGCTCAGAGCAAGCGCAATTTTTGATAATGATTCACATGAATTCAGACTTTCGACTGACCGATTCATTGGAAACTATATGTATGAAAAATGAAAACTTTTCATTTTGTGAAGAATTTTCAATAAATTGTGGCTGCGCGCATAATTAAAATTTTAGAGAAGGAAACTTTTTAATAATGTATACGCAGTGTAGGTCGTTATTTATAACATCCACCCATTGGCATTTGCCATTTGCCAATGGTGATGTTGTTGTTGTATATGACTCAATTACCGCATTTTGTACCATCGACATCATTAAGTTTGTTGTTTTTTTTTCGCTCTGTGTACTTCATAAGCCGCCAGCTCAAACCTCAATGACTGAAATGCAATCCGACCTTTACACATACATACATGCTGCAACAGCAACATGCAAGACTTCACAACAATGGCCATGGGTTTTTGATAAGTGTTGTTGCAAGCATATCCAACAAGTCGACTTAAGTGTGTGTGTGTGTGTGTGTCGTGTTCGTGTATTGTTATTGTCTGTTCTTTTCTGTTAGTACATGAATTAATGAATTGAAATTTAATATGCTTTTTTTTGGGATTCCTTTTTGGCACACATGCATTTAATAAAGCTGTTGCTTTTGTTGTTTTATGTCTGAAATACCCAATTAAAATTGTAAAATGAATTAAATTGTATTGAAATTGAATGAAATTATGTTTATTGAAGCTGTATTCAATTTGACCATATTGATATTATTGAATATGGATTTAAAGTTAAATGAATTTTTAGATTACATTTCATTGGTTATTGGAACAGATGCAGAATTGAATAGAATGATTTTTGAAACTTTTCATTTAAGTTGCGGCACCTTTAAAGTCTTTGGTGGCGCATATTTATAGAGATTTTTTAATATAATTCTCTTGCATTTTTTACAATTCCTGCTTCTTAAGTGGTTTGGATTATTTTTTGTTTTTTATGGATTTTTCTCAATTTATGTGGCACATTTTATTTTATACACTTTGAAAAATGTATTATGAGTTTGTCATGAAGAGTGTAACGCATAGAAGAAAGGAAGCATATTCGATACCATAAAATAAAAACTATATATAGACATGTTCGTCTGTCAAGCTAAAACATTGTCAGAACGAACCACTTTATCATATGGCTGCTAACCACTAGTCTTGGTTTAAAGTGTATACAATATTCGGCATTCCGTCCGAATTCCGAAATGCTGCAATCCTTGTTTATTTTATTGACTCAACATTTGCATTTGTTGTCGCATTATTTCTGCATAACTGATTCGTTTTTAACGCTATCAAATTTGTTTTCATTAAAACCCCAACGCGTTGAATATTTATTGATGTGCAAATACCCAATCCAATCATACTATTTATGCATTGTCTCGTCTGTGGGTCTGCCCATAACCATAACTAATCCAAAAACTAACCGCTTTGAACAACAACACACATATATATGTATGTACATACCATAACATTCATTGACCCATTCAAATTCAACTCTATTCAATTGTCTGTTTAGCTATCATCGTATCATAGCTTGTCTATAAATTTTGTATCTGTGCCCTCCCCTTTGCCTCCCCTTTCTGTGGGCAATTGTCCCGTTGCTATTGGAAACCTGCCCTTTTGTGAGTTTAGTGTAAAATTTATATAAATATATATATATGCTGCCAGGTGCAAAACGGGCAATATATTGAAGACCATTAACTAATTGATAGAAATTAAACAAAACGGTTATGGAAATTGTTCTACTGCGCTGTTGGTTTTTGGTTTGGTGTCCCGTGCGTATACGTAATGTGAATGTATAGGTATATAAAGTATTTATGAAATTTACGGGTTTCGGTTGCGGGTCTCGTTTGAGTTCAATTAACCCAAATCAAAATTTACGCCAAGCAGGAAACCAAATGAAATCCAATTGAATACTAGGAGAAAAAAAACGAAAAAGGTTTGGATTCCGTATAATTTAATTTTGTGTGCCTACACAACTGAAAGGGATACTGTGAAAGTTATTTTCAAAAACCGTTTTGAACAGCTTATTGACCGTTAACCCTAATTAGCCAAGGAAAAAGTCTACCTGCGTTAAGTTGTTGTTGGTATAAATACGCTTATAAGCATTAAAACTTGCTTAAATCAGCCAAAAATATATAACTAACTTTATAACCAGTTAAACACCAAATTAAGTGCTGTTTCGAGATACACTCCAATGCTCAATTAAAACCATTGGAAGCCAAAAAGCAGAAAGACACATGTCGCTATGCTTGATATTTTTATATATTTATGTGCACATTTGATAGTTCATAGAACAACGACTGCATGCTGAGCTATACCGACTATGACCTAAGGCTGCTCAGTCAGTCACATAATTGCAAAGTAATTAACGCTGGGTTCAAGGCATTGGCGGACCGAGACTGTGCGGCTGTATGATAACCACCAACCATCAAGGATATACGCGGCCAAATCAAAGTAGTCCTGAATCGTAATGAGAAAAAGGAAAAGCAAAGCAGCACAAAATCAAATAAATGAACGATGACAGACAGACGATAGTGTTGGTTGGCAGGACATGAATGTCATCAGATGCCAAGGACAACGTCAACTGTAGTTCGCCCCCGCTTTCTCTCTCTCTCTCTCGCTCTCTCTCTCTTGCTCTATCGATGGCACTTTGCCCGCACAGGATACTCGATTTGCCATCACAACCAACTTTGTCAGAGCTCTCTACTCAGCAGGTGGTTGCTATGCATTACGTGGGAAAATCTACACCATGGTTGTCAACGGGCAACGGCAAGAAAACAACAGGAAAAACTACAGTTGTTTACTTTATAAAAGTTAAAAAAAAGTAAGAAAGTGCTGTTGTATAGTAAAGCGAACTAAAAATTGATAATAATTTGTTTTTGACAAAATAATTGAATTTCGAATTTTTAGCATGTGTAAAAACTTTAAAGTCGATGCAGAAACAGCAGCCATGAAAGCGGTGAAAACTGTGAAAGACTAGACCCTGACACACGGTTACCATGACATTGAATCTCTATTTCGCTCTCCATCTCTCTCTATCTATCTTTCTCTTTGCAGCAACACATGGTCTGTATATTGCCGTCTAATTGACAAATCACGTATACGCCAACGCGGAACGGGCCACAAATAGAACTCAATTTGGTTGGCTTACAGGTAGTACATTTTCCGTTCCGACTAATGAAATGACAGAATTGCCAACCATAAATTATACCTGTAGTTGGCAAGTAGTTGTTGCCAACACTCTATCCCCATTGCCATTTCATTTCACGTCTCAAATGGAAGTTATCAATGAACTTAAATACACTGAATAATAAATAATCCCCTCTTATACAAACATACACAAATATTCTATCCAACTTTCTTAAGTTAACAAAACAAATTTCCTTACATGGGGGCGAAACTTGGAAGCACTTGCAAAAAAAGAAATGCTTGAATACATTAAAGTGACGAGGAGAGATAGCTGGGTATGGGACTGAATGAGACAGGGGATACTGATAAAACTTATACAACTGACACTATCTGTTTGAGTGGTGGTGCTGCACGCACAGACCGCACCACCTGCAGCAAGCACCTGCGCAACACGCCCCCGCATCGCACCGCACCATGGGCAAGGCAATCGCTAATGCGGTTAAGCCTGAAAAGCGGCACTCACTTCAGCACACAGACAAACTCGCGTTGTTGTTTAGCAACTCGCAGGTGCAACGTCAGCAGTTGCCTCATTATAATTATGTTCAGTCGTTGGTTTGGGTTAAGGTTGGTGTTTGGATTGGGGCTGGGATTGGGATTGGGGCTTCTGTTCGTTGGGGTGGCAGCTAGCAGCTACGTCAGTCAGTCAAGCAGTGGGCGTAGCGGTGCTTGCCCAACCACAACACTTGCCGTAATTAGTTAATTTTTGCTTGGAAAATGGTATTCAGTGTATGCGAACGTGCAGCAGCAGCTTATGCAAGAAAGCAACGCGGTTTGTGGCATTAACAAGGAAGATGCTTACAAATACATTGTTGTGGTATATACACAAATATTTCATTATCTCTCATCGGTACGCATCGACATTGTATTGACCAGAGCCCATCTTGTTGGGAAGACAAGAAAAAAAAACTCATCTTCACAATTAAATGCTGAAGTGGCTCATTTGGAGGCTTGAACAGCTTTAGCCACCCGCCCTCTCTCTCTCACTCATAATTGAAGTGCCATTGCTGTTTGCTTGCTAGATTACGTTGCGTGTGAAGTGTGTGCAACAAGTTGGCATGCTTATCAGATTGCCTCATTGCTTCAGATTTTCACATTTACTTCATCTTTTTCTACTTTAGGCTGTTTTGTTCTACCGTTGAGCCTTAAGGCCGCCTCTTGACGTTCTTATTTCTTTTTCTTGTTGTTGTTTCTTTGTTTCTTTTTGTTGTTATCGTGGAAACGCTACACTTATTATCGATTTTTATTGCCCAGCATACTGATCAATATGATAGAAATCAGTTACAGAAAATATATTGTTCATTTGTTCTTTTACTATAAAGTTCATTAAAAGTGGTTGAAGTACTATTCTTAATAAAGTTCTTTTCGTTCTTTCGTTCTTCTTTTTGGTAGATTGTTTAGGCATATTTATCTGATTAAATTCTCTTTTAGTTCTTTTCGATCTTTAAGTTTAAGTTTAAATTGTTTATTAAGTTCCAATTGCAAATCTTTTAGTTCTTTTCGCTCTATTGATATCTATTAGTAAATTGCTTAGTTTATTTTCATTCATTTACTTCTGATTAAAGTTCTTGTAGTTCTTTTCGTTCTCACTAACACAAGTGCACCAATTAAACTATGAACTACGAACTAGTTGGGTCAAAGAGTATATCAATCTAACGAATACACAGAACTGATACTAAAAATACCAAACATATACCAAAATATAAAGTTAATTGTGTTAATTGAATTTGTATTGCGAACAATACGTCAATGAAGTAAAAGCAAGTAAAATGTCTCCATCATTGAAAAGAAGAAGCCAAAGTCTAAAAGAAGCCAATTCTTAATGCGATTAAAGTATTTTCGTAATGACTTAAGCTTTCACTAATTATAATTAAGTGGCTTTTTTATTACGAGTTAAACTTGCGAATCTGCGGGAACAACAGCAACAACAACAACAAAATGCTGTTAAAATTCAAAAGAATTGATTGCTATTGTTGTTGTTGTTGTTGGTGTTGCTGTTGCTGTTCTTGATGTTGCTGAGTGGATTTAACGGATTAACGACTTGAATGCTGATGTTGGTAAATAGTAGTACATGAATATGAAATTAGGCAGCACACTTTGATTAATGGACTCGAACTAAGCAACAACAAGTGTTTGTTCGCTGGTTCGTTCTTTGGTGCCTTGGTTGCATGTTATCAATAATTTATGCATATTAGGCCAAAACATGACGAGCACTAAACGATTTAGCGGCTGCTTGTATGCCACTGCCACTGGCGAAAACTTAATGGCGCATTAAGTATACACCCCGTTGACCGCCCCAAAGGCATATTCTTGAATATGGACGAGTACATGAGTATGCAGATGTTCCTAATGTATGACAGATGGACTCAGTGTATCTATCTCTCTCTCTCTCTCTCTTTCTCTCTCTCTTTCTCTCTCTCTCTTAACTCTACCTGTTTCCATCGATCCATAGCTCCGGTTCAACCGATACCAGCTCGCCAGTGACCATATCAAACAGCAGCTCCTCGCTCTCGAAACTTGCTGAGCGCTGAAGGCTCGATTGGCTGGACGTAACATTTGCATCTAACTGTTGGAAGTTTGGTTCAGCTTCTACTTCTTGCTGCTGTTGTTGTTGTTGTTGCTGTTGTTGTTGTTGTGGCTGTTGTTGTTGCTGTTGTTGTTGCTCGTTATGTTCTCGTTCTGACTGTTGTTTTTGTTGTTGTTGTTGTGTTGCATGATGTTTAGAGCTGATGGGTAATAGCTCCATAAAATGTGTAAGACGGCGTAATCTGGTGTGGCTGTTGTTGTTTTTGCTGTTGTATGTTGTTTTATCATTGTTTGTCGTCCAGTAGCCATAAAAATTTCATCATCATCATCATCATCATTATCATCATCATCATTAGCAGCAGTCAAAGCAGCAGCGAGAAAAGTAACACAAATTACATTTTGTTATGTATTTGTGTGTGTGTGTGTGTGTGTCTCTCTATGTATATGTGTGTGTGTGTTTGTATGTATGTATGTTTAGGTGAGTTTTTAAATATATAATATGTACATCAAAATGTATATATAGGCATGCATTATTTAGTTTTCCTTTTGATTTCTTCTTTGATTTCTAAACATACATATATGTATACATTTATATATATATATATATCCGGCTTATGTACGTTATATATATATATATGTTATTATGTTCACGTATTTTTTCAGTACATTATTTTATTGTACATGTTTTTGCATGTTTAGCTTAGGCAGACGGTAAGTCTTTTTGTATTTTTTTGGTTTTTTTGTTTTTATGATCTTTTGTTTTTAATGCGTCGTCATAAAATGAAAACTTTCGCGTTTTCCGTTTTTATCTGCCAATTTTACCGCTTTTTTCTCCCTTCGCTTTTTATGCTCCACTCCACACATCATTATTCTCTTAACTTTCGCTTACTTTTTCTTTGTTGTTCTTCATTTTTAAACAAAGTCTTTTCCATATACATTTTTTTTCACTGTCAGCTTTCGTTTCATATGAAGTATTCAAGCTGCATGCAAGCATGTTTGTAATATGTGATGGGATGAAATGAGGGGGGGGAGGGGATGTTGTATGGGGCAGGTTTGTTGGTGGTTAAGCATTATATGAACCATTTTTAGTGCCTGCCACATACAATTAAAAGTCATGCGGCAACATGCGCTGGCCCGCAGAAAACGCAGACAACACAATTAAAAACTTTTTTACTTTTTCGCACATTTATAAAGTTCAACAAGAACAAAGTTGTATGTATATATATAGAGTATTGTATTATTAACAGTATGCATTATTATACAATTAAAACTGAGTAATGGTATGTTTGATATAGTTTCAAAAGCTCACCGAACACCGAACCGCCCCGTACCTCACCCATCATCACCTTCAAAGTTGTTGAAACCACTTTTTGACACTTACAAGCTTTGTAAAATTTCAAGTTAAACTTCAGAATTTATAAACACATAAAAAGGGTTGCATAAAATACAGCCAAGAACTTGTTACATGTTATATATTTCAAGTTCTTTAGGGTATGGCCTAGTCGAGTCTCTTTTTCTCAGCTTTTTACTTTGTGGCCATATCTTGAAGATTTATTCAAAGTTTATGAAGAAGTTTTGCAAAATTTCTAAAGTTGTCGGCAAAATTTGAAGGTTTTTGTAATGCGATTACTTTGATGTTGAAAGTATTTTAATTATTTCATTGCTGTTCCAGTTGTTGTTGTTATTTTAAGAAAATCCAAGAAAACAACAAGCAAAATTAGGCACAAGGTGAAATAAAAAAATTTTAAATAAAATGCAAATATAAAAAATGTATAAAATATTTATTCGCATATTTATTGGACTTTTGTTTACACGACGTCAATTGTTATTGTTATTGTTGTTACTGCTGCTGTCACCTGTTCTTATTCTTGTTGTTTTTGTTGCTGTTGCTGTTGTTGCTGTTTACCGTTTGCTGTTGGCGTTGTCAAGTTTTGAGCAATTTCCCATTTATTTGTGCGACGCCTTTGAATTGTACTCATGTGCGGTGTTTCCTGCCAAGGCACAATATAAAATGTCTGATTCCTGTCCCCGATATAAATGTACACATGTGTATATCTGTGTGTGCGTGCGTGTGTGTTTGTATTCGTTTCTCCTTGCTGCTGCTATTATTATTTTTTATTTTTATTGTAATTTAATGAGTTTTTTGCCCGGGGGCAGACCAAAACACAAGCACATACAGAGCTCGCTATTGAGCGAAACAGCTACAACAACAACAGCTTGATTGCCGCAAAGTTAGAATGTGGGCGAACTTCTATATATATAAATGTATATATATTGTTGCCAGACGGCTAGCTAGCCGTTATCATTATGATGCCTGAGCTGAGCTGTCACAATTGCTACTTAATCAGCATCCTGTTGGCTGGCAAAGATAACCCAGCTCCAACAGCAAACCTTCTCGTTTATTATTATATTGCAAAACCCATTGAGAGAACAGGTTCACAAAAGAAAAGAAATATGCACAAGCCTATCAATATTCAAAAAATTTCGCTTCATTTTGTATGACATATTTTTTGTATCATAATTAAGCGAAACGTAAAAAGTTTTCTTTTGCCAATCAATAACATATCAATTACACGCATTGCATAACTATGTGTGTGTGTGTGTGTGTGTGTGTGCTGTGGGTGACACTTTGCCTTGAACTTACTTGTCACACACAACATCCTTTCACATGCCAAAAATTTAAGCAATGAAGTCTCACGGTGACATGTTGCACACACACACACACACACATATAGTTATGCAATGCGTGTAATTGATATCTCTTTGATTGGCAAAAGAAAACTTTTTACGTTTCGCTTAATTATGATACAAAAAATATGTCATACAAAATGAAGCGAAATTTTTTGAATATTTGAAAAGTGGATTACGAGGATAATACTCAGCGGGCATGAATGCTTTCGGAGGCAACCATATCATGTACCTTCTGCGGGGCTACCTACACAGAGGATGCGGAGCACGTGATGTTCCACTGTGCAAGATTTAATGTGGTGCGCAGCAGGCTAGAGAGCTTAGTTGGTGGCACCATCGGTGTTAACAACATAGTGGACTTGATGCTGGCCAGCAAAGTCCACTTGGCAAGGCGGAGCGAAGGCGAGAAGAGTAGTTATTGAGTCGGGGAATTTTGGTGATTGCGAAGCATTACCTAACGGCCGTGCCTACTCCTCTCGTACCATTTAAGTTATTTAATGTAAAGTTCATTTAAGATAGACAAATAAACGAAATTAAAAAAAAAAACCAACACACACATACACACAATACTCACACACTCTGTATGACTATGTGCAATCCCTCATACAATTTAACCGACATTAATGTCAATTTCATGGCAAAATTAGAAAGAAAACTTGTATTCTGACACACTAAGCCAAAGAGCTTACTCTCAACATACTCCGCATACAGATGTACACACATACTAACACAACTTATAATAGTCTCACATACATACGGGCTTACTTGCCTACAACCCCTTTTGGCCCAGAAACCAACTGAACCCAACTGATGTCTGAGCCCAAATGATAAATGAAGCAACCTTTTGCTGCTGGCACAACTTGTTAGCAACTGTATTACAAATAGAAATATATATTTATTTGTATGTACATTTGTGTGTATGCACACGTGTCAAATGTTGTATTTAATTACGTATACGTAATAGTTCATTTCATCAATGTGTAATTATAACAATTTTAGTTTATGTCATTGTTGGACATACAAAATTCATTGGCTTACATAATAGATTCATAATATAATTATTTTTTGTTTTTGCTGCCATGACAACGCTTAAACAATTTTTAATTGGAATACCATTTTCTTGTTGAATAATAATTTATGCCAATTAGCCTATGCTCTTTATACCAAGAAGTGTTCCACTAAATAGTTGCTGAAGCCAAGTTCTCTTAAAGCAGCAATATTATGGCATTTCTGTTTCGATTTTAATTATGTCAGGCAAAACTTAAATTCGAATTCAGAATAAGAACAGGAAGAAGCACAATTAGGAGAAGAGGGGGAGAAGTGGCAAGAAGCACTTGATTTACGTTGCTTTTTGCTTAGCTTGTTGCCAAACTTTTATGGGAAAACACACGCACAACACGCACACGCACACACAGACTCGTACACTCGTACACACACACACTTACACAGGAAAAGGAACTTGAGTCAAATTAGCAAACATTTTGGCAAATATTTGCAGTCGAAAAGAAACGACAGAAAGGAGGAGAGACAGGGAAAAAAAGACACCCGCTTGCCAATTGGCCAAGCGCAGCGATCAAATGAGCCGCAAATGTGTACACAAGTGTATCAAGTTGTATATGTCTGTGTGTGTGTGCATGTGTGTTTTTGTGTGCATATGTGTGTGTGCGTCTTTTGAGACGAAGGTTGTTTTGCTTGTGTGTTTTAGGCAAAGCAGATGCTGGCAACAAAGTTTGGCAACAGTTTTATGCTCATACAACACGTTTGGCTTCTGCACACACACACATACAGAAACACACACACACGCACGAATACTAACACACACCAACCACAAAATTATTTAATTGTATTAAGAAAGTTAACATTTACTGCTTGCCGCATGCAATTTAACTAATTTTGTTGTTGGGTCTTATTTTGCAATTGGTCGTTGCTACAGCCGCAGACTCTAACCGCACCCACACCCGCACCCGCACCCGACTCCCCCCCGCTCCATCGGCTATCTCCTTTTCTATTTTATTGTGGCCAACTGTTAATAGCTTAGCGGTCGCTTGTCAAAGCATTGCTAACCTAGCGAACAGGCGACAGCAGCAATTGCAAAATAACATCAAGTAGCCGCCATGTGTGTTGTGTTTGTATTTGTGTGTGTGTGTGCGCGCGCGTGTATGTATTTGAGCACGTTAAGTGTATGTGCTTTGAACTTTTTTATATTTACATACAAATGCTGTAGCTAACGTCTCGCTCTCTGTCTCCGTCTCTGAGGAAGAATGTTTGCATTGCTTTGCGTTTTGTTTTGTTTGTCCTTTACCCAAAAACACAAATATATATTTACTCTACTTGCGAATACTCTATAAATAAAAAGGTTCCTTTTAACTAAAGATCGTAAAACAGTGAAATCTTTTTTCTTTTTTTTTTTTCATTTTATATGCTAAATTATTGTTTGATCAGAAATATTTTTTTATTATTGTGTTTGTGTGTTCTTCTAGATTTACCCAGTTTTATGTGCGCACAGGGTATACAAACAAATAAAAATGGCAAGAGAAAAATGCGTTATAAATAATGAAACAGAACACAGCAGGACTTTGCCGCTTCGTCAATTCTCTTTAGGCTTTGGGATTTGTGTGCGTGCCTGTGTTGATTTCATTTCAGTTGGCGCTTTGTATTTTTTTCTTCTTTTTTTTGGTTTTTGCCATTCATATTTCTTGTTTGTGTTTTCCTCTCATTTTTTAATGCGCGTTTCCCATGAAAGACCTTTTCGTTTGAGTCTGAACGCAAACGAACTTAACTTATGCCCAATGGTAACTGTGTTAAAATTGTAAATTCAACGACCATTTCTATCTCAATATTATTTAAATACGCATTTTCCTTTTATGTTAATTACAACTACTGACACTTTCTCACACTTTGCGACGGCTGAAAGTTTTGCAGCATTATTGTTTAGCTTATTGGTAAGCCAAGTGTAGAAAAAGTTTTTAGCTGCTGCTTTCGCTGTCACTACATTTTACTTTCCACTTAAGCAATTAGCACAAAATTTAATTGCCTTAATCACACTAACTTTAAATTTTAATTTGCAATTTGCATTCATTCTCTCTTGAATCTTGAATGTCAAAAGTCGTAAATATTTCAGCCGGTACATGAAGGAAAACTTTCCAAGCCCGGGAAACAAAATTTAACATCTGACAGTTTGCATTTACAGTTTTATCCCTTTAACTTTTTATCCCATACTACGCATTGTTGCAGTTTTCAGCGATGGGGCTACGCTGTATGTCAGGCAGGCAGGCAATGTCACCTGGCACGTTACCGTTACGCTTCACATGGATGACGTTGTTAGTGGTCTGCTATCGTTATGCTATTGATTTCGTTATTGTAACCCAAATCATGCCACCCAAACACCCACATACACCCATTCACAATGGCAACAAATTGAATTCATGCATAATTCAGGTCCACCTTGAACCAAAAAAAATAGAAAAAAGGAAACTTTACACCCAAGCTAAAAGTGTTCCTATTTCAAGTGGACACGCTTGTTTAGATTGAAATACATATATTATTTGAATCTTTGATCTCAAGTTCTCAGTTCTTAGTTGACTAGCTTAACTGATTTAAGGACACTTTAATGCTTGTGCAATTTGATATCTCGAGAGCGTCTCTCTTTCTCTCTCTCTTTCTATCTCTCATCATTATATATATATATTATTTATATCATATCATATATTTATGTATATGTCTGCACGACATGCTCGTCATTGCCAGTGAACTCAACGTTATTAAGTTTTATTAACATTTTATGGTTGCATTTGCTTGAAATTGTTTTTCTTTCATATATATTGCGCATACGCAACGTGTGCCAGACTCTTGGCATGTCAAAACAGCTAGCCAAGGTTGTTGTTTCACCCACTTTATGATGCCCTCACGCAATATTATGACACACTTATACTCTCTCTCCTTCACTTTCTCTGTGTGTGTTGTTGGGTTTTGGTTTTTGGTTGAAAGGATTTTGGGTTGGTCTAAAAACGAAAGTGATATCAACAATAACCACATAGTAGTGTATAAACTTGAGCAGCATTAAGGTCTAGTTAATGCCCAGCATAAAGTGGCCATAAATAAGCATCTACAGAGAGAGAGAGAGAGAGAGAGCGAGAGAGAGAGAAAGAGGGTGATAGAACGGGAGAGAGCGACCATCAATCTCAAGCTTACCTCTATCGAGCTCAAACAGCATAATAATACTTAAGAAATTATGAAATGCATTCAGGAAACAGAACAAAAATAACATTCAAAATGGAAAGAACATATACATATATAATGCTGCCAATGGTAAAACAATCAGTTTCTTCTTCTTAAATCCACTTACAGCACACAAAACCAAAAAGAAAAAACCAAAATCAGCTTTTGAGCTTTTGAGCTGTTTATCTTATTATTTGTTTTTCTTTATTGTCATGTAGCAAATAATCAGAATTACATTTTTCGGTTGCTCGGTCGCTTTTTTCGTATGTCAGTAGATCAATCATGGCTAGGCACTTAAGCATTTTGGCTTTACTTCAGTTTGTGTGACATTTGCAACATTTGCAGCCATCTAATTGTAAGCAGCTGATAAACGAGGCTAATTCAATAAGCCAATTGATAAACGTACACGAACAGAAACAGACAGAAACGGACATGGCAATCGGCAACAACTTGACGTAGTTACCTCTGTTTTATGTATGGTTATACAAGTCAACATTTACTGTTTGACTTGACTGAATGATAAGCGCATTACTAGTTGCAACTAGCAGCAAACAAGCTGCAACTCTTGACTGGGCTTAAGCCGATTGAAGCATTTGCTCACAGTCCAAAGCCCATAGCTCAGCTTTGAAGGCGATATCAAGTCTAAGGATTACGGTTTCTCAATGCCTTGTTATGTTGGTTGGATGGTTGGTTGGCTTGGAGACGGCTTGGATGCTGTGTACCGTATGAAATATGTAACAATACACACACACACACATGCAGAGTATGCACAACATGCAAACACACACATACCCTGATTACCAAATTTTCCCCCTTCCTGCGGCGGCTGTTAACCAGATGTGTTTATTTACATGCAGGCGCCAACAGCAAAAGCAGCAACACATGTAACAACAACAACATCAAGAAACACACACACACACTCAAACACAAGCGAAGACAACATTTCAAAATGCAGCAGCTGTCGGTCTAAACGCAGAGTCAAGGAAGTCTTCGTCTCTTTGGCCTTGTTGAGGTTGTCACTTAAACTGTTTGCACTGCCTTAAATGTATGTATGTATGTATGTATCTGTCACCCATTTCTCACCCTCTCCCTCGCCCGCGCCCTCGCCCTCGCTCTCTTTCTATTATCTTTGTTGAATAATGTTAGCAGGCAACAACTGTCAGCTGGTTGCTCAGTTTCTCAGCCTCCCATTCTCTCTGTGTTTTGGCTGTGTCATTGTTTGGTTTTTATTGATATGCTTAACATACTATGAGGCTCTATCCAACATTTTTATGTGCAGCCATTAACCAAACACATACACACAACCACATACACATACCCGCAACATTGCACACATCTGTGCTATGTCCAGATGTCTGCTTACGCCATTTCTCCATCTCTTGTGAAAAAAAAACCCATTTTGGCATTCGCTCATCTCGATTTGGGTTTTGTCAATGCATGAAACATTTTTGTTGGCCTTAGTCGAAGACGCTCGATTCAATTCAAGCCGAAATCTGTTGCGCAACGTGGCAACATTTAAATATAAATTAAAAAGTCACGCATACGACGCGTTGTACGGCAACGAGTTCTACGAGTTACTTGTGACGCCAAGCCAGCTTAATAGCTGGCACAGTGTGAAGGGGACAGTAGGGGGTGTCATGCTGCAGCGCCTGGCTAAATGGTCATAGATGAGGGTGGGAGGCATGAGTGCGGCATTTGCATATTGCCTTTGTGACAGGCAGACGTCGTAGCATGTCGTGCAAGTCAAAAAATATAAAAAAAAATTATATATACACACCACACACACACACATATATATATATACAGGCTGTGTGCACAATTTAGCGTGACAACAATGGCAAAAGTGAGGAAGCCATTTTTGTGTACACCAATGTGTGTGCGTGTGTGTGTGTGTGCCCTCCAAAAAAGCCAAGTTTTTTATGCCATTGTGTCGGAGTAATTAAAATTAAAGGCCGCAACGCAATGGCAAAAGGTGGGCCACACGCCAAGAGAGTTTTTACCTTTTCATCTTCAGTTCACTTCGGTTGTGAAGACAAAAATGCACAAAAACAAATATTTTTAGATGAATATTTTTGTTTGTTTGACAAATGTACTAATTAATTAACAAATATTTTTGGTCAGGGAATTCCTCTAAACTAAACTCAAACAAAATGAAATTCCAACTAGTTTCAAAGAGCGACAACAAAACATGTGTAAAATTATCAATAAAAATCATTTTGCACACAATTCCTAGAAATTCATTATACAAAAGAATCTCAGCAAAAACATATTTAACAAAAGCCAAGGCATAACTAAACCACAAACGCAGAACAAAGAGCACTCTTATTCCGAATGCAAATCCCAGCAAGAATGTTGTGAAACAAAAGATTCATTTATACCCCATGATTCCATGTAAAAATCTACTTTTACAAGCTAAAAACAAAACAGTTGGAATTATTGCTCGAATAACCTAATGAAAAATGCACACACACACACACACACACACACACATACATTTATATGAATAGTAAACAATGGTTTTAACATTTATTCTTTCTTGGGGGCAAATAGTGAAAATGAGAAATGCAAAAGAAATATTGACGTCCAGCTATGCAAACTCTTTTGTTTACCCAATCTAGCACTATGTTCATAAACATATATGTTGGTCTGACTGTTTATCCGTTTGTCCATCAAATGTTTATTAACTCTGACAGATGTATGAAGTGAGGTCACACAACAACAGCAACAGCAACAAGAACAGAAACAACAAGTGTCTAATATAATCAGGAACAAAGGTTCCTTTTAAGGCAAAAGCAAAAGCCACAAAGAACAAGTGGATAAAAGCAGGAATGTAAGCCAGATACAAAAGCAGGGTATATCTTGTATGTATTACATTCATTCTTAGGGGACTACTAACCTCAGTCTCTGCGTGTTGCATTTACTTATTATTACCCTGAAGCAACGGTTCTTATAATTAAGCGCACTTTGAATTTAATTATGATTATGAGACAGCAAAAGAAACAAAAAACAACACCAACAGAAACAACCTAAAGCAAAGCTCTTCATTTCCTGTTAAATGTACCCAATGTGCCTCTGTCTCGCCTCTTCCCTCCCCCAGGGTGACCCCTCCTTATGCCTTACAGTTCCACTTGGTGAATTGTATACATGTATTTGAATTGTGTTGACGCTTTTGAGCTTTTTAACTGCTTTGCATATTTGCTGGTCCAGCTCCATCCACACATTCCCCTTCAGCCAGAGGCGATTGCAAGCTGCTCGATGTCGAGTTAAACCAAATGGTACAAAAAGACAAAAAGACTCAACGCAATGACATTGAACTGAGTCAAGGATATGACTCAAGCGTCTCAAATGGCAGCCGGATTGTGCGAGATTGAGATAGAGAGATGGAGAGAAAAGGGGAGAGTGAGAATGTAGGTATGCTAGAAATAGTAGCAACTGTTGATTAGCCCAGTTAACACATTGTGCTGTGCTGGCTGAGTTGTTAACGAATTCCGAAACCTTTTCATTTGAAATTTTCTACTCTATATCCTGTAGATAGGTATAGGGTATACTCTATAAGGGTATATATACATATATTATGAGAACTATCTGATTAGGTCTTATAGAAGAGCAATTATGAAAATTGAGGAAAAGAAGAAACTTTTACCTTTTCGGAGTAAACTCAAAAACAACTGAACTTTCTTTCCTATTGAAATATTGGGTATTTAAGCTAAACAACATAAGTGCTAGATCCCAACAATATACAAAAATAGGGAATCTTTCAATCAAGATGCCTTCCTTTGCTTTACACTTCCCGTTTTTAGTTGAGGATTCCATGTTTGGGACCCAAGGGATGGAGTTTTCGTTTGGCATTCTGTGAGTTTTCTCTCTCTCTCTCTGTCTCTCTCACTCTAACTCAACTGCTGACACACGTTGAAATAGAAAATATGACATAGGCAGCGGGGTTCAGAGTTCGAGGAGCAAAAGATACATTTCCAACAGGCGCTACAATTCCCCGAGCGATGCCATCGCAACAAAATTGGCCGCAAGTGGATGGATGGTAAAAAAAAAGGAAGAGGATGCTGGGTGATGGGTGATGGGGGGGAGGTGGCTGGTTGGGAAAAAGAGGAAGTGAGGCAAATAAATGGAATCTAATAATAAAAGCAAACTGTAACAAGCGAGACACACAGAAAACAAAACGAAAAAAAAGCGAAAGCGAAAAAGAAACAAAAATAAAATGAAATGAAAACGAAAACTTTTAAGTATCCTATTAATGTTTAATTCGAGTTATTTAAGTTCGGCACTTAATTTAACAGCGGCAGCCACTTGAAATTGCCCAAGCAGGTTGCAGCCCCAACCCTCTCTCGATAGTTGGTCCGAAGAGAGATAGAGAGAGAGACTGAACGAATATCTCGGCTGGGTTGGGTTGGGATGGGTTGAGATGGGTTGGGATGAAAACAACTCTCGGCGTTGTGTGCGTGACCTTTTCTCATTAAATGTTAATAATAAAAACACACACACCCATACAACTGCAGAAATGTGAAAATAACAAAGTGTGCGAAACAGACAGAGAGAGAGAGAGGGGCAGTGTGAGAGACAGTTAGCGAACTAAAAAGACAGAGAGAAACTGATGATTGCTTTTTTTTGGTGAACGGGGAACTGGGTCTGGGTTTTGCCAATAGCCAATGAAGTTGTCTTAATCCGGTAATTAATTTCTGTGGTCTGCAACAGCAACAAGAACAACAACGAGAACTTGAACCCACAAGCAGTAACGATTTAGGGACTTTGTTTTAGGTTCAACCAAAGACCTATATATGTTTCTGTATCTGTGTGTGTGTGTGTGTGTGTGTGTATGACACGAAACGGGAAACGCTTTGGACAAAAAGCACGGCAGCAAGTTGTTTAATGAAACGCTATGAAAGCGAAAAGTGACAGGATAAAAAATTAATAAAGTTACGCGCCGATCAACTTCAGCCTCGAGCCACTCAACAACTATTTAAACAAACAACCAACAACAACAACAGCAATCAATGGCAAATAGATTTAACAGTTTGGTTTTTAGTTTTTTTTTTCATCTAGTTCATCCGCATTAAAGCCAAAATCTTAAAGTATGAATAAGTGAAAGTTAAGAAATTTGGTATTTTTTCGGATAATTTTATACCCTTTTGGGATTTATTTTTTTAAACTTGTTCACGATTAAGTCATCATAATTCTTTTACCAATTGAAAGTTAGAGTATTAACGAGTAACATAGGGTATATATTATTATGTACTTGTCAAAATAAAAAACGTTAGGAAACTTTGCTATTTTTGGGGTTAGTCTTTGACCCTTTCGAGATATTTTTTATGTGTGTTCGGGATCAACTCAAAAACTGCTAAGTCAATATGAAAAAAACTTTTGAAATAGAATGTCAGAAAAAGGAGTTAAGAAACTTTGCTATTTTTGGGGTTAATCTATATATATACGGTTTCGGGATAAACTCATAAGCTAATAAAATGATTTAACCAATTGAAAATTATAGTTCGAGAGAGTATCATAGAGTATACATATATTTGAAGTCAATATCAAAAGTGCTAGCTCCTATAAAGTATCAAACTAATTTGTTTGAACGCTTTACACAATTCAAGACATCATTAATATATAGTGTGTATGTGGCGTCCACCAACAGCAGCAGCAGCAGGCCATTAAAATTACTGTTTCCAATTTTATGTGGCAACAAATCACACACACCCACACCCACACACATACACATAAAGAGAATGAACAAAATGAACTTAAGGCTAAAGTAATGAAAGTACATTTTTGGGTTATTAATGACAATAAGTTAGACTTTGAAACTGGCCGCCTTTTGTTTAAGTGACACAAATTTGTGGCAACTTTGGCAAAGCGCAACTTGTGTAGTAGCATCAAGAACTTTTTGGTGGAGAGCTCTCCTTTTTGTGGCATGGGCCACTTCAACCATTTAAGCTGACTGAATGAAACTTTCAGCCAACACACACAAGAGTTGCTTACAGCGACCCCAAAATTGAACGCACACAAAAGCCCAAAGCCAAAGTACTTAAAATAAACTCAAAGAATCGATTTGAGTTCAAATGGAAGACCAATTTCATCATTTTGTATTGAACAAAAATGGCTTATTTCTTTTTTTTTTTTTTTTGTATACACAAAGCAAATGCAATTTAGTAAAAGCTTACGTTTTCTCTAATTTTCAATGTTGAAAATATTGTACAAAAAGTGCTCGAAATAATTAAGCAAACTTGTTGCCAGAACTTGAAAAGAGAGAAAGAAAAAAAACATCTCCACTGGCAAATGGCAAATGGCAAATAGCACTCGGCATTAACAACAACAACAATAGCAAACAATTGAATAAACTTTGAAAATGGCAAAGCAAAGAGTCAAAAAGATTTTGGGGAATATGCCTTTGGTTTTTTGCTGCATTTCACCGAAAACTCATAGAAGTCATTCAAACCTGACGTACACCCAGCCATCATACCATCATACGAACATACTATCAACATGAAGCGTGAATGGATATGGAAATCGTTGAGGTTGAAACGTGTGCTTTGGATGTTGTTCGCTAACCGTAAATCCTCTTTGGCGAAAATACAATTGGCCAGAGGAACAGTTTGGTCACCAACTAAGCTTTAGAGCTTTAGCTGCCACTGCCAAAGTCAAGGATGAAAGGTAACCATGGGCAACACACACCAACACACGCACACACACACAGGAAACTATAGTTTATTGTGAAACGTGCCACCCCTTCATCGTTATAATGTGCAGGGCAGTGGGGCATGCTTGCTGCAGTTCCTCGCCTTTGCAAGCCCAAACAATGGCAAAGCCCAATAACAACCAGCAGGAGCAGCACGAGCAGCAGCAGTACTGAATGGACGGAAACGGAAATCGCTTGGACGACGGATGAGGCAACAGCTGCAGCTGACAAAGAGCCTGACATAGGGACATGTGAAGTAGAGAGTGAGAGGTGGGAGGTGGCGTGTGTGTGAATGTATGGCTTAGGCCAAAATGAAAGCAAACAAAGCCAAAGCATTTGCTGCGCTTTACTCTTTGGCTATTGCAGCTGTTGCTGCTGTTGGTGACTTTAGTGCGTGTGTCGACAGTTGACAGACGACAGGCGACAGACGACAGTCAATTGTTATGTTAACTCTATACACACCTACAAACATATGTGCATAGATGTATGTGTTAGTAAGTGCCTCTGTGTGTTGTGTGTTTTGTGTTGTTTCAGTAGTTTTAGCCTGGTTTAGTGCCTTCTACGCAGCTGGCAACACGCAGCGCACAGTTGGCCTTCTCAATCGATATCAATCAATAAATTGCCTCCATTTTTTTAGCCTGTTTTTCTGCCGTTCAGTGGTTAACCAGTGCCAGAGGGGAGAAAAAAGGAGAATAACTGTTGCATATCAAAATAAAATCGCTACACATTGACACTGAGAAATTAATCACAGCGCTAAGCAGTCAAAAAGACTGAGACTTTCTAGCAGTGTGTGTAGGAAAAAAATTAACTTGCTAACAGGCTTCACAAAAGTTGTTAGGTTCTTGAATTGGTAACTAAACAAGTCAACAAACTTCCAGCTACTGGCAGTACGTGTTGCTCTCTTTTCTCAGCTCATACAAATTGCTCTTTTTTTTTTGCTCTGAACACACACACACACATACACAAACACAGTCACATACACTTGGTGTGTGTACACTCCATTAGTAATGAAATATCTTTGGATTACATTTCTTTTTTATGCTTTCGCTTTCGTGTTGCCGATGCCGATGCTTTAGCTGTTGCTGTTACGAGTTTAGCGTGAGTTGATTTTAAGTTTGATAAAACAAAAAATGCCCAAATACTCAACTTGAGCGTTGACCAACTTTTTGTTATTGAAATCACACAAAAAAAAACCACAAGTGTTAACAATTTATAAGCTGGTAAATCTAACAACAAAACAACCACTGGAGAATGCACAGATACAAAAAATGATTGTTTATACTATTTAGATGGTGTTCTTGTTGTTATTTCGTTTCTTTATTTCGGTGTAACACATAAAATCGTATACTAGCTCGATATTCGCATCAATTATGTTGTTCGTGGGGCCAACACCAAAGCAATTCCCATACAAACAAAACGCTTATGCCTATTTGTGTGTGTTTGTCTAACCTGCACACAGCTGTTGTCCAGCAACGGCAACAGCTAAAACAACAATAATAACAGCAACATTAGCCCCAAAAAGGAAGAAAAAATAATTCAACGTTCATGACATTGAGCGTTGAAATTTCAATGACGATTTATTACCGTTACACACGGTGTCGCATATCTATGCTGCTGTGTGCCGTTATGTGTGTATGTTTGTTGTACTTCTATCCTGTTGTTGTTTCTTTTTTCTCTTGTTTATAGCGACACGCAAAAATCGATGATGCGACGACCAAAATAAAAGCCAACCAGCACCCACATGTGATAGATACCTTTTTTCTGCCCTTCCCCCACTATCTCTCTCTCACTCGCACTCTGTGCACATATTACATTTCGTTTTTCGCTGTCTCTGTCTCGCGTGGGCTTTGTCAACCTATGTGTATCTAACGCTACACCTGTGTAAATGTTTGTGTGTGTGTGTGTGTGAGAGGTCCGTGATTGATTTGTGACTGAATGGACCCGAGACAAATGTGCCCTTTGAAGTTGCCTACCAGCCACACACACCTAAACACACACACACTACAGCAATTAGGCAAGTAAAGCACAACGCAACTGAAATACAAAGCAAAATTTGAAGGCAAACCAATTTGATTTTGATTTGATTTTTAAAGGCACTATGCAGGCATTGTGACGTCATTGCACCCTCTCAACCCCCACTTCAACAATAACAACATTAACTGAACAAAAACAGCCTACCAGCTTAAACGTCAACAAATCGCGCCCACATCGCAACGGAAGGGCAAACTGATGGGAAGAAGAGGCAGTAGCAGCTGCTTTTGCTGTTGCTGTTGCTGTTGCTGACTGACATAACACACGCACACCCATACTAACACACACCACACACACCGCACACTCTTAGGTAGGTACGCGTGCCGCATGCCTCACATGCCTGCATACTCTTTATAATTATTTGCTCAATCCGCAAAAAAGTATGCTATGGTTTTTTTCATTCTTACTTTTCTTGTTGTTGGTGTGTGTTGGCATTTTAGAATGCCTTAACATCAACCACAAGAACGGTAAAAGCAATAGCTAAAGTGGCTAAGACCACATGCAAGAAATATGCGAAGAAAAAATGTGGCAGCACATTGTTGATTTAAGCTGATTTAATTTGTGCAGAGCTGCTTTGAAATTGGTCAAATGAACAAAAAAAAAACTTCCGCATGAGAGAGTGAAAAAAAAGAGAGAGATTGTCTGTGTGTGTCAGAGTGTGTTTACCAACCTTGGCAATGAATGCGTGCCACTCAATCAGTCAGTTATTCGTTTTTGTGCCTGTTCCGAGTTTTTTCAAATCATGTCACGTTATTGGGTTTTACTTGAAAATGCTATTTGTCCAATTGCGTTGCCAACAAGCCTAAAAATACACATGTGTATATGTGTCCATAACAAACAAGACGGCAGCGCGTGTGTTGCAAGTTGTCTGGAACATTTCAAAAAACTGCATTTATTCATGCAGTAAACGCAAAACTTACAATTGATTAGAACTTGGCCTTGCACTACACTGACAATACAACCAACAACCATTCGCATTCGCATTCGCACTTGCACTCGCACTCAAATCCTTTCGAGTCCTTCACACCTGCTGCGTTTGAGGAGCTAAAGTTGTTGCGGCTTCCAAGTTGGCGTTGCCTTCTCTGGCTGTTGCATGCATCCGACACCTGTCATTTAACTTAATCTGAATACAGCAGCTACAGTTTGGATTTGGATTTTGGCAAAAGTTTTGCATTTCGGGCAGAGTCATTGCTGAATGAGATCGTGTGGCATCTTCATCGACTGCATCATTTCGAGGTCAACTTTGTTCGAGAGTCGTGCTTAAGCATGCTTGCACAACATCATATGCAATAACACGACGTATACGCAACGATGTGTACATGACGTGTACACAACTCTCCCCCTTTTTTTCTTTTTAGCATGGTTTGTTTACAGTATTCTGTTTGCTTCCTGTATCAAAGCTTGGATTTTTTCATTGAGTAACTTGTTTGATTCGAATGGAATGGACTCTTTAAAATATTATAAATGTTTCTTACACTTCTAACCAAATGAATAAATCATAATAAAAAAGCTTAAACATCAATAAAACACACAGGCTGTAATTTTTATAGATATTGTTGCTCTATTTTGTTTTCTTTAGTAAGAGACATTTGACAACACAGACGCTAGGCAGACGAAGTAAGTCATTTGTCACACGAGCCATGCGAAACTAAAGTGAAAAGGTAAAAAATGTTCACCGAGAGATATACATCAAGGTGTTTACTTTCATAGCGTTTTTTTCGTAGTGCAAACAGGTAACTAAATACATGTACGTACATCAAATATGACTGTCTGTATGTAATGGTGAATGTTACTTATACATTTTTGTATGCCGAGGCCCAAATGTAATTTATGTAAGAAAGTAATCGGAAACCTACATATTAAATTCAGTATCTCAAACTTTTTTTGGTGCGTGCCCAAGTTCCAAGAATTCTAATGTGTCTACAGTGTCCACATACATATACATATACATAAACATAAACATTAATGTGAACATAAAAAAAAACAGCAAAAAATAGAGTGACAAATATGACTATTCAGCTTTTAACTTACATCAAGATGACTATGAAACAATTTTACTCGTTTGACTATAGGGTATAATAAAGTAGCCTGGCCCCAGCTAACATTAGCAACTTTATTATTTTCACACACATAAATACAGTATCACACACAGAAGATACCTAAGACTTTAAGTTTGCTGTGGCTGTTAAAAGGGGAAAACTTAAAAAAAAACATGCGATTTGCATAAATAAATAGCCGGTAAAAGCGAAAAGTGAAAAAACGGGAAACCTTCAAAAACTGCCATGTATGTGTGTGTGTTTGTGTACATTTATAATGTATGCGTGATTTATGCCTCCCTCAGCAAATGAGTTAACGTAATGCTCAAACACACGCACACACTGACGCACATATGTGTAGGTTGGGCCCAAAAGACCGTTAAAAGATATATATATTGTCAGCCAGTTAAGGCAACTCTCACTTTGCAGACTGTGATTTTGATGCCCTTAACCCATGAAATGTGTAAAAAAAAGGGTTTAAGGGTTATGTGCAAAGGTATGTAACAGATAGAATGAAGTATATTCGACTCTTAGAAGAACATATATTCTTGTTCACCTTCAACAAGTGAGTCGATTCAGCCAAATCCGTCTGTCTGTCGAGTTAGATTAGCGAGATCGGAGCACTATATCATAAAGATTATACTGTGTGTTTGTGTATCTAGTGTATAAAATATTCGGCAAGCCAAAGCTAGCTTTTCTTACTTATTTGCTTTTGCATTAAGCTGAGAAATATTTATGTGTTTTTAGCCAATGTGTGCTCAAATCAACTTAACATATTGTAAAAGCTTGAATCAAACCCATTAAAAGAAAGTGAGGCGTACCAAAATAACCGCAAGAATATGTAAGTATGTATGTATGTACATATGTTACATTCGAGTGAGAGATACAAACGTAATCAACATTCCGTTACAAGTTGTTGTGCAATTGACATTAGCCTTAATGGAAATCGACTTGGCTTTGTGCGCGGTTAAACATCATGTTTAATTAGATACTTAGTTAATATGCTCGTGTTACGTCTCAAGTTGAAATTAATTAATGTTAATTGAGATTAAGTCAAGAAGAACGCAAACCAAAAAAATAAAATACAATTGTCACGATCGAGAAGTGTTTGAAATTTTATTGCCTTCAACTTGGGTGTCAACCTCAGCTTCATGTCGCTTTCATGTCGAAGCGATGAAAGAAGAATGTGATGAATGCATCGATGCGGCCGCTGCACTTTCACCCACTGTTGCCTCGTTGTGTCGTTGTCTCGTTTGCTTGGCTAACAAATGTCTTAACAATGACAAGTTGCTTGCTACACAAGTTTGGCAGAGTGGGAGCGAGGGAAACGAGTGGGATGCGGAAGTAAGTTGCTTGGTTGTCTGGGCAGGAACCGGGTTGGTCATGTGTCAAATCCATTGTTGACTTTTGCCACATCAATTTCTCAGCAGCAATAACGGGATAAGCAATACAAGCAACTCTCAAAGACGTTTCTTTTTTTTTTGGGAGGGGGGCGGGGGGTCAAATAGGCACTAACCAAATCAGCATATGCTAAGTAACACAGACAGACAGTGAGAGAGAGAGAGAGAAAGAGAGAAAGAGAGAGCAAGAAATATTTGACAGCATAATTAACATGTTTCAGTTCATAGAGAGATGTATAGTTTTGTGGAATCCCTTAATGCCGGGGCTAGCTTGACTTAACTTGCAAAGGATATGTTGAAAGATTTATTACTGCCAAGGCAACAACCACATCATTAACTGGGCGTGATCACCCACACACACACACACACACACACCACCTTTAGTTGTTATATATATGTGTATGCAGCTAGCATTTGAAATGAGCTACAACAGCAAAAAAAGAACGCACGTGCACTGAATGACCAAAGAAGTCAAAGAGAACCCAAAAGTGCTTTTTCCTGTTGCCATTCCCTATTTTCTTTTTTTTATCTCTTGCTATATCTATATCTATTTGCCTTTTAGCAACCTTCACGCTCACTGACACTCGACGAGCGTTTGCCAAATTGTTATTCAAAATTATTAGTTATTAGCTATTTTGCATATTTTGCCAAAAGCTTAACTGGAAACTGTCAATCGATGATAAGATACGGTTAGGTAAAATATGGAAATGCTGATGGAATTACACTTAAAGCATAAATATTCATTTCAAGGCTGACTGACTGCATGGCTATGGTTAACACTTTTGGCTTCATTTGTGTAATTAACGATTGAACGACGGATTTCCATGATATGATTGGCATTAGTTAAGATTCCAATTAGTCTTAGCTTAGCTTAACAATAGGGAAAAAGATCAATTTACATTTGAAATAATAAACTTTCTGTCTAGTTTTTGCTAAAAGAAAGTTTTATTCATTAACTTGCTTGTCAGTTTTCAGCAAAAAATCCATTTTCTTCATAAAAAGTTTTCTATTCTATTCGCAAACCTCAGTGCGGCAAACCGTCAATAATGTATTGTAAAATAGAAATCTATAATCTATAAAATGCTGCTTATAACGCATAGAAAATATTCTAAGTCGAAAAGAAATTTCATGTTTCGCAGTTGCAGCTAAAGTTTTTCAAACAATATTAACAAAGTAACCCGAAAATTGCTGTAAAAAGTTACTTTAAAGTTGCCATGGCCAACGGAAAAAAGGCTTAGGCGGCGGCGTGTTGTAGAAATGTTAACTGATTGAGGAGCTTTCGAGGCGTGTGCGAGTGCGTTTCGACTAATTGGCACATAATTAACAACAAAGTGAAAATTGTCATTATGCCAAAACGCAAAACGGTTAAAGGCTTAACCAGAAAATACAAGAAAAAACAAACACTAAGAGTGTCTAAGTATCTGAGTGTCTGAGTATGTCCGAGGCTTATTTGGCTGAATATTTTCGTCAACTGTTCGCTTTTCAGTATAAAATGACAGTGTTGTTGCTGAGTGGGTGATGTTCAGTTTGTGTCACATTTTGTGGCGCATTGCCGTAAACCTTGAAACATTCTGTCATCATGAAAAACGCGAGAAAGTTTCAATTTCAAGCGAAAAATGCAAAATAAATTGCCTTCTGTTGAATACACAGTTATTCTGCGAATTCTGCAAATGATTTGACATACTTGATTCGCAGGAAATGTATAAAATTCAGTTGTACCTGTAGTACAGTGTACAGTGTGCGAAAAGAGAATGGGAGGGGGAAAGAGAGAGAACGAGATGAGATGCCTCTTAAGTGCAAAACCCAATCATTCACATGTCGAAAAATGTAAAAAGCGGAAATTGCTTGTACACAAAATGAAACTTTGTACAAATTCAGATATAAATGCCATCATTGCCAGCCACGAAAAAACTTACCACATCTTGTCAATGAGGAAAAATTTGTTACATACTTTAGTGACGATATATTAATGCATTATGCATTATCACAATCTGTTCAGTCTCGTAATCTAGTAGCTGTTCCAAGAACAAACTGCGTTTGAATTCAAATAAATTATGCATGCAACAAATGCCACAAGTGGCACTGACAAAAAAAATGATATACCGACGGGTTCTTGTCACAGTTTTTTGAACATTTCAATTTAATTTCTTGTCAAATTTTACGTTAAATATATTGAACGTAGGACAGGAAATATTTATACTCTCGAATAACAACTTGTTTATGACTTTAATCTAATAATTTCATTTCAATGTTTTTCATTTGGTAAATGTCAAAGAATTTTATATGAAAATTAAAATCGTTTTCTTATAGAGTTTGGTTAGTTAGATATTGATTCTAATACCGAAGCATAAACGCAATGACTGTCATGTTACTGCGCCATCTGGTTTTGTTAAATTTACCGTTAAGCTTCGACAAGAACAATCTGTAAATAGCTCGCTCTATCGCTCTCTTACACTTTAATCTCTTAAGATCGCAAACGGGAAAGAAAAGTTTCACAGAATTTTATTAATTTTTTTTTCATTTTCTTATCATTTACACAATGAGAAATACACACATATGTACATAGATATAAATATGAGATAGACTTAGTGTTCAGATTATTTATTAGAAAGTATATATGTATATAGTTATATATGTATGGAAAGTTAAGTATTTAATACATCATAGAAAGGATTTTGGCAGTTTTTATATTATTTTATGTACACATATAAGTATGTACATACATACAAATATACTTATCTCCTATGTATGTGTGGGCTTACACTTGTCAGAAAAGTGTCTTATTAAGGCCTCTTATGGGCAGATGGCTCAATTAGTTAATGGATATTAACAAGGATATGAATTTAGACACACACATACAGAGCCAATCGTAATATACATGGGACAGTTGGGATATATGCACATATATATATAAACACATATATACATATATGTAGATGTATAGTTTTTTTTGTTGGTAATATATATTAAAGATTTGAGTTTTTTGTTTTGTTGTTGAACTCACCTGTCGCCAGGGGAATCCTGCTCTGGATCCCTCTCCTGTACATCGCGTGCCGGAGCAATCGAGTTTGGATCAGGGGCGCCTATAGCACCGTTGTTGCTGCTGCTGCTGGGTACCTCCTGCTCCTCAGCGGCCGGTGGTGGTGGCGAATCCGGTGGCGTCGACAAGCCATGACTGGCGCAACCCTGGTCCTGGCCACTCTGGCTGCTGCTGGGGCCCTGACTGCCATTTGCTGATTCCATTTGATCGGACATTCTCTGGCTTGGTTTGGTTTGGTTGGTTGTTGCTTTCTTTAAGTTTGATTTGGTTTTGGTTGTGGTTTTGGTTTGTTTCGAGCTTAGCGTCGTTTTCCACTTGCCACTTGACGCACGCTGCTGGTGCACAGAGCAAAACTTTGCGTTAGTGCGTACAATTCGAAGTTGATGTAGGGTAATTTTGGAGTGGGAAGGTTGGGTATGGAGTGGGGCGTCACTGTGTTCTAATTGCTTTTTAATTAAGCCCCTTAAAAGCTATTGTCTCTGGCACAGTTCCCAAACATGCATCTTCTGCCACTTGCGTCCTTTGCATCAATATAAAAATAACCAAAACCGGAAAACGTACGAACGACAAAGGAAGAAAGTGCAAAGAATGGCAACCAAAACATAATGAAAACTAAGTGGGGGAGACCTTGCCAATCTACTTAGTATTGTTTTTGTTTATGTTTTACTTGTTACTTGCTACTGCCGCGTGCCGCTTGCTACATCCTGTTGCTTCTGTGTGTTGATGTTGTTTCTGCTTTTTCACTTAATAAGCTGCCAATTATATGCAGTATGAACAATAAACTCTGCACAAAAGAAAGTTTTTTTTAAGTGCTTATCATTTATTATTGCTTTAAGTGGCATCTGAATTTAAGATATATCGGAGCTGAATACTAGTAAGAGTTTTACATCAAAACTTTAACAAGAACTTTCTATCAAGATACTAGTCGAAATGAAGTTCATCTTTAGTCCCAACAAAAACTTAGGTTACATTTTGGCCAGAAGCCATTTTGGCAAAAGCCTTAAATGAGAAAAAGTTAACAAACTTGCCACCTTTAATAACTTTATATTCATTCCGTTCAGCAACGTTATTTAACTTACTTCAAATGTAAAATTTTCAATTATAGTCAAGTCGCATTAAGCGCAAAAGTTCTTAATTGCCAACTGCTGCGTACTTTTTTGTGACATTAAATGTAATATTCTCATTATTTGTGACTATTGTGGCAGCAGCTTTAAGCCAGATAAACGCCAAAAGGAAGCCAAAAAGCTGCGGTCCTAACGCAAAACGGCAGCCCCATAAACATGACAATAGAAATGGATATACATTGAGAGTTAACAGGGTGACGGGATGACAGGGTAACTAAAGGCAACAAATGCTGGAGATTTTAACATGCCCATCAACACCAATATCATCATCATCATCATCATCAACAACAACAACAAGCACAGCTTCTAATGATGATTGCCTGAGATGGAAACCAACAAGTGGTTTGCATTTGCATGTGACAAAAGCAACAACAAAGTGAATGTAATTACAAAATAATACAAATTTAATGAGCGAAGGAGAAACTGAACTGAACTGAACTAAGCGAAACAGCGAAACACAACGAAACTAAATTGAATGCAAATGAAAACGGAGCAAACCCATCAGAGCTTCAGTGGGAATGTGGCTAAAAATGGTTAGCAGCGTGACAAGTGCAGGCAGCCAGAGTGATTAGATTAGAATGGTTGAGCCATAAATTAAGCTTGATGGCCCCGCTGTGCAAAATCACTCAGCAGCAACTAAAAATGCGCGAACGCTGATAAGTATGCTACACATTTATTTTTGAATGGCTCACTGGTACAGGTAGCACCAAAAAAACGGTATTGGCTGCCACAAACAGATAGAAAACTTGACAATTTAACGGACCAAAGACAAAGGTTTCGGTTGCGGATTCGAGTGTGGTGGGAAAGGTAGGGAAGGGAAACAAAATGGTGTGTGCGGTTAGAATGCCGCAAATCATAAACGAGAACATTTTCACAGCATTTGCATATGAATATGAGTCAAACGCACACACACACACAGACATCCACAAACATATCTAGCCACAAAAGTCGATTTCGCTGGTGTGACCAGCAGGAAGTCAGCTACTACTGTGCCAGTGTGTGTGTGCGAGTGTGTGTATGATTTAGCCAGCATGCATAAATCTGTACCGCTCTGCGTTGCCCTACCCGCAAACACACACACATGCCTCATCAAATATGAAAAGGCAACAAAATTAACCCAAGGAAGAAACCGAAATAATAAAAATATACAAAACGAAACGAACAGAAGCAGCAACAACAACAAAATTTGAAGAAGCATACAGACACACAGACATACATATATACAAGCGTATACAAATGAAAAGCTGCAAACGTTTGCATAAAACTGGAATCGCAAAGGTAAGCATAAAAATGGCTTTATAATAGCGGCTCCTTCTGATACCTGACCCGGCCAGCCAGCCAGCCAAAAAAATCGACAACGACAACAACAACAGCAACCAAAAAATGCTACCCTACAAATCCCTCGCTGTTCTGTCAGTCACCGTTTCTGATTGTTATGATTGTCGCTTACGACCTTCTGCCTTTGCTCTGGTTGTTGTTGTTATTATCGTTCTTCTTCCAATCACACACGCACTCTAACACACATATACTGTCGTTAAACTGTTATCGCACTGTTTCTATATAGAGTATTTGCATGTACATATATATATATAATTATAATGTATTTCTTAATCACAGTTAAAAAAACACTTGAAAAAAAATGTTTATGTATACTTAAATTTAGGCACATTAAAAAAATATCAAACCTTTTTTTAATTGATTTTCACTATTGTTGAGTTCCTCTGTTCTTTATCTCGTTTACTTTGATCCTCCCAGAAAATCTTCTGATAACCAATTTTCGAGTTACAAATTTTTCAAATTCTGTGTTCTGAATACAGTTTGGGCCGCAGCTCTTACAGCTCGAAGTTGATTATGTTCTTCAACTCTCTTGCGACGCTTAACTGTTATTTTTTTTTTTGAATTTCTTTTCAAAATTTTGGTATCAGTATCAGTTTTGACTGGTTTGGCGATTGACTTAAGCCTTGTAGCTGTTATTTTTGCTTTGCTCTTCTACTTCGGTTCGTTGCGACTTGGCAAACGTAACCGACAAAGGCTTGACAGGAACTAAAGTTGTTCAGCGACAGGACACGCTATTTATACGCCAATCGGCCATCCGACTGTTGCTTCCTCACTTCCTGTTGTTGTTGTTGTTGTTGCCGACATCATGTTATTCGTGAACAGCAACGAACACTGTTAACTAACTCCGAAAGCTTTTTACATCGCCATCGCCAACGCATTTGTGCACTGTGCTTTCGATTTGATTCGATTCGATTCGTTTTGTTTCGGACTAAGCTGTGTATGCACACAACTTTTATCACCTGCCAATGCTGAATCGAACCAACTGGAACCGAAAATTACCAAGAGAATTTGCACATTTGCAATGGCTTAATGAATTATACAGAAGAATGTATTTTGAATGAGGCAACCAATTAAAAACCGATTATAGTATTAGCAGTTAACCAGTTCTATTAAGTTACGAAGAAAGCAGTCATTTCGATTTAGTTTTCGATTGTATTTGTTCGTTTTTCTTGTACTATAAGAAGTAAAGTTATCAGAACCGCAGTAAACTGAAAAATGAGTTTGGAAATAAGAACTTGGTGTTTTTTTTGTTTAGGTATATTCAAGTCGATCTCTTCTTCACTTAGAGCAAATTTATGCAATTTCAATTTCAATTTTCTAAAACTAAATCCCTTGGAACTTGCTGCTGTTTGATGCTTTTAATCCCAACCCAAAGAAATTTTCATTTCTTTCTCTCTCTTATCAAAAATGTCATCACTGCCTCTGTGTCAATGCAAACTATTTTAATCCCTTTTGCTGCATTCATATCTAATGCAAAGTACTTGGAATGCTTAGAATGAGTTACTTTCAAAGTTATCTTGACCTAACTAATAATAGTTTTTCCATTGAATCAAATTGTGTCCCTGGCCTGAATACGCATTACTAAGCCTGATAGCCAAAAAGGAAAGAAGACTCTAGTAAATACACAAAAGCAAATATTTAATTGAAAAAACTTGTCTTCTGAATATTGCAAGCAGAAATTAAGGACATAAAGGATAAAGTCTCTGCAATTTATAACCTTGCAACACTTTTACTATAAACAATTATTAATACGTTTCATAGTCAAATAATAATGTTTTGTTTTGTTTACTCAAGCCATTGGGGAAAAACTGACTAGGATACATATCGCTTCTTGATAGAAAAGAGGACACCTAAGCAAGCCAAGGAATAGCCAGTAGTGACGTGGAAGGACATGGAAGGAGAATCCTTCTTGCATCTAATAGCAGTAAGGTTAGCCTGAGCGAGGAAAAAAAGTAATTTTCTAGAGAAACTTTTCATTTAAATCAGGAAACTTAGACAACATTAACCCTTTCTTGCATGAGAATTGCATCTATCCCCGACCTAATAATGATAATCTATTACCAAATATAAAGAAGCACCGAAAGTATTTAATATGAATATTAAAACTTATTCTTAACTGTTGACATGCGAAACAATATTAAAATTGTGTGTTATTGACATATTCAAAAGAAATATGTTTCATATTTAAATGATATTTATTTTATTGTAATGTAACTAAAAGTATTTAATATGAATTTTATTACTTTTTCTTAACTGAATTCAAATTCTTTGTGTAATGTTCCATGTTGCAGGTTGATGGGCGGCTCACATACCAACATTTGCAGTCGCGCATATGTCAAAGGCCAATGAGTTACTAAAAAAAATGGGAAATGCAACCAAAGCGATAGGCGTGGCCAAGTTTTGTGTTGTTTTGCCCAGTGCTGTGTTGTGTAGTTTTTTGCCAGTTGACAGGGCGTGTCACAGCTTGCATTTCAGCTTTTATGCCTTTAATTAAAAACTTGTCGTCAAACGCCAATGTTCAACAATAGATTAAAGCAAAAGCCTAAAAGTAAAAAAAAAAATAGAAAAGAAAGAAAAAGAAAACAGGATATAAAATCAACTTTATATTCGCATTTCAATACAAAGCCATAGGTATATTTTTACAATGAAATGGCGTTGCCAATAAGAAATAAAACGTCAAAGTGCAAAACCTTTGATACAAAGTCAAATCAATACAAACCGACTGGGGGCAGAACAATTCTTTGTTGTGTACAAGTCCAAATGTAAAATGCATTTTATGTCAAAAGCAGCCATATTTCCAATATGTTTTCTTTTTTTTTTAACACATTTCTGTTTTTTCATTGTATAACAAATCGCGACTTTTCATAGTAAAAAAAATAGTAAAAAAGACAAATGATTATTATTCAGTTGAAAAGCTTATTTGCACACAAAGAGCTAAGTTTAACTAATTAATTGCCTTTAATAAAGCAATAAACGTTAAGCTTATTGTGCCTTAGTCGCCCAGGAATAACCAGTAAATATTCCATATTAACTGCGTACGCTAACTAAATGTGCTTTAATCAAATGATTCGATTCCAATTTTTAATATTCATTTACCAATTGAAATTCTGGTTGTTTTTGCTTGTCATAGGTTATGTATTAAACTTTGTGCAATACCTTACTAAATAAAAACCCACTAAAGTTCAAGCTGAGAAAAATAGAATAAACAATAACTTTTTAGTCACTTGAACCTTAAACTTAAGTTACGAATTAGATTGACAAGGAAATCAAAACTTAAATTCAACATTTTTGTTAATTGATAAAACTTTATCTCAGACTGTGCAAAACTTATTGATGCGTAGGTGTATATATATATGTGTATGTGTGTGTTTGTTAACTAATTAATTAGAACTCAATTAAAACTCATTTACAAAAGTCTACCTTTGTACAAGACTCAATATAGAAATGCGAATGGAAATGCATTTTGCTTGTATTAACTTGACAGCTTGTTGCTTTGAAATGTTATATCACAGATATCTAAGCCAAACATTCCAATACACATTCGAACATTGCCCAACTATTGACCAAAAGCATGAGACAATTATATTTGCTAATTGCCCAAGACCACAAAATTCTGCAACATCTTATGCCAAAGAAGGACATTGCACACATTGTTCCGAGCTGAGCTAAGTTGGGATAATGTTGCCTGCTTTGCCATCAATTATTAACCAACAACTAATTGAACAAGCAGCAACAGTAACCGAAAACTACCCACCTTCCACATAATCGCCTTACACAAATGATGGCAGGAATGCAAGCTTTGACTTCCATCCATTAGTTGCATTTTGGCTGCATAATTCTGTTTCACGGCTTAAGATTATATCCAGTTGCCATGAACTACGAATCGCCCATGGCTTTCATCACTTTGTTAGCATTATTAACTGTTTTAAGAGAGAGAGAGAGAGAGTGTGTGTGTTCCGCGGTATCAATTATTGCCAAGTAGTTAGTGGCAATAAACATCATTTTCAGCATTCTCTCCGCCATTCATCATACTATATTTGTTGAGTACTCACTTCATTGAGTGTTTGCTAACTTTTTTCAACTTTACTAACAACACTTCCAACACCTCAAATACACACACGTGTATGAGTGTTTAGGTGTTGATTTGTTTACGGTTAGTTATTTTATTTTTGTTTGTTTATTTTTTTTTTGGTAAAAAACACTCTGCTAGTTAGTTGAATTGAGTTAAGTTGAGTTCAGTAAAGGGAAAAAAAGTGTTTGCCACTGCGGTTCAAGTGCAGTGACAACAATAAGAGTGTGTGTATTTGTGTGTGTTTGGAAGTGTTATACAAAAATGGGATTCCCCGAAACCACTTATTCGTTGGTGCTGCTGTTGCTGCTGTTGGCGGGCAACAATGGTTGACTTTTAATTGTGTGACATTCATTTTTCTGCTCTTGTTTCATTTCATTTGGTTACGTTTCATTCCTGTCCGGACTTATACTCATATTTCAGTCCATGTATGTATGTTTTAGATGTGAAGGTTCTGATGATGATGGTGATGGTGGGTTATTTGGTTTTTTTTTGCTGACCACTAACGAAGGGCAACAGAGCGAAAGGTTTGAGTCCTGACATAAAATGCACTTTGGCTTTTAGTGTATGCTTTTAGCATACATCTCCATAGAACGATGGCAACTGATAACATGAAAAAATACAGTGCTAACAAGGGGAGTGGCGAGAAAGGAACACTGAAAGGCAGGAATTTGATGTTGTTGTCAGGTGTTTTCTTTGTTTGCTTTCAACGGGGGGGCGCGGCAACAAAACTGTTGGACATTGCATTTTGCTATTGAGAAACATAGATACGGACACACACACACACATATAGAACGTGTGCGCATCCCCTATATGTGTGTTATTGTTGAGTTTATATAAGCAGCTCAAAGGCTTACAAGAAATTCAATTTGAACAATTGTACAATTCCAGTAAAGGCGATCTTCACTATACAAATTGTTGTCGTTGTTGCTTGCAACTAATTGCGCTAATAACATATAAGCCTGTGCAGCATGTGCCATATGGAGGTCCTTACGTACGTATACGTAACGTTATGAAGCAGCTTACGTGCAGTCAATAAAATCTCGTTTGCAATCCAACAACAACAACAAGGCAAGGAAATCAATGTGAAACAAGCAAAATAACTAGAGGAGCACGGTGGCGGAAAAGAGCATTGCAACAATACAGAAAGGTAGCGCAACATAGCGTATGCTTTATAGGAATGAAAAAATATTAAATACATAATAAGAAAATGTGCTGTTGCGGATGCTGCTGCTACTCATCAATCAGGATTGGAGGCAGCAACAAAAGATTCCTCTTCCTAGTGTGCAAAACTGAACAAATTGCAATGTTGTAGACTTGTTGCTTAGCAACCGTACGTTGAACTTTGTTATTTGAGTTTCACTACCTGCAAATAACGTTATTTTGCTGTTACTATCACCCCGTCCACACCGTCCACCACGCACCACTAGTCCTCACTCAAAGTCACAGTCAACTTATAAGGATAATGAGCAAGGCGCAACTAAAACACATACACATAGTTAATGGGTGGGCGGCTGCTTCGAGATCAAAGTTAACACCAAAGAAAGAAAAGGCAGAAAAAGGTGGAAAATTGTGGATAAGGGTGGAAAAGGGGAGTGACGAAACGTGTTGGCAATATGATTTACCTTGGATTATTTTTAGATATTCCTGGAATGTTGGTTATGCTGCACTAGATTATTGAGCTTGGAAATTGAACGAAAATTTGTAGAAAAAAAGTCTTAACTACAAACTTATACTCTTCTATTCAATCTTAAACGATATTCTCCACTAATTTTGCATGTTTGTGCCTAAAAATGATATGTTAGATAAAATACCTTAATCGATTTATTATTAATTTTCCATTGATGAAAAGCATTCAAAAATAACAACAATAACATATTTAATACCAATAATCAATAGCTATTAACGTAAGCGCCATTTTGATGTCCATTCTATTGGCTTTCTTGAATCTTTTCACGCTGTGCATAAGAGATGTATAATGCTTGCCAGCAAGAGTGTATAAGACACATTGTAGCCGTTGTAGCAATTGCAACTTGCAACAACACAGCACGGAGGCACAGAGGCACGCCGGCACGGTGGCACGAATGCGATGGCAAAAGATGTAAAAGAGCTTAAATTCCGGGAAAAGCTGATAAGCTGTGCTGGAATGGAAGTTTGATGAGCAAAAGCAACGTTTGATAGTTCAGTGAAAACTTATTACACGGACAGCGAACGTAGAGTAGAGAGGTCTATAAGGAGTTAATGCAACTGTTATTTACTTTTGATTTTGAGAAGAGATGAGTTGTTTCCATTAAGTAAAGCTTCACTGTAGTTGTTGTTTAGAGACGCGCACAACAGTTGTGTCCTTTTTGCATTATTACTGACCCGTGGAATTGAAGGAGCGCAAAATCATGACATAAGAAATGGCCGTACGGACCACCTGTATCAATGTAGAGAGAGAAAGCCAAATGAAAAAGAAAATATTCACAGAATTCACAGACGAGGCAAACGCTAAGTCAAACGCACCGCCGAGAAGGTAGCCATGTTTGGCTCAAAGAAATAACCTTTAAGCTGGCATGGTCGCTGGGCTCGCAATATGGCCATAATCAGTGCGCGCTGGGTCGCAGGGGCAAAGTCCACCCAGTTGCTATCATAGACGGCAATGGCAAAGTCCGCACTTGCATGCTTCAGATTCTCGCCGCAGTGAGAGTAAATGAACAGGGCAATTACCAAGGAGCCCACAAAGAATATGAAGTAGATGCAGGCGAGCGAGGGGCAGACTTCGGCCAGCTGGTAACCAGAAAAACTTAACTGGAGCGACGTTATAAAGAACTGCACAAAGACCAACGGCCTGAAGCTACGTCCCAGCTGTGTGCCAAGTGAAAGACCTGTCTGATGCAGGCGCAGCACCTGCTCAAGCTCATCCAATTCCTGCCAAGGAGCCTCCCGTTGCGGCACAAAGTGCCGTATGCGATGCTGTGCGATCTTAAATACGGCGCACACATTATATGTGAACCCAAAGAGCAGCGTATCCGTGGCCACAGCCATGGACACGGCACCGTAGCTGGACATCACATGCCATATATACGTGGGCGCATAGAACCATATGGACTGATCACTCCATGGATAGACACCCGTGTGCGGCAGCTCCAATAGCGTTTCACCCGAACGTAACCAAGTCGTGACCATTATGGCAATTGGCTTAATCCCAGAAAAGATGCAGGCGGCAAAGAAACAACGCATATAAGTCAAACCTACTGATTGATCGCTTCGATTCTCGGTTTCCACAATGCCAGCTGCCTCCGGACAGTCCGTGATCTCTGCAAGGTAACATATATGCTATTAATCTATTGCATTAATTTATATGTGCAAGTTGTGGTAAAAATGGCTAAAATTGCCTTTTACAATTATATAGTTATACACTTTCTTCACTTATACAAATTGTGTACATTTGTACACTAACCCTTTTCGAGAATATCTCGTATGCGACTAATCAGATGAACAAATTCCTTTCGATAATATACAAATACGACATATTTGGAAATGCTGAGGACGACGGCTAGAATCGAAGCCATTGCATCGGTTAAAATATCAACATTGGTCATATTATACAGTATGGCAAAGACGAGTGGACCCAAAAAGGCGCTCATTGAGCCCATGAAAAGTAGAGTGATCAGTGGTCGATCTTTTGCGGTGCTTGTGTTCCACAAATCAAAACCTATTAGCTGAAAAGCCAACACCTGTACGCGCAGAAAATATTTCTTGTCCATGGATGTGCTTAATCCTTGCAGTACTGCAGCATGTCAAAGCCTTTTATACGCCAACCCACGTGCATGTTAGTACACTCATGACAGCAAGATTAGTAGAGTTACACACGGGGAAGGGGTGTGGCTGTCATATTGTCATGTGACCTTCATTATGGTGGCTTACTGCTAATTTGCATTTAGTTGGAATACAAAAACCGGCACCTTTGAGTGTACTGTGCTTTTCAATTTATTATGCACCTTTTATACGCCTTTTTCGCCTTTTGTGCAACTAAAGGCAAATTCTCGTCGGGATTTTAATGGTTTCGCTTATTTTTATGACATCGTTTGATGGATTCGCATTGTAATTTACCGTCAGGTTTATTGTTCGCAGGTATAACTATAATTTTAATGACTGTGTGGGTGGATTATAGCCGCAAAACCTTAGCAGTTATGTGCGATGTGCACAAGCTGCTTTTGACATGTGAAAAGCGAGATAATTAAAAACAATAGCCATGTATTAAATTGCTCAGCAAATACATTATTTATTGTGAACTAATTTAAAGTGTAGCGCCTTCGATAATAAGCGCATTATCGATTGCTAATAGTTGTGCTGCCCACGCTTTAGCGCTATCCACTTGCTCTGTTATGTGGCAACGCTGTTAACGCAACACGTATTGGCAGCACACGCACAGTTGTATAACCTATTCACTAAACTTTTTTTGGCAATTGATTCAGTTTTCAACCCGTCGTAAAATAATTTTGAAGTAAGTAGCTAATTGCAGAAACGCAACAATTGCCACTGATTACTTAACATAGTATACACATCATCTACAGAAATGGCTGGTGAAAACGAGAAACTGACCGGTCTGGCCAAACACTTCAATGGCACAACCATGGCCGGCCGTGCCAATGTAAGTAGAGCAACCTGCAGCAATCAGCTGAAAATCATGCGTATTCTGTAAAAGTGAAATTGCTAATCACAATTAATATGTAATCCCATGTGTAATTGCAGGTAGCCAAGGCTACGTACGCTGTAATGGGTCTGCTCATCGCTTACCAGATCATGAAGCCCAAGAAGAAGTAGAGAGCGTTCGCAACTTGGTGCCACAATTTAAACGTGCTCGTAGTTTCCTGGAGAGCAGCAGTTGGCTGCAGCTGAAGGAGTGCAGCCATGTATATTTATGTGTAGTTCAAGATCTTAAAGGAATAAACAATTTAAAAATCTAACACAAGGAAATCAACTTTCATTATGTAATGGAGGCAATGCAAAAGTTGCTATCAGCGGACTCGTACTCTATGGAATTAAACTATACAGCATGAAGCATGCAACTATTGGCAACAAGCGTCTCACTGATTTTTCCATCACTATTTAACATGGGAAAAGATGTATTCTTTTTTTTTTGTCTGGACACTGCAAAAGCATTCCTTATCATGCCATCTCGCTCAGCTGTGCAGCATGTAAATCTTTCTCCTTTAAAATGGTTGCCATATCAATTAAGGAGCAATTCAGTTTAATATGGTGGAGCTGCATAAAACGCTATTGTTGTTTTAAATATTTTATTTATTTAAAGTTTTTATTTTCATTTCATTGAACTTGCTTTAAATGTTCCACTTGTAGGGTTTGTTTTGTATTAGCCCAGTTATTGAAATTTCAGTAGTATAATACTAGAAATTAATTTGAATGAATTTAATGTAAAAATGGTTTACACATACATATATGTATATGTCGTATATGTATATGCAAGTAGTATGTATGTAATTATATGACCATGTACTTTTTATCAATTTGTTGCTTGGTAGAGATAGAGACGAAAACCCATACATATATGCAATTAAAATATATATATATATAGATATATATATACGTGTATATATAAATTAATCATTTATCAATTCTATGTTTATGCTATAGCTATCAAATATATCTTTTACATTGTATTGTGTAATAGCAAGCGCTGGCCATTGTTTTTTTTTTTTTCTTTTCTTTTTTGCATCTGCATTTGTATAAGTTTGTTTCTGTTCTTTAATAACTAAACCGTTTGCCCTGGCAAAACACATTTAACATATATATTATTATATCATGTGTATGCATTAAAATTTGATTTTTATTTTCTTTTTTGCGTTAATTTTTTGAATTTTTAGCAGCAGCAGCCGAGCGAAGTGCAAAAAATACATACAAATGTACTCCTGTATGTATGTTTGTTTGTTTAGTATGTATTTATTTAATCAGTTTGTATTTTGTTCTACTACTTTTGCCATAATATGTTTAATCAATATTTATTTGTATGTATGGGAAAGAGTGGGGTGGGGGAGGGGGTTGTCATTAAAAAGTGTATCTATAATGTGTCTGTGTGTGTATAATATGTATTGTGTATGTATTTATTTATATGCATATGCTTTATATGTATGTATCCTTTTGTTAAGTTACAATTACTTAAACATTTTTGTTTCGTTACGTTGTTTTTTATTTGATCTAATTTAAATCATTTATTACCTTTATTCGTATTTTTTAGTTTGAGCACATACAACACATAAAAAATCGCATTTCTTTGTCCGATTGCAGTATAATTTGTTGTTTTTCTTACCAGCACAACCCTTCGCTCCCCTCATTGTTGGTCGATCATGAAAAATGTGACTGTACTTAAAAGGGGGGCGAGTGGCGGCGGCGGAATAGCGGTATAATACTTATATGACTGCAGCTAGTGCAGTTTAACACTTGTTTCACTTCCCCTTTTTTCAATTCAGAAACTTTGTTAAAGCATACTGAATGAGCCACTTAAATGTTTGTAAATGTCAACAATACCAAATGTAATTCATACAGCAAAAAAAGAATGTTCACCATGTCATGTGCCAGTAACAGCCGATGGGCAGCACTGCATGCCAGGCGTTAAACACCTAAGTGCCATAAACATGTAAACACTATTCTAAGTCGTGGTTTTAAGTTGAGATTTGTGTGTTTGTGTGTGTGTGAGGGAATATAATTAATTTGGCCGCCGACAAGCTCAACTTTTGAAGCTGAAATCGTTCTTTTGTTTTCTTACAAAACAAATACATAACTATTAGTTTGTTTTTGGTTTTTGTTTTTTACTTTTTCAACTTAACTTTGCGCTTAAACAAACTTAAAAGCTTGCGTTTCTCAATCCTGTTTCTCTCTCTGTCTCTCTCATTCGCTCTCGCTCTCTCACTACACAGATACATATAGATTGAAATTGATAATCATTAGATTGATAGACATAATAAGTATGTATGTATAAGGTAAAATATATTGTAGCAATAATTATATAAGTTAAGAGTTAATTAGTAGTAGTTTTTTTTATCTTTTTTCCATAATCATCACTTATTCTTTTTTTCTCATTGTTACAAAAAAAAATAATATAGAAATAATTTAAAAAAAATGTATATATATGTACTATATGTATATGTATGTATAGGACAAACGCAAAAAATAATAAGTTGATGCTTGTATATGTTTGTATGTGTATGTAGGTATGTTATGTTTCTATGTATGTATGTATTATATGTAAATTTGTTGGACAAAAAATACACTCAGCATTAAATTTCGCTTTCGACTTTTGTTGTTTGATATTTTTTTTAGTTTTTCTTTTTTTAACATAAACTAAACGCTAAAAGTTAACACAATACATTATTAAAAGAAATGATCATAATTATAATATAAAATATATTTTTTTGTGAATAATAATAAATGAAGAGCATAATATTGTTTGTTGCTGTTACTGTTTTGTTTCTCTTTTTTTTTATTTATTTTTTTTTTGTTATATATATTTTTTTTTTCGATTTTTGTAGAATTTGTCGTTTTTTTTTTTAAGTTTGCAGCTGCAGATTCAATCCGATTCTATGTATATGTATATGTATATATATGTATGTGTATGCAAATGTGTATGTATGTGTGTAGGTGTGTGTGTTTGACCCAACTAAAGTATAAGTTGCTTTCTTTTTTCCATAATCTGTGTTTTTATTACTTTTTTTACTTTTCTCTTATTTGCACTTTATTTGACATTATTTGGGGGCTAAGGGGGGCGTGGCATGGCATTGTTGCGTTGCTTTTTTAATTTCCCCATTTATGTGTTTTATATATATATATATATATATATGCATATGTATATATACATATATATGTATATATATATATATATATATATACTTTGTTCTTTTTTCTATATATTTGTGTATAATTTTTTATATTTTTTTGTTATCTCTTGAATATTTTTTTCCCATTATTTTCATTGCCGCTTGCAGAGTGTTATTATAATGTACTCAATTCATTGTTGTTGTTGTTGTTGCTGTTGCAGGCAGTATATATATGTATGTATATTTCGGAGCCGGCCGGATTGGATCATTATAACATAAAGCTGCCATAGGAACTTCTGCAGAGTTCTTGTGTGAAAAAAATTGATTCAAGACTCTCCACAAGTTATTCATGCTCCTAATCATTCTTGGCGCAAAAAGAGGAAACAACAACAAATAATGATCAACATCGGTCGCAAAATTATAGCATATAGCTTCACAATCATAGGAATAAATTGATCGATATAATTTTTTTGTTTTTGTAATGGAATTTTCGATGCAGAGCAACTCGAACAACTTTTTTTTCGTTCTGCAAGGGTTTTGATTTCAGTTTTTTTTTTAGCGGTTTTCTTTGTGTATAATGCGATTCCAACTCGTTACAGTTTAACACTTTTTTCTTTGTTATGTTTTTACTTTGTTTATAAGTTAATATAATATTTCACCATGCTTAGCTGCGATCTAGCTCATTTGCTCTCATCTTTTATCTCGCACATTGCCCAATTTGTATGTAATATTTCTGAATTGTGTGAATAATTATGTATATGTAATATGTGTGTGCATGTATATATGTATGTATGTATGTTTCTATGTATGTTTGTATGTATGTTTGTTTGTATGTTTGTATGTATGTGTATGCATGTGTTTGCTTGTTTAAGTGTTACTGGGCATCGCAGCCACTGGCCATATCTTGCCATCAATTGGCATGCCATTCACCACGATTGGAGCCACCGCCGGCGCCAGCCGAATTATTTGAATAATATGGCTTGCTGAGCTGGGCCGCTGGCAGTGCAGCTGGTGAGGAGCTACCGCCGCCAGCGCCAGAGCCACCAGGGCCGCCGTTGCCGCCATTGTTGGCGCCCGGTGGCATTGAACCAGGAGCATTGCTGTTGCCGGCGCTGCTGGTGACACCACCGCCGCCACCCGTCACCTGACGCATGCTTTGAGCGCGCTGCGCTGCCGCTGCCTGATCGCGTTGCTGCTGCTGTTGTTGCTGCTGTTGTTGTTGTTGCTGTTGTTGTTGTTGCTGCTGTTGTTGCTGTTGTTGTTGTGAATGTTGCGGATGTTGGGGATAGTTGTTTGGCCGTTGTATGGGTGCTGGGTAACGTCCTTGATTACCGCCGCCACCGCTTTGTCCCACACTGCCAACACCACCATTGCCACCACCGCCGACTCCACTTCCACCACTGACGCCGACGCCGCCGCCAACCACTTGCGAACTGCTTGAGCCGCTGCCAACAGCGCCCGAACTACGTCCGCCGAGTGCATTCATATTGTTGCCGTTTCCTCCTTGTCGTTGCTGAGATTGCTGCTGTTGCTGTTGTTGTTGCTGCTGTTGTTGTTGTTGCTGCTGCAGCTGATTCTGCAGGTCCCACTGCACATGAAATAATGGGGGAGAATTGAGTTCATTGAGTCGGTCCCCGTTGCCGGTGCGGCTGCTACTTACGCCGCCATAGTTCTTGTGATGGGGCGGACTAGCCTGCGACTGTACTTGTTTACCCAAACCGAGGCTCATATCGCCGCTCAATGGACTCTTCAATTGTCTGCCCATCTGCAAGGAATACACACAAAACATATATGAGATTAATTAGTAAGAGTTTCATTTCTGATCAGAGTTAAGCTGTTTGTTTATTGAATGTTATCTGAAGCGTAAACGTGTTCCATGGCCGATGAAAAATTTCTAGGTTAAGAGCTTTAATCTGCCCAAAAGTATGCTACGATTTTATATATCAGAAGATGGCATTCAAATGCTGTAGCAGGGATAATACGAATTGTTGCTGGACTATTTCAAAATGAATCCTTATGAAAAGTAATGAAGTATAGCTACAAGTAACCAAGACCGATTACAAGTAATCAAGTATGGTTACAAGTACACATGATCATTTAACAGTTTGTATTACCAAATCAAACCAAACGCGTACCCAACACTAATCTTATAAATGTTTGACAAGGAGATTTGGGGGTTGCCTTTCTCTTAATCGATAAATATATCATTTTCGACAGCTATTGACATCTACTGTCAAATTAAAAAGGTACTAGGCAGTGTCGAGTCACATCGAAATAATTTAAAAATTTTTATAAATTTTCTTTGTGAGTGAAATAAAAACATTTTGTGCTTAACGCGAGTAAAGGTACCAAGTTTTGAATCTATTAAACAGGATATAACTTTACTGAGTAAGTACGCCCATAGCTTGTCAAAGAATATTTTATAGATATAGATATATATCCTTGTGTGGCCCAGTGTATGCGGAAAGTTTTTATAAATAGTAATTTTTCAACTAGTTCAAAATTTTAAAGTTAAAATCAAGCACAATGGAACAAAAAACCGAAACCCAATTTCCGCATAAATATATTTTTAGTTATTTTCTATGTGAATATATTTTCTTGTTAAAGAATTGAGGTTGGGTCCTATGGCGATAAGATAAATAAGCTAAAAAAAAATCCACTCTAAAACCATAGTTTTACATTTTCGCATTTTCTTCTAACATACTTTAACACAAATATATATATGTGTGTGTGTGTGTTTTTGGTCTTGCCGAAATAAATTCACAATTTCCAGGCACAACTTTTAATTAATAACTTTCGTCATATATTTTTTTGTTTTTTGCTATCTTCAGACAAAGAGATTTAGATCAAGAGGCAAATAGATAGTTAATGATTTGTGTCTAATTTTTCGAAAACTTTATACTTTTATTTAAAATTAATGCACATAATCAGATATTTAGTTCTAAGAAAAAGAATATCTACTAGTTCCCTGATTAAACAGAGACTGGCTCTATTCGAATGCTGGAAAACCGAGTCGAGAGAGCTCGAAAGCTTACAAACTTTGGACTTAATACAAATTATTTGGGGATTGGGGATTCTTCAAGTGGTTGAACATGGACAAACTGTGGTAGCTAGAGACTGTGTGGTTGTTGTGGTGTGTGCTTGATAGTTGTGGTGCTTGTGGATGTAGCTGTAGTTGTGGTTCACTCCTTACCGAGTCCTGCATGTGTCCCTGGCCCTGACTGTTCTTCAGGTAGCCACCGCCGGGCGTCGGTCCGCCACGAAACTGGCTCATCCCAGCCGCCGTCAACAGCTGGGAGTTCATGAACTGCGTGTTGAAGTTTCCCATCGAGTGTTGAGACTGTGGACCCGGTGGTCCATTGGAGCCGGGCGGACCGCCCTGATGGCCGCCGTACATGCCGGCCGCCGAGGCCAGGCCATAGTTTTGCGCACCTCCACCGCCGCCTTGGGGCGGTGGTCCGCCATAGAACTGAGGGCCGCTGGGTCCACCGGGTGCCGAATTCGAGTAGTAGCTGTTCGACTGCAATTGATGAGCGCCGGGCGGTGGTCCACCCTGACCTGGATGCTGCGGCGGACCGGCATAAAGATTCATGTACGGCTGGCCGGCCGCATAGGGGCCGGGTCCGGGTCCTGGGCCAGGACCACCACCACTGCCCGACGATTTAGAGCCAATGGCGCCAATGGGCTGCTGGCTAGGCGGCTGCTTGGACGAGCCCGACGACATCATGGAGCTGCTGTTCGACGAAATGATGGCCACGGGCGCGGCATTCGGATTGCTAAGCTGCTGCGAATTGGGCTGTAACTGACCGAAGGGGCCACCACCTAGCCGGAACTGTGACACATTGGTGTAAACGTCGGGCGTGGGCGCCGTGGGCTGCGGTGGCATATTGGCGCCATGACCATGTGGCTGCTGCAGGGCGTACGCATTGAAGGCGCCACCGGCAGCTGCCGCTGCTGCTGCGGCCGCATAATGATTCGGGAAACTGTGCGCCGCAGCAGCGGCCGCCGCCGCTGAGTAAGCGGGAGAGCGGCTCGAATGATCAAGCGAATGGAATGAAGCGTACAGATTGCCTGCCTGCGATGGTGGCGGCGGTGGCGCCAGCTGCGATGAATTAAACACAACCGCCGGCGGGCTTGGAATCGTTGGAATGCCGCCGACGCCAAACTGCGGCGATGCCTGATAGAATGGTAGCTGCTGTTGTTGCTGGTGCTGCTGTTGTTGTTGTTGCGAGTGTTGCTGCTGTTGATGGCTAGGCGGCGGTGACATGCCCAGGCCACCGTGCAACTGCTTGGCCTTAACCTGTTGCTGATGTTGCTGCGAGTGCTGCTGTGGACTTGGGTAATCATCCTGCTGTTGTTGCTGCTGCTGCTGGAATTGTTGGTCCAGTGAGCCGGCATCAAATGGTGAACCGTGACCGCCATAAGCGGGTCCCGGCGACGACAATGCATGATGACCATGATGCGATTGCTGCTGATGATGGGACTGCTGCTGCTGCTGTTGTTGTTGTTGCTGCTGATGATGACTCTGCATATGGACCGTTGGGACGGCATAGTGGGGCATCTGTTGTTGCAACTGTTGCTGCTGTGAGGCAGCAACTGCCGCGACAAAGGAGGCGGCACTCATGTGGCTGCCACTATCATCCACCTGCTGTTGCCCGTGTTGACCATGCTGAGACTGTTGTTGTTGCGCATGTTGCTGTTGTGCAGCAGCGGCTGCTTGTTGTTGCTGCTGCGCGTGTTGTTGCTGCTGTTGTTGTTGCTGCTGCTGTTGTTGTTGTGAGTGTTGTTGCTGCTGCTGTACACTGCCCTGCTGTGTTGCCTCCGACATGGGCGTGGCTGATTCCCACACCTTTTTCACGCTCGCTATTTTCATATTCAGATCCGCAGTGGAATTGTTTTGTTGCTGCTGCTGTTGTTGTTGCTGCTGTTGTTGTTGGTGTTGGTGCTGTTGTTGTTTGCTGACAGCATCGAGAGAGTCGACCAATTTCTGTGATGCCGAATCATCGCCAAAGCTATAGGCCAGTTTCATCTCCTGCTGCTGTTGTTCATCATCCTTGGCACCAAAGTTCATTTGGGACAGAGCATTTGATAAGCTGTCAACCGCCGCTGCTGTTGCTGCAGCACCACTCAACGATGGCTGCTTCAGCGGCACGGCGGCAATTGATTGCTGTTGCTGATGTTGCTGCTGCTGCTTGTACGTTGAGTTCTCAAATATGATGGTGTTCACGGGCGCATTGGTATCAATCAACAGATTGCCGGCACCCACCACACCCACCACGGATTTGTCGCCAATGGCCGACATCTTGGACTTGTCGCCAATGGGCGCTGTTGTTGCTATTGAAGCAGCAGCTGCCATTGCTGCTGCTGCTGCTGCATTTGAGGGTGGTGCAACTGCAGTGCACTCGCCCATCTTCATTTCGCTGCCTGGGGCAGCCATCGAGGGCGGCACACCAGTTCCACCAGCAGCAGAAACAGCAGCTGAGCTTAGGCCTGGCGGTGGTCTAGCTGCTGCTGTTGTTGTTGCTGATTGCGCATCCTTAAGTGGCTCCTCCTTGGCCACGGCAGTGTTGGTTAGGTTGCTGTTATTGTTGTTATTATTGTTGCTGCTGATGCTGCTGATGTTGCTCTTATCCTTATCGGACGTCAACATCTCATCCTTGTCATCGTTGCCCTTGTGAAGGCCCGCACTCAACGCCATCTGGTTCTGCTTGGTCCTGTCCAGATCCGCATTGCCCGTTTCAGACTCAGAGCTGCGCTGCTTTTTGTACTCATCGTAGGCCATCCGAGCATAGGTGCGACCTCCACCTGGAACACTGCATCCAGCAGCCTGCAGGAGTCGATAGACAGGCGCTGAGCTACCGCTACCGCTGGACAAACCACCGCGTCCACGTCGCGAGGGTTCGCCGCGTGGCGAGAAGCCCGCTTTGTTGACGGTTGCTCCTCCAGCTCCTGCTGTTACACCACCACCTACGCCAGCTGACTGACCGCTGCTGCTATTGCTACTCGGATCCGTACGGGATTGTATCTTGGGACTGCGTCGTGAGGGACCAGCGTTGCCGCCACCGCTGCTGCTGTAGCAATCCTCTTCGACGTCCTCGTCCTCATCACCATCGCTGCCATAGTAGACACGTCCGGCAAAGTCTCCGGTATGGTTGTTGCGACTGCTCCAGTCGCTGCTGCTGCGCTGCCCGCGGTAACTACCACCGGGTCCAACACCGCCTGACCTACTGGGCGTCGGATAACTGCGCCCGGCACCGCCTCTTGTGTGCAATTCCTCGCGCACACGACCTCCGCCGCGCGGACTTGGTCTCTTGCTCGCCGCAGACTGTGCTGCAGATCCGGCGACGGGAGACGAGCCAATTTTGGTGCCGGTGTATGCCAGTGGCGACAGCCTAACTGCCTCCGGATCAGAGCCAAGCTCCGTGGACTTCTCATCCAACTTATCAGCGGGCTCCACGCTGCGTCTTAATATCTGTGTGGGCTGCATCGGCTGCATGATTTCCAGTGGCTGCTTTTGGAGCGTTCCACCAACTGGCTTCTCTTCGCTAAGGCTGGGCTGACGCGCCGGCCGCTGCAGTATCTTGATTTGTACGGCTGAATCGTGACTGTGCGTCGATGAGAAGCTCTCCTCGCGATTTCGATGATACTTTTGTTCGGCATCCGTTTGCTCAGCCCAGGAGCAGGCGCCACCACTACCGCTACTGCCAGTAGTACCAGGACCACTGCTACCTCCACCGCCACTGCCACCGCCACCTAAGCCAATATCATCGCCAGATGAAACGCTCGTCTTGCGATGCGAATTCTCCGAGATGCTACGTGACTGCAACAATTGCTGCTGTTGTCCACTGCGATATTCCTGGGCGCGCGTATACCTCGATTGATCGGCAGCTGATGCACCACTCACATCCGGCTCCTCCCTGGCGCTGTCATGTCGATTTCGTCCATAGTTTCCGCTGCTATCGACGCGAGCATAGCCACCAGAGATGCTGCGTACACCGCTGCCACCATTGGAGCCACTGCCGGCACCACCGCCGTTGCCTTTTTGTATATAGCGAGAAGCACCGCTCTCAAAGGCGCTGCTCGCCGATGCGCTCTTTTCGAGCCCGCCACGAGGCAATTGCTGTTGTTGTTGTTGCTGCCGCTGCTGCTGTTGGCGTTGAAGGCGCGGCGGTAAATTCGATTGGAAATGCGTCATAAAGACAGGCTTTTGTCCATAATCACCACCAGCTGTGGATGCGGTGAGAGATGTGGGGGCGGGGCCATTGCCACCAACACCACCACCACCGCTACTGCCTATGCTCGAGATGCTGCTACGCGGTCGTCGCTGCTGCTGTCCAGCACCTCCGCCCTCATCTTCGCTGACGTTGCCCAGCGGGACAGGCTGAGATGCCTCATTGGATGCAACGGCAGTGGCGGCGGCATTATTACAGCTGCCCTCACTTAACGCCTTCTTGCTGTTCATCTTCATTTCGAGCTCTTGCAGTTTCTTTGCGGCCGCTTGCTTGCGTTCCATTTGACGACGCTCCTCCTCCTCCTTGCGCTGCTTCACTCGCTCATATACGCCAGCATCGAGAGCAATGCCGCCACTGCCGACTACCACATTGCCCGAGCTGCCGCGATGTCCGTTCTGTTGTCGCTGCTCTTGAACCATCTGAACCTGATCCTGTATTCCATCCAAGTCACGCTCGGTGCTTTCCTTGCCGCGTTGCCATGTGCTGCTGCTTGGCATTTTGCGCTGATCGTTAACTACAGATTGCTGCTGCTGTTGATGTTGCTGGTGTTGCTGCTGCTTGTTGCTGTTGTTATTGTTGTGGTGCTGATCGTCGAGGCTGGCATGCTCCTCGTCGTCGGAGAATGTTAATTTCTTGGTATAGTCAATATCGTCCTGCTTCGTCCAGCTGTCGTCCTTAGCAATTGCATTCAGACGCTCTAAATCCTCTTCCCGTATAATGGGTCTCTGCATTTGCGCCACCTCCGGCTCCACCACATAATCCTTGTCCTTGTGCCGTCCACCACCCACCGCTCCATTAGCCTGCTGTTGCATCTGCTGCGGTGGCGTGCTTGCTCCCCCGCTCCCGATACCTGGTTGCGTCCCTGTAGCTCCCGCTCCCGAAGTAGCCGCCGGTCGCTTCGGTATGGCGGCTGCAGCACGAAAGCCGCCGAGCACGGCCGGCGATGCGGATCGATTGACAACAATGCCATTCTGATAGGCAGTGGGAATCGAGCCAGCAATATCGATGGCGCCGCTGGCCACGGCTGCTGCCATTGTGGGTGCTCCGCCTGGTCCTAGACCACAGGCGGGCAACGGTGCTAAACTGCGCATAAACGAGGGCATCAGCGAGAGTATAGGCAGTGGAACACTGCCCCCGGAGCCTGCACCGCCATTGCCATTGGCCGGTATCTGATGGTGGCCCTGGCCCTGTTGGTTCAATGCCAACTCCTTGGCTGCCTTCTCCTGTTGCTGCAGCCAGGCCGCTGGATCGTTTTGTGGACGCAGGCTCATCTCGCTCAATTCGCTGCTGTTGCCGCCACCTCCGACGCCGGCGTCTTCGTTGCCATCTCTGTAGCTGCCGGCATCCGCATTGGGGCGATGCGACTGGTGTCCATGCGCAACGCCACCATACTGACGAACATGATGGCCATGATGATCGCGATAATCGCGCTGTTGTTGTTGTTGCTGTTGCTGCTGATATTGATGATTCTGGTGATGGTGTGCATTCTGCTGTGCCTGGTAATGCGCCTGCTGATCCTTCAATCCCTTGCCACTGCCACCGGCAGTGCCCGCATGACCCGCTGAGGATGCAGCAGCTCCGCCTGCTAGCGTGGGGAATTCGTATTGAAATTGTGGACTTTGATAGTGCGGCACCACCTGCTGTTGCTGGTGCGGTTGGTGGTGTGTCTGGCGGTTGCCGTAATGGCCATGCCCACCGTTGCCACCTGCACGTTCGTGTCCTGTCGTTATTGCTGACCATGTTTTCGGTGAATTAACCGAGTGGCTGCCGCTTCCGCCGCCGCCGCTGCTTACAGTACCACTAACTGATCCTGTTATGCCGCCGCCGCTGCCGCTGCCAGCTGAAACGTTACCACTATTGGCCGAGTTGTTGATAAGTTTCAAGTTCTTATTGGCGTTATTGTTGTTACCACCGCTGTTAATGTGACTGTTGCTGTTACTGATGTTTTTGTTATTGTTGTTGTTACTGTTGTAATTGCTAGCGTTGTTGCTGTGTTGTCCAACAGCTGTTCCTCCTAGACTGATGCTGCCGCTGCTGCTGTGGCCAGTGGCAATGCTGTTGTGGCTGCTGCTGCTGTTTGCAACTGCGCCAGTTGTTGCCGCACTGCCTGCTGTTCCACCTGCTGCTCCTCCTGAGCTGGAACCTCCGCCGCTGCTGCTGCTGCTGTTGCCTAAATACATTAAAGTAAGAAAAAAAAAATTATGATATAAAAGGTCAACAGTTGAGTTCGAAGCTATAGAAGTTCTTACCGTCGACAGATGCTTGAAGATTGCTGTTGTTATTATTGTTGCTTAAAGGTGTTGCACTATTGCTACTGCTACTGTTGGTCTCGGCTTTTAGGGATGGCAGATTGGCTGGTGGTCGCCTTGCGGAGGGCACTTTACCCAAGATTTGCATTCCATGCTTACGCGGCACTTGATTCTTTTGGGCTGATGGTTCACTTGATTCGCCCTGTAAAAACAAATTGTTTACAAATAATTTGTTGCAATTGCATTTGGTGGTAATGCATTGGGGAATTGATAGTTATTGAAGAGAAATTAATTTCAACTTACACGACTATTCTTGTACATGCGATTTATATCCAACGCTGTGAATTTGGGCTTGGCATTTCGCTCTCCCCTACTTCCCCCCAGTGTACTCATGCTGCCAATAGATCCTCATTAGCGTTAGCTTCCTGTGCCGCCTACTGCCGCCGCGCGTTTCACGCTGATCGCTCTCGGATGCGCGTTTGGATGCAGTAACTTGCGAATTTATCGGTGTCGATCTTTATGTTAGCTGCCTCCTTGGCGCTATTGTTGTTCTTTCTCTTTTTTCCTCTTACTGTTTCTGGTCAGTCTTCTTGTGTGAGCTGTAAAATGTTTAAGAATGAGAGCGAATGAGAGAGAGAAAGAGAGCGGGAGTGTCATAGCGTCATTGGAAGGGTTTGGGTGAAGGGGGGTTGGTCACAAAATAAGCTACTGCTGCTGATGGAACTGCTGCTGCATTTGTTTGTTGCGATTTTCTGTATTGTTTTATTTGTTTTGGTACGTGGGCCGCCGGGTCGCCTTGCAGAGGTGCTGCGTGCGTGAATGCATATATGTTAGTGTGCGTGTATATGTGTGTATGTATAAAAGTGTTTGCACCTCCATGGGGGCTACACAGCGAACCGCCCCATGCCAATGCCTGCGTGTGAGCAGCAGTAGTTGAATAAAATGTTAAGAGCGAGTCAAACATAGGAGACCCTTATGGTTCAATACTATTTGTACAAGCGAGATAGCTATCGAGGCCGCTCTCCGTGAATTGAGTGTGCTTACGCTCAAATTCTGGCCGCCCCTTCGCCCTCCACCCCCGCAACAAACGACAGTGCGACCCACACATATGCACACACAGAAACAGAACGCAAGAAGTATGCGGTGGCGTCTTCGTGTAATAATTGAAGAAGAACAATGGCTGACACACAGAAGCAGCCTAGTAGCACCACCGAAAAACCACAACAAAATTGCAAATGTAAACTTTTTAGTTTTCAGCAAAATGTGAATTGTCCATATATGACAATTAGTATTTGGCACATCATAAGGCAATCATAATGCTTGGTAACAATTTTTAAATTGGCTATAACAAAAAAAAAAACCATTCACACACAGCCACATACAAGGGGGTGGGGGACCGACACACGCGCACTTTACTTGTTATTTCCGTAGTTTATTTAAATGCCACACAACGGCTGAATCAAAAACTATCCAATTTTTAGAGCTTAGCCAAATAAACACGGCACTCGTTGGACACTTATGAGGTGGAATAGTCAAAAACGCACTGTAAAATGTGCCGTTTAATAGCGCACACACACACACTCACGCACGCTCACTGGTACACACATACCCACTCATACGTTCATATGTATGCATACGCATTCGCAGAACTGTTTGGTTGTTTAAATGCGTTGTTGCATTGTTTGCATTTTCTGTTTAATTTGAAATATGAACCTTTTGTCAGGTGTGAAATTTACTTGGAATTTGATAATAACAATAAACGTTTACTTTAACTACAAATTTAGATATATTACATCCACCGCGCGAGAAGTTTGCCGCTGCTGCTTCTTCTTTCAGTGCCACTCTTTTCGCAGTATATATGTACGTGTATGCGTCTGGCAATGGCACAGCGTTGCCACATGCGTTTAATGTATCGAACCAGACTTTTAACATTGTTTTCCGCATGCCCGTACGTACGTAATCACAAAGCAAAAGAAATATGTAAACATATTTTCAATCCCCAATTCTGTTTTATTATAGTTCATAGTTATTATAGTTTTTAGATAAAGATAATGAGAAAATAAATAAAAAAAACAAACGATAAACCTGCTGTGTCGCCGCCACCGCCAACGACAACGACAATGCAATACCAGCATTCGTGATCACTGTGAGTGTGAGCGAGACAATAAGAGCATGTGGTCTATACAACAGCAGCAATAACAAAAACATTTAACAAGAAATCGTATGTGTATATAGTGCTTACCCTTTTACACTCAGAGCATACACCGCACACACAGTTCGTTGCTCCTTGGCTCCTTTTTTCTTTCTTTTTGTACGTTTTTGCACTCTTCTACGCTTACTCAGCCGTTTGCAAAAAAAAATATAACCAATTGTTTTATAGGAAAGACACGTGAATGTGCTTCTTGGTTAGCGCGATGGCGTTTAAAACTTTGAATACGTTAATTTTTTATTTTCGACACTTTTTTTACTATCGCTATTCAACGCGTTTAGGCCGCTGTTGTTGGCTGTGTTGCGCTGGCTGCCTGTCTGGCTTTGGCTCTCCTACGTTCTCGCTTCTTTGCGCTCTCTGTCTATCTACCGTCGTTCTCCAATGGTACGGCGGCTGCTGCTGCTCTGTTCGCTTTTTTGCAAGTGTATAGATGAAAAATGTAATCGAAATCCAAGGTGCTGAAACTCGTTTGAATCAATTTTTTTCGAATTATTTGTACACAGTACAGACACACGCCCAATTCGATGGCTTTTTTTAACACTATGCTCTTTAGTGTTTACTTTATTACTACTTTCGGTGCGTTCTTTTCACTTAATACGTAATTGTTCCATTAGTTTAAATCGTATATATTTTTTGCACACAGTGCTGCCAGCTTGCGCTTACGGCGTTGCATTCTAGAGATGAGCGATATGTTAACAGCGAAGTAAAATCTGTTAACTGCCGATACAAACGTTAGGTGGCCAGAATATGTAAAGTTCATTGCATATGGCCACCTAATGTCATCGATTTTGATTTTATCGACCATTCGACCTAAAACTAACCGCTTTGCTCGATTTAATCGGAATGTCTGATATACGCTGCAAGCGTTGCGAAGTTTTTTTCCATTATTTTTTTTTGTTCTTCTTAAAACTATATGACAATTTTTACAACATTCTTGGCGTCAATAAAAACGCTACAAACGACGAGATCAGAAACGCTTTCCCTTCTCTTGCTTTCACGTACCATCCAAACAGAAACACAGATAATAATGCCATTCATTTCATCATTTCTTTGGAGCGAATAAATACAGGCTTCGTATTGCTGGTCCAAAATGACGACGTACATAATTGGACCGAATACTTAAGTGTCATAAGGCCTGGCTGCCCAACCGGTGAGCGCATCGTATCTCATAAGATGGGCAAAAAAAACGAGTGGACATATACCGTCGGACGTTTAGTCTGTTTAAACATCGTATAGCATAAAACGTCCAGCACGAGGGTATGGATTTACATTATACCGCTAATTTAACCATAAAACAGTTCCGATAAGCCCGGATATCGTTCAAACTTACCCAGGATTGGGATTGCCGGACTACTATGATGCGACAAAACGCGGTTAGCTTCATGTCAAAATTCTGCATTGCAAATCCAACCGAAATCTAAATTGCAAAATTGGTTCACAATTTTGGCAAGACCACAATATAAACAACAACGAATACAATTCCAGCATATAATGTACACAAAGTCCCTTGTAAAATTTACAATTAAAACGAATGGTCTCAAGAAAACAAATACAGTTATGAATATCGAGCGGACATCTAGCATTTAGGTAAGGGGCTTAAATTGCGGATTGTGTGATCGGGCCATTTTGGCCTTGAGCCACTCGTCCGCATGCCGTTGCTTGATGTGCACATACATGTTCGAACGCGAACGGCACTCTTTGGGACAATGTGGACAGTTATACAGCTGTAATCCCGTATGTATTGCCATGTGTTCCTCTAGATTGCGTTGCTGCTTGAAGGTCTTCTCACAGTACGTGCACTGTAGATTCGTTGTCAGCTTGTGGGCATACTTGATGTGGGCTCGCAATGCTGTGCGGGAAGTGCACGTTTTGGCGCAGTGCGGGCAGACAGTATCGGTGCTGTCGTGTGTGAAGCGATGCAAGCGCAAACTGTGCTCGTTCTTGAGCCAAACACCGCAGACGGGACACTCCATGGCCGGTGCGACAACGCCTTGATGCTCCAGTAGATGACGTTCAAACGATGGCTTGAATTTAAACTTTTTGCCGCATATGTCGCAGACATGCGGATGCAGATCCTCGTGTATGGACTGTATGTGTCGACGCAAGCGATGCACATTTGCAAAGCTGCAAAAAAGAAAGCAACACACAAATTGAAAAGGGATAGACAATATACATGCGCGTGTAAGAGCGAGATGAATATATTATAGGAATGGAACGTTACGCACCTTTTGTGGCATATGTGACAACTGTGCTCCAACTGATCCGTGTCGTGTTTGAGCAAATGATTGCCCAAACGTCTCTCACTGCTGAAGGTGCGTTCGCATTTGGGACACGGATATTTGAGCACCTTGCCAATTTGGGCGACCTTGTTGTGCACCGTCTCAATGTGTGTGGCCAGATAATCTTGAGAGTTGAGCGATTTGTTGCAAATCGAACAGCTACAAAAACAAACATGTGTTTAAAAGTTCATACATTTTTGAATTGGTACTGTTATTTTTGATGCAATTATGTTAATATGTATCTGTTATTTGTGCGTCGAGCGAAATGCATAAACTAACAAAATAGATACCCACAAAAGAGAACCGTTACGTATTTGTATGTTAGTGAAAGATGTAGAGAAGAAAAACCAAAAACTAAATCAAGCTCGGTGTTCTTGTTACGTTTTGTACTTGCTTTTTATGCAGTGATTTTTTATGTTCATATATATATATGTAAATGTACTATATATAGTACGTGCCTACATACATACATATATTGTATAAATGTCATGTTTTACTATTTTCAAGCAATTACCAAAAAACTATTAGTAATTTCAAAGTTTTGTATACCGTAAACAGGACGAAGATACCATTAATTATTTATTAAAGTTGGTCTGATAATTTGAATGATTGACTCACGTGAATAGCTTGGGATTAATATGCTTGCGTATATGATCCATTAGCTTGGGTGCGCGATGAAAGATCTTGTTGCAGCACTTAAGATAACCATCGCGTTGATGCACCTCCAGAAAATGAACCTTTAACTCGGACAGGTACTTGGTGCTAAAGTCGCATAGATCACAGTCGGCGTTCATATAGCTGGCTATAGCCTCCTCGTATCGTTTCGATATTTGTGCTCGAGAGCAACCTTTGGGTTTGCGTTCGCTAGCTCCCTGGAGGTCCGGCTCCAGTACTTCAGTTCGTGCATTTGTGTTGGTCTTGCGGCGCCTTCGGCTGCCTTCGTTGCATCCATTGTCATCGAGCAATTGGTTTAGTTCATGGGCGAGCGTGAGTCTGTGCTGTTCCCTTCGTGCCACACTGCGTGCTTTTCGCTTTGGCTTTAATTTGTGCTGTAGCTTTACCAGTGGCACTTCATCTGTTCAAGGAATTCAGTTAGATTAGTGGTAGATTTAAATGTATTTTAATATAACGCATTGTACACTCACCGTCATCGTCTGCTGATGAGGAAGAGGAGGAGGATGTGTTTGGCAAACTTATGCTGCTGTCATTCATTACAGGTTTATGATCTAACTCGTCATCGTCGTTATTATCACCTTCTTCATTATCGTTCGAATTAGGTGAGTGTAGGAACTGTTCGTTTTGCGTAAGTTTTGTGGCAGCCAAAAGCTGCGGCACCTCCACACTATCCACATTCACATCGAGAACACTGCCAAGCAAACTGAGATTGTGTATGTCTAGAGGCTTCTCGTCCATTTCGTCGGACACCAGTGGCAGCTCATCGATGTTGACATCCACATCGATGCCACCTGTCCATTTTAGGGCTACACAATCGACGTCTACGTTAAGGAACTCGTTCTTAAGGGTTCCTTGTTTTTGCTCCACCAGCTGCCAGAAGTTGTTGAAGTCCTCCAAATGCTCGCAGCAGTCGTTGCAAATGTTCGTTGAGATATTGTCATCGGGCATTATCTGTTAGCCGAGCATAATATCTGATTAATACTCTGAGAGAATCTTTGTGGGAAGACGTAAAACTTACTTCCAGCTGCAGAAACTTGGCTATAATCTTGAGCAGCGTAGATTCGGCCAGTGTGTCGTTCGTTTCGAACAGGTAGACGGCGTTGTTTGCGTTTATGCTTTTTAAACACAAGCGACAGATCATATTGCGGCGTTTGCAACATAAATTTAAGCAATTAAAAGTATTATTAATTGTTTGGTTTTGTCTAGCGATGGCCAATAAATTTATCAATATATCGACTTCTATGCTGAGGTTGTTACATCGATCTTCCAAAGATGGCAATACCCAACCTGAGCTTTGAATATAATTGAAAGTCACTTTTTAATAACCGAAAACTATATCAATAACATTAAAATCTAATTTTTAACAGCTGAAGAACTTGCGATAATTAATATATAACAACATTTTTGTCTATCGATATGCAATGTTTACAAAAGTTTATACAAATTTATCGAACATAGCAATTTTTTGCAAAAGTACTCAGAATCGGTAATAAAAATACTTCAAGTACTCGATATACATTTTTGCGAACATCACGCTGAACGATTGGCCGTTTTGCCTGTCGTATCGATAGTGTAGCTACAGATAGCACAGCGGCGAGCGGTGCAAAATAAATAAATAATTAAATTTACAGTCCTTAGAAAAAAAGCATAATTGTGATAGTGCCTAAGTGATCCAGCAGCAAGTGCAGGTATGCTTGTAATTGGTGTTGAATTCATTCTAGTTTATTTGCAAAAAAAATTCTCTCCGGTCACCAACCGGAATACCGCCATGTACATATACAGAATCTTTTGGGGGAGCCTCGCAAAAAATGTCAAAATTTTCTGTCTGTCTGCCATGTAGTGTCTATGTATGTATATGTGGTGCAGCTGCAGCGGCGGCTCAGTTTCTTCTTTTTTTGCACGAGAGCCGAGTCTGCGAAATACACACATACACACCGGCACACACACGCACGCAGGCGTACGCACTGCATGTATACTTGTGTTGTGTGCGAATGTGTCTGTGTGTGTGTGCGTGTGCATGTAAGCAGGCAAACATAACTAGTTTTTATGGGCAAAATCTGCAAGGAATCCTCCACCATAGCCGCGCCAGTTGAACTTACAGACGTCGCTCATTTGAATTGCTCTCAATTTGTAGTTTAAATCGTAGTTGCTAAGTGTGTGTATAAAGCTAGTCAACCCCCACCTCTACACCTCTCAGCCATACCTATCTTCACGTCTGGCCGTTCAACCGGCATTGGCTGACTAGTGAAATGCAGATTCTCAGTTACATTTTGCCACAGCGGCGCGAGAGTTTCATACGAATTAGAGATGACACCGTGTCCTATCCTTTTCAGCTCATCACAAAAGAACACGAAAAACAATTTGGTACAAAGCTGACATGATTCGATTCTGAACTTATTAATATCGCGTTGCTAGTGAATTTGTGTGTTATTAATAAAAACAATCTAGTTAACTTGGCAAATTTATCATGTGTCTAAACTAAATTGACTTTTAATTCAATTTTGACATTTTCCAAATCATTTCGTGCTTGAATAATAAAGCACGCAACCAGCACTAAGGCGAAGCTTCTTTGGCTCGTAACTGGCATCCGAGAGAACGAGCAGTTGTCTGTCTGTTGTACGACAGTGTCGCTGATTCGGCGCATACCTGCCACACACACATTCACACATAAACAGACACACATACATACTACTTGGGGAGTCGACATTTGTTGCAGTTTTCCTTTCGGTTTTTGTGTGTCTACCACGCAGCGAGAAAAATTTTCAGTCGCACACAGAGCTTCATTTTTGTGTTGTTTTTGTTGTTGGCCCGGCCGGTTTTATTCACAAGTGCAATACGCATCTTCTCCTGCTATTTTGCAGCATCTTTTTGCAGAGTCTCGTTCCACACTGAACACTGAACATTTAAACAATTATAAATGGTGACCATGGAGAACAGTGATGAAATATTGCAAATTCTGGAGCGTTTCACACAGCTCAAGCAGAAGGAGATACCGAAGGAGCTGGAGGACTATTTGCAGTATGTGGCCAAAACTGGCGACACCATCTTCAAGTGGTCCAGCCTTAAGTATCTGTTTCGTGAGAAGCTGCTTAGTGTGATCAAGCACTTTAATGAGGACTCGCAGCGTCTGGAGGGTAAGCGAGTAGTTCTGGTGATGTGACCCCAATTTCAAAATTCAACTTTCAATCCCAAATCCCAATACCGAATTCTTGTCATTTGACTTGAGATATTCTTGTCACATCCACAGAGATACCCAATTATCCCAATGTGGATCCTTTCAATTATGAGACAATGAAGTCCTCGCTGCTGGAGCGTCTCGATCTTTTCAATGCTGCTCCTTTTACTGTGCAGCGCCTTTGTGAGCTGCTGATCGATCCTCGCAAGCAATATTCTCGCATCGATAAGTTTATGCGGGCTCTTGAGAAGAACATTCTTGGTATTTACATGTTGTATTATTTGTTCTTAAACTTTAAAGTTGACGCATGGTCTCTTTTCGATTTGCCATTTTAGTTGTGAGCACAATCGATCCGGGACGCAAGCGCACCGAGAGTGAAAACGGTGATTCTCTGGATTCCGTTGGGAATGGGGATCTCTCACTAGAGGTTAACATTGATATCGAAATGGAAAACGAGAATATGTTCAATAACGGGGACGAGCGCCATGGCAATGGCAATGGCAACGAGGAGTCAACCAGCGGTGCCTTGAAGGCCAGCTGCCCACGTAGTGACGGTGGCGGTGTTCAGCCCAAGGCCAAGAAGGCAAAGCTTGAGTACGATGATACCGATCAGGACGATCAGGATGAGCAGGATGAGCGTGATGAGGCCATTGCTGACGATGTGGATGAAGATGTCATTGATAGCAAACCCGAATCAGATCAAGTAAAAGCAGATGCCGAAGCAGATGCTGCTCCTGATGCCGAAGATGATGCAGATGCTGCAGTTAAGAAAACTGAATCAAAGACAGAGGACGCAAATGCCGCTCAGGATACACCTGAAACCGAAGAGCCCGATGAGGCCGAAGAAAAAGTCGAATCAAAGGGCAAGAAGTCAATAAATGGCGATAAGGAGCTTAAGGAATCAAAGAAGGCGCCAGAGCCCAGCAACGACATTCCAGCAAAGGCCGAGTCCGATGTGACAGACAGCGTCGATGCAAAGCCTGAGGGTGCCCAAAAAGAATCCTCCGAAGACACCGAAGCTAAGGAGCCACCATCAAATGCTCCTGAAGGCGGTGACGACGAGTCAACAAAAATCGTTGAGAAACAAGAGTTAGAACTCGACGAAAAATTAGATAAGCCAGCTGACAAGTTGGAAAAAGAAAAGAAGAACGATAGTATTGCCGAAAAAGCAGTTGATAAGCCTGAAGCTTCTGATAAAAAAGAAGAGCAAGAGCCCAAAGCAGAAAACAAGTCGACAGTGGTGGCTGCTGAAAAGGTAGATGAAAAGACAGAGAAAACTGTATCGAAAGAGAAAGTAACTGGATCTGCAGCTGCAGTAGATAAAGCCACTGTAGATGAGAAGGATGCAAAGGATAAGGAGAGTGCTGAAGCAACAGCTGATAAGGCTGAGGCCAAGACTGAGAAACAGTTGGAGGCCAAATCGAAGGCAACCATCGGTGAGAGCAACACTGAAAAGACTGATACTAAGGAAGTAGAGGGAGAAACTGCTGCTGCTGCTGAGCCGGCTTCTAAAGCCAAGGCACCAGCTAAGGATGATAAAGAGGGAGAAGAACCGTCAAAGACTGGTGCTGCTGTTGGAAAATCTCCTCCTGCAGCTGCTGCAGTTGAAGCCGCTACCGATGCTGCCAAACCACCGACCGTTCCAATTGAGACCGATGAGGTTGTTGCCACGCCGTCCGATTCGGCTACCGCGGCGGTTGCAGACGTCAAGGCTGGTGCAGATAATGTGGCTAAATTTGCAGCCGCTGCTACTCCTCCCACATTGACACTAAACGATCAGCCCATGGAGGATACACCAGCTGAAGAAGAGGATCGTGCCACAGCAGCTGTCGAGGAGGTGGTCATGGCCGAGAGTGGCGGTGCTGCTGGCGATATGGCAACCGATGAGGTCGCCAAGGATGAGCCAGCCGCCATGGAAGTGGACGACACTAGCCAGGAGGTCATGGATCAATAGACCCGCACCAGTGAACGCCAATTTAAAAGCAAACTATTATAATACTTTCAACTACTACTCTGCATTAGCATAACGAGTAAAAAGTAAAAGTTTCAACACAAACCCCTACTCCTTTACCCCACATACACACAAAAACACACACACACACACAAACAAACACGCATCACTTCATTTAGTCCCCGAGACACACACACACATTACCATACTACATACCAATCCCAAGGATCATAACGTATAACTTCATTAACTAGGATATTATCGTTAGGTCATAGCTGATATGATACTACAATTTATATTTATATATATATGTATGTCTCTTTGTATTCCAAACGCCCAAAATTGTACGGGTACATACTACATTCAGGCAGACAAAACAAAACAAAACAAAACAAAAAACCCAAAATTAAACGCGATATTCGAAATCTCGAAACGAATCTAATAAAAACACAAAAAAAAAAACACCCTCCCCCCAATTTTGCAGTCTGTGTGTGTTGTACCCTCGCATAGTTATAAGTCCGTAGGTTGCATCCATCAGATAAATATAACAATTACATACGTACGTCTAAGCTCAAGCATTAAGTTCCGATTCTCATGAAAGTTGATAAATATCTGGTCGGTGGTCAAAAAGCGCTGCATAGTTCTCGTAAGTAGTGTAACGGTTACGATACGTTCCGGCCGCATCATGTCTTTCTGTGTATTTATCCATTGTTGTCTATTTTAATGTCTATTCTAATATTATAATGCCCATAGACTATTAGATATATATATTTTTTTTTTCCAAAAGCTTCTAGGTTCTACATTTAAACATTTCTCGCGAAATTGGGCAGTTACGTATAGCTATAAATGTTTGTCAAAAACAAAATAAACTATCACTATAAATAAAATAAAAATGTTGTTGATTATTTAAGTTTTTCGTATAACCTTACAAGTTATATCAAAACGACGTAATTATCTTAGGCCGGTTCCTAGTACTTACTTTCAGTGAACCTGCCATAAGGTGGAAGGCGGGACCATATCGCAAAGGAGTTAATATAAGAAATAAAGTATTTTCGGAATTTGGGAATACACATATGTACATATATACTAAAAATATACATATATACAATATATTTCATTATGGATTTTTTACAGAGTATACATTGATAATGAACAAAAAATTCATAAAGTAAATTTTGGTGAAACATTTTTTGGTAATGTGATACATAAAGCCAATGGATTCAAGTGTGCGGCTCTGCCGCAACAACACCCACACACACACAACACATAAAGCGACAACCGATAATGAGCGGGTTCCAAACTGTTCCAATCCATTTCCGAGTACCGATCCGCTTGAGGTCTGTGGCCGAGCCAACGACTTTATCGAGCGATCGACTAGACTCCAAACAAGCGGACGCGATACCGCACATGGATGCCTGAGCGTACCTAGCCCAGGAGTACTTTGCGCATCATAAAACCGCTGCTGGCGCTAGCATTGCTGCTGGACGCCCGCATCATCTCCTCCGGTTCAATGCACTTCGAGGAGCAAAGGTATTGCAGCAGCGGTACACGATACTTGCCGCAAAAGTCAACGAATTTGATGTGCTCCACACGATTATCGAAGAAGACGCCCTTGCAGTTGGGATTCACGCAGCAGTTGGCACTATTAAGATACTCGGCCAAGGTGCGCGGTAGGTCACCAGGACCCGGTCGCTGTCCACTGGCCTTCACAATGCGACCAGCCAGCTCCAGTAGCGTTGGCGGTTTCAAAGCCATATCCTGAACAAAGCGTACCACCAACGGATTATCACGCAAGCTCAACTATAACAAAAAATAAGAAGGAAGATAAGTTAAATTGTGCTTCAACAAAGATTGACACCCTTTTTATGTCACTCACCTCGGTCAAATTCTTTAGGGCGACAATGTCCTTGGGCAAGTGCTTCAGTCTATTCTTGTGCAGCAGCAGCGATTTAAGGTTCTTCAAGCGTGCAATGCTCATTGGCAGATGCTCAATAAGATTATCACAGAGCACCAAAGCCTGCAGCTGACTGAGCGAACCAACCGTCTCCGGTACTTCATTAATCTGATTGCCACCCAGCGAAAGAACATGCAAACTGCGGGAAAAAAAAGTAAATGTGTTAAAAAGAGGTTTAATGTGTAGAGAGTAGAGGATAAGTGTATTCCCAAAAAGCACCGTTTATGATTGAGGTACTTTCTGAGAGGGTTTGGGGTAGGAGCTACCGCTTAGGAATTCTACTGGGAATCCCGTTTAGGGTCCAAGTAACTTCTTTCCTTAGATGTTCTTGATGGTAGTCGTCAATAAAAAAATTTAAGTCGCTTGATAAAAATACACAGCAATGAACATCGAATTAATTGGAGTCTTATTAATTAGTTTCACGCTTTAACTAGTTTATATCTGTCTAGCGATTCGAAATAATGTTATCAATAAAAATTAGTTGCTGCCTAGCCTAAATGTTATTTATGATAGATATTCGGTGGGTTTTTTTTTTATTTTCCGTGTGTGTAATCTCTTGATGTTGTTTTTAGTCACGACAAAGTTCGGTGGGGTTTGTGATAAGTAATTCTGTTTGGATTTGCTTTACATATACACTCTTTTGTTTATTTAGTGTATGTGTGTGTGTATGTATACCAGCTTTATGGTCTGAAGTCTTTACGGTCAAGTACGTGTGTGTGTGTCTGTGTGTTGCCGATAGATTTGGCTTTTACAGTGTGCGCCCCAACAAACCACTTGAGAGTACGCCCGCTTATCAGTAGATCAAATAGACTTCTACCCTACCGTCTACCACCCCTTTCTCAACGTATTCCCCTTCTTTGTGTGTGTATAGCGCTTGACAACAACAGAGGCTGAGGTTGAACACGCGCAACAAATGGGAAAGGGTAATGGGCTATTGGAAGCTGGCCAACGGTTAACGATTAAAATTTGAAATGGCGTTGTGTAGTATATCGTTTAGATCAGCTGTTTTTCTGTGTGTGTGTGCGCGTGTGTGAGCTCAAGTGTTAGTAGTAGTAGAAGTTGTGAAATACCTTTGCATTTTCCAGATATCCTTAGATATACTCGAGATCTTATTGCCACCCAAGTACAGATACTTGAGTTGTCTCAGTTCGGTGACCTGTTCGGGAAAATGGATCAGCTGATTGCCGCTCAAATTGAGCTCCTTCAGAGTTGAGGTACCATTGGGTCCATTCGAACCATTTGTCAGTTTAGTCAGAAACGATTTGGGAAGCGATGAGTTTGTCAACAGATTGTTCTTGGCAATCAGTGTGACCAGCGGCAGCTGGCAAACCGCATCCGGCAATTGAGTGAGCGCATTGGAGCTTATATCGAGTATCTTGAGATTGCTGAACTGTTGCAGCATGCGTGGTAGGGCCACAAGACGATTGTGATTCAATAGCAGCGTTTCGATGTCACCGCTCGATTTGAGCAGCGCCTTGTGTGGCGAACTTAAATGATCCTCCAGTGTGACCACATCCAGATTCATGCGACCAAAATCGATGGTCTTCTGTTCGCGCGAATCCGTATCGGAGCTGTCCGATGTATAGAGCTCCATCTTCGATCGAATCACAACTGGCGTTAAACGTTCCCCAATCAATACGTTTCTTTATATATACGTATATATGTATATATTTATATATGTATTATTTATTTGTCTGGCTATAACTGTCAAGTAAGTGTTTTTCTTTCGTTGTTTTTTTTGTTATTCAACCGTTTTTTTTTTTACAATATGCTCTCTATGCCTGTCCCTCTCATTAGATCTATTGTTGTCTCTGTCTCTGTCTCTGCTCCTCGCATCGCTTTTCTTTTTGTTTTAGTCAACGGAGCTGCGGCGCAAAATCCAACGAATCAAATGAGTTAAAAAAAAAAAACAACAACCAATAATAATAACTATATGCTATATTAAGTGCAAAATGGGATCGAAATCGGATTGCGCGTTTTGGTTTGCCGCCAGCACCAAAGCCAAGCGATGACTGAACCTGAACTGGCGCCCGCTTCCAGTTCGTCGCCTCGACTGATGCCGATTGTCGTCTTCGTTTGCGCACGAGGCGCAGAAAAATAGACGTATGCGTAATATACACACACACACACACACTCACGCAAAGACACATATGCAAACAGTGGACTAAGCACGGACGCCGGTTTCATAGATTCGGGCTCTATACACACACACACACACACACGCGGCCAAAGGTGAGCCAGCGCCTTATGACGCGGGTGAATCGAATAGTTTTCCTTAGCTGAACAACCAGTTTTTCCCTTTCCCAAGCTGCATTTATTGTGATTCATTTAATCACCTACGATCTTTGACGTCATTTTTCACAAATTTCTCACTAAATAATAAGATTTAAGTGAAGTCTAACTAAACTAATGAATTTTTTGAATTAAAGAGCTAGAAAGATGATAAAGACTTTCAAATATAGAAATATTATCTTTATATGTCACTGATTCTATATATATATTTTGTATTTCTTTTGTATGCAGTTTACCTTTAAAGTCAATTGGTTTTCTTTTATTAGGTAAAAGATTAAAAATGATTTCCTAATCAACTTTCTTCACTTTTATAATATGTAACAAATTTGCAAATTTAAATCACAAAAAAGAAATATACTTAAGAGTGATTGATATTAAATTTAAAGTGAAAAATATGATTAATATATATTTTTTGCATTTCGTTCCTATCATTTACGTTATAATGGTTTTTTTTTTAACATGGTGCCCCGATGATGGTTCTGAAGACCTTTGACTGGGCTCTATGGACAAAGTCGATGTTGATTTTGCTGGGATTTCCTATAGGTGCCATAGGTTCAGATTGTTTTTAGCACAGAGCAGCAGAGCCTTGAACTACTTGAACTACCGGTAGAGCGGTAGTTGATAAGCCAATGGAGGATATTGGCGTTCAGTTTTAGATGAAGCTACGTATGTCGTATGTTTTTAATTAAAATGGGATTTGGCTGCAGTCAAGAACCAGAAGTCTGGATTTGATTTTAGATGATTTGAAGGTAATTGGTGTCCTTTAAGTTGCCCTACGTTTTTCCGTAAGAATCATATAGCTCGCAGCACTTCCCGCATACCGCGCACAGTTTACAGTTGGCATTGTATGACCGGCAAATCATACATTGCACCAGACTGTTACGTCTCTGCGGTCGAGAGAGACAAAGAGGGAGTTGTCGTTTGTTGCCGGCAAAGTTATCAAGCGGCCCACTTGAACAGAACGCAAGGCAGATAGTTGAGACGATCATTAATTTCTACACACACATACAAAAACATATAAACTAGTATAAGTGTATCATGTATTTTGAATAGGCAAATATACTATTGTTTTTGTTGTTTAGTTGTACTTAAGTGCGTCTAATCAAAAGGAGCCGCATCCCCCTCCGCCGGTCTAGTTAACCCCCCGCCCCTGGCTTTAGGTCGATTTCTGTGCCTGTGTCTGCGTCTGCGTCTGCCTCTGCCTCTCTCTTTCTCTCTCTTTCTTTGGTCGTCGTGGTCATGGGGTGTAAAAAAAAGTTTTTTATTATCGCATCATTGGACCTTTATATTACTTATACATATTATTATTGTTATTGTTGTGTTGTTGTTGTTGTTGCCTCAGTCGGCGACGTTGCTGATAATGGGTAAGCCAAAAATACACAAAATATATACCAAAACAACGCCATCAAACGCGATTTTTTCCTGCGATCAGTTTGCGATTTACACACACACACACACACAGATAGAGACATACATACACACATACTGTAACAGACATACAAACAATTCTCAATAAATAATTACTTAGTTATCAGATGGAATTGTTGCAATTTATGAGCGCATCTGGCATTAAAAGAGTATACCCAATAACAGGGACAGGGAGAGAAACAGTGGCGGCTTTTTATAACTGCCACTAGGGGCAACTTAAGACGGCGACGGGTTTTATACGCGTTTTTTAGTATTTCATTTTGTCTGTTTTTGCAGTCATCTCTCGGCCTCGTTATCTGTGCGTTTACGTGTGTGGTCTGGTCCTTATCACAGTCAAACCAAATGTGGCCCATATGTGGAATATACTATAAAGATCAATTATGATTAACACGAAGAAAATGGTTAGCTAAGCCGAACATTAAATACCTTTGAATCAAGAAAAACGTAAAGTTGATTGTACAAAAATACATCTTTTATATGATGTGCATATATAATATACTATTTAAATCATACGATTAGTATCTGAATATCATCATATTAATCATCAAGTTGTTCACTAATAAAATGTCTTATACAGATATTTTTATAACGACTAATCTAATCAAATACTATATTATGGAGGGTATTAGTATGTGACGGCAAAAATTAGTTGTATTATAAAATTGATGTTTATGGCGAAAAGCAAACAAACAAACAAAAATGTTTTGAGGCACATGTTAATCATTAATTTTTCTTATTAAAGCAGTCGAACCTGAGTCAAATTTGAACCCGGCATTCTAATCTATTTTGCGAATCGTCTTTTATTGTACCTTTTAAACAATAATATGATATTGTGACATAATCAGCAAAATTATCTAATATAGGTTATATATGTCTTAAAATAATATTTATGTACTTTTAAAAATTATAGAGGTTGACCTAAAGTCGGCAAAAATGCACATTCATCATGATGTGTATGCTTTTAAAAAGTAAAAACAATCATAAAAATCATATATGTATAGATTCATATAATCCTACTCAAAGATTATATGAATGAGCTATAAATACCAGAAAATGTTGTTAATTTTTATAAAATGTTTCTTGGTAGTGCGATCAGCAGGCCACCAAGACCACAGTGGCTTAAACTTGCTGTCATGGACAGACTTTTCGGGTCAGATCGCTAGAATCCGCAAGGACATGCATTTGTAGATTTGTAAAAAGTTTCAAAAATCAGGAGTAAAAGCTATTGCATACTTTTCGGCCGCGTATAAAAGCTGCCAAATTATACTGCGTACTTTTTTGGTGCTACGAACTTGGTTTCCTGATAAACCCTATTAAGCACTTGTGCATTGGCACTTCGAAGTAATATAAAAATAAACTTAGTTATCTACAATATGTTTGCAATGAGTTTGATTCAATGACTTAAATTCTCAGCGGCCAAAGTTGCCGCGTTCGCATACTTATTATCGTTATATAGTTATATTGTATATCGATATGCTACTCATATCTTATTTGTATCGATAGTTAGTGCGATATCGGTAGCAATTTTTTGTTGGGCGATAAACAAATAGCACAACAAACTTGCAAAAGAGACAAAAAAACTAATAAAAAATCAATTGTAAGAAATAACAAAAAAACCCATGCTAAACGCCAGCGTTTGTCGAAAGCCCAACCTAAAGTCGGTTTAACGATTAAAAGTTCAGCAGCTTATCAAAGTTGACGGCAACAGTGGACTCGCCTTAAGGTTGTGTGCATTTCGCGTTGGCAGTGATTTTTGCAAGTGCAAAACCAAAAGAACGAACAAAAAAAGAGAAAAGCTGACGCTGCCGGCGCTGCTGTTGTTACAAATACACAGACAACTTGGCAATCGCTTGTTATTGTTGCTGCTGTTGTAGTCGTTGATTTTTTTTTTTGTTTTTCTTATTAAGTTTTAAACGCCCATATTGTTGCTGTTGAAACTACAACAACAACTAGAGGATCGAAAATCAGCGCACGCATCAACGGGAACGTCAACGTCAACGAAATGGCGTTAAAAAAAGTGAAGGGAAATTTTGAGCGCATGTTTGATAAAAACTTGACAGACTTGGTGCGCGGCATTCGAAACAACAAGGATAATGAGGCAAGTTTACAAAATTGCCCAATGTTTGTGGTGTTTATGGTTACCCTCCCCCGCCCCGCCCATCTGACAGCTTGTTAATTAGCTGCAAAATTAAATTAGCTTATGTGTTGTGTGTCGGAGTGAGAGTGTGTGTGTTTTGGTATGTCTGTCAGCATCTGCCATCCAACGAAGGCCCAAAAGCTCGACTCAATTAGCAACAATTCTGTTTCTCTCACTTTCTCTCTCGCCTTGGTCTTACCGTCATATCTTGCTGCTCATTTTCCTGATGTGGCATGTGGCGAACACACACACACATGCAAAGTAAAACAAACAAAGCAAAACTTTCTTCCTAACTTATCCCTCAGCTACCAAATACTCTCACATACACCCTGTCTCCCTCTCATTAATAATTTTCCTGTTGCAACTGAAGCCACGAACATTGATAAGACTCTGATACATTTGCATGGCTTATAAGGCCACGCAGACTGGCCATGAAAAAACACGCACACACACAGACATTTACACACCCGCATACAATCATGCACATGTCACGCTCAGTGCTTTTAAGACCCTTGCTGTCGAGTATTGTGATAATGTCGCGAAGTGACCCGATAATGAATTTGAACTTTCTATATCTTATTCAATTAAAATCAATTTCAGTTGTTTAACAGTATATAATCAATCATATTTTTCTTTCTGTTTAGGCCAAATACATATCGCAGTGCATTGAGGAGATTAAACAGGAGCTGCGCCAGGACAATGTCAGCGTCAAATGCAATGCGGTAGCAAAGCTAACCTATGTAAGTCCAATTGGTAACAACAACAACAACAGAAATAACAATATATATTATTTTGGCAGATACAAATGCTGGGCTATGATATCTCTTGGGCCGGCTTTAACATCATTGAGGTAATGAGTTCCTCGCGCTTTACATGCAAACGTATTGGATACCTGGCTGCCAGCCAGTGCTTTCATCCGGATAGTGAGGTATGAATCAATTCATTCCATATATGTGTAAACAAATCTTACTTATAATACAATTGATGTATTGCAGCTTCTTATGCTAACCACGAATATGATACGAAAGGATCTGAACTCACAGAATCAATATGACGCCGGAGTGGCGCTAAGCGGTCTCAGTTGTTTTATATCGCCGGATCTATCACGTGATCTCGCCAATGACATAATGACACTGGTGCGTTACATTATCTTAAAATAGACACACATCATATATTTTAATATTAACTTGATTAGATGAGTTCGACGAAACCGTATCTGCGTATGAAAGCTGTTTTGATGATGTATAAGGTATTCTTACGCTATCCTGAAGCATTGCGACCTGCATTCCCCAAGCTCAAAGAGAAACTCGAGGATCCAGATCCTGGTGCGTTTTCATCAGACTTTATTTGTTCTCTCTCTAATTTTTTGTGGTTCTATTCAAGGTGTACAATCGGCGGCGGTTAATGTAATTTGTGAGCTAGCACGTAAGAATCCAAAAAACTATTTACCCCTGGCGCCTATATTCTTCAAATTAATGACCACATCGACCAACAATTGGATGCTTATTAAGATTATTAAACTGGTGAGTGTTTGCATTGCCATCCAAGCACATTTAACACACACTTTTCCTCTTTTTTTTTTTTGATTCAAAAAACAAAAAGAAAAAACATTCATTTTGTTGCTGTAAAATTATTATGTATATCGAACTGAATATTTGTATACTATTAATATAAGTTAATTAACACAACTCCTACTCCTCCACTTCCCTTACCTGCCCAACCAACCAACCAAACAAATCGATAACCAAAACTAATTTAAAAAATAAATAAAAAAAAACTAGTTCGCGAGCCTCACAACAATTGAACCGGCGCTGGGACGCAAACTGACTCAGCCCCTAATTGAAATTATTTCCAGGTTTTTATCGGCGCCGCTTACTTATTGAAAGCAAAAAGCCATATACTATTATAAAATTAAGAAAACCAAAATCTAAAAAAAAGCACGCGCGCGCTTTGCTATCATTTTTATATAAGCATTTTTTCTATTTGCAATTTAGTTTAATGTTTTATTTTATTCCTTTGTTTTATTTTTAGTTTTTGATTTTAGCTAGACACAATCAACTATCATATTGTCATATTCACACGAACACGTTTTATTCAATTTCAATAGCAACTGTTAATGTTGTTATTCCACACGATTTGTTGTGTTGTTCTTTGTGCAAATTATACACTTGCATAATTTAATGTTCATCTAACTGATATGACATATTATATTTTACGTATGTATGTATATAGTAGGTAAAAGTTAAATAAAACACTTAACACCTACAGGATACTTGTTTTTCATAGTAAAATCTTATTGAATATCTTTCATTTGTTTGAAAGCTTTATGATATAATGGTTCAAAGTGCAAAAGGAGGCCCTGATCCGAGTTTCTGCTCAATAGTCCAAAAATCAATAAATCATACATACATAAAGTAGCTAAAAATGTGTATATACATACATGTATATATATCAGCTTAGAGTTAACTTCACTAACGAAAAACACCATCACCATAAAATTTACATGCGTACACAAAATTATTTTATATTTATTTGTTAGTTGTATTTTATTTTAGCTCGATAAAATCAGAGATTAAAAGATGCCCCTAAACTAGCAAAAGCTACATCCATAAAGATCTTGTAGTATGTGTACATATGTATAGAATATACCTACATCTGCGGCTTGAACTCAAATAAAATTATCCCAATAATAATCCCTAATGAGGAAACTTATAATTAGTCCCTTAATAAGAATAAGATTATTAAAAATGATTGGCCAACAGCCAAAAGAGTTTTCTATCAACTGATTGTCTATATATGATAGTCCAATATATACATATATTTATATATATATGAATATCGTTCTCAAAGTTTTCTCGGTTTTTTCCTCAAACGCTGTAACCATAAACCATATAATTATATGATTACAGTGTGTTACTAGTCCAAAAATAATCGACTAGATCATACTTAATTCTTTTCATTATTTATTTTATATACGACTTAGTTTTTAGTTATGTATTTGAAGAGTTTAAAACGAGCAAAACATTAAGTATTAAGTATTTGTTTAATTTGATGCTTGTTTCTTTTTCTCTTTGCATATTTGCAGTTTGGCGCTTTAACTCCCTTAGAACCCCGGCTAGGAAAGAAATTAATAGAGCCACTCACAAATCTAATTCATAGGCAAGTTTTTATCATTTACAAAAAACATCACAAAACAAAGAAAAAATGAAAACGCTGAAAATTTGCGCTCAGCTTTTGATGATTGAAGGCTAAAAACAACGACAAAAGATGCCAACTTCACACACACCGCAAATAGTATACCCTTGCTGAATGGAATACAACTGTTTATATCTTAATTTCGTTGTTTTATTTCATCTTTGATCAAAATTTGTCTGCATAAAAATATTAAAGCCACAATTAATGCTTGTTATGGCTCTTTTGACTATATTAGTTGCTCTCTCTCTCCCTCTTCAGCTATCTCTTTCTCTATACATATATCTGCTTCTCTCTCCTGTGCTGAATGCTTTGAGCACAAATATGACGAATTTTAGGATTTTTTTCTGTTGAATTTTATTGCTTATTCTTTTATATTAAAATGCATAAATAATTACAATTGATATACACAAGTAGAATTTGCTATTATTGTTATCGTTGATATCGTTGTTGTTGTTGTTATTTGTTGCTTTGTTTTAATGCCGGCTTTAATCGAAACTGAACTCTTTTGATATTACCGCCTAACCCTAACCCAACGATCCGTATCCAACCATCCAATCCATACAGCACATCGGCAATGAGTCTGCTCTATGAGTGCATCAACACGGTAATCGCTGTATTGATTAGTATTAGCAGCGGAATGCCCAACCACAGTGCCTCCATCCAATTGTGCGTACAAAAGCTGCGCATCCTTATCGAAGACTCCGATCAGAATCGTAAGTATGAAAAGCCACTGAAAGACAAATACTAAAATCTTTTTGATTTTTGCAGTCAAATATTTGGGCCTGTTGGCCATGTCGAAGATACTGAAAACGCATCCGAAGAGTGTGCAGACACACAAGGATCTGATATTGGCTTGCCTGGACGACAAAGATGAGTCGATACGTTTGCGTGCCTTGGATCTGCTCTATGGCATGGTATCCAAAAAGAATCTAATGGAGATTGTTAAACGACTGCTTGGCCACATGGAACGTGCCGAGGGCTCAGCGTATCGGGATGAGTTGCTCTACAAAGTGATTGAGATATGTGCCCAGAGTTCCTATTTGTATGTAACCAACTTTGAATGGTATATGACTGTGCTCGTCGAGCTTATTCAGCTGGAGGCTGGCTCCAAGCACGGCTGTCTGATTGCCGAGCAACTATTGGACGTGGCCATACGTGTGCCGGTCGTGCGTCAGTTTGCCGTTACCGAGATGACCAACCTGCTGGACACATTCGCCGTATCGACACAGAGCAATTCCATGTACGAAGTTCTCTATGCAGCTGCCTGGATTGTGGGTGAATTCTCTGGTGAACTAACAGACGCTGAGAAGACACTGAACATACTGATGCGACCGCGTCAACTGCCCGGCCACATACAGGGTGTGTACGTGCAAAATGTCATCAAGCTGTTCGCTCGTCTTGCCACCACTTGCTTGGAGCAACAGAATATGCCAGGTCTTGTGCGCGTGAGTCTAACCTGAAGGAGTTTCTTAAAAGTAAATTCTTATCCATTTTCTTTGTGATCTTGTTCGATAGCTTTGTGATCATGTTTTGGACAAGTTACAACACTTCAATGGCTCCAACGATATTGAGGTACAGGAGCGTGCCAATTCGGCGTGCATGCTAATTGAAATGTTGCGCAAGCAATTAACGGATTCAGATGAGGACGGTACAATACCAGCATTGGCAATTGAGATTGTACAGGAAATGGCTCTGCTGTTTGCCGGCGAGCTGATACCTGTTGCGCCTAAGGCACAGCGTAAGGTGCCGCTGCCAAATGGATTGGATTTGGATGAGTGGATCAATGAACCGCCACCGGAGGATGCAAGTAGCTCGTCTTCCGATCACGACAAGGATGAACTGTTTGTGAGCTTAACGAATGATGGCAATGATGGAGCTGGTGGTGGTGTTAGTGCGGGCGCCAAGCGACGCAAGAGCCTCGAACTGACACCGGAACAAATGGAGCGTCAGCGTGTGGCACGTCTCATCGAGCAATCGAACAATCCACATTACCTTAAATCAACACCAATCTCATCGTCCGTTGCTATTGGCAGCAGCAGCAATAACTCCAATGCCGATCAGTATGACAATATTGATGATATTCCCATAACAGAGCTGCCACTGGACATTGAAGGTGTTGCCGCATTGCGCGTGGGCAGTAAGTACGAATCCGAAATAACGATAGACTTATTACTAAGCTAATTACATTTGCAGTTACGAAGCGATCCGATAAGTATTTGCAGAAGCAGGAAGAGTCACTCAGCAGCAAAGATGCTAAAAGGAAACATAAAAAGAGCAAGAAGAGCAAAAAATCAAAGAATAAAGTGGCCTACAACAGTAGTTCCGAATCGGATGCGGGTAAGCTGGCGCAACAATCACGAAAACGTATTAAGTAATAATAATAATATTCAATATTGACAGAATCGAAACCGATGCATTTGGTTAATACAACACTGGATATGCCTGAGGGCGTTACACTGTCCGATAGCGAGGATAAAGATGGCAAATACGATCCAAATGATCCGCATCGTGCGCTCGACATAGAGTTAGATATGTAAGTTAGATTTTGCTTTAACAATATAAACATACATATTTATTAAATAATGTTAAATAATCGACAGGTCCATGTTTGAAACACCTGCAAAAACGTCCAAGGCCTCATCAACTAAAAGCCAAAGCAAGGAGAATCTTAAGGCGTCAACAGACGCTGTTCCTGTTAAAAAGGAGAAGAAATCCAAGGAAAAGCGACGTGAACATAAAACTAGCAAAGCCCAAACCGTGCCCGATTTAATCGATACGGGCAGCAGTCCAGTTCGGGCAACAGCCGATAATGGCAACAACAATGTCCAATCCGATACTGCCAATAGTCAGCATAAAAAAAAGAAGCGGGAGAAGAGCGAGAAGGCTGCACACAAATCCAGCAAAAAATTGTTGGATGATACACCAAATGCAACGGCAACCACAGCAACCTGCATAAACATCATCGATGTGGGTGACACTGAAGTTGCACAGCCAGATGCAGCTACCGATCCCGTCGATCCCGCTGTCATTAAGGCCCAGCGGAAAAAGCATAAAAAGGATAAATCACAGCACAAGGAGAAGCGGACGCACAAGTCCGCCACATCAGATTATGAACAGCCTCAGGGTGTATCGACGCCCAGCAAAGAGATTTTCTAGTTACTAACTACTTATAAATGGAAATATAGTACATGCATCATTCACAATGGTCCATACACATAAATATACACACATTTATATATAAAATGTTCACACACACACACACAATATATTATGCATTAAGTGGTAAACATTGCCTATTCCTAATCCTACGTCTAAATTATCGCTGCGATATAAAAGCAAATTGAACAAATGCTAATTTAAAAGTGTGAGAAACCCTTTATAAAAATAAATAAAACCTACTTATGCAAATTGAAAATCCTATATACTAATTTTTAAAATCGAATAAAAACAAGAACAGATGAAAACTCTGAACAAAAAAAGGAAAATACAAAAATAATAAATGAGCCCAATTATGTAAAAACCAAAACAAAATATATATATGTATTGAATCATTTAAAGTAATAATTAAACAGAAATGAACAAAGTAAAGCAAAGGTATTGTTAAAATATACACTATGTATAAATATATATAAACGTTGAAATGTATCAAAAATGCATCCATGTATATAAATACGAAAATAAATTAAACGAAACCGGATAACATGGTATACCTAAATATTTGTAAAAAATGCTGTTTAAGTGTTGTTTTTTCAAGTGCTATTTTACTTATTGTTCATTTTGAGATTCATTTTGTTTAAAGAATTGAGTTTGAAACAAGATTTTAAGCATCTTTAGGAATCTCAAAGGAAACATTAACGATTGGCAGCTATGGTTTGATTTTTTTATGAATGTAAAGCTTGAAGTAATCCAATACTTTTTAGGATTAGATGCCGTCGTCCAATCTTATTGCAAACTGTTTGAAACTTACCTTCTCTCAAGCTGGTATTCGGGTCAACCTAAAAGTATGCAATGTTTTTGAGGATCAAAATTGTTGACCTCAAAAATATTCCCATGAGAGAGAGCTTCAATGTTAACATACAATACTATATCTTATCATATCATGGATATCCCGCAGCCCAATGCAAAGAACGTTTCTGTTTCCTTTATGTAAATGGATTTTTATTTAAACAATTTGCATTGATTTTGGTTTTTTTGGTTGTATTTTATTTTGAGTTGACTGCAACTAAGGCAGTTCGTACGTACTGTATTATACTGTACTTAAATAATTATTTGTTGTTTTTGACATTGTTTTAATATTTTGCTTACTTTTGAAGTCATTTATGAAACTAGACGCTTCCATTTTAACTAAATAAAATGAGTTTGGTTTTTCTTACATATTCTGTTTTGTTATCATTTTAAATATATGTATGTGTGGGTGTGTTTATGTATATGTATGTGTGTATATGTATTGTATATAAGTTTTCATTACATAAGTGCTTTTGTTTGTTTGTTGTTGTTGTTGTTGGCGTTTTGATATAGTTTTTATGTACTAGTTGCAGCACAAACAAATTTCTTGTTTTATTTATTCTCGATTCTTTCGATTCATTCGAAATTATAATAAGTTTGTCAAGTGACAAACAATTAACTAAACGAATTCTTGTATATAAGATTTCTGTATATACATACATACTTATTATATGTATAACTAATAGTTTTTTATCGCTAGCAACTCATTTTTGTATGCTTAATCTAAATATTTGTTTGCTTTCTTTCTTTGTTTCTTTTGTTTGAGTTTAGTTCGTATGCCTAGAAAAGAATTATACTTAAATCATGAATAAATAAATTTTTCATTCTTTGAATTATATATAAATATATATATATATATAGATTTTCGTTTTTTTTTTCTTTAATTTTTCCAATGGGCATTTTGGTAAGGTCATTTTTATCATGCTTTTCGTAATTACTGCAGGCCACTTTTGTTTTGCTTTTAGTTTTTAAGTTGACTTTAAATTTTTCTTTAATATTAAATTAAAAACACTTACAAGTTGGTATTTTTTTCTTTTTTTTTTTTTTGTTTGTTTGTTGCATTAACGTATTTTAATATAATTGTACAGCTTAGAGTGCTAATAAATAAGAGTTGTTGTTGTTTTATTTTGTATGAATATTATTTTATTTAGTTTTTAAGGTAACGCCTAATTTTTAGTGTTTTCATTATTTTTACACATTTTGTTGGTTTTTTTATTTTTTAAATTATTAATTGTTGGTATAATGCAGTCTTTACGGCAGAACAAAAACATAATTATGCTATTTGAATTATTTTCTTTTGTTTTTTTTTTAATAGATACATAATAATAAAAAATATATATATGTATGTATATATGTGTGTGTGTGTGTGTACGTATGTCTGTGTGTAGTTTAATTGTTTTTAAAGTTTATGAAACCAAATACACTTATCATTTTGTTGTTTTTATTGTTGTTTTTAAGACTATTTTTAAATGAATGAAACTCAAATTTAGCCAGAACAATTAGCAATTAATTGAAGAGAGAGATTCATGTTTTTGGGCGATATATATCGAAAAGAATCGATAAAAATCGCAACAATTGAATTGTTTGTTTATAAGCCCACACATTCAACAGTGTTTAGGTCAACTGCTTAATACTCTATTGTTGGCGTAGAGTATTATGCAGTCGGTTATGTAAAATTACTCTCTGTTTTACATTTTAGCAATTGTTACTGGCATTTTTACAAAATTGAACGTTTATCTTAATTTTTATCATTTTTTTTTTTTAATTTGAAGGCAGTTGGAAGTGAATTTTACGTTAAGAATCTCAACTTATATACATATTAATTGTATATATATATTACAGTTTTTTTTTTTATTAGTGTAGCATACATAGTACATGTTAGTATATATGTAAATATGTGTATTTGTGTGTGTGTGAAACATTTTTGAATGTTTTTTCTTTTCATATTTTCGATTATTGTGTTTTGCCTTACAGTTTAATATTCAATTTTAGGTTATGTTTTTTGTTTACTTAGGGTTAAGCACTTAAGAGTTTCTACAATGCTTCCTCTACTCTTCACACACACATAGAATACAGTTATTAATTTTTAACGGATTTTTTGTTCCCTAAAGGCATTTATGCTGTTTTGTTGAATAAAAATATTGTATATATGTATGTGTGTGTGCATGAATGTGTTCGTATGTGTGTGTGTGTGTGTGTAAGCATTCATTGACGTTTTTATGTATTTATATGATTACGTATGCTCGATGTAAGTGTTTACGTAGGCATGTATGTAATAATGAAGAACATCTTCTGTATTAAAAAAAAAAAAAACAACAAAGCAAATTTCAAGCTTTCTATCGGAATGCAATTATGTAAGAGCCTTGAAAAGAGAGCAAAATAACAAAAAGAAACAAGAAAACAACTACCGCAAAGCTTTACGGGTTTTTGTTCGTTTAATGTTTAAAGTTTGATAAGTTTGATTCCTTTTTTATGTAGTTTTTATATCCTTTTAAAGTTGCTTAAAATGGTCGGAAGAGGTCAATGATTGTCAAATGAGTTTATAAAAAATAAAAAAGGATATGTCAAAATGATTAGTTTTGTACTATAAACAATTCAAAAAGGTTGATTATAAAGTATATTTGAGGTTAAAGAAAAGTTCGACTGCTCAAGTTTCAAAGTTTTAGATGTATACACACCAAACGGTTTCGCTTTGAAGTTCTTTATCTTCTCCTTTATCTTCCCTGAGCCCCATACATTCTGGGAATTTGATTCTTAATTATAAATTTTAGTTTGCTTATTGTCCGATCGTCATACAAATTTTTAGTGCAAAAATATATGTGAATATGTCCAATTGTTAAAAATATATTTATATGTGTATGTATTATCCCAAATTTTGTTGTTGAAATCTATGATAATCAGCTTAAACTATACTAAAAGTCATACATACAAACATGTTTATGAAAATTGGTGACTCTGTTAGGTTTGCGCAGATTCAACTGCTCAAAGAGAAGCGAAAAAATAAAACATATGATATACATATACACAAGTGAATTTATATGTATTCGCTTCTAAGAGCTTCATTTGAATTCGCTTCGTTTTCGCGTTTTAACAGAGAAAGGCGAATTGGATGTTATTTTGTCTGCATGTACGTTTGTGTGTTTCGTTTTTACAGTTGTTGAAAAAAAAGATAATTAGCATGTGCGATGTGTTTTTGGTTTCATTTGTTTCTACGTAATGATTGTACAATTTGCCATATGATTTGATTTTGAGTGGGACTCAATAATTGATATTAGGGCCGCTTATGAATCAAAGTTAAAAAAAATGAAAAAATAAGAAAAGGCACGCCAAATACAAACATATGCATATGTTTGTACAAGTGCAGTCATTGTTTTTGTTTTGCTCTCATATGCTCATTTGCTGGTATTGGTATATATGCGTGTGCGTGAGTATTTGTTTGGTGGCAAAGGATTATAACATTCTGTTGCCGTTTCATTATTATTATTATTATTTATAGCATAACGTACATTGTGCATGTATGTACGTATTATTTGCTGCTCTTTACATATTTGTTTACGTTGTTTGTGTTTTATTTTTGAACATAGTACTATGTTTTATTGCTTATGATTTTGTAATTGTTGTTGCTTGCTTCAACATGAATGTGTATGTGTGTGTGTATGATTATGTATGTGTGACTGTGTATGCGTGTTCAATACATATTAATGTAAGAACTCAACTTTCTTGTATTCTCTTTTTAGATTTGATTTTGTTTTTGTTTTGATTTGTTTTTTTTTTTGTTTCTCATTTTAACAACACAGGAACAAGTTTTAATGCTTATAAATTATGAAAAAAAAAATTAAAAATAAAACTAATTTTGTTTAAATGTATTGCTTTATGTGGATACTATACACCTGCCTCATTCCATACATATATGCAATGTATAAAGTATAAATTTTATGAATTATTTTTTAAATTTTTGTTTTTTGTTTTTTTTATTGGTTTACAAGTGACCAGATATAAGTGTAGTATGCATGTATCTAAAATTAATTGCTTGATTCTGAATGTTTCAAGAAGCACTTAGATTATTTTTTAACAAAACAAAAAAAACTATCTTGACAAATCCATTTAAATTAAAATAATAATAATAATGCACTACATTTAAGTTCAGCCGAATGCTGTCTTTCTAGAACCATTTTATTGTACATCTTTGTAAACTAAAAATAGGTGGGCCAAAGAACAAAAAAAAAATATAATTGTTGTGTTTTTGTCGGGCTTTGCAATGGCGACTGCAGAACAAAAAAAGTGAGGTTAAAGCCGCTCTCCATTTGCTGATCCTGTTAGTTTGTAACAGTGATCGTAGTGCAAATGTTAAAGAGTTCTCTCATTTAACATAAAACTAAATGTATTTCATAGTTTTTATAGTATAGTTGTAACAGTTTTTGTTTTTGTTTATTATAGGGCGGTGGTTTGCTCACATACATACGTGATTGTAACTGCATTTGCAGATACGATACAAATTCATATCGACGTGGGTGTGTGTGTGTGTGTTTGTATGATTGTGTTTTGTATGTTCCAGTTTCCGCTTGTTCCGCTTGAGTCCTGGTCACTGTTGCCAGTTGTTGTTTGTGGTTTACTGCATATGTTGAAGGTGTTTAATACGTATTTATGAAAATGATATATGTAGATATATGTTTGTATGTATGTATTGTATAGTTATACGTATGTGTAGCGCACATAATGGCTGATATATGTTGCAGTTAGTCTTTGTGGTGAATATATGCATATGGTAAATTCAATTTATACCATCTTTACGAAATAAGCTGATCAAACTTAATTGAGGTGTCTGTAGTTTGTTTTGTTGTACCTTAAACTACGCACACATTGGCTCTGTCTAAATATAATCTGCAATATGAACGAGAGAAAGAGAAGTATGAGATATAGCAAGGGCAGTGTATTTATATTTTTCACTTACCTTAAGTATAAATATTTGGCTCTTGTTTTATTTGTTTTTGTATTTATATAAAATATTTGATTTGGATTTTGAACTCGCCGTCCCTTCATCATCACCTGCTAATTTTCGCCGCAGTTAATGCACTTAGCATGTATATGTGTGTGTGTGTTGTTGTTGTTGTTATGTTTTGTTTCCATTATGTGTGTAAGCTTATGTTAAATGCGTTAAAGAGCATGTTAAAGAACGAACATTACATAACACGCTATGTTATTTGCATAGCTTCATCTGTTATGCTTTGTGTGGTTGTTGTTTTGTGTGTGTGTGTGGTGTGTGTATGTATGTGTTTCCTTCTTTTTATATTTACTCTTGGATAAAGTTTTGGCATAGGCAACTTTTGTTTTAACAAATTCTATTCGCTCGCTAATATCAAAGCTATAATTGTGGTATGTGGTGTTGTTTTGACGCTGTTCACGTAGTGTGTTGCATTCAAAAATATCATAGTCTATAGGGCATATCTTCGTCATCATCCTCCTCGATTAGATCAAGGAAATCTGTGGGTGAAAATGTCTGAATCATATTGTCGTGCAAACCATCTCCAATTCCAACGTCCCCACCATCGGCTAGTGTGTTGTGATTATCTAATGTTGTTGTTGTTGTTGTTGTTATTGTGTTTCCAAAAGACGACAACGACAACGAAGACGACGAAGCAACAGCAGCATTGCGAGCACGCGAACTACTCTGTTTGAGCACAACATCGACAGGAAGTAACGGCTTGTTGCTTATCAACCTGTTGTTGTTAATATTGTTGTTGTTGGTATTTATAATGGGAGCAGCACCATTGCCGCCTTGGAAGCCGCCAGCTGGATTGATGGTAGTGGTGGTGGTGCTGCTGGTGGTGGTTGTGGTGGTGCGTGCCACGGCGCCGGCATTTGTTGTTGTTGTTGCCGTGGAAACAGGATCATTGTAGCGCGGACGTTTGTTTTGCAGCTTGGTGGCCCAACATTCCGTTGCACGGCGTCGAGCATTGGCACAAATGTTGTCGCTGCTGCTAGTGTTGCCCTTGTTGCTGGCATTGACACCGGGTACGGGTATGTGGCAGCGATTTGTTTGTGTCAATTCGAGCATTTCCTGATACTGCAGACCCTCCTCCAAGCGGCGCCTTGAGGTAATGGGTGCATCAGCTAGACTGGGCGCACCAGTGCCGGGTGGACGATTAATTTTTGTATGTGCTGCGGTTGTATTGACCAGAATGCTATCCTCATCTTGTACATTCTCGCCGGATTGGGCGCGTTGCTTTTGACGGAAGTGTTGCAGCTCCTCGGCAGAACGTTGCTTACGAAACTCGTGCACCAATGGATAAATGTGCTGTATGGCGGATTCCACATCATTAACGCTGGCGGCTATAAACAGTTTATATTTGAAGATGTAATAATAATAATAATAATTTTTACAACAGGTTACCTGGTAACCTAGTAGTTACCTGCTGTATTACTAACCATATGGTCGGGGTTTTTTATGACGTTGCTTACCTGTTACCGTTATGCTGCCCGTGGAGAAGATTTTGAGTGTGGCCTTGGGCTCGCGCATCTTGTACGTGACACCTGGATGCAATTCGGGCTCATAGCTGGCATTATCGCGATGACGCTCCGAGAAATTAACAATCTTAATGGCCCAGGGCATGCTGCATGTGCCAAGCACATTGACGATGCGAAAGTTCTGGAAGTGTGTCGGAAAGCCCAATTTGGCCAAGCACCGTGCATAACGACGTGCAGCAATCTTAGCCTGCAAACGGAATGTAAAATTAAAGTAAAGAACCATCTGACATATAATTGTAGAGTTGAACTTACCTGTGCCTCGGATGTGGCACCTGTGCACGTGATCCTGCCCGATGACCAAATTGATGCTGTCGTATAGGGACGACGTAACTTCATGGTGACCATGCCATTCTCACGCCTGTATTCCACATTGGAACCATTGAGCGCTATTTCGCGCAACTTGAGATGACAGCGAACGCTAAACGAACAGACCACATTGTTGATGACAATGTCCAGTTCGGGCTCCGCATCCGGATCACCGCCTTTGGCCATGCACAATGGTTTATCTTGCACGAGCGACGGTTCGAGCTCCACAACATCATCCTCGTCGTCTTCTGTTTTGATCTCAATCACATTTTCATCGTCATCTTCATTCTGTTGCTGCTGTTGCTGCTGCTGCTCCAGCTGCTCTTCAATCACAGACGCTGACTCTTGTTTTAGTTGTTGGTGTTGTTTCAGTGTTTGTATTTGTTGCTGGTTGCTGATTAACACCCTGTTGCCATTAGGAACTGTTGTTGTTGTTGTTGTAAATATTGATGATGTATTTGCTGCCAATGCTGTTGTTGGTGTTATTGCCAAAGATGTTAGCAGCTTATTATTGTTGTTATTGTTATTGTTTGGTGTGGTGAAGATCAACGGTTTGTTGCCGCCATTAACCAACACCATGGTATCTCCATTGAGGAGCTTACGTTGCCCAACACTGGCGGTAAGCTGCTGCACCGGCAGCTTGCTAAACTGCGAAAAGTAACGCACACTCCCAGCACTGGCACTGGTCGATGGCGTTGCATTTGCATTGTTACCACCAGCTCCTCCGGCAGTGGCCATCACCCCGACGCCGACACCCGTGCCCGTTGTGCCGACCACGGTAGATTGACGCGAGGCAAGATGGTAATTGGAGGCGGGCGTTAGATAGACACGCTGTGCATTTGTCAGCACAGTGCCGGCAACGTTGACGCCGACAACGGTGCCGCTGTTATTGGCCGCCTTTAAGCCGCCGTTCATATTGGCCGATGGTATGCTTACCATATCGTTTTGCATCCCAGGCTGCAACACACACGCAGCTGCAATCACCGTTCAATAGCACTTGGTTCAAGTTCGAAGTTTTGTTTATTTCTGCACCTCCTATGTGTGTGTGTGTTTAGTTATCACTTTGTTAGTGTTCTTTGTTATTTTGCGTTTTGAGTACAAAAATCGTTGGTGATTATGTATGTGGTAATGTCACTATTGCTGGTCCTGCTGGGTACTCATTGCTGCCTACTGCTGCGCTGCTGCTGCTGTTGCTGCTTACCTATCGCAGCAACTGCGGCTGCGTCGGCAGCGTTAAATGCGTATTGCGGTTGTTGTTGCTGCTTTTATTTGCACTGCAGCAGCTGACAAAGTTTTACGGTTAGATTGCAGAGTTCGCCTGCTCGCCTGCTTCCTGTTGCTTGCGCTCGTTCCGTTCCGAAGTTCTCTTTATGGTCGGCTCGTAAGAGTTGGCGATTGTTTTGATAATCGTCGGTTCTTTGACTTTTTTTTTTTTGCGTGTTGATGTATTTTTGTTGATTTTGTTTATGTTATTCGACTACTTAGAACTTAGTCACTTAACATTGTTTTTGCTTCCTATGCTAATGTACTATTGTTTTGTTGTTGTTGTTGTATATAAGGCTAAAAGTGGTTTTTTGTTATGTTTGCTATTTGGATGATGACCAAAATCAAATACTTTTCTTGCTATATTTAAATTAGGTTTTGATTTGTGGTTGTTTTTGTTGTTGTTGTTATTATTCCTATAATAATTATTATTTTCTAGTCTTCCGTTCTTTCTCCTTTATTTGTTATAATTTAAGCTTGGAGTTTTGTTTGTTTGTTGTTCCTTTCTAACAGTCTGCAAAAGAAAAAAAATAAGAACAATATTAATATTATATCTGAGTGAAAAACAATAAATTCTATGAAGCGCTATTACTGCAAATATTCGCTAACAAAAAGCTTTCACAGAGTCCTTACCCTTTGTTCCTTCAAATTAAGCGAAATTACAAGTAATCTCATTCTTTTGTGTGCAAAAGTTACTTATGAATTAATCTGCAAGAGTTTGAGTTGAGACAGGACAGAAGCGACACTCTCCCAATTTTGCAAAGAACAGCTGAGTGTGCATATTTGTGTGTGTGTGTGTGTGTGTGTTGGATAACGTTATTGTTGACATAAATAGTGCTGATCACTTTTGCACAGTTGATTGTTATCGTTATCGTTTACAACTCGAACTCGAGCCTTTTCGTTTCTTACACATGTTTGGGATGTTACAGAGGGAACATATGCGCCCATATATACATGGCATGTACATGTATTTATAGAGCGATAAAAAAAATAAGTGATACGTTATGTTATAATCCGCTGTTCTTTAAGCAATTCCCATTTGGAGTATGGAGTATTTGCAACGCTCAATGCTTATCACATTGTTCTCACCTATTCGCATTTTGAAAGTTTGAAAGTCAGAATTCCTCAATAATAAAAGATGCTCCTAACAGACTGCAATTTGCAAAAGCATTAACAGTTATCTGTTAAGTAACACGCAAAGGATCGCAAGGCGGCAATGATAGCAGTAACATAAAATGTTATTGTAACCCAGATACGCCACCTGGGCTGGCTGGACGACAGATGTAGAATTAATGTACGTGTGTGTGTGTGTGTGTGTATGAGATGAGTATGTTTGGTTGCGGCAAATGTTAGGCGAGGCGTCAATTTGTTGCTGTTGTTGTTTGTCGGTGCAACTTTTAGGCCAAGGACGGCATGCGAAAAGTAGCACACGCGGCATCAAATGTGGCGCGATGTCAATTGAGCACAATGTCGTCGTTGTCGGAGCAGCAGCAGCAACAGCAACAATTTACAGCTGCTGCTGCTGTTGCTGCAGCAACTGCGATGCAGTTGTGTCATTTCATCCAAAATCAAATGCACTTACTCACGCATACACATACATACATACACGTTGCTGCCCCCGGCTGCACATGTATGATGATGCAAGCATGTGCAGGCTAAACTACTATTTTTAGAGCGGGCGGCTTGCTGAGCAGCAGCAGCAAGTGCAAATCAAAAATTGTTATTGCAAATTAGCACAAATTGTACAAATTTAAATGTTCGTTGATTTGCGGCAACAACAACAGCAGTAGCTTTAATTGTAAATTTTGCGCAATTTTTTCCAAACGGAAATTCTTTATGTACGTATGCAAGAGTAAGCAAATAATATGAAATAAATGTTGCACATGTTAAACCTTATTTTTAGTAAACACAACAAGTGAAAGTGAACGATACTCGTGAGAAAACACAAATATTCATTCACACATCCGATCGATAGTTTTACAACACATCTGCTTGAAATGTAACCCATCCCTGGGCGTTGTTTGTGTATTACGTTTTGACTTCCTTTTGCATTATGCGGCGACAGCGCGTCCAAACAAATGCCAAGCCCCAGAATTTATGCGGCCCTTTGTAGAGCCAAGCTTAAGCAGTACCAATTCGCCCTTGACGTGCTTTTGGGTGTGTCTGGGTATGTGTGTGTATGTGTATTTGTGAATGTGTGTGACCCAATAACAGAGACCAATCAAACATTTTCACATACACACATGCATTCTTATGTACATACATACTATATGAAGCAATGAAGCCGATTATGTTTTAAATTTGTATGAATTCCTATTTACATGTATTTAGCATTGAAGAGATCAGTTTAATTGAAAGGTACGCTTTCAGTTATAGTAGCAGGGCCATAACAAAAGAAAATTAACGTACATACAGATATGTACATATGTAGGTATGTAAAACAAATATGTATGTACATACATATGTACGTACGTCACTCAATGATGTGTTGAGGGTGCGTTGTTCGTCGCCTTCTGTTGCTAATTTTTTCATTGACTATTTTTAACAACACAAACAAAGAAATAATTAAAAGTCATACAAAGACAGAAAAACTCATTCGGCTACAGCATACCCTGCAGTGAAATGCACATAATTAATGCAAATACATACATACATATGTCGACTGGCGAAATCAGCTGATCTGGCTATTGTGATTTAACAATCGCAGCGAATTCACTAAATTCAGAAATATCTTTCAGGAATGTTAGATAATGTTGTCCCAACAGACACTCTACATTCTGCTAATTTAACATTTAACAGACATAACATAATAAATGGATATCTAATGCGTATAAAATCTTTAAGCACATACAAAACAAGCGACAAGTATAGAGGAAGCAATAAAGAAATTGAAATAAATGCACAACAAAATGCAAATCAAATGACATATGAGTTTTTGTGCTCATTGCTTGATGTCAACTCTTTGTGTATTTGTTTTATTCAAAATCTCTCAAAGGTCTCTCAGCGAACATACTAGAACCTAATTACTAATTGAAATACAAATATAATGACTTAGTTATTTTAATTCAACTTCCGCCTATTATCGAAATGCATTTTTTGTAATTATTGATCCGATGTATTTAAAAACAATTACTTACTATAGCAAAACGATAATAAAACAAATGTGCTAAATGCAAAATGCCAGTTAACGCCCTCAACAGCAATAAATATGCACTCACATATATACATAAACACTTACATATATACGAATTTGTACAAACATATGTATATAGATTATGGTGTCTGTGTGGTAGATACTAATACAAAAGGCAAATCGCGCACGAACAAAAAAAAAACATAAAACGGAACGTTACTGAACTTTGAAATTCAGGTTCAAGGCCAAATGACAACTGTTTTCTAGCAATGGCAACAGAACAGAGACATACATACATATCTACCGTATGTATGTGCAGTGTATGTATATGTTTACATAGGATAGACAGACTGTCAATTGCTGCTGCTGCTGCCAAATAGCGAATGGCCTTAAAAAAAACCAATTCGATTTTTGCGTAAGTATAAAAGAGATGCAATTTTACATAAGACAGAAATGTTAAGGTGCTGTTAAAATTAATCACTGTATTACAAAATACACTTACATTGCTCCTCTTCAACAAAAGTAAGAAGAAGATGCACAATGCTCCAACTGTAAATATGTCGGTCATTTACTTGCATATGTATCCAACTATAATCCATCTACACATGAGAATGTAAACAACGTCCATCTCCCTCTCGATAAAAGCTAACCCTATTATAAACAACATTCGATCGTTCTGAATTCCTTCCTGATTATTTTTTCGCAAATAAACAGAATTGTATAGCACCCGTTTTGCTGCGCATGGAAAAATTCGGACATGGCGAAATTTAATCCATGGGAAGAAAATTTATGAGAAACTGAAAATATATACATATGTACATACATATAAATAAATACAGATAAAGCCAGCGCGCCTGCTACTACATGCAAAATCATATATAAACGCAGCTCAGTTTTTGGGATGCACTCATATGCTCATTGTTGTTGCTACCTACTACCTGCTACCGCTGCGTACTAGATGTGTGATTTGTGTGAGACAGAATGGCAGACGTAACGCGTAATCTCAAACCTGTTCACTGAGTAGCAGCGCGTGCTTAGCAACAACAAGTGTAAACTATTTACACGCAATAGTTGTTGGACTGCGTTAAGTGCTTGCAAATGTAAAACACAAACACACGCCTAACTAACAGTGGCCTGAATGTTAAGAGGCTACTTTAACAGAGGCTGTTAGAGTTAACAGCATGACCCGAATTTAAATACATATATTCTGATGTAGTATTTTTTTATCTTGTTCAAATGACTAAGAAAACATTGACATATGTATGTAGTATATTTCATTGCACAAAGCACATAGTTATTTTGTAGTGTCTTTACAATCGGTTTATTTACCAGTTGCCGGTTCATGTTTTAGGTTGGTGCACCTGATTTGCTTGCTAAAATGCGAGTGCGAATTTCAACAAAAAAAATGTGTACGTAAAAAATAAATAAAATGCAGGACAGATGCGCGCACGCAGCTCAGCTTAAAAGTGTGTGTTTGCGCTTTTTGTTGTTGTTGCTGTTCCACTGACGTCAGTTAAAGTCGTGGCGTGGGTGTCGTGGAGCTCGAAGAACAGCGGGGCATAAAATGCTGTCAAACTGATGTCAGCTGACAATTAAAATGCTTTCGCTCTTTTTTCTCTCCCTCTCTCGCTCAGTCTCTCCGTGTAATGTAAATGCAGAGTCATGCCTGCTATTACACATGTACATTTCAAGGTTGCACTGCATAAGACAGTTTCTTAAATAACAAATGCTTTGGGCTTTGATTGACCACCCGAATTGTAAACCCACTGTTATTGGCAGAAGCAATGTAACTGTTATTGGCAGAAGCAATGTAACTGTTATTGGCAGAAGCAATACGTAAGCAATGTAGAGCCTACACACACAGACATGCACGAATGGATTAAAACACGTTGCATTAATTTGCGAGAGTCGAAAAGATCAGAAACCGTAGCTTTTGTTGCCGGCTGTTAACACGTTATACAATTTTATGTTGTAGCCAGAGCCAGCAGAATGCGTCATCGTCAGATATTTGATTACTCAGAGAGAGTCAGACACGTAAGATACACGACGTATTGGTCATTCTCAAGCTCTTCCTCTTGACAATGACTCGACGTGATGTTTGTTTCGTTTAGTTTCGTAATCGAAGCTTGTAATTGATAAGCAATTGTTGTTGTTGTCACTCACCTCTTAATAGTCCTTAATTAGTTTTGTTGGATATCTCGACCAAGGAGACTGCAAGAAAAAAGCGATTCCACAAATTAATAATGATAAACTTTATAATAGTTGGTATCAAAATTATATGATATGTACTATGCGTCATGTTACATTCGTTTATATTTGTTATTCAGCACACAGATGTTCAATAATGTTCAAGTGTTTCAACAAAATATATATAAAAAAAAAAACAAATAATATTTACTGTATCCTTTCTCTGAGAACATAAAGAACATAAGCCAAAGCAAAACGCCAACCCTTAGTTTAGTTTCAACAATGTCAATGAACTACAAACAAAAACCAAAAAAAGACGAAGAGAGGCTGTAGATGGAAAGGCAACAAAGACAAGGGATAAGATTAGACAACAATTCCCAAGTCGTTGACATTTTTGGGTTTATAAACAACAGTTATCGACCCCAATGCTCTGACGTAATCTTATTTACTCTATTTAAATGTTTAAAAGTATTAGTAAATGTATATATATTATTATTTTTATGAATGCATTGATTGATAAATGGACTCTAGCTACCCTCAAAAAGGTAAGAGTATTGCCAAGTCCTGAAGTTGAGTTTGGGCTACGTAATGAAATCAATATGTCTATGCCAGTGTGTGTGTGTGTGTGGGTGTGTGAGAAAAGTTCAAGTTGAAATATGCATCGAAGTTCGCAGAAGCGAAAGTCCCGTCCCTGGCTTTACTGTCTGGCAATGCCACTAACACATGCATAGGTACCTATAAAAATCCCTATTTGGAGAGTGGTAATAAGAGCGAGAGAGACAGAGACAGAGAGAAGAAGAGCGAGGTGTGAGTGCAGACAGACAGAAAACAAGAGTGCTCTAGTCAATAAATACGTAAAGATACCCTGTTAAAAAGTTTTCAGCTTTATAATTATAATGTGCTTAATCAATTATTTTTAAGACTTGTCAATTCTTTGTGGTACTTGAAGAACAAAAATGTGAAACACATGCATATTGTACTCAAAACACATTTATCAAGTCAGTTCATGTTCGAAAATGTTCAATGGGTATTTAACATTAAGACACGATGTCTACCCAAAGCTAGGACGCTGACCTTGAAAGCATTCAATACACATTCACATACAAACATATATATATGTATGTAACTGCTTGTATTTAGTTTCATATTGGCAAAATTCTTGTTCGCTTCTCATCTAATTGGCCTCAAAAATTCACTTATTGTCTCAAATCTATGTCAAAAGTCATTTAAAATTTTTATCAATTTTTCCTTCTTTTTGTTTTGTTGAATGCATGTGCAAGTGTGCGTGTATGTGAAAAACAAAAATGTACTGAATTTGTCAACTTTTCATTGGCTTAATGTGTGTATGACACAATTCTGTGATGGCAATTTTTCTGCCCATATGACATGACCCTAATAAAGTAATCAAATGATATTTCAATTAAAAGGTACCGTAAGCAATTTATAGAGGTTGACGGTGGGACAAGAAACACACACTTTTTTACATGTAACAAGAATTTTCAAATTGAATAAAAAGGAAATGTAATAAAAGGACAAATTTGCCAAAAGGAAAATGCAAAACAGTATAAAATGAAGCGGACTCGACAGCTGTAGAATTGAAAGTTGAATAAATTAAAAAAAAAATTATGCAAACTTGTACCTAGTATTCATATGTATGTATGTGTGTACCTAATGTGAACATGTATTAAAGTAATGTACCTCCTTTTTATGCAGGAGGAGTTAAAAAAAACCAAATGACCGACCATGACAACAACAAATATGAGTAATAAAATAATTGACAAACAGAAAAAAAGCACACTCCAACGTTCACCCACACATACAAGCAGTAAAGCAGTAAAAATTATTTAAATTTCATAAGCGCAAAAGTCAGAAATTAGATATTATTTATAACAAAGCCAGAGACGACAAATAAATAAAGAAAGAAAAAGAAATATTTGTGTATTATATGTATGTATGCATATAAAGTTTTGTTTGTATGTATACAAAATCAATTATGAGCAATTTGCAAACGATAAGGGGGGCGGGCATTCTAGCTTTTCACGCTCTCTCTCTCCCTTACATACTCAAACTCCACCACATTGATCATTTAACGAAAAGAGAAAAAATTTTGATGGCAACGATGTTGGCTAATAAACTCAACGAATTGAATGTTCATGCACAAAACATGCGAGCAGAGCACCGCTATCGTCTCTGTTATGATGTTTTTGCTGTTGTTGTTGTTGTTACTCTCGCTGTCATTTAAGTGAGAGACTCTCAAAAGTGCGAGACGACGACTTGGATCAATATTTCCGTATCGAATGCGCTTCTTCTTCACAGTTATATATGTGTGTGTGTGTGTGTAAAAATATGCCATGCTCCAGTTTAAATATTTTAGCTCAGTGCATATGTAAATACACATACAGATCAATCGTTAAAGTTTAACAGAAACCCCGCTGCCATATCAATGTTATTCATCATGTAATACTCATTTGCATGTCGTGAACAGCTGCCTTTACTAGAATCTTTTGTACATATCTAATTAAAAATTGTATTGGGCCAAATTTGTTGAAAGAATCGGAAATAAGCTTATACAATACATGCATACGTACAACAGTATATGTACATAAGAACGCACACTAGTGCAGTAGAATGATAAAGGAAAATAAAAAAAAACAAAGCAGAACTGCCGATTACATGCATGTCCATGCATGTACAAATACAAGCAATCACAAATTTGTATGTGTGAGCGGAACAGCTAAGAAATTAGCGATAAGTGTGACTGCGACAAACACTCACTCACACACACCCCGTGCGGACATCACAGTTTGTAGACGATTTTCATATGTACGTGTGCATACAGATTTTAAAAGCGGAAGTTACATTTAAACGTGTACATCCATACATACACACAGTAAAATAAAAAAGATACAGAGCGTGGCCTTATGCTTGAAGAAGGGAGGTTTGAGTGAAACGATGACAGGTGTTAATCTTAAGGATTACTGCCATTACATATGTACATACATATTGTGTATGTAAGCACATTTGAAACATTGATTAAATAAGTAAAAATTAACATTGACTATGTGTAGAAAAAAAAAGAACAAATAAATACGAAGTCGTAGTTAAAGCCCCACCTACATTGCAACTATTACACCACTTAACAAAAAAAAATGGCACACTTGCATAAGCATGTTCATAGGAACAAGCATATGTATGTACATACATACATACTTACATGTATTATGTATGAATGATGCTTTTATGTATGTACATATGATAAACGGAAGCAAACGAAAACTAAAACACACACACGTGCCTGCTTGCAAATATTAAGAGCTTACATATTTATGTATTTTCATGCATAAATTCGTGTATTTATGTTTATGTTAATGCAAATTTGAGTTGTGATTTTCGTGTAGCTGCTATGTGTTTATGTAAGATATGATTTTAGCATAATTTTATAAAATTTAAAAATAATTAAAAACAGAACAGGAACAAAAACTACAGCCGACTGCCTCTGTGATGAGCAACAACAACAAGAGCAAAGATGACGAAAATATATGTGTGAATAGCAAGAGAAACAGCAAAATGAGAGTTTTGCGGCGAAAAATGTATTTACCAGTGTGTGTGTTGCTGAAGCTACACTCACGCGCCACAAAGCAACAAAAGAGAGCTGCGGCGAATTGCCAATGAACGCCGACGACGACAGCGGCAGCGGTGGTTGACGGTCACAAACCGAAGTTCGTTGAAATTTCGAACGTATGAAAACATTCAGTCTGCCGCCAGCACGGGCCCGAGCGTTTAGCTCGAAAACGCGGCAGAGGGCCCAGCGAAAAACTAGCTGGGTCAACGAGGTGACGGGCGGCGGCGGCAGAGCAAGAGCAGACCGTACGACAGTACGAGTGCCTGTTTGCCTCATGCATGTGTGCATGAGTATGTGTGTTTATGTGTGTGTGCGCGCGCGACAATGCGATGTGCTCTGCTGTATATAGCGTTTGGCTATTTTTCCCCCCATTATAAAATACGAAATTATTTGAGGAATGCGAATGCGACGATGGCAACAGCGACACACACACACACACATGTATATATATTTATACGTAGGCATACAAATGCTGAACACACTGTAGCTGGGGCTTTTTTTAAATATAAAAATAGCCAATGTAGTCTTGGACAGGCAAATCGGTCAGTCTGACGTCATCTGAGCGTATATGCAGACGCAAAGATGAATTGGCAATCATATCTCGAATATAATGCAAATGCTCCACAGCTGTGGGAGGTTGAATGCCCTTGACAGAACCTAAAGAATAAATAAAAATTTTTCAACCCAGCAAAAATAAACCCGCAAACACATGCAGATCCAATGGGAACTGATGTGATTGGCCAACTGCCCATCACTCTCTCTATCTCTCTCAGTATTATTCTCATAGACGCCATCGTAATTATTTGCATGTTAATATAACTCACTGCTGCTGTAAATTTACCGTTTGGAGAACCCGAAGGTATAAGTTTATGCCGACAGGAAACTACATATTCATACATTTGTAAATGTGTGTGATTCAAGTAGAGAAAAACAGGGCGGCACACGTGTGGCAACACTGGCAGTGAGAGCGTACGTTAATATTTTGCGATTGAACGAAAGTCAGCACTTTGCACGCGCTACAAAGCGACAAATGACGCGCTCACATATTTAAGTTTGAAGCGCAATGGCGCATTTCGTTTTCTATGCATTTTACTTAGCTCCAAATGTATGTATGTATAATGTACAACGCATACATTCATATGCATGAATTTTGCGAACTGAGCTACATTTTATTCACATAATTTTGTGGTAAGAACATATCTAATTGGCTTTATTTACACATATAAATTTCTACACATGTGACGGTTGTCAGCCACATACTTGTTATGAAATATGTATATACATATTTTTATTTATATGTACATGTGTGTATATAAATTTATATAAAAACAAACGACGGCGACTAACTGTTAGTGAGAGGGAGTGTAGAGAGCTAAAGAGCGAAGAAAGAGTGTAATTACTTTTGTTTTTCGTTTGTTAAAGGCAATGAAAATTACGTTTATTTAACTTGAGTTTTTCATTCATATTTTTTGTAGTTTGTTTTTTTTTTTTTTACTTATTTAATTTTTTTCTTCTGTACGTAGAAACGTGTAGTTTTCAGATACAAATTATTGTTGCTTGTATTGTATTTGTATGTATGTATGTATGGTTCTACTATTTTAATTGGTTGGATTTTTTTTTTTTTTGGTTTGTCAATGTACTTCTGTGTTGTCGTCGGTGCTGCGGACTTTTCATGAATAAACTTACAAGCTAATTTACAAGTTTGTTAGCCTACAGAGGAGTTACAACTATGCATGTGTAAACTAAAACAGAAATCAAAAAATGAAATAATAGAAATTAAACAAAAAAAAATCACCTTTTTTAAGAGTAGTAGGTCGCGTCGTTTGTAATGTGCTTGCTACTCTCTGGCTTGAGCGCTGCTCTCAAAAGCTCGTGGCTAGTGGTGCTGCTCGCCGAACAGCCGTTGTTTGCCTTTTCTCTCTTGCTCCGCTGTGATTGCTGCTGAAGCGACAATGCAGACCAACAATAGCGGGCAAAGAATGTCGTTTACGAACTTTCCGTTACTTTTGCTTTTGTATTTGTACACTTTTCTTTTTGTTGTAGACGACGATTCTTGCAAACGTTTTTTTTTTTCTATTTTTTTTTTATTTGTAGTATTTCAGTTTGTACAAACAGCGATGACTAAGTTTGTATGTATGTCTAAATGTATGTATGTAATGTTATTTGTTGTTTTTCTATGACTTTTGACGCTTTTGCTAAATTGGCATAATTGATAGAATATGCATTAATAAAACAGTGGCAGTAGATAATTAACAGAAGTGTGCTAGATAAAATACTGGCAAAACGGCAAGCAAACTATGCGCAGACAATAAACAGCCACATAAGTATGTATGTATGTAGCAGCAACAGCCTAGGCTACAGCGGCGATTCGCTGCGAACACAACAATGGCAAATGGAAAAATCAGTGAGTGTACGGCGGCGGCGATAAACGAAGTACGCGCACAGTGAGCATAGCGTAGCTCGGCGAAGGCGAAATTGACGCGACACACACACACAGAGGCACACACAAAAACGCATACATTCATAAGAGGCAGACAAGGGCAACATTTGAGCGCATATCGCGCATGCTAAAGTTGTTCGCCCGCTCTCTCTCTTTCTCTCTCTCTCAACACTTTGCACTCATACGCACGTTTTAATTTCGTTATTTTCCTTTTGGTTGCAGCGACTTGTTGTTGTTGACCGCTGCGCAGCGACTTTTGTAGTTGGCGCTCTTGCTCAGCAGCAACGCAATAAAAGTTCAAAAACAGTTGAAGTATACCGCGACGCGAGTAAAAATCTTTCTTCATCGTCGTCGTGTCGTCTTCCGCGAATTTCAATTTCTTTTTTAATTGAATGAAAGAAACGCTAACGCTTTTTCTCTTTGGTAGATATAATTATTTGATCATATTTGTGACAATTATATATATCAAAAAATGTGAGCTAGTCAACATAAATATTTAAATGTTTATTAATTTCTCTCATATACATACATATATATCTATATATACATATATATGTATATATATATGTAGGTATAGTTATTAAATATATGTTTATGTACATATGTGTAAAGTACAATCGCAAATAAATGTGAGTCGCTTCCGAGAACGTTTACGGTTTTTGTTTCATGGCGGTTCATACATTTAATACAATATTAACAACAAAACAAGCATTATATTGTTGTTGTTTGTGTGGCTGCTGCAGTGTGCGCGCGGCAATGTGGAATTGCATTTTGGTTTTTTTTTTATTTTTTTGTTTGCTTGCTGCTTTGCCAGTAGGGGAAAAACTGCCTGAAATTTGCATAAATTGTATCCTTTAGCATTGTACGTTGAACTACTTTTTTATTTATTAATAATTATTGCGGCGTTTCTTTAATTATCGTGATTTTGTTGTTTAAAATACTTATAAATTTATACCAGAAGCAAAAAAAAATTACCAAAAATATAAATTCTGAGAGCACTGTATGAGCACACACGTACGTCTTCACAGTCGCTCGGCTCTCTAACAACTGACAACCCTGAGTACGCAGTGTGACCCAACGTAGCACACAATAAATTTAGCATAAGCTGTTCGGTGTGACCACTGCGTCTTCGTGAAATAAATCGAATCTAGTTTCAATATCAAAAAAGTATATCGAAACTACCAAAATTGCATAATTACCACAGGCTATGGTCAGTTTGATACTGTTTAGAAAACTAACAAGCATATTTGTACATTTCTAATTAAAAGCCAAATTATATTTTACGCACATATGCAAATGTCTACAAATATAAGTTTATGACACATACATATAACGTATAGAGTAATAATTTAATCAAACAGCTAATTAAATAAAACAAGCATACAATCAAACAGCTTTAATCGTGTTTTAATTATACTTATCGGCATGTTTATATCATTTTTCAGCTTAGTCACATTCGGGTGCATTGGGGTAATTCGTTTAAAACGTCAGTGTGCCCGCATAATAAAAGCTGCAGCTGTTTATTTGTGATTTAAAAATTTTTGCAAAATAAAACCAATCTACAAAGGGGAAAGGAAACTTGTACTCTTAGTATTTACCATTCACAGCTTAATGCCCAAATTTAATTGAACATGCCTTGAGAACTTATTGCTTATTCAATATCTACAATATCTGCTATATTGTCATATTTCATAAATAAATATAAATGTCGATAAGTTATTTTGATATTTACACTAAATAAAAAAATACTGCATTTACTATATACTGCTTTGTTTGTTATTATGTGATGCCAACTCGATAGCATATGGGAACCGCAAATACACAGACGTCGATATATCGATAGTTCAACATACATTTTTAATTTGTACCATAGTTACCTAGTATTATTAATGAGTATTTATTGCTGTTGTTGTTCCTGCTTCTAAATGATTACTGTATTGGCATTTCTGTGGCTGGTGTTAATGCCGCTTGCTCACCCGGCTCTTGCACTGATTAAATCCCAACCGCAACAGTTCAGCGACGAACAATTCCATGAAGAGCTGGTTGTGCGACCGCTTGCCGGCGATCATGTAAACACATACTTTCAATTCACCACACGCTGGCACTATGGCACACGCAACAATCGTAAGTAATGCTAGCTTATCACATACATGTTCCTTCTGCACCGACATCCCAACAAATCATTCTGCTTGTTAGTCTATCACACACAGCTGACGCCGCGCGTTATTGCCGAAATACTACAAACGTACGATGTTAAGGAGCTGCACATTGGTCTCACACAAGGACTGTGGCGCTACGAGAGTTGGGGCTATCCCATTGTGGAGGCAACTGGCGGTGCCGAAATATGGGCCTGGTTTAGTGCACCAAATCTAACCAATGAAGATGTGAACAAACAATGGATGCAGTTAGCCAATGTCTTCTCTGGTGTGCTCTGTGTCTCGCTAAATTTTGTGGATAATACCAATACGATTGCGCCCAAGCACATATTCCGTCCGCAGTTTATGCACACAGCGAATCAGAGTCAACAATTTGTGCGCTATGCAACACTGCCACGTGAAATTGTATGCACGGAGAACTTAACGCCATGGAAAAAGTTGTTACCCTGTGGCAGTGCGTCGGGCCTGGCTACACTGCTCAACTCTGGCTATGTTCACAACACCAAATATCATTCGTTGGGCGTTAAAGTACGCACCCTATGCGAAAACGATGATCCAAACAACTGCATTGTGGAGCTAACCCAAACGGCCAATCTTGTTTACGATCTCAAGCTGCTTGAGCAGAGCACTGGAGATTTCTCGCTGCGTCGCCTATTCGGCATGGGCCTCAATGGCTACTGTGAGCTGGCCACCAGCAGCAACATCTATGTGCAACGCAACGAACTGGGTGAACCATTTCAATTGTCTCCGCCGCCAATGCACGAAGTGACCAGCACACGTGGCGGTCACACTGTCATCTATGGCGTCTACGACATACAGCAGCAGTTTGAAGGCCCAGGTGCGCGACTCTTCAACATTGCCTGGGTGGGTCCGAAGGGCAGCGCTAGCAACAGGCAACAGCGCTTATCGCAGCCACCACTCTATGCTCATCGCTATCTCCTTGGCAATGGACAGAAGCGTGGACGCATTGCCACCGAAATAACCAATACGCATTTCGATGCTCTGCCCGTTGTCCTTATGGAACTGGTGCCCTGGTATGTCTATGCCTATTTGCACACACTACGCATACGCACGAAGCCACATCAATTGCACGATTATGGTGACAAGGTGCTCAAGTTCAATCTTTTACACTATGCGCCGGGCAAGCAACGTGAACTGCCCACACATCTGGAAATTGGCTTTATGCTGCCGGCACGCAGCAGTGCCTTGATTACCATTGAGGTGGACTATTTGCTGCTCAAGTGGTTGGAGTATCCGCCGGATGCGAATCATGGTCATTATATCGGGTCTGCCGTCATTGGCAGTCAGCTGCCCATGGGTCGCAATTATACGGCATTGCCGCTAGAAGGACATTTATTCAAGGATTCGTACAATGCCTCTCGTCCCAGTTATACGTTAACAGTTCGCACTGAGGCTCTAATTGTGTCATTGCCCACGCCCGACTTCAGCATGCCATATAATGTGATCTGTTTGGCCTGCACCGTTGTAGCACTGGCCTTTGGGCCCATTCATAGTGTGGCCACCAAGCTGATCATTGTGGAGCGACAGACAACCATACCGCGCAATCTCTTGCGAAAACTGTTGCATAAGCTAACCAATCGTGGTGCAAAGCCAACGGCAGTTGCTGTTCCCAAAGAGGAGAGGTCAGAGGAAGTGAAGCACGATGGAGAAATGGATGTTGGCAATGGGCAGCAGCAGCAGGAACAGTCGTCGCCGGAAATGCAACAATCCTGCAATACGCAGACACACATGTGATAAACAGAGACAGCAGAAAGAGAAAGATAGAGAGAGAATGTAATAGATACTCGTAAGCAGCTTCAATTTCCTTCGATGGATAGCTGAAATAACAAAAACAAATTCCAAAGTACGCCAGTCATTTTTAATACACATACATATATATGTACTATGTTTAAAGAACTTTTTTTTGGAATGTCTTGATTAAATGTTCATCATAATAAATATATAACGATCCATGTTCATGTCCACATGTTCTACAAATAATAATGGGATTCTGTTTCATTTGAAAGGATTATTTAATAGGTATTAATGAGGCTAAAATTTGGTTAGAGTATACATAAGCTTCTGACATCTCTTCCTGCTTGAGATGTAGGTTCACATTTCTTTCGGTTGATGGGTGGCAGCATTTTAGTTTGAAAGGCAGTAAAAAAATGGTAAAATTTGACAGCTTACTAGCTTTATTGAATGCATTTTGCTTTGTGTTTTGTTTTTCATTTACACATGTAAGTATAATTTTTTTTTTTAATAATTATCGTTCTGTTAGCATAAGCATTTCGCACACATTTCAGTGCCAAGTGTTCAGTATTTATAATAGTTTTTAAAAACGGTTATTTATTTGGAATCTAAGAGAGAAACACACATATTTATGTAGCTTATTTGGAAGAAATATACAGTAAGGTATTTAAAAGTGGATATACGATAAACCGATTTAATAAGAACACATTTTGAGAATGCGTGCGAATTGCTTTCTTTCTTTGTTTTGTTTTTTAAATACAATTATATTATGATGTAAATGCTATCGATGGCGATATATGCGTTAGTATATATATCGAGCATCGATAAGTTCTTGCAGCTTACAATTACAACTAGAGGAGAGTACCGTTAGCCACTTTCAAACAGTGCTTTTTGAGAGAAGACAGCAGCCAGCTCTGTTTACCATACTCACATACACTCACCGCCCACACGCACACACACTCTCACACACACAAAGCTTAAGTTGTTGTTTTTGTCGTTGGAATATATATATGTATGTATTCTACTTAATTCATGTTTATTCTTATATATTTTTCTTATGCTTTTGACATTTGTTGCATTCATGCATTAATTGTAAATAGTATATTGTTAAATTGTATTTTTTTAAAAAACACACACAAAAGAACACATAAAAGTGCTTTACAAAAAGAGTTAAGTCTTAATACAAATGCACGCAAAAAAACAAAAAAAGGCAATCAAAAAAAAAAAAATCCTAATGTATAGGGATAAAAGCACATACACACACATATATATATATAGTAAAACCAATACAGAAATAAAATTGTTTATATATCCTATATAGCTAATTAGTTGTAGACGAAAGTATTAATTTAACGTACGTTTGTATGTATGTATACCGTACGTATGCATGTATGTATGTATGTGTATGATACGAGTCTTATATATATGTATGTATGTAGACGCGTCTCAACTATTACAATAATACAGATACAAACTAATGCTAAATGTTTTTGCTGCTTAATCTTATGCGACATCGAAATATGTTTTATTTCTTTGCCTCACACGCACGCGCACAAGCAGGAAGACAATAGACTGAGAGAGAGAGGGAGAGTGTGAGAGAGAAATATAAAAGCGTGATAGATAGAGAGAAGGAGAGGAATGGTGCGTGTGTGTGGTGCTAAGTTTTAGTTGTTTTCTCATTGTTTTTGTCATTCGGGTTATATTCTTGCAAAACTTTAAGTGTTCACTGTGGTGGCTGGTTGCCATAGTAACCATATGCGCCCGCTGGCGGCGGTCCTTGTGGCGCACCCGGTGGCGGCATTTGTGCTCCACCCGGTGCTGGCCTATAACCCTGATAGCCTTGGGATGGTGGATATTGTGCATAGCCACCGGCTTGCGGCGGCTGATGATAGCCATGACCCGGATATGCGCTACCCGGCGGCGGTGGTCCATAGCCCTGGGGCGGTGGTGGTGGAGGTCCTCCATATGGTTGGCCACCGGGCGATGGTTGGTATTGACCTGGTGCCATTGGTGGCGTTGTGCCATTGGGTTGTGGTGGTGGTCCACTTGAATTTGGTGGTCCACCTGGTCCGCCCGGTGGTCCACCCTGTTGTTGCGGTGGTGGACCACCCTGTGCCTGCTGTTGTTGTTGTTGTTGCTGCTGCTGTTGCTGCTGTTGTTGTTGCTGCTGCTGTTGCTGTGGTGTTCCATAGCCAGCCACGCTTGTGGGTGGCGTTGAATATGTTGGCTGTTGTTGTTGTGTGGATAACGGTGATACACCCGAAACAACGGCACTCAGCTGTTGTCCCGGTTGTCCTTGTTGTTGTTGCTGCTGTTGCTGTTGTAATGGCTTTTTGAGACAACAAAAAAAGATTAAAAAGATCAAAGAACTTGATTAGAGTCGTGTCTTGGATTACCCTTAAAACAATGACAACACTATGAACCACATGCGATAACAAATAAAAAGAAATCCATAACCATTTTACTTAAAATATATTAAAGCCAAGCTTAATAGAATTCAAAATCAAAATCATCAAATGCTGCATTCCAAACTGGAAGTTCATGCACCTCTAAAAATCTTGGACTTGATTCATATTCCATATATTCGAAACTTGCTTGAACCTGGGGTTTAGAATGGGGTTATATGTGGATGACTTACGGACACAGATCCTCTATTGGGTATGCATACCTGTTGTTGTTGCTGTGGCGCATATTGTGGTTGCTGCTGGGCAGCTCCCGCACCTTGCGCTTGCTGATTTGGTGGACCACCCGCCACAGATGTCGGTGGCGGTGGCGTCGATTGTGGCGTATTGGGACCATTTGGATTACCCGCTTGTTGTTGTTGCTGATTGGCAGCCGATTGTTGTTGCTGCTGGCTCGGCGGTGGCGTCTGGCTAGGCGCTGTACTGTAGCTGGCCGGCGGTGGTGGTGGACCAGCATTGGTGCCCGATACGCTGACTTGCTGAGCATTTGGTGGACAGGGCACCGGTTGACCCGGATAACTGCCGGGTGGAGCGCTGCCAGCCTGTTGGTATGCCTGATACGGCGACTGTCCCTGGCTCGATGGTGGCGGCGGTCCATAGTTGCCAGGCGGTGCACCGGATGCACTCGCCTGCCCATATTGATTGGGTGGATAGCCAGCATAGCCCATTGGTGGCGGTCCAGGCGCCACAGCACCGGCATTCTGTGGTGGCGGTGGTCCATACTGATTGGGCAGCACACTCTGTGGTGGCCCCGGTGGCGGTGGTCCTGCCTGTCCACCAGCTGTCGGCGGTGGCCCATACATTTGCGCTGGCGGAGGCGGTTGCTGTCCGGGCGCCACCTGCTGACCAGGTGGTGGTGGTGGATATGCACCTGGCGGTGGAGCCTGCTGTTGTTGTTGGCTACCGCTTGATGCACCACCCGCATTAGGATTGGGCTGATACGCATGCACCACTCCCTGTCCACCGGCTGCTGTCGATGTTGGTGGCATGCCACCATGATGGTAAGCCCCTTGAGCATTTGGTGGCGGTGGACCATAGCCCTGACCGGGTGGTCCATATGGATACGCATTTTGTGGCTGGTACTGTGGCTGCGATTGCGGCGGATAGCCCGGATAATGTCCATGTTGTTGTTGCTGCTGCTGTTGTTGTTGCTGCTGCTGCTGATAGCTAACCCGATATTGTGCTTGTGGTGGCGGTCCTCCAGGTCCTCCAGGGCCCTGTTGTGGCTGCTGTTGCTGATTTGGCGGCTGCTGTTGTTGCTGGGATGGTGGCGCCTGGCTTTGCCCGGGTGGCAATGGTCCATTGTTGGGTCGCTGTTGTTGATCTGTAAAGAAAATGAGTATAATAATTTCAACAATGTTCCCTGGCGGATAATGGTGCCATTGGCATTTCACTTTGCACTTACTTGGGCCTGCATTGGTGACGACCTGAGCTTGGCCAGCGCCCGCCTGTACATTGCGTTGATAGGCGCTCTGTGGCTGTGGACCAGCTTGGCTAACTTGGGCCGATTGCTGCAACGTTTGGCCCGCCTGTTGTTGTTGCTGAGATTGTTGCTGTTGAGCGTTTGGCGGCATACCGGGATGTGTGTTCTGTTGCTGTTGTCCAGGATAGGGTGGCATTTGCACGGGACCAATGCCAGAATCACTGGCATGCTGCATCATCTGTGACTGAATGACGCTGCCCGGTGGACCCGGCGGTCCGGATGTGCCCTGTACCTGGCCCTGTACCTGCTGTTGCTGTCCAGGCGGTGGTACGCCTGTCATGCCATGCGGTGTTGGTGGCTGATTGCCCTGCTGCATGGCCTGCGTTTGTAATAGATGCGGCGGCTATAACGAGCAAAAGTATTAAAGATTAAGTTTAGATTGTTTATTTTTGGGCGGTCTTACCGGCAGTATTTGGGCAATGTTCATTGAGGGATCGGCCAGTTGGGCTAAATATACCAGATTCCTGTGTAATGCCACATGATAGTTCATGCACTCCTGTGACTTGCCCATGTTCTGAAAGTCCTGTATGGCCTGGATGAGACCACAATTCTCGTCGAGCATTTTTTGGATTTGGGCTGAATTCACTTGCTGTGTGGGCACGCCGCCACGTTGGGCATTAGGATTGGGTGGCGTGCCCATCATGACGCCGACACCACCAACCGGATTACCAACGGGGCCGGGACCAACACGCATCCCACCCATCGGTCCCATTGGCCCAATGTTAACGCCACCTGGCGGCCCTTGTCCACTGCCAGGTGGCTGTTGTTGTTGTTGCTGCTGCTGTTGTTGTTGCTGCGGCGGCGCTTGCGGCGGCGGCAGCTGCACAGATCCCGGCGGATGCTGAGCTGGCGGCTGCTGCAGCGGCGGTTGCGGCGAATAAACTGCAGACATTTTACTGGCTGCAGCCTTCTTCTTCCGCTTGGGAGTTTTCTCCTGTTTTTCCACAATTTTAGCGGTTATTATAAAACGGGTTGTGAACAAAAATCCAATACAACGCGGCCGCTACCTCTCCCCACTAGCACTCACGCTAGGTTAGATGTGAAGTATGAGGTACTTGTCTTTTATACAACAACAGCAACAACAACAGAAAAATAGGTCTACGAGTCGGGTTTACAGAGCGCGGCTGTTTTCACATTCGCATTCGCCGCATTAAAACACGTACACACACACATACATATGTACATGTATATATATATATATCAATATATATATACAAATATATGTATATATTTTATATATATATATATAATAAAAAACTGCTTAGTCGTTTTTCGAGACACAAACGATGAGAACGTATCCCAGTTGTAAGGTCAAAGAACTTAGTTTTAACAGAAGTTTTACAATTAATATACTTTTGCCAAAAAGTCTACATAATTTTTCTTTTTCTTTCCACTTTTGCGAATTGTATAGAACGTCAACGACGCTTTAAACGATTACAGCGGCCGGGCGATTAAAAGCTATCGATGCATTCAATTGTGCGTACACGATCAGACTATGCATGAAGACGCGTGGTTAAGAGTTTTCCTGTTTTTTAATGCTTTAGTTGCCGGTATCCCGGATAAGAATATATTCTATTCTATAACATTAACACCTGTTTATAAATTATCATTATATTATTAATAAGTAAATATATAAAAACTATTATATCAAACTTTTGTATGACAGTCGATCATACGTCAACATGTCGTATTGCTAACTACTTTAAGTTGAGACATAATATAATTGCATACATATGCAATCAAAAACGTAACGAAATAAATATCCTGTTCAAATGATTTTTGAAAACAAAATAAAATTAATTTTTCCATATTCATTACATATATCTATGTTCAATATTTGCAAATTATTTGTCGATAGTACTGCCAACCGGCAAAACAAACAAATAGAAAAATCAGGGCTTCATCAAGCATATCGGTAGAAAACTTCGATAACAACACCACGCTCACGGCGACAATCTCTCTTTTATTTTTCACAATTTACTTTTTGGACTGGCTTTTGGCCAAATTAAAGAGTGTGTGTGTGTGTGTATGCAAGTGTGAGTGTGCGATTTATTAAACAAATCCAAAAGATTATTCAATATCAAAGTTCAATACTAATTTGATCAGGCATCCCAAATGCAATACTTAAATACACATTAACATACAAAGTTAACTGATATCAAAAACATATTTTACTCTTGGTGCTAGCGCTTATTAAACACAAGCAACCAAAATTCTTAACTCTGCCAGCAGCGCTAGAAACAGCAACAGCCACAGCATTAGCCCCAACAACAACAACAAAAACAACACATCTGTGAAAATGAGAAGTGCAAAAGAAGTGTAAAAAAAGAACTCAAATAAGACGCGTCAAATGCGCAAGTGTGTGTGTACGCATGTTCATGTGTACGAACATAAACAAAAACAGGATATATCACATCCTTTCGTGTAGGCTCCGGCTGCACATTTGCGTTTAATATCGATTTTATTCCCTGCGCGCTCGCTAATTGCATATATGCGTATGTGTGTGCACAGGTATCAAAAAAACAATAATTCTGATATCGATAACGATACCGCAAAATACAGCACACAACCAATACAAACAAAACAGTTTGAGCGCGTTATCAAAAGCACAATAGCAATAAAAAGTTGGTAGCCTGACAGCCGGCATACTGTTTTTGGCTTTTTCGTGACTGCAAAGAAACATTACATATTTTTTTTCTCTTTTATTTTTATTCCAATTTTTTTTTGAGTTAGTGTGAGTTCTCCTTGGTTTTTTTGTGTTTTTTTTTTTTAATTTATTTTACATTGCTAACAATAATAGAGAAAAGCTATTGCTACGCTGGACATCGCGACATACCTTAGCCGCCTGCACTATAGTGAGATTTATAAGCAAATTTGGTAAGAAGACAACTTCTTACCAATGATTTCGTTGTTGCAAATGAAATTCCATGCGCTGCTGCTGCTGCTCTCAAAAGTCTGGACATGCATATGTTTTATGTTCAATCGCCAAGTGCGAGCTGTAAGTACCAAAATAAAATAGAAACAAGCACAGAATTAACATAGAGGAATAAATCTGATCAGCACACCTTCCTCCCCTTTTTGCCACATAGCCACAAACAACATCATTTGAACACACATATACACGCTATCACACATTAACACCGATTAAATAACATACATAAACGATGGCACCCATTGGTCAAGGCTGCGATAAGCAATAGCTATACCATACACCCACCCCCTTCTATCCACTAGCTCTCCCTCTCTATCACTCACTTATATGCAACACATTTCGTATTCAATCCTTTATCAAACTACAACTATTCTCGATCAGCCAATGTCTTATCATGTTTTTTTTGTGTTTTACGCTTAGTTTGCTATTTTTGACATATAAACCCGCAGACGCCACCGCCCCCGCTTCCTCCAACACTTCACCAATTTGTGGTGTGCGTTACGATATTGCAGTTTCGAAGAATTTCGTAGCTCATACCACATAAATCTCATATCCTCTCTCTCCCACCAATCTGTATCTAATAACATTGCCTTCCTTTTTGATCAGATATTCAAGAAATGTAATGAAAAAAAGAAAGCAAGAAATTGTGAAATAACAACCATTGAATGTATGTATAAATTAACTGTCTTAGTTTATCCAGTATCAGCCGGTTAAATATGAACAGTTCCCGCTGTCACCAGTATCAAGGCATCGACTTAGTTTGGTGCAGCGAAAGACATTGGTCCTCGATCTGGATGAAACGCTAATACACTCACATCACAATGCCATGCCAAGGAATACGGTTAAACCAGGGACGCCGCACGATTTCACCGTTAAGGTGACCATAGATAGGCATCCAGTACGATTTTTTGTGCACAAGCGACCGCATGTGGATTACTTTTTAGATGTGGTAAGTCAACAACAACAAAAATTCCCTACAAGCTAATTTCACTTTATACTGTATAAATTCCTTTGATGCAAATGTAGAGAGTTTATTTCATACTTTCACTATTCGTAGGTATCGCAATGGTATGATCTGGTTGTGTTTACAGCCAGTATGGAAATCTATGGCGCTGCAGTCGCCGATAAATTGGACAATGGCCGCAATATATTGCGACGACGCTATTATAGACAACATTGTACGCCAGATTATGGCTCCTATACCAAAGATTTGTCAGCCATATGCAGTGATTTGAACAGGGTAAGAAAATACTATATCAAAATACTTACGTATGTATTATATATTACAACTTTTCCAATATTTAACATAGATATTCATAATTGACAATTCGCCGGGTGCATATCGCTGTTTTCCAAACAATGCAATACCAATCAAAAGTTGGTTCTCCGATCCAATGGATACCGCACTGTTATCATTGTTACCCTTCCTGGACGCGTTACGATTTACCAACGATGTACGTTCGGTATTATCGAGAAATTTGCATCTGCATCGCCTTTGGTAGCAGGTGTGACGCCCATCAATCATCATAGCTCATGCAATAAAGCAATAGGCGTTCATTAAAGTTACATAATAAATAAACATGGCTAATGTTTAACAAACAAACAGTTTAAATCTAAATAATCATTAAATAATTGATTGGTGGTGCTGTGACACATTAACGAATTTTGTTCAGTACGATTATGTATATGTTAAGTAATAGGCAAAATGAATGTACTAGAAGAGAGGTGTTCCATTTTTTCTAGTTCCTTTTTCTTTAACTTTTATGATAGTTAAAAGTTAAAACAAAAATTATTACGTTCATTCTATCATTATTAAACCTATTTAATATATATACATTTTTATATATATATATATATTTTCGTTTGCGTGCAAAACAATTTGTACTATAGGGAAGAAAAGGGGAATTTTCTTAAAAAAAAACATAAAAATAGAGAGACAAAATGTCAAGTTTATATATCATGAACCATGCTAAGCTAAGACAACTGTAACACATATATACACATATACAATTACATATATATATATATATATATATATACACATTATATATATTTATGTTTAGTTATAGTTTGTTGTAATTATATTCTAATTATAATTATAATTATTATCATTATTATTATTATTATACAAAAACAAGAAAAGGGATACAAATTGTTTTCTATACTTACACACAAGGTAAAGAAAAATAGATAAATCATATTATATACAGGATACACGATTTTGTATTGGTTTTGTACAAATCAGCTTAAACCTTTATTAGTTTCTTGTCGTTATTAAACAAAAACTAAAAAATTTTAATAAACAGAATGTATTTTGTTATAAAAGATAAAATCAAAAGATAGAAAGCAAAGAAAGATGGATTATGTTAACTCTTAAGATAGAAAGCCTGCATGCAGGCCGAAAGGCGCTCAAAAGCGTATTGTATTTGTATTTAAACCTAAATAAGACAGAATGATAAACTATTAACGCATTAACAGAATTCAGGACAAGAACCTTGTATTTTGAGGGGAGAGCATGTAATAATGCACGGTAGAGCCGTAGCACAATCAGAACGAAGAACTACACACGCTTTGGATCTATACATTTTACAAAAAAAAAAAAAAAAAAAAAAAAAAAAAAAAATCAAGTTGAATATAAAATGAGCGCCAAATCACTAACACATAATTTTACATAAATTCAATGATAAAACGTTTACTGACAAATCGTCAAAAATATTTCACAATGCAATCATTTAATAATTGGCGGATAAAACATTTTTTTTAAATGAAGAAGAAAAGAAGAGAAACCAATCGCTTCCATAGTTATTTATTGACACTGTTTAAGAAGAAAATCAAACAAAGAAAAGAAACAAATGCTTACAACAACATCCCTAGCTTACGCCAATTAAATTTCGTTTTGTATTGTATTGTAAATGTATTTGTTTATTCATTAAATATGTATGCGATGTTGCTAGTTATAAGTAGATTGTATCTTAAAACCAATTTGTTAACTAAAGAAAATAATTTAATATATATCGTAAATTAAATAAAATGAAAGAGGGAACATAAAACACAATGACAAAGTAAAATCAAATACAACAAACATCTTTTGTTTACTTAAATAATGAGCATTGCTTACTAATAGCCGTACCTTCAAAGAAAGGTACCAGTAAACGCGAAACTACGGTAAGGTTCAAATAAACAGAAGCACCCGCTAGATTTAAACATGCACAGGATACCGCAGGAAAGGGAAGGATGAAGAGATTTCGTGGAAAACTGGTGTAATTGCTGTGAGAACCAATTTGGCAATCAAACATGTTTTTTTTTCAGCACATTCGCATAAACCAGAATACCCCATTAAAATAAACATTCATTTTCGAGGGCATTCGACTTTTGTCACGCAGCCATTGACCGACAAAAATCATCGAGTTAATATCGATAACAAATATCGCTTAATGGAACATTAAAGCTGCAGTGTTTATAGCTTTGAGGTTAATTCAACACCAAAGAGCAGCGATAAGTACACTTGCCGATACATTACATACTTATATTTACGCAACGCTGAAGCAGGTGAAATTTTTAATATCCAAATTATTTGTAAATTAATGCAATAATAAATTTAATATTGTACAGGCGCAACGAGTAGTAAGAGAGAGAGAAAGAGTGTGAGAGACTGTTTGTACACATGGCAACCGCAGTAGCAAAAGTTGGAAAATCAGTTCACCGCATTTTTGTGGGAAATTTACCGTGGACGGTGGGCCACCAGGAGTTGCGCGGCTATTTCAAGGAATTTGGACGTGTTCTTAACGCCAACGTTATCTTTGACCGCAAAACCGGTTGCTCCAAGGGCTACGGCTTTGTAAGCTTCAACAGCTTGCAGGCGCTCGAAAAGATTGAAAACGAACAAAAGCATATTTTGGAAGGCAATTATTTGAACATACAAAAGTCATAAATTTCAAATTCATAAACTACATTACACTTTCACACAAAACACCATTAAAAACACACCCACTCATACACTCACATTTATATACATAAGACAAAAGTAGAAGTCGCATTTAAGCATGTCGGATAGTGATTTGGATATTGACGATGATGAAGAGGAGGACTATGAAAGACAATTTGCATTGGCAACCTCCCATGTAACACGCAATGCAAATGTCTACAATGCCAGCGATTTGCTCGAACTGTACGCTCTTTACAAACAGGCAACAGAAGGTGCTTGTTGCAGCGCGCGTCCCGCATTCCTACAAATGAAGGCGCGCAGCAAATGGAATGCATGGAAAGAGCTGGGCGATATGAGCAGATCAGATGCTCAACGCGCATATACCCAGAAAGTTCTTCAGCTCGATCCCAATTGCCTGGATAAGGAGAAAAATTCAAAAGGTGACCGTGGGAGACCCAGCGGCTGGGTTGTGCACTCAATTGAAGCGATGCCCGTTGAAGCTAACAAGTTGGAGCATCAGAAGACACTGTTCGATCATGTCAAAGAGAATAATTTGGAACGTTTGCGCGCTAAGTTGCAGCCCAGTGATCTAATAGAATTGGATGAGCAAGGCATGGCATTGTTGCATTGGGCTACTGATCGCAATGCCGTCGACATTATTGAGTACCTGATCGAGTCGGGCGCAAATGTGAATCAGCGGGATGCGGAACAACAGACGCCACTGCATTATGCCGCCAGTTGTGGACATGAAGAGGCATTGCGCTGTTTGTTATCGTTAAATGCGGATGTGGAACTGCTCGATGCCGATGGTCAGACGTGCATCGATGTTGCCGACGATGAGCAGATTTGTGCAACGCTTAAAGTGGAGCTACAGCTGCGCAGGGGGATTCACTAAGTAAATACAAACAACTAATGTTTTCTTTATAAATTTTTTGTAATGAAATTAAATGTTAATCGTACATATTTAATATATATAAAGTAGTTATGTTGTAGTTTGTATGTGAGGTTTACTTCCACAGCTTCTTGATGGACATGTTCTTCTCGGAGTCCTTTTGCATTACCTTGGCAACGGCCATCTCGAAGTCTTCTTGGGTAACATGGACACGACGCTCGCGCAGCGCATACATGCCAGCCTCAGTGCAGACGCCCTTGACTTCGGCACCAGATGCACCTGGCATCAGTTCGGCAATCTTGCGCAGATTAATGCCGCGCGTTAGATTCATTTTGCGAGAGTGAATCTTAAGAATGTCCAGACGGGCCTCCTCATTTGGTGGTGGGAATTCGATCTTGCGATCAATGCGACCGGGACGCAACAAAGCTGGATCGAGAATATCGATACGATTGGTGGCCATGATGACTTTGATATTCTTGGTGGCTTCGAAACCATCCAGCTGATTGAGTAGCTCCAACATGGTGCGCTGCACCTCAGAGTCACCACCCGATCCTGACTCAATACGCGACGAGCCAATTGAATCAATTTCATCCATAAATATAATGGATGGTGCATGCTCGCGAGCCATCACAAAAAGCTCGCGCACCATGCGTGATCCTTCGCCAATGAACTTCTGCACAAGTTCGGAGCCAGAGACGCGTATGAATGTGCACTCGGTGTGATGGGCTACTGCACGAGCAAGCAGAGTTTTACCAGTGCCGGGTGGACCGTATAGCAGCACACCCTTTGGCTGAGCAATGCCCAAGGCATCGAAAAGTTCGGGATGCTTGACGGGCAGCTCGATAACCTCCTTGATTTCTTTTATTTGCTTATCCAAGCCGCCAACCATTTCGTATGTGGAATCTGGTACTTTCTCAACCATCATAAGCGACACCAACGGATCCACTTTGTTTGGCAAGATCTTGTGTAGTGTGTAGCTTTCATTGCGAAGTGCAACACGGCAATTTGGTGTTACATCGTTAATATCAATATTCTTGTCCAAATCGACAACGAATTTGCCTTCGGGATGCACCTTGACTAGCACCTTCTTTTTGTCCATGGGCTTGACAACCTCACCGACATAGCTACCCTGTTCCTGCAGCAGTTGCAGCTCTTCGCGCAGCATACGCACTAAAAATATACATAAAACTTACTTACTGATTTTTTTATGTTTCTTCCTCTTCTTACCTTTGGCGTTGAGCTCATTTCGCTGAGCCTGCAAGCGACGCAAATTTTGGCTTTTTTCAGCTACAATTAGTTGAAGTTCCTCGATTTTTTGTATGTAGTATGAGCGGAAGCCCTCGCCTTTCTGGTAAGCCGCCTCGGTATCCATCTGCAAGTATTATTTTAATTATAATATTATAACCAGTTGCTATCTTTGGTATGTATTGACTTACCCGATTTGTGACGGTCATCTTGCTGCTTTTCAAATAACGATTTTATTATTTTTTAAAATATTGCCGCTTGACTTTACAGCAGAAAAATTATTGCTGAGAATTTGTTCCCGATGCTCACAAAATTGCAGCTTTGATTATGACTCGGCAAGTCTACGTTAATATGTGTTGTGATGTTGTAGCGATGCTTAAAATATATATATCGATAGTTTTCTGTACAATTTTAAAAGAAGCTATCGTTGGTAGTGTATCTAGAGAAACTACATGTAAATTTGATTAACTTTAGCAAAAAAAAACTAAATGGTTTTTATAAATAATGTTGATAGCCAAAAATAAAACTGATCTTTATTATATTTTGTATATGTTGCTTATGACTTATCGATGTTTCACTGCGTTGAATATCGAGTTTGTATTATTTGTGGGTAGATTGCATTACGATTATTTGACTGCATCGATAAATGGTGCATAATTGGTAATTGCCATGAAGATCGACCGCTCGTTATTCAAATGCGTAAATAAGCTTGAAATCGGTGCGTTTGTTGTCAAGTGTTACAAACGTTACTTACACACGAATTGTTTTGCTAAACATGCTCAGAAATTTATAAATAAGTGGTGAGCGGCTTGCACATGTATTAATAGATCAAGCTGCTCGTTTTTCAATACAATTGGCAATACATCAAGATGCCAGCAACATTTGGCTTGCTATTCAAACACAATTTACAAATCGAATTGGCACTTTGGAGACGTACCGCATTTGAATGCATTCTTATATTTATAATGTTGATTGCGATACTAGCTAACCCTATTTCACAAACCAAAAGATTTCTGTATAATCCTAACTATGAAGGAGATGGCAGCGTTGTACCCCACAAACTCGATGATATAAGTATACTCACGTAAGCTTTACTAAAATAACCATTCTCACATTGCAATTAATCGAAACTCCATCTGACAGAGGAATGGCCGACTCGAAACGCGAACAAACTAAGTACATGCTAGCCTACTCACCCAAAGCGAAGTTTGTCGATGAAGTGGTTACGAAAGTAGCGAAAAAGTTGGAAATGAATGACCCCATACCTTTTGAGAATTCCGAGGTTATGCAAAATCAATTCGATGAGCGTACCACAATGGCTGGTGTTGTTTTCGAGAACGTTGATATCAACGATGAAAAACCGCCAGATATACTTTCGATTTCCATACGCTTTCCAAGCGAATTTCGTACGATTAATCCATTCCTCACCGAAGATCGTCTGTGGCTGACACGCTGTTCCGGTGTCTTAAGTGTAAAGCGTGATAATGTTAAGGATCCCGATTCAAATCAGGATATTTACATACGCGAAGGTTTCCTGCAATTGCAACATCTGATATTTTCCGAATGGCTTCAATTGGTGAAAAAAGACAATCCATCGACATTTATAGAACCCTTAGTCGATGTTTTTAATGTACGCTTGGATGTTGCCAAAGAGCGATGCGCATCGATGGATGTATTCGAAGCTCCTTCATTTCTATTCAATTTCCTCTATTTGTTGCCATTCATTAATATAATAAGGGTAAGTGAAAGAATCAGGTAATATTTAATAGATTTTATATTATTATAACAAATTTTATTTGTTTCTTTCCAGAATCTTTCTAGCCAATTTAGGGATAATGTGTCGACGCATCAATGGCACTACGGGTACTCATTTCACCGGCAATATTTTTGTTTATTTCTTGTATTGGGGATACGTCTAATAATAGTGGGTCTGATTATAATGATTGCCATATTTGTAAGTGATTCAAACCTATCTATATAAGTATGACTGATTTAGTTTGTGTGTGTTTGTTTTAGGTGTATTGGACGGTCGAGGTTCAAATGTTTTCGGTAATCACATTGGTTCTAATGATCCTTTTTGTATTCATATTTACAATAGAACTCATTTTAACGGCCATTGTGATAGCCAAGATTTTTGGAAATGAAATCAATGCAACGCTATTCACAGTCATAATCTGGCTGTTTAACTATGCGGTTTTTTGTGTGATCTTAAAGCGATACTGGGACGTCCATGGCTACTATGTCTTCTTCATACTGATTGTCTTTTTTAGCAATCAGATACCATATGGCATGCAGCTGTTTCATCGCATCATAAACGAGCCAAAAACCATAGAACTAGAGGATTATTTAGCTCTTTATTTATCTGCCTTGCTTTGCACAATAATCTATTTAATTGTGCTAACCCTCGTGCAGTGGAGGTTGCCGGGACGCCTGCTAAGCCGGCGTGTTGTGTTTGCCAAGAAAAGAAAGGATATCTCCATCGACTTTACTCTCGTCCATATGGGCCGCGCGCCCAGTTGGCACAATTTTGAGTTTGGCGATGTGGGGAGCAAGGAATTGATACGATTGCAACATATCTACACAATGCATCGCTCATCGGAACGCAAGATCCTGAAGAACGTCTCTATGCGCATATATAGTGGTGAGGTCTATGTGCTATTGGGTCACATTGGTTCCGGCAAACTGACACTGCTGCGTGTAATCTGTGGCCTGAAGCTTGCGGCGCGTGGTTCAGTCTTTTACATGGGCGAGAAACTCTACGAAGATATGAAACGTCATCGTCGGCATGTGGATTTCCGAAGCGTAGAGAATGGCCTGTCGGCACATTTGACCATTGAGCAAACCATTGCTTATTTTGTTCGATTGAAGCTCGATACCGATCACGCTGATCGTTACAATATAGAGCTAAGAAAATGGGTTGATCTACTTGAAGTCTATGTTGATAATCGTGACACACGAATCGGTAATCTATCCTATGGGGAACGTCGCCTGGTTTCCCTTTGTTGTGCGATGGCCGGCGGGACTAAGGTTATTGTGTTCGAGGAACCAACAGAGGACCTAACGTCCCATGAGGCTCAGATATTTTGGAGTATTATTGCTCTGGAGAAGGAGGAGCGTGCCTTTTTAATTGCGACACATAGCGTTGATGAAACAGAGATCGTCGCTGATCGTATCGGATTTTTTAGCATGGGTGTTTTGGAGGCTAGCGGTACACCGTTTTTTCTTCGTGCGAAATTCAGTAATTGTGTTGAGCTGGTAAGTCGTCATTAGACAATCAATCAATGGGAGTGCGAATAGAAATATTGTTAATTCATATCCCAATGTGATATTCACTGATATTAAAATATATTTAAAAACAGATCCTAATCAAGAAACCACATGTGCCCGATACACCAATTACGGACTTTATATCCGACTACATACCGAATGTTGAGCCAGAGAATGAGATCGGTGATACCTTAACTTATAAAATCGAAGCGGAGTATAGATCACGTTTACAAAAGATGCTGATACATTTGGAGAACGATCGCAAGAAGTTGGGCGTTGAGAATATACGTGTTGTTGGCTCAGAGATGTCGGACATATATATGAAATTGATAACATCATTTCGCTTACGTAAACAAATTATACCCGATGTCAGTAAGTAAAACCTCTAAAAGAAAACACAATTAAAAACTAAGAAGAATACATTGAATAGCGCAAAACTTTCAATTTACCGTGCTGTCGCGAAATAAGCTGAAAAGGCAACAAGTTCGAGCCATGTTCTATAAGAAAATGATACATTCGGCACCCAATGTATGGCCTGTTATAATGATATTTAGCAGCATGATACTAATTGTGATTATAACGCGGCTAGCCATGGTGCTGGATGTGCCGAATGTACGTAAGAACACAATGCACCTTGGCTTCATGGGCGGTACCGAGGAATTGGAAACCATACCGAACATTAGGGAATGTGGCTATGTATCCATTCGACAACTGTCCAAAATACCAACGTATAAGAAGGCCAATGCCATGTCCCGCACATTTGAACCGAATTCATTTTCCTGCGAAAAGGGCAAATACTCGGATGACCTAAATAGCAGAACGGAATTGCAAAGTTTGGGTGCCGTCGAAATGGATGGTGATCAAATTATATATGCTTACATAAGTCAGGCAACATTTCATTCGGCACCAATGGTGCTAAATTTGCTACACAACATTATATTACAGTGAGTATTGGGTGCATTGACTAACTGTTCCACTGATCAACTTAAAAACACATTCAGATTAACATATCCGAATAATACAAGGTTTATGACCCTGGTGGAAAATCAGCCGATGCCGACACCTTTGATGCTCAAGATCAATTTGCTGGACAATGAGATAGCCCACATAAATGCACCATTGGCCATTGGTTGTGTTGTGCCTCTACTCGTCTCGGTCTTCGTCATACCGCTGGTGGAGGAGCACTTGTCTCAGATGCGTATCCTTCAGATAATGGCCGGTCTACGTTTGCAGATTTATTGGGGTGTGAATCTGCTATGGGATTTCTTCACATACTTCATTTACTGCGTTTTCATTGTCATTATTGTTTTATGCACGAAAATCGGCAATTTCAATGCCGTTTCTCATTTGCTTCTCCTGCTGCTCCTCACCTTATATGGACTTGCCGGTCTGCCCATGACCTATGTAATATCCATGTATGTGAACACATCAATCCTTCGAGCTTTCCTCTCCTCTGTCGTCATTCAGAGCATAATGGGTTTGGTGCTCTACATCATCTACTGGGATGTGGCAAATAGCAATGTAATCTTCTACTATGGTGCCTGTATATCGCCCGGTTTTGCTCTCCTCGATGGCATTAGCAATATTTACATACAGAGCTTGGAGATACATTTCTGTGAGGCAAAGTGTAAGGCTATCGAAGGTTGTTACCTTGAAAATATAAGGGAAATGGTGCGCAATTGTGATTGTAAGTAGTTGATTACACACTTATGTGTGTGTGTGTGTGTGTGTGTGTATGTGGGTGACATTTCTTAAGTACTCGCCACACAGTTGATACCTATTTTAAATGGGCAAATCCTGGTATCTTACCCGCCTTGACGTTCATGAGTTTGTCGGCCTTAATTGCACTACTCCTTATATTCTGGATTGAGTTGCATCGTAAGGAAAAGAAGTTTCACTCCTCCAAAGAGTAAGCATTTGATGGACTGTTCATTTTTTTCCAAACTTTTCGAGTAACCCTTTTTTTTTATAGTTTACACAAAATGCGTACCGCAACCTATAAATTTGATGATGGTGATGTTGCTGATGTTAAGCAGAAGATTGCCGAGGCTGATATGAGTAAATGCAAGCAATCGGTGTTTTTGGTCGATCAGGTTGAGGGCAAAATTCCGCCAAAGGGTAACAAGGTCAATACGGTTTCCTTTGCGCTCAACAAGTAAGTTTGACCTACATATATAATTAAATGTCCTAAATTCACTGAATTAGTTTTTTATTTATTATTTAAGATACATGAGTATGGGCATATTTGGGCCACGAAATGCGGGCAAAAGTCATTTGATCCGTCAATTGGTTGGTATAGATGGGTTTTCCTTTGGGGAAATCTATGTGCGTGGCCTTGACTTTAAGTACGATCTGGATACCATACTGAACTATGTCGGATATTGTCCACAGAGAAGTGGACTGCTCGATGAATTGACGCCGCGCGAGCATATACGATTATTGTGTATGATACGTGGCGTCCAGTCGAATAAGATCAGTGAGAAAATGCTTGATCTTTGCGCGATGTTCAACATGTCCGGTTGGATGCATCGCAAATGTGGTTCCTTAACGCCGGAAAAGCGGCGGAAACTTGATGTTGCTCTCTCACTGGTTGCCTACAATAAGATATTTATTTTGGATGAGCCCACACGAGGCTTGCCGGCAACAGCAAGACGAGAGATTTGGAATATTTTGAGATATCTACGGTATTGTGGCAAGACCATCATATTTTCCACCAATGATGAGCTGGAGTGCAAGGTGCTGGCCGACTATATAATACTCTTTCAGAATAGTGAAATGCTCGCAATTGGCAGTATGCAGTATCTACGTTATAAGTACAGTCATGGTTTCTATCTGGAAGTACGATTGGTACGAGATGGTAGTACTCTTAAGGAATCAGAGGCTAAGTAAGTTGTTCATTTAATCATTTTTTGTATTTGCAATCAAAATTAATGTTGATTACTTATAGTTTAGCCAAGGATGTTGACAATTTGGCGCGATTTGTTAACTTCTTGCATGATAAATCGGAATTGGTGTAAGTAATTTATCTATATCTTGTGGAAGGTAGTTTGTGAAGGGCATTTTGCTTTTTCAATGAATAGCAAACAACATCTACCAGTCGTTGCAATTTGCTACATTCATTTTATTCCATTTCACTTTAGCGCTCATTTGCATAATTGGTTCAAGTATTATGTACCTGTGGGTCACATTGTCTACTCGTTTCTTTATGGCGCCATGGAGAAGAATAAGGTGCGCCTGAATGTCTGCGATTATTGCATTTATCAGGCAAGCATGAATGTGGTCATTTCCCAGGTCCAGGAGACGCGCACTGAGCTCAAACGTCGCATGACAGATAGGGATAGTGATAACGAGGAAGAGGCCCCTAACACAAAAGCACGGAGCTAGAAGAAACATACACATATGCCTAACTTGAATATTTTGTAATTAATTCATAATTCGTAGTATGAGTGTCAGCTAAACATTTTGTAAAATTAATAACTGAGTGTCATGAGACGTATGCTGTACTCGAAACTAACTGAAAAGGCTTTGACTTTATAAACTTTTACTTATTACTTGATTTACATATTTGATTATGGAGTTTTTTGTTAGTTTTCACTGACGTGTTAAATACCATGTTATGAACTAACATGCATACACATGTTGACCTAATTGATATGACACAATGTCTTGTGTCCATGGTAATTTCTGATGACAATAATCGTTACTACAACCAAATGATTCATGGGTTCAATTAAAAATTAAGTAATGTCGATAACTGACACATTGTCATTGTCAACAAGGATATTATGATACCATATACATATAAAATCTGATTTGGTATTGACTTCTTGCTAAAATAAGGAAAGCTGTTACAGAAAGCTGGTAAGTTTCCATGGCCTCCATGGCTAAGGTGGTTATTACAGGTCATTTTCAAGTCTGCCACTCTCAGTACAATGAATACATTGACCTGCCCCTATTAATTTTTAATATTCAATGGCTTCGACTTTGGGTTTTACCTTCAGGTAGCAACTAATGAAACACGTGCAAACATTAAATTTTTAATTGACCCATTTGAAATACATTCATTTTTTTGTTTCTGTTGTGAATTTGTCGACATGCGTCATATGGGCATGCAACCGTGCAACCAACAAATAATCATTTTAATACAACTAATAGACCACGGTACATAGAGCAGTACAGAGCGTTTGACGCACAGTGTAACAAATATACACACATATATGTATATTATTTTTTACAAATATAATCTTTCCACTTCGCGAATTTTATCCGTTGCGCTTAAATATATTTAAAATTGATATGTGGTCACACTGTTTATCCAGCTGTGCCGATAGACGATAGTCATTAGAATAGAACGCTCACGCTCCCAGCTGACGCTCATACTAGTTGTAAACACGCAGAACTGAACCCTAACTGCAATTGTTTTGTGTAGTTCGGTCACCGTTTGGTTGTAATATTTTCGATTCTTGGCAAAATTGTGATTGTGCGCGTGCTTTTAAGTGCTTTCAGTTATTGCCGCAAGCTGGTTTGCCATTGTACGCGGGCATCAAACGACATTAGAAGAATTATTAGTGTAACTTGTGTTTTTTTTTCCCAATTTGTTAGTGTGTGTGTACTGCACATGTTTGTGCGTTTGTGTGTGTGTGGCGCACAGCTGTTGAGGCCGAAGTTGAGGCAACGGCTACTTGTTATAGTTTTTTCATAAAACTTATATACAAATATCTACATGCAAATAGCATTTGTAGCTGAACAATAACAAAGGGTTTGATAAACTATTGAGTGACAAATCGGCCAAACACAAATGGGGAACATATAAATATTAGACGCAAAACACAAAAGATTGATAACTTTGCACAATGCCATAAAATCACGCATACATACATGCATATCTATCTTTAAATATATGTATGTATGCATGCATATAAACATCGTAACGTATTTAGAAATAGCCCAGCGAAACTTGAACTTTGAATAAACATTTCATATTTCCCACTATGTGTGCATGTAAAGAGATTTTGCCATGTAGGTATTTTTAAAGGTCAAATGTTAAATGTCGTGGTTAACGAAACAAGAAAAGGATTCAAGCTCTGTAAGTAAACTACAGAATATTTGCTATGTGTTCCTGGCTCACATAAAGACCTAACCGTTTATTGGCAACATACCGATTGCGATTAACGGAACACAATTGTCCCACTGCTACATATATAGTGTCTACCATTACCAGATGCACTTAACGCAAGGCGCTCAATTCCGATAGCTAGGAAATAAAGATAACAAAACACAGCACCTGCTCGTGCTTCCCGGTACGTTGTGTATGTACTCGGCTTCAATAAATACCAATTGTACCAACTAGTTATGTGTGTAGGTACATGTGTATGTACATGCGTACATGTGATTGTACTTGTAATCTGGTTCTAAGTACAAACGACTAAGCACACGCCTGCTCCACACACTTATCATCGTGACATTGCAAAAAATGTGAATATCAACAAAAAATCGAATTACCCACAATATGTCTTTAAAGTTCTTAATTAATTATTAAACAGCTATTAATTCCGGCGAACAACAAAATAATTAGTCATTCATACACCTAGATAGGTACATGTATGTGTGCATGTGTGTTAATGAAAAATAAGTAAAACACGTACTTAGACACAAGTCAGATGACGCAGTGACGCTGGGTAACCTGGCACATTACTTAAAGCTTTCAATCAACATTTTTGTATCAATGTTTGCCTTGTGACGTCACTTGGTTCCAATCGAAATGGCAGCAAATTGAACTGACGATCGCAATTAGTGAAGTCAAACTGTTGGTAAGTGCAAATCATATTGATTATATCTAATTTACATACATCAATTTTCGACCTACTACATGTACGTAGTATGTATGTATGTTTGTGCGCGTGTACTGAGTGCTTAACCTAATTGACGATTAGGGAGTTACGATTGGGTAATCAACGTAGGCAGCTTATACGGAAGTATGTTAACACTAGAGTTCATTTCAGATTATGACATGCATTTCCATAACTTCATTATGCATATTTAATGGATTCAGCATAAATTGAATAACGATTAATTAAATGAATTTTATTGCAATGAGGAACATACAAATTTACTCAAGTTCATTTTCTAAGTTTCTAACCATTATCAGAGTAGGCTATGACCAATCAGGCTATCCCAGTCAAGGCATTTAGAGCAGTCAACATTCAATTTTAGTTAACCGAAAAGAAAAACCAAATTTTTAATTCCAAATATAAAATTTTAGTTTATATTTTAAATACAGAGGTAAGTGCAATTAAAGTCGATGAAATAAAAACCTAAAGCCATATTTATCAAACGGGAACCCAGGATCAATCCAATGAACCTACCCGACTCTACTTGGTCTTGCATTGTGCATCTAATTGCACCGAACAGCACATTACATACACAGTGATGATGATCCTCAAGAATCAATATGTTAACAATTACCAAAGCCATTTCTCATAAGAAAACGTTTACCCAAGAAGCCAAAGAAACAAAAGCTGTGTTGTGGATTTAGTTCTTACGGCACTTAAGAAATTCAAGAAACCATTGTTCATGATTGGTCATAGGCGTTGGCATCGATAACTGCGACAACCTTTCTTTCTTCCTCTTCTTACATCTGGGGTCTGGACAATATGGTTTCCGCTTACGTTGTTTACAACATTTCATCGTGTGCTTTTTGTGGTATCACTACTCAAAAAGAAAAAACAATTTGCGTTATTTTTAAACGTAAAATTATAAAATATATATTTATGTTAACGTTACTTGCAATTTGATTGTATAAAACATAATGAAACGTTTACCAAGAAACCAAAGAAACTAAAGCTGAACTGACTTTCCATTATGGTTATAACAATGTCTTTAGCCGCCTAGACAAGATAATGAAACAAAGGTTTACATTGTGGGCATACCTGTTTGATATTTCATATATGTGAATGCTTAAAAATAGCTTACAAGTTGCATAGAGACATTTTGTTTAATGCATACTTATTCATAAATACTATCAGTTAGAAGTCAAAAGCCTAACTAGGTCCACTGACAATGCCAAAAAATTGAATATTAAAATCAACGACTTGTGCTTTTTTTTGTCATAGTCTTTTGCAAACTGGGGTCTACACTATGTCATATAAATAGTAATAAATATGTCTGAATAGTATTATCTGATACTATGAGTACACCAATTTGATTACAATAGACTGAGTTTGATTAAATGCTATGCCACAGTCGTGACTCATTCTATAACTCGAAAGAGTACCGGAATGTACGAGTGATGAATCATAAACTCTTGAAATTTATTTATTTTATTTTGGAAAGAGATAATCCTGCAAAGCGTATTGTATTGCGATCTGTAGATGTTTATCATGATTCACTTGACACTTGTTGATATTTCAAGAAGAGACAATTATATTAAACTTCCTTATAATTTGTCTATTATTATTGTTAAGTCTACTGTCTTAAATATGTTTTTAGTTAAGTAAATTGTAATTGTTTAAGTTTTACAAATAGATAAGCGGCCGCTATCTATAATTTTATTTTATTTTGGAAAGAGATAATCGTGCAAAGTGTATTGTATTGCGATCTGTAAATGTTTATCATGATTCACTTAACACTTGTTGATATTTAAACAAGAAATATCATTTTAAACTACCTTTTAATTCGTTCATAGTGAGATACCAAACAATGTTGTTAAGTCTTGATAATATAGTATATTGTTTTAAGTAAAGTTAATTGTAATTTTTTAAGTTTTGTAAATAGATAAGCGGCCGCTATCAACTCGTAAACAAAAATTTCTAGTAATAAAAATGTTGAGTGTCAGAGATTTTTGAATAGGCTAATACACTTATAAATATATGCCACTTCCGACTTAACTATACTCCACAAAGTGCTCACGTCTTTTTAGTGTGGTCTAATTTCAGATAAAAATCAAATACATATGTACCCATTAGTCATCGGGAAAGTTTCTCGCCCTTTCGACACTCTCGAAATGTTTGTATAACATGCATAAAGATAAACTAACTAGTACCCATGTGCTTATCGTAAAACAATGTACTTACATATTATATACTATGTGTTTCGATATGGTGTTATTTTTATCGAATCTATCGAATCTGTCTATCTGATGTCATAAAACTTTACAGATAAGTCTATACCGTTCAATGGCACAATCTATGACAAACTACTACTATATTGCAGTAAAGCATCGATAAACGAAATTAATTTGCTTTATAATACTGTTTCATTTTGAAGAGGATTTGATATTGATATACTTGATTAAGTATATTGTCTTCTTGATTACAGGGTGTTGTAGTGTGACCATGTTAATCACTATTAAATGGCATGTACTCCAAAAATATACAAGACCACTTCAGACATCGCAAGCGTCTTCTTATAGCGCTTATCACTTTTAGCCAATATCGCTCCAATGGCAATAAATGTCATATGCGTTTTTTCTGTATAATAGATTATTTAGAAGTGAGTGTGCGAGTGTGGTTATTGCGGAACAATCAATGAATAGGGTACTCGGTTCACCGTTAACTTAGTTTCAAACTATAGCCACTGCCGAGCGGTTGGGCGGCCTGCTCCTTTACGACTTCTGCTTGTCCTTTGTCGGTTCGTTGACTGAATAACCAAATAGAAATTGAAAAAGAATTTCAACTTTTTTTTTCTTGTTTGCTCGCATTGTGTTGGCAAGTTAGTTGTCACAAGTGTGGTAAGTGTTGAGTGCGCTGATAATATGTGAAAATTAGCTTTTTGTCAAACGTAAATAAACAGAGAAACTTGTGCTTGATATCTGAGCTGATGGAGTCAAACCAAAGTGTTGGAAGAATTATGTGTGAACGATGTTATACCTTTTTATTTCTTATAACTATTCTGTCTGAAAAGTTTTGCACACTTTTATCAAGAACTCCAGGATTACATGATATACCTGTTTCCATATTTCCGTCCCGTCTAAGGCATAGGTCTAATTAATTATATATGGTCTACTATTAAACCCATTTCCTAATAAAACTGGCTAGATATGACACTTGTACTTATATTTTATTTAAGTATTCTTTGTTCTTGTTAACAAACCACTTTTCATCCATATAGTATTTTTGCATACTTTAATGCATATCATAAAAATGTCACAAGGTACATATAACACGGTATATTCTTATAACTTATCAAGAAATCAAGATAAGCCTTTGTGTTAATCCTAATCTTAAGCAATATTATCATTTAATTAGCACTTTAGTATTGAAAATGTAAAATAAAAGAACGGTTTGTTAGAAATGCCAGAATCTAATTATAGGCCTTATCTTATCATAGTCTGTCAAACAAAAGATAATTTCAATCACAAATACACAATTTTTTTGTTTATACAACAAATTGGCAATCCTTCACTCATGCATATTGAAAGTGACGTAGGTGATGTGAGGACGTTTTGTTATCGTGCCTTTGCTATGCGTTGTTGTATCTCGATTATTAGAAATTCAAGATCATAGTCAATCTACAGCCATTATCAAAGTAGGCATGAACAAACTAGGTTACATTATTCATTATTCCGAATTAGCCAAATAGTAAGCAAGATTTTGAAGTTCATATACAAATTTTTAGTTAATATATCAAATACAAAACAATGGGTATAAAACTAAAGCAGCGATGTCAGTTAAGGAAGCTACGCAATAAAATGTCGATTAAACGAAAACCTAAAGCCATGGCAAACAAACGGAGACTCAGAAATAATTCAATGATCCTACACTACACTACTTTGTTAGGCATTATGCAAGCGGCCGCATCGACAGACACAATATGGGATCATGCTCGTTTCTGATGATACCCCGTCAATAAAGCGTGTCAGCAAAAATCGAAAAAAAATAAATGGAAAAAACTTTGGCCAAACCGCGTGGGTATTCCCGTATTAAAGCGATTTCCTATAAGGAAGGGTACATCCAAGATGCCAAGCAAGCCGAAAGGGATATTACTACTGATCGATCGACTACAACAAACTACCTTACACAACTGCATTTTTGATTAACTATGTTTTCAATTAATTGGGGATAAAGAACAACAAGCGCATGCATTTTTCTTTTTATTGTTATCGAATATGATATTTCATAGGCTATTTTTACTTTTTGTTTTCTTTTGTTTTGTCTCATAACTGGTTTGCGCAATGCAATTATTTATTATTAGTCAGTCAAAAACCTTTTTTGTACTTTACGTATTCCGCGTGCTTAGAAGAGTTTTGGTTTTATTGTTGCTATAGCTAATCTTATCGACTATCGTTCGGTAATGGCGAGAACATATGTTCAAGTTTCAGGAAACTAACCTTATCGCCAACGTCAGCCAACTACATACGTTTACTTAAGCTTTAAGGCACGTGCTTGCCTCTTGCTCAAAGATAGCGGCAATAGTGTGCCTAACATAAAGCACTAATTGGGTTCAATTATAACCGATTGTTGTGATTTAATATTTATATAGCTCAATACGATAATTTCTTCTTTCGTTTCCTATTATATTTCTTTGCACTAAATTCTATATCCAAAATATGTCTCAAGATAAAAGCACATTGAACATATTATTAATTATTATTAAATATGAAGCGTATTAATGTATTTATTTTTATTGCAGTTGAGACGCGTTTTCTTGGATTCAGAAGGACCAAGAAAATTAAAATTCGATTTAAGTGACAACGGGATATGACGAGATAGTACAAAATGGCCAAAGTAACTAACTGGAACAAATTTGTGCTGTTGCTTTGGAAGAATTGGCTGCTTCAATGGAATCACAAATGGCAATTGGTAATCGAACTGTTTTTGCCAGCGGTATTCTCTTTGCTGCTGGTATTGGTTCGTACTCTTGTGGTGGCAGAGCAAAAGGATGTTTCCATATATCGTCAATATCCTTTAGACAACTTGGAAGTTTTCAAGTAAGTTTCAATTTATGTACATATGTGTATGCATTATATCGATATATGTATATTTGTATGTGACACACATATCAATTTGAATTCCTAACAAATTCCAATCGAATATTCAACCAAATACCAAACAAATTCTAATGAGAGTTTCAAAGGATTACTTGAAATATTTGAAAGTAGCATTATAAAATGCCCAGATTTCTGTGTCCTATTATATACATACATATATATATACATATATTGATATTGTCACAATCTTTTAAGTTATTTCTTTTTGTTTATTAAGTTTGAGTTGAAGTGCGCGTTTCAAAATTTTTGTTTTGTGTCTCTCGATATGTTTTTGTACAATTTTTTCTTCATTTTGTTTAATTCTTCATTGTGTGACAGCGCACGACAATCAAACAATATATTTTCTTGTATTTCAAAGTAACTATTCTCCTCCGATTCATTGACTTCATATACTTAATACAGTTGTAAGTACATACATACCAAATGCGCATATTGCATACAAGGTCTTTCATATATTACTTTGTATCTATAAAGAACCTAAGGTACTACGCTCGTCAAAAGTATATACGGCTTGCATATATCCAGTACCCAAAATCCTTTTCTGTACCCTAAATTCCTATATACATATAGTTTCTGATCAATAATAATTTTTATTTAAATCGATAAAGGATTAGTTATGAAATTTCAGTATAGTATGTATACTTAAAACAGTTTCAGTAATAAACAATATCTTAATACTCTTTAACGCCTTTTAAAAAAGAGAAACTAAATTATGTTAATAAAATTAACAAAATAAATCATTCTTGTAAATTTGAATTATAAAATACAATATTTACAATTTTATTTATTGCAATTTTTCGTATTTCTTATTTATTCTTGTTGCTGTTTTCCTTTTTTTTGCTGAGCTTTTATTTTAGTTTGTTTTATTTTAACGATTTACTAGACATTTCAATAATCGGTGCACTTTCTTCTGTCTTTATGACAACTCTATAATATTGTGGTCTGCCAAATAAATTTCATATTCTTCTAAATCTGACTGAGTTACAAAATAAATATATGCACATACTGATAAAGATTAATGAAAACTGGGAAAAAATATTCTGAATCGGACAATGTTTTAACATAAATCTTGACAGAATTGTAAGGAATAAAATTCGGAAGTACGCATTTATGCAGGAAAATAATTATTATAAGAATAAAATTTCCCGATCCTGACAATGTTTTGACATTCCATTTCAAGAGAATTCCTTTATAAGATTCGGACGAAATGAAAGGGAACATGTTTAGTGATGCTGCCTAAGCAATTCGTAGCAAGATTGTTAAGATCAGTTTTGTGCACCGTGGCTATACTGTAACATATGTATATCTATACTTATTGTAAAACTCCTTGTACATTTTATATACATACATGCATATATATTTATATATAAATTGTATGCAACACAACTTTCAGATATTCAATGCTAAATTCGCGTCGCATGCACGCGCTCCTTTCCCTGCTAGTATCAAAGAATAAGAGGTAAACCATCAATCAAAAAACAACCAAATAAATAAAAAAAATAAATAAGATCTTATGGACATTTTAAGTTCGGATAACCGAACGTTTTATACCCTTGCAGAATCAATATCTTATCATTGTATCAGAGATTTTTTTATAGATAAAAATTATAAAATTGAATCTACAATCAATTGTATCATTAATGAGAGGAATTGGCTTAATAAAAATAAATTTAATTTGCTCTATCCGCTTGCCAGCAAGAGAATCCCAAACATTTCTGTTATACAACACATTTCAAATATTAGCCTTACATCATAATGAATTTATTACAGTCTGCAAAGGTATATTAAGCAATTTGTTCTTTTTTTTTTCGCTGACTATCAGAGACCATATAATCCTTCAGTCGCAAGTGTGTTTAGGTTTTATTGCAATGTTTCATTTCCTTGTCTGTATGTGGTACTTTCACCAAGGTCTGCAATAAAAAGTCTTACTTTAATGGAATTTTTAGACATAAGACAATAAATAATCAGATGAAGAGTAAACAGAATTTCATTTAATATTTTCAAGAAAAAACTCGACTTGGACCATAATCATTTATATACCCTAAATCCATGAAATGGTTATGAGAATCAGACAGAAACTTTAGGAGCTCAATTAAGATTTTGGATATATATTTTCTTATCGACAGTTTGTTTAAAATTATCGATAGCTTTTCCGGTGTACGATATGCTCATGCAATCGATAACATAAAAAATTCATGAGGAATAATTGTTTTTTGAAACTATACACAAATAATAAAAGTCTAAAATCGGTCAGAAATACCGATGGTATCCAAAATTGAAGATTAGTCATCAAGCATAGGTAAGGTCTAGAGTTAAGGATTTTCTCTTGTCAAACTTACTTGACTATTATAATCTGCTTACTTGTTGAGATTGAAGGTTTATTAGGACTGCATGTTTCGGTCTCTGATAGAAGGCAATTTGTTGCTATCTGTATGTTTTTTATTTATCCGTATAGCTTACCACTGCTTGTTGGTTTTTTGGTTAATTTTAATAGTTTTTTTAATCGCACGTTAAAAAGTAAAATTAGACTCTTAATGTACTATATGCACAATTACACAGACAATAAGAGAATAATGCCGCACAATCAAGTACCAAATCTTATACACTATATACACTAAAAATACACTATAGCTATATGTGGATATGTGTAACTAACAGCACTATATGTTTTTTTTATAATGCTTATCGAGATTTCGCCGTACTAATTGCAATATATTTTTGATACAAATAGCAACATAAGCAAGTACAGTACTGGTCGACCGCCAATCTATAATCTGTTTTATTCACCCAATAATCCGGTGCTGGACTTGCTGATGAAAGAGGCGGCTGGCAGCTTAGACATGTCGTACAAGGGCGTCGATACGGCCACGCAGCTGGAGAACGATGTGGTGACCAATAATGCATTTGCAGGCGTTCTTTTTGACGCTGTGATGGCTAATATAACGGAGCTCCCGTCGAAATTCGAATATACGTTACGCTTTCCCTCGGAACTGCGAACGACAACGCTGAATATTGGTCTGACCTGGCTGACGATGCGACTGTTTCCGATGATCGATCTGACGGGACCGCGTAACTTGGAGGATCCCGATGGTGGTATTCCTGTCGGCTATCTGCGTGAGGGTTTTCTCCCCATACAAAATGCTCTGAGCATGGCGTACCTACGACAAAAGACGACAAATGTTGAATTGCCCGAAATTGTGATGCAACGTTATCCATATCCCGCCTTCATATTTGATCCGCTGCTTCAAGGTCTTTCCAGTATAATGTCATTGATAATACTGCTCAGTTTCATCTATCCCTGCACTTATATAACTAAGGTAAGTGGATGCTTTTAGTTATGCTTTCAGTTATGCCAACTGTCAATTATTTTTCTTTCTTTTTAGTACGTTACCAGCGAGAAGGAGAAGCAGTTGAAGGAAGTAATGAAAATAATGGGCATGAACAATTGGTTGCATTGGATGGCCTGGTTTGTCAAATCCTTCATCATGTTGACAATTTCAGCTATACTGATTGCTATTCTAATGAAAATCCGCTGGAGTCACGATGTTGCCGTATTGACCCATACCGACTTTTCGGCACTACTATTCTTTCTGATCATCTATATAGTGTCGAGCATCTGTTTCTGCTTCATGATGGCCACAATGTTCTCCAAGGCAAGTACAGCGGCTGCTGTGACGGGTTTGATATGGTTCATTGCCTACATCCCATTTTCGTTTACGATTAACACATACCAATCGCTTTCGTTGGTATCCAAGTTGGGATGGAGTCTTATTTCGAATACAGCCATGGGCTTTGGTGTTCGACTTATATTGGGATTCGAAGGAACGGGTGAGGGTCTGCAATGGAGCAATATGTTTTCGCCGGTCAACGTTGATGACACCCTGACAATGGGTTATATTATAATCATGATGCTTATCTCGTGTGTGTTTTACATGCTTATTTGCTTGTATGTGGAGCAAATTTTTCCGGGAGACTTTGGTGTGCCACGCAAATGGAATTTCCCTTTTACTCGTTCGTTCTGGTGTGGGGAAAAAGGTTATATGGGCGTCGAGGATATGCCGCAAGACGGCATGGAGCATCGTGATCCGAACGCTTTCGAAACTGAACCGGAAGACAAACACATTGGACTGCAGCTAAGGAATCTGAAGAAGAAGTTTGGTAAAAAAATGGTTGTCAAGGGTCTTTCGATCAACATGTTTGAGGATGAGATAACCGTACTTCTGGGTCACAATGGAGCTGGTAAAACCACCACCATATCCATGCTGACGGGCATGTTTCCACCCACCTCCGGCACGGCCATTATCAATGGCAGTGATATAACTACCAATATCGAAGGAGCTCGCATGTCTTTGGGCATTTGTCCACAGCACAATGTGCTCTTTGATGAGATGAGCGTATCCAATCACTTGCGTTTCTTCAGTCGCATGAAGGGTCTTAGGGGCCGAGCCGTGGAGAACGAGGTCGATAAGTATTTGAAAATGATTGAGCTGGAGAACAAGGCTAATGCTCCATCCTCAACATTGTCGGGTGGCATGAAGCGCAAATTGTCCGTCTGCTGTGCCCTTTGCGGCGACACCAAGGTGGTGCTGTGCGATGAGCCCAGCTCTGGTATGGATCCCTCGGCAAGACGACAGCTATGGGATCTACTGCAGCAGGAAAAGATGGGACGCACGCTTTTGCTCACCACACACTTTATGGACGAGGCCGATGTGCTGGGTGATCGTATTGCCATTATGTGCGATGGCGAGCTCAAATGTCATGGCACCTCCTTTTTCCTCAAGAAGCATTACGGTTCTGGCTATAGACTAGTAAGTATATAGAATAACTTTATTATCACTGTTTACATTTATCAACTATTTAATCGATCTCTTTTAGATTTGCGTTAAGAAAGACGACTGCAAACCGGTTGAGGTGACGGAACTGCTTAACAAGTATATACCAGGATTGAAACCCGAAAGTGATATAGGTTCAGAACTGTCGTATCAGCTGCCCGATAAGTATTCCGAGAAGTTTGAAGAAATGTTTAGCGAACTGGAGGATCGCTCATCGGACATGCATCTGAATGGCTATGGGGTTGGCATCACATCAATGGAAGAAGTATTCATGAAAGTAGGTGCAGAAAAGTCGGCCGATGGCAATAAGGATTTGAGTAATAGGCTTAACGGCGGCACCGGGTACCATGACGATGACAACGAATCGATGCAATGTAAGCAATATTTAAACTGAATCTCTCTAGCTTCTAAACCATATTCTGATTGCAGCCGATGGTGTTTTCTCCGACAATCGGAGACCGTTGCAAGGAATGAAACTGTCCCTAAACCAATGGCGTGCCATGATGCTTAAGAAGATACTGTATACGTGGCGCAACAAGCTGCTACTAATCATCCAGAACATAATGCCTATATTCTTTGTAATTGTCACGGTGCTCATAACACGAACACAGGGCACGTTCCGTGAACTACCGGCGATTACGATGGGTTTGCCACAGTATCCAGTTGCGGTCACCGTTATGGAACGTACGGCGAATTCAACCGAAGGTTCGGTAGGCACACGAATTGCCAATCAATACGAAAATCTGGCAACATCATTTGGGCCCAAATACACGTACGAGAGCACTGGCGCTAAGAACTTCACAGAATACATACTCGATCTGGGCAAATCAATACAGGTTCGAATCAATTCACGCTACCTGGCAGCAGCCAGTATTGGCGATGACAAAATTATTGCCTGGCTAAACAATCAACCGTTGCATACGGCACCGCTGACTGTCAACATGGTGCACAATGCCATGGCACGCGCATTGATCGGAGATACGTCAGAGATCAGTGTTACCAATTGGCCACTGCCCTATACGCCACAAACCCTGCTGACGCAGCTGAATGTGGGCAACAATTTGGGCACACAGCTGGCAACGAACTTGTGCTTCTGCATGTGCTTTGTGAGCGCCATCTATATACTGTTTTTGATTAAGGAGCGCGAGTCACGTGCCAAGCTGCTTCAGTTCGTTAGCGGCGTTAGGGTGTGGACATTCTGGTTATCACAGTTCCTCTGGGATTTTGCCACCTATACGATAACGGCATTGATTATTGTCGCGACTATTGCCTGTTTCCAGGAGGACGGATTCAGCACTTTTGACGAACTGGCCCGTTACTTTGTCTTGCTGCTAATCTTTGGCTGCTCAGTACTGCCATTCACCTACATTGTGTCGTTGTTCTTTAAGGAACCGGCGACTGGGTTTGCCCGCATTTCAATTATTAATATATTTGCCGGCATGGCCTTGTTCATTGTTGTTGTTGTCATGTCATTTGAGTTCTTCAATACAAAGGACACGGCAAATATACTCTCCTGGATTTTCCGCGTCTTTCCACACTTCTCCCTGGCCATGGGTCTCAACAAGGCGTACGTCAATGTGGCCACACGAACTGCTTGCGAAAAGGTTAGCGGCCTGCCGCCCATCTTGGTCTGCGAACTGGTGCCCAAGTGTTGCAGTAAGTACTTATCAGTTCTTTTTAAGCAGCAATTGAAATTAAAACGTTAACTTTTCTTTTTATAGACTTGAAAAGTTATTTTGCCTGGGCTGAGCCAGGTGTGCTACCCGAAACTGTCTATATGGTTGTCACAGGAATTGTGTTTTTCATTATTATCGTATTGGGTGAATACGGAGTGGTCAATGAGATTATTTATCGGATAAGCAGGCGAACAATGTAAGTTGACAACTCGTGGATCATTGCTTACTTGTTAGTTACCACATATTACGCGCCTGATGACAAGACTTATAAGTTTACCACTGTCTTGCCTTTGGCGGTAATCAATGCTAGAACCTTTAATTATTCGTTCCCGCATGCTTCCGGATAACTTTTGCCGACAAATATACATCCAACTAGTGATTTCATTGGTTCCCGATTAAAAAGTTATTCAGCAACTAGTGAATTTTTGGGTTTCCATTCCCTAGTATTTATGTATTTACTTAAACATATTTTTCCTTATATGCAGAAAACCACCACCTCCTGTAGAGTCCTTGGACGATGATGTGGAGAGCGAACGTGAACGCATTCTACAAATGAAATCTAATGAATTATCTACAAAGAATCTGGTGCTAGATCGTGTGACAAAGTATTATGGAAATTTCATGGCTGTCAATCAAGTGTCCCTTTGTGTTGAAGAGTAAGGAAAACATTATTATTATATTCAAAAAAGAAAAAGAGTTATATTCGAGTTTTTGCAGAACCGAATGCTTTGGTCTGTTGGGTGTCAACGGTGCTGGCAAGACGACCACATTCAAAATGATGACCGGAGATGAGCGCATCACATCGGGCTCGGCATACGTGCAGGGTCTTAACCTGGAGCTGGAAATGAATAACATATATGATAAGATTGGCTATTGTCCACAATTTGATGCGCTGCTTGATGATCTCACTGGTCGCGAAGTTCTAAGAATATTCTGTTTGTTGCGCGGCATTCAGCCGGACCGCATTAAACAGTTGTCTGAAGATTTGGCCAAATCATTTGGTTTCATGAAGCACATTGATAAGCAGACCAAAGCCTACAGCGGTGGCAATAAACGTAAATTGAGTACGGCCATTTCGGTAATTGGCACACCATCTGTCATCTACTTAGATGAACCCACCACTGGCATGGATCCAGCGGCACGCCGGCAACTGTGGAATATTGTGTGTCGTATACGTGACTCGGGCAAATCTATTGTGCTGACATCACACAGTATGGAGGAGTGCGAGGCGTTATGCACACGTTTGGCCATCATGGTCAATGGCGAGTTCAAGTGCATTGGTTCCACCCAGCATCTGAAAAACAAGTTCTCCAAGGGTCTCATACTTAAAATAAAAGTGCGACGCAATCGTGATGCACGCAAGTCGGTATTGGCTCGCAACAGTAGCAGATTCATCAATCGAATGTCAAATGATTCATTCGACGTGGCGCCTATTGCATCCGATGGCAGCAACGCACCAACGCCAATTGCTCATGTGGACAGCTTCGATGGCCAATTGGCAAGCACTCCAGTGGCATACATAGGCAGTAGCAATGATGTGCGTACGCCACGTCGCAAGTGAGTACATAGTTTACGGGGAGAATGTACCTTCAATCTCACTTATTGGTATACCATATATATTGCAGATCTAGCAGTTATCGACTCAACTCGGATGAGATAACAGTTGCCAATCAACTGGCACAGCAGGACATTGATAAAGTCAAGGATTTTGTCCAACTACAATTCCCTCAGTCAATTTTGCAGTAAGTTTAATAACATTTCTTAAAATGACTTTTAATTAATGTTACTTGACATTTTTTAGGGAAGAGTACCAGGGCATGTTGACCTTTTACATTCCATTGCATGGCATCAAATGGTCACAAATCTTCGGACTCATGGAGCGGAATCGTCATGATCTTAATGTCGAAGATTACTCAATTAGTCAGACAACATTAGAGGAAATATTCCTAGATTTCGCCAAGTATCAGCGTGAGGATCCACGCACATTAAAGTGAGCTAGTCCCAGAAATGTTAACCTCTCTAATTAGAAGTTGCAGTAGCATTCACACACACATGCACACACACGCATACGCACGCACACACAAGCACAGCGAAACACAAAGCTCATTTAGCGCAATTTTTGATGCTTGTTGGCTTTAACTTTTTGCTGCATGTCTTAATCAGTTAATATGCTTAGCTAATTATCATTATTTTTTTTTTTGTTTTTTTTTTGTAGTTTTTAATTAGCTGCCTAAGCTTTTATATTATTATTATTGTATACTTAACTAAACAAAAATGTTTTGCACCCTTTGAAAAGCTAAAACTGACACCAATTGCTAATCTATTATATCATTTGGGCTAACCGCTTAAGTAGTATTGAAATTTACTTATAAAACAGCTTAAATTTTAGTAGAATAGCGCTATATTTTTATTATATATTTTATATTAATTTAATATTATTCAATCTGTATTCGATCAAGACGTAAAAAGTGCTGTTGCTGCTGACCATTCAGATTTTCCTGACTATATCAACCTAGGACCTACCTAATACTATGACCACCATATAAATATATATATATATTTATATATACACCGGTGCACAAATCGTAACCGGTTATAGTTAGTTGTTAATGTTATTATAATGTCGGTGAGCACAACAAAGAAATCAACAACAACAAACAACAACTTCAACAAACCTTGGACGCTATATATATTTATATATATATATATATATATTCGTATATATATATATATATATATATATTATAAACTAGTATTGTAAGAAGTTAGCAATTAAAACATTTTAATGAATGGCATTGTATTGTTAACTTGTGATCTTATAGTAAAAGAAAAGTAAAAATAATAAAAAACCAAACATTTATGTATTATCCAAAGATGTTTATACATATACAAGTAATGTGTGGCTTTAATTAGTTACTTACCCACAAAAAATGAAAAATGCGTGTGAGATTGTCTTTTTTTTTATTTAGTTTTGAGATCTTGATAACTTTGTTACCAAAACGTGTACCTAGCATATGTAAATTGTACCTAAATACATATATATACAAATAAATATTTAGAAAAACGCACGAGTGCAAACTTTAATTTTAAGTATTGTATTCTGGGCTGGTTTATTGTACGCATCCCATCAAATTACTTATGATATAAGCAAATTGCATATATAAAAAAATAAACGATTCACGAAATATAAATAAGTTTTTAATTAAAAAAAACTTTGCACACGATTCTTCATTACAAATTTGTTGATGTTGACTTTGATAGGGTTTCAATGTTCTTAAGGGCTGAACGATCGAATAGAGCTGATTGGACGCCCATTATTATATTACAAGTGATATAGAAATCCTCAATATTCAATTCATAGGAATCCCGACGTAAGGTCAAAAAAATTTCCGTAAAACTTGTGGTGCGTCGTGGTACATAAAATGACAAGGTGTTCTCGTTCTGATTTCTTTAGAAAATGTTGGGACAATTAACAATAATATAATCTATAATATATTAATAACGCCTTACTGTAGAACTGCTCTGGGAAACTTGACCTGAACGAACAGGATGAATTTGTTTGCTGGCGATGTCGGAAATTTATTTATGCGATCCCAAGTGTTCCTAGCTGTATTTATTTCCGCATTCACTTTATGCTTAAAACGTACCTCCAACAAATATCCATGATTATAGCGCTGATCCTGATTGCCCATGGTCATCAGTTGACCATCATACATAACCGGAGAGCGATTACACATCCGTTCGCAGTCCGAGCCGGACAAGTTTGTATAGAGAAAGCTGCAGCCCCGTTGCTGCATATAGCATGTGAGGATGTAAATCGTACGTTTGCCAGTAGGATCAAGGCCACCGGGTGGCCCATCCACGCACACAAGTCGTGGATCACCCAATATGGCCACAGCGAAACCGATGCGACGATGCTGTCCGGGTGTACAGGACCGTATCAGATGGCGATAGCAACTCGTAAAGCCCAGCACATGCGCCAATGCCTCACAGACCTGCGGAATACATTTCTTTGTGAGTCCATGTAGCTGAGCCTGAATGTGTAACAGTTCACGCGGCGTTATTTCCTTTGGCATTATCTGTTCCTGAGTACAGTAGCCGATCAAGGGATAGTACTGGATGCGTTGTTGTCTCGCAATGCGCCCACCCACCCAAATACGACCTTGAGATGGTCGTTTCTCCCCCACAAGGATCTTCACAAGTGTCGTTTTTCCGGTGTTATTGTAGCCCATCAAACCAATGCACTCGGCCCTGCAAAACAGAATTAATTAATGCAGATCTTTGAGGTGTACCATTCCAATAGACTTCTTTGGTATTATTTTGAGTGTACTACCTGGATATGCACAGATCGATACGTATGAGCACCGATTTCGTAGCATAGCGTTTTGCAATAGTCATGCATATAGCCGACGATTCGGATCGTTCCTGATCGGACATTTTTTCGACACGAAGTCGCTCGGCAATTACAGACTCATCGACGCCGTATACGCCGATGCCCTCGTGACGTGCACGATGATCCTTCCTCTCGCTCCATCTGGATTTACGTGGTATCTTACTATTAAAGCATGACCAAGCCATTAGGATATAGTGTTCCCTGGCAATAAAGAAAAACAACGGTCCCACAATAGACAAGAGCATCATTAACATATCAATGGCAATGCCATAGGTTTCCTCGGCGTAATTGTGAGTAACTACGGGAAACAGAAACATTATTTATGATTCAAAATATTATGTGTATGATAATTGGGTACTAACTGCAACAGTCTGGAGGCATTTTACACTTCTCGATTTCGACTGATACAAAGTGAATATTGGGATCGTCGCATTGCAATTTGTAATCGTATAGATAGAATAATTTGAAGATGACCTGACCGAACGCATATTGCGTTAGTATCTGATAAATGCTATTCAATGAGTGCAGATTAGCGCGCATAGTTATGGCAAAAATAGCTATGCCCAATACATTCATAAACGAAACGGCAATAAAGGCATTGTTCGGCTCCTTAAATATGTGTGAAAAAGCGTAGGACATTGCAGTTACAGCAAGAGCCACCATGGTCAGCATCAAAAAAAACCAAACTGTAATTATTTCGATTGATTTAGAACGGAGAAAACAGTTAATCATTCAAAATGATACTCACTATATAGATTTAAATCGTGTCCCGGACTTAGATAGAGCGCTATCATAAGGATCATTCCCAGGCTAACGGGTAATATTTGTACAAAATCGAAAGCAAGTAAGCATAAGCTATATGTGGAGAGCCGAATACCTGTTAGAAACTGTTGACTCTTGAAGGAACCCTCGAGTATGCTGTAGACAGCCATGCTTTGCCACATGTTGGCAAAGATGAAAGACAAATTGATGGCCATCATGGAGCCCAGACTTAGACGGGTCTGTAGCATCGTATGGGCAAACATCTCAAATGGTAACGGTATCAGTGCTATATCAATGGAAGCCTCCTCGTCATAGTAGCTTCTGTAGGTTAGGGATAGCACACATAATATATGATAAAAGGGGTTTTTTCGTACATACCGCGCAACCACATTGTGTATTAAATTAACGGCAAAGGGTGCGGCATGAAGGTGTATATTATTGAACCACACTGTTATGGTATCCTCGGAAAAGGAGGCCCCAAAAATATAGTTAAAATTCACTATCTTGGTAAACTCCACCTGTTGCAACAGATAGAAATCGGACAACTCGTCCTTCTCCAGCTCCGTTAAATGTCCATCGTACCAGAAGAGCAACTCCGAAAAGAACGCCTCCATCTCGACCACGTCCAAACTTTCGGACATCATTTCCACGAAGACGTCAACCGAATGCAACCGTGTCAAATTGAACGATAGCGGTACCAACTGATAGTTCTTGCCATTCATAAATATGGTGGAGAAGATGCATGCCGTTGCCAAAACCAGTGCTAAGATATTGATGACCATAATGGGGATATGACGCTTAGTGATGAGCCAACGCAAATACAATAGCGCTCGGACATGCATTTCGGTCCGTCGGCATCCATTGACACGGCCAGCGTTGTCAGATTCGGCAAGAGCTAGCTTAAGTTCTTCGATCATAACGTTCGGATCACCCGTCGATTCATTGTCCTCGGCACCGAAACGCAAGAAGATCTCACCTAGAGAGGTGTCGCGTAGGCGAAAACTAATTATATCCAAATAAGTCATATTAAGCTCGAGATCATCAAACAAATCGGGATATTGATCCTCGTATTTGGTCTCTAGCACAAATGTTACCTTGAAGCCAATATCACTTTCCACGGTCAGATTTGGTAAATATTTGCTCAACAATTCTTTAAGGTGAGGAAAATCAAATGCTTTACCCTTAACGAAAGTCTAAGTCAAATGAAGAAAGAGCTTATATCTATAATATAATGGTATATAAATGTATTCTTATACATACCAATCGATAACCATGTCCGTACATACTACGGAGAAAGGGCTTGCTGCCGGTGCACTTGAGCTCGCCTTGGGACATAATTGCAAGACGGTCGGCCAAATGGCTTGCTAGAGATGGTGAATTTGTTACCAAGATAATGGTGCGTCTGCATTTCTCCTCCTTGATCAGGTCACAGACGAGCGATTGTGTGACTAAATCTAGATCGTAGTGTAAATCGTCGATCAGTACGATGGGACTACCGCCGGCAAAGGCACAGCCAATGCATACAAGATTACGCTCCCGAGCGGTCAGGGACTGAATCCTTTTCCGTTTCATGGTGCTCAGTCCCAGCATTTTTGTATACAAATCGATCTCTCCACTAGCATTCTTCCATGAACTACCCTTAACCATGCATATAAACCGGAATTGATCGGCGACGGTAAAGTCCTCAAAAAGCAAATCCTCGCCTAGAGCCAATCCAAGTTGCATGGATGCATCATGACGTTCGGTGAGTATATTATATTCATCCACCATGACAATACCACGTGACGGTTGCAAGAGTCCAGCAAGTATCCGTAGAAGCGTCGTTTTACCACAACCATTGTGACCCATTAGGACCGTCACCTCGTTCTCATACACATTCAGGGTGAAAAAGTTAAGGGAGCTTTTAGTGTTCTTCTCATAGTGTTGGCATAGCTTCTTAATTTTGATCTTGAAGCGCCGATGTGATGGCTCCACCTCGTAAATCTTGGTCGCCTTGAGACCCGATGGACGTGAACCCGACGGTAAATTGCTATCTTCAATATCCTGAAATGTAAAATCACCACTGTGAAGGGGCACGGGTATATGTTTATGCCGCCTTCCGCCAGTTTCACCCATATGCCAAACATCCATATATAAGCCTACTGCACCGTAGACAAATGTGGCTATCGCGAACAAATAAGTGGCCTCCAAGATAGTCAGATGATAGGAGGAACTGTTTAGGAATCCACCCATTTCCACAAATTTGCCATCAACGAACAACTCTCGCTCCATCAGTCCCTCTAAGAGCATTGCGATCACACTGTTGGGCAATACGCACGACATGTAACGTATGAGCAACAATGATTTCTCCGGATTATTCAACAACACAAAGAATGGCATATAGGATAGCAGCCAAAATACGGTCACAAGCCGAATGGCAAATCCACTGTTCCTGAAGAGCGAGGCGATCATCATGCAAAAGCTTGTCGTTGCCATACTATATAATACCAATATCATCAGTACGACATACCAAGGTGTTTGATATAACAGCGTTGGTTTACTATTCCAAGGTGTCTTTACAAAAATATGGTTAAAATTACAGCTAGACCCAATCCAATCGTGTACACTTACCTTGATAATAATTATTATAAGAATTGAACTAAAGAGTAAATAGAGAAATCCCTTGCAGTACCAGGATATAAAGTGAATAAGGTTGCCAATATTCATATTGATAAGAAAACGACGCATGTGACTTTGCTTTTCTGCGACAATTTGCTGTGAAGAACATGGTTAAGCAAATTAATATAGTATTATTATGTCACACCCACCCAGACCAGTAGCTGTGATGGAAACAGATAGCCAACGATGATGAGTAGCGGTAGTCCACGGATAACATAGGACGCCAGTGGATCTTGTATGCGACCATCGACCGGAAATCTGCGAAGCACTATCTTTGGTATAACCTTGCCACTGACCATCTTTAGGTAAGTCTCCGATAAGACCATTTGAAGCTTTATAAATCCCTCGCGCACATACGCCACGCGACCATCTGTGCTAACATCATTCAGTCGTCGTACCAAGGGCGTCTTCGGATCGGCCGTATGAATGGTCTTCCAGTTATCGCCAATAAAAGAATCATGGTAAAAGCGCAGCTCGCTGGGAAAGATGAGCGAGTAATTGAAATGAGTCAATCCGACATCATCGGGTATTATCTTATGACTTTGCGAAATCGATACGTTCTTCTCACTTTGTCCCTTTTCAAAGCAAATGCCGGCAAATAGAAAATCGTTCTTTACAGCCTCTCGCATTTCCGAACATTCACTATAGCTGCGCAGCGTCATTGGCGACAACTCTAAAACGGCCTTCTGCATAATTCTGTCAAATATATTGAGGTCATTTGGTGCCCAGGCCAGTACCAATTCCGGTATAAACACATTGTTGCTTTTATTGAACTCTTTGCGTATGCGTTGGCGCTCCTGTAAGTTACTGATCAACTCACTCCAGGTCTCATCCATATCGATGGAGTCATAAATACTATTATTCGACTGGGTTTCAGGAATACTCAGGTGCATGCCCACCGCTAAAAGGCACAGCATTGGTGGAGCAAATATAAGCCAAACCAGCTCAGCCGGACGATTCCATTGAATCTTATGTAGCTTCCATGTTAGTAGAATGAACTTGCTTATATAATGACGAATACTCATGTCGGAAAGTATCTTGTACAATTCAACTACAATAACTTGAATTGAAACAACTGCGACTGAACTCAATGCTGATTCATATTCGTAGAATAAATCGGTTTAAAATGTATTTTCAAATGTATTATAATTGTTTACTTTACTTTTGTCACTTCACAGCCTGCTCGACAGTTTTTATTAATGGTTTTGTGCAAAAGTATGTAACAGGCAGAAGGAAGCTTCTCCGACACCATAAAGTATATATATTCTTGATCAGCATCAAAAGCCGAGTCGATTTAGCCATTTCCGTCAATCTGTCCGTCCGTATGTATCAGTGGTTCCCAAACTTATTTTGTCTACCGCCCACTTTGAGAATAAATATTTTTTTAGCGCCCCCCATTTTTTCACCTCCTAGTAGGCCTGTTTTGAAGACAACATTAGTTTAACACACACAGTACATTTGAAAACTACAATAGTAAAACACAAATATTATTTTTCACAAAACATTGAAACACATTAATAACAGTCACTCTCCTCCACTATACTTTAAAACACAACATAACCAAACAAACAAACCTAAATTCTTCAAAGCTTTCCATTGAAACAATTAAAAAATAGTTATCACCCCTAATTAGACCATAAAACACAACATTACCAAATAAACGGAGGATTTTCAATATACTTTAAAAAACAACATTACCAAATATAAATTCTTAGCGTCTTTAGATTGAAACACATAACAGACAGTAATCCTCCTTCAATATACATTAAAACATAAGATTACCAAACATACAATCGTAAATTCTGCACTGCACTACACGTAACATGGCAGAGAATCAGGATGTTGATAATATTGAGATTGGAACAGACTTTGAACGCGAGCAATTACTAAAGGTCATTGCGTCTAAAACGCCTCTCCATAACTTTGAAAACGAGCTGCGTATGCTTTGCCTAGAGCATTGTAGAATTAAACGGATCCGCAGACGCAAATGGATGAAAATAAAAGCGCATTCTGCCAAACTATGGAGCAAGCTACCTGAAGTTAAGCGGAACCAATACACCGAGTTGGCAATGCAGAGCATTGGCTCTCGATTCCACTCGGAAACTGTAGCAAGTCCAAATATGTTAACGTGTAAAATCTGCAGGAGATCTGTCCGATTGGTTCCTTATAGGAACGAGCATGGCCAAATCATGACCATGCAGTTAATAGAACCCAAGAAAAATGCCAGCGAAGAAGGACGAATTTGTATGAGAGCGCAGAGACGTTTGGCGAAGAGAAATGCGGCATGCCCTGAATCAACATCTTTAGTTATAATCAATTTCCCTCATACTACTCAAACATTACCCGACCAAGATCTATCCAACAATGGGAATCAAAATAATAGAGCTATAAGCGGTTTTCTCCCATCCCCGCCTACATCAGAGGAATTTAAGAGGAAAAAGGAAAAGCAGAAAGGGGAGAATCAAGGACACTTAATTAAAGTGTTGAACAGCAACCCCGATATAAATGAACCATTTTGGGACCAAGGCTTATCCAACAATGGCTCGAAAATAAGAATAAGGGCGCCCTATGTGCCTTATCCAGGCTACAAGCACGGTCCTGATTCGTGCTCATCATCTACAACAACCCTAATTTCATCAGAAGATTTAGAAATGGAAGAAGATCAGCAAGAAACTAAATACTTATGCCCATCTTCTACATCGTTTTTCCCAATTAATCGGAAACGCAAAAGGCGCAATACCGACGAAGATCAGTCAGAGCACGAGAGAAAGAAGGCGCGATATCAGCGTAATCCTACCCAAGGAAAAAAGCAACACAAAAAGAAGTAACAATCTCAATTAACGCCTTTTTAACCACCCTGATTTATAATCTGTGCCGCAACAAGACGTGACTAATGTCACATACCTAGCCAATGATTAATGCAGAATAAGACAAGAGGAAACTAACTTGAACATTTTTCAACCAATCATAATCAAATCGATGAGCGCCAAATAATTACTTAAGGATCTTAATAGCATTGATGACTATCATTAATAAGTTACTTATATCAATCTAAATGCGTAGCCCTTGCTTTTAACGGTTCAAAAATGATATGTTTCATCGTTTGCAATTGTAGATAGATGATAACAGAGAAAATAATTATTTCCAAGCTGGGCTATAGGCTTTATACACATATTCATAAGGCTTAATGGTTTCAAGATCACAATAAGAAAAATGACAATAAATCAATGGACAAACATGATAGACAAAAAGGACAAGTACAAGCAACCGGAAAATTTCTCAATTAGGTCAAAATTTGAAGTAATGCATCAGGCCAAATATTGTCAGCCAAATTTGTTGATTTTTTTAACTTAAATTTATTGTACGACTATTTTAGATTTTTTTCTGCATTTTCACTATCAGGAATGAAAACAAAATATTAAATTTGCCATTGAAAGCGTTTAGCTAAAAATTTAATTTTTTTGTTTTTTATAATAGTCTGAAAGAAGAATTTTAATGTTGTTACTCTCAACCATAAGGACATGTTGGATGCATTCTATCTTAATTATGACAAAAACTACTTTAAGTATTTGTTTTGGGCAAATTCTGATTTAAGCATGCCACAAAGTACCGTAAAAGCTGCATAATGTGTGGAATTTAGTATCGTACTATAAAAATAAATATTAAAGCATATCGCAGATTATCTAGACTTGACTTATATATTTTGTGGTCGTTTTATTGCTTTTGCCTCTGTTCCCATTCAAACATTTTAATACTTTACCCTTGGCAAATATTAGTATCCAAATGATATCGATATAGATATCTAAATGTGTTTTTTGCTACACATACACATACATACATATATAAAAATATGTTTGCTTGTTTTTAGTGTATGTCTGTGTGGGTATGTGTGTGTGTGTATGTTTGTGTTTGTGTTTGTGTCCTTTATGAATGCTTGTCGAAATTGAAAGATGGCAAATAGTATACAGACACTTTTGTGGGTTTAAGCTTTATGTGTGAGACGTATTGAAATACATAGGTACTCCCACTTAGGTAGTTTTTAAGCATTTTTTTTCTTTCAAAGAAGTTGAGAATTCCTTTTTTTTGTTGGGGGCGGACTTAACTATACAATTATATGTTTACATTTTTAAAAGCTGATAGTTGTTGATTATATTTGCTTCAGGTGCAATCTTATATATGTTGTTTTTTTTATCTAATTTACATTATTTTATGTTTTTACATTTTTGCTATAATAAATCAGTTGTTAATCTATCAAGCTGAAACTTCGTTTAATTTGCATTTTATTAAAATCGGTAAGATGGTATTATAGTTTAATATAGGTGCCATCTTTAAACAAGATTTTACTATGAAAACAAAACGGCTTTATTTGAAGTTTATATTATATTCGGCATTACGATGAAAGCTTCCTACTTGTTTCTAATCATTAATGAGTAACTTTCATCGCTGATCGTTGATCCGTTGTATTGTACAGATCTACACCCACACATGTACCCACCCTCTCTTCCTTATCGTTCTCTCCGTTCATTTTTGAATGCTTTCTCTGTTTGTTTTTGTTTGTTTGCTTTTCTACGTACGCTTCACGAACTTTGACAAATATTTTGGTCATAGTCGAGATTAGCGCACCTTCCAATGGTTTTGTTTGTTCTGCCGTCCGCAAATAATGTGAGTGTAAGTGTGTGTGTGTGTGTGGCCGTTGAAAGTGGGTAATTCGGTCATGAATATGCGAACAATTTTTATAACCTTAACCCATGAAATGGCTAAAAAAAGGGTATAATGGTTTTCTGCAAATGTATGTAACAGGGAGAAGGAGGGTTCTCCGACCCTATAAAGTATAAATATTCTTGATCAGCATCAACAGCCGAGTCGATATAGCTATGTCCGTCTGTCTGTCTGTCTTTCCGTCTGTCCGCCCGTCTGTCCGTCAAGTCTGTCCGTCTGTCCGTCTGTCCGTCTGTGATATTTATATGTATGTTGTTGTTGTTGTCGCTGCTGCTATTGCTGTTGTTGCTGCTGTTGCTGCTTTTGCTGTTGCTGCTTTTGTGAAAAGTGCTCACGACGGTGCTGCTTTTATACCCTTAGCCCATGAGAGGGTTTTGTGCATATGTACGTAATAGGGAGAAGGAAGCTTCTCCGACCCCATAAAGTATATATATTCTTGATCAGCATCAACAGCCGAGTCGATATAGCCATGTCCGTCTGTCTGTCTGTCTGTCTTTCCGTCCAGTCTGTCCGTCTGTGATATTTATATGTATGTTGTTGTTGTTGTCGCTGCTGCTATTGCTGTTGTTGCTGCTGTTGCTGCGGTTGCTGTTGCTGCTTTTGTGAAAAGTGCTCACGACGGTGCTGCTTTTATACCCTGAGCCCATGAAATGGGTAAAAAAGGGTTTTAATGGTTTTGTGCAAATGTATGAGAAGGAGGCTTCTCCGACCCCATAAAGTATATATATTCTTGATCAGCATCAACAGCCAAGTCGATATAGCTATGTCTGTCTGTCCGTCCGTCTTGAATGAAACTATAAGCAAAATAATGAACTTTTGTCAAATTTTCATTAAAATCGGTTAAGAAACACCGGAGATACACCGGAGAACCATCAAGCATTGGTACAGTAGTACACAGCCGTGTATATGTGTATGTCTGTCAGCCTGACCATCTGTCCGTCTGTATGGTCAAGGGTTAAGGGTATCTTTTAGTCGAGCTTACTCGACTAGAGTCTTCTTACTTGTTTCCATTGTACACCGTACAATGTCTGAGGATTTTTCGTGTGCTAATATTTGTGGCAAATAGAGTACATTACTGCGGCAGATCTATCTTGATAAAGGACACTTACATGTCACTGAAAAAATATTCATAATCATTATAAAAACACGAAAGTTTCCCAACACAAATTTGCAAAATGTCCAACATTAAAATATATATTTTTTTTCAACTTTATTCATTTTCTGACAATTGATGTGTTTAAGTATTGTTTTTTTTTTTGAGTGTATGCCCTGTTGTAAATGTATAATATTTACCATTAGCCGACAAATGAATAATAAAAAAATGGTTGTTTAAAACCAATTAGTTTGAAATACAAAATTTAAAGAGATGGAAATTGGATAAATTTTGGTTCTGCTAATAGCAAAAAGATTCTTATAGCACCGATCACACTGACCTAAATGTGATAATGTTCGATGTTATCCATGACATATAAAATGTCACATTGGTAAAGAAGTTAATATCTGTGTTGTCATCATGACTCCAAATACCAATTTGATAATAGCGTTTGTCGGTGTTATCCAGCTTTTGGCAAGCAAGTGATGATCCAGTAGAGTACTCCAGATACCCTCTGCCAATAGTCTTAACACACAAAAGACCTTCAGGAGTATTGTCAGCACACTTAATTACTTTTGAATCTACGCGCCTGGCAATCGATCGTCCATTGCTGGGATGCTGATTCCAGCCTACGACCAGACACCTCAAGTAATTGTACTCTGCATCGCTTTTCGGCATGCAGATGGGGCTTATGTGAGGTGCTCTACGAAATGGCTTATTCAGGAAAAGAAGAGCGATATCATGCGTGTATGTCTGCAGAGTGAAGTTCTCGTTTGTGATGACATTGGCCAAACGCTCTTGATATGGTATAATTTCATTATCAGTTGCCATATCCCATTCGCCCAATCGCACCTTAAACTGTTCCCAATTATTCAACAAGGATGCGGTAGACAGCACTACATTTGGGGTGATAAGTGCACCACCTGCACGATAATTCAAATTGTTGAATATACCCACAATCCAGGGAAATTCACCAAACTGCGCCTCTCCATGCTTGGTACCCTTTACGGTCATGTAAATGCCTTCGGGATTGGTTAAGCCGCATGGAAATTTTTCGCTTGAAATCATGTTGAGTGTGTGGTTCAGCTTTTGTAAGAGAAAAAGCAATTCAACTTAAGAAAAATAATTATGTTCAAACTATTTACGTACGATATCTGCTGAACTACAACAGGCCTCCAGATAATGACAATCACTTTCTACATTGAGATCTATTGAGTATTTGTCATTCTTTTTAATTTGGTTCTTGCAGTTCCAGGGTTTTACACATCTTTCGCTAATTTTCTCACCACATTTGCGTATTGAATCAATTGGTTTGGTAGTTTTTGTCGGTGCTGGTGTTGTTGTCAATATCTTTTTGGGTTTCTCAGTTGAGCACAATGAAGTAGTAATTGTTGCTTGACTTGCCAAAAGACGATCAACCCCTTCAAATGTTTTATTAATTTTCTGCAGCACCTCTAATATAACATGATTATTAAAAGTTAAATTCATCAAATTACCGACATCATTGAGTAGATTGTTTCTATGGGTTAGGAGTTTCACGTGTGCTGACGGCTCATCATCAGAAAACATAATATCGTTTAGAGCATTTAAGGAATCATCATCATCAGAAAACATAATATCGTTTAAAGCACTCCAGTTACCTGGCTTAGCACCAGGAAACATAATATCGTTTAGAGCATTTAAGGAATCATCATCACCAGAAAACTTAACATCGTTTAAAGCACTCCAGTTACCTGGCTTAGCACCAGGAAACATAATATCGTTTAGAGCACTCAAGTTATCTGGCTTATCATCAGGAAACATAATATCGTTTAGAGCATCATTATAAGCTTGAGCCGGGATTCCCAAAATGCAGATGAAAGATATTACAAGAAATAATAAGCTTCTCGTATATTGCATTTTCAATATCTATAAATAAAAAGATGAGGTGATTCTTAATATATTTAAGAAAAAGATTGTTGATTCCACGAATCACAATACATTATCTCGTTTTCAATTAAGTGTTGGGCTTTCCCCTCTTGAAATGCCCGAAAATTACTTCGTTGTACACGCTGTACGGTCTTAAAACGAACTGAATGGACTTAAGAAATATAATATTATTTAGCTATTAAACGTACTCTCACCTCTTGTACACTTAACAAAAATCATACTCTCAATATAATCTATATATGTATGTACATCAATGGTCCGTTGATTGGTGATATTTCTAAGTGAGAAGATAATGTTATTTTTATTTACATATTAATATACACATGCAAATGTATACATTTCTTTCAGGTTAGCTGTGTGAAAATTAATGTTTAGCTTATTTAATTCCCGGGTCAGCCAAGGCATAAGATGCGCTACATTCGTATTGGCAGCCGGAACATTCTCCAGGCCGCGATCGGAACTACCATCCAAGGCGCAGACGATTGGTGTTTCGCCGTCACCGTGGCAAAAATTGATAACCTTCTCGTCACCAGCACAAATGTAGCTCTTGTGAAGATTGAATTGCGGTTGGATGATCTGTCGCAGTTTGGCATTGGACACAGCTTGAGGCAGGACTGCGATCTTCTTAAGAATATTGTGATAAATGGAGTGGTTCGTTGGACTGTTGTCCCAATCGGTGACAATGCAGTGAGAGTAATCGAAGATTTGGTCTTCACTGACAGATGGGCGAGATGTGTGGGCTGGGAATGAAAGACTCCTTCAGGTACAACAATGTAATGTTGCTAATAGTGCCATCATAGCGATTGTGCAGGATCCGCAGCTGAACGCATAGTTTTTTGATCCCATTCACCAGCCCTGACTGGAAGGGTTTCCTCGGATCTGTCTGCAATTTTATGGCCAGCCGTTAAAACTACGCTATGTAATATGAGAGAACCGCCTCCAATGTATATTAACAGTGGATCCTCTTTCACCAATATTACCACCATCCAGGGAAATTCACCAAAGTTTGCCCCATGGTTTCGAGCACCCTGAATGCGCAGTTGTACTTCATTTGTATTGCGGTTCCCGCATTTAGTAACCTTTAACGGTTGGGCATTCGACGGTTTTCGTAGGAGCTATCAAATGAAAGATGTTAAGAAATGTTTAAACAATTTAATTTATTTTGTTATAACTCACCTTATCGGCAATATGACAGCAGACTTGATTGTAATTACAGTCTTTTTCTTTATAGCTAGTACCAAACTGGATGCTGTAAGCTCCATTTGCATTGACCCTACTCTCTCTGCACATCCAAATCTCGACGCATTCCATTTGATTGCCACATGCCTTGGCATTACTATTAGCCCATTAAAAGACACCAAATTTTTCGCCATTGTCCGCAGTATTGACAGAAACAAGTGAATGTTGATCACTTTGAGTATAATCGACTAGTACATACTCTGCAATAAAAGTTTAACACAAGAATAGCTATTTGCAATCGCCAAATGTCCTATCTTTTTAATCTTTCATTTTTTTGTACTTATTTTTCGTCTAACAATTTAATTATCATAATTCATATACCTATTTTATGAAAAGAACTTTGTGAAAAGTTGCTTTTATGTGTAAAAATTAAATTATGAAATTAATTTCCAAAAACAAAAATAACATATTGAATTAAATTTAAAATGGTGGTTAAAGATTATCTTAACGTGTGTATGTAGATACTTTCTAATTTCATTTTGATTATATTTGCGTATTGCTAATTAAATTTATTTTATGGCAACAAGGTAAAAAACCAAAATTATAGATAAAATATTAAAAAAAAGCTTAAAGTCAGATATTTTCATTCCAGGAATATGAGCTTTGTATATAATGATAAAATTATCCTGAATGTTATTGTAGATTATCTCAAATAAAAATTTGCAATAGTTCATTCATTGTAATACATTTGTCATTCTATCCAAATTGACGTGTTCACCACTTAGAGAAATGGGATTAAAAATCTCACAGCCATACATACATGTATGTACATTTAAGTCCTAATTTATGTATATAGTACATCATATATATGTCTGACTGTGTACATAGACGGAGAAATAGCTTATCTCATAATTACTATGCATCACCAACAAACAGATACAGAGACGTACTACTACTACTCCAATAAAACTATTTAAGCTGCCTATGTGATTTGTAACAGACTGTACAGACGACTATTTTGATAAGGGGAGCTCGGCGCATAGGCGCTTCCAAAAGTAAGTTTTCAAGCCTAAGCGTTGGGCAGTGCTGCGGCTCCTTGACCGTTAGTTCCTGCTGTTGTTGCAAAAAGCAAAAAAACGAAACAACAAAAATAAAAAGAAGCAAACAAACAAGAGAGCACCTAGTGTTAACATGTAGTCGACTGCGCTACACTCTTTTTTATTTTCTTAGCATATAAGGCTGTATAGGTGAACAGAGTTAAACCACCAATGGATTGTGTTAAAAAAAAACCCGGACGCTTCGAAGTTGGTTGTAGATGGAAGTTGAACAACCAAGTCACTTGAAAAAGTTCATTATATATATCACTTGGCTAAAACTCAGTTTTAACTAAATCATCTAAGAAATTCTAATTTTCTAACACTTAAGTGCGATAAGAACACACAACTATTATATTTTGCCACCGATTGACACCTAACCTAAGCGTTTGTAATTCTTTTTGTTTTGAAATTATAAGCAGCTTAAAATGGCAATATACTCACTTCTTCCATTTGGAAGCAGCGTATACAAAAAACAAACAATCGTGTGTATGTTGAACAGCTGCTTGCTTGGCATTGAAAACGTCACCGAACGACAGAGCACTACACACACAGAGAAGAGAGTAAGAATGAGATTTGTTGAGACAGAGAGGAGGCAGACGTGTGTGCAGTTGTCGTGTTTCTTACGCACGAGGAGCGCATGCAGCACGAGGCAGCCCTGAACGAAGCCGACACACACACGCACACACACACACACAGAAACCAAACGACGAGCACCGAAGATGATGGCGACCGGTTTTTGGGGCCGCTGCCAGTCAATAGCTCTGTCTGGCGGTTCAGTGCGAAGCGAAGCATCGAAAGTGTCAGGTGTTTAGCGGAATTTTCGTTCGTTTTTGGCTCCAAATATATTGGCGCATATTTTGACGTACGTTTTTTAGACTGCGGTAATTTTTGTAGCGTCTTTCATTAAAAAAACAAAACAAAATAATAACAAAGACTAATAAATCAAAAAAACAATAAAAAAAAAAAGAAAAAATTAATTTAAAACGGGAAATCCAACGAAAATAATTATTTCCAGCGAATGTCATTAAGATATTAATATAGTTTAAAAACATATTATTAATTTTTTTTGTAATTTTTTTTCCAAATATTTGTTATATTGTGTGTCATTAAATTCTCATCCAACTAAAGTGCAAATACAACGCAAGAGAGTAAAATAATAATTAATTAAAAAAATATATTATATACGTTTGTGCTATTTTTGTTGTGCGAATTTTTTTTGTCAACATTAATAAAAGTATTTACATACATATTTTTTTTATATAGCAAAATGATTAATATTATTTGTCTTCGAGCTTGAGTGCGTGTGCTAGAAAAAGATGCAAAGTAAGAGCAGAAATGACATTAAAGAAACAACGAATCAAGTGATCGAGAGAGATCGAGAAAGACGGAGAGAGAGATAGAGAGCGAATAGTAGCAAAATGAACAGCATCTTATCGGCATATTTGATTGATATTTGAATGTTTTTCTAGGTATAATTATTTTTGGTTTTTTTTTTGTCAATAACGTAATTAGTAATTTTAAAATTACAATTTTGTTGTTGTTGTTTTGGACTTAATTGACAGATTTTAAACTGCAAAAAAATAAATATATAAAATTAGTGTACAAAGAAAGGCGAACGTTGATGACGCAGGCAAATGTTTTTGCGTGCGAACACCCGTAATTCGAGCTTACTACAAGTACTATAATACTGTATAATGTATAATGTGTATTGAAAACATTTTTGTATTTTATTTTTGTGCTGTGTGCGGTTAACCTTGTGAGATCATTGTTTTGATCAGCTTTATGCATGTTGCGAAAAAATGATCAAAAACCAAAAGTGAAATGAATTTACGGCGAAAACTAAGTTTAAGATTTCCTTGTACTTTGTTCAAACACGCTTAGCTGAAATACATATTTTTGAAAATGAAAATAGCATGCTACTTGTTGTGTGGATTAAAAAACGCAAGTGTATATACATATGTACATATATGTATTTAAAGCTTGTTAGTTTACAGTTAAACACTTTTCTAGGTCGCTTTGTAAATTTACAGCTCATTTGAAGCTTAACTCAGCTGGCAATTGATGCAGTTTCTCACGTTCAAGCGCAGAGCTTTTCAATGCTTACGCTGTCAAAAGTCACACAAATCGAAGTCAAGCTTAGAGAGCGTCCGTGTAGTCGCCTCTCGCTCTCCCCCTATCTCTGCGATCAGCCAATGACATGTTGTTGGGGTGCCCTTCTCACATTTCGCTCTGCAACGATAATTTGAGCTAATCATGAAATTTGCCTACCTCTAGCGCCTTTAGTGCCTTGAAGAGCTTCGTTTGAAGAAACTACTATAAACATTAAATAACAATAATCAACAACAATAACGGCAACAAAAGCCGCAAAGTTGAAGCCTCTTTCGCTAAATCAAGCTTAATAATATATGTATGTATGTATGTATGTTTAACAATAGAAAACTCATACATAGGCACACAAAACTAACAACAGCAACAAGCACATAGAAAATTGTTGACTTCAAAACACGCAACAGTCCGTCAGGCAAAAAAAAAAATTCGCTGTCTTCATCGCGTGTGTTAAGTCGGCGTTCTGCCTATTGCCCGTCACCCCGTCGCCCGTTGCCTTTCGCTTTACGTTTCCAGTTCGTGTAACGGTTTACAGTTCCAGCTCCTCCAACTACAACAACAACAAACAGCAGGACAAAATCTGACTTCAAACAGTGCGCGCCGTGCGGTCGACTTTTGCAAACCGAATATAACACAAAAAAAAAAAAAAAATAAACTTACTACTTTTATTCAACTATATAAATATATTGTATATATATTGTACTATAACGCAATTTCTGTTTTTTACTTTTTGTTTTTATATTTGTATGTATGTTTTTTTTTTTTTTTTTAACCGCCACCGCTGTGCACCGTCACTGTTCCCGTTACCGTTCTACAACAAAAACAACAACACCGCGGACGTGCTGTTCTCTTTGCAACCGGAGAGTAGGTCAGGTCAGTGTGTATTATTATTATTTTACTCAACTATTTAGCTATACCATGGCGGCATTATTCACATTATACCCTACTCTGAACCATATTACATGCAAATTACAAAACTGTAAAACTCCTTATTCCTACTTCCAGTGACTGTCTACTATTGGCTTAACATATGTATAAACATACATATATTAAACTTTTGTTCAGCATTTTTAATCAAAGTTTGAGCTTTATTCCAACCTAAGACGACAAATGGTGTTAGTGACCAGTTTTTGGTTGATTTTGCATGGTTGGCTATTAATAGCAAATATTAATTATTGCTTATGTAGAAGCGCTCGAAAGAAAAAAGCTTGACTAGATGATATCCTGTTTGGTAAACCGAGTTTTTTCTATTCAAAAGTCGAAGGCACGATGGATTTCTGTTCAATCTATTAGTCTGCCGAGTTGTATAGTTTAATGATCGATTTTAAACGATAGTTACGAAAATCATTGTATAATATCATAATATACATTAATACTTTCTGGGTTCGAACATAATAACCTTTTTCCCAATTTCTATGACTTCTGAATACAAAAAAAGCTTCTTAGCTACTAATAAAAGATAAACTTATTAAAACATTTGATAGTTCATCGTTTTTTTGGGATTTCTTCGCTAAACTTTTATTCAATAACAACATATGCTTCTGTCGATTATACAGACAGACACGCACAAACGAACCTGACATTTTGATATCTTTAGTCTCATGTGTGCAAATTTGATTTTTCAATACTTGATGTCATGTTTTGTAAAAACTCTTACACTTTATACTTTGGGATCCCCAAATGGGACAAACGAGCATATTGATTGTGTCGATTGTCTGTCTTACTTCACCTTAGTAGAGCTTAATGGCATGGAACAAGGTACTATTTTGTTGTCATAAGATGTTTAGATCTGTCTTTGTCTTGTTTATGACATCAACAGTTTAACCGCTGACAAAAAAAAAAAAACCGTAAATCCCCTCAATTTCAATAGGTTTTTTTTATTTTGTTTTTGGGACATGGCAATTCACGTACCCATTTGGTACTAGACAAAATAAAAGTGTTGCAAAAAAGTGTTGGAAATTGTTTGGGTAAAAGTTGATTTGTTCATTGTTTATGTGGAGCAAATGGATGGTGGTTTGGTTGGTGGGTTCGCAAATGGTTTGTGGTACGGTTTTGGTTCGACCGTACCAAAAATTCTGTAGAAACTATTCTAAAGTTTGTGACTCAAACAATTAACTGCGATTGAAAGTTATGCGCAACAAGATAATTGTGGCCGATAATTTATTGTGGTTTTGGCACTTTCTTGCCTGCCAGCACACAAACTTCAAACCACCCTCCCCACCCTTCCCACCCAACCCTTTAGCACCATCGCACTTTTATTGCATTGCATTTGCTTTCAGTTTTGTTTTTGCGGCATGCGGCGCCCAAATGACTCGAAAAGATTTTGTGCCACAGACAAAAGGGCAACAGCGTATTTACTATACTATAATGCACAAATCTCCAAAAAGTGCCTTGAAAATGCAACCTCAACATGCAACAAAGACAATAAGAACAACGTGGCCAGCGGGAGAGATGGGGAGAGTGAGTAGGGGTTGTGGTGGGGGGAAATTTGTGTGGGTGAATTAGAGAATAACTGAGATAAATGTAAAAATCAGCAGGGCGCAACAATAGCAAAGGTACAAAGCGAACATTTTCGTTACTGCCACAACAACAACAACAACTTGCGACAACAACAACTTGCGACAACAACAACTTGCGACAACTGTCCACCCAAATGCGCACAAACAAAAGGAGGACAGAAGGGGGCTTTTGGGGGGTAAGGCAATGGAAGCAAGGACGCAGAACAAATGTTGATGGGTCCATGCTGTACAAAGCTACTCGTTGTTGTTGTTGTTTCTTGTTCTTGTCCAAAGCGAAAATTGTTTTTTTTTTCATCAGCAAATGATCGACGGATCAACTTAACTGTTTGTGATAAAAATAATGAATATTAGTTAGGTTTAATTGTTAATTAAATCTTCTGTTAATAAGTCGAGTAACTATTTTTCTCTATCACTTTCGTTAATAATTATAAATGTTAAACTTTGTCCAAATGTTTCTTGCAAAAACTATTAAATGGTTTTAAATGAAATTTTAGAATAATAAAGCTTAGACATAGATACTAACACAAAGGCTATAAGTTTTTGGAGCAAGCATGCCCTATTTCACTGTTGACAGTGTACAACAAATAAAAATAAATAAAAGAACAGAAGAGCTGTAGTTGTGCATAGAATGCTATGCAATATTTTCAAGGACCTACCCAAACTGCAGCAGAAACTAAATCATAAGCACGCATACAAACACACACACACACACACATACACACAAACAGTTAGACAAAGACAAAGAGTTAAAGGGATATGGGAAGAGCAAAGAGCAGGGAGCACGGAGCAGAGAGCAGAGAGCAGAGAGCAGAGAGAAGAAAGCAAAGAAGTGCAATGCTAAGGAAAACAAATCCTAACAGTCTGCTGGCTTGGCTTTGGCTTAGCGGCCCCCGAAGCTGTACCAAGTCCGTACGTATTTTTGCAGCGAAAAGTCAACTCTAACTTAATCAAATATAAGCAAAAAAAAAATACTATGTTAAATTAAATACGAAACGAAAGAAGTGCAAATTGTTGGCACGTCAACGTTCTCGAACTCAATACAAAAGTGTCCTTTAACCCATTCATGTTTAAGTTCTCGAGTTGATGAGTTGAAAGCAAATTGGATTACGTGTTAATTGTTTTAACTCCATTAAATGTCATATACTATCAGCTCTCTCTATGTACAAAAACTGTATATAAAACTTAATGAACATACTACATATATAGTATTCAATGTTAATGAAATGTATTTCAAAATGCTCGACTTGACCTCATAGCTTTGATAGTGAAAGGTTATCATATTCATTGATTGCCGTTTGTTCAGCGTCTAGATGCGCAAAATCTAATGAATTCAATTCACGAAACTTGACTTAACTTTGAAATAAATATATTTTTAATATATATATATATATTTCGCTGACTTTACTGGCTTCATATGGCTTTTTGTATGCTATGCTAACTTTGCAGTAGATAAATATATAATTTATATGAAAATTTTATATTTACCGACATGATGAAATTGCATTACAATCGTTAAGTGATTTTTTTTGTGTTTGTTTTTTTTTTTTACACAGAAATAATTCAATAAAATTTATTGCGCATTCACATCCATTAGGCCTACCATTTTCACCCCCACTTTCCCCTTTTTTTTTCTTCCAATTGATGTGAAATTCAATTTGCATTTTTCATTTCTATATATTCATTTTATATTTTGTCCCCCAACTACCATTCCTGCCGTTTATGTTTTATTTTCAGTTTCTTTCATTCTATGCTTCTACCTTCATTCTATATTTTTTTTTTTTTGTTTTTCCACCTCCTCCAGTGTCACACTGCGTTGCACACGTGTCGGCGTATGTCTCAAGGGCGCCACAAAAAACCGCGACATTTGCAACATTTTAAAGTTGCGCCTCGTTGGTTGGTTGGTTGGTTGGATGCTTGGTTGGTTGAAAAGGGCACGCAAGGGAACAGTTGACATGAGCATTGCAATAAGAATATTGAAGTTAAAAATCAAAATATTTACTCGACTTTATTTTCCCTTGTACCGCGTATGCCGTATACACTCTCAAGATTAAAAATTGTAGCAATCCGGAACTTTGATTATGTAAAATGGCAATTTAATCAAATCAGTTGAAATCAAAATAGTTGGAAAACACTTTACTTGCTTATGCTACTAATAATACTAATAGTTATACTAATACATAGTCATAGTGCTAGTGGTAAATGCTAATTTTCTGAATATATTTAGGCATTTGAATTAAGTTCAATCTCTCATTCTCCTCCTCTCTCTCTCTCGGAATTCCCAACCCCCATTGCTATGGCCGACTACAATTGAAAACACCTAAAACGTATTTGTTTGTGCCAGCTTTTGCATATGAATATATGAATATGTATTAATTACTCGCTTGCCGTATGTATTTTCCCCGTACTAACACGTAATTCAGCGAATATTTGATTTTGTATGCATTATTCCCCCTCCCCCACCATTGTATTGTCGGTGTTATTATGCATATTTTTGATTTAGCTATAGCTATTTAATTTTGCCTAAGGGTGCGAAATTGTACTTACTTGTATTTACGATGTGGAATTTTTAACATTTAATCGTTTAATTGATTGTTCGGGTTCGGAACTCTAAAACTGTTGCGTTATTGTCGATTATTACTTCTCATAATAGTTCTTCAATCAATTCTAACGGCTTACAACTTTAACATTTAGTTAGCCGAATAGAAAATTGAATCCAACAAATGCCAAATCAATCGCATTACCTAAAACCTTCGCAAAGCAACTTGTGTCAACCATTCGAATAGACTTGCATCAATGTTTCGTTATGCCGTTAAGCATATCATCTCTTAACATGGAAAGGATCATAATCGCAAAGAAACTTAAGACGCTCGTTAACGCTCGTCAAGCTTGAAGTTCCTTATAAATATGTAAGGGGTACAAGGTCTGATCGGAGACTTGTTTTCAGTTACCCTGAATAAACATGAACTGGTTCCGTTCTGGTTATTCTCGTGTGTTATGGAGTGCTATGGTTAACAGTAATTAAGCAGTTAATAGTTAATAGTTTCCACAGGGCGGAAATCGTTTATTGATCAGTTATTGGCACTTCAATCCGGGGAGTTACTTAAATGTTGATAACATTTGGACAAAACAATTATAACCTTTAAATCGTACACCAAAACGTATAGAGTAAGAGGCAGTCGTTGCAACTTAAATGTGTTATTTTTACGGCTATATATTTTGTATATAAACATACTCGAACACAAATGTAAGAACATACGCATACACAGACACAGACAGAGACACACACATATATATATTAAAATTTATGCTCAAAGTGTTCGCCTTCATAAATGAATAAAGACAATTTATTATGGTAAGCATTTTGCTGAGCAAGCTGAGCAAGCAAAATGTTTTTGTCATCCCGATTGAAACGCTTGAGTTATTTATGATTAAATCCAATAGGTTTTAATACAATTGCAGATGATTTTGTGTTTAATAATAAAAGTGCCAATAATTCAGCACACACATTAAATTTTTTTTGTGTTAAGAGTATTAGATTTTAAAGCTAGACACCTTTTCCGGTTCACTTTTTCACGCGGGAAAAATTCTATAGAGGCGGCGTTCGTGGACGTTGGACGGCGCCATTATTTATGATTTAATTATAAAAATTTGTGCGCCGTGCGCTTTGCAACAAAGAATCCAGAATTGAAAAGCCCATGTTGATTTATGAAAATTGCCCGGCTAAGTTAAGCAAACTCTCTCGTTTTCGATTGGTAACAGCATGGCCTGGCCCCGCCCGGCCCGGCCCGGCCCCGGAAATATTATGTTTAACTCGCACCTTTTAGGCAACTTACCCCCCTACCCACCCAAAAAAAAAGTTGAATGGCGTTCAAAATTATTGTTTCTTGTTCTTTTTATACCGTTAACCCATGAACTGGGTAAAAAAGGGTATAATGGTTTTGTGCAAAAGTATGTAACAGGCAGAAGGAAGCTTTTCCGACTCCATAAAGTATATATATTCTTGATCAGCATCAAAAGCCGAGTCGATATTGCCATTAACGCGTTGATCTCAGGAACTACAAAAGCTAGAGATTCTAGGGACTGTAACTATTAACAAAATAATGAACATCTGTGAAATTTTTATTAAAATCGGTTGAGAAACACTGCAGATATGAAGTTATCAAGCGTTGGTCCGGTAGTGCCAGTAGGTACATGTATGTCTCTCAGCCCTTCGTCTGACCGTCTGTGTGGTCAACGGTTGAGGGTATCTTGTAGTCGAGCTTACTCGACTTGAGCCTTCTTACTTGTTTTTTTGTACGTTTGCCATTGTATGAAAGTTTTTTGATAAGTGGCCTTCTTTTCACTACGCTTACGCTTTTCATGCTGTTAATCGTCATCATAAATAAATCTATTCAAAAAAAAAAAAAAAGAAGAAAATAAATATTTTTCATGCACAATTTGTCGAGGACAAACAAAAAAAGAAAAACTCAATTCAAACAATATACGTATGTATGTAAGTAAAAATAATTTGTTTTTTTTTTTTGTATACATACATAAATATTTTGTTGTTGTTTTGTCGCCTTTGAATATGATGGGGATACATCTTTAAGTTTCAGTTGGTTGCCTTTGGCGGGTTCCCAGTTCATTTCTTTTAGCCCATTTTCACGTCATTTACACTTAAATAGCTTAGCGCCTATGGATACAAAAGAGAGCGAGAGAGGGTGAGAAGGAGTGGGAGAGACTTGTTATGGATGGGAGTGTTGATGGCAATTGTGTGTGTGTGTGTGTGTGTGTGTGTAGTCCGGGGGCAGGGTGTGGGGCGTTGCAAAGACAAATTATTATTATATGATGAGGCTCTTGATGATGCTTCGTTCCATTTTTGTTTTTTTTTTTTTTTTTGGGATATTAAACTTTATTGCCGCATTACACATTTTGTTCCGTTCAGAGCGTGTCATATATCAAGTATTAAACATCTTAAGCATTTAGCAACAATTTCATATGAGAATAGAACTTAATTCGTTTCGTCTTTTAATTACTTCTTAGATACTAAATAAGCTGTTTGACAAAAATAAATGCTAATAAATTGCAGAAAAGTTTTGTCGGTCAGCCAATGTAAATTTCATAAATTTCATAATAATGGCATCGATGCCAAACAATCGATAGTTTTTCGTTTGATGACAAGAGAATAAAGCAAGAATTTTCCCAATTTTAGTTTTGGTATTTGGTAAAAACCCAAAACAACAAAATCGATTATGACATCCTTTGATGGTTTTGCTTATAGAGTTTGCAAATACCAAAACAGATTTTCACTAACTATTATCATTTCTTAAGGATAACAATAATTCCTCTTGACTATTAACCACAAAACCTCAAGCATGCATTTATTTGAAATCCAATTATAAACACTCAAAATGTGTTAAATTGAAATTTGAGAGCTTCCAAAATGTCCTTGCATTGATATATTGATAATAATTACTTTAAGACTTTGTGGGAATTGCTTTCCTGTCGGATTACTTAAAATTCAATTATGACAAAAGCACTTAAAGTTCTTGCGGTTTTTCCTCTCGCCAAACAAATACTAAACTTCTTCTGCAAAAGTTTATTTAGGTGGCGTTAAGTAAGTGTCGTTCGAGTTCGGTTCGGTTCGGTTCTCTCTTACTGCTCCCTTAACAGTTTAATATACTTCATTAAAAAAATTCGAGAGCATGTGTCAAATTACCCATGTCAAAGGTACAATTATTCCTGGAGTTATTTGGAAAAACTGTTTTCGTTAATCTTGTCGAATTGAATGAAACTTGAAAGGTGCTCGGGTCGTAATTGTTGAGGGACTTTTTTTATTTTTTGCACAAAACGACATAAAACTAAAAACCAGAAAACCAGAAAACCTGTTTAGCAATAAAAATGAAATTAAAGTTCATTCTTGATGTGCAATTAAAATAAAATTAAAATAGTTTCCGACCGAATATCCAAAAATTTAATGACATTGCTGACTCAGCTTGTAGATAGCTCCCGTTCCACTTCATGCGCTACAAAACCCCCCTCCCCACCACCCTTCACATTAAACCAAACCGCCGTCCCGCAGTGCTTTAGTCATGAGTTTATTGTTTGTATGGGTAGCATCATAAATTAATTTTTCAGTGCATTTAACGAATGTTGAATTGTCCGGCCCAGAAGCCTACACGTAAACATGACAAAATATATATATACAGATATGTACACATGTATGCATGCGTATACTGTGTAAGTAAAACAAGTTGGCAAGCTTGGAATTTGTGCAGCTTATGTAACATATATATCTTTGATTTTGTACAGTTATGCAGTTAAAACATTTATAAAGGCATAATCGATTTATATCGATGAAAATATTGACATTTTATAATCGATTTTGCCATTATATCTTTAGTAAACGGCAGTGAACTAAGCAACCGTTATGAATCGATATTTAGTCAACATCGATTAGGGCATAATCGATTTAGATCGATTACAACATCGACAACAATTAATCGGTCCTATTTAATAGCCAACAATGAGTTAAGAAATCAAATTCCGATTGCATTCACTTGTTAGTTAACATCTGGAAACATTAATAATATATTGAAAAGTGTATCGATTAATCGATATGTATTTCATCCACAACATGTGAAAATATTGCCAATACTATACAATTGAACGAGAATATATGTGCACTCTCACCCGCAGCCTCACCCTCTCTCCCCCTCTCTCTCTTCTACACAATCGTTAAGAGGCAAAAGACCACTTGAGGCCCAATGACCACTTGGCCGTATCGTTACCACAAAATGAAGGTTTAATGATGGGGATAGGCTGCCCATTTCCATTCAACTAAGGGCATTGATGTTTTTGCCTTTAAGCTGCCAGCAATGGCAGGTGTGTGTGCGTGTGTGTGTGTGTGTGTGTGTGTGTGCGTGAGTGTGTGTGTTGTTTTGTAAATCTGTTGATTTACTACAGCGGCATTGACTATTATTGCCGTTGTTGTTGTTGTTGTTGCTGTCGCTGTTGGTCTTGATGAGTTGCAAACAAAAAATATTAAGCGCTTGCAAAATTAATGCATAATTAAATATGAATTTATGCTCAGTTGTGGCTTAACACGATGCGAACACACACCCATACACACGCATACACATACACATACAAGCAAGTTTCATATATGTATGCTATAGAATTTCACATAAATTAACAAGTAAGAAAGCTCTAGTTGAGTAAGCTCGACTACAAGATACCCTAAACCCTTGACCATACAGGACATCGACTCGGCTGTTGATGCTGATCAAGAATATATATACCTTTTGGGATCGGAGAAGCTTCTTTCTGCCTGTTACATACTCTTGCACAAAACCAATATACTCTTTTTTACACATTTCATGGGTTAAGGGTATAAAAACTATTATGATCAATGTTGATGAGTTTCAAGTATCAGAAGCTGAACAAATACCAAATAAAATACATTGATATGTAATCGTGTGCTTAACTTCCGGAAAATTTTTTTTTTTGCCTTTTTCTTGTAGATGTCATGCACTTCTTAGTGTTCCTCCGGCTGCCCTCTCGTGTGCTATATGTTTAGTTAAAATTTAATCACATGAAAGTGTAAGTTTAAGTTCAAGTTAAGCCTATAGGGAATTGAATGGGTAACTAATTCAGTTTTAAATATATATAAATGTATAATATTTAGTTTGTAGATGTTTAAGTGCTTTAAAACAGAACCAATAACAGCGAATTCAACTAGTCAACAAAAAATTAAAGGCTTGCCTGTAAATGTTTGTAATTAAGCTATTGAAATTTTGTACTACAACTCGATTGGAGGCTTTATTGAAAACGAAAACCATTTGCATTTGGCAATCAGCGGAAACGTTTCATAATTATATTCACAGGTTCTATAAATGATATCAATGCGCATAATTTGTCGGCGCTAAATGACAAGCCGCATATATATAGTATATACATATATATGTATGTACGTATACGTGTGTATGTATGTTTATTTGTTTGTAGTTATCCAGCACAGGCTGGGCGATGGCTAGTTTAGCTGTTAACTGGCAAACGATTATTGAAATTACGTATACGCCACGAAATCGAATTAAAAATGGAAAATAGTAAGAGAGCGCAAGGTGTGCAGCGACAATAAGAGAGAGAGAGAGAGAGAGGGAGAAAAAGAGTAAACAAGTTGGTGTGAAAGAGAGCAAACATATTGTATTTTTTGTGTTCGCAAAGTTGTTGTCAGTGCTTTTAAACAATTTGGGGCCGTTTCTGAGCTGGCTTTCAGTCGGGTTGGCTGGCTGGTTTTGGGCTGGGTTGGGCTGCCTGGTTGGTTTGGGCTCGGGTTGGGTGGGGTTGGGTTGGGATGGCCGGCTGTTTGTTTTAGCCACATGACACATGGCGGGCATAAATCTTGCATGCGGCGTATGGCAAATGAATGCGCCAATAACTCAATAAAAAAAAACCAACAAAAAAAAAAACTCGAAAAAAATCGACAAAATGAAAAAAAGAAAAATATATAAAACGAATAACGTTGCTCTTATTGTATGAGTGTTTGTATGGCGGCTGTGTGTGTGTGTGTGTGTGTGTGTGTGTAAGTAGTGACGTCGTTAAAACCCAAAATGGTGTCCAATGGCATTGGAGTGCAGCTGCTGTTTCCGTCTCGACAACGGCGACGACCATTGCGCTAGCTGTCTGACAATTGACTTCCGTTTTAAATTTTGCACAAGTTATGTTGGCGTCAACCGTCAACTTAATTCAGCAGCAGCTACAGCAGCAGCAGCAGCAGCAGTAGCAAAAGAAAGAAAAACACACACACACAACCCCAGAAAAACATATAGGACAAAAAAAGTGCAAACATTAGCTGGAAAGAGCTTTTTTTTTTGTGACACAAATGGCTTGCAAGAGTCCTTGACGAGCGTTGCCAACAAATCGCAATGTGACATGCAACAAAAAAAAAAAATAGCATGATCAATGATCTTTTTGGCAAACATCCATTTTCAACACTATTGAATAACATTCATCTTTTTGGGCTGACAAATATTTGCAACGCGAAACAAAATTATCAACATTTTTGTGTATGTTTGATTCTTCTTAAGCAATAAACAATTTTAAGACGAAAAACCACTTTTAATCTCAAAAACTATAACTTTTCTGCTTCGGCAAAACAAACCAATAAGTTAAGCTCCTATAAGCAGACAGCTTGACTTGGCTAGTAAGCAATGTTTTTGTTTATGTTTGTACAGTGGCCAAATCAATTTTTCGCGCTGCTTAGAGTCGGAAAAAAATACCAAGTTAGCATGCTGCAATTGAATCGACTACGAGTTGCTCTCATAAAAGTCTTCTTGTGGTGGAACTGAGAACTGATAGTGGATGGTTGAAGCAATATGCAATACTTTCTTGATTTTCAGTTATCGATTCTTATCGATTTCTTAGAAATTACATTATCAAGTGATGCTCAAAAATCAAATTAGTCCACCATTTTACTAAAAAATCTATAAATGTTTCTTTAAAATGTTAGAAAGACGTCTTTATCTCGATTTGTAGCTATCGATTCTTATCGATTTCTTTGGCATGACATCGAATGAACCTCAATATACTAAAAACATAAAACAACTCACAAATCTAAAAATGTAAAATAACGATTTAATCATTCTAAGCACTAAACAAGACAACGCATGTTATTTAATATTTTTTCATTCTCTAAGTGGTATGTTCTTGGAACATGGAGGGTTCAATTTTTCGTTTCTCTTACGCTCGTAACCTTACCCTATATATTATTTTGTTTGATTGTTGCACGATGTATGTAGGTGCCATTCTGCATTCTGTGACCTCAAGCCGGTAAACTTTAAACATATGTATATGTCTAATTTGCGTGCGTGTATGTGTATATGTATGTGTGTGCACATTAGACGCCATTTTGAATGGATGAATGTTTAGATTTTGCTTGCCTGCTGGCTGCTTGGCTTGGTTGGCTTGATTGTCTGCTTGGCTGAGCATCTCCAAGTCCATCTACTCTTGACTGCAGCTTTTCTACTTAATTCAAATTGCCTGTTGTTGTTTTTGTTGCTTTTGTTGTTATTGTTGTTATTGTTGTCATTGTTGTTGTTGTTTTGGGCATAAAACAAAAGCGCGCGCCAAATGCAAACAATGACAAAATGGCAACGCCAGCAGCAGAGGTCGCCAAGTGTTGGCAGCGTCAGACAGACAGACAGACCGACAGAGAAACAGATAGACAGACCAAAGGACATTTGGACAGACAGAGAGACAGACAGACATTGGAACGTCGAAAAGTGGAAAAACAAGTCGCGCCATTCGCAACTTTCGCTATTCCTCGGCTCGTTTACTCATTGTGGCCAGACCGAAACGAGGTCGGCGCCGCAGCGTTGCCATATTTTTGTTTTGCTCTGCGCGTCTTGTTTTTAATTTTATTTGCGCTCCACCTCGCTCCACTTCAAAAATATACATTGTGCAGCCGCCATCATCGTTGCAGCTCACCACCTCTCCCTTTCCCCTTTCCCCTTTCCCATCCCATACCTATCTGACCTAACCAAAAAACTAGCAAAAACAAAAAAAAAAAAAAATATCCAAAAAAATGAGAAAAAAACCACAAAAAAAAAGAAGCCAACCCAAAGCCAAAGCCAAAGCCGTACCAACAGCAACAACAAAAACAACTCATCCCTCATTCTCCTCTCAGTCCCCATTTTGTTGCAGGCCAAGCTACAAAATTGTGCCACATGGCACCTCGCTCGGCCTGGTGCTCCCAGGCCAGGGCCAGTCAAAGACAGTGTGGCAGGCAGCGTTGACTAATATGCGCTTAGATTTAGTTTTGCTGCCACCCTTTCTCCATCGCTTCTCCTCCAACCTACCGCCCCGTCGCCCTAACTAGTTCCTTTATGCCCAAAAATAAAAAAGAGCGAGAATGAGAGAGTAAAGGGAAAAATAGTATATGAAGAAAAAAAACAGCAAAATTTATTGTGCCACACTGTGAGAAAGAAATTAGGCCATGCAATTGCAACGGTAACGGCAATGTTGCAGCCCCAGCGACCCAACGCCCCCTCATCCGCCCGCTTGCGTTTGCAAGCGCATCTTAATTTATGCTTTGACCAGGCAGCACTTTTTCCGTTTTTGAGCTTTAGCTGCAAATGACATTAGCGGGCTAATTAGACTTGCATTGCACACACACACACACACACACACATACACCCACAAACAAACAAACACACATACACACACACACACATATATACAGACATCATCTATCAGTGCACCCGGCCGGGCCAAAACGGTTAATGAACCAAAGGGAAACAAACCAGAAAGGCTATCTGCAATGGCTTATCCTGCCAAGATACCCACCCCCCTTTCCCTTTCCCACGCTCTTCCCCCTGCAAAATGCAAAGTGCTTGGCCATCGCATTAATTGGCTACGGATTAACTGTGCCAAACCCAATTAATTTATTCTCACCTTGCCTCAGCAGTCTGCTGACTGACGTATAAAAGTGATAAGATTGCATTGTAAAATATTTATAGCATACTTTTCAGGGCAAAGAGTGTCAAGGTTGAAAAAAGAGTATATAACAAATAATTTGCTGATGATTGATAGGCGGCTCAAAATTCAAATGTCCCCTAAGCCTTAATCAATCATTATTTGTTCTATAAAGTTACAGATATATTTTCTTGTATATTGACCCCAATTGTCAATTTATGCATTTAAATTGAGCTTGAGCTTGAGCCAAAGATGAGCTAAGCAATTTATCTTCATTTTAATATGGTTAACAATTGGCAAGCAGCTTTGAGTTTATTTTTTATAATTTATCCCAAGATGTTGAGTATATTTAAATGTATTTGAAGCTTATGATGAACGGAGAGAGAGCAAATTCATATACTTTTTAAGCAGCTTTTGTGGCAACAGGAAAATGTCCAAAAGTGACATTTGCAAAAATGAAAATTACGGCAAAATGCCGCAAAATGTTTTGCCAAAAATGCAACGTTTAACTTATCGTTTGGCCATACGATATAGTCGGTTTAAATATGCAAAATTGCACAGAGTTCGAGATGTTTTTTCCCAATAATACAACTACACACACAAACATGCACACACCTGCATACACATGACTTTAAGCCGAGTCAAAATGTTTTGTTCTTTGTTTTGATTGGTTTTTTTCCTGTTTTTTTTTGTGGCCCTGGCCTCACCTGGCGATCGTTGCGGCTACGGCGCCAGGTCACTTCAAATGCAATTACGTTGAATTGCAAAATAAAAAGAAGACAGAAAGAGAGGAAAAGAGAGAGAGAGACAGAGAGAAAAAAGGTGCACACTGGACACATAAATCAATTTTGAAACTGGGCCAAAGCCAAAGCAAATGAGTTGTCAATAGTTGTAAAAATGATATGTTTACAGACACTTTTCTCTCTCTCTCTCTCTTTCTTTCTCTCTCTCGTTCGTTCGCTTGCTTTGTTTTATACTTTTTACCTTACAATATATATGTTATATACAAACACACAAACACTCACATACAAGTATTTGGTAATCGCTTCAGTTGCCACGTTCTTTTCCATTTAGTGTCATCCGTTCCAAAACTGACTGACACTTTATTGGCGTCATCTTTGTAGCAGCAGAAACAATTGCAAATTTAAATGACAACACTTTCGGCTCCATATGCTGTTGTTGTTGTTGTTGCACCTATAACATAAGCATTAAGCAAGCAAAAATTATAATGACAATACCAGCTGTCAGGCAAAGCATTATATTTGATTACAACAGAAAATATGTTGAAGCTTTGGGGTTGTTTAATTTGTACAGTGGATATGAAAAACTTACTCTCTACTTTTTTTTTACTTTATATCATGCGATCATTTCAATGCATAAACTTCAAAAGATCAAAGTAAAACCCTATTGAAAAACTCACTAGTTGTTAAAAGTAGGGATTTGACCTACTATTTCAGAAGAACACAATATCAGTTAAAGCTTTGAGATTCTGATTTCTGATAACTATAATGCGATTTGAGTAAAAATCTTCAAGTTCTTTCAAAGTTGACCTATAAGTCGTTGGTCTTATCCCATATATGGCTGCTTATCCCGGCTTTCATTGAACTGACCCACATAAACCATATTGTCCATTTGGGTATATTGCAAGTCGAAGTAGCTTTTGCCTAGATGACTTTTTAGTTGATACTTGATATTTTTTTGGTGTTTTTTTTTTGTTTTTTTCCTGTGCCCAATGCCGTCGACATCGGTGATGCTATTGCTTCATCTGACATTATTTCCGCATGTCGTTAGGGCCATTTTTGTTTTTTTTTTTTCTTGTGTTTGTGTTTGCTACATTTCTGCGCATGGTATTTTTTAGCTTTCGGATTATTTTTGCCTTTGCCTGTGCTCAATTTCGTGTGTGCAAAGCGAACAATTGTGGGAGGGACAAAATGGAAAGTGGGGAAAGGGAAGATGGCGAAGAGATGGCAAAACAGCTGAAAGAAGTGAAAAGAAGATGTTGCAAGAAGAAAATGTCAGTTTATTTTGATGTCTCTACATGGTTTTCCTGTGGCGCGAGCCAGATGACATACACCACATACAATGTATATGGCAAACATATCTCAGTCTTCTAAGTTTTGGTTCCTGCCATTGATATTGCTGACGAAAATTGAGAATTATTATGTTTAAACGTGTGCCGTCAACGCGGCATTTTGTTTGGCTTCTTAGGCGCCGACGACGCTGCCGACGACGCTGCCGACGACGCTAACGACGCTGCCGACGATGCTACTGATGCCACCAAAATGCTACAGCTATCCCGTTGAGCCGTGTGAGTGACATGTGTCAGCTAACAAAAACAAGCAATTTTGAATGCCTGAATCCAGTTGCCTGAATCCAGTTTTGCCGGAATCCTGTTGCCTGAATCCTGGCTGATGTTTGATGCTTGGCTGATGCCTGTCAACTGCAGTTGTTGCAACACAGCCGGCAGATGAACTAAAATTAGATTGCCTTCTGTTGTGATGCGGCTGCTGTTTGTTTGCAATATACATATGTCTATATGGAAATATATCCTCCTCTATATATAACAAGTTTATAAAAAAGTGCACAGCTAGAAGATGCATGCATCGAATGAAAGTGTTCTATTTATATATATATAAACTTTGATTTGAGCTTGAAATTTGCATATATTACTGAGGGATATACATTCCCAAGCAAGTTTATAAGCTGAAATTTCGTTCAGGCATGATTTTGAGGGTTATCGATAGGCGATATATATCGAAAATCGAATAGTTGGTCGTTTTGAGCTTAAAACTAAGAAATAACAGTTGTAAGAAATTTTATATGTTTAAAATAATTATTTCGCTAATTCGATGATTAGTTTAGGTTTATCGGGAATTATATTGTATTTATCGAACACAAACACTTGATTAAGATGAGGAATAAATATTCCTTATGGAATCGGAAACAATTTCTATAGGTCATTCCACCTTTAAAGTCTAGTGCCTTTGCACATATATAGCATGCTTTTTCGTCAAAGCTAGTCTACTTTACTTTTAGCCAAGAACCTGACGTTGTCAACTACAAAAAGTACTTTTGATTGTTGCTGACAGACGGAAGAAAGTCAGAAAAGTTGACGCTGGCTTTATGGTATATATATAGTGTACCTACTATTTTATTAAAAATGTTATTTAGTAGTTCGTGATTGTCACTTGATGTTAATTGTTATTTAGTTTTCAAGTTATTAACATTGTGGAGCTAGAACTCATGTCCAGACATACAGACATACCTAACAAACAGACTAACAAATAAATACAACTACTATACAGAACAGAGCTGGCAAAAGTAGAAAGCGCAAAAACTTAAACAACTCCACAAAAATAAAAAACCGTTGCAACACAAACATGCAAAGTTGCAGTTGAAAGAGGAGCGTGATGGTGGCAGAGAGCTACACTCGAGTTCGAGTCAAATGTGAATCGCATGAACTCGTTTGCCCAAAAATTAAGCAAACTTTGCTTTTCAAGTTTTATGATAAATCGAGGCATTTCATTTTGACAAAAAAAAAATAAAAACTGTAATAAATGTCCAACAAAATTTAAGAGAACTCGCAATAATTGAAGACTTTTGAGTCACCAATTGAAATGACCTTAGAGGAACTTATAATCACATTTGATTGCAAACTTTCAGTTGTCAGTTTCGGAATGGAATAGGTTTGTTAACTTTTTACTACTCAATGTTGCAAAATGAAGCAGAAAACATTTTCAACATTACCAAAAACGTTGTTAACAAGCACAACATTTATCATAACTTTGATGTCAAGATAGGTTTGAACGATATCATCTAAAACCTACAAACGAAATGTTTATTTAATGCAAAACATTTCGACTCGTTTTTTTATGTGTGTGTGTGTTTGTGTGCGTGCCACGCCCACACAGCCCAAACAATTTGCGTAAAATCTACATGGCAGAATATGGTAAAAGTATCTTTCATATGGTTGAGTTTAGTTTTTATGGCTAGGGCCACACAGAAATTTGCAAGGTTGATTACCGGATTGACTTTGCGTCTCGCCCAAAGTCACTAAATTGGGACAGTTTGTTACCACAGTCTGTTGCATGTTTATCAAACTAAATAAATAAAATAGTGTCTACATAACATGACTGATGATGATTAAGACACAAAGTCCAAAACTGCAACATTTGACAAAAGTTGAAACTACAATAATAAATGTATGAATGTTAACATGTCTAAAGACTAAAGTAGCTTAGTTAGTTAGTTGTTCGTTTTGCTGTAACTTGTCATTTGAATCCTTATAAATTGCTTTGAATGAAGCAATCATATTACGTATACGTAATATCAAACAATATGTACGATTTACTCCAGTTTATATGTGTTTTTGTGTGCTTGGTCACAATTAAAAGAACAAACGAATTTACCAAAAAGAAAAAGAAAAAGAGGAAATTGCAATTTCTATATGTGTATATGTGTATGTATATGTATGTGTATATATGATTTATTTATTTATACAAATAAATTGTTTGAGCAACAGAAGCCGCCTTTCAATTTAAACGCAATGCAGTCAGATTAAATAGAGAACAGCAGCAGAAGCAGAAGCAGCATCAGCATCAGCAGCAGACGCTGCAGGCGCCATACAGATGGATGCAAAAACTGATGATGAAGTTGAGTGTTGGCAGTTGAAGTTGGAGTTGGAGGGGAGGTTGAACCGGAAGGGATTGGTTGGTTGCGGGATGGTGAGGGGAAGGGGCAGGGGCAGGGGAGTGGAAGTGGTGACGACATCGCGACATCAAGCAAAATAACTTTAAATTAATTAAAAAGCGCATGCAGAAATATTTTAAGCGAAACGCGTCAACGTTGACAACAACAAACACACACACACAGAAGACGACTGTGCTATGTGTGTGTGTGTGTTAGTGTGTGTTTGTATAGAGAATGTCGTCTGTCTAGCTAAGAATGACATAGACGACGACAGGGCGCATCAATGTTGCGGAAATTAATTGAAACGAAAGGCAAGCATTTTATCACAGAGAGATACGAGTCGAGACGAGAAGAGGGGAGAGGAGAGGAGACGAGAGGAGAAGACTTACTATGCTCTAAAGTTTTTAGTTAAGGCTCTGTTTGCTGTAATGAAAGAGCATAGAAATGATTTAAAGAAGATGAAGATGAAGAAGAAGAAGAGGGTCTTGAGAATTGTAATTAATGCGCATTGCTATTGCGATTTATGATTTCTCGGTGTGATTGTGTCCAGTCAAAAGTCCAATCAGTCCAGTCCTGTTTAGTTGTAGTCCGCATTCGAGTCCGTGTCCGATTTGGAGTCCAATTCGCAGCAGCAGGAGCTGCCAACGTTTTGTGGCAAATGTCGAGAGCTTAATGCAAACATTATCGCACGCCCACACATAGAATGTTACTGTCTGCCCTTCGCCCCCGTCTGATTTGCCGTCTGGAACGGTCGCAGCCAACAAATGAAATTAAGCAAATAAATTTTCGTAGCTAGATTGGTTGGTTTGGTGGACGCTAGCAACGGCGAGAGTGGAACGCTTTTTTGCGGCTTAGCAAGGCAATCTGGCAACTTCTTCTTCTACTTTTTTACACCCACATCGCCCAACTGTTGTGTGTGTTTGTGTGTGTGTGTTTGTGTAAGTCTGTGTCTGGCTTAGTGGCTTTCGCCCGTCGTCTAACTAGAAATACGAGTCCAAGACACTTGCAGACAAGGCAAAAGTTGAATTTCGGCAGAGTTTTGTTTTGGAGTTTGGAGTCGGGAGTCGTTGTTGTCCTTATTGTTGTTGTTGTTGTTGGGTGTCATAGGTGGAGTAATTAAATGGTGGTACAACCTCAATGTACCGTTCTGTTGCACTCAGTTCTAGCCGCAACACATGTAAAAAGCCGCAACCCAGCTCAAAATCCGCACATATACACACACACATGCAAACACAAAGAACCATAAAAACAACAACTACAAGAAGAAAAAATAAAAACCAGGTAGAAAGTTTCATTTCATACACACCGAAGATTTTGTACACTTGTCGCACAAGAGATACTCTTACTTATTATATTTTTTTGTATTTGACGTTTAAATATATCTATCCTGTAATAAGAATATATCTTGTTATATATATAACTTATAATAAAAGGTATAGGTTTTGTCTCCTCTTCGTTAACCCATTGAGCGTATATATAATTCCGAAGACGAGTCAGAATCGTCAATTCATACCCACATCATACACTTACATACTTAATCAAAAAACTAATATACCCGCTGTAAGTGTCTGACAAAAATTATTTTAATGTCATTTTTCGAATGAATTCGGTATGAACAAGAAAAGAGAAAAAAAAAAAAAAAACAAAAAATTGTTGGTCGAATGAGATTTATAAATATTTACAACGTGGCTGGCATAAAGTAATCCCGAAGTGCCGACTGGTGGCATAAATGAATCCAATTAAACTGAACCATCTGACAGCATACATACATGCATTAAAACACACACATATGTAGATACATAGCTGAAAATGTAATGCATGATATTTGTATTTAATAAATAAATAAATATTAAAATTTTTTTTCTTGTTTTTTATTAACTTTTATTAAATAAATTTGCAAATTCTGCAGTGACTCGGTGTTTTGTTTGCATTATCTCAATGAATTCCGTTTGGTTAACCAAATATTTCGAACATACGTTAAAAAACGATTTGACTGCCAAATGGTTAAAAAAAAAATCGCATGTTTTTTAGCACACTTTTTACGCCGTGAACCCAGACTGTTGTGAAATAAATAACCAAAACATTCATAAGCTATAGCGAAGAATGTGTTTTGTTTATTTGGGTGTGCATTTCAGTGTTGGCAAATGCATAAAAATAGTTTTCTATTTTAAATTAAATTTTTATACTGTTGATTTAAGTTCGCATCATATTGAATTTTTAAAAGCATAGTTGTAGTTCATTTTTGTTTTGCCTAGTCGTTGACGGATCTTCACCTAAATTCAGATAAGATTTAAATATTTTCGGTTGTTTCTAGTTGTACGTTTTGGTTATCTTGTTTGTCCAATCAATAATTGTCGTTTGGCTTCCTTGGCTATTGAGATCCTTAAGTAGTTATGTTGCGCTCATCGATTTGATTATGATTTGTTGAAAAATGTTCAAGTTAGTTAGTTTCCTCTTGTCTTATTCTGCATTAATCATTGGCTAGGTATGTGACATTAGTCACGTCTTGTTGCGGCAAAGATTATGAATCAGGGTGGTTAAAAAGGCGTTAATTGAGATTATAATACCCAATACTTGTCAGGAACTATAACAGCAAGGATATGAAATCCCTTATCCTTAAACATTGTTTATGTTTCTTGAGGTTTTCGGACTACCCAAAACGAGGTGTGCAAAACCGTTTACAACCATATGAACAACATAAAATCGTGAACAACCTATTATGTTTGTTCTTTAGTATAAACGGTTCATACTTGAGATTGAGTTACTTTCGACAAGCAAACTAAGTCAGCTTCATGTTTTTGGTTAACCTCCGATAAAGTCTCCTCGAGTATTCCCACTAAGTACATTAAAAGTAGAAAAACCTAAATAACAAAACAAAGAATTTCTTTCAGTTTTTATAATGTGTTTTCTGTTTATTTTCTCTTATCATTTCAGGTGAGTGAAGTTCTACTTCGGATGTTGCACTTGGAAAACTTTTATTCTTTGGTTTTTTTTCTGTTGTGTGCGGGTAAGAACGAGTTTTGATGGATTTCAGCGACAGCAACAAAGGCAACCTTTAATATGTCAATGATAAATGGAATCATCTAGAGCAGCTTTCTTGTTTGATGGGCTGTCTTTTATGTATATGTGTGTATGTGTGAGTGGTGTATAGTAGGTATAGAAATTGTGCTCTGTTTGTCGTCATTGCCTTAATGATAATGCACACAAATTATGCAAATAGCTTAATGCCGGTCGACTTAAGTGTTAAGACAGCGGCCACCGGCGACCGGTGAATGGTGACCAAGGCAGGGCCAAAAAGATGGACAAGAAGAAAAGAAGTGCGACGAAAATCGATGTCTGCGATTATGCTATATATATATACATGTTTTGCTGTTTATTTTTCGGTGTCTGCATAAGTTGGCTACCATTTTTGGTTAGAGGCGTTATAAAGGCGCCGCCATTGGCACTTGGGCAAACGAATATTGTGACTTGAACTTGGACTTTCGTCCTGGCAATCCTGGCAGTCTTGGCAGCTGTGTTTTGCGAGTGTTTTGCTTTTAACTTGGCCAACATTAATATTTTGTCTGAAGCTAAAGCGAGATCGAAACTGTTTCTTTCACTCTCTTCCTGAAGTTTTTTTGTACTTGAAATGCACTCAAAAAATGCTTGAGGAGGGACACAATCATTAGTATAAGAAAGAAGTAAAACATTACAAAAACAGCTAAAAGAAAATTAACAATAAGTAAAGCGCAAGAGAAGAGCAAATGTTTTTGTTGGAGAATTAATATTAAATTTTTTTTTACTTTTTAAGCAAATGCTACTGTTTTTAACTAATGAAACAGAAAAGTAAACATTTTCTTTTTTTAGACAAACCTGAACCTTAACGGAAACTTCATTTGATACCTTAAGAGATTATTTTTAACGAGCAGTTTGAAGGCTTCAGTCCGGGATGTTTAACTGGGATAACTCTCGAACCATAGTTTTATCTTATCTAGACTTATGAGTGCGCTAAATGACAGTTCAGGAATGGGGTTAGAGTTGCTACCTTTCTATCAGTGTTGCAGAGTTGCCAGCCTTTATTGCACAACTCCATTATTATAGGAAACCTTTCGAACTCTACTATTCTTAACTATAGTTCCGATTACGCTGAATGCCAGATCAGGAATGAGCTTAGAGTTGCCACCATTCTATTAGAATTTCAGAACTTCATTAATAAACGGAATATACCCATGTTCAATTAGAATAACTCTCCAAGTTTAGTCTTAACTAACCTATAGTTGCGATTGCCCCCAGAAGTCAGGTTAGGAATGGGGTTAGAGTTGCCATCTTTCTGCTTCTTCTTTAATTACAGTTTATACTCGCTTGACAAAACTTATTCAAGCCCGGCTGTTAAACTTAAGTACAAGTTCAAATGGTATAAGTACATACCATGTTGATTGCTTGCCCCAAAATACTCAGCTTTGATTACTCACTGTGAATTTGTAACCCATAAGCGTATTGCTCGAAAACCCACACACACACACTCACACAGATGTTCGGACATATGTATGTGTGTGTGTATATGTAAACCAATCAAACACATCAAGAAAGAAAAGGAAAAGAGAAGGAGAAAAAGGAACTGAATGCACGCGGAACGGAATCGGTGTCGGAGCCGGTGAGAGTTCATTTCATAGGCATTATGATGGAAGCTCTCGACGTCGACAAGTGTATTCAGAAGGTGCCTCTGTTGCCTCTGTTGCCTCTGTTGCTCATGTTGCTCATGTTGCTCATATTGCTGTTGCAGCTAAGTCTCCGTTCAGCTGATGATGCAATGTATGTGGATATCTCGAATTTCAAAACGGAAATGACCGAAAAAAGGGGGGCACAAAAAAAGTAATACAGAAAGAAGTGTAAAATGCATTCGACTGGCCAATGTATAGCACAACAACAAGCTCTGAGCTCAAATGCTCACTACACTGCACAGGCCAAACGATGATATTCACATCATCTTTTTTTCTTAGTTGGATTCGCCGTATGATATAAAGTGAATTTCAGTTCAGAGGGAGAGACAGAATGAGAGAGAGGGAGAGAGGGAGAGAGAGAGTTGAACGCGAGTGTGTTGCACACATTTGCCACATCAGCAAATGATGTGAAAATGTAATTTTCAGGCAACGAGCGGACCAACACATACTGACACACACACACACACAGTTACAACAGTTGAAAAGGGACGAGCCGCAATTGGAGTCGAAATTGGAGACCAACGCTGAGCTGTCAATGGGGCGGCTGTTTTTGGTTATCAAATCGTTCACAGTTGCTAACACACACTGACATACACACACACACACACTCTCATACACACATACATACATATAGTGTGGACCATTTTGCTGTGCAGTAAATTTGCGGCTAGCGATGAACAAAAAGGCGCACAAAGTACAAAACTAATGATGAGTAAAGAAGAAGGAGGAGTGTGAGGAGATAGGCAGTGCGGGGTGGAAAAGGGGGAAACGGAGGTGGGTGTGGACAAACTGAATGAGCAATGACGATGGAGCTTATCAAATTGCCAATGCATGTCACACAGTTACTTTATATATATGTATATGAATGTGTGTTTGGATGTGTGTTTGTCGGTATATGTGTATGTGTGTTTGAGTGTGTGTGGCAAGGAAGCAAATCAAATTTAATTGAAGCATTAGGCAATTCGCAAAACACGTAGAAAACAAGTGGAAAATGTCATTAAGTGGCTACACTTTCATACCAAATAGATGATATCTTCTACAGCAAAAGTTCATCCACTTCAGTAATATTTCGATTAGTTAGATCTTTCAATCTTCACCCAACCCTATTTAGTCCCTTTAGGGGTTTTTTTTTGTGTGTGATTGAACACTAAAACAATTCATTAATTCGATGCCATAGGCCATGTCAAGACAGGTCATAGAACGAGACATTGTGAGATGAATCAATTGAGAAAACTGTATTAGGAGAAACTGCCATCAATAAAATCTCAATTGATGGATATCGAGAGGACAGTTAAAGGAAGTTTTTATATAGCCTAAACCCATGTAAAATCTATCTTATACTACATAAGCCAAGCAAGTTGTTTCATGCTCCTTTGCTTTAAGCCCCTTGCTTGTGTTTACTGTTTATGTCTTTTAAATTTGTATTTATTTTGTGTTTTGATTAAAAGATTATATTTTTCTATTCGCCTTACTGCTGTGTTGCCTGTGTCAAATTGAATTTTTGAGTGAGGAGTCCGCTTTGCTTATGAGTTTATGAAGAGTTACTAATTGACTTACGTTTAAGGTTCATATGTAGTATTTGGTTGTATGTTTTCTCTGATTTGGTGCTAGACGAAAACAAATGATGCGTAAGAACTACTTTAATGAACATGTGCGGATTTGTAGCTGTTATTTTCGATGCTTTTGTTGTTGGCAGTTACGCGTCATTTTCATTTCAGTGCGTTTTGATATTTCAGGCCTCAGAATAAATAGATCGGATCAGCTTAAGTCTTTAGCTTTAGCTTGCAGTCAGCTTGAACAAATATTTGGGCTTAAAGGTTAATAAATATTTAAGGCACCAACAGAAAGAGCAGCCAAACAAAAACAGTACGAATGTAAAATATAGAAAATGGAAGCCGACACAGTTGACAATGGCTAGGATGCGGATGTATGTAAAACAAACTGGGTGTAGCAGCTGCTGTTGCTAAAAATGTATGCGGACAAACAAGTAAATCAAGGCGCACTTCCACTGCAACAACAACTATAACAAATTTTCGCAAAGACTCATCCTCTTGTTACTCAGTGGTGAACTCGCTGGCGAAACTGCATTGCTTGTCGTTGCTCTCTTATAGCACAACTCCTCTGGCGGCATACTATAATGTGCGACAAAATCCCGAGACTACCGCTTTCTACTAGTGCCAGCCAAATAAACGGCTATGCAGACAATGTCGTAGTGATGGTGATGGTTAGGATCAGGTTAGATAGACCCAATGCTTTAATATTGGGTTAGTTAAGAATTGTTAAAATCGAGCTGGTCTTTTGCATGTTGAGGTTGAATGTTGACGGCTGAGGACTTTTAAGGAAATCTATATGATTGATCAAATGAGGTCCTGGTCTAGGTAAAAAATGTTGACCATAAATCCCATCCATCTATACATCAAATCTTACTGTTTACCAACAATACATATGCTATCATTCTGAATATTACCTATAGCGCTATGTCTTTTGACTTGAACTAAACGTTGATAGCAGTCAGTCAGTAGGATCAAAAAGTTAATGCTCAATGCGTTACACACTTCATCACAAAATAATAAGGCCCTCTGTAAGGGAACTAAGTATATACCGCACACACATATGTATAGATGCTGCTGCTGCTGCTTTTGCTACTGTGATATTTTGTGTTGCCGTGCTTTTTGGCGCTTTGCTCGTTGCACAAATAACAACAGGGCAGGTGCTCCTCACCCTTCCTGCTTTTCCACCTCTTTCCAATCTACAAGCTGCTTGCTCCAAGCCCTGTTGTCTGATGCATGTTGCCCTTGCCCGTGGTTTTTTTTTTTGGCCCCGTTCTGTTCCTGGAGAGAGAGAGAGAGGTACAGCGGAGGCATTTGCTGTTGTTGTCGTTGTATGTTGGTGTTGTTGTTATTGTTGTTGTTGTTGTTGTTGTCTACTGTCTGGCAGGCTTCTAACTGAATGAAAGCTTGGCACGTTGACTGATTTCGAATGGATTTTCATGATTTCCATGTGGGAGGAACACAATATCCCCCATAGGCACAAAATGGAGCACTTCAAGCAACGATGCATGTGCACATTTCTCCTCTGTTCAGTTCAGTTTTCTCTTCTCTTCTCGTCTCTTCTCTTGTTTCTGCTGTTGTTGTTGTGGGTATTTTTGTTTTTGCCTTTGGCTCATTCGACGCTTGTCTTTAGTGCATTCTCTTTCTTTTTTTTTGTTGTTTGTAATGCAGCCCCAACTGGGAGATGACACCCTGTATACACCCTGTACCTAAACAGCGATCATTGTTGCCTTTGAAACTGAGTTACGCATTGTTCTAAATTGTATAGAACTGATCTGCAGATAAGTCACAAGACACGAAAACTTTGAACTGAACATAAACATGGTTAATTATTGAGGATTCTGTTTAATTGGAAGTTGAAAGTTGGGACTTTCCTAAATGTTCCCTTGAAGAAAATCTGTTGCATTTGGTTTATCAACTTTCCATACTTGTTAACATTTCAAAGTTGCCAAGTTGCAGTCATGTTCAAACTGTGTTCGACTCTGTTGTGTACTTGTTAGAACTTTAAAAATTGCTTTTGCATTGGCCTGAAGAAATAGGGTGGATGAAGATAGAAAAATGTTCGCAAACTTAACGATGTGCTTAAGCGAAAAATCACGCTTTTTTGTTGTGTTTATCACTGTTGCTGCTGCTTGTGTTGTTGCTTGTGTTGTTGCTTGTGTTGTTGCTATTGCTTTTCCTACGGTTTCTAGTTGAAAATGTTGCCATTTACTGCAGCCGCATAGCTTACACACACATGGCATATGTAAATGTCTGCATAAACTTGTGTGTTACTTGGTCTTGCGCAAGGAAGGAAGAGAATGAAAGAGTGGGTGACTGACTGGTCGATTGGTCGACAACAGTAACAGACAGCACGCTTCGTGGTCAGGCATCAATTGACAGCACAAACTAATTTGTTTTACTTATCCGTTAGAAATGGAAAAAGTTCACTTCATCAACGCAACAATCAAAGTTTGTCCCCGAACCCATGAAATGGAAAAATATGTTTAAGAAAGCATCTTCGATCTGATTATGCATACATATTCTTGATTATCATCATTATCATTGTCAACTGTTTGGTGTATTTTGAGCAAAGTAGTCTTCCTGTCAAAGCATTCACAACTTAAACGTTTGACACAGTCAACATGCCACAAAAAAATCAGTAAACCGAATAGAAATTTCCAATCAAAACACAAACAAAATCCAAATTCAATATACTTTTATATATATATATATATATATATATACTATAAAAAGTTTAATTTTAAGCCACAACAACACAATGACTAGGAAGATACAAAAGCGAAAAGCTAGAATGATGGCAACCAAACGTAAACCGAAAATGATGAGAACTAATCGCAAACCCAAAATGATGAGAGCCAAACGCAAGCCAAGATTTAATCCAAGAATTGAATTTGAAAATACATCTGGAAAAGCGCAAGAATCATCAGAAGTGATAGGATCCCGCTTATCAAGCGATCTTTAAGCGCTGGGCAGAGTTGAACCCAGATAAAAAACTGTTCAAATAATTTATAATGTGATGCAACGAAATGGACAGACGAACTGATCAATCATATATACCTTATTTCAATCTCTATTACTTCCTTCCCATTGCACAACTTTAACTTTCCTTCAGAAAGTCACACTTTGGTATGTTTACCACACAATATATAAGTAGGTAAACATTTGTGCGATATGTTTTTTTGTTGTGTCCGTGACTATTTTATGGCATCAAATGAGTTTCTCGTTAGACCGCCGTGGCAATGCAATTATTTTGCACTTATGAATTGTGCTTTTGACTTGTCACACTCGAAATGAATAAATATGTATATATGAATAAATACATGTACATGCTCATACATGTGTATGAATAAGCAAACGTATATGTGTATATGTAAATGTATATGTGTGGGGATGTTGCCAAAAGCAGCTCACATAAACAATCCACACACGCTCAAGACTCATTCAGAGACACTCGTTAAGCGCCCTTGACTGAGGGCAGTATGGAAATTGTTTTTGGCAAAGTGCACAAGGCACTTGACGACTGTCACATTGGACATGGGACATGCGGACATGAAGGGGTTGTTCGTGTTCGTGTTGTTCTTGTTGTTGTAGTTGTTGCTATTGTTTATATTTACATATATATGAAATGTGTTGCACAACAATAACAAGGACACAGGCAACCGTTGCACACATGGCCCCTCGTCAATGTGTGTGCAACAATAACAAGAGCATGCGGCAATCTTACATCACCACGAGAATTTAATACCCTTTATGAAAACAGCACCAAAATTCCATATAAGTATATTCTCGGACTACTATTTTGATATTATTATCGATAACTTGAGAATGTTGAGGTCTATCTTTTCTTTCTTATTATTATTTCCTTTCTTTATTCAGTTAATTTCAAAGTACTATTATTAAATCGATTTATCGATTAGTTTACAAAATTTGTATATCGATTTTAATCGATCTACCAAAAAGTAAGGTAATCGATTCCAGCAACAATAGCTTTTGCTAGAGGTGTTGAGGAACCATGAATTGTTTCCATCGTTTACTTAATATCGTTTATTATTAAGTCGATTAAAGAAAGAAAAACCGGAAAGTTAGCTGATACCAACAACGATTGCCTAAGAAGTTCAGGGACAATCAGTTGTTTCCTTTGATTGCTTTAGAATTCGAAATATTATTAAATCGATTGCACGACTATTCAAAATAATGAACATCGATATTAATCGATCCCACTCACCATTTATGGTCATTCGGATTACTTATTTACACATACTTACCGAGATTTGTAATGTCTCCGCTTTAAGTCGTTACAGATTGTGCAACAAAGTTATAAAACCATTGGCAAAGGGCATAATGAGGGCAATTGCAACAACTTTCCGGCAATTTTCTCCATACACACATACATATGTATGTATTTATTTAGCGAAGAAGTATATGTGTGTGTGTGTGTTTGTATGTTATGAAACAATGGTATTTTGTATACTAGCTGCTGTTTGTCGTTTCGGTCAGTGCAGGCGGCAATAAAAATTTGTCCTGTGGAAAATGAAATGGATAGCAATTGCATTTGCGATAACCGTCGAACCTCAGTCCGCACTTGGGACAAGCGGTCTCACACAGAGGAGACACCACGACAGCAGTGGGAAAAATCTCGATACAAAAAAACAATAGCAAACAAAATAAAGTTATAGCCAATGCACACTGGGTCGAGGTTAGCGATGGTCGAGTTTTTTATGTTACAGCTTGTTGTTTTGTTTCTCTTTTTTGTTGCATCTGTTTGGAATTGGCTTTCGATTTTATACTTGTGGCAAAGTGCTTCATTAGTTTTTTAATATCATAGTTTTTTGGGGCGGCCGATGGGCGGTGGGTGGTGGGTGGTGGGTGTTAGTAGTGTCTCTGAGTAAAAGTTGATCTGGGACCATTTAGTGGGTCAATTGGCCGGGCATGGATTTTTGCAGCTGTACCTAATTAACAAAACGGCCTGCGACACAGCCAATGGAAATGGGAAAATGGGCAAATGGGAAAAGGGAGCATCGTGCCCCTAAAGAAACGAAAGTTGTTCCCGTGAACTTTGACATGGTTTTGCCCATACGTAACGTTGGCATCGTTTTTGCGTACTATGAAACTGTGTCAGGTAATTGCGTTCAATAAGCAGGTCAAACTCTAGTATACACATACAGAAGACCTACTACACACACATATATATGTGTTTACATATACCATATGTGTGTGCATATACGCACGTTTGAATGTGTGTGCGCGTGTGTGTTTGTGTTGCAAAGTTTCTCTTGAAGAACTTTGCCAAATAATGATTACCAAAAAAGTTGTCCATCAATATGTTATCTATTGGAAAAGTAGGCAAGGGGATCTATAGGGGAATTAAAGTCAATGAAAACCTTAAGATCTTTAAGTTAATAACTTTTTTCATTAACTCTTTAAAATTCAAACGGCAATTGTCATACCACTTTTGCATTTTTTACTTGTCCACTTGTTACAGCGTATACGTGTTATTTATTTTTCTTAACAGTGTATATATATGTATGTATGTATAGCGCATAAAAAATCATTCCCTTTTGGCCATTTGGACAATTGGGTTGAGGCAGCGACAACCGCAAATTTTTGAGAGTCGGCCAATGCTTAATTTATGCAACACTCGAAATGAAATCGTGCGAAAACCAAATTTGCACACCACATAGTTGAAATGGGTAGACACCACCCCTTCGCCGCCCGCCGACCGCCGCCCGACGCCACTAACCATTTCAAATGCCCTGTGAATGGTCGTCTCAATGGGCACCGGCGGCATTGATCAAACCGAGTCGGCTCTCCACCCACCACCATTCACAATCTAATGCCGTGTTTAGCGCGGACTCAAACTGTTAGTTCTAATGCTCAGTGCTCCACTTTAGACAGTGGCTAGAGTACTGGGTGTGATGGACTGTCAGATACCCTGTGATTATGCTTAGGTTGGTGTTACTACAGGAAAAACATTGTTGTGGATCACAATCGGAACGATTATTAAATGCGATCAATTGTTTTTTAATTCATATTCGTACAAATTACGCATACGCACCATATGCACTTTTGGAAAATAATCATCAAAGAGTTCTTCTTGAAACTATGACTCTAAAATCATAGCTAATCAATATTAAACTATCACAATCATTAAAAAAAAAAAAAATGAAAATAATACATTAAACGTTTTAAAGCTGATCTAGAAGATATATATATTATATATACATACATATATATTGCTTAAAGAATGCATTTAATTAAGGTAGTTTAGTCAACAGATTTTAATTTTACGTCCTAGTCATAAATATACGCTATTAAATCGGTGTTCCTGGATTACTCTACGGGTAATGAGATTCTCAACTCTCTCTTCGGCTTCTCTTTCCTACCTCTTCTTCTCGCTCTGGCTGCTCTTAGCCGGTGTTGAGGGCTTATATACACTCAACTTTATTGCTGAAGTTTGCAATTCAGAGCTATACCAGACAGGCATTGACTGCTCTTTCAGTTTGTGTGCTGCCCCAGCCCCCCACCATCTCTCTCCCGCTCTCTCTTGGTCTCTGTCTCAATGTTCTCAACATCTTTTGGCCAAGTTTGAAGGCAATCAAAGCTTTCGACTGGCCAAGAAGTGCGCTCACTTGGTTCGTTCGTTCGTTCAACAGTCCCTCTGTTCGTCTGTGTCACGTGCGCTTTTGCCGCGCCATTGCGACTGCTACTGCTACTCGATTATAAGGCTTCCAGCATAAATATTAGCAAGGCGTTACCGTTGACGTAGCCGCAGTCATTTAAATGCTGCTGCAATGTTGTTTGTTGGCTTTTGGTACAACTGGCTGCTGCTTTCTGCTGCTGCTGCTGCTGCTGCTGCTGCTACTGCAACTGATTATGCCATAGCCCAAAAGCTGTCAACGATGGCATCGCAAAGCGCTTAACCCATGGCTCCCATCCCCTACCCCCATGCCCGCTCTCCACCCACATCATCTAGCTTACAATGAATTAAATGAATCTCAATTTCCGTTTGGTTTGCGGTTAAAAGCCACAGCAGTCGTCGTTGCCGTTGCCATTACCATTGCCGTTGTTGTTGTTGTTTGTGTTGTTGTTTTCGTTGTCGTTGTCGCTGTCGCTGTTGAGCTGCCTTCTACCCGGTACACTGCCCCCTCTAGATCCAACTTTAGCAAATGCAAATTCTTCAGCAGCAGCAGAGGCAGCAGCGAAATTGAAAATAAGTATACGCCCCGTAGCAAGTGCATGACTTGTAACTACCCTGTATTTGATAACTATACCTTCGCTCGACCATATTTTTCATAATATTTCTCGTTTTGAGTACAATATAGCTCCTGGTACTGATTCTAGGATGTTTCTTAGCTGCCTTCTTTTGCATTCTTAGCACATACACATAAGCTAACAATTATGGATTGCAATCAAAATGCCTCTCGTGTTTGATCAAACCCAAAGAAGAATTTGTTTTGGGGTCGCAAAAAAAAACAAAGCCAAAGGAACAAATTCATGCCGCATTCCTTGGCGCGTTGCTTCAATTGCCAAGCGACTCCAATTCCAATTCCAACTCCATCTCTCAACTCCAACTCCAACTCCATCTGCACTTGAAGTTCTTAGCCGGGCCAAAAGAAAGGCCGTAAATTGCTGGAAGATGCCCCGTGCGCCAAACAGCGATTTTGCAGCCAAACTTTTGTGCCGGCAAAACTTTTAAACACACATACACACACACAACACCAGCGCCAGGCCAGACCAGACCAGACCAGGCCAGGGCACGCCAGGCTATTCCACACCAGAGACGAGAGTCTGGGACCATGTCACGAGGGGAGAGAACAACAGACGTTGGGGGCCAGTAGTAGTAGCAGCAGATCATGCTAGAACCGGTTCGTTTTATTTTGTTTCGCGTAGTTCCGTTTTGGGGGGCCAAGTTAGGTCGCGACGGCTCGACGTATGCAAAACTTTTGCGATTGCTTGCTCGAAATAAACGCGACGCAGATAATTTGCGCAAAAGTTGTGTTCCACACCGACTCACCGACCCAAGACCCGACTTTCTATTACCATATTATCTACAGAGAAAGTCTTTGCCTTATTTTTTCATTTTCTTTCTTTTTGTCTTGCAGTTTCTTTCTGCTCTGCTGACAATTTTTCTTTGCTGCTCTTTTTTTTTTAAAAGAAGGTCGCCAAATTAGATGCCAATAAAGAAATTCGTTGCGTTTCTGTATGTTCTCGTTAAAAGGCACTCGTTATTAAAGGAAATTCATTGCGTTTCTGTATGTTTTCGTTATATGTCACTCGTTATTTGCAGAATATGTCGTTGCTTTTCTGAGTTCTCGTTATATTACGAAACATTTACTACTAACTTATCGTCATAGACTAACTGATGTTGTCTAACACCTAGATTTGCCATTACTCGTTTTCCGTTATCTGGTATTTTGTTTTTTATACTCATATTTCATTTTAGCGAGAACGCTTCTTAAAGATTACTTGCCATTAATTTCTATTCAGTCACAATGCAAGTTTTTTATTATAAAGATCAGCCAAAAATAGCTTTGATCACATAATGAATAAGGAAAACCGATTATCGGTAATCCTTAGCCTTTTGTTTAGATGGTTCACGAAATCTTCATAAATGGTATCAGTGAGGAGGACACCTTTTCTGTTCCGGTTTCTTTATCTTTGTGTCAGATATCTCGGGATTCTTTGTAAGCATTACGATACATCATAAGGCAAAGTATAGTTGAAAACATGCTAATGTCGCGGTTTGATCCTCAACTTCTCTCTTTTTTTGCCCCAGCTGTAGGTTTTCTTATCATTTTTCTTTGTGACTTATATAAATATACGAAATACTAGCTGTTATTTTGTTGACTTTTGTGAATGTTATAAATGCCAAGCATAGGCACAGGCAGCCTGCTCTACTCTGAATGACCGTAACAGTTGTTTAATAATAATGATGATGATGCCGATGATGATGATGATGATGATGATGATGATGATGATGTTGGTTGTGGATGCCGCTTCTGTTCATGCCGCAAGTTGCCTGCAGCCAGGCGTCAGTCGGCACTGATTGACTAACTGTCTTGGCATATGAACTTGAACACGTTTTGGCATTCGGCACTGTCGCCGGGCCACTGTTGTGGCCTGTCCCCTTCCACCACCCCCCTACGTACAACCCCTTGGCAGACCTACAAGATTAGTTCATCCGCTTCCTTTTACCTTTTGACTCGCTGAGGTTACAAGTTCAAATGTTACAACAACTGCAAGCTTTTTCGTTGCTCTCCCTTTTCCTCTACCTCTACTGTGACGGTCCCTTCCGCCTCAGTTGTGCTCGTATTTGAAATACATACATACATATGTAAAAAGTTGTTTGTCTGTACATACAAACATACATACATATATACATATATATTTTTTCCTAGTGCCTGCTGCTGCTGCTTGATTTTGTGTTCCTGTTGTTTGTCTTGGCCTTTGCTTTATGCGCTTGTTTGTTTTTCTTTTCTGCCTTTGCTTGCCATCTTCTTCTGATGTTGCCAGCTTGCACTTGACTGCCACTTCATTCCCAATCCTCAATCCGGTTCCTCCTAGAGACACCATTTCCCCATTTCAATTCCCATTTCAGTTTCCAACTGGAAATAAACTTCCGTTTGCTTTCTTAGATTTCTTTTTTTCCCTTTACTGTTGCTACACAGTATTTGCATATACTACTACTACTACTTGGCATATGTGTTTGTGTGTTTGTCTGTTGTTTGAACTACCCCTTTTTAGATTATTGTACCTCTACGAACCCACTTTCCCTACACCATCAACTTCCCCCTTCCACCATAATAATACTTTGCTTTTACATGGTTGACTGCGCTGCATTCTCTTTTGGCACGTTGCGTATACGTTGCGTTAGGGAACGCGTGCCGGCATCATTTAAATTCATTTGCCCAATTTAATTGCATACTTTGCGGCAGCCGCACACCAAGCCCACAAATCAACCTTTGATTTCGCTTCGAAACTGCTTGCAACTTCAACATTCAACTAATACAATGAGGTTTTGCTATCGGCTCATTAAGAAAGCATACACGCATACAAACATAATATTTTCGAAAGCAAATTTTGTTGCCTACTTTCATGCGCTTCACTTCGATTCGTTGGGCTTTCTCTCTCTCTCTCTCTTTCTCTGTCATTCCCCCACTCTCTTTATATTTCTTCTCTTTCTATGGCAATGTATGGTTTGTGAGTGCTTTGTGTTTGGTTTCATTTTTCTTATGTCGTTGCCCCGTTTTAGTGTGAAGTGTTGCGTATCAGTTAATGTGACATACTCTAGACACACACATATGCACACACATGCACACACACCCACACACAGTCTCACTCACGTACATCGGAAGAATGTTTTGGAGTGACAGGAACACATGTTTGTTTGTTCTGCTTAATAGTTGTAGTTGGACATAATGATGCAATCTTAGAGCCGCGACACAAAACAATATCATAAAATACACACAAAGCAAACATATTTATTTTGTATGGCTTTAAAGCATATTTGTTAGGTTTCAACATGTGTGAAACAAACTTGCAAACATTTTAAATATTTTTCCGGTTGAAAAAACCCAAACTTTCATTAATTTTGCACATCATTTTCTGAGAGTTAATTTGAAACCATAAAAGTTTTAAGCAACAGTTTTTCATCATTTCCATTAGCATTAATTGCCATCTACTGTGATAACAGCTGTTGATAGCAAAATCTACGTGGCTATAATTACATGAGAGTTAAACTTTAGTTTTGCCACACACCGCAACAACAAAATCCACAAAAGCAACGAAAACTTTGCAACAAAAGCAAATTGCATTGAAAAAAAAAAACTTGCACTGTAAAATTTATTGTCTGGCTAGTTTGGAAAATTAACCAGTTTCATAATTGTTTAGTAAAATGTATTAAAACTATGGTTTTATATAATCAACAAGGTTGACATTCTTATCAGCATTCCACATTCGCCATTTAATAATTCCAATTGGCTTGAGAGTTAAGTTTGAAGCTTATATGTGTTTCATCCTAAACTGAACATTAAGCTGTCAACTGTTAAACGAGCAAGGGTTAGGCGTGTTAGGGTAGGGTATTAGGGCGTTTCATGCATTTGTTTGTTGCTTAAGTGTTGGTGTGCCCGCATAAGCATGTAATACACTATAGGATATAGTATGTAGTACAATTCAAAGCAATTTGAGCGAGTTGGCTGATTTCAATTGTTTCACAGACAATGAATGTCATGTGCGGTGATTAGCATTTGAGCTGCATTGGCACCGGACGGACTCAACCAACTGTAAATTGTTGAAGTGCCACTTCAGACTCTGAGTGTGTGTGCGTGTGTATTAGTATTAGTGTTTTGTCTGGGGTTTGTGGGAAGGGTTATGGGGTAGGGTGGGGCAGGGCGGGGCAGAGGCGGAGCATGGCTTAAAACGATTTGCCGTTTAGTTTGGCGATGACATTTGCTGGCTTTGGTCGCAATTTGAATGCAAACTTGAGATTTTCATTGCCTGCCAGTTGTGCAGCAGCAGCAGCAACAAAGTGCAGCCAAATATGACTCGGGTGTCACTTGACTTCATTGTTTGTCCTATTAAATGTGGCCTGCAATTTATGCTGACATTGCATAACATATGCTATACAAACAGTCATGCCCCATTGACATTCTAGTTTGTGTTTGGTTTGTTTCTTGGCCTGTGCATTTAATTTGATAACGACAAAGAGTCAGATGAAGGACTTAAACTAAGACAGCTTGACAAGAAGAGTTTGTTGAGGATGAGAAGGTTTGGTAAATCGATTCAAATACTCTCGAGTCAAGAGAAGAACATTGGGAAATCAGTCGAGCTGATAATAGTCAGGTCAACAATAAAAATCAAATTGCATATAGTTTAATGTTCCTATCATGTTTTAAGCACCTTGCTTGTGCTTTTTTATTTATAATTTTAAGTTTTTAGTTCACAGCAGGTCCCTTAAAACATAATCAAAATGCCATTAATTAAATAATGTCTAATGTGATGGCAACATTAGACATTATTTGAACAGTTTTTTATCTGGGTTCAACTCTGCCCAGCGCTTGAAGATCGCTTCATAAGCGGGTTCCGTGATGGGACGTCGACCGAATATAACTTCTGATGATTCTTGCTCAGTCAATCGCTTGCCCTTCTCTCTTTCGGTTTTTGTGTCAATGAGATTAGACACTTCCATCTGGCATTCTTTACAGATTTTATTTCTTGGATTATACTTTGGCTTGCGTATGGCTCTCATCATTTTGGGTTTGCGTTTGTTTGCCACAATTTTGGGTTTGCGTTGGGTTCTCATTATTTTGGATTTAGGTTTGGTTGCCATAATTCTAGCTTTTCGCTTCTGTATCTTCTTAGTCATTGTGTTGTTGTGGTTTAAAATTAAACTTTTTATAGTATAAGTATATTGAATTTGGATTTTGTTTGTATTTTGATTGGAAAAAATTGTTTTTCTATTCGGTTTACTGAATTTGTTGTGGCATACTGACTGTGTCAAACGTTTAAGTTGTAAATGCTTTGACAGGCAGCCTACTTTGTTCATAATAACGATAATGATTGTCTTGGATTCTGATGTTCACTTTATGGGTTCGAAGATTCTATGTTCTACCTGCAATTAATGGCAAACTTTTTTAAAGAAACCCCAAATGAAAAATGTTATCTAAAATCGCCTTCTGTATTAGCCCATCTTCAAGGACCAGAGACTTGAGATATAGATTATAAGAACAAGGAACTTATTTCTTTTACAAAGAACAATCGAAAACAATATTGCTGTTCTGTTATTAAATTATTAGCTCATCCGATTGATATCTTTATTCATCAGTTTAAAGAAAGTTAAAATTTTAAGTAAACTAATTAAATCATATCTGCAGATCTGATATAGGGCAAGCTGTTCGGGCTAATTCATGCTGTTTGCTTAGCTCTTAACCAAATGCGTCTTCTTGCAGTTTTCCATGCGATCAAAGATTTCTTCATAGCTAATATCAGAGGAATCTGATTGTAAGACACTTCGTTTTGGTATCTTTGCCTTCTTGTTAACTGCTGCCCTTTTGCTGCGCTTTTTGGCTGCCTGGGTGGCTCTCTTCTTGCGTTGCTTCTTAGCACTGACCAGTGAAGAAGTCATTATCGACTGACGATCATGATTGTCGTGGCAACAACAGCAACAAACCTTTATAGGCTTGGCCCTTGGTCTGGGTTTGGTTGCCATCGTTGTGGTTTTACGCTTTCGATTAATCGGTTTCGCCTTAAGTTGTTTGGTTTTTATCTGTTTTCGCCTTGTTAGTTTTCGTGCCATATTTTTTTGTATTGTTTTTTTTTTGTTATTTAATTGTATTTCTTTTTAAATATTTGTGTTGAGTGTTTAAGTTTTGACAATCAGCTTACTTTGATAAATATAAATCTGTAAAAAAAAAGAAGAGAACGCTTAAGACATTCATTCTGTTTAGAACTTAATCAAATAATGTCAATCAAAAATGGTTGAAAATTCAAATTCCCTTCATCTAATCAACGTTTCAATTATCCAATCCGTTTCTATCGTTTTGCTGTTGGCAATATGCATTTGAAATTCAACTTCAAAGTGGCATTGACGACCAACGGACGTGTGCAAATTATGTCCGAAGCATTTCTGCTCGTGTCAGATATGTGCCTCATGGAATTACTGCATGTAACTGCTGATGTATGTATATATGTACGTACATATGTAGTACGTTCAGTGCAAATGAGCAAATAGAGCCAATATTGGCCAACCGTCAATTAAATGCTGCCAAATGCCAAACACGCAAGCTAATGAACGTAACGTAACGTTAACCAAACTTTATTTTGTTAGCGATTCGTGTTTTACGTGTTTGAGTGAGAAAGCCTTTGAGTTTAACTATATTTAGTTAAGATTTTGCTCCATTAATCCCTATATAATATATATCGTTTGTTTGGGTTATAAATATCTTTAATGTTTTTTTGGTATTAAATAGTCTATATTCTCACGTACTTCCAAGCTATTGATTGCTTGTGTTTAGGCCCTGAATAAAAGCTGTTTAAGTATAAAGCAAAGCGTTGCCCCTAATTCAATTTATTAGCTAAAGGTTTCTGGTCTCATTTGCTGTCCAAAACAACACGCACAAAACGGAATTCATAATGAAGTGTATAAGCCACACATACACACAAATACACGTATGTACGAGTGTGTGTCTGTGTGTGTGTGTAAAAGCCGTATTTACTCAAATCCTAATTGTGATTGATTTACTGGAAATTGCTGCAGTTGTCGCAAAACCGTTAAAGTTTAATTTCGTTTGACTTTACGTAAAAACCCGGAAAGTTAAGCTGCGCAACGTTAAATAATAGTTGTTGTTGGCGGTGTTGTTGGTGTTGTTGGTGTTGTTGGTGTTGGTTGTAAGCATTTAAGCCCTAATCCTTCAATTACTTGCAACGATCAAACTCGTTTAGAGCCCATCAAAGCCAAGTCCAAGTGCTTCTCTCTCTGCAGCTAATTCAAAAACAGCTGCCCGTTAAGCCATATTGTATATATGTATGTGTGTATGTATGTATGTATATGTAGAGCTACCCTTAGCCTAACGCTAGTAGCGCTTCGTCACAGCATACCAAAGTGTCAATTAGCAATTTGTGCGCATTGTTTATGAGTTCCACGGATTATGGTCTTAAATGGATAATTTGGTATGACGCCGACACAGAGACAGAGGCAGAGACAGAAACAGAGATCTCGTCCCCCCCTCTACTCACCCGTCTCATTAGCGTCAACAGCTTAACGGCTCTCTGACTCTCCGAATCTACTGCTTGTTTATGGCCATGACCGTGCCGTCGTTGTCGTCGTCGTCGTCGTCGTCGGCGTCGTCGGCGTCATCGTCGTAACAGTAGCTAAATTTATTCAATTTGTTTGTTTTCATGCACGGTTAAGTGGCTCAAGTGGCATCTCGTTGAAGAAACATTGGCAATTGAGCCAAACGAATATGAATGCCAGTTGTGGTGTTCTGTTTATCCGATCTCTAGATGTAGACACATGTTACATATGTAAATTGTGCTTGATTGCAATAATTGAAAAGCAAAAAGCTTGATTGATAAACACGTACGTATACTTGATATATGATTGGGTTATCTAAAACCCAACAAAGAATAGTTTTTTGTGTCTAATCTAATAACTTATAAGCTGTTGTAAGGAAAGTTTGTTTGTTGCCTGGTGTTTAAGCAATTTAAACTAACTGAAAGCGCAAACAAAAAGCCACAATTGCATTAGCGTTAAATCTGCTAAATCGCCACCGAACATCACTCCAAGCCCATCAGCCCATCAGCCCATCATCCATCAGCCAATCAGCAATCAGCCCATCAGTCAGTCATTGGCCATCGCCCATCGCCCATCGTCATGTAATTGAAACATGCCGTCAAGCTGTTTTCAAAGCTGGATCCGCGGCACCGGCACCATCACCATCCCTATCACCGTCACCGACACCGACAGCACCCAACAATGGCAAAAGCGCCATTCAAATTGTGCCATGAATGACATTGGGCTTATAGTCCATTAACTGGCTGACGACTCTGAATGAATGATGATGGCAGTAAGCCATGTTCGAGTAGGCATTCGAGCATTCAGAATGCAATTGCAATTGCGGTGCATTGGGTGATTCGCAGCCCACTTAATACAATTAAAAATGAACAATGTGCATCGATGTTTTTCACACTATTATCATAATTAAATTATCTTTCTCGTTGTTTACAGGGTATAATCTCCGGCTGTGCGTTCTTATGCATCCATCTAGTGTCTTTGTGCGACGCACGTCATTTGGCTGCAAATTGTCTAACAAAGACTTAAAAGCTTAAAGCACAATAATCTCGTTTGTCAATTGTGTGAGTTTGTTAAGTCGTTGCGGTGCGGTGCGGTGCCGTTCAGTGTGGTTCGATGCGGGGGCGGAAGGGGCGCCGCCGCCTTTACTTTGAAACATCTTTAAATCTAATTCACCCCCTTTGTACACCCCCTCCCCAACCATATCTATGTTTGTAGCTGCGGTGGCTGGTTTAGCAACAGCTCGCACATTCATCACATCAATGAAAATGGAAAGTAGATAAGTAGCGGACGGGGGGAAACTTTGTGTGCGTGTGCTTGTTTGGGGGTTTGGTTTTGGACTTTTGTGTGTGTGTGTGTGCACACTTATTCATTCATTTGTATACTAATAGGCGTACAATCAGACAAAATGACAAACAATCATTCAAACAAACAAACAAACAAACCAACACACAGAAAACAGAAAAGCGGGCAACAAGAAAACAGAAAACAGAAGCAACGGCGGTGGCAGCAACAGCAGTAACAAACGACATTATCCAAAGTCAACAGCACACACACACACACACACACACACACACACTCATACCCATACCCACGCACATAAGTGGACGGACCCCACCCACACACACATACACCCCTACGCACACACATGCCGTAGGTGAGCTTTATGCTTATCTCAAAATGTGATGCTTGGCTGCTGATGAGTTCTTTGAGCCATACACATACACACACACATAGAGAGAGAAAGAAGCTTTCTTCTTCTTCTTCTTCTTCTTGTTGTTGGTCTGCCCTGTAGGCGAGGGCGTTGGCAATTCGTTGCCTCTTAACATTGTTGTTGTGGCATAAACCGCTTAGCGGTATAATTGAAATCCCTTTTGTGTTCAAAAACTCGTGCAAAGCCTTTCAAAATAATTATCATAATAGCAAATGGCTGTTTGTTGTTTGTTTGTTCGTTTGTTGTTGATTGTTGTTGGTAATATATAATAGGTTAGCACTTGAGCCTGTTGCTACTTAGCCAACTTGTTGTCCACATATTTATGTTATATTAACGTCTGAATTTCTTGCTACGCCCCAAATTTATTTCGTTTCACAAAATCACAAAAAAGGAATCAACAGCTCAAAGTAATTTCACTGAGTTTGTGGCATTTCTGGCTTGAATAATAATAAAATAAAGCAAATATTATTGAATTTTTGCTGTCAGCTTAAAGATAATATTTATTTTTTGCTAGTATGAGAATTGTATAAGTTTTAGTTAGTAGGGAATTGAACTGAAGCTATGTTTAAAGATTTGTCATACAGTTTGAGTTTGAGTGCCTTTGTACATAATTTAACCAAGTTAATTACCGTTAAGGTTATCCTCTCAAAGGTAATGCTTGCTTGCGCCCTTACAAACAATAATCGAGAACAGATTTCGATATGCGTTTAATGAGATATTGAGCTCTATTATTATTGAATATGGAATGCAATTTGCTGACACCGATTCGATTCTATTGTTCGACAATGCTCATCATAATAATGAGGCGTTAATCTGTTTTCACATCCATTCGAGTGCATTCAATTATAACGGTAGTATTTGCGCTATTCAAGCTGTCATGAAAACTTATACGCCGCATACTGTTTGTGTGAGTTATCCCTTTTTCCCTCTTCTTCTCTCGGTCTCTCGGTCTCTCGGTCTGTCTCTGTTAGTTTTGCTTGCAATGCAGAAATGACGGCGCCAAATTTACAATTAAAATGTCTTTTGGCGTTGCCATAAAGTTGAAAATTACAATTTTCTGATTGCTACCGAACATATTCAATATATACATATATTGTAGGGAGCGGGTGCGGGAGCGGGAGATTGGAAGGTTACCGAAAGAAAGGGTTTCGAATGCAACTTGCTTGTTATCTGCAAAAAGTTAACTTACCTGGGCGAAGAGTAGGAGTTTGTGCCCAAGAGGCGACTTCCGCAAGAACTATAATAAGCATTCCCCACTCTCTTTCCGCCCCGCTGCCCTCACACGTTCAATGCAGTCAGGGACATGACAGTTTATTTTATATATGGCTTGCTTGTAGTTGTTCCCTGTTTGGTTCGAATTGCGCCAGGAACTGGTGTTTCCCGGTGTATGTATGTATGTATGTATGTGTATGTGTATGTGCTTGTACATGTGTGTGTATGTGTGTGTATGCACCTCGAAAAGAAGTGTCTACGTTGATTTCGTGTGCTGCGCAATTTTCATGTCTGACTATTTCTATTATTTTCTATATACACTCTTGCAAAAGGGTACATTCCCGTTGTCATAAGTCTAAGATAGAAGTTTAGGGAGAGCAGAACTTTTATTTTACATAAGTTATGTTAGATAATGTATGTAGTATGGGGTTACTTTTTGTCCTATATGACCGACTGACTGCTATCAACGCTAAGCCCAAACTTCAAGCAATATCGAACTAATTCTAACCCCAAATGAAAGCAAAAAGATACAAGATAAAAACTAAGCAAGTGTATTTAAACTTCGTTGCACCGATAAACGTTGTGTGTTGTTATATATGTGTATATATATTTTTTTTTCTTTTTCGCCCAGACTGCCAAAACACGACTTTTTGGTGTTGGGGCGTGGCGGGCAGCGTCCAATGTCTGCCTGCCTGCCTGCCATGGGCTGTCTGCACGCGACGTTTAACGTCTGGCGGTTGCTACTTAAGCGCCCAAAGGCGCAGAGGACCTCAGCACATGCATGACACACACACACACACATACACTCACAGACATACACAACTAGAGGACTAGAGGCAGGCACAGCTGCCAGACAGTCAGACGGCCAGACAGCGAGACAGCCAAACGGTTAGACATTGGTTAGACGCTGGTTAGACGCCTCGACTGCCAGACGATAGGCAAATGCACACACACTCGCACACACACACACACACACATATATATATGGGAAAGTAAGTTTCTTATTTTTCGCCGACAGAACCCACCGTCTAACACATCGGACAGACTTGAGATTTTTCCTTTTGCACAAAACTAAACAGCAATCCCGCCAACCGGCACCGCCAATCATTGGCGTAAATTCCTCTTATTGTGGCCTAACACCATTACATGCACATATATATGCACATGTGTGTATCGGGGTGTGTGTGCGTTTAAACAACCCAAGAAACTCCAACTGCCAAGTGTTTGGAGAAACAGTTGCGACTGCAGCTGCAGCTGCTGTTGCTGTTGCTGCTGCTCGTGTTGCAAGAAGCGCATGTGTGAAGTCGTTAAATGCGGCAAAGTAAAATAAATTGATCCAAGTCATGTTGGTATTTGTATTGCACATACACGCACATACACAGCGCAATGAATTTGTTCCATGAACAATTGAAATGCTAAAGAAATTGACTGTGACTGCGACTTGGCTGCCAGTTTCTAGTCAACATAATAATTTCAATATATACACATATTGAAAATAAAATACACATGTATGTATATATATACATACTACACATAACAAACTTATTGTCTAAACATATTTTAGCAACTAATACTTAAAAGTTTTGCTCGAACTTAAGAATGTTTTTGTGAAGCTAGTAGGAGAGGCTTACCAAGAAAACATTGTGTGAAATTTTAACTTTTGTTTTAACTTTAAGTTAAGTTTAAGTTTCTAAACTTTCTAGCTCTAAACTCACTTTAAGTCTCACACTCTATACACATGATATATCCCTAAAATCAAAAATACTTATTTTGAATTTTTTATATTTCTCTCTTTGCAGGTAAGCCCATTGAAATCCAGAAAAACATCACAACTGAAACAGAAACCAACAAAAAACAAATCACGGTTATTAACGCCAATTGGCCCAAGCATAATCGTGGCGCTTTGCCTTTTTACCAACAGGACCAACTGCAGAGCTAAAAGCAAACTTTGTTTCAATTTAACCAGTGTTTTTTCTATATATATATATATTTATTTTTTACATCTTGTAGTTAGCTTTGGTATTTTTTTTTTTGTATTTTTGGTTGCCACCTCCTGTGGCTTCATAAATTGCTTTGTAATATTTCAGTGTTGTACATTTTGATGGCGCCAAAGCGGTTACAACGCCGAAAATTATGCCATAAAAATGCACTGCACTAATTAGACCAACACACAGACATGGCCAACAAGCAACAGCAACAGCAGCTAACAGCAGCCAACAACAGCTAACTAACCAACAGCCAACAGCCAACCAACAAAATCGACAGCAAGAAAATGTGTTTTCGTTTCTTTTTTCTCGCCCGCCCGCCTCTCTCTTCTCTGTCTCTATCTCTGTCTCTTTCTGATGTTGTTTTCTCGGGCTAGTGGGCCGGGCCTTCAATCGGCGCCTTCTTAACGACCGCACATTTTCGTTTGCAATTTGTATACCCTAACGCGCGGGGTGTTGTGGTTAACACATATTGTTTGGACAAAAGGGGCTTAATTGGATTTCTTTGTACATAGTATATTAATGGGTTGGAAAAAAAACATTATGATGTCGACGAATCAAACTATTTAGTTCTTTTATAAGTGAAAGGGTATCATCATCATATCCCGTTATACCATTGCCAGTCTAAGCTTAAGTGCTTGTTGTTTTTTTTGACCATCCTCCGCCCCCCCACCACGTCCTTGTCTTGCGCCAGTTCAGATGTAAGTGTAATCATCTCACGATGAAAGCCGCTTACAATAAATGCCCAAACGATGTTGGACATTGCGTCCTGATGCTGCCTGCCTGCCTGGCTGCCTGCCGGTTCAGTTCCAGCCCTTCAGCTCCTTCCCTGACCATTCAAGATGCCTATTGAAAGCGTCCATTTTGCTAAAGCACCATGTTTTGGGTCCTGAAAGCGGACGCGGTTCAATGCTCAAAATAAAAAAGGGGATTCATTTTCGTTTCGTTTCGTTTCGTTTCGTTTCATTTTTTTCTCGGTTAATTCATTAAAGGCGCAGCACAAAACGCAACGTTTTGTGGCGATTTCCAAGCAACACGACAAACGTTGGCTGCGTGGGGGCTTGCGGGACTTGCGGGGCATTCAAAGGCTAAATCGCATTCATAACTGGGAACCCAGTTAATGGTCCAGCATGGAATGCAAACAAAGCAGCGCAACGATGTGTGTATATTAAATTCAAAGCACTCATTAGTGAGCATTTTGAAATGTTTTAATCTGTGCAGAAAACATAGAAAGCAAAGAAATATGTTTTGAGCTAAGAATTAAAAGCGATTTTAGCATTTTTAATCCAGCTTACTCTAAGAATTGCTTGAACGGATATTAAGGTTGGATAAATAAATTGAATTTATTTATTTTTTTATACTTTTTATTTGATTACAAAATTGTAATTTTGCTTTTATCCAGGACAAGTCAATGTCTTTCAAGCAAGTTTACAACTAAAGTAGCCAAAAAATCACAAAAAAAAATATATATAAAGCATACATTTCAGAACTTTGCATACTAGAAGAATCTTTTGTGCTCCAATACAAAAAAAAAAAAAAATGTCCAGCATTTTCATCATGTCTTGACTAATAGCATTTTGTGTCGCTACACTCTGATTTGCTGGTCGAGTCAGTAAATATTTAAATTTATGAAAGCATTTTTAAAGTATGTCCCAAAAAATTGTATTCATGGCTAGGGGGTTGCCTAGACGAGGGTCGACGTTGTGGCAACGCAATCGGCTTTCATTTCGCTATGCCTCAATGTTTGTATGTACAATGTGCATATTTAACGACCCTAAAAAAAGAAAACAAGAAAATGTTTAAGCAAAAAAAAATATATGTGAACAAGATTGTCGTTTGCCAAGTAACCATGTTTTCAATTCTTAAATATATATATATATATATTTATGTGTTAGGCATAGAGAGAGAGAGAGAGTGTAGTGTATCCCATATCAAAATAGAATGTATACTCTATACAACTTAAGCTTAAGAGCAATACTTTGCTTTGCTTCTGGTCCGTCCACTCTGCTTTCAGTTGCGAGGCAGGCATAACTTGCTGCTGCTTCTACTCTGGTTATTTATGTCATTTCATATTTACTAAGCGCTCGCCGCATAATTGCCTTTTTTTGCGCCCGACAACGCCAAAAAAAAACTTTAGACCATCCTCCCGCTATCCCCCACACTCACTCTGGTTTGGTGTGTTTGTTTTGGACAAAGTGCAGCGCTTAAAGTCACCACCATCGGACTCTGAACGTTTTTGGCACTTAGAAGCCGTCGAGCACACACTTCGAGCTTATGGTGATGGTGTTTGTGGTAGGCGACAACTTTGGGACAACATTCTGAGCTTACCGATTGTAATACCATTAAAATGAACATGTTGAGTGGCAAAGTCGTTTGGTTATTAACGAAAACAAAAAGTTACTTTGCAAATGCAAAAGTTTAATCAACTATTATTAATTATAGATATTTTTCTTTACACATCTTAATCATTGGCTCTAATCTTTCATTTCCCGAAACGATTTCATTTCCATTTGATCATCTAAATCAATCGAGAATAAACATTGAGAGATTAAACCGAGCCCAGACCGTGTTCGCCGGTTATAATAGTCCTTTACAGAGGGCACAAAACTTGTCAGGTACATCATTATCAATGTTGATCACCGATGTCAAACGAGATTCCAAACATTTCTCATAATAATATTGATACTTCTTCTGCTTTTCTGCAGATAGCTTGCTCCATAGCTCAGATGCCATACGTTTTATTTCTAATTCTTCTTCTTCATTGAACCGTTTACGCCCATTCTGCGCCATCAGGAGCAATTCCTTTGCAAAGTTTTCTTCAGGATCTGCATTTTCTTTTCCCGTTAACAAGTTCTTAATGCCCCTCAAAATAAAAGCCATTTTAATCTAAACACGAATTTATAGTACAAGAATTCACTGTTTTTCTCTATTAGAAATGTTAGAAAAAATATATGTATAAATTTAAATTTGTCTACGTGTTGTTATTTAATGTTTGAGTGAAATGAAAAATGATTTTGTTGTTTGTTATTTGTTAGAGTAAACTGCTGTTGAGAAAAGCTTACTATGGCATAGAAAGTTTGAAATTAGTGATACAAACCGTTTGAGGTATGGAAAATATAAGTAAGAATATGTGATGCTTATTGCATTTAAATTTTGCAATGTGTAAGCAAGATCTGCAGTTTGCTCCGACTTAAAAGGAAAACAAAAAAGTTGCATGCATTTAGTTGCAACGTAAATCGATATCGAAAAGTTGCATGCAATTAGTTGCAGCATGTAAACAAAGGCTGCAGCTCGCACTAACTTTCAAAGGTAAATCAAGAAAGTTGCATGCAATTAGTTGCACAGTGTAAAACGCTACTAAGATGGTTTTTATTCTATGAAAAGAAACCACAGTTGCACAGTTTCTGCCTGAACACTTGTGGCAGTTGTTTTCTATCTGTTTGCAACATAATATTTAACAACACACTTGACTTTGATTTCGGCAAATGAAAAACACATTGCGTAAATTGCAACTACAACTACTACAGTTAGGTTTACATATGTATGTAAATACAAATGCACAAAAGTTCTTGCCCTGTTTGCGGTTGCCAAACCTCTGACACCGCCGCCTAGCTGTGGTTGCTTCAAACCACTCGGATTCGCACTCGGACTCGGACTCACATACGCTTTTGCATATTTTATTGTGTTTTAATTAACTAAAGCTCTACATTGATTTTGTTTGGCTAGCCAACCAGCAAGCTAGCTGGGTGTAGCCAAGTTCTGTGTGTGTGTGTGTGTGCGAGTGGAGAGCCAAGACTTTCACTGCAATCCATGTTGTTGTAGGGGTTTGGGTTTCAGTTAGCCACGCATATTGAGGTCTCAGTTTATACACTCCGTTGCGGGCATTTGTGTCACAGCTGTAAAGCTGGCAAAGTGTTAGCCAATTGAGTTTGTGGTCGATGTGTTCGGAACAGACAGTCTACGCCATACACAAACACACACACACACTCAAAGGCATTTACCATAATCAACTCACTCAACTCAAAGTGCTGTCAACTTAAAGAATTTAGCATGTTTTTGTTGTAGACAGAAAAGCATTTGCCTTAATCAAAATTTACCTCAACATGATTAAGTATGTGAGTAAATATTTGACAATGGCGATGTTCATTTTTCAGTCCAGTTGTGTAATTGTAACTGTTAAATAATTCAACAGATTTGTCAATAGGTTAAAGATAATGCGCGCCGCAGCAGCATCAGAACTCAAGGAAAACAACTGTGAATTGGATCTGGTGGTGGTTTGTTGGATTGAATTATCGTGCTGTCATGTTTGATGAGCAAATATTTTGTTAGCTTGGCAAAGTTTTTGACCAAATTGTTGGCATTGCCTAAAGCTATAAATCTGCATTAAAACTTCACTTGCATATTTGTTGTCAGTCAGAGAGGCAGCGCCAAGGAGGCCAGAAGAGATGTGAATTGTTTTTCATAGCCAGACGACCGGGATGAACAACAATAACAATAACATGAAAACAAGGAGTGTAAAGTTGAAAAAGATTTTGGTCTCTCTGTGTGTGTGTGTGAGAGTTTGTGTGTTGAAAAATTAAATGTCATTGGCTAAGGCAGTAAGGCACTAAAATGCTGTGTTAGCCATGGCTAAATGCCGTGTCACTTGCCACTTGCCACTTGTTTCACTTGGCCAGTAAGCACAGATCCAGAGTTTAGTCAGTTAATTTATCAGCAAAATGTGTTAAATGCAACTGACTGCAAAACTGAGAGTACAATATCAATCTCTCTATCTCTCTCCCTCTCTTAATCTTGCCCTCTCTGTCTTTTTGTTAAGTTCATGCACAGTGTGTAACAATAGCTTTGTTTGTTTGTTGAGTCTTTTGTAGATATTTTCTTTATTTGTTACATTACCCAATATTACGTATACGCAGTGCTTTTCATGTTTATTTACATATTGGTGTGACATTGGTAAATTCTCCCAAACCATCAACGAAAAAAAGCCATGGCGTGAGCAGAAAACAGACAACGTTTTTGCCGCAACTCTCTGTAACTCATTCGAGTCGCAGCTGCACGCAAATATTTGCCGCAATTTCTTTTTCTCTTTTCTCTTGTCTGTGCTTGTGTGTGCGCCACAGTATTGTTTTTCGTGTTTGGCAGCTGTGCGATATATAAATTTAACAGCAAGTAAATATTTGATGGTGTTCAATTCGTTATGGCTTGCAATAAATGCACTAAATCCATTGGCCCGATGGGTATTATTAGTTGATTAAATGCCGATTTTCAGCCAATTCCATTTGATGAGTTTTTAAATCGCCTTTTGATGGGTTTATGCAAAACAGTTTTTGGTACTTGAAAACGTAAATTCTTCTTGTCAAAGTGAGTGGGAAATTTAAGTTGCATGCAATAAGTAAGAAAAAGTTCATTGAATTAACGCATATCGTAACTTTTTCATGCCTTTCTAGTTGTGAATAAAGTATACACTGTTTGTGAAGGCATCGAGTGCATTTAAATGGTTGCTTATTAGGAACACTCGTCATATGTACAAGTGTGTGTGTGTGTGTATGTATTGACATCATTTTGAGATCGCATGTGCACATGACTGGCATATTAAAGTGTGTCTGTCGTCTAATTTTCTAAGCAACCTGCGCCTCTCTCTCTCTATCTCTCACTCTCTCTCTGTTTCCTCACATATGAATGTTATCCCCATGCCTCAGCCTCTCTCTCTTCTCCGGCATGTTTGCGCATTTGCGTGTGTGTGTTCGGAGGTGTGTGTGTGTGGGTGCAGGAAAATGAGCATAAAACAAAGTTGATGTGCAACTTTTTGATTACAAATGCAAATTACAGCGTCAACGTTGACGTCGTGAGCGGCTGTGGCAAGCTGCTGCTGCTGCTGCTGCTGCTGCCAAAAGAACTAACTAACAAACAAAAAAATTATGTAAAACTAAACAGTTTTAAACGACTGCAGCTTACCCTGTACACCAAAAAAGGAAGAGCTAACGAAAAAGTGAATTAGACTGAAATGCTATACGTATACGTAATATTATTCATGTGACAGTTTTTCGACATGTTTGTTATGGACTTTTATGAAATTTTACAATAATAGAGCTTATACATCGAAATTACATATAGGCTATAAGGTTTAAGGATATTGCGTGGGAATCGAATGACAAAACAGACAAAAATCTAGCGGAAAAGTAATTGGCTAAATATGAAGTTAAACGATAATATCAATACATACAAAGACTTTTCAAGGCAAATGTTCCAACTAAGAGTAGAAATCTTTCTTTATAGCGTTGCTAATCTATGTGATCTGTACCAAGAGCCAAAGAAAGAGAGAGCAAAAGTATCTTATTTGTTATGATTATTAATTTTCGAAACGTTTTTAGACACTTGCCTACAGTATAATTATGATGCCCTTTGCTTATGTGCATATTTAATCAGTGCAGGGTATACGAAACTGCAACAAAATTACCCCAATGTTTGTTTGCTTGCTACTTATTAGTGTGTGTGGGCGTGGGTGTGGGTGTGTGCGTGCGTGTGTGTGTGTTCGTGTGTGTCTTTTCATCGTCTAACTGTAAGTTGTGCGTTTGTTTTGGCAGCGAGTTGGCAAAACATTTCATTTGCAGCCAAAAATGTGAAATCATAATGTGAAAAACGACAGTCAACACATGGGAGACGGCGTAAGAAAGAGACAGTGAGAGAGAGAGAGAGAAAGAGAAGCTAATACTCAGCTGGTTTTAAGCAACGCAAGGCGTTTTCAATAGGCAGCTCTCGAGCTAATATAACTGAGTTGTCACCAAAACGAAAAAAAACATAGAAGGTGAAGATAGAACGACAAACACAGGTTAAAAGAGGAAATGCCATGCAGTTGGCATAAGATGGCGTAAGGAATAAGTTTCCGGCTGCCGTTGAGCTTTTCAACAATTGCTCATTCGTATCACTTTGAGGCACTTGCACTATGCACAATTTAAGTTAAGAGTACATAAAAAGAAAACAGGTTTAAATTTCAGTAGGGTATCTGTGAACTTGTTCACATTTAACTTTACTTTTAAATAACAAATGGCATCTGATTGGGCGCTGCATAATTTTTCATTTCATTCCTTTATTTCATACCTTTGTCGTTCATAAATTGCCAACAGCAACAAGAGCAGCAACAAACGAATAATCGGTCTGACATTTAACATCCGGTTGAAATTGTTCAACGCATTTCCCGTTTGGGAAAACGCGTAGTCTCGCTGACTCCAAGAGTTCTCGACTGCAATTATCGAAAAGTTCGGACACATACAGAGAGGGAGAGAGAGATAGACACACAAACAGACTGAGATGGCAACACGCACACAGACAGAGACAAAAACATAAAAAAAAGAAAACAAAAATAATGGAGTGTAGAGCTTCTTGTGCGCCTTCATATAATTGGGGTTATGGCCATTGCCCACCTTTTGGCCAACTTGCAAAACTTTTCTCTTTTTTCATTTCTGAGAGAAGGACAAAAGCAAAAAAAACTGAAATAATGTGACACCCAACAGACAGCAGCAGCAGCGGCTCCCAGCTCCCAGCAACGAGGACCAGCAGTGTCCAACACCTGCATAACTGCAAAATGCACCTGCAACATATGGCTGCATACATGTATGCATGTGTGTGTGCATCCATGTATGTGTAGATTGGCTGCGCACAGACAGCTTAAGGAATTAATTAGGGTCCTATCAACGGGCAGCTAGAACCAACAAAAAAGAAAATGAAGGCGACGCAAACAAATCGACTCTTTCGCATGAAAATTAATCACAGCTCTTCTTTCGGTAGAGAGAGAGAGAGAGAGAAAGGGAGAGGGTGAAAATACATGTGGCAACATTAAAATTGAGTAATGACTGCGATATTGATATGAGATGATGACGATGACATATAAAAGTATGCAATCGAAGAAGAAAACAGACAGAGAAAACTCTTCAGCCATATTGTGTGTAACACACACTACTCAAGAAGACAAGAAGAAGAAAAAATCAACGACTTCTTATACATTTTGACACATACACGTTAAGAGAGAGAGAGGAAGAGACACAGACAGGTGAAGGGGAAGTAAGAAGGACAGAAGCCAGGTGCTGGGTCCAATGGCATAAGCATAAATAGTAATGTGTATGTTGTGCATTGGGAGCGGCAATTGGAGTGGCAAATGGGGAATACTAGGAAGTAGAAATATGTATATATATATATATATATATATATATGTGTGTGTGTGTGTAAAACAAAGCGTTGCGCTAATTAAGCGACGCTCTAATGAACAGACAATCCTACGTTCCCCGAACAACCGCCACACACTAAAGAGCAATGAGCAGGATGACGATGTGTGTGTGTGTGTGTGTTTGTGTGTGAGTGTGTGTGTGTGTAGACAGTAGCAAAGCACAATAGAGAGACACGTAGCATATGCAGAAGGCTTCTTCTGTAGATACAATGATACATAACAAGAAAGAATATATGTATATGTATATATCTAAAGACAAGCACAAGAAAAAGATACCCTAACTTGAGAATAACTTGCAACAACTTGCAACTCTTAGTACAAGATAAAAGTACTAACTCTTCTCGTATGCTAACCAACATAATATAAAAATCAATCTACTGTCCTTCACTTTTTTTGCATAGGGTATACACAATGCTGAAACAACTTGCGCTGCTTAAATGAGAATGTCAAGGAAATGTGCAAAATGAATTGTAAAGTCGTATGCCCTGCCCTTCCTTAACAAACCCCCAACCTCCACAACTCCATCTCACCCCACTTCAACCCACTCATTCCCAACCTGTCTAACTTAAGCATTCATTGTGCTTCCTATTGTTGTTGTCTGTCGTCGCACCCACAAAAAGCAACAGCACGAACATTTTGTAACAAATACACACACACACACACACCCACACCCACACTGAGTACTCCGCGGCCCAGGGTATATATCTCTCTTCCGGCTGCGGCGTTCGTTCGTCGTTAACTTAAGACAGCGTTAATTAGTAAAAATATCTCTAACAAAGAGTAGGGAAAAAGCAGAACCTTAAATCATTTCTCTTAAAAATATGCTTTAAGATAAATGTAGTTGGGATTTAACTTTAAATTGAAACTGTGATCAAAGTATTTGAGTCACCTTCTTAGAGATTGTTAAATAGAGACGCCAGATTTCCGATATGAGCTCTCCTAATCCCTAGGCATATCAAGTTTGTTTCAAATTTTCGACATTTTTTCCGGTTTTCAATATACAAATGGTATCGATAATAAAATCTTGAATTTTAAAAATTTGAAAATAAGGATTAAAACTATTAACAAAACGATGAACATCTCTGAAACAAGCATTGGTACAGCGGTACACAGCCATATAAGAAAGAATAATAAGAAGGCGAACTGAATTACCGAAAAAAACCAAAATATTTAGTGTATATATTTAAAATTTACAATGGCAAGAAATTTAAAACACATACACAAAAACCAACACCAAAACCGCGAACCTCAAAGCCGAAAACACAGCGCAAACGAAAATCATTGCCGCCAAATCGCAAGCCAAGTTATAAACCAGTTATTCCGATTGCTGGACGTCGCCAAACGCCGTACTACTATTTCCCATCATGAGAATACGGAAGAAACCCGGCAAAATTAGGCGCACACGACAGGGCAGCCGAAGGAACACTAAGAAGCGCATGACACCTGCTAAAAAAAGACAACAAGATAAACATTACATATAAAGTTATGTATTTCATTTGGTATTTGTTTAGATTCAGATCCTTGAAACTCATCAACATTGATCATAATAGTTTTTAATGGGTAAAAAAAGGTATAATGGTTTTGTGCAAAAGTATGTAACAAGCAGAAGGAAGCTTCTCCGACACCATAAAGTATATATATTATTGAAATATTCTTTCAAATTATCAACAACTTTTTAGGTTTTCGATATACACATGGAATTGGTTCAGAAACATCGGAGATATGAAACCATCTAGCACTGGTGCAGTGGTACACGTACATATGTGTATGTCTGCCAGCCCGACAATTTGTCCGTTCGTATGGTTAGGGTTAAGGGTATCTTCCAGTCTAGCTTACTCGACTCAAGCCATCTTCCTTTTTTTTTTGTAACATACATAGCTAGACATATGTGCTCGTACATTGATAACAAAATGCCATTTAGTTACAAAAAAAATCTCATTATACGGCTGCTCCTTCTTCCCTCTTGGCATTGCCCGTTCTCCGTTCTAGTTTCCCTTTCCAATGTGGCACTCCCAGCTGGGGAACTGAGTGTGGTACAAGCAAAACGCAACCAAGACCAAATGACGTTGATAAGTTGCGCAATTATTGCGCTTCGATGGCAATGCTGCAGTCAGTCTCCATCTCCGTTGCCCCATCCCGCCCCAGCGAAGTCTCCCTTCGCTGTTGACGTTGCATTCGATTTTCCACAATTGAATTCGATTTCATTTACAATAAAATTCGATGCCAGGCATCATTATTATCATCATCATCATCATCAGTATCATCATCATCATCAGCGTCTGGCAAACGACCCGTAGTCACATTTGGGGAGTCCTTGCTACAATTTTTATTTGACTCAATCTCTATTTCAATTCAATTTATTCGAATCATGGCTTACAGTTTTGCACAGCGCCAAACTCGGATAGCTCAAAACAAAATGAGCATATTTATTTTTATATCTTTTGCCCAGACTAGGGGATTACTCTACCCCAACCCCTCCACCTCGGCACTTTCAAAGCATTTGTTTTTTATTTTCGATACTTGCATAAGGTCATAGGTTGTCGTTGTTTATTTGTTTGCCTTGTAAATGTTTTAATTTTCCCTAATGTTTTGTGCTGTGCCCCTTTCTTTCGCTTCATTTTTATTTTGGCAGACTGTCAACAAAGCAAGCAAAAAAATACATAAAACACAAGGACAACATGATAATATGCATTATATAAGCTGTTTCGCAGGCGTCGCATTGGCTATTAAACTTTATTAGCCCTGTCCAAAAGGCGCGTTAGATTTGCGCGCTGCTCCTCAAACAACAACGAAAAAAAAAGTGGCCAACATTTTGAGCCGCTCGATTGTGACCAGTTTAGCCATCAGCCATCAGCCATCATGGACTAACTTTCAAGTTGACCAGCAGCAGCAGCAGCAGCAGCAGCAGCAGCACTGAGGCAGTTTATCAAAAGCTTAACTAAACACGCATAGACCAAGTAACCACGCACCCAACCAACAACAGCAGCAACAAAAAGCTTAACAAAAAACGAGAAGGGGGCAAAAAAAGCTAGCCATTGAATGCGGCAGACGTGATACTCTTTCAACTGATTGCTACATAATAGCAATATTACGTATACGTATCCAGTTCATGTGTTTACTACTTTAACGTTTCTTCTTTGACTTTGGCTTTCTGGCTTACCGACTTTTGCGTTATAAGCGCTATACTCTATTATTTGGAGGGCATAGGGACCTAGTTACAAAACACACATCATTCTAGCTGGTCGTGCATGTTTCAAGTCCACTTAACTGGCAAGAAGACGACGCCAACGACGCCAACGACGACGATGAAAAAACCTCCTCAACCAAAATGCTATGTACGCCCTGACGCAACATTTTGGCCTTTTGTATGAACGAACATACTTGGGAGTTTTTTTTTTGCTGCCGCTGGCAATGAATTACCCCTAAATTATGGTAATTTATTTTGCCCCAAAGACCGATCCAATAAGACGACATCCAATGTCCAATGGCCTCTGGCGTCATTGTTTAGCTTTCTCTCTCTCTCTCTCTTCCGCTTTTTTGGGTATTTCTCTCTGTCAGCCACAAACAACAACTACTTATACTGGGCACTCCCAATCTTCTGATGTCCAGTCATCAACCCACTCTATTTTGCTCGCATGTGCCACAACTTTGTCTAGCCATTTAAAATGTATGCGATTTACGAACCAGAGAGTCCAAAGCTACAAAGTTGTTTTGGTTACGGTTCCTACTCTGCTCCGGTTCGGTTCGGTTCGGTCCGGTTTAGTCCGGTCCGGTGCGGTCCGGTCCTCGGAACAGTCTGGTCCTTTCGGTGATGTGGCACTTTTTGGCGACCAAATGGCTGCCTGCCGTTGACGCCTCGTCAACGTTATGATGTATGTGGCTCTGCACTCGATGAATGAGCTCGATGACCAAAAAAAACCAAAAAGAAAGAAAAAGAAAGCCAGACAAGGCAGCTCTATCTCTCTCTCTCTCTTTCTCTCCTTCTGTCTGTCTTTCTGTGTCTAAACAGTTCTTAAAAGGGGGAAGTATTTATGATATATTAATTCTGTTGCCTCCAAGAAACGAGGACAGCTTAAGGGCCAAGATACTTTGTGAACAGGCTCACTCGCTCTCTGAGACATGACGAAGATTTTTTACCCTAACACATAGACCAAGAACAGTTTTAGTCAGGGGACAGATAATATATGTTATATATGAAATAGAAAAGTTATAGTACTCTCTTTAAGCGATAGGGTATATATAGCAAAAGTTGCATTTGTTAGTTGTCCTTAGACATTGGCAGTCCGGGGAGTCCGCAGGGGCGAGGCCGCGGGGGCAATTAAATCACAAAAATTACGAGGCTCACGAATCAAATGCAAATAGCCCGGAGGTCGGTCTCTGTGGTGTGGCGCAAACAGATGCATTTACTAACTGGGCTTAACATGTTGGCCACGTGGGGCTCATTAACTGCGTTTCCTCTTGCGCCCATTTTTGCCGCCATTGCCTCCCCACTTACACACCCCCGTTGGCTGCTTAACGGCTGACTGAATGCCCACTCCAGTTGCCATGTGTGTATGTGTGTGTGTGTGTACTAATGTGTGTGTTTGTGTGTGTGTTTTGTGTAATATTCATTTATTGTGCTCATTTAAAATCTACACAAATCTAATTGTATGGTTTTTGTGTTTGCCATTGCCATTCTGTCTGCGGCAAAGCCATAAAGCCATGCCACAAAATTGAACTGACAACAGGAACAAACTTAAATTCCATTGACAGTGAATAAAAGACAGACAGAGAGAGAGAGAGAGATTGAGTTCGCTTTTTTCTTTCCCAATTGAAATCAATAAAATACTAAACAAGTATATTAATACACTATGCTTTATTTGTGGTAAATATGTTACACTTCAGCATCATTCGAATTGAAACTAGAAACTAGAAACTTTTTGCAGCCCACAACACAACTGAACACAACATAACATTCACTTATTGAATGCAATCGCTCGCAATGTGCTCCAAGAGAAAAGTGACCCTTAACCTGCATCCATAACCCATCCGTTTGCAAGTTGCGTTCGGGGGGCTTATGGTTTTATAGCCGTTGGCAGTAACCAGCTATCGGATAGTTAAGTTACTCTCTCTCGTGCTCTCTCCTCACTTCTGTACTCCTCGTTGTTGTTGGTTGTTGGCTGCTCCGCTTACGACTCATTTGCGTTTGGCGTCCGTAAAGCAATTATGACCCAATTGGTTTGGCTTCGGCTTCAGCTTTGGCTTTGGCTTTGGCTTGACGCCGACTATGAACTATGAAAGTAAACCTCTCTCTCGCACTTTGCTATCCCACTGTCGCCGTCATCCTCGCCTCACCTCACACCACCCTCACTCTCACATCAAAACATGTACAAGCTACATCCTTACATCCCTTCCAACTGCCAACTCCCCAAGCTTCCTTCTGCCTCGTTTGTCGTTTCAACAGTTTCTGGCTCATCGTTCATCGTAGCTCGCAGCTCATTGCTTGTGTGTTTAACCTGATTTGCTTGCTGTATATGAAGTCATATGCACTATGTGTGCACTGCGGCAAATTAATGTGTGCATTTCCTCGTCAAGTCTTAGACTTTTCATGGTGCCATTGGCTGTCATTATTAAATGTTACTTTATTAACTTAAGTTTTTGTGTTAGAATCAATATTTTCTTTTTCTTTTTATAAATGGCGAAGGTGAATCAATTTTTTTTTCAGTGAATGGTTTTTGTGTCAGCTTTTGTGTTCATGCAAGTAGCTGTGTATATCCGAGTGCAGATTTAAGTGTATGTGTATGTATGTGTGTGTGTGAGTGTGTGTGCCGGAAAATCAAATGCAGACGCCATTTTTGACTCTTTCACACTCAAATACTTATTATATCAACACATTTCACACACACACAGAGAGACACACACGCAGAAGTCACACAGTGTGCGTGTGTGTGTGTGGGGAATAAAATTATCTCTTTCATTTGGCACAGACGAAACAGAAAAATACAGTTATAGTGCATTATACTTTAAGATCAGAAGTTGAGTTTAAAAAATGTGACTTTTCACAATTCTTCAGGTTGAACATGAATGAAAATCCAAATCAAAGCGATTCTAGGGGGAAAATTGTGCTTTGTAATAATATTTGTTGTCACAATGGTATGATCCATGGGGTCCCACAGTGTCAGCCAAGCGTTGTCAACAGCATTTGTTCTTCTAATCCTTTGAGGCAATAGTTTTGTAGCTCGTTTTGCAGGAAAGCAAATAAAACTCTTCTTTTTTTTTTCTATCCATTTGTCGCTTGTTGCTGACTGCTAATTAGTTAATTAAGTGATTATTTGATAAAAGAGGAGAGAACAGAAGCATAGATAAAATATCACACACATAAACACACACACACACACACACCCTTTAGAGAGTCAGTTTTATTGTGCAAACACAGATGGAAGAGATTTTGCAATTTGCGTCATTTGTGTCATGCGATACTTTTGTGCGTCATTTTAATTGCAACGATGACGCCGACAAACGAATAAATAATGACATTTGAAATGCATATAACACAAGCTGCAACAACAAAAACGGCTTCATTAAAAATATACCCTTATTATGAGGGGATTGGCTTTGAATGATGAAGGAGCAGGAAACTAACTTTTATGCCAGTAAATTGAACTTGATATCATATCTAATGCTATATGTAAAATTGCATAAAAGGTCACTTTGAGTAATCAGATAAATTTTTTAAATATAGAAGAGAAAAATATTGAAAAATTCATTGATATTATTCACAAAAGCATTCAAATTCATGTTGAATAATCATATCATGGAAGTCTTCAATTGCTTATCATAGAGACAAAAAAGGGAAAGAGAATTTAAAGGAAAACCTAACTTATTACAATATTGTTGGGGTTCTCAATACTTTCCAAATCCAACTCAAACAAAATATCGCATTCTAATCTACATGTCTATCCAAACCATGAATATGATATATTTTTCCCTATTATGCCACCCTTACGTATTGCAAATAATACTGTTCGTGTTGTGGTTGTTGTTGATTTGTTAGCTTTGTGTGTGGTGACACAGATTACATTTGATGTCTGCTTCTCATTAGCAGGTCAGTCCTTAGGCGGTTTTTTGTTATCTGTTAAGCTAGATACTAGCTTCTATCTTCTATCTGCTCTTTGACTTTCATCTCTTTCGCTTCATTCGCGCGCGCTCTGCTTTATCGCTTTAAAATTGTGCCAGTCATCTGTCGGTGGTGTCGGTGGTTCGGTGGTGTCGGTGGGAACCCAAGCACCCTGCTTTACAATAGGTCTACCCCCCCTTCCACCCCGTCCATTCACGTTACCCGTTATCCGTTACCCTACCATCCACGAGTGATGCTGACAAAAGCAAAAGTGTCGAGCATCCCATATTCCCATGCTCATTTCCATGGTCATGTTCATGTATATATACATACATATATATTCCTCATTCATTCATTTCTCCAGCTAAGGCTCATCCTTAGTCCACATTCCACAGTCCACAGCCCACAATGCTTATTGCCCATTCCCATTGCCATTGCCATGCCCATTCCCATTTCCATTCCCATTGCCGTTCCTGGCCATGTTTGGCACGCTTCAGTGGTTCCTTTTGGCCCTGGTCCATTGTGTGCGTGTGTGTCGCTGATAGCGCAAAACTGCCAGATGATTATCGTCGGCCCAAACGTTTTTTGTCAACTTTATAAACGAGCTTACAGCATGCAGCATTGGGGCACGAGCACGTTCGCACACACACACACACACACACATACGAGCCTCAAACTCAATCCCTTGCTCTGGTCCGTTGGTCATTGTCTTTCTCTCTCTCGCTCTCGGTGTGTGTGTGTGTGTGTGTGTGTGCACTTTGGCCCGTTTTGTTTAACTTGTGCTTTTCTTAACAGCTGCACCCGCTGCTGCTGCTGCTGCGGGGAACGGTAAGGGGTAAGGGGTAGGGGTAAGGGTCGGGTCTACTGGCTCGGTCGCTGTTAATTGGCTGCCACACAACTTGACTTTTTGCGCCTATCAGCACACAAAATCATGCTTAAGGAACACGCAAACGCAGTCAAGTCAAAGTAAAAGCAAAAGGCACAAAATACAAGAACATTATCATTGCCCACCACTTACCCCCCCGGCCACAACGAAAATTTTGTGTGGTGCGTGACTATCGAGCTGTGGCACAGTTTTGCATACAAAATTGAAATTTTTTCACTTTATGTTTGTCTAGCCATGGCCATCAGCCATTGACAGACCGTTCCTCCACTCACTCTCCCCCCATCCATCCATCCATCTATCCATCCAACCAACCATTCGTCGCCCTCATCTTTGGCCAGAAATTTGTCAGCTTTCTTCTTTTTTAATTCAGAGTATCCATTAATAAGGGTATCCTCAGCAAAGTTGGGCGCAAATGTATGTAGATTTCTAAGGCACTTTACTGGTAATCTGCACAAAGATCGAGTCACGCAAAATGACACTTTAGACCTGCTTTTCCAGCTATTATTACTCTGTTAACAGTTTATTTCGTTTCCAAGAATAATCCGAGTTGCTTGCTGGGTTTACCAAACCCATTTCAAATTGCTATGGAATGAAGTTTCGTCAACTCTAACCCCAACTCAAATATAGTCGAATATTTGAGATATCATATATGTGTAAGGGGTCAACAACACTTTAGGACTTTGGACTTTAAAAATGGCTGCCCTCAATCGAAGCGAAATTAAACGCACCGAAACGGAACGAAGAACCGAAACGAAACGAAACAAAACGAATGGAAAAGCAAGTAACAATTTTAGACTTAGTCTTTGAGCAAAAGCAGCAGCGTTGACATTTCTTAACTTAATTAAATTTTGAGCTACCCCACCACACACACACACACACACACACACACATACACACACACACACACACTCATTTGAGGGTATGTTTGTTTAGATTTTGCTTTACACTTGACGCTTGATTAAATTTGAAAGTCAGCAAGCAAACGTCAACATCGCGACGCGTCACTTGCTTCGGTTGCAAGCGGAAGCATAAATATTTCAATTTCAATTAAAATTAAAATTTCGAGAAGCCTTCTTTCACTCACTCTCACGCTCACTCAACCTACCTCCCTCCCTCCCACTCTCTTTTTGGTTAAGCGTTTGCCATGAGCTAACTCATTTATAATGTCAAAGGTTATATAGTGAATGAATGGGATAAGGAATTATCGATATCGATATGTTGAGCAAAAATCGATAGTTTATTGATTCACATTATAGCTGATTATATTTTTTGACTAAAGTGAACTTTTTTAACTTGTGATCATGCTAAAACACTTGATATAAGTTAATCGAGAGCCATCTGCTGTTATTTATGTTCTATATATACAATATATTTACGTTTTTTCCACCAGCTTAAACGAAAAGTTGAAGCCTCACTTCAACGGCTTGGAATGAGTGGATGGATACACTGTCGATGGGTGTTTCGGTTTTTCAGTTTTCAGTTTTCAAAACAACGGGTTGAGGGTAAGGTAAAGCGTGGCGCTGTGCAATGAACGGTGGCGGCGGCTTGTTATCCATTTGCTTGTTCTACACACACACACACACACACACGTTCATTCACGCAAACAAACACACATAAATGGGGGAAAATTTAACGCTTGCGATTTGTTATTATTATCCGCAGTTAAAAGCTGTGTTACAGCTCAAACTGAAGCGAGATACGTTTAAGAAGTTGATAAAGCGTTAAAGGAAGCCCCAATAGTAGCAATGACTAGACAGTTTTTGAGGGGAGGGATTGCTTGAAATGTTGAAGGCAAATAGCCAAATTGGTATTAGGGGTAGCATTTGTAATTGACCAAAATGAATAAACTTATTTGTACGTATACTTAATTAAATGTTTGTAAGGAGCTTAATAATTAACTGGTGTGACAGCTCTCGTCTAACCGATACTTGTGTTGTGTATGTGTGTGTGTGTGTGCCACATGCCGCACACCGCAAAAACCCCTTTTAACTGCCTTTGCCCGCCTGCCTGCCTGCCTGCCTGCTGTCTGCTGTTGTTGTTGTTGGATTCGAGTCAGAAAAGTTCTATTATTTGGCTCATTTTCTTATAAGTAGCATAATAAAGTTTGGCCGATGCGAAAATTGTTCGCCTTTGTTGGTGTTGCTTGATGCAATATAAATGCTGGCTTAGGGGTTGCTAGCCGCTTTGCTGGCGGTGTTGAAGGCAAAAACTTCTCTGGTTTGGTAATCATTTCATTTGTTAGTCAAAGAATCAGGCATGCGGAAGTTATTATTATTATTGTCAATGCAACTAACTCAAAGGGCACAATTTACAAAGTATGCCCCAGTCAAATTAGTTACAGAATGTGACAACAAAGTGTGCAAGATAATGCCAAGACAACGGACAGAGAAAGACAGAGAGAGAGAGAGAGAGCGAGAGAGAAAAGTGAACGAGGTTAAGATGAATAAAAAGAAAATGCCATTTGAATGTGAAAGAAAAGTTTTAATTACAGCTAGAAGGATAAAAAGAGATTCAAAACGACAAGTAAAAATGCAATATGGCTGGCAAATTTGTATCCCCCCACCCCCCATAATACCTGTTAAAAGTATATTACGCATACGCCGCCTATGCCAATCGGCTTACAAATCTTAAGATGTCTCGTGCGGAAAATATAAAATCTATGAATTGACAGCCACCGGCAGCCAGTAAACACCACTCGAGCAGACAACGAACCTCGGCAACGGCAACGGCAATGCCAACGTCATCCCATCCCATTCCTCTCCATTTTTCCTCCCAACCTCTTTCGTCCTTGTCGTATCGGAAATTGTGCAACTATTAAAACGTAGAGCTGACTGTTGAATTCTTTGCCTGGGAACCCGATGGCAGCTAACAAGTTGTTGCTGTTGTTGTTGTTGTTGTTGCCTTAGTTGCACGTTGCATGTTTGCGTTGTAACCCACTTAAAGTCGTTGCCACCACACACACACACACACACACACACACACACACACAGTGTGCATCCGTATCGCTGTCATTCCGACGACCAAAACGATTTACATATTGTCACAGACTCGATAGAGACTCGAGACCAAGAGCGGGAGCGAGAGCGAGAGAGATGAAAGAGTGAGACAAGCTAAGTAAGAGAACAGTCAACCACTTAGGTTAGGTAGCTCAGCTACAGTTTAGCTATCAGCTCAACTTTGAGCTGTGAACAATGATGGTCAAGGGATCCATCTCTTTGCATTTGTATCTCTGGTTGGGTTTGTTGTTGGGCTGTTGGGCTCTCTCACCCAAGAGGTCAATAAGCTGGCTTTAACCCTTTTAGCTTGTTTAGGGCAACAATTGCAATACGATTTTCGAATTACGTCTAAATAAATCATGCAAAAAATCTGTTAAGCTTTTGCTTTTTATCCAGTTAATGCAATGTTTTGTCCGATTACAGGCAATAATTAAATTCAAAAGCAGCTTAGCTAAGCATTTATAAATTGTCATTGTGGCCCGGTCATATAAAATAGTTCCATCACCATTTTGCGTCAAAAGTGAATATTTTCTATATTAAAATAGTTGTAGTTTCTGCTATTCTGGCCAAAAACAACAACAACAACAACAAACATTTTGCGGTCGTTGACCACTAAACATGTATTTGTATATTAGTAACACACACACAAACACACACATACGCACATACGGGCGGTCTTCATAAATGTTTCATAAACAATTTATTTTCAATTTTGCCATTTTACACGGGGCAACCAGCCAGTGTGAAAATTACACAAACTAATTGTGGTTGTTGCCACTGGAGCGAACATGTTGACATGCAACCACAGTATAAATGAAAAGTCAACGTGGCTGGCAACACAGGCAACACTTTCACATCACAATCAATCAATTATGGCCCATAACAGACTGACTGACTGACTGACTGACTGCTATCAATGCACAGACCAAACGGGAATATTGAGCAATGTTTTTTGTTTGATGAATTGTTAGATTATAGATCGTAGATAATCAACAAGGTTCTTAACCTCTTCAACTGCAACTGCCAGTGGTTTGATTATGAGGTCTTTGAACCCTTTTGGGTACATTTGACGAGTGAGACACGTCATCGAAATGAATAACCAAAATTACGAGTTGTTTTTCTCTCATTTCGAGACTCATATGATAAAGATATGACAACTTACTTGAGAGCAAATAGTACTTAATGAGGAACGAAACCGTTTTTTAGGGCTTTTCTACTATTTGCTTAGCTTTAACTTTCATGAACATTAATTATGCGGTGTTTGTATTGCTCGTTCCAGGGTAATGCTTTTGTTGTAGGCTTTGCTCTTTGTTCTAAACTTCAGTGGGGAGGGGGAGGTGGAGAGGAGGGGCTACATTTTGTCACTCACATAGAGAATAGATAGGAGAGCTGCTATCCCTCTCCCCCCACCCCACACACACACACACAAAGTCCCCGATCCATTCTTCCTGCAACATAAAATTTTTAATTAACTGGCTTACAAAGATTTTGCTTTTCGGGAATTTGTTCGCCGCTTTTTTTTTTTTTTTTCATTTTTTCATTTTTCATTTTTGTTATTTTGCGTAGTCAGCAAAATTGTGCGCCTGGGGCGGGGCGGGGCGCCTTGCCACGAATTGGCATTCCCTCGTTTGGCTGCTGTTCCTGGAATTTAATATGCCAGAGTTGCTTGGTCATATACCCCGGCCAAGCCCCCCCCCCTAAACCCCAAACCCAATCCCATCCAGGGATCATCTCCTCCTCCCCACTCCACCCCGTCGCCACACTCACTATCAGGAAGCAAACTACCCGCGCGACATTTGCTAATTAAACTTGTTGTTAAACGCTTTGAACATATGGCGTATGCCAATGCCCCAACGAAAAGAGCTCAATCCCCCAACCCCAACCGAACCGAACCAAAGCCACTGCCACTGCCACGCCCCTTCCCCCTCTCTGGGTAATGACAAATGGATGGCAGTTTGTCAGCTGCCGTTAGCGTTGCAGCTGCTACTGCTGCGCCAATTTCCACTTAACAATTGAGTGAAGCGAATCGGAACACCTTAACTCTCAACCCGCCGCACTATCCACAGCACCTCTCTCCCTCTCGTGCATCCTTGCCTTACCTTCACAAAGAAAATTATAGAACCTAAAAGTCGGTGGCCGAGTCGAGCCCTGTCGAGCCGAGTCGACTCGACCCAGAGTCAGAGTCTGAAGAAATTAAAGCCAAAACTTTTTGTATTCACTTAATTAACAACAACAATGTATTTATATATATACATATATATATATCTCGTTGGGGTTGGATGGAACTGGAACGTAATGAATGAAGTTTTCAAACTCTTAATTGATTGTTCAATTGCAACTGCAACTGCAACAATGTGGCGCCCAATACTTTGAGCGTTGTGCAACACTGTCGCTTTAAGTTGCCAACTTAGCGGACAATCCCATTGCCAACCATCCTCAACATCGCCGCTGTCCACATCCATATCCGCATACCATATCATTCGCGCTCTCTTTCTGCCTACTCGCTTTTGTCATCATCATCATCATCATCATCACTATCATCATCAACACACACAGTTGTCGTTTCATGTCGTTTCATTCGCGTTTCTTCGTCTTCGTCGTTTTTGTTTCGTTTCGTTTGTTCGTTTGTTCACTGTGTTCACTCTTCACTCTTCACTCTTGTCTTGTCTCATCGCAATTCGTGTTTATTTCCATTTTTTCGTGTTTTTCTGTTCGTTTTTTGTAAAAATAATTTAACATGAATATATCGCATTTCATGGAGTCATACATCACACAGCGGCAGGCAACATGCGGCTGCCGCCTTGGGGGCGTTGGGGCGTGCCCGTGCTTCAACAGACCACTGGTTGGTTGCTGCACCCAGAGGGGACGGGGGCGGGTGCTAGGGGGTAGCCAGTGGGGGTGCACTAACATAAACCACAATAATATCCAAAGTCATGAAGGAAGTAACCAAGTGTGAATTTTCGGTTTATGCCTCGCGAACCGCACACCGCTGCCAACGTCTCAGCCGGCGTCGCTGCCGACGTCAATGTGTTGTGTGTGTGCACCCTACACAACATTTAGGAATATCAATGCGCATTTTGCTTTTTGCTGCCTGTTCTTGTTCTTGTAAGCAATTTATTATGCCCAAACCACCACAAACCCATCCCATTCGTTCAGTGTAAAATCTTGCAATTCGCGTGTTCTCGGCAATTATTGCACATTGACTTGAAGTCAATTGAACAAAAAGTACATCAATTTCCATATTAATAATTAATTATTCAAAACTAGACAATAAATGGCATTAAATCATTGATTTGGGTTGAACAAACCATAAAAAAAAGAAAACAGAAAGTTTGACATATAATAAATAATGCCACAAGTTTTTGTTTTGCATTCTTTTTTGCATTTTTGATTAGGCAAACAATTTTGTATATATATATATATATATATATATATATATTTGTGCACACACAAAAAGTTTTAGGCATTATTTTTGATTTTTATTTTTTTGTGTTTTTGTTGGGAATCCCTTAAAACAGATGTGCTTACACGCCCTTATGCACTTTAGGCAGATTTGTTTTTCCCCCTTTCGCTCTCGCCTCTCTGAATTTGTTGTTTTCCAAGTTATGATTTGGGGTTTGGGCAAAGTTTTGCCTTTGAGTTATTCAGGTGAAATTGTTTTAGAGCTTTATTTTTCGAAATCATTTTGTAGATACTTTTTTTTTGGTGGTAGCTCATTACTTGCTTCTTTCATGCCGGTTGGTTCAGCGGTCTGTCTGTTTGCAAGTGTGTGTGTGTATATATGTGTGTGTGTAGTGTGTAGTGTATAGTGTGTTGTTTAGTGTTGTGTTATATAGTGTGTGTGTGTTGTGGCCTGTGTTCTGGCTGGCTAACTCTTGGGCTCCCCTTGCAGTTGTTTTAGTTAGTGCTTCCGTTTCGCGGACAGTTTGCTTTGCTGTTTTTGTGTGTATGTGTGTGTGTGTGATTCCTTGACTACACTAAAACACACACACACACACACACACACGAACAGAGAGTGCGGCACACACACAGAGAAAAAATGTTGCAACAAAATATTTACGACGTCATCGCTCCACAATTTTCGTCCACTTGTTTTCTATCTTAAAATAAAAATGGTTCTTGCACAACGGGTAAGAGGCCAAATGTAAGAGCAGCAAAACGGGCCAAAAACTCTCTGACCGAGAGAGAGAGCGAGACAGAGGGAGAAAGAAAAAGTAAGCAAAACCTCGTGTCATTTATCATGCATTTCCACTTTTGGCTTCCGTCGGCCGGGATATGGCCCAAACATACACAAACACACACACACACATACAGAGATGAATGCACGAAATGGACGCAGAGACAAACGGATGGACAAGAGTTGAGTGGGAGCAACACAAGTAGATGCGGGACTGGGAGCGGGAGCGGTAGCAAGAAACGGGCAGCAGCTGAAATGATGTGTGTGCTTCTGCTTCTGCCGCTGCTGCTGCTGCTGCTGCTGCTTTTGCCGCAAGGTATAAAAAATGAAGGAACGAATCAAAAAACGAAACAAAACAAAACCCAACAGAACAACACAATACAACTAAAAAGAACAAAAAATAAATGGGGAAAAAAACGAAGGCAGACAAAACACATTTGTGTAGCATTTTTTCCAGCATCGTGCCCACAAACTTTAGGTCCAGCAGCAGCAGCAGCAGCAGTGTCCCAGCATCCAAGCGTCGCAGCAACCCTGTCAGAGTTGCGGCTTTTCAATTCTGCAATTCTCCAATTTGTGTTCGCTTGATAGACCCGCAACGCAACACAACGCAAAGCAAAGCAAAGCAAAGCAAAGTAACGCATTGTCTATGCAGTCAACGGGACAAATGAAGTGCCGTAAAAATCATCATCATCATGATCATCATCATTATTGGCATTGGCATCATCATCATCAGCATCATCAACAGCATCATCATCGATGGACAAACAATTTATGGCATTTTCATTTAAGCCAACAATTCGCTTTTCATTTATATATTTCCGGCATCCTTGCCGCTTAAAATACCACGAACCAAACCAAACTGAACCAAACCGAACCAACCCTCCGCTCAAATCGTTATGCAAAATTAATCATAAGTAAATTCAACCAAAATCGACAAAAAATATAAAATAAATTCAATGCTGTTCAATCAATTTCCTTGAGGGCAAAGCACAATTTTTATATTTTTCACTTTGCCATATTTCAAGTTGTTTTCGATTCGTTGAAGTTTTAATACTCTTATGTTTAGGAAACAAAATTATAACAATATATATGATATATGATATGATATATGATGTATAAATACAATAAAATATATATAACTTATTATCTTAAATTTTGTTTATAATATTTTTGTTCACTTTTCACGTTAAAGTTCGCTAGAAAAAGAGACAAGAAATAAACATTTTATTCATTTAAATGCCTTTACATAGTGTGTTATATAATTTATGCTACCCACAGCTAAGGTATTTAAAAAATACTAACAAAAAAACTTGCTCCGTCATTTTTGCGGAAATTTGAATATGGAAATGGAGCTCGACGGCATCATGCCGCGACTGAGCGGGGCGGGGCGGGGCGTCTCTACCGCGCATTATATGCACAATAATGTATCGTGCGAGGGGCTGAGGGCTTGGGAGGGGTGAAAACTCGGTAAAGTTCCTAAAATTGTTTGCTTTTGATATGTGCCACATTTTTTGAGTGCCAATCAATTTGGACGTCACGTGTTGAACACAACAACAAAAACAACAACAACAAAACTCCTCACAAAAGTTTGCCCCAACCGCAAAACGACAAAAATACTTTAAACTGAATACAATTTTTAATAATGAACTCTCTGCTTTTGAAGTTCGCAATGCTTCACCAAAAAAAAAAAAGAGAACAAGTTAGAAGACTCTAGTCGAGTAAGCTCGAGTAGGAGATACCCTTAACCCTTGATCATACAAATGGACAGATGTGTATAACGTGAACCTAAAAAGTTATTGAAAATATGAAACAAACTTGCTATGCCTAGGGATTGGGAGAGAAAATCTTTTGTAGTTCCTGAGCCCGAAGCGTTCATACATTCAGACGTACAAGCGTACAGACGGATGGACATGGCTATTGATGCTGATCAAGAATATATATACTTTATGTTATCGGAGAAGCTTCCTTCTGCCTGTTACATATTTTTGCACAAAACCAATATACCCTTTTTTAACCATTTCATGGTTTAAGGGTAAAAACTGTTGCCAGTTCAAAAATGTTTCTGACAGTGTAATCCAAGCTCAAACATACAAAAATTCATATATATATATATATATACATATAGTCTAAGTATCTGACATAAAATTAAGCTTCTAATTTGTGAGATGGCCAGCTATCAATATAATTTTTGGCACAGCTGCTCATATTTATTGGACAAAGTCATGGGCAGAGGCAAAAGGCAGCTGGGTGTGGGCGTGCCATATGCGGCAAGTAGTAGCAGTAGAAGAAGATAAAGAAGAGGAAGAGAACCAAAATGAAGTCAAGGCGAAACTGCGCCAAACAAATGCGACGCCATTTAGTCTGCCCCGTCTGTGTCTGGCGTCTTGTGTTTGTTTTCTCTCCGCTCTTGCAACATTGTGACGCAAAATAACCGCAATAAAGTTGAGCCCAGTTATCAATGTAACATATGTCTCTCACCCTCTCTCTCTCTCTGTACAAACTTGGCCTGCCAAAGCGTTCTATACATATATTACATATATGTATATTGTATGAAAAATATGAAGACATTTTTATAAATCCAACATCATAATAATCAGTTGCAACTTTTCTTACTACTTGCAGCAGCAACAACAACAAACAGCAACAACAACAAACAGCAACAACAGCAACTGAAGCAATAGAGGATCTCTCACTCACACTTGCTTGGAAACATGTCAAAGATGGGCGTGGCAAGGCTTTGCCTAATGCTGCTACTAGCGGCAGTGCAGCTGCAGTTCAATCAAGTTGATGCCTACTCCAGTACGTATACGTAATAAAGTATTATTCAATGCATATTTCTTGTTGTTGTTATTCAGTTATTTTCTTGTCGTCCTTGTTGTTGTGTTCCGTATTGTATTGTCGATTCCCTATTGCTGGGAGCCCTACAACTTGCCAGAAAATCTATCTCTCTGTCTCTCTCTCTCATTCTTCCTTTTTGCTATCTATCTACCTTCTGTCTGTAACTTCTTTGTTCAATATATATATATAAACATATGTCTATATTTGTCTGCGTAATGTTCAAAAATAATCAACATGCATAACATCGTCTACATCATCATCATAATCATCATCATCATTATCATCATCATCATCATCATCATAATCATTAATATTATAATCATGTATCTCTCTATTACCATCGTTATATTCTATATGAAAAACCGCGTCCACGTCTTATCTTATAATTTGTTTGATTTTGACTTTCCCCACAACGAAACAACACTTAACAACTTGCTCCCAACACCAACCAACCAACAAAACCCCTTATACCCCTTACGTTCGCGTCTCCATCTTCGTCGTTCGTTTCGTGAAGAGTATGGACGCGGCTGTTCCGACATCGGTTGCCTGCCCAGTGAGGAGTGCATCATTACCAGCGATTCGTGCAGCTATAATCAGCGTGATGGCAAGGATTGTGGCAATTATCCGACGTGCAAGCGCAAGAGCTCTACTACCAACAACCAGGCCAGTCCCTCCTCCTCATCGTCTGCGGTTAATCCGTCAGGTATTTATTTTACTTTTTGTTTTCCTTTTTTTTTTTTTGTTTTTTGTTTTATTTGTCTTTTCTGTTTTGTGCTTAATTCATTTGAATAATTTTGGATTTTGGGGGAACTCGTTACAAAATTTTGGAGTACAGAAAATCTTCGAAATATATATACACAAATCGGCAGACGTACAGATTATACAGATCTGTATACAAGCATAGATATTTAAGTATTTAATTGTGATTATATCATTTGCATTATTTTCTTTAACTTAAACAACTAATAAATACACTAATCAATAACTAAAAACACACACCCACACACCCACACACCCACACACACTTTTTTATTTGCGTACACGTATAACAATGCTTTCTTCTTCATTTTTTTTGTCCCACACAAATAACACGAAAATGAGTTTTGACTTTTTTTTTCGTTTGATTTTCGAATCAATTTGCACTCTCGCTCGCGCTCATTCATTGTCTCATTGACTCACTGACGCACTAATCTTTCTTGCATACATCAATACACATCAATACATAACTGTTAATGCTTATCTGCTCACTGGCTCACTGGCTCTTTCACTCACTCACACACACACTTGTTAACTAACTAGCACGCACTGCCACCAGCTGCCGCCTCCCTTTCTCTCTCTCTCACTCTACTTGCATGCATGCAGCAGCTGGTGGATCATTTAACTTTGATTAACCAATGACGTCGCATTCTCTTTGTCTCTTTCTCTTACTCTGTCACACTCTAACATAACTGCTCTCTCGCTGATCATGAACCGTCATGGCTTTCTAATCCAGGATCCAGCTTAAATACGGGGCCTGAGAGTAAAATCTATGCGCCCGCCTCGTCAAATCCCACACTTAATACATACACCTACTTTAATCACAATAATAACCAGCACAATAAAAATAACCATATCAATGGCAATCAGAATGGCAACAGCCAGCAACAGCCGTCGAATGGTCATAATGGCCAACAAAGCGTTGGCCAACAAAATGCCGGCTATGCCGGTCAACAGAATGGTGGCGGCCAAGGCGGCAATCAGAATGTCGCCAATGCAGAGGGCACAAATGGTGCTGCAGGCGCTTCGGCAACGGGCATCGATCCTCACTATGTGTTTGGGGCCAAGTATCATATGCCCATAATACCCAATATGCCAATATTTCCATACAATTCGCCAACACAAGCGCCAGCGTTTCAACAGTTTCCTCAACCCAATCATCCAGGTAGCGTACTCAATCCGGGCTATCCGATGCACAACATGCAGCCGATGAATCCATTCGTCTTTGGTCAACTGCCCTTCTACTCCGGCCCGGCTGGCACTGGCGGACCGCCTGGCGGTGGTGGCGGCATGGGCATGCCCAGCTCCAGCATTGGTGTGCTCGGCGGCGGCGGCGGCGGTCTGGCGCCATATGGCAGCAACTATCAGGGCTATCAGACGCATCATCAGAATGCCAACATGTACAACAAGCCACCGCCACAGTATCAGAATCAGAATCAACAGAATCCCTACAATCGCCAGACTCAGGCTCATCCCTCGGCAGCTGGACGACTCAACGGACTCAATGCTCCACTTATCGCTGTATTTTCAGTGTTGGTCTTGCTGCTGGCCAACAGACTTGGTGGCACTGGCGGTGGCAGTGGCAGTGGCAGCACGTAATAAAATGGAGCAGTAGCAGCGGCCATTATTCTTCTCCTGCTCCAACTCCTCCAACTCCAATTGATCCCAAACTACTCACTACTCCACATCCTGATGACGACGATCAAAGCATTGGCTAACAAATTGTTCGCTTTGTTCTTTCTCTTTTTTGTTTTCTTTTTCTGTGCTTAAGTTTTCTTTTGTCTTAATAATATTAATGGTTTTACGGCTCTAGTTTAAGATACATAATGTGTGTGGTTACAACAACAACAACAACAACAACAGCTGCAAGAGCTGCACTCTGTTCTTGAGTTGCTCTCAGCTACAGTTACAACAATTATGCAACAGCAGCACCAACAAAAATATTCCACTCCATACCAAACTTAACCACACTCACACACACGGCACGTATACGTAATTTCAATTTAATATTGTGCGCGCAGACTGCTGTATATGTATATGTGTGTGAGAGTGGGTGTGTGAGAGTGTATGTGTGTGTGTGTGAGTTGGTATTAGTTCATTTGTGTGGTCCAACTATCAGTCAGTAGCTTGGTCCAATCCACAGCTGTTGGTTCTTCTCTCTCTCCCCTGCTCCAAGCTCTTTTCAGTTTTTTGCAGCTCAATTAAATTGGAATTTAATTTCGGGCTTAGCCCTAGTATAGCTGGCAACCACCACACACACACCCACACACACACCCGCACACACATCAACTTTTGATGTTAATTTCATTTTTGTTGATGCTTCGAATTTTGTGGCAAGCGATTTCAGCTTTCATTTAGTTTTAGTTGTTGCTGTTGCTATTGTTGTTGTTGTTGCTGCCAAATATGCTTAGGGTTTTTTTTTTTAAATGTAGATAAAGACACGCATGTCAATCAAGCTATACTCGTTTTTAGGCTGAAAACAAGTTGAGCTGATTGCTAATCAAAAATGAAAATGAGAAAAATGAGAAAAAAATCAAGAAAAAAAAAGCTACAAAAGTGCACAAAGTACACAAATTAAATGTAATAATAATATTTTTTTTAAACATGTGCAGGTAATAGGGCTCAATATGTGCCTACAATATGCAAAAACATTTTTAATAATTTTACTTAAATAAAAAGGAAAAAAAATCAAAAAAAAAAAAAAAATTATAGAAAAATGCAAAACTTTGAATCAAACTACAGCTGAACAAATAAATATTTGCAGGCATTACAAATCTTAAAAATACAACTTAACTAAAGTAAGCAACAAATGTTGAGGTCGGACCTAGCCGACTGCATAATACTCTGATATAAACACTTTCGAGAATCAGAGCATCAAGAAATGAGAATCAATTAAAAGCCCAAAGTGTCAATGAAAACTAAAATCAAACTCTCACCACAATAAAATAGCATTGTTGCATGCAACATGCAATCGCATTGAACGCAACGTTGTCAAGATAATACTTTATTTTACTTGCAACAAACCAACAACAACTCGCAATAAGAAGAAGATACAAAAAATAATGTGAACAAACAAGAAAAAAAAGCATTTTTACACTTTTTTGCTTTAAGTTTCATAATTAAAAATATTTTAATTATTTTATGTATGTAATTTAACAGTTTTAATTTTGTATATTTATTTCACTCTTTTATGTTATTTTAATTGGTTTTATTGTATAATTTGTTTTGACACGAATTTATGAATAAATGAATAAACAAATAGAGCAAAAAAAAAGGAAACACACTAAAAAAAGAATACATTATATATTATATATACATATATATATACGTATGTATGTATGTATATTTACTCCGTCCGTGCAAACATTTAGCGTATTATTATAATTATTATTATTTCTCAATTATTTTTATTTAAACACACTCACATTACATTTTGTATTTGAATGAAACAGTATTAAAAAAAAAGCGAAAATCGAATAACGAAAAATAACAAAAACACAACTAACTAAAGCATTTGATCGAATATATTATATACTCTTACAAACTAACTTTGGCGAAACCCAACAACATAAAACTAATAAAACACACACAGATTAACATAAATTTGATGAGCATGCAACTATGTAGTAATTGATATAAACAAAACGACTAGCATTTAGCAAATAGCAAAGGGTATACAACCTACAACAACACCATTATTGACCATTGGCGGGGGTGTGGGGGAACGAACCTAAGCCGTTCCGTTCCCTTACATCTCTGGAGACCCTCTTTGGGATTGGGAAAGTTAATAAATTGGCGTTGTGTACATAATAATGGCATTCGCATTTATATAAGTACATGTATGTGTATGTATGTGTAATACACATTATATGTGTATGTGTGTAAAGAAAAAAATATTCAAAATATATTATATATATATAATATATACATATACATATATATACTTGAATAGTTTAAGCATTTAAAACAAAACAAAATAAGACATTTACTAATCCATACGGCAGAGAAGACTTATAAAGACTAAGCTAATAAAAAAAATATTAATATCGATATGCGTATCGATACATTTATCGATTAAGGCATATATATGTATTGGATAAACACTTATTAATCAAAAAATATTAAGAAATTAAAATGAAACGAGCAACTGTAATGAAACTAAGCTAAGTCAGAAACAATCAAAATACAAGAAAACCTTACAACCCTCCACCCAACAACCCCATACCCTAATAACCCCTTCTCCCACCCATAAGCCCCATAAAAATTAATGTGCTTTGATTTCATTTTGTTGTTCTTAATATATATATATATATATATGTGTATATGTTTTTTTTTTTTGCCTTGTTTTCTAAATGCTTTTTGTGTTTTTCTTTTTTTTTTCTGTATTTTCATTTTATTTAATGCTTTTGTGGCTAACATTCATTGCTTGCTGCTGCCCTGCTCCTGCTGCTCTGCTCCGGCCCTGGCCCCTGCTCGATTGACGTTAAAAAGTGAGCAGCGGCAATTCATTTGCTGCTAACGAGCCGAGTGCTCCGATGCCGGAGGGTAACCAGGGTGGCAACGGCGGTGGATATGGTGGTGGCTATTCCTCGGGCGGTCATAGTCTCTATCCGTCGCTGCCTACCAATAACAATAACAATGGTGGTGCTGGCTACAATCCTTACGGCGGCTACAACCCACAGGGTGGCTACAATCCACAGGGTGGTGGTGGTGGCTATCAGCCTCCTCAGGGCGGTGGTGGCTATCAGCCTCCCCAGGGCGGTGGTGGCTATCAGCCTCCCCAGGGCGGTGGCTATCAGCCCGTGCCCGGCTATACACCAAACGCGCCTGGATATGACAATGGCGGCGGCGGCAACGGCGGTGGTGGTCAAAAGCCCAAGGATAAGCAAGGCGGCTTCTTCTCCAACTTCTTCTCGAATCCGGCGGTGAGTCAAGCGGTTTCTGGTATCATTGCAGGCCAAATTGCCAAGCAGCTGCAAGGAGGTGGCGCCAATGGTGGCAATACTAATGGCGGCGGCGGCAACAATGCCTATCAGCCAAGTGGCGGCTACTCATCGGGCGGCGGAGGCGGCGGCGGCGGAGGTGGTTCATCCGGTGGCAGCAATCTACTTGGCGGCCTGCTTGGCTCCGTCCTCTCAGGCGGTGGTGCCAATGCCAATGGCGGCGGCGGCGGTGGCGCCAGCAGCTTCCTCGGCAGCCTCCTCAGCGGGGGCGGCGGCGGCAATAACGCTGCCAATCGTGGCAGCGGCGGTGGCAGCGGTCTCAGCGATATCTTCAGCTCGAAAAACTTTGGCGGCCTCTTTAGCGAGAATCCATCGTCCCGTGGAGGTGGTTCCGGTGGTGGCAGCAGCAGTGATCCTGGCAACAGTGGCTATCAGCCAAGTGGCGGCTACTCTTCTGGTGGCGCCAGAAGCTATCCAACCCAGGCGCCAGGCAATTACTATGGCAAATAAGTAAAGAAGCTGAGAAAGTGAGGAAAACTCTTTCCCTTCTTTTTTTTGCTTTTCCCAAATAAACATGTATCTATAATCAAATGGAGGGTTTTCAATTAACTAATAGGAAAAAACAATACAATTACATATAAAAGACATATATACAAAAGATACTAAATACCAATACCAATACCAATACAAATTTCAATACAATTACAAATACATTTACTGATTGATACAAAACACACATACACACACACACACATACAACAATATACGAGATGAGATGAGACGAAATGATTGCACAATTCTAACAAAAACAATATATTAATTATAGTAATATGGAAAGCGAAACCAATAACAAGAGTTCACATTAAAAGCATATACTATAAATACATATATATACATTTATATATGTATGTATATTGAAATTAAAATCGAAATTCAATCTAATTGTGAAGTGAAATGCAGTAAATAGAAAAACATAACAAACAGACACACAGACAAACAAAAACACAACCAATAATACTAATAATAATAATAATTATTAAAAAATATGAAATTAATTAATTTGTAAATAGAAAAACGTATGAATTGAAAGCCAGACAACAAATTGACTTTTTATTTTAATGAACTTTCTTTCATTTCCCTGTTTAGGTTTTGGTAAGTATTACTTTCCTAATCAAAATGTTATGTTCCAAGACAAGCTTAGACAGTTTACATTGCATGCAACATAATGTAATCAGATAGCTGCAACATAGAGACATATATAATTGACATAGATATGACATTGAGACTTGTTTATTCCATTCAGTTTGTTTGTCTGGGATATTGTTTTACAGCCGTATTTGTCAAGAAATTGTAATATTCATAATGCATTTTGCCTCAAGCTTACTTTGTTCTCTCAAATGTTACATATTTCTTAGGTTTCTATGTTCTTTGTTGCGGACTTACTCAAAAGCTACGTACTTAACCTCAAAATGAGCCCATCCCCAAGTGCATTTAGCCAGAATATAATCTTAGTATTCACCTAAATCCCATGAACTATAATTTCACAAAGCAATTAGATCGCAGTCAGTCAGTTAATCAGTTAATCAGTCAAATTCAACTAATAGCTAATATTTTGAGAAAGATAAAGGCTTAAAAGCAGTTCAGACACACTACTTTCCTATACACTGTAAACAATAAAGACACAACTGAAACAGTTAAGTGGCATCAAGCATCAGGTTAGCAAAATGCCCAAAAATTCCCAAAATGCATTCAACAATCCATAAAAACCTTTTTGCTTTGAGCTAACGGGCATACACACACACACATACATATATGGAATATATCAAATCGATTTGCACATCTTTTGTTCACTTTGTTCAATTCGAATATGGAGTACATTTAGACGTGCATTCATTCAAACTTTTCCAAGGGTTGAACTTAAAAATAGTAGCTACGAAATAAATGGCATTCAAACGGAGAACAGACGAATGCCTTTGAGGGGAAAAAGTGTGTGAGAGAGAGAGAGAGAGGGAGAAACTGAACACAACTCTATCAAGTGGGCGATTAAACTGTTTGTTGGCTTCTTTACAAAATGTGTGTGAAAGGTAACAACTATAGAGCAAATCGAGTGGCATGCCACTTGTTGTTGTTACTCTATTTCAGTTAGCTGTTGCAGGTAATATTGTTGCTGTTGTTGTTGTTGTTGTGGGAGTTGCGCATCCCGCATCTCCTAGAAGACTAGGAGTCAAACAATATATTATACTCTAAGATCTTCAACTACAAGTTGTTGCAACAACAACAACAATGACAACAACAAACGTTGCCACAAGCAATGGAAACACCAAGAGCAATAGCAAAAGCAACAGCAACGGATATGGGATGGCCATTTGGCTTTGGTTAACCGACAACCATTTTGTAATTTATTTAAGTAATAAAATAAATATACGAGTATGTATGCAGACATTGTGTGTGTTTGTTGCAAGCACCTGCATAGAGTGCACCACCACCACCAGCACGCGAGATGCTTACAGCTACATATGAAGGGGTGTGGGTGGGGTGGGGTTGTATGGGTAGGTGGATGGGTTTGGTTGGTTGGTTCGCTAAGTCCACACACATATGGCTATGGCTATGGCTGTGGCTGTGGCTGTGGCAGCGACTACTATACACATTGAGTGCGAGTCCTGCCGCTGCCAGTGTTGGATAATGCAACAACGTTGTTGCTGTTGCTATTGCTGTTGTAGTTGTTGTTTTTGTTGCTGTTGTTGTTGTTGTTGCCTGCGAAAGTACGCTTGAAGTGCACGGAGCACCTACTTGGCCAAAGTGAATTTAGTGTCAAGTGCAGGAAAATTTGAAAAGCAGCTACGAGTTAGTTTTTCATATTTAAGCAGCACTCCACCGACAACAACAACAACAACAGCAACAACAACAACAAAAACAACAGCAACAACAACAAACAGCACCAGCAGCAGCAGCAATAGAAACAACAGCAACAACTGAGGTAGGTGGAAGGTGGGGCGGGTGGAGAGAGAGGGGGTCAGAGGACTTGGGAGGGGTTGAACATTGACGTTAGCGATGGCGACGCTCGCAACAAGCCAAGCTTCCACAACCTTCGAACGTTTCGTTCCATTCCATTCACATGCACATCAGGCCAGCAATATGGATGTTGTTGGTGTTGCTGTTGGCACTTTTGACCCCCTCACTGCTCCACCACCCTCCTCCTCTCCTCCTGTGTGTGTGCATATTGGTAAGGGGCTGCCATGCTTGACGGCAAAACAATAACGCGCCGCATTTAGGAAGCCAAAGCCAAAGCTAAAGCTGAAGCCGACGAGTAGGTTGTTCCTTTCTTGCCCAGCGTCGGATGTCGTTGACTTTTCAAGTCGCATTAAGGCGACTGGTGACTGCGACTGGGCGACTGGTGACTCGGTGACTGGTGACTCGGTGACTGGTGACGGGTTGACGGGGAGACTGGTGACGAGGAGACTGGGTGACTTGAAGAGGCAGCTTGGAACGAATGATTGGAACGAGGTGCGCATAAAAATACATGTAAGAGGCTTTCAGCTTATTGTTTGTGCCACAGTCGCTGTCGCGCTTTATGATTGTACAGTTACGCCCTTCAGTATGCTCCTCCTCCTCCTCCTCCTCCCTCTCTCTGTCTCTCTGTCTCTCCCTCTCGCTCCCGACACTGTTGGCTGTTCCCTGAGCACAACGGCCTAATTTTATTGATATTACACGTACTTGTCGCTGTTCAGGTCGATAACAGACACCCAGCCCGCACACCCCCCGCACCCCCTCGCCGCGGCACCTTACTTCCTTGCATCCTGCACACTACGCGCTACGCGCATAATATTTTTACTCACACTGTGTGTTTTTTAACAGCTAAAAAGCAGAAACTGAGGCAACCGTGTAAGCCGATCAACTTTTATGTACCATTCCGGCTGATCCAATCCAATTATGTACATATGTACATTTGCCATATAATCAACCAGAGCAACTGGCAATCTGGCCACATGGTTTGTGGCAAGCTGGCAAGACGCAACTGTGCAAAAGTGCCATATGGGTATTTGGTTCCAACACGGTTAAAACTGTAAATTGTTTCTCTTATGTTAAATCTAATCTCAATTTACAGAAGTTACTTTAAATCTGTAAAATACCAAAAATCATTTTTATGTGGAACAATAAAGTTTCCAGTTTTGTGGCATACACCAAAAGACGTTGATAGAGCTTAAACAGTTACTTAGCCTTCTTTAAAGAATACACCCCAAACACCCACACTCACACATCCAAACACCCACACTCACAAAGAAACACCCACAGCGAAGTACTTTTACTTTGTTTAGTCTTTGCTGACTTTGATTTCGATTCGTACACATGTGTTGTTTGCACTTTGTTCTATAGATTTGTTTCAACTATTGCCCAGCCGGCAAATGGAGCTCAACTTTGCGTGTCGAAGCAATTTTATTTGGTGAGTAACAGCAACAGCAACGGCAACAGAACAAAAACTATACACCGAATATGAAAGCATACAATAAGTGAATGCGATGTGTGTTTCTCTCTTGAGCATTCCGATTTCTTTTGATTTTGGTAGCGTAGCAAAACTTATGGGGTAGCAGAGGGACTCCAAAGCGCTAGGGCATTGCAATCTTTGGCGTGTATAAGATTGCTTTTGTTGTTTCTTGTTATTTGCCGTTGCCATTTGCTGTTTGCTGTTGGGCAATAAACGCGTTACAACTTAATTAATTAAGTGCAAATGATAAAAATGACCAAGTGGCACGAACTTTTCTTTCAACTCGCTCCACAACACAAAGCCAACTATAACAATTAAACAACAACAACAACAAAAACAATTTAGTCGTCAGCTGCAACAACTACAGAAGAGAGAGAGTGATAGTGAGAGAGAGACAGAGAGAGAAGAAGAAAAAAACTAATTAAGTTTTATGTGCAATTTTGGTGGCTCAAAAGCGACAAAAAGGTATTGCCTACTTATGTGGGCCGAATGCCAAAACATGTCGCCCTCCTGGCCCAAAAATGTCCACTGACCAATAATAATGGTTCTCGTGCGTTGGTATCCCAGCTACAAAAGCTTATGTGTCGCTGTCGCTGTCGCTGTCGCCGTCGCCGTTGCTGTCGCTTGTTAACATGCGTTTGGGGCGTGAGCCAAATAAATCAGGGCTAATAGACAACCAGAACCGACCATTAAAACGCCAACTAAACATATAAACACACACACACACACCCAAAAACACAAAAACAAATCAAGAGTTTAGTACATAATGCGGCCATAATCAAAAAAATGCGACCAAAGCGAGCTACCATTTATTCACGTTCAACTAGGACTTTAAACATAATTAATTTTGTAAGCTCTCGAACTGCATTTTGTGTATCCGTCGTACCTAATAATTTAATCCTAAAAAAAGTTCAACAAGCAATCATCTATTTCGTCAGTTTAGTTTAGGAGATTATGATTAAAATCATGTGAACTGTGCCTGAGTTGATAACATATTTTTAAACGAACCTTCAAAATCATGGTCAGTTCCTGTAATAAGATAACTCAAGCACATAAGTAATTGAACGCAGTCAAAAAAGTTTCATTCAAGTCTACTTACACTATGAAAATTAGTTGAAACTTGAACTTGAAACGCTTATGATGAAAACCCAAATCACTTTTGGTAACCTGAAAAGCGAAGATGTTTAATTACTTAGTAAACTAACGAACATCATCATCAATACTTACATTAGGTATCCCACCACTTTTTGATATTGTTGTTCTTTCTGTTTTCACTTTTAATTTATGTGAATTTTAGTATTTATTAATTTCTAAACTTATCCAAAAGCACATGTCATTACACGTCATTACAGGAAACATTCATCTTAATCATCAGAATCAAGATGATCTTGTTTTTCCATCTTCTTCTTCTGAGTATTTTTCGTCTTCTTCGGGCGTCCTCGTTTGGTTACTTTTTGAGTATTCTTAACTGGTCCGCCGCACATCCAACATCTTCGTGGGGCATCATCAACATCATTCATCCCCTCGACCTGGTTCCGGCCACTCGCCATCTCACGATACACTTTCTTCTCCTCTTCGGGAAGTTTGTTCCATAGCAGTCGGGCAAACCTTTTAAGTTTCCTTTTTTTCGCGTCAGTGAGGTGAGCCTCACCGGACTCTTCCAAAATCATCAATTCAAGATAGGTTTCATGCTTGCCCATGACGAAAATAATTCGAGCATGCGATTGTTACGTGTTTAAATGGGAAATATTTTTGACTGGAATATGAGTTTGTTATTTGTGTGAACGAGGTATTTTAAATAAAGCCTACTTGGTCATGCAAAATGAAATTTTTAGTTATGTTTATGATATCTGATATTTTAGTTTGATTCCGGATTAAATTTAATTAGAAATAATTTAAGCAACGACCTGCAACACATTAAATTCAATGTGTAATTCAACCAATTCGTGTTTACATGTGCGTAAATGAATCGCATTTGTTTTTGCTAGCTAATAAAGTTATTTCGACTAATCACTTTATTATTTTAACCCTCCAAATCGAAATGTTACGTGCCAATAGAAAAGGGTAAAACAAAGAAGGAGTGAAAGAGAGGGAAAGTACACGTGCAATTCTCTTAGTTATTTTATTGTTTTGTGTGTTTGTTTGCCATTATTAATTGGGCTTAGACTGTACTGTACTTTGACAAAACGACAAATATTCGATGCTTTGATCGATAACACATTGAAGTACTATATTCTTAATGACTGTTAGTGGAGAATCTTCAAGTTCAAAACTGTTGTATTCTCAATAACTTTTTTTTATTTTTCAACAGCGGTTTTTAGGATTGCATCGGCATCAGCGTCAGCAACAGCGACAGCGACAGCGACATGTTCTGTGATTTAGTCAAAGTAAAGAGTTGCTGCAAAACAGTTACAGAAAATTTGCAAAACAAACTGCAGTTATTTCCCTTCCACATCGCTGCGCTGCCCTGCTCCGTCAAGCCTAGCTTGATATACAGTGTGTCCTGCCCCAAGCCCTACACAGATTTCACTGGCTGCTGCAAGTAAATTTAGTTGAATGCCAGCGAAACATGGAAAGAGCAGCGGCAATGGCAACAGCAACGGCAACTGCCGTGCCGCGGGCAACGCATTTGAGTCCCAGTTGCCGCACTACTAGCGAGATGTTTGCTTCAAAAGTACACAAAACTCATCCAGGCGACAAAATTGTCATATATCAACTATTCTAAGGCACAGAAACAAATCGAATGATCGTTTTAGCAATCAATAGAAATAGATTTTTCCCTAGAGAAAAATTTTAAAAACTCTTTTATTTTTTGTGACTAATTTGTCTGGTGTGCGGCGCGAGTAAGAATGCGTTATTGTATATATGTATTAGTAAATTATTGTGTGTGTGTGTGTGTGTGTGTGTGTTAGCTCAATGTACATATCTATATGTATGTGTGTGTGTGTGTGTGTATATCTTAAGCGGGAGAACTTTTAACTTTAGTGCACAACTTACCTCAACTTTTACTGTTGTAAAAATTTGTCAACTTTGGGCTCGTTGCTTGCTTGTGACTTTGTTCTTCGTCCTTCGTCCTTCCTATGGCCGTCCAGCAACCTAAAGGCGGGCTTCTCCTCGCTTTGGCCCCCTTCAATTCGAGTGGTTCAATTTCAGAGTCGGGGCGGCTATGCTGTAACTTTCTGTGTTGCAGTTGCAACAAAGTTCGTTGGCTGTCGTAATTGATGCACTCAAAGGCGACGGCGACGACGACGACGGCAACGAGGAAAGGATAAAACGCACGTTTTGCAGGTAATAAATTTCGAAAGCCATTTTAATTGATTTAGAGCAATGGACAGTTTTAATATTAAATAATCTTCACTTCTCAAGCATTTGAATTCTGACAAAATTGCGACATGTGAACAGATAGAGACAGAGACCGAAAGCGAGACAGAGAGAGAGAGAGAGAGAGGGAGAGCGAAAGACTTTCAATTAAAAATGCAGTGTTTGGGAGAACTTTTGATGTACTAACTTTTGTGAAGAGGAGCAGCAGCAGCTGCAGTAGGCTCAAGGAGCGTGTTGTGGCATTTGCGTAGGAGCGAATTGAGAATTGAGGGAAACAGAGGTTAGACAGAACATACTCGTACAACATGACATGGCACACGGTGTGTATGTGTGTGTGTTTGTGTGTGTGTGTGTTCAGAACGAACTAATGCTCCAACTCAAATACTCAAATTCGAGAAGACAAACGGCAGACGACAAACGAGCAAAACGGACGGCAACAGGACATATTCACATTTAATGGGTACGATGTAGGGAAAGTGGGATTGGGTGGGGTGGCCCTGAATACATTTTCCAAGCAGTTGAAATGTTGAACCGAGCGAGATTTGCTTTGTTTTGGCGCCTCGGCTTATACATATATGCAACATAAAATGATCAGGACATGAAAAACAGGCAGCAAAAGGAGGAGCAGCACCCAGACATTAGACATTAGACAGACAAAAGATAGCGGCAACAGAAGCGGCAACAGCAAGTTGCAATAGTCGGTAGCTACATGCGGTTTTGCGGTGGCATTTCACTTGCTGCATAGTTTTGCCTACAACAAGCAAAGAACTTGAGTTCGAGTTCGTGAGTTTGGGTTTGGGTATGGGTTTTTGGGCTTCCACAAAAATAAAGCAAAGACGACGACGACGACGGGAAAGCATGGCAACAATGCATAACTTTTTGCAGCCACTAACTCTGTGGGTGTGTGTGTGTGTGTGCAAAAAATTAGAACCGCAAATCATTTTCAAAACAATGCATATGCCATGTCATACATACATATATGTATGTATGAGAGAGAGGGCGGCAGGCAAAATGGGTAATTGCGCTTCAAAATGTTCCCTCTTTGGCCTTCATTCAACTTTAATAGAAAATCACAAAGTGCGTTCGCCTATTTAAAATCGCTTGTGTTATGTTTATTAAATTGTAATTTCAAGTATAATTTCTTATTACTGAAAATCATTAATCTTTGTTCGTTTATGTTGTTAATGGCCATCAATTATATTGTTAATTGTGTTTTGGCATTATAATTAGAACATATATGTATAATTCCTGTATTAATGGTTTGTCTAGGACTGTCTGGGTGAAGCCTACTGTGTGAATATCCTTCCGGATCTTTTTTGGATGAACTGTTTGTTTAAGCATTAGCTTAGCTGATCCACTTTATTGAGTGAATTGGCTTTAATGCACTATATCGAAAGAAAGAAATCTTCAAAACTGATGCACTTCAATGGATTGAAACTTACAAACCTTAATGTATGAGAAACGTTCAAATGTTTAGAGCATCTTTCGCCATATGAATACAATTTCTGCATAATCACTTTACGCTTGGGAGCAGCCCTCAATATGGATATGACGCGAATGCTTTGAAATGCAATTGCCAGCAATAATTGTAAAGCACCAAGGGCCAACAGGCCCAAAAGGTTTACACAAATTGGGGCTACAGTTACTGTCCATACAACTGGGCCAGACAAAGCGCGTTGCCGGCTGGCGGAAACTAGTGAAATCTGCTTGCTGGTGGCACAGTCAACGGGAGAAACGAGAATTCAGTGCTGAATGCGAACAAACTCAATTCAAAAGCGTCCATTCAGAAAACAGCTGCTGTGGAAATATAAAAGAAAAAGTCTCAGTGAACATTTGAGTTGGTTTTTAACAACATGAAAACTATTTAGTTCAAGCCGCAAGTCAAATGGTCGATCTTCAAAATATTACATGAATCGTAAACAGAGAAACTCTTGATCATCAAACATCTTGCGAATGTGTGGAAATTCTTGAACCGTCTTCAATTTGAAGAGCTAAGACGATTGGTTTTATACTTTGCTGAATGCTTTATTGAAAAATCTGTGATTTAGCATAGAAAAACTTGGTGGGTATTTAACAATGAGCCAAAGCCAAAAGTATTTATAATATGGTAGGTCTGAAACCGAGTCTCTCTACCCAAATCCAAAGATATCCTTATCCTAAACACGCTGGTGGCTTTGCTCACGTCGCAGACGATGACCGTAGGTGTGCGCGCAGAGGCGAAACGAGTCCAAGAACCGATCCATGCACTGATTGATGCAGCTCGTTTCCGGTCCACTCAAATGGTCGCGCGGCTTCGTCACACATTTCTCGAAGCACTTGCAGGAGACACTGGCCAACAGCTCCTGGACATTGGCAAGAGCTATCTGATACTTTATTTTGATCATTAGCTCCTTTGTATCTTTCTCGGATCTGTAGTCCATTCTGCTGTGTTTCACTGTGTTTCCGCTTACGCTTAGCCTCTCTCACTTTTGTATATTATTAGTATACTTAAGCACTCCACAACAATTTTGATATTTATTTCTAAAAGTATTGATAACGAATGCAAAGTCAACTATGTGATTAAATGAAACTTTTTACAATCAAATTCGTTGATCAAATTTGAATATTACAAATATACTTTATATATGTTTCATTTTATATCCTTAACACATGAAATGGGTAAAAAAAAAGGGTATACATATGTATATATATAAAAAGATGATATGAGCAGTTCTTGAAGGGAACTGCTAAAATGTCGAGTTTTCTGGGCAGTTTCTGATTCCCTGAAAGCTAGAACCATTTGTGAATTACATTTAAAAAATGTAGAAAACCTTTTTCATCACTTTTAATTGCAATCTGTCGAGATGACTTATTGAAAAATGCAATTCCTTTAATATTTCATGAATAAACCAATTTCTTTATAAACGTTATTCTCCAAATATTGTACAGTTATGTTCAGAGTATCCTCTAGTCGAGTCTAGAGCGCATGGAACTGTGTGTTTACTGCTCTCTGTTGTCAATAAGTTTGCAGCTAGTTATCTTATGGGTGGAGGCACCCAGTCCAGAGCCCAGAGAATAGATGCACTCGTGCACACGAACCGCAAAACTGTGTCGTTTGGGTTGTATGTGCGTATTGGGTCCGATTTGGAGCTGTGATTTTGGGCAGCTTCAAGCGAATGCTTCTGGGCCTAGACTATGATTAGTGCTTTAATTTATAGACCCTGTCTCACATGTACATATGAATGTATGTATATGCAAAAAACGTATGTATATATGTACATACATATATGTATATAAAGAGAGTACAGATGCTAAATGCAGCTACTGTCACGTTTTATATTGATATTTAAACAAAGGCAAGAGCAAAAACATCCAACAGCTAACAACAGACAATAAATGGCTGAACAAATTTCTGCGCATTTCCCATTTGCCAACACCGCTCTCTCGTCGTGTACGTGCCACAAGGAGCTTGGAGCATGGAACGAGAAGCAAAAGAGGTAGTTGGCCCTAAACCCATTGCCCATTGGCAGGCGGATGCAGGTGGCCGGCCACGTACCAATGGAAATGGCATTGGCAACGCCAAAGCCAGCGACACGGCACGGAAATTGCAATTGAGTGCAAATTGTTGAATCTTGGAGGATCGGGATCGCCGGGCATGGGCTGTGGGTTGTGGATTGTAGGTTGTGGGCTGTGGGCTGTTGGGACGATGTGGGCAACGTGATGAAGTTTTTGGCTTGAGTAGGTCAGCGGTCAGCGGGCAGCGGGCAGCGGACTTTTGTTTTACCTTCGCCACGCGAATGCTTCAATGCTTATCCACAGACCACCAATTCGGGCAATGCCTAAATATTTCATATGCTGCAGCTCGTAACTCGAGCCGCAAATGAATAAATCTGTTTCGAGATTTCTCCGTGCCTGGGACTCTGCTCTGGCCTTATCCACAGCTCTTTGTGGCCCCACAGAGACAAAGAGAGACAGAGAAAGAGAGTGTGTGAGAGAGAGAGAGAGAAAGAGACGCCCTTAATCCAACAGGCGGCAGTAAGCAGCAGGCGCAGCCAAACTGCCAGCTTTAAGGATTCACGTTTCGCGCGAAAGGTAAACAAGTGGGAGGCATCATCATGCGCACGCACAATATCAACAGCACAACAGGCAGCCAGGCAGCCAGGCAGCGAGGCAGCGAGGCATCCCAGTCAGCAGAGGCAACAAGGCGGCAGCCAGGGCTGACTTCACTTAATGCCACTTCTCCATACACTGGGTGAGGCCATCCAACACCCAGCACCCAGCACTTTCCAGTTGCATTGGCTTTGTTTACTCATCGCCTTTAACGTTGCCGACGCGGGGCAACGCGACGCGACGCGACTTGTGTCGATTGTCACGTTCGGGCGCGATTTTTATCGCTCACAAAACGCTTGAAAGGCAACTTTAATTTAAGTTTACTCAACAACGCGCCGCACTCAACTTCCTGTGCCTCCCCTCCTTCTCTGCTTTAAGCCATTAATTCTTCTATCTACAGCAAATATTTAATCAGCGAGAAATGCACGAAAAATCTCGCAACACATCCCTTTAAGCATTCCATGCATGCAAAAAAAGCTCAGCAATATGATAATGTTTCGAGAAATCTTATTGCTTAATGAGTTGTTTGAGGAACTCAAATAAAAAGAACCCAAAAAAATTGATATCAAACAAATGTCTACATTAAATTTGTTACATAAAATCAGTTTAAATATCAACAAAAGAGACTCTGAACTCTGAACAACACGCAAACATGAAGAGAGAACGAAAGCTGCACATTAAAGCAAACAAACAAACAAACCAAAAACAGCATTTAACCTATCTATCTCTCTCCTTCTCTCTCTCTCTCTCTCTCTGTCGCTGTCTCCTCCCTTTACTGAACAGGTAAATTGTCCATATGTGACCAAAAATTCAGCAGGCATAGGCACATTGGCATTGGGTAACAAAGCTTCAAATATGCTTTTCATCCCATCTAGGCTAATATACGTATGTATGTGTGTGTAGGTGTATGTGTGTGTGTGTGTTGTTGTTGTTGTAGTTGTGTTGTCCACAGTGCGTGTAAATGTCATGCAAAATGGCACACAAACGAATAGAAAAATATTTTAATAACTTCTCGTATTGCCGGTATTTGTCGACCAAATGTTTTCATTAGCCAACAACAAAAAGAGCAACGTCAGATGTCTGTTTTAGTTTGTGTATGTGTATGTGCATGTATATATGTGTGTGTGTTAGTGTATGGCCAGTAAGCTTGTCAGTTAAGTTAATGGTCAACACAGCCGACACAGAGAATATGAGAAAGATAGATTTAGAGAGTCAGAGCGAAAGAGAGAAAGAGAGATGGCTAAAGTGCAGAGAAATAATAACAATCGATTGTGTGCAGTGTTTTTTTGTTTTTTTTGTTTTTTTTGTTGATGTTTTGTTTTGTTTTTGGGTACTTATACCCTGTACTGCAACAGACAACCACAAAGGTTATAGCTAGTTTTCAAAGGGCTTGTTACATAAAGAAACCGAGTTGACTTGTTGTTGGAGTTTGCACCCATCTTTTACACCTGTTTTAATGCAACTGGACACATTACGTATACGACTATTGGGTCTAGGACTTTGATCAGATTGGGGGGTGTGAAACAATAAACTATTTGCAGTTGGAAAAGGGTATTGTAAATTGTTGTTCGCATCATATATAGTCGACCGTGTACATGTTTTTAAAAGTGATTTTCGCGCGGTATACACAGCTGGTGTGCTCGTTAAAAGCATAAACAAAAGGCACCGGCAGCAGCATCAGCAGAAGCAAAAGCAGCGACAGTGCCCAATACTAACAGCTACAACAGCAATCCCCAACTGAATGCATCATTGGAGTCGAAGTGGAAGAGTGAAAGAGTTTGCCTGCCGGGCTAAATGCTGCACACACATGAGCCACAGCCACAGCCACAGCCAAAGCCATTCCAACAGAGCCTGAGCTTGGTCAGAACAGCAGCTAGCATGTGGTGTAAGTCATTTATTGAAAACTCACTTCTGTCTGGCTAGAGTTCGGTATGGGTATGAGTATGGGAATGTGGCCAGAGGGGAAGTAGGGAAGAGAGAACTGAGCAAAAGCGATTGAACTGAGAAACGAGCTACCGGCTCGAGCTGAGCTGCCAAAGTATGACAAACAATATCCAAATGGGTTTTTTCCTTCAACAATAATTTTTCAATATGGCCCAAAACCGAAATGACCAAAAGAGTCGAAGCATTTCAGAATGATGCGGAAAATGTGTTCAGATGGCAAGAGATGGTTGGGTCGGAATGGGATGGGATGGGAGAGAGGGGAAACCATGAGGTAGATTGTGCTGTAGTCGTAATTGTTTTCATCATTGTGGGCGGTGTGGGCGAGGCCATCGCTGGCCAAGGCTAAGAACATTTGCTGGTCGATTGTCGCTGCCATTAAACGTGCATAAATGCGACAACAACAATAACTACGGAAAGCGCATACAAAACTGCGCCCTGGCCTCGATCCTGTCCAGTTCGCTGAATGTTATTTGTCTGTGTTTTTTTGTCTGTAAGTGTGTGTGTGTGTGTGTGTTTGTTGCAGCTGCATGGAGCATGGAGACCTTTAAATAAGAATTGTCTGAAAATAAATTTTAATTTGTGACATTGGCCATAGTACTCTGAATACTTGCCACAGTTGCCAAAGGGAATTGGTAGGGTGGGGTTGGGTGGGGCATTGGAAATGGAAATGAAAATGGCAATGGAAATGGATATGGAAATGGGTATTAATGTCAATTGTATGCACATATGTACGTATGTTACGTTTGACTGCCTGAACGCATGAATTTCTACGAGCGAGAGTAACTACTATAACGATATTGTGACACATTTGAATAATGGGTCTATCCACATCTGAAATACATATAAGCGGCGAATAACAATTCGTATTCAATTCGATTTGATGCGATTCACACACTCTCACACACACACACACACACAGGCCACAATAAGTGCGTTAAATGCATTCAATTTTCATTCAATCTTCATTCTATCTACACTCAACAATATCCATTAACCATTGAATATTCTGAATATTACGTATACGGATAGTATATTTTAAAATGATCTGTTGAGTGTTTTTCACACAATGTTAACTTGGGCTTGCGTCAATTGTTCTTAAATCCATTCACTATCCATTCACTATCCATTCACTATCCATTCACTATCCATTTACCATCCATTCACCTCCAACTGTTAAATATTCTGAATATTACGTATACGCTAAGTATATTTCAAAATGATATGTTAAATGTTTTTCACACAATGTAAACTTAGTTTTTAGTCAATTGTTCTTGAATATATTCAATCTGCCGTCAATTTCCATTCATTAATAATATCACCAATATTACGTATACGCACAGTTCTCCAAAATGATCTGTTGAATGTTGTTCACACAATGTTAACTTAGTTGTAAGTCAATTATTCACCATTATTATATCTGCCGTCAATTTCCATTCATTAATAATATCACCAATATTACGTATACGCACAGTTCTGCAAAATTATCTGTTGTATGTTGTTCACACAATGTTAACTTAGTTTTGAGTCAATTGTTTTTGGACAAACAAAAACTTAAAACAAAATTTGAAGCAGGTGAAAATGAGCTGTGTAAAACGAAAAACAACAACAAACAACAACCAAATACACTAAAGTGTATAATGAGCATGAAAAATGCAAAATACTTTCAACTTTTTTACAAATATTTAGCTGTTGCTGTCGCTTTCGCTGTTGCTGCTTGCCGCTTGTTGCTGTTATGCCGTTATCTCTACCTCGCGGCGGCTCTTCACCTGAAGCTGCCTTTTTATTTTTTTTTGTTTTTTTATGTTTATAAATTAACTCGAGACAGTGTAACAGCTCTCGTCCTTGTACTCATCATCCTTGTCCTCGTCCTCGTTTTCGTCCTCGCCCTCGTTCTCCTTTACCTGCTCCTGCTCCTGCTCGTCCTCGTTCTTATATCGCACTCAGCGCTTGCCCTTTCCGCATGCTGAATGCGCACTTAATGAGCGTTTAATTGGCTCACTGTTTACAAGGTGCAATGACAAGGGCCAAAACGGAGCAATACGGGGAAACACGCAAGAAGCTATTGAGTATGAGGATGAGACTATACGCAGGTAAGTTGAGGGTGAAATCTATGGGTTTATTGGCACAATTGGGTCGCCCGTTTCGAATTAATTGAGTTTCTTGTGAGTGAAACTTTTTAATTGCCATCTATTATAAGATTTGTGAATGACGACTAAATAAACATTATGTTCAACTTACACACACACACACACACACACATATTATGGCGGTGAAGCCTTTAATCGAATTAGCAGTTCAACAGTTCCAAACAATATCATTAACCAACAATTGTTAAGTTTTATTTATCCAAATAAAAAAATAATAAAAATAAACTTAACGAAAATAAAGCACACGATTTAAGTTATGTTATTTCATTTGGTATTTGTTCAGTTTCAATTACTCGAACAACTTTAGCTTTTTTCATTTGTTGGAAACTCGTTTAGAAAGAAAACATAAGCTGCATTGAGAGATCATAAAACGTTGAAGCAATCGCCCAAAAACAATTGCTTTCTAGTAGTGAATAGTAAAAGTTTTCTGCAACTAACAATATGTTAAGCATTTTACAAGAAATGCATTTTATTGTTTTGCGACGGTTTTGCCCATAAAATCGCGCACAAAACGCATAAAAGACGCGTGATACATTCGCAACGCGTTTTTGCATTTGGGATTGGGATTTCTGTTTCTGTTTATTTTTTTCATTTAACAAATTGTTTTTGCTTGTCTATGAAAACCATCAAAACAAAACAACAGCAGCAGAACCTGAAAAGGACTGAAAAGCAAGACCAAAACACGTTTCAGATTTGTACAACCATAACCCGCAACGTCTCCACTCACCAGCCCCTCCCTCACCACGGCTTTGGTGATGCTCCCCACTTGAGTCATCGCTTGAAAGTGGAGAGACGATTTTGCCTTTGCCATAAAAGTCCTGTGTTCATGATTTTATTTTCAAATGCTGCAGCGTTTTATGTGGCCATTAAAATATTTTATTGCTCTTGGCGTAAATTTAAGCAATAATAAAATAAACAACTAAGCAAACTTGACTCAAGTGTCATTGACCATGCAGATACCCTAACTTAAATCGAAATCTAGCAAAATGTTTGGGGGCAAAGTGTTTTAAAGTTCGAGCAACTTTTTGTTGTTAACATGCCCCGTTTTAATCAGTATTAATGGGTACGGGGTATTAAAAAAGGCCCAAGCCAAAAAGAACAACAACAACAACAAACAAGAAGAACATGAACTGAAATTCGAAAGAAAGCACAGAAAATAAAAACAGATAATAAAGAAGAAGAAGCAAACAACTCAACTTTTTCTTTTTTTTTTCTTCCTTCCTCGCTCGCCCCCCGTTTGCCGGGCCATACAAATTCAAAGGACTTGATTTGTGCGTCGTTTGGTTTTGTTTGGTTTCTCGTCGGTGAAAATTTAATTTGCATTTACCCATAACTTGCGTGCATACCGAACGAAGACACGCCTACACACCCCCGCGCACCCACATACCCCAACCGACCCGCAACGAAGATAGCTCAGGATAACTCCATCTTTAAAGGAACTCTGATGGTTGTCCTTGTTGTTGTTGTTGTTGTGCCCCAGAAGTTTACTTTTTTATACTGTATACATATACATCTATTTTTTCTTCAGCTATAACAAGCCTTACTTACACCTATAGTCGTGAGTGTGTGTGTGTGTGTGAGTGTGGAGGACAACAGATGTTCCTCGTACCTTCAAACAGACACCTTTCTATCGCCCTAAGCATTCCGTATCATTCCATTCAATAGCTAAACATGGACATTGCTATACCGTAAGGATCATTGTTTTGGGTTCGGTTCGGTCCGGTTCGGTTCAGTACGGGCTTCCCATGGTTTTTTGCTGCAACTGTTTTTTCGCTACGAGTTTTTCCTTTCTTCGTGCCGTGCTGTGCTGTGCTCTGTGTGAATGCCACGTATTTAAATGGCATTCCATTGATAGAGACAACGTGCACCATGCGTTTTTTACACCCCACCACCTATGTACCCCACCCCGCCGCCACTCCGCAAATGTCAGTCAAGCTGTGCCAAGGTATGTGTAACAGGAAAAAGAATAATGGTTACATTTTCATGCCCGTTAAGGACAAGGTAACTATGGCAACTTGGTCATTTGCACTGTTTGCAACGTGCAACGTGCAACAAGTACAACAAAAAAAATGGCATCAAAGCGAATTGCAATACATTTATCGAAAGCAAACTGTGTTTAAAGTGAGCGCCAGTAAAACAAATGCAAATAAATATTTTATCAAAAAATATTTCAAAATTTTTAAGTGCACAAAAAATTCACTAAAAAATTGTCGACACACACATAGTATGGCGGTGAAGCCTTTAATCGATTTAAATCGAATTTGAAACATCGATTTATCAAAACTCATCAACATTGATTGATTGATAAAAGTTCAACTATTTGTGATCAAAGCAGGCGAACTGTCAAGGCATTTACATGTAAAAACATTTTAATCAGATAACACACATTTTACTACCAAAAACATTTTAATTATTTACAATGGCAAAAAAAATAAAGACACGTAAACAGAAACCAACACCAAAACGAAAGCCACTTTATAAACCAGAAAATCCAATATCTGGACGTCGTCAAACGCCGTACTACTATTTCCCATCATCATTCGAAAATACGAGAATACGGTAGAAACTGGCAAGCGACAGGGCAGCCGGAAGACCACTAAGATGCGCATGCCACCTGCCAAAAGAAGGCAAAGAAACTAATATTTTTGGACAAATACTTATACTTGTAGCTGCATTCATCTTATAATAAATCACGCGATTTAATATTTAGTTATGTATTTTATTTGGTATTTGTTCGGCTTCAATTACTTGAACAACTTTAGCTTTTTTCATTTGTTTAAAAAAGTCATTTTAAAGTGTTTTTAAAGCGCACTGTAAACCAATCCACAAAAACCTTTTAAAATTACACACAAAATGCTGCTTGAAACGCTTAAGGCACAAGATAAGATCGCTTTTTAGCTTTTTCACATGCATGAGTGTCACATAATCACCTGAACTTAGTGCACAATTACTCGCTAGAGATTACTCGTTGCATGAGAGCACTCTCTCGTTATTAATTTACACCAGCAGCTTGTGCTCAACTAGAGTTGCTCCAGATTTCTTTATGTTTTTGTTAGCAGTATTTTTGTGTAGATGTTTTGCATGTCCCCATGCGTATTCCCAAGTATTATTCACTTTTACACCGAAGCATTTGAGTTTTTAATCAACATGTTTTAATAGCATACTTTTAGGGGGAACGCAAGGTAAAAATGCACTCGCTGAACGCTTATTTAAAGGCAAGTGTGGAAATCCATATAAATATTTGAAAAGCTATTAGCATTTAAGGCGGCAACAGCAATCGGTCGGTTTGGGTCGTTAGTGGCAGTAACCCGCCCCCCTTTGAATTGGAGAATGGGGAGTTCCATTCTTAGGGTCAACATGCAATGCCAGGCGCAGTTGCTAGGTTCGATTTAGCGTGTTTGACCTGACCTGCTGAACGTTTGCGTTTGCGTTTGCGTTCGCGTTTTCATTTGGCCAAAAAGGTTACAAAAGGTTACGGCCGTATATACTCAAACATTTTTATTTAAATGGACGCACAAAATTGCGTCGCATTCGCAAATTTTTGTAAATGAAGTGCGACGAATTGTAAAATCGAATTGGATTCGCTGTTTCGCGACTTCGCTGCTAATAAAATACGATAAAATCTCATCCAGCCGTAATAATGCTAAATGCTGAATGCTGTTGACTGCTCTCGTTGTTGTTGTTGTTGGTGTTGCGAACCGAAAAAAAAACAAAAAATAAAAATTGAAAATATATTGAAGAGCATGGCTTTTGACGGTTTTTGCCAAACCGAATTGAATTGTGCAGAATGCAGCATGAAGCATGCAGCATTTGCCATTTGATCGATTTAATTTCAAGCGCTGTTTTGTCGTTTCCATTTGATGTTCGCTCGCATTTTGTTGGCGTCGTGTCGATTGTGCGGAAATTAGTTGACATTTACCAAACTAAACTCAAACTGCGATTTTGCTATTTGCTGTTCGCTGTTTGAGTTTGGTGCCGCAGGGTGCCTGCCGTTTGGCATTCAATGTTCAGCTCAACTCAACACAACTCCAATCACTGTTGCCAGCTTATATCCTCCCCCCCAACCCCACCCTACCGTACAAAACATACATACATACATAGAGAGAGACATGCCTACAAACATACATTTATTCAAATGCGAAAACGTGCAACGAACATTTTGTAACATGCAACATCTGGCAGATAATTAAAACTATTCACTTGTGATTGTTGATTGTTGATTGAGTTGAGCACTTAAAGCTCAAATCCCTGCTCTCTATACGCTTTTGAGTTAAACCCCTTAGGTACCGATTTATATGATTTTTTTTTACAACACATTTAGAGTATTAAATTTTTACTTTACTATCATGATGAATACATTTATCAAGCATAGCCAAAATAAGATATTATTCAGAAAAGTAAGTCAACACAAGATTGATTAACCTTTTGGGTACATTTGGTTATTCATATCGATGACGAGTCTCACTCGTATCAAATGGGTTAATCACTAGATAATTTTGTCCCTCAATGCTTTCAGTATTAGTCGTGGCTTCAAAAAGTGAGAAATAAACTTTGAAAATGTTCCTGATTCTTTTTTTTTCTTGCCTTCTGCTGTGCAAATCAAGTCTGAAAGTAGACAACAGCAAGGACTAATTTAGGCAACTCGCAAAAGTTGCTGCAATCGAGCCGGGAAATGTAAATGAAAAACTTGGCCTAGTAACTTGCTAATTAGATTAAGACCAGGACCAACACCAACATCAACACCAACACCAGAAACAGAAACACAGAACCAGAACCGGCATCAGCATCAGCGCCAGGAACTAAAGCCGAATGCAACAAAAAGACAGAGAGACAGTGTAAGTGTCACACCAGGATGTATGGCTGTTGACAATTTTTGTGCTGATGCTTTTTGTTGTTGTTGTTGTTGTTCTTGTTGTTGTTGGTGCATGCAAATTTTTTGACTGTGCGCCAAGTTGCAACAATTTTTTGGGTCCAAGTGGAGAGCGCGCGCGCTTGCTCGTTCGTGTTGCAAGTTGTCTCGGGCTTGTTGCTGCTTCCGTTGCAGCTCTAAATTAATTCCTTGGCCAGCAATCAACAATCAGCATAATTATGACACGCCCACTTGGGGGCGTGTCCTCTAATGAAAAATGAGCAAAGTTTTTGCCTTCCTTCCTTCCATCCAATTTTCTTCTTTTTTTTTTCTTTTTTTGTTTTTTATTTGCATTCAAAGTTTTGAACGAGGCACTCAGTGCTCAGACACCAACTCTTGGCAATATAAGCACAGCAGTGGCAAGGACCACTTGAGAGAGAAAGAGATATCTTATTTTCCATTGCTTGACATTCTTTGCTTATGACGGATGAGGGAGATGCAGCTGCAACTAGCAGCCAGCAGCCAGCAGATGATCCCTGTTGGAAGACTTATCTCAATCAATGCTAGACTTAAGCAATTAGCTGGCAGTGATAAAAGACAAATTGTTGAATTAAAAATACATTTTTTTTTTAACTTGAAACTTATCGTTTATAAGATTTGGACACAGCAGGCTAACATTTTATTTAACTATTACTACATTCAAAACGGAAAACAATCATTTTTATTTTTTGTAGTTTTTAAAAAATAACTAAATTTTAAATGGCAATCGAAGGAAAACAGCAAAAACAGTTATCAAATGAACACAAAGCAATGCCGATTGAACGTAAACATCCTCCCTTCGTTTCGAAGAAATGTGCCAAGCCGTTAAGCCTAGAAGAAACAGTTGCAATGATCAAAGGTAATAAGTTCGTGCATAAGAATGACCAGCAGGGCAAGAAGACGGTCACCAAGAAGCGCAAAGAGCCAGTTATGAAGAAGCTTAAGTTTCCCGAGAAGAAACCGAAAGGCGGAGCAAAACCAAAGCGAGGGCATTCCTTGCTTGCCGTACTGAAGGCAATCGACACTAAGACCGGTAGACGCCCGAAACTAAAACCGGAAATTAGAATACCGCTGGCTGCTCGAATTCCCATCATTGATTTCATTTCAACTGAAGATTTTTATCGCCTGAACTGTTCTAGCATGAAGCGAATTAATGAGAATGGAAATCCCAAAATGGATAAATGGAATACGGCACAGTATTTTAGATTATAATTTTATGTAATCAAAATGGCATTTCTGACCAACTTTGATTAGCTAAGAACGAACGAAAACTTGCTTAAATGAGGAGCTTTAAATATTATAAGAAGAAACCTAATGTCGATTATTTTTGCAAATAGGAAATTATCACAATCGATTATAATCGATGTTTTTATCAAGTTTATGGATTTAAGCATGCTGCCTGTCAAAACACGTCTAACAACAACATTCAAAATCTGTCCACACAATTTTTATTTAATTGAACCGAAAAAAAAAATTTGTAGTAAATCGATTATCTATTTTTATATATATTTTATAGTAGAAAACATCTTTTAGACCTCTCATATCCTGCTGGACTTAATTATAGACAACACGGCTTGGAGATAAACTGTTTACACAATGTAATGAACGGCAATTTTGACCAATTATGTTTGGAAAACTTGCTTTAAACAGATCTATAAATAACGAATAAAGAAAATCAAACGTTTCTCATTATTTTCTGATTATTATTTTCATATGTAGAACAAGTTTAGAAAGTTTGAGCTGAGATATCTTAAGTCCTGAAACGTTTGCTAATCAATAGCTGTTCCTCAACGAAATATTTATATAAAACTCACACTGATATTTAAGGATTGTAAAGCTTATGGTTATAAACAATTGAGGATATGAACCAAGTCTTACCCAAATAGTTGATCGCAAAAGGTCAAAGATGCCTTCTTCTTGCCACTTACATGCTGTAGCAACAACTTCATTGCATTCTTATAAATCATTTTTAATGGATTTTTAAGTTTGTAAAAAGTCAATTAGCAAAATATATATACATATATATATATACTTGAAGACACCAACAGACACATCCAGCTGCAAAGTGTGAATTTAGCGCATTTTCCGGTTGCATTTTGGGTAAATTGCGTTAGTGTCTGACAGCAGCAACAACAACAACAAGAACACCATATGTGTACATAAGTAAAGACAAAATATATAAAGATATACATATATATATATATAGAGAGAGAGAGAAGGAATAAACAACAATACTACGGTTATAACATGAACATTGGACACTGAACAGCACTTTCTCTGGCTTCTCTGCACTCTCTATGCTTAAATTTCGATTTCAATGGGCAACAACAAGAACAACTGCATAATTTATGGTCTTGGCCATCGCACACATGGGCCGCTGTCGAGCCATATGCAAAACGGCAATAAAATTTAAATATTTTGCATATAAATTAAATCGATGCGAAATTTTCGGTGCAAAATCAAAAGCCCAAAACCCAAAGCCCATATGAACCGTACCATAAAAAGATCCCATAGGAATCTTACACCTTCTGTCACACACACACACACACACACACACACACACACACACACACACCCTAGACACAACTATACACCACTACACACAAACATGCACAGGTGTCCTGCACAAGTTGCGACATCGTGCTAAAGTTGAATCCGTTCGGGTCAGGGATTTAAGCGAAAAAAAACCATACACACACGCACCCCTTGATACCCTATTTTACATATATATTTTATATGCTTACAGGGTATACGAAGTATATAAAGTGCAGGCACTTAAAGGGTTAAGCTTTGTTTTCAACTATCATAAATTCCACATGTTGATATTCAAAACAAAAAGTTGGGCTTAACCCCATACCAATCAATAAAATGTAGAGCACGTAAGCAACAAGAAAGTTAAAGTTGAAGTAATAATGCTCTACAGTCTTGACTAGTTATAGTGTACTATATATTCACTTACAAAATGGCAAAATAACAAACTTTTCGGTATTACTTATCAAAAATATTATTGCTTATAATGAGGTGCAAGGCATTTTATTGATTCATCATTGCCATGAAAATGTGCATGGTAAACCTGGCCAGCTTATGGTAGATATATGTGTGTGTGTGTGTGTGTTTGTTAAATGTTTGCTTGGCCAGAAGTGCACACTGTTTGCTATGCAAACTGTGGAATGTTGCTGTTGCTCCTGTTGCAACTTCTACTGTTGCTGTTGGTGCCTTTAATCAAATATCAATAATGTTGTTGCTTATGTTTAATGTGTTCCTTATGTACCTTTACCCATACATATGCATAAATATATATATGTATGTGTGCAGCCTAAAACTCTGTCTATCTATCTGTCTCTCTATCGAGCCATCAACTTTTGCCTGTTTTGTGTGTGTTAAGCCCGCAAAATGCAAAGTGCAATTGTGTATTTGCCCTTTGGGTGCTGCCTACCCATATTGCCAGCCTTTGGCTCTACATAATGGAATATAATAGTGAATTTATTTGATTTACATACATACACACACACACACACACACACATACATATATTGTGGAATGTGCACCGTAAATGCAAACTGCATTTATACATGCAATGTGTTTTAAGGTTTCTTCACATTCTATCCATATCTCTGTCTCTCCCCGCATCGTTTCTTTGTCCCCTTCCCGTATTCATTATAGATAGATAAAAAATATAAATAAAGAAGTTTATGAACTTGTGGGTGTATGTATATATGTATGTACATATGTGTATGTTACCTCATTTATTCTGTATCAGCAGTAGATATGAAAATGTCCTTCTCTGTCTCTTATTTCACATTTTACACTCACATTTCAATAAGTACGAACGGTTTGCCATGCCAAATGCATAAAGTAAATGAATAAATTTACATGTTATTAATTTTGTTTTATCGGTTTTTTCGTTGTTTTTGTATTGAATTATACTCGCTTTTACACATTCATGCATGTTATCAATTTTTTTTATTAATATTATATCAATTTTTATTTATCATGGGATGGTTATCTTAAAGAAAATGTTTCGAGGCTTCATCTCGGTATCAACTAGTTGTTAATTTTGTCCTTGGAAGTTGCATCAACAATTGAACTGAAAAGCAATTCTGAGCTTCAGCAGTCACAGATTCTTTTTCGTAAGCCATTGGCTTACCTAGAAACATATATTTTTGTAAAATACGCAAATCAATCTGAATCCAGGCATTGAATTTATTCGTGCCACAATTGATTGAGTCTGTTTCAGGTTTATCCCAACCATTTCTTTAGGGATTGATGATTTCCTGGCCAGTGCATTTGGTTTGCATTTGGCAGCTGTTGAAGTCAGTCGAATAGTTTTCCCTGCCTAGATGGATGAAGTTATTTTGTAACTTATCCCGTATGTATATCACATTAAATCTATAAGAACACTTTGTTTGATTATGCTTATAATTAAGCAAAGCTTATATTTACAGTAAGACAGTTATTTGTAATGCAAGATTATTATAGAGCTTTTTGAAACGAAAATCGCCAATCATTTTTGTTTTTTGTCCCATCATCTTTGCATTGATCTTTATCCCGGTATCATAACGATTGAACACAGCGTTATTAAGGGACGTCGACCGATTATTTTCGACTCTTCTTTCCAGCTGGCTTTCCACATGGCTTTGGTATGGAAAAGCCCGTACCAACTCGCCTCGGTTTTGTTTCACATTTGGGTTTCTTTTTGGTAAGCCTCTTCGCCTTCTTCTTGACTGGGGCTTTGTGCTTCCTTGGGACCCTCTTGATCGTCGGTACTTTACGCTTCAATGTGGTCCTCTTCTTGATTGGCACCATCATATATGTTGTTCCTGTTGGGTCAAAGATGGATGTTTCACAATGAGGGCAATAGATGTGCTTTGGCTTCATGCGTGGCTTCCTTTTGCTGGCCATGGTGTTGGGTTTACGAGTGCTCGGTCTTGACCTGCCTTTCTTAGTTAACTGTTTTCGCTGCTTTCGTGTTGCTACCATTGTGATTTGTGGTAGAAAAGAAAATTTAAAAAGTATAACTTATATTTGATAGAAAATAACAATAAATTTTAGCTTTTCTATTCAATGTTGAATGTTGACTGTTTTGAATGTTGAATGTTTTGAAAGTTTTACCTACAGAAGCTAGGCATAAACAGCTAGCCTGCTCTGATCATTATATCCATAATAGTTGATGGGGAAATCTGAAACTGAAAACACTCACTTTAAAATTATTATTGTTAAAGTCATTAAGTAGTTAATAGCTTGTGAAAAACTAAGTGGCACAAATTTATCAAGCTAGTAAAAAAGAAAAGTATTCATCAAACATAAGCAGAGGTTACAAATTGAAGAGGGTAAGGGGTGGGCGGTCAAGCAAACAAAGGGTGTAAATGATTAATAGACGAACCAACGATATAAATACAGAAAGAGCGCAAAGGCCGCAAATTTATGCTGATTGCAATTCATCATTAAAATACTAAATAGGGCACAAAATAAATTGAGAGGAAGAAAAACAATGACGCTAAACTTTCGGGGTCGGGTGAGAGCAACGCCCTTTTTGGGTTATCATTGGGCGAAACCCTAAACAAACAACTTGCCACAAATTTCATTTGATGCCACGCAGAATCAATGCCTCCTTGGCACCGACAATAGAGACCTGTCAAAGGGCTTTCAATACCAATTTGTTTACATGTTCCCGGCGATGTCCGCTTGTCCCAACGGACTGGTCTGCTTGTCCTATCCGTCCTGTTTGTCCTGTTCGTCCTGTTCACCCTGTTGCCTGCTCTCTTCTGTTCTTCTTGTTCTCGCACGGTTTCCGCCTGGCTCCGCTGATGGCGTTATTTATTGTTATCAGACACTCGAGCACATAAAACATTTTATCACTTGCCAAAAATCCGCTTCATACAAAATTCAGAACGAGCAAAGGAAGCAAAAATTCGGGTATGCCTCATGTCAGAAACCGGCGACGGCGACGGCAACGGGCAATGGTTGAAGGGGAGGAGGGTTCTGAAAGGTTGAGTACGTGGGCCGTTCTAGGCCAGAACCTGGTCAGGCGACCAAGCAAAACTTCATCACTCAATGCGCCAAGTGTTGAATGTGGCGAGACGAAAGTTAAACTTAAACGGAAGCGAATATAACGCGTGGGCGCCGTTAGCCAGTTCCTGTGGCTAGCGAGCCCCGAAACTCCCGATCCAGGACAGCTACTTATCCGTGACCTCACTGCGTCCTCCGTTTATATCTTGAAGTAATTTGTGTGACCTGTGTACCGTAAGCCCACAATAAACGATAAGAAGCGGGGACCAAACAAATTGTACTTCTGATTGTTTGTCTATTGCAAAGGGAAACGATAATTGTTAACTCTGGTGAGAGAGATAGGAAAGAGACAGGAAACTAGTCAATAGTGATAAGATTATCAGATGAATAACATATCAAGTCTCAGGGTTTGTGTAATGAAACTTTAATACCTGTTAAGTAACAACCCGTCGAAACAAATAGTTTAACTTTAATCATTAGCATTAGTTGTGTTACCTCAGCTAGTTTCGAGAACCGTTTTTTGCTTTTTAGACAAATTGCATTATTTATGCACTTGTTGTGTGTGTGTGTGTTTGTGTGTGTGGTCGGTTCTTCAATGGCCAACGGACAACAATTAACTTTGTTTTTCGCTTACATTTTCACGCTATTTTGCAATTTCCTTGACAGTTGCAGCTGAGTCGAGTGCTGCTGTTGTGGATACTCTTTCTCTCTTATTACTTGGCTTTTTGTTGCTTTTAGCTCGGTCTCGCTATCTCCCTTTCCCTTTCCCTCTCGCTCTCCCTCTATGGTTGTGTGTGCTGTGTGGCGCCCTCAAGCGGCAAGTTGATTTTTGTTTGTTTGCAAGCAGTTGCAAGCTATTGCCGTGCATCCAGCCAGTAAGTAAAGAGAAAGGGATAGAGCGAGAGTAAAGGAGAGAGACAAAAAGGAGCAGCAGCAAGCTAAGATGAGCTTGGATGAAAAGATAAAGATTGGTTGGAGGCGGGAGGCAGCCGCTGGGCTTCGCACCTTTTCTGAACTTCCTCATCAACGCGCTTGGCTCAAAACTTTTGGTGCAAGGCGAAACGAAGTTAGCTCCAAAATGCTACTCGCCTCCCTCCCCTCTCTGTACTTAACAAACTTCACACTCCACCTTAATCGAGTAGCCAGTTGATACTTAATAGCTGTAGTGGTGGGTGGGGCCGGTGGCCAGTAGACGTCAGCTTAAATGGGCGTGACAGTGCAAAGACTAATTGAGTTCTTGGCCAGCTTATCTTGAAATTAAAGCAACTCAAATGTTTCTTCTACTCTCCGACAAAGTTCTCGCCATGACAGAGTTCATTTAACGATAATTATCGATAAAATACGAAATTATTTAGTTTTCTTGTAATAATATGCAATTTATTCAAGATGCTGATTGATGATTGGTTTTTGTTAACAAGTTTTAATACAGTTTGGTTTCTTTAACCATTTAACTGAAAACGATTAATTTAAATTAATTTTTTGTAATCTGATTCTTGCTGATGGTATTATTAAATGGCAATTTAATTATACAATTAAATGAGCACACCTTCAGAAAATTTAAAAGGGTTTCGACTATAAGACTTTTTACCATTTAACAAGATTGACTTGTTAGAAAAAAACATAAAAAAATCTAGATTTCAAAAATTCCGAGAGTAATCTTATTATACAATTAGGTAATATAAGCTCTAGAAATTTGTTAAAAACAAGTTGCGATTATTAGTGGTATTGAAACATTCGAAAGCCTTTAAGTCCTAAATATTCGATTTGTTAATTTTATCTGATAACTTCATGGTACTCGTCGTTCAGTACCAAAACGTTAATTACTGGGTATAGAAACATTTCACTATGACATTGCTTTATACAGATTTGTTTGCAATTGCACACTCAAACACACACACTCTTAACACACAGAGAGATCCACTTAACACATATTAATTACGTTACAGGTTCAGTTGGGAGTTAACAAATTTTTGCAAACATTTTTTTGTTATGTTCAGTTTTCCGCTGATTTAAATCCTGACGCTTGTGAATGTATGTGTGCGTTACCTGGCCATTTCACACACCCATTTTTTGTATGCAAAACCAAATGGAATTTAATTTAATCCTTTGAAAAAATAATTTCAGTATTACCAAGCCCCAATCTCCATTCTGCCCTTCCTGGTTTGAGGCCTCCGCAATGGCAGAATTCCCCACCGCAGTCAGCAAACTCAAATACAAAATGTGCAGAAACGTTTTTGGTTGGGGACCTGTTCTATTCTATTGCATAGCTTCCTAAGCCCCCAACCCGCCGATGGAACCTTGCCCAGTTACCGTTTTGTGCCAACAATAGCAAAAGCAAAACTTCAAAAGCTTTCATTGAAATACCACACACACAGAGAGAGACACGCACACTCACACACACACACACATACACAGATTATGGAAATGAAGTTGGCTTTCACAGTGACCAGAACGCCTTTCATGTTGAGTTTTAGTTAATGTTACACCATTTGGTATAATTACATTTTTCTATAGACCATTGCACTCACCATTTTTTGGCGCTTTCAACTACTTAATTAAATATGGAAAATTTCGTTAGCAGGCAGCTTTCACTTTGCTTTTTCCTTTTATACCATTTTTCTCATTGTATTTTTTGCAAAGTTTTCATGATAAAAACGTATAATTGACATAATTAAAAAGATTCCTTTTCCTTTTAGAGTACCCAAAATATGTTTCACTTTATTCAATCACAATTAAATGTTGTACATAAATATTTGTTGATATACAGCTAAGAGATTAATTAGTTTTCAAATGCATTCAGCCCCCTGATTCATAAACAATAGAACTAATATTGGTACAACCACTTGAAATATTATTATTTAACATTCAATTCATATAGTAGGAATTTAACTAGATAGCTTTATAGTATAGTCAACTAATTGCACTTGGCCGGCGCACTTGTTAAACACGTTTAATACAGTACTAATTAAAATAAGTACACACTTAATGTAATTGTAAATCATTCAAAACTCGTATACACATTGATTGATTCAAGATGCCCCTTATAACCGAAACCAAACAAACACAAAAATAAAAAAAAAAACATTTACCATTGTCTTATCACTGGAACGAAGCGTCCTAACTTATCACAAATAAATGTCCTATCAAAAAAAATATACATCAATAAAAACAAGGTTCAATTAAAATACAAGTCGTAAGGCTAAAATTAAAACTAACACACAAGAAAAAAAAAATAAATTTAAGCTGTTTTCGACAGAGCTTTCCTGATCAATATGTAGTCCTTATTATGTAACTAAGTTTAGAGTGTCTTTATATATATTTTCCTTTTTTCTATTTTTTTTTTTTTAAACAGCACAAAAAGTCTTTAGCATAAATGGTGTCAATAAACGGTTATAGAAAATTACGGACATTGCACACACTTCATTTGCATTTGGTTCTGGTATGTATACAGTTAGATAGCTGACTTAGGTTGAGGTCTCTTCGAAACCATTATGTACATAGCCTGTTTCGAGGCTGCCGCTCACCGCTGCTGACTTGAATGGCAGATCGCTTTGGCTTTGCCCACTTGTTGTTGCCTCACAGTTGTCCAGTATGCGTTCGAAGACCGCATCGAAGCGACAGCGACTGATGGCAAAGTTTGCCGGCGGCTCAAGATTGCTGGCAATATCACGCACCGTCTCAAAGAGTTCGGCAAGGGTTAGCTGTTTGCAAGACATTCCATTCGAGCCACTCACACCATTCGATCCGTTCGAGCTATTCGCACTGTTGGCCGGTCGAATCTTCACTAGGAAACGCAAGCTATGCGAATGATGCTGCAGCTCACAAGAGCCGGGCAGACGTTGTGGCAACATCTTAGCCAGCGCCGCCTGTTGAACGGGTGCACAGAAGCAGCTAATGGCATAGTAGCCACCATGTTGAGCCTTCAGCTGAGTCGGACTATTGCTGGCCACAATCTGGCCATCCTTAAGCACAGCGACACGCTGGCACAAGTGCTCGATTTCCGATATGGAGTGCGAGGTAAGCAGCACGGCGCGACGTGCCGCCAGCAGCTGTTCAATGGTGCGATAGACAAAGGAACGCGTCACCGGATCCATATCGCTGGTGGGCTCATCCATGAGTACGGTGGGCGTGTAGCCGCAACAGCTTATAGCCACTGTTAGCTTGCGTCGATTGCCACCACTCAGTTTCTTGACCTGAACATCGCGATAGCTGCGCAACTCGTACGTGTCCAGAATGCGTTCCAGCAGCCGATCCAGTTGCTTAATGCCACGCAGCTGGCCATAAAGCTGAATGCACTCCTTAACCGTTAACAGTGGATCCAATGGATTACTTTGCGGGCAATATGAAATGCTTGGCTGTGAAGGCATATAAAGATGTTAACTAACACATGCATATGCAATCCTTCTCAGGTTACTTACATGTTCAATGTAGATTTGTCCCACATCTGGCAGCATTTGTCCAGTGAGTAGTTTGAAAATGGTCGACTTACCGGCGCCGTTCTTGCCAAGCAGGCCAAAGCATTCCCCCCGCTGTACACCAAAATGCACCTGACGCACTGCATAGCGTCCGCGTCGATAAGCAAGCCAAAGATTGTCAACGCGAAGAGCCTCGCCGGCGGTGGCACAGCTCTTCATGATGCTCTGTATGTTGACAAGTTTGAGCTGTCCCAGCTTGCGCAGCTCACGTCTATAATCGCCGTCAACAAAGCCCTTCATCTGTTGCCACATGCGGCTCATCAGATGCAGTTCGATCAGCAGGTTAATTACAAGGCACGCAATACCCAAGAGAGCCAGGGCGGTGAAGTGACGCTGAAGGAGATCACTGGCCAGTGGTCGCTTGTAGGAGTCAATGTCGTAGCGCTTGAAGACCACAGCAGCCATGTAGTTCTTGCACAACTCCAGCAATCCATCACCGAGCGCATGCTGCGGGAATACGAGGAAGGCACTATTCAGACCATGACGCCATTTGTCCCAAAGGTCACCGTCGCCCACAACTCCCAAGATCAGGACAATGCCCATGGTAACCAATGGTATGATGATGTTGGCACAGAATATGGAAACAATAGCAATGCTCGAGTCACTGAAGATCTTCTCTGCCACATGCACCGCAGGCACGCAGGCAAAACTGTTCAGAGGTGTAAAGGAAAAAAGTTAATTGGGTGAAGTTACAGAGAAACATTTTGCATACCTAAACATTAGGGATAATCCAATAATGCCAGCCAGTTGCTGACGATCGACAAAAACGGGCATATTAAAGATCAGTACAATGGCCAGGCAAACAATTAAGGCCAACACCATGATTAAATAGTCCCAAAGAAAAGCTACCAGCCAATAGGTGGCGGCACTAACGCCACTCAAACGCTGCTGCAGTTTCTCGCCATTGATACGTTCGTTAACCAGATAAACAGAGCCAGCGGCAACAACCAGGCCGAATGCAATCAGTAAAATGAACACCATACACGAATCACCAGCTTGTCGTAGAACCGAAGTGGTGCTCAGTTCGGCATAGCCAAGTTTCCAGGGTTCGTTCAATACCCGAATATCGTAGTTGGTGTTGTTGAGCGAGGTGCGCAGCAAATGGGTGTTCAGATCATTAAGCCAGGCAACCATAGCATGATAACCTTTATTGTTGTACCAGACAGTAGCACCCGTGCCATTGAGTCCATAGCCACCATAACGTCGACCACGATACTCGTCCAGACTGTTCAACACCCAATCGAATGCAGTCTGCGAACTATTGAACTCACTGCACTCGAAATCCGAATCACAATCGGTTTTCAGGTTGTCGTAGAGGCGATCCGTGTAGCGCGTCAGTTGCTCCTGGCTCAACAATTGCGCACTGTGCTGATAGAGATCGCGAGTCAGCGGCAGAACAGTATCGAAATCATCCTCCAGCCGGTAGCTGACAAACCACATGGCACACAGCTCAAAGATGGCAGGCAACAACAGCACATAGAGCAATAGACGATAGTTGCGCATCAGATGACGGCGTCGCTTGCCCAGCAGCAGTGTGAATTGGGTCCAGAAACAAGGCGGTTTGTCTGTGACATCAGCGGATCCGGTGACAATGCTGGAGCTAGTCGGTCCCACTTGCAGATTGACCGTGGCATCATTGCTGCTATTCAACTGCTCAAACTCCTGCTCCAAACTGCAGTTGGTGTTTACAGCCAGATCACTAATGGCACCCGATATCTCCTGGTCTTGTAGCTGCTCCAGAAATTTTACTGCACTCGGTGTTAGATTCTCTGCATAACTAGCAGTGATGTTCAAATCCTGTGGCTGTTTGCCGGGCACAACATGACTATTCGAGAGCAACTGCTTTGATTGTTGCACAATGGCAGCCGATGCATTTGGATCCATGCAACGCATCTCTACGCTATAATCCGAGGTGCACAGACGCTGCAGTGAATCACGACTGTGCTGGCTAACAATGCGGCCCTGTAAAACAATTCAATTTAGTAAACAGTTACAGTTGATGAATGATGTTGAGAATTTACATTGCGCATGGTGAAGAGTGCATCGCTGAGGTACTTGGCCTCGTCCAGGAAGTGTGTGGCAAAGATGACAGCGCGTCCTTGACGCAGTTGCTCAATCAGATGCCATATATCCTTACGCGCCTTGGCATCCACACCATTACAAGGTTCATCCAAGATGACCACACTAGGCGAAGCAATAAAGGCAAGAGCAACGCACAAACGTCGCTTATACCCCCCCGAGAGCTGATAGGCAAAGTAGTTCTCATGCTTGCCAAAGTTGAGACTATCCAGGGTTTGACGCACTTCCTGCTCCGCATTGGTCTGACCATCTAACTTGAGCTGAGCATAGAGATCCAAGTGCTCGCGCGGTGTCAGCTTGGGTATGAGTATATTGTCCTGCCAGCAGACACCCACATTGTGTTCACCAGCAAGAACGACCTGTCCGGTTGTCTGCACCGTTTGACCCGTGAGCAGCTTGATCAGTGTGCTCTTACCGGCACCATTGCGTCCCAATAGACAGCTCACCTGATTGCGAGCGAAGTCCAAGGTGAGATTTGATACAGCATACTTGTTGCCATACATCTTTGTCACACTACTAAGCGAGGCACCCAACTTGGCATCCAGCTGAGCTCGAGTAACACGCACAAAGCTATAGTTATCTATTGAAGAAAATGTTAGTTAGATGTAAAAAACTTTCGATAAAACAAATAAATCAACTGACTTTTCTTATAGCGCTGATAGCTAAAACCAATAGCTGCATATAACATGGTATCGAGAATGAACATTAGAAAAGCCAAAGCACACTCGCTACCAGACGGACCCAATTCAAACAGTTGACCAAAGGTCAGACCTTTCTCCTGCAGTTCCATGCGCATAATTTCACTCCAGCCCTTCGAAAAAGCCGTGGTAAAGGACAGATCGACCAAAAAGCTCTCCAGTAAATTAAGCTTTGTATCGAACAACAAAACTATGATGTACGGACACAGTGTGATGAAGAAAAGCAAAGCGGCGGCAACAGCGCCAATGTTTGCCGAGATAAAGAAGTTCGAGCACATGTAGCTGAAAGATATCAAAAAGTTACTCAAGATAGAAGTAGCAAGTTATTCATAAGACAAACTTACCAAAACGAGATCAAACATGCACCAAAAACTAGGCAATAGAACATCATGAAAAACCAATTTGTATATGCCAGAATACCGCCCGAATAGAGCACAAGGCTAACCAGCAAAAAGATAACCAAGAGTTCCATGAAGCTCATTATAATCCAGGCAATTAGCTCTGAATGTGCATGCAGGCCCATTGATCTCATTAGCTAAAAGAATATTAAAATAAAAGTTGAAAAGTATTTTAAAAGATGGGGAAATATCAAACCTACCATGCTATTGCGGCTCTCACGCATCCAGATACGTTCCCGCACACAAATGGCAACGGCTATAACCAAGCCCAGACAATAAGCCACTTGAACGGCTTGGGCCAGATAGAGTCCACGCTTAAAACTGCAATAATAATTCAATACAACGAGGAAATTTCCATATGTTCTGTTAGACTTACTCATCACTGACATAGGCTGGATAGGGAAACTGTTTGGTATAGAATTGCATATCGTCCACATCATATTTTATGCCCTTTGTTTCGCTGCCACCACCAAAGCTGCTCAAGAGATCCAAAAGACCCTGCCTTTTGAAACGGCCTCCTGGCTGTTGGCCATTCTGCAGCGAGCTCTCAAGATCTAGGAGTTCTTGACGTCGTACGCGTTCACCTCGTTCCTGCACCTCGATGGTACTTACGGTTAAAGAGTCTGGGGTTATTGTAGTTATAGCAGAATCCCCTTCTGTGGTAGTCTCTAGATCTTTGACCTGTTCGCTGAGTGTAGTGGTCTCAGAAGGTAAAGTTGTGCCCTCGACTTCAGAGTCCAGGTCATCCCCATCATTAAAGAAATCATCATCATCATCATCATCCACTTGTGTCAAGCTGATCAAGGGGCGTGTGGGTCGATCTGATTCGGATTCATCCTCAAAAGGACCCAACTCGTGACGTTTATGCTTAATAATGCCCAGATCGACTACCTGCATAAGTTGCACAAAGCCCCGATGATACTTGAGATCCACCAACATACTACCCGCCGGACCAGGAAACCAGAAACGATTCTTATTCTCAAACGTGGGCTGCGTATTCTCCGTATCCATGTGCAACCGGTAACTAATATGCTCACCCGACACACTCTCAAAGTTCAGGGCGGCCATAAAGAGACGCTGCTGATTTAGCTTGTAGGCACGATGCCGCAATTCCTCCACACTCTCCACTGGCTCAAAGCGATCGACGGACAGGCACTCCATCAGATCACTGATAGTAGTCAGAATCTGGTAAATGAGCTTATTATTTCGCACATAGTTCATGATGCGCTCAATCTCCCCAATATCAAAGTCTTCTCCAACGAGACTTTTGACCAACGGCGACCTCGCCAACTTCAGCAAACTGTCAAAAGCCTCCTGGAAGGTGGCATTCGTATGGAGCTTGGTGAGAATAGCTGCAGTTGCTTTTGACAGATTCTTCAGGCGACCCAGCTCCTCAAATGTGGCATTGCTCTAAAAAACGTGGAGTTCATTAGCAAATTCGCAAATCAATGACATTAATCAACACTTACAAACTTGACAATGCTTTCGGTATCTGCGTTGGATGGCGTGTAAAGAATTTTGCCCTGTATAACGGGTTTGATAAAGTTCCAAGTCAGCTTGCCCTGGTTCGTTGATGTAACATCTAAATACAAACGCTTACAGTATTTGGCTAAAAAAAAGAGAAAGAATAAGAGTTAAAATGAGAGTGAAAACAATGTGAGAGACGGAACTTACTTGGCATGGCCTGTAGCTCATCGTCATTGACCTCAGCAAAGTCCTCGGAGTAGAGAATATCATTAACTAACGGTATGCTGTCCGTGCTGGGAAAGGGATGACCACACAACAAAACGCCGAACTTAACAAATGTCTCGCGATCTGTAAAAAAGGGAAAAGAGTTCGAATATCGAAAACACTAAAAATTTAAAATTGAACTTACTGGAAAATAGTTTCGTAATGTCAAAACTATAGTTCATTAACCGTTCAATTTCAGGTACCAACGATATGACGGAGCTTAAGTTACCTGTAAAACGGACAAGTATTTGTAACTAGAGACCATAGCAAAGTAAAATAAACTACTTACTGCGAATGAGATCTAAATGTTTACTGGTTACCAATGTAGTTACAGCACTAACAAAGTTCGCCTTCTCCGGTAGTTCCACGACCGCATTGTACAGGCGATCATCGGTGACGAATACGTTAACGATATCAATCACGGAATGTAAGCTGCAAATAAGAGTTTGAAAGAATTACATCGATACCAGACGCACAATTTGATAAGCACTTACGGTGCACCCTTCCATTTAGAGTACTCCTCGTACGGATCGGTTTTCAGGCATTTGTTCTCTATACTGCATATGTATGAGAATGCACTGGGCACCACTTGATTCTTGGTGGGCAGAAGGCGTGTAGGAAACTGGCAGGCATCCTCTTTCTCGGAACCATATTTCAGCCGAATGATATAGAGCATCATAAAGATGAAAACGGGAAAAAGGATCTGTGTCAACGTCAAGCCCTTTTGGCGCCAGCGCACAAGCACATCCTTGCGCAACAGTGCCCTTATCTCGCTTCTCCTGAATGACATTGTGTGTGTGTTGTGGCAAGTTGCAGCTGTTTTTGTATTGTCAGTGCCACAGACTGCTGTTAAGGGTCAGGTTCGTCAGTTTTTGTCTGTGTTGTTGCAACGGCCCACAACCAGTTCATTGACACATTTTTGAGCTGTATATTCTCTGTAGGTTTAGATAGGGATATTGATCAATACATTAAATCCAAAAGAATGCGAAAAATCTGATTGATATTTTTTTTTGCTATTTTGTGTACTTTTTTTTAAAATTTTGTTCTGTGTGATTTTAGTCTGTTCTGGACATAATTAGACATTTGAACCAAGGCTTGTAAATATTTATAGATTGACTAGTGAAACTTTTACTAACGTCCACCAGGTGGCGCGTATTTACCAGAATCAAAGCATTACGCAGTCGACTGTTAATATTCGTACTTGTTAACTCATGTGACCGGTTCAAAACTGGTCGACATGAACCCAAAGCAATACAAAAAAGCAAATTAAATTAGAATATTGCTTTGATGGTGTGTGTATGTTTTTTTTTTTTATTATTGATGCTGTTTTAAAATTTAATAATAATAAATCAACTGCCTACAAAAAAAAAAACAAATAATAATATTGTATCTAACCATTTGTTTTTTGCTCGCGTTTGCATACAAAATTATAATTCCCTACGGCCATAAAAACGAATAATGTAAAGGTGATTGCATTGAATGCTTTTTAAAGTTAAATTGCAGAGTTTCACTTAAATAGATTAAATTTGTTTATGTTTAAACCTATGAGAGGGGGAAACTGCATAATCATAGCCAATAAAGTACATATAGTTTATTGACTAAAGACTTAAGATTTCAAGCTCGTATACCAAGTTCAAGTCTCTTTTATCTGAATATTTCTTATCCAGAAACTGCTCAGTGTAATGTTGTTGAAACTTTGTTCTCGACATTTATTGCTATATGTTTAGTTTCTGATTGAATGTAAATCACATAACATAAATCATAAACTGTCTGAAATCTCCTCGTAAATCTGTTAAGAAACACACACAAAAGTTTTGAAGTTCAAGTTAAAGTTGTTAAAGCTTGTTATATGCTTGGGGCGCTACCTTTCAATAACAGCAACAAAAATAACAAAAATGTCATAAATTTGCATGCGTTTGGGCCCCGTTTATTGGCAAAAACAACCAACAAAAAAATCTAGGCGTTAATAGATTTTCAAGTATTTTCGATAACAACGCGCGAAACGTGTGTGTGTGTGTGTGTGTGAAACCTTAGATCTTGATTATGGTCAATGTTTGGATGCTTTATTACCTGCTCGTTGTAATATGACGGTAGTGGGAGAATATGAATATTGTCAGGGATTTGTCGAAGTCGCTGACTTCCTTCTATGTGGATAAATATTAGATAGTTGTATCTATTTGTTCATTGTTTTGTTAATACATATCCGTTAATTCCACTAGTGTGGACATTTTGCAGTTCACCTTGAATTGTTTATAAAAAAAACGTCTTTTTCCCATCTCTCTCTTTCTCACTCTCATTCAGTCTGTGATATTTAATTGTGTTTACTTTGACACTTGCGATAAAATTCACATATTTATTAGCAAGGAAGAATAGCATGAAAAAAATCTATACTATATCTATACCATACTCAAGTTTCGAGCTAAGTGACAATCAAAGTTTTTATTTAGTTTCTTTCCAATTAATATGCCAAAGATCAAATAGATGCTAATAATATTTTTTTGATGTCTGCTTCTTTTAATGAAGCTCTGCTCAGTCGGTTAAGTCAGTCATAATATATAACTTAAGTAGTATTACCAGAACAATGCGAAACTGCTAAGGTTGGAGGTTTTTTTTTTTAGTGAGCGTAAACAAAAAACCAGTTAGGGTTTCATACAAATCTTGACTTGTGACTTTTTTGCTTTAAACTGGCTGGGATTTTTTTTTTTTTGTCTTTTTCTTCAGTGGTTTTAATTTTGATTGCTATCTGAAAAAACGTCTGACAAAAATGTTGATCAAGTGTTCTTTCCCCTTATTGCATTAAACTGTCCACTTAACTAGCCAAAATGCAAAAAAAAAAAACAACAAAACATCTTTTTTTAGGGTTATTATTGGTATTGCCTTAGGCAAGCATAGTTCATCAGTATGCAAAAGTTTTGTAAGTTCAAATTCAGGCAAGACAAGAGTAATGTTGTTTCTTGTGTTTTGTAAAAGATATGATTGTAAAATTTTTTTTTGTGTCATTGCCACTTCATTGGCGTTTTATACACTGAACAACATGGAAAGGGTATGATGGGTACGTGCACAAGGAAGGCAACTACGACTACACAAGCTATATATATATATATATATATATATATATATATATCTTAATAAGCATCACCCGACATCACACAATACTACAAAAGAAAAAACGTGCTTAAAATGATCAATAACTTTCCCCACTTCCGATATACACCTGTTATCGATAACAATCAAATATTGAATTTTGTTCAAATCGGTTAGAAAACCCCGGAAAAGTTCATACCTATTGGTCTGTACGTGTCATGTTAAGAGTTTAGGGTATCTACTAGTCGAGCTTACTCAATTTACAACTTTTTTAACATGTTTTTTATATATATATGCATATTTATCGAACCTTTTTAATCGTTGCTAATATTTACATTAATGTTTGTACTGAGGCCGAACATCTCTCTATACATAAAAGTTAAGCTAAGTTTTACTTGGATGTTCAACTTGTTTAGCTAATAAGCGCAACTTAACATCACATTTATTAATGACTTCAAAACTAAACAGATATGTATGCAAAAATTCAAAACATGCTGTGCTGGAGTCAAATCGTATTTATGCGACAATCTGTGAACCAGTTTTATTCGCGAATGATGCATTGGTATGCGTATGAGTGTGTGTGAAACTTAATGCTTCTCATTCAAATAGCAAATAGCTAATGTGACATAATGACACTCTGTTTTGATAATTTCATTGATCTATTAATGATCTTAGCTAACGATCGACCTACTTGAGAGCATTTGGAATGCAAAATGTTTATAGACTTTGGCTGCAACCGAATGCAACGGAATGCAACCGACTGCAACGTGAATCGTTCTCGTAATCGACACGTTTTTTTGTTTAGAAGAAGAACTGTGTGCAACTTGGCCTCACTATCAGTTGGGTCAATATATTGTTCACTGAATGAGTAAAACACAAAATCGCCAACTGATAATTATTTGCTAAAATGCAACGCAATCAAATTGTGACAGCATACTGCTGAAGTTGAAGCCTAGGTCAGAAACCATCAGACAAAAAAAAAATAATAAAAACATAACAAATAATGCACAACAACAAAAAATGTGTGTACATAATTCACTGTTAAAGCCAAACAATCGAGTTAACAATGAACTGAAAAAATAAAAACACTTGCATTGTTATAATTAACACATTAGTGATATTATTATTTACTTCCATGAACCCCGATAACACCCCAACCCAACACCAACACCAACACCAACATGGCAACAACTACGAACCAAAAATCCACCCACAACACGCACTTCACTTCGTGGGTTCACTTTGCATGCGGAAGAAGCGCAAAAGACCGAACCGAACCGAAATCACCATTAAACCATTGGTTATACTATCTGTGTGAAAGATCGCACTTGCAATTAGCCAGTCCAAGCACGTACACAGACACAGCCCAGGCCCAGACACAATGAAAAAAAATAAGAGACTTTTTTGTTCGTTTTGCTCGTTTTACTCGAACTTTACGCTAGTTCAGTTGTCGACAGTTAAGTTCAGTTCGGTTGAGTTGAGTTCTTCGAAATGCCACAAGCAACAAATAGTAACCAACAAACTTCAAATAAGACTCTTTTTCCTTTTTATTTGTGCTTTGAACAAATGCGGAAAACACAAAATACATTATAAATGATATTCGAAACCAACAAAAACAATTCCTCGAATATTGTATGATGAATTACTCAACCAACCAAAAAAAAACAAACAAACAAACAATAGGTATTTTTTGTATGTTTTGTTGTACAGTGTAAATGCACACGTTACACCTATTAGCATAGTTTGCAATTTGCAATGTCAGTAAAGTCTGTTTTTTGCATTATTCACTCAATTGATGGATTGAATTGAATGGACACTAACTTGTTTTTTTCTCATGACATGACATGTTTACCAATCGGGTTAATAAGAATGTTTATTGAAAAGACTTTCATAATACCCATTTGCAATGTATACAACAGGGTGTTAACAACAACAAAAACGAATGAAAAAAAGTTCAAAATTTCTTTTGTTCCAATTGCCAGTTAAACCTGTTTTCAATATCTAACAAGCTTTTTGAAAGCTATTACCCAAAAATTTTCCATGGTTAGCGATTTAAATAAATTGAAAATAAATTGTTAAAAACGTTCCTTAAAACCTTGAAATCAGTCGAAAAGTTACTTTCAGTTAAGCCTTCTTAACTTCACAGAGTATAAAGCAGTCGGTTTAGCTTTACCACATCACTTAATGGATTAAGTCTTTAAACCAAATCAATCCTAAAAAGTTTATTCAAAAAGTTACTTCAACTTGAGTCTTCTCCACTGCACAGAGTATTCAACTGTCGGTTTGGGTTTACCGTATGGCTTAAAGGGTTGAATATTCGAAAACAACGACCGCCAAATGGGCCATCTACCCCAAAATGACAGCAGACAGCAACAGCAATAGCAATAGCAATAGCAACAGCAAAAGCAACAGCTGCACCAATTAAGATTAGTACAAGCTTGCACACCTTGAGGCTGAACTGAGCCGTAGATAATTTGCATTTGGCCGCCCACAACAACAAACTGCAGCTAACGAATAGCAACAACAACAACAACTGCATCAACGGAAGAAACCACAAATATATACTATATATATGAAGTTACAGTTGAGCGCAAAAAAAACAATAAAACAAAATTGAAAAACCAAAAAACTAAAGCATAAAAAACCAACAAAATAATGCTAGCAATGCTTGCATTAGTTTTTGTTAAAAAGTAGTACGTGTGCATCAAAAAACTATATAAAAGTAAACGATGTGAAAAATTAAATGTTCAATGTCAAAATGTTCCAAATCAAACCGTCATCGATAATAGTATGTGTGTACATATATAAAATAGTTTTGTCCTGACTGAATGCTGATAAACAAAAGAATGAATCACTAAGAAAAATGTTTACACAATAGTATCTTTTATTTTAGCACGTATGTGAGAAGTTTCGAGCTGCAATTAAATACCAGCTAAAGGGGTCAAAGTTTGTATGGGAAATGCTTTGTATGTATGAGCAGACAGGCACGTAGATACATTTTTAGCGTGAGATAGTGAATTACTATCTATGTGCATAGTTATTAATTGTTAATTAAATACCATACAAAACACCGGAAGAAAGAGCTATGACATTTTGAAACAAAAGTCTAAAGTCAAGTCTTCAGAAAGCTTCTTACTTATCAAAAGTTGTAAGTTTGCTTAACAATTGTAGATGTAAATACTTTTAATCGACTATATCATTTATGTTTCTTAATCGATTTTAATGAAATTTTTACAAAAGATAAATATTATGTTAAATTTGCTTAAATTGTATTTGACGAGCCTATAAAGCCAGACATACATATGGATTTGGCTAAATTGACTCGCTTGTTGATGCTAACTGTTAGCAACTTGTATTTTTTGCTTATTACATTCATTAACACAACTCTACTTACCATTTGTAATATATTCAGATATAAAATGTAATAAATATTAATTTGTTTAATGGATTCTTAGTAATAACACTTAAGATTGAATAATCGTGTACGCAATAAGTAGCTAACCAGTTAAGAGAGTAGCTAAAACTGAAGCTGTAAAATTCTACTTACTTTAACTAAACAATAAAAAAAAAGTGGTTTGATTTTTATAGTCATTGCGAATAAGGGAATTAGTCAACCCTTTCAGTCTCGCTTTATAACCAGATTTATATGTACTTATATAGTATATTATAATGCGTTTTTATTTTGATTATTGTCCCCACTTAAATTTACATTTAAACACACGTGCACATACATTTAGATACAATATAAATAACTCTGAACTTTTAAGCTGCGACTTTTTTGCTGACTCAACCGGCAATCGGGCACTGACTGATCTACGATAAAAGTGTATGGCATATATGTATGTAGATATTGTGCTGTGACATCTTATAAAAATTAACGATCTTGCAATTGGCAATAAACACCATCATGAGCATGACTTGGCAACTGTTGTTGACTGTTGTTGCCCATGGCCTTATCGAAACGGAGACGCCTCGTTGGCTATTTATATATATTATAAATATATCTGAATACCGGCTTTTTGCATAAGTACATTATCGCATTTACTTTTTTATTTATAAACCTTAAGCGGCATGCATAGGAAATGCTTGAAGCTTTATTATTTATTTTAATTGTTTTTTCTCTTCTTTATTCGTTTTCTTCACTGCTTTTAACCTGCTCAGCAACTTGCAAGGTCAACATGCAACACTTGCAATGCAATTAAGACCCATTCCGACAAAAGGTATCCATTTAGATGGGTATATGTGTGTGTAAGTGTGTAAACAAGCATCTGTTCACTTCAAGACGGCTACTGCTTACTTGTTCTTAGTTGAGTTGAGTTGGGTTGAGTTTAGTTGAGTAGAGATACCAAAGATACAAAAATATAGAGAAAAATATCTTGAAGATACCCTGAACCTTTAACCTTACACGTACCGCATGTTAGACATGAGCTACAGTACCAATGCTTGATGATCAAACTTCAATCTTCTATATAGCCGGTGTATCTCTATCCATTTTAAAATACAAATATCAAAGATTTTCATTATTTTATCTATAGTTTTAATCCCAATTTTCTTATTTCAATATTTAATAACCGATTCCTGTGTATATCGTATAACGGAAAAGTTATCGATAGAATATATAAATTGCTGATCAAAAATATATATACTTTATAGGATCACAGCTGACTCCTTCTGTCTGTTAAATACATTTACCCCTTTCATGAGCCTTAATTAATGGAATTTCCCTTCCAAATCCATCCAGAAGGAATTTACTCCTAAGAATGTAAATTGTGATTGATATACTATATGTTCAAGACGTGCTAACAAGTATTTAAAAAAATTATATAAATCTGTTGGGAGTAGATTAGTTCTTGATGTGTGCATCGAATCAAAAAGGGTCTTAATTCTTTTATGTAACCGGAACCGCAACACTTAATAGATTTAAAGAAGAAAAAAATAGCAATTACGTCGTAAAAATAATCTGATGTACATTTACACGCTTTATTTTACTGTTACTTTAAGCTTAGAATTAATCTTTAGCTAAGATACTTTATAAACGAGATAATTACAGTTGTCAAGCTTAGATTTTATAAGTATAAAGAGCGAAGAAAAAGTTCCTCATCATGAATACAAAGCTACTTATTAACAAGTTAGAAGGCTCTAGTCGAGTAAGCTCGACGAAAAGATACCCTTAACCCTTGGCCATACAAACGGACAGACGGTCGGGCTGACAGACATACACTTTATGAGGTCGAAGAAGCTTCGTTCTGCCTGTTACATACTTTAGCACAAAACCTTTTTTTACCCATTTCATGGGTTAAGGGTATAAAAAGGATAGAGAAAAAAGTCAGTAAAGTGGATAAGCTACAACACTAAAATGTTTTATACACATATGTGAATTGAACTCAACTCATTTACATGGCATTTGTTTGAGTGTGAGAGAGATTATTAAAACTTTTAGCCTAATCTAAAGTATCTCAAAACTCGTTAGAAAACCAATCACAAGTAGTTGGTTGGGTGACATATGTACATATGCATATACATACATATATATTTCTGAGGAAATTAATGAGAACTGGCGATGAAATTATATTTGTAGACCGACAGGTTGGATTTTTAAATAGTTCCCCACTGAAACCGGTTAAAAATCGTTTATGACAAGAATCAAGAGCGTGCTCAGAATGAATGTAAAAACTCTATATAAAAGTTATATAAAAAACAATCTAGATGCTAGTTTGGATACCATGGATATCAACATGGTTTTATAATACATCTTAAAGATTTTATGGGAAGAAGTTCTTTGGAATATAAACTTTCAAAAAGTGAATGTTCCTTATATGTATGTAATTTTGTTTGTACTAAGCTTAACCGTGACTTTAAATCACTTTGAAATTAGCTTTTTTTACAATCCGCCGACACTTTAATTGGCCATCCCAAAATAATTGCACATTTAATTCAAAATACTTATATAGGATATAAATCCACATAAACATTCTCAAAACAAAAACATGCATAAAAATGAGAAATTTATAGTGTGAAGGAACACTTTTAGCTGTGATTCACTTGACTTGAGTTTATTGATGGCAAAAGGGATAGCTTTATTATTGAGGAGCTAACAAAAGTGATTCGGTATTTTGGGCACTATTCGATTAGTTTTCACTTTTGTCTGTGGTCGTTACATGTTGTTGTTGTTGTTATTTTCGTTTTCTGTTTTTGCCAATGTGAGCCATTTCTATTGTTGCCAACTCTGACGAGAGGGCCCTTCACGGATGGAATAATAAGCCAATTGCCGAACAATGGCAATAACAATAACACCAACAACAACAACAACAACACCTACAGTTAGAGTCAGCTAGTGCATCGTGCCAAGAAACTAGTCAAAACCGACAACAACAGTAACAACGGAAACAGAAAGAAAAACAAACAATCAGTTGAAAGCGACAGCGATTAAAAACAGCTGTTGACTTGAGGACTTTTTAACGGGGACGATCTCGGCGCAGAGCTTTTGAATTGAAACTGTGTCTCTCTCGCTGCAACTGCTGCTCTCTCTTGCGCTCACTCTCACTCTTTTTTGTCTTCACCACCTACATATTTGACATTGTGAGCGTCTAGTCTTATTATTGTCTATGTTTGGTTTGTAGCTAGCTACGATTACCACATTTGGTTTGAGTTGAAAAATTAAAAACTGGTATTAAATGCAATTGAGTTGACTTACTAACCTCGCTGCACTTGCTCCAAAGACGCCGCTTTGATGTGTATATTATTTTGTTTTTTTGGCTCTCTTCTTCGCACGAACCACTCACACGAAACAGAAACAAAAAACAAAAAAAAAACTTTAAGCCACGACTTGCGCTTCGACTCTTTTTTTGGATTTTTTGTTTTGTTAATAGTATTTGGGCTATTGGTTTTCGCTTTTTGGATTGAGAGAGCGACGCCAAGTTTTTCCTTTCAGTATGTTGCCTTTTGTTATTGCTGCTGTTACTTCACACACATATACGCACGCATACACACGCACGTACGAACTCCAAATTTATCACTTATTGTTTTCTTCTACTTCTTTGCTGTTTTTGTTATTCATTTCTTTTACTGCTGCATTCCAGCTGATTTGCGTCGTCTTCTTCTTCAGCTACTGATGCTACTCTTCATTGGTTTTTGGACACTTTGTCTTCTTCTCAACAATTAGGTCTAGTTGCAATTTTAAGACTGAAATTCGAAAGAAAAATAAAAACTAAACTCCGCAGTGTGTATAAAAAGACGTCCGTTGACAACGCTTGCCGCAATTGAACTGAGCTTCACAAAGCGCGCTTACGGAAATTATTTAATTCCACTGCTGCTGGTGCTGCTGCGACGCCGCGACGATTCAACAACGCTTGTTGTTTTTTTTTTCCAACGACGATCGCTGCTCGCTCACCTGGCCCACTCTCGGTTTGGCCCATTGATGCCGCAACGCAACGCAATGTTTTGGTTTTGGATCCGTTTAAACGCCCGATCTCCGATCTCTTTACTCTTTCCCTTCGTCAATACACCAACGCGCCAAATTCTTTTGTAATTTGTTCTAACTGTATATTTGGAAATGTTGCGTGCCGTTGATTTACACACGAATGCATGTACCTAAATGTGAGTATGTATGTAAGTACCGAAAGAACGTAAGGAAAATAGCCCACAGTACGTGGAACGCAGGTACTAATTGAAATGTCGTATGGCATGGATTTAATTATAGTACCATTTCCTATTAGCGAAATGTCATATATACGTATATATATTTAAGCCATTTGTTCTTAATGTCTACTATTATGGTTCTTTACGCAGATTCAATACACACATGTATTTATCTCCTCTCGCAACGAAAATAAAAATTAAAAGTCATCGTTAGGCGGCGGGGAACGCAAGTCAGGCGTATAGGCTTCCATATCCGCACTTTGTACTGTACCAAATGTACCAAAACGTTAATGAGTTGGAACTTAACATTTTGTGTGTCCCAGCGTTCACTAATTGTAATCGATTGGTCTGATTAAACCATTTCTTACATGTTTTTATAATTGTTCAAATGTTTTTATATTAAGTGTAATTGTGCATTGTCCATATGGTTTCAAAACCAAACCGAATTGTCTAAACATCACGACTTCCAGTAATTTCAAAACAGCTGCAAAAATATTAAATCAAATTGATTTCGTTGTCAAATCATATTCCAGAAACACATGTTTTCCAATACGGTGTTCAACCATTACAACAACAAAACCCATACGCTCTTGATCCATAATATGTAGCCAAGTTTCAAACCAACAACCTTATAACAGCCAGCTGGACAACCAGATTGCGCAAACCCACAAACACATTTTCCAATATACGACGCTATCAGTGTTGAAACAGTTGTATAACCAACTTTCATATGTATTTCATACATATTGGTTTATTCACTTGAATAACTCATAGTAGTATATATTCTTGGACTTTTTCTGCTTTTTGACACAGTTAACTAAATTTGTTGAAATCGGCTAAATCGAAATACAGCTAAAACTGTTCGCGGTTGAAGCCAATATCTTTAATAACTATTAAAATAAGCTATATAGTATAAATAACAATTTATACCAAAAATTTGTTGTTGTTATTATCAAATTTCATATAGCCCGAAGCCAAAATTGAAACGTTGGTAAAAAAAAGTCATCAAAATTTCCACCAAAATACGTTTTTTATTTTGATTATTATTTGATTTAAAGTTGTCATTAAAAAATTGGTTGTTTTGTTTATCAGTCTGTAATTATTATTAGCAAAAAAAAGCATTTCTGTATTTATGATCAAAACAATAAATTATTAATTACCAAAAATAGCAATAAGACAGATATTATAGTTGCCCTTCGTACCAAAACAAAAAAAAAAAAAACAAATGTAGAACCATTCTGACCAAAAAAAAAACCAAAACAACAAAATGGCAAATGTTGTGCTTGGTTGCGTATCAGTTGCGCATAATTGCCAAAGTCATTAAAAAAAATAGCTTAAGTACTAAAAGAGTTGGGAAATATTAAAGTCACAACAAAATCAAATGCAACTAAAAAATATTCGACTAGCAGATGTCCTATAAACCAGAAGAGCTAATAGAATGCAATGGAAAGCAAAAAACAATTCCAAAGCCAAATAACCGGTTAAACGATTCGATTTGTCAAATTAGCTATAACAATATGAAAAATGCGAAAGAACAATCGACTGTTGATCTTAAGTCATTATATTATTATATTTATTATACCTTCATTATTTATCATTCATAATTATGGGTTATTGGTAAAGGGTATTTATATACAAAAAAAAATATACCCAGTAAATTTCCATATAATTGTTTAATTAAACAAACAAAACGCGCTAAACGATGCCAATCTGCAATTTAAGTTAGAACTTTGTATAAATATTAACCACAATTAATGTTTATGGTATCAAAAGGAAACTCCCATACTAAAGTTTGTTGGGCGGGTTGAAGGTTTTCTTAAGTCAACCACAGATAAAGCATATTAAGAGTTTTCATGAGCGAAAATAGTTCTCTTATCTTAATCTCAATCTTAATGTTCTTTTCGTATTTAATGAACAATTTGGTAGCATAGAATCATTTTTCCACGTTTTTGTGAGCCTCTTCACGAAATTTTCCTATTTTCATTAATTTTAATCACGATTTAGTTACAACATTTAAATTTTTTAAATAGATTTCATAGTTTCGCTTCGTTGACAGTTATCAAAAAGCTGATGTCATCTGTTGTTAGTAGAAAAAACAGGAAGATACACACTGGAATTTACAATATAAACAGTAATCAATCGATTAGTAATTACAATAATTTATTCCCATTATTTAATTATGAAATTTAAAAGGCATTCGGAAGTCCGTTAGGGATAGATGCAGGTTCAATAGCATGCAGCTTTTGTCAGGCTACCTTTTAACTGTTTGAACGAGTTTGAAATCAAATCAAAGCTTTTAATCAAGTGCGCATCGCCTTTGGCCCGGTCGCAAGGTCATGCTACTTCGTAAATTGTCAGCGAGTCAGTAGTTGGGTAAATAAAATAAATCGGCATAAGACGCTAATAAGTTGTGTGACAACACACACACACTCGCAATTAGATGCGGGGTATCCGCAGTCAATTACATTTACAATCCATTCACACATGTGCATATATATATATATACTTTATTTGCCAAGTCGATGATTTGTGCACGATACTAACTAGTTGACAGATCACTAGACGATAGAAAACAAGCAGCTAGCGAGCTAGCATCTGAATTGGCGGTGAGAGGAGCGTTACTTAAGTGCCATTATAAGTCACCGATTTGCAATATACAACTCATGATTACAGTTATCTACAAATGATAAACCGGTTTATTGTTTTGTATATAGCGTGTCGTAGCCGCCGTAACGAATGCAATTAAATCCAATGACTTAAACACTAACTAACAAATAGCTGGCAACTGCTGCTGCTGTTTACTGCTCGAGCAAATTGCGATATTCGTTAAGAAGCTGCTCCTCCTGCAATAGCGGCAAATTCAAATAATCCTGATCACCATGCGTCAGATCCTCGTTCAAACGTTTGAACGCCTGATAGGCCTCGATCTCGGCTTTGGATTTTTTGAGCACGGCTTCGATGAGTTTGCCGGATGGTGCGCTTCCTTGTGATGTGGATGGCACATCAATGTTAATGATGCCGGCTTTGCTGCTGGCCAGCTCTGTGACACGCTCAACGGTCTGCAAAAGCTCCTCTTCGCTTTCGATGGCCTTCAACAGAAAATCAGTGGCCTGCTCCAGATTGTTAAGTGTGCTCTCAAGGGCAGCACGTGCCGCCGGCTCCTTGAAACCCAATTGCAACAGCACCGCCAACTGCTCAGCATCAATGTTGCGTGCTTCGGGCAATGTGGCGCGCAGCTCAGCAGAGTTGCTTTGCAACATTTCCAGCTAAACAAAGCAAACATACAATATGTATATTAAGATATATGTTAATGTTATTGTTGTTACACGAGTTAACTTACTGCGCGAGGCACATCGTTTGAGGTGCGTCGGAGAGCAACTGCAGCTAGACGACGATCAAAGCCCATTTCGGTGAGAGTACAAACGCTACGAGGATTAACCCAGTCGCTGTCTTTGGTTGCCTGCTTGGCATAGCGTCGATGCATAGCACGCTCTCCCTTTGATTGTTTGCGAGCATCGGATAATTGCTGCTTACGCTGATGTATCCATTGCAAGGCACGCTCCACGTTGCCAGCACTGGAGCGTAGGGCCAGACGCGCCTCACCCACCTCAAAGCCCATCTCCACCAGCAGCATCAGCTGTTCGTCGCTGACTTTGAGCTCGCTTAGTACAGCGGCAGCCGCCTCGAAACGCTCATAGGCGGCATCACGTAGATTGCGATGGAACAGTACAACACCTTGAAGCAGATGCAAACGCATAATGAGCGCACGCTCCGGACAGACACGTCCCTTGAGAGCATAAAGACGCGAATAGTTTTCGCCATAGCTACGGCGAAAGCTCTTCTCACAGATGGTCAAACGGCGATCGGCATCTGGAAGTTGTGAGACATTCTTAAGGCACAGATAACACCATACAATGTCCAGATTAAGCAGCGCAAAGTTGTCCACAGACTCGAGAAATTTACTATCGCAGGCATTGAACTGTTCATCTGCCTCGAGGAGCAGCAGGAGCGCCTCTTCATAGTTATCACGATTCATGGCGGCGCGTGCCTTCTCACAGTATCCCATGCCCGTAAGCAGTGCACGATTCTCATTTGGCGGCAGAAACACTGGATTACCATCCTGATCTTCCATCTAAAAAAAGATCAGAAATTTACTAAGATATCGGATGTATTATGTATGTATTATGCCAGTTACCTCCATGAGTTGGTTTTGGGATGCTACAACCGCCTCGACATCTGATTTGATCTTGCTAATGCGTTCGTGAAGCGCACCACTTTGATTGTCACATTGTCCCACAATGACAATTAGTTGCTGATTGTTCTTGAGCTGCTGTGCAGCAAGTGTTACATTGGGCGAGACAATGCGTCCCGCCGAGATGCACTTGACATGATTGGCATCGCTTATCTGCAATTTGGTTGCAATCGCCTGCTGTAGCGTTGAGCCCAAATCATTCAGATCACACTTGATGTCCATAATGCTAGTTGTGCCATTGCGATTATCAATGCGTCGCACCTTGAACGTGGCCAATCCGGTTTCGCTGAACTCCTTACGGGCCTTGAGCTTGCGCAGAGCATTGTCCTGTAGCTCCGTAAGAGCACATTTGCAACTTGTTGCATCAATGCTCAGTTCTTGGCTGAAATCGTCGGCCAGACGCTGCAGATAAAGAGATGAAATATGATAAGAGAAACACAGATTTGTGTAGCTAAACTTACTTCAATGGATGCCTCAATGCTGCCCAGACCTTCGGAGTAGTACGGCTCCTCCCATAGCTTAATGCTTTGTGCTTGAAGACGTGCACGGACTTGATTGAATATGTTGTCTATGTGCGACATGTGGACAAATGGAACTGAGGGAAATGACTGTGCGTTTTAGTTCTAATGATGGAATTGTGAAATCCAAGAGAGACACGTCACAAAGAAATGTGTATAACGTAGCAGCATTTAAGATATCGCCTTTGTGTTAAACTATACATAGATATATTTACTTATAGGCACTTTTATTTCTTAAAGCTATCTTTGTTGTTCGTTGTGTTGAAATAAATGCGTATTTACAAATTTGTTTTGATTCTGGCGATAGGTTTGCAATGAGTTTTAACTAGCTATCGATAGAAATCGACAAAGCAAGCAGCTTTTGTTTGAGGTAGCGGTTAATGAACTTATGCTATTAAACACTTGCTCACACATAAATTCCGTTTAAGAGGAAAATCACCTGCTTTTTACTCACAATTATTTCCATATATTTTGTCTGCATTTAGGTTGGTGTGCTGAATTTATTGTCGGCTTCAGCTGTTTTGAATATCTGGCGATAGATCCGCACCATCGGGGTTGTAAATCGATACTTATGTAATACATCGCTTAACAGCACAGGCAGCTTTTGTCCATATTCATATTTGCTAAAATATATTTTGGTTGCATTTATATTTTAAACCATTTACATTCCGTAGAAGTTAATATTATGATATGAACACATATTTCTCATATTTGAACTAACATTTACGCGTATATGCACATTATCTGCTGTCTAAGAAGTTCAGTCATGAGAATTTGAACCACTTGTATTAGAAACTTTGACTGCAACAACACCTGCATCGTTTCGGTTGATCGCGCTCAACTAACCATTTCGTGTCCTAGGGCACAGGCAGCGCTGCCACTGCTGTCAAAGTTGGTCTTTTGACTGGCAACGCACATTGTGGTGAGGCATTCCAAACTTGTTAACAAAACAAATTTAAAAGCAAAAACATACAAGAAAAGTACACAAAAACTGGAAATACGTAAAATGTGCACATTTAAATGAAAAACGATTGTCACTGAAGCTATTCGAATGGTGAAAGTCAGAACTCATAACTAAAATCGATGCGCACAAAATTGCAAGTTCTATTTAAATCGAGTTGAAATGAAAACAAATCAAAGGCCAACTGGTGCTGCCGCTGCTGTTGCGAAAACGGCAACCAGCGGTAGTCGACTGACAAGCGAACGTCAGCGCAGCAAAGAAGAAGAACTGTCAATAAGACTACGTCAGGCACAGAGGCAATCACAGCCGGCATGTGAGCGCGAGCGCAAACACGAAATTGCCCGAAAGCAGAGAGAAGCACAAGCGCAAGCGCAACATCAGCAGAAAAGAGATGCGACTTTAAGAGTGCCAACGCCGACGCCGACGTTCAAAGCGAAGCCAACGCAAACGCAGACGTCAAAGTCGACAGCATCAAGAACAGGGCCGTTACAAAAGCTCAGCAGAGACAACAAAGAGAAACCGAAACACAACATACCACCAGCAAAAGCTGCCAAGCAACCCGAAAAGCTTAAAGCGCCAGCAAGCAACATCAATAGCGACACCTTTATAGTTGAAGATGGCAACACCGGCGATACCGCGCAGCTGCGACTGCAACTGGAACATTTGACTGAACTCTCGGATCAGGATTTCGAGCGGGAGTTTCGAAAATGGCTATCGCAGGAAGGCATCGACAACAAAATGCATGCACATATGCGTACGCACTTAATCAACTGCTTTAACAGCACATCGCTGGGTAAGTCTTAGCCCATTCATTCAGAAAAAAATCACAAAAGCTTTCTTTCTCCCCCTAGGAAAACTGTTTAGTAAGGCTTCTACAACAGCTGCACAAACACTGAATCAGCCAAGCTGTTTCATCCGATCACCCATCGCATTGGCATTGCACACACTTGTCGCCGAGTTTCTCTTCGAGCAGAACTGCCATTATACACTGTCTGTCTTCTGCAGCGAGATGCAGCATCATCATACGTTGCCAAACTTTCAGGGTCGCACCGAGTTCCGATTTAATCGGGAGGAAGTACAGCAGGTGCTTGCTGCGGTGCTGGGCAAGCAAGCGGCAGACACAAAACATGGCAGACTGGTGCTCCGACAATATGGCGAACAGTCAAAGCAATCCATGTTGCTGATCCTGCTGAAAGCACTGTTGGATACGAGCTCCACCAGCACACAAGCTGTGGAAGTGCAAACGGAACCAGCGGCATGTTTGGGTATCAGCGAAGCTCTGGACACTGATCCGCTGTATTGTGCTGATGAGCTGGTTGTTGCTAGTGATGGACGCACTGTGTTCATTGGACCGCATGCTTCCAAATCACTGACCGGCTTGGGTCGCCAACTGTCGTCGCTAATGCAAACTATAAACAATCTCAGCACGCCCTGTGCGCCACCCATTGAAGTCATCTCATCGAAAGGTCTTAAAAAGATGCTGCACCAGGAGCTCGTGGAACGACAGCGTCTCTTGGCCGCTGGAAAAACGCTGGGTCCGGGTCAGATGGCCACACAGCTGCCCGTCGTAGCACAGCAGGAGGAGACGCCGGCTGCCAAGCCGGCAGAGGATAACATAGTGCTCTCCTCGGTGGGACCCATTGTGGTGCCGGCGGCATCAGCAAATGTACCCAAGCTACCACATTTACACGAAGAGCAAGTGGCCACCTTAGCAATGATGCAGCACACTCTACAGAGATTCCAGGAACAGATTTCAAAACAGCAACCACCCGAGGAGGCATCCATGCGTCTAACCCTGGAACGCTATGAGGCGCTGGTGTGTGAGCTTTCGGTTTGTGTCCACACCCTAAGCAATGTGCTCAACCTGACCATGGAGCAGGAGTGTGTTGTGGGCAAGCATCGTGGCTACAAACGGGGCTATCACGAAGGCTTCTCCCATGGCCACTTCATGGGAGTGCAGGAGGGCAAGCTAAGAGTTCAGCAACAGCGGCCAAAAGATTTCCAAGACAGCGCAAGCCAAACCCAGCTCTTGCCGGGCACACGGCAAACGATTGGCACCCAAACGAGAGGAACAAGCCGACGGCATACATCAACGAGTATCGATGGCAGGGCGCAATCCTCAAAGTCTATTGCCTGCCAGACAACGCCTGCGCCGAAGGTCAAACCAACGGTAACTCGAAGCTACATTCAATGGGTCTCTGAGATGATGAATTCGGAAAGTGGAAACGAGTTTCTGGAGCGCGCCGAGGAATCAATGCAAAAAGCACTAACCATGCAAAAGGAGCGCCTCGACGAGATCTACATGATCAAGTTGCGTCATCATGCCGAAATGTTACGCCTCCACTATAGGGAATCCTGCTGGCGTGTAAGTAACCTCACCCATCTATTGAAATTCTTAAACATCTCATCATCGCCCTTCAGACACTGTGCCGCAATATGGAGCTCGATTCACATTCCGCCGAGTCACGCGAATTGGTGCAAAGGATCGTTCAATTACTGGATCGCTACGAGATCCAGTATCAGCAGATGGCTGAAAAGGTTAAAAATACTGATCAGGCTGCCGAAATGGTATCAACCGTTGAAACGGGCTGGCCCCAATCATCATCTAAATCAAATTCGGGCACAAAACCGAGGACGATCAGACTAATGGATGATTTGCCGGTATCATTGCCACCGCCAGCACATTCAATTCCACCCCAGTTGAAGGAATTGCGTTCTGTTGTTGCTGCTCAAGCTGCTAGTCCAGCTTTGGTTACTGCCCCAGCTCCGGTTACTGTTCCTGCTCTAGTAACTGCTTCTGCTCCGGTTACTGCTTCTGATCCAGTGACTGTTCCTGCGCCGGTAGCTGCGCCGGTTCCAGTAACTGCTCCGGTTCCAGTAACTGCTCCGGCTCCAGTAACTGCTCCGGCTCCAGTAACTGCTCCTGTTCCTGTACCTGATCCGGCTCCGGTAACTGATCTTGCTCCTTCTATGCCTGCTTATGTTCCTGCTCAAGTCACTTATGCTGGTTTTGCTCCTGTGACTGTTCCTGCTACTGCTCTGGCACCTGTTATTACTGCTGCTCCTACTCCTGTTACGGCTCCTGCTCCCAGCACTGCTCCTGCTCCCATCACTGCTCCTGCTACAGCTCCAGCTCCAGTTGTTGTTCAAGCTCTTGTTATTGCTCCCGATCCTACTCCTGTGGCTGTTCCTGCTCCTATTACTGCTACTTTTCCTGCTCCTGCCCCCATTACTGCTCCTAATACTGCAACTGCTCCTGTACATATTCCATCTACATCTTCTATTGCTGCTCCTCCACTTACTTCCGCTCCTACTCCTATTACAACGACCGTTGAGCAACCGAAGCCAACATTTCATGATGTCGGCACCAATACCAATGCGAGACAAAGGGTACACATATCGCCTGTTTCACGTCCAGCGTGCTTGCCCAGCTTTAATGAAGCGATGTTAAATGCCAAGTAACTACATATATATCCCAGCTTAATTCCGATTCATATAACCATTTAAAACCAAAACTAACTTTACAGAAACCGCATGCTACAGCTGGAGAAGGAGAGTGATTTGCTAGAGAAGAGTTTTCTGGAGTATGTGGAGCGTGCTCGTGCCCACAAACAGAAGCAGATGCTCAATATACGCAATAGCTGTGCTCGTGAACGTCAGCACATCAATCGCACACTCGAAAACTTTCGGGATTGGCAACGACGCATGCGTCTGGAGGATCTACAGTTGCCGATAGTAGTGCCGAAAGTAACCGCACCTGTATACACCAGTGCCACCGAGGTGGTAACCCCAGAGAGCTATCACTTCACCAATGCCATAACCGATGCACGCCGCAAACTCTTCTCGGAGCTACATGCAACCATTTCTGACTCATCACCAACACCACCACTAAAAACAACAGCAGCAGCATCAGCGGTACAGCAAGTGGATCTGGAACAGGAGCGGCTAGTTGATCAGGTTCAGGCTGAGACGCAACAGTTGCTTAACCGCGTTGAGGCCACATTGGCGCGAGTTGGAAGGCATCCTAGCCTGCAGATGCTAACCGTCGAATCGCAGATGCCACCGTTTGAAGCTGATCCTGATTTGCTGAGCAGCGATTCGACGATTTCAACGGTTGGCGATGTCAATGGTGTTGGTGGCAATATTCCTCTTACACCGCTTACACCACCAGCTAGTGACAAACTACAGCGTTCCATGGCAAAAATGCAGCAGCTTTTCGCTGGCCAACCAGACACAAAACCTTCAAGACGTCCCTGGAGTGCACCCACCATTAAACTAAGCACACAGAGCACATCAGTTCGACCGCATACGGCGCCCAGCATACAAACGGTTGCCACCTCATCACTTGGAATGCTGGACGCACTAAGCGAAACGGCCAACTCCAGCACTCGCCCCACTGCCATGCGTGAAGTGTATGCACAGTTGGTGGACAATGCCACAAGCACATCGCGAGCATCATCCAGTTCATCATTGTCCCACAGCGTCGACTTTTGGCAACGTATGAACCTATGAATAAGAACTGACGATTCCTTTACTAGACAGGCGAGCACATTAATCCATATTCCCATGTTCCCTGCAATCCTGTCTAGCAAAGTGCTTTTCAGTCAAAATCTACAACACACATCAAATGCATTTAATACATATACATACATAGAGATAGTTTATATTAAGAACTTCTTCACACTCAGTATTATCTGATAATCAAGCCCTAATGTATTCATGTACATATACACTAAAAAAAAACCACATCTAAATACAACAGTAACTTAAGTACGATTAAAGTGTATCAAAAACATCTAAAACTAATTAAGATCTCTTGAGTATAAGGATCCTTTAAAATTCGTGTAGCGCATAAGAACGAAATACTTTCAATTTTTCCATAACTAATTGCAGTCGATTTTTGGATTATAGTTTTTTTCGGAGCTTCAAATCGATTTTAAGCTTCTTATTTGAACCAAATACATTCAACTATTGATTAAAATTCGGTTTTAAATACATTATTCTTTCCAATTTCTTATCAAAAGTGTAAACCGATTAAAGTCCACAAAGAACCATTATTCCGGGCATATAGCTTATACATGTATATGACTAACACACCAAAGTTCCAATATAATATATAGTATTCTCTGTTTATTCCTAAACTGCTGTACCATTGATAAGATCGTAATGCTCTCGTTTCTGTGGCACGTTCATGCCGCTAAAGAGACTTGCATGGGAACGACGACGTTCACGTTCCATCTCGTCCAGATCAAAGGTGTCACCGATTACCGAACTGCCACGTCGCTGCACATCGTCAAAGGCGTAAGCCCGTTGAAACTTTACCGGATGAATTGCCGTGCTGCTGCTGGACACCGGCACAGCGATGGCCGGCGTGTACAATGGCTGCGGATGTGGATAGCCATTAACATAGTTGGATGGTGACGATGGAATGGCAGTTGGCCATTGTACAGCAGCCGCTTGTGGATGTGTCTTGTGCACCTGAGAATCCTCGCCATGTAAAGGCAGCGTCAGCGTAGACAAATAACGATTCTGTTGATGCAACTGCTGTGGATGCTGCTGCTGCTGTTGGTATTGCATTAGTTGTGACAAACGCTGATGACTGGGACTGTAGCCGCTTAGATGGGAAGCCAAGCTATCCTGGCTGCCAGCTGGTTGTCGCATAAAGGAACGTGGCAAGGTTCGACTCTGGCCGTGCTCGGATGCGAGGCGTTGTTGGTCTGGCCATGGCCATATGTTTGATGCATGTGTGTGCAACGAAAGATTTGAGTTGAGTCGACGCAACTGTTGCGGCTGTGACCTCAATGGCGGCATCATCGGATCCATGTACATGGACATGCGTTGAGGATGCACCAACTGAGCGTGATCTGCGGGGGATTAGCAAATTGTATATATAGAAATGTCATGGAAACTTTCTCTTTTGCTTACCAGCTACGACGAAAAGATGTTCATCGTCTAATGCTGGACCGGATCGAAACTCTCGAAATCCATGATCATCGCCATCGGCGTCGTCATCATCATTGATGTGGCGACTCTCGTGACCTCGACGAGTCTGTTGGGGCAAACGTGTTCGTGGCGAATCCTCATCTGCATCCTCGCTGGGTATGTAGTAGATGTTCTTGGGCTTGTTACGTATGCCTGCACGCTTGCAAAATTCCTGGAACAGTTCATCCTTGGTCTTGCGCAAGCCACGCTTCAAACCGCACAATCGAGCCGCAGATTGCTGCTCCTTCTCCATTATGGTATTGGTGGCCATGTTGCGTCGCTGCTTGCGCTGCAGCTGGATTGTGGGTGAGGGTACCGCTGTGGCAAAGATGTCCGTTGTGGTTGACACGGAACGTGTTAGTGGAAACTCCTGGGGCAGATCGGCAAACGTCGCTGCTGGCGGTATTACTTGATCCGCTGGCGCCACCGATGGCTCCATGCACAGTTGATTGAGGGACTTGGCAAAGCTGCGCGAGTGCAGATTACAATTTGAAGACACTGGCTTCTCGAAATAGTAGCGACGCTCCAAATCGGTGTGCGTATAGAGATTCGTATTGGATCCGCCCAGATTGGCATTGGGATGCTTGCGGCATGCATAGCCAGCGGGCAACGTTTGTGCCTGGCTCGGTCCACGTCCTGCATCGTGCACCTGATGAAGTCTTCCATTGCTGGAACGTAATGGCGCTTGCTGACGGGCAAGTCGTAGTCGTTGTTGTTGTTGTTGCAGTTGGTGTTGCTGCAGCTTTCCTAGTTGTTGTCCATGGACCAATGCCACAGGGGATACCGCTTCCGGTGTACCGTGCGTTTGTTTATATCGTTTGTAGGAGTGACTGAGTAGGGCGTGTTCATGTTGACCCTCCTTGAGCTTGGACTGCATGTTGACAACACTGAAGCAGGGTAGTCGCTGCACATAACGGAAATGTTTAAGTTTAAGTTAGGGAACTGAAGCTTCACTCATAAAAAATTATTATTATTAACTATAATTTTCCCATTTTCAACGATATACGCTTGTTATCGATAACAATGAGATCAGTACCGAAATATTGATCAACTTTAATCACATCATCAAAAAGATATGATTTTTATATATTAGATAGATATTGCATATAGAAATTTGTTGTCAATGACGGTAAAATGTAACAAATGTATGCTACTCATAACAGTAAATAAGAAATTGCAGCCCTAAGGTTTGATTAGATAGACTTTCGGTAATACTATCAATTATAACTTTAACTATTCTATGTCGTTGAGAAAAGCTTTAATGCTTGGCTTGTTTCAGCCAATGTACTACATAATTCAGTTCGTTTTGGCTTTCGCCATTTCGTTCCTGTCAACCGGAAGTCGGCGTGATGGGAAATGCAATAGTCCGCCTCCACACCCAACACAGTTACCGCCCATAATAAAAACGGTAACTTGGTCTTGTCCCGTTATGCATAATTATAGAGGCGGATGCGGCCGTTACAACAACCATCCTGCACAGCAATACTTACACTGTAATAACTTAGTTCCTGCAGATTAATGTAGAGAAAGATGTTGAGCACTCCAACAAACTCGGTGGCAATGAACCCAAACACAAACAGAAAGAAACTCTGGCCATAGGTCACTTTAATGAGTGGCGGCTGCAATGATGAACGCGGTCTCAACTTCGACCCAATCTCAGCCTTCAATATGGATATATAGGCAATCAATCCAATGAGCATGACTAAGCCTGTCAGACAACAAATAAATCATATATATGTATTTATTATAATATATTTGTATAGAATATATTTGTTCATGCATTTAATATGTAATATATTTACTTACCGCTGACAATGAAGAGAATGCCAGCACTAAAGTAGTAAAGATTATTTTGATGCGAACATGTTGGTATCAGGAAAACAATGAAGCTGATGAGCAAAAAGATGCCGGAGGCCAAAAAGATAGGGCATGATTTTGTTACCGTGTCTGAAAGAAGGAAAAAAGAACACAAAAAAACATGTTAAAACAGTTCAACAAACTTTAGTTCGACTAGACTTTTCTCTGCACCCTAGATGTAATCACTAATGTCATCGCTTCCTACAGTAGTTACTGCCAGTCTTCGATATTATTTGTGATTATTAACCGATTTCTTTGTAATTTTTACATCCAAACTTTCTAGTTTGAAAACTTAACACATTATTGTTATCGATTACATATCGATACATATCGGAAATCGAAAGAGCAATCGAATTGAAAGCACCTTTAAAGTATATAAATATCTTATCATTGCTTCGAAATAATCTTTGATATCGATTACTACCGATACATATCGAAAACAGAAAGAGCTACCGAAATGAAAACGCCTTTAAAGTTTCCATCCCATATTAGTGCACACCATAATTGAATATAAATGTCCAGTGAAAAGAGTCGAAATAGAAACACCTTACAGTTATCGATTAATATCGAGACATATCAGATATCAAAAGAGCTACCGAAATGAATGCGCCTTAAAAACTCCCTCCGCCTGTGAATACATGTTATGTCTACGTTATAAATTAATATAAATTTCTACCTAATGTGGTCGAAAATGCCGCTAGGTGCCACATTTGCAGGCACTGGCAAAACTTTAATGTACCGCAGCCACATGTGTGTGCCTATTTCAGCCCTGGTTGATGGTCAAAGTAAAAAGTAAATAATGCAAACAGCGGGTGGGTGGTATGTGTTCGGGTGGCGGGGGGTTGGGGTGTAGGCTTTGGTAATAACTTTGATGGTTGGCCAGGTGTTTAAAGCTCATGGCTATACATATATATATATATATATATAAATATATAGATTTATATATATATGGGTTAAAAACAGCAACAACAAGAACAACGAAATGTGACGAGAGAAATCACTTTACTGTCAAAAATCATTTTTTTTTTACCGAAATACATGTTTACAGAGATATGAGATTGATATACAGAGTAATTCATAGTATGAATTTATCACCTGCGGCGTACTTCAAACCCATTTCGTTGTCAATTGTGGTATCAAATTGATGAAATATTTGAAATTGTTGTGTGGAAAATCGTGCAAATACACACACACAAAATTGCCGTCCCTCTGGGAGGGGAGGGAATGTATAGAAACAAAATAAAATTGAAAATTAAAATGAAAATAAATTCAATTTTAATGTATGAAATGTAGCGTTACACAATCCCAATTAAAATCTATTCTGTTCGTTGCGCTAACAAGTAAGTAAATTCCGTGGAATTCTGTTTAGTCATTAGCGCCATGAAATTCGTGAAATACATTTTGTAACTTGAGCTTATTACGGAACGGCTTGCCAATCAGTAACATGCAAGTTTGCATCATTAGTTACTAACAAGCTTTAAACCAGCTTAGTAAGAATTTAAAATATTTAAAGCGTTTCATTTAGTTTGGATAGCATTTTGGTTTGCGTATCTGCTTATTGGAGTTCTTGTACTGGAGGTTTGTGTCTAAGATTTAACGCAATGAAATACTAATCTGATTGAAAATGATTTTAAGAAGTCCCAAAAAATACAATTTTTATGATTTAATAAACTGTGTTAAAAGTTTTTGTGGCACAAAATCAATCGGATTACGGTTCCGGTTTCGTTTAGAACTAATCGATTTGAAACCCTTCAAGTAACAACTTCCTGAAGTAATTTTACACAATTCAAATCTCTCTGGGGCCGGCCTGTTATGCAAATGCATTGAATATTTTACTTTATCTATGCCGAGAAAGAAACTAAAATGTTGATTAAAAAAAAAACATAAAAGTTTGCGTAACAAGTATAAGCTAGCAACATATATGTATGCACAACTATGCAGCTGGAATGTTGACTGTAGTAAAATAAGCTTGACTGGGAGATACCCTGAATCCGGCATACCGGAACTAAGAAAAGTTATCGGCACAGACTGAGCAATAGAGCTATATCGATTTGGCTGTTGATGCTGATCAAGAGTATATATACATAATGTGGCCGAATGCCCGTTTCATTGGTCAAAGGTTTAGAAAATGTTTACAGGATATGTTGCAGTCGATCACTAGCAAAACTTATGCATTTACTTACAGGGTATGGCTGGTGTTGAGTCTTGCGGATCCGGTTGATAGCCCTCCTCTGGGAAGTAATCAATTTTGATGCAGTTGAATGTATCCACATCCAGGCCTGTACATAAAAAAATAAAAACAAAAACGATTAAAAAATATTCATGTGTGTGTGTGGGTGTGTTTGTGTGTTTATGCATGTTGTACACACACATGTACACTAATAAATAGACAGAGCTGTGTTTTTTTATGTTTTTTTTTTTTGATATGGCAATGCTGTCAGCGAAATAAATCAGTTCTGTCGCCTGACTTCGGCGTTAATTGGTGGCAGTTGTTCCGTTTATTTGTTGTCGCTTGATTGATTGATGGATGGACGGATGATGACCAGACTGACGGGATGATTGGCTACACTGATTGTGTTTCATCTAGCTTGTTGCTATCGCCATGCAACGCCGTCAAACAGGATCTTGCACGTTTTGACTAACATGACGTATGCGCAATATTATTCATTGCCTCCCCCTTCATATCACATTTGTCATCATTAACACACACACACACACTCATACACTTACCTGGCAACGATGTGCACAATATCCAGAGACTAGATTTGGTATATTTGGTTATATAGGCACCATCGTCCAGTGCATTAAAGTTTGCCGTACCATTATAGTTGACATTCGGTAACTTTTCCTCGGTGAAAAGCCATTGGGGTCCTGCCAGAGCGGCGATAACAATTGCCACAGAAATGCTACAAAAAAGAGATTGCAAAAACTCTCAACGCTTAGTTGCAGTCTCTATGCATGTTTCAAACGATAACGAAACGCCCCCAAAAGGTCTTGGAAGGGATACATATGTGTGTGTGTGTGAGGTTGGTTTTTGTGCGAACAGAAAATAAAAAAAAACGAACAATGCACGCAAATATGTAAGGTTATGTTAAAACTGCAGTTCCTGTAGGAAACCCCCTCAAAAAAAAAAGTGACTAATTAATTAAGTGGCATTCCGGTTGTTACTTGCCAACGGCATAACTGCCACTAATAAATATCATTCAATTACAAATAAAACGTTTTTTTCCACGCGCAAAGTAAATAAATCAGTAATAAACTTACACCAGAAAAAAAAAGAAGTTGTTTGAGTTTTGCGCAAACACAAAATGAATGATTAAATGTAATGTCAATAAGAGAAAAAAATGTTTGTGCGCTTTTAAATGAGTTTTCAATTTAATTTGTACAAATTCAATAGAAAAAAACAAACAAATAAACCTGTTTTTTTGTTTCACAACATTCGTTGTTAACCTTTGAAAAGCAAATAATACCAGCCCAACCCCAGCAAAATAGTTAATATATAGTTAAATTTGTTTTTAATTAAATTGTGTGCATAGATAAATGCGTCAATAAACAAATTTCTGTTTGTATTTAAAGAGTTGGCTCTTTTGTTTAGGAAAGTAAATGCAGCTGGTGCAGGAGGTTCATGTACAAGATGAGGTTCATGCACAAGATGAGATGGCATTAAGTGTGTCAGTACTTAAGTTAGCCCAAGTGCTACTGGGACCCCGTCCATTTTGCAAGCAAATAGTTTTCAAACAAACAAATTAAGCCCACTTTGCAATGATTTATGCCGCTAACACAATTATTTGTGGCACTGCCACCAGCAGCAACAGCAGCAGCAACTTTGCAACCTGTGCAACACAGCCAAAGATGTTGCGCGTATACGCGAGCGCGAGCGCGAACATAATATATATATGTTTATAAAAGTTTTCCTGACTGACTCTTGTTAGTCTCCAGTTTCACCTTGACAAGTTCTAAGTTTAGTTCAGTTTATTTCTAGACTGTCCCCTTTTATCCATCACCATTTCATGTTGCTGCTGCTGCTGCTGCTGCTGCTGTCCGTGGCATTTGGGTGTGCAATGTGCAAAATTCACATCACATTTTTTGCGAGAAAGTCGATGCGCCGTTTGAGTGACAAATGTCAAGGGGCAAGCAATAAACTTCTCTCTGTGTGTGTAAACTTTGGAAAATATTTGTCTAGTACATAGTTGATTAAAAGAGGTTTCATTTGATATCAAAAGTTAACTCAAAACAACTTCAATATTATTTTGAACATTTAATACATATAGAACAAAGCTTCAATATATTGATATATCAATATCACGATCGTGAAATGATCGTTTAGTTCAGAAACTCTAGTTCTGCCTTGGGTTTAAGAGATGATTATTTTATCAAGATTGAGACAAGAAGGGAAAAAATGGTCGACTCGGTTGCGGTTGTTAATACATTATATAAGATTGTCTAAGCTGCCTACTAAAATCACTTAAAACAATTAAATGAATTTTCTCATTCATCAATTTGATTTAAAATCGTATTATCACTATTCTTATTCCACGCAAGTTTTTGCGCTCTCTTATTGAAACCTTAAACACCCTTAACTTAAGCTATATGAAACTCGTTTAATTCAAACAAAAAAGTTTCTATATTTAATCTTTTTACTCACAACATTCTAAAAAGTAGTTTACGTCAAATTCAGTTTTATTGAAGATTTTCTAGAAATATACTTTCTGAAACTTACCTAGCTGCAACAGGTGTCAATAACCACAGGTAACCGCCGCCGCCGCCCACGACGCCAGTGTTAGTCATGTTGTTGAATCCGCTTTGAGCCGTGAGAATGGCATTGCCATTGCTAGTTGTTGTTGTTACAGTTGCAGACGGTGCTGCTGTTGTTCTCTGATGTTGTCGTTCGGCAGCTTTGTAAATGCCTAACGATAGCAACTGTCGCTGTTGTTGATGCTGCTCTATCTGTTGCTGTCGTTTATCATTAGTGTTGGCGTGGCCTGTGCCATTGCCATTACCATTGTTGCTGCTGCTGTAGCTATTGCCATTCCCATTCCCGTTAAGCTGCAAGTCATGTAAGCTATCTGCAATTGAAGTGAAGCCAGTTGACAGAATGCTTCCGGAAATTGTGTTGATAACGCCAGTTTGAAGTTGTTGCTGCTGTGAACGTCGCTGACCGCCATTGCAATTATTGCCACTGTTGCTGCTGCTGCTGCCGTTGGTGCCGCTGGTGCCGCGAGGCAATGTTGCCACTGGTGACTGCTGCACAGATTGATGATGAGGTCGCTCAATGGATGCACTTGTTGTCAACTGATGCCTGGCCAATGCCTGCTGCTGATGTTGCTGCTGCTGCTGCTGCTGCTGCTGCTGCTGCTGTTGCTGCTGCTGTTGCTGTTGATGTTCCTGTTGCGGTTCTGCTTGTGGTTGATGTTGCTGTTGCTGTTGCTCGTAGCTATTGCTTTTAGTGTAATTAAAGTTGCCCTGCAATCGCTGTTTATTATTGCTGTGAGGCGTGGCCGTTACGCCCACACTATTTATACTATGTGAAGATGCCACACGAAAAACATTTGGCACCGCCGGATGATCACGCATTTTCACAATTGACACAATTCTTGCACACTTGAGAAAAAAAATTGATTTAAAACTAAAAAAAAAAAATGAAATGTTCTTTCTTAGATTTTCATTTCAAATGCGCGCTCAAAAAATAATGTTGGCCACTGGACAATATTTGGTGTGTTTTGGGAGTTGCTGTCGTTGTTGCACGTTCAACAACTTCTCAATAACTAAAAGCGAATTCTGCCAGGACGCCAATGAAAGGCGGCAGCAGCACGAATCAGGACTCGGCATAAAGCCGAGTGTCGGCAAGCCGAGGCTTCTTTTTTTTTGTTATTGCGTTGCCTGCCTGCCTTTCTGGTTGGCTTGACGAAATGGCAAACGACGGCCTTATGTTGCTGCCGTCACTTGTACGCATCTCAAAGCGATTATAAAACACACCAACAGCAATAGCAATAGCAACAGCAACATCAGCAACAACATCTGCAACACTAACAACAACAACAACGAGGTGGAGCAGCAGACGTTTGCTACTTCCGATGTTAGCTGAAAGTGACTTCCGGTCGCTCTGGGATCTATTTATAAATACACACTTTCTGTATGTATGTCAGTGTGTGTGTGTTGGAGTGTGCAACAAAAGAGCCACTAACAACTGTTTGTGGTTGTTGCATGTTACTTGCTGTTGTTGCACTTTACTGCAAATCATTGCATTTGCACTTTCTGCCCCATTTGCAACTTTATGTTACTCATGCATGCCCCTATTCTCCCACCCTCCACCCCTCCCCTTCAGCCACCCTATTATTTAATTGAATCAGCCACAAGAGATAGCTAAGGCGACTAGTCGTTGATTTGGGTACACCATGGCAAGGCAATAGAATAACCCAATCATTTCAATCACACACTCACTTAAATCCAATTAAGTGTTATGGTAGAGATCTTAAATGAATTTTGCATATATATGTATATGGATTTCTTTTCTTTTCGAAGATGTTATTAAAGTCGAAAACGTAACTAAGTTAGATACTATAATCCACTCTATTATATTGTTGTTAATGTTGAAAGTCAAAAATTAAGATTATGTTGCATACCAATAGGCGCCAATTTCTGCTTACTACATCCGTTACTTATCATCAACTTCTTCACAACTTCAAGCGACTGAACAAAGCAGGCTACCTCTGCCTATAAGATTTAATAAATATTGAAATAAGATTCAACATTCAATTCAGTCAACAAAACAATTACACTTTCAATTCTTCACAAAAATATATGGTTAACTTTTCAAATATTTTTCACTAATGACCAGTTAACATGGTTAGAAAACGTCTGTCCGAAATGTTGCTACGTTACGGTTGAATCTAATGCGTTGTTTAACCCAGTGGACACAACATCATTGATCCAAGGATATACATATTTAATAACATAAGAGAAACAAAACTATAGTTGTTTTTTTTTTGCTAATTTCTTTTATATAAATGGAGGTTTTCTTCGAATGATTAATTTGCCTATGGTTTAGGAGTGCTTATACACAAAATGTATAGTCTTAAGCTCTTAAAGAAGTCAAGATCTGCGCGTTTTTACTAAAATACTTGGTTAACACTAAGTAACGAGAAAAAATGACGAGTAACGAGTGTTTAAGTAACAATACTCTGTCTGCACTTGTTTTTTCACATTACCCTATATGGACAGGGAATAGGTTTCGCTTACAACGTTTGCTTCGAGTCTGAAATATAAGGCAACAATAACGTGGGCGACAAAGCAAATGCGGCACACATGTCTCTGCCACGTGACATTCTGTCAATTTAAGGAAACTGAGGGCGGATGGCATCACCATACACAACTCTCGTTATTCTTATCAAATTCAGATAAAGGCAAAGTAGGCTAACTGTCAACACAGTTCCAAGATGTAAGCATAAAATTAAAAACAGTCAAACAAGGCACATATATTTTATTCACTCAAAAAATAAAACTGCAAAATTTTTAAGTTTATTTAGAAATAAATAAAAATTCGAACCACAAACCAAAATGGCAATCAAAAGAAAACTGCGAAAACAAATCACAAAGCCACGTAAGGCAAAGCAGATGAAAAAGAAAACTCAAACCATGGCCATAAAATCGAGGCCAAAACTGCACACAAAAAAGTTGAGTTCGGTTCGCTGTCCTCGCTCTTCCATTAAGCACAATGTCAAGCCGATCAGCCTAGAAGAAACAGTTGCCATGATCAAAGGTAACATATTCATGTCCATGGATGCCAAGCAGGACATCAGTATAACCACCAAGAAGGGCAAAGCAACTGGAATAAAGAAGAAACTGAAACCGAAAACGGGAACAAAAACAAAAACAAAACAAAAGCAACAGCGATTCCGTTCCGGCTTTGGCGTACCCAAGGCAATTGATCCGAAGTTGATCCAGAAAACCGTCAACAAACAGAATGTGGAATTGAAAATACCATTGGCCGGTCGAATTCCCATCATTGATTTCATTTCAACTGAGGAATTTTATCGCCTGGACAGCTCGAAGCGAAAGAAAAAGCCTAACTCCAACAAGGATGCAGCCATCAAAATGTAATGCATTACATGTGAGAAAAAACGGCATTTTGTCCAACTTTGTTTAGCCAATAACAGAAAAAAAAACTTCAAATCTAATTTATGAATAAAAAAAGCTCAACCCCTAACCTACTGCATCTGAGTTATGATGGTTATCGATAATAAACGATTTGTGTTAGGAAGGGGAATAAGTTAAAACAAAGTTGAACTAGCTATAGTAATTTGTGTTAGGATAAGCTCGGAGATAATCTTTCTTTGAACACGCGCAACAGATTAAGAACAACGAGCTGTGATTGTTATCGATAATAATCGATTTGTGTTTGGTTAGGCGTGTGTCTCTCTTTGAGCACTTTTTCAACTGCAATTTAATATTATGTTTTTCATGTACACAAAATATTGATTAGTCAGTTAATGGTCAAAGCCAATGAACGCTTTAGTAGGTTGCACAGTGACACGCTTACCACACACATCAACACACACACACACACCTTGATTTGCATATGTATGTGTGTACGTGTTACCTGATTAGCGCCTTTTCGTTTGTGTATTCAAATGTGTCTAAATTGATGAGCACTTAGGGTTGTTGACCAACATGTTGCTGCTGCTGCTGGCGTTGTCGGTTGTTGGGTTGTTTGGTTGTTTGGGGTTTTTGTGGGGGGTGCTGTGGTAGGATTAAAGCAATACTCCATCGGGTCACTGGGTTCACGTGTCACGCTTGAATACCTCCACAACTGACCCACTCACAGCGCCCGTGAGAGAGAGGGGAGCGGTGCAGTGAAGCGATAACAATTTGACGTACCTAAAACCCAACGAGATGACACAATACTAGCACAGAACATGCAACAACTTGCACTTCATTTACTTACTGCCACACACCAACAACATTATTAGAACGCTGATTGACTTACGTTGCGAACCGAACCGAACCGCACCGAACCAAACCAAACCGCACCGCACCAAACTGAAACTGGTTAACGATAACTGATTTAAGGCATCGCTAACCAACATTTAACCCAAATCGGTAGCTTTGTAGCCAGGCCCGTCATTCTAACGGGTAATTCGCATGTTTGCCGCACACACATTCTTTAACTGTAAGTGGAGCGGAAGTTTAAGTGCTGCAAACGTGCCACATGCCACATGCAACACGACAAGCAGGTGCTTGTTCAAGTATCGCCAAGCAAATTAAAAAAGAAAATAAATTAAAAGCATTTTTTTTTTTCACACACACAAAATTGAATCGAAACGTTCAATTCGGAACCACTTTTAAGCGTTTGGATAAATAGAAATTTGAAATATTTATATGCGAAGTAAAATGAAACTTTTATCCGCTAAGAAGAAGAAGAAGAAGACGAAGAAGCCTTTTCATACTGTCATTTGCAAATGTTCATTTGAGTAAATTTTGAACAGTATCAAACATTATAGAACCCAAATTCCATTTTAAGTTCAAATACATGCATATACATATACATATCATGTAATTTGGCTAACGGAGGGCTATGCAACAATTGGTAGTGGGGGGTGTTGTCTGGTTGCAACATTGTTATCTCTTATTCACTGTGTTGCACAAACCACTCAAATTTTAGATGCGTCCCCCAACCTCATAAAAGTATTTATATATATTCAAAATGTGTTTTTATGACAGTTTTATGTAGAATTTGTTAGTTAACACTCTCTTGCAGCATTTTGTGGTATAAGTTTAGAAACCACAGGTTTCCACATAATCTGAATAGATACAAAGAAAATGTTACGTTCTTTTCTGACAGTTATATAACATATACTTTGCAAACATATTGAAATTAATATGTGAACGGATGGACTTTGAGCTGGCAAGTGTATATATTATTATCGGCTTGATGTTCTTTTTAGTTGTAGACAGTTTGTGCAACTTTGTGTTGCAAAACTTTTCGCTTGACTATTTATGCCCTGAACACCAAATGGACAAAGGGTATATAAGCCACATATATAAAAAAAAATGTTATTTCCAATATATCTTTAAAAAGTATATTCACTATGTTATTTTGTTATATAAACTATATTATTATAATGTAAAAAACAATACGAAATAGTTTAAAATAATATGATATTAACTTTCAGTTGTAACAGAGTATTTATACAGTCGTTAACATAACATTTGCAAGATGCTTATTACATGTTTGGATTTTGTTTTTAAGCCAATCTTGTTTATTGTCTAACGCTTTTTGCATTTTGCATTTGCATTTGCATTCGGGCCATCTAACTTTTGACCAGCAACAGCAGCAGCATCAGAAGCGGCAGCAGCGGCAACAGCCAAAACTTTGCTTTACTTGCAACAGCCAAAGTCAGCCAAGTTAACACGACAGTGAGACAGACAGATAGCCATTGGGTCATAGAGAGTATTTGTTTGGCAAGAACGCACTATGGATAATTTGATCAGTTTTTGTGGCATTATTTGTTATTAAGCAAAGTCACATTATCAAATTTAAAGTTGTGATCTGAAAACTACAATCAAACTACATTTGAATTTCACAAAAATTGATTGAAAGACATTTTAAAGTTTCTCATTTCTTCTAAATTGCGTTAGTTAATGTTTTTAGCTGTCAGAAAAGCTGTGTTTAACAGCATGTAACTTAACAGTGGTAAGCTCTGTTAACTCTGAAGAGCTTCTTATTCTGGCTATGTAAGTCGACTTTTGAAAAATGTGGTTTTCGGCCACAGAAACTGTTCAAATTACCTACCCATAGTGGAACACAATTGTGTTAGTTGGATAAAGTTGTTCATAAACTATAGCATACTTAGAGGGGCGCTCGCTTTATTTCACATGTGTAGAAAGTAATCGCATAAAATGTCAAACATTTCATACAACAAACAGAAATTACCTAAAATATGTCAATACCACAACTTGAATATCTTTAGTTTATACCAACTTTGAGTTGTTCATTAAACATCAGCAAATACTCTTGATATTTTTTTCGACCAGTTTGCAATCGCAAAGCCATAGAAAAAACTTCAAAGTAATCCATCCGTTTGCTGATGAAGCTTCTACTGGTTCTACTGGTAATTACTGTGATGGCTTTGCAAGGGTTTTGTGTGTGTTCAATGGCTCACACACACACACATACACACACACAGACAGAGACAGAGACAGAGACAGTGAAGCGACCATTTTGATTTTATATATTTTATTTTTAGCTGTCCCCTGGTCACGTGTCTTCCCGCCCCACAAAGGTTGGGGTGGGGGGTATTAAGCACCGATGTAAATTGTGCATGGACCAACTTTATTTGAAACTCTACCGCTTTTTAGATATCAACACTACACAAAGAGCAATACAATTTTAACCTATTTGACCTGTTTCGACAAACAAAAACCGGAAATGCAAACAACACATACACAACTTACATATACATATATACATACCATACTGTGTTTCACTTTAACACATACCTTTAATATCATCAGTTTCCAGTCCAACTGATTGTTGTTGAAAAGTTAATGAGCGCGATAAGTGTTTGATATGCATGTGAATAAAACAAGGGAGAGAATGATTCCCGCTTCTGACTGATTGCTATCAATGCAGAGCTCAAGTTGATTAAGCTTTTGGTTAAGTTTAAGTACCCACATACACATTTTGTGATGTAGAAGTGCATTAAAACTGTTTTTTTGTGATTATTTTAACTGCAAACTGTTTAAACTACATTTAATTGTTTGTTGCCAAATAAAGTTGAAAAGTTGCAAGTTGAATTTCATGAAAAAAACATGTGTAAATATAAATATGCATATATGATATGTAATATGTAAGAAGGCTCTAGAAGAGTAAGACTGACGAGAGGATACCCTATAGTCATGCCCCATAGTATCTCTGATGTTTCTCAAACGATTTCAATCAATAATTTTCACAAAAAAACAATTTTCAAGTTTTCCCAATTTAAGACTCCATTGTTATCGATTGCATGTGTGTGTCGTAAGCCTGTAAATTTATCGATATATATCTAAAGTACTTAGCGGACATGTCTATATATGATATTGATCAAGTTACATAACCATTACACCCTTTTTAAGGGTATAAAATTGAATGTCAACACATTGTACCAAATTACCATATTGATGAATGTTTCTCATTAATGTTGTTTATTGCTGTTTTTTGTTTTTGTTTTGTTTCAACTTTTATTTATGCTCAAAGGTACGAAATACAGTGAACTGTTTTTTATTTTATTTGATTGTTTGATTTTGTTTGTTGTTATTGTTTATATGGCTGGGTATAAATGTTGTTTATTTTCATTTTCAATTTTTATTTTTATTTTCATTTTCAATTTTTTATTTTTATTTTGCGTTTGCTTTTGCTGTTAATGCGAGATTCATAGTATTTGTTTTTCTTTCTTTTTCGCTTATTAGGTTTTCGGAAGATAAACACAAGAAGGAGGGGGGAAAGCGGAAGTTGGGGAAGTTAGATCGCAAAAGATATTGAAGAACAAATTCGTTTTTAAATACAATTGATATGAAACCTTGAACCTTGCAAGCAAACTAACAATTTCAACTGATAAATATATTTCAACTGCAAACGTATAATAAATAATTTCTTAATATTTTCAGACACTTAAATGTGCTTCGAGTTATATGTTTTGTTTGAATTTCTTGATTTTCTATTTCATTTTTTTTATAAAATATTTCATCTCTAATATTTTTTTAAATTTCTTTCCAGCAGCATTTCTAGCATCACTTAATACACTTATGTAAATTGTTGTATTACTTAATTCTATATACACATATATATGTATATATATATAATATTATTATTTCTTTTTTGTTTAATGAACTATAATTCAATTATTTCTTTTGTTATTTGTTATTTCATATTTCTAGCTAATCATTTAATAAATCAACATTTATTTATTTTTTTTTTGTATTATATATTTATTATTGTTATTGTTAATCGCTTTATTATATTGCTCTTGTCTTTGGTTTTTCTTCGGTTTTCCGTTTTCGGTTTTATAGATTAAACATTTATCGTTTATTTTGATTGACAAAAAATTCATTCACACCAACAACAATAAATATATATTTTTGTATGTATTTATTATAACACATTAAATCAATTACAACAATATAATACTTAAATTTCAGACAATTTTCATTTTCATTTTCATTTTGTTTTTCTTTTTGTTTGTTATCGTTTTGTTTTGTTTTTGTTTTTGTATGGGGGTGTGTTTTCTCGTTTTGGGTGGGCTGAGGGGGATGGCATTTTGTTAAGGGCGCGCGCGTCTCTGTCTCTAAATGCATTTTATTTATATATTTGTTTATTTGTTTGCTATATTTTGCACTTTTCCTTTTTTGAGACTTTTCACAATGGGATTCAAAATTTGAACTATCAAAAACATTTTAACTTCTTTCAGCATACTATTAGAAATCTTCAACTTATTTTCTCTGTATAATGTAGGTGAAAGTGGGCGATATTTAAGTTGGGTGAACAATGCGCTTAGATATTTATCGAATCGAATTGAATCGATATCGAAATGATGATAAAATAAAAACTATATCAATCGATTTTTAAATTGGAACTAACTAGAATCCATTGAATGCTGAAACTAGTCTGGGCACAACAAGGCACAAGATGTGGGCGGAACCGATAAGGTATATGTGTATATTATTGGTATTGGTATTGATAATGAAATCGATTTAAATCGCTATTTGTGCGTATAAGTATATCGAAGCGAAAGTTTGTTTCATAAGTTAGCGCGATAAAAAGAATGTTCAGATAATTAGTTTGAAGTTTGGCTGATCAAGGTTGATTTCTTAGAAGCTTTTGATAGGCAATACCACGATAACAGCGAAGTTTTCGATAACAATAACTGTATGCAGCAGACAAAATTGATGCGTATAAGAGTCTTAGACTGATTCCTTTGGTAACATTTCTAAAGTTTTTTTACCTAATATTTGCTATGTGAACCAACTATCTCTGATACGTTTAGTTATCGAATTTGTTATCGATTTTGGCAAAAATCAACATGACAGTATGAAAATAATAAAAAATATATTAGAAATACAACTATTTTCTTGATTGAATGATTAAATGCAACTTACAAAAACAAAAAATAGGCTAAGCTCCGCGGTTCAACTTTGGTTTAAATGAATGTACACCTAAAATGGGGGTTTCTTGTTCACATACAAATATGTACTACTAATATTAACGATAGCTAAATTTTGAACTCAGAAATGAGTTCAGGCATCCAATGGCCACATATATAGTTACACATACATGTACTTAAACTATTTCAAAAACACAATACAAACTAATACTATATATATTTTATAATTACATACATACATATGTATGTATGTATGTATGTGTAGTGTTTGTCTTCTTAAGTTCTTAAGTTTAGGTTAATAAAAAAATACATTTCCTCAATTAATTTAATGCATTTGTAGCTTAATAAATGTTTGTGTGTTTGCGTTTGTGTTAGCCAAACTCGATTTCAACTGAATTTCGATATTCGATTTCATATTACCTAAAAGTATACATCTAATAATACTCAAAAACACAAGTCTAAACAATTTTTCCACATTGAAGCGATCTCTTCTTTCCTAGTACATATATACACACACACATACACACTCACACACACACATTGTAGTAGTAGTTAGCATTGGTATTGTACATAGTTGTAGTATATAGTATACATATACATAGACATATATATATATATAAGATATATATATATATATGCTGATGCGCTTTCACACGGCCGTCTCATGATCAGTCTCATCGATCCGTCCCAGACGCCAAGAATTGGGATCCCCAGCTGAAATGATAAGTAAAAAAGTTTTTTTGTTTTCGTAAAAGTTTTGAAGGGTTCAAAATTGGTATTTTTGGTGTTTTCAAATGATAATAAATAAAGTAAAAGTAAACATTGAACTTCGCTACACTTTACAAGACATACACACACACAGACACAACGACATGTCATCGATCGATAACCGATAAACATTGCATTTATCAAAGTTTCAAACCAATCACATGCAAGCTACTACTGCTATATAACAATAATAAAAAAACTAGGCAATAAAAGAAGAAAAAAACCAAAAAAAAAATGCACTTAGCATGGGAATATATATTGAATACACAACAACACAGACAGACACAGATAGTAATAGATATATAGTTGAATATATATAATACAGATTAAGATACTGTTAACCGCTGGTTGGTTTACTCGCTCTTTGGGTTTGGGTCTTGGATATTTTATCGGTTTTTGGTTTTCTTTAGATTTTATTAGGTTACAAATACATACTATTATGAAAAACTTACCGCAATCATAATACTTCGATATCCTGGGCAGAGCTGTTACCATTCGTTGTTTGTTGTTGTTGTGGTTGTAGGTGGTGTAGTTGTTGTTGTTGTTGTTGATATACGTTTATGAGCAATATATATATATACATATATATTTTTTGAACATTTATATATATATATATGTATATATGTATGTATATATATTATATGAGTATATATATTTATTTGTTGTATACGACGGATTTTGAACGAGTACATAGTACGACAAAATTATAGGCACCCAAAAAATATATAGAAAATCATTGGAAAAAATTGAAAAATTCGTTGCGATAATATTCCAAAACAATATAAAAATAAAGTAGTTTGAATGAGACAAGCGTGTTGAGGAATGTTAAGGATAGTGCGAGAAACACACACACACATTGAGACACATATATTCTACTATGTACATACATATGTACATCGGGATCATCACAAGATTGCAGTATTATTATTTTTTGCAACTATTTCATTGTGTTTTCATTGAGTGAAACTCGACTCATTTCTTCGCACTTTTCCATAGAGGAACTCTCACGAAGGTGATAACAATCAAACAAGGCTCGAATATAATGTTCTCGAACCTTTTTACGTCCGTTGTGACAATGTGTTAATGATTTGTAAACTAATAATATTATTAACAAAGTCATAAAACGTTAAATGGATGACCCATGCGAAAATACATAAACAAAAACAAAATCAAACTAAAAACAATATTTAAAGCGAAAATTATTATTAACCGACTGCGGCATACTCTGATACCAATATGAAAAACTGATAATAAGGGGTCTGCTTGAAAAGGGGGAGTACGGTAGGGCATTTATTTTGATGCAGATCTAAAGAGGGTGTTACTAGCTGTGTTCCCACCATTTTGTGACTATAGCATTTTAATAGCTATAGTTAATATTTGAATTTTATTGAATTGCACGTTCAGCCTAGTTTACTTGTTATCGATTTCCCAGCCCTTCAGTTGACGTACTGCCTCAATTTTTACACGTTATTCGACAAACACATTGACCAAGATATTTGCAAAGTTTCACTTCTTTAGATATGATAGTTGTCGAAAAAAGTTGGATTCATACGACCGGACTACCGGACGTTGCTCGATACCAATATACTATTTATTATCGGTATCAGAGTATAAAAATGATAAATTAGCACAATTGTTCACAACAATTCAACAATAGCACGTGGCCAAAAAATATGTACTAGAAACAAAACACTATTGCGGAGGCGAGAGCTGAGCTAAGCAGAGCGAAGCGGAGCGGTTCGGTACGGAATGGAGCGATTTTGTCGGATGCACTTTGTGTGTTTGGATTGTGTTTATGGGCAGGTCCAAAGTATTTGCGATTTTGTTGTTGTTGTTGTTGTTGTTGTTGTTGTTGTTGTTGTTGTTGCTGTGGTGGTCGGTGTTTAGCGCGTCAAAGCCAAAACCAAAACCAAAAAATAAATTGCTATTGATTGTGATCGCAAAAAATAATTAAATTAAATATAATATTGATAGAAAATAAATAAAATTTGTTGTCATATGATTATTATTCATTTTAATTGTAAATTAAAATAAAAAACAAATCAATGCCATTTGCGACAAAATTAATGTTAATGATACGCAAACGGACAGGCCAAAGTGTTCAAAAGATATGCAAACCGTTTTTATACCCTTAACCCATTAAATGGGCAAACAAAAAGGGTATAAATGGTTTTGTGCAAAAGTATGTAACAGGCAGAAGGAAGCTTCCCCGACCCCATAAAGTATATATATTCTTAATCAGCATCAACGGCCGAGTCGATATAGCCATGTCTGTCTGTCCGTATGGTCGAGAGCTAAGGGTATCTTCTAGTCAAGCTTACTCGACTTAGAGTCTTCTTACTTGTTTCACTTAGTTTTGCTCGTTTTCGGCTGCTTTCGGTTTGTGTACGTGCTTTGCATTCGTAAGCCGAGACGCAAACCATGCATAAGAACAGTTTAATCGAAAAGTAAGTTTTTGTTAAATAATTGGCGCGAATTGTTTTAACTTTTAAAACGAAGGGTCAGATTTTTTTTACTTCACTACTAAATTTGCAATTTATTTTTTATTTATTTATTTTATTTATTTTTTTTTTTGTATTTTTTTTTGGCTTGTTTACATTCACATTGATTCCGCAGTTCACTTTTATCATAGATATATGTATATGTATATGTAGGTATAATATATATGTATGTATAGGTTAGTATGTTAGGTGTATGATACAGTTGTATGTACAACGCAGTATTTATATATATAGAATATTGCTTAGTATGTTATACACACATATGTTTATGTATGTATGCAGGTTTCTATGTAAGTATTGATGTTTATATAGTTTTTTTAACAACAAGTATTGACGATATTATGAACCCTTTATAATCTTATTAACAAACATATAAGGAAATCGGTGGTAACCGACGGCAAAACTACTCTGTTCCCAGTGCAACACTTTCGAGTTGTTTATTTGGAAAATAATATTATTCAACTTTAATGTAAAAGACAGAAAGCAACTCTCTTCCACCTTGAGAACAGAGTATTTGGAAGAACACACAATGTGCAAAATCACAAGAAACAAGAACAGAAACAAACATATAATAAAAATAAAGTATAATAATAAATGAAAAGATTTTCCAAAAAATAAAAATGTTTTTGTGATAATGGTTGGCAAACATATATTATAGTGATGTATTAGATGGTTAAATAAAGTTGCCTATGTGCCTGCACAGTTAGAAAATGTTCCAGTATATAAATTTAATAAGTATGTATGCATATAATGGTATAATGGTAGTGTAAGTTCCATTTCAATTTTCATAATTGTACATTCAAGTTATTATTTTAATGCAAATTTTACAAAAAGTCATCGGCTTTTTCACTATAAAAGGACCAAAAAATGGCTTCATATTTGGGATCTTGATGTGATGTGTTAACATAATGCATAAGTTTTAAGTTTTTCAGCAAAGATCACGACTAGAGTTTGGAGCTGCATTCGACACACCCACAAATACACAGACACAGACACAGACATATCTCATTAATTAATGCATTGACATGGTTAACCGCATAGAACTTAACAGAATGTTAGCATAAAAGGTTTATGTTAACGATGCTGTGTTAACAACAGGGTTGAGCTTTATGCAAATGCCATTTAACTGTACATTAATGAAAACTTCGGTTATAGAGAAATTGGGATTTAAAATAACGAAAGCAAATTCGTTTACGTTTATGAATCATATTGCGATCATTTTGCATAAATGAAGTGCCGGATGGAAGTACTTTTCCGCCATTTTGATGGACAAACAAACACTTGCACATCAAGTTAAGCAAATATCAATCATTATGTTAACACTTTAAATTTAAATTATCTATTAGTTGTGTATGTTGTTGACAGTGATAAGATTAAGTGCAAAAAAGTGCTGGCGCTGATGACGTGGTTGATAATGTCGATGACGATGACGATGATGTTACGATACAATACGTCACGTTACGTTACGCGTTACGTTGAGTGATTAATGATGATAGACAGACGCGTTTATGTATGCATGTATGTATTGGTGATATGTTGATGATACGATGACTTGACTTGATTTGACTTGACAGTGTTGTTGTTGTTGTTGTTGATGCAGATGCTGCTGAGGTCGCTGCGCTCTTTTATTTCTCTTTTTCTCTTTTTGTTATGCAGGCAGTTGTTCGTGTTGTTGTTGTTGTTGTGGATGCTTTAAAGCTGCTGCAGCCACGATAAAAAAAAAACATATGCGCACATAAATACTGTGTGTACGTGTATGTACTGGTGTGTACGGTTGTGTGTGTGTGTGCATTAATGCAGGATAAGATTTGTTTTTTAGTCGTCATGAACAGCAGCAGCGGCAGCAGCAGCAGCAGCAGCGGCGTTGGCGTTGGCGACAGCAGCAGCAGCAGCAGCGACATTGGCGTAGTGATCAACATTGGTGTCGGCCAAGTTAGCATAACCTGGCAACGGCTGCTGCTTAGTGTGTTTGTACGTGCGACCAAGTAAAGGAACATGCTCTTCTAAAATTAGATAGCGAATCGTAAAAAACGAACATAAACATCAAACGTTTGTACAGTTAATAAAACTCAAAAAAACCAAAAAGAAAAACACAAAATGCAAAAATAAAATATGTTAAAAACAAATGCAAAAAACATAACAAAATATTATAGTTTTTTTTTTGTGGTATTTTGTATAGCATGCAACAAGCGATGGTGGCGCGCGCGCGCCCCAAGCCCAATACAAGTGGCGACCAGCGCAAACGTGCAACAGAAGCATTAAGGCTTAAGGGCCAAAGAACAACAGAGACAGTGGCAGAGACAGAGACAGAGACAGATTGAGAGAGAGCGAAGAGAGAGGGGGAGAGTGGGTATGGAAGGTAAAGACGCTTAGCGTATGCAATGAACTCAAGAGAGAGTGAGAGAGCGAAAGAGAAAGAGAGAGCGATATCGAGATTAAGAGAGAGAGAGAGATCTATATACACATATATAACTCACCCTGCAACTGTCGATTGATGAGCGCCGTCAGTCCATGTCCAACATCGACGCTCTTCTTTAGTATGAGCATGGGTTTATCCTCGGCATCCTCAGCATAGCCACCCGAGGGCAAAAACCCGTTACTGGCTATAGATTCACTGACCTATGGACATATGGAAATGGAAATCGGGGATTAACAACGGGTTAGCTGGGTGTAAAGTGTATCCTGGTGGTGTTTACCTGGGTCACCTGCATTAGCTTTTTGACCACATCGCGGCCGAGTATGTGATCGAAAACCGTTTGCAGGAACGGTTCGGCCATTATCGATAACTTGAGTTTGTCCCGATGCCAGATAAGAACACGTGACTCCTCCATGGCCATAATAGACACCTAAACCAGACAAGGATTAGGATCATTAGGTAACTGCTACTGTTAACATAAATATCTCGAGGGTTACCTGAAAAAAATCATCGGTCGAGACGCCAAACCATTCTGGCGAGTCTAGGAACTGATGGGGAAACACAATGTGCAGCGCGCGTTGATGCTGTGAAACAACTAATCTGGAAAGAAAAACCCCATATTACGATTATTCCATTTATCGATTTATCGTTATCGCTATCGCTATTGTTATCGTTACTTACTTGCCACTGAGCACCAGCGATAAACTGTCCACCTTGGTGACCTTCTCCTGCGCATAGACCTCCTGGTATTTCAGTGCCCGGATCACCTTCATGCAATTGAGCACCTTCCGGAATTGATGTCGAGTTACGCGCAACGGCTGAAACAGTGCCACATATACCTGCAACAAACATAAACAATCATTATTATAATCATAACTAGTTAGGATATCTTAATCAAAGCAGGCTAACTATCTAAACCTATACTAAATTCAACATTCAAAACAGTCAATAGTCAACAAAAGTCAATAAAAGCAAAATTTTAAAGTATTTTTATTATTTGAAATATAAGTTACACTTTTTTTCAAATTTTCCTTTATACCACAAAGCGAAATGGTAGCAAAGCGCAAGCAGCAAAAACAGTTAACAAAAACTAAGACACGCAAGTCAAAGCCAAATATCAATCGACGAAAACCCAAAAACCCCATGGGAAACAAATGGAAGCCTCGCATGAAGCCAAACTGTCAATCTCTCATCTTTCAACCGACAGGTTCACCACCATCTATCATTATTGACAGATCCGACACCTTTACTGGTGTCAAGCCAAATGCCAAGTACCAAGTACCGAGTCCCCCGAGTACCGAGCGTAAGGTACCGGCGATCAAAAAGGTCACAAGGAAACGCAAGGCCCCAGTAAAGAGGAAGGCGAAGAGGGTGACAAAGAAAAAACCACGATGTGGGACAAAATCAAAGCGAGTTCGTACGGGAATTCGCTTACCAAAACCATCCGACTTGTGTAGACGTTACTTGAAAAGACATGGAAAAACCGAGAGTAAAGTAATAATCCGTCGACTTCCTATCATGACCCCTGAATATGACGCCGTGTTCGAACGTGATGAGCGTACCAGGAACGAAGTTGAAAAGATGAAAGAAGAACTGAGAAAAATAATTAGCGTTTTTGATTCACAAAAGGCTATATAAAGCTTGTTTAACAAAAATAAAACTGTCCTGCTGCAAATATAAACTTTGCTTTATAGCTTCAATTAACTTAGTTTTAGTTTTAAATGTAATGTGCACAAGGGAAAAGTTAGAAAATGACTTGAACTGTCTATGGTATGATTCTAAAGTTTCCGAGATTTTCAATTGAAACTCCAAGGTAACTAACTAATGATAGTAGATCCGTTAAAAAGAAAACGTCATAGCTTCAAACATTTACAAAAAGAAAAACAAATAAGAAACTCGACTAGGAGATACCCAAAATCCTAGACCTTTATGCTAATGCATTATAACTAAGTTTAAATACTCTATATTTCCGTGATTTCTCAACCGATTTTGACTGTTATCGATTACATTTGCATCGGAAACCGTTAAAATTAAAGAATTCAAGAAGATATATTCCAAATCTGAAGTCTCAAGACCTCATAGTCTCTAAGATGCATCCTTCTATCTGATATATAGTACTTTTGCAACATAATACCCTTTTTCACTGCAATATGGGTTTAGAGGGTATAAGAACACGATTCACGATTCAAATTCAAAATCGAAGCAATTTTGTTGCAGCTGATCACAATGATGATCACAAGGCTGCTGAACTTGTTTATTGATATTTTTGTTTTTGTTTTTGCGCATGTTTGCACATGTACAAATATTCTACCAAGTGAGTGCGAATAAATCTCATAATATTTACTATTTGCTTAAATCAATTGACAACAACAACAACAACATGTTGATACACGAGGCATTCTAAACGCCACCAGCTCCATAAAAATCATGTTTATTATCAACGTCATAACCGTTGTTGTTAAATGGGCCAAACATACATAGTAGATACAAATGTATGTAACTGTGTTAGTAAGTCACATTGCCAGAGACACAAAACACATGGCCAATTGTAAGACAGCATTCAATGTTGTTGCTATGCACAAAAAACAAATAAAGTTTACTTAAACGATTTGCGCTGACACAGCCGCTAGACACCGAAAAATGAGTAACCAAAAAAGCGCTAACCAACGCTTTAACTTGAACCTAAACGGAAGAGGAATATGCACGATCTGAAGAGAGCAATACATTTCAACCGATATGCAACTGTATGTGCTTTAAGCTTAAGAAAGAGAGAGTCTTAAGCATAAGGAAGAGAGAGTCTAAAGCTCTTAAGAGTCCAATTTGTAAGGAAATTTACCTTAAGGATTTATTGCTTTAGAACTAGTTCAAACGAGCTTTCCACTAAGCTGAACAAACGGACTAAACTGACTAGTTCTATTAGTTTATCGAATTAATTGAGTACTAACCATATTTATTAATGATAAATTCATGCACACACTGAGCAATTATGTAAATGCATGCATTAGAGTATTTGATATTCAATGTTATACGGCTTTTAGTCACCTTTCATTTCATTTTTTGGTGTGTTTCCTCTTTATGTGTTTTTGATTTTTTTGCATGGCAACGCAACATCAAAAGCAAGCAAAAAAAATTGTGTATAAATCATAACGACTGCATAAAATAATCAAAAGCTGAGCTCAATGGCGGGCAAACTGTAATCCGGGCAGGTTTATTTGCTACCGCCGTTTTTGTTGTTTTTATTTTTGCTGTTGCTGTTGCTGTCGCCGACCGTCTTGGCTGCCGCATGTGGCGCGCGATTTGCAACAGCTCCCAGCGCGCGCACCCAGCGTTGGCGGACATCGCCACTGATGCTAAAGTCACGTACGCCAAAAGCAAACGCTGCCTTCAGCCAGCAGCAACAAGCAACAAGTGGTGCCGCGAGCTATACATACATATGTACATGCATACAAACGTACATAAACAGGTGGAGAGTGTAATGGGAGAGGGGTTTGACCCAACTCAAATTGCAGCTCTTCAAAGAAGAGTCAATGATTTTCTCCTGAAAGAAGAGTCTTTGTTTTGATCAACTTTGCACATTGCACATAATGAAAGAACTAAAGGCTTAAGAATCAGATTGCGAAGCCTGTGAAAAAATATTTTATTCTGTCAAAAAAAGAGCTTTGAAAAACTGCGAAAGAGGCTTGTCGATACGTACATACATACATATATACCATACACACATACATGCCTTTGCCATACAAACTTTATATTTATCGGTACTTTATTGTCGCGATAATTTCCTTCAGTATTTTTCCCTACCTCTACTCGTGAGAGCGCATTTTAACTGACCTGCCTGAAATTCGCACGCACATACAAACAGAAACACACACACACACAGCATACAAACATACAGTTAGTTATGCCTTCTCATTAGCACATTGAGGAGATGGGCATACAGCAGCCAAAGTCAAAGCTCTTAGCCCAAGAGCCATTGAACTAAACCTTTTGCTGGTACTATTGATAATCTGTTGACAAACAAAGAGAGAGAGAGAGAGCTCTCTTAAAAGCGGCAGTCGGCAACAGCAACAGCAGCAAAGTAGTCAAAGTCAACAACAAGTAATTATTATTGACACGAGGTTTGCACACCTTACACACACCACTCCAATAGTCAACTGATAGACGCCATTGCCCCCCACACAGTAATCTCGGGGGTAAAGCGGAGCTAAACAAATAAATAAATATCAGGCAAAAGGAAGTGCAAAAGAATCATAAGAGAAAGTGTTCTACATGGTTCATTGGAACTATTTCAATGAATGTCAATGTAATGGAAAAAAAACCCAAACTATGTAATAACATTATTGTTTTGAAATAGATCAGCTATGAATTGGCAATGCAATCAGCTGTTGTTTACAGTAAAACAGCCAAAGGGCTGCACACGTCGAACACGCGAACGCGATAAAGAACAGCGGGAATGGAGGGAACACACAGACAGAAAGAGAGAGAGAGCGGGGGAAAGGTAAATGCAATGGGCCGACATACGATCCATTGTTGTTCTTGCCATAAATTGAGTCTCCTCGAAGGCGGCTTATCGGCTTGAAGAATAAACAGCAACAAATGCAATATAATGCTGAGATGTTTAAATTGCAGATAAGACGCACAATAGAGGACAAAGACGACAAATCGAAAGGTAGCGAAAAAAGTAAAGGCAAAACAAAACAAATATAAAACACACGGGAGAATAAAGTTTTCCCTCTTAAGGGTATAGCGAAGATTGTATACTCTTTTAAATACATTTCTTTTGTTTAATTTAATTCAATCGATTACTAATGAAGCTAAATGTAATCCTGGAAAGCACTAACGATTTATTATCGATTATTTTTGGTATTGTTAAAGAATCGATTGTTTAATAAAAGCTCTGCTAGTTAAATAATTGATTTTAATCGAAACACAAATTGATATTAATCTTTTTTTCAAAGAAAGAACTTTTTACACAAACATGATGATAAACAAAACCAAACTACCCTATTGCAAAGGGTATTGTATTTACAATTGGCAAGATAAAAGGGCACTTGAAGCACTTTGACCAGTTCAAACAAATATTTCATCAGCTCCAATATAAATATGGCTAATTTTTGCAAATGATTAATAATGGCAGAAAGTCCTCAACACATCTGCAACTCACGTGGTGCCCCCCATCTTGCCCGTTAACGGCGAGCCCCCCTTCTTATCAATGATTGAGCGAAAACGCGAGACTGGCCCCACAAACAAACAATTATCAAGGTTAGAAGAAGCAATGGAAATGTTTGGGGTTTTGTTTTGCTTTTGGATCTATGCCATTTGGGGCCAGCTGATGATTGACAAAGATGCTGTTGACGCAAGATTAATGCCCATCAGATCTACATATATAAATATTTATATATGTGTGTGTGTGTATGTCATATGTTTGTTTTTGGGATGGCCTACAAAGAAATTTCGCCATACAAATACACTAAAAAACGATTGCGTCTGTCTAAGCATGTGACGAGAAATATTCGATCGAGCACGTACGCACATTTTTATACCCTTAACCCATGAAATGGGTAAAATAGGGTATAATGGTTTTGTGCATAAGTATGTAACAGGCAGAAGGAAGTTTCTCTGACCCCATAAAGTATATATATTCTTGATCAGCATCAACAATCGAGTCGATAAAGCCATGTCCGTCTGTCGATCTCAGGAACTACAAAAGCTAGAGTCTCCAGATTTTTTATATAAGCACTCACTAATCCCTAGGCATTGCAAGTTTCTTTAAAATTTTCGATAATTTTTCAGTTTTACGATATGCATATGTAATCGATAACAAAAAAAAATAAAACTTTAATTTCAGCAATTTGAAAATGAGGATTGAAACTATTAACAAAACAATGAACATCTGTGATTTTAATTAAAATCGGTTCAGAAACACCGAAGATATGAGCCCATCAAACATTGGTACAGTAGTACACGTATGTGAATGTCTTTAGGGTACCTTCTAGTCGAGCTTACTCGATTAGAGCCTTCTTAGTTGTGTTTTGTTTTCCATTTCTTTTCATATTTGGGCCAACAGAAACAGTAAAAATGAAATTTGCAATAGCTGAATGGTTCCTAGCCACGCAACCCAATTGATAACAAGCGAAATTGGACAAATGACCTGTTAACTGAATTAGCAATCAATTGATTAAGACTAAAACAAAATTAAACGGGTTATCACTTGATGTTTACTAATAGACATGAACTATCGGACATTGGAATCGGGAACAACATATAAGAATACGTGTTATAATTTGGATGGGGTTTGTTTTCGGCACTTCGAAAGTCGATAGGGAAAAGAGAAAACGATGAAGTTCTATAACCTTAAGATAGGTCCTCATCGAACTTAAGCCCTTACCGCATACGATATATCCCGAATGCATATCGAATACATAAGACGTTGTCCATATCAAGGAAACTTCAGCTCATGCTAAAGCTATGTTTTTTCTTCAGTTTCATAATAGGCTTTTCTAGCGAATTCATTTTTCATTCACTTGACTTACATTCTTTAACAAATTTTGAAAAACAAATAATATTTACACGTCGAAAAATATTGTTTATATTTTGTAAACTAATCTCGCACAATAGTTAAGCGTGTATAGATAGTAAACAAAGTAAAACAGTGCATAAATATCGCGCATTACATATTCCCGTTTATAAAGTAAACAAACTAATAAAGTGCATAAATATCGCGCAACAACTATTTGTATATTCTTCGGGAAGCTAGCAATATGAATTATATTCGAACCATCATTAAGAAGACCTTTAGAAAGCAAAAGAGAGAGAAGAATCGCTAAACCCTTAAACTGCTTATATTTTTGATTAGTCGAGTTTCTGTCTGTCTTTCTGTCTGTTTGGGGACTAGGAACTTTAAATTTCTCCTATGCCATAGGTGGAACAAGTTTGAATCAAGCTATCGATAACTTTCTGGATTGATGATATTCACTTGTAATCGAGAACAATAGAAAACAGAAGCCAAAAAGTTCATTTCAAGTTATCGATAACACAACCCCGTTTTCGATACTTGCTCTGACAAACTATAGACAAAATAATGATTATCTGTTGTAGTTTCATCGAAATCGGTTGAATAATATCGAAGATTGAAATTTATCCACTCACATACACCTATAAAAACAATAACTGGGTTTATCTTCTCGTTAGATTTTCTCGACTTGTGTCTTCTCACTTAGTTTTATCTTTCTTTTTACAGAGAATACTTTTTAAGGCTTAATCAATGTTTGTTTAACAACATAATTATTATTATCATCACTAAATGATAATAAATATATATAATATACATATTTTCCACGTATATCGACCAATGTCTAGCCATCGATAACAATATTAAAATGATTAGGAATCCCAACTATCACAAAAATGAATGATTCAGAGACATTCAAGCAACTGAGTCATTTGGCAATAGAAGAAGGATTAACCAAAACAAAATCGAAAGTTACCGATAAAAGGGTAACTTTTTTATTTTATAATGTACAAATATGGGGTGTGCAATCAATTTTTATAGCTATTCCATTTTTGACGTCAAATCATATTGAACTTTGGAATTGTGTGAATAAAAATTCGCTGTCGAATTCTTCGCAGTTGATTAAATGTGAATGCCAAATGTTTGATATACTTGATTTTCTTCTTCTTTCAAATAGTTTTGGTCCATTTTGGGTTTTTGTGTTTTCAGTTTTCAGGTTTACGTGACTTTCGGCACTCGATCCAATCCAATCCAATGCGTAATATATGTTTGTAAACCTCCCCCAAACACTCAAATGCCGTAACCCTCGCATCCCTCTAGTTCCCCACCATTGCCATCATGCAAAAGAGTGCGAATATCAACACAATGATTAAAGGTCAGACCCATGGGAAACAGCAAAAAAAAAGCAAAAAAAAAAGTGAGTAAAAGCGAAATTTCACAAAACATTTGATTAAATTTAATAAAAATTATGCTCAATTTGCAATTGTTGTTACGAGTTTTCAAATCTGTTGCTATATACAATATCCAAAAACTCTCAGTTCAAGGAGAGAGACCCCCAAATAAAATAACCAAGAACCCAAAACAAAAAATATTCAACCGCACGATGATTGGGCAAAAAATTAATATACAAAAATTTCAAGCGTAGCTTTTTATGAATGCAATTTGAAACGGGAGGATGATGGTGCCGGTGCCGAAAAAGAAAAGAATGAAAAATATATAGTATAGTATATATGTAAAATATAGACAAATTTCATATTGAAACCAAACAAGTCCACTAATAATCCCGTTTGTATGCAAAATGGATTGAGAGTCATTAATGCTTTAGAAAAAACAACAAAAAGAAGCTTGCTTTGCTGACGTTTTGGGATAGATACGTCCGGCGTTTGAACGGAACTTGCCGTCGTTAGATAATGAGCAGTTTCAAAAACCTCTCCTCGACCACCCTGTAACACCCTGCTGGACTTTTCATGGCATTAGCACCTAATACCGCTCAAGTCCCCAACAACAGATATTTTGTATATTACATACAAACGCATATATATAACATATATATTCGGATAATAAATATATTTGACTCGCATTCGGATCACGTTCAATCATGAAAGATCACGTGGAATCTTCGTGAAAGAGTCAAACGGAAAAATAAATTGTTCAAAATCGTTTAAGTAAACATTAATCTTTGAATTGAATGGGAATGGGAAAATCACTGCACATATGTAAATGAATGATCATTAATCAGTTATTATTTGTTGATCAATATAACATATTCTCAATTGTGTTTAAGTTGGAACACTTTAAAACGATCATTAATCTGCAACTGATGACGCTTAAGGGATTCTTCTGTTCCCCTGTTAATCCAAAACTTGTTACTCATCGACGCATTTTTAGAAGACTGAAACCTAAACTTTTTGGGGTTTTATTCCGAATGACGTCAAAGGCAAAAGGCGTCAAAGGCATATGAAGGAGTATCTTTCCATTGATTAGCCTTATTAAGATCGCACCAATGTAAGGCATAGGAATGTCTAATATTATGTAATGTACTCCCTGGGAACCTGTGATTTATTCCACCTACAAGCCCGGGACAAAAAATATGCGCTTGTGGCGCCCATTATCGCTGGATACCTGAGACCAACGACCATTTGGTAGTCAACGGCACGTCCGCATCCCCCACAACGGCCCCTTTCAGACCAGACCCCCATCCAGGGTTGACTTAACCATAAATGCGTACCTAAACGATCGCCTCGTGACAAGAAGCATTTAATTGCAAGATGGCATGCATATCCATGCTCTTTGCTTTAGTTTTAAGAGAAAGAGGGAGAGTGAGATCGCGAATGCAACAGATGCTTTCTCTTTTTGCATTCGCTCATTCTCTTGCGCTCTGTTTCGCTGTGTAATTTAAAGTATTTCCCTGTTTATCCAGTTAATTTATCAAAATTGTGCATCGCTGACTGGCACGATTAACGGAGAGGAGAACTGATTAGCTACCCTGTGCCCCACCCACCTGACTAAAAAATACAAACATACTTATATACATAGTACTACTACATAGCAATGTAGATCAAGTGCACGATGAATGCGTGGGAGCTTCGTTGTCGTTGTCGTTGTCGTCTTCGTTGTCGCGTCCGTATTTGCCGAAGCCGAAGAGAGCTCGCGTTTATTACTTCTCGCTGCGCAACGTCCAAGAACTCGAGACTCACACATACATGCGCAAGCGCTATATAAGCATACGACGCCGCTGACTGGCCATTCAATCGCACATATTAAGTCGTCGCGTGGACGTCGCAGCCGCCTTTCAAGCAGCAGCGAGCAATAGCTAACCCAACAGAACCCCACAATCCTATCCGCTCCCAATTGTAAGCCGCGCGCGCACTTAAATCAAATAGTTTCACATACACAAAACAATAAGCAAGCAAAAATTTACTAATTAACTAACCAAACGACACTTAAAGAAAGAAACCCCTCAAATAAAAAAATAAAGCAAGAGTTGTAAATTTTTTTCGAGTGCAAGCAAAAACGAGCAACTGCAATAAGTAAACCCGAAACAGTAACAGACAGTGCAAAAGAAGAAGTGCAAAGCAACAAGAAGAAGCAGAAGAAGAACCGTTAATCAGCAAATTATTTAGAATACAAATGCAAACATGTGCCATAATTCGGGCATTGAAAGTGAACAGATCGAACGGTTCATGGCCTTCGGTCTGCCAAAAAAAGCCGTTAAGTCTGTAAAGTATACGATGCGCAAACGCGAAAAGCAACAGCGTAAGGAGCAACAACAAAAGGATCAATCACAAAATAACAGCGATAATGAAGACGCCAGCAGCAGCACCAGCAGCAGCAGCGGCAACAGCAGTGACAGCGGCACTGATTTTGATATTAAGCCAATGCAGCAGCAAATGCAGTTGGCAACAACAGATATAAATACAGTTACAAAGCCTGAGACAGAGACGGCAGCAACAGTTAAACCTATTGCGCAGGCTTCATTAACAGTCAAAAACAATAACAGTGAGAGCAACAGCAGCCTTTTAAACATACCCAAATTCTGTGGACGTTTTAAGAAGATGCAGCAACAACAACAGCAACAACAACAAACCGAAACTGTTAACACGGAGCACAGCAGCCCAATGACAGCAACAGAAACAGCAACAACAGTTCTACCGACATTAACAGCACAACAACAGCGTAAGCTTAGCTCAATGGAGCCTTCGATGGACGATGCTCTTGCAGTTGGCACACAAATGACACGCAAATTAGCTGAGCGCTGTCATTGCCTGATCGACAAGTTGCAGGCCAGTCGCCTCTACACGTAAGTTAATCAATATAATGAAAATCTTGTCAATTTCCATTGCACCATGTGACATACATTAATTGGGGAGGGTGCCGCTTATCAAAGCAAAATGATAACATGTCACTCGATCATGTCCAATCACGCGAATTCTGATTACAATGTCGACAACACTCAATTAAATATATTCCATACAAATCGTCTGCCTATGAAATGTTTTGCGCATAAGTATTCCCACTGTCTGCCATCGCTGTCTACCGTCGTCCCGTTATGTAAACAGCTGAGGGAATTGAACTGTTTAATATTACATTAGAGAGAATTTGTAAATGAACTTTGGAGCTTTTGTAAAAGCTTCTCATACGCAATAAATGAGCACGTGCTTATTGCGGTAGCTAATTTTAGTACAATTAGCAAAGAGGAAGAGTTGCATATTTATAATTATAACTTTCAGTTCAATTTGCTATCAATATATTTTCTGATGAAATATTTATCATATCGAACAGCAGCAGCTAAACAATTAACAGGTTGTTGTTACGTTGAAACGTTATCAGTAAAGTCGTGCAGCTTTACTCGTTAAGTGATTCAGAATGCGTGTGACGATCCCCTCCGAAAGGAAATACTTGTTGAAAAATTATTTTTATCACACACATTAACTATTACTATTAAAAATAACTAAGGCCATCGACCGACTGTGGTCAGTTGCCGCTCCCCGCCTAAACAAAGAGTCAGTAGTCAGTGACGTAGTGTGAACATATCCCGCCGCCTACAAAGGTCCAAAGTGCGAGCCGCAGCCAACGTCACTCACTTGGGTGAGCCAACCTTCGATGTTGTTGATATGACAACACTGAGTTCAGCTCATTGGGATGATGTTGGTGATGGGGAAGGGAGGAACTTATCGTAGTGACAGTTTGGAGAGCAGCTGTTCAATAAAACAGCTGACTTAGAAATTCGCTGACAGCTTAAATTATCTAACGACGTCGTTGTTGCTGTGGCTGCGGCTGCTGTCACTTTCGTTTAACATTACATGTAGTATATGCTAAATGTGTGTGTGTGTAGTTTGCGATATTGCTGTACTTAATTTAGTGGCCATTGTCGCTCCAATTATATTCCACCGTATAGTTGTGCGAATATACTATGTTTGTATATACAATATTTGGTTGCATGCTTTTTTGCACGTACGCCACTTTCGGCTCAATTCGCCACACTGTCTACAGAGACGACACGAGCTTACACATACCGCCACCAACCAGCCAACCAACCAGCGACGTCGTTTGTTAACGTCACTCTTACATGATCTATGCCAATGTATATGCAAAACACTCAAAAAACGTATGCAAATTTAAAGACAACTCTTGCGTACACTAGATAGATACCCTGTATACAGACACACAAACATAATTGAGCTTTTTGAAACCCATTAAGGAATTGAAAAATGTTCGCACAATTTTCCGTTATCCATTACAAAATGTCTATAGGGTATTTCCAACGAACAAAGCAAACGTAACGCACCTAATGCGTAAGCGGCTACAACAACGACACTATAATCGTATGTCAGTGCAAGCCACTCGACATTAGATAAGCGTCTGCTGTTTGTTATTATTGTTGTCGTTGTCGTCGACGTCGTGCTGATGGCACGTTGACTAGTGCAAAGGTGCAAAAAAGCGTATCTAATCGCAGGTAGAAAGAAAGAGAGCACGTGTCACTTTTAATAGTATGCATTTCGTATCACGCCAATGTAAACTTTAACATATGTAAATGTATCCTTAACAGTGCAATAACATATTTATAACTCTGTTCTCTCTGTTGTTTACAGTATTTTGACACGAACCACACAGCCGGCGCATTTGATCGCCATTGGCATATTGTCCTTTGTGCTATTAACCGTTGGACCCGATCTCACAACAACAAACGATGCCAGTCAGTATGCAACAACAGCAACAGTGCACAGTGACGATGGTACGCCAGCATCAATGGGTGGCAGCGTATTGGCAACTTTAGCATTTCTCGGTGCATTCGCCACACATTTTGGCTCACAAATCTGGATGACCTTTGTCTCGGGTAAGTTTTCAATACAACAGCTGCTAACACTGCAAAGGTCGCTGCTGCTACTGCTGCTGCTGCTGCTCAAGCTGCCGCCATTCGACTTATTCGACATCATCATCAATCATCGTGTTCAATGTCCAAATGTCATCGAAATCGTAGGCATTCACCATTACGTACCATTACCCTCAAACAAGTTAATAATCTTCATTTGCTTATGCTCTCGTTGCAGGCCTTTCTCTATACTTTTCGCTGCCGCGTCACACCTTTGGCCAGTGCCAGCAGATCTTGTTCCCAAAATATTTTGCACTCAATGCGATGCTGAGCATCGGGATGCTGATCATCTATGTGAAATATTTTCTGAGCGGCTGGACAACGGCGGCGGGTGTGCAATTGGGCGCACTGGCAGTAACCGCTGCTATTGAGGTGGTGGTGCGTTTATATCTGGCACCACCAATGTTGCGTCTTATGCACGAGAAGTACAGGATCGAGGGTGCCATTGGTAGTGGCCAGGAGGTTGGCAGTTTGGTGCAAGGGGATTTGGTCGAGTGTCCGCATTATCAGCGCATTCATAAGTCATTCCGGCGTATACATATGACCATTGCCATTGGCAATATGATTGTCCTGTTGGCCACATGTCTGCAATTATATTTTCTTGCATTGAAAATACGTATTAGCTAAGACACCAACCAGCACAAAATGGCGGTTGCGCATTTTGAATGCCGCGCCTGAAAGGCTGCAACGTTTTTTTTGTTTGAATTGTTTTCTCCCATTTAATACAAAAGAATTTATAAGTTATAAACAAAAACAAAAAAAAAAAAAAGAAAAGTAAAATTGTAGCACAATTAAGCAATCATTAAAGCATCACATACATACCCACACACACATACACATTCATATATAAAAATTGATATTGTATTTGACTGTCAATGATTGTCTCAAATTTATTATTATTAATTTTATTATTATTATAAACATAGAATGTATTTATCATAATAATACCCGGCTTTCACAGACACTCTATTTATAAATAATCCACATTCACACCACAGAATCAACCACAGCAAAAACCATTTCAAAATCAAAACACACAAAATCAAAAATTGATTCAGTAATTTTCAAATCGTTTTGAAAAACCTGTGATAAAACTCAACCCACCCCGCCTATCCCAACAACCTGTTCCACACACACACACACACATTTACACACACGCGCACTTAATCACACACAAACACATTTTAGTTAAATCGCGTAGCCAATAATTTACACACAATTGTTAATTAAGTTAAGTTTATAACAAATCATTTTTTTTTTTGTCTTATAAACTATCGAAATTATTTATTTGCTTAAGATTTTTTTTTTTGCTGCAACACAAGAAAAACACAAAACAAAATATAAAAAAAAAACAAAAGCAACAACAGAATATATGCAAACAGAATTTGTATTTAAAAAAAATATATATTAATGAAATGTCTTTTTTATTGAGAGCTAGAAAACTTAGTAGGGGAAATTGCATTTTTTTTTTCATTTCCTATCGATAAAAAGTTGAAGATAAAACTACGAGTTTTCGTCATTCTTTGTCAAGACAACAACTACGCAAAAGTTATACAAAAAGTATGCATTAACTAACGGATACTTTTTCGATAAGATAATCTAGTTTATCTAGTGTCAGGAATTTATAGATATGATTTGCTTTTTTGTTGCACTTACCGCTTCGATTTCCTGATCAAAACGCACTGGACGCAGCCGACAGAGAACCACAATCAGATAGATGAAATTGATGGCAATGCCCAGACTTGACCAGAGCACCACATCCGGGGTGCATTCAATCAGGTAACCATACATGCCCATCATAATGCAACCGATGAGCAATGTGGCGCGCATCCAAAGCGTTCCAAATGGACCGTGCGGCGCGAGAAAGGCCAGAAAGAGAAAGGCCCAGCCCAGCTGAAAGTATAGATGTTGCGGCTGTTGCCATATAAGGCACTGTTCAATTGACCAATCGCCGGGATTGATTGACCTCAGGGTGCCATTGTTGTCCCACGGGATGGTGCCACTGTTGGCGGCACTTGTCCCAGCCGTACTCTGTGCTATCAGTGTACCGGCCGATGCGGCACCAACTGCGGCACTGCTGCCAGCACCACTGGCTGCTCCGCTTGCGATGCTGCTGGTGCCACCAACGATGCCGCCGCTATCAGCACCGATGCCCATGCTGGCGCTGCTGCCGGCACTGTTGATAAGTGCACCGACGCCGGCTGCGCTGCCTGCTGTGCTGGGCATCGTGTGCGTGTGCGTGCGTGCTTGTGTGTGTCTGTGTGTGTGTGAAAGCGTTAGTCTTTCGTTCTTCTTCTTTGTTGTTGGGGTTGTGGTTGCGGTTGTTGTTGTTGTTGCTCAGTCTGCTCCCTCTCTCAGCGTTGTTGTTTTGTGTATTGAATATTTCAGCAATTGGTTTTTGACAGCTGTTGGTTGTTGTCTCCGCTAATCATCGATTATTTGAGTTTCAATGTTTTTTCAATGCTTCCTGCCGTTTCCCTCGTTGGCTGTCGTCTCTGCTATTGCCTTACTCTTCTGCTTTGGGTCACATTGTTGCATAGTAATTGTAGTAATAGAAAATGAGAGAGAGCGAGAGACAGAGAGAGAGAGAGAGAGAGAGAGTGAGCTAGACAGGGAGAGTTCACTCAAGGCACTTTAGCTGCAATTAAAATGTAAAATCAAAAATCGATTAAAAGCAATTAAGCTGTTTATTAAGTTTTCTCAAAGAAAAGTGCTAAAAGAAAACTGGTAGGCTAAAAAGTTATATAACTAGTTTAAAGCTTATGAAAGCAAAATATAAATATATAACTTTTTGTTTTTCCAATTCGCTAGATTTTTTTATATATATGCCTAGGTATAATCGATAACTTTTGTTATTATTTTTTTTTCTTGCCCGCTTCTGATGGAATATGAAAAGATGATCGACATAATGTTAAAGTGTGCTATTGTTATCGATAAGAAGCGTATATCGAAATGGAAAATGTTACTGTAGTTTTTTTTACACTTGAATCATAAGCTAAAATACCCCAAATATGTGTAGAGTATCGTTTAGACCGCAACTAATTGACCCAATTGGAATTGCTCTCTTGTAATCAGATATTAATAGCTTCTTTTTGGGAACCATTTATTACTCCATGGGGTGTGGGACGGAAGTGGATAGTGAAGGGAAGTGGAAGTGGAAGGGGTCACATGTGTTGACCAAAACAGCAACAACAATAAAACAAACTGGTTGTGCGTTTTGACCCAAAATAAACGAGGTCGATTCATAAGTGAAAAGAAGAAGTCGAAGTCGAAGAAGAAGAAGAAGAGACAGCAAAAAAAATGTAAATGGGTAAAAGGCCCATTGGTAAGAGTTGACCAAATAACCAAATAAACATTTCCGGACATTTACATATAAAATTTACATAAAAACCGAAACAGCAAAAATCGAGAGAGAGAGAGAGAGAGAGAGAGAAAGAGTGAGGGAGAAAGAGAGAAGCACCAAAAATAATCAATTTGTGACAAAGTTAGTTGGCCGGCTCTATAAAGTACTAAAAGAGGTGCTGGGGGAGGTCGTTTGGGAGGTGGGGAGAGAAAAACTACAGCACTGATAAAGCATATTGTGGTTTTTGTTGTTGTTTTTGTTTTTGGTTAGTTGATTTAAGCAAGCGCCAGCAAGTGACATACATGACAAAATCCAAAACGCCAACGCTTCCTTGGCATGGGGGTGTGCAACACACACACACACACACACAACTAAACACTGAATGCGTATGTATGTGAACTGAATAGAAGAAAATGGTGGTCAAAGAAGATGAAGTCATCGTTTCAGAGAAGCCAGTCAGTCAGCCATCCAACAACAACAACAAACAAATAGTGTTGATGGCTCAGCTTCAGCTTTTGTGTGTTGGTGGCAGCATTTATATATGTATGTGTGCATGTATGTATGGGAAGCCAAAAACCACACATAAAGCTGTTTGAATAGTTGCCAACACAATGACGATTATAAAATTTTCATATGTTTTGCTTTTAGATTGTTGTTACCTGTTGTTAAACGTAATGAAACATTTTGGCCAATTTTCAAGAGTTAACAACAGTTGTTGAAAGTTGATTTATCAAAAAAAAAAATACAGTCAGACTTGCCATATAGAGAGGACTTAAGCTTGAAAATACCTTCGTTATATGGCAGTTTATTATACTGATGGTTGACTGTAGCTTTACAAAAACCAATTATTATCGCGATTTTCAAATTGCATAGCTAAGCCATGCAGCATTTTATGTTGAAATTGAGCTACTGTGTGTGGGAGGTGTTTGTATGTATGTATGTATGTATGTATGTATGTATGTATGTATGTATGTATGTAATTCGTAGCTACATATCGCTGATATGCAAGTACATAAACAATTATAAACATGTGCACTCAATGCAACATTTGAACAAAGAATGTAAAATGCGAGATATTCTTATCTGAACCGAACAACAACAACCACAATAAGTTTGATTGTGTAAACGCAATAAGGCGTTAAGGAATACACAAATACATCTGTACGTACGTATCCATATGCATGCATACTGCAAAAACAGTATGTGTGAACTGCGAATATTCACAATAGTTACGAAATTTGCAAATGCATAATCTCGATTAATTATGATGGTGCGATAACACATTCAAATGATATTCAAATGCATTTGAATTAGTTGTTGTTGCAGCCCTGGTGCGTTACTACGCGAGCATGCACACACAAACGCACACACACACACACATACCAAGAAGAAGAACAACAACAGCAACGATACATCAATTGCCTGCACAACAAATGCAATTGGCTCGCGTGGGGCGGCACACGCGAGGAGCGGTGTACTGTGTGAAAGAGACAGAAAAAAAGCAAGAGGGAGACCTATAAAAAGAGAGTACGAGTGGGGAGTGCTACTTCTGGCTGCTGGTACAACTGCTTCTTTTTCTATTGCACTCTATGTATATACATACGTATGTGTATACATACATATATATTTTCCTATTTGCATGTGCGTGTGCATGCAACTGCCACCACCATCGTCGGTTGGTCTTCCGTCCGTCTCCCACCAGCACCGCCCGGTTAGCCATACGTTGATGTTCGATTTTTCAACATTCTTTCAAATTGTATAAGCTGGATACACATACATACATATGTATGCATATCACAATGTACATTTTTTACACATATACATAAACATATATGTATGTACATGTATATCGTAATCAATTTGATTTTGACCATTCACTGCAGTTCGTCCTTATGTTAGAAGTATGAACTACTTCATACACATATACAAATGCGGCTTCGAACCAAAAATTTCTTATTGTTCTTTCGCACCACTTACCACATTGAGCTGTTGTTGTTATTGTTGTTGCTTTTGATATAGTACTATTGTTGAATTTGTTGTTGTTACTGCTGCCTCCTTTCCCAATTTCAATTGCAGGCGGTGTCCCAGTGCTGCTGCATAACAGTTGACATACGTATTGAAGCGATATTTTTATTATTTGTAATTTACTTTCAGCGCGGCACAAACTTTAATTACTATCAGACACACACAAACAATAGCACAGCCACAATCGCATGCACGTATACATATGGGCTAAAATAACAACAACAATAAAAACAATAAAAAAAATGTATTTATCACAAGCACAATAATGTTGCTACTGCTGCTGCTACTGCGGCGGCTGCCCTTCGCTTAGGTTATGTACACGCAGCTTGACATTTTAAGTTAATGTGTGTGTGTGTGTGTATGGTGTGTACATATTTAGTATGTGTTAGTACAAAGCTTTGCAATTGCAAAAATCCAATTTATGTTGTTTTATCACACAAATACACACTTGCACACATCCACAAGCAAACTCTTGTAAATGCAAAGTAATCAATCAATTTACCAGTGGAGATGCGTGTCTTCAACCGCCCAATAATAAAAAAATACTAGCACTTGAAAGTAAAAACAATAACAAAAAGTCGGCAGAGCAGCAACAACTTCCGCGCGAGAGCAACAACAGCGACGACAAGACGACGGCGATTTAATGAATTTGAGATATTTACTGCGCAAGTCCGTTGCTGTCAGTGAGTGCCTCAGCAAAAGAGTATGACAGTCTGAATGTGACGTCACAATTTGCGGAGATCGCAAGCCTTGCTCACAGTATAAGAGCATACGCAAAAAATGACTTATCTCAAGATTTAAACAAAGTTGCCTTAAAAGTAACAAATAATGGAAATATTTAATAGCTTACCTTGATAAGTAATGTACATCTATAGGTTGTTGCTTTTAAAATTAATCGTTATTTTTCAATACTGCGCTTAAGATTGTGACGACAGTAGCAAACGATAAATAAAACCTTCTCAATCATGAGCGATGATTTTACGCGACTATACTTCAGGCTGCCAGCTATCAAGTGTTGATATAAGACCGACAGACTATAAAAATGGCTAGATAAGATTGCCAAAATATTAGGCAACTAATATCCCATTGGATGACTTATCATAAAATCAAATAACTGCCTCCTTTGTATTTAATTGGGAAAAGTATTTGCTACCACTTTTGAATTGCACTAAAACAGCTGACGCAGCCGGCAATAGCTTTGCTAATTCATCGATATCATTTTACATTAAATGCCCTATCGATAAAATGCGCATAAATCGAGCGTCTTGCAAATTTTCTTTAGGCTGCCACGAAGCTTCGCCGCATTTATTTTCGTACATTTCGTTTGTTTTTTACCTTGTTCTGCGCAGTTAAAAGAGCGCAGGTAATGCGCCGAATTATTGTGTGCTTAACGTGGAAATCCGTGTGTGGAATTACGTGTACTTTTGGCCAGGCAAGACTCTATTCAACGTCCCACTAAAGCCGCACCGGCATTTGCTGCAAGCCGAACCTAAACCAATATATTAGCCATGACCGTGGATACAAGTAGCGGTGCAACGAAAGCAAGAGGTATCCTAACATGGGAAAAACAAGAGCATCTTGTTAAATTAGCGATACTTATTCTTGCTGCCGTCTTATGTGAGTATAATGGATATGGTATGGTATATTAAAATTGCGGGGGCGGTGGCGGATCTAGACAATAAGCAGATGTCATAGCTGAAGTCGATGTTTTCATATACATGTGTATGAGTTCGTATGGGCGTAAGTTCAGACAAACAATCTTAGCAGTGATAATCGCGCCAATCGATCCAGTTCCACACCTTACAATTATCGATAAGCTTAATAATGTATATGTTCGATTAATCTTAGGCGCAACCAACTTAATGCTTTCATTTCACTGCCTCTTGCAGCGTTCGCCACACGTTTATTTTCTGTGCTGCGTTTTGAAAGTGTCATCCATGAGTTCGATCCATATTTCAACTACCGCACCACGCGGTTCCTTGCCGAGCAAGGCTTTTATAAATTCCACAATTGGTTCGATGATCGCGCCTGGTATCCACTGGGCCGCATTATCGGCGGTACCATCTACCCCGGTCTAATGGTCACTTCAGCGGCCCTGTACAGGCTCATGTGGATGCTGAACATTACCATTGATATACGAAATGTTTGCGTATTTCTGGCCCCATTTTTTTCCTCGCTCACCACGCTTGTCACCTATGCGTTGACCAAGGAGATACATGTAAGTATGCACCCAATTGAGGTTAAAATCGAACACATGCACGTGTTTCTAACATACATTTATTTATTTGTATTTTTTACAGAGCACTGGCGCCGGCTTGGTTGCCGCAGCTCTAATATCCATCGTGCCAGGCTATATATCGCGTTCGGTAGCTGGTTCCTATGACAACGAAGGCATTGCCATATTTTGCATGCTCTTCACTTATTATCTGTGGATAAAGGCTGTGAAGACAGGTACCATATTCTGGTCGGCCATGTCAGCACTTGCCTATTTCTACATGGTATCCTCGTGGGGTGGTTATGTGTTTCTAATTAATCTTATACCACTACACGTGCTAGCCCTGATGATTACCGGCCGCTTCTCGCATCGCATTTATATAGCTTATAGTACATTATATTGCGTTGGCACCATACTATCGATGCAGATATCGTTTGTGGGTTTTCAGCCCATTCAAAGCTCGGAGCATATGCTGGTAAGTTCATCTTATTCTTGAATTTGATTTTTAGTTAGTTTTGGCTAAATGATGATTACTTTTGTAATTCTTGATAGGAAGAGTATGAAACATAATGAGTACTATAAAAAAAAACTGATACAGTCATCTTAAGTTAATTTTATGCATGTTTGTAATTTAGCTATGGTATCTAATTGCTTTCATATTTGTTACAGGCATTAGGCGTTTTTGGTCTTTGCCAGATACATGCTTTTGTCGATTATCTACGCTCACGCATGCCCACGGAACACTTTGAACTGCTCTTCAAGACACTGGTATCGAGTGTGATTAGTCTAGTACTGATTGTGGGCACAGTGCTAACATTAACCGGCAAGGTTTCACCATGGACAGGTCGCTTCTATTCGCTGCTAGATCCATCTTACGCCAAGAATCACATACCAATAATAGCTTCTGTTTCGGAACATCAGCCCACATCATGGTCATCATTCTACTTTGATTTGCAGGTAATCTATTGCAATGTATTGTGACAATGTCTGCTTAAGTGATGACAACATAAAAACGATACGAATGACTTGCGCCTTAAAGCAGCCATTGATTACAAACACTTTGATCGCTGAATCAGTCTCACATATAACGTGTTGAATGTTAAGCGTTTCACTAATATGATACCTTATTTTCTTTTAGATTCTTGTATTTCTGTTTCCTGCCGGCCTTTACTTTTGTTTCTCTCGCCTGACGGACGCAAACATTTTCATCATTTTGTATGGCGTTACAAGTATTTACTTTGCCGGCGTTATGGTGCGTCTTATGCTTGTGCTGGCGCCAGTCATGTGCGTACTCTCTGGCATCGCCATATCACATCTGCTGGCCAAGTATATTAAGAGCGTGGACACGGGCAGCTCCAAGCCGTCAACGGAGAGCAAGCGACAGCATAAGAAATTGGAACAGCAGAGCGGTGGTGTGAAGAGTGAGGTGGCCATTGGTTTTGTGTCCATTATAACGTTAATGCTTATCGTTTATACGCTTCACTGTACCTGGGTCACCTCTGAGGCGTACTCCTCGCCGAGCATTGTGCTCAGTGCGCGCTCCCATGATGGTGGTCGCATTATCTTTGACGATTTCCGTGAAGCCTACTACTGGCTCCAAATGAATACACCTGAGGTGAGTTTAACACCATAACCAATAAGAAAGAGAGAGGAAGATTAATGCATTTAAATGATGAATACAATTTGTATATTCTTGATAGGAAGAGTATGAAACATAATGAGTACTAACAAAAATAATTCTGAATTTGCGTCTGCAATAACAATATTTATCAACATTTATTAATTTACATTTACTTAATGATGGGAAATATTTTCTGTTTTTGTTGCAGAATGCTCGAATCATGTCCTGGTGGGATTATGGCTATCAAATAACAGCAATGGCTAATCGTACAATACTCGTGGATAACAACACTTGGAACAATACTCACATATCGCGCGTTGGCCAAGCAATGGCCTCATCCGAGGAGAAGGCATACGAAATCATGCGTGAACTGGATGTTGATTATGTTCTTGTTATATTCGGTGGTTTGACGGGTTACTCTTCTGATGATATCAACAAGTTTCTGTGGATGGTGCGCATTGGTGGCAGCACAGATCGCGGTGCACACATCAAGGAGAAGGATTACTATGCGCCAAATGGCGAGTTTCGTGTGGACAAGGAAGGTTCACCCACGCTACTCAATTGCCTAATGTACAAGATGTGTTATTATCGCTTTGGACAAATGTATACGGAGGGTGGCAAGGCACAGGGGTATGATCGTGTGCGTGCTGCCGAGATTGGGAACAAGGACTTTGAACTGGATGTGCTCGAGGAGGCATATACAACGGAACATTGGCTGGTGCGCATCTATAAAGTCAAGGATTTGCCAAATAGAGGCGTCTAGATATACATGTCTCTATCTCTCTCTCTGCCATTGTCGAAAAAAATATTTTTCATTCTGTTTCTCGCTCTCTCTCTCTCTCTAATGTGACTTTGTCATTATTGAAAACATTCGACTTCATTTTATGAAACTCTGTGTAACTTGTACATTCTTAAGGCTTAGCTCTAATTTTAAGCTTAAAGTGATTAGTATTTCTGTTTATTTTGTTTAATGAAATGAAATCTCCAATTAGTATTATTGTTTCTCACTTACATTATAATGTGGTCCATAGGTCCACCTCTCTGTCTCCCTATCTCTCTCTCTCTATCTTCCCTATATAAGTTGAGAGACATTTGGTTATACTTTATCTAGTTTCGTTTAATGAACCGAATGCAAAGCAACAAAGTGCATAATCCTAAATTGTAAGTCAAGCAAATTGCACGAAAATACATAAGAGAAAAAAACCAATCTCATGAAAATTATAAATCCATGTCTATTCTTTATTGAATGTTAGAACTTTTAGGTAAATCAAATGGAATTATTTATTGTATGTGATTACTTTGCCGTTCAGAATCAATTTCACAGCCAAAGATGCCAGTGGCACAATCTTCATCAGATGGCTCGCTTGTATGACCATCGGCCAACTCGATGCGGGCTATGAACTCATCTAGGCAATCCAGTGAGACAATAACCTCGTGTGGTGGCACCATCTCGTCCGATGAATTATCCAAGTCCAATGGACGCGTATCTGACTCTGGGTTTGATTGCAAGTCTGCTCTATTCGCCTGATATAATTCGCGTAACGTGGTGCGTGTCAGATTGAATTCACGCATTCCAAAACCCATGCGCTGATTTGCATCCTCGGCTGCCTGACGCCGAGCCATTTTACGATCATCGTGCGCCTCCTGCTCTTCAGTGGTGCGCTCCACGGCCGAATGGTGTCGGGATGACCAGTTGCTCGAAGCTGACTTGCGTGAACGTTTAATGATTTGACGACACTTGTTTGTGATGCCGCCAACAATCTCAGAGACAAGCGCAATGGCACCTACGAGATAGCCAATGGCCATCAGTAGGAACATGCCCTCCGTATCGGCAGTGGTCAATTGGCGCTCCTCCTGTATGATCTCGCGCAACGATGTAGTGGCGCTGGCCTGCAACAGCCGACCCGTCGATGAACGCTGCATGGCCCAGCTGACCTCATGACCGAGTTTAATTAGCAGACCGCTTTCCTGTGCAATCATAATCATCGTATTGATTTTGCGTTTGTATACAGCATCACGAGGAAACATGTAACCAATTTGGAACAGGGCAAAACATTCTTCGCTCAGATGCAATGCGGAACGTCGTGAAAGGTTTCTGATATGAAGAGGAAAAGGAAAAAGCAATTAAAGAGGATCACACTTTATACAATCTTCGTTTGGCATACTCATTGGAATAGTTGGATTGTACTAGATATTCCAGACGTGACTTGGAGCCGAGAAATGCATAGTTCCAGAAGAAACTTTCCGTCACATTGCCAATACCTTCCTCCAGGGTGCTAACAAATTCCATTTTCCTATACAGCTTCGATGTGGCCTCATGTGTGGAGTTTTGAAACCAATTTTCCCAGCCACCATTATCTACAAGGAATTACTTTGTTTAAAAACCCCGTGTTAACCCTTTTATAACAGTTCGTCCTTTCAGACGTACCCAATGTGCATACGCGAAAGAAAAGGCCCAGTAAATCCGTAACTGAATCGACGGTGTCCGGAAACGCAGGTAATGTGACAAATGCAATAATCGAGCCCGTATAACAGGACGTTATGATGATGGTAAAGAGCCAATATGCGCCGATCAGGACACGCGTTGACGTTTTGTCCGTGTTGCCCCACGAATATTTCCCGGCAAATGTAAAGGCATTTGTGAACATGCCAAAAACATACCAAAACATATTCTCAATTTCACCCCAATTGCCAATTAGATGTCTTAGGGTCAGACGATCTGTGAAGACAATGGGAAATACGCCGCCAAGATAAACGGATATCAATGCGACCCAAACGGGCCACTGAAATGGACCCATAATGGCGCGATATTTGGGCAAAGCCTTTGATGCCAACGTTATGAATGCGGCACAATCCCTCGAATGACCCAACGACATATCCGTTTCAGTCAATCTTTCCTCCGTTATGTAAATGCCGGACATGCCAATGTCGGCGGCACCCTGTGCAATCTGGAATTGAATGTCATCCACAATGCTGGATGTCATCTGAACATTGGGTGTTTCGCTGATGTCGATGGTAAAGTTTAAACGTTGCGCTATCATCTGCAGTAGACGCAGCTCGATGCCATCCCAACGCAGTTGACCCATACCTGATGAGTCCAGGGATTTGATGCGGAATATGAATGGCGGCTGATTCGCTGCAGATACCTGAAAACGATGTCCGGCAAAGCCATTACGAAACTTGGCCGGGAACAGATTAATGTGTGGTCGCGCTAGTTTTCCACGTATCCAGCTGGTCAACACTTTTCCCGTGTTCGAACCTAAGCCATCCGCATATAGATTGTGTGTATATAGTACATAGGGTCGCTCCTGTTGATAAGCAATTCAAATGATAAAGAATTCACTAACGGAATAATGCATTTGGACTTACACCATCCTTACTGGTCATCAATGATTCACCGATTACCAATAGATTAACAATATTAGATGAGAGCTCGGAACTCAAAAAATCACGCAACTTCCATTGTGATGAAGTGGAGACTAAAACCACACGACTCTCTGTCTGTGCACCCAAAATGTGGCGTGCCAACAATGGATCGGATAGGAATAAAATATAACTCTTGCAATTGGCATCAATGTGAAGGTTTAAGTTGCGATTCTCTGGTTCGTACTGATCATTGATTTTGCCATGATAAAATGTGATTGGCATGGTCTAAAATATATATGTATTTACATACATAGATAGTTTTCTGATAAGTTTTTACACTTCTTTTCAATACTCACCTTGAAAAGCGCCTCCAATATCTGTCCCTTGGAGCGGGCCACATTGTTATCGTAATAGATGACCGGCGGACATTTGACCAAATAATCTTTGGCTATTGTATTGACCAGTGTGACCAACGAATTGGTTTGATCAAAATTATAGCTTGGCATGAATTTTGTAGCCAATTGCTCGGCACGTGGCCTTGGATTACCATAAAATTTGGGATCCACACGGCGCTTAAAAAATCGCCTCTGCCCACAATTTCCATATAGTTGTGGATTCAAGCGATGTCGCTCAATCAAACGTCTGCTAACACATTTCTCGGCATAGTTTTCCTGACATCCAGCTGGAATAAGGATTGCGGCTAGCAATACCAACACAAAACACATTCCCGATAGCCACATGCTGCAAATGTTAAACTATCATAACGGAGCAACAACTATTTATATGGAATCCTGGGTGCTCCTTGACACGCGAGAGGTCGTCACCTGGACGTGTCATATGTATGCATTTCTAATTTGATTATTGTTTCCAAATATTGTTTTGGTCAGCACCTGGTGCAAGTAGTTATTAAATTGATATCTAATTGCTTGACCCATATCCATTTTCGTATAGAAAAGTGTTGTTTTATTTTTGTTAGGCATTTTTCTTGTAGATAACTAAATACTGATTGGTGTGATAGTTTTAATTATTGTTATCTTTGGCAATAAATGTGCTTTTGTTTATCAGCAATTGACAAAATTGGGTGAGATTTGTGTTTTGCGTTTTAATAAGAGTCCAATACCAAGAATTTATGAATGAATGAACACTTAAAACACACGACACACTTGTCAGATACATATACTGCATACATATGTATGTATGTATGTATGTTCATACTATAGTAAATATAGTAATAATCAAAAAGTTTTTTGCACTATCCAATGACAGCAGAAAGAGTAATTGTATATGCGCATTCATTCCCAAGCAAACAGAAAGTCCTGGGTTCAAATCCTGGTGTGGCTATATATTTTTATGTTATTTTATTCATTTATCAATAAGTTTTAAGATCGTGAGCTCAAACCTTCGCGCAGTCAAAAACTTTTTTGATTTTTATTCACATTTTTTAATAAAGTTTCAATAATGTTTTTTTTTTTTTTGTTTTATTAATAACTAAAATCCAAATACAAATCAAATCTTTTACTACAGCAGTAACATGAATAAGCAAATACAATAATATTTTGGTAACGAAACTGGTACAACATATATCATTAATAAAAAACAGTTTTTAAAGAATTGTTTGCTGAGGATACGAGCCTTGTGGATCCATTGATATATCTGGCTTCGGTGGCAATTGCATCATGGGCATATATTTGGCCAGATACGGTGTCAGCAATTCCATAGGTAAGGGGAACACAATCGTTGAGTTCTTTTCCGCCGAAATGCTGCTCAACGTTTGCAAATAACGTAGCTACAAAACAAAAAACCATAAGCACAATTATATAAATGGAAGAGTTGGCGACTTACCTGTAGTGCCGATGGACTGGAGGATATAACATCGGAAGCTTCTTTAAGGGCAGTCGCCGACTTCTTTTCACCTTCGGCAGCAATCACCTTGGCGCGTGCATCGCGTGCAGCTTCGGCTTCAGCGGCCATGGCACGTTGCATCGATACGGGCAGCGATACATCCTTACTAAAGGGTAAATAATGATAAATACATGACTTTAAGTAAGAGTGCGGATCGATTTTTATCGATATAGGTTCACATTTTACCGTTATCCACATCTACATCAATGTAAAAGTGGCTTTTATGACTATTGGCTATCGATAATTATCGATTTATGATCAATTTAAGAATTCTTTGTCAATTTAAGTGTTTTTAAGCTTTCTTGATCATGCATTTTCTGTTGACCACAGCAGAGTTGCTTTTGCTCAGCTTTTTCTTAAATCGATTCTTATCGATAAATCAGCAAAAACAGGGAAAGCATCTATTAGCACCACTTACATTTCCACACGCTCGACCATAACGCCCCAGGGCTCCGTGGCTTCATCCAGTGTCAATTGCATATTGTGTGCCAGCGTCTCTCGTTCCGTAAGAAGCTCGGAGAGATTTCGTGTGCCCACAATGTTCCGCAACGTGGTGGCGGCGAGTAGACGCGTCGATGTACTATAATCCTCCACACGCACAATGGCAAATAAGGGATCACTGATGCGATAATAGACAACTGCATCCACAGTCACCGTCACCGCATCCTTAGTCAACATTTCCTGTTGCGGCACATTGAATGTGACCGTACGCAAATCAACCTTACGATATTCATCAATGCAGGGTAGTATAAAGAACATGCCAGGTCCTCGAGCACCGCCGCTCAAGCGACCCAGCCGAAAGATAACGGCACGCTCGTACTCCGCCACAACCTTGAAGCATATGAATATGGATATGGGGCATGTTACTATAAACACAAGCACCGAAAGCACAGTGACAAGCCATTCCATGCATCCACGCGGTTGATTCTCTGCTGCAATTACAAATGCGACAGCAAAAGTTAATGACTAAGCTTATGATAATGTTATTTGCGTTGTTGTTGAATCATCGCTAGAAGATTCAAATCTGTTCGTGCTTCCCATCATTAATAAAATCCCCAACAGCTTCATAACTTTGTTGTTTTTTAAATATAACCTCTAAAAGTGGGCTTAAACATACCGCTTAAAGCCACTCGCTTAGAAACAGACTACCTATTATCTGTGCTTTCAATCTTTCTATCACTTTCTTAGTATTACGTTTAAGATCTTTGATTCAACCTAAAATTTGCGCTAACTATAGAAGATATTATCTCACGATAAGTGCTCAATCCATTACCACTCTAAGTTGTCTTATCGAAGTAAAATTTGTTGTCGAACTGATCGGTCCGAAATATCACTCTGCTTATCTTATCAACCCTTGCTTTTCACAAAAAAAAAATGTTATTAAAATTCTCAAAATTTGTTGCTGCTTACATGTCTTGAAACCGCGATATTGAGGTGCGTCCGGACGTCTGACCTCGGGATAGTCGGCATATTCCGATGGCGGCATTGCCTGTGGACCTGGCCCGCCCATATTGACGACATGGGCATTTGTAGGGTGACCTGGTACCTCTGATGCCCTCAAATCCTCATAGTTTGAATACACCGGCGATTCCCGTTGCTGATCCATAATAACGTTTGATATAACGCGCTCAACCGATTCGCTGGCTAACCATTCATATACTGATTGGCCTGTAAAACAAGTCACAAAACAAAAAAAAACCCGCGCTTATCTTGGTATTCGCAACTTCGCAAAACTGTCGCAGTGCTCGTTGCTTTAATTTTCATTGTACTCACTGTGCTCTTCACACTCAATTCCCAACTGAATGCAACAATCCAAACCATTGTGAATGATCTAACAAGTTGCAAATGATCGACTAGTAAATGATATGCTTTTCGATCCTTTTCGAATATTGGCTTGCACTTTTGAGCTAAACGTAGTATCAACCTGAAGGTTTAAGCGTAACGAGTTTATACCGAATACTCATAAGCCAATCGATTTTTCTTATAAAAACAATATTATTTGACATAAAAAAGCAAAAAAAAAAAATAAATATTGTAATTCACAAATATTTAACACATATTAACAAACTGCACCAAGAGCAATTGTGCAGTTCTCGGAGAGCCAATGTGTGTGTCATCGGCTACGTCATCAACAGTGCAAGAGGCAACAAGATACAATAAGATACAATGCTTATAATTCGCAACTCGTTATTCTGCCAACAGTTAGTTTAAATAGCGCTTAGTGTGCCATCAACTTCGGGCGGTCGAGTAGCTCACAGCGTCAAGGGTTGGTCACATTCCCAACTAATTGTGACAACAGCGGGTAAGGGATTCGTTCGCAATGAGACGACGAAACCCCCCACCGCAGTCAAAAAAACACACAGGCTGTTGTGTTATATAGAACCACGAGCCGCAGACAAAAAAAAAAAAAACCACAAAAAATGATGATGGAAATATATACCCGCATATATGGCATATTGATGAAAACAACTCTCTGATGATAAACAACAAAACAAACAAACATTGATGAAAAAAATAATGAATTTGTACTTGTGTACGCCAATACAACCTTACCATGGTTTAACACATTATGGGTGGTATATATAATAACATATATCGAAGAAAAATCTCAACTCAACATAACAAGAAAAAATCCAAAAAAAAAAACACTGCTGTGACTGCTCCGAGTTTTCTTCACAGAACTCTCGGTTGATCGCCTTTTTGCTTTTAACTATAACTAATAAAACTACAAAATACTTAAAACTCAACAAAACCCTATTTATTATTGGATTATTTTTAGCAAACATTTACAATTAATGTATCTAACGAACCAGCTATTAACTACTTATAATTTATAGTAGATAAATATGTTCATTCGCTATATTTAAACTGGCCGCTTTCTGTTGCATCGATGTCTGAAAGCTGGAATGTCCTGAAATTATAACAATAAAATTTTCTTTATTGCTTAGCTGCAGATGTGCTGCCAAGTGCTTAGCGTCTAAACGCTCGGTATGCACCGTTTCCTTGTAGCGCAAACTCTTGCGCAGAGCCTGACATGTTGGATCACAGCCTGTGGTGCAGTTGGTGCACTTTTGATGTGCCAAATGGAGAGAATGCCGATAGTTCCAGTACTGGGCAAACTCAAGCAAGCGATCCCGAAAGTAGACATGCTGCAGATTCTGTGCACATATCAAATGTTGTATGGAACTCATGTCGTCTTCGTTGTCCAGTACCTGCTCAATTAAAGGGAGCGTGGGTGCAATTGCCACGCCTTGGGATATGATAACAATGCATTTGGCGCGAGTTGGATCGTGCGCATAGTTTCCAATTGGTCCACGAAACTGCAGCATATGTGAGTGCTGCAATGTCTTTAAATATTCGGACATGGGTCCACCGGTTCGCAGCTTAACCAAAATTTTAAACTCCTTGCGCATAAAATCGGTCCAGTAGGGTGAGTACGGACGCAAAACGGCATGACCAGCAAGCTCCACGCGCAACATTATATGATGGCCAGGCGGAATATCCAGTATGCTGTCATCGTCATTTTCATCCTCCTGCAGAACGTAGCGAAAGTGCAAGATTCGAACATGTACATCATCGTTCATTGGTTCATTGCTGAGCAGCCTGAACCAGGCATAGTTTAGGATGACATTGCGCCTGCCAGATAGAAGAGCACGTTGGCTGGGAGCTGGCTTATTGTCAAGGATGCAGTTCGTGCATCCATTGCCACAGCAATCATCTGCATTTACTTCGTTGTCGTCAGACATGTGCTGCAGCTAGAGATGGGCGATATCCGTGTGCTTCGTGACTAAATATAAAAATCAAAACGCTTAACTCTTATAAAAAAAAAACTTGTATTCGCTACATAATACTGCATTTTTCTATAATAACATGTATTGTATTAAAACAAAACAATTGCGCAAAATATTGAAAGTCGAAAACAATAATATTGCTCACCTCTGTGCTATATCGATAGATGTTCATGTATCGTTTTTCGATAACTTGCTGATAGCCAGACAGACAAACACAACAAATATACCTTGTATGGCATTTTGTTACTGAAAGTAGCCCACTGCTTTTAACAATCATTAAGAACTAGCCACTAAACAAATTTAAAGAAATAATTCTTTATCTTTTCTTCAGAGTGCCACTTAAAGAGCACATATTGCAGTTGCAAGCGTAAGAACGGTAACAATAATGTGCAACTAGTGGCAGACATCATCATCGGGATTTGTATTTATTGTTACCAAACAAACAAAGAATAAACCAAAACAGCTGCTGCCTAAGAGAACATGAATCTCGAGTCATTATTTCGGGATTTTAATCCATGGTAAATTATGCACATAAACAGCAATTGCGATTCGTTGCATTAACCATTTCTTTCTTTCGCAGTAAATTCATAGTACACTGCAGCCTTTTTACATTTGTAACTCTATTCGCCTTGCGCCTGGATGGTTACATAGGTGAGAAGCTAAGCAACAACAACACCTAAAACGTGGTGCACGTACTGACAACAATTGATTATTTACAGATTGGCCATATTGGGCCATTTTTACACCATTATGGGTATGGAAATGCACTGCCATATTGGGGGCCATTGTGGGTGCCATTGTGTGGTGCCGCTATCCGCACTATCGGCTCGAAGGCGACTCCTATACGCAGTTCAAGGCGATGCTTATCTCGTTGTCTTTGCATCTGATATTGCTTATGTTTGAGCTGCTTGCCTGCGACAAGCTCACATCGGAGCGTCATTTGTGGGTGCTGGTCTTCATACCGCTGATCTTTGGATCCGTGGTCAGTGTCGGTGCGTGCGTGTGGGCGGTTAAGCATGATCGCTCCTTTGAGCTGGAGCTGTTTTTGGCTGTCAATGCGTTGCAGTTTGTGTCCTTGCCGCTTAAGTTGGACAAGTTCGTGTACTGGAATTGGGACGTGGTATTTGTGCCCATGTGGATTGTCATTTGCCTAAGCTTAGTTAGCGTACTATATAATATCATTTTCTGTGGCATCATGATGCGCACACCTGAAGTGACGTTGCAGCAAAAAAAGGCGGCACTCAATGCAGCTGTTGGCAATATTTGCACCGTGCTGCCGTTGCTCTGTTTTCAGGTAAGCCCTTGGCTTAAAACATTCTGTTAATCTGTATATGTACATCTTGTTAATCTGGTTTTGTTTATGACCTTAGGTTGTTATTTGCGATAAATTGGATGGCGAGATCAAGTTTCCCTACATTGTGGTCTTTGCCCCGCTGCTTGTCTCCATACTCGCACTCATTATTTTAAGCTTTACCGCCAAGGGCGGCAACATGTGGTGGTTTGGAATACGCAAATCGTTTAGCCAATTTCTGCTGTCAGCCATGCCGTTTCTACAGGAATACGGCAACATTAGCTATCATGCGGAGACACAGAGTCATGCGGGTCAATCGGTGCCTCTGGATGCATCCTCATCATCGACGAGCAACATGGCTGCCACAGAGGCGTTGCACGAGTTTAGCAAGCATGACAAGAAGAGCAAGAAATCAGCCAAAAATGATATTCTCAAACCGGTGGTGCCATTTATAAGCATTGATTTGCCTGATTAGACATTTGAGTTAAGACGATGTTTAATCAGATATCGCACAACACCTACTACTACTAATAACAATAGTAAACATATTAGCAATGTTATTACACACACAAACAAACATATACATATATTAACGCCTTGTATTAGAAGGTGTTTTGCTATAGGCATTTCGCATACATACTACATACATATTTAGATTGGCCGTAGCTAATTTGTACTGAATTTAATTTATAAGCTTCACCCACACACACACAAATATGCACGCTTGCATATAAAAACTATATATGTACATATATGTATATTCGATCTGTATTATTTTTAAGCACATTTTTCTATCCGAAATGCATAACAATAAAAAATTACATACTTATTGATGTAACTATGTACAACTATGTATGTATATGCATACAAAAAAAATATTTTTTTTTTTTGGCTTTTCGAATAAAATGTAATTGAACTCAAGCAATTATTATATTATTGAATTGTGAAAAGGGAACAAAGCTTTCTCTGCGTTCGAAATCACAAATGAAACACAATTGAAGAATATTTGTTTAATCTTTATTAAAATTAGGAAGCTACAAAGTTTTACAATTTTTGTTGACATATTTTATTTTTCACTTAATTTTTTTGGTTTGATTATGTCAACCTACGATGTGTTGCCTTAAAAGTTATGCAAAGGTAAAAAGTTGCACTTTAAAAAGTATCAATTACATATATCATCGTTTTTTTTTTTTTTGTAATATCAAAAAACCATATCTAAATAGCCCTTGGAATAGAAGAGAGGCACTCAATGACAAAGTTAACAAAGTTTACATAACACAAAAAAAAAACAACAAAAAAAACTGTAAAGCATATCAAAATATGTAGTCAAATGTTCTTAAAAGTTTCAACTAACATAATATATATCTCTATTATACAGTTATATGAGTTTTTTCTTTTTGAGTTTTTTGTTAGTGCAAATTGGCAACAAACTATCAATATACACACACTTTGAAATGAGTACATATTATTTTCATTACAGAGTTTCAGTGTATGTGTGTGTGTTGTTACATATACGTATACTAAATCTCATTCGGTTGTGTTGCATAATAACAATTGTGTTATTATTATTGCATAATTAATAGGAAAAAATATTAAGTTTCTTTTTTACTTTAACTTTTCTGCTTGTTATTTTTTAGTCAATTTACTTTACAAAGATTTCAATAAATTTGTTTTTTTTTTTCTGTCACGAAATTTTCAAATTTGAATTTTTGTTTTTTTTTATTTTATGCATCTAAATATTTGGAGAAAAAAAATATGTTATTATTTATAATCGTAATTTATGTAACAATTTGGTTAACTTTATAGTAGTTGTTCTTATTACAAATACGAAGCTCTTAAATGACAAAATCAACGAAAGCATATAGAAAATGTTCATACTAGATACAATTTTGTATACCCTTGTAATAAAAAGTTTCTCTATTTTTGTGATAATGCAAAGTCTTGACTTTTTCGGAACGGATCAAACAACGGTATCATTTTTTTAATTCTAAGATTTACAAGGGTATTTCATCTTCGGCTTGCCAAAGATATTTGTACTTTCTTGTTTAAAACTACAATTATAAGCATACTTTAAAGGTTTTTTTTAAATCTGCTAATTTTTTTTCACTTTTTTGTATTCAGCAAAGGATAATTGTTAATTAATATTTATGAATTCGACTTGATGTTCGTTGCGTGATCCAGCTTAAATGTCTATTGTCCGAAATTTTACATATATATATATACTTTTTTTTTTTTGTTTTTTTTAGGTTTTAGAATAAGTGTGTGTGTAATACTTTTGTTAATTTAAGTGAGTTGGGCGGGCGGGAAACGCTACATAAACCATAGGGCCCCAAAAACCAATTCAACTGCACTTTTTTTTAATTCTTCAATATCTATATTTATATATATATATATATATGTGTGTATATATAAACGATATGTACTGCTAAAATGTTAATACGTGCATAGGCATTTTGTTGTTCCAAAAATTAAACATTAAACAGTGACAATTGACATGAGATCATCAACGTACATAGGATGGGAAAATCATTTTTATCCCTCCGATTATTTTCGGTGTACCAATTTTGAAAAGTGTTCTAAAGAGCAATAATTCATAAGTTTGTTTATTACCGAATAAAACTGATCAAGTTTTTATTTTTTTTGGTAAACCTATTATGGTGTAGCTAACTTTGATCTAGAACAATTTTTGTTTTTCAATAATATTTCGCTATCGTATACTGATTAGGGATTTTTTAAACAGAACTTCAACAAAATGGACATCGAACAGCTCTTAATAAAAAGCTTAAGTACTTAAAGTAAGAAAGGAATAAACATAAGTTTCTAATCATCCATATTGAGTATGTGAATCGTGTGTGTTTAATAACAAATTGCACTTTATTTTTGTGTTGTTGTTGTGAAAGACATTCGCATACTTAATCTAATATGATCGGTGTATAACTTATACATAATGCCGCACAATACTATTTGCTATAAGTTGATTAAATAACTGTTTGGTATTTGAATTAATTGGAACTTTGGAATTTTGTACGTTTAGTTAACATAATGCCGTATAAATCGTTTATTGAGTATAATTTATGGACAAAAACTGGAGCTGGTGAGAGCAATATAAAAATGTTTTAATTTCATTTTGGTTATTTTGGAAGCTCTAATTTAAAAACTTTTCTTTTTTTTTGTATAATTGTACGTTTCGTCAGAGTTTGGTTGCATTCTATATTAGTGCAATAAATAGTGTGTATTGTGTATATATGTATATGAATAAAATAAAATAAAAAAGTAAACACATTTTATGTATAAATAAACTAGGAAGGACATATTTTTTTTTTGTTCAGAAGCTTGGAAACTTAGTAAAACTTGGGGGAGCTTAGTTCGTTTTTGGTTTAACGCCCAAATACTGGATCAGATTATCACGCGGTCCCTGCACAATCATCATGAACTGCGATGGAAAATCCCAAATTATGGTGAAATGGAATAGCATGTTGGCAATGGCAATTAAATATTCAAAGAATGCAAACCAACTAAATGCTGTAAGACATGATAAAGATACAGATTAGTAACATATCGTATTAGTTGTTGGCATGGCAAAACTCACCCAAATCGTGACAATAGAAACGATGTTTGGCAAAGAAAACCAAGAGACCAAAGGTGCTCAATATAGAGACAACAAAGAGGATTTTCTTCCATTTAATGGATTGACGTTGATGTGCGGAGAGCTTTTCTTCTTGTGCATATAATATGCCATTCAACTTGATCGTAGCCAGCATATAGCACAGTGAGCATATCATAAAGGTTATAAAGATTCTCTCATGAACAGCTGCAACAAAATCAGAATTAACAAAACTAACCATTTTTTGTTATAGGTTTCTAAAACTTACGATAGTTCTCACGATTGGATATATAGGTGACACCGCCCAGTGCCGCAATCTCAATGCAATTGAGCACTAGTATCAATGTTATTAACCAACTGGTCTTTGGCACCAGCGATGGAGCAATACGCGCCAATTGTGCACGATAATAGTTCTTGTAGACAAACGCAATCGGTATACGTGGTCCGATGTGCAATGCAATGCTAAAACGCCAGAAATAACGTTGCGGACTAACGCCAGTAATTGCACTTATCGAGGGTATTATGTTATAAACCTGCAACAAGAAACATTATAATGAAAAATGCCTCAAATATGTATATGTTCATATGTATGTCGAACATACCCGGCAATGTGTCTCATGTACATCGTCATACTGGAAGACGTAGGCGGTCACAAAGCATGTGAATAGGGTAACAAGTGGCAGCAATGCAGTTACCACACAAATCTCATGGAAGCTGGCCAAATAATGTATGGCAATTGGGTGTTGTTCATGCTGCAATTGCGTCTGCAACTGTTGCTTGCAACTTGACGTTGTTGTCTTTGCTTGTTGCTGTTCCTGTTCCTGTTGCTTTGTTGCTGCATACTGTGAATGAATTATGTATATTATACTTCATTCATTATATACATTTCTATATATGAGGGATAAGATTGAAAAAAAAATAACGACTCCTTTTGACGCTTTTGGCGCTTACCTCGCTAAAACCCTGGCAAACATATGGATGAGTCTGTGGTTAGGTGCACAACAACAAAAAGCTCTATAATAAAATGATAAAAGAAAAAAATATATATGTATAAATGTAAATATATGTACATTTATTATAAATCAAAAAATACAAATATGAAAATAAATTAAATTATAATGCAATATTGATTAATATACAAAATATGATTTATGTAGTAGTTTGTGGGATAATAAAGTAAAAAAGGTTTTGGTCGATTAAGCTCGATTAGGAGATAACCTGAACACTCTTTGGTATTTTTCAACAAATTTTGATGAAATTTCACATATCTTAACTATTTCTTCTTAAGTTACCAAAATAATTCTTAATTTTTTCAAATTTTCGATTTTAATGCTACGAATACGTGTGTATATCAAAAGCGGAAAGAGAAGTAAGTTGGTCTAGTTTCTAGGTCTTATAGTTTCTGAGATCAACAAGTTCATACGGAAAGGCTGATGCTTGATTCTGATCAAGAATATATATACTTTTAAGGGTCGTAGAAGCTTCCCTCTGTCTGTTACATACTCTTGCACAAATCCCATATACCCTTAAGCAATTTGGGTATAATTTGAAGAGAAATTTAATTCGCATTGTCTTCTCATTTAGTATACCTAGTTGAAGGTATCTGTAATAATCACAAACAATGTGAAATGGACCAAACAAGCACAACGGTATTAAAGGTTTGATGCCAAAAAGTCTAGCTTTGAGTGTATGATAAATGTGACCTTGATGTAGCCGAAGCGAAGAAATTATATGGAAAGGAACAACAAAAACAAAAGCACATCAATTGATTTTAATAGCATTGCATGTTAACTAAACTTGCGTTATAATTATATTAGGAAAGAATTGTAGTTTCACAAATATTTGTGAATTTCCAAACAAAGTTTACAGCATGCAATTCGCAAAGGCCGTTAATCATACAACAAAATATATATTTTTTCGCGCAGTTAAACAAATTAACGATTTGTATATGTACGTTTATACAAAACTTTTTACAAATTTTCCAATATTGCTAATTGTACAAGCTTACGTCATAAATCAAAACAAAAAAAATTCAGATTTCTAGTTCACATATGTTTAGGCTATCGAGAGCAAATGTTTAACTGTATAACGGTCATCTTGTATCGACTGTTGCTCAGCTGCACAATAAATAACTGTAAGCCCACACACAGATTAATTAAATACAAGTATAAAAAAAACGCCAGTCAGAGCAATCGAAAGACATTGATACGAAAAGACACGCGCCAAAGCCCAAATGTGGGCTAGTTAGCGGGCGACGGGTGTTGCAAGAGAGCTGCCTGAAATGTACCTACAATACAAGGACAATTTCGCCCACGCCGTATGATGATGCAAAAGAAGCAGAATAAGAACAAGAAATAAGCCAAAGCTAAAACAAAATGGTTAATGGCGCTTAATGCGATTTATTAAAAGCAAAATGGTAAACAAAATGCATAATAATAAGTGCAAAAAAAAGAAGGTATTTACAGTTACACACAAATGACAAAAGAGGAACCAAATAATAGACGCAACTCAAACGGGAGCGGGTACCAGAAAGAGGTCATAGTGGGCGGGGGTACACAATTCAGCCGGCATGCGCAGCAGCAGCCCCGCTTAAGAAGATGGATGTACGAGGATGCGGGGAATATATTGCTTCCGCATTTAGTGAACAACCAAGCAGCGCAAAATAAGAATGGTAGCAAACAATTAACAATTGGCCAGCAATAACAAATTTTCAGCTTGTGACGTCGGCAATTGTTCTTTTTTGTTTATGGCGTGGGCGGATGTAAACGAAATGCGGAACAAGGTCAAAAAGTGTGCGCTGCCAATAAGTTATATAATTCTAAGGACAAACTGCTGCACGTTTGCCCCGTAAGCACGTTAGCAAAAAAGTTAAACTAAGAAAAACTTATTTCATGGCACACACTTAGCACCCACACAGTAGGACGCGCGCAGGCAGAAAAAGATAGCTAGATAGTAAAATGAGAAGAGAGTGGGGGTGGGAAAGAGAAAGACACACACACACACATGCACATGGACGAAACTTACAGTTGGGCCGCTGGAGTCAGTACATTCGCCGCTATTGTTCCTGGCATCGGATGCGTTTGCTGAAGTTGGCGTCGCCATTGATGTTTTCGAGACGCTATCTGCTGATGCTCCTGTTGCTGGCGTTGATGTATTTGTTTTCTGCATATTTCACGGCAGCTTTGATGCTCTTTAGCATAATTTGTACGCCACGCTGCTGCCGAGGAGTATGTTTGCCCACGCGCGCGCTTGTCTCGCAACTACTTTTTTTCTTTCGATTTTCTTGTTATTCAAAATGCTTATGTATTTTCACTTTTCTTTCATTTCATTTTTGCAGCATAACATTGCTCACGCGTTAACATTGAATGAGCGAAATGTTCTCCTTGCCATGAATGGACTAAATATAATGGCGCATTGCGCAGACTCACTATCACTTATTGAAAATCAGCTGTTCCTATGACGTCAATCTGGAACATAGCATCTGTAAGTTTAGCGGTTTTTTAGCACAATTGTTTATTAAATTTTACTCCAGAAATGATTTTAAGCCGACGCACACTTATGCATTAACAAAGGCAAATATAACGGGCTTACACAAGCTAGAAGCAGACGCCATTTAAATTGAGCGGGTATATCGCAATATTCCATAACAGAATATTGCATTATACAGCACTAGTCCAAGCTTATCGATAAATTATGTTAGTTCAAAGTATCTACAGTAGTATTTCTGTTCTTAAATTTCGCGGTATCTTTTTCTTGTTAAAAATGTAGTCAACCTAAAGTATTATTTTTAGCATGCAGTTGGCGAGCAAAAAATTACGCTTTTTCCAACGAACATAATAATTTGTAGTATGTGGTGACGTCACAATAAAAAGATAAAAGATTAACAGAGGAAATGGTCCTGCGCATTGCTTTGCTCTCAGTAGTTAAGTTCCAATATCTATACGTCATATGTGAGTTACGTTGCCGTTACGTTCCCTGTTAGCTTACGTTGCTAACGTTGATGTCGATATTATCGATATTTTTACCAACCAATATATATCCAATGAAAATAGTACATTCAACAAGTGAAATTGTAATCAATAACAAATTTAATCCATTTCCATCTAAAACGAATTTATAAAACGTCAATGAATCATCGTACAACACTTTCAATGCTCTTCAAACCCTAAAGAGCAATCTACCGCCAACATACATAAATTGCATACATATATGAAACATATTGTAACAAATACTCAAATTCATGCATGCTTGGTGATCTTCAATTAATAAATCAATCAAATACCATGAGTTGTTTTAGTGCAATGAATACACCCCTGTTGGGGGAAATGGAGCAAACAATTTGCATGCTAGAGCGTGGAACAATTGTAACAAAACTGTATGGAAAACAACGGCGCCCCGATCGACGACACCTTATGCTTATCAGAGAAACGCGTCAGCTGTTATGGTCAACAGTCGCTGCTCAGACACGCACCGAGTATGAGGGCACAATCCAGTTACGGGAAATACGAGAGATTCGCATTGGAAAGAACTCAAAAGAGTTTCGACTGCATGCCGACGAATGTCAGCGTTTCGAGAACACCAAATGTTTTGTCATTATGTATGGCAGCAGTTTTAAGCTGAAAAGCTTCTCGGTTGTTGCGCTCTCCGAGATCGAGGCCGATAATTGGGTACGCGGCCTTAGGTATATGGTTAAGGATACGTTTAGCTCATCGTATCCCCTGCAAATCGATCGTTGGCTGCGACGTGAATACTATTCGTTTGAGAACGTTAACTCGCATCTGACCAAATCGGAGCAAAACTCCCAAGTCACCATTAAGGATTTCAAAACATTCTTGAGCAGCGTCAGTTGTAAGATGAGCACCAGTAAATTTATGGAATGCTTCACCGACGACATAAGGCGTAAACATGACTTAAAATTTGATGATTTCTCGCGTCTATATCAGAAACTTTTACTGCCCGCCAATTTCGTCAACGTTCTCGGCGGCACAGAGTTCGCATATTCTGAGGATAAGAAAGTAGTGCGACCAATTGAGTTTAAAAAGTTTCTGGAAACGGAACAACACGATTTCAATGCCGGCGATTTAAATATCATATCGGGCTTCATACGCGAATTTGTGCAGGATGTTGAACGAGATGTTGAGGAGCCATATTTGAGCATCTCCGAGTTTGTCGATTATCTCTTCTCCAAACAGAATGATCTGTGGGATAGCAAATACGATAGCGTCTTCATGGATATGAACCAACCGTTGTCTTCCTACTGGATCGCCTCGTCACACAATACATATCTAACGGGTGATCAGTTCTCGAGCGAATCTTCTTGCGAGGCATATGCTCGTGCTCTGCGCATGGGCTGTCGCTGCATCGAACTCGACTGCTGGAATGGTCCCGATAACTTACCATACATATTTCATGGTCACACCATGACATCGAAAATTAAATTCATGGATGTCATTAAGACGATAAAAGATCATGCATTCACAACATCGGAATATCCAGTTATTCTATCCATTGAACAGAATTGCTCCCTGGAGCAACAACGAAATATGGCGCATGCTTTAATTGAGGTGAGTTCTCAATCATATTGATTTAACTTCTTATTAAATAAGTTTGTATTTCCTGCAGGTATTTGGAGATATGCTTCTTACACAGCCGTGCGATCGGAACGAGGTGCATTTGCCATCGCCTTATCAACTGCGTCGTAAAATCATGTTGAAGCACAAAAAGTTGCCGCAATTCGATGAGAATGTTAATGCAATGAATTTACCGGCCATGGTTGGTAACAACGGAACGATCGCGTCATTTAGCCATCGATCTTCGTTGGGCGGTGCAGCGGATGACAATGATAATATGCAGAAAATATTAAAGAAGGGCTTGCTATACTTTAAGGATCCCGTCGATAAATCATGGAACCTCTATCAATTTGTGCTCACCCAGCAAGAGTTAATTTACACATCGGAGATAAGCGAAAGCCGCAATGGCAATTCCGAGGATGATGATTTCGGATTGTCGGCGTGCACTTTGAATAGCAATATGCAACAGAAACAGAAAGATACATCTGCCAATGATGAATTGCATTTTGGAGAAAATTGGTTTCATGGCAAATTGGAGGGTAAGTGTATATTAATTCCTTTCTCTTATTTATTATTATATTAATTGCTTTTATTTGCTTTTAGGTGGAAGACAAGAAGCAGATCAGTTATTGGAAACTTATAAACATCTTGGCGATGGCACCTTCTTAGTACGCGAATCAGCAACGTTTGTCGGTGATTATAGCTTATCGTTTTGGCGTCGCAATCGACCCAACCATTGTCGCATTAAGCTAAAGCACGAGAACGGTTCCATCAAGTATTATTTGGTTGAGAATTTTGTATTCGATTCGCTATACTCCTTGATTGTGTATTATCGCAAGAATATGCTGCGAAGCTCAGAGTTTTCGATAATCCTTAAGGAGCCCGTACCGCAACCCAAGAAACACGAGAGTCAAGAGTGGTTCCATCAAAATACCACCAAGGAGCAGGCTGAGCTGGGTTTGCTTAAGCTAGAGATTGGTTCGTTTCTGGTGCGGCCATCGGTGCAGAGCGTCAATACATTTGTCATATCGTTTACGATAAATCGCAAGATAAAACATTGTCGCATACTGCAGGAGGGCCGACTATATGCCATTGATACCATGCAGTTCGAGTCTCTGGTATCGCTAATTCATTATTATATAAGGAATCCGTTGTACCGCAACGTAAAGCTTAGCCATCCAGTTTCCCAGGAGCTACTGCGTCAGACACTCATTGAGAATGCCCAACCGCACGGGGAGCATTGCATTGATAGCACTGGCGCCTCCAACTATATGGGCTCCAATCTGGAGGAATATGTCACATGCAAAGCACTTTACAGCTATAAGGCCGACAAACCCGACGAGCTCTCTTTTCCCAAGCACGCGATCATTACGAATGTGCAACGGAACAACTCGATGTGGTGGAAAGGTGATTATGGCGGCATGATTCAACAACATCTGCCGGCCAACTATGTCAAGGTAAGCGCTGTTACTAATCACGTTTACCTTTCAATGACCATTCTGTTAATTTTAAAATAGATTATTGACTCTGCCACAGAGGAATATAATTCGATAAATGAAGAGGGCACTGATGGACGCACTGATTCAATTGAGATATACGGCGCCCTGGTGTCTCTCTTCGAATCCAATGAGCCAGGCATAATAATCAAGCTTCAGATACAAACACCAACAATGCAAAATCCGTTTATAATCGGTTTCGAAAATCAGGAGACCGCTTACCAATGGTTCATAGCTATACAGGAGGCCGCACGGATCGCTAGTCAATTGGCCAACGAACGTCGCAAAAAGGAGCGTACAGCTCGTGTTGCCAAAGAGATGTCCGATCTGATCATATATTTCCGCAGTGTACCATTTCGCGATCACTCCTGGATATTCCAGGAGATGTCCAGCTTTCCCGAAACGAAAGCGGAAAAGCAATTTATACAACAGAATATGTCAGTATTCCTGTCATATCATCGCAATCAGATAAGTCGCGTGTATCCCAAGGGTCAACGCTTGGACTCGTCCAATTTTAATCCGGTTCCATTTTGGAACATTGGGTCACAGATGATTGCGCTTAACTATCAGACGGGCGACAAGGCCATGCAGCTGAATCAAGCTAAATTTCGCAATAATGGGCAATGCGGCTATGTGCTAAAACCGGCATTTATGAAATCCGAAAGCTTTAATCCCAACAATCCATTATCGGACGGTCTCAATGAGGTGAAGGTTAACGTGCGCATAATAGCGGCTCGTCATCTATTCCGTGGTGGAAAATCGAATAATCCACAAATTGTTGTGGAAATCGTTGGCGCCAGCTTTGACAGCGGCATAAAATACCGCAGTAAAGTCAATGAGAATGGCTTCAATCCCATATGGAACGAGTCCTTCGAGTTTACAGTACACAATCCACAGTTTGCCTTGCTGCGATTTGAGGTCCAGGACGAGGATATGTTTGCCGAAACGCATTTCATAGCTCAGGCCTGTTATCCATTGACCTGTATACGCCAGGGCTATCGTAGCGTCATCTTACGCAACAAATTCAGTGAGGAGCTGGAATTGTCATCCCTCTTAGTTAATATAGACATATCAAGTCGAGCCCTTTCCTAATGCAACAATAACAACTACGCTACTCCAATTCCTAGTATTCTTATACATATCACACACAATACAAACAAACATATCTACTGCGTTAACTTAAGTACACATCTATTACTTAACTACATTCTGTACATGACTGCTTATAATCCATGGGAACATTTACGCATTCCACACTTTTGAAATGTGTGTCCAGTCCAGTCAAAACAAAACACAGATCCAAGATACATTTACAAATGTATGTATGTCAAAACTGACGTTAATGTGATACCCATGCATTTTTTTTTTCATTTCTAAAACAAGAAACGTAAAATACTAATCAAAAATTCCAAGCTGAAGCTTTCCATTTCTTCATCTAATTTTAATTATTTATTTATGACAACTTATCGTTTGTTAAACACGTTCTATTTAAAAATCATAGCTGGTGCGGCTGAACAAAAAACTTGATAAAAAACAAAAAGTTTTGTCCTAAGGCAGCTAGATGATATGATTGTCCGAATTCGGACAACTTTGGACATGACTGCTTAAATGTATAATTATTTGATACATGACAAAGCTTAAATAAATCAAAAATATATTTGCATGATTTACGCAAACAAATAAATAAAACGTATACAAATGAGTTTAGCTGCATTTCGTTTTTAAGTTCTTTTTTAAAGCTAGTAGTTAACTACCCGGCTTGCCTGGTGCACAATATTTATTCAAAATTTGTTCAAAAATCGAACGTTGATTATAAATATGATTTTGAGGCTGTTTTTAATGAGAATCATAAATGTTCTACTAATCTTCTAATTTTTTTAGTCAGCCAGCATAAATTTTAATGTTCAATACACAAATAAGAATTTGTATTTTAATACTGTTATAAATGTATCATTCACATGTGTACAACAAATTTAAATAATAATATTATTGATGTCTTCCTTTGTTCTTCAATGCCAAATAAATTTGATACGGTTTAAGTTATATAAAATGTTTGGTTTTTTATTATTTTAGAATTGTTTTTATTTATCTTGTTTAATATATATCCACGGATAGAATCATTTCATTCCATTATAAAATCGCAGTGTGCGAAAGATAAAACTATATATTATTGTATATTGGATAAAAGTCATGATGTTATATTTTATTATGCGATTTTTTTTTGTTTTTCATTGGACATATAATGGTGAATGTGAGAAATACGTAGAAATTTCATCTAAAATTCGCGTCTATGATATTTGTCGGGATCAAAGTATGATGTAACAACCACGCGATCACTGAACTTGCGTCCAGTCAATGCCTGCTGTGCCTTCTGACAATCGAGAACCGAGTTAAATTCGACAAACACTTTGCCGCAACCAGGAACTTCAACGCCTTCAATGGGACGCGGTATTTCGACACTGCGCACGACGCCATATTTAGTGCATTCTTCTTTAATATCCTCTAGGATATCCTCGTACTCCTCTTCATCACGCAGCTCATCGGGTGTGACCATGTTCAATAGGCATAGCACCTCAGTGGGTGGACCTGATGTGACCACTGTTGATAGACCGGGCACTTGCAGCATCACCGACTGGCTAGTATTAGCAGCATTCTGAGCATTTTTGGCACCAACACTGGCACGCTGCACAATCAGTTTCTTGTCACCCAGCTGCATGCCATTTAATCCAGCAATTGACTTGAGAAACGAGAAAAACAAATTTTTGAGTACAACACAAATTAAGATGAGATGGAGAGCGAGAAAGAAGAGAGCAGAATATCGGTTGGCTTACCTGATCTGTAATGCTTAGATCAACATATTCGCAAAAGGCATACCCCTTGCTTAAGCCAGTTGCAGCATCCTTAACAAGGTTAAAAGCTCGAAGCTTACCAAATGATAGCAACAGTTCTTTCACCTGCAATGCAATATATATTTAATAAATGTTCATATCGAGAAGTTCAAGATTTCTCTGCTTACCTGTTCGTCGTTTAAATAGTTGGGTAGACCACCAATAAATATTTTGTGTGGCGAATCGGGCACAACTGTTGAGATAACTCCACTGGACACTATTAAATCAAGAAATGTGTTAACATGATATTAGAAAGTAACTGTGTTAGCCAGCTTACCAACAGCAGGCTTTACAGCCGGTGTATCGGTGATGCCAGGCATTGGCTGATAATCGTGTGGGCGCCTTATTTTGAGGTCTTGTCCTTTCAAATTAATGCCATCGAAGGCCATGGCCTGGGTGGTCTCATCTATAGATCTGAACTCGAGGAAAGCAAAGTTCTTGTCCAAATTTATTTGACATGCAAGGACTGGGCTGCCGGCGGCTTGTGCTAAACCAACTAAATGCATTTGTTGATTGAAAAACTCCATCATTTCCTCCTCAGTGACACCGAACGGAATGTTGCCCACATACAATCGTCGTGCTTGACGTGTGATTGTTGAGCCCACCACGGGCACAGCTGTTTGCGGTGTATCTGGGACGACGCTGGCCGGGATTTGTCCCGATGCTTGCATCGCTTTGTACTGCATTGGTGTAATGTGCTCAAATCCTGGTGGTGGCACATCCCAATACAATGATGGCTTGCGACGCGAATTGCGATGATGACGGCGATCCCGGGAGCGATCGCGATGACGGTCACGAGAACGGGAACGGTGGCGACGACGGTCGCGGTCACGATCACGATCTGAATGTATAGAATAATAAGTTATACATTAATATGCACAATAACTAAAATTGACGGCTTAAGTGCGAAATATGGTTACTAAGCATTGTGTTAATCAGTATGCACACTTAATATAAAATACAATACTTTCTTTGGATTTCACAGGTTGAGAGGTTGAGGTTGAAGCTTTTGCTTTTGTTGACTATCAACTTCATGAGTATTTAATTCTGTATACATACTATAAATTGTGTATTGATGGGAGTTTTTGTAGTGGGGTGTGCATACATACATTCCTTACAAGAACACACATATAAACTCCCCACACACTTTGATGCATATGTAGCTTGTGTAAAAACTTCCCCACCGCCACACGCAATGTCATTTTTTGGTGGTAAAAAAATATGCGGTAGGTCGTTGTACATGCACATACGTACATACATACACACAACCAGAATGCACTTATGCAAGGACAAATATGCGTTCAGAATATATCTCCTAATATATCTGCCGGTGACACTTTGTTAAAATCAAATCTAAATGCGTAGTCGACCATGTTTAACCGAACACAAATGCTAAGTCTAAATTTGCAAGCAATTGATGCTTTCGGTTCTATTTATGTAAACTAATGGTACATGCACATACACATACAGTCGTCCCAATAATTAATCAGACACTACTTTTCTTAAACTTTAAGCTACGGCGTTCGAATTTTCGGGCTGTATTGTGCGTTTTGCTAAAAAACAAATGGGGCAAGGTCAAGTTATGATTCCTTAATTTGAGTTTGCAGTTTAGCATCATTTTGCCAAGCCAAATTGTAAGTTTTGGCGACAAAACCAATTGCATTATTCAGGTACAATGGCGGACCAAAACTAATGAGTGAAGTTTATGAAGCCATAATGCAAAATATTGTTGTTTCTAGTGTGAAACATGGCAGCGCAATTGTAATTTGCAAAGAGCTGGACAAGTACATTTAAATTGACTTGAATTATATTTTTTAACACAGGCTAGGGAGAAAAATATGGGAAACCAAAAATATTACAAACTTCTGCTGTCATGGGTAGCTGCGTTTTCCATTTGCACTTTAAATATTTATATTCGCGTTCATTATGAAACGAGTACTGTTTGTTTGGTTTAGGATGTAAACTAGTTTATGAAGAAAAAAAAAACACTTGTATGACAAAAGTGTCCGAATAAATTTTCAGCCGACTGTACATACATGTGTAAATTAGCCGATGCGCGAACTTATGAACATTAATAGATACGTACTTTCAGCGCATGACAATGCACTAAAATGTTTTAACTTACCATCATATCCCATTGTGATAATTAAACAAATGTCTTTTCAGAAGAAAATTTTTTTGGCTCTTCGACGAATGCCGATGAAATATGTATCCCTTTAATATGCGAATGTGTATGTCAATAAATATCTGCGAAACGATATAAAACAGAACACGTGAAAAACCATGAAATTGTGAATTGAAACATGCACGGTTGCATGCAATTGGACTGCTTCTTAGCGAATACGATGAATTGATTTTTAATGTCTCTGTGATGTTGATATATCGATAGTTATTGCCGTAAGATTGTTTTGTTTTGTATTATGAAGTTAAATAAAACCAATTGTTTTGTATACAATGAGCATTAAAATATTTTTACCAACTGAATACTTCTATTTAAAACGGACCTGCCATCTATATGGACAACTACACATCAGCGAGGACAATGTTGTCGTCTACTATGTTGTGGATGTTGACAACTGTAAACCAGACCCGGATTCCAATAAAATGCGCTTCCTGGGATCAATCCTGTGCAGTGAATCCTTTGCGGACACAAGCTATTGCCGCTTACATGACATGATCTTATGTTTCACTTACACCAAAGACTCACCAAACATTTCACTTATCTTTACTGGTATCACACCCGAACACCTCAAGCCCATTAAGCTTATACTCTACGACCAAGAACTAGTACGCAGTCTGGTTCTCAAAGGACAAAACAACACTCTGAAACGCTGGCCCAAGGAGGGCTACGATGAGTGCGATTTTTATATGCTGGCACATTTGGTTCAGCCCAAGCCCGATGAGAGTCACAAATCGTATGGTTTACGGTTCTATGCCAGTCGAGCAATGAGTTTTCTTGCCGATATTCCGATGCTGGTGTTTAAATATATTGTTGAAAGTACATTTATAAATGGAATTGTGACACATACTGTTATCTACAGACACTATAAAGATTGGCAATCTATATACCAAAATGGGTATGAGTATAAAGCACTATATCTTTTTATTTCAATAAGTAAAACATATTATTGTTTTTGCAGCTCTAGATTGAGTAATATAATACTAGACCGAGCATTGGGTATTATATTGATGCTGGTGCTATTTACGCTTGTTTCCCATCCCGGAGATTTCCTTATTCAAATCTCTCACGTAAGCTGAACGTTTTTTATAAATGAGATTCTTGTTCAAACTTAATCTTTTACTTTCCAGATCATTATTCAGAAATTGTACAGTCTTTTAAACGTCTTAGAAGGCAGTCCCATTGGTCTCAAGCTTAATATACATTTGAATAATTTTTTTCTTGATTGTTTTAAATATCACATTGAATTGTGGTCAACGTTTTTGGGTATGCAATATAAAGACATGTATGATTCAAATTTTTGTTGACGCTATTTTGTTTTGTATTTCAGATTTAATCGAACCAATCGTACGACAAGTTTTTCTTGCAATTGGTGCATTTGGATGCTTGGGCCTTACATATCAAATAGCATTGCTTGCTGACCTAATATCAATTGTCGGTTTACATGCTCATTGTTTTTACGTATATACTAAAGTGTAAGAAGGAAAAAAATATGTTTATTCAAATTTTACTAAGTATTTCTTTTTTTTAGATTGAATAATGTCGAAATGAAAGGACTGAAAGTATTATGGCAAGTTGTACGAGGCAAACAATACAATATTTTAAAAAGTAAGGCAGATATGAAAATTTGTTTGAGATTAATCATTTTATTTATGAAATTGTTTTCATATATATGTACAGATCGAATTGAAGTCCATAATTATAAGAATCGGCAGCTTTATCTTGCAACAATTTTCTTTTCTGCAATATTATTCTTGTTTCCAACTACTCTTGTGTACTATGTGGTTTTTGCAACCGTAAGTGATCACGTTCATATTTTTATAAAATTTATATATGTATATAAACATTTTCAGTTAAAGGCCCTTACTTCTGCCACATTGGCGGCACTAGAGCTTCTGCGTCGCAAACTGTTGAATTTTCCGATAGAACATTTTTTTAATTACTTTAAAAAAGGATTTTATGAAATTGGTAACGTACATTATTGCACTTTGTTTTAAAATAATTAAGATTTTGCATTTTTCAATTAGATTGCCTGAGAGTTTTGGACATTCCACTTCAAAAACAATTAGTTTTTCCACATCGGAATTCTGAAATATTAATATTTGTGTATAAGCTCCAAGTTTAGAATCAATAAATTGTATCGATATTTTATTACCTGTTTTATTCATATATATATTCCTAGCACGAAATTTGGTAAAGGTAATTGTTTTGTTTCCACACTTAAGTCATTCTGCCAGGCAAGCAGTTTCATATATCGATAGGTTGGAACGATGAAAGCAACCCTGACGCGTGAAAGTGTTTCGTTTCCATAATGATTTTTTCACTTCAATACGCTATAGTTTCTGAACGAAGAAGGACGGTTGTATAATTAAAGTGTTTAAAAAACTTTTTTCCCGTCGATTTTGGAATGGAAAATTCGGCGAAAATGGAGAATCCAGCAATTTCAACACCGTTACCACAGCGCCAATCAAGAGCAAACAATCAGCCAAATAAGAATATTGGCAAGCATGGACCACAAAAGCAAAATGAAGGTGCTCTAGATGGTGGCCCGGCTGAAAAACGACAGCGCTTTGGCCCGAACAATCAAAATGGCGGTGGAGGCGGCGGCAACCAGAATCAAAATAAGAATTTTGCAAACAAGGGCGGATTCGGTGGAGGTGGCAATCGTAACCGCAATCGTGCCGGTAATCAAAATAGGTCGAATTTTCAAAACCAGAATGCAAACGTAAGTAAAAGATGGATTTATAAACGCGTACATTCATATGTAAAAAGAAAGAAAATTTTAATTGCATTGAACTCAATTACTATTGACGCCGTTAATTTGCTTGTGTTCTACAAGGGGGTGATCATGTCTTATACCCGATACATAGGAAATTAATGTTCAGGCTTAATGATGTGTTTTTTTTTTTATTTTGTCTACAAACATTGTGTGAACATATGCATGTATGTATGTACACTTTCCCGCAAATTTACAATGGCGGTCGACGAAATATGTGTGATACGAAATTATAACAAAAAACATCAAAACATAATTTTGATAAAAAATTTTCCTCACCGTTAAGGGTCGTATAGAAATTTAAATTTTAAAACTGTTGTGTGTAATATTTTGCGGTTTTTTGTTTTTCTTTTTTGGGTATTGTGTTTGGTGTACTGCAAACATTTCTTCTGCATCTACAAATGCGTTGTGCGTGCGTGCACACGTGTCGGTACGTTGTATGTATGCGCCAAACATTCTTTTTTGTCATATTATATACTCATCTCATTCGCACCAACGGCTTTTAGTTCAAAACAGCTTGTCTCGGTGTAGTTGCAATAGAAAGAAGCATTATTTATTGTGGTTTTTCATAACCGGCAAATGATGCCTATATTGAGAGTACGACAATCAACCACTATTGTTGATTCGAAAGGGTGGGTATACAAAAAAATATGCTATTGTACCATATTTTTGAGGCGAAAGTAAAAACAAGTACATAAATATTTTGTCTTTACATTCCATATTCATATTCACTCAATAATAATAATAATGTAATTTTTGATTTAATATATTTCATATTGACTTGGGTATACACCAGGTGATGGATATCCCTGGCTTGTTTTGGAAATTTGTAAAGTACTTAAATATAAAATATCTTGTTTTTTTTAGTGTATAATGTAATCCAATTGTGATTTAAAAGCTGTAATGGGGAATGGGTTTGCATTTTTGCGGAAAAACGAAATAATTTTAAGCTGTTTAATATAATTCTTATTTTGCTTAATTGCCGAACACAAAACTGGGGATTTCTATTTAAATTCTTAGATCAAATGGCTCTGTTTTTATTATTCAAAAAACTTAAGCAAATTTATACTTATTTTTTATTACCAATACGCTACGGCAGAGTTGCAAACTGGGCTCGATTCCGAAAAACCAAATCAATGCGATTTCAGTTTTTGCGTCTTCGAAACTAAATGAACCGAATAAAATTTTTAAACCAAACCAACAACTTTTTCAAATCGAATAGCTGTTTCAGTTCTGGTTCTGGATCGAATTGATTCTTTAAGCCAGTATCAGTATCGATGTGAGTACATGACAACCCTATGCTTATGGCTTTGGAAATGTTTCTCAAGTCGAAGCATGCATAGAAAAGTAACGGAAACGATTGTAATGCTGTTGGCAATGCTTTTCTGGCACTTGTCGATAGGTGGCGCTATTTACAACTCCAATTGGCTCACCCACAATATCGGTGCAATGTTCCTGTTCGAGATTCTCAAAGTAGTTTGGGTTGTTGTTAATATTGTTGTTCGGTTCAGGTTCAATTCGATGGTTTGCAGACCTGTTCTATGAAATATTATGATTGCACTTTTCTTCTTTTAATAGGGGATCAAGATACCTAAAGTATATGGTGAAGCAGTTATACAAATTTATATTTTTAAACCATTTGCACCTGTTCTATGGAATATTATGATTGCACTTTTCTTCTTTTAATAGGGGATCAAGATACCTAAAGTATATGGTGAAGCAGTTAGAAAAATTTATATTTTTAAACCATTTCGACCTAAACTTTGTATACCGTCTGGTCAAATGTGGGGAAACTTCTCAAAATTAAATAAATGTATATCAAATGTGCCCAAATCTGTTTATCTAAACATCAATTTATATGCATTCACATGTACGTACATATGTGGTTATAAATAATAACAGATAAAAGGTACAATTTTTAATACCTTTTTAAATGGTGGTATGCCCAATTTGTGGGTCGTAATAGATCGATCCAATGTCAGACGTCAAATGACAATTTGTTCTACTTAATCACTATATTAAAAACTCGATTACTTTTTATTTTTTGTTTGTTTTTTCTTAAGCAAAAAAAATTGCATAACTTTATATTTATTTATAATTTTGTGTGTTGGTTTAAATGCATCAGAAACAAGATCTGTAGCAAATATCTCTGCTAGAGTTTAATATAATTTTAACCACATAGTTAAGTTAAAGTTGTTCAATGCTCAAATTTTGAATTTTTCTTACTTAAAACTTTTCCTTCTTGTAACTATTATTATTATATGGCCAAGTGACCATTGTACTTACGATACAAACATAAATGTGTGGTTGCATCGATGAAAACGGTAGTAAAGAATTTCGTAGTGTAAATCACATTTATTTCTTTCTTTATATACTCTCAAATCCATATATATAATACACACATATATATATATATAGCAAAAGTCTGCAACAGATGCACCCAAAGTGGACGGAGGAAATCCTAATGAGAAAGCTATCGAAACAAACAGCAATGCAAGTGCAAATCCAAATCAAGCAGCCCAAGCTCAAGTTCAAGCACAACTTCAAGCTCAGGCCCAAGCTCAGGCACAGGCCCAAGCTCAAGCTCAAGCTCAGGCTCAGGCCCAAGCCCAAGCACATGCGCACGCTCAAAATCAAGCATTTCGAGCACGCGGTGGTGGCGGCGGTGGTGGTCATGGCGGCGGAGGAGGTCCACAGGGCGGCGGTGGTGGTGGTGGAGGACAAGGCGGTGGACGCGATAGAATGCGCGGTGGTCGTGGCGGCGGTGGTGGTGGTGGTGGTGGCGGCGGCGGCGGACAAAATTCTGGTGGCGGTGGCGGCGGCGGCGGTAACAACAACACACAACGCGGCGGTGGCGATGATTTCTTTATTGCCCAACGTCTGCGCGGTATTAGTGGACCCACCCATGAGCTACCACCGATCGAAGTTGCCCAGGAGACCAAGTTCTCTGGCCGCAATCGTTTGTATGTTGGCAATTTGACCAACGACATCACCGATGAGGAATTGCGTGAAATGTTTAAGCCATTCGGTGAAATAGGCGAGATATTTTCAAATCTCGAGAAGAACTTTACATTCCTTAAGGTTGATTATCATGTCAATGCCGAAAAGGCTAAGCGCGCCTTAGATGGCTCCCTGCGCAAGGGTCGCCAGTTGCGTGTTCGTTTTGCCCCCAATGCAACCATTTTGCGTGTTAGCAATCTGACACCGTTTGTATCCAACGAGCTGCTCTACAAGTCCTTTGAAATCTTTGGACCTATCGAGCGTGCCAGCATCACGGTCGATGATCGTGGCAAGCATATGGGCGAGGGCACCGTTGAGTTTGCCAAAAAGTCATCGGCTAGCGCCTGTCTGCGCTTGTGCAATGAGAAATGCTTCTTTTTAACGGCCTCGCTGCGTCCATGCCTGGTGGAACCAATGGAGGTAAACGATGATAACGATGGATTGCCCGAGAAGGCGCTCAACAAGAAGTTGCAAGAGTTTAATCAGGAGCGCAGCGTTGGTCCCCGATTCGCCGATCTTAATTCATTTGAGCACGAGTACGGCTCCAGATGGAAACAGTTGCACGATCTCTTCAAGAGCAAACAAGATGCTCTCAAGCGTGAGCTCAAAATGGAAGAAGAGAAGCTTGATGCTCAAATGGAGTATGCTCGCTATGAGCAAGAAACAGAGCTTTTACGTCAAGGTCAGTATATCAGGGTAATACGAGTATACATTTTTTAAAACATACATTGTTCTCTCCGGCTAGCCGAAGTTTCTTATACTTGAATTTTATTGTTCAAATGCGCAAATTAACTTTGCAGTCGGACATAACCGACTGTAATTCTCGTTGATAGTGATGAAACCGAACAAAATCATCAAAAACACTTACCCTTCTTGATTATAAACACACTTTCTTTTAACATAATAATCTTGATAACAATTTCCTTATGCTGGATAATCTAAGCACTTAATGTGATTGAAACCTCTTTATTTGTGAAAGATATATAGAGATTTTTGGGAAAAACTATTTCGCGAAATAGACAGACTTACCTGTTTTTCCTTTGAGAAAAACAATCAACAATTTGAAAAGAAAATCTATTTTCTAACTTGTTAAATCTAATTTGTACCTATAACTTTTGCTTGGCGTTACAATGTGTTATTTTTAATAGAATTTGCAAATCGTACGAATTTTTTCAGGATTTTCTTGTAGGTTTATTTAAACAGCATTGTTAAATACTTAGAAAATTGGCTGTTTCTACTGTCGAACGTCCGAAGAAAAAATCGATATATTACTGACTGACTAGCTCCGTCTTGTCTTTGTTTTTATAATGTGTCACAAATTTTATATTATTTGGATTTTATTTGCTTTGCAATTTCCAATTTTGAACATGGTTTAATTTGTAAATATGTTTAAATACATATAAAGGGTGTTCTATTCAGCTGGGTAGTATTTTCATATTAAATAAATCTCAAACTGTTCGGAATATTTATATTTTGTTCGAAATGTTTGGATCATTTGGCCAAGCATTTTGCGGCTTTGTTCCATACGACTATTCCGTTGATATTTTGTTAGTAGTTGGGGCATTAACATAGACTTTATCCTTTCTGTAACCACTCAGAAAAAAGTCTAAGGGCGTAAAATCACATCACCGCAAGAGTTGTTGACTAATTGCGACCCAGTTTTAAAAAATTGATGCGGTCCTACACTGTCGCGATAACCCAAATGACCCAAAATACCATGTCAAGAGAAAAATCGAAAATGCAGATTTTGTTCAATAACAAAATGTCAAACCGGCTATTGAATACTATATATACTTTGGCCACAAAATATCTGACATATGTTTAATTGTGATAAATAACTTTGGTTTGGAAAAAGTATAAATATATAAAAGTATATACAAGAAATTTTCTTACGGTATTTTACTGATCTCGTATACGAGAAGATACATTTTAAATAAGTAATTGTATATGAAATATTTTGTGTAACGCAAATTAAAAATGGGCTAGCGGTTGGGAACAGGGAATTAGCATGTGGCTTACACTTATCATATAAGTATTGTATGTAAATGAAACTGTTTGGAAATTATTCTTATACCTTTATAACGTATTGTCATCAAAATGATGTACACATGCGTAGACATACGTATCCCTATATCTAATCAAGATCTCGATTTTACTAAGCCCAACATTTTTTCCATTAACTTTGAGCGATTTCATTGGAAATGTTATTGTCTCGTTAACATTCGTTTGAAAACTCACATTTTCCAGGTAGAAGTCACACAAAACTTCACCCATTTGTCTTTTTGATTATGGTCATTATTAAATTATTATATTCTTATAACTTTCGCATAACTATTTACATTGCTAAGTTATCGATAAATATTTTCTGAATCTCACTTTAAAGACTTGAAAATTCGTAAAGATTTTTATGATAATGTTTATAATATGGAATCTGGCTCAAAGATATCGTTAATATCAACTTTGACTGGGTTTCCTAGGAACACATGCTTGAGATCGTTTTCCCAAGCACATCTTAATTTTGTATAAATAACTATAAATGATACCTTATTTGATTGTTACTAATTGGGTTGCGCCAAAACGCTCATAAATCTCCAAACCTGCAGCACAGGTTCTAGAAACTTCAACAATATATACATATATTCAATTAATATATGAAATTAATATATGAATACTTTTTTTAGAATTAAGAAAACGCGAATCTGATAATGAGCGCAAAAAAATTGAATGGGAAATGCGTGAGAAGCAGGCAGAGGAAATGCGTAAGCGCGAGGAAGAAACCATGCGTCGTCACCAGTCCGAAATGCAGAGTCGTATGGTGCGTCAGGAAGAGGATATGCGTCGTCGCCAGCAGGAGAACACATTGTTTATGCAGGCACAGCAGCTGAACTCGCTGCTCGATCAACAGGAGGGATTCGGTGGCAATGGAGGCGGTGGTGGAAATGGTGGTGGCAACGCCAACTTTGATAATTTTGGCGGCAATAGTAATTCACCATTTGAAGTATTTAGAGGTAAGTCTAGATCACAGCCTAAATATGAAATTTCCTAACTTATCGAATTATTTCAGGTAACAACAACAACTCGTCCATGCCTAGCGGCAATGCTGGACCCGGTCCAAACAATCAGCAACAGGTATGTAGGCGTACCAGAAGTTATGTTGACTCAGTTTTAACTATTTAGCATACTATCATGTTATAAACTGATATGGGTTTATATTTATAAACCATTGTCATCAACATTACAAAGCATTACCATCACACCTCTTAAATATGGTTTTACAAATTTCAATAACTGTCTTCTGATTAATAGATAAAAATGGGGAAATACATATACAGTGATATATATACATAGCTGGGCGGAATGAAACTTTCTTCAACTCTTGGGGTGATTTCATCATCAAATATATATAACAGGAAAAATATATTAATAGCCTGATTCCCACTGGCAACATTTCTTATATTATATATGGAATTGTACAATGTTGTAATTTCTGTCAAAAGCTATGCAATTTATTCGGGCTGTTCTGATGACGAAATATCTTTTTTTTTTTAAATATTATCTGATGAACCAGTTGTACAAAAACACTTTAAGAGTTTATATATAACTTGATTATATGACCTCAAGCCTGCTTAAGATCTTGTTAGATAGTTAATACAACAATTAAACCGAGACATTGAATAATCTTATGGAAATCCATTAAGTAAACTGGTTTATATACCTCGTCATGGCTTATAAATTTTAAAACAATTTTAGCTTTAAACTTCAGACTCCCGAAATATTTGTTTATAGAGTCTGTGTTTCAACTTCCATGCATCCATTATCATTAATTGATTTAATACAAGATAACATCTTCGATTTAATCGAACTCATGAAGTTACATCGCTTGATTCTAATAGCAAGTCTGATTTTGCACAAATAAACTGCACCGACTGTGCAACATTTAAGTGTAAGAAATGTTGTATTTCAGTGGAATCGAAAAAACAAATGTATTACGCCTTTATCATCATAATGTACTTGAGTACACAAAAGATGTATCGTATATAATCTTGAACTGTAGTATACTACTTTGATCACGATTCAGTTTCTTGAATCGATGTGAAAACTATTTTTTCTAATTTTTTTTTTTTTTGGAAACAAGAAGCTATTGCAAATGCTTCAAATTATGCTCGTTATGCTCTCCAAATATTATGACTTATCCAAAAAATATAAACAAAAGTGGGTCAGTTTAGTCATGGCTTAAGCTAAGCCAATTAAAATGTGTTTTTATTATTATTTATCACTTACTTGTAATTGGCGTGCATCACGCAAATAATGATTGCATTAAATATGGATTGCGCATTGAGTGGCGGGGCGGAGCGGGTGCGAATTGAAAATATCGTATAATATTTGGGTGTATGCGTTGGAAATTTTATCTATTGATCTGATTATTATTATATGTTTTTTGGTTTTGATTTTTTTTATTGGTTTTTTTTTTGTAATTGGGTTCCTCTACTCAGTCAAAACTGTATTCAAGTAACTCAATTGAACAATTGTACTTTCCTTGCTCGAATAGGACTCCTTCGCTGCTTTTGAATTTGGGGTTAACAATATGAACCAAGGCGGCAATCAACGTGGAAATAATGGCGGAAATAATGTTCCATGGGGACGTCGCCGTTTTTAGACAACCCGTTTAAATCAGAATGGACCAGAGATTGATGGATTAAAATGCGTAAATCGCCATCATCATGCATTGATTTACGTAGGACATTTGACTCTTCACAAAATAGTATTGTGAAAAAAAAATGCATGCATAAACAACCACAACAAACAAAAAAACAAAACAAAACAAAACAACAATGAATAAGAGAAATATTTAATATACAAATTTTAGACGTACTGTTGCACCGAATCATGAAAAATTGATATGATTTAAATAAATTTTCCAGTATGTCAATGTCTAGTAGTTTTAAGATGAAAGTTTAAACGTAATCTGCTTAACAAAGCTAAACAAAAGAATGAACGCCATTAAAATAGATAAAGTATATAATATTATCTATGTGTATTTTGGCGGCAAATGAATTGTAAATTGTAAATGTGCTCTCACACAACATATCTACAATTTTAAATATGGATAGTTTTAGTTGCTTTCCTTTAATGTAAAACATCTCTTTTAAATTATCAACTTTTTTTTCCTAACTCGAAAATGTCTTGATCACTTTTTTCCTCAAATATAAGTATATGCTATATATATATATACATACATTAACTTAATGTTTATCTTCTCTGAATGTTATCTATATATGCTGTATATGTTAGCATCAGCAAAATATATGGTGAGTATGGTTTTGGGCTTGGGATTGGCGGAGACTTAGGGGTATATTTTGGAGGGAGGGATATTTATTTATCTATCTACGGGATTTAAAGCAAGCCTCAAACATTAACATTGGCTGACACCAAAGCTTACAATTTCATATTATGTTTTAGATTCACGATCTTTAATGTGAATTTTACATTATTTTTTTTTAGTTTTGGTTAGAAAACATAAAATTCACATTAATATCTTATCTAAATACATTCTATCTTTCGTTTTCTTATCCTATGACGATAATCATATCATCATATTGGATATTAATTATTATAGTTTTATATTTAAAGTTTATTGTATGAAAACAAAATTTATCTGCATTTAATCGTAAACTATTTTTATGTTTCCCAAAGGAAAGGATAGCCAAAAAGCATTTCGTACTTTTGCATATAGATCAAATCCTACATTTTTAAGAAGGATCATAATGTTATAGAAATAAAGCAATCGATATATTTTGCTTGGTGCCTTAAATATCGATCCTTTAGCACACAATTATCGTCTATGCCTGCAATTTGGATCGTTACACATACGACTAATTCGTGCCAAAGGTTCGATTTGATTTTGGAGGGTTGGGAATTATAATATTATCTATATTCTTTATCGGGAGAAATACGGGATATATGTTTAATTACAAAGTAACTTTTCTTTTAAAGTTTAAATATGCTATGCTAAAACAGAGATCTAGGCATATCTGTGATATCTCCCTCTATATTTGTTTGTACCTATCTGTAATAAACAATGATGAATACTATGAAAGGGAACGCTTCAACAGCATATTCTATGTTAGCCTGACGATGCCAACAACATACAAAATTTAACTTGGAGTCAAAACCTGATTAGTAAAAGGTATGTACGGTTCGCAATTCTAATGTGCCACGAAATTAACACTTGGCTTTAATACCAAATACTGAAATACTCAGTGTTTGTGTGTGTATGTATGTGTGTTTGTGTACAGAAATAGTTGCGAATGATTGAAGATTTGTTAATATTTACTCTTGGTATACACTTGCAGAGGTCGTTGAATGTCCCCCAAAACATTTTTGTAAACAACACTATAACAATATATGGTTTTTGTGTTCCTTTTTCGCATTGACGATTTACTCCTTTTATACTCTGAACCTATGATATGGAAAAAAAATGTTAATATATATATATACAGATCAGCATCAACAACCGAGTCGATAATGTCCGTCACGTTGAGCTTAAATCTATGAGATTTCTGATTTGAAACATAACTTCCCCAAAATTTGTTATAAAATAAGTTTCGATAAGTTTTCAATCTAATCAATATCGAATTGGAATGGAAATGTGTGAAATTTTTATTTAAATCGGAGATATTCAAGATTGAAACTTACCTATGGCCGTTCATGTAACGTCTAGGGTTCAGGGTATCTCCTAGTCGAGCTTAATCGTCTAGAGCCTTTTAACTTGCTTACCATTAAGATGTGCTAATAAACTAACTATTACAATTGCCAAAAGCGTTTACGCGTGATTTGCTTTTGATCGTTATTATTGAGGACAGAATGAATATGAATAGTATTCGCAATAACGACCGCAATTATGTTACAAATATTTAAATCGAACCTCCAATGTGTTTGTTGATTTTTCAGTTAATGTAATATATTTTGTGGTTTTTTTTCATTGGCTTAAAAACGGAACCTTATTAACAAACTAAAATAGAAAAACTCAATCCCAATGGAGTTTCTTTAAAACATTTTATGAAACATACCTTATCATTCATATGTTAAAACAAATATTTATTTTTTATTAAATAATAACAAAAGGTTCCTACTAACTTATCCTGCGGTAGTACCGTAGCGGTACTTACACTGAAATTCTTAGCTAGTTTCAGTATTTGGGTCAACCGTTGGATCATCTGCGTCAGTGGATCAATCCAATAACATATCAAAGGAAAAGTTACTCAACTTGAGGAAAAAAACACATCCAGATTATTGCTGCAGTGTGTATATTCAAAAGGAAGCGACTTAACTCGATGCTGAAGAGATGCAACGTACTCAGCATAATAATCCGAAAGCTGATAACATACAGGCTTTATGTTGGATCAGAGAAATGTTGACATGACCTATGGAACAAAATTTTTCAAAAGATCTCTGCTGTTCCTTCTTCAATTTGTCGCCATGTCAATCTATTCAATACTTTGAAACGATTTCACACTTGCGTCCATTCAACTATTGGTCGTCTTAACTAATGTAAAACCAATCTATATGAATTTATTTTTTTCCTCTGATTAATTTATTATTTTAACTTAAATCAAGGCTTTAAAACACCAATCTTATCATCACAAACGATTTTACGGTGTGGGGCTCCGTAAAGAAGCATTGCTCTTTAGCCAACACCTTTAACCAAAAGCGCGATTATGTTTCACTTGAAATTACAAAGGGAATATCTTATCGTCTCTCAGGTGCATTTGCTTGGGTTATATGGTTATGAACATCGGATGTTCAGTACTTAAAAACAAAATGGAAATATTATATATCTTCTAAAAATAACTTGTAAAGTAGTTATCATTTGTGCCTCTTTTGTGGGATTTAATATGATTGTGATATTAAAACACGTTTGGAATTGAGATACTTGTTAATTCATTGCACTAATCGAAGTTTAATTTTCTTTATACTATATGGAATTAAAGGCAATAACGAATTAATTCAAAACCAGCGCTTTCTACAGCTGTATATAAATGCATATACATATATACATCTTTGTATATTGTATATAGCTTTATGTTATTTAATACTTTCTATTAGGAACTGCAGTCACGTACTTTTATCATTTCTTTTTTTGTTCAATAGCATTTAATGATACTTATGTTGTTGTTTTTTATTATTAGTACTTTATTGCATTGAATGATCCCAAATCTGATTGAAACAGATGGAATTTTCAGGAAATGCGAAAAGTTTCGTACACTCTAAAAAAGTTATATAGTAATTCGATATGCTATCGTGTTTCTTCTCTTTAAATCACTTTTCTGTTAAGTCAAATCTGATTATTGTATGTACACACATACAAAGTGAAAAAGAAATTTATAAATTCACGCAAATTGTGGTAATTTAGCCTTAGAACATGTTTGATAGATGATTTCGGGCAAAAAAGAATATATATGTATATGCATATACATATATATATTTTTGGCGGCAAAATAAATGTCTTCCCAACTACAATTCTCTTGTTTTGTCGCTCGAAACAATTTTTCCCCCTGTAATGTAGTTTTTCATTATCTTAGCAAACGTTTTTCAAACAAAAGTAGAATTAAATATACATATATTTGTTTTTACATAATAACTAATACTAATGTTTGGCCTTATTTGCGTAATAGATTTTAACTATTTCCAAGCAATTTTGTTTTCTCTTTCTCTCTCGCTCTTCCCTGCTTTGTAAAGAATTTCCAGGGAATCGCATTCCTAAAAAGCTTTGTTTTTCCGGCGCCGACGTTTGCTAGAAATGTTTATGGTGTACCTTAGGCTTCTTGGAACTTAGTGATGATGATTTAGTTTTGGCTGAAAAAAAATCGATTGCTTCAACAGACTTCTTTTGTTGAGCCATTTGATCTGATTCTGTCTCAATACTCAATTTTTAGTGTAAAGTACATTTGACTAATTCATTTTTATGTTTACAGAAACTGAAAACCGTTGACAGTTCGTTTGGGCCATCAAGGATAACGGAGAAGTTGCTGACGGATGAACAGATCCGCAAATTTTTATATGTTATAGAAATTTTATGCTTTGTGAAGAGGTTTTATTTGAAATTTTCTCATTTGCCAACTGTGAATAAAAAACTGATATGTCAAAAAAAAAATGAGATTATCTTTGGTTTCTGAATTGTGTTATTGGTTCGTTACGATTTCCAGGTACTGAAGACGACGGAAGCTGATTGATGAAACTGGCACACAGACCCCACAAACAAAAAACAAGAGCTTACTCTGTCTGTTAAAGCGACCGGCATCGGTTGTGGATGCTGTTGTGTTGGCCACAAAAGGAAACTGACACTCAGCGCAGATGTGACGCAATTGAATTAACTTGAACTATCTGCACTACTCTTCCATACACAACTGATACTTATGTACTTATGTACATGTGTACATACACATTTATTTTGCGATTGCGATGTTGTGTTGAGATAGTTAAAAGCCGCACTACCGCAAAATTGCTTGCTGATTGTTTCATCGTTCGACGATGCTCAAAAAGGGTGAGAGTAAAACAAGCTGCGCTCTGAGCAGATACATATGTATGTATGTAACTATGTATGAATTTGAGAGTTTTGACCATGACTGATATTAACGGTGGCAGGTAAAAAATTTGGATAAAAAAATTAAAAACCAAAATGTCGAATGGCTAACATAAATTTATTTAATTACATTTGTACAATTAATTCGCACACTACACGCATAACAGAGGTGCCTTATCAGTGGCATCCGCGATGGGTCAACACACAAATTCGATAACAATCGAATGCGCAACATAAAATCAGCTGTGGGCTACGAACCACCATGGGAACAAGGACAAACTATGAGTTTTGTGTCACCCTGTATGTGTACACCGCCACCTCAAGCCTGCTTACACCTAATTACAAAACAATTTCTTATTGTTTAGAAACAGGTATATTTAGTTATTCATATGCATTTGGCAAAAAACACAACAAAAAACAGTACAATTTGCAACGTTTATCTTGTTTCTCCAATACAAAAACCTTGCTTTGAAGACGCTACCTCTTTGAATGTCAGCACTGAGAGCGTTATACAAATAGAGAAACACACAACATACAAACATGTTTATACGTGAGCACAACTTTATATGTACGTTGTCGTTGGCATGTCTGTATGAGTAAGTTGGCTTAAAGTTGCATACGAAACTCGTCTTAAAGGTATTGTGTATATACCTGCATAATATATATAGTGTATAAGTATTGGTAAATATATACATACGTAATACTAATTAGTTTGGGTTTTGTTACAGCATGGTTGCGTGTTATGTTTTGCATTTTATTTTGTTTTGAAAGCTCATAAGCTGTGCTTTCATGAGTATTAATGCACGAACAAACGTACATTGATATGTATGTATGTACGCACGCAAGTACTACCACTAGCTCAAGTCCAGTGAGCAAGAGATAGTCGACGCTCTACGAATATCTGTATGTACGTACATTTGTACATATGTATGTATGTACATTCATACACATGGACGTATCGGTGTATGTTTAACTTCAAAATAAAGTTCAGTTTAAGCTGGAGCGCAGTCGAGGTTGCGTCGTTTGCTCGTTCGGTCGGTCCGCTCCGTTCCGTTCCGTTCGGTTAGTTCCTCATGGTAAGCACCTTTTCCTTCAGTGGTGTTGATAAACTACTTTTGGTCCAATCAACAAAAAATAACTAGTGACTGCAACATGTACAATGTACATACATATTGTGGGTACTTGCCTGTATGATGACATGCGGATGTCAGTGAAAACGCTATGTACATTCATTGCTATGTATGTACAAATAACGTAACATAAGAACATGCATACATATGTGTGTATGTTAAATGCAATACCAAATGCAGCTTTTAGGCATTCAAATATGGAGGTACCGATGTACCAAACTTTGTGTGTGCCTGTGTGTAAAATCTGTGCTTGAACAATTCACCCACACATACACAACCAAAATGCTATTGTTACTGCTTTTGTTTTTGTTTTTGTTTTTGTACGGTTAGTGCGAAATATTTCACTGTGTCTGTGAAATAAAAAAAATCAGTGATTAAATGCTGGCAAAAACGAACGTGTGTGAATTTATAATAAAAGAAAACAAATACATTTGCCCCTATGTATGTGAATTATTAGCACATATGTATGTACGTAAATACATACGTACACATAATACATACATATTCATGATTTGTTGTTGAATAATCGAATGGCACAGTAAAATAGAAACCGGAATCAATATGTTATATTGTTTTTTTTTTTTTGGTTCGCATAATTGTATGCACATACAATTATACAATGTACTTGTGTCAAGCATAATATGTTGAGTGTGTGTACATAGCAAAAACATCAAATAACATTAGACACAGTATTTTGTATGTATGTACATATGTATTCTTTATGCATACGGTAAATGCATTATGTTGACATAAGAGATGGGAACAACGGAATCGAAAACCCCATTTTGTCCCGCAAGACACGAAACTAAAACTTTATAGCAAATCCTGTGTTTTTTTTAAACAAATTTTTTCTGCACACAACTAATGAAGCTGAATTTGTAAATATTATTCAAATTGTTGCTTTTCCTTAATGCCATAAGTTACATTTTATCCAAATTTTTTGCTAAAGTTTTTTTTCTTGTCATGCTTCAGCGGCTTCAGACACTGATTACATGTATTTAAAAAAAAACCTTTACAAAAAACCTTTACACGAATACAATTATCAACTCATGGCCGCTCTCATGCAGTACAAAAATGTTTGGATATGTGTTTATTTTTACTTAATTAAAATGTTGATTTTATATAAAATTGCGGGTTCGCGGGGTTCCCATCCCGCTCGCATCTCTAGTGTACAACAAAATAAAACCCCCCAACTCAACTCGTGTCAGTAATATTTATTGACGTTATGGCAAACGAATTAGGCATAGGTTATGCATATGTTTTCAACTTGAATCTCTCTTGGTAAATGTATAATGCTAAATGCATGTACAACGTATAAATATATTCATTTGTGCAATGATCATCTTTAGTAATTAATTGGAAATTCCCCCAGGTGAATAGAAGGTTAACAAAATAAAAAAAAAAAAAAATAAACTTTGCTTCAACGTAATTAAAGTTGTATCCGTTTATTGATTATTTGTTTTGCTTGTTTACTCAAAGTCTGTGAAATTGGAAGCAGCTTAATACGAAAAGACTTTTTGACTTAAGAACACTTGAGTTTGCGAAGTATAATAGTATGTTGTCTTAGGGTAAATTATTTTATGTACACAAAATCTTTTTTCTGTATGAAAAAAAAGGAATTACAGATTATCATGAACAGAAAGTTATTTAACGGCCCGCAGTGAGAATGAAGAGAGTTGACAATCTATTCATTTTATTGACATGGGTCGTGAATCACGATTTCGTCAACTGATTTTCGCTTATGCTTTCATTGTACATACATACATATATGTGCAAGTACAAGTATAAACAGTACGTTTACGGTTATATGGCACTATGTACACTATATACATATATATATATTTTGTTTACAGCTAATCCAAATTCGTACTTATATAACATACCTATGAAGATACATGAAAACTGGAGGACTCAAAGGAAACGAAACACACAGACATACATACATACACACACACACACATACACACAAACACTGACACAGACAGAGAGACACACGCACATACGGCTTATAAAGCTCTGGAGAAGAATAGCGGGTTCTATCCCCCCTCCCCCAAACCAAATAAAAAACAAACAAACTGGAGCTGAACCGTGTTAAATATGCTTGATATATTTATTGACAAAAGAACCGTCGGATTACCATTTATTGTGGAGCGTACGTGTACTGATTGCGTCAACGACGACAACAACATCAACCTGCGGCCAGAAACTACTGCATCAACATTTACATCATCCACAACAACAACAACAAAAACTCAACTAACATCATCAATCTGCTGCACATCGGGCAAAGGGAAGGCGGCCAGCAGATGCCATCCATATGCGAAACTCATTAGAAAAATCTATTTATGCAAATGTAATCGAATGGCAAAAAGCTGTATATATTTTGTATTAGTTTTAGCGATCTTAAGTCTAGGAAATACTAGTGCTGCTTTTCAACATACTAATAATAACAACACAATAACAACAACAAATTCAAATAATAATATTATCAATAATTATTATAAAAATATAAATAATGATGAAAGTGTAAGCAAAACTCAACACTCTGCTGGAATACTCCGTCTAAACGTGAGCCCCAGTCAATTCTCTCCAAACAACAACAACAACAACTACTCAAAATATCAACAAAAACAGCAACAACAAATTACAGTAGAAGCAACAACTGCGAATCGTAAAAACCCAACATTGATCATCGCTGAGACTGACACTGAGGCTAATAATACTCACAAAAACAACAACAATAACAATACAACATCAACTAAAACAACAAAAAATACATCCAGTGCGAAGGAAACGAACATTGAACAGACTGAGAAGCATCATTTAAACGATATTGATATATTTGGTGCGTATAGCATACCCGACGATCCCATCTATACAAACGAATTTGCTGTTCATATACCCGCTGGCAAATATGTGGCCGATATTATAGCTGATAAATACGGCTTCATCAATAAGGGACAGGTACATAAACATAACATTTACATTGCCATAATTAGTATGTACATATGTTTGTTCACACTTATAATTGTTAATTATTATCTAACTATCGTTCACAGATTGGCGCCCTTGACGACTATTATCTGTTTCAGCATCATCGTTTGTCAAAGCGTTCGCTTCGTTCAAGTCGCAAACATCACAGTGCCTTAAAGTCGGAGTTCGAGGTGAGTGTATATACTAGATATATATATATATCCAATACCTTGACCTTCAAAACAAGCGTTTAGTTTATGGTTTTTTTCGTTTTTAATGACCCGCTGCTTGATTGACGTTTAATTAAAAAGAGAAAAAATGTTTTGCTTTTAGGTAAAATGGCTGCAGCAGCAACACGAGAAGATCCGCCTGAAACGGGATGGCCCTTATCAAGAGTTACCCACCTACAGTCCGTACAATATATTGCGTCAAACTAATGACTACGCTATCGATCCGCATACGAATTCGCATTTTTCATTTTCCCCAGACCCCGCTTCTCTATCTGGCGGCACGCATTCACCACGCCTGGAATACCGCGACGTCACCTCACATCTCATCTTCTCTGATCCGTTGTTTAAGGAACAGTGGTATTTGGTGAGTAAAGTATGTAATCATATGCCGTCTTTTCATCATATGTTTTGTTTTTTTTGTTTTGTTATAAACTACTCTTGGCTTTTTTCCTTATTTTTGCGTTGAAACTTTTATAAATAAATATAACTTTAACTTAACTTTTAAATATATAACTTTAACACTTGAAACTTTAACATAACTTTTAAAGTAACTTTATTCAAATCCTATATTGTTTGTTAACTTGGAGATAAGAATCTACCTTTCATTGCAAAACTTTTGTTGGGCAACATTTAAATGAGTTTAAGCAACAACAACAACAACACTATATTCTAATTTGTCATTTCTTTTGAAAGAACGGCGGAGCGAAGGATGGCCTGGACATGAATATTGCACCCGCCTGGCAAAAGGGCTACACGGGCAAAGGTGTTGTTGTGTCCATTTTAGATGATGGCATTCAAACAAATCATCCGGATCTGGCTCAAAACTATGTATGTATTTGATTTTTGTAGTTTTTTGGGCAAAAATAATGATGCTGCATTGGTGTCTTGGTCAGGATCCGGACGCTTCTTTTGATATTAATGGCAACGATTCGGATCCAACGCCTCAGGATAATGGTGATAACAAGCATGGCACCCGATGCGCCGGCGAAGTGGCAGCTGTTGCCTTCAATAACTACTGTGGTGTCGGTGTCGCTTATAATGCCAGCATTGGTGGTAAGTATTACTCGGGTACTCGGCATCCCTTTTGGCAAATGTGCAAAAATTATGATTTTTGGCTTTTTGCAGGTGTTCGCATGCTGGATGGTAAAGTGAATGATGTGGTCGAGGCACAGGCACTAAGTTTGAATCCATCGCATATTGATATATACAGCGCTTCGTGGGGACCAGAGGATGATGGCTCCACGGTTGATGGGCCCGGCCCTTTAGCACGTCGTGCCTTCATTTATGGCGTTACCAGTGGGCGTCAGGGCAAGGGTTCCATATTTGTGTGGGCTTCCGGCAATGGTGGCCGCTACACCGATTCATGCAACTGTGATGGCTACACCAATTCCATTTTTACACTATCCATTTCAAGCGCCACACAAGCTGGGTAAGGAGACAACAATGGGAATATTAATAAGCATTACGACAACATATTGTATTCACAGTTTTAAACCATGGTATTTGGAAGAGTGTTCATCAACGCTGGCCACAACCTATAGCTCGGGAACACCAGGTCACGACAAGAGTGTGGCCACAGTAGACATGGACGGACGTCTTAGACCCGATCACATTTGTACGGTGGAGCATACAGGTACATCGGCATCAGCACCGCTAGCAGCTGGCATATGCGCGTTGGCATTGGAGGCAAATCCGGATCTAACTTGGCGTGATATGCAATATTTGGTCGTCTATACATCGCGTCCGGGACCACTGGAAAAGGAGAGCGGCTGGACGCTGAACGGTGTTAAGCGCAAGTACAGCCATAAGTTTGGCTACGGCCTAATGGATGCAGGCGCTATGGTTGCCCTGGCTGAGCAGTGGAACTCGGTGCCGCCGCAGCACATATGCAAGTCGCGAGAAAACAACGAGGATCGCAAAATAGAAGGCGCCTACGGTTACACATTGGCCACTCACATGGACGTGAATGGCTGTGCCGGCACCATCAACGAAGTGCGCTATCTGGAGCACGTTCAATGTCGCATCACCTTACGTTTCTTCCCGCGTGGTAATCTGCGTATTTTGCTGACCTCGCCGATGGGTACGACGAGCACATTGCTGTTCGAGCGACCACGTGACATTGTCAAATCCAACTTTGATGATTGGCCATTCCTAAGTGTACACTTTTGGGGCGAAAAGGCCGAGGGTCGTTGGACACTACAGGTCATTAACGGTGGTCGGCGTCGCGTCAATCAGCCAGGCATCCTATCCAAATGGCAGCTCATCTTTTATGGTACCTCAACGCAACCGATGCGTCTCAAATCCGAGCTCTTGAATACACAATTGCGCAATAATCCCGTTGCCAACAATCCGTTCATATTCTCATCGGCTTCCAATATTGGTCAGCCGGCCAATGAAGGTGGCAACTTCAATACGGACAACTTTGCCAGCTATCTCAATTACCAAAACATATTCAGCAGCGCCGGTTCCAGTCCAGAGGTAGCAACAGCCACACTCGATGGACAAAACGTGTCAACATCTTCAGTTGGCCAGTTGCCAATGAACACCTTGGCCAATAATAATGGTGATAACAAACTAATACTATATTCCTGCGATGCCGAATGTGATTCCCTTGGCTGTTATGGCCGTGGACCGACACAGTGTGTGGCATGCAGCCACTATCGCTTGGACAAGTAAGTAAATAAATATCAAATATCATTCATTTATAGTTGCTGATCTGGTTTCTTAAATGCTGGGAAAATCCAAAACAAGTTTATTGCACTTGCTTAGTTCATTTGAAATCTGTCTGCTCGTAAATTTATTGGCAAAGTATTTAAATTTCAATACACCAAATATCGTTGAATCTTTTATTTCACGTTGTTTTCGCATTTGCAGCACTTGCGTCAGCCGTTGCCCGCCTCGCTCGTTTCCCAATCAAGTTGGCACATGCTGGCCATGTCATGATTCATGCGAAACATGCGCAGGTGCCGGTCCAGATAGCTGTCTTACCTGTGCGCCAGCACATCTACATGTCACTGATCTCGCCGTCTGTCTGCAAGTTTGTCCCGATGGTTACTTTGAGGGTAAGTCAAAAAATGAATTGCCATTAACTAAACAAAATCCATTTAACTGAACATCATTCAGATATAAAGAATCGAACCTGTGTGCCTTGTGAGCCGAATTGTGCATCATGTCAGGACCGTCCCGAGTATTGTACCAGCTGTGATCATCATCTCGTCATGCATGAGAACAAATGCTACTCCGCCTGTCCCTTGGACACTTATGAAACAGAAGAAAACAAGTAAGGCTTGACATGGGCACTTTTCTTGTATAATTGAAATACAATATTATTGCATAATTAACCAGATGTGCCTACTGTCACTCCTCGTGCGCTACATGCAATGGAGCTACAGAAAATGATTGCATCACTTGCCGGCCCAGTCGCTATGCTTGGCAAAACAAGTGCGTGAACAACTGCCCGGATGGCTTTTATGCGGATAAGAAACGCTTGGAGTGCCTGCCCTGTCACGAGGGTTGCAAGAGCTGCACCAGCAATGGCATCTGCACAGAATGCCTGCCACAATGGGTACTCAACAAGAAGGACAAATGCGTTGTCGCTGGCAGCGAAAGCTGCTTTGAATGTAAGTTTAATTGTTTAATTTGGGCTTGACAAGCGTATAAAGTGCGTGTAAAAGTTGTTTATTAACCGCTTTTTTGTTGTATTTTTTGCAACAGCTGAGTATTATAGTCACAGTGAGGGCAAGTGCAAGCCGTGTTATGACTCTTGCGAGACGTGCAATGGACCGTTATCATCGAATTGTCTGTCATGCCATCAAAATCGCCTGCTGGAACAGAGTAGCTGTGTGAGCGGTTGCCAGGATGGTTTCTATATGGAGACGGGCGTTTGTACACCATGTTTGCATACTTGCACCCAGTGCGTATCACGCACTAATTGCAGCAATTGCTCTAAGGGTCTTGAACTGCAGAATGGCGAGTGTCGCACAACTTGTGCTGATGGGTAACTAAAAATAAGAATATGCCAAAATGGAAATTAATTCTTATAATTGTTTATTGCAGTTACTACAGCGATCGCGGCATTTGTGCCAAGTGCTATCTTAGTTGCCACACTTGTAGTGGTCCTCGTCGAAACCAGTGTGTACAGTGCCCGGCTGGTTGGCAGCTGGCAGCAGGCGAATGCCATCCGGAGTGCCCCGAGGGATTCTACAAATCGGAGTTTGGCTGTCAGAAATGTCATCACTACTGCAAAAGCTGTAACGGTACGTTGTGTACTAATGGGATATTGATAATAATAATATTAATAAATCTAATCTAGGTGCTGGTCCATTGGCATGTACATCATGCCCGCCACACTTTATGCTCGATGGTGGCCTTTGCATGGAATGCCTTAGTTCTCAGTACTATGATACAACAACACAGACGTGCAAGAGCTGCCACGAATCGTGTCGTTCTTGCTTTGGCCCCGGCCAGTTTTCGTGCAAGGCATGCGCTCCTCCACTCCATTTGGATCAATTGAACAGCCAGTGTGTGCCGTGCTGCCAAAACAATAACAGCGGCGGCGGCAGCGATAATGAAACTGAAGCGGAGAACTGTTGTCACTGCGAAAAAGATACGGGTAAAAGTTTGCACAAAAATAATAATAAAATGAAATTGCATTTACTCAATCAACTTGTTTGTATTTTAGGTGAATGTAAGACAGTTTCAACAGCTGGCAAGCGTCGGACTGTGGTTGGCGCCGACAGATTATTAAGGAATATGGATCGAGTCGAAACCAATGGTGATGGCAACAGCGGTGAATTTGTCTTGCGTCTCGACTCACCACTGACAGCGATTACAGCCATTGCGGTTGCCATCTGTCTGTTAATAATTACGATATTCTCCATAATCTTTGCTGTTTTGCAGGTAAGCAACGAATGTTTTTTGTCGAAAATAAACTTAATGATCTTTATTATGTTATTTGCAGCGCAATAGTAATCATGTATCAAGAAATTCTGTGAGATACAGGAAAATAAATAGCCGATCAGGAAGTCACAAGAGCGATCCCAGTAATGAAGCAAGATTTATATTCAATGTGGGTGAGGAAGGTGACGATACGGATGATAATACGGATGATGATTTAGATGTCAATGGAAGGGTCATTAAGAAAGTACTCTATGAACCGAATGGTCCAATGAATGGAAGCGAATTTTTGATTAAAAGTACAAATGATATTGATGCGATCGAGTTTCATTGCAAAGGTGCGGAATTCGATTCCCATTACAATGCAAATATAAATACAAACACCGAAGGCACCAATCCCACGTATATGAATTCGGCAACGAACAGTAGAAGCAGCAGCAATAAGCAAAGCAATAACGTTCATAGCTGATTCATTGATAAATCGAATGTGAATGCACTAATAGCCGCAATAGCAACACCAATAACTTTGATCCTGAATTTCTTGCTCTGGACTAGTAAATTTTAACCTTACTTGAGGAATATAGCGAATCGAAATATTTAACATCCGAAATGATAAATGATCCGAAATTTATATGTGATTGTGAATTGTTTTTATATATATATATATATTTGTAAATTTAATGTTTGTATTAAATTTTTATGAAAAATGTTATGTCAAGTTGAACAATGAATGTGTTTTTTGTTTTGTACTTATCCTATGCAACAGGACATGTATCTAAAGGAACTTTTTATATGGACATACATAGTAATGTACATGTGCATATGATGTATGTAATTATGTAAGTATGAAATATTAAGATTAAATATGAAGCCTCGCGATGACGAGTATTGGCACTTTGATGACAAATGCAACTTACAAAATATCGGTAGAAAAAATGCTTTCACTTTATTTACAGGAAAAATATACAAGTGTATAAAAAATATCAAATAGTTGCCATATACATAATACATATCTGTCCCATAAACATATGGGTGTAAGTCTATTTCGATTTTTAGTTTGGCCATGTTCAAAATGTGTTGCGCTTTATATTTCGATGGAATTGCAATTGTGGATATATATTTTTTTTTTGAATACTTTGTCACGGTTATCTTGAACAGAGCTTTTGCACGTATGGGACAAACTTATAATCATATTATATTCTGATTCGTATAAAAATTGTACAAGTTTTTAAATACATACAAAGTATTTGAGATGTTTTGTTGTAAATGCATACATTCATATAGTACATACACTGCATATGTACACGCATATGCGTATATTCGTTTGTTTTGTTTATTTCTACATCTATATCTATGATATTGTACAGTCGCAGCACATGAGAGAGTAATAAAGACACTTGACAACCTTTTCGTCATTATCATCGTAGGGTGTCATAGATTTTAAATCATTCTTTTCCTTGATTTTAAATCCATCCAACTGATCGGATTCCTTACTAAGAAGTGCCTTTTTCGATTTTTTACGCTTGTTTTTGTGCATTATCTCAGTGCAGTTGCGTTGTTGCACCATTTCATCGATCCATTCGTATTGGGAGTTAACTTGATTTCGATTGAAACTGGTAATGCTCTCGATAGAGTTTATGTCATCCTATAAATTGGCAAAGGAACACAATTATGTTTATTTCATGATTATTATGATTATTTCATTTGCGTTTCTTACCTGATTATTGTTATGGTTCCTGTGTCTGCCTTTTTGTGGAGAGATGTTATTGCCCGCCGGCTGGCTATGGACTTTACGATTGGCTAACGGAGATGCGTTTGTTACTATCGAAGCTGTCGTTCCAGCCGAGCTATTCAGCACAACAGCTGAGGTTGACAAATCTGTGTCGCCAAGTCCTGGCACCTTTGGCAAGTCATCAGGGCTTAATATGTTGTGCTTCAATGTAGATAAATCAACTATTAATATGTACAGGTAAAGAGAGGCTCTGGGAGACTTACTAAATCAAGAATTTCAACTGTGGTAACGACCATCGGGGATGGCATAGCTGCTGTTGATGGCGTCGATGGAGCCAGCTCCGAGAGTGGACTATTTAAATTTGGAGTTATTGCGGCAACTGGTGTTGTTGGCAATGTGGCGCATTCTGAGGCAACAGTTGGATCATCTGGCGTTAAGTTATTGCGAATTACTGTATCCACTTTAACACCTTTAACCAGCGTTGAGGACATAGCTCCCAATACAGCCAATGATGATGTCGAAGCGAGGTTGATTTCCGGCGACGGTCTGGAACGAATATAATAAAGCTTGTCGTATCAAATATGTATAGACTTTAGATTGTATTTTCTGTAAGTTGTCAAATATATATATTTATGTAGTTATTTATTCATTTAGTACATACTACAAAAAGTTACACAAAGCTAAAACATTGATATATTGCTTGGCCTGCTGTTATGTATGTATGTATACAAAGGTGAGGTATACATACATATAACAATTGTAGAATGCTGCCTCAGGTATGATTTGCTGTTGTACTTGCGTGTAATGTGTGGGAAATTTGCAATAAAATACTCACAAGTCAATCAATTCACTTTGGGCCTTGCTGCCGCCCAAGCTCCACACCTCGCTTTTCTTTTGTGCTGGCGAATACGAGATGTGTTTATTTGTGGAACTCAATCGACCTTTCGGATGACTCTTTCGTCCTGGTATCCACAGCATACGCAAACCAGAAGATTTTTTCTTAGACGAACTCGAAGACATCTGAAAATCAATGTCCCATTTCAAACATTATATACATACACAAACACAGTCAGTTGTTTATACACGTGCATGCTTGTATGTTTATTTATAATGTAGATTGTTTTCCCAAATCCTTGGTAGCTTTGAAAACTGCAAATCCAATGCAGAAGGTATTTACATGTTTCAATCCCCACTTATATGACTATTGTTAGTTGAATGTTTATGCAATTGTTTGTAGGTTTTGTGCTTAGCAAATACATGCAAACGCGTTATCTATGTATGTAGGTGTGTAATGTTGAATGATTGTTATTAACAAACAATTTTATGTACATGTGGTATATATGTACATATGTTAATATGTACATAAATGCTAATGTAAATAATTTATCCGATTGGAATACTTTTTTCGTTGGTTTTTCCTTAACCCAAATTCCCTTGTTAATGCTATGTTTCACAGTGCGGTTTTTAAATTGTGCAAATCATTTTAACCAAATAAGCCCAGATTCACAAAAAGTGCGTAAGCTTGTTTCATATGCGTGTGTGTGTGTGTGTGCGAGTGTGACAGAGTGAGGCCAATGGCTTTAGAAATCCAAACATACACATACATATGTTTCTTTCAATGCAAATCAAGACTGTAATAAAGCGAAAGCTGTTGTAATTTAACTATAAAACAAACTTACCTTTCTCCAATTGGGCCTTTATGTTATTGGTTAAGGCGATGTAGTCTATGCACCACTTTTTGTGCAAACAATAAATATGCATATACATATATACGCATATAAATTCGTTTTGTACATCAGTTTTGTATTGTAGATAGGTGTTTGTGTATGTATTCACTTATGTATATCTATAGCCGAGATTCTAATTTCCCTGGACGGAGTTATAAAAAGGAATTCACCAAAGTATTCAACGTTTTTAATTAGAATTTGTAAGATCACAAAAATTATTGTAAATTAGTGATGTCAAAAAGACAACAAATTTTGATGTTACGATAAATCGATGTATCGATTATATACAGCTAAAAAAAGACTTATCGATTGATAAAAGCAAATCCAACTGATTTCGTTATCATTGCAACAAACAGCTGAGAATGTGACCACAGATTATACATATGTTAATAAATATTAAGTGGGCGGCCAGCAAAAATCAGCTCCTTTACGTGAAACAAGGAAATTAATTGAGTTTATAAACGTTGTCATGTATGTGTTAGTAAATACTATGTACTGAATGTATATTACATTACATTCACCTGCTTGCACATATATTTATTAATTAAGTGTTGTAGACCAGAACTTCTAATTATGAGATAAAATCATCTATCTTGGCCGTTAATAAGCTTTCTACGCAGACATTCATACATATTGTTTGCATGTATGAATTTTGCGGATTGCTGCTCTATACAAAGACTCACAAAATCTAAATATAAAACAAATATTCCCGAGAGCGACATAGAATTATCGAATGAACATGAGCATGTAATAAACGGGCCAGCTTCGAGCCCAGTCTCCCCGTGTACGTGCTGCACTCAGCTATCCGTTGTTCGCGTGTGTACGTAGGTAATTTTTTAGATATTTCTTTTTATTTTTTTCTGGTTCATGTACGCTACTTTATATACATATACAGTACTTAATAAATCAATTCAAGCACGTGCTCACATATATATGTTAAATTCTGCTCCTGAAGGAGCTGCACCGGAAATGCGAGTGAGACAGCTGAATAAATATTTTATGCATGTATACATGTGCCCACCTCCAAAATAGTAGATAGCGCCTGTGTACGGCCCACATGCATGTACATGTATATGTGCACACACAAACACTGACAAGCAAATACGTACGTATATGTAAAAACGGTTGGGAAGGAGGTGGCTGGCTGGCGGCGGCGGTTAACGGACCCGTTTCGCGCCTCTTCACAGCCCTCACGCCCGACGGACTCTCAGCAAAATGTATTTTTGGAGCTCTGGCAAAGCAGCAAAACACTTTTATTTAGACTTAGAATCTGTTGTTTTTATGTTTTTGTCGACATTAACATACAATTCGACAACTTCTACTACCAAATCTCTTGGTATTTCAATGCAAGTGGCGGGTTCAAAGAGCTTCAATTGACAAAAAAATAAAACACCATACAATCAAAAGAAATTAAAAAAAAAAAACTAGTGCGTCTTAAATATATATTTATATATATAATATATATTTATATTTTTTAATATACTACCTGTGCTAAATCGACCTAAATTGGTACTTTTATTCCGTTTGGGAAATAAGTTTTGCATAAAATTACCCATAATTATATAACATTTAACATGCGTACGTAATTATGATATTGTTTTGCTTTCAGCATATAATTTGTGAAGACAGGACACAAGACCAGCCGTGATCATGGACCCGGAAGCGTTTCTGGATGTGGCCAATCAGGTCATCAAGCTGAAAATGTTTCCGTTCTTTGACATCGCGCACAGCTTACTTGCCGCGCTGGCCGTGCGTGAGGATTTGGGCGCCAATGCTCAGGCATTTTCCAGAAAACATCCACTAGCCTGCTGGCTATCCACAATGCTGGTGATATTCGCTGGCGGCATGGTTGCCAATGGATTACTGGGCGAACCCATATTGGCACCATTGAAAAACACCGGACAGCTGTTTGTAGGCACGGCCGTATGGTATGGGTCAACAACAATGAGTATTTGATATGTTGTATATATTAATTGTTCTATATTATTTTTAGGTATATTGTATTTTATACACCCTTTGATATTGGCTATAAAGTGGCCAAATTTCTGCCAGTGAAAATTGTTGCCAGCGCCATGAAGGAAATTTATCGTGCAAAGAAAGTGTATGACGGTGTCGGACATGCTGCCAAACTATATCCAAATGCATGGATAATAATGATCATAATCGGCACATTGAAGGGCAACGGCGCCGGCTTCACCAAGCTAATAGAACGTCTCATTCGTGGCGCATGGACTCCAACGGCAATGGAATTTATGCAGCCATCGTTGTAAGCTTACAAAACCAAATGGCTCTAGCTCTGTCTTCGATTTGATTGTCATTATTAATCACTTTGTTTTCCTTTTAGCTATACAAAGGCATCGTTGTTAGCATCGATTATATTTGTGCTGGACAAAAAGACTGATTGGATCTCAGCGCCACATGCATTAGTATACTTTGGCATTGTTATATTCTTGGTGTACTTTAAATTGTCATCAATCCTATTGGGCATTCATGATCCCTTCCTGCCATTGGAGAATCTGTGCTGTGCGATCTTCTTTGGTGGCATTTGGGATAGTTTGGCGAAGATTTTGGGTCGCGGCCAGGCCAAAGATGGCGATAGTAAAGACGTTAAGAAAAGCAACTAAACTACAACTAAAGTTATTGAAAAAACGCTGTCAACCAAAGCTACAATTTATTGACTTCGAACGAATTTGTATCTAAATAATTACCCCAACAAAAGCCAAAAAACAAAATCATACTCAATCATAAGCAACAATTGGGTGTGCTTGCTTTTGATTGACTTTGATTTCACCGTTACATATTATTTAGTTCACTTTTTTTGTAGAGTATTTATTTTAAAGACGACTGAATGAATTCAAAACGACGACTTATAAAAATTGACGAATTGTGAAATCTGGCAGATTGCTCAACTTTTATAGTACAGTTTTCGGCCAATCGATGCTATTTCATACTTATTAACAATACATAAGTACTTAAGTCATAACTGTGACATATTTTTTTTTCTTTAAACCTGTTGTAAATATTTAAGTCATTTATATTGCAGAATGCCAACATTTTGTTAAATATTATTTGTTTGGGTAGAATATCCCAAAATCAAAGAGCTCAATTCAAGAGAGTATACATACTATATAGTATATACAATAATCGGACTTTTAGTGTACACTTATACATACAAACATACATATATATTTAAACATGCATTCATACAATTTAAAGTCTTTGTGTGAGTTACTAACGATCATTGGTTGCAATAAATCATCCATGTGATTTGAATTTGTCTAACGATATTTTTTGATTTTTGGCAACGAATGTGACAAAGAGAGCTTGATACCAAGTCATGGCGAGTGCGAAGAGTACACCAAAAACAAAGTATGTACAATGTAGGCAGTGTTAAATTGAAAACGGTTTTTATGATTTAAATCATACTGCATACTGATTTAAATCATGTTATCAAATTTAAATAATGAAAATTATAGTTAACAATGAACATTTACTTCATTATATTTGTGATCAATAATATCGATAGTTGAATTTCTAACGGTATGCAGCAATAGATAGATTTGAGAGCTGTAATCTTGTCAATCAAAGGGCATCCCCCACATTTGTGCACAGCAGAATTTAACTTTCATTTATCTATATTATTTGTTACACCAATTGTTTTTAGCTTAGGCGGATCTAGGAACATATCATTTACAGCCTTCATTAGAAAATCGGGTAACAAGCATGCCACCGTACAAATAATAATATAAAGCCAAATGGTTAATGAACTCAAAAACATACTATAGACATGATATAGAGTGCTGCCAGTATACAAGTTGTACAGATATGTGCTTAAAACAAATGCAATAATTGAGGCAATAATGAAGCCAAAGTTCAGATAGCTCATGTAGTGTGAAACCAATATGATCTTCAAATTACCAACAATAACCAGGACCATTATGAGCATGGTGCCAAACGTTGCAAAGTCGGCCGTTTGGCCATCACTGAGCGCCACATTATTATCATATAGAACAGCATAGGCAAAGTAAAATATAATAAAGGTCTGAAGGGCGCCATTTAAAATCCAAATTATAAAGGTTTTCCACGAGGTGAGCTTATTGTGGGCAATGCCTTTGTAGAGTGTTGGAAACCTAAAAGAATTACAATATATAATTGTTATGATATGATATATAAATTTACATTCCTGTTCTTACCTTAACAACGTTTTCTCACTGAAATGCTTGTCGGACATGGCCAAATAGGTGAAACTGACGGATATATAAATGATATCAAACAGCCAGAGGAATAGCTCGTTATACACAGATGTCGCTGAATACAGATCATAGATTTGATATAACGCCATGCAACCCGTTATTATAATATTCTTATAGCAATAGAATAGGACCATAAATGCCAAACGTTCAGTATTATAATGTCCGTGCACCAGTAACAATCGTTGAAGCATACGAAATCGGGCAATGGCATAGTCAGCACTGCGAGCTGCCTGCTTGCCCTCGACACCGGAGATGCCAATGCCAATATGTGCTTCCTGTATCATGGATACATCATTGGCGCCATCACCGATGGCAGCCGTAATATGTTTGCCCGTCTTCTTGATCCGCATGACTATCTCGCTTTTTTGCAGTGGACTCAGACGACAGCAGAGTACAGCCTGGCATTTGAGTGCCACTTCAGTGAATTGCTCCGGTAAGTGGGTTAAAAGTGCAGAAACAGTGATTCCATCGATTACCATACAAGTAGGTTTGCTTGTTTCCAATGCTATGGCAATGTCCAGTTGATTCAAACGCTTTTGCAGCTCTGCAGGATCGGTTATGTTAATGAAGAAGTGTACTTCAGCCACTGGCGGTATATGCTTGCATGCCATGCCAATGGAGTAAGCTGTTTCCACCTTGTCACCGGTCAGTACCCAGATCTTTAGACCAGCCTCTTGCAATGCAATCAATGTCTTATCCACATCATCCTCGAGTGCATCCTCCAAAGCCGTTGCACCCAATAGGTCAAGCTCTAAATATATAATAATTGTGATTTATAAGAAATTAAATCGTATTTGTATTCATATCTTACCAACTTCAATGCTTTCGTAACATTCAGCAATAAGTTCTTTGCGATTGTTCAATTGTATATTGACATTTTTGCAGGATGCAACAAAACTTTCATACTCGCTTTCAGTTAGGGTTCGCCTGGCAACAGCAAGGGTGCGTAGACCCTCCTTGGCATATTCAGTGATTTGTGCATCCGTCTGAGCAATCAACGATGTTTGATTGCAGCGCGGTAGAATCACAGATTCGGCACCTTTGCTATAAAGCCAGATCATTCCACTGTCATCCCGAACAATGACGCTCATACGTTTCCGTTCCGAACTGAATTCAAGCACATGTAGACGCTCGTATTGTACATCACCGGTATCTTGGCCTTCAAAGATGCGGCCAAGTGTAATCTGGTCATTGACCAGGCCTTTGAAAACTAAACCTAATTTGGCGCAGCCCTCCAGTATGGCTTTCTCATCCGGACTAGATGCCTGGTATCTGCCAACAATATCATTTGGTAAGAGGTTTTCGTGCTCAGAATGCGCTTCAATTGATTTTTCATCGCAACTCTCTAAGACATCGACGGTATGACACAATGCCAATGCCTCAAAAAAGTTCATTACTTTCATCTAAAAAAGAATCTTCATTTTATCAAACAACTTGCAAATAATATTCAAAATCAACTTACACTCATCATATTTAGTTCACGACTTTTATCTTCATCTGGACAATAGAGTTGTGCGTTCTGTAACTGATAGTTTTTACCCTCGACAAAGCACTTTAGAAAGATCATTTGATTTTTGGTTAGAGTGCCAGTTTTGTCCGAGAAGAGTATATTGATTTGACCCAAGTCCTCATTCAAGTTTGAGGCATTCACGGCACACGGTTGATCCGTCAGCTCATCATATAGCTCAAGATCGGATTTCATGAAGAGAGCACCGAAAACGCGATACAATTCAATATTCATATACATCGAAATCGGTACCATATAGTTGAATAAAATCAAAAATGATAGAAAGTCCTCAAAGATATTTAATATTTTATTATAATCGGTTGGTGGACCCAAATAGTACATCAATGGATAAACATTTTCAGCCTTTTGTCTGAAAATACAGAAAACGGTGTTTAAACAAATAAGATACTTCTTTATTTAATTTTCACACTTACCGTTCGATCAGATAGAGTACAAGCACAACAATTACCATTCCGATAATGAGAGCTATGATAAATTTATTAATATAATGCTCGCTGGATGCTGACTTGTTGCCCGTATAACGGCTATTAAGTTGCAGTTTGGTTGACATGCCCGTGTAAATGGCACAGCCCAAGACACGACCCTGAACCTTGACGCGTACGCCACGTAGTAATAGGTTCTCAATGCTGAGTGGAATGGGTTCTGAGTGCGTGCTGCTTGTTTCGAATTCGATGCGTCCATTGAACCGATAGAGATCTGGTGTCGCTGGTTCGCAAATTATGTAATCCGTGTTTTTATTCTGTCCGCTCTGGTCGTATTTATAATTGGTTGGTATATAAACCGGTTTAAGATTCGTTTCGCCGTCCAAGTTAGCCGTATTCACAAAGCATATATGCTCGCCACCCGATATCTGAAGTAATACCAAATCGCATGGTACATCACTGGCACTGGTTACCACCACAATATCGCCCGGCACTATAAATTCCGAATTGATGCATTGTTCCTTGCCATTACGCAGAACGGTTACTTTTGAAGAGAAAGAGAACAACTTTCAGGAACTTTCTTGGAGTATATTTAAATACATACCTGTGGTCTTGTTAACAATTTTATCATTTTTTAATCGGGAATAATCCTCAAGACCTTCCTTAAGAGCAGTCACGATCATTACGAACAACAGAGGTAGTAGCGATACCATCGGTGACATAGTATCATCTATAGATTAAACGTTTTTTAGTGTGTACTTGAAATAGCTTACACATCAATATAACGTACTAACGAAAAATGATATAATTGTAATCAGAAGAAAGTAAAAGTAAACGGCTCGTCGAAACTGTTCGTAAAAGTTCAATGGAATAAAGGTAAGCCAGGTATATTTGGTCGTTCGAACTCGATTGAGTTTCGCATTCTTTCGTGGATTCACATTTCCAATGGATATGCGTAAGGGTTCCTGCTCCTTCGTCATTGTGATATTTCTGACGTTTCCTTTAAACTTTTAAATTGTTGTACTCTCGAATTTTAATGGGATTATGAATAGCAAGACGAGCGATATCTTTCCATGCTTAAATTCAACTGAAACTGGACAGAAGCACTTTAGCCCGCATCATAATCAGCATTTATAATGTTATTTTCGGTTCTTTGTGATATGAAAGACATTTTGGTCAAACGTTTCATTTGATAATTATAATCGGAAATCCTGTAAGCAAAAGAATGGAAGAATATCAGTTACTTTAACACTAAGTAGATCTACAAGCATATTAAGTATACGATGCTTAACCACAATAAACAGGAGCCTATTTCGTTGTTACTTACAAGAAATAATATATGTATGTAGCTTTAATGTACATACATATATAGCCGTTGTTATAGATTAGCTATTGATTAGATATAGCATAATTTACTAACTTAGTTTCTATGTTATTTTACTAATCAACGATTCTTTGTTCTCATATTTATGAACTGAGCATTTAAAATCCGATTAGGGAATACATTCATTGTTCATTGCTATTGGTGGGGCTTAATAAAACTTACCAACTTTTAATCTTTGTGGGATGTCGGAATGGAACTATGAAATTAAAATTACTTTGAGATTAAACAGATTAACTAATTTTCTTCAAGAGCACCTTATTTATTTATAGTCTTTTCATTATGTACATTATTAAGTATAATTCAGTAATGCTTAGTTTTCTTACAATATTTGTAATAAGTTATGGTATCAGAAAAAATCAGTTTATATGTATACATAGTATGTTTTGACCATTTACATAAAGGTATATTTTCCCCTTTACAATACTAAGAGCTTTTCTTGTAAGTTTAAATATAAATTTATTAAATGTCATGGTCGCCTTAATGTATGAGGAGAAGCTTTAAACATTAAATGTTAGTAATGCAGTACTAAGTTACGCACCTTTTGACCAACTCGCTGACTAATTGTCTAGCATTTGATAATGAAACTGACTCATCTATCTAATATTGTAAGTTGGTCGTTGAACCTGAATGCAATTAATATATGATTTACTATCTGCTGACTTAACAAACTACTCAAAATCCATACAAAACTCGTAGTTTTTAAGCTATTTTTCATAAATAAATGTAAATGTAAATGCATAAAATATATATATTTATAAATAAGCGATAATTGTTTGCATTTTTACAAAGGTGTTTGATGTAGTCACCTTTTTGGGCTAATATTTGACGCAGTTGTTTCCTTTTCGCACATTTTAATAATAACAAAATAATAGTGTGTCAGATAAGGATTGTACATTTGTATATGATTTCTTGAGCACAGTTTGGTTTGGCTATCAGAAATTATTCAAACCATATCGGCTAAGTTCTCAGACGCAAACAAAATGTGGCCGTGAGTCAAGTCAATGGGGTGTTTGTACCTATTCATGTATGTATATGTATGAATCAATGCTTTAAGATAAGATATTGTTATCGACTTTATCTCTTTGGTTTTTTTGCTTTTGTGACACTCGCTAGTTTAAGAGAGCGAATAACGTTAGAATAATACGAACCGCTGCTTGGGCATGAGAAAACACTTGAGAAAACTTCCTGAATCTGCCAAAAAAAGCTTCATTTGGGTTTATCTTCAAATCGTATTCTCTATAAGCAAAAAGATACATGTGTTAATATCGGGGTTGACTCTCTTTTAGATTGATGATCCAGAGAATATAATAAATGTTGTATACTACAATTTATTTGTGTATACACACATTTACGTTTAGGTAAGCCCCCCTTTTGTATGTATGTGTGTGTGTATGGGCACATATCATTTTGAGTACTATCGCTATCAACAATTCTTCGGCAGTTTGCCGATAGATCAGTTTGCGCGTAGAAGGCTTCTCCTTCCTTTGTACACTCGGAAATTTGAATATAATATTATTTATACTATATTCTATACAATATATATGTATATTTTTTGTTTGGTTAAACCAATTCATTAATGTAAGGGATCAGGGATTGCAATAACAGTTCAAAAATAACACAATATAACTTCAATCCATGACTGCAATATCACCAAATCAACAAAATGGTATGTTTACAAGAGTGTAATTAATTGATATATAGTATAACTGTTGTTAAGTTCAGTTTATGGAGTGAAGAAGTGCAAGTTGTTAAAACAATAATACGGTTTTATGGTTTATGTGCTGAGATGAATTGTAAACTTTTCGAGATAGTATCAAACAAATTGTCTTGGTAAGTGACTAAGCAAGTTTGTGGGTCAAAAATGTTTCTGACTAGAAGATACCCTTGAATATGTAATTGTGATTTCATAATAACAAACAAAACAACTTTAAATACGTGTATTTTTAGAGTGGCCCAAATACTTTTATGATCCCCATAAAGTATGCTATAATAAATAATGGTGAACCCGTAATTTGCCATCAATAAGCTTTATAACAATGATTGCATATTAAATATCCATAATAAACTCTTGACACAAGCTCTTCGTATTGTGAAATTCTGTAGCATTTCCAAAAAAGCCATCAGAGAGAAAGAGAGCGAGAGAGCGAGAGAGAGAGAGAGAAATATTATCGAGTAATCATGCACTCAACAATGTATCCAAACAGGTGCTCAAGTACTCAAAGATATATACAACGATTGATAAAATGAATATGCAAAAAACATGCCGCCAACTAATGTACCTGAATTGAACTCGTGCTATTAACTAATAACCAATATTGAATTGTAACATATTTGTTCAATCAATTCTTGGAACTAATACTTTGGTACATGAGCTTAACTCTGGTATTAGTCAGCAGTTGGTGTTGTCGGTTTCAAATACAGTTATAATCTTATCAGTTTCGACAGTGTTTGTGCTGATATGAGAAAGCCCCTCTTGTCAACAGCACCACACAAATTGACCCAAAAGAGAAAAGTTTGTTGCACGGAGCGCCAGTTGTTAACGAAGCAATGTGCCGGCCATATTAGAGATTAGTGATAATATTGCAAGATACAAAGTTTTAGACCAAAAAACGAAGAAAAATGCTGAAGTTATTTCCCACTTGATCGTTAATCGCGAAAAAAAAGCCCAAAAGAAAACACTTTTTTTTTTGTTTTTGTTGATCTTGATAAAAGAACATTTGCTTCCTCTTCGTGTGTTTCGCTCAATCGGTTTCTCATAAACACACACACAATCAGAATCGTTTGACGCTCTTCAAGCAATATGTATGGACTCATTTGACAATACATACGCACGCCTGTATGTATGTATGTGTGAATGTGCAGATCGATGATAGACGCGTGATAGTATTAACGGTGACCGTTTCAGGTATTGGTTTCTAAACAAGCACAACCCGATAAGCACTTCGACCAAATCGAGGTAAACGCTGCCTTTGGTGCTTTTTGGAGATACACAAATCGTTCACTAGTATGCGATTGCAGCGACTCCGAGGCACATTGTACTTAAACAATAAGAATAATAAATATAAATTCGAAATCTAAATATTGTATTAGAACTTTGACTGGATTAAGTTCAAAACAATGGATATATTTCGCAAGCGGGTGAGTTGCACTTTCAAAAAACCATAAAAAGTGTTGGAAGAGTTCAAAAAACAAAGAAAGCAGTTGTGAAAATGCATATTATTTGCATATTATGTGTGTTTTCGAATATTTTGACATTAGTTCTGTTTTGTGAACACTATGTTTCAATTAAGTTTTTCTACATTTAAAGTTATTGCAAAGTTGCGACATCAGCATGTCAAATATCTCTATCTCGTCCCTAACTTATTATCTACGTATTATCTCTTACTAAAAGTAAGCATTGATATGACGTCTATGACACACGCCGACATATAAATATATATATTCGTATGTATTCAATTACAATTCTGGGTTCTGAACGTTGAGGTTTGTTTGTTAGGTTGTGAATAACGGATTTCTGAGAATATTGTTTATTAAAACATTAACATGTCAACCGATTTGTTCCTAAGGATTTATTTAACCCTATAAACTATTCCGATTGTGGGTGATATGTTCGTTAATATTTTCATACAAGATCTTATCGGTTGATTGTCTGTCAAAACACACATGTGTGTATATACGTAGTTATTTTATGATAGGGTATTCATTCGGTTGACATGTAGTTAAGTTCACGAGCACTTGATACCATTTAGATTCATATATATTAGTGTAGGGTATAAGAATATTCGCTTACATTCGGTTTTATTAGGTTCGGAAACCTGTTGTGACTGTACAGAGTAAGTTCTTGTCGGTTATCTTATAATAGGTCACTCTCAGAGTTTGTTACTTTTGTTGGTTTTTCGGAAAGCTCCACTAAAGATGCCTTGAACTAAAATCTCCAAAATAAGAACAATTGCTAAAATACATTTAAAATTTGGTTCTTACAGATTTTTTGATCGGTTTGCAAACAGTTATCACATTGATTTATCAAATAAATCCAAAGTTCTTAAATAAATGTGCCTTATAAACTCGATTATGTCCTAAATCTTTTTACAAAATTTGTTTAGAATTGTTATTTGAACATCTTTGAGTATGGTATGTGAATATGATTGTCTCAGTTTCATTCAATTATCGAAAACGCATTCATCTACATGAATTTGACGAATTTGATAAAAATAAAGAAAGAAAGACAAAAAAAAAGCTGGCAAATTAGGCATGCACTTTGAACTTATAACTATAGTGAATATACATTCCGAATATACATACTACTCGGTAGCTCGTCAATAACTTTTGAGCTTTTTTTTGTTGTTACTGTTTTGTTTATACGAATATTGTGGGTCGTGAGCAATGTGTGAGTTGGATGCTGTTGGAAACGGCTATATTTGTATGGGTATGGGAATTGCTAGCGCCAGTGCCCAAAGCAGATCTAATTCTCAGTGTGAGAACGGCTTTTAAGTTGTGCACATCGGCATCGGTCCCCGACTATTACGGACGTGTATTTAATTGAATATGTATAACTAGAGTATATATATCGATGTTGAGATATGTACATATAGAATGAAGTGTATTCCTTTGCCGGCAAGCCTTTGAGCCTTGAAAAGAGTTAGAAACTTGTCTTACAACTGATCTATAGTGAATGTATACTGTATATTGAACTTAAGAAATCGTTTAATGTTCTCAAAAGTTGATGTGATTACGTGATTTTGACTTTTGATATCATGTCCGTGTAAAAATCATACTTGATACTAATATTGATAATCTTTAAAAGATCTAACTAAAAGTCATGTAAATGTGAAAAACAAATACCACGCACTAATATACAATATACGGTTATACATATGTATGTATGTACATGCATACATATACATATATAATATCAATACATACATGTTTGCATTGTACGTACTGAACTGTTCAATTGAAGTGTTAAAATTACCCACTTAACATATTTTTAAGGTTATAGCTTTTAATGTGTTGAGAAAATATACAATAAAAACAACAATAATAACAAGAAGACTCATACAAACGGTCACACGTATTTTGTATGCAGATTCTATATACATTTCTTCTTAAATACATACAAACAATGTAAATAGTAAAAGCTATTTAAACAACAATAATCAGCAACAACAAATAATAATAATCATCAGGTTGTGGAAAGCTTTCTTCCATACCATATCCACTCAAAGAATGAATCCTTTGGATACAAAAGCGTTCCGATATATTTCATTTGATCTAATCGATTGGGTGTCCTAACTATTCGGTCAATCCGGTGGTATTGTGCGTACCGATCTCTCTAGAAAAGATGCTCATTCACAATTTCTATGGGACTAAGACGGTTGATCTGTTATTGAATATCAACCAGGTGTTGGACAATGAATTTCTTTGGTTATGACTATCAAAGCGGTTTTCGGCGCACTCATAATCATAACCGTACATATCATACAACAACAACTTGGATAGATCAGGAACCGCAGTTCTATCTCAAGGAAACTTTCCTATGGCGACAGAGTAAGGTGCGACACACAACAAAAACTATTCAATAACTAACTTGCAAAAAGAGCACAATAAACCTAGACAAAGATCATGCAACAATGAACATAGTTTTCTGTTCTTTTATTTATGTATATTGATTAACCCTATTAACCTTTAACCAAACGCAATGATGTTTGAAATAAAAAGATTGTCGAGCATTGCTTTACTTAATGAATAGACAGAGAAAATTATTCGTACTATGTAAACTTTTCTACACTTCGGTTTGTTGACCTATTAATTCTCTGAATTTGAGAATGTTAAGACAATAGCCCTAACTGCCCTTGATTGCCAAATTTGATTGAATCTTCATAATATAAATGTGAGGCTTAACCCCTAAATCTAGTTATAATCATTAATACACTCTAAACTATTCCTTTTTTTGAATTTTCTTCTATAGGGTTCCCGAGTTAGTACAATCAATGACTGGCTACAAATACAAATTGGCGGCTCTGAAGATGTTAAGAAGAAAAAGCCATCGAATCAAAATCGCATCAAGTCAACAAAATATACATTGATCACATTTCTGCCATTGAATTTATTGGAACAATTTCGTCGCATAGCTAATTTTTATTTTCTTGTTATGACCATAATATCGCTACTAATTGGTAAGACAAAATTTCTCAAAGCCAAGTTAAGGAAGTTAAACAATCTTTCTTATAGACAGTCCTGTATCGCCAATGACGTCATTGCTACCTTTAGTATTTGTGATTGCTGTTACGGCGGCGAAACAAGCCTATGAAGATATTCTACGCTATAGAACTGATAATGTGGTTAACCGTTCGCCGGGTAAGTACACAAAAATGAATGAATAAGTCGATTATCAAGTCATTGAAGTATTTTTACTCTTTTAGTGACCATCATAAAGAATGGCGTTGAGGCAATCATACAGTCACAGAATGTGGCACCCGGCGATTTGGTTGTTGTGGAGCGAGACTGTGATGTGCCATGCGATTTGTTGCTGTTGCGCTCAACGGATCCGCATGGCAAATGCTTCATAACGACAGCCAATTTGGATGGCGAGTCGAATCTAAAGACGCTCATGGTGCCCAGAGATCTGCCAACGGTGCCCATCGAGGAGATGCACAAGTTGGGCGTCATTGAGTGCGAAACGGCTGGTACCGATCTATATAGTTTCAATGGTAAGATCGAGCTGGCCGGTGGCGAGGGTCGTGTCTTGCCCCTTACTGCCGAGAATGTACTGTTGCGTGGTTCCCGGGTGAAGAACACCGAGTGTGTTATTGGCTGTGCCATCTATACCGGAATGACCACCAAGCTGCAATTAAACAGTCGACTGACGCGCAACAAGACGGCATCGAGTGAAACCTATGTGAATAGATTTCTAATATTTATACTTGTAGCCTTAATAGCCATAGTTACTCTGCTCTATTTCCTAAAACGGTAAGTACGACAAAAACTTAATACAAAATGGAACTGAATATTTGTTCATTTGCAGTTACAATGAGCTATTTGTGATACCAAAGTTGACTTATCTTGGACCTGCAGCGGATGGCTATAGTGTTAAGCAGTTTCTGCAGGATTATCTATCCTTTCTAATACTGTTCAACTATTTAATACCCATATCACTGTATGTTACGATCGAGCTGCAGCGTGTCATTGGCGGTTTCTTTATGGAATGGGACAAGGAGCTGTATGAGCAGGAAACGGATCAACAGTGCATTGTGAACACATCGAACTTGAACGAGGAGCTCGGTCAGATCAATATACTGTTCTCGGATAAGACGGGCACACTTACAAAGAACGAAATGAATTTCCAACAGTGTTCGATTGCTGGCCATAAGTACACGTATAGGAAGACGCGACTCGAGGATGAGGAAACCAAAGCCCTGGTGGACATTAACAAATTCAGCGTAAGTCCAAAAAAAACTTATTCCAGATGAAGATGAATTTCTAATGCGTCCTATTCTTCCCTATTAGATGGATCAAAAAGTATTTTTTCAGGCGCTTGCCATATGCCACACGGTGCAGGTGGCAACAGCGACACCACCCGATGAGCAGGTGGCCAAGCCGAATGAGAGTAATAAGTCAGGTCCCCCGGAAATGTACTCCATCACCGATATTACCGAAGAGAGTCACAATTCTAGTCAGCACAGTGAGCTCAATGTGAGCAACACAATTGAGACATCCTTGTCGGCGCATCCAAATGGTGTTAATGCAACGGTAACCTCATCATCTGATGTGAATCCTCTGCTGATTGGCGATGACAGCTACAAGGTGGAGCGACGCAAGCGTCCCCAAGTGGTCAAGCGTAGTCCCAATTTCGCTCGATCCAATAAGGTGCACATTGCACCGACTGCCGATACAATCATAGGAGGCAGCGCACCGGATCAGAATGGCCATTCGATTACACCCATGCAAAGTCCACACCTCATACGTCCCATTTCGCTGCAATTTCAACGTTCTACCTCGGAGCGTGATCTGCCGCAATATGGTGAGGCACACAATGCAGCCGCCTTGGGTCATCGACGCGCTCACTCCTATGGCGCGCCTAATGCGTATCTCTCCAATCCCGTTGGCAATATGACACCACCAATCGGTGGACTCTTCCGTGCCAGTAGCACCACATCGCGTGAGTCCTATGCAGCGCCCACATTCACACGCCAACCCACGATATTAATTCGTGCTGAGTCCCAGCGTCGCAAGAATGAAATACAGCAAACACTATGGTAAATATTTACTAAAGACTTAACGGGTCTTCACTCAGTGTTGTTATTGGTTTTTATCGACGTCAGGCAGCTGTTTATCTGAACAGCTGTCATGTTGATGAACTTTGTTTGCCCGCCAAACTTTTACAAACAATTCAAAATTTTGAAAGCCCTGAAAGTTAACCCTGTGTGACTGACAACAACAACGCATTTATGTAACTCTTCTCATTCTTTATTTGTCTAATCCTTAGTTCGCTGGATTATCAAGCCTCCAGTCCGGATGAGAAGGCATTAGTGGAGGCATGCGCCAATTTGGGTCTCGTCTATACGGGTGATGATGATGAGGTGTTGCGTGTCCGCATTGTGCCTCCACATCTGGATTATAAGCGTCCCTTTAACAGTTCCAAGCCCAAAGAGGATTGCTTCTATCGCCTGCATGTCCTGGAGTTCACCTCCGATCGCAAGCGCATGAGTGTTATTGTACGCGATGAGGCTAATAAGAAGTGGATCTACACCAAAGGTGCCGAGAGCTATGTGTTTCCACTATGCGCGAATAGCTCGTCGAGCATGGTGTCCAAGACGGATGCACATATCAGTGATTTCGCCCGCTTGGGTTTGCGCACCCTGGCGATAGCGCGGCGGGAGATATCCGAAACGGAATACCAGGAGTTTGTTACGTCGCTGGCTCTGGCGAACAGCTCCTTGGAGAATCGCAAGCAATTGAGCGAGGAATGCTATTCAAAGATTGAAAGTGGTAAGTACAATAATGATACATTTTTTATTGGTATTTTATATTATTAAAACATATTTATGTACTTAGAACTCGACTTATTGGGTGCCACAGCTGTGGAAGATGCGCTACAGGATGATGTAGCGGACACGCTGGTCTCTTTGCAAGCAGCTGGCATCAAAATTTGGGTACTCACCGGTGACAAGGTGGAAACAGCATTAAATATCGCTCTATCATGCGGTCATATACCGCCCGATGCGAAGAAATATATAATACTGGAGTGCAAAAATCGTGATGATTTGCTTGTCCATTTGAATGTGCTCGAACGTGAAATTGTCTTTGGCATTGGACGGCAATGTGCCCTGCTCATCGATGGCAAGAGTTTGGCCGTTGCCTTGGCCGATGCACCCAAGGAATTCCGCGATGTTGCCGTCAAATGTACCGCGGTCCTCTGTTGTCGCCTGAGTCCGTTGCAAAAAAGCGAAGTGGTGGCATTGATTAAGTCATCCAATGAGAACTATAACACCGCTTCGATTGGTGATGGTGCCAACGATGTGTCCATGATCCAGGAGGCTCACGTTGGCATCGGCATCATGGGACGGGAAGGTCGTCAGGCCGCACGCTGTGCTGACTTTGCTTTTGCCAAGTTTTGCATGCTCAAACGCTTGCTGCTCGTCCATGGTCATTATCATAGTGTGCGATTATCATTCCTAGTGCTCTATTTCTTCTACAAAAACATTTTCTTCATGGGCATCATGTTTCTGTTTCAATTTCACACGCTCTTCTCTTCATCGTCTGTCTATGACTCTCTGTTCCTGACTCTCTACAATGTGATATATACGTCGCTGCCCATTCTATTCATTTCCCTAACCGAGAAACCCTACACCGAGGAGGTGCTAATGCAGTGAGTACCAATTAGCAGTTGTCAAAATACCTACTTATTTATTCTCATACAATATATACATACTTACATACATATTTAGGTGCTAAAGGCATTTTGTAACGCTTTAAAAACGTCGGCATTTCCGACCCCAATATTTATTTATTTGTGTACATATTTCGTACGTATTTAACGTATAAATATAATTGCTTTCATGTTGATTGGAAAATTCATTCAATTATTGTGTTTCTAAGTCGATTCTTATGGAATTCTTATTATTATATTTATGGTTAAATCATACTTTTCCGTACTAACTTTTTTGCTTGCTATATTTTTTCAGAAATCCGAAACTCTATCGAAAAAACACGGATAATAAACAATTGCATTGGCCATACTTCCTGATGTGGACTATATTTGCGATATATCATTCATTGATCGTATTCTATTTCGCCTACTGCATCTTTTCCTTCAATAATGTCATACTGAATTACGGACAAACGGCTGCCTTCTCATGCTTTGGCACCTTACTCATTTGGGCGGTGGTCATTGTTGTGAACCTGAAACTTTGGCTCGAGGCCATGTATCTATCATATTGGTATATTGCGACCATAGTATTATCGATACTTGCATTTATGATAACGACCGTCATCTACAATGTCATAAACTTGTAAGTTTAGAAAAACAAATCTTCAAAATCTTGATTTTGTAATGTAATTTTAAAATATTGTAGGGACTACGATACGGATATTTATTGGGCATATAATAATCTTTTGGCCTCGTTGCCAGTCTGGTTGTACATCATATTGGTGATTGTGGCCTCTCTGTTGCCTGATTTTACATTGCGTATGCTGAAGAGAGCTTTTAAAATCAAGAGTTTCAGCATTTTTCCCGGCAAGCAACGGAAACTGGAAATGCGCAAAAAATTTGAGTCGACCTACTTATAATAACTTAGTTTAAGGCCATCATTTTTATACGTTTTATTTATTTATTTTTTTTTGTCTATGTATTGTACATAAAACTATAATTTTTTTTTGTTAAGAAAAGAAAAACTGTTTTGTTTGTTAAATCAATGTGTATCATTCATTTATTTTTTTGATAGATTTTTTAAGATAAATAAACTCAAACTGTTGGGTGCTTTAAGCACATAAAACTAACCGCCGCGACTAACTAACTGTACTATGAGCAAAGTAAGTAATGAAATCTCTCATTGAGTTAATCAGGGGCGTACTTGAAATCAACAATATTTGCTAGTAGTAGCTAGTATTAATGTATGTTTACTCGGAAATCTCCCGTTGATTTGTTGGCATTGCTGATTAGTTCTTCAAAATAGTTCGGTAAAACGTTTCAAACTATAAGTATTGTGGTTTGTTTTTTAAATAATGTTATGTTATATGAGAACTGATTAGTTTTTGTTAATAATTTCAACGTTTCGAAGCTTTTAAAACTTAAACGCATTGTTTTGTTTTTAAGCTAGATGAACAATAAAACAAACAGTGTATATTGATATAGGTAAGCCGTTTGCGTCTGTCTTGAATTCCTGTCAAAGTCAATGTTAGTTAATTTCATTCATTTCATTAATATTTCAAAATCGATTGAAAAGTTTTCAAACGAAGAAAGAGTTATATTTTACCCAACTTTGATATTATTGCAGGGTAATTGTGATTCGCATTAACCCACATTCATTTTCAATGTTATCTTTATTATGTGCGGTGTTGCCATTGTTGTTGTGATATTCTACTGTTGCAATACCAAAATATTTGATTGTACAGTTATTTTCATTGATAACAATATCTCGCTGTTTGTATGCATGTGTGTGTGAATGAGTCTGTGTGTGTTTATTGAACCTGTTAACAAGACGAGAGACAAATTTCGCTCGGCATAATACAATTCTGGAGTAGAGTTTTCTTACTCCGGTTGGTGTCAGTTTGGGTTTTTTCAGGGACGCCCCTCTACAGAGTCCCATTGATGCAACACACACTTGTGTAAATTCATATCTATATCTCACACACACACACACACAGTGCGGGTAGATATGAACTTGTGTGTGTATATGACTATATCGAAAGCAATTCTTAATCATATATAATTTTTTTTTTTGGGCTGAATTTAGTATGTTTAGAGACGGTTCACGTAACGGCAAAATTTTTTTGCTTATTTTTTGTTCCTCTTGTGCGTAAAATAGAAAGTGTTTAATCTTTCTATACATATATATACATATATATATATATGTATAAGCATATACTATATCTATGATGATGTCACTTAATGGTACTACTAGGACAGGTGACGATTCATCAAAACAACAACCCAAATCAACAACAATCGTCAAATATGAGAAATCATCATGTCTTTTTTGCAATGAGTGGTTCGATGCCCAAACTTTTACGGTAAGTAACGGGATTTGTAATGAGTTTTTGTAATTCAAATCAAGCTAATTGCATTTTAAATATATAGGAGCATCTGATTCATTGTGGCCAGGTGCTCGAAGAGTGCCCAAATAGTTGCAATGTGTTCATACCACGAATCCGTATGAGATCCCATTTAAAAGAGTGTCCGCGCAACAAGCAGCAGCAAATGCAGCGTTTAAGTGTCAGCATGGAGCGACTGGATCAGCATGCAGATCATCGGGTACAGGTGCTGGAACAGGATATTGCAACCATACGCTCTGTGCTCAACGAGGAGATCCGTCAACGTTTGCATCTCATCACGGATGTGGGCAATATACGAAAATATAACCAGGTGGTCGAGGATTGGACCAGGGACACGGATGAATGCATTGCAGAGCTGCGACGCCTGTTTCAGGATGAGACAGCCCAACGATCTTTTGCCACCGAACAAAATCAAGTAGATTTTCAGTACTGTAACAGCATAACCCATGTAAGTTCAAGAATATTCCAAGTGCTGTATGTACATATATGAATCATATCGTTATCAAGTCCCTGAAGGAGCAAGTGGAATTAAAAATGAACGATGTACAACAGCATTTGAATCAAGTGTCTTCGGAAGTGACTTTCTATCAGAATCAGTTGAATGATAATATACTCAAATTGGAGGAAATTGTTTTCGAAAACGAAAGATCGAATCGGTAAGTTTGATTTAAAATTGAAAACACATACATACATATATTGGATTTGATATAAATGTTTCCATTTTAGCGATAAGTTTGTACAGATTGAAACGTTTCTACAAGAGATCAACGAGGATGTTAAAACAAAATTGGGGTCCGGTGATTATGCCACCTCAAAGCAAGCAACATTGGATTATGAAGTGAAAAATGTCAAAAGTATTATCTGTGAGACAGAGGATCGTTGCGATAAATTGCTGAATATGATACAAGATCTGGACAAGGCACATCATCAAACAATGCAAAGCATTGCGGACATTGAGAATCAATTGGCAATGCAACAACGTATCGCTAGTGTACAAAATATTCGAGGTAATATAGCTTTTTAAATGGCTCAAACATAGTTTTCGATAAACCTTTTCTGCACCACTGTTGTACCATTTTAGGTCATTTAATTTGGCGCATCAAGGACTACTCGAAAAAATTGGAGGAGGCTAAGCAATACGATACAATTTTGCATAGTGCCATGTTTTCCAATAAGGCATTCGGTTACGCCTTGCGGGTAACTCACAGAATTTTTAAATCTCAAAAGATCAAGTTGTAATGGGATTTATTTGTTTGCAGCTCGATATCTATTTGAATGGCAAGGGCACGTGGAAGGGACGCAACTTGATTGCTTGCTTAAATGTGCTATCGGGTGAATATGATCCACTATTGACCTGGCCATGTCGTCTGCAGGCTGAAATCATTATACGTGATCAGAGTGGCGCACTGGAGGCACAGGACTATGTGAAAACGATCTATGTGCGCAAGAAAAGCGATGATTATATACAAAGTAATCAGTATTTTCATATACCACATAAGGTTATCACCAGTCGTAACTATTTACGCAACGATTCACTTTTTGTTGAGGTGCGAGTCTTAAAATAAGTGGCGATTCGTTTTGTTATTCCGATATGGAAATTAGGCTCAAGCTTGTCGAATTTATTCCATTTTACACGTTCCTGACAAACATTTTAACAAAACTTTCGCAATAAACACAGTTTCCCAAAAAAACACAAAAACAGCATTCAATTAATGTTGTTGTACCTTTAATAACATTCAATAATACACACAGATTTATGTTTGTATGTATATACATACATATACGCACAGTTATAACTTGGTAATGCACACAAAGTCGAATTTGTTTTTTCTTTTTTTAAAGTGTAAATCAATTCAATTGACATTATAAAAATACAGAGAGCTCTAGCTAGGCACAACTTGAATAACATTTTTAAGATACATCAAAAGCATAAGACAAAGCTTTCACATACATATATTGGTTCGTCTTTAATATAAATGCAATTCCATAAGTTTTAAGGTTTTTGTCATAACGAGGCACAGTTATTAAAGTTCAATTCAGCTTTGGGATGTTTTAATACACACATAATTCAAAATGTTTGTAAAATATTGAATTTTGTTTTGTTTACTAATTTAAATAAAATAATAGTTATTTTGTCGTCAACGTACAATACACCATATGTAAAATATATAAGAAGTAGTTTGTAAAACAGTTATTTTGAATATTGATTAAGTTTAAGATGAGCGTTGTTCTCCCACCAGCGCATACAGAGCATGTTTGTAATGTCCAGAAGTATCGCCCTGCATCAAATATACATATATAGAAATTGTTATTAATAAATTTGAATAAATCTTTAAAATATAATTGTTATGTACTACCTTGATCCAGCTCCTTAAAGATTTGCCATACAAACGCTCGTAAGCGACCTTAATATCAGCTAAGTCAATCTAAAAAGAAAATTGAGTTAAGAAAGAGTTTGAGCTGGGTATTTGCTTCTACCATACCTCACAGCGTGTGATAATGACGCGAATCAACTGCTGATCGTTGGTGCCAATGCCAGCCATTGATTTGTGCAAGCGCGATGCAAAGTATTCGGCTTTGTTTGTGACACACTTATAGATGGCAATCAAACCCTCCATAATATCACCAGAGAACTCCTTTTTGATTGCTTTCTCCAGTGAATGGCCAGTCATGCCTTCATACTCCTGGAATATCTAAAGAATATGCAAGAGTTTAGTTAACCAAAGGATTTGTGTTTAGTTTGTTTCTTACAAGTTTCAGTTGCTGATAGTTTCTCTGACAAAGAATCATATTGAACATGCTCTCATCGGTGCCGACACGTAGCTCGCCAGCCTTCAGTAGCTCCCTGGCATCATCTTTGGCCATGTTGGGATCGATACGACCGCTTTCGTCCCGTGCAGCAGTGCATAGTGAAATGAGCAAACGCTTAAAATTGCCAGATGTCTCCGATTTCAACTCGGACTCCAAATGAGCGCCGTATACTATAAGAAAGTTGATTCACATAAGTAACATAAGTGTGTGTGTCACGTCTGAGGTGAAAACTTACAGCGCAAGTATTGATTTTTAATTGTATGAATTTCCATGTTGGATAGCGTGCACAGAATTTCAATGAGCACCTCCTCATCGGTGCCCAAACCGGCCATGGCATCATTTAGTTCGGCACAATAATAGTCGACAATTGGACGCAATAGACCGACAAGAAGTCTTTGGAAATTGCCACTCGTCTCCGATTTGATGTCTTCGATCAGATCCTTGCCAAAGTGTGTTTTATACTGACGTTGGATTTCCTGTCGCTGTTCATTGTTGCGACGGCAGATGATCTCAATGAGTTTATCTTCATCGGTGCCAAAACCTTTCATTGCTTTGCGCAAATCGTGGGCATCTTTAACTGGATCAAGCCCTTGGGCCGGTATTAAAGTGGGTGTGCCCTAAAAAAATATTTAAATATAAATTAATTATATATTCAAGTACAAGAACACATATATATATGAAAAGGTCGAGTAGGTAACTTCAACATTCGTCCGTTATTTTAAATAAGTTTTCCTGTTATTGTTTTAGCATACAATAAAGCATTAGCTGTTATATATACTACTTTGTCATCATTTTTGGTTACTAAGGGAGTTTGGGAACATTGAGTTAAGTTTAGATGACAAACCTCTTTGTGCAACGTAAAGTGTTGATTGAGCGACCGCTGCACTTGCTCTTGACCATGACCATACCCATACCCATACCCGTGCCCATGCCCTTGAGCATGTCCATGCCCATGCACCTGCCCCTGCCCATACACATGACCCTGGCCAATGCCATATCCCTGTTGATCATACGGTGCTGTCATGGCTGGTGTGTATCCACGGTCAGCCGGATAGGTGGAAGCATTCGTAGCATTGTATGGATTCTGATTAAAATGGCTTTGGTGGTGGCTATGCTGTGGATATGGTACGCCCGGTTGGGGCGCCACATGCGATGCATTATTGGTTGGATATGGTGGCGAAGATACATTTACATTAACAGAAGGATATGGCGCTGATGTGTTAGGATATGGTGTATGCATTGGATAGGGAGCGCCACCATGCTGACTTGGATATTGTTGGTATTGCTGTGGGTGGTTAGGCTGTGCGTTGACATCGTTGTGCGTCGGTGCAGTTACCCAACCAACTCCAAACGGCACCTTAGGTTGCTCATTAGTAGCAGGGGGATATGATGATTGTTGCATTCCAGGACCCTATAAAACATTTGATTGTGCATCGATTAGACTGGATTAGACTAATGAACCAATTGGTTAACGTTCATCCTATGTCAAAAGCAACATGCAAAATTTATACAGCATTCAGAAAAAAAACGAACTTAGAGATTGGGAATTTAATATTTGAAAAATTTTGCCAATTGAAACTTAAGAAAACAATACAAACTAATAACAATGTTTGAAAAACAGGTTTAGCTGTCGGTTTGGGTCATGTTGTACACAGAAAATAAAAGAAAATTAAATTCTACTTACGTATGGATACATATTGTGGTTGTAGGTTTTTGGGATTTGTTGTTGGTTTTTAAATGAGATTACTGGGTTAGGATATTCCTGTGAGATTACTGGGTTAGGATATTCCTGTGAGATTCAATACTGAAAATATGAAAAAATTTTAGGTTCAAAAATTAAACAAAGCTTACTGATACACATGTATAAGAAAAAAAAACAATATCAAAATGATAATGGTTCAAATGTCGTAAGAAAAAAAACCACACACATCATTTTTGTTGTTTCAGTTGTTGCGTAGGTTGACGACAATCGACTAATTCGCGCGTCTTTTAAGCCAGTTTGCAGATACAATTATGTATCTATGACTATATCTATGTTGTGATACATATGTGTGTTTAAGCAGGGTGTGGGATCAGCTGGTAAAGCTCAAATATTTGTTTATCCATATGCTTGTCACACCCATTGTACACAAAAAACGAAAGTCAACAATAGTTTTTGGTCACATTTAACAATTTCATACTATTCGCAAGTATTTTGTGTAAAACAACTGTTAATATCAGCTAGACACATTAATATAATTAGCTTCAGTTCACTTAGTATACAAACTACTATGCCAAAACATTTATACATGTATGTATGGAGATGTATAGATATAACGGGTAATTTCGTAACGGCTGTAATATTTCCCAAAAGTACCTCAAACCCTACAAGTCTGGCTTTTTGCATGACTCATATTGTTGAAACACGTTGTCTGCAAACAGACAGTCCCTTTTTGTGTGTATGTGTGGGCGAGTGTGTGTTTATGGTATATCATATTTTTGTATATGATGACATGCGTAGAATGGATAAGTTCATGTCACGGTATCAATTTGCTTAATTACGCATTGCAAAAATTCTTCGAATCCAAGATATATGTATGTGTGCGTGTGTATTTAGTTCACTTATTGTCTGATGATTCATCTTACATACAGCTTACATACAAGAAAAATCAAAGATGCTGGTTTATTTAAGTGTTATGACTAATAAGAACCGGGACTTTATCAAATGTACCACAAAGTTGATTTTGCCTTTACTAAGTTATTTATCCCTTTATACAAGGTCGTGAATCCACAGATGTTTGCATGTTGCACACACACATACACAACACTTGCACACACAACCGCAAAAATACACGCTCACACTTGAATGTGTATTTTATCAATCGTTGAAGAAACAAATAAATGTTTAAATTGTAGCACAACGTTTTATACAAACACACACATTGGTATGTAAGTTTACTTTTAAGTATACATACATAACTACATATATATTATGTATAATGGCGCGTATCATTTGCATAAAAAATTCACATATCTATGAACTATTTATACACAAGATACATTTACGGCACATTTCACAATTATTATTCACTGGCAGGCTATAACCCAAACTTAAGTTGGCGACTTAAAAAGAAACCCGAAGCTGTCTTTATTACCCGACTTAAGTCTATGTATCTTTCTTTTTTAATTACTTCTAGTATCAAACACCGAGCACCAAGTACTATATACAGCGTCAACGTGATTTTACAAACTGAGCGAATAATTGACAGGGCGGCACAACAACCTGTTGCAATAATATATCGAAGAATATCTTATCGATTACTGAAGGTAATTGAAATTTGCATAAGCAACTCTAGTAGATAGACAATAATCGATTGTCGAAGTAACCGAATTGTGTGCTAAAAATAGTTAGAAAAGTAGCTTAAACTATGATTAAATAAATAAATTAAATATACTGACCGCAAGAAAAAAGAAACAGTTTAATACGTCGTTCTCAAAGTTCAACTCCTTTCTTAATATCAGTCAAAAGAAAATTCCAGGCGTTGACCAGTTTTGGCTGCCAAAGTACGCCAAAACTGAACACAAAATACAGGCTAAATCGACATCACAGCCAGGAACGATCAAAACAATACGCAATGCAACAATAAAAGTTTGTTATATTTATCTGATGCCACGACGCCTCAACTGACAATGAATAATCGAGTACGAATTGTCGTAGTTGGAGATTCGGGTTAATATTGAGTCCATTTTATAAATGTAAACAAGTTTTAACCCAAATCACTTGTAGGTGTCGGAAAAACCTGTCTAACCCACTTGATTGCCCACAATGAATCGCTAATACGGCCAGGGTGGACTGTCGGCTGCAATATTCAGGTGAAAATTCATGAGTTCAAGGAGGGAACTGCTCGTCAGTGCCCCTATTTTATTGAACTCTTTGATATTGGTGGCTCGCTGAGTCATAAGAACACACGCAGTGTCTTTTACAGTGGCATTCATGGAGTTATTTTAGTGCACGATCTAACTAATGGCAAATCGCAGGAGCAGTTGCTCGACTGGCTTTACGAGATTGTTAACAAGGATGGCAAGGATACGTACAAGTGCCGAAACACCAGTTTGCCGCCTTCACCACTGCCAGTCTATGGATCGGATGCTCATTTGCGTTTTGATCTCGAGGAATTTCTGGGCTCCACGCAAATACCAATACTGGTAATGGGCACCAAATTGGATTTGATCGATGAAAAACGTCAACCCAAAACGGCCGTTAAGAAGGCCGGCGGTATAGGTCAGTATAAGCAACTTTCATCGCTGCCTGCCATCATTTGTTATCAAGATTAATGTTGTTTTTTGTTTTCAGCTGACAAATGTGGCGCCGAAGAGGTTTGGCTTAATTGTCGGGATACGCGCAGCTTGGCTGCAGGCACCACCGATGCAGTAAAACTATCACGCTTCTTTGACTGCGTGATCGAGAAACGTGAAAGCAATGGCGGCTCCAGCTGTTTTCCCAATATCACCGACAGACGAAGACCAACTAGCTCACAGCCCACTAGTCCAGAGTATCCCATATATGCGAGTAAAACGGGAAGCGACACATTTGTACCACTTCTGGAAACGAGTGATCTTAAATGATTTAATTGTATTAATGCATAGTTTTTCTATTGTCAATTTTTAGTCAATATACATTTTACACAACAAAAACATTTGAAGTACCCTGTTCAATATCTCGATAGACCTGGTAGTTAGAACACAAATATATATTATCCGAATTCAAATTACCAAATATTATAAATCAGTTTGATTATTCTTCATTTTAATATTCTGTATTTTAACTGGACTCACAATAATATTTCAAATTAGGTCTGGGTACCTCCTTTCATCATTTGGCAATACCACTCGGGTAACACTGTCTCTCCACGGCACACTGTGTACATCACCTTTTGTCTATCGGCCTTATAGTCTAGTATGACAACCGTGTTTGAGTCGTCAATGTGATTCATTAACTTTTTCAGTTCACGCAGAAAACTTGAGAGGAATGTGGCCATGGCTGACCCACTCCATGGTTTATTGCGATGTAATTCGCCCACATCATATTCTTGGATAGTATGGGCGAGTCCCTTGGTATCCCGTATACCAGCTAATATGGTTCGTATGCCGACCAAAAATGACTGACTCCACCATTTGGGTGACTTATAATTGTCGAAGCTCCGTCTTTGTTGTGGCTTTATCATGGCCGTAGTTGTCTTAAGCTCGACAAACTCAGCGGAGCGCAGTTGATTTGGTTCACTCAAGTTGCTGCAAGTGAGATAATGATGGTTAGTTGACTTAAACATAGAAGTGAACATGTAACAATCAGATGGTCGTGGTTGTTGTAGCGTACATCTGAACATCGCTCCTAATGCAATCCATTTCGGCGCCGTACATCAGACGTATGCCATTCAGTTTGGAACAAAATATGCACGCGAATTCCGTGGCTTCATCAACTGGCTGACTTGTGTCGGGCTCAATGGATGGATTGGATGTTGTGCAATATTGCTCAAATTTGAAGCCCCACGAGCACATGTCCAAACGATCCCGTGTCATCTGATCGCGTTCAATACGCTGTTCTTCTGTGTCCACCTTTGATATGTAAATGGTGCTGTTCAATTTGCTGGCCTTTAGCCGATAGCTTGAGTTTCTGTCGTATGGTGTGCACATAATTTGGCGCAGAATGCCACGCAATGTAACAAAGTCTGTGGAGAGCTCCATGCGACCAGAAGAAGATTTTCGCAACAGCTCCTGATGGTTATAGATGTACTGGCAGACCTGATTGATGTCGTGGTATTCGGGATCAACAGGTTTGCGACGCACTTTATCAATGCCAGCATTGAGATCCAAAGGCAAAGCGCTGGTGTGTGGCAGGCGCAAATAGGATACATTGCTGGCATTATCCTCGAACTCTCGTTCTGCGTTGACGCTATAAAAACCAATTGGGACTGGACGGCTAAAATCGGGAAAGGCGCCAACAAATTTTGAGCCATGGTTGTGAAGGCGTACGTTAACATGTAAGTCGCCTACATCGGAGTGAGATTTGTTGGAACGATCTGGTAATTTTTTTGAATAGAGAAAAAACATATTAAAAATAAATTAATAGTGTTCTTACCCATTTTTAGTCAGAAAATTGTAGCAACGACAGTTTGTCAAATGAATGCGATACTTTTAGCATCGTTTAAAATATATCGAAGTAAGATGAAGCAATTAAGTAATCGTGAATGCTTGTTATCGGTGTTATAAGCAAAACAACGACATAAATCAGCTGAGCAACTTTTCCCAAGAAAGATTCTGTTTCAGCATAAAAATGAGACAACAGCGGGAATGCATTGTGGTTAATATGCGTTCAGCGATAGTGCTTATTATAATATTTGTTTTGACCGGCATTAAAAACAGTGAAACCGCCAGTGGTGGCAATCAAATGGATCTAACGGACACTAAAAGTGATCAGCGCAAGGACAACAGCAATGCAGGCAACAACAACAACAACGACAATGAAGTGTTTGTCCCTGCATTGGCCAACATGGCCAGCAAATCATCATCAGTTAGCGACAACAACAATAGCAACAGCACCACAAACATGCTCTGCCCCCTGGACAAGGAAACGCAATGCGAACGGCTACACTTTCCATGCATCCGTTGCACCTACAATTTTAATTGCCTGTACGGTCACGAGGTGAATATCACCTGCGAGGCGGTCAGCAATGTTCAGTGTGTGGGCGAGCGAAAATTTCAGCGACAAATGAACTGTCGCTATTGCTACCAAACAGAGATGTGGCAGCAAAGCTGTGAACAACACGCAAATTGTAATTCAGCAGCCGACAAGTACTATCGTACCAATTGCACCGTGCATCAGGATGTCCTCTGTTTGGGCAGTCGTTCGTTCACGCGTAATTTACGCTGCAACTGGACACAGGGATATCGCTGGATCACGGCGTTGCTTATAAGTCTGACACTGGGCGGCTTTGGCGCCGATCGCTTTTACCTGGGTCACTGGCAGGAAGGTATTGGCAAGCTGTTTAGTTTTGGTGGCCTCGGTGTTTGGACAATCATCGATGTCCTACTGATATCGATGCACTATCTGGGTCCAGCTGATGGCTCACTCTACATTTAATTCCATTTAAATTGCTGCATTAGAACACCTAAAGCATATTTATAGTGCGTTAAAAGATCTTATCTAAATTAGATCAAATATGACTGTAAAACTTATCAAAAAAAGAAGCAAAATCGTCAAGTTTTAGTTTATAAGTTACCTGTAAAAATTATTTTTAAGCCAGTATACAATATACATTCAAGTTCAGCTATGCATGTAAATAAACATCTATCTTCAAGTTAATAAATTCAAACTATTTTAAATATCTGCTAAAGATACAATGTTCAAAAATCTTACATACGCCTGTTAGAAATAAGAAGAGATTGTATTAAACCGTAACATTTTCGAGCTCAACTACAAAAGTAATGTAAGCGCCAAAGTGCAAATTTGTTTTCGTGTTTTGTTTTAAAAATCACATTTGGTTTTGTGTCGTGAGATTATGCAGTATAGAACTTAAGCAAATTTGCATTGTTATTTTCGCGTTTGCTGTTTGAAGTTTTCATATATTTATATTTGTAATAATACACTGATTCACAATAAGATTATGGGGGTGTAAAGATTATGATTATTATTATTATTGTGTAGTCTGCACTTTGAGGACAACTTTGCTATTTGGTAGCATTTCACGATGCATAGCATTGGGAGTTATGCTCTGCTTAAGTTCGCCTACCGTTATACCATCAATTTCTTATTGTTGTCGTTGTTGACAGAATCTTTTAGCTGTGATATCTCTTTAACGGCAGTTCCAACACCAGATGCTTCGTTGGTATCATTAAGCAGCGAAACCTTTGTAACGGTGGTCTTAACACCAGAATCATCGTTAGTATCTTTTGGTGGCGATATCTCTCTAACGGTGGTTTCAACACCAGAAGCACCGTTTGTATCTTTAAGTGGCGATATCTCTTTAATAATGGTTTTAACACCAGAAGCTTCGCTTTGCTTTTGCGACGGCTCAACCAATTTGCTCTTGGCATCCATGGTCTGCGCCAATTTAGACCCATCGTTTGGGTTTATATCTAAGTCCTTTGCCACCACGGCTTTGTCTTTCATTTGCTGTTGAAGCTGAAACGAGCGAATGCTGGCCAGATTGGCGGGATCTGTATCCTCCACAGATATCACACATATAAACTGGGCAAATGCCTCCATAGCCTTCTCCACGGCACCGTTCTCTTCAAATTCAATGAAGGCGAACTGCTTAGTTTTTTTGGTGCTTGGATAGAGGGGCAGTTAAATATACGAAATAGTGCCATAACGGATGAACACTTCCCTGAGCCAATCAAGTGTTACTGTTAACGGCAATGACTCGACATATAAGGTATTTTCCTTGACATCCCGATTTTTTGGCATCGCAGTTTTGCTTCGCACTTTTAGGCCGGTTTCGTCCAGCTCGATTATCTGCGAATCGGAAAGTGAGGACGCTATTTCCTGTACATCTTGTATAAGGGTCTTGATCTTGTTTAAATCAAAGAAGAAATATATCCGTACCGTAAAAGCGGCAATAACAAAAATAATATATAACCCTAAAAAATTATGTTAGTAAGGCGAATATTTACTTACATGGATCCTGCTCCACATATCGAAGTAAAATATGATTACGGCTAATATTTGCGTCGCCAAAATAAAATTCCAATCGAATCAAGGGAACTATTACCTTTCCCAGCACAAATTATTTTCAGAGACTCTGCCATTGTTGCAGCCCTTTCACGCTGATCTACTTTACTACTGTTATTCATGGTTTTTTTGGCTCGCTAAATATTTAATTTTTATCCAACAGCCTTTTGCGCGAAGAAGTCGTTTTAAACAGAATTACGAAGTTGTGGCAGGGTTGCCATCAAAATGAATATAGCATTTTTTTTACAATGTCACTGCTTGTGCATTGTCAGTTGAAGAAACTATCGATAGTGCGCCCATGTATTGGCTTGGACTGGTTAAATTTGGTTAGTCTTTGAAGTAAGAAATAATACAATAAATAATTAAAATCTAATAGCTATCCAAATGTTACAAAGGTCTATACTGTATTGATGGTTTGCTGCATTTGCACAAAGGTAAACTCACAAGTTGAATCAAAATAATACGAATCTTTTAAAAGACTATACTCAATTGTGCTTGCCACTACTATAGTAAAAAATAGCCGATATTTTATGTTGCATTGCAGCTCTGCACTTTGACAATTTGGCGGCAAACAGATGCTCTTGTTTGGGTATGTTGTACAGTGCGCAAGTGAAATTAAAACAAATAAATACACAAATCCGCGTTAAAAAATAACCGATTCAATTAAATTTACTTACAAGTATAGATCCGAATCACTGAATTACAGGACTGCATGCGACAATCATAAATAACTTCAAAAATTGAGCAACACTATATCGGAGTCGGCGTCAAGCAACAACTGTCAAGACGCGCTAGCAAAAAGAAGACTGGCAAATAAAAAAAATTAAAAGAAAAAGCTGCCAAACTGAGTTGCTTGTTATATTGTTTTGTAAATATGTGCGATGATTTTAGTTGTACCTTTTTACAATCGAATCATCAAGCAAATACAGTAAGCAACAATAAATTAAAATGGATTCAATTGTGCTGTCTTCAGATATAGCGCGTTTAGTATTTAGTGAGTATTGTCTACATATATATATATATTTATATACATACATAGGGGTTTTGCAGTCGCTTAGCGTTCGGCGTTTTTTAATTGTGTATAATTTGCATTTGTGCATTCGCAGGCTATTTGTTAAATAACGATTTAAATCGTGCGGCACTAACATTCAGCCGCACGTCGACACACCTTAATCAGGAATTCGTCGCTTTGCGCCAGGGCCTGCAGCCACATAATTTTCTCAATGGCGGCCTGGAGGACATTATTCGTGAGCATGTTAAAATCACAAGCATGGGTAAGCTAGTTAACCACAACAACTGCCAGCTACATTAAATGCAAACATTTATACGTATATTTAATTTACAGTTTCTAATGCCGTGCACAAATTGCCGGGAAATAAACGCCAGCGCTTAGAGCAGCTGAAATTGTCAGATCGCGTTGCGGCGCTACTTAAGTTGGATAAATCCACATCGTCAGTTAACAAGAGTAATGCCAATTCGAATACACAGCGCAAGAGGCGTAGCACGTAAGTTGGTCAGCAACTCTCAGAGTGTTGTTCAGTGTTGATTTATTTGTTGCTTTGCGTTGTTTTTTTTTTAATGGCAGAGTCGGTAACACAAGTTTGCTGTCAGATGAGGACCCGAACTCATCATCGGATCACGTCACGAGCAAACGTGCTCGTCATCTGGCGCCACATTTGTATTGCAGTGTTAAACGTAGCGCTCGCGATGCCAGCGATGAAGTGGAGGAGAGCGAGGAGTCATTAAATAGCAGCAGTAGCACCACCACTTCCAGCGATACCACAAGCAGCAACACAGATGATGCGCTCACATTTGGCGGTAAAGGACCCAAAAACAATTCTACACCACGCACGGCCACCGGTGAACCAGCAACTATGATACGAACGCCACAAACAATGCCGGTAAGCATTGAAGTACGATTTGGGTGTTATAAAATTAAGAAGTTGGGCGTAGTGTTCGCGTCGTCACAAAATTCTTGAGTTTTCAAACACCTTTTCCTTGAGTTTGTTTATTTTACTTGTCTCTACAAGCATACATACATATAAGTAAAAAACTACACCAGTATCGGCTTATGGCTATATTTTGTATGGTTTGATCATTTTGATCCTAATTCTGCACAAATTAGTTTTATGCTCTCTACTTTTCTCTCGCCCTTCTTTTTTTTCTTAAAGGCTTCACTTACAAAGCTTAGCAAAGACGAACTCCGGCGTTTGTTGGACCATTTTGCTTATTTATGTATGTACATATGTATGTATGTATGTTGTTGGTTGAATATTGAGTTATTGTATAGACAACTTCAGTTTGTTTGCCGTAAAAAAATGTCAGTTATTTTCTTACCGTGGTGTGATTTTATATATGTAGAATATTTTCTTTCTAAATTCAATATTGTGATGTCAAAGTTTGGTTTTTATTGTTGTTTTATAATGAGAGTATGATGGCAATACCATAATCATTAATACTATTTGCAGCAACTCACTCAGGCCATTATGACCAACGAAGAATTTCAAGGAAAGCTGCTGAGCAACATAAATGTAGCACTGCAATCTCTAACAGTGCACGCACCAACTGCTGAATCGGTGGACTCAGAGGCAGTGCTGGATACTCTGGTGCGTAATATATTGGAGGCCACCGAGAAGGATCCATCATTTGATCGTATTATTGAGGAGGTGGTTGGTATGGAAGCGCCACTAGAAGTACCAGAGCAAGCTGCACCAGAAGTACCTGTTGGAGCAGAATTGGAGCCGGCGCCACCACAGACGCCTCTTATCATTCGTTCAGCGATTGCTTCTGCCACTGCCGAGGTCAACGCAGGTGTCAATGTACCAAATGGCGAACATGGCCATGCAGTGATTTCCGTAAATGCCAACAACTCAATTGGCAATCTTATTGATCCTAACTTTAGCATTTCTAAGCTCATTGTACTGAATTCCAATGAGAGCGCCCAAAAGCAACATCCCTTGTCGTCGGCCAATCTAAGCTTTGGCAGCGAGAATCTCATGACTTTTGGCGGCGGCGAATGCGCTGCTCAATCGGATGTTTCGAATGATGTTGCAAGCTCTGGCGCTGGCCAGGTGTGCGTAGACGCCACCACTGGCCAGCTAACGTTTCCCCTCTTCTTATCCAATGAGGGAATGCTATCGCAACTACCATTTCTGGTCAACAACGAGTGGTTGGCACAACAGCTACGCTCCGATGTGTTCGCCAACACAGATGTCTCACACATTGAGATACCACTGCCGGAACCCATTACATTCACAGCCAATCAGCTGCCACCCAATTCGATAATCATCAACAGTGCCGTTAAACAGCCGCCAACAACAGTTGATGCACCTTCTGTTGAGCCGCCAGCTCAACTCATTGCCGAGGCGCATGCAACAGTAAAGCCTATGACAACAGCGATAACGGCAGCCTCACTGCCAGACCAATCCGGGGCCAAGGTGCCCGCCTCACTGGACTCATCACGCCTGGTGGTGGAACGTGTGACGCCCTCCACTTCGGGTATTGTCAACGTTAAAGCATTTCGCAGCCTCTCAACGCCACGCAAGCGCGCTTCACACGTTCGTACGCTTAATTTTTCGCCCAAGGTGGCAGGTGCTTGTATGCCCGGAACGCCGCTATCCACTCGGCGTAAGAAGTTACAGAAGCCCTTGTCGCAGCGTCGTGTGCAGTTGAATGCACCTAAGGAGGAACAAAACGACTCACAGGTGGAGGCGGCAACCATTATGAGCACTCCGGGAACTGAAGCCACATCAACATCGGTTGTAGATATAACAACAACAACAACACCAGCGGCAGTAGCCATCTCGGCCGATGGTAGCAGCAATGAGAGTAACAGCTGTGTTCCACCCCTATTTGCCATGGAGGAGGGCAGCAATCAGACTGTGATCAAGGCAGTTATCAACAAGAAACCGATTAAGCAGCAGTCGCCAATTATGTTGGTCACGCCAAAGCGTAAGAAGAAGCGTCGTGCTGCCGTTAAAGCTTGTAAACGCATTAATTCCATTGCGACACTGAGCGAAAAGAGTCCGGTGAGTGCCAGCAAGTCACATTCACAGTCGCTGATAGAGAAGTCCAAATGCAGTTTATTGGACGACAGCAAGGAAAATTTAAGGATGCCTATGTCGGAGCGAAAGTTGCCTGACAATACAGAAAATGAGGATCTTATGGCCGCCTGGCAACGTCAGATGCATGGCTCCAGCACCGATCTGGAGCACCGTCTGCGCGACATCAATGCCAAACGCGAGGAGCAGCTCAAGAAAAATATGGCAGTGCGTCGGAATCGTCCCGTTGCCGACAGTAGATCAAAACCTAAGCAAAAAAAACTTAAATCATCGTTGCGTGCCGCGAAAAGGAGAGGCAAGAAAACGGCATCCAAGGAGCTCCAGCAGCAACTTCAGCTTCAGTTGAGTAGCGGTGGGGGTGAATTTAATATAAAGATTACACCAGCAAAGAAACCACCAGCAAAAATGCAACAAGGACTCAGCCAGAACTCAGAGTTAAAAGACACGCAGAAGACTGAACAAATTGAAAAGGTGATTGAGGAACCTAAGGCTCCTAAGGAGTCAGAGCAGAAGATTGAAGAACAGCAGCAGCAGAAGCAACAAAAACAACAACTGGAGGCAGTGCCTTCAAAGGTAGAGATCATTGAGCCAACTGTTGATCGTATTGAGATGTTGCAGGAGACGCCACTCAAAGTGCCACCATCTGACAAAGCCGATGATGTGCCGCCAACGCCGGGGCCAACACTTATGCCACCGCCGGTGACACCATATTCGCAGCTGCTGCTGCCTTCGACATCATTTCTGTTTGGCAGCGATACAAAGAGCATTTTGGACACACCCATGATGGCCATTACACCAGGCGTACACCTGACTCCCTTTGCTCAGTCATTGAGCACACCCCATAGTAGCGGTGCCAGAACTGATTACTCCTCGGGCAGCTCCTACTATCGACCCGATGAGGCCGAGCATATGGATACAAATGCGCAGTGCGCACTGCAACCAACTCCGCTAAAGGAAGCTCATGTCGTTGTGGAACAGACATCAAAAGCAGCAACCATAGAGCTACAATCCGAGCGTCTGCCCGTTGAGCCAACTGTGCTACGTCGCGTACGCTCCTTTGGCAGCGAGGCAGTAGATAGTGTCGAGGGTGCAGCGGCGCTGGCTGCCAATGCAGACCAACCATTGGTGGAGAATCCCCATTATAAGCTGGTGTCCGGGTTGCCCGATGCGGCTGTGGACTCCAATTCCAATAGCAGCTCCAGCACCAGTAGCTCAACTACTACCTCAAGCAGTTCCAGCTCATCCAGCAGTACCAGCAGCAGCAGCAACTCCTCCGACTCCACTAACCCGCACACAAGCAAAGTAGCTGGAAGTATACATCCATTGTTGGATATGGACAATTTATCCGATATTAGCAGTACCGAAGACGAGGAGTGGGCAAAGGCAGCTGCGGCCCCACCACTGGCTATTGAAAGCGAACCAACTCAGCTGGTTAGCCAGGATGGTGAGGTGCGTTATCCGTTGCGCAATTGGCTGACACCCAGCAAAGATAATAAAGCCAATGCTAACGTTAGTGGAGGGGCTGACACAAGTGCTGAAATGGCACCACCACCTGCCCCGATGCCACCATCCAGCTCAAAGAAAACTATGCCCAAAAAAATGACTGAAAACACTAATCAGAGAGTTGAGGCCATTGAGCAGCGTATCAAGAATCTGGAAAAAGTACGCGAACGCGTCAAGGCCAAGTTTAAGCAGGAGAGCGAAGTACCTCCAAAAACGCGCGTCAAGAAAACTAACAAGAAATTTACAGCCATACGCGAGACAGCTCAACTAGCAACTCGTCCACCTTCGGTAACCAAATCAATCAAAAAGGAAACTATAATAAGCAAAGCTTCGGTAGCAACACAATCCAGAAAAACACAAACACCTAGGAAGATTGTGAAAGTAACGGCAGTAGCACCAGCAGCACCAGCAGCATCAGCAGCACCAGCAGCATCAGCAGCACCAGCAGCATCAGCAGCACCAGCAGCATCAGCAGCACCAGCAGCATCAGTAGCATCAGCAGCACCAGCAGCATCAGCAGCACCAGCAGCAACAATAACACCGGAACCCGTCAAGCCAAAACCAGTGTTGCCGGAATCATCTAAAGCCCAAATGGAGCAGCCGTCTTCATCGAGCAATGACCTCGATCCAGCTTTGCTTATTGCATTGAATTTAAGTGCCAAGAAACATCTGCAGCCAGCAGTAAGAGCAGCTGTTGAAATTGATGCTCAACCAGCAACAACCACAACAGGCGGAAACCGACGTGGCCGTCCCAAAAAGACAACAAATCCAGATCCAGGACCCAGTTGCATGCGTCGCTCATCGCGTTTGATTGATAATACTAAGGGTAAGTAGCTCTTGCTTATATTAAGGTACAGATTATTTACAGTAGGTGTACTCTGTTTACTTTTGCAGCACCGCCACGTGAAGAGCCGCAGCCCAGCGGCATTGAGGCACCCAAACCGGCCAAGGCATCGACCACTGTCAAAGTAACGAAAAAACCAGCCAAGAAACGCGCTGAAGCGCGTCTAGAATCAGCAGCAACAACACAGTCTACGTCGGCCGAGGCGCGTCCACAATCGGAAGCGCGAATACTGACCACATCGGCCGAGGCGTTTCCAGAAGCAGCAGCGCCAATTAGGACCATGCTGGCCAAAGCGGTTCCAGCATCAGCATCGCCGACCACATTGGCCGAGGCGCACACAACACAACAATCGCCAGATAACCTGCTGCAGAAGCAGGAGGAAGAAAACTCATCGTCTTCGGCACCGGCAACAGAATCGTCAACGGTGCCATCTACCAATATCACATACAAATGGGATATGTCGCTTAGTGCTGACCAAGCGAGCAAAACCATAAGCTATACGTATGACAACCACGGCAGCAAACCGACAAATCCTATTAGCCCGGTGCCTCAAAACTACTTCCGTGACCGTCAATTGCGCATAAATGTGGATGGTGAATTACACAATTTGCACGTCATTTATCCGAACTTGATGTATCAGTCACTGCCCAGTGCGGAGGATAATGCCAACGTGACTAGCAACATTCGCAACATACCCAAGAAACGGGCCGTACAATACAGTAACGCTGATCAATCAAAGGATCAGTCAACGGAAAAAAGTAAGCCACAGGCATCATCTACGCCACTGGCCCCAAAATCACCAAATAAGAAGCCCGATAGTAGCGACATGGAGGTGGCGACGACGTAAGTTTAAACAGTGTTTTAAAATCGTTAATCAATAACATATTTAAAGCTATATATGCCGTGAGCTATTATATACTTAAACTCAAACAGATGTTAAGTTTAAATAATTGAAATTATAGTTTATTTCTTATGATAATTGCATGACTACATGTGGAAAAGAGATAGCAACAACAACTTGCCACACGTAGCATGTTATATATTTTATATGCTCTCTCTTTCTCTCCCTCCATGAACAGACTAATAACTAATCTAATATTTCTCTGATTTAATACAGGAACACGTCATCGAAAAGCAACGCAAGCGAGGACCAGCATGATGCCGGCGTGCAGATTGAGGATATTGAGTCTATTCTCTCCCATTTACATGGCACATAGGATCAACACAAGAACAAGAACAACGGCTACAAAGCTATCATCAATTTTTGAATGAAATCATTTAAAAACTCATAGATTTTCGCGCCATTTCACCTAATTGTCATATACTATGTCTATAAAATAATATATACACATTCGTTTCTAAGAACAAAAAAAAAAATCAACAACAAAATATTTCACCTATGAACTGATTAGTTTCGTTTTTACATTTTCATATAATTGTATTATCTAATCATTTACATTTAAAAACTGAAACATATAAACGATATTTAATTAAATACCTTAGATGTATGTTACGAGTACATATATGTGTGTAGATATGTATATTGAAGTAATGTCGTATTGTAATTTACGAACGTTCGTTAAAGCTTAAAATAATAACTTATCGGATATTCCATATTTATGAATTAATATCTAAATTCTTTGTATAAATACTACAACTTAAATTTTTTTGTTTTTTTTTTTATATAATGATTATACTGCAATTTTTTGTTATGTATTATAACAAACACTACCCAGTATCGATATGTGCAAATGATATCTGCCTATGAGTATATAACTTTCACATTAAAAGACCCTATAAAAGAAAGGTTCATAATTATTATTAATTTTTTTTTTATGCAGAATATGAATGTAAAACTTGAATAACGATATCACGACCGTCCTTCAATCTGCATTAACAAGTCGAATCTTGTTGTGTATATGAACTAGATACACCAAAGAAAGGGTATTGCTGGCTAATTTCTAATGTATAAAAAAAAATAAATAAATAAAAATAAATGTCTATGTAATTTAATTAATAAATATTAACTTGATGAATCCCGAATCCAAATGTCGGTAAAAAAAAAAAGTGTATTCGATTTTATTTATAATTAAAAACTGAGTTCTTATACTGTAAAACTTTATGTTCTACTATTGTTAGGATCCAAAGCAAGGGTACCTAAAATTGCATTTTCTGCTTTAAAAATTAGTTAAATATATAATAGCGGTGGGGGCATGTTCAATAGCTTGCATTCAAATTTAATGTGATTTGACACAAATTGACAATGTGAAGTTGTTCTAAAATTCATAAAGTCGTGACAGCTGTCCAATTGATGACCATCCATTATGCCCAATTATATAAAAGTGACGCAAAATTGTTTTTTACAAGTTGCGGCAAAAGTTTTGCCAATTTACTTGCAGAAGTTGTCTATAAAGGTTGAAATGAAATTTAAACTTTACTTATGCCTAATGTTGGGCCTTAGCCTGGCCATCGAGCAGGAACTAAAGATAAGTAAGATTGGAAAAACAAACTTAGCAAACAGATATTCACTAATTCTTTGTTTTGCAGCCTTCTGGATTGAGCCAGTGCAGCGGACAGAGTTTGGTACAGATTTTGCGGCAGTGCTCAAAGAACTGGAAGCTTTACAGTTGGGTGTGAGCATTAGCGATACGGTTATAGAGCTGACGCGTTCCAATGATCAGGAGCAGGACATGACCAGCTGTGAGTAGTCTGGTATATTATATTCCTTGACCCAACAATAACTATTATTATGTAATACAGTTTGCGAGATTCTGGCCAGTGTGGGCACCACTGTGATTGTGGACCTAAGTTATCAACATTGGTCCCAAGGCTATGAGCTGGCGCGCAGTAACGGTATTGCCTATGTGCGTCTGGAGCGAACAATGCGTCCATTTCTGGATATGTTTGGGGAGTTTATGCAAAAGAAGCGTGCCAACAATGTGGCCATGATCTTTCAAAATGCACGGGACACCATGGAGGCAATGCAGCAACTACACGATGGCTATCCATTTCGCGCGATGATCTTGAATGCCAGCGATGTTGAATATGGAGATTTTACCGAGCGTATACTTACGTTGCGACCGCCACCCACTTACTATGCCATGTTTGCTCGTGGCGCAGCCATGAACGGAATCTTCGAACGCGTGAGTTGCGGCGGATCCCTTTTTCCCAGTAGTCAGTTATGACTGTTGCCAAACTCTTTCCAGGTCGATAAAAGCAAGCTGTTTAAGCGTCCAACGGAATGGCATTTGATTTTCCTTGACACCAGAGATCGTGTCTTCAAGTACAAGCGAGATGTGGAGTTTGCGACACGTTTCACTCTGAATGCTCGCGCCATATGCCGTTCCATGCAGATGCGTGATCTTTATTGTGGCAGCGGATTTACGGTTAGCTCTTTGGCTTTATGGAACTTAAGACAGTTAAAATATTCTATATTACTTGTAGCCACAACGCGGCCTGCTTCTGGATGTGCTCCGGAGTATGATAGATGCAGCGGTTGTGAGCCAACCGTTTCCACAACCAGTTTATCTGGAATGCAATTCGAGTGGAACAGTAACAGATGAAATGGATACGAATGGCGCATGGTTTCAGAATGTGCATTGGAGTAACTTTGTGGGCTATGTACCAGGCAATAATCGGGAGGAGCAGTCAGACGACGAAGAGCCGATAGCGCATCTGACTTTTGTGGCCAATATTTCGGCCGGTTATTATTCGAATGAGCATGAGGCCAAAACCGATCTGGCCACTTGGGCAGCGGGGCAGCTGCGACTACTTAACGAAACCATTAGTCCGACTCGTCGCTTCTTTCGCATTGGCACCGCAGAAAGTGTGCCTTGGAGCTACTATCGTCGGAATCCGGATAGCGGTGAGCTGTTGCGCACACGTAGCGGTGCGCCTATCTGGGAGGGCTACTGCATCGATTTTATGGCTAGGCTGGCGGAGAAACTCAACTTTGATTACGAAATCGTTGCGCCAAAAAAGGGGCTAATGGGTGAGCGTAATGACTTAGGCGAATGGGATGGTGTCATCGGTGATTTGGTAAGCGGCGAAACCGACTTTGCCATTGCTGCCCTCAAAATGTATTCGGAACGTGAGGAAGTGGTTGACTTTTTGCCCCCGTACTTCGAACAGACGGGGATCTCCATTGTGATGCGAAAACCCATACGTCCCACATCGCTGTTTAAATTTATGACCGTGCTGCGCTTGGAGGTTTGGCTGAGCATTGTGGCTGCGCTGGTGGGCACCGCATTGATGATCTGGGTCTTGGACAGGTATTCACCGTACAGTTCGCGCAACAACCGCGATGCGTATCCATATGAATGTCGTGAATTTACGTTGAGGGAGAGCTTCTGGTTTGCATTGACCTCGTTCACGCCCCAAGGTGGCGGTGAGGCACCCAAGGCAATTTCTGGACGCCTTCTAGTTGCCGCCTATTGGCTATTTGTGGTGCTGATGCTGGCTACGTTCACCGCCAATTTGGCGGCCTTTCTCACGGTGGAACGTATGCAGACGCCGGTGCAGTCATTGGAGCAGCTGGCGCGACAATCACGCATCAATTATACGGTTGTCAAAGATTCGGACACCCACAGCTACTTCATGAACATGAAATTTGCCGAGGATACACTGTATCGCATGTGGAAAGAGTTGGCATTGAATTCATCAAAAGATTTTCGTAAATTTCGCATTTGGGACTATCCCATAAGGGAACAGTATGGACACATTTTGCTCGCAATCAATGGCTCGGATCCAGTGAGCAATGCTACCGAAGGGTTTAAGAATGTGGATGCTCACGGCAATGCCGACTATGCGTTCATCCATGACTCTGCGGAGATCAAGTACGAGGTGTCTAGAAATTGCAATTTCACCGAGGTGGGCGAGGTATTTGCCGAGCAACCCTATGCCGTCGCCGTGCAGCAAGGCAGTCATCTTGGCGTGAGTATTTCCCTACCACAATCAATAACGAACACTAATGTAATTGCCCTTTTTTGGCAGGACGAGATAAGCTATGCAATCTTGGAGCTACAGAAGGAACGCTTTTTTGAGCATATAAAAGGAAAATACTGGAATGAGACAGGTGCGCGTAACTGTCCGCTTTCCGAGGATCAGGAGGGCATTACTTTGGAAAGTTTGGGTGGTGTTTTTATAGCAACATTGTTTGGGCTCATACTGGCCATGATTACTCTAGCCTGTGAAGTTTTCTACTATCAAAAGAAGCAAAAGGCACTGTTACTTGTTACCCAGGTCAAACCCATCGATGGCAATGCACCAGCCAAAACTGCTTGGCTTGACACCGCGTTTAAAAATAAGGGAAATATGCTTATGCCTAAGAAGCCAGATAAACTGACACCGCCGCCTTCGTTTGAGGCGGCCACTTTAGGAGACAAAAAGAAAACGACAACTACTATAACGCTGGGAGATGGCAAGTTTAGGGCTCGGCCTCGTGATGGCCTACACTCGCGCCGAGACCTTGGCTCAACCTTAACCGATTCGCATGTGGGCTATATGGAGTAGACAAATCAAATCTAATTACGTTATTTAAATATTATTAGTCTGTGGTATGTCCCCTTTAGCGTAGCTGTTAGTAGAGAAATCCGCAAAATGTTATGGAATTACAAAAATATTATAAGTACAAAAAGTAAAAGCTTTGTAATAGTTGTAATTTAATATATACATTTTTTTTGTTAATTAAAAATGTAGAATTAAACAAAATAAAAGGTTTTAAATATCTAGTTGAAATATTTGTTCTCATCCTAAAACAGTGCTATCAAAATGCTTTGAAAATCAAATATTTTACGCACGATAGTAAGCAAAAATATAAATAATCGGTATATCGATATATACGTATAATTATATCGCACATCGCTAACAGTATTAATGTACCAGCTACTAATTTTATTGTGTGCAGGAAAAAGATTCAGTCAAAGCAAAAGATACCATTCAAGTGTGAACAATTGTAATTGTAATAGCAACAACAGCTGCAGCAAAGCAAATTATATTAATTAAAATCAAAGCAATCATTGTTTCAAACTTTATTTTCATACAATCATATCGATTTCGATAGCTGCAAAAAGTGCCACACAGGCGACAGGGGTCGCAAAATAAACAAGAGGAATAAAAATGCGTGTGCTAGCGCCATCACACATATTAAATATTAAATCAATATTTGTGGCTTTAATCGTCGCATTGTTGACGGCACCAAATGGGGTACTCTCGCGCAAACATCACTTGGAAGTTCGCGTAAGTTACATTAATATACACATGTCGCCGGCATCGCACATGATTTCTGATTTTAATTCGAGCTGCCCTTCTATATGTAATTTGTTAAATGTGTCTTACAGAATGATATGCGTCCATATATTGCGTTGAGCACTTTTGGATTTTACACAAACGGACATTTGGACGTTCAGCTGAGCATGCTAACAATTGATGAAGAGCAGCCAAACGATTTGGTGCGCAAAATGAACTTTTAATCTTAAAATTTTTTTAATTGATAGTACTATTTACTAATGTTTACAGTTTGGTCTATCGCTGGACAAGACCACAATTGATCAGCTTAATCCGTATCTGGACTCTCACCAGAATAAGTGCATATTGGAGGAGCCACCATCCAATCAAAAAAGTGGACCAATTCTATTCTTTGTGCTGGATCTAAAGGAGTTAAAGTAGGAGTTATTATCACTTGCAACTGACTGCTTATTTATTTGTTGTTGTTGTTTTTTGTAATTTTTCTCAGAGTGCGTGTGCAATGTTCACCGGAATGGGCCAACAAGCATATTTACAAAGATATTACTTACCGTCACAAGCGAAACTCACGTATTGCAAAGGTCAGTGACACCGCACTGTTCATGCAACAGCGTCGTCGTCGTCGCGCCGTGTTGCCTGTGGATTCAGAGGAACCGACTGACTATCATTCTGCGGAGGAGCCAATGCAACCATTGTTAGAAGGTAAAGCAAATCAGGAACAGCCCAAACTATCGTCACCCATTGTTGCGGGCAAAATTGAGACAGCGCCAAAGGTGGACCCTGCCGTTCAGGAAGAACAGAAAACAGACACTGCCGAACAAAAGGAGACCAAGCCTGTTGATGTTCAGCCCAAAGTTGAAACAGCCAACGTTTCGCCAGTTACCACACTTCCGCCACTTGAAGCTGAATACGGAGCCGCTGCCGTTTCCGGCGATGGTGCCATTGTGGCCGCACCATCTGCCTCGTCAAGCAGCGAAATTAAAAAACACGACGATACTGAAATACAACCAGCGCTTCCCGTAGACAATGTTCCGGGTGCGGTGCCAAATTTTTACGATACCAACTACAGGCAACCTCGCGAAGATCTGTGCAAGAATTTTTCGCTGCCGCTCGTCAAGCAAACGATCGAAGGCACCAACTACTACAGTTTCACGTTCTCCATGTTTGTGGCCACGCAACACGACGAGGGCCTATACAATTTATATTTCCACGCTTGTCCTAACTACGATCGCCCCAAAATATTGTCTTTTAATGTGAGTAAAGCTATTTGTCCTTCGATTAATAGATATTGTAATAATATTGATATCTTTACCATATCAGGTCGACATTGAGGAAAACAACAATGGCAATTATTTGTCGGCTGGTGAAATGCCATTGCCAGCTCTGTATTTCATGATGAGTCTGCTGTTCTTTTTGTCAGGGTTGTTCTGGGTGTTTATACTTAAGAAGAGCACGTAAGTTGTGTCAACTAAGCAGAAATCTTTATTTTTGATAATATATAAATATTTTATTGTGCAGACATACCGTCTACAAGATACACTACCTGATGGCTGTGCTTGTGTTCCTCAAGTCTCTTTCCCTGATGTTCCATTCTATAAATTATCATTTTATCGAGAAGCGCGGCGAGCATGTCGAAACCTGGGCCATACTCTATTACATAGCGCATCTGCTCAAGGGCGCCGTACTCTTTATAACTATTGTACTCATTGGTACTGGTTGGACATTTATCAAGCATATACTATCTGACAAGGACAAGAAGATCTTTATGATTGTCATTCCGCTTCAGGTTTGTCAGCGTTCGTTTCGTTAACCTTTTAAAGCTTTTAAATTTAATTTTTGCTAACTTTGATTAGGTTCTGGCAAATGTCGCTCAAATCATTACGGATGAATCAGATCAAAGTGATGCCGAGTTCCGCACCTGGCACAACATATTCTTCTTTGTGGATCTGCTTTGCTGTGGTGCCATTTTGTTCCCAATTGTGTGGTCCATTCGCCATTTGCACGAGGCATCGGCAACAGATGGCAAGGCGGCAATCAATCTGCGGAAACTAAAACTCTTCCGCCAGTTTTATATCATGATTGTCTGCTACATTTACTTCACGCGCATCATTGTCGACTTGCTGCAGATGACTGTTGTGTTCCAGTATGCCTGGCTGGACGAGATGTTCCGCGAGATGGCTACCTATGTGTTCTTTGTGCTTACGGGCTACAAGTTCCGTCCAGTCTCATCGCATCCATACTTTGAAGTGCCTGACGATGACGATGATGACGAGGTGGAGGTGTTCACGGAATCCGGTCTTACTGCATCAGTGCATCGCATTAAGCCACTCAATCGCTCGGCACATTCCAATACCATCACCATCATTGAGGGAAACGATGATGAGCGCGAGAATCTGATTGCGAAACGAGAATCAAGTCATGAATACGATTAAATTTCTGACTAAATACACTACACACTCACACACACACCCACTCACACATATTATTATGTATGTATAGGATACGCACATAGTAACTTCAATCGTACTTTAAGCCAGACGAATTCCAACTATCGCCAGCTGTTGGATATGAAAATGGATGGATGCTTTGGTAGGCTTGGGATGAATAATAATGTTTAGTGTGTAGTTAACCCCGCCCGCTTTTCCCCCCTCGAAGAGAGAGAAAGAGAGAGCCCGTCCAATCGAACGCACTTGTAAATATACAGAAACAACGCTTTATCCGTTAATCTGCGATCGCGCATTCCCTCAATCCTCTTCCTCCATTCCGCCACCGTCATCAGGTCGATGCTAACATACAATATACCCAATCGTTTTAAGGCATTAATGATATAATTTTAATAATTATACGATACACATACTTATATATATACACATATAAAGCTTTAATATAATATACTAAATTGATAAATGTCATCAGCGCATTTCCTAAATCGAATCGAATCCACATCTCTTATTGATAGATACCACTTAACTTCGGCATGAGTTGTACTGTAAAAAGCATATATGTACAAATGGCACACACAGTCTGAAATGGTTGGAAATCGGATATGGATTAGTTGTTTTCTACGTTCGATATTGTCGATTTACCCGTGTCAACAGATGATTGTCTAAGATGAGTATGCCTAGGCAATCAATGCGCATCGGTTCATGAAGGATTTGCAATGAGAAGTTTTGAATCTGCAACGATAAAATGTGAACGAATGAACGGTAAACTTAAATTGAGGAAGTTCCCCGGCTTTCGTGCACCTGAAGCGATAAGGCTGGAGAGTTGGCCATAATATTATGCAACTGATAGGCAATTCGGGGCACCATATGCATACAGCTCTGAGATGCATGGATAAGAAGAAGTATATGCAGTACTGCGGGCAGCATCAGATAGTAATCTGTGAATATGGATACTCTGCATAGAAACTGTTATTGAGAATGAGCGTGAGAGTTGACTAACCAATATTCTCGATAACATTGTAAACCGTGTAGTAAATAAAATAGCAATCGACTGTGATGCGTATAAGGATCATGAGCAGAACAGTGAGCAGGGAATAGCTGAAAGATCTTCTAAAGCTGAGGCACAGCTCATAGATGCGTTCATAGATGAGCTGCTTGTCGCGCAACTGTCGCCTTAGATAATCCTCGAAGCCGGGGAAACTGGCTGCACAGCTGGCAAAGCTTGAGTATTCAACCAACAGCGCCAGCTCTGACTCCAACTGGCATATTTGCTGACGCACCAGTTCCAGATGTAGCACAAACTGTGTGTTCCTCAAGTGTGCCAAAAACACAAACGGTTGAAACGTACTCCAAAACAGCTTAAAATGATGGTTTAGCTCCTGACTAAAAACGAACAGGCACAGCAGCAAGACCTCCATTAAAATAGTGCCATACAACATGATGAGATAACGTCGATGTTGTTGCACCAGCAACCTTACTGTGCCACCTAGTGGCAACGGTAACGGTAACGTCGACATCGTCGCTGTCTGCGTTGTGGCAAGTGCAGCATACAGTTGCCAAAAGCGTTTGGCTTGTGTACGTTGCCACAACGTCTCGCCATAGATGCTTGCCACAGCCAATTCAGCAAATCCATACTTGAGTCCATCATTGAAACAGCTGAAGCCATCACCCATGTACAGGAAATCATCATTGCTGGTCACACACATCACGGCCAAGCCACTGAAGCTCGTCAACAGGCAGACAGCCCAAAAATATAATAGCCTAGAGATTTCTGTGGCATGCACTTCGCCTGGCAGTGGTACTCCGTGCAAACCAATTAGTTGATAGAACCGCAAATGATAATAAAGCACCTGGTCAATGCAACTACTCATCGTTGTTTGAGCACAACGCCGCTGCTCCAAACACCCAAATCGATTATACTTACTTATGCATCGGCGTCACCATTGATGATTCGGTTGATTTGTATTTTGATATGTCTAGATCAAGATATTGGACAGGAATCGTTGTATGAAACTAGGAATGACCCATGACCCATTGAAAACTTATTTAAGTTAACCTTGAGAGTTTTCATGGAATTTAATGACTCTTGGTGGTTTCACTTTCGGTTTTGAATTAGTTTACAATTTCCTTAAATGTGTATAGGATTTTCAAAAGATATTTGTAGACGTCTGGACGGTAATATTAGTTTTTATTTAGGGCAATAGTAAACTTGCCATAAAAGGCCTTTTAGTATTCAATTGTATATCCAATTTTAGCTTAAGTTTAAGCTTGTCTTATTCAATTAGTCCCTGCTATTTGATTATTTAAGTTTACACAAGTGTAGAGTATCTAGATGTTTGAATGAAAATCAATACTTACGATTAACTGTTTAATTAATTTAAGTTAATTTGCTTACGCAAAGCTATAGAAAGCTTTTGTTTAAGAAACTGTCCATTTCATTCCACTTTTCTTATAATATCGGGATTGTTAACTAAAAATCCCCTCTTGATATTTCAAAATCTCTCGAATTTCTGACACGGCGGCATTTAATTCAAGTGGAAATGTTTATTTAAACTTTCAACTTTATTCAACAACACAGAAAAAAATAAAATAAATAAATAAATAACAAAAAAATAAATTAATTTATAGATACGGTCCATTATACTGATATCCACTGCTGCTACTCGATCCGATGCCCTGCACATGGCCAGGCGTATAGCTATCGGCACCGCTATATGTATCGGCGGCAGCGTTGCTGTATCCCGTGTGACTGGGCCACCCGACGACAGGGCCAGGACGACGGCGTCGGGATTGAACTGGAGCTGGTGCTGCATATGCATCAGTTTCATCTTCGTATCCACCTGGCGGACTGTGCAGTTCCGGTGAGGGCCGGAAGCCGTTACTGCTACTGCCACTGCTGCTGCCATAGTCGTATGGATATTGGGTGTCCAAGGACGACTCTTCGGGTGCCTCTAGCGTATGTGCTGGTGATCGAGCTGACTTGTGATTGGTATACGATGGCGGCGCGTAGTTGTAATCCAGATCCGAGTCTAAGGGTTCTTCAACCGGTGCTGGCTCAGCATAGCCACCACTATGGTATCCAGGTGACGAGGACGAGGACGAGGAGGAGTAGCTCTTATGGCGCTGATAACGTGCTGGTGGACGATAGTGGTAGCCTACATCGTTATCATCGTCATCGGGCTGATAATGCTTGTGATGATGCGACTGTGGCCGGCTATTGATCACATGGTACGTCTCCACGCTGTTCTCCTCCGGCGGTGGTGGACCGTATTCATAGGTGTTCGGTCGATGTTTCTCTTCAATGATCGTGTAGGTGTTCACCTTCTTTTTGGGCGGTGGTGGAGGTGGCTTTTTCGACGCATACGATTCACTAAGATGTTCGGCCAGCTCCTTAGCATGATTCAGATAGTCCGCATGTTCGCTTATATGCAACGGCTTATCCAGATCGGACAGAATGACGCTCTCGAGCAGTGGACTCGTCTGCAGCTTGGGTGGTGCCCGTCCGCGTGACCTTTGATGCGGCGGTGCATGATGGTGAAAGTGATGAATGACTTTGTGCGGTGGTCCCGGTTCCGCATCGGCTGCAATGCTCGGCGCCTGATCCTTGGGCACATGCACCTTAATATGAACATATTCATTGCCAAATGCCGCAACCAATGGCATCAGCCAAGCTACCACTAAAACTAAACCAATCTTCAGCATCTTTTCACAAACTGTGACTCGATGATTTGTTGTTTTTTTTTTTTGTGTTTTTTTCCGTTTCTTTGGGTGCTGATCTGGTCAGGTCGAGTTTAATTCTCTGCTCTCGCGTTGTCACTTTATGGCCGCGCGCTTTGCCAAAATTCGTTTAAACCGAAATCTTTCTTTTGTCAAAATATTTATATACCATCAGCATCAGTGGCGACTGCGCAGCTCAAATCAATAGATCAAATGTATAGTCGATACGTCGCTTATGTAATACCCTTACAAAAAATATAATTAAAAAAAAAACAAGCTTTGCTTCTCTTACTCAATAGCTGTGAAGAAAAAAAATCATTTTAATATTTAATACGTCTTCGTATATAGTTTTTATGATTTTTCATTCCAATATAATGAGTAAACATTTTGCGTACCTTTTGGTTTCATTTTAAATATGAACATCAAATGACTCTTAACGGACAGAGTATGCCAAGCAACTGTAAACTATCGATGTCATTATGAGAAGCATCTTGTCGTAATCGTTTCCCCTCGTTTCACCGTCTCAAACTATCTGCCCTAGCATTTCTCTTGCGTACGCTGCGTCTCTACCTTTGCCCTCGTTTACGCGCAGCTAGCGGTTATTTTGTATACTTTGGGCAGAGAGTATAACTATATTTTCACTAAATATATAAGGGACCTAATGAGGTGACTTCAAAACTTACAAAGTAATAAAAGTGATTCATGGGATATCATGAATATATATATCTCTAAACAGAATAATAAAAGATACCTTAATTCCAAAATAAAGGTGTGGACTTTTGATATATAAACAATGTGATACTGTTGTAAAAGAGTATGCAAACTTCACTGTGACCAAGAATCACTTCTGTGTGTTGTTTATATTTTGTGCTCGCTTGTTTTAAACTTTTGTTTTCAGCATTATTGAAATAAAATATGTCGCAGCCGGTCGCATACATATGTATATATATATATATATATATGTTTCTGTTGCCGCCAGCAACAAGCAACCGTAGAAGCCCCAGCAACAATAACAACATGAATAACATTTTGTGCTATGCATTTCGTCAAACGAAAGTTCGATGAAAGCGCTTTTTCTGGAACTTGAACTTTTCTGCTGGAACTTGATAATGAGAAAACTTAAGAAGTTTCAATTAATGTCTATTGGATGATGTTTCTTAAACAATTAATAAACATATGTGTATTTAAAGTTGGCAGTTAATAATTTTTTTTTTTTTTTGACGCTAAAGCAACGATATGTTTCAATTTGTTAAATTTTGTCAAAAACATTTTAAAATTTAATTGTTATGCTAATATCAAAATGTGATCACTGAGAAAGTTTGCCAGCAAATTCATCGCCAATCATCATTACGAAATATCATTATGAAATATCATTTAACACTCTCTACACATTGTTCAGATATACAAACGACATACATAATTAAATAAGCGTGCATTTTTTTTTAGCAATTAGTTGAAATTAATTTTTGCATATATTTAATGTAAGTAATAATTCATTTTGAAAAGAAAATATTCTTTTGAAGACGAGGGCCTCATACTAGATTATATAAGAAGTAGGCAGTAAAAACGGTTAACTGTCAGATATAATTAGTAGTTAAACTATTTAATTCTTTCTTTTTATAGAGAAGGCAATCATGGTTGGAAACTCCCTTTCACTTCCTTGTTTTATGAATTTTAGATAGTAATTGTTTATGCATTTAAAACCAGTTGATTAATGAAACAAAATATAAAAGTAAACGCTTAGAAACGCGAAACATAAAACATGAAACAGGTTTCGATCAAAAGTAGCAACATAAAACAATGATGTTATTCATTCAGCCTATACAATTATGTGGATAACAATATAAGCGTCATTCGCAGCTCATGAAGTAAAAAATACTCATGCGGATATATGCATTAATAAAATATTTAAAAAAAAACCGTCACATTTTTTCAATAAGCATTTAATTGGATATGCTCCAGCGATATTTGGTGGAGTACAATTATCGATAATGGACATATGTTCACAAGATCTCACGATCAAACATATCTGGCAGCACTGACAACAGCTGTGCAGTGCCGGTGCACGTTTGCTTGTTGTGGTCCTGACATAACGCCAAATTCACTCAATAATATTAAGGTAATTCATGAATGAATTCATGATAATCAACGCAAAAATATGCTAACAACATCATTAATCAGATGTCTTCAACGTCCGGTCCGCCTGCTGTTGCGACGTCACATCCACAACGCATCTGTGCTGCCCGCTAAAATATTCATTGACTTTGAGAACCAATACGCGCACAGCGTTCTATGCAAATCCCTGAAGCCATATCAGATTGTAAGGACGACTGATTGCTTGAAACCGGTCACAGCTACGAATGTCACACCGCAGCGTGTGTTGGAGCCGATGATAAATGCATCACCAGATGAATTACATGCAGATTTCATAGTACTTGTTGAGCACTGCGCTCTTCTCGGCATACAAATCAGTGATGAACGCTTCACGGACTTCATAAACACCTACTGCGATAAGCTGCACAAGCTTAGTGATGATCAGCTGATTGGCGCTTTGCGCTGCCTGCAAAAGTTGCCAACGCCCGCATCTACAAAAATAGCCAATTACATGGAGCTGTGGAATACCTTGGACATCGAATGTTGTCGCCGCATTGAGCGCTGGCCCACCGCCCAGTTGCTGCTGGTCAGTGATGCGTGGTATCAGTTGGGCCTGGCTCGCATTGGTGAGTTCGTGTGGCAAGCGCTGCGCAAGCTGGGACGCAAGGTGCGTAAGCTGCCGCCAGAGCAGCTGGTCCAGTCCATGTTCCTGTGCAATCTGCTGCGTCGACCCATCTTCGAAATGTTTGACTTCGAGCAAAATCTTGCGCAATGTGTGCAGCAAATCACGCTCCAAGAGCTGGGCGTTATGGCAATGGGCTTCTTTAAAACGCAGACGCCTATTCGTAATCCCGAGCTGCTGCAGCAGCTCTACACCCGTTTGGAATCTGAGCTGAATACCGTCGAGGATATCACACTGGTGGCTATGCTCAAGGTGTTGCGCTACAGCAGTAAGCTGTCACAGGTGACGGCATTAAAACAGCTCCTGGTCAAGCTTCAGAACCAGGTGGAACGCGTCTCATTGTTGTCCTGCCTGCATATGGCGCTTCTGGGCAGCGAACTACAGACCTGCAATGATGAGCTTGTGGAACGCATTCTATTGCGTTTCGAGCGTGAATTGAGTGCGACCCGACTAAAGGATCTGGAGCGGATTTGTTTGGTTATTGCTCTGTTCAATTTGAATACACCCAGCGGAGTGGAACAACGCCTTTGTGAACGCATTCCAGACATGTTGCGTAACCGCATCGATGAGATTGTCCGCTATCCACGTTGCTACACCAACTGCCTTCAGTTCCTAACCATGCGCGGCATTTATGATGTTGAGCTCTTGAGCGTCGCCTTGGAGCCCCGCTTTCAGCGTCATACCTGTTCCAGTAGCCAATTGCCTGGTCGTGATTACTTCCATCTCGATAGCTTTGCTCGGCTGCTGGGCACGGAGTATGAGGGGCCATTGCTCACCGAACGACAACGCCAACAGATGGGCAAGCTATATACACAGTATATACCAGATCGCTCCGATGGACGTTTCAAGCTAACCAGCACGGATCGCATTCTTGTGGAGATTCGGGATGCTCTGGGCAGTCTGCTGCGCACCACAGTCAACATGAAGCATATACTGCCCCATTATGATCGGTGTGATCTTGTCGTGTGCTATGATCGACAACGTCATCGACCCATGCCAATGAATGCCAGCAGCTGTCCAGAGGATTACAGTGGTGTTCTGCTCACCAGGCAGCTTCTGCTTGGCACCGAAGACGCCGCCCACCTGGACACACTAATTATTGTGGTTGCCGGCTGGAATAATGTTATACGCGACAGCGAACGACACACCGGACAGTTTGCCATGAAATTGAAACAACTGCAACAGTTGGGACACAAACCCGTTGTGGTAAGAAACCAAATAAAATCTATTATCCTTTGCTTCAGTCAAATTTGCTTTATTTCAAGCTTTATTTATTGTCATTAAAAAAAAGAAAAAACTAACACACATATTTTGCGACTGAAAGCAGTTTGTGGTAAATCCTTAAATAATTTTTTAACCTACAGATCTATTGGAACGAATGGCGCGAACAGGAAACATCCGCGGATCGGCAGGACTTTTTAAAGCGACGCCTTCGTCAGGCGGCCAACATCTAATAGAATGTTTTGGCACAACAATAATCATACTACTTATTATAAGTCTAACGGTTAATAATATTAATAATAACAGTTAACAAGAGCATCAACTTTTGAACAATTTTATATGTATAATAGAGCAGCACTAGCAGTAACATGAGCCTTATTTTTATGATGTATTATTGTGATGACCGCCTGCAGTCACGCAAAACCCCCCCTACCTACCCTGACCACCCCCACCAACACCGAAGCTCAACTACCTTGTAACAGGGATTGGGGTCACATGGCGCCATGTAGCGCCTTTTTGGTATACTCGTAGACAACAAAGAGAGTGGCCGTAGCTGGAATGGTGCGCAGCACAGATGGTAACAATCCACGATATAGGGCCAGGATACCCTCACGTTTGACAATATCGGCGCCAACTTTTAACATTCCGTCATTGAGGTTCTTCACCTGGATGCGACTTTTGATGACGTCCGCCGGGAATGTGGATGTCCAGAGGCAAACGCCACCAACGGCACCAGCGACCATTGTTCGAAATGGCCCAATTTCATCTTTTGTCTGATCTTTACTAAAAACAACAAACATTTTTTCAAGGTAATGCATTACAGATTACATATTACTACTTACCCACGCAACAGTTCACGTGTGCCTTCATAGCTACCAAAGAAGAAAAAATATCCGGGCATCTCGCGTATAAATGTGGAGGTTAGACCGCGATAAAACCCGCGTATTCCTGTCCCAGTGAGAAAGAGAAAGGGAGAGTAAGAAAAGAAATAACATTAATTCAATTCAAGAGGTCTTATAGCGAAATACATATGTATGTATGTATGTACATATGTTTGTATGTATTATGACGTGGAAAATAACAGTAAAACGCACGTGAGGTCGCTTCCTCTATTTATAGACCATGAAGTGGCTCGCTTATCTGTAAGCGCAACAACAATAACAAAAACAATCTCTAAACATATCCCCCCACTGACAGTATGTAAGGCCATTACAACTGCATCACAACAATAACATCAATTGAAGTGTATGCCATTCCATTCTGTCAATCAATCGAAATTCTGATTCTGTAAAATTTTCCACTTGACTGACTGATAACGACAATCATGACGAGTTGTAATCATATTATTATCCAATTCATTTGCTGACCTAAAGTTTAATTCTTCATTCATAAAGAACTTCATTACAAATGAATAAAGAAACGAGCATGATTTTATGGCATACCCCAATGTAAACTGAGTCCATACAGACTTTTAGCAATCAACGGATGATTCATATCAGACGAAATCAAAAATAATAGCAATCTTTGGCGCGTGCGAAGGTTACACGCATACACTTGCAGACGTGCGTCCAGGGGCTAATTTAAAATTAAAACAGTTGTAAGCAACAAGAAATTGATTTTGATCAAAGTTTATAACCCTTTTTTATCAGCAACTGCGGAATACGTTCTCTATTTGAAAAGGCCGCAATGTGTAAGATCGATTAATTGAAGGGAAACATTTTATGCTGGGTGGCAACGCCAAAAGTAGTAAGCACGCAGTTGTTGATTACTTTCTCGTACAACGCGTATTAGAAGACCTTGCGATTAATTGTGAATTATAAGGAAACAGAGAAAAAACAACAACAAAAGCGAGATATGCACACGCACACATAATCTAATCAAGAAGCTACCTGAATCAAAATGAGGAAAATAAAAAAACAAAGACAACAGCAATAAAAAAAACCCCAATCAACTGACAACACTTACCTTCGGTGCGCCAGATGTAGCGTGTTAAGGTCCAGGGCGTGCGAATATCAGCTGCTTGATTCGGTTCCACAAAATGCTTCATTTCGCGCAGGGCCTGCAGTTTGCACTTGATCAGCTCAGTTGGACAGAGAGTGAGCGTGGAAAAGCAGGCGGCCAATGAGCCGGCGCATGCATTTTCTGCGATGGTCAGCTCACTGACCACCTCCTTGCCAACCAAATAGGAGACAAACTTTTGACAGCCACCGTACGCGGCAAAAAGCACAGAATTCTCGGCAACATTTGCAACGACAGCCGGCACAGAGCCGGCATAAAGACCATTCATGATGCCATCTTTGCGGTATGTGCTGATAAAGCAATCAAACATGCCCTTGTATTTCTCGGGGAATGTTTGAAGCTTCACCTTGACCGTATCCAGTGGCTGCGAGACATATACCTGAGCGGCGCCACCTGCACAAAAACATGCGTAAGAAATGATTAACGATAAGAAACATGTGCGAAGGGTAAACGCCCAACGTGTTGTAACTGAACTTACCCAGCGAGCCGGCCAAAAAGTCAATGAGGCCTTCAACGAAGTTGGCGTTGTTCCCGGTGTCGCCTCCATGCATGTCTAAATGCAAAATGAACTTTAAAAATTTGCCGATTAACACCAAGAGGTTGTCGCGCAAGCTTTGAACCGCTGCTAAAATTGTGAGAAAAGTGATCGGCTCTTTTGGTCGATCACGCTCAGCTTGCTTCACAGCTCTCTCGTATGCGTCGGCTAGTGACTCGGGTGTTAGCACGAGCATCGGTAGGTCGCTGCCTCCCACTTTAATGGAATTGAGGTCTGGTGGTGGTGGCGGCGGTGGTGGTGGGGGATGCGGTTGCGGTAGCATCTGCGGCGGTTCCGTTGCCTTACGGGCTGATAGTAGCGCTGTCGCTGATAACGCCGAATCTCGCTTGTACTCATTGTCAATTTGTGCTCTGTGCGGAGCCGTCAACGTCGCTGCTACAATCTCAGCCGCAGTCGGCGTCATATGTGCTCTCTGTACTTGCTGTGCTATGAACTATTGTTGTTGATATTTCATTCATTAGCTTGGTTATTGCGTCATCATAGCACAACACTCTCGCACGCTCGCTCGTTCTTTAGTTTGCTCGCTCGCACGTTCGATCACTAGCTCTTTGGTCTCTCTCTTTCTATTCTCTCCGTATTTCTCTTAACCGGTTAATACTATCGATACTGCCAACCGTTACTTGTTGTCGTTCATCGCTCTTTGCTATCGCATTCACGTTCAAATGCTACTCTTATCGCTCTTGTGGCTTGAAATATGAAAACAAATTTTTGCGTTTGGTTCAACAGGAAATTCGGAAAGAAATGACAATATACTCACATTTCGATATATTTTCTGTTTCATGTATGTGTATCCCATTAAAAACATATAGGCCACATACATTTATATGTTTTTGTGTGTTTCTATATGTATATATATTTTTGTTGGGTTTTTTAGGAAATACTTCTTACGAAAACGTATCTAAGTTTCATCATTGGCCTTAAAAAAAAACCAAACAAGCCACTTTTTTTTTTTGGTTTTTCTTGTTTTTTCTACGTACAAAGCTGCATCGAAAGTAATTTTTGTTTCTTTTTGAAAGTGTTTTCCAAATTGATTTTGACGTACTTCTTAATACTATTCAGTTCAAAAATGTTATGTATATAAGGGAAAGAATATTGTGTTTTTTTTTCATTCAAATAATTTTCATTTTTTTTTATTAATAATAGATCATTTTATTACACCCATATATATGTATGTAAATATCGTTTAATCAGCGTTTTCAATGTGCTTACCAAAGATGTATATATATATATATGTATGTATGTATTATTATTATCATTGTACATACACATACATACGCATGTATGCACATACATGTATGTATGTAGATATCGCGCTTTTGTTTCATTTTTCTCTGTCAATTTTTTATTTTCATATTTTAATAATAATTTACATGAAATAATATGCATTATTTACCTTTACAATTCATTTATTTACTATATTTATATGTATATATATATATAAATGTATGTATGTATATTTAAGTGCATATGTATATGCATACATAGGAATGCATTTATACGCCTACACACACACATATATGTATATATATAATGTATGTATATAGCTATGTATATATGTATGTATGTCTATATGTTACGCGCTTTGCCAAATCTTTGCATTGTTTTTTTGTTTAAAAGGCATAAACATTGATGTATGATGTATTGATGTAAAATTAAAAGGTTCGCTTGAGCTAAGTTCCTGATCTGTCAAACTATTTGGTATATATTTATATTATGTGTGTGTGTGTGTATATATATATATTTATATATAATATCTCAATTATTATAATGAGTGTTTTAGCTAGTAATAATATAACTTGGTATTATATTATGGGTATTCCTTTGTTATATCTTTTTGCATTGTTATCGCTGAGTTTGTATGGGGCCTGTTGGATATTTTGCTTCTTTTTTTTTTTGGGTATAGCCAAATGTTTATTATTACATTATCATTATTATTTTTTTTTATTCGTTTTATTTTATTGTAATGGCCTTTTTCACTCAATCTTTGCTCAACTCGCTTTGTACTCGTTTATAATTTTTTTTTCCTTTTTTTGTTAGTTTTTCTCCTGGTGAAAAAATAGCAATGTATTTTTTTGTTTTTGGTTTTTCTTTTCGTTTTTACAATTTCTATTTTATACAAACTCAGCGGCTAATTGTTAAAAATTATACATTTATATATTTTGTTTCTTTTTTTTTTATTTGCATTCCATTTATATGTAATATTTAAATATTTTTTTACATGTACATCTATACATATTTATTATTATTGTAAGTTGTTTATAAATATATATTTATATAAATTAGTTTGCCAGCTGCAATTAAAAAAAAAATGACAATTTACATCTAAACATATTGGCACACATTATGGTTTTTTATTTTATTTTTTTTTTTGTTTATATTTTATTATTATTTTTTTCCACATATAATTCAAGTAGTAGTTAAAAAGCTAAAACGCAATGACATCTTAATTGTGGGATTTCTTTTTTTTTTGTATATAGCTTATAATGAATTATTTGTGGTATGTGTTAGTGTAGAATTTCATGCGAAGAAAACCGAGGAACCAAAAACTTTCGTTACGTTTAAAACATACATTTTGAAATTGAACTATATGCATATATATATGTATAGTATAGTATTGGATAGTAAGTGCCTGGCGATATCTGAGACCTTATCTGATTTTATTTGAATTGCACATGGTAGTCCCGGTACGCCCGGTAGTCCAGCATCTGGCAATGAAAATTATGATAACCAAGTACAAAAAAAAATCGTACATCTAGCGAATATGTAGAGTGCATACATATATGTATATCTATCATATCATAAGTGTATAGCTTGGATAAGTGAGGATGATGACAGAAAGTTACATTTTTGCTTATGTCTTTTGGTTAACAGTGCTGATCGCCAGATGGCGCTGCATATTAGCTCTAGTAGTAAGCGGGAAATGGATGATAATTCGAGGGATTGGAAGCATGATGATTGGCCGATGGCAATACCGGCGGCGGCCTAACACCCGGATGATAATTGCTCGATGCCACCTGATGGTAGGCACCAAAGCTGCGAGCCATATGACGATTTTGTGCTGCTGCCGCCGCCGATTCACCCAGAAGACGTGATTGATCCGCTGTGCCCAGCAATCGATTGTTCTGCTCCATCAATAGGTGAGCGGTGGGATCGACAAGCAAACGATGCTGGTCCGCTGCCGCATTCGAGGCGGCCAATATGCGATGCTGTTCCACCGTCGACAGCAGCCGATGATGTTCGAGACTCTCGCGACTCTGATGCTGCATCTGGGAGGAGAGAAATGAGCGATTGTTGCCCACAGCCATATTGGCTGTATTTGGTGTCAGATCCAGCGAGGCCATGCGCAGCATATCATGATGCGGATGATTGTAGGGCAACTGTGGCGGCGACGATACCACATAGTTGGCGGTCCGGCTCAGATCCACCGATGTGGTCTGATCGTGCTCCTGCTCACCCAACTGTTCCGTCAGCATATTATGCATGGCAGCCGATTGATGTTGCTGCATTGCTTGCAGCTGACTGCTGTGTCCGCCATGACTGCCGTGATCCTGCGGATGCACCACCGAGGCGGGCGTCTGCTGTTGCGCCTGTGCCTGCTGACTCTGCTCCCGGTCAGAGAGTATGTCGTAGATATGATGATGATAGCGGCTGCTCGGCAATTGGAAGTTGTGATGATAGTTGCTTGATGCATTCGAACGTGAACTCATGTCCAATCCCTGCAGATCGGACATGTCATTGGCGGCACTGGCTGCCGCGGCCGCAGCTGCTGCTGCGCTTGCCGCATTGCTATTGCTGCTCTGACGATATTCGGCCGGTGAGTCCAGGTCCTGACTGTTGTACTTCAGATTACTCGCCATACTCTCGTACTTTGAATACATGAGATCGATCTGCGATTGTGGAAACTTCATGCGCATATCCTGTCCAGCACTAAGGAAGGGAAAGAATAACCAAAAGAGTTGATTAGTGGCAGGAAATTCCAAAGGGGTTTCCCGTGTAAACGGTAAGTAACCATAGATTTGACATGTTTACAACTTACAACCGGATCGATAACAAGAAAAAAACTTGCTCTGTCTAAGGCTTAGGAAGGATCTTTGTTTCTATCCTATCTATTGGACTTACCTATTTTGTGGCATTATGCTGTTCTCCTCATCGCTGGACATTTGATTGTGCCGCGAGATGTTGTGGCGTCGCTCCTGCTGCTCCTGGTCCTGGACGGCCCGTTTATGACGCATCATATCGCCGTTGAAATTGTAGCGCGGTATACTCGGCGATGAGGCGGGCGAAATAAGCTCATGCTCGGGATATGTGCTGCTCACACTGGAGGCATTGCGTCGCTGCGGTTGCAGTGCTGGCAGTGGTGACGAAGCGGATAGATTGTTGCCTGCCGATTGAGCACCACCGCCACCACTCGAGCTGCCCGCCGGTGTGCTATTCGAACCGGGACCACCGGTTCCATTGCCGGCACCAAACATACCGCCATAGTCGCGTCCCGGCGATATGGGAGGTGGTGATGGCGGCGTCCGATGATGCGACGAGGAGAAGCCATCAGAGTCCGGATGCTGGGGTCGCGGTGTGCTGCCAGCGTCTACATCCACATCGTTCTGGTTCTGGTTACTCTGCGGATTGGTGGGCGTTGAGGCATTCGGCGATATGTGACAAGCGCCCTGGAACATTGGCAACGGCGGTATCTGCATGGGAAAACTGCCCAAGTTCTTCATCATCTTTAGCTCGTTCTCCAGATTATCCATGCTGGTAGGTCCAATGCCTGCACCATTCGCTCCACTGCCACCTCCACCACTGCCAAAGCGTTGCGCTTCCGCATCCACGTGTGCACTCATCGGACTATCGCTATTTATGTGGTTATCGGTGGGTACCTAACAAGTCGAAAAAGCAAATAAAAGAGTTTAGTTAAATGCATTTAGGATTAATGTGGAATCGGGTAATCGGGTAACTTAAGTTTTCGCAAAGACCACTACAATTATGTAGAGTAAAACCTGAAAAGAGTTTCCGACGAAGTAGTTGTATTCTCTTTGAACTAACATAGTAGTTTATAGTAAATAATCAAAGTATTCTTAATGAATGAATAGTAAATGACGTGATTAACCAAACCCAAATGATGGATTATCACAGAAGGTTTCGGCAAGACACGAGGTAGATCTTTTCGCCCTTTCAGTCGTCCGAGCGTGAGAATCCCCTTGTCTACCCCTTAGGGGATAGTTTATAAATTTTGTTGGTAAATTACTGTCGTGACCTAGTAAAGATTAACTCCCTTGCTGCTAAAACTAATCCAAACAATAATCTTTTGAGATCACTAAATCTTTTCTGTGCATAGTTCATAGTTTTGAACAGGATCGAAGATGCTTCTTGCCGCTTGCACAATATCATGAAACCCCTGATTAAAACGCACCTTAAGATCGCTGCTCTCGCTGTCAATCATATTGCCAACGGAGTTGAGGGCTGCCTCCACAAGCATGCTGGCCGAGGAGGAGTTGGCGCCAACGCCAGCGCCGGCGCCGCTCAGTCTTGCATTGGCGTTGTTGTAGAACGAGCTCATGAACGATTGCGAGTGACTCAGCGAGTTCATTTGCATTTGTGGAGGTTCGACACTGGGTGGCACTGAGCTCGGACCACCAGTGGGCGTATGACTACCAGCACCACCACCACCACCACCGCCCGCACCACCAGCACCAGTCGAACCACCACCAGCTGCACCACCATTAGATGAAGCACTATGATGATATTGAGACATGGCTGCCGCTGCAGCAGCAGCCGCCGCCGCAGCATTGTTATTCGATTCGACAACATCGAGGAACGAGCTATTCTCATCCTCCTCCCGGCTGTGGGCGCTATGCTGATGCTGATGCTGGTGACTGGCATGGCTGGCATGGCTGGCAGTGGCGCTGCTCATGAGTCGCGCCAGGAAATCACGATTCTGGCCGAGCAGCTTGCTATGCTCATCGACGGCACTTGGTGGGACCGCGAAACCCAAATCCTGCCCGGCACTGCCACCACTTGAGAGTTGACCGCAACCTGAAGAACCACCGGAGCCAGCAACTGCTGCTTCATTGCCGACATCGCCGCCATCGCTCAAATGACGATCATCGGCACCAATCCACTTTTTGCTGCCCTTGCTGACGACCAGATTCTGACCCAAGGCTGCATTCATGGCGCTCGCATGGCGGTAGCTGGCCTCGCTGTGCGTCTGTTGACCCGGCTGCTGTCCATGCTGCCCGTGTGGATGCGTGTGTGCGTGGTGCGGATGCGTTTGATGGGAGTGATGCTGTTGGTGCTGTTGTTGTTGCTGCTGTTGCTGTTGTTGCTGTTGCTGCTGTTGTTGCTGTTGCTGTTGCTGCTGATGGTGATGATGGTGTGCCGCCGCCGCCGCAGCCGCCGCTTCTTCATCATCCTCATCGTCGTCGTCGTCATCGTCCAGGCCGACACCCACACCCACACCCACACCACCCATGTGACCCATCATATGACCTAGTTTGGCGGGATCGTCACCAGCCCCGGCCATGGCCGAAACAGCTGCAGCAGCGGCAACAACTTGCTGCACCTGTTGTTGGGCGCTCAGACGTTGTGCGGTTGTAGTGAGGAAGGATTCAACGAGGCTGAGCTGTGCGTTCTGCTTGCGGCGCACCTGCTCCAGACGTGCACTCTCCTCCTCCTCTTCGGCATCGTGCAGTTGCTGCTGTTGGAGTTGCTGCTGCTGCTGTTGCTGCTGTTGGTGGGCGTGTGCATGGCCATGGGCATGGGCATGGCTATGAGCATGATACTGAGCCTGCTGCTGCTGCTGTTGCTGATGCTGATGCTGCTGATGGGCGTGGCTTAGATGTGAGGGCGACTGGTCCAAGTGGCTGCCATGGAGCTGTTGTTGTTGTTGCTGCTGCTGCTGTTGCTGATGGCATTGCTGGGCATGTTGCTGCTGCTGATGCTGCAGCTGTTGTTGCTGCTGTTGTTGCTGTTGTTGATGCTGCTGATGTTGATTGGCATGCGATGTGCTGGTCTCCTTCTTTCGCTTGCGCTTACGGCCGACGCCGACCGTGGAACTAGCAAGGGCATTGACCGAAACGGGCACGGGAACTGGCACGGGAGGACCCTTATCACCAAATATGCTGGAGATCTTGGAGCTGAGAAGGGATAGATTTGGCTCGTTGCGGCAGAGATCCTTGATGGATTTACCGCTCTTCTTGATGGCCTCGAAGATGTTGTCATCACTGTATTCGGTGTCACTCTGCATCGAGCTGCTGAGCATGGAGTTCTGGTTCTGATCCTCAAGACTCTTGCGACGACGTCGCGGTGCTTGCTCTGTGGGAAGGGAGGGAAGATGGAGGGCAGCGTTAGGGCCAGCTGCTGCTGCTACTGCTGTCATCAACTGCGCCTGACCCATTGGCTTACCCAAAAAGTCCACCTTCATGCCACCGGAATAGGCATCAAAAGTGTAGGCAACGCTACGCTCAATCTTTGGCATCTGCTCCTGGGTGTAGTTGTGCACCTTCTTGTAATGGAATTGCAGGCACTGCTTTGTGGTAAAGGCGGCATTGCACTCCGGTTCCGCGCACCTAAACGATAAGAATTTGAAAATTGATTTTAATCGATTGTAGCTAGGATCGACTAATCGATTCAATTAGATTCGATTCGATTTGATTCGTTTTGATACTTACTTGAAAGGCCTCACACCCGAATGCGTTAGCATATGGATCTTCAGATTGCTGCGATTCTGGAAGAGTTTCTGGCAGCGCGGACAACTCACAACGGTTGAGTTGCGGCTATGCACCTCCTTCGAGTGGCGCTGCAGTGCCGCACGCGATCCTAGAAGTTTTGAACATAATTTACACTGAAAATCTCGTAAAACTTCAGCCATATCTAAAATGAAATTGTATGAAGAAAATGAAATTTTCGGATTGTGGTGATTTTGAAAGAAAATTAGTGAGTACAGAAAATTCATAGGTTAACTGAACGCAACAACAAACAAACCACAACAAAAGCATAATATACTATAGATAGAAGACAAACCTATAAATATATATTATACAAAATGCCGCTCTAGACAGCCCTAAAAAATACAAACTTAAGATCAAATATATATCAAACATAAATCATAAACACAAAGCAAATCATTCACTAAAAGCGATTATACAATGATGCAGTTTTACGAGTGTGTATGTATGATGGTTGTGATAGGTGTGTGTGTGTCTTTGTCTAAAGATCTAAAGATTTTACTAATGTCACGAAATGTGACGAAATCTGTATGATTTTTCAATTTCATTTCAGTTTAGTATTTATATTGTTTCATTAAGAATTCCTTTACGTTAAAGTTTTACTAAATCGCTGGAAGTTTTCGAGAAGTTCTTGTCAAATTTACCACAAAATCTTTTTAGATCTCAAGCAATAGACAAATATATATTTGTTCTCTTAAGTTGTTCCATAAAGTTACTGTTAGAAACCTTAGGTTTCGTTATGGACTACAGGAAAATAGGACTTAATTCTTCAAGTGTTATTAATGCTAAGTTTATAATTCTCAATTAAATCGTTGTAGGTTTTTATTTGTGTATAATGTACATAGCATGTCAAATGTATTAACCCAAAAAAGAAAAGTACATAAGTTCTTAAGCAAATCAAATCAAGTTGATAAAAATGTTTTTGACCAATTGGGCTGATGTTCAACAAAAGAGGCATATGAGAATATGAGCGATCATAGATGCATGGTGTATTATGGATGTCTTTTTGTGATGATTGATTGATTGATTAATGGTTGTTGTTGTTGTGTGCTTAGATGATTAGTTAGTTAGTAGTTACGGCTAAGCAATTATATTATTAGTAGAAATATTCGTTAGTATTATTATTATAGGTAAATTAATTTTGGGGTTTGGATGGACTATTGAGAAGCGGTACAACGACGCAGTATATGTATATATATATATATATTGTTAGTAATGCGAGCTTACGATTTACGTTTTACGATTTACGATTTACAATATGTAGTTGTGTTACTTAACGCCGCTAGATGGTTGCATACGCTTACGCTATTCAGACATCTACATATAATATGTAGAAGTATTTACGAAGTAGGCATGTAATTTATGTTCTACATACGTTCTAGAGTCGTGCCATTCCCAACTTACCACTGTGCACATGCTTAATATGTGCCTTCAGTTTCTGCGGCTGACAGAACTTGCGACCGCAGAAATCGCAAACGGGTCGCGATCGATTCGGATTCGAGGCACACCCATAGGTGCGATGCATCTCCAGATAGTTGAGTCGCAGGAAAAACTTATTGCAATACTGGCATTGGTAGGCACCCTTGCCATCATGCTTCTCGGCTGCATGCTTCATGATGTTATCCTTGCCCAGCACAGCCTCACCGCACACCTTGCAATGGTACTTCCTAATGGTCAGACTCATTGAGGGATCGTGAAACACGGAACAATGCGTGCGGTAGTACAACGGATGCTCAAATTTCAAATTGCAGCCGCCACAATCTGTTGAAGATTTACATTTATATCAAATATTAATGGTATTGGGGTAAAAACAATGGCAAAACAATGTAGGAACTCTACTGCCGTACCGGAGTATATAAGCCCATTTGAGTTTTCCTAACTTACTTATCTTCTCGGTGTGCTTCTTGCGCCACATTGTGTTACAATCGTCGCTCCAATAAAGTAGCTCCATGCCGTTGCGCAAATCGCGACAGCTAACAAAGTACGCTTGGCGATCGATGGAGACGAGATTCACATTGCGTTCCTCGTAGCTGGGAGCGGGTCGAATGAAGCGCAACCAATTGGATGCATTGGGATTATCGCAGCACAGCAGATAAGATTTATCAGCGCCAGCCTCACATATCTCAAATATCCATTTCATGTCGCTACCCTCCCGGACCTCGCCCGTCTGCACCGGTTGTCCGATAAGGGGTCCCAGTTTGGTATACGCCCGAACCTCAGTGCGAGCAAAGACGCCCGTGACATTGGGTTCGACATTGTGTAACTCGAATTCGGCGGGCACGGATGCCTCGGCAAAGGTAATCAGTGGCTTTGTCTCTAGCTCCGATAGCTGGGACGACTCATCCATGTCCATGTCCTCCATGTCATCCTCATCGTCGTCGTGCCGTGGCCTACCATGCTTGGCCTGACGCTGTGCGTCCGCCTTCAGCTTGGCCAGTGCCTCTAGATTGCGTCGCTCGATCCACTCGGCCAGGTCCACGGCATCCGTAACATTGCCGCAGGCATTGCGTAGTGGACAAAGCTTATGGTCATGCGAGATGGAGCATTCGCGACAGGATTGTTGCGATCTGAACGCTATATCATGCTCATCTTCCTCCTCCACAAAGTTCTGCTCCATTTTCATTTCACGCGCCAACGCCTCCTCGTCCAGCTCCTCGTCGTCCTCATCATCGTCATCCATACCCTGCCCACCCGCCGCATCATCATCCGGCTCATCATAGCTATTCGGTGGCATCATTGCTGCAGCTGCTGCTGCGGCCGCGGCAACTGCTGCTGCCGCAGCTGCAGCTGCCGCTTTGGCTGACTGCGATTTCTTGTTGCCGCCGCCGCCATGACCCTTCGACGACCGCACGTGGAAGTGACCTAGACCAGGACCATTGCTCGAGATGATTCCGGCGTCCACCGTATCAGTGGCTGTCGTTGTTCCTGACGTTGAATTGGTGTTGTCCAGCAGCTGCTGTTGCTTGTGTTGCTGTTGCAGATGATGATGATGATGTTGATGTGGATGATGATGATGCTCCTCATCGTCATCGTCATCCTCGTCGCTGTGTGGCGCTTGCGTTGCTGCTGCAGCCGCTGCTGCTGCCGCCGCCGCTGCTGCAGCCTTCTTGAGGCAGAGTGCGCTCGGCAGCGACTCTTTGCTGCTTGCCTCCAGTTCGCTCTTAATCTTCTCCGCAATGCGACAGTCGAGCACCTCGGGTAATGCCGATGAGGCAGAAGCCGCCGCTGCTGCTGCTGCAGCCGCTGCCGCCGCCGCAGCTGCAGCATTCGCTTTGAGAGCTGCTGCAGCAGCTTTGGCTTCCTGTTTTTTCGACTTGGCTGTCGTCCCGAAACTGTTACCATGATAGCCGCCCGCTGTGACTCCAGCTGCTAGCGCTCCCTTGCTGGCCTTGCCGCCCGCAAAGCCATTGAGAGCATCGGTGGTGAACTGCACCCGCTTTTTGTAGCGTTTGCGCTGTGGTGGTGTGGGCGTGGCCAGGGCCACCGATAGACCGCTTGACTCCAGACTGCCATTACCATTACCATTTAGATTCTCTGACGTCGGTGCAAAATCCTTGACGCTCAAATTGGGCTCCAGCTTAAAGTTGCCATCGAATCCCTTGGTGGGCGTATGTGCCGGCGACGGTGGCGGCAAGCTGAGAGCGTGTGAGAAAAACAGAGAGAGAGAGAGAGATGGTGAGAGAGTTGATTAGTTGGTTGGGAAAAAATAAAATTGGGTCAACCGAAATGCGTTATTTCCATGGCGTCACGTCCACGCACGCAAAAACGCCCACAATCAAAACGCCCACACTGCCAACTGCCAACTGCTGAGTCGACAATCGTCGCAGCCGTAGATCCGCACAACCAACCCCATAGACCCCATTGACCACATCGACCCCATCTACCCCATCGGACCATACCCGACCATATCAAGCACATCTTAACCCTAACCACCCACACGTTGTCATGGCTCTTGCGCTTTTGAGCTTCTATCTCTTTCTATTATTCCTCTCATCTTCTCTGGCTGTCCGTCTATCTGTCCTGGGCTTAATTAATTTCGCTGATTTGCGGCAAGAACAAGGGGGTCCTGGACAATGTACACCATCTAACGAGATGCCAAAATGTGTACTGGACCGCTTTCAGCGGTTGCTAAGCACTAGAAGCAGCAGCAGCAGCAGCAGCTATATGATTTCTATTTCTATTGTAAGTACAAATTCAAAGCATTGCATCCAACTGATGCTTCTATTCACATTCACAATAATGCAATACTGTAAGCTCTATAAGCTCTTGGGTTATTTAAGTATAAGGTGTAAAGATTTAAGCTAAGTTATTTTCACTTCTATCATTATCTTATTAACTGAATTATTAGTCGTTAGGTTTATGATGTTCATTATTATAAGTTCCATATAAAGGCGTTAATAACAGTTATTGCATCATTAATCATAGGGACCTCATTAAAATGTATATATAGGTTTTTTCGAATCTGAGTAAAAATAATAATATTAATCGTAAAATTCTTATCTGTCGGTCATTATTTGACTATTGTAGCTGATCGAATGTAATCAAAGAAATAGAAGGATACTTGGTATCATATTAATTCTGAAATTAAGAACTTAGAGGGGATTCTAACGAAATCTTTGGGGAAATGTAGAACACTTTAAACTTTACCCCTTTCTCAAGGATAAGATTGTTTGAGTTTGTTGGAAAGAAACAGTAGCATCCAAAAACTTACAAAAAAGTGAGAGAGAACAAGCGAGAAGTTAGAGGTACAATGATTTTGTTGTTACTTTAAGATCCTTGCAGTAAAACCAACTAACCTAAAGCACTGTTTCTGTTCTGTTGCATCAGCTTAAGTTTTGCTTGTCTCTCTGAGCAATAGTTTCTGTTATTTCCTATCAAACTAATTAACTAAATAGCGCAGCTAAACGATTATTCTGAAGAAAACCATTCGAACAATGCAATAAGCTCATAAGGGTTTGTAGTAGGAGCATTTGATAAGTTGACTTCCTGCTAAAAATGAATGCTTCTTGATTGCAGAAAAAGGTCAAGGGGAAAAGCAATAAGCCGTCCATCACGAATCTGGTAGTTTTCATCGGAAATCTACTTGAAAGTTTCACTATTAAAAGCTTAACATTTCGCTCAAAACGTTAACAAGTACGCGGAAAACGTCAATAACGATGTGCCATCATTAAATCGTCGTTAATCCTTCATATCGTTATCATTATTAGTTCCATTGTAGCTACTTGACCGGAAATTATATATATTCGAACGAAACACTTCAGCAACTGGTTGCTGTTGCACAGTCTCTTAAGTTTTCAATCCCCTTCAACCTTCAACCCACGTTTCCTTTGTCCCGCTCTCTAACTGGCTTCATTTCCTTTTACCTGCAATGGGAATGCTTTTTTCCTACCCGTTCTTTTGTATTATACCTTCTTTGTATTGAGTCTTTGTGAATGCTGGGTTGGTCACTTCAATTGCTTCGAAGCCTCAAAGGGTATACAGAAAAATACACCTGCATTCCATTCCCGTTCCCGTTCCTGTCCTTCCTCCCCGCCCTCCCCGCCCTGCCCGTCCTCTGTTCATATCCATTAACCTATTCCTGAATTTCGAATTTCGTGCAGAGGAAATTCATCAAAAACCTAAGTGTTGTTGTTGTTGTTTCTGTTGTTGCCATCTCTAAAAATTGCACATGTTCGTTCGGTCCGCAGCAAAGTGAACATTATGCGTCTGTCTACATGTACATACGTGTGTGTGTGTGTGTGTGTGTGTGTGAGTATGTGGGTGGTTGGGAATATATATTTGTGTTATCCTTCATTAAATCCTCCACCTTAGAGAGAACCTTAACAACACAATATCGCATCGCAAAACAGTGCCAGAGAATAAAACCGGCTCCCCACAAATTCACTCCACTCCACTCCGACTCCCTGCTCCACTTTGTCACACCCATAGACAGAAAAACATCCCTAACCCTTACCACCATCGCCACCCTTCTTTCCCTCCCCTACCCTTTTCTGCACTTACTACTGTGTTCGACTGTTTTTGTGTTTATGTTTCTGTTTCTGTTTCTGCTTCTGATTCAGTTTCGGTTTCTGTGTTTTTTGTTCCTGCAGTTTGCTTGACTCTTCGTCCCGCTCTCTTTCCCTCCCTCACCATCTCTCCCTCCCTCTCTCTCTCTCTTGCACTTTGAATATTTCCCTTTTGCGCTGAGTTGAGTAGATATATATGTACGTATGTATGTATGTATGTATGTATATGTGTGTCGCCGTTATGCCATTAATGTGCTGCTTGAGGGCGTTGCGGAGGGTTTCGCTGGCCCATCACATTGCTTTGGGCTCGGTATTTGTGTGTGTGTGTGTGTGAGTGTGTGTGTGTGGGTGTGTGTGGGTGTGTGTGGGTGTGTGTGGGCTGATGATGAGTTTCTATATGAAGGGAGTGAGGCTGATTCCGAATCAGATTCAATTCCTGGCGCTCGTTTCGTGTGCGTTACTCGTTGGCGCATTAAGTACATTCATCCTTGCATACACACACACATACACACACACACACACTCACACCTCCTCACCCACCGCCAGTGTTGTGCTTTTTGGCGAAATGTGGAAAATGCGCAGAAATTGGCGACATGAGCAAAATGCGAGAATCGAAATAAACACGAAATGAACGAGAAAAAGCAACGGCAAAGGCAACGGCAACGGCGTCGCACAACAACAACAACACGCTGATTGTGTGTGTGTGTGTCGAATTCGTTGAGAGTGTGAGTGTCTGTGGGAAAATGTGCAATGGAACCCATGGGAAACATGCTTAAAATTACAATTCAGCTGATAAACTTTATGCTGTGTGTGTGTGCGAGTGTGTGTACATACGGGTTAACAAAAATCGAAAGAGCAGAGCTTTCTATTCAAAGCTGTACTGATCAGTTGACCCTATCGCTGTGATAATGCTAAAAAAGCTTAAAATGTATGCTCTTTTGTTTGTTGCCATATCGAAATAATTGATAATTATCGAAGTCTTAGTGACTAGAACTTTGTTGTTTAGCAAGGTTGTAACTCTTTGTTCATGGAAACGAAGTTTCATTTTAATAATAGCTTTGGTTACTTTATCTCTCAATATACCCTTAAACCATAAAATAGGTAAAAAAGGGTATAATGGTTTTATGCAAAAGTATGTAACAGACAGAACAAAGCTCCTCCGATCCCATATCATGTCGATATAGCCATGTCCGTCTGTCCGTATGTATGAACGTGTCGATATCAAGAACTAAAAAAGCTAGAGACTCCAGATTTTGGATATGAGCTCTCCTAATCTCTGAGCAATAGTTTCTGTTATTTCCTATCAAACTAACTAACTGAGCAATTTAGCTCAGCTAAACGATTCTGAAGAAAACCAATCGAAGAATGCAATAAGCTCATAAGGGTTTGTAGTAAGAGCTTTTGATAAGTTGACTTCCTGCTAAAACAGACTGCTTCTTGATTGCAGAAACAGGTTAAGGGGGAAAAGCAATCAGTCGTGCATCACGAAACTGATAGTTTTAATCGGAAATCTACTTGAAAGTTTCACTATTATAAGCTTAACCTTTCGCACAATGACAGAGTTCGCGGAAAACGTCAATAACGATGTGCCATCAACCAATTGTCGTTAATATTTTAAAATGAGGATTGAAACTAATAATAAAACAATGATAATCAGTGAAATTTGTATTAAAATCGGTCAAGAAACACCACAGATATGAAACCCTCTAGCATTGGTCCGGTAGTACACGTACGTCTATGTCTGTCAGCCCGACCGTCTGTCCGACTGTAAGGTAAAGGGTTAAGGGTATCTTCTAGTCGAGCTTACTCGACTAGAGCCTTCTTACTTGGTATGTTTGCCTATCTTCAACTAAATAATGAATACTCACACGATTTATTATGCATATATATGCACATATGTATACTTATATGTACTTTTGTATGTATGTATGTAAAGGTTCAGGTTGGGTCGAGTACTAGGTTATGTGATCCGAGTCAGGGGCAAAATGTGGAATCAACTTAACCATTGGCATCCTGCACACTGACGCCCAAGAAGAGAACGCGAATGCTGAAATTAAATTTTGGGTCTGACCATGCAAGCATAACAAACTGAAGAAGAAGGAGAAGAAGAGGGGGTTGGGTAGGTAAGGAAAAGGAGCAAAGCGCCAAATGGCACGCTCGCTAGCTGCAATGTTGCAACAGCAACAGCAGCAACAACAACAACTATGTTGCATGGCAAGGAAAGGCAATACCAACTCTGGGAAACACTGCGCGCATTTTTGTTTGGTAGCAGACACATTTATACACAAAAAAACACACACACATACACATAGATACATATATATACAGCAATTTGGCAGCATGGCATGCAAATGCATGCAAAATTCTGTTGTTGCAACAACAACAACAGCAACAAGGAACAACAACAAGGAACAACGACAACCGCATTCTGCAGAATGTTGCTTGAGTATGTGCCACTGAGCACATGTATGTATATGTGTGTGTACGTGTACGTATGTGTGTGTGTGTGTGTTTTGCTTTTTCCGCTTCCGCTGACATGGCGGCTGCAACGACGTCATCGTTGGCGCTTGCACACAGCAGGGCTCCCGATCTCTCTACAGTCTCTCCGGCACCCAAGCAGCCAGCACTGGCGCTGAGACCAAGGCATGCAGGCAGAAAGGCAGCCAAGCAGCCAGGCAACCAAGCAGGCAGGCAGGCAGCGAGGCAGGCTGGCAGACGGTGGCATGAAACATGAAAGCTGCGTTGCATGCAACCGCACAAGTTGGGCCCCAATGCTGCCTTTGTCGTAGTCGTTGTTGTCGTTGTTTGGCATCAGGGCAGCGGGGTGAGTGAGGGGATAGGGGGGGTGGGGCAGTGGGTTGTCGAGAGCTGCCTGGATGCACTCAGGCATGAATCGCTTTAACATGCCTTGCTTTTATGCCGCGGCGCCGCTCTTCACCTCCCCCCACTCCCGTCTACCGTCTCACTTCCCTTCACAGTCTGTAGACCAGGCTAAGCCACCCCGTTTTTAACACAGTGCGTCGTCAGACTTTGTCCCACAACTTCGCCCTCTCTCTCTCTCTTTCTCGCTCGCTCGCTCGCTTTCTCAATGATTTTGTGTGTGTTTGTTGCCCAAAAACTTGAGTGTGTGTGTGTGTGTGTGTTTGTTGTTGTGTGCCGTACCCAAACTATCAGCAATCTTGGCCAACAGAGTGTTGCCATATCTTCTTTGGCTGCCATTTGCGGCATTTCGTCTTCTTCTTGTTCTTATTCTTGTTCTTGTTCTTCTTCTCCTTCAGTTAAACACAATTCGACGCCTGAACTCAACTCAACTTAATTTAACTCGTTTCAACACGTCTCGCCTTTCTTCATCTTGCCTTTCAGCAATTTTGTCATTTTTTCCCCCAACTTTATATGCGGGCATTCGCTTATAAGTGAGAGAGATACAGTGAGAGTGAGAAAGTGCGACAGAGAAAGCAATATAATTATCCCCTCTCAACGGAAAGCCATAGTATTTAAGCTTATAGATCGGTTTGGTAAGAAGCAAACAGTCTTAACGAAAATATCTCATAATCCCTAACGGATATATATTTTTGACCCAGATCGAACGATAGTTATACCTATTTTATATAACCGTTTTTCATATACTTTAGGAGCTCCCCCAAGTTTATTTCAATGGGATTGTACTTTCGTCGAAACCTTACTAAAAAAATCGGAAACCTCAGCATTACACTTCATTTGTACCAATTTCATTGAGATCGATCGAGAATAGCGAAAGCTATCGTAGATTTATATGGACATAAGGGAGGAGTAGCAATCAGTTCAGTTTGGGTTCAGGCAATCTTCTTAATCAAGAGTTCCCAATCGTTCCCAATCGTTTCTAGATGACCTGACACTTAGCAACAACAATCTCCCTTAATCAGTTCCCCTTTTAAGATCTACTTTGGTTATGTACTCACTTGTTTAGACGATCCGTATCATTATCGGCGAGATTCAGCAGGTAGGCAACGAATTCCACATCGTTCTTGAACTGCAGCCGAGTGCGCATGTGTTCCCATTTTTCGGCATTCTTGGTGCCAATGTAGATGTTCTTGCTGTAGTTCTGATGGCGATATTTGCGGCGTTCGCTTGCCGCACAGCCACTGCCGCTGCCGCTGCCACCGCTGCTCGACTGTTGCTGCTGTTGTTGTTGCATTTGATGCTGCTGTTGCTGTTGCAGCTGCAGTTGTTGGTGTTGCGCGTGCGAATTGCTGCTGTGTCGCTGCGACAATTGCTGCTGTTGCTGCTCGCTGCCGCAATTAATGGCGCTGCTTAGATTCGAGCTGAGCGCATGGTTGCTGTTGTTGTTGGTGGAAAAGCTAGTGTTGCTGTTGCCACCAATGAGACTACTTGGTGCAGCAATGCTGTTGCCACCACCACCACCAGCAGCTGCTGCTGCAGCCGCTGCAGCACTTGCATTGACCATATCCAGGACAGTGGCTGTGGCATTCTGATTATGCTGATGCTCCATTTGGGCAGCAGCAACATTTGCTGCACTTAACTTGGCAGCTGCTGCTGCTGCCGCCGCCGCTGCTGCAGCTGCCGCAGCAGCAGCCACGGCACCAATATGCAAGCCGCTGCTTTCGGCTGCAGCGGAACTGGTTAAATGGGCTGGTGTTAGGGCTGTGCGGCTATCCAAATGACTGCTGGCCGCATCCTCGTCATCCTCATCATCATCGTCATCATCATCGTCTTCGTCGTCCTCGTCATCATCATAGTCCACCTGGGCCTCTCTGTGATCGTGCCGCAGATCTGTTGCCACTGTGGGTGGCGCTGCGATTAGACTATTGTTGTTGTTGTTGTTGGTGTTAAGGGTGCTGCTGCTGATGTTGTTGATGTTGATGTTGCTGCTGCTGTTGATGTGCTGGTCCATGCCATCGTCATTGTCGTCATCTTCATCATCATAGTCATCGTCATCTTCGTCCAGTGGCTCTTCCTCCTCGTCTTCATCATCCTCCTCATCCTCGTCCATTTCACGATCACGATGCTTGTTGCTGTTGATGTTGTTGTTGTTAGTGCTGCTGCTACCACTGCTACTGGTGTTGTTGTTGTTACTGCTGCTGTTATTATTGTTGTTATAGTGAAGCTGTTGCTGCTGCTGTTGCTGTTGTTGTTTGCCATTGTGCAAGGCGCTCACTGCAGCAGCGACGACGGCTGTTGTTGCTGCTGCAGCCGCGGCGGCAGCAGCTGCTTGCTGTGCTGCTGTTGGACCACTGTTGCTGTTGTCGTCGCTGCTTGGCGAGCTGCTGCGACTGCTTCTACTGCTGCTGTTGTTGTTGTTGTTGCTGCTGTTGTTATTGTTGCTGTTGCTGGTAATGTTGTTGTTGTTGCTGCTTATGTTGCTGCTGCTAATGTTGTTGTTGCTGCTGCTGTTGTTGCTGTTGCTGCTGACAATAGTCTGCATACGATTCGGACGCGGATGATGCGGAAGATCATCATCTCCTGCATTATCGCTGCCGCTGCTGTTGCAGCCACTGCTGGCGCTTAATGAGGCTGCTGCTGCTGCCGCTGCTGCTGCAGCCGCAGCGCGACTGAGGAACGGGGCGCGTGGTACTAATGGCGTATCGGAATTATCGGAGCTATCATTGAAATCGAACGCGCTAAAATCGGCTGCATTCGCTGCTGCTGCTGCTGCTGCTGCTGCAGCTGATGTTGCTGCTGCCGCTGCAGCAGATGATGTTGTTGTTGTTGCTGGTGCTGCTGTTGATGTTGCAGCTGCTGTTGTAGTTTTCGACATGTTTTCAACGCTCAGCTTGCGACGGTTGTGAATATTGTTATTGTTGTTAATGTTGCTGTTGCTGTTGCTGCTGCTGGCGTTGCTGCTGCTGCAAGTGCTGCTGCTGGCGCTACTGCTGCGACTGCTGCTGCCGCCGTCACCACTGATTGGCGTTGTTGGACGTTGCTGTTGTTGTTGCACGGCTTGCCGGCGCCTAGTTGTTGTTGTTGTTGTTATTGTAGCAGCTGCTGGTGCTGCTGCTGCTGATGATGATGACGATGATGATGATGTTATTATTGTTGTTTTAAGTGCGCTGTGCCGAACGCTGCTCAGTTTTTGCTATTTGTTGTTGTTGTTGTTGCTGCTGCTGCTGCTGCGTCGCGAATTGCTGCTGCTGCAACCGCTGCTGCTGCTGACTACACCTCTCTCGGCCTCTGCTACCGTCGCTGTCGCTGCTGACGCCGGCGGCGATGCTGCTCTTGGCGCCTCTCTTTGCCTCTGCTGCTGTTTTTGCTTCTGCTTCTTCTTCATTATTCACACGCACACACGTCGCGCGTGCAAGCTACACACACAAGCACACACACTCACACACACAGACACCCAATCAGACACACAGACACACTACAGTCGTAGTTGCTGCTGATGTTGTTCTTGTTCCTGTTGTTGTTGGTCCTGGTGCTGCTGCGTATGTTGCTGCTGTTGCATTTCTTGCGTGTTTGTTGTTGTTCCAAATTTTATTGTCGTTGCTGCTGTTGATTTTTGATATTTTGTTGTATGAGTTTGTTTCTATTTGTTGTTAATTCGTTTTTGGTTTTTGTTTAGTAATTCTTGCTTATTTCTGAGATGCAAAAAGGAACAAATGTATTAGCGTCGTTTTATCTACACCCTACACACACACTAACACACACAAACACACTTGCTCAGCGCTGTTAGCGTCGACGGCAACGCCAACGCATGCAGCGCAATGTGAGCGAACAGAGCGAAGGAAGCACAAATTGGCAAGCGCGAACGGCACCAACAACAACAATAACAGTAAGCACCAAAAAAACCCAACCAAAAAGGAAGAGAAAAAAGCCAAAAAAGCTCGTCGGTACGTTAAGTCCCGTTACTCGCTGTGGTTGCCAGTGTTGCCAGACTGCATTCGCTGCGTCGCTGTGGCAACGCTGCATGCAAACGTTTCTCTTTTCCTTTCTGCTTTTGTATGCAAGAATTCCTTCGTTATTTGATGATGTTTTTTATTTTTAATGGAACTCTTCTTTGTTCTTAAGCGAATGCTCAAGCCGTTGCTTTGTGTTGTGTTGCGCTTGTTTGCTCATTGAAAGGAAAAGCACAAAACATATTAAACAAAAATATAAATATGTTAACTAAAATTGCCCAGTAAAACTTTCAATAACAACAAAAAACACAACAGCAATAGCCAAATTCACTATATATATAGAGTTTTAAGCGTTTTTGGACTTATTCCCCGTTACTTGGGCAGCTGCTTTGTTATTTGTTGTTGTTGTTGCCGTTGCTGTTTTTGTTGTTGCTGTTGTTGCTGCTGTCTCCTCTGATTTTCGAGAACTTATTTCATTTTTTTGCCGTCCTGTCGCTCACTTGTTCTTATACGTATGTGTATGTGTATGTGCGTGTGTGTGTGTAACACCCACTCAGTGTTTGAAAATGTGCTCTCAATGGATTATTAGGTGGGTTTTGTTGGTTGGGGAAGAGTGTTTGGGAGGTAGGGGAGCGGGTGCTAGACGCCTCGCCTTGCCTTCACCGCCGTTGCACTTTTTGCCATTTGCTTGCAGCGTTTTTTCTTTATTTTTTCTTGCTACGTTTTTATATATACATATATGTACACATACATATAGAGATATAGAGTTGAACTATTTCACACAAATTTAACACTCACTTCAAAAGAATTTGTTACAAAAAACCGAGTGAAAAAAAAGAGTTGCAATGATTTTTGTATGTTGTTGTTATGGTTTTGGTTTTTTGGTTTAATAGAATTAAATAACTTTTTGTATTTTTGTGATGTTTCTGCTTTTTGATTAGTATTTTGCTGCTGCTTTATTGTATTTTTGTGTGCTTTCGATTGTGTGTTTGGTAATCCGCCGTTTTCTCCGCAGCGTTCATATGCCGTTACTCGCTGGTCGCGTCGGAATGAAGGACTTTTTATTTATGTGTATGTCCTCGTCGCAGCCATCGTAGCCATCGTCGTCGTTGCCGTCGCTGCCGTTGTCGTCGCCGCCACCGCCGCAGCCGCGTCGCTGTCGCTGCGGCTGTCATTTCTCGATGTTTCCTATGGTCTGTGGTGGTCTGTGCCTGCGCGCGCGCTTCCATGTCTCGTATGTGTGTGTGTGCCTGGTGCCTGTATTGGAGTGCGAAAAAGTTTCAGCGAGCAGCGCCGCCAAAGCGCCACAAAGACATATACTCACACACGCTCTAACTCCATGCACATGTACACATGTATACGCACATGCTCACGCTAACGCTAACTCTCTCTCTCACTCACGCTCTCTCTCTCTCTCTCTCTCTCTCTCGATGTGTGTGCGACCAAAAGCTCGGCCAAGTCGCGGCATTGCCGTCGTCGTCTATTGTACAGAGAGCCCGCCGACAGCGCGACCGAAAGCCCTTCTCTGTGTGTGTGTTCGTGTGTGTGTGCGTGTGTGTGGGTGGTTGTAGGTGTATTTGTACACGCGAATTGAGATGACGACGACAACGACGACAATCGCTGATTATAATAGCGACAAGGACATGTTTTTAGTACACTGCCAGGAAGCCCAAAAAAATATTGCATATATTAAAAAAAGTTTACACTTATTTTGTACTGTAAAATGAAGGGTTTTGTTAAAATTTATTAATATAATCTATTTTTTCAATTAGTTTTATAAAATGTAATGATGATAACGATTAAGATTAGATTAGAGCATAAGTCGAAGTTTTCAATAAACAAACTTTCAGTGTATTTGGTAGTCGGTGTAAGTGTACTTTCTCACAACGTTCTCACATTGTTTTTAAAATGTTCTTGAAGGGACAAGGACAACGAAAGCTACAACATCCCCAAAAAGTCGATGAGCAACACAAGGCGCACATTGCTCATAGTCACAGTCGTTGCCATTGCCCAATGCCCATTACCCATTGCCCATTGCCATGCCCATTACCCATTGCCCGCATCCACATGGAGTCACAGTCACAGAGTTACACACACTCAGGAGTCAGGGACAGAGTCGCAGAGTCGTGTCCACTTCGTCCACACACAGTGGTCATAAATCGAATTTTTTGTTTATGTAGTGGTGGGAAAGCTGCTGGGAAGCAAAGCAGTTGACGATGCTTGCGCATAGCCCTCGTACCCCACCCCCCAGCACCCAGCCACTGACACCTACCGTCACTGCCATACAGTGCGCTCTCCCACATCCACATCCATGTTCGAGCTAAAGCTAAAGACAAGGACTATGTGTGCGGCTGACGTTGGCCGCGCAGCCACTTCACTGCCAACGTCGCTGCCGACGCATCGACGCGGCATCAATGCTTTACGGTTTGTTGTGTTTTTCGATACCCCTTCCCCTACCCTGGGCGGGTCGATGGAACGTGCCATCGCTGTCTGTGTCTGTGTGTGTGAGAGTGCGGGTGCGGGTGGTTGCTCTGCTGGCGTTTATGCTGGCAGCGGACAGCGCTGCCATCGTCATCGTCTTCTTCGTCTACTCGTCTATATTGGGCGGTGGGGCGACTGCGTCGCTCTTTTGCGCCTGCTCCTGCTCACAATCTGGCGTCTCGCTACTTTGTGGTGCCCTTTTTTTTTGTTTCTTCTCTCTGCTGCTGCTGCAGCTGCTGTGGGGGATGAAAAATGGAAATTTCTTGTGCCTTTTTCGCCACAAGTACATTTGTACATGGTACATACATATATCTAATAATATGTATGTATGTATCTGTGGAAAAATGTTGTGAAAACAAAATTTTGTCAGTTTGTATTCGTAAACTCGTTAAAATCTACTCGTTTAATTTGCGAGTTACCTGTTAAGCATTCAAAATAACAAAAATTATATTTGAAAAGTTTTACAGAGTTAAGTGAATATTATAATTGTAAATGCACGATATGATGAAATGAAAATTTTTGTATTTTAATTGCAATTATTTTTTGGTTTTCATATTTCGGGTTTTAGTTTGAGCTAAGAGCAATAATAATTAAAAATGGTTTGTAATAAAAGCATGTTTGCGCTATGCAGATTTTGTTTTGCTGGGTGAAGCTTAAAAATATTGCGTTGAATTAATTTATATATTGTGTTGCGTTAATCTACACAAATATATCAATTTGGTGTTTGATGAAAACCTGCATTAATAAATATGTTAACTAGCTGAAGCTTTTTATACCCTTAACACATAAAATGGGCAAAAAAAGAGTATATATGTATTTGTGCAGAAGTATGTAACAGAGCATTTTGCCGAAAATCGGGCATTTAATCAATTTTCACATCTGCTAAAATCAAAAAACGTTTAATGCAATTATGTTGTAAATTGATCAAAGCTTATTGATCCATAACAGTTATGTTAAGTTATGTTATTAACACCTGTTATCATCCCTGTTATGTTATTAACACTCAAAGTCAGCTGCTGTAACCGAAAAATAAACGCTCTGTTAAAGTGAAAAAATGAACGTTCAGCAAAATTCAATAATTACAATATTTAACAAACAGCAAACAACAAATTGGTAATGGAATTAAATAATATGGGTTTCTATTATGCGTTTTGCATCATTTGTTTCACATTTTGTTGGTTGGTGGTTTTTTTCTTGTGTATTTAAAAAGTGCTTTTCACTGGAAATTTTTAGAAATACATTTCAACTTTGCATAGATTATACAAAATTGTTTGCAATTGTTAGTAAAACGCTAACCACCATTTTATGAGAAATTTAAGTTTTCAGAGCATAACCTCAGGGTAAAAATAGCCAAACTGTTAAAATGTGGCATACACTGAAATACTTATCTAAGTCAAATGATACTGTTTTGTTATAATAAGATAGAAATATCATAAGAATGTTTATTAATTGTAATTTTAAACCGAAATTTTGCGCTTAGGAACGAGTTTCCGCAGATTTATTTAACTATTTTTAAGCAACCCACCTCCCGCCCGTCCGACCGAGGGGCGCACCGCGTAGCGTGCGATTACGAAGATCGCGAACAAGTAGACAAATGAGACAAGACTAATTTTTTTTATAGAGCAAATAGAAATAGCACTATGTTTTAAATAGGAAAGATAATCATATGTATCACATAAGATTCGAAAGGGGACTTAGGGATAGGAACTGCAAAGTTAATTTGGTGGATTAATATTGAAGAATCTATTTCACCATTTATTAAGTTATGGAGAAAGGTTATTGCTAGCATTGTTCTACGGTTAGAAAGTGAGGGAAGATTTATTAGTAAAAGTCTACTATGATAGGAAGGTAAGTTAATAGAATTATCCCAGTTAAGGCCCCGAAGAACAAAAAGCAAGAATTGTTTTTGCACCGATTCTAATCTATCCTGATGAATCCTGTATTTGGGATACCATATACAAGATCCATATTCCAGAATCGGTCGCACAAGAAACACATACAAGGTTTTTGTTAAGTAGCGCTTAATGAACACCAAGGCACTTGATGCACGATTTGCAATTGAAGAAATATGCTTGTCGAACTTAAGCTTTGGGTCCATTAGAATACCCAAATCCACAACCCATTCAATCCGATCAAGTGGTTGGTTATCCAGAAGATATGTTTTGAATTGGGACATTCGTCTGTAAAAAGACATAACTTTACATATACTGCAATTGAGATGCAATAACTTCGTTCTACACCTAGTTTGAAAATTGTCTAAGTCACTTTGCAGTTTATGACCAGACAGAAGACTTGAAGCTGGCATGCATAATTTTACATCATCAGCATACATCAACAACCGAGAGTGATTGATAGCGGGAGGAAGGTCGTTAATAAAAAGCGTAAATAATAAAGGTCCAAGGTGACTTCCTTGAGGAACACCAGAAGTGACCTGAACCGCTTGAGAAAGTGAGCCATTAAATAATACTCTCTGAAATCTAAAGGTTAAATAATCTTTAACCCCAAGAGTGAGACTATTGGGAAAGCCCAATAGTTGAAGATTATGACTTACAGTGTCGAAAGCCTTACTGAAATCAGTGTAAATAACATTAGTTTGCATCTTTTCTTAAAAGCCTTTGATAACAAATAATGTGAATTCTAGTGAGTTAGTAGAGGTAGACGTATGTTTCATGAATCCGTGCTGGCATGGTGAAATCATGAAATCATCATGAATACAAAGATGTTGAAGATGAGAGGTTATCAATTTCTGAAAAATGTAACAGGGAGAAGGAAGCTTCTCCGACCCAATAAGGATATATATGATTGAACAGCATCAACAGCCGAGTCGATTTAGCCATGTCCGTCTGTCTGTATGTATATACGCGTCGATTTTAGGAACTATTAAACCTAGAGAATCCAGATTTTGGATATGAGCATTCCTAATACCTAGGCATAGCAAGTTTGTTTCAAATGTTCGATAACTTCTTCGGTTTATGATATACACGTCCTGGGCTTAATTAATTTCGCTGATTTGCGGCAAGAACAAGGGGGTCCTGGACAATGTACACCATCTAACGAGATGCCAAAATGTGTACTGGACCGCTTTCATCGGTTGCTAAGCACTTGAAGCAGCAGCAGCAGCAGCAGCTATATGATTTCTATTTCTATTGCATTGTACAAATTCAAAGTGGAAACCAAAGCATTGCATCCAACTGCTGCTTCTATTCACATTCGCAATAATGCAATGCTGTAAGCTCATTTCATTGGGTTATTTAAGTATAAGGTGTAAAGATTTAAGCTAACAAAGTCGTTTTCACTTGTATCTTTATCTAATTATCTGAATTATTAGTCGTTAGGTTTATGGTGTTCATTATTATAAGTTCCATATAAAGGCGTTAATAACAGATATTGCATCATTAATCATGGGGACCTTATTAAAATATATATATAGGTTTCTTCGAATCTGAGTAAAAATAATAATATTAACCGTAAAATTCTTCTTTGTCGGTCATTATTTGACTATTGTAGCTGATCGAATGTAATCAAAGAAATAGAAGGAATAGAATAGAATAGAATAGAGGGGATTTTGACGAAATCTTTTGGGAAATGTAGAACACTTTAAACTTCAACCCTTTCTCAAGGGTCAGGTTCTTTGAGTTTGTTGGAAAGAAACAGTAGCATCCAAAAACTTCCAAAAAAGTGAGAGAGAACAAGCGAGAAGTTAGAGGTGCAATGATTTTGTTATTACTTTAAGTTCCTTGCAGTAAAACCAACTAAACTAAAGCACTGTTTCTGTTCTGTTGCAAAAGCTAGAGTTTTGCTTGCCTTTCTCAGCAATAGTTTAACTTATTTCCTCTCAAACTAACTAACTAAATTGCTCAGCTAAGTGATTATTCTGAAGAAAACCATTCATACAATGCAATAAGCTCATAAGGGTTTGGAGTAGGAGCTCTTGATAAGTTGACTTCCTGCTAAAAATTAATGCTTCTTGATTGCAGAAAAAGGTCAAGGGGGAAAAGCAATAAGCCGTCCATCACGAAACTGATAGTTTTAATCGGAAATCTACTTGAAAGTTTCACCATTATAAGCTTAACATTTCGCTCAATGACAGAGTTCGCGGAAAACGTCAATAACGATGTGCCATCATCCAATTGTCGTTAATACTTGAAAATGAAGAAACACCACAGATATGAAACCCTCTAGCATTGGTCCGGTAGTACACGTACGTCTATGTCTGTCAGCCCGACCCTCTGTTCGTCTGTATGGTCAAGGGTTAAGGGTATCTTCTAGTCGAGCTTACTCGACTAAAGCCTTCTTACTTGTTTATGAATGAAATAAACTTTGGTAAGCTTGGCAACTTTTTGGTGAACTTGCTCGATCGTAACTTTTATGCTCATCCTAAACTGCACCCCGCAATAGAAGCTTATATAAAAAGTAGCTTGAAAAGCTTAGGTAGGATTAAAGCACACTTTTGGTCACATTGTGCGTCACCCTGCTAAACAAAGCTTAACTTCAGACTTTGAGCTTTTTGTTTGATTTGAAAGCTTGGCAAGGATATAGCGCCCCTGTTGGATACATTTGTCCATTGCCGGAACACAACTCTGAATGCCTGAACGAATGTGGAACGAGGGTGGTAATGACATATTTGACGCATGCGCTGGCAATGTTCACTCTCTCTCGTAGCGCTCGCTATCTTTAGCTCTCTCCACACTCTCTCTCTCGCTCTCCGTGTCGTGTGTGTGTCTTTGATATTGGAATCGTCGGTTTATCGTTTTCAGGTTAAAGCATTGCAAATGTCAAAGGCATGACTTCAGTTTCAATTTCAGTTTCGGTGCGTTCTCTGCATTTGGAGCATTGTGCAGCGTACAAACACAAAACACCAAAAAACGGTATTTCCTAAACACGACAAAGTATTATTTTTTTTTTTGGGTTTAAAACCCAAAACCGTTTATCGAATAAATTTCGCGTGCTTACTTGTTGTTGTTATTTCTTGTATTGTTTTTTTTTTCAATATTTTTTTTCCAGTACTATGGCGTGTATAAATTAAGTCAGCAAATTAAATTTCCACGCTGTGTTCTGTTCATAAACGCGCGCGTGCTTGCCAGCATGTATGTGTGTGTGTGTGTGTATGTGTGAATGAGTGTGTTTGTGAATGTGTGTGTGAGTGTCTTTGCGTGTCTTTTGTATTGACTTTATTTTAGCGTACTTTATTATATAAAGTGCTTGCGCATTGGCAATTGACAGTAGCCAATTGCCAGTCGCTTTGATTTCCATGTCGATTGTCAGGTTGTCGAGTGTCGGGTGCTATAATTACGCCAAGGAAATGTAATTAGAATCAAATGCAGGCCCATAAGTATGCTTTAATATTATGCACACGCACACACACATATGAACACTAAGCATACAATTCGTTTATTTGGTAAGGGAGGAGGATGGAGGAAGGTGGTTCGGGGCGACGTCACGACGCGTCGTAGCAACATGTCTTTGACTCAGATACGAAATTACTCGTACTCGCACTTTTTTTACCAAGCACTTACAGTTACACACGCACGCATGCCTACACACACACACACACAAACATTTACACCCGCACACTCACACACTTACAAACATACGAATCGTTTGCGCTCTTCAAATTGGTCGACGGCTCTCGTGTTCACTCTCTCTCTCTGTCACTGTTGCTCTCGCTCTTTTGCCCTTCTAAATGTCAAAATATTGCGGAAAAACAAACTTTTGTTTGGACTCTCACAGCTTTGCTGTACGTGTCGTGACGTTGCCAGCTTCGAATTGTAATTTGAAAAAGTCACATGGTTTTTAAGCTTTCCAATGCAAATTAAGGCAAGCATAATGCGCAGTCAACACTAAGCGTCTAAACGTCTAACTATTGCCTGCTTTTTACAACAGTTGTTAATTGTTCTCAGATTCTTACACAACTATCTGCGATTGGTATTTTTTATGTCAAGAGCAGCATAAATTTAAATTTTGCCGCCTTGGACTGCGCACATTGTCAGCTGCCAACAATAACAACAACAAGAGCGAAGTTTACAGCTGGTAGCGCCGCTCTCTCACATGCACAGACACTCTCTCCGCTCTTCGCAACATTGTGCTTTCACTCTCACGCCGTCGTGAGTATCGTGTCGTGCTTGACATCGGCAGCAATGGGAGAAATCGAAAACCGATTGGCATGTCGCCTGCAGGTTTAGTCCTGACTCGTACGCATAACAGAAAGGTCCTTCGCAAAAGTACGCAAAAATAAATACATATATATAGTTTTTTTTTCAGTGACTTGACTCTCTGTGTCTGTGTGTTGTGATAGTGTGCGTATGTATGTGTGTTTGTGTGTGGAACGCGCGCTGGCAACAGCAACAACAACAGTTAATAACAAGCATGGTGTAAATTTACAAACTCAACCAGAACCTTACACTAAAAAAAGAAACCAAAAATAAAGAGAAAAAAAAAACAAACACGCACACGCTTCGTTCCCCCTCAAAGTGAAGATAAAACTGAACTAAGCAACGTTAAAAGTTGTGATTCAAACTAAACTAAACTAAACATAACTAAGTTAAACTCAGGCAGCGAAACAAGAAGCGGCAATATCGTTTGGGCAATGTTTGTTGTTGTTTTTTTCATCATAATTTGTGGTGTGACAGCATCCCAGAGGCGCCGAAATGAAATCATGAATAACAGAGGAACAAAGAAAATGAGCGACAATTGAAAGTGGCAGGCAGCACACAGAAAAAAAAGAAAAGATAAAAAATAGACAGAGGGAGTGAAAGAAAGAGACAGAGGGAGAGAGAAAGCGCGTGACAAAGTCGCTTACTCTCCACAATTTCACAATTGAAGTAAACGCTAAATCAAGAGCCGCACAAATTGCACGTTTTGTGTTTTTCACTTTGCTTGTGCCGTTTACCGTTAACCATTTACCGTTCACCGTTTACCGTTCACCGTTTACCGCTTAACTTCATCTTCTGTGTGCAGCACAAAAAAACAAAACAGCACTGTGTTCTGTTCTGTTCTGTTCATCGCCCCAAATGTTCAAAGTCGCAGTCTCAGTCTCAGTCTCAGTCTGTGAGTCAGCGCTTGTTCCTGCTGTTCTCCCCCCCGACCCCCACCAGTTTCCTATTGACACTGTTATTGTTCACAGCAAGGGTTGTTTCTTTTCCTTTTTTCATTTTTCCATTTATTTATAAATTTTTGCCACGTTGCGCCTTCCAACTTCCAACCACTTGCCGCCGTCGTCGTCGACGTCATCGACTTCGACATAGCACGCGCCCTCGCTTTAACGTTAGCGCCCCTGCAACTGCCTTCGCCCCCTTCGGCAGCCATACAACAACAAACCAGCTCAGTGTCATTGGCACTCTCTACTTTCTTTTACATATTGTTTGTTGTATTTTTTGTTCGTTCATTGTTGTTGTTGTTGTTGTTTAAACTTTTGCCGCTGCTATCAGATTGCACCCTTTTTGGGTACTGGTCCCTGGGTCATCGCGTGCGGTATGGGCATAAAAGTTAAGCTAAATACTTTTGTAACGCACTGTAAAAAATCAATTGATTATTGAAAATCACAATTGAAAAATCGACAACTAACTGCAGTCCAACGATATTGTTAATTTAAAACTTATAACGAAAGAAAACTAAAATAAAAAACACTTTAAAGACAATAAAAAAAGAAAGAAAGAAACTTATAATATATATATATTTGTTGCTTATGTTTAAATATATTCGCTAATGTTGCACTTACCACCGTTCACCGCTTACGCCACCGTCACCGCCACCGCTCACCGTTCATCGCTTACCAATACCAATACCAATACAACTATCACAACCACCACCAAACATCACTACTACTATTACCACAACCAACATCAGTATACAACCACCAACTAGCTAAACTGCAAGAACCACCAAAAGAACCACAAACAACCAACCAAGCAATTATTCAATCAAGCACAGCACTTAAATATCCGGCTTGAGCCTTGAATATTCAACTTGAAACCAGTTACAACCGAGATAATACTACACCAAGTACAATTCAATGACGTTTCCCAAAATGTCTTCGTCATTGTTACAATTTGTGTCAAAAAGTGAGCGACTTTTTCCTAACTACCTAGTAACTACATATAATTTCATATGCGTACTAGTTGTTCCAAGTTCCTCTGTTTCTGTTCTAGTTCTCGTTCTCGTTCTAGTTCTCGTTCTCGTTCTCATTCTCTCGTTGTCTTGTTCTCGTTCTTGTTCAGCTATATAAATTGAATACTTTTAACTATTATTAGCGTAGCATACCACCAAAATCACCACAACCCGCAACAAATTCCAATAAATAAATCCAAAACCAAACCCAAAAACCCAAATCCTAAATCTGTTGGCCAACTAGTGGCATTATTTTGTGTCATGTTTGATGTTTGCCAGTTAATTTAATCTAGCTGATCGACAAACGAACTTAGTTGAAAATGATTTTATTTCCATACCATAAAGTACAATATATTCTATTTTAACTATCCCATGCTCTCTCTCTCTCTTCATCTTTCTCTCTCTCTCTCTTTCTTGCCCTTCACTTACCATCTTTTAAGTCCAGTCCTTAACAATGTGTATAGTTAAAAGAAGACTTTTCAACTTTTTTTTTTCGTTTTGTAATTCACTTCATTGGTAAAAAACTTTTGTCAACTTTTTGAAATTCTTGAAAAGAGCTAACGAAATATGCAAAATCTGTGACTTGATCCAATTTTAAAAAGTTGGCCACAGTTATAAAATGACATACATACTGCAAAGTAACTATTCTATTCTATTCCTTTTCTAAAACCTCCGTCCCCCTTTTTTCCTCCACACACAAGCACACATACATACATAGTACATAAGTATTATTCGTAGTAAAAGTTACTTTAGCAAAAGTCTAAAGGATTTCCTCTTCAAAATTTTCTTGCAACTGGCCAATTGTAAATAATTTTCATTCAAATAGAAAAGCATGTCCCCAAATATACATTTTGTTTTTTTGTTCTATTATAAAATCATTTCGAATGCGTTTTGAACTACGTGTTGCACATTACAATTCGAATCCATAACACACACACATAAACACACATTGACTTGAATCAAATTGAACATAAATTATCAACAAAATAATAAGCCTTCCTCGTCTTCTGTTCTGTTTGTTCCAAACTGTATTCGAATTTGTTTTTCCGTTTCCGTTTTCGTAGTTTCCAACGTTCGTTCGTTCGTTCGCTCGTTCCTCGTTATGTTAACCAGTTAATTTTCTATTGTCTAAGCGATATATAAAAAGAGTTTTGAGTAAAGGAGGAACTTACTAAGTTGCTTAAGTTAGCCGAGATGTATTCCAAATTTGAAGTAAGAAACCGAGAAAGCGAATTGAAAAGTGTTTCTTAACTACAAATTCAGTCTGTACAAAATAAAAATATTCCAAATACACAAAAACACACATAAACAAAATCTAATAGAAAGAAAAAAACTAAACTAAAATCCAATTTAACAATTTCCTATTAAACAAACGCAGCCGAAAGTGAACACTTGTTTAATTCGAAGACATCTGAGCTTTTGGAAGAAGGTAAGTTATTATTTGTGATTGATTCTTTTATTATTTACAGTTTCTTCAAAATATTTATAGTGTGCTTAAAACTTTATTGTAAGACAAAGATTTATTTTAACTTTAATCTTAAATATCTTTAAAATATTTCTAATATACTTGTCTAAAAAGTTTATGTTGAAAAATATTACTGATTTAGATTTTAATATATAATATTCATTTTGATCCAATGTCTGGTTTTGAGAAGTATCAAACCCTACTTGAATTTTGTTCATAGTAAGAACTTGTGAAGAATATTACGATATAGTTTTTCAATCTCGCCTATTTTAACAATTTATCTAGCTTCAACAATAAGATAATATTGACCAAAGTTTAAGCTCAAAAGCTCAAAAACTATAACAACTCAGCTTACAATGCTGATAAAGCCCTAGTTAATAGGGTCGAATATGATTTTCTAAAACACATTTCGTTTGTTTAAATATCATACTGAAAATGTTTCACGAATCCAGCGAATGTTTATGCCAAAACCCGTCCAAAGAACCCCCTTTGAAGAACATATTCTCAACTTTAAAAAGATTTATCTTAATGCAATTCCAATGTAAGTGAGAAGTATCTCGGTTATCTTGAGTATCTCTTGAGAACTCGACTCGTTTTATTTTTCGGGACTTTATTGCTGGCGACAATTCGGAGGGCAGACGTCGCGTTTGCTTTAAAATATTGGTTATTAGCATAGCAGTTGGCAGTTAGCTTTAGTGACAGTGGGTGTATTGAGTGTATGAGTGTGTGTGTGTGGGTGTTTGGGTGTGCGGGGGTGTTCCGGAGGGTGTATGTGGTTGGGTCTTTTGTCGTCATTTTGAATTGCTGACAAAGCAGCCAAAGCGTATTTTTTTTTCAGTTTGTTGTTGCCTATTTTTTGGGGTCAGGGACTTGTTTTGTCATCTTGCTATACACACACACACACACACACACCAACACTCTCTTCCTTTATTAGAAGATAGCAAGAGCGAGAAAGAAAGCGAGAGAGAGAGAGAAAGAGCGTCATTGCCTATACATCTATTTATCGCTACCCATCATTTTATGTTTTTTTTTTTTTTTTTTATTATTTTTTCTTTGTGCCCTCGGCAAAAAATGTCGCCGGCTGGGCTGAACTGAACTGCATCCCAGCTATTGTCTCTGTGAATCATCGCCAAATGCAATGCCCTGCCCCACCCAACAGCAGCAGCAGCATCGACTAGATAAGTGCCACCCCACCAAATTGCTGAACACCCTCTGCCTTCTGCCCCCCCCGCCCACTTTTTAAACAACCCTCGCAGCACAGTACACATTCACTGACGTCGTCGTCGTCGTCGTCATCATCGTTTTCCATTGACTGTGGCTACGTTTTGCGGTTGTGTGCCATCTACAGTTTGGCCTTTGTTGCATGTACCTCGGATAGAAAATTGAGCGTTAATCGAAGTGTGTTTACATCCGCTACTGCACTTCCTCCCCCCACCTACCCCTAGCCCCTTCCACTATATTGGCTTTATTCCTTTTGTATAGGGTAGAGAGATCTACTAGTATTTGCCATTTGCCATTTACGCATCTAGTTCATAATTACGATTTGTGGTTGCCCAAAACACTACTTCACTTCGTATTCACCGCTACTTGGCTTTAGTTAGCATTTAACCGATTTGCAGGGATTATAGGGAATTGTTTTGGATATTGTTTTTGACTAGATTTGAAAGGTAAAGTGCTCATTCACTGTGTTAAGTGTGAATAAAACTCAATTGAAAAGAGCTTATTTTCTTTAAAAAATCCTTTTCTTAAACGTTTGCTTCACTTTTAAGTGCTGCGCTCTTGAAAATCATTGTTAAATGGTGCGATGAATAAGTGAGGCTTACTCCTATCACTGAAACCACATCCAGATACATAGCACCGATACAAGTGTTTCCCTAAACAATCGATGGAATATCGATATTATCGATGACTCGACAAGCGATCGATTATTTTCGTTATCGCCTTTTGGATTTGTGATATTTTCATATCAGATCGCATATTCCTGATACAAGTACTTGCAAAAAACAGTCGATTAAATATCGATATTATCGATGACTTGACAAGCGATCGATTATTTTCGTTATCGCCTTTTGAATTTGTGATATTTTCAATTTAGATACAAGGTTTGCTAAAAGCAATAAATAGACTATCGATGTTATCGATAACTTGCAATGCTTATGTGCAATCTATGACGTACGTTATCGCTTTATCGACTGCAACCTACAAGAATTACTTATCAAACACTCATTTGGACAAGAATCGAGTAGTTACAGATTGATAATAAACGAGAAGAGTTGTGGCTGCTAGAATGAATAGACTTTCAATGGTATCGATAACTTGCAATGCTTATGTGCAGTCGATGATGTACGTTTTGCCAAGGAGTTCTTATCAAACAATCATTTGGACAAGAATCGAGTAGTTACAGCTTGATAATGAACGAGAAAATGTAGAATATAACCGCAACATTCCTATTGACTTTTCAGTGCAATTTGTCATTGGCATAATGAATCGTTCAGAAACAGGAACCATTGAGATAACTCATTTATATTCTTGTCGCACTTAATGCTCGTTTGCCTCTTTGCCTCTTTGGCTGTGTTTGCCTGTTTGCCAGTTGCTCCATTAGATGGCTTAGTATCTCAATTTGGATACAATCTGCATTTGACCGCAACAAACAAGAAGAAACAACAACAACAAGAACAACAAGAACAAGAACAACTTGTGCATTGTGTTATTGCAGCAATGTGCTTAAATGTGGTTAGGCGAGACGAGCTTGGAGCTGGAGCTGGAGCTGATTGTTGGGCTCCATTTGCTGCTTTTACATTGATTGTTGCCATATTCTTAAGCTCTAGTATTCCCCCACACCCAAAAAAACCAACCCAAAGCCCAACCCATATACTCTATAGCATATGCTGCTCTATGTGCTGGTGTCAGGCTCGTCACTCGCTTTCCTATACATACATACATATACATATACATATGAATACGTGTATATGTATGTTTGTTTGTTTATACTGTATGTGTGAGTGTGTAAAAACTAGATGTTGCCATATTGCTTGTCGCATATATATTTGTGTGTATTGCGCATACGACGCGTGTGCCCTAATGTTTACGTGTGTGTGTGTTGGGTTTTTCGTGTGTGTACTTAACTAATATGCCAGGAACGTCGCTTTGACACGTTGCAATTGCTGTTTGCGTCATTGTTAGTATATTTTTTGTTGTTGTTGTTGTTGTTGTTATATTTTCGTGTTCTCCTCTTATAATTGTGTTTTATGTTATATTTTTTGTTGCTTTCTGCTCTCTTCTGTTGTATTGTGGCCAAATAGAAAATGAAAATGAGCGCTGGCATAAGTGAAAGTTACAAAAAAGACTCATGATGGACAGGACTCATAGACAGGACCTTCAATGCTTGTGTCACATTGTGAACAATTACTTAATCATATGAAAGCTTAGATTTGATTATGTACGGTTTTGTCATTGTAAAGTCAGAAAAGGAAGGAATTAAACTTATTTTGTTCTGTTAATCCTTGAGAACTTTGGTTTTTTTCTATTGAAATGCAAAATTTAGTTATGGGAAACATTTTAAATATCTTATAAGTGTTTATTTTTATGTTTACATGCTGAACTGAAAACTTGCTTATTTTGAACATATTTTTACTAAGAATTTAAAATGTGTGTGTGTGTGTGTTGTGGCACTTACTATTAATCTTTAGATAAGGCTCTTAACGGCTCTTCGTTCGTTCGTTATGGCGTATACGTATGTAAAAATACACACACACACACACACACACGCATACATATGCATTGTCGTTATGCTCGTTGCATTCGCCTGAAATCGGTTATTTTACACACAAAACGGCCGCCGATTAAGCCGCATTTGTCGCTGCAAGCAAAAGCAATGTGTGTGTGTGTGCGCGCGTGTGTGTGTGTGTGTGTGTGTGTATTTTGGGGCACCTGTACATCAGTGTTAGTTTGTGTGCGTGCCTGTCTGTCTGTGTGTGTGTGTGTGTGTGACAGGTAAGTGAATTTATGCTGCACACGCTATGCGAAACATGCCACTGCTTTTGACCATAAAAACGCCACCCACTGCCCCTCCCCCCGCCCGCCCGCGACAAACAAATAGACAGGAACAACAGCAACAACGAGCGTGGGGAAGAACAAGTGAGTATTCGCCCAAGGCTGGAAAAAAAAAAACAAACCAAAAACATTTTGAACGTTCTGACTGCAATGTCGCCTCGCCTTGGTCACAAAAATACCAAAAAATACCAAAAAAAAAACAACAAGAGTTTCGCACAGCGAGGCAAAACGAATATTATTTATTTGCCGGACTGACTGAGCGCGGGGGGAGGTAGGAGGGTTGATAAGAGGCGGGAAGGGGGGGAAGCTTATACGGCCAATTCTTTGCACTCTCTATGTCACTCTCGCTCTCTCTCTTTCTCTCTAACTCTCTGTCTCTCACTCTAACTCTTTCGCTGTTTTTGGTTGCATTTTTTGGCCATTTCGCTAGGCACACCAACACACACACCAACACACACACCAACACACACACCAACACACACACCAACACACACTTAAATTTGAAGAGCGAAAAAAGTTTTTTCCTTTCGTTTTTTCAGCAAATAATATTTAAATGCATCAGCATATTTATTGCAAACAAAAAGGAAAAACATTTTATGTATTCCAAAAAAAATAATGTATATAAAATATTCAATTTAAGCCTTAATCACTTAGTATGACTTAACATTGTTTGCCAGGCTACAAAAGGCATAAATGTTTGTATATAAAATGCAATAATTGTTTATTTTTAATGAAGTTTTGTTTCAACAAACAGCTTAAAGAGTCAAAGGAAAGTAAACTAAGTATATATATATTATTTTTTCAAGCTTGAAGCTTATATTCTATAAGTGTGACTGAATTTTGTGAATTTGTTAGTATTTTTAATGTTTCTTCGTTAATATTTTTTGTTTTTTCAGTTTTGTTAAATGGGTTTAGGAGATAATAAACTTAATAACTTATAAATAATAAATTAAAAACAACAACCAGTGTGACCCTATATCTCTACAGTGAAAGTAACAAAATTCTTCACTATGTGCAAACACTTTATTGACAAACTTTATATTATTTTTTCACGCTTGAAGTTTAAATTCTAGCTAAGCTCATTAGTCTTCGGCCTTAACCCATCCAATCTATAAGTGTGCGTGTGTGTGTGTGTAAGAAACTCTCACACACACACATTATTGATTTCTGGGAATGGCCTCGACTTGTCAATTGAGTGGCGAACCCCAAAAAACTGACTTGAGGCCCCCTTTTGTCATGTGTGTTAGTGTGTGTGTGTGTGTTTTGGGGGCCCTTGCCACACGTTCAAATTACTCTCATTTAACGAGTGCGCCAGGATATACTGCGTCTTGTTCTTCTACTTCTAGTCGTTGTTACTGTTGTTGTTGTTGTTATTGTTATTCGTCCTTTTGTTTTAGTCTATGAACCAGGCCGCCCAGGGGTATCAAATTTTTTAACCACGCATGTCACACATGACAGCACAAATTGAACATTGTAAGGCAGCAGCCAGAAGCAGCAGGAGCAGGAGCAGAAGGAGCAGTCAGCAGTGGTTTGGTGGTTAGTGGTTGTAGTGGTTGTTGTAGTGGTGCTGCTGTCGTTGAAGGCGTGCCACCGCATTTGAAAATAGTCAGGTGAATGAATATTGGGCCCAGTTGGCTTGGCTTGGTTTGGCTTGAGTTGGCTTGAAGTAGCTAGCTGTTTTTTTTGTAGCCTTTTCTGTGTGTAGCTTGCTGACTCATTCGTTCGTTTCGGCACTTGAAAACGAAACCGGATTGCGCTTTGCTGTCCTGCTGGTCCTGGATTTCAGGCAGTACCACCTACACCTGCGTTGCTTTTTTTTTTTTGGTTGCACTGGTTTCCAGTTAGACAGGCACAGGAAACCGAAACGTGACGAGACGCGACGAGACGGGACGAGAAAAGACGGTACGCGGCGTTTCAAAGTTTCAAAATGATTTTTCGCGCTGCGTTTGTGTCCCCATGTTCATAATGATGTTGCCAAAACCAATGATGATGATGTTCATCATGATGATGATGTAGCTGGTTACAACAACAACAACAACCTTACAACTGTTTTGTAACGTCACGCACAACAGCTCAAGTGAAAACTCTTTGTAATATATATACTATATGGAACATACACATATACACACATATACATATATATATATATATGAAAATGAAACTTTCTGCTCAGTTTCTTCTGCTTTAGCTTGTGCTTCTGCTTCGACTTGGTCCTTAACTATACCACATTGTTCAGGAAAATTCTTGTCATTTCTTCATACATTGCCAATTTATGTGTGCAAGCAAAGAAGAGGAAGAACTTTTTTAGGTTAAAAATTTCATATTAAATTATAATGAACACACTGGAGAGAGAAAGAGAGAGGGAGAGAGAGAGCGAAGGGGAGGAGAAACTTTAAAAAGTTCCATATTGCATTTTGTTCTGCTAGAAAATATGGAAAATATGTGGTTGCAATGTGCCTTTGTTGTTTTACCAACTATTTCTCATAAATTAAGGTTATATAGCACAAATTACTGTCCCGTTAATCAGCAAGATCAACTGGTTTATATGGTTTAAACAGTTTCTTATCTTTACTAACTGCAATCTAAGCGCATGCAAAATGCTATTTAGAAAGGTGTTAGACCTATGCAAGACCTTCTCTGCCCATTGACTGATTATTTCCCAAAGGATATCAAAAACAAAACTGGAGGCTCCAGGTAAATTTGTTCCATACTCGGCTAATGCATGAAGTTACTCCGGTATCTCCGGTAGTTCCAGGTAAATTCGATTCATATGCATACTTTCCATTACTCGGCGAATGTATGATGTTACTCCGGTATCTCCGGTAGTTCTTAGCCGATTTTGACGAAAGTCTTCCTCCAGGAGGCTCCAGGTAAACTCGACCCATACGCGTACGTTGCATTACGCGGCTATTGCATGATGTTACACCGGTATCTCCGGTAGTTCTTAGCCGATTTTGATGAAAGTCTTCCTCAAATAAGTTTCATTTTATCCAAAATCAAATTTTTATTGCAAAAAAAAGGAAATGTTATCAAATTAGATGTTTCTGTGGTAAAGGAAAGTATATATTCTCAATCTGAAGTAGTTCTGAAGACAGGCGGAAAGACGGCGTTATCGACTCGGCTTTTGCTGCTTATCAAGAATATAGATATCATTTATGGGGCTGCTTTCTGCTAACTCTTATATACGAAGGAACATTCATATGAGGGTTTCTTCGATTTTCTTTCCGATAGGGTATTTAGTTAGTCGATAGACTGTACACAACTAAATGTTTGTTTGTTTGTTTGTGTTTCAAGCGTTTGGCGACCGCAGCAATTTGAGTTTCATTTATTTCTGTTTTCGAGTTGGGGAACCCATTTTAACTGCCTCATCTTTTGTAGTTGTAGCCACTTTTACATATGAAAACGCACAACGCACATTCTTTACCTTCTGTTATTGTTGTTTGTGTTGTTGTTGTTGTTACATGTTGTTGTTGTTGGATGTTGGGGATGCTACCATTGTCCTGCCAACTTGGCAACTGCTGTGGCTTCTATTCAGTGTTTGCCTTTGAGCCAACGTGTTGCCGCCAAAAGTTAAACCCTTTTCTATGCCATGATGACAGTGTGTGTGTGTGTTGGGTTTTTCTGTTAGCTTAATGTTTAGTTCTCACTTTCACGCAATGTTTTCATTAGAATACCGTCCCCCCCAACCCCCAGCTCCTTCTCAAAACAACACATAAAAAGAGAAGAGAATAACAACAACAGTGAAAAAGAAACAACAGCAATGGCAAACATAAGTAAAAAAGTCAAGAGCGCTAAAATAAAAATAAAACAGCGACACAAAACAAATACACACACACGCACAATGAGCTGGGGTGTGTGTGTGTGCGGTGGGGGAGGGGGGGTTTTATGTTTCTTCTTCTTTCTAAAATGGCTTGACTCTTTGGGGTTCGTTCATGTTTTCATTTCTTTGCCCGACTGCTTAGCCCAACTTTAACTTAGCCTATTGCGTCGACCCCCCTTCTCCACTCCACTTCACTTCACTTCACCTTCCCTTCTCCGCCCCCCCCCAAACCTCACCTCATAAACCATAACCAAGATATCAGCTGCCTTCTTCGCATCTTTGCTTTTGTTTGTCGCCTCGTTGTTGGGTTTTTTTTTGGTTTTTGTTTATTTTTCTTTTGGCATATTCTAGAAACAATAAAGGGAAACTTTGAGCGCTTTATGTGGCCGCCAGGGCCGGGCCGGGCCGAGCCGAGCCAGTCAGGCCCCATTGTCTCATCTTCCAGCGTCCCATCGTCCCATCGTCCCATCGTCCCATCGTCCCATCGTCCCATCGTCCCGTCGTCCCATCGTCCTGTGTCGTAAGTGTGTATGTCCTTTGAGCCTCTTTTGAGTTTTGCGTATTTCTTGTTAGCTATCTTCATTTGCGCAGCTTTGACAACACCAACAACAACAACAGCCTGCAAGCTGGACATAAAACTGGCGAATTATGTCAAATGGCTTCAACTAACCGATTGACAAACAAACAAACAAACACAACACAACACGAAAGGCGACCAAAGTTATGCAAAGTTATGAGAAGAAACTTTCTACTATCTACTCTTCATATATTTGTGATCTCTGTTTTGTCATTTATATTTAGCACAATTCCGTTTATCGATTGAATTTTTGCTTCATTCCACTTCAATGAACCCAATTGCGTTTAATAAACCCAAACCGAAATACTTCATTTTGTAGTTGAGTTGAGTTTTCTATAACACTCTGTGCAATATAATCGAAATTATATCGTTTATGTATTGAACCGGTTTTGCTGACTAACCGACTGATAAACCAATATTTCATGCAAATGTAATTCAAAATCGAAGCCAAGTTAAAGTAATACTGTCTATTTTTGTGAAACACAAATCTCCCTAAGGAATAAGCTCGACTAGAAGATACCCTTAACCCTTGACCATAGAGAGAGACGGACGTCTGATAGACATACACAAACTTGCACTACCGGACCAATGCTTAATGGTATCATATTCGCTTTTTCTGAACCGATTTTAACAAAAATTTCATAGATTTCCATTATTTTGTTAATAGTTTCAATTCTCATTTTATAATTTTCAAGATATTGTTGCTATCGATAACATGTGTATATCGTAAACCCGAAATGATATCGAAAATTTGAAACAAAATCTGGCGTCTAACTTTTGTAGTTTCTGAGATGGAAGGTCAGACAGACGGACATAGCTAAATCGACTCGTCTGTTGATGCTGATTAAGAATATATATACTTAATAGCGTCGGAAAAGCTTCCTTCTGCCTGTTACATACTTTTGCACAAAATCCTTCTTTTAGCCGTTTCTTGGGTTAAGGGTATAAAAAGTGAGCTGCTCGATTTTTCTAGAATGTTCTCGCTGTCTGGATTTTTTTTAGCTTTTACTCTTATAATTCCCAAGTGATTCTAACTACGGGTGTACTGCAGCCTGAAAAAATTATCTAATTCAGCCGTGTCCGTTCTGGGGGCTCCATTTTTGGGTTTTTTGTTTTGGCCAGGCGTGAAAGTCATGCCCTAAGACTTTCATCGCGAATATACTGATAAGATTTTCTATTATGGAAATAGTATAAACTCATTTTGGTGTGAAATTTTGCTAATCGAATTTTTTTCTTTTTTTTTTATAAACATTTTCTTTATATATATCTTGAAAAACTGCGGATTTTTGCTTTAGTGTTGCACATATCAATAATTTATTATGCTGCTTTTGGATAAGTGATCTGGGTTCCGCAAACGGCATTCCCAGTTTCCCAGTGTAATATATTCCTAGAGAGATCCACCCCGTTGTACGGCTAAAAACCAGCTAGATCTCTTATCTGTGAAGAAAACTAGTTTCAGTTGTGACTTAAAATTCAAAGTTTCCATTTAAATGTTTGAGAATTAAATTCAAAATGTCATGTCAAAATGCTCTCCTGCTCTTCTTCTTGTTGTCTTGTGTTGTAATGCATAAAAATGATTAATATAATTCGATTGCAATGTCATTTTCCAATTGATTAATTATCATTAATTTCATTTCCATAATGTTCAATTAATGCTGTTATACATATATATATATATTGGACTACAAATTCCACTCCACAGACACTCTCTGAATAGCTTTAATAAACAATTTGCGTATTCAAGCCATAATATGATTATCATATCAAAAATTATCATGTGTAAAATTGATTGAAAATTCCATTCTTGTTGCTTGTTGTTGACTTGATTCCTCCATGCAGTTCCAGTTAAACTGCAGCTAAAACTTGGCTCATTGCTCCGCATATTGTGTGTGTGTGTTTGTCAGTTTAAATAGCTTAATTTGTTTCATAACACCCCCCCGTCGTCGTCGTCACACCGTCTCGAGAGATAATGGCGTGCTGGGTTTGCTGATTGTTGTTACCAGTGTGAATTTACTTCATATTAAAGTTATGATGAAATCTTAGATGACACCGCCACCGTCGCCGTCGCCGTGCGCTCAGGAAACTCGACTCCAAATGTGGGGCAAAACACACCGAGACCAGACCCCAACAGACCCGACCCAACCCCTAACCTGACCTAAGCCACGTGATATTTCGATGAGCAGGAGAGAACTTGACTCGCTTGGCTTGGCTGTGGCTTGGTTTGGTTTGGTTTTGTTTGGACTTTTGCTTTTGCGACGCAAATTTATTTAACTGCTCGCCGGTCTTGGCTCGGCCATGCCACACGGCAATGCCCAAAAACTATATATAAGGCGGGGGCGGCAGGAAAGATTGTGACGACCATCACACAGGAAAAGAAACAGGAACAGAGAGAGAGAGAGAGAGAGAGGAAGAGATAGAGAGAAGAAGAAACTTTGTGTGTGTTGCAAGTTGTTTCGCAATCGTGCCACGCCCTAACCGAACATGAGTAGGGCGCCACACCAATACCAATAACCAACTGTGAGCCACTTTTTGGTGGTCTTTTTGTTGTCGTCTTCATGAATTTGAATTGAAGAAAAGCTAAAAAGCTGATGAGAAGAAGAAGAAAACGGTTGCCGCAATGGGCACAAAATATATTTGTGTCAGTGTTGTTGTTTATTTTTTTTTCAATTTTTAAGATAAAAAGTTTATTAAAATTTGTAGCCAAAAATAATATCGAAAGATAACTTTCACTGTGACGAAAAAAAAAAGATAAGAGTCGTTTAAAAAGCAGATGACGAAAGCAAAAAAAAGATGCGTAATTAGGACTTACTGCCTTTATATATATGTGTGTGTGTGTGTTGAGTTGTTGTTGGGTGTGTATGTGTGTGTTGGTCTGTGTGTGTGTGTGTGCAAATGTGTTCATTAGGAACGCGCAACTGCAGGCGCAGGCAAGGCAAGGTCCTCCTCTCCTTATCATCATCATTTGCATCGTGTTGTGGTTGGACTTGCTCATTAATAACTTATTGTTGTTGTTGCTGTTGTTGTTGTTGTTGTAGTTGTTGCCCGTTGACATTTGAGACATTTGAGCGTCTTCTTGGCTCTCGCTTGGCGCTCTAAAGAGCTTAGTTCGCGCTTAGACAAGTCAACAACTGTTTGTATGTGTATGTATGTGTGTGTGTGTCTGTGTGTGTGTGTGCAATCCATACTGTGTGTTTGTGCTTGTGCTTGCTTAGCCGTACCGTAACTTGGCTCTGACTGTTTGGCTGACGGGGCTGACTGGGCTGACTCATTTTGTGTGTGTGCAGCGCCTGATTACTCGAGTTAGTGCACTCAAGTGGCCAAAAGCTTTCCTCTTCAAACCAAACCAAACCCAAACCCAAACCAAACCCAACACAAACTTTCGTTGTTCATTCCCCCGGCGTTTGCTGCTGCTGCAGCGGCGATTAGTTTGTGCTGCAAAATTGAAATTGAGTGAATCCACCCACCCGCCCGCCCTTCCCTCTTCCTTCAGGCTGAATTCGACTCTGCATTTGGAAAGAAACTAAAAACATTTCTATGGGGCTTATTAAAGTGTAAGAAAATTTGAAGGTATTGTTTTTCGCTATATATATTATACATTGTGAAATATATATCTAAATCGAGGAGATATTGATTAAAAAGTCGAATAAATTTCTGGAAATGCAAAACTTTCCATCATAGAAAGAGTATTTTAATAGTTGGTTTATCATATCATATAAAAAATCCACGCAACTCTCAGTCGACATATCCATATCTCTTTCCCACACACACACACACACTTGCCACATCATATAAAAAGGCTTAGTAGTATGAAATGCTGCAGTGTTGAGTGTTGCTTGATAAAATACACTTAGAAATATATATTTTTTTTTCTAATTATTTTTTAACTAATTTTTCTTTTTCTTAAACAAATATATCTTAAAAACTGCTGGGCTTTCTTCAAAAGTAGCAGGAATAACTTTCGGTTTAATGTTTTTTTTTGTCTATTATTATTTTTTCTATATATTTTCAAATGATTTTCATATTATTAGAATTGGATGCATATTTTTGTGCTATTTTCAGGATGAACTTAGATTTTGTGTACAATTATTTTCGTGATAATGATTCTGAATGAAATTGAATGAACTTCAAGGCGGCTTAAAGTTGTACACTTATGTTTTTCTCAGTGTATGTGGGCGAGTGCAGCGAGTTCACGCTTGTTGCGCTCAAAAGCATCATGCTTTGAAAATTGCCTTCTGAATTTTTCTCGCCGAGGAGCATCCAAAGTGGCTGCAAAAAAGAAATCCTTCCATGGCAGAGGCAGAGGCAGAGGCAGGCGCTGATTAACACCAGAAAGCCAGAGGGGAGAGAGCGGAGAGGGGAGAGCCAATACACACAGTGTAACACAATGCACACTGTTGAGCCTTTTGTGGCCTGAAGGCAAAAACGTACGAAACGAAATGAAACGAGCTCCGTTGCACGTGTTCTGAGTGGAAATTGTGTGTGTGTGTGTGTGGATGCAACTGCAACTGCTGCATCTGAAACTCACTAATTAACCCCATCATTCAGTGCATTTCAAACTGTTTGGAGACTAAGTCATTTGTGCGGGCGGGGTAGGGGGAGTAGTAAACGTACCTCACATAATGAGTTAATATTCAAAGCAAGCCATTCATCATCATCCATAGGAAAGTAGTTAATGCTTGAACTGGTTCCAAGTTCAATTCACATCCAGTTCCAGTGCGAATTTCTACTCTTGAGACTGCTTTTTGGTGCCGCGTTGCCGGCGTTTGCCTTTGACAAATATGTTTATAATTGCTGAAGTGCGGCAAAACAAACGAAACATTTAGCTCAATTTTCTTTTCTTTTTTCCTGAGTGCACTTTTTTCTTCTTCTTCTTCTCATCGCCATGATGATGATAATTTGATGTTATTCGTTTCGTTCATTCGGTTATGCAATTGTAGCTGAGTTTTTTTCTTCTGTTGTTGTCCCCTGATTATCATAATTAAACAATTTGCTTTCAAGTGTTGCCGCCTGCTGCTGCCATTTGCACTTTTGCACCAACAACAACACACAGTCGTCCTCGTCCTCGTCCTCGGAGTCGAGTCGAGTCTCAACCCAAATGCATCTCATTGTTGCCATTTGTTGCTGTTGCTGTTGTTGCAACTGCTGCAGTGTGTTGTGTTGTTATTGCCGTTTCCCGTTCTTTGTTGCTGCTGCTGTTGCCGTTGCTGTTGCTGTTGCCGTTGCTGTTGCTGTTGCTGTTGCATGTGCCTTGTAAATTACGCGCTTTGTTGACTTTTACTCTGGCACAAGTACCAAGCGGGTGACGGGGGGGGTTTGGGAAAAGCTGCCTAAGCCGGAAGTAATGTTGTGAATGGCAGCCAGTGTTGTGTAGGTCGCGGGGTAGCGGGGGGTGTGTGTGTGTGTAGTATATCACAAGGTGTGCCAGCAGCTTTTATGCTGCTAATGCACTTGGCTTGTAATTGTGGCTTAAACCAAAATAATATGGCCAACAACCCAGTTGGTGTTGGTGTTGTTGATAATCGCTTTTGGCCAAATCGTGTTTTCCCCTCATTTATTCGTTTCAGTTTTTCTCTGCTATTAAATGATGAAATGAGTTCTGAATTCAGATCAAGTTATTTTGTTGGTGATGATCTCATGTTACCCCTCGCCCCCCCTCGGCAGCTGCCAGCCTGTTGGCATATTTGCTTGCAGCCTTGTTGGCCATTTGACCGGCTGCCGGCTGCTGCTTCTGGCTGCTTCTGGCTGCTGTTGGCTGCTCTTTGCGTTTTAATTTGTTTTAATGAACTTTCATGCGATTTCATTTGGATGAAGCGTGGGCGGTGGCGGGGTTGGGGTGGGGTTGGGGGGGCCTACTGCTGCAATATGTATGCTTTCTCATTTGTATAATTACAGGCGCCATTGCATTGGCCAACCTACAACCCCTTCACCCCCATCATCACCCGCTGCTGCTGCTGCGTACTTTAGTGCACTTTTGGTCGTTGAGCACATGGCGATCCCCCCTCCCTCTCCACCCCGCCACCGTGCACCACACCAAGCAACGCCACGCTTGAGAGCTGAAGTGCGTGGCTTTCATTAATTTTAATGAGTTTTAAAAGTTGTTGCAATTTCACCATGACGCTCTCCCGAGTTGTGTCCTAATGCCACCTACTCCGCCGTCGCCGTCGCCGTCGCCGTCATCGCCACCAACTGGGGCAGACTGGTTGCAGCAGACGATTTTTGTGTGTTTCTTATTTAATTTTATTTCATTTATTTACTTTTTGTGTGTGTGTGTGTTGCTGGGGTGACATTTGTTACTGTTTCTGTTTTTTCTCTTTAGCTGCAGGGCGACAAAAGCAGCAGATGCAACAAGAACATTACGTATACGCAACGTTGCACGCTCAAGTCTCGAACCAAACTTGACTCGCGCTTAAATAACTCACAGCAAACACAAACACCAACACACACACCAACGCACACACACATACACACACACACATACACATACACATGTAACTACTTGCCATCTTTTGTGCTCTGTTCTCAACTTTCAACTTTCAACTTTCAACACAAAAATGGCCTCGTTTTTGCTGGTGTCTTCTTTCTACTCGCGACACATCTGTTTCTGTTCCCATTTTGGTTGCACAAAAGTAAATAGTTTGCTGCAACAGACACTGCAACACCAACAACTGCAACAAAAACGAAAAATGTAATTTACATAAATAGTATGTGTGTGTGTGTGTGTGTATGGGTTTGAAAATGAATAAAAAAAATATGAAAAAATGAAATGATGAAGATAAATGCATTATTTGCAGTTCAGTTAAGCCCAATCAAGTATGAAGAGAGTGAAAAAAAATATGAAATGTAATATGCCATCAAATAAACATTATATGGTATATAAATAATTAATTCACTTACGCTTGATTGTTATGAATTATAATTATTATGGGCAATTAACTATGCTTCTGCCCCATTATATTATTGTGTTCGGTTATAGCTTTATGGTTTTTAATGTTATTTTTTTTCTATTTATTTGTTTAAAGCTATTTAAAGTTAGGGATTTCTACCGTTTTTGCTTATACTAATGGTTATTGAAATCGTTATCGTAATCGTAATCGTTATCGCAATTGAAATGTTACAATCATTTCATATCGGTCAGACCTTATCTTATCTTGTTGGGTAGCATAATCAGGGATATCAGGGATACGTTTGAGTCCTGGAAAGGCATGCTCGGACATCCGGTAGTTCCGGTAGCTCCACGCACTTGAACTTATCCTCCTGGAACATAATTTCAACTACGACGCGCATTTTCGTATCAATGTCAAAGTCATCGTTCATGGTGGAAACGGGTGTGAAGGGCTTACGGAACAGAACCTTAAAGTACAACGCCTGATCAATGGATTAAGACAACACGAAACACTCGTGTCTCCATTCACATCATCTGGTGTTAACAGATCTTGTATCTTGTTCTCTGTTTTCATTCTCTCTGATTTCTTGTGTGGCCTTCTCTGCCAATTTGCCAAAATTGATGAACTCTGGATTGGAGCAAAAGTAATCTTTGGCCATTTCACACAATCGAGTGTTACTTTCTCACCAGAAATCGTGAAAGATCTTGGATATCTGCTGACGATCATCGGGTCCTAGCTTCAAGCCCCGACGCAGCTGCTCTTCTGTTGTTCCTGCTGCTCCGTCCAGGGACAACATTAGGCATTCAGCCGTCCATCATATTAATGAACTTGGTTCGGTTCGAGTTTGTTGATATATATAATTATTGAAATCGCAATTGAAACAAGTTTTGAAAAAGTTTTTCTTGTTTAATCTTCGACATAGTCAATAGAGGAATATTGAATGATTGGAGACATCTTCAAGATATCCAAGTCTAAGTCTAATATGTAAGTGAGATTCTGCTCACGCCAAAGCTTAAGTTGGAAACAGAAAGGGGAACGTGTCGCGGCGGAGGGTTTACCTACCATTAACATTAAATCAAGGCAAAGTCAAACATTTGCCAAGCTGTTAAAAATGGTGTGTCTCTGGAAGGGAAGGAGGGTAGGAAGGAAAGAAGGGACAAGGAAAAAAGCTTTCAGCCAAACAGTTTGTCCATATGACTTTGTTGTTGGTGTCCATTTGTGTTCGGCTCTTCACCTCACCTCACCACACTTCATTTCACTCTCCTCACTCTCGCTCTCGCTTTCAATGTGTGTGTGTGTGTGTGTGTGTGTTTGTGTGTCCTTTCTTTTTATGAATTTGCATTCGTCAACAAGAACATTAGTGCGGATATAAACTACCTCTCTCCTCTCCGTCTCTCTCTCACTCTAATTATCTATCTGTCTCTATCATATTTTCAACATTTTTGGCGCTGAGTAGTAGTAGTAGTGAGAGTGTGTATGTGTGTGTGTATGTGTGTGTGTTGGTTTTGGTTCGGTTCGGTTCTGTTCTCTTGTTTATTTGCGGACCAGCGCCAACGGGACCTTTTTCCTGGCTGCTCCTGTTTCTCGGGGTTTCTCGGGGTTTTCGGGGGTTTTCGGGGGTTCCTGGGCCGCCTTTGTCCAACTGCTTGTGGCATTTTCGCAATTTGATTTATGTGTTTCATAACATTCATTAAGATATAATCATAATGCACAGAAGGCGCACAAATGGCACGTTCATGTTGTTGTTTCCCACTCTGTCTGTGTGTGTGTGTGCATAAGTGTGTGTGTGTGTGTATGTGTGTGTATATGGTGTCATTTGACATTTAAGAGTGTTCCAGCTAGTATTTTTTTTTCTTTTGGGGTTCTTTGTTCAGACACACTTAATGTACATTTGCTGCGACAAAGGAAAAAAGGAGGAAAAATCAGTTGATCTTTAAGAAAAAAAAAATATTCGTTTTTATTGTCTTTTGAATACATTTTACTTAACTTATTAAAGGCTTTAAAAAGCTAGCAAAAAATAAAAATAAAATAACCAAAATCAAACCAAAATTTTCTTCATATTATTACATTTGTTTTCCGCATCCGGATTTATATTTTCATATTATGAAACTTTCGTCATAGATTTCTTGTGTAAAATGCATTCTGCTGCAATGTCTTCTTAAGTCTATCATCGTATTAGTGGCAAATATTTTGAGATTTGTGTGTTATTTTTGGGTTTTTTTGTGTTACAAACAAAACAAAGAAAAAACAAAACAGAAAAAGAGAAAAGTCCCAAAAATGCTTTTACCTGACCGCAATTTATGAGTTGAAATCAAATCTGTCAGCAGAGCTCTAAAGTTCTATGAATGTAATTTGTTTTTGGAAATTGTTGTTTGTTATCTTTTTTAATTTCCTGCCTTTTTGCATTTACGCTCGAACACACAATCTCTGTTTTTGGGCCATAATCCATATCCATGTTTGCCATATGCAAAATAATTAAAAATATTTATAATGCATTGTTAGACTTAAAAGTTGTAAGCCTCTATCTGTGTGTTTTTGTGTGTGTGTGTTGATAGCAATGCTTATAGCTTGGTTATTTGCTATTTTATTCTTTCGTTTGCTTAGGCTAAATTTGTAAATATTTTTGTCTTTTATTTGTTGTTTCTTGAAAGTTTTTGCATATTTTTTGCCGGACTTCAGATTAATTTCATAAAGCTTTTTGATTTGAGGGTTAGGAAAGAGAATGGCGTATTGATTAGATTCTTAAGAAAAAAACTCTTAAGAAAAAAAAATATTTTTATTCATTATTTATTCTTTGTTCTTCGTAATATAATTTTTTTAATTCGTTATTCACCTTAGAATATTGACGGATTTCAGATTTCTTCAGAGTTTTCTTTCATGAAAGTAAGAAAAGAGAAAAGAAAAAATAATTTTATGTATTTTTTTTTATATTTTAATCATTATTTATTTCTGTGTTTGCATTCAAAATTCTTCATGAATAAACTGAAAAAAAAAAACCAAATATAATTATTTTTTTTACTATTTATCGGAGTACTTTAACCAAGCTCAAGTTCTTTCTCTTAACCCTTATTAATTTGCTTTGACTTCATTGTTTTCAATAAGTTTTTTCTTTCTTTCGTCTCAATTACTTTTATATGTCGTTGACTCCGTTGATACCGACTCTGACTCCGACTCCGACCCCGACTCCCACTCTTCTATCCAATGTCAGTTCGCCCCCCGCCCCCCACTGTGCCATATGCACATCGTCACATTGGCTATATATAAATATATCTATATATATATATATATACGTATATGCATATTGACCAAAAAAGGCTGCCAGTTGCAGTCTCTCTCTTTTGTATCTTGTATCTTGTATCCCTGTGCCAATTTCAGAGCCGCCGCCGCCGCCGCTATAAGTAACTAAAAAACTTTTGTGCAATGCGACAGCAACAACAACAACAAGAACAACAACAAACCATGTTGCATACTTGGGATGTCCGAGGCAAGCCGAAAAAGAAGCGGCATGAGTTGTGTTACACTGTTAAACTTTGCTAAAAAAAAAACATTTTCTGCTTCTAGTTTTTAGTTTTTACTCATTTCGAATGACGTTTGACTCTGACTTTCCATTCTTAGAATATAATATTTTGGTATCCGCACATCAGTGATAAGATTTTCTTGGACTTTGAATATGGTGTTTTATTGCTTCTTAATGAAGTAAGTCTTTTCGCTGAGTGCAGCCGAGTTGGTCACCTCGGATTGCACTCTGAACTGCTGCTGTTGCTGCTGCTGCTGCTGCTGCTAGCTGACAGCTTCGGCTTGGCCCATGTCGAGTTGCCTGCCAGCCCGCCAGCACGTGCCCTGACCAAATTTATGTGCCACATCAAGTCCCCGCAGTGTGGCCCCATTGCTGCTGCTGCCACTGCCACTGCCACTGCTGCTGCTGTTGGTCACTGGTTGAAGTTAAACCAACATTATTTTCGGTTTTTCTTTTTTCGTTTTCGTTTTGCTTTTGCTCTCATTCTCATTCTCATACTCGTTCACTTTGTCTTTTGCCTCTACGCCTGCCTGCTCGATTTTTTCGGTCAGTGGCAATTGGCCCCGAACGACCGACCGAACGGGTTGGCCGGTGAACGGAAGTGCAACGCTTTTCAGCATAAGTACATATATACACATACACATACACATACAATCACAATGCCACGTTGCTGCCCCCCCCTGCTTCATTTCGTAAAATTTTTCCGGCTGTTTTCACGTTGTGCAGCGCGCAGGAAACTCGTGAATTTCGCGTCCTTTGTGCCATGCCATGGGGGGCATCAAAATTAATGTCGTATTTATTATATTTCGTTTTTTTCGTTTCTTTTCGCTTCGTTTTTACGTTTTTTTCGGTGTACTTAGTGTGCTAATTTCTGCTCTAGTTACGCGCATGTCGAACGTGTTTCTCGTGCCTTGAAAGGTTTTTTTTGTGCGCGAAACATAATTCATATGGCCAAAGCCAAAGCCAAAACCAAAAAACAAAACAACAAAACAACAAAAAGAGCAAGTTGGTAACCGGTTGGTAATTGGTTGGTAACTGGTTAGCTGGTTAGATGGTAACTGGTTGGCAACGCGTTAATTAGGTGCAGCCAACGACAACATGGTGCAAAAGCAAACAATTGTGTAAATTAGCAGCAGCAACTAAATTAGTTGCAGTTAGTTAGTGTATGTTTGAAAAGGGTACTTTAGCTATACTATATGGCCAAAACTTTCCACTGCAGTTGACTGTGACATTAAATGTATATGTGTGCATGTGTGTGTGTGTGTGTGCTGTAGTGTGGCAACTGCAGACATTGTGGTTGCGATAGAACAACAACCATAACCATCGAACAGGCAATGTGGCAATGTGGCAACGGCAACGGCGAACGGCAAACGGAAAACGGAAAACCACTTTAGCTGCTCAACTTGCTCCAACTTTGCTAGTAGTAGTATGTAGTATGTAGTAGTTGAGGTTTCTTTGCCAATCGGCAATTGGTTTTGTTGCCACATGAGATATATATTTTGGCATAAAATGCCAAACACATACATACTCCACTCTCTCTCTTTCTTTCTCTCTCTCTCTCGCTCTCTCTCTGCCTTTTTCGCTTATCTTATAAATGGTGCCTAAATGCAGCAAGGTTGAAGTTGTATGGAATTTATTATTGTATTTAATATTTTTTAAAAATTGTTTCATATATCCTTTTTTTTATAAAAAATGTATTAAGGTGTTTCTGTTACACTGTGAAAAATATATTAATATAAAATATATTTATAGCTATTTTTTTTTTTAATTTAATAAACATTTATCTACAACAAAATTGAAATTTAATAAAATAAATAAAATTTTGCTTAAAAAAAATTTATTTAAATGTCTTCCTACTGTGAAATAGTATCTAAACGTATTTGAAATTTTCCTCTAATTATCATTTATATATATATATCATATCTTGTTTTACTTAATAATCTAAATCTAATAATGAATTAGTTTTTATACAAAGTTCTGATGAAAAATGTATTCCTACTGTGAACTTATTTTTCTTGACCAAAAAAATACCAAGCCGAATATCTTTACGGGTACAACCAACATTATATAGAACATTAACATTTGCAACAAATCGATAAATGCATTTTTCAATGTAAAATATATGCAAATATGATATTGGTTTTAATTCGAAATTCGAAAACATTTGCAATGAGGAGAAACTGTTTTGTTTGTGGCTGTCCTGTGCTTGTTCTTCTCCCTGGTTAGCACACACACACCACTGCCACTTGTGTTTGGACACTTTAATGTGTGTGTGTTGTGTGTTGTTGCATGTTGCAGTTTGCAGTTTGCCGTTTCCCGTTTGTTTGTTGTTTCATTAGATCATTTGAAATTCTATGCCAAGCAGGCGTTCTCGTCGTTTTTTTTTTTGTTTGCTGCTTCTTGCTGATTTACATAGAGGCAAGGACACAGTGGAGTAGAGGCATGGGGACAACACAGGGAGGGCGGGGCCGGGATAGGGGCGGGGCTGGTAGGTGGAGCTGGCAAGGTTTACGGACACATGCATTGCATGCATACTTAATAAGTTTGCAATGTGAGTGAGCGAGTGAGAGTGTGTGTGGCACGTGCGGCACATGTGTGCCACACATAGAATCACGTGTATTGCACGAACGAGAGCGAGAGACTTTTTCTGTTAAGCTCCTGCTGCTGCTGCAGCCATATATTTTAGCGCCTTTTTCAACAATTCTAAAGCAATTCAGTAAAGTTGCCGCCGCCGCCGCTGTTGCAAGTTATTAAGCGGTGCAAAATGGCCGACATTCTCACCACCAACAACACCCCCTTACCCCTGCCCCTTTACTACCAGTGTTTAGTGCTAACCGAATGCGTTTTCTAGTGTGCCCATGAAAGTAGGCAACAATTTTCTGCTATTGCTGTTACTGCTGTTGTTGTTCTTGTTGTTGGTATTTGGCACTTTGGGTGGATAGCAAAGTGCAACTCTTGAAGTGTGGCCAGTTAAAGTGCTTGGCATACCAAACCAAACTAAAGACCAGTCAAACCAACCAACCCACACCCACATGCCCACACGCCCCCACACCCCCACCCCACCCAACTCATATAGAATTCGGTGCCGAAACCCTTTGGGGGCGGCTAGTACTAAACTTTTGCTGCTCTATGATGCGGCCCATGCGGCACGTTTAAACAATTGCAAAGTTTTATGAGTTTTTCGGGACTCGAAGGCACCACTGAGTGTATGTATGTGTGTGTGGCATGCCACACCAGGCGTTTGCGTCCGTCCAGGTCCATGTTCAGGTCCGGTTTTAGCAACCTTTACAATATATACAAACATAGTGTAACTCTATGGCCATGCATTTGTGATGCACAATTTACAACAGTTGCAACACACACAGTTGAAGCCACATCCACAGCGTCATCCATGAATGATGCGCGTTTTGTGGCACACAGCGGCGGCAAAGTTGAATGAAGCACTATGTGGCTAATTGATAGAACGCTTAACACCGCCGCCGACGCCGACGCCCTTTTCTGACCTGACATCGTGTCGTGACAAATGTTTTTCAACAAATTTTCACTTCTTTTCTTCAACCAGGGAACAAAAAGGGTGAACAAAAAACCAAAAGACTCATTCCACGTCAAAGCTGATTTTGTGTTAGGGCTTTTTTATTACGTTTGCTGCGGTTTAATTTCATTAATTATAAATCATTACCAGTGGCAATTAAATGCGTGACTGGTTTTTTTTTTTGGTTTTATCGCAATTGTAGAAATTATTTGTTAGTTGACGTTAATTAGCTTAATTTCTGGTTCTGGTGGTTTGGGGTGGTTCTGGCCAACCAAAATGAACCACGAATAGAAAAATCAAGGTAAAAAGCAATAAAAGCAAAAGGTAAAAGAAGCAACTTTTCGGGTTCACTGAACTTTCTATACCCTTACCTTCAACTCAGCTCAACTCATAACTAAAACACAAGCAAAGTCTTTAAGCAAAAGTTTTGAACAATATACTCTTTGTTAGAGTATCACATAGGCACATGAAATATGCATGTCTTGAACAATGCTCGAGAAGTTTGTACAAGTAGCAAAACGCAAAACCCAAAACGAAAGAGATAGAGCGACCATATAATTTTGTGCACGAAATGAATGAAACGATACGAAACGAAACGAAACGAAACGTATTTGAATTGCCAAACAACTATTGGCCAACAGCAGAATTATGGCCCCCAAAACGGGAGCGAAGAAATATTAATTTTTATGACAGCCGCCAAATCGTAAAAACTAACTATCAATACGTCCTTCGAGGCTGCCAACATAAACAGACGGATATTATATGCTCTCGCTCTCGCTCTCGGTTTCTCGATCTCTCCTCTCCCTCTCTCTCTCTCTTATATTGTGACTCTCTGTGTTTATGACTGACTTGTAGTATATAGGAGAGGTGTATTGAGCTTGCGTTCAAGGGGAAGAAGGGCTTTGCTGTTTATCTTATAGATCAATCAATCTGGTCATTATATCATATAGTTATTATATAGAACTATTGTATAAAAGATAAGGTTTTGTTCGGTAAATAAGACTCTTTGTTGAAAAAACTATTCTCTTTATTTATTAGATATATTTATCTGACTGTTATATTTTATTTTAACTCATAAAGTTATTTTTTTGATGATTTTTTTTCTCGACACCTGAAATTTTTATATATTTTTTTAAATCAATTGCAAGTTAATATATCTTGTTAAAGTTAATTCGGACTTTTAAAAGTGATATGTTTTCAGATTGTTTTATCAATTATGTGCACTATGCCATAGCTATATCGAATTATTGGTTAAGAAATGAATTTTTTTATAAAAAGTATTGATAGCCGTAATTTAATTTACTTTTTTATAACCGATGAAATGAATAAAAAAGGGTATAATGGTTTTGTGCAAAAGTATGTAAAAGGCTAGAAGGAAGCTTCTTCGATTTCATAAAGTATATATATTCTTGATAAGCATCAATATCCGAGTCGATATAGCCATGTCCGTCTGTCTGTCTGTATATATGAACTTAGGAAGCTAGATATGATACAGTAGTACACGTATGTCCGGTATTTCCGTCTATCCGTCTGTATGGTCAAGAGTTAAGGATATCTTCTAGTCGAGTTTACTCTACCAAAGCCTTCTTACTTGTTTTAATCTTCTGCATTCACATTATATTTTTACGTTATAGCTATTTTTAATATGTTGCATTCCTCTTTATAACTTGTTAACGTTAATTCGGATGTTCGAATGAGGAATGTTTTCAGATTGTTGTATCAATTATCTGCACTATGCACTCTGTCGGATTGCAATACACAATTTACAATTTACAATTTACAATTTAAGCACTGAATGTATAAAATGAAATAAATGAACTTGTTGGGCTTCATTTTCAAGTTTATTTCATGTATTTTTCGTTGGCTTTTTCCCAGTTTTTTCTTTGTGTGTGTCTGTGTGTGTGTGTTTTTGGTATGTGGAGTTAGGTTTCTTTCTCTCTCCCTCAATGATTTTCCGCTTGGTTTTTTCGGTATTTTTAAGTCTGTGTGCCTGTGTGTGAGTGTGTGTGTGTGTGTGTGCCTGTCTGTGTCTATGTATATTTTATGGCATTTACAGTCATAGCCAATTGTCGGCAGTCGGCTTTGGCCGGTTGGGCGAACAGAAGCTCTGCATGTCCATGGCCATAAATCATGAAAATTGCTATTGTATTGCGGTTTAATAGCATGCGATCATCATCACCAATACACAGACACACACACATACAGAAATTTTCGGTCTCATGGTGTATTCATAACCGTCAGAGTCCAGCAAATGTTAGTTCATACTACGTAACCAGTCAGCCAAACCAGCTCAGCCAGCTTTTGCTTCTCGCTCTTTTCGTCAACCTGCATCGTAACATTTAATATCCCCCAAATCGTGATGCATGGGTTGCGATGGGTTACCTCCCACTCCGACTGCCACTGTCATTGCCGCATGCCGCATGCCCCAATACGCCCATTAATTAGACTGCCGCACTGCACAAACTCGCCACCAAACAATTCGTTCACTCCTTAAGCCTCCTCCACTACGCAACGCATCTCCAATCATTGGCCTATTCCGCATGCCACACAAACCAGTCATAGTCAGTCAGACAGCCCGGGAGGCAGGCGGGCAGCGTGGCAGGCAGGCTGGTAGCATATGCGGCACGGCATCTTTGTCGCTTGTCCTTTTTTTGTGCGCTCTGATTTCACCTCTCATCTGTATTAGTGTGTGTGTGCGTGTGTTGGTGTTGTGTCTGGTAACGAGGTCATTTGGCAACACACACACAGAGACAGGAACATTGACGTACGGCCAAAACAAAAATGATATTATTGGTCAATTTATATTTGGAGTGCAACATGTCTGAAATTTACTCTGACCAACCCGCCCCCCCTTCCCACATTACTCATACGCAATGTGGGATTTGCACGAAAATTAGAATTTAATTGCTGCAGAGACAAAACGTAATGAATAAAACAGAACACAGGGAGAAAGAAGCAGAGAGAGAGACTATGTTTGTAAATCCCGTTACACAAGAATTTTCAAATGTAAGCTGACAACTTTTTGTGTAATTTTCATTTTAAACATTATTTAATCATTTTGTTCTACTACAAAATTGCATCATTCGATGATTCTCCTTTGTATATTTCGAATTTTGAAACCAAGTAATTTTGAAGTTTATTTTATTGATTTAATTACAGAATTCTCGAGTTTCAGCTCGAAGTTTTTGTCAAGCTATCTGTTGGGTAACTTTCTGAAACATTTATTCGACGAGTCTCCGATGTAATTGCAAAGTTTTCGTTACCGCATTTTGCTAATAATTCATGTGAACATGTATGTGCATGTATGTGCATGCATGTGTACTTTGTGGCAAAGTGTAATATTAGAAATCGTGTCATTTTGAGGGATTTTCGTAGGCGTATGCGTATCAGTCCGTTGCCAGGCATGATGCAGGCTTCACTGGTTTGGTTGGATTGGTTGGGTTTGGTTGCCTTGGCATTTGGCAGTTAGCAGTTGGAAAGTTTCCGGTTTGCCAGTTTCTGCATCATTCAAATGCGCATCAGTGCAAGGGCTGGCCACATGAGGCAGTCAAGTGACAATTGACAATTGGCATTTGACAGTTGACGAGAGGACTAAAAGCCTTGAAGCAGAAAGAGATAGAGATAGAAAGGGACCAAAACCGAGAGCGAGAGCTAAGACTTACTAACGATGACTGTCTGCTATCAGTTGTGGTTGGTCACAATGCAAACACACACATACACACACATACACACACACACATACACACACACACACACACAGACAAAGGAAACCCGTTCTCTTTCACTTTTAAGGCGCTTATTGGGCCTGGAACGCAAAAGTTCCGAAAATTGGCAAGCGAAACTCTCTTACACACGCCGAAGCCAAAGCTTATCAAAATGTAACACAATTTCATTAGCATGCATTAGGTTGTGTGAGTGTGTGTGCGTCAATGCTTGCATAATGCGTTGCTTGCATAACGGAGGGGTGTGGGGGGCCGCGGTGTTGGGCGGGTAATATTTGTTCGCGATTTTGAGCATCAATCACATTTGTTACTGCATAACTGCTTTTGACTCCCAATGTGTGGGTGTGTGTGTGAGTGTGTGCTTTGCGCATTCATGTGCATGTGTGTGTGTGTGTTTGCGAGTGCGAGTGTTTGTGAATTTGTTTTAGATGCTGAATACTGCATACATACATATATGTATGTGTGTATGTGTTTGTTTGTTTGTGTGCGGTTAAAAGGTTTTTGCAATGCAATAAGCATGAGAAAACATGAACGAGCATGAGCAAAGCGCAAACACAGAAAAACCCACACACAAACCGACCATAAACACACACACACTCATGTGGATGATTGTATGATTGTGTGTGTGTGTTTGTGTACTTATTGTTTAATCAAATAAAACAAGCAATCCACTTCACAGTGTGGCAGTGTTGGGCACTATGGGGCATTTACCCGAAAGTCTGGCATTTAGTAATAATAACTCGAGAAAAACGCAAGAAAGAAATATTTTTCTTTAGAAAAGAGGCGTGTCCCCGGTCCTTTTCATTATTATATATTTGTATGCAAATTTCCTCAAATTGAACGTATTTAAATGAATCTTGGCAGTTGGAAGTTTTATAATGATAACATTAACTTCGCTCAACTATATCCTATAGTTCCAATAGAATCAATCGGTCTCAAAACGGTTTCTTACATAAAAACTTTGTTATTTTGTGAGATGTCTTCACGAAACTCAACTTTAAAATAAGTTGTATTAAGTATTTGTGCAAAAAACTAGCTAAATTCAATCTAACTATATCATATGGCTCTCATAGGAACGATTTCCAGTGAAAACCACTTTATAAAAACACAACAAAATACAAACCAATCAACAAAATATGAAACAAATGATGCAAAACGCATAGAATTCAAACCCATATTATTCTATTCCATCACCATGTTGTTGTTTGCTGTTCGTTAACTATTATATTTATTGAATTTTCACCTTAACACATACTTTGGGGTTGCAAACTTTGAGAGAGCCAACTTTGAGTGTTAATTACATAACAAGTTAACTAAACATAAATGTTATGGAACAATAAACTTCATTATATTTACAACATAATTGCATTAAAAGTTTGTGCAAATGCCCCACAGTGCAGTGTTTGAGTAAGGCACTGAATATGAACTGAACTGATAGACTGCGCAAGTGATTCACGGATTGACTGATTGACTGCTAGCAACTGCTTGACTTGCAGCGATATATACATGACTAAAGATTAACAGTTTGGCAATTACTGCTTAATAAGTGGAATTTGCAAAGCAAAGCAGCTTGAACAGAGTTTGTTACAACTATGAATAAATGGTATTGTGTCCAGGTCACAAAGAAGATAAATCAATCAGAAACTCAACTTTTCATCGAGTTCATTGCTTGGAAACATACAATGGGCTTTCAGACAGATACATTTGCAGCTTAAAGATTTGAAAATGGAATTTAATTCACATACGAATACGAAATGTACTGTAATGCTTTTGTTTTGTTTGGAACTCGACTTGCCATTTGATATTATTTAGCAAGAGTTGTTGCAAACCAGATCTTGGAGACAATGACAATGACAAACAATGCTGTTGATGCCACATTGGTTAAAATAAGCATGGGCCAAGACTTAGTACGAAGGCAATAACAATGCGTTCGTTGGCCATGGCCATGCCATAGGGCATGTTGATTTAAAGTGAGTTTTCATTTCCGTTTCCTTGCCCCGAACTCGAACTCGAGCTCGAGCTTGAACTACCTTTAACTAATCTCTCTCTATCTGTGCCTGTGTATGCTCAGATGTTGTTTCTGTTGTTTTTGAAATGGGAAGTCGGTTAGAAACAGAATTTTATATAGTATAACAAACAGAATACAAGAGTATTGTTAATGTACTAAGAAATATCCCTTAAAAATGGGATGTAAAAAAAAATCCTCAAAGAGAATCATTTGATGCCTTGCAAAGCAAAGTTTCAAAGTTTTTTACCTGTACCAAATGCCTTCCAGGGTATTAAAACTTTATTTTTCTCTCTCTTTCTTGCTTTTTTTGTGCCTTACTTGCTTAGTCCCTGTCGGGGAAACTCGATATGTGGTATGTCCAGTGCCTAATCCCGACCCATTATCCCAGAAGCCAGCAAATTTCCAACATATTAATTACATAAAAACACCAACTAAAACTCATTCCAACGCAATCGCGAGCAATCTCTCCCTCTTATTATAGAGTTGTAATTAAATGTCAAAAGTTCAGGGACAAGAAAAGAAAAAACATTGAAAAGATTTCAGTTGAACTTGAAGCGTGCTTTAGATTTAAAGTTTATTAAATCAAGTAATAAACTGTTTATTCTTAAATCTGAAATAATTGTAAAACAATCATACCGATAGAGTATACTATGAATAATGGAAACGACCGAATGAATGATGGATTGAAGGCATGCGACAATCATTGGAATTAAATGGACAATGCATCATAATAAAGTATACAGTATTAATTTATGTCAATAACCGATGCTCGAAAGCTTCAGCCTTGTTGCAGTCAGTCAGTTTTTTGTATTTATAGACGTTATTCGATTGTGTCATAAATGGTATCTGATGGATACAGGAATGTTATTTCTTTCTCTTACTGCTGTCGACTGTTTACATTACTGATTATGGATAGCTGCATTCTGTTTTGTTGTTACGAGTTGGTTGCAAGTTGGTTGCAAGTTGGTTACAAGCTGTTGATGCCGCTGTTGTTTGCTGTGGCAAGTTGCTGGCAGGTTTTCATGTTGTTGTTACCATTGCGGTTGACATAACCGTATGCCTGTATGTATGTATAAAGGGAAAGAGTACAGAAAAGTCTGTTTAATGTGTATCTGAATCCTGTATCTGCATCTGCATTTGAGTTGTTATCGTTTTGTTTATACATTCTGTTGTTGATGTTGCTCCTGCTGTTTGTTATCGTTAATGCCATTCAGTTGTGTAATGGCTCAGAAGTTCCCCTTTTCTCTCTCTATCAGTATCTATCTCTTTCTATCTGTATCTGGCGGGGTTTCGTCATGTGTGTATGCATTTAATTGAGCTGTTTAAGTGCCAGTTAATTGTCAAGCTTCACATTTGTATTAAATCTGCATTAATTAACACTTTTGCCTACCAATTTTGCACATTGATATACGAATTTCATTACATTGCCGCCGTTTATATCATAATGACAACTTTTTTAATTCAATAAATTAACTTTAAAATTATTTTATTTCAAATGAAAAGATTCAAATATTAAATTAATTTCAATTTGCAGTAAGTTAATCGAATAATATCGATTAGTGTGTCGACATTTTGCTATCAATATATGTAAAAAGTAACGCCGTTTGCAATAACTTCAATAATGTCAAAATACATTTATATTAAAACTATATAATAATTTCAATATTCTGTATTTGGGCGACAGATAACAAAGTGTTAAGAGTCGATAAATGTATCAATTAGAATATTGATAAGTTTAAAAAGTAGAAGATGCTTTATATGAATTTACTTTAAAGTATAATTTCCACACTAGGACCGAAAGATAAGAAAGATTAACGTGTTCATTTGTTATCGAACCCATTCACTAATCGATAAGTACCAGCAACCAAAGCAATTATCATTTGTATAATCTTGATACTTTGAACAGTCCACGACTTACACGGAAAAAACTATCCGGAAAAGAGAAAAACTAATAAATAAAAAGGTGAACTTTGGCCTTCCATTTTGTGTGTAAGTTTTTGTCGTAACTCATAAAAGTTCTATTTTTTTTCTTGCCATACTTACTTACTTACAGTTAGTTATGGTGTAATGAGTAGCTGTAATTATGTTTTATGTTTTTCTGCTGAGTGTGAGCTCGAGCAAAGTTGCGCTCTCGTGTAAAAATCCCAGCAAATAGTTAAGCAAGTGGCTTAAAGTAATTTAATTATGACAAATTGGATTAATGCCCGTTGCAACAGCACCACACATACATAGAGAGAGAGAGAGAGAGGGGGGGAGAAAAGGCAAAAAGGAAGCAAGAAGAGTAAGCATAAGAGAGGAAGAGAGCAATTTCTTTATACGCTGCATGAAAACGTATTATCACGCATAAATGCATAAATTTACCACTGCACTTAAATGTGCCTGATTATAATGCACACTACGTATGTGTGTGATTGTGCGAGTGTGCGTATGTGTGCGTGTGTGTGTGTGTGTTTGACCTCTACACTGTGACACTCTGACAGCGTTTACAGCTTATGTCAGTCATTTTGAAAACAATTTTGTAATGTCATTTAAAAGATGGAAAACGATGCGAACGCAATTGTTGTTGTCTTTTAATTTATGATGGGCAACAAAAACAAAAACAACAAAAAATAAAAAATATACAATAAATAGTAACAAAATCACACGAAAAAAACACACACAGTTGTGGAAAAAAGTTGCATAAAACGAAACGAGTTAAATCAAAAGAAAATAAATGACACAAACAAGCTTGTCAAATGCTTATTTTTGCCAGTTAATTAATTTTAAATTGGATTTTTGTTATTTTAATCAGCATGGTAATATGAAAATAATGAAAGCAGAAAGCAAGTCACGTACCCATTCAAAAATAATTATGCATTTTGTTTAATTTGCAATTGAAATCAAATGAAATTATGTCATTTCAATATGAATTTTCGCCGATGTTTATCTGGAGAGAAATACGTACCCAAAAACAATTACTAAACTTTTATATCGATAAGTCGATTTATCGAAAGAATAACTGAAATTTTCCACTGCGTTAAGCATTTCGATTAAAGATTAAACCCTGAATTCTGTTTGGTTTTTTCATTAAGAATATATGTATATGTATATGTATGTGTACATATGCATACTTATACATACATAAATTGTGCACAAAAAACTTTTGCAATCAAAAGCCAAGTTGAAATAGTTGTGGCAAATGATTTGGCCTTGGTGTGCTGGCCGTTGTCACAGCTGCCTTTATTGTTCTCTGGTCATGTTCTCCACCAACAGCTTGAATACAGCTTCCTTTTGGGCTTTGTTTGTTTGCCAACCACTCCGGCGTATACGCAATGCTCTTGTATCTATTGTTCTTGTTATTGCTGCTGCTGTTGTTGTGTGTGTGCGTGTGTGTGTGTGTGGATTTCAAGCAAGACGCAGACAAGACCAAGGTCCTAAAACCAAGTTTGTTTGCTTATTTGCCTTTGCCTTTGGTATTTTGAAAGCAGAAAGGGGGCGGACTACTCCTTGTCTCTTGGCTTACTTGAATTGTTAATTTAGCTTATGGATTTTTCATTGTCGCCTGATTGTTGATTGTTGTTGTTGTTCTTGTTGTTGCTATTGCTATTGCTCTTGACCACAAATCATATTTACTACGACTAACTTACCCGCAGCATTGCTGCTGCTGCAGTCCTTTTGTGGCCTGGCACTGTAAATGTAATCAAATCAAATTGCTCAAATTATTATTCAATTATCTTTGACCACTGTTCGTTCATGCAGAAGTTCTCTATCTCTGTGACAGCGATACGACGCACTCAATGAATCATCAGTTTAACGTTTGCGCTTTTTCAAATGACTCCTTTCTGATTGCCTAATCTCTACTTATGTTATGTTACGTATACGTAATACGATAAAGTCAAACAATTGAAAACACAATCTACACAAAGAGACAATAAAATCATCATCATTTGATGTGAATGTCGTATATCAAGTATACGTAAATGCGACGGGTTTCACCCTTAGACAGACAGCTACAATCGATGCCATTAAGTGTATGTCATTGTCGATGAATATCGATTGTTTTCGTCGTTTGATTGTTTAATCGTCTTACATTGTTTTTCACCCCTTAACAATGAAACAATATTGCATTAACACTTACTGCTATTCAACAAGAACAACTTAGCTGTGTTGATGAAGCTTATTGTTGCATACCTGTTGCACACATTGATTGTGCCAAAGGTTGCAACCTGAATCCCCATCGAAATAAGCGTAAAGTGCATTCACACTAAGCTCAATTCGCTGTTGCCTGTTCCCTGGGAGCTGGCTAAACTCGTTAATAACTCAATAACGAAATCAATTGACGCACAGGCGACCACCTGTATACCACCTCAATACACCTGTATTCGCCCACTTGAAGCCACAAAAGTTGACTTTCAAGCCCGAACAGCCCGAGAGTAAGGCACAGAGTTAAGCGTTTGATGTGGATGCTGAGTTGATGACTGTTGTTGTTGTTGTTGCTGTTGTTGTTGGCGCTTTGAGAGTTTATTCATCTGCATCGGCAATCGGCATCAAAACAAAAAAAAAAAAAAGGTAAAATTGAATTACTTTTGCAATATAGCGGCAGCAGCAGCAGCAACAACAACGTCAACAACTACTCATTGTTGCCGTCATTATACTTGTAGTGTTTCCCTGCCGCAACGCTTCGTCTCACCTCGCTCAGCCCCTCTCCAATCCGCTGGATAACAATAACAGCAGCTGGCAATCCGCATCTTTACCTCGCCCGACTCTTTGGATAACCTCCAACTATGGTTGCGCTCCTCTTCTGGCTAGGCCAGTGAAAAGCTATTGAAATACAAGTGGCGAGTGGCATGAAAAGAGCGCAGTAGTTGCAAGAACGTTGCAAATAACTGCGGCCGTCACCTGTTCATTGTTTACTGAACTTTAAGTGTACCCTTGTACCGATTAAATTGAAAGATTATGTCCAATGTAACAGCAGTACGATAAAATGGTTTTAAACATTTATGTATTATTGATCAGCATTTGGCATAATTGATTTAGCTATCGACTGTTGAAATGAAAACTGTTTGGTTTCATGTCAAGCTGGATAAACTTTCGCTCGCAAATGGACACAGCTGGCAACAACTTATATCAACTGTCAACTTCAAGTCCAGTCTTATCTAAGCATCAGCAGAAGCCCCAGCTTCAGTTGCTGACAGCTTTTAATCGAAACGGACAAACAAAACACACACACACACAGAAAAAATCGTTGCATAAGTTCAGGCGCAGCAGAAATTTAGTTCAACATTCAACACCGCTTCTCCTTCTGGTTGCTGCTTCCTTCTTGCTTTATGGCTCTGTCTCTCTGTCTGTCTGTGTCTGTTTTTTTCGAGGCCTTTGTCAGCTCGGACACAATGGAAGATAATTCAAGCCAAAAGCTTTGCTCAGCCCAGTGAGCAGTCGTCGACAGTTGGTTTGCTGCTGATGCAGACAACTTGTTGGCGTTGCTTTTCATCTCTCTCTCTTTCTCTCTTTTTCTCTACCAATCAGACAATTACGAACTACGAACTATCAACTACCAACGACCAACTACCACTACCAATCTTCTTATTGCCCTGAAACCGTCGGAAGTCGACTTGTATTGTCTTTTGTGTGTGGCATAATAATAAGCATAATCTGCATTTTTGTAATTGTCATAGAAGCTTTTGCCCGGGGGCCGGTTGGGGGTTCGGGGCCTGTTGAAACAGCTGAGCGCCTGATTGAATGCAAACTTTGTGGGCACTGGAAACGGACATTTAGTTGGTAACGTTAAGCACACAGCTGTCAATTGCTTTGTTTAAAAAACAATTATCTCTATACACTTTGTGCGGCAGGCGTGGAAAAGGAAAAACTAAAAGTTTATAACTTCTTTTTTTCAAGTTGGTCGTCTTTTATTGCATTGTTCCGGGCTTATTTTTCTTGAGCAGTCAAGTAAAAGTATTTTTTTTTGTTCAGTTCAGTTTGCCTGGGTCAGTTTTACGTTTCCTGGAATAAAAAAGATAATAATTGTGAAATTTTTAGCTGTTATGCAACAAGAAATATAGTATATAGCCCCTTACTGCTGTTGAAAGCAATTTAAATTGTAAATGAAGTATTTTTCTGGTCTGAGCAGGAAATTCTTTGAAGAGAACTATTTATTATTCTAAAAGTGTTGGCTTGCACCACGCCAAAAACCTGACCCTGCTTAGTTACCCTCTGAAAGTTACTCATGTCATTGTTGTTTGGACTTTTTTGTCAGTCCTTGGGTTAGTCAAGTAGAAGTTCATAGTTAACCTCTAAAACTTCACAAATTTATCTCATTGTTCTTGCATAGGACCCAACTACATACAGTACAATACGTTTTGAATCCCAGATTAAAAATGTAGTTTTCCTAGTGAGGGAACAATTTTACGGGTTGTGTTGTTCAAAAATAAAACGAAATCAAATAAATTCAGATACCTAATCTAGAGAGCTACACTTAGGGGAATCCATTTGAAATTCGCTTGGTGTTGCAATTTAATCTCAACTCATCTGTCATTGGTTGCAACACCAATCCCTGCAACACTGTTGCCTACACGACCAACACAACACAGTCAATACGACGAACACAGAGCACCAAGAGCCCCAGAAATGGTTCAGTACATGGACGTAGCGTTAACTGGGTCAACAACAGCGCAACAGACTCCAAATAAATAATATATATTGTTGTTGCCAGCAACAACTAAACTCAACTCGAGGCAAGTGCAACACGCGCCAAGCGGCTGTTTGTAAAATGCCACTCAACAACGGGATGACGAAGAAGGCTGAGCCTGGGTGTCCTATTTGTGTTGCATTGGGGTGGGATAGTGGGGCGAGGGGGCAAGGTGAGGTAAGCTGCCAACCCAAAAAACAAATGCTGCCACATGCCACTAAAACAAGAGGCACAACTACAACAGCTTTCTAGGTGCACACACACACACACACACAAACATACAAACATACTCATATGTATGCACATAAATCGAAATGCACAAAGTTTGACGTCCAAACAGATGAAGGAATGTAGAAGAGAGGCAGAGCAGGTCAAGAGTCAGGGGCGCTCTAGTTGCAACACAACTGATGAAATGCTTAAAAGCATAAAAGCCCAAACAGAACGAAAACAACTCGGCTTAAGGCAGCAAGAGCGAGAGAGAGAGAGAGAGAGAAAGAGAGAGAGAGAGAGAGTGAGTGAGAGCTTAGGGCGTTGGTGAGGTCGAAAGGCATTCAAGTAGGCGCTTGATTACAGCAAAATGCACTCCAAAAAAAAGTGGCAAAACACCAAGAGGAACTCAACTGGCAAACGCCACAACACACACACACACACAGCAGCAAATACTACAATCGAACAATCAACAACAAGCACACCTACACAAGGATTTGCAGGCTGTTTCAAACAGTTCAACATAATTCGTTGTTAAGTAGAAATAACTCAATTGCAATTCATAGCGTTTGTAGGTGGAAATGGATATGTTGCAGGTGTGCAAATAGTTGAAGGTTTTCTTTTATGATAACGGTAACAGTTTTTGGATATAATCCTTACGTTTATGATGTTCATATATTCGCAATCTCGAAATCTTTTAATAATATACAAATATGGTCTATATCTTGGTTAACTATATGGCATTGTCCAGCTTAGTTGGTGCCGGAAAGATAATAGCCTTAGCAAGACCCTGTTGCACATGCACCTCGTAATGATAATCGCCATGAAGAAACGAACATACCATAAGGTTCTTATGCTGTTGTATGATGGGCGCCAGATAGACATTTTGGCAATTAATGTAGACGGCTGACACATTGAGCTTCATGGCTATCTCGTAGGCAGCTGCCATTTTGGGGCACCAGATGGCAGCACTAGTGAATGGCAGCTTCTCCTTGGCAACCAGCTCAGACAGCTCCTGGCTGTGTCGAAATGTGTGCAGGGTCACAACGGTTGTGGGATGGTTGACACTAAAGTAACTCTGATTAAAATCGCAAACAACTAGGGGCGAACCCTCGACCATTGTGTATTGGAAGCCAATGTCGTCCGGTTGCATCATGGATACCAGTTCGGCGCCCAAACAGTCTATGCGTTGCAATGCCTTGGCATACAGCTTATGATCTTTCACCGGACGATGCATCACAGTCATCCCGATACGCACTTTATCAATTAGTTGCTCCCTCAACGTTTCGTGCACAAAAACGGTTGCAACCAGTCCGGTGCCAATGGGTTCGTATAATGTACGCATTAGTGGTCCGATTGCGGCATCAACATTTCCATTCTGTCCCACGACAATCATGCTCGGATCTATCCAACGCTTATCACTATCATCGCTTGGATATGGTGGCTGACGCCAAGTATATGCCTGTCTAGCCATAAGTCTTTCAATTCCAGTTTCAGCTGAGATTTCGAAGTGTGCCTGTAATGAGTTTAACGATTATTTGATGTATAAAGCAAAGAAAACAATCTAAACATTTTTAAGTAACTTACCAACTTACAAGAAATGTTTCTGAAATATATAAATCATCTTTTTTAATGAAAAATTAACGTACTCTATATGATATTTATTATTTGTAAATAAATAAGTTTTTCGCATGCAAAATCTCACGCTCACGTAACAAATATTTGTTTGCTTGCCTAAAATGCACTCCATTAGATTAATGATGTTTGGCAAATGACAATAATGCTATTTGTCAAGCTGAAATATGTTTGGAATGTAAGTGAAATTTCCGTTTGATATATGAAATTGCCCGTAAACATTATTAATTCATTTTGATTACTGTATAAGGTTTCGTAAGCACATGTTTTAAATGCTGTTGATGTTGCTGTTGCTGTTGCAACATGTGCTCATTTATATAATTGACATTGCTGTGTCGCAACATTGCAATTATATTCTGTTTGGATAGATTTACCAGGCAGACAAACTAATTGGCAAAGTACTATTACACTCTGCCAAGCACATTAACAATGGAGGAGAATGAATTCCGTTTCAAAGGTTTTGAACATGTAATGGGGCATTAGCATTACGAAAGCAACTTGCAATGTTAATGTAATAGTAATACTTTCAATTAACTTAACAAGTTTGCTTATCTGTTGTGTTTTATGTTGAAATTCGTTTGAGTGCATTTCAAAAGCGGTTCAAAGCTTTTTTTAATAAGCTTTTTTTTAAACAGGCATTGCATTCGACATTCAATGGATGCTGACTGACTCGATTGTTTTGCTCTGAATGGGGATTTTTAGTGAATCTTATCCATCATCAATGCTGCATGTTGACAATTGCGAGTGTTGCCAACATTTGTGCAGTAGCCTCATTTGGTGATTGTTGTTGCCTAGCGACTTTGCAACTTGCACTCTTTGTCTGTTTTATCCCTTATCATTGCAGTGCTTGTAGGGTTTTTCTTTATTTTTTTCGCGTGGCTGAATTTCCCCATTTTAGCAGTTTGGTTTCCCCTGTCAGTTGGTTTCCTGCACTAATGATGCATTCTCATTGGTACACACGCAGCAGCAGCAGCAACAGCAGAAACAGCTAGAAAAGTTCTCATGCTTTTATTGTGCTCCAGTTGGCTTGAGTTCGCGGCGGCGGCGGCGATGGCGACGGTGACTTTTGCAACTCTGCCAGTCATCCATATGCCACATTCGTCTATCATTCTGTCACATTCTCCAGTGACAGCAACTGTGCAAAAATGATGCGACAATTCCCAACTGTCACCCTGTTGCAAGTTGTTGATTTTCTGAAACAAATGACATGCATTGATCTTCTTTCCATATAGTATTTGATTTAATGAACATAAGTCCAGTTTACTTTTGTATACCTTAAGTTTGGCAGCACTTAAAATCATAGTCTGTATGATTGTTTTCGATAGATCTCCTTTTAATAGAGAAAAAATGGAAGTTGAGAGAGCTTCAGTTATGTTTTAGATGTTTTTTGCAAAGTAGAACTTACCTCCTGTACCTTTGTTTTCGCTTCAACTTTCCTGTAACATAGATTTGACCCGGTTTTCTTTGTGGTATGTTTACTGATGATTGTCGTTACTGTCTCCATACCGGTAGCTGCAGCTGATGCAGCAAATTGGATGCGACATGAGCCGTCATTAGCTTTACTATATTTCTCATCCTGTTTGAGGCTGCCTACGTTGCCCCGTTTGTTGCCTCCTGTGTGTGCTTGCCGGAAGCGGACGTTTGATACATTCGTTGTGTCATTTTTCATTTTCACTTTGTTGCCATTACCATGATAACTGTTGATAAGAGGCACCCAAACGAACCGACCAACCAACCAGACAACCAACTAACCACAAAGCAGCAAAGCCTCTGACACTGAACCCAGAAACACTGAATTTTGGATCCGGTGGCTGGTGACATGATTTTGGGTTAGAGATTTTCACTGGCTTCACTTCACTTCGTTCGGTTCGTTTGTTCATTGTCCTTGTGCGCAATATTTTAATTTGGTCATGTCCTGGCAACAAGCAATTTGCCAGCCACAGAAACCAGCCCAAAAACGGGATGCATTCGTAGACCACAGCACTTCTGCTCCGGGTCGGGTCGGGTTGAGTCCGGTACGCAACTCTAGCTCCGGCTTCAGTTTCAGTTTCAGCTCCTCGGAACTGGCTATCATGATCTTCAATGCTGTCATTATGGCCAAGTTCTGCTGCAGTTGCCGCTTGCTTTTGGGGGTTCGACATAATATAGTTGTTAATTTATGGACCGGATAAGCTGCTGCAGCTGTGTAAACCGCTCTCTATGTCTATGCTCTTGTGTGTGTGTGTGTGTGTGTTTTGGTTGCATGGCTATTGCTGGCTCAGCGCCTTGGCTAACAACGCAAGCAAAAGTCAATTTGTGAAAATTTGCCAAAGGCTTGCAGCTTGGCTCGTAAATCTTGGCAAATCTTTGGCATGGCCAGTTCGGCCACCTCTCGGGCGACCATTGGCCATTTGCAAAGAAATCGCAATTGATGGCCAGCCAAGTGCAGAAATCTAGCCTAACATCATACCACAAACATCCCATCCCATCCCACTCCATTCCATGCCCCCCCTCCTCACTCTAGTTTCCACTGTGTTCAGCATTAAATATTCATTTGAACAAATTTGTAGAACTTTGAAAAATTGACATCCAACGCTCTCCTCTCCTCCTCTACTGAACTCGCTCAACTGTAAGAGCGAAAACAGGGATGTGGCTACTGTTTCTACTTGCTGACAGTTTGGAGTAATCGCAGCAATCGCTTGGACACACCAAACGAACACATCGATGCTGCACATGCCACCTTGCCACACTGTTTGCTCGCCTATCGAAGTTTGCTCAGGCATCGAAGCCTTTCTATTCATTTATGCAGCAGAAACGTGCTTATCTCAGTTTGGCAACAAAATACAGAAGCTCGACGACACCCGACACCTACTAGTTACAAATAATAAACAAACTGAAGCAGCTGTCTCGTAGGCATGACAAAGATTGCATTACCTGTCAGCCAAAAAACAGAGGAGGAGTCCATCTGCTTACCAACCTTAACCTTTCATTATTAATTTTGAAAAGTTGACGGCATGGAACATGTTCATACATAGCCTGGTGGTAATTAAAAGTTCAGAAACAGATATTTTGAAAACTGTGTGCAAGTCATGTGTGACAGAAGCAGTTCCAGATATAAATGCTTGTCACTTGTCATTCATGCTACCCAAAAACCGTTTAAGTTTACGGATTAGTACGGATTAGTTCATTGTCAGTCGTAAGCAAGAGTATACAGAATATGATTTCTTACATTTCGTTTGTGTTTCTTCAACTATAAAATCTTACAAATTTTGCAAACGAAGCTTTCGCTTGTTATCGATACCATATGCTGTCAATCATTTAAAGCAAATTTACACAAAGTCACTAAGACTTTCTAGGTTGTTATGTCCTCTACATTGAAAAGCCTTCACATGTGGATAGACAGACAGGCGAATAGATAGATGGACAGATACCTCTATCGACTGTGCTATTGATGCTATTTAACAAAAAACATTCTTTCTCCTGGCTGCCATACATTCCACAACTTTATTATTACCACCCATAGTGCGGGTATTGAATTCATTACCCCCAAAGCGGGCTATATTTCACCACCCAGAGTGTGGGTAATAAACCTTTTTAACCAGTGTACAAAAAAAAGAGAAAATTAAAAGAAGTTTTCATTAAACAAATGTGACGATAACACTTTTTTTATCCGCTCATCAAAACACACACAGACACACACACGCATACATTAAAAAGATTTATATGTATAAATTGTACTGTACACCTGTGTAGCTTCGTTTCTCATTCGCTCATCAAAATTACTTTGCACCTGTCTTTCTACCCTTTCTACCCTTTACACCCAAACCCGACTCCATTGGGGGCGTCTCCACTTAAACCACCCAATCGCAACCCTTTGGTGGTTTGTGTATACACATTCAACGTACATGCATGCAAAACATTTGAAAAATTCATTAAGCACGAGTAATAAATTCCTGTAATTGTTTCTTGACTCATTTCTAAACCCTCTAAGCCCTCTCGAAGAATTTTCGCACAACTGTTGCTTCGACTTTATTAAGGGTTTTAATCAGCTTTAACAGTTTTCGAGTAGAAAGAGTTTTGTGCTTGGCACAAACTTAATACGAATACAAATACCTAATGCACTTAAAAGGGATTTTTGGAAAATTTTTGCTTTTCGCTGAAAAAGATGGAGAATTTATTAAGCTGCTTCAACGATTTTAACCCATGCTTATTCTTAATACCGCTTAGATAGTTTCCAAACGATCGTTTATCAGTTCCATAACTATTACAATTCGCTTAAGTCTGCATTTGTCAAACCTTGTGCGACTGCTGCTGCTTCTGATGGAATTAATTGTTCCCTCTCAATGGAGAAAGCAGCAGCAGCTGTTTGGAATGTGCTTAATTAGTGAAGCGCGCAAGGTGGAAGCAGGTACAACTTTGACTGTTGCATCATTAATAGCAAGTAAAATGGTTTTGGCAGATAGGAGGGATTGGTCCACTTAATTCGACTGTCACTCTAACACACACATACACACAACTAATGAATTTCTCTCTTTTTTCATTGCAGGTGTCTACGCTATCGATTTGTTTCATGTTGTAATTCGTGTACTTTCGGTAAGTAACAAATGTGAACGATATAACTTTAACTTTGAGCGAAATATTACGCCACCCATACAGTTGACCTTTAGTTTGCCCCAGTTTACAGTTATTAACGGGACGTCTTAATCAGTTGCCAGGCTGGGTAAAGGTAAAAGGCAGTAACCAAATAGTAGTACTATCAGATATACATATGGATGTGTGTTAATAAATATACCATTAAGCCAGACCATAAGCTGCTTTGTGCACAGCAAAAGGAATATGACTTCCATTCCCTGTTTCTTCTGTGTGTCTCTTTATCCATTACCATTGAGCAAATATGTAGTTTCTTGGGCATATGTTGGCCCTGAGTAAGTAACAGCTACAGCTGGTCTGCTCCTTTGACTGCTATAGTGCATCCACTGCAATACACACACACATTTACAGTACAAACAGTGTATATGTACATACTACATACATAGTTATATGTATATAGTATAATACTTACTGTGGATTCTCGAACATTGCCGGATGCCTGTCCCATTGACCGTGCTGTGCACTTTACGCATCCTTCGTTCTTGCATCAACGTTTGACATTTTCCAGCTGCTCAATAAGACTCGGACACGAACGAAGACCCAAAGCCAGCAGCCTGGCAGTGCAGTGCAGTGAAGTCGATTCGATGCCAGTGCCGCAGGTGATGCTTAAATCCCGAAAGCAGCAGAATAAGGCTGAACAGAAATCTCTCTCGTGCAGTGCCACGGTCAACTTGATTTCTGTGTCAGGCGTGTACACTTCCTACCTACCTTCATCCTGCCGCGCGCCCCCCTCTTCGTTTTAATCCGCCTCTACTCTGGTCCATCCGCTTGTCAGCAGTCGCCAGCCATTCATTTCAGGAAATGCATTTCGTCAACGTTGAATGAAAACGAAATTGCCAATTTAACTACTGATGGCCAGAGGAGATGGGCGGGGCAATTCGAGGGACCACAACACTGGTGCGAGAAGTGCTACAGATGATTTTATGATTTGATAAGCATTCAATGAGCTTGTGGCAACTGTTGCATTTGTACACAGATCCAATATACGACCTACAATACATATTGTGGTGTCAAAACTAACTCACTAAAATATTAATATAGTATTGTGGCGTGGTTATACAAGACTTGAACTTACCAAGGGCTGCGATGTACGTGCAACAATCAGATTATTAATTTGGCAGCCCACTTTCATATCTACAACATGTTGCAAAACAAAGTTACTTTTATGAAAATCATTTTTGCTTGTATTTTTCGTCCTGAATTTTTATTTTGGCGTCGGGTTTCTGTTATCGGCCGCCCGCCTCCTCGCTGTATCGATCTCATCTATCGTATAAGCTTAATGATCGCATCGCAACTCATTTACATAAACAATAGTTATCGGTAATATCAAATTTAATACCAATCAGACGCTTAATATTACTTAATACTAACAATCAATTAATTAGTTTTTGCCATGTTGCCATCTCTACCATATGCTTATAATCGTGAAGAGTTTTGTAATACTCGTGAATATTTAGTTGCTTTTGCCAATTTACTAATCAAATTCGACACACACTCACACACAAAAGCTAACTGCTGTGAAACCTAACCCCAGTTGTGCGAAAATTTAGTTGGTAACTGCGTGAATAAACTTTCTCAAGGAAATGAAAGCCAAACAAAGGGCCAGCCAAAATTAAAACAGTTTGGTTTATGGCGAACGCTTTGGCGAGCTCCCTTACCTCTTTCCTCCAAGCCACCCCTACACCCACTGTTGGCAACTTTAAAGACCCTCAAGGCCATGTACTTTATGCCAATCGCCGAAAACGTTGGCGCCATTACCGTCAGCTCTGTAATTCCACTTTTCCAGCAGTCAAATGCAGATACATGTGTATGTATATGATTGTGTGTGTGTGTGTATATATGTAAAGATTGAGCAAGCGAAAATTCGAGAAAGGGGAATGTATATACACAGACACATACACATACACATACATATATACAAAGTTGATGCGTTTCTTGACTATCGCAACCAAAATTGAATACAAAAATCTCATCAAAAATCGATTAGTGAAACAACACTGCAAATATTGCCTCGCAAAGAGATGGAGCGCGACCGAGGAACGAAAGAGAAACTCACACAAATTGAAGCAAGAATATTGTTTGGCTAAGGACTAAAGTATGTAGTTAATAAACAAGTTTTGTCGTCAACAAGCAAACCCACGAAACCAATCTGTCGATACCACCTGTCGCCATTGGCTTTTACATTCGTTATTATCGTCATCGTTATCGCCATCCTCCATCCTCCCTTCGCATCGCCAGCGCCATCGTTAGCGGCGAGCAGCCAATTTGTGCTGAATATCAAATAAATATTGCCATCAAATGCAATTTGGTATATTAAAAACAAAGTGTATTAGTATTTAATTTGGTATGTCATTGCCAAAGTTGTTTTTTGTCCAGCGTTGCCAGCTGTTCAAGAAAGTAAGCAAAATTCAGGCAAACACATCAAGAATTTTTTCATTAGTTCAAAATGCTTCAATGCTGTGTTGTGTTTGTAAAATGTATATTCAGATCAAGCATTCAAGATGTTCACTGGACGATGACATTTGTTTAATTATTGCTGGGTACCAAATGCCTTTGCAATTTACCACATCAACCAACATCAGTAGTTATGTGTATGTCAATTCTCTCTTTCTGTGTGTTGGTGTGTACACAAAAGACCAAAGAACACAAAATATGTTTTGTGAGTTGACATCAAAATTAACTGAGGCGACGCGAGCGATTGACTGGCCAAGGATGAAGGGCAAAAGAGGTACTCTATGCATGCATATATACCAAAGCTGGACGGAATAAACTGTTTGACACATGAGACACACACACATACACCCATCCATACACATGCATAAGTTCGCATGACAAGCGCACGATGCAGAAGAGCAATACTTTTTGGGTGATTGTGTGGGAGTTGGGTATAAAGCTGGACAACTCAATTAACCATGCACAATGCACACGAAATTTCACTTGCTGTCTTCTTTTTTGGGTTTCTCCACTAGCACCAGCCACCCTTCCCAGCCCCCCACCCCTCCCACACGTCTCAAATATTTATCTCTTAACCTCCATTCTCTAGGTTTTCGGGTCGATTGCTGAATTTCAATGCAATGCTGCAGTGGCTCGAAAAAGAAAGAAAATAGCAGTAAACATATCACACAATGGTGCTTCTGGTGCTTTTGCTCCTGCCGTTGGGGGTGTAAATAAAAGAATTTGTTGTTATATTTGAGTCACACACATACACACACACACATACATATACATTCATTGATTTTATTTGGTGGTACGTGAAGTCAGTTTGTTTTAAGCTCACAATCAGAGAGAATGGCAAAAGCCTTTAAGTAAATATATAGGTATATATATATGGCTTTTGTGATATATTCGTAAGGTCAATTTAAAGAATTCATTTCTAACAATGGCATTCACATTGAAAATATCATTTTAAACACACAATACATACTATAAATTCTTAACAACATTCACATAAATCAAGATAAAAAATAAAACATTCTTTTCACTAAAGAAGATACTAAGAGAAAGTGCTAAATCGAATTGTATATATGTATGTATGTATATATATATTGTTTTTTCCTCATAAAAATCTATTTTAACTTTCACTTCAAATAAGTTGATTTCCTTTTTCATTTCTCTTAAAGCTTATTTTATTTATAGACGGTGAAATGGAAGGAGAAGTTAAGCCTAATGAATGTGGCAAAGTATTTTAAATATGTTTTTCGTTTTGGCAATTTCAATTATGTTCTGTTCTGTTCTGTTCTGCAGCTCCCTGGGTCGGTCGTTCGGTCGTTTGGTTGCTTGTTATTTTGTGTATTAGTTAATATTGATTTATCGGCGTCACGCATTCCTCAATGTTTACAACACACAGTCTTTGACCTTTGGTTGGACCTAACAATACAGCTCGTTTATGGCACACGTGTATTTGTCGAAACAATATTTGGGCAGTGCGTGGAGCAGCAGCAGCAGCAGCCGCATTGGGTGTTAAGAAGTCAGCAGGGGGTTGTCTTTTGCACCCCCAAAAACAATACACAAAACACTGACGCATAATCAATCAATGAAAATCGATTTGTTGTTTGCAGCGCAATCAACCAAACTTAAGCGTGGAGGGAGGAAGAAGACAGTGGGGGCGAAGTAAGTGGAACAAAACTGTCACATACACAAAGCATACATGTATATATAAGTGTTTGTGCGTGCGAGTGTGTGTGTGTGTGTGTACATACATGAGGTCACACACCATCCACCACCCGCCACCCACCACCCACCACCATTCACCTTTCTGTTCCTTGTCTCGCCCCCTTCTTAGCCGGTCCAGCTGATGATGAGATGGCAACCCTACAAGACTTTGCCCTAACACTTAAGTAGGCAGCGTCGTCGTCGTTGTCGTCGTCATCATCAATGTAGTAGTAAGTAAGTGTATGTCCCGTTGTATGTCATTGAACTGCCTACAGGCAGCCAGTCACTCAGTCAACCAGTCACCCAGTCAGTCAGTCAGTCAGTCAGCCAGTCAGCCAAGAAGGCAGAGGCAGTCATTCAGCAGCAGCATTCTTCTCATAATCGAAACGTTGTCTTGTCCTCTTATTTTGGGGGTTGCTTTGATGCAAACCCTTAAGAAAAGGGAACACTTCACCATCTTCCCATCTCATTACCCCTGCTCTCTTCTCTATCTGGCTTTTATCACATTCTCAACTTTGTTAATGCCCCGCGCACTCTCTATATTGTATATGTGATTTGTATATACTACTTCAATACTAATTATTTTCATGCCTCCAACATACCTTTGTATATGTATGTGTGTGATTGTAATTGGTATTGCTTTAGAATACGATTTGGCATTTAAGCTTAGAATGTTTGATTTGTTCAAATCTTAAGATTTCAATTCGTAAGGTATATATTGAGGATAATATCGATTAACACACAAATAGGCCCAAACTTACTAACTCCCACAAATCCAATCTTAGTGCTCATTTACGTTTTATATGTTATTATTTCTGGAAAAAAATAAGATTGCTATAAGATAACAGTCAATAAGTAAAAATGTTTATAGAGAGTGTGTTTTATGGAGAAACTGATAACAAAGCATTATATTGACATAATATTTTTTAAGATAAGACCTTGGAAAGTTTTAACTTAGCCTAACTTGGCCCAAAAGCTTTAGCTTATACTATAATTGTTACCTTAAGTAAATGTTTCCGTTGTTGTTTGTTGGTATACAAACGGTTAAGCAAAGCAATCCAAAGCTTTACTAAAATGTTTGTGAGTGGCCCATGAGTCATCGTCACTTACACACACACACACACACACACACACACACATACACGCACATACATACATACACATATATATACACATATTTAGTAACGCCCGTATACAGTCGACTACCAGTTTCTACTCTATTAAGGTGACCAGCCATTTGGCTTAGCTGTCATTGTTGTTGTTGCTGTTGCTGTTGTTGTTGTTGTTGTTGGCTTAGCGCTAAACGTTTTGTGGTTTGCCGCATGTCACCAAACGCCACCTCACCACCCACCCATCCAAAAGCTGAACTGGAGGAGAATGAAGCTCCGAACACCCCTGCATAAATAGTGATAGAATGTGCCAGAGAGAGAGAGAGAGTGAGCGAGGGAGAGAGTGACAGAATAAAAGAGATAGAATGTGTGTGTGTAAAAGAGCAAGAGATTAAGTTAGAACATGAGACAACACCAACTGTTGCTGCTGACAGGAACAAACAAATACACACACAATACATACACATTTATGCTTTGCTGCATATGTGTATGTGTCTATTTCCGTGTGTGTGTGTGTGTGTCTATGTGTGCGTCTATGTTGCCGCCTTAATGGCAATAATCACAGCTCATAAAGTATGCAACGGGTCGTTAGAGCACAGTTAGTTCATGTAGCATGTTCCACAACAATTTCCCTGACATTGTCAATCATTTATGAAACTGCAATTGCCGACGTTCACGATTTAACAATACCCGTTTAACAATTTGAAGGCAATTACACAATGAATTAAACATTCTATACTATTATTTCTCATATTCTCTTTTTTTAAGGGATTGAATTTTAATTTGATTGTAAAATCAGATCATATATCTCTTAAAAATAACTAAAAGAGTTTTGTACGATTTTTTTCGAAATTAACTTTCCTGAAAGTTTCTGTTTCGCTCTCTCTCTTCTCCAACTCCTTCTTTGACATAAATTTTGATTTTGAAGTTTAAAGTTTTTCAAAGTTGTTCCCAAAACAAAGCTCAACTTGTTTGGTGACGTTGACATTTCGAGTGTAATTTTTGTTGCCTCCATATCGCTTCCACTGCCATATCCATTCACACCTCCACCCATACCTCCCTCCCTTTCTTAACTTCTGTTTGTTTCGTTCGGTTTTCGTTTGTTTGTCATGTCGTGCCGTTTATTTTACTTACTTGGCTTCATTGTCGCTTTGCATTGCTTTGACACGCACGCACGCTGCGAAAGAGAACGAGAACGCCGCCGATGCCAATGCCGATGCCGATGCTGACGTCGTAGTTGACGCCTACGCCATGCCACAATTTGTGGCAAACGGAAACACATTACATACTCGCCAGCTTGACAACAGCAATAGCAACAGCAACAAGAACGTCTGGCGACAACAGCCGGAAACGGAAATAGAATAAAGTCTAGCTGATGTGTCTACTGCTACTAAAAGAAGTATTCATGCCACATACAAAAATCCACCATCTCCATCTCTATCTATCCTCACCACTTGGCCAACTCGTTGACGGGTTTTTCTATGTACATGTACATATACATATACATGTGTGTGTGTGTGTTTTAGTGGCTAACCTCTTGAGCTATTTATACCAATTCAGGACGTCGCCTCGTCTAACATTTCATTTACTTGGAACTTGAAAGCTTCATGGTGTTGCTGCGGTTGTTGTTGCTGCTGCTATCCCAACGGATATCTTCACGACAAGCAATCACTTTGGTTAATTGGTTAGCCTGCCGCCCCCCCACCGCCCCTGCCACGCTTATTAACTGCGTTGCCAAGACAGTTGATTAAACTTGAAATTTATGAGCTGGTGACAAAGTTTCATAGTTATTTCTCACTCTCTCTCTCTCTCTCTCTCCTTTTCTTTCGCTATGTATTAACTGGGTCAGAAACAAAAATAAAATTCCAACAAATGTGATTCTGTTGATACTATGCCACTCACACACACACAGACACTGTCACACACACATTGCAAAGAGTTTTAAAATAAACCAAATAATCAATAGCAAGTACGAATAGAGTGCTATTTGGAAAGTTTCTTTTTGATTTTCACTTCCATCAAATGCAACAAAAACAGAACAAGAACAAGAAAAAAAAACAAAAATGGGAAAATGTTGTTTTCAAATGTTTTATCGTAACGAATTTGCCAGGCAAATTGTAGAGCAGCAGAGAAAGAAAGACAGAGAGAGAGGGAGAGAAAGAGAGAGACCCATCAACTAAATGCATTGCGTCATTTACATACAGACTACATACAAACAGAGACAGAGAGAGAGAGAGAGAGAGAGAGAGAGAGAATACACAATTTGGACAGTGGGTGGACCATTGGGCGTGTCTTTGGGCTGTAAACTTTGTGCTAAAATCGCATTCGAAATGAAAGGAAAGAAAGAAAAGAAAAACGAAATACGAAAAGCGAAAACAAAAACATTTTGCAGACAGCAATTGGCCTAAAACATACAACAAACACGCACAGACGTGCTTCAAATACCATTCCAATGATTGAACGACAGCAATAAAACCGAATTAAAACTGCCATGAAGTATGGCACACATACACATTCACACGTACACACACGTGCACACACACACACTTACACACACGTATACTGAAAAGAGCACGCGCAAAGATAACATCTAGAGCAAATGGTGTTTTCGAATCGAGAACAAATATTTAAAAACAACACCAAAAATTCCATTTTTAGTTTGTAAATATGAAATTGCGAAAAAAAAAATGTATTTCGTTTCGTCCTTGTAACAAACTTTAACATTTTGCAAACAATTTGAAAGAAAACAAAACAAAAAATGTTGTTAATCTTACTTAAAGAACAAGTAAAGTTACTCTAGTTAATGGCACAATGTTTGAAAAGGACTTAACGCAAGAAACAAACTGCATTTTCTAATGAATTTTACAGCTTTAAGCGTTTAAGTTCAAAGTGCTCACAACTTTAAGTGTACCACCAAGAATGCAAGTGTGTGTGTGTGCGTTTGATAAGGGTAGAGTAGAAGCAATGTCGTCTGTCAATCCATTATCAGTGAGTAGTCAGAGTGAGGGGGAAGAGGGAGAGATGCGTGGTTAGCATCGTTGCAGCTGCAGCGGCATCTGCAGTTGAAGCGAAAGCTTTACTTAAGCACATCAAGTTTTCATTCGCTCAATGTTTGGTTTGGTATTTAGATTGTATACTAGATAAACTATAATGCATACCATGATAATGGCTGCATACCAAAAGAGATTATGGCAAATAGATAGAGGGAGAGAGAGGGAGAAGAACACTTTGAATATTGAATATACAATTTTTGAACATAATTGAATGATAATACAAAAGTTAGAAGAAGAATAACAAAGGGCTCAAAACCCCCTCTCTCTCTCTCTCTCTCTCTCTCGCTCTCTCTCTCTCTCTCTGTGTCTTTCTCTTACATCATCTGAGTAGATAATTAGGAATTTCTGTTGAATCAAAGAGCTTAAACCAATAGAAATTTCTTCACTTTCAAGGTGTTTCGAACAATTTGCGCTGTTTTCTTTTCGTTAAAAATGTTTCAAATTTGATTGTGTGTGAAAAAATGTCTCACAGCTCTTAGTGGACTCCATTTTGTTCAAGCTTTCTGCTCACAGTTGTTGTGGCTTTTGTTGTTGTTTCTATTCCCTTCGTCTACTTAGGTATGATGAGACATCGTTTCTTGTCAGTGTTGTCTTGGTTTTCGTTCGTTTTGGCAAAGTCGACACAGTTTTACCGCTTGTCGTTTTTTGTCAACGTTTCAACATGGCACACAAAACACACACACACAAAACACACACACACACACACACACACAAGTATATTTTACTATGCATTATGACTGTTTCACTTTATTTTCGTTTTTATACCCTTAACCCATGAAATGGGTAAAAAAGGGTAGAATGGTTTTGTGAAAAAGTATGTAACAGGCAGAAGGGAGCTTCTCCGACCCTATAAAGTATATATATTCTTGATTAGCATCAAGAGCCGAGTCGATATAGCTGTATCCGTCTGTCTGTCTGTCCGTCTGTCTGTATGTATGTATGAACTCGTCGATCTCAGGAACTACAAAGGCAAGTAACTTCACATTTTGGATCAGCACTCCTAATCCCTAGGCATAGGCCACCGGAGATATGAAACCACCAATCATTGGTACAGTATTACACTTATGTATATCTCTCAGTTCGTCTGTATGGTTAAGGGTTAAGGGTATCTTCTAGTCGAGCTTACTCGACTAGAGCCTTTTTACTTGTTAGTTTTTGTACTGTCTGTTTAGCTGCATTTGAGTTTTATTTTAGCCAAAAACAAAATGGTTTTTAACCCAAATTTCAACATTTTTAACGCGTCACACACAAATCCCCCTAACGAATACAGGGGAAGAGAACAAAACAAAGGGAGAGGGAGAAAGAGAGAGAGAGAGAGAGTAGCTTGCCACAATTTATCCACCTTGTAATGAGAATGGCCCATTGCCATAAATTAATCTATACACACGGCTAGAGATGAGCCCGTGTAAAAGGACAATGTGTTTTTGTGCTGTTTTTTTTCTTGTTGGTTTTTGGTGAAAGCAGCTTAAAATATTAACGTAGCTGCCTCATAAACTTGGTTTAAAACAATTGCCATGCGCTTAAAATTTTATGTGCATTAAACCAAACATAAATTTGCTATGCAATATTGTTAAAACTGTGCTTTAAACTCATTAAGTTAATGCTCGACTACACATACGAGACATACTACATATGCATGCAGGGGTGTGGAGGGAAAGGGGTAATATTGTTATTGGATCTGTTAACTCGCATGTACACTGCATTTACCATGAATGCAAAACAACAATTTAGGTTAAAACAAATTGCATGTTTCATTTTCCAAGAGCTGAGCTCCACATGCAATCACCAAATTCAAACACCCCCTCCACCTCACTCTCCACCACCCATAGCTCCTTTATTCCGAATAGCGATGGGCTGTGCTTTGATTTTTGATATCCTTATAGAAATGTTGCTGGGATTCTTCTTTCACAGTTTCATTTAATTTCGTTTGTACCTATTAATTACTAGTTGAATTCCTGTTTGTTTATTATTTTAATTTTTGAAGATCAAATAAATACATAAAAACATAAAAACACAAACATTACATTTATTTTGTGTTTAAGTTTCAAGTTTCCAGCTCTTTTTCATTTTTTGGCTGTTCTGTGTTGATAGCAGTCAATCAGTATAAAGAGATTTCATATATGAGTTTTGCATTTTCTATCATAAAAGTTTCTATAAAGAACTTGAAATTTATTATCTTTGCGCATTTTCATGCATTCTCGTGTCACGCCAAAAGAACCTCACATCACGTTCTCATCGCTAAAGCTCTAATATACATATACATATACATATATGTATGCATGTATGTATGTATGTATGCGGAACACAAACCTTTGCGTGCATTTGACCGGCAGTCCGTACATAATTTATCTCATTCGCACAGTGGATCGAATATCAACTAACTGTCTCGCTCTTACGCAGTTTTTCTTTATATTGCTCTTTTTTTCTCTATGTGTGTGTGTGTGTGTGTGTGCGTGTGAGTGTGAGTGAGTGTGTGCATAATTAATGTCATCATAGGCAACCATCATGCTGCCGAGTCTACCTCTGCCAACACTCTGCCATCTGCGTCCTGCTGCTGTCCTGCCGCAATGTAACCATAATGACGGCAGCAGCAGCAGCTCAATAGCCTTACCCCGGCCTACTCACCCCCCTCCCGTCACTACCAGTCACTCCTCATGCCTTTGCTCTTTGTACCGTTTTTCGCTGGGACATTTCACGTTGCGAGCTATTGCGAGTTATTGCCCGACATCGACCCCAGCTAGCCCCCCCAGCCCCCCTGTTTCTTTTCATTTTGGGGTCATGTGCATGCTTCTAACGGCTGTTGCAATTGATTTTGATTTATTACCTAAGTCATTGGCTTGACTGCAGTTATCGTTGCAGGCTAACACAATCATGGCTATGCGTGACTTTAAAAATCCAATCTATGAGCAAAAAGTTGAAAACTAACGCGTATATATAATTCAATTGATTAATATTTATAAGAAGAAGGCGAGTCTTCTTCTATCCAATCGTCTCAAATACTATATATTTAATACTTCCTCTATGCGTGACTTTAAAAATCCAATCTATGAGCAAAAAGTTGAAAACTAACGCATATATATAATTCAATTGATTAATATTTATAAGAAGACCAATCGTCTCAAATACTATATATTAAATACTTCCTCAATGCGCTTTGCAATGCGCTGAATTATTGAAAATAAATGTTCGTGGCATGTGGCACGTGCATTTTGTGTGCATTTAAGTGGTCTTAGATGGGAAATTAATTTTTGAATATTTAAAGAGGCATGCGATGCGTTTGCCGCTTAAACAAGCATTAGGTTAATGCAACTCCAAGGAGACACCCACAGGCACAGACTGTTGAGGACTTGCTGCTGCATGCACCACCTGCCACGTGTTGAAATAAAAACTTAATTATGCAGCTGCAAGAAATGAATCTAGGCGACAACGACAACGACGACGACCACACAACGATGAAAATGAATTCATGGCAAAAAGCAGTTAAGCCGGAATAGTATGAGACCTCTTTCCCACTGTGATATAGCCATAAGAAGTATTACTTAACAAGACAGACAGAGAGAGAGAGAAAGGGAGAGAGAGGAGCTTAGCTGTTGCGCCATCCTACAGTTATAATAATTACTTTAACCCAATTGTCTTGGGCGCACGCTAAGTGGGATATCAATCAAGTCAATTAAAGGCTGAACCTAAATGACCGATGACCTAAAAGCGTTTCCTCACCAACAAGTTGGAAACTTTGAGCAAACTATGTTGGGGCTGTGTTTATGTTTAAACATAACATCCAAGTGCTTACTTTACTATAATTTATTATTTTAGTTGCTTTGTCTTGTCAACATCCTTCTTAGAATTGTTTGAAAGGCTTGTGAATGACATTTTGTCCCCTTGTGTGTATGATGCTGAAAAGCCATTTTGAAGGTTGCACTCGCTAGTTCGTCCGCTCTCCTCTCTCTCTCTCTTTGTCTACTCTTTGAAAACGCGCATTAATTAAAAAAGCATTTTTAATTTTGATATATGCGCTGAGCTTGCAGCAAATGTCAACTGTTGTACTCTGTGCAACGTTAACCATAATTTGACCTTCAAACACCATTTCCATGTTACGAATAGCAAGCATATTGTATGTATGACCTTTTCGTCTACCAGAATGGTACTTAGAAAGAGAGGGCTCTTGTATTAAGTTTATGAATTGATGAATAATATACGGTGATGCTGGATATTATTCGTCGTCGTGTTCGAAAGGCTTTTAATATTTAACAATACTTTGAGTGCACATTGTGGATTTCCATAGTATAGAGACATTTGCCCTGTTTCATATTGATTTAATTCAAAGCAATACTTGACAAAGTATTAGTTTAAAGAGTTTCATTTAAATGAATTGAAATGATATAACTGTGTTGTGATTGGAAAGTCTGATCCTGCTTGTGATCTAAGCTGAACCCTGAAGAGTCAATGCAACATGTTGTCAGCAAGCAATCCATTCGCCGTTCTGCTGTCAGAAACTGCTTAGAACAGACAAAGAATGGCAACACTTACAAACACACACAAACACACACAAACACACACACACACACAGAGTAAAATGGCCAAAATGGCAACAGGCAGCTGCTGAGCGTTGAAAGACAGACAGAAAGACAGAGACAGAGAGGAGAATGGAAAAAAAAGCATCACCAAGAACGGATTTGAAGTGACAGATTGATGTAGATGCCAAGCGATGCGAGGCGTCGTCTCGATGCCAAGATGTGAAGATGTGAAGATGAATGTACTGGCAGATACATGGCTTACTGCAGCAATAGGAAATGGAAGTGAAGTGTAAAGAGTATCGAGCGGGAAAGAGGGATAAGAAGTACACACACACACACACACACCCGTGCACATACATAAATGTCAGGCAATGAAAATGTTTGCCCAGCTAGCCGTGTGCTTTGTTGCTTGTTGGAGCCGTTAACGAAATGTTTGGCTGGCTGTCCTTGATGTTATACCTTGTTAGCTGTTGTGTGTTGGGGTTTTTTGGGGCATGTCTCTCTCTCTCTCTCTTTCTCTTTCTGTCACTGCCGATTTTCCCTTAAATCTATCCTGAAGCCAAACGAAGCGTGCACCACACAGCGCCGCACACAAACAAACAAACACTACATTCCCGCTGCCGATTCCACTCCCCCCCCTCCCCGTAATCCTGTCCTGTTCCTGCTGTCATTCCTGAAACGAAAACATATTTTCCATATGAGTGCACAAAGCGTTGCGAGATGCACAACAACAATAACATCGTTATGGCTATGGCTTAGTCGAAGCTACATACATTTATTTATGTATGTATGAATGTTTGTTTGTAACCATGGTTTGTCCAATGTTGCCTTGTGGGTATTTCGCTTTCCCGCTCTGTGTCTCTTTGTCCTGTTTCTTTCCTCTTTACTTTTTTTCATTTGGTTTATGTTGTACTCTCTGTGTCCATTCAATTGGGTATCTTGTAGCTGGGCGCCCAGTGGGAGGGTACCTCGCTGTAGGGTCCAGTCAAGGGTACTTTAACATTCTTGAACATGCTGAACAGCTAACACGATCTCGACATATTCATCTGTCGAAAGACAAAACATTTGTTTTTCATTATTTGAATGAAGTCTTAAACGATCTTATTGTATAAAAGAGTTGGAGACAAAATCTAAGATAAGATACATCTCGAATGACCCAATATTACCCAAATTTATTAGGGCATTTTATAGTCTGGCAAATTTTATGTTCATAACACATGCTCTTTGTTAATCTCTTTAAGAAATATTAAGTTTGATTGTTGCAAAAGAAATGATATATGTATGTATGTATGTTAAGTCCAATGCACAAAGACTACCCTTCAAATGCATTAGTGTAACGCTGGGGACTTAAAAATGGAACACAAGTGACAACAGACAGACAAGGGGCAAAGAGGGGCGGGAAAAATGTCGGTTCTTTGGTTGTGAGCAAGTTGATGTGTAACTAACTCCTCAATGCTTAAGCTCTTATTCATGTTTTAAGCCACAAAAGGCTGCCATGTGCAAGGTTTTTTTTCTTTTTTTTGCTAAAGCTTTTAGAAAGACAACTTTGCAATTCTAATGGAAATCTTTCCATAGTTAAACACATATGAAGTGTAAGCTAACGAAATTATCGATAATGTGTGATGTGCCTGAACAATCGATTATTATCGTTTAAAAGCCAATTATGATTGATAAACGTTTAGTTTCTAAATAATTCACTAAAGCAATCGATGTTCTTGAATGTGCGTATCGATTTTAATCGATTTTCAACCTAAAATCGATTTTAACAAGGACACACTGTCTAAAGCCATACTTTCCACATACTTGGTCAACTTTTTGGCGGATTTGTTTAATTTGTGTACCAAATGCCACATCCAAAAGGGACTTATGCTAATTTAATAGCATTAAAAGCGAAATATTCAACTCGATGACATTGATTGGCTGTTTTATTGAGCATTTCCGTTCCGTTCCGTTTTTTTCCTTTTATTTTTTTGTGAATGTCCGCTGGAAGCTTTTTACGCATTGCCAACAATTAAATTTCATCAAAGAGCCTAACGGCAGCAATTCACGTTGTCTCAGCAGCCAATATGTGAGCAGCAGCACGACCCACGCCTCGCCACGCCACCAACTGACAACAACAGGAGTAGCAACAACAGCAACAGCAACAACAGCAGCAGCAACAGCAGGAACAGTGTTTGTGACAGAACTCGTTACTGTCACGCCCTGTTGCCGCTCGAACATGACAAAGGTTGACATTGTGCCTGCATTTATTAAAACAACTGCCAGCCGAACGTGAAGCGTGTAAACAAATCAAAACAGAACAAAAACAAAAATAAGTAAATGAAATGGTCGAAGGGATGCGATGGGTTGGGATGGGTTGGGATGGTAGTTACGTGGACCGTTTGCAACTTTGACATATATAACAGCATAGCAACATGGCCAATATATTGAAGCCAGTAAAAAATATATATTTTTTTTCTTTGGTTTGTCTTTTGCAGTTTATTGGCAACAATAATGGTCAGCACAACATTGACAACATTGGCTGCTGGACATACAACTAGTAGCAGTAATCATCATCACCATCATCAGCAGCAGCAGCAGCAGCAGCAGCAGCAACAGCAGCAGCAGCAGCCGCCGCAGTCGCAGTCACACGGCAGCAACAGCAGCTACCAACGTCTGCAATCATCCGCAACAACAGCAACAGCAGCAGCAGCAGCAGCAGTAGCAGCAGCAGCCTCTGCTCAGCAACGCAACTATTACACACTCAACGGTTTGGATAACGATTGTGATAGCAGCAACTCAAAGAGCTATCAGCAACAGCCATTGCCGTTGAATCTATCGCAAGCAGTTCTGTCGCCATCGCCACCGCTTAACGATCAAATAAATCTGCTCTTTCCCAAGTGCCGTCCCAAGCAACATCAGCAGCAACAGCAACAGCAGCAACAGCAGCAGCAGCAACAGCAACAACAGCAACAATTCCAACAGGAACAACACAACAGTAACAAC